>CM068371.1:327769583-332569583 GCA_034769895.1 Magicicada septendecula | reverse complement strand
AAGTAATTCGTCTACCGCCCTATCACTGTCATTACAACCCTATTGAAATGGTTTGGGCGAATCTAAAAAATTACGTAAAGGTTAGAAATACAACCTTTAAAATGGCAGATATTGAAAACCTATTTAGAGAATCTGTTGTCAACTTTACCTCCGACATGTGGACTAAATACGTCGACCATGTAGAGAAGTTGATTGATGAAGACTGGGGGAACGAGGGGTTAAATGAAGCAAGTGTTCAGGAACTGATTGTAAACTTAGCACCTGATGACTCCGATGAGGATGAATATGACGACACCACTGATGAAGACGATTTTGGTTGTGCACCTATAGTGTAAAGTTGCACTCAACCCAAGCTACATTTAACAAAACAACAAGATTGCTACATTTTGTAAATATTTTATTAGAATTTTGATTTTTAATTGTTGTAAATTTGTAAATATTGAAAAACTTGTATATAACTTTTAATGCGGCCATCGGCAGTCTCAAGCCTGCAAAATAAGCATCAGAGCTTTGAACGTAGGGAGAAAGATAATTTTAAAATTCCGAGTATATACTTAGTTGAATTTTGAGCTCGAGTGTAAAGCCTTGTATAAAAAAAGTAAAGTAGCCTAACTATTTAGCATTAATTTGACGTGTAGTATAAAAAGATATTACAAGTAATGCATCCGCTACGATGAATATACAAAAAGCCAGCGAGATCGGCCGCTGGCAGTTCTCAGTGTCATTTGACGGGAAGATTTAATCGGCCGCTAGCAGTTCCAACAATGAACCATAGGGCCATTTAACCGACTTCTGGCATCCAAAGGGAGTGTCTCAGAAAAATAGTTGAAAAGTAAATTAAATGATCAGAATCTGAGTTTTTAATAATAACATTTTTTTAATAACAGTCGCGTAAATAATTCTCAGAAGTTTAGCAATCACAATATTTCAAAATAAACAAATAAGAGTAAAACATTTTAAAATCGTCGTATAACTTCGTGTTTGGACTTATTTTAAATGAAATCACAGTCTGAATTAAATGGAACGATCAAAACTATAAGATTAAGCAGAATAACAAAATTTAATTTATTATAGTAAACTGTACTTAAAAAGACAGCAGCGCAGGTCAAGTGCCGGACACTGTCTATTGTTAGGCGGCCTGCCAGTGTGCGTGCGTGAGCCAAGGGTCTCCTAATCCTCTAGCCGCCTTCCGGGACTGGACATAGTGTAATATTTATCTTAACTACTATCGTTCAAAAAATGTCCCAATAACTTATGTAGAAAATGAAATAAAAAAACTTGCTTCCAAATTAAAACTAGATGAAAGGCAAGTGATTTGGAGGTTCCGAGAATCCATGCATTCCAGAATTTTTCCGGAGAGTCTTTCTACCTTGAAATGTGCTACTGAATCAATAGCAACATCTTCTGGCCATCATACAGCATTGAACACAAAGAGTAAGGAAAGGTCAAGAAACAAACAACACGACGACGCAATGATAAAACTATGGAAACTTTTTTTAAATGTCCGAACCACCGAAACCATCAATTAAAGTTTGTTTGAGGCTCCGGGATGACGCCGTCATGAGTAACATGTTTTCGATTGTCGTGCGGCTAACCTGACGATGAAGCTCTTTAAAAATATCAGTAAACCTTATAACCTTTTAAGATACAGGTTTATGCGTGTGTTACATATTTTATAAGGCTTTAAAAATGTAGACCTTCTTTGTAATAACCTGATGTAAACTTATACGCTAATATAAAATATAAGTATATTTGTGTCTGTACAACTTTTGAATTGATGCGTTCCGGCACCTATAATTTTAGAAATCAACCACTGCATTTAAGTGTAATGAAATAGTAGTTGTTTTATCTGTAGGCACAGATGAATTATTGTCGTATGTAACAAAATTATTCATATCTATTTATCATGTGTGTTTCCGTTACTTTCTTTTCGTGACTAATTTCTGTTGCTTTGTGATCCCACGCGTGAGGGTGGGGGGCGCGTGCAGATATGTGTTTCTGTGTGAGTGTGTGCTATAAAGAGAGAGCTAGAACGGATGAACAAAACAAGTCGAGAGAGGAAGAGAGAGAGAGACGGAAAAAAGAGAAACATAAAATAGCATTAGAGATAAACATTTGTTTCGGCCTAGAACAGATGAAAGGTACTACTGACACTGTTGTTTATTTGCTTGTGTGCGCCATTGTTTCATTTTAAATTCTTGTAATTTACTTACATCGCTAGCAATTTTGCAAAACCTATTGAATTCAAAGAACCGATTATTGCAGTTCGTTTCCGGCAAAACTTTACTGCTTCCCTAGTCGGTTCCATTATCTTTATTATATTGTGAAACACTTTCCATGTTGTTTTGCTCTCGAGCGGCCTTGAGCCTCCTCCTGGCTTCCTACACCCCACGTGGAATGCGTTCAAGTAAACATTCACTAATGACCTGTGACATTATTATTTTGTGCATTTGTATCGTTTCTCATTGATTCGCTGAAAACCTGTTGACAGATACACGAATGTTTTTTTCCGTTTATATGATGTATAAACGGAGGAAAACACTTTGGAATGTTGCATGTTTCTCATCTGTTTACTGCGTGATTTTCTTCATACTGTTTAAGCATTTAAGTGATATTAAATTCCCGTCGTCATGCTCAAGACTGACAGTCATCACATTTAATGTGAATAAATGTGTCACTCACCATTTTTTATCAGCCTGGTGATTTGATTTAGACTACTGTTCCTATACGAAATATTTTGGAAAACAGAAGAGAGAGAGAGAGAGAGAGAGAGAGAGAGAGAGAGAGAGAGAGCATTTATAAAGTGACGGCATTGGTAAAGTTATCGTCATTTGAGTACAATCCAGGTCATCAACTGCTTTAAAAATAGTGTAGTGCGGTGTGATAGCCGTGGCTATGTCTTCACGCACATTTATAATCCAGTGTGAACATAAATCACTGGACGGACTGAGAACACTCTTGACATGACACCTACGCACGAAAATTTTCCGCTATCGTTTGCGTTTTAACATGTTTACATCGCTTTTGCGATCGAAATATCCTTCATAAAATCTCTAGTAGAAATCTGAAACCAGCGGGTAAAACTGACACGTGTGGGGCCCTTATTAGGGTGTAATAAAATAAACCCAAGAAGGGTATTTTACAACCTCCTTTATACCTGGCACATCTGTCCACAGTCATTGTTGTAAAGAAACAGTTCTAGTACTGAGCCCTTTACAAACTAACAGTTTCCAATTCACGCTCAATAGCAGGCGCCAGGTTCATACACGCACAAACACACAACATCTAACAAATGAATAAACGATAGCAGTACGAATATTGTTCTATTGGCCTACACAATACACGTAGTGTAGCTCGTACCGTTAGACTGAATTCTTTGTGTGCATGCACAGGACAGGGCTAGGCTTTTTGGCGCCCGGAGCAAGGAGATCGTCGGCCGCCTCACCTTCACAAATAAACGGGGACAAAAGAGCATGGATAGGCCATGTGGATACAGTTTTGCAAGCACAGTGAACTTAATATTGATTTGGGAAAGCTGTTCCTTAAAATGTATTATCATTTACGTACGCCTCTAATTTACAGAGGGACCCAAAGCGGTTTTTTTAACTCTTTTATTTTACAGAAACGGCTGGAAATTTCAACTGACAGTTTGTCCAAATTTCCATTAGAGAACGTCCCATTTCTTGCCGAACGGTTAATGCAGAATCGTCTGCATACTCCCCTTGCATCGTGCGCTTCCTTCTAATCTTTTTGTTATATTGATATTCCATTCATTACATACCTGCTCTGTCTTAGTAACGATATTGTCACACAGCTCATTCCTCCAGATTTTTAATTTGTCCGTTAGCGTCTCCAGAAGTGTCAATGCTTTATTTATCCAAAGCATAACAAAGTATTTTAAGACGTTAAGCACAAAGTATATTTTTATACGTTTAAATTTGTCCAAGTATTTTAGCAAATCCAGACGTTTCCAGAATTTGGGTCGTTAGTAATTGACTCTCGATGTCCTATCAGTGCCAGATTTTGTTGTGCAAGAGTTTGTATTGTGGCAATGACCCGTTCGAGGATTTCTTTCCATGTCTTAACTGCTTTACTCATTTGTTCCTGAAGTAGATCATCAATAAGTCCCCCTTTGTTTAAACAACGTTCCAATTCCTTCCATTCAAAAAACGCAGAGCGATGAGCAAGACTATTTTCATGATCCTGAATACGGGGATTTAACTTTCGCCACTACGAAAACCCATTTTTACTATTGAAATGGCTTCTTTAATAGTTTTTTTTTTTGTGGAAATAAAGTGCAACAAAAGCAAAATAAAGACTTTTTAGTTGGAGAAAACACATCCAAGTGCAATTTACCTTTTCGCCATTTTGCAAGGTTGTATCAAACCAATACTTGTTTAAGGATCGTCCACCTTAATCTTCAGGAAAATGGCTGTCGTTGTTCTGCAACTGACTTGTTCCACTATTCACCATTATATCTCGGAAGGATTGAGATTTTTCTCTTGGCCAAACTCCCATATCTTGTAGAGCAGCACCGGGAACACGGTCTACATTGTTGCTAGTAATGTTCTGTACACGACTGGGGGTTGCGAAGGACTCCTGCCACTGGGTCTATTTGAGTTCATTTTATACTTTTTATCTACTTATGGGGGGTCTGAAGCGACCTGCGATTGGTGGATTATACCAACGGGACTAACAAACGAGGTCGCTTCCAGGACTCACCTGGTCGCGGGGTGTATTTACCAAGTCCGGCAATGAGGGAATTGTGGGTCACTCTGTCAGAACGAACATAGAATCTACGCGCCAGGCGTCTCACGGTGTCATCAAGAGAGCGGACACCGAGTCCTCTCCTCAAAAGACGAGAAGAGTACCTCCGGGGGACCTGACACGCAAGCTTCAGTCCCCGGTCGAGTACGCGCTGGAGCGTTGTTCTATGACCACGAGCCAGGTATCCCCAAACAGGACAGGCGTAGGTAATCACGGGCAACACGTACGAGTTGACTATGAGCTTACCTAGCCGGGGGGTCATTGTCGGATTGGATAGCACGGGCCAGAGTCTACTGAGTTGCGCCGAAGCGCGTTGTCGGATATATTGAGATTGGATTCGCCAGGTGAGTCGGGAGTCCACGTGGAGCCCGAGGTACTTGACGCTGTTGGTCCAGGGTACCTCGACGAGGCCTACTTTAAGCGGCCGAGGCCGCTTGCGTTTGCGCGAGAATATTATCGCGGCGCTCTTGGAAGCGTTAACGGCACAACTCTCCAGTCATCGGTCCACCCGACATTCGCGTCGAGTTGACGCTGGAGCTTAATTGCCGCATAACTTGCGTTCGGCTCTGAGGCAAAAGCCGCAGTGTCGTCCGCGAACAGCGACAATTTAACTCCAGGAACTCGGGTCGTGTCGTTGACAAACAACGAGAACAGGAGAGGCCCAAGGACACTTCCCTGAGGGACACCAGCGGTAATACGCCTCTCCGAAGAGAGAGCGTGGTCTATTCTCACTCGGAAGCTACGGTCTCGTAGAAAGCTGCCGATCAAGTGAACGTAGCAATCTGGAAGAAGGACTTCCGTGAGCTTGTAAAGGACGCCCTCGTGCCACACGCGGTCAAAGGCTTTCTCTACGTCTAGGAAGATCGCAGTCGTCTGCTTACCCTGGCAGCCAGCCTCGGTAATGCATTCCACGAGTCTCATCAGCTGATGAGTCGAGGAGTGCAGCTCACGAAAGCCGAACTCTTCGGGGATCAGCACGTCTAGTCTTTCTAGATGGTCGCGGATCCTACGCTGGATCAATCGCTCGAAAACCTTGGACGTCGCGGACAAGAGGCTGATGGGTCTTTTCCACGCGAGAAGAATTCTTTCCCGGCTTGGGTATCGCTAATACTGTAGCCGTTTTCCATTTCGCCGGAAAGTAGGCCAGTCTGAGGCATGAATTGAACAGGTCAGAGAGGAACTGTGTTCCTCGCTCCGGAAGGCGATGGAGGGCGGAATTCATGACTCCGTCCAGGCCAGGCGTCTTCCGGGGCTTGAGCTGAACAATCCTCTCAGAGACCTCCTCCGGGGAGATGGGCTCCGGCTGGACTGTGATACCGGCCGATAGAAAGCGCTCTACCTCGCGGCAGATTTGCTCAGTGAAAGCCGGGATGGATTGGAAGCGAACTGTCGCTCTAAACTGTCAGCCAAGAACTCTGCCTTTTCGAGGGGGCGGCCAAGGGGTTGACCGCCGGGTCCGACCAGTGCGGGGGGAGGCGCGCGTTTACGCTTTCCCGTTAGGGCACTGGGAATCCGCCAGACATTACGGTTCTCGGCAGGGCCATCCATCTGTGTTACAGCTAGCTCCCAGTTGCGTCTACGGAACGCCAGCATGTCGCGACGCAACTTGCCGGACGCTCTGTTGAACGCAGCCTTGTCAGCCGGGTCACGAGTCCTCTGCCAGCGTCTCCGGAGGCGATTCCTCTCGCAAGCGAGCTGAGACACCTCTTCGGGGATACGCTGATAGTCGGGCGTGAGCCTTCATCCGGGAGGACACGTCTACCGCCGAGACTACGGCTGTGTCGAATAAGGCAACTGCCTCGTCAACATGCTGGGTAGTGTCGAGCGGGATCTGCTCAGGTAGGCGGCGACTGAACGCCGGGCCAAAGCGTTCCCACTCGATTACCCGCCGCTCGTCGCGGACGGTAGAGTGCTGGGTAGCTATGTGTACACTGATGGGGCAATGGTCCGAGGACAGTTCCGAAATGACGGAGACGTGGACCGGGCAATAAACGCCCCTGACCGCGGCTATGTCCAGTACATCAGGGCGGAAGTTAGCCCTCGAGGGATAGTATGTAGGCCCGGTAGGGCCTACCATGACTGTGACCCGAGGCGCATCAGCATACCTGCGTAAGCGGGCCCCGTTTGGGTTCACCAAGCGGCTCCCCCAATCAGGGTGCTTACAGTTCAGGTCGCCCGCCAGGACTACCCTTCTGTGTGCGCCAAAGACGGCCTCCAGATCGTTCGACAGGAGCTCCGTTTGTGGAGGCTTGTATGCCGAAACCACGAGTAGACCGCCGAGAGCACCATAGTAATGTTCTGTCCTTCATCGCCTGTAATTTCAAGACTGCACGGTGCAACATCAATCATGTTATATACTAGAACCAATTGAATCTTGTAACCGTACTTTCACAGGTTGAAGGATTCACATCGTTGACTTTATTGTATTTATCAACAGCCTCGTCGCTAGTAACATCCTTTTTATGATCGCAAGTTGATTCCTTGTTAATTGTAATATTTTGACACTCAGGGTTCGATTTTCCTTGAATAAAGACTTCATAAACTCTTTGGAACTTGTTGTAGTTCTTAATCTTATATTAAGAAAATCTTATATTCCTGTAGTTCTTAAGGAATAGTCATATCAGAGAAACAAGTTATTTGTAGTTTTATAAACTGAATCAATTTTTTCAAGTCTATGCTCATTTTGCCGCCCTCCTGGCTATGCCGCCCGGGGCGGCTGCCCCTTTGCCCCCCCCCCCAGCTACGCCTCTGCTGATCCACATGACAAACAAATTCCCCTGTCAGATATTAATTTATATATTAATAAAAACTGTAGTAAACCAACTCCAGACAAATAAGGAGAGCACCGTGACAAACTATTTAAGATTTCCATCCTAAATTATGAGTGAATGTAACGGCGAATATTTAGTACAAAACGTCGAGAGTGTATCGAAAACCAGCAAACAAGCAATGGGCCACAAGTGAAATAAATGGTTTTCTTTACATGTATATTACATGGTGTTGGTGGGAGGGTAGCTTGAGGGTAGAGGTGAAAGACGTAGTGGGTACATTACAGAGAGAGAGAAAGAGAGAGAGAGAGAGAGAGATGTAAATACGTAATTGTGTGCATTTGTAAACGGTAAAAGAGCGTGTACTTGTACGTGACCTAAACAATGACTATACTCAGACATATCGGCTCAGTATATAATGAACTAGTTCTTCCGTTTTCAAAATGATGAGTGTAAGGCAATTTGCAGGTAGGAGAAGAGGCTGTAAAACTGTTTCCCAAGACCTCTCGAGGGTCATGTTTATTGCAGGCCTATTGTTCGCGCAAGGAACACTTTGGGGCCTCACACGTATCCCATTTACCCGAAACCAGCTTGTCAGGCTTATAAACAACCCTGTCGAAACGTAGATAACTTAAGCAAAGTCTAAGTCTACGAGATCTGTTTCCTGTCAAAACTATCCCTTCCAAAGCTGGTTCCCTCGACGCTTGATCTTGATCATGATCTTTTTGAAACCTATCTCAAACAAACAATGATCAGAACAGGCTCAAGTTTGTCTAAACACATGACGTAAACGGTTCGGGAGGACTACAGTTTTTCATCCATTTTATTTAATATTTAACATTTATGTCTAGGAAATATACGGAACACGTAACCTCTGGAATTGTGTTAACTCGTAACGTGTCAACGTATCGGTAAGTACTGTTTTGCAGAGGGTCAGTTTATTATTCAGTACCACAGTTTTGACCATATGATTGTGGGGAGACACATACGCGGCGTGAGAGTTGACCACTAACAAGTAAGAATGAAAGAGGAATTGAAGGCGTCACATTCACATTCTTAGGAAGGTGAAAGGTTGTCTTAGGTTGCAAAAGTTAAGGAACGAGTCATACGAGATGAAGTGAAACTCAACAGCATTGCGAATGAACGAGAGACGGAAAGAATGGCTTAAACATTTTCCCAGACTGGCATTTGTGAGGAATGACCATCTGAAATACGCTGTGTAAAGTATCCGGAATAATAGTGTACGTATAATATCAGCGAGACGCTAAATGCTTTTCAGCATAATCAGAAACGTAGTAACTAATGATTGAATGCCTTCTGTATTTTCCGTTTAAATTTAATAACTATTTTAAATTTCACTAACACTGAACACTATATTAATGGGATAGTGGGAAATGTCTGTGCCCGGCTTTTATTTTATTATAATTTTTTGAAGAGACATTTAGCAGTCAGTGTGTCGTTTCCAGAGAGCACCACAGAATGCTCATCTCCTCCCCAATTCTTTTATAAAATAATTTCGTATTTTTCATAGATTATTATCCGGTACCAACAGTCGTCTATAAAATACATTTACTAATTCTATTATGTTAAGTGTATTTACAATTTGTTTCCTGAAATGTATAACAGGGTTGTTTGCTGACAATATTTAAATTTATTTGCATTTTTCAAGTATTTTTTTCACCTTAATTTCTGTATCTAAGGTAATTTTGCAAGTGAGAAACGGTCTAAGGTTCTCATTATTTTTAAGTTTTATAAAAGCTTTGGAAATTAAATCACAGCAGTTTCTTTTTTTCTTTTCATCAAGGACGAGGAATATTTTATAAACGCGTGACCACAGTACTCAGCGTTTTTCGGAGGTCGTTGACCAGTGAGTAAATCTTTTGATGTAAATAAAACTTTTATTCTTTGATTCCAATCTCCGACATTGTTGGTTCGATGCCACCTGACACAACAGTCCCACATTATATTAGCGCATGCTCGTTAAATCTCGGATTTTCTATTTTTTGGGAGTGCTTTCCTGAACATACAACCAGCGAACATGAGCTAACACAAAAGACATGTGGAGCCGAACTTCCCTGTTCACTCTACATTCGGGAACTACGCCCGATTCTTATGCGTTCACGAAGATACATAAAATCGTAATTATGTCCAGAAACTGCAGCTGTAGGAAAAATATTTTAATTGATTGGATGACGGCAACATGGAAGTCCATTACAACCGTCTCAAGTCCACCCAGGTACTTTGTTTTTCACTCTCGTCGTAATGTCGTAATTCTTTTGTTAATTGTTTATCAGCAGTGCGTAGAATGTTGGCATCCGTTTTAGTTGCATCTCACGAAGTTCCTAGTTTCTCCGTCGATAATGATGTAGTCACACCGCTTGCTCGAACTGTTAAACGTTCCATGGATGAAGAACAATGAAATTTGTTGATGTGATGTAGTAGCTTTTCCTTCCTCACTGGCAAACACTGTTGTTCGTATTTTAGGTTTTTAACATTTAACAGGATTTTAAAGATCACCGTTAGCTTTTGTGCAAAATCTGGCTGCTTAAAACACTACAAAGTATGAATTTCCTATTTAGAAGAGTCGTTTCTCAGACCAAGTATCACTAAATACGATCTTCAGCCAAATGTCGTTTCTCCAAAAATCCTTCTCCGAAAATCGTTCTTGTGACCTTTTCTTATTTATGCCTCCTTACTTCTGTCGCAGGTCTCATACGTATTAGCGTAACAGACACTAATCTTCTTTTACTATACTCTGTCGCTTACTTAAATTTAAAAGCAGATAGTCATTCTGAGTATTAAATGAACTTCTTGCGTGTTTTCGTGAACGAGTGAGTGTCACCATCACTTAATACTCACTTAAATGAATTTAACGAGATAGTGAAAAAAATTGTAGTTGTCTTGTAAAACAATATGAAGTAATGTGAATTAAATCATTTCTTTTCCCATATATCGTTCGACAGTAGGGCAATGCTCACAGTAATAAAAAACTGACCTTTGATCAGCTGATGTCACATCTGACTACCACTAAACACACTACAATTTGTTAGGCGTTTAAGTGTATTATCAATTATGATGATGAGGTAACCGAGTTCTGAAACTTTTTCTTATGAATATTTTCTTCAGTCTTCTTTTTTCATTTGAGAACACATTATATAATTTCAATAAGCATCAACGTGTAATGTTGGAATCTCAATAATGTATGAATTATAATGTTATGATTATGTTGGATTATGGTTATAATAATATTATAATATACTGTATTAATATTATTACAATATTTGAACTATATAATTCTGGAATTTCAGTACGAAATGGTGAGGAATCATTGCCATTAACATTCTTTCTTTCTATTTACTACTTCTTCAGCTTAAGATACGCTTCCTTACTGGATGCTATAATCTTTACTTTGTTAAAAACATGTCATGTACTTTGAACTCATGACAAATTATAAAATTATTGGAGTCATGAACGTAAGTTATAATACACTGAAAAAAGTTAAAATATTAGTAATGCAGTCTAATCATAATATAGCTGCAAATAAAAGTAACTTACAAATATAATGATACTAATGGGGGAAAAATCGGTTTGTTCCAAAGCTCTTTTAAACTGAAGAAATTAAAAAAATCTTAACTCCTTCCAAACACATTAAAAAGAACACGTGACATTAAAACCATAAGAACAGCGTGAAGAAATTTTGCACGTTTGTGCCACTGTATACCAAATACAAATGTATTTAAAAAAATAATTAAATCAAAAACTATACACTGACGATATCAATATACAATGACAACTGACCTAATCGAGAGGGGTGTATGTAGCAAACACGCATGTTTTAAAAACAGATGACATCATTTTTGTTAAATGTTGTGTCAGTCTCGACCACAAACAGTAACAACAAACTTCCAATGATATCATTGTACAAACAATGCAGTATTGATTGTTTAAATTCGTAAACAAAATTAGCCAGCAGTGCTTTTTACGAGATGTTTGTTATCAGTGAATTACTTAATGAAAAGTCATAAGAAATAATCAAAATTTAGGCCAAATTAAATAATTTATGATTTTCACTTCTTGTTTCTATGACTACGGTTAAAACACGCACGTGCAGATATTCACGCGCGCGCGCGCTTTCAGATAACGATGGGTTAAAAAGCTTTTACTATAATTCTCTTTTGTGAAAGAGAGATTGTCATAAAAGATATTTTCTTTTTCGACTCACTATTTTGACATATATTTTTGTGCGGAATGTAATTGAATTACGATGGAACAAAGAACAAAATCAGGCAGATGTTTCTCTTCATAACGAAAATTAATTATATTCATATTGTAGCATCACAGATAAGCCCATAAAAAACAAAGAGAAGAATCTGTTATTATAATAAAATTATAAAAATCTAAAAAAGAAAAACAATAATATAATAAGAACGACCTATGACTAAGTAGTTATGAAACAATTATGGAAACAGATAATCAAGAAAGATGATTATGATATTACTCAGTTCTGAAGAAACAAAGAAGAACAACTCAAACCAAACATATGGAGAAGATGATTTTGAAAAAATAATAATAATAAGACATATATGAAACGCAAAGAGAAGAAGTACCACATGAAATATAATATAAATAAATTAATTTTAATGAATGCAAAAGCGGATTAATAACTTTCTGAGAGAAAAGAAAAAAAAATGTTTAAATAATATGATCACAATAACAACTTGAATATCAATTACAAAGAAACAAATTGAAAAAATTAACTAACATAAAATAAGACCATTCAAATAATGAATAAGAACCAAAGAGAAAACACATATAAAAAAGTATGCTATCAATGTAAATAACCAGAAGAAAATGTAATGAGAATTCAGATAAAGAAGGAAAAAGTTACACTATAACTAGTAACAAAAATATTAACAAAAGTTTCCAACCATAATTAAAATGAATATATCAGACGAGCTAAAAGTTAGAAGAATATATATAATGAGAATAATAAAAATTAAGAAGAATCATTGAGATAGAAAACGTGAGATAATCTGAGAAACAACGAAGTGAAAAATCCAAAGATATTTTTAAAAAAATAGTCATAAGGTGGACTATTCTTAGATAATTTTTATTCGATGACTGTCTGTAGATACGTCCAGCAGCATTATGTTTTTGAGCAGAGATGATTTGCCTCTGGACTCAATTTGAAGTGATGTATGGCCAGCAGAGTATGTTGCCCACAGTGCCTCTCTGGACTGCCCCAGCTCACATGTTAGGGAACGTTAGGGAATTAATATCCCAGGGATAAAACACGAAGTTTATAAGAAAAGAAAATATATAAATATAATAATAATATATCTCAGAAAACACTATCCAAGAAGAATCAAAAGTCAGATAAGTGACTATAAAATTTATTAAGCTCAAATATGAAAAAGTCGATATATAAATGGAGAGGAAAATGAAGAATAAAAAATAATAAAATTGTCATAAGCAATTATTTCATCCATAATCAAGTCTGAAATAATCACTTCTGGAGGAGAGCAATCTGTAGCATGACAGATAAGCCCATAAAAATGAATGGTAAAATGATCATAAAAATAAAATAATAACATTCTTAAATCCGAGAAAGCAAAATAAATAAATTAATTAAGAACCACCGTGAAGTACAATCATAGATTAAAATAAAAGTTCATGTAAAACTAAGGTTACAACGAGTGATGAATCATCAATATAAATTTAAAAACTAAATATGAAAAAAGGTAATACCCAGGTAGGATAGGAGTAGGTAAGGAAGAAACCCAGAAAATGACTAAACCCACAACAAGAAAAGAAAATATGTTGTAAGAAACAAGAAGAGTAGGTGAGGAAGAAACACAAAACCTGATGACATCCACAAGAAGATGAAGGAAATAATTTTATAAGAAACAAGAAGAACAGAAGGATCAATGAAGAAACAATAACAAGACAGCATCCACAAGAAGGAGTGCTCTTATAAAAAAACCCAAACCCCAAAATAAATATAATAATAATAAATAAAAGTATAACAAAATATCAAATGTAAAAACCACATGTAAAATAGATGTAAGCCAAAAAGTGTATAGAGTAAGAATTAAAAGTGAACCAATGTGAGATAATAATATAATACCAAAAAACAAACCTTCATTATATTCTATAAATAGATTTCTTGATTTTAACAAAACTATATAACTATTTAGAAAAAAAAATCAAGGAATAAAAAGAGAATCAGTGCAAGTTTTTGTGTTATAGAAAATAAACCTTATGTTTCAATATTGAAGTTCACAAACTAAGTAGATGGTGAAATATTACAACTTTAAAGTGCTTTAATTTGTGTTCATGAATAATGTAAATAAAGTATTATCATGACCGATAATACATGTGTTTTTTAGATAACTGCCACTCTTTTTAAATAACATTCATTAAAATGACTAAAATAAAACAAGAGCAGGCCATAATAAAAGTGAAGTGACAAAATATCATTATCCCAATAACAAAAATATAAAAACAGATAAAAACTGAAAGTAGAACTTAGTAATAAATAGAGAATAAGATTATAGTAATTATGTTTTGGTTTATATAGAATAAGGTATTAGAAATAAGCAAGTTTAAAAATGTCAAAACAACATCATTTATTTATAATATATTTATTTATTATGTTAATCATTGAGTATTAAATGTCTGATTTGGAAAGACAAATGTTAATTTGAATTAGGTGTTAAGTATTAATAGTATGAACCATATACTAATTGTTATTTTGTTTACAATAAGAAAATGTTAATTTATGTCACAATAGCAATGAAAGTCAGAGAGGGTATAAACCAATATGTATTATTTAAAAAACTTTGTATGTAAAAACTGTTAGAAATCTAAGCCAAATGTTAAAAACTAAACATCATCAAAACTGAGAAAATAAGTACAGAAAAACAATTAAACTGAAGTAATTTATATAAGGTAAATCAGTAATAAAGTCATGTAATTGGAAATATAGTTAAGGAAGATTTTGTAAAATTATAGCCAGAATTATTGTTAAAAATGGAAATGTAAAAACTCAAAATTTAGAGAGGGGAGTCATATGTTACTGTATAATATTTTAAAACATAACTAATTAATCTAATTGCAAGAAATTAGGGAAGATAAACCTTTTATTACAATCTGAGATTTAATATAATCATTAATATAACTTGTAAAATGGCATCATTTGGAAGACAAGGACAGGAAGTGAATGTAAAACTTACAATTACAAAATGAGGTAAAAAATACCATTTTAGATCAAAAACTTAATAAAACTACATTATTTGGTATCAAATTAAGCAGAATGAACTGAAGAAGAAGATTAAGTATTTACTAGTTAATAAATTTGAAGAATAACAAAAATATAATCAGTTATATAATGTAACTTTCTCACATGCACAGGATGCAAATAAATTTGGAACAATGTATTGAATAAGATTGGTTTCGCTAAGACTTTAGCCGAAGACGAAGGAAGTAAATTAGTTGATTATTAGACGTTGAATAGCACACTCGATGCGAGTACTTTGTAAACCTTAACCTAATTTCTGCTACCGTAATGGCGAAAGTTTTATAAGCCTAAAGTGAAAAAACGAGAGTTTCGGTAAAAACACATTTTTAAACGGAAACCAAGTGAAATAAATACCTACAGACATTCAATTAATACTACACAGAACGAAACACCAGTGAATATAACATTTAAACAATTAAAACAGTAAAAACACTTCACCACACAAAAGTGCAAATATCGGCCTAACAGACAAGAGTGAAATTGACTTAATACTACACTATTTTTCAAAGTACAACACTAAAACTGAACCAAAGACACTCCACCAACACAAGAAGGAAGAATTGCAGCCACAAGGACGAAAATTCAGAGGGAAAGCATCTTTTATTGAACTTTGAAACAGCGAGGTGACACCGTCTTGCAACTATACACGAGGAGCAGCCATCATTGATTACCCACAATATAACGCAACACACCCTTACTACTTAATGGTTTGAAATCTGCTCACTTACCATTATATATTAACTATCATATCTGTATTTTAATCTTTAAGGTGATATATTTGTAATGTTATATTTTATAAACTTTGCCCTTATTTCTCTGACTTTACCTAAAATAACTGCTAAATGAATCCTAATATAAATAACTGTACAAATTAACGATACCCTGAGAATCGATTTATATATCGATAAAGAGTCGAAATAATAAATAATTGTCAATAAAATTTCTTATATATTGCATAATTGAACATTTTTTCATTCCTAAAATATAATTAACTTAATAAGTAAATTTAATAGAGTTAACTACCAGAATCTCACCACCCGAAGGAAGATAACCTCCAAATAAGAAAAATACACAAATCGATTGTTATTGGAGACAATTCTATCAACTGGCGAGAGGATTTTAAAAATACTGAAAAGGCGTTAAAACAATAAAAATAATTAACAAAATTCGGAACACTACCGAACATAATTAATTAATTAATTTTAATTAATTATAAATAAAAAAAATTTATAAACAACAAAAATTTTTTTTACACAAACATAACTTTATAAATTTAACAAACCAAGTTTCAGTAATTATCGTTACAATATTTTTAATTTTAGGAATAGCATTTGATAGAGTGAATAACGGCCACAATGGCAAAGAAAGGGATTCCACATCACCTGACTAGAGCCATACAAAGTCTTTATGTGACAAAATATTCTTAAAATTAAAGCAAAATCTTAATTGAGAAAGGAATACTGAGCAGAATTCCTGGAATGGGATAGATCAGTTGTGGAGTACAACAAAGGTGCCCATTATCACCTTTTTGTATATATAGACGATGTAATACACAATTAGCAGATGAATCTTCTGGAGCATTTTGTGAATGGTAACTCTCCAGTTGACACACTGTTGTTTGCTGATGACCAACTTATCCTGTCGAACACAGAAAGCGGGTTGCAGATGGCTGTACACTCACTGAACGAATCTGCAAGGATTTGGGATTCAGATCTCCACATTGAAGACCAAGGTGATGGCTTTCATGCAGCCGATTCCATAGAGCAAAAATTGTTGTAGATGGTACTACTCTTCTGAAGCAGGTCAGTAAATTTGAATTTCTAGGCTGTAATGTGTCTACATTACAAACAATGACATGGTGGGAAGATACATACGTTCAATCATATGTGTGTGACCATCAGGAGAACTCTAAAATCAACGAGTAAAGAAACACGCCTGAAGGTCGACAAGGTGATGGCCCTCGCCACACTTCTCTCTGCGTCTGGATTTAACGAAATCCCTGTCGTACTGAACTGGCCGAAATGAGATGTCGCAGGCTATACTCTTCAAGATCGCAGAAGAAGTACATATGTACGGCAGGAACTAAATATTATGAGTATAATCGATAGGATTGCCCAATGTGGGAACTGTTGTAACCTATCGAGTGTCTGCTAGGCTACAACTGTTATAATAGTTGTGGCTCCGGAGGTGAATTGAAATCATTGATATGAACCGTTCTTCTCTGAAGACAATTTATTGATGATTCGCAAATACAAAACTGTTGACAATGATCGTTTATTTTTTTTTAATTTCTTTTATTTTATCACCACTGAAATTTCCGGCTGTTAATGAAGTAGAGAATAATATTAACTACGCATCCGCCTGACATACCGCCATTCAGTATTCCTGGAAAACGTGACTGCTAGGCAACTATGTGTTGAAACGAAATCAGTTGTTATAAAGAGGATAACTTATTAGGCGTCGCATTTACTCGCGCAGGAAGCAACATTCCCTTGTCCTTAATTTCTACTTTCCGTATTTTATTTTGCAACTTCATTAATTTATTTCGTTATTTTATACAACGCATTTCTATTGCAATGCGGTGAAAACTATATTTTAAATATACCCGCAGCTGTGTATAGAAACTACGTAACTTAATTTCAAATCGGTTACATGTTGAAAAAATTTCATTTGCATTTCTGTTTGTTCTTTATTGACAGTAATTTCTGTCACACGCGTTTCGGAGTTTCGTCTTACTGTATAAAAATAAAATGTAAAGTTAATTAAGATTTACTCCACCGTAATCTCGACTACTTGTAGAAGCGAATTCGAAACTATAATGTCTGACATTAAACTGATTGAGAACAGCCTCTAAACACGCGAACTCCATCAGGTCGTATGAGCATATTTTTACTGAGTCGGTTAACATACCGAGCCCGTTAATGTGAGAATAGCCCTTTCTCATATTTTCCATACACGAACGGTATAATATATATTGGTGTGTAGGCCTAAGTATTGGTACCGTAATTGCTCCGTGCCCACGCATGCGTAGCGAAGACGTTCCAGACAATAGCCAGAAACGTATATAAAGTGTTCTCGAAACTGTATCGAATAATAAAAGAGAATTATTGTGTCAATTCCGGTTGGCAATTTTTTTTTATTAACGATTCGTGGAAATAATATGGAATCAGAGAATAATAAAATACGAGTAAAACGTTAGCTGTGTGTGTGTGTGTGTGTGTGTGTGTGTGTGTGTGTGTGTGTGTGTGTGTGTGTGTGTGTGTGTGTGTGTGTGTGTGTGATTTGTGTAAATTATTCATAAACGGTGTGTTATATACACACTATACGCAGGCAGTGCAGCAGGATTGATGAATTCGTTTCTGTCATGTTGAACCAGTGTTTTACATATATGAATATTTTACGAATGCACCGACGACGATGACGACGGTCACAACGGAGGTGTTTGCCCTTCTCCAAACTACGAGAATTGTATCCGCTCGTTAAACTTTGCTCCTTAATATGTGTGTATATACTCCACACGTGCGCGTTTACTGGCATGCACACACACTCTCTCTCTCTCTCTCTCTCTCTCTCTCTCTCTCTCTCTCTAGAACTGAGTATTTTTTGTGACACTACCACTAATTATTATTTACAGTCGTACAAGAAATATTTAACATATTTTTTAACATTTTTTTATTTAAAACAGTTTTATAATTTCCTTATTGGGTATTAAAACGTTTGGTGACTGGATGTACGCGTAGTTACATTTGTCACGAAGAGTCGAGAACGTCCTCCTACCCGTTTCTCGGCTAGCTGAGCAGGTGCAGCGCTCAATCAAGGCCGCACAAAAGTGTCTTCCAGACTGTTCGGGAGCACTTGTTGTAACTACGCAAATTATGCTGGCGCGCGGCCAAAAGGACGGAAAATTATTCTGGAACCACTGCGGGCCCTATATAAGCAACAGCGGCTGGGTAAGAAGTCAGTTACAGTGGGCGATTTCTTCAGTTCGGATCAAGTGGTTGTTACGGAGAATGATTATTGTGTTATAATTAGTGCGGAACTCTTAATAGTTGACATCATTATTGCGTGTTGACAAATTTAACTTGAATTACTGCATGAGAGTACCTTATTGATTTCAAATTGTGAATAATTAAAGTTGGTGATTAGTGATTTGATTGGTGTCTGTATTTTGTTTCCACTGTACCTACGACGACACGTGAGACTTTACTAAGACTTGCGAAATTTTGAACATTCCGTCTTTCTTCTTTTCCTCCTTTCGCTTGTTATGTATGTGTGTGTCTGTCTGCTGTAATCTCACATCCTTTTGCTGATTACGTCTCCCCAAATCTCTTATCTGCAGCAGCATTAGCCCGTAGACAACTGTCTTATTTCCAAAAAGTTGAGTTAAATTATTTCATTAAAGTTTGTGTTGTAAAGTTAGAAAATGTCTCATTACGTTTGCTGGTGGAGAGGTATTACAAAAAATGTTTCCAGCTGTAACTGTGAATACTTATAAATCTTTAAGAACTTATAGAACTTTCCATTGTAGACGTGAATACTTTAAGAGACCTGTAGACTTTTAAAAATATCGTCTCGTTTTCCTTGTTTGTTTTTTAAAATCACACATTTGGGTGAATGTGATAAATATCAAACCGTTTGGAAGTTACACACCGTTCGATGTGATTCACGTGACTGTGTTCACATGCAAGACAAAAACAGAATGTCAACACAATGAGGAGAGCTTGAATCCTTGTTTGAATTGCGTACAATGATATACCTAAGTCGAGGAAAATATGATTATGACGTCCGTTTACCAGTGGGTTTATTGTTTTTAAACAGTCGTGCACATGTGCAACGTAAACCGAAATTCTTGAAAATACGTAAGCAGACATGTTTGATCGTAACCCAACCACATTTGCTTATATAACGTTTGTACGCATTACTCGCTGTCTTCAGTAACGATGAAAACTATACTTTTACTCTCATAGAGTTTCTTATAGCTTATAATAAGGGCACGTGCCAGATATAAATGCAGATATTTCTGGTCGTATGTTTGCATCGTAATATAAGTATAGAGGAGAATAGTTACGTACGAGGAACGAGCGCGTCTTGCAAATAGGAATTTCTTTATATCTAAAATGATATTTTTAATAATTAAAATGAATCCTTAAAAATCTGATATAATCGGTTGTAATTGTGGATCAGAAACGTGAATCCTTGCAATAGCTGATAGAACTCTGATCAGGCCATTAGGCCAGTGGTAACTTGTGTAGCTCGGATCTTGGATAGTAGCATGCTTGATCCTTGCAACACCACATACTTCCATTTTAATTTTAAACGACTTTAAGTGAAAAATAATAAGGACTAATGTACTTCGTAGGCTTCCACGGCCGGAGTCAGTGTTGTTAAAATTCCTTCCTGGGCTGTTTAGCCGTGGTCCATTGTTTTATACAGAAACAGACGTTTCGGCAGTGCTTAAGGCACAGTACCGTGGTCACTAACATATACCGCCTCAGGTTAGCGTAACTCGATTACACTGATGATGGCAGTCGATGGCACTGCCGAAACGTATTTTCTTGTAGAAAACAATGGACCACGGCGAAACAGCCCGGGAAGGAATTTTAACAACAATCATAAGGACTGCTCTATAAATGCAGCAGGAAACTTGAGGATGAGGAAAGAGTGTGAGGTAGATGCTACGTTTAAAGGTAAACGAGATTCATTAAGTCTAGTTGATAGGTGGAATGGATTTGTGAAAGCGTGTGGAAAGAATAGGTTGACCGCTTGCAACCAAGGAGAGCTTGAATGTGGTAATAGGAAGAGTAAGACGGGTAGGGATATCGAAAAGATATCCAGATGGCTGCAGGAAGTAGAGGAGAATTCGGTAATAATGGGATTCAGGAATTGGATACATTTAGCGGGAAGAAGAAGCGAGGCGAGGAAGCCAAGTTCCACGCAGTACAGGTAACTGAAGTGCTAGGTGAAAATCTAAACAAACCCTTCGGGGCTTTTCCAGTTACGAAGCTATGATGATAAAAATTTCGTGAAGAAACAACTAAATAGCCTAAGTTTAACACAATTTTGAAGTTTATAGTAAAAGTTAAAGAGTACCACAAAGTGAGTTCTGTAATAAGGTGCCACAAATGAAATATGAGCGCCACTATATTATATTTCAATTCATATGCCTACGAAGTTTTTTAAAAAAAATAAGTAAATTCATGTTGTTAGTAAATACAATTTTTGATATTGATAACGAGGGAACGTTAGGGCATACACAAAAGTAGGGCTACATAAACAAAATTCAGAAAATTTTCGAACCATTTCGAATACAGAGAAGGAGAAACCACACAATGTCGGTCTGTAGCATTAGTTCTGCGATTCTGTTTTCATGATAAAGATGAATGCAAGACAGAGACGAAATATCGTGTAAAGCGGAAGAAGCAGAAGTTTGCAAAGAAAAGGGGGATATGTCACTGTGTCAATACCGGATGTTGACTGTTAAGGGAAGTTATGAATCACCCTGCGGAAATCTGTCATTAGTGAAGACATTAACGGTGTGATCATTACGATATGATTCATCCATTTGGTGTTTATGACTGTCACGGCTCACAGGTCACAATAACGTCATCTGTTGTTACATTCGACCGGCCTAAGCAGAGGGTACAGGTAGTGAGGAAACCTGTTTATGTGTGGGAAAGCAAATAAAGTAAATGTGCAATCTGTAAACACACTTTCATGTTTCACAAGTTCGTGCAAAACGATCTCCTCGATTTCCCAAAACACGACTGTTCCACTAACTGTAATAAAACGTTTCGTCGCCATATATTTGAAAAATATAACACAATACGATGAAACAGTTTAAATATTCAGATATGCAGTTTAAATATACATAGATTTTTAAACTTTTCTGTTTTTCTGTCTTCTCTGTTTTTTTTTCAGTCTCTTTTTACAAAACGCTAAACATCACGGCCATTCTGCGAGGCTACATAAATAGTAGATTGTCGGTATACTGTACGTTCTGTCAGTGATGATGCACCGTCGCACCCTGAAAGAAACGTCTCAAACTGAGCAGTTAGTGGCAGGACAATGTAAATTGAACACTGGGGTCTCGATGCGCAGTAGACAAACACCTCGTTGCGAGGCTAACAAAATTTCCATTTATTTCGCACATGCGCACAACAGTCTATAGTAGTGTTTTATAGCGTGAACATCGGCTGCAACAAGACTGGCGAGAACAACGGAAACGTGTGTGACAGAGAGGGAAATAATATGGATGTGAGACAGTGAACGTTATAGCGACGTCTCCCCTCTCTTCTCTCTAGATAACTTAGCCATAGTTGGAAGTGGGGGTAATTCATGCATTGTGTCGGCGCAGATGACTGTTCAGGAAAGGCTGGCGGGCCTATACTTTCTCTGCAATCTGCTGTAATGAGAGAAAACAATGACAGACCTTTATATATTACAAAGGCTTTGTAATCTTATGCACCAGTTACCACGGTGAGCTACATAAATTACTTCCTGCTCACTGCAAAATAATCGTTAGCATAAACGATCAACGACCCCATTTAGCTTTTATTGAGGCATTTATAAGATTCAACAAAAAATTATTATATTAGTTTTCTGTAAAAAATTTCCTATCGATACATGCTGCTCATAGGCCTACTAGGAGCAAATGACATGAGAGGATATGCTCTTGTAAGGATACTTTTAGCTAACAAGATTCGTTTTTCAAGCCTTTGCAACGTAGAGCAACGTTTCTCTACCTTTTTTTTTTTTGTAATGTGGACGCCTCGCAGACCCCCGTCTACTCATTAAACAACATATACTCAAGTGTATACATATAAACACATTAATGGCTTTTGCACTTATATTTATACGGATACCATTTAAATGATATACATACATATATATATACGAATAACATAATCAAACCCTTCACCGGAAAAGTTAATTGATTGACGGTCACTACGAATTTAAGGGTTTAATTTAGAATTGAGGCGATTCAAAACCATAAACATGGGATGTTACGGAGAAATATCAGACACATACGGACCTCCAGCTTGCCGACTTCTAAAATAAAATGCAGCAGGAAACTCGCTTTGTATTTTATTTGACCTATCCTCACAAACCCTTCACCGGAAAAATTCATTGATTGACAGCCACTACGAATTTAAGGATATAAATTCGTTATAAACATAATTGTATAACAATGGTTATAATATTCTTTACTCATACAAACATTTTACCACATACGTGTAAACATACAATAATACAGAAAGCATTAAGTAGATAATAAAAAGTAATACGACCCTTTTTACCCACGAAAAACATCCCTCTAACGAGAAGTAATTCCCACTGAAATGATTTACCGGTAATAAGTAACTAAACTGAACGTTCCTTAAACGTTACTTATTATTCTTCAACATAATATTTGTATGCTTAACGGATTATGTAATTATAAATGTTTTGAGTATGCATGACAGGATAATTACAAATATCGTTACAAACCTGTTAGTAAAACCTTTATTAATTATGTAAGTTCATTCTGCGGACCCCCTATTCATACGTCGCGGACCCGCGGTTGAGAGAAATTGACGTAGAGAACCGCAATTGTGCTAACAGTGGATATCTGAACCGCACTACCTTCTTCATGTATCGCACTCAGTTTTTGTCTAAATTAAATTACTATAATACGACAAAAGGGACAGTCATGTAATATAAAACATTATAATGATAAATTAATTCTTATACGATGTTCTAAATCTAATATAGCCTATATTAAAAACGTATATACGACAAATTAAAATGTCCCATTTTTTATCCTTCCTTCTACGACACTACAGCCTCCTCAATCTTGAATTTCCATTTCACTCTATAGATAGCAAGGGACTCTAATCCTCGTACTCCCAGCGTCTCCCTCGCTGGGACCGCGGCAACAACGCCATCACATCTTTTTTTCTTTGGCTGGCGTTTAGGTCTTCTGACTTCCACGTTTCCTACGAAGACTCTTTTTTGTACTCCACCATTGTCCCGTCTCGCCACATGAGCAATCCGTCGCCTTCATTTAAGTTTTGTGCGTATTTCTCCCGTCTCTCTCGTTAAAATGACAAATTGCCTCTTAGACATATCGTATCCCTACTCCTCGTTTCTAGGATCCATCTTAAGAGCTTCCTCCCAACAAAACGTTCCACCCAAAGCGTTCTAGTGCTTTTTAAGTTAATATTCAGGTCTTATTACCTTAGCATAGCACGGGTAATACAAGTTTTTTGTACGTGCTCATTTTTGCCTACCCCTTAATTTCTTTTAACTTAAAGCTGGTGCTAACGCAAAATATGCCTTGTTGGCTACAGTTATCCTCCTTAGCCCTGCCTATTTATTCTGTCGTTGGATATTGATGCTCCCAGGTATTTAAACACCAGGACAGCTCTCGTATACATGTAGCATATAGCACTGTATAAGCGGTTTGTCTTTGCAACCGTGGCTGGATTGCAGCATCCGGGTCGAGCTCGATGGCTGCCAGAAGCGAAGTTAGTTCTGGTACAGTCCAATGCCTAATACTGGAAGGGTAACGGCCAACGCGATTATTCGCTAGATGGCGGGGGATGAAGACTTGGTGTTGTGGAACCGATCCTGTCTCAGGCCCAGTGAGCAGACGCCATGAGGCGTTAGCCGCTCTACGCAAGGCAGAGCCCCCCCCTTCCGTGCCGGTGAAAGCAGCAAACAGCGTGTTAAACGAGCTGGGAAGGAAAATTCGGGTATTCGGGTATGCTAAAATTGAGAAAGGACAGTTTTGAGAAGGTCAACTCCAGGGCTGCTAACAAGAAGTAAGGCGCGAGGATCTCTTTACGACGGTTTATCGAGGGTCGCCGAAGGGGGTTTGACCCGGATCGGCGGTGAAGGTTCTGTGGTGCTGATGGTCCTCAGGTAGGGGAAGGAGGATGTCGCCGTTGTATTAAAGAGAGCTGCAGCCAAGGTCATTCTCTTGAAGTTGTTTAAAATACTGTAATAGCAAGTTCACCATTATTTATACGCATTATTCTTTAATGTTTTGTATTTACGTACAATTTCAAAGCACATAAATAAAGCGATCAGTATTACATGATCTTGCAATCATCTGGTGTCATTGTGTAAGTCAAACTTTGCGTTATGTAAACTAACGATTCTTTTTCTAGCGAATGTATTACCTAATGCATTTATTTTCACTCTAAGAAACAACATCCCCAGTTCAGAAAATGGGTTTATTTTGGAAGACGAAAAATATAGCATTATTTTAACGCCAATCTGTGATACAATATGTTATATCACTGACATTGTGCAACTGTTTGTGGCTTTATTTAGATTACCCACGCTCGTTACGGCTTTTTGTAGAACTTTTTTATTAAGAAAAATTTTAACTCACATCATAAATAATTGTTTGTTGGTGGTCAAATTACATTTGGCTGTGATGTAGTGTACTTGTGCTCGATTTAATACGTCTTTTTTTATTATTTGAGTAAAACTTCCTTTTTCTTTTCTTCCCTGTTCCGCCTAATCTCCTTCTTCTTTACTGCTACTTTTTTGCTTTCTTCTTCTCATCTTCTCGTAACTAGTCGTGTACAGCTGACTTTATGATATAATAAATAAGTATATAGTAAACAAAAATAAAACTCTGTTAATAAAAACAGATCGCTATCAACCTTGTTCAGATGAATAAACGGATGACTTTAATTTTTGTCCAGGTTTCAGAACATCACCGGCTTCCTTGTAGTGTTCTTAGATAACCAGTCTTTCACAGTGTGAGGGAACTGTCCAGCCTCTCCCCAACATGTGGTGTTACCCTCACACCTCTCAGGATAACTGACTTTTCTGTCAGCAGTGACCTCCTTCTAGACTTCTAATTGAAGACAGGTCTACCTACGTTGGGATCTAGGTCCTCTTCCGCCTTTCAAACTCTCACAGAGTGCTACCAGCCATGCGAGTTGGGCCCTGGTTTATTTTTTAAGAGGTTTTACTCCTCAAACACTCATCCTTTTCCTGGTTTGTGACAGACAAAACCTGGCGTTCCACACAGTAGGCGTAAATAGACACAGCAGAAGCCTCTCCAATGGGCCGGACATGTCGCGAGATTGGACTCCCACAGTTGGTACGCGAAGATATTGGATTTAGTTTCTGGTGGAAGAAGACCCCTCGACTGACCAAGAAAGAGTTGGAGCAATGGACTCTGGGAGGGTCTCATCCAGATCGTGATAGTGATGCTTGAATGGAGGAGGACGGCAGGAGACAGAGTCCGATGAAGGAGGACCATTGTAGCGGCACGGGGTCCTCTGGGCCTGATCTACAGTAGTCAGTACAGTTCAGTAAATCAGTGAGGACGAAAGCTATGTAAACAGCGTGATCACGTTACACTAGATTAGATTATCAGAACGATACATAACGATAATATGTGGTGCTGTACGGTGATGATACTGTTTGGACGCCGAATTTCTTATAGGCCTACTTAAGTAAAGTCTAACACATGATAATGACATAAAGCTTATTGGAAAAAAGCATTGGATTTTTAACTGTAGAAGAACGTGGAGCTAGTAGTGCATAACTGGCAATAACAATTTGCAAAAAAACTCATCTGGATAACATAACTTACTCTCTGCAACAACTGCAGCTTACGTTATATTTACATTCATACTGTTTTTGTCCTTACAATTAGTAGGCTTAACGTGTTTTCTAATTCATATGCATTTCGGACAATAGCTCTAGGGGCTTATTTACGAGGGGGCGAACGAGACCGGACCCCCCCTCCCCCGGAGGTCGAAAGAAGTTGACGATTTTTGCTAATCTCTTAATTTTTAGGCTGTTTTATTATTTTATCAGCTGTGTACACTATTATAGTAGTAACTTTTTTTAAAATATACAGGCAGGTTTATTACACAGCATTAACGCACACGTTTGAAATATGAAATATAGGAATATCAATTCAGTCAATAAGTATATTGTAAACAATGTTTAAATGTCGCGTGTTTTTATTGTGTTAGTACCATTTTTACTGTAAAGGGATTGATTACAGGATGTTATCACACGTTTTTCAGCCACTTTAAAGATAGTAACGTTGATTAGTCTTAACTTGGGTTTTCTATTGTATGAAACCGACTCGACCCCCCCCCCGCTGAAGATCATATTCTAGATACGCCACTGAACAGCTCACAACCTCACAAGATATGAACTAAAATGCTAATAGAAAACCAAAGTCTGGGAGAGAGGTAACAATTTACTAAGGCTATTCTCATCACTGCTGGAGGGTGTGTTTGAGATCATTATAACGTGTAAACATGGGAACTAAAATAAATAGAATCTATCTTAGAGATCTGGAAATTATGTAATGATGCTTTTTAAATTTAGCTGATGTGAAGGTGATGTTTAATTATCACAACAAGGAAAATGTACAGGTCCATTAGGCTATAGAATAAATATAGAAAAGCCAAAAGTAAAAATTAAGAACGCGTCAATTGCTGCCAAGGCGAAAGTTAATGGAAAGAGTCTAATAGTGATTATATAGAAAACATGGGAATAGTAACAGACAGTGAAGATTGTATGACGAACTGGGGGCTGCGCGAAAGCCTGAGAGACCCCAAGTTGTACTCTCGCCACGCAGTTACTGTTGGCGTGTTGTCTGCTTCCGGTAATACAATCCGAATTGATCAGGATTGCTTTTAAAAGATAAGTAAAAATATTAGAATACTTTTTCTCAAGCTGTTGGTAGCGGGGTTGTCCCGTGCAGTCGTGGGTTAAACATACAAAACAAGTGTTTTTTTTTATATTTTCAATTTATTTTGAAACCCCCCCCCCCAGATATATGGTAGCAAAATAAATAACAGACAGCTCAACTATATCATGCACGATTCAGTATCAAAGTAGGGTTTCTCATGCGCAGTTTCACAACAGTGGCGTAGGTACATAATGTTAATTTAAAAACAAGTAATTTTTTGCAAATAAGATAAAAATTGAACAGACGGTTCTATTCTGAACTGTGAGAAATGTTTTACTGTTTTCAATTTTGCTAATGTACTTCCAAAAAACTGATCATGTAGGCGTACACGTAATTTCAGTAGATAAAGTAATTGATTTTATATGCACTGTACAGTCACTCACAATAAAGGAATTTGTAATTTTTTCGTTTTTCATAAACTTGATAATTACTTCTGTTTCTGCTAAACAGTTTTTAAGCATGTCAAAATTACACCTCAGTACCGAGTAACTATAGGCCTATATTAAATATAATTAAATACATTTACAGGTTATAACATAAAAGAATAATATATTTCTAACTATAATACCTAATAATAATTTATATTCATAATCACTCACATTATACTTGTTATTTAAAGATTAAAAATAAATAATATTTTACATTTTTATAAGTAGTAATGTATTTTGTTATTATTTTCAATTATTTTCACATTGTTCGACCGGTTTTATATTACTGTCATAAAAAATATATAAAATATATATATTATATATTATAATAACTGTCGAAATATTGTAAAAGTAATAAAAATATTTTAAAGTTTACAAAAATATAAAATATTGTTTATTGATAAACTAATCTAATAATTGTACATCCTCTGTTACTGTACTTACTATACAATACAACTAACAATAAACAAGAAATAACATTTTTCGCTCATTATCGATTTGAGTTTTTTGCGGACGGTTCGCATGAGCGTTGAAAATTTGTTTAGTGGTCCGCAAGGAGGAAATTTGAACAAGTTTTGCTGGAGGGAACGCTGTATTAGAAGACGAAAAACTATGCTTATGTTTAAAAAAGTAAGTTTTATTCGTTGTATGCTTTCTGCAATGATGACCAGATCGGAAACGTGGAACAGAAAGCATTCAATGATACAGCAGCATAAAAAGGCCTACACCAGAAGTAACAAAGACAGGAAACAACTAAATAAATACGTGGCAAACGGGATATATGTTATGCTTTTATTTGCAGAAGAAATAAATAAAGCTGCAGTGAGAAGGCAACAGATGGTCACGAGGGTTGCTAATTAGGAGGCGAAGTGAAGAAGAATTGACTCAGACGACGCAGTTTGTAAATACAACGGAGAACCGACCTAGTTTAGGTACAGTGGAGCAGTGAAAATAACAAGAGTTTCTATGAAAAGAAATTATCGGAAAATGACGCACGCATGTGCATTAAGCTGACTCATTAAAATCATAAAAAAACATCACGTGACAAAGTCAGAAATAGGACCGTGCGAGACGACCTTAGAACAAAACTCCGTGCAGAGTAAACAGCAAGAATTACAGTTAAATTTCTACAGAATGAGTCCAATAAGGTACTTCTAATCCATAGATTGCTATGAAAAGGGAAATTCCGAAGTACAAGCGAAAAAGGTTTTGCCCTAAATTGGAACAGAAAAACGGACCGAAGTTCCAACGCTGTAAGGCGTAAATGTGAAAGAAAGAGAAGTAACATAACGCACTCTTTACATCGACGATTAATAATTCTCTTCTTCTTCTCATCCCAGAGGTGGATGGGCTCGCAGTTTGTTCCGTTCTCTGGACAGTCTTTTGATCACCACATACCTTCTTCCTGTTTTAACTCCATCCATATACTCCCTTCAGTCATATACCCTCGATCAGGATTGCGAACCAGATTGAATAGCGTAGCAGGTGACCAACCAATGATACTTCTCCTTACCACAGTGGATCCAGTCAACATCGTTTTTTTCACCCACTATCCCCTCAGAATCTCATCATTAGCCAATCTTTCCGTTCATGGTAGACTTAAGGCCCTCATCCAGCACATCTCTAAAGCATTCACGGTAGCTCCTGATTCCCAATTACTGGGTTATAGGCCCTAAATGTTAGTACTGAAGTGTTGTAATAGAAACCCTGTTTACGAATGATAAAGTCGATACCGCTGAATTCTAGTTCTAACGACGTCTTACGCAACGCTTAATGTTTATTCACAATTTCGTCAGAATTTACAGCTAATATTTTACCATAAATGAGGTCAATAAAACCGACCATTTCACGAAATAGATCCTGACATAGAAATGTCATCACCCACCTCTAGCGACGTTTGCTATAAATATGCTAGCTGTTGTACTTGTAAGGCTTTTCAATTTCTGCTGAATAGAGTACGTGGAAAGATTTACACACTCGCATTACAAATGAGGTTGTGAATACGCTGCAGCATTTTGTACTGTAATATGTGACTCGCTGCTTTTGTTGCCAACAAAACCTTAACAGTTTATTTATCAACGAAGCGAATGACATTGTTATCGTTTGTTGTTATCAATAGTACTATTGTCGTTGAAAATGTAAAATGTATGAATAAATTTAATGTGATCTTTGAATTATTAAGAAGCTAAATATGAAAATAACATAAATATGAATCAGACGGATCGCATTTAATCCGATCTAACGATGAGCCGAGAGTTCTGAAACCGTTGACCGGGAGTTACGGAATTATTGGTTTGCAGTAGAGCACTTAACATGAAATCGTTATAGGTGGTGATTAGCGTGACAAGGGGTAAATATAAAGCCTATTTATATAAATGTATATATTGTACTGTTATATTTATTAAAAGTATTGTAATTAAAATATTTAGTTACAGATATTATTTTTTGTATCTGCACATGAAAAAACTCTATCTCAGGGTTGACAATTACTAATTTGATTTATATTATTCAGTACTGTGAATGATTTATTCTTTTCTTTAATCCGTACCAAATAACGTTAGTGCATACATTTTTTAATAAATAACAAGGTAATAATAGCTACCGTGTAAACGTGAATAGTTTGAATCTGATCTCTTCACAACTGCAATGGGTTCAATTCTTGCTTATGTTTATCATCTTAAATATAATGAAAGGCTTCGTGTTTTATTCCTTCTCTGGTGTTTTTTATTAGATTAAATGTCGAATTCTATTTTCTTCTTGGATAACTAAATTGATTCTTCTTTTAAATATCGAATTTTATTGTGTTGACTATCAAATTATATTCCAGGACAGGCTTCCTCCTTTATATCGGTGTTCTATAAATGATATACTCAAACCTCTTGAAAATATTGATGTTTATTAAGTTGTATAAAAATTATAATTCTTTCAATGTTACAGGTTTATACTCTTATATGTTTATTATATTGAATATCAATGTTAACTCTCTTCTTTTAATGTTTCCTATATTAAATACAAAATTAAACTCTTTGATGTGTACTCCAACAAAAATTCTAAGACTACATTCATTTCAACCACTTACACCAATATAATGCCCAGAATTTTAACATCCACATTAAATAAAATCAGTATTACTACTACTTTTAAAACTAATAATAGTCTATGGAAATTAATTCGCCCAAATATTCAAACCCACTTGGAGATAAAAACAGGCATATATAAACTAATATGTAACGACTGTGATAGTTTCTATATTGGCCAGACGGGGAGACCTTTCGTCAAAAGATTTCAAGAACACACACCACGCAAAAATTTAAATAACATATATTCACTTGAAAACATTAAGTCAAATTACGCACGCCATTTGATTTCAAACAACCATACTTACACGGATTTAAGGTCTAATCTTATACCTTTACATTACTGTAACAAGGGTCGCTACATGGACGCATTAGAGGAGTTTGAAATATACAAAAGTTATAACAGCACGAACAACCATGATGGCATACTGAATGATAAATTGAATTTTAAATCCAACCCACTGTACGACACCGCGTTGCATTTGCTTGAGATAAACAACCTGGCAATAACTCGAAGTCCAAGAATTCAGTATCCGACCGAACGTTGCACGGTGCGCACCGAGTCGAACACGTGTGTTTAAATAATGTACTTTTATGAATTTTAATATTTGACGATCTCTTCCCGAGTGATACGTCTGATGATGGGACATAGTTCCCGAAACGCGTAACAACAAAAACAACGCAACGAAGTCACAGGACGGATTTGAAATAAGGTAATTTATTATCAGTTTTTTTGTTTACAATTCTAACATATGTTCACCATACTATTAAATATATACCTTTTCCTCTTTTAAAATTATTATTTTATTCTTATGTACTGTGGTGTATTTTAACAGCAGTACATAATATATATATATATATATATATATATATATTTATGTTCCTATAAAGCCCTTTCTGTTGTGTGTCTATCTTTCTGTCTATCACAACATATGTCTGTTGCAGACCTATTTTCCGTTTCCCTTTCCTGAGCTATTAAGTTTAAGGTAAGAGATTTTTTTACCATATTTATTTTTGTTTCGTATATATGCGGTGAGGGTCTGGTATATCCAACTCCCCTCCGAGTGCAGTCAAAGCCCTTACAACAAGCTTGTGTACATATATCTGGTTCTTTATGTGTCCGGCATCCAGCCATACACTTTTTACGATATTTCAACAATGAACCAAATACCTTTTTAGTCTGGTGGACATATGTAGCCCTGTGTATTATTATTGTCCTACGTCCAATGCTTAATTTACTGGACCTCTTTAATTACTGTATATCCTGTATTCAACTTTGCCACATTTTTTCTAACTTGATTCAAATATCTCAGAACTTTGTATGATAGAGATTACTATGTAATAGACGTAAAGTTAAATGTCTTAGAATTTTGTGGCAAAGATAAATTTGTTACAATATTATTGACGAGCTTTTCGTTTCAGTTGTTTGACATCGGAACTTTTTTAGTACTCGTATAGTGATCTGTTGCTTCTTGTGTGTTGTTCAGGAGGTCTAAATATATATTTTGTTGTTGTACAGTTGCTCCACGGTCTTAGACCCATTTTTTATTTCTTATCTTCTTTTTCTTGTTTATTCCTTTTATTACTGCTCCCTATATGTAGATTTTTATGTTTTCCCAATCTTCATCAGTATTACAGGTATATTTTTTAAGTGCTCAGGAAATCTGTTTCGATAAAATCTGTCTTCTTAAAGTGAGTATATTTTAAAACTGCTTGAATTATAGATAGAGCTATTGTATTATTTTTCATCAATTCGTCTTAAAGTAATTTTTATATAATTTGTCTTAGAAGCTGAGAAACAGTTCTTTCGCACTTGGAACAACACCATTCTTCAAAATATTTAAGCCATGTCAAATTCATTCCTTGCTATACGCTATAGGCTACTTCTTTCTCAGCTACGAGTACTTCAATACTCAGTTTCTTACACCCTATCAGTTGAATTCTGTCTACACCAACTATCCTGTTATAATAATCCCTTAATTTTTTATAATAATTCTCGACTATCCTGCTAAAAACAGGATTTCAATTTCCTCTTGATCTGTCGTATCCAGTTTCCTTCACCGAGTTTGCGGTCTTTGTCCATATCCTGGACAAAAGGAGGCACTAACAGAATGTTATCAGCTGGAGCAACTCCTCAAGCCCTTCTCCTCCTCTTTCTTCACGTAGGACTCCCGGGATTGGAAGTTATCGGAGACTTTTATTGTTAAGACTTGCTTCGTAATTTTATTTCGGAGCTGTCAGTTGAAAGCCACGAACAATACGCAAATACGTAGGGCTATAATGTGGCGATGATTGGTTCTACAGTGTATACGACAAATGTGTCAGATGCTCAACTCTTTGTTCAGCCTACTTTAAATGAATATGTTCAGATTCCGTTTAATCATTTTTAAAACAGTTTTCTCACTGTTTTGTGACGTCGGTCAAGATAAAAGCAAAACTGGTGATAATACATTCCTGAATGTTTTAACTATGCTGAAAATGTTGCACAGTAAGCGGTCCAATTCGCGTAAAACAGTATTGTTTGTAAACGTACAGACATTCCGTGATTACAAAAATTGTAGATAAGATTAAACAGTGCAATAAACGTTCCTAGATATTCAGCAATGTTCGACGCACACACACACACACACACACACACACACACACACACACACACACACACACACACACACACACACACACACACACACGTGTGTATACAATTGTACTTGACAGTGGCAAACGTTCAGTGTGGTGTTTAAATAACCTTGAAGGACTACAAATTGCTAGGATTACCGGCAAACAACCTTGAGCGAACATGTGCTCTGTGTGTGTGTGTGTGTGTGTGTGTGTGTCTCTCTCTCTCTCTCTCTCTCTCTCTCTCTCTCTCTCTCTCTCTCTCTCTCTCTCTCTCTCTCTCTCTTTCTCGATAGTACTTGTCGAGTTTTGAAGTATACTTTAATAGTTTGAAGTATAATGAACTTACATTCTTAACGAGTTGTGTTCACAAAATTTTAATTCGTTTCTAATTCGCTTTACTACTGTCTGAATAATTTCCTTTAAATTAAGCACTCAAATATTTATCTGAATCAGTTACACGGACTGTAGTGAGTCCATTTAGTTGAGACTCCGTTTCTTACATAGGCTATCTATTACCAATATTTTACTTCCATGTTCCGTAAGGAAATGGAAGTAGGCTATGGTGATCGCGAAAAAAATCGTGTTCGAGATAAGGGCTGATTCTGATTGTACTACCCCAAAACATGAAGAAAAGTCATTTTCCGAAAAGTGTATGTGTGTGTGTGTGGGGGGGGGGAATTTTTTCTATGACGAACGATATCAAACAGAATCAAATAATTTTTTGCATAGGCCTATATGCCCGAGTTGTAGAGGACTCAAAGCCTATTGATTTTGGTGAAGCTCAGTTAAGGGGGAGGGGTAGTTTACCTGCAACGTTTTACGTTTTAACAAGAGTAGCGTACTTAAAAATTTATTTAAACTTTTTCAAACAATGGTAATTCTAAAAATAAAATAATTTTGTTGCCAGACAACGAGGTTGTTCGGTTAGTAGGGAGGGGTAGTTTACCTGCATTGTTTTTTGTTTTGACAAGAGTAAAGTACTTAATTTTAATAAATAAGTGCCCCGAAAATAAAGTCATATTAATCCACTGTAAAATGGTAAATGAAATAATTATAAATGGAGTGGGTGGTTGAAGGGGGAGGGGTGATATTTGGAAAATTGCTATGCTGAAATCAAGTAAAGTACAAATATTTAATTTCGAAGGATAGGATACCTTAGAAATTACATATAATAAAAATATTGCTCTATGAAAGTGTAAATATCATTAATGATGGAGGAGGAGGAGGAGGAGGAGGAGGAGGGATGATTGCCTGCGTAGTTCAGTTTCTTTATAAGAATAAAGTACCTAATTTTTATAGATAATGTGACTGGAAAATAACATTATATTAAACGACTGCCCCATAATAACAAAAATATCTATAAATAGTAAAAATAGTTTGAGGGTGGGCGATATTTTTTTAGAAATTATCTAACCGAATTCAAGTAAATGATTTTAAGTACCTATAAATATTAGAACATGGAAGTCATGTGTGTTAAGTGTGTTGTCCTGTGTGATGATCCTTTTTGAATCATCGGCTACAACCTTGTCAGTGATGTAACTAGCGAATTTGCGTTATTAGTTTCATAAGAGCGTAGACAGACGTTGGCAAGGCTGTCCTGAATAATTGAAAGACACCATAGACGAACACTGTTTGTTGCCCATTCTTTGCAGACGGTATTGCCGACCACGAAGGTAACACAAAACCTTGAAGTTTTATTTTAATGTTATGTAAGTGAATTTCCGTTAGGCAATTCCTTTAACAGTTCAAAAAGTCAAAAACTAGATGGGAACGGTAGACACCTTTGAGTAGACCTACTCAAACTTTGAGTAGAACTGCCTCAATTACGTTTGTCTTATGCGCACTGCTTCCCGTTAAAACTACTCTCTTTGCGTATAGCCTCTGTGTAACATTTACAGAGTAACTACACGAATTGTCACATTAATATTAGGTATGAAGTGATACTGTACTGGTAAGCGGTAAATGACAGCTAGGAGTCAGACTTACGGGGAGGGGATAAACTAGGATTATATTACCTGCTAAATTTTACCATTAGAAATTTTGCTTAAAAAACTTTTATTTATTATTATTTATTCAAGAAATGCAAATATTTATACAGTCAGAGTTACTTTATATATGTAAAAGTTTTCGTCAACAACAATGTTTCATAAGCATTGGATTGGTATGATATTACAAATCAATTCAAAACAGTAATGTTTCCCGTTTTATTTCTTGTAATCATATTGCAGTTAAGCATTATTAACTAGGTACGCCTACAAGATTTGTTATCTGGCACACATACTTTATCCCATTGAATAGTGTGTTAGTTCGGTTTGTCTATATTACTCTTCCTTTTATTTGGCTATGTAGGCCTGCATCCAACTAAAATTAGTCAGTTTCGTTGAAACTAATCAAGTTTATTTTTCACTATTTGCTTCCATTTACACTATGAATGAATTGAAGAGTCAAGTACATTACGCATACAGGCTTTCTGACGATATCATTATCTTTCTGTGAACCGTGCGTTGCGGAGGGCGCGCAAGCGCGCGTGCTCGTGTAAGTGTGATACATACAAATCATAACTTATTTAATCGCTGGCAGTGAGAGATAGGCTACCGAAACTGATAGGCAACCCTGTGTACTTGAAGGTCATGTACTGTACCTTATCAAACGCGATAACTGTCTGTAGGTAGGCCTACAGATGTTGCGGGTTTGTCTGATATCTCGGCCTCTGCAACGAATATTTGCCTTTTATGAGCACCGGTAATATATAATAAGATATTTATAGAATTTGTAGACATCAAGTATTTCTGATATACGTACTACACATACATTTCTGATACACTGCAGCTAGTTTAAACACTCCGACCGCTGTATGGGCGAAAATTTAATTATTTTCAGAACTACTAGATATCTAATTTTTAGTTATGTCTAGTTATAATTTTCTATAACGGTCATGTGAGAATGGCCCACAGGCGGTTGAATTTAGTCTGTGGTATTTAACTCTTGGAGGTTCCAGTAAATAAACTTCAAGTGAAAACTTTCGTTTAAATTTTTGTGAGTTATGTACCGGAACTTCTACATGCTTCCGGTACGCTGCCACACTCCAACTGACAAACATGCCCAAAAAAGAACCTCACCACAGCCAATACTCGAACTGAGAAACATGCGGAGCATTTGTTTGATCAGAGACTCTAATCTTCCCAACAATAGAGACCTGGCTTGGAAAGTCAGTTAGTCCGGGTAATCATATAGTAGTAGACATTATTAATTAATAATATACTTTCAATAGAGAAGTGAAATCATCGAGATTTTATTAATTATAATATTTTGATCATAACTAAATGTATTACAAGGTAATGTATAATTATCTTATCTAAATGAAGTATAATTAAAAACAAAGTACGCGCACACGCACACACACATTTGAAATAATTTTAATAACTTTTATTTAAAATACATGATGTATTATGTATTATCTATGTCTCATATCTCGTTTCACTGTGACCACTGGCTTACATTATTTCCCTATTTACAGTTAGTCTTGCAGGTTTAAAAAGTTGCACTGTTTGTTTAGTGAACGAATCTAATGTTTTCTACATTACTACACCCTATTCAACAAGCGTTTATAATTGTAATACCAAGAGTAACAAACTGCCTTGTAATATTGTTGAGTATTTGGTTAAAATGTCTTAATTTAACCGCGTACTGTCTATCAGGTTTTCCCACGTACTTTCGTCGATCAAAGGCGCTTTCGTGAACTACTATTTTCCCTGGTCCTCCTAGCTTCTCGTTCTTTTCGGTTAACCAGATGAAAAGTAAATTTCAAAATCTGTTATAAACTTAGCTACTTAAGCTGATTCAGGACTTCTTTCGAAAACTAGTTTCTTTTACTAATGTAGTCTGCTGAATCCAACCAGTAAAACAAATGATTTCTCTATATGATCTTTTACAAGTTTGAAAATAGTATCGTTGCGTAATGAAGACTTTTTCGACATAGCTGATTGTCGTGTACTTCTGAAAAATGCTTTTGACATTCAGCTGTAAGCCTACTTTTTAAAAATTTATTTTTGATGACATAAAGGTAACTATAACCTCTCCTAAAATATCTGAAAACAAAGGGAGGATGTTCGTGATCAATATGGTGTGGTGTGTGCTCGCGCTCGCGCGCGCGCGTTCAGATGTATAATGTTAAAGCCAACAAAAATAAAATAATTTTTGTTTAGCCTAAACTGGTCGGTTGATACTTCTAAGGAGGGGCAACCAATAATTGACATGTTTCGTGGTTATTACCCTACGTAGCCTACTTGGTACTCTCCGTTTACAAACCTCTTTTTTTGCTTATAAAGGTTAACGATTCTTTTGTTGAAAACTTGGCCTACCTGCTCCTCCCCCTTAGAAGGCAGGTAACCCTGGCTTTCTTTGTCGTGCGGTCTTTGTCAGTACGCAGAACAACACACAATTCATAAATCCTTCAAAAGACAAGGTTTATGTGTACAATAAATATTTTTATAAGTCACGTTACAAATATTTGGTAATGTTTCATGATACGAACAGGATGAACACCAGTTCGAGAGTTTCATGTAAGAGAAGTTGTCTATTTAGGGATCTGTAGCCACATCACCACATACATGTTGGTTGTGCTTTTGTGGGTGGTGTAGCCAAAACCTCGCCGCAGTGGACACTGCCAATCTTGCGGTCTCTAAAAGAAGGCTAGTTTGTTATACTTGTTTTCGAAGCTACTCACAAAGTCACTTATCTTTTAGACCGTGTACAGTACGTAAGCACTGGAAGCGGAAAAGTTAAAGATATTAATTTTATTCACGTTTATTCATTTCCTGATTAATTAGTTCTCCTTCTTCTTCATCTTCTTCGCCGTCTTCTGACGTTTTACGAACTGGCCATCAAACCTGTTCCGATTCCACAAGTTAACAGCGTGTTCCGAGTCTGTTTCCGACTAACAGTTCCTTGGCCTACCTATATCTCTCATATCTGTTGGGTGATAGTTGTACACCATGAGGGGGGGATCCTTGTCCTTTTCATCATCTATACAGGTTCTCTTCAGTTATCGGTAAACTCTTCTACTTTTTCAGGTGATTTCTAATGTAATTATCACGAATCCTTTGCGCTCTTATACATACTTTAAAAAATCTGAAAAACTTCTTTCCACCTTCCCCCGCTTGTAATTTTCTGTCGTCTTTCCCGGAAGGTGTCCGAGATTTACGTGCGTATAGAAACAGGGGCATCTAAATCACTGTATGTAGAGTTAGTTTTGTGACCGACCGTTAGAAGTGTTGGTCTTCTTAAGTAACGTATTCAGTTTACTGATCAGTTACAATGTTATTTGTAGAGTGTAGCCTACTTGACAATGTCATATATACATTAGACACAGCATAGTCAATCACCATTTCCGCCATCTTAACACTGTACGGTATCCCTTAAGTCTCCTTCAGGGTTTCAGGATTTTAAAGAATGAGGTTTATAAAAAGGTCAGTTTCAACGTATGCGTAATATTATAAAATGGTTGTTGAAACAGGCCGTGCACGAGGTCAACTGCGAATTGTTGACAGGATTGGCTAACGAAAAAAACGCAAATGGCCAACGCTTTAGAAACAAAGAAAGCGTCAGCTTGGATATTTCTCACCAACAAGGACAAATTTATAATCTGAGAAATGAAAACAAAAGTTCACTGGCGAAGTCACACGTTGTGTGTGCCCCGTAGTGGGTTCACCACGCGCTTTCCTCAAGACACTGAACACTCGGTACATTTTCTTCTTGTTCAAGTTCTAGTTCAGTTATAGATAAAATAATTAGCCATGAAAGGGCTGTCTGTTGCGCTGTGTCTAAAGATTTCATTACGCATGCGTAGTTTTGACGCGTTGTTTACCGACCAAATATTTTGTGTGCATAACAGCGACGTGAATGGTATATCACATGCTTGTGTGTGTCATGGTTGGTCACCTCACACCCCACATCTTGCACTGCCTTCCCTGCCACCAATACGATCTGCGCGAACCGTTTGATGTCTTACCATTTCTTCTGTACAGGGGTGTCCAGTTTTAAGTGTCGAAGCCTTATTAAAGTATATTCTGTAAGTCTAACGTTAAAATATTTTCATCGTACAATTCAGGAAATTTAGGCTCTTTCTGATAACACAATCATATTAAATGTTACATTTAAAGGGTAGCTGTGGGCGCAAATCTCATGGAGAGTTCGAAATACACAGTGCTCCCCAAAACGACTTTTACAACTTTTCGAAAGACCGCATTAGTTGCACAGGGTTTCAGGATTTCTTATGGCTAGAAAAATGTTTTGAGTCTCAGTGCAGTACAGTATATAGAAGGTAAAAATCAATAAATTGTAGAATGTATTGCCGGAATGTGAAGGACAACGATACGTTCTTCACACCTGAAAGTTGCGTTACTACATGTACGTGTAATAAGAAACAAACTGCATGTAAGATTTCACATATCCTTTAATTTGCGTCACATGTACATCACTAATTATTTATATAATTTAAAAAAATGGTATTTTGGAATGTTATCGTGGATTTCTTCAATTCGATCTATAACACAATTTGGTGGGTTAGATTTTACAACCCAAGATTACAAGTCTAAATACCACTTAATGTTTACTTTCAGCTAAACGAACGTTTCAGAATAGAATGTGACTTTCCCTTTGGTCAGACGATTATTTGTACTTTGTACAGGAAAATATGTGAGGAAACCGAACACAAATCGGTAACATGAAATTTGACACAGAAACGCGTACATTAAACTTATAAAACAGTTAACGAGCTGTGTCTATGGCTTCTTGTTTTGGACCGTTTGCCGTTGGCCATTTTGACATTTTGTGGGATAATTTTTGCATCTTGATTCCATTATCAGTTTTTTGAAGTCATTTTACACTTGCTTACTCTTATGTGATTACGTCGGCAAATTGATCATCTACATTTAATGAATGAGAAGTAACAATATATTAAGTAACATGTCGCAAGACGTTTTTAGTTAGTTAGATGAGAATATTCCCCCGAAGATGACAGAATTAGGGAACTACTATCCGTTGCAAAAATTTTGTTTTTTCAGTTTAGGCAGCCATAAAATTTAAATAGTTGCTTTCCTCCCGCATTTGGTGTTATTTAAACATGCTTAACAAAATTGTTTCATCACTTTATCATAGTTATGGAAAAAAGTACCCGTTCTCGATTTTATTTAAAAAAACCACGGTTTAGAAATGGTGAACACACTGGCCAATTATTATGTGTTGATAATTTACTAGAAAACTCTACATTCAATTTTAAGTAAGTATACCTATTATTGTAGAGTGAAAGTTTGTATTGTGCGGTGGGAGGTCTAGCTACCTGGGCGGGGCCTCAGCCCACACACATGCTTGTTTACTGTGAGAAGTCTACAAAAGTAATGTTCTGGTAGTTTTAAATAAAAGGAAAAATCTGGAAGCTTTTTTCTATATAAACAGAGATGCACTCGACCAGTTACGTTCAGTTTTAAATCTGCTTTTGTAATGTGTATTTCGTGTGTCCGTTGTATGTATACTTGCTACTAAACTGTTCTTCAATAAAGTGTGTGTTTGCTCCTGTAGTTAAATTATTAATTATTTTTAACCATACCTCAACAGGTTCTGGGCCCAGTGGCATTTTAAAATCGGAGTGCAGTGTGTAATTGGAGTGCAAGTATAAAATATTAGTGCAAAAATGGAACCGTATATAAAAATTGAAAAACTTCGAGACAAAGATAATTGGCATCAATGGCGCTTCGTAGTACGCACATTGATGGAAGAGGATGATGATGTGCTGGATGTTTGCGAAGGAAGATTAGCCGAGCCAGCTGCAGGTGCAGAAGATCGTGACGCGTTGTTGGAAAAGTTCAAGAAGGCGGACAAAATTTCCAGAAAGTTAATTGTTACAACAGTGGAGAGAAAGCCTCTCGAACTTATAATGGGTTGTTCTACTGCCAAGGAGATGTGGGACAAATTGAATACAGCATATGATCTAAAATCTGATGAAAATCTGTCGATGATTCAAAAACAATTTTTTGAGTTTAAGTGGACAGAGAGTGAAAGTGTTACGTATAATATTTCAAAAATAGAACAGTTGGCTAGAAAAATGAAAAATCTCGGGGGAAAAATTGAAAAGACTATGGTGATGACTCGTGTTTTAACATCTTTGCCACAAAAGTTTAATCATTTTCACAGTGCTTGGGATTCGGTATCTGACGATAAGAAGAATCTCGAAAATTTGACTGAGCGCTTGATGGCAGAAGAATTTAGATTACAAGAGCAAAAGGAAGTACACGAAGAGACGACAGCGTTGCTAGCTAATCTGAAAATCGGTCATAAAGAACAGAAGAATGACTCTTATAAATATAAGAAGAATAATTTGAAACAAGAGCAGTGTTATAATTGTGGAAGACAAGGTCATTTAAAAAGGGACTGCTTCAGGTGTTATACGTGCAAAAGAAAAGGTCATAAAAGTAACAATTGCTTCATGAATAAGAATAATGGACAGCGAAGATGGTCGAATAATCAAGAAAGAAGTAACTCGTCTTCTGGACAGAAGAAATCAACATCGAGGATAGCACTAATAGGTGACAAAGGCAGCTGTGGCAATCGGGATGATCTCTGGATTGTGGATTCGGGTGCGACGGATCATATGTCGAAGCATCGAGAATGGTTTTCAACGTTCGAAGAATATACAACACCAGTCAGTGTAAGAATGGGCAACGGTATGACAATTTCTGCATATGGTAAAGGTAATATTGACTTTGAAACTTATAAAAATAGTGAACGAGTAGAAGGTACTATCTATAATGTATTATATGTTCCTGATTCAATGTATAATTTGTTTTCTGTTAAATATGCGGGTAAAAGGGGTATAGATTATGAAATAACACATAATGCTACGAGATGTACTTTAAAGCATGGTAATGAAATTCTTGTAACTGGTTCCGAATATGAGCCTGGTAGTTTGCTAAAATTAGACATTCAAACTTTAATTCCAAAAGAATGTAACGTGGTAGAACAAAACAGTAGATCGAGCATTTCCAACCGTAATGTTTTACAATTATGGCACGAAAGACTTTGCCATCAAAATGTAAAACATGTGAAGAATTTTTTGAAAAATCTAAATATAAAATTTACGGATGAAAATTTCTTTTGTGAAGGTTGCGCTTATGGCAAAAATCATAGATTGCCTTTTCACAAAAAGATCGATCGTGCCACTAAAACTCGTGAAATAATTTATACTGACGTTTGTGGTCCTATGGAAGTAGAGTCTCTCGGTAGAAAGTTATATTTTGTTTATTTTAAAGACGATTTTTCAAGTTATAGAGAAATTCATTTTATTCCAGAAAAATCTGAAGTAATAGAAAAACTAAAATCATTTTGTATCGGGGTTGAGAATCAATTTGCAACAAATATTAAAGAAATTCATTTTGATGGTGGTAAAGAATACGATAATAAAGCTGTGATCTCTTTTTTAAATAGTAAAGGTATAAAATATTCGATTAATGTTCCATATACGCCCGAACAAAATTCAATTGCAGAGCGCGATAACCGAATCATTGTAGAGGCTGCTCGATCAATGTTATATTCAAATTCAAACTTACCTCTATTCTTATGGGCAGAAGCAATTAATACTGCTGTACATGTAATTAATAGAACAGGCCCAACAAAACAAAATAATAAAACTCCTTATGAGTTATGGAATGGAAAAACAGCTACTGTCGATAGATTTAAAATATTTGGAACCATGTGTTATGTACATATATCAAAAGAAAAGCGTAAGAAACTTGATAAAAAATCGATGAGAGGTTATCTGGTCGGATATCATGAGGATTGTAAAGGTTATCGTGTATATGTTCCGGAAGTGCGAGATATCATTATAAGTAGAGATGTACTTTTTAAACCTGAAAGAGTATTAGCTGATTCAATTATTTTGAATTCTTTGAACAATAATAATAAAGAAACTGAAGAAAATGAAATTATAACTCCTAAAAATAATGAACTTTTACTTAAAAATGAATCAAATGAGTTTGAAGAAAGAGAATCTTTACAATCTTCAAATAGCGATAACAATCAAACTGAACGACAATTGCGCGATAGAACAAAATTAAAACCTACAGAATATTATGGATGTCCGATCACGTTTATTGCTGAAAAGTTACCATCCAATTATAACGAAGCAATTACAAGTAAAGAAAAAGATAGTTGGCAAGATGCAATGCAGGACGAAATAAACTCTTTGTATGAAAATAAGACAATAAGACATGGGTATTAGTAGAAAAGCCAAAAGATAAAAAGGTGATTAACAATCGTTGGGTTTTTTGTGAAGAAGCTCAATCCAGATGGTACAGAACGTTATAAAGCGCGGTTGGTTATTAAAGGTTATTCGCAACAGAAAGATATAGATTATAAAGAAACTTTTAGTCCGGTTGTTCGCTTTGATACAATAAGATTGATACTTAGTATTTCTGCTCGTGAAAATTTACATATCGGTAAATTTGATATAAAAACGGCTTTTTTATACGGTGACTTAAAGGAAGATATATATATGAAACAACCTGAAGGTTTTGATGATGGAAGCTCACGCGTATGTAAATTAATGAAAAGTTTATACGGCTTAAAACAAGCACCAAGATGCTGGACTGAGCACTTCACTAATTTTCTTGTAAATTTAGATTTTTGTCAAAGTACGGGTGACCCATGTTTATACATATATAACAATAATAATAATAAGATCTTGTTAGCAATTTATGTTGATGACGGACTTATTGCAGCTTCAAATGAAAGTTTGATTGATAAATTGTTGAATGATTTGAGTAAAAAATTTAAAATTACTAGTACTAAAGAAGTTACTAATTATCTTGGAATGGAAATTTGTAGATTGAATGATGGGTCTGTTTTTCATTCATCAAAGTACTTATATTAACAAAATCTTAGAAAAGTTTAATACGTCAGAAGCTAATATTGTATCCACGCCAATTGATTGTAATCATGATGAATATTTATCAAAAACTATTGTAAGTAATGTACCTTATCGTGAAGCTGTCGGCAATTTGATGTTTTTGCAAACTGTAAGTCGTCCGGACATAAGTTTTGCTGTAAATGTTGTATCTAGAGTTTTAGACAAACCAAGTGTAGCTCATTGGTCAAGTGTTAAACGAATTTTACGTTATCTAAAAGGTACGATTGATTTTGGATTACTATATTGTAAGGATGGCAACTTTAAAGCTTATAGTGATGCTGATTATGCTAGCGATACAGTTACACGTAAATCAACTTCTGGCGTAGCTTGTATGTATGCAAATGCTGCAATTATTTGGCGAAGTAAGAAGCAACAATCTGTATCATTATCAACAACCGAGTCAGAATTTGTAAGTGCAGCATTAGCAACAACTGAAATAATGTGGTTAAAGAAGTTATTTAATGAATGCGATTGTAAGACCGATAAATATGATTTATATATAGATAATATGAGTGCATTAAAACTTATAAGTATCCTGAATTCCATCAAAGGACAAAACATATTGATGTGAAATATAATTATGTACGTGATTGTTTTCAAAATGGAGAAATTGATGTGCATTATGTTAAAAGTGATGAACAAGTTGCTGATATACTTACGAAAGCTTTGTCAAAACCAAAATTTGTTTATTTAAGATCTAAACTTGGACTTAAGAGTAAAAATGAATTTTTAAATTAATATGATTGTGAGAATGTAGAGTTTTAGGGAGGGTGTTGAGAATTTACTAGAAAACTCTACATTCAATTTTAAGTAAGTATACCTATTATTGTAGAGTGAAAGTTTGTATTGTGCGGTGGGAGGTCTAGCTACCTGGGCGGGGCCTCAGCCCACACACATGCTTGTTTACTGTGAGAAGTCTACAAAAGTAATGTTCTGGTAGTTTTAAATAAAAGGAAAAATCTGGAAGCTTTTTTCTATATAAACAGAGATGCACTCGACCAGTTACGTTCAGTTTTAAATCTGCTTTTGTAATGTGTATTTCGTGTGTCCGTTGTATGTATACTTGCTACTAAACTGTTCTTCAATAAAGTGTGTGTTTGCTCCTGTAGTTAAATTATTAATTATTTTTAACCATACCTCAACAGGTTCTGGGCCCAGTGGCATTTTAAAATCGGAGTGCAGTGTGTAATTGGAGTGCAAGTATAAAATATTAGTGCAAAAATGGAACCGTATATAAAAATTGAAAAACTTCGAGACAAAGATAATTGGCATCAATGGCGCTTCGTAGTACGCACATTGATGGAAGAGGATGATGATGTGCTGGATGTTTGCGAAGGAAGATTAGCCGAGCCAGCTGCAGGTGCAGAAGATCGTGACGCGTTGTTGGAAAAGTTCAAGAAGGCGGACAAAATTTCCAGAAAGTTAATTGTTACAACAGTGGAGAGAAAGCCTCTCGAACTTATAATGGGTTGTTCTACTGCCAAGGAGATGTGGGACAAATTGAATACAGCATATGATCTAAAATCTGATGAAAATCTGTCGATGATTCAAAAACAATTTTTTGAGTTTAAGTGGACAGAGAGTGAAAGTGTTACGTATAATATTTCAAAAATAGAACAGTTGGCTAGAAAAATGAAAAATCTCGGGGGAAAAATTGAAAAGACTATGGTGATGACTCGTGTTTTAACATCTTTGCCACAAAAGTTTAATCATTTTCACAGTGCTTGGGATTCGGTATCTGACGATAAGAAGAATCTCGAAAATTTGACTGAGCGCTTGATGGCAGAAGAATTTAGATTACAAGAGCAAAAGGAAGTACACGAAGAGACGACAGCGTTGCTAGCTAATCTGAAAATCGGTCATAAAGAACAGAAGAATGACTCTTATAAATATAAGAAGAATAATTTGAAACAAGAGCAGTGTTATAATTGTGGAAGACAAGGTCATTTAAAAAGGGACTGCTTCAGGTGTTATACGTGCAAAAGAAAAGGTCATAAAAGTAACAATTGCTTCATGAATAAGAATAATGGACAGCGAAGATGGTCGAATAATCAAGAAAGAAGTAACTCGTCTTCTGGACAGAAGAAATCAACATCGAGGATAGCACTAATAGGTGACAAAGGCAGCTGTGGCAATCGGGATGATCTCTGGATTGTGGATTCGGGTGCGACGGATCATATGTCGAAGCATCGAGAATGGTTTTCAACGTTCGAAGAATATACAACACCAGTCAGTGTAAGAATGGGCAACGGTATGACAATTTCTGCATATGGTAAAGGTAATATTGACTTTGAAACTTATAAAAATAGTGAACGAGTAGAAGGTACTATCTATAATGTATTATATGTTCCTGATTCAATGTATAATTTGTTTTCTGTTAAATATGCGGGTAAAAGGGGTATAGATTATGAAATAACACATAATGCTACGAGATGTACTTTAAAGCATGGTAATGAAATTCTTGTAACTGGTTCCGAATATGAGCCTGGTAGTTTGCTAAAATTAGACATTCAAACTTTAATTCCAAAAGAATGTAACGTGGTAGAACAAAACAGTAGATCGAGCATTTCCAACCGTAATGTTTTACAATTATGGCACGAAAGACTTTGCCATCAAAATGTAAAACATGTGAAGAATTTTTTGAAAAATCTAAATATAAAATTTACGGATGAAAATTTCTTTTGTGAAGGTTGCGCTTATGGCAAAAATCATAGATTGCCTTTTCACAAAAAGATCGATCGTGCCACTAAAACTCGTGAAATAATTTATACTGACGTTTGTGGTCCTATGGAAGTAGAGTCTCTCGGTAGAAAGTTATATTTTGTTTATTTTAAAGACGATTTTTCAAGTTATAGAGAAATTCATTTTATTCCAGAAAAATCTGAAGTAATAGAAAAACTAAAATCATTTTGTATCGGGGTTGAGAATCAATTTGCAACAAATATTAAAGAAATTCATTTTGATGGTGGTAAAGAATACGATAATAAAGCTGTGATCTCTTTTTTAAATAGTAAAGGTATAAAATATTCGATTAATGTTCCATATACGCCCGAACAAAATTCAATTGCAGAGCGCGATAACCGAATCATTGTAGAGGCTGCTCGATCAATGTTATATTCAAATTCAAACTTACCTCTATTCTTATGGGCAGAAGCAATTAATACTGCTGTACATGTAATTAATAGAACAGGCCCAACAAAACAAAATAATAAAACTCCTTATGAGTTATGGAATGGAAAAACAGCTACTGTCGATAGATTTAAAATATTTGGAACCATGTGTTATGTACATATATCAAAAGAAAAGCGTAAGAAACTTGATAAAAAATCGATGAGAGGTTATCTGGTCGGATATCATGAGGATTGTAAAGGTTATCGTGTATATGTTCCGGAAGTGCGAGATATCATTATAAGTAGAGATGTACTTTTTAAACCTGAAAGAGTATTAGCTGATTCAATTATTTTGAATTCTTTGAACAATAATAATAAAGAAACTGAAGAAAATGAAATTATAACTCCTAAAAATAATGAACTTTTACTTAAAAATGAATCAAATGAGTTTGAAGAAAGAGAATCTTTACAATCTTCAAATAGCGATAACAATCAAACTGAACGACAATTGCGCGATAGAACAAAATTAAAACCTACAGAATATTATGGATGTCCGATCACGTTTATTGCTGAAAAGTTACCATCCAATTATAACGAAGCAATTACAAGTAAAGAAAAAGATAGTTGGCAAGATGCAATGCAGGACGAAATAAACTCTTTGTATGAAAATAAGACAATAAGACATGGGTATTAGTAGAAAAGCCAAAAGATAAAAAGGTGATTAAGAATCGTTGGGTTTTTTGTGAAGAAGCTCAATCCAGATGGTACAGAACGTTATAAAGCGCGGTTGGTTATTAAAGGTTATTCGCAACAGAAAGATATAGATTATAAAGAAACTTTTAGTCCGGTTGTTCGCTTTGATACAATAAGATTGATACTTAGTATTTCTGCTCGTGAAAATTTACATATCGGTAAATTTGATATAAAAACGGCTTTTTTATACGGTGACTTAAAGGAAGATATATATATGAAACAACCTGAAGGTTTTGATGATGGAAGCTCACGCGTATGTAAATTAATGAAAAGTTTATACGGCTTAAAACAAGCACCAAGATGCTGGACTGAGCACTTCACTAATTTTCTTGTAAATTTAGATTTTTGTCAAAGTACGGGTGACCCATGTTTATACATATATAACAATAATAATAATAAGATCTTGTTAGCAATTTATGTTGATGACGGACTTATTGCAGCTTCAAATGAAAGTTTGATTGATAAATTGTTGAATGATTTGAGTAAAAAATTTAAAATTACTAGTACTAAAGAAGTTACTAATTATCTTGGAATGGAAATTTGTAGATTGAATGATGGGTCTGTTTTTCATTCATCAAAGTACTTATATTAACAAAATCTTAGAAAAGTTTAATACGTCAGAAGCTAATATTGTATCCACGCCAATTGATTGTAATCATGATGAATATTTATCAAAAACTATTGTAAGTAATGTACCTTATCGTGAAGCTGTCGGCAATTTGATGTTTTTGCAAACTGTAAGTCGTCCGGACATAAGTTTTGCTGTAAATGTTGTATCTAGAGTTTTAGACAAACCAAGTGTAGCTCATTGGTCAAGTGTTAAACGAATTTTACGTTATCTAAAAGGTACGATTGATTTTGGATTACTATATTGTAAGGATGGCAACTTTAAAGCTTATAGTGATGCTGATTATGCTAGCGATACAGTTACACGTAAATCAACTTCTGGCGTAGCTTGTATGTATGCAAATGCTGCAATTATTTGGCGAAGTAAGAAGCAACAATCTGTATCATTATCAACAACCGAGTCAGAATTTGTAAGTGCAGCATTAGCAACAACTGAAATAATGTGGTTAAAGAAGTTATTTAATGAATGCGATTGTAAGACTGATAAATATGATTTATATATAGATAATATGAGTGCATTAAAACTTATAAGTATCCTGAATTCCATCAAAGGACAAAACATATTGATGTGAAATATAATTATGTACGTGATTGTTTTCAAAATGGAGAAATTGATGTGCATTATGTTAAAAGTGATGAACAAGTTGCTGATATACTTACGAAAGCTTTGTCAAAACCAAAATTTGTTTATTTAAGATCTAAACTTGGACTTAAGAGTAAAAATGAATTTTTAAATTAATATGATTGTGAGAATGTAGAGTTTTAGGGAGGGTGTTGAGAATTTACTAGAAAACTCTACATTCAATTTTAAGTAAGTATACCTATTATTGTAGAGTGAAAGTTTGTATTGTGCGGTGGGAGGTCTAGCTACCTGGGCGGGGCCTCAGCCCACACACATGCTTGTTTACTGTGAGAAGTCTACAAAAGTAATGTTCTGGTAGTTTTAAATAAAAGGAAAAATCTGGAAGCTTTTTTCTATATAAACAGAGATGCACTCGACCAGTTAAATTCAGTTTTAAATCTGCTTTTGTAATGTGTATTTCGTGTGTCCGTTGTATGTATACTTGCTACTAAACTGTTCTTCAATAAAGTGTGTGTTTGCTCCTGTACTTAAATTATTAATTATTTTTAACCATACCTCAACATTATGAAACTGTAAACATGCTCTTACAAAATTATAAAATTATTGTATAATAACCTAACACTAGTGGTTTCCCAGTGGTCGAAATTCGACCGTAATTCATTAAATTTTTAAGTTTGAACGTTATTGAGGTTCTTTTGTCAAAGAGTATACCTCTATAATCATTGCATATAATTTTTTTGAATTTTGTTCTATTACGTCAGCTGCGAGCGTGTACAATTACGTCATTAGCGTGTGCTGTTTGCCCTAATTCCCTGCAATACCTATGAAATTTAAAATTTAATGTTAGTAACTGTCGAAAAAAAAACACAATTACAGCTTGTATTCGTATTTATTTTTGATATAATTCATTGTCAGTTTTAATTTTTTCATGTTATTATTGAATCAAATAAACGCTAATAAAAATGAGACTTGACATTCATAGAAGAATAAGATACATTGTTTTCAATTCCAGTGGATTACATTTCATTTTTGGTAAGGTACAAAATTCGAAAACAGTTTGAAGATTATCTGCTACAAAGCTTATATAATTTTTTTATTTTTTTTTCTATGCATTAATTTTCGAGTTATTTGAAAAATATGAAAGATAGGAAAAATGAGGTTTAGCTTGGCTAAGCCATATTTAAAAAGCAATAATGCGTTTTTTGACATTTCCTTGGGTTTTTTTTATTGCCATACTGACCAGGTTTCGCCAAGGCTACACAGTTATTTTGCCTATCTTTTTCGAATTATATAAAATTTAAATAAAAAGTTAATACAAAATAAAAAATGAAATAAAAAATACGTGCCTCGTATTTTTTCATATATTTTTCATTAAATCAAAAAAAACGGGCGGTTAAAAAAATAAATGTTGTCAATTGAACTTAAAATAGTTTGAAAGTGAATTTAATGTTTCAGAACTTCTGTGTAAACGATGTTTTTTGTAAAAACTCTTTCATCATTTGCTAAATGCCCTTGGCCATTATATTCGGAAATATAAAATCTCAAACCATCGAATGATCGAACTCTACTTGCTGCGACGTACAATTGACCATGTGTAAAAACTGGCTGCCTCAATAAAATTCCAATTTTTTCGAATGTTTGTCCTTGAGACTTATTTATTGTCATCGCAAATGCAGGTATAATTGGAAATTGAGTTCTTTGAAAGTTAAATGGTAAAACAGTACCGGAATATGTTAAATTTATACGTGGAATCAAAATTCTCTTATTGCGTGCGGTTCCAGTTAAAACTTCGCAATCAATAGCATTACGATGCATACACTTGATGCAAATCTTAAATTTTATTTAAGTTTCTGATCAGTAAAACGATGCAACTAACTTTCAATACTAACTTATGTGGTGGCAAACCACTAATAGTCAAAGAATTCAAAAACTCTACTGGATAGTTATTGATTTCATTGTCATCATCACAAATTATTTTATCGTAGCTATGATATGTTTTCTGTTCACCTGGTATTCGATTAAGTATATCAGTATTAATAAAAGTACAATCATCATTTTTAGGTGCTAAAATAACTGACTTCAATATGTTATCTGAGAGTATGTTTTCAGAAATATTTCCATACACCTCATTAATAATATTATTTTCATCTCCTATTAATTGCTGAGGTATTTCAATAATATTTTCACCAAACTGAGGGAATTGTGGGGCCTCATCATTACCAATTTTTTTCAAGAATTCGACAAATTCTATTTCACTTTGTAAGGCTCTCATATTTTGAGTAAACGTTACTTTATGAAAATAAACAAATTTATGCCAACTCGTGACACAATTTTCAATTAAAGTTGCACGTGATCCATGTGGGACAACTGGTAAGATTTGCCGAAAATCACCGCACAGAAGTATCGTTTTCCCTCCAAATGGTTTATGTTTATCATTTTCATCGCATAGATCCTGCAATAATCTATCTATGATTTTCAACACTTGAAGTGGGCACATACAAATTTCATCAATAATTATCAATGATGATGAATTTATGTAACGTCCATAGCTACTATTTGCGGTAATATTCGCTACAGAATTTTCCAAAATGGGTATAGGCAATTTAAACACATTGTGTAAAGTTCTACCTCCAAGTAATAGAGTTGAAGCTATGCCACTGAACGCTGTTGCAATGCAACTAAGATTAAGCGAATTTAATTTGTGAATGATTGCTGTTTGTGTGAATGTTTTTCCACAACCTGCATGAGCGGTTAAACAAAAAACATTAGATCCAGTATCATGATGCAAAACTTCACGAATCACACGATCAATTAGATTACGCTGTTCAATATTTGCAGTTTCATAATACTCACAAAACAGAAACTCTTGTTCTATTGGATCAATAGCATTTGCTTCGTCTGTTCTCTGCGAGTACGTGGGAACTGGGAACTGGTAAACCAAGTTCTTGACATGACAAATTATGAACATTCAAAATATCTTCAATTTCTAATAGAGCTGTGTTATAGGATACTTCTTCGTTGTAATCTCTCAAAAAATCTTCACTAAGATATACTTTAAATTCATTCCATAACGCGAATGCATTGGCTGGCACATTTAATGCACAAATGTAACCAAATAACCAAATGCATTTGTTTTGGTGAATGTAATTCTTTTGCTTCATTTAAACATTCGCGCCATTCATTATCATTTGAAGCAATGCCGCGAGCATGACACGCTTCAACAAAAGAAGTGTGTATAACTCCATTGTATGTTCTAACATCCTCAAATGATTTTGGACCACAGACATGTAATAAAAGCAATCGTAAATGGAAAAGTTCGATGTCTTTTGGTGATACTACATATATGCGTGTAATGATTTTATCACCTCCACGCCTTCTCTTCTTCCATTTTTTTCGGGAATCTTCCCACACATAATGCAAAGGAATTTCAATATACTTATATTCATGCGCTGATGGATCTGATCGATTCAATTCAAAAAATGCTAATAATTTTGTTTGTCTTGCATTTTCAATTGCTTGACGTTCTTGCCCTTCTCGAAAGTAAACATTCTGTCTACGCGGTAAATGAATTTCAAGTCTAACGATGACATGTGATTGAAAATGCATTGGTAATTCATAGATGCGCCATACAGCTTCAGTTGATCCGACATAACGGCCATTTAAAAAATTTTTAACTTCATCAATTTGTATTTCTTGACCTGGTTCATTTCTCTCTGAACCTAATTCAACAGATGCACTGTCATAGCCTTTATACACGTATTTATAAATGTATTTAACACTTTTAACTGTAGCGCATACTTCAACGTTTATATGGCAATTAAATTTGGCAAGTAAATACGGATTGTATGGTACAACATAACGATTGTCGAGGCAACTACCGCGAACTTCAGCATTAATACCATTATCACGCCTTCTGTATAATGGATATCCATTTAATGATTCACATGTAAATTCATTAAATCGTTTTGGATAATCTTTTGTGCATTTTCCATCTCTCATACATACAGAATTTGGATTAAGTACACCGCATGGACCATGCATCATGTGTTTTACAACATATTCATGTAATGTAGGATGTGTTTGAATGTTAGGAATCTCCGCAGATACAACTTTATCAATATCGGTAGTGTTAACAATTTTATCTTGCTCATTTAAAGAGAGTAAAATGTGAGCATGAGGCAATCCTCTCTTTTGAAACTCAATTGTATAAATGAGTGCTTCAACTTTACCGAAGATTTTTTTTAGTGTAAGGCCCTCAATTAATGCTTTCAGTTTGGACTTGAATACACGCACAACAATATCAGGTCGAAAATTAGCTGACTCACCTACACCAATATTGCTAACTATTTCAGGCCAACTTGGATTGCAAGTCATTGTAATAAACAAAGAAGGCTTTCCGAAATGTTGTACAATTGACATTGCATCTAAATAATTCTGATACATATTTCTTGGAGATCCATTGAATGAAGATGGTAAAATTACTCTACGGCCAACATTATTGGCATTGGGGTTCAATTCTAAATAATCTGTTAAATTGTTGTAAACTTCAGACCTAAGACTTGTTTGATTTTGTCGAATGAAATGTAACCTTGTGCCTCTATTCTCACATACATATCAACTATCCACTGCAGAAATAATTTTTGTGAATGGTGCAACATGCTAAAATCTTCTCTAATTGCAAGTCGATAGGCTGCATACTGAAGCATGGTTAATTTATTTCTGGGCGCTCTTGAATTAGATGTAGTTGGTACATTATGAGAAATATTGATATGCCACCCAGTATCACCATTTGGAAAAAGTAATGGATACGCTAAAGGGTCCAATGATGAATCCAAAACTGAGATATTTTTAATGGTACCATTAACTTTTGAAAACGAAACCATATTTCGTTCAAAGGGTGGCTCACCATCAACTGTACTAAATATTACTGCTACATCAGTTTGAACTACATCATTATAACGGCGTAGATCTAAATCACGATTTACTTTAATGAGCATACAAATTTCTTTATTTTGATTTTCAACTCTCTGACAATGATCTTTCATTGCAATGAATGACCGAACGAAAGGATTAATGCGTTCCAATTCAAGAGAGATTTCGCGCATTATATTGTTATTGCATGTTTGATTATAGTGTTCACGTAATCTATAATTGACAGCAGTGTCAACATCATAAAAATATAATAGCGCATAACATGGTGAGCGACCATATCCAGCAGTCATTGGACCTGATCTGTGATAAAAAACATCATGTATTTTAAAATGATACACTCCACGCGTAACTGTATCCGAAATTTTAGCTTCTGAGCTAACCATAGCAAATGATGAATTGTATTTACGAATGTTTTCATTTTTTGACTTTCTTTTTATTGAAGGTTCATTTGAAGTAAGTCCATCATACAATGATTTAAAGTATTCATTTTGACTTAAGGCCGGTAATATTGCTTTACCCAATATAGCTTCATGACAACATGAAGTGAATGCAGTCCTTTCACCTAAAGTGACCTCAGATTCGAAATGTTTTGCATTGCAAAACCTGCATTGTAAATGCATTAATCCACAATCAAAAGTATTAAAATTTCTTGGAATGACATTCAGTGCGCATTTAAATGTATCCCTCAAAATAATTTCATCATTTTGTATACTATTTACACTATTTAAATTTGCATTTGGTCTATTATCATTTTGACTTTCACGCGAATATATATTCCTTCTTCTTTGTCTCTCACTCCGACCCGTCAATGTTATACTATTTACACTATTTAAATTTGCATTTGGTCTATTATCATTTTGACTTTCACGCGAATATATATTCCTTCTTCTTTGTCTCTCACTCCGACCCGTCAATGTTCTATGCCGAGGCATAATGGAAGTAGGTGCGAATATCTGAATGCAAAAAAAAACATGTAATGAAATTACTGAAACTAAGATTAGACAGGGTTTAATTTAAAAATAATAAAATGTACTAACTTTTTTGAAACCACCAATAATTAGGCGAGAGTAAGTCAATTCAAATTGCTGCTACAAAATTTTCCTTTTGCAACAGGTGTATATTAAGCAAGTGTATTTCACTTTCAACTGCACATTAATATATAAAACACAGATATCTAATATACAAAATATAAAATAAACGCTTTTTTGCCTTGACATACACTCCACAGACTATTGTTGCCTGGCAACAAAATTATTTTATTTTTAACAATTACCATTGTTTGAAAAAGTTTAAATGAATTTTCAAGTGCAAATGAATGTTTTATTTTATTTAATTTAATGTATTTGTAACACATATTATATATAAATTTTAGCTTCCTGCACTCCTTCTCCATATAAACTTTAACTATGCCAAATCTCACACTCCTCCGTGCGCGCAATATGCTTAAAAAGGGGTACAAAGTTTTCTCTTCACGTTTAATGTATAGAGTATAAAATTATGATTTTGCCCTTAGTGTTACAAAGATTTTTCTTTATTTTGTTCAAGTTAAAAAAAAAACGATTTCATAACAGTGGTAACTCCGGTAACTTGGCATTGTTTTAATTGTCTGCATTTCAGCGTTTATAATTAATTGTTTTTTAAAAAATGACACGGGTTTATATATTTTATGTCAATTTTTATTTTATATATCGAAAACTTGCGCGTTGTGGTATGAAAATTTGTTGTGGTGATACAAATATATGTTTTGTCTTCAATAAATATGAAAATTTTTATCTTAAAGTACGTACTCAGAACACTAAGAGCATTCACTGTTCAAAATTTTCTAACAATCGTGTTTGTATTTGATAGAACGTTTAATTTGTGTTTCTTAGTAACATTACGAAACTCGTAAGGGAAGCAACTAAATTTTACTGGAATCGATTTGTTTGTTTATTTTTTAGGAATCTCTAAACTGGAATATCCATACTTTTGCAACGTGCGGTTAACTCTCGATACTGCCAATGAATTTAGAAACTCACAGAGCTTATGATACCTAGTATCGCATTTCGCATTCCAGACAATCGTAAAGCGAAATTTTCGAATTTAAATATACTTTTCAGTGTGGTAGCACAAAATAGCCTATACAAACAAAATTTATTACAAAGTCATCACGTCGTATTATGTTGTCACATTTGTATCATTTTATTGATACCAATATTCTAGCAACACTTGCAACAGTGCTTAAAATTATTTTGTAATTTTCACATTGTTTTTGTTTTCCAAACGTTTATTTCTATGCAGAGCTACTGACGAACTACGCTTAGTAAAAATAAAAGAACACAATCATATCTAAAAGAATGCAATCATATCTATACATAACAGCATACGGAGGCCATTAAATCTTAAAGTCTGGTTGACTTAACATGTTGTTCAGTTCATTGACTTTCAAGACCACGTAATGACATAAAGTGCAATTTCGGGATCAAATACTGTAAAGTTGGATCCGGCAGCGTTCGCAATTTAACGAGCAGGACAATAACTGCTACACCCCCCTGTCCTCTTGTTCACAGTAATTTTAATCCATAAATGCGGCAATCACATGTGTTAATATAATGTAGACCGGTATGTAACGTGTATAAGTGAAATATACACGCGGGCCTGTCAAATGTATGTGTAATTACTACTTGGTCACAAATACATTACAATTTCTGTGTAATTTTTGTAAATAGTTTCCTCCGAGTACGGGTTACACGCTACGGCACACAGGAGACGTTATTCGCTCGCGTCCCACGTGTACTTTCAACAAGTAACGAATAAGTGGGTCTCCTAATAAGGTCATTGACTGCACACCGGATGGCTTGTTCGTTTCGGGGCACCTTCTGATTCATCATAGCTTATTTTAAAACATTTCAAATTAACAACCACTTGCGTTTATAGACGATGAATCTGTCTGCACGTAGGCAGACATACTGGTTCTGAGAATACTGTTGAGGGGTAGTTTCGTTCAGCATACTTCTGGACTTTGGAACACAGTCCCCCCGTCCTTTCTACTTATTACAAGTTGTAGTCTGCGTGTGTTCTCATCCATATTGAATAACGTTACAAATAATTGAATTACAGAATTAACAAGTTTCAAGGCAATACTTTTACATAATCTCGACCAGAAAAAGGACCTGCGTACTTATTAAATCATTGATAATTGCGGTCACATTTTCCTTGGAATAAGATTTTTATTTCAATAAATTTATATACACGTTTACCGCAAAAATATGTTTTATTTTACTAATACTTACTTAACTATTTTTAATACTTATAGCCATAATGAATGCCACTGTAAATTATATAAACGTTATAATTACAATATAAATGTTATAATGTTATGTAAACGACATTTTTGAAAATTTTTGTTAATTTCATATGTTAACAAATTTTAAAAAATCATTCCCGCAGAAGTGTAATATATTTATTTAAATAAAAATACTACCATCAAGTACACAATATGCTCCTCCAACATATTGTGTAGGCCTAAAATTGTCTTCATCGTTTACTTATAGGCCTATAGATAAAATTTTATATAATGAATGCACATTTTCAATGGGTGATATGTGTCAAGAGACAACTTCCCAAAATGGTGGTTTCCCGGACAGTGCAATTAAAAAAAAAATAAGTTATTAATGAAAAATACATTACACCTGGACCCAATTGTAAATAAAATTATAGTATTCTTAACGGTGCATGTCAGTTAAATAAATCTTCCTGTCGTTATAAATCGCAGTATAAGTTGTAATTGTCGATAATATATATAAAATAAATTGTCGTATAGTTGTGAGAAGTTGATGCAGTGACAGGCAAAACTGTGTTCATTAAGTCCACGTTACTATATAGGCCTAACTACAGTATTTGTAGAGAAACCGCAGAACGTTATGAAATGTCAACACGGACGAGACAACGCTATGGAAACAAGTTTTTCAAGTGTAGCCACTGGCGTATTACCAAACCGAGGCAAAATAAGTAAAAACGTACAACTTGGCTCTCCCTGGATTTGGAATAATATCAGGTTCACTTTACAGAATTGACTCGACAGTCAGCTCTTATCAAGACAATCGTTATCCACCGTTTTTCCAATACGTAGCCTGCGTGGTGCTTTTAAAACGTATTATTAAATAAAATTTATCACTGAATAATATGTATTCGCCAGATATTCTAATGTTGATATTAATTAAATGTCATTTAAACGATATTACGTATCGCTCGAAAGTAGGCCTACATGCTCGTAAATACAAATTAGGTGAAATTAATGTTATAAAAACAAAATTATTTCTCTTACTCAGTACGTTATATTCATTTTCATAAAAATGTAAACTTCGCGTCGGTACCCACATAATATAAAATTCTAGTGTAAATAATATCTACTATTTATTTGTTTCAATGGGATTAGGCTATCATTCACTAAAATTCTTGTAATACAAAACTGAGTTAATGTTACTACTATAATTTTGAAGTTTATGTGTGTTTGTGTGTGTACGCGCGCGCGCGTGTCCCCCAAAGGCCTTGTAGAATTCCGCTGCTCCGTATATCGATATAAAGTGACATATGTGTTTTTGTTGTGTTAACACATAAACTGACAGTAAATGATTGAAAAATCGACAGGATGCTAATTCCGCACGTAATAAAAATTATTTTTCAATAAGGAATACAACAGTCGACCTTCCAAATTAGAAACTTCTTAGTAAAGAAATACTCCGTCCTTCTAACATTTTTTTTTCTGTACGCCTACACCGTAAATTTTTAGTGCAAATGCGAGTATAATTACAATCATGTAACGGAATCGAACTTTTCAGCAACAAAATTGAGGCGAATTCACAGTTTTACTGCTTTTGCAAAATCAACGATAAAGTCTCGATCCGTTTCGAATCCCACGAGCCAAAATGTGCAGTTGGTTCTGTGTAACATGTTGACCATGAAATGAGAAGGTTCGTGGATAATGAATTATCCTTCTTTCAACCAGGGGTGACTCTTTTCTGGAAAGTTTCTCTTCTATATAGCGGTATTAAGCTAAGCTAAGTTAAGCAAAACTAATCTATTCATGATTCCTCTTGATAAGACGTAGAGTAATTTATTCAACTTATTTAAAATAAAATAATTTAATCCTTGCGTACGAAAATACTAAATTCGTTTACGATTTTGATTATTTTTGTATGAGGGGAATAATAAAAGAAGAACCCTGCACTGCATGAATTTTTAATTTCAATTTAAAAAATTTTATATTTTTGTTGTTACGTAATGTTATTTATAGGCCCATGTACTACGTTCTATTGTCACTTATACAATTGCAACAGTTGTATATACAAAATTGTTCCACAGCTGGAAATACATGAACTGAAGCAATTTATTTTCATAAAAATCATTTAGTAACGGAAAATCTAAGAAATGATGCAGTGTAGGGTTATGAGCTTATGATATTATATAACCATAATGCGCCTAAACTACATAATAAATTGAGAAGAACGCCTCCAAGTAACGAACGCTTTTCAATAACGAAATGTTTAACAACTATATATTGAGTTCCGTTACTTATTTACCCAGTGTTTATTTATTAGTACGGGCTTAAGGGGATTCACGAGATAAGATGATCATTGAACAGACTCGCTAGATACATCTTTGATTTAGATGCGGATAGAATACTGATAATGTCGACCTACTAGAAAGTAAATTACTGGAAGAAGTAAAGCCTTTATCAGCTGGCTGAGTACATTAGAAGTGGTTGTTAGATACACGTAAGAGACGGCCTTATTACGTCAAAAAATGACGATTCAGTGTACGTTTCACAAGAAGTTGTCATGTATCTTCATGGCTTAAATTCAATGACGTTTTCTTGACGGGAGGATGAGATGGTAATCCCTGATAAGTATTACGCAGTGGCCTGGGCAAGATTTGCTGGGAAGAGAATTGAATGCAGAATTATCGGAGCATAGTTTACAAGATCAATTTTTTTCATCATTTTTGTTTAATCTTTATTTCATCACAGTAATTATTATAGTATTACAAGTAGAGTATTATTAGAATATAAAATAGGGGTCCGTTTTAAAACAACGGTGTTGAAGCCTCCCTCACATACATGATCATAAACGAGACCGCTTGCTTCTTCACAAGCAATAATAATCTAATTGAATTTCTTGATTTACAGTCAAGATTATATAAATTAAGAACACAAATTTAGAAAGCTTCATTAAAAGAAATAAAATACAATTTTTACAATATAGGCCTATACGTTTTTATTCAAGAATTTTTAAAATTTCTTCAATCCTTGAAACTGAGAGTAACCATGTTTTTCGAAATTTCAGAAATTCACCTAGTGTCCCCAAGACTGACATATGGCATTTGCAAGTTAAAGAAGCGTGGGGCACGCCTACTGAAAAACTTCTGATGAGCAGTAAATTTTGACCGCAGAACAACAACAGTGTTGCTTTTATGAAGATCATAATCTTTATCTGTAAATTTGTATTTATTATCACTTCTAATATAAAGACCATAAGAACTTTAAAAACACACAGGCGCCTTAAGTTAAGAATTCCAAACTTTTGGAAAAGTGGCCAAGAGTGCTGAGTCTTACGACACTTAGAATTAATTCGAATAGTTGACTTTTGTGATATAAGAACTGGGTTTAATGGTATAATATACGGCCCCCAACAAATAATTCCGTAATTTATTTTATATCCAACCAATGCATGAAAGATTGTGATCAGCAAGTTTTCTGGACAGAAATATCGTAAGAAGTAGACTTTTTGCAAGGATGAACACAACTATTTCTCCAGTTTAACAATATGTCCTTTCCATAAGATATTACTGTCAATTATTAAACCAAGATATTTTATTTATTCAATTTGTTCCCTCACCAAGCACATACAATCAAAATTTTTTACATCATGATTCGTGATAAAACAAGTAACGTGAAAATTCAATTCACGTAAAAAGAATAAATAAAGAAAAAACAAATAACTTTAAATTTACTGTATATAAGTATTTAAACAAAATATAACTATTCTGCATCCAGTAACTTTTATGTTTTTTACTTTTTTGATTTCATAAATCAAAATTTAACTGCTCGGTGTGTGATATATAAGGTAGGCCAAGTCAGTTACAAGTAGACTTTAGTATCGCGATATCCTTGAAATAACAAATGTGGCAATGATCTTCTTGGCACTGATTACGTTCAGTAGCACTCTCAATGTAGTTTTTTAGCCGGTGATAAATATTTTGTATTACTACACACGCTTAATGAATAGAATTCGTTTTATCTTTTTCGGCGTTGTCTCGCTGTGGCATTCAAGACATTTGATACGCATATTACATTGTAAAATCCTGATTTCAGCAGGCTGTTAGTTATGATTACTTTACGTGGCCTTTGACAGTTTAACGAATCACCTTGAATAACTGAAGGCAAACCAAATTGTTTTCACGTTAAAATACATAATTTATAAGCGGATAAGTATAATTTAAATAAGGTACTGATAATGTTTATTCGCAAACGCAAACAAACCTGAATGATCAAAGCATGGGAATATGTTAAAAGCTGTTGTTGAGAGCTTGAAAGCTCTCTAAACAGGGAAGCTCAGGCAATTTGACACATTAGACGTCCTTCGAACATCAAACAGATGTACAAAAACAGATCGCGAAATATTTGAAATGTCTTCATCGAAATGTCAAGGATCGAAAAATTGTATAATATCTTCTGTATCGAACTTCCAGTAGACTGTACTTGTTACACCTATCTTTACGGCATTATAATGATTAAATCAAGTATTTTCCAACAACCTTCTCCATAAAATTAATACGATAGTTTTTCAAATGCGCTGTTACCCTCTGATCCATAAGCTGACAAAGAAAAACATGGCTACTATTTCGCCATCAATCGATATTAGATGAGATTCTAACCGGTGGGTTGGGACGTTGTTAATTAATAAAACTGCCTTATACGGTAAACCTTTTGATGATAAGTGTTCACACACAGTCGGTACAAGCGTTTTAGAGAACCAAGTTTCAAAAATGTCTCTGTCCAACCAATCACCTTCTTGATGGCAAAATACTAATACAAAAACCATATGTCAATTTCTTGAAAATATCGCGACTTCTTGCTTCCCCTACAACTGTGAATATTTTTTTTTGTTTACATTTTCAGAGGCAAGAGATTTTGAAGGTAGACAACGGCAATTGAGGCCAGATTCGCCATAATTCTATGTTTGTTCAGATGTTAACAGATTTTCATTCACAAAAGTCTGAAGTTTTTTTCTGAAGTTACTGCCTCCGAATCTTCACTCGGACGTTTACCTTGCACTGAAAACTCGCGTAGGCGTATACTGTGCCGTGCTTCAAAAGGGTGTAGTCAGCACGAGTTGGAATTAAAACTCACGCTGAAACCGAGTGCACAATTGGGAAAATTTTACCTTTTGAACGGACACACGTAGAGATACAGGAACGCCTTCTGTTAAAGTAAATCGATGTATATAATTTTTACGTTGAAGACAAAAGACAAAATACATCAATCATGCATCAGTTAGGGAAGACGTCCATCATCCATCAAGCGTCATTTCAAAACCTGTGAGAGATTGTACAACCACGTAGATGAGTTGACCTACAGATTCAAACAAACTTACCTTATCTGTTACTAATTTATTAATTTATATTTACTTTTTACTTATACTTATTTACCATAATTAGTTATTTACTTATTTTACCCATATTTACTTAATTATTAAACGTGGGTTTTACTGGTTGTAATTTATAGGCCTAAGTTCTATTAACATATCCGTTGTACGCAGGCTAACTTATGTTAGTAGAAACATTCTGGTTTGTAATTAATTGTTTGTTAATTATTTGTTTGTAATTAATTGTTTGTAATTAGTTGTCAAAACGTTTACTAATTATATAATTTACATAGATTGTAAAGTGAATTCAAGTGAGAAAAATTAAGTGGTGCAATTTTAATGTGTACTTTCAAACGGCTGATGTAACTTTTCGATAGCATTGCACTGTCTGTCCTCGTCATGCTCTAAAATCGTGTGGTTACTCTGAGCAGACAGTGGTAATGCCATCGAAACGTCGACGAAGACTTTTAAGATCAACAACAAAAATACAGAGAAAACGACACGAAACTATCAGAAAATATAAAAAACTCGCGCGCACTCGTGTTTCTAAATTTATATGTACTGACAGTATTTTTATGGTTCAGAAATGGCATACATTTATATCCACGTGGCAGTTTGTATGCAGTGAATATGCGATACGATGCTCCACAACTCTCTTCTGCTGATAACAATAGCAGTCGTATCCGGGCTGCTATTGCAGAACTCCGAGTAGGTGTTGCTAAACGAATACAAGACTAGTTTAGTGCAGTTTCGATCAAGAAAGCAACGTCTGGCCGCTGTGTTGTTTGTGTTGAGGTATGGGTAAAAATAACGAATAATTTAAGTACAGGAGCAAACACACGCTTTATTGAAGGAACAGTTTAGTAGCAAGTATACATAACACGGACACACGAAATTCACATTACAAGAGCACATTTAAAACTGAACCGAACTTGTCGAGTGCATCTCTATTTATATAGAAAAACAGCTTCCAGATCTTTCCTTTTATTTAAAACTTCGAGAACATTACTTTTCTAGACTCTCACAGTAAACGTGCATGTGTGCGGGTTGAGGCTCCGCCCAGGCAGCTCGACCGCCCACCGCACAATACAAACTTTCACTTCTGCAATGACAGGTACATTTACTTAAAAATGAATGTAGAGTTTTCTAGTATATTCTCAACAGTTTGTTCCGGAACAAACCGATGAAGCGAGTAAAACAAGAAACAATAACCAGTGGTCCTCTGTACAGTTTGTTTAAAAATCCGGTACGAATTCAGAAAGATGACCTTATTTTTCAAAAGCTATTCCTGAATGAGTCATCATCGAATTAGGTTAAATAATCTGGGTCGTGCGAAGAAATTTAGTGACCTCGACGGTAGCGATGCAGTCGTCAAGGAGACGATCACGTTGTTATTGCACGGTCACTGCTTACATAAGCACGTTGCATCTCCACGAGGTCCATAACCAGACAGTGCTTGTAACAGTCAAATATATTGTGTGTAACATTCCGTGATATCAGTATGTATTTGCTGTCACGATTTTGTATCACAGTAGATCCAAATGGACTAAAACCCCGCGAAATAATGTATTTCTACAGTTTTAACTTTCCACAATTAAGCCGGTGTTCCGGGATTGCTGACAATGTGGAGAATTGTCCGCTGAGACTCTAGCAAGAGTTATAATAAATATAAAAAAATTATCGTTAAATTAAAAAAAAAATTGTTGTTAAAACACGAGACAGACTTCAGAAGCACGATTAGGCCTACAGAATGGGTGATTTGCACGCAAACGCGAATACGTATACGAATGCAGAATGCATATTGCAGATTTTTTTCATGTTAAGAAAACGTAGGCTACATCAGCAATGAGACCAAACTCAGGGTTGCGAAGACTAGTTTCACTACTGTCGCTATAAATAAAAATAAATTAAAAGAAAACGATTTACTGCGTGTTTTACTTATTATTACATAGTAAGAATGTATAAACTACTCTTAAAAGACAAAAAATATAGGCTTCAATTGCGTTCAAGTATTCTTGAAACATCGTTAATCATTTGTAAGTAAACTGATTTTTTCTATAAAACAGACGTAAGTTGCAAAATCTTAAAACAACTCACATCCATAGATTTAAAGCTCGGTTGTCATAATCTACAATTATATTATTTATCTATATCCATATATCTGTCTATAGGCATTTATATACTTATCAGTAATTACGTTCTTCTGGTGCGCGCGCGCGCGTGTTTGTTTAAATTCACTTTTTGTAAATTCAATTCATTCGCAGAACCATTGATTACGGTTTGAAAAGAAACTGAGTATTTTAGAATATCATATTTCGGTCTAAAAATATCTGAAAAAACCTGAAATTTTTTGAATAAAACTTAAAATTCATAAATAAAATTCGTTGAATTTTAAACAGACGTATATTAATTTTGAGAATCAAGTAAGTCGTCACTTCCACTTGTCTTCGTGAGTTATAACAGTTGTAAAGAGTTTAGTCATAATGATGATATTTTAGTGGATCAAAGTAACTTGATAAGGAAAACTGACGGTTACGTGAGATTGTTTGTGCAATAACGATTGGAGAGATACATTCGTCTGCCTTTTAAATTTATTAAGTTTGTTTCCGTTAACCCGTATTTTTGAAAAAACCACTAATTTAATATCTTAATTGTTTCGATATTAATAAGATTCCATACTACTTGTTTCCTTATTGTTGCCAATCAGGTAATTACTATTATAAACAATTACATTTTGTAGTTAAGTTTCATGAGGTTAATTTTGTTTTGATAGGGCTACTTCACATTTAAATCTGACAAAAATAAAAAGCAGGAAGCTAAAACGGAAAATATTTCTTTGGTTTAAACAATAGCCAGTTCTAGATTAACGGAGGCTTATACAAACAGACTTTAGTTCGATAACTTAATTCATTGTCTGACGATAGAAAACTTGCTTAAAATGTTTATCGAACGCACATCGGTAAGCGACGTTACAAAGGTTAGTGTACGTTGAAGCCCGCTGTTTATGGTAGAGTTTCCGATGCCAGCCTGCTGATGACCTTGGACTTACCTTCTACTGTTTGAATGTATACATAATAACACTAATGTGACATTCATTTGTTTTCCGGTTTGCGAGAAGTGTACACAGCATTTGAATTCCATGCATCAAAACACGGTTATGTAACCTGTGTCTAGGTTGTGCTTTGTAACACTGCAACAATAATTAATTACTGCCGACGCATTATTGAACGCTCGCGCCTGCATGTGTAATTCTTACGTAAGTTCCATTGTGATTTGTTTTATTGATAAAGAAAACGTACAACTAACCAAGGGTTAACAAGTAAATTTGCTGATTTCTTCTTGGTTCCACAGTCGGATGCTGATTTCTTCTTGGTTCCACAGTCGTATGAGACAATGGGCGAAATAGAAAAATATATTGCACTTGTGGGTTTTACGTTCGCTACCACTACGCGACTTGAAAACCTCAACCAATAAAAATGAAGTAGTAGATAAGTCTATAAAATGTACACATTAGTATATTTTAATTCTTCACATGTTGGTATATTTTAAATAAATTTAGCCCAAAAATGAGTCAGTAAAAATAAAACACGTAATAAAAACCATGGCACACTTGATTTAGTACGTATTAAAATATAACTGTCCTTACGCAAGAAGTTCTTCCTCTTTAACGATAATTTTTTTTTTGTACATGTACTATGTACATGACGTGTATGCTATTTAAATTTAATAATATCCTTGTAATAAGAAAATAAAAAATAAAATTTCGTATCAAATTTTAATTTTATTCAGTCGTGGGGCGTAACGTTTTCCCTATTCAAGATAGAGTAATACATTACCGTGTCAATTTTACAGAAAGGTTCAAATTTAATTTTGATCTAACTCTCAGTGTTTTATCTTTATTGGTTTTCAAATTATTGAGGGAATCGTACAAATAATATTACGATAAGTATATTATATACTTCAGCGGTCGCGCGGCATACTGCCGCTCATCCATTCCCGTGCTTTTTAAACCGTGTTAAACATGATGTGTTTCAATTAACGCATTATACTGTTAGTGTAATCGTTAGAAATACACCTGTTATAATTTAAGACTTAAAAGAGTAAATCTCATCCGCACCATTTAGGAAACCTGGTCGTAAATTGAAATAAATTATTTAGTAAATACAAATAATTATTACTTGACCGAAAGTATGTAGTGTTGAAGTAATAGAAGAAAAGTAATAGCATTGAAAATGAAATAAATCAAATAACAGAAAAGAGTAATAAAAACTGCTATTTCTTTTAATAAACGGTAAAACGTTGGTCTATTAAAATTTGGCGTTGTGATAGAACTGTTGACACTGTTCACAGTTAACGGCTCATTTCTTCTAAAAAATGTCGTGGACTTTGGACAAATTGTGCTCCTAACAAAGTCATACATAGTACAGTATTTGATTTTACGGCTGCTTTTTAAGTAAAAATCCTTTCCTAGCTGTTTTTGGAGTAACAACTGGACCTTCTTTAGATTGTATTTTGAGTCTGTAAACCATTGCCCGGAACCACCGCTAACACGATACATAAAACTACAACGTCTAAGGTGGGCTGGTCATGTACCAGGATGGGGAAAGACAGAATACCACGAAAAGTATTGAATACCGGAATTCACGGAAAAAGACCAGTGGGAAGACCGAGGAGATGGATGCGAAAGAAATATGGTGGGACGGGGTGGAGATGGATGCGAAAGAAATACTGAAAGTGCGTTCCTGGAGGATGATGGGTACCGACAGAAGAGAAAGGGGGGGGAATTGAAGGAGGCCAGGGCCCAACAAGGGCTGTAGTGCCATAGGAGAGGAGAAAACGTTGCCCGGCTTATTCCCGTGATTTCACAAGTCTCTTTAATAATGTTATTGTCTGATTTATTTGGGTATTTTTAAAGAGTTGAGGGTATTTTTTTAAAGACACTCGTGTGAGGAGTGTCATTATGAGGAGACTTCCTGTTATCTTTACCAGTCAAGATATTTAGTCCTTTGTAAACGTCTGCTTATATTACAATTGTTTAACAAAACTGTCGCTAACTCACCGGAGTGGTTACAAGCCGGTCCTGATATCCGTTGGAATGGTCCTTCACTGGTTCTTAATCCAGGGGATCCTTACGGCAGTACGAATGGGGTTTTACAAGGTGCGCGCGGAAGTCAATATGCCTCGCGTGTTTATTTCCGAGGGTTTATACAAGGTGCGCGCTGCGGTCAGTTTTTATCGCTATAAGCCAGTTGTGAAAAGAAAATTGGGCTGCTGATTTATATGTTGATACTTTCGTGGTTGCATATAAACTAATAAAGCTCAGAAATTCGTATATACGCTGTGATTAGATTCAAGAATTGGCAATTTGGCCGTTAGAAGCGCTAATATGGAATTATTCGAAGTTATACGATAAAACACACTTTTGTTACAATGGCCTTAGTAGGCTATATTGTTAGTTTGAGTGGTACAGTAGAAGACACTATAAAACTGTGCAATCAAAACAATTCAACACAAGTAAAGGGTATAATCTATACAAGATTGGCCTGGACGAAACCCATATCCTTATATTGGCTTTCAGTTCTTGCTTTGAAATTTTTCCATGTAACCTTGAGATGGAAGTGGTTACACTTCCTCCACTGTAATTCGACAGTGTCTTTCTGCTGCCTTTGTGTGGAGGTTGGAAATACACCCAGCCTTCCATTCAAGAGGAACCTCTTCACCTTTTAACAAGTGACTGAAGACATAGGCCTATGTCAAAAGGTCCAAAAGTAGGTCTGTCCCATTTTTAAAGAGCCATTTTACGGAGTTCATTTGGACCTGGTCCCCGTCCATTTTCGTGATTTTTAGAGGATCCCTAATCTCGGTAACAGGAATTTTGTCTTCTTCATACGATACATCAGAGAGATCAATCTTGTGCTCATTTAATAAGAAAGTTAATTTCTGAATTTATGTTATTATTTCATAAAAAGCAAATTATTTCACATTTATTCCATAAACCGCGATCAGGGCGAAATAGGTAGACAAATTTATCAATCTAGTACAACGAAGTGTCCTTTAATGTTTTATGTAACATATCTATAATCTGATCTGAACAAAATTACTATCGACCTGGCGGACTGCCACGAGCCGCTCGCTCAGCGACAAATCACTTAGAATTTATAATAGAGGCATATTAATTAACGGGTGGACACTTTTCGGGACAGACAATGTTACCCTTAGTGACAAACGGTTGTTTACATACGTAATCTCGAACGTGAATGTTTATGTATATTAGTAGAAACTCCACGGATTTTAGTAACTATTTAATGAATAAGATAAAAGTAGATGCCGAAAAGCATCCGTGTACACCGTTAAGGTAGCGTGTACATGAATTAGTTTTTATTGTTGATATGTGTTTCATTTTACTTAAAATTTTAATGTTTAACGACCTCACTATAATATTTAACCTCACTATAATGTTTAAGCTACTATAGAAGAAGTCACATAACGGTACTGAAATATAGAATATATTAATTAAATAAAATGTTGCATCGCGCGCACCATGTATAGACCCCAAGAGTTGCCTCCGCGCGCCCCTTGTAGCCTATAGACCTTTTGGAGGTTGTAAGTGTCCCTTCAAATTACGTACTTCGCCCGCCGCGCGCTGCTTGTGTTGATATGTACGAATTATTTTACTAGGATGCGTCGCGTTCACACGAAGAGACTATCAAAACGGTGTAGTATTTCAACACTTGATGTCTCCGCACAGACACAGAACTGTCCCTTAGGTCCTACAGTGTACCCAGATTATTTTGTATTAGTAATAGTAGGCCTAGCCTACTGTGTTTTTTTTTCGGGCATCTAAGGACCACATGCCAATTTCAATCCTTTATTCTTTTTTCTTTTCCTTTTCTCCAATATTCTTTCATCTTTTCACTATCTCTTCTTCCTGTCTTCATTCCACTTTGAACCTGCGTTTTTCTCTCTCCTACCCTGGACTCCTTCCATTTTTACCACTTTTACCTGAAAAACTTCTCTTTCAATTACTTCTTCTCCGTGTATGTTATTTTTCTCTAAATCCTTTTGGACTTCTTTAATTCAACTTGATGTTGACTTCTTCCCCCACAGATATTTGTAGATCTGCTTTGTTAACCTATTGTCGTCCATTCTATATAAATGTCCAAAAAATAATAGTCTTCTTTCTCATATTGTTTCTCTTATAGGCCTACTTTATTGTTTCGATTTTCTCCCAAGTAAATAGTGCATCTTCTTCACTTTGGTAGGCTATCCAACTGCTTCCGTTTGGACTAAATAGATTTTTTCCATTTGGAAAAGTCCATATGTATAAATCTTGCAAAGTAAAGGTTATGGAACTTGGATTGTATTCAGTGGCCTTTATTTGTTACGCTGTTGTCCAGTCCTGAACGGCTTCCACTAATTTAATTATTGGAGGTATTATACCCATAGATCTTTTAATTAGATAAAGGATAAATATCAAAAATTATGTGGACAATGGAATGTGAAGATCAGAAAGTAAGAGGATGAGAAGAAGGGAGACTCTGGACGTCTGGCAAAGAAGTTGGGAGGAGAGGACCAAAGGCAAAACCACTTATGAATATATCCCGAACATCTGGGAGAGAATCGACCTGTCTTTAGCATGTAGCACTGTAGCAGCAGGGTGTCTTTGCACCGGTGCATGATTGCAGCTTCTGGGTCAAGCCCAGTGACTGCCTGGTGATATACTTTGGGCTGGTACAGTAAACGGGTTCCTAAAACTGGAAGGGGCAACCGCCAACGAGTTAACTCGGAAGGCGGGAGGAAAGAAATCTTTATTTATTTTAATTGAAATTTATCGTTTGGCACTGCCGCTTGAACCGATTCAGATGTCACCTGTCTCAAGCCCAGCTAGCAGAGCCACGAGGCGTCGGTCGCTCCGCGAGACTTGCCTTTGAATACCGATCACTAAGCCACGCAGTTCATCTCTGGACACTGGACATGGTAACTTTAGAACAAAACTGGCTAGCTTCAGACTGATTGAAGACTCTTGGCGCACTACGTGTGGTGTAGGTGTGGAAGAAACTTCGTGGCATGTGTTGGCGGAGTGCCCAGCATTTGTCAACGAAAGAACAGAGTTGATGGATTTTGGGAATGAACATCCCGACGAAAATCTATCAGAAATTGTGTGTTGGAATCCGGAATTTTTCAGATTTTTTACGATAGTTGCCCGTAAAGTTGGAAGAGCAAAAGATGGCGGGGAATTAGTTGACCATCAAGAATAACAAGGAATAGGTTCACCTACCCCAGTGTTAGGGGTTGGAGGCAAGACACTGAGGAAGTATCTTCAGGTACAGCATTGACTAGGGAATTGCCGGTGACAGAAGCTTTGGGTGACAGAAGTCTTCGTGATTTGCAAGCCCGAGGGGTGGCGGTGGGTTCTGTGGGGCTGCGGCCCCAACCATCTGTTGTTATTGCAAGGGCTGAAAGGTCTTGGGGGGGGGGGGAGCACTTGCTCTCAGTGTGCCCGTGGAGCTGCTGACGTCAAACGCGGGCCTGACGTCTTCTATATTCTTCTGTAAATTAGCCCGGGCTACCGTGTGAGGTTAAGATGACTTTATCGTCAGCTGATGTAACCGTAACCATATTTTCATTGCGTTGTAATTCAGACGAAAACAGTCGGTATGAGACAGAGCATACTGCGCGCTTCGATTGGCTAAGCAATGAGAATTGGAGAAAAACTACAGCTTAATTTTATTTGAAAGTGCCCGTTTGCTAAATAAGATTTGATTAATAGATATAATGTGTGGGGTTTCTTGTGTTGTATACAAACCAGGGTACCAGAATATTAGAAGCCTGATTTATATCTAAGAAAATCACAGACACTGTGCAGGCTCGTTTCACTTCAGAATCACTTTCCATAGTGTTCACTACACTCAGTATTTGTTCTATGGTCGGTATCGGAAGCCAAACTGATACTGTGGAATTAGGTATTTTTCTTCTCTGATGGAGACTGCCTTGATAACATTATTTCCAATATTTATACGCGAGCACAGCGGTTCCCAACCCGCACGACCCATCACTGGGTTTTAACTACTTGCCTTATTAACCCGAGTCTACTCTCGGAATTAGGGGTGGTTGTTTATATTATCAACCCGAGTTGTCCCGTATTGTGCCTTTCATTTTATTCTATAACTAAACTGATTGGTTTCAATATGAATAAGCTCTGAAATGTTACTTTATAACATTATTATCTATTTTTAACTGTACGTTGCATGTGACCTTGAGGTTTCATAGTGTCAGTGGTGCGGATATTTTGGACCACTGAAATATCCTTTCTCGTGTTTTGCGAGAAAGGATTGACACCAATTTCTGCTCGGAAGAGATTTATTGTTGCACAGACAAAACTGTGCCAATAATAAAACAAAAAATTCTGAGATTCACTTGGGTGGAACCACATGGGTGGCTAAAAATTTCCAGCCCCTTGTGGTGAAAGGCAATTACCTGCGGTAGCAATTTACTAACCGCCCGGTTTACTCTTTTGTTACACCTGTCATTGTTGCCGTTATAAATCTACTATTAGTCTGACATATTTATGATGTGTAAATTCCAGAGCCTTTTTGAAGTCGATGCGACATTGTGTGTGTGTGTTGTGTGTGTGTGCACGCAAGTGTATTTTTACTTTTATATCTTACAAGTAAACTCGGGTTAATAATTCATGATTTTTTTTTAAGTAAAACTTTACGGTTATTTTTGAAAATTATTATTTTTCACTCACGTTTTCTGAAAAGGCAAGTATCTGTTATTAAAATTGTTAAATAAAAAAATACAATTTTTTAGGGATGGTAATATGTGAAAAACTTGTAAGGCAAGTGGTTAAGCTTTAACTCAACACGGATCGTAATAAAATCTGATAGAAAACTTTTTAAATTTTTATGGAATTTTGTAATAAAAATAAGCATTTATTAACATAAAACATAGTAAGTAATGTAATATTATTTATTGAAACAAAATATGCAAATGGATACAAATACAAATACAAAAATGGAAACACAAAATACAAAGTTTAGCATAAACAAACAATAACGTGTTTTACATCAACATGCTTTCTTCGAAAAGACTTGCTGTGTCTGTCAGTGATGTTTCTGAAGGTGAGTTCTCTGCAGATGATCCAATCGGCGATATAACATTGTAAACAGAAATGCTGCTTACGGAAGAAGTTTGAGGAAGTGATGTCATTCCGAGGCACTGAATTCTCTCTTCTACTAACATATTATGAAATTTCTGTTTCATACGCAGTGCATTACCGATAGGTAATTGTCTTAACTGGGAAGCAACGTTATTTCCAAAACTCTCAAATTCGTCTCCTTTATTACGATCTATTATTTCATGTAAGTTTTTAAATACATTTTCATAATTTAATGAGTTCATTGTTTTTCTTGTTTTTATGCCTTCTGTAGGTTTTTTGAATTTTTTGGGTGAAGTGTTGCGTGCCGAAGAATAATCACCCCCGACAAATTCATCATTACTGGCGTAATATTTCTTTTACAAATACTTTGTGCATTACTTTCCTCATCATTAGGACAAACCGCACGACGGCCATCATCCTGAAATAGAAGGAAAATAATCATGCTATTTGTATTAGCATACATTTTTATTTTATTATACTTTTTTTATTGTAGGTCCCTAAAACTGAAGAAGAGTGGAAAAAGATACAGAATGTGTTCTCATCAAGATGGAATTTTCCTAATTGCTGTGGAGCAATAGACGGCAAGCACATACAAGTGATACGGCCGAGTAACAGCGGCTCAGAATTTTATAATTACAAACGTTCTTTTAGCATAATATTATTTACTCTGGTAGACGGCGAATACTGTTTTAAATTTATAGATGTTGGTGCGAATGGGAGGGCAAGTGATGCTGCGAGTAGAGGGAAATTGAGAGTTCTGGCTCACAAAGGAATGTCGCCTTTCTTAAAAAACAATAAAAAACACTAAAAAACATGATCTCAGAGATGACGCCGCCACCGCTGGACCCGCAGCATCCCGATGGACCACAGCACCGCGAATTTCCGCGAATAAATTTTTTTATTTTTTTTATTTGGTTTTTTTATTTTTTTAATTAAATTGATTTGGTGGGATGAGGTTCAATGGACCACCAGCATCCGTGAATATACTTTTTTATTTTTTTAAGAAAGCTGATTTGCATATCAGTGGGTGGTGTTGGGCGGGAGGTTGTTTTTTTTTTATTTCATATCAGTGGGTGGGGGGTGGTTCCAACTCGAAGCATTATAGTGTATACTAAAATATATGATCAGGTGTACCAACCTTTGCATGAGTTCAAATTTGTTGTGTGTTATAATGTATATTAAATCTATATGATCAGGTGTACCAACCTCTGTAGTATTATTATAGTGTATAGATATTTTATATGAGCAGGTTTGTCAACATTTTCTGTGGCGGGGGGAGGGAAATTCAAATATGTGTTATATTGTGTATGTATAGAGCAGATCTGTCAACATTTTTTTCTCTTCTGTGGTGGGAAATTCAAACTATATGATCATAATTGGTACTCTCTCTCGCTCTCTCACACGGTGTGTATGTCTCTCTCTCTCTCTCTCTCTCGTTGTCAAACGTTATGCTCACCGGCATTATAGTGTATATTAAAATATATGATTAGGTGTACCAACCTTTACATGAGTTCAAATTTGTCGCGTGTTATAATGTATATTAAATCTATATGATCAGATGTACCAACCTCTGTATTATTCGTCCTCTCTCTCTCTCTCTCTCCCTCTCTCTCTCTCACACGTTGTGTATGTCTCTCTCGTTGTCAAACGTTATGCTCAAACTGTGGTCAGTACCGAGCGCATGTATATGAAATTAGAAAGTTTATTCGACAAATATTAACGTCCTCTCTCTCTCTCTCTCTCACTCTCACACGTTTCAACTATGCAAGGTTTCATACCCTTTCTCCTGTCTCCCTCTCGTACATTGAGTAGTCGGTGTGACGAATAAATAATTTTAGCACTATCTCTCTCTTTCGTTGTCAAAACGTCGTCTTCATTTTCAATGTATTAAATAATTAATTAATGCAGTCAGTGTGATTGATCCTTGTTAGAAATATATATATTTGGCGTCAATGAACTACTTACCTGTTATGTTGTTACAGATGACAAATCCATACGTTAACGGCTTAGCAATCTGGTACAATACTTCTGTTTTAAGGTTGCAGTTTACACACATAGGTTCAGTAGTGTATAGCGAAATAAATTAAAATTATACACACACATGAAAACGGCGGCTGAAATTCATACAAATCTTCTGATGTAACAGTTCACAAAAAATAAATTAATTGTACACATGTTCAGAGGTGTAGAGTGAAATAAAATAAAGTCATAATTTGTTTAAATGATTAAATATATTTTAACATTCACAATATAAAATTCACAATTAAATAAATACATTAGAAATTGATATTTTTCGAAAGTTTATATATAATTGTGTGTCGTACTTGTAGAAGAAGCAACCTGCAACATAACAATACAACAACAACATTAAAATCATGTTAAATATCACACACACAGATGCACACGCAACGCGCGCACATACAGACGCATACGCAACGTAATCACACACACATACATACGCATACGCAACGTAACCAAACACGCAACGCGCCCACACACAGACGCAAACGCAACGTACACACGTTTGGGTTACACCACACGTGCACGCACACACACACACACAGACATACACGCACACATACGCAACGCGCCCACACACAGACGCAAACACAACGTAATCATATACATACATACAACGTGTACACGTTTGGTTTGAATCATGTACCATGTAGGACCAATAAACAGATAACAGATTTAAATATGCTATAGTCATTGTAAGACGTTACAATCATTGAAGTGTTTAATAAGTAAATTGTGTGTATGTATATATCACTGAATAATAATAATAATAATATAATCGTTCTAGTGTTAACGTTTGCTGCAACAGGTAAAGCAGTTACAAATAATTACATATAGGTTCAGAGGCGTATAGTGAAATAAATTAAAAATCCATTCATCAAAACTTTGTAAATTAGAATCTGCACTACATTCAAACATACGCACACACACACAATGATAAAAAATTGTTTATTAAAAGTAGTTTGTTACCTTAACGAGGTACGATTTCCATATGTACTGTTTGATTCCTCATGCCTCGAAACACGAGATGTAGGTCGCTGGGGCTTATATGACGGAGCTCTTCATCTGTAAAGACGCAAGCATACCTCTTAGGTAGATATACACGATAGCGTAGCTCGCCATCTTCCAACGTTACAAGCACAGACTTCCCATATCTTGTGTCCACATGCACCATGTTAACAATCGGATACTGCTTGTTCAATGTTAATTCTGCACACCGTTTGTACTCAATAGCAGAAACTGCATTGAATTTTGTGATAAACGACATTATTTATGAGAAGTGAAGACGTTTGTATCAAGCGAGGTGGAACCATACAATGTCAGAATATTCGCTACAAAGAAGACTAGTGAAAGTAATGGTGTGGCCATCAGGAAAGTTCACGTTCATCGCCCGAAGCTTTGCATGTACATACACACAGGCAGAATTAGCGCTGTTACAAAATATATATATTAGGAAAGTCAAGCCCACAGACTACTAGAAATAGTTATCGTTTGTTAAAAAAAAAAAAAAAAAAAAAAAAAAAAAGAAACCGCACATTACGAACTAATATCGTTACAATAATAATAATACATAAACTTACGTTTACGGTCGTCCAAACTGAAGTATGGAGTGACAATAACTATAGATATCACAGTAAGAATTTTTGTTGTTGTTTTTAACAGGTGATGTTTTTCATCCCCTGAAGCTTTGTATGCAGAATTATGACTGTTACATAATATATATTAGGAAAGTCGTCAGAAATAGTTATCGCCTGCAGCAAGAATTTTTGTTGTTGTTTTTAACAGATGGTGTTTTTCATCCCCTGAAGCTTTGCATGTACATACACACACACACACACACACAGATGCATACGCAACGCGCGCACATACAGACGCATACGCAACGTAATCACACACACATTTAGTATGAACAGACGTGTCTTTGTTAGTAAAATGTACAAATCACATGACTTTATGTGAACTTCAAAGGGTTCAAATGTTTCAAAATAAAAAGACAGAATATATGAAATGTATATTACAAATAAAATATATATTACATATTATGAATTTGTGAAGCAATCTTCTTCTTCTTCATTTGGTACTACATTAAGACAGTCCTTGGACTTCACTTTTATGGGGTTTTCATAAACATAAAGATCACTACCACCAATAATTTGTGGTACAATACTTCTGTTTAATGGTAAAACCTAAAACATGCAATCAGTATTAATAATACAAAATCACTGTTTTATTAATTTAAAATACTGTATAATTGCTTACGATTAACAAATAAGAGAAAGACATACATTACAATTCTTTTCATTCTTTTATTCAAATGTAACATTCAAATTTAAACGTTACAATCTGTATAACGTTCTGTTTCAGATAATAGTTTGAATATAAAATGAAATGGAATGCAGTATTTTGTTATGAGAAATTACATTTGTAAATTACAGAATTGTTCCAATTTGTTGACAGAAAACAATTATGTGATCAAATAAACAGTACAAAGTCATACTTTTGGTGAAGAAAATCACGTCATCAACAACAACAAAAGTTGTTTGTGTTTAAACAGCTACAAACAATAATTAATTTTCTTACACTAGTAAACATTTTGCTGTAATTGTTTCAATTAAAGGAAACATATATATATATATATATATATATTCGTTGAGAAAATCTGTTGTGGCTGGACGAAACATGTGTCTGAATAAATTTTCTCTCTACATAGCAGTTGTAAAAGTAGTCATATACATTATGTGCTATATATACAAAAGGCTTTCAACGTGTTTGTCATTTCAATCAATTTGTACAGCGCTCTAATTATGTAAAAATAACTGTACCGCTCCATACAACTGAGAATAAATCCACACAAACACACACACACACACACACATACGCATACACACATACACATACACAACGATGTTTCTACTTATTTGAACAAGTCCTGTATTAAATGCACTTGTTAATGTTTTAATGTGAACAATTTTACGTTTAAATAAAATCTGTACATACAATAAAATTATGTTTCAGTATTAATGATATAAATATTACTGTTTTATTAATTTAAATTACCGTATAATTGCTTACGATTGACAAATAAGACATACTTTACGGAATTTCTTGAAATTTTTGCATTTAGTCTTCTGCTCATGTGTACTAGCAACCTGTTTGGTTACGGTTAACCATTTAAATTCAATGTTCTTGTTGTTGGTAACCTTCTGCTCGTCTCCCTTTCGTTTACTGACGGTATGTTTGGCTACAGTTAACCATTTAAGTTCAATGTTCTGAGAAGTATTCATCATCTTCTTGTTCCTATAATAACAGTACTTGCTTCAGTACTATATATATTATGTGCTATGTATACATAAGGCTTTCAAATCTAATTGTGTAAGAATAACTGTACCGTCACATACAACTGAGAATAAATCCGTACAAACACTTAGCGATGTTTTTACTTATTTGAACAAGTCATGTATTAAATTCAATAAATAATGCACTTGATAATGTTTTAATGTAAATAATTTTCCGTTTACATAAAATCTGTACATACAATAAAATTATGTTCACTTTAAGAAATAGCAAATCTTTTACTTACCTCTTAAATGTTGTTGTTGTTATACACAATAGTCGATTGTACGATGAGTGTCTCATACAAATGAGAAATAGTGACATGTCGTCTTGTGTGTGTATATATATATATATATATATATCATACGGCGGTAGCGTACACGTTTGAAAGTTGATACATATTAAATTCTCTCTCTCTCTCACACACATTACAGAGGTTGGGTGTCTAAATCGATGCATTTTACTTTCTAATTTGACACATGGCTTACTTCCATACATAAATAGCTATCGTCTACGAGTGTTGCTAAACGAAATTAAAAAATGTTGTAATACATAATGTCCTATGAAATAAATATGGTATGTTTTTAGGACAGCCAAAAGCATGAAAGTATTATTTAAATCTGTATGGAAGTCATATATAAATATCGAGTCAGCGCGACACAACGTAACATGATTCATGTCCACGTCGTATGTATATGTGTGCGTGTGCGTCTATGTGTTCGTGTGTGTGTACGTGTTTGGTTACGTTGCGTATGCGTCTGTGTGCGTGCACGTCGGATGTGTGATTACGTGTGCGTCTGCATTATCGTTATTTTGACTGAGCTATGTTAACTTCACACATGGAAATGTAAAAGCGTCTGAGGGCAAAGTTATGCAAGAGGTTGTTGACGAGAACCAAACACACTTGGATCAGTCAGTAGTGTTTAGGTCATCAGTACATGACGCAACGGTAGTGATAGGTCCAACAAGAATCAGATGTTTTGTATACGTTCTAGGTGAAAAACTACTGGGGATGTCTCTGACTTTAGTTGGAAATAAATAACATTACAGATATTGATATGGTACTATGAGGAGCCTATACGTGAATACTATACATCAGACTCATTGTATCCGTCATTAGCAATCTAACGTTACGACGGCAGTGTGTACGTATGCGTCTGTGTGTGTTCGCGTGTGCGTGTTTGGTTAGGTTGTGTACGTGTGCGCTCGTTGCGTGTGTACGTGTGTGCGTGTTTGGTTACGTTGCGTGTGTATGTGTGTGTGTGTGATTACGTTACGTATGCGTGTGCGTCTTAATGTGAACAATTTTACGTTTAAATAAAATCTGTACATACAATAAAATTATGTTTCAGTATTAATGATATAAATATTACTGTTTTATTAATTTAAAATACTGTATATATATATAACCTAGGAACTTCGCAGGTGAAGAAATTAATTTCTATTTTTCATCTGTAACGACATGCGTGTATAATTTTAATTTATTTCACTATACACCTTCGCCACCGCTGCTATCACAGTCGTCAGTAATAAAAAAAGAAGAAGAAGAAAGATCAGTTAGGAAACGCATCAGTACTCGTTCGAAACGATTAACATCAGTCCCAATGGACCACAGCATCCGTGAATTTCCGCGAATAAAAAAAAAAAAAAAAAAAAAAAAAACGTAAAACGTTCTACTTACGTTTCATGTTAGGTTAAAAAATACAGTCCACGTACGTTTCACGTTTACGTTAGGTTAAGATGCAGTCTACTTACGTTTCACTGTTAGGTTAAAAATGCAGTCCACGTACGTTTCACGTTTACGTTAGGTTAAGATGCAGTCTACTTACGTTTCATGTTAGGTTAAAAAATGCAAACACACACACACATGTGTTAGGTTGCAACCTAACGCGTGTGTATGTTATTTAAATAATAATTTAAATAATATACACGTGTGTGTGTGTGTTTGCATTTTTGCAAACGTTTGTAACGTTTCATGTTAGGTTAAAAAATGCAAACACACACACACATGTGTTAGGTTGCAACCTAACGCGTGTGTATGTTATTTAAATAATAATTTAAATAATATACACGTGTGTGTGTGTGTTTGCATTTTTTAACCTAACATGAAACGTAAGTAGACTGCATCTTAACCTAACGTAAACGTGAAACGTACGTGGACTGCATTTTTAACCTAACAGTGAAACGTAAGTAGACTGCATCTTAACCTAACGTAAACGTGAAACGTACGTGGACTGTATTTTTTAACCTAACATGAAACGTAAGTAGAACGTTTTACGTTTTTTTTTTTTTTTTTTTTTTATTCGCGGAAATTCACGGATGCTGTGGTCCATTGGGACTGATGTTAATCGTTTCGAACGAGTACTGATGCGTTTCCTAACTGATCTTTCTTCTTCTTCTTTTTTTATTACTGACGACTGTGATAGCAGCGGTGGCGAAGGTGTATAGTGAAATAAATTAAAATTATACACGCATGTCGTTACAGATGAAAAATAGAAATTAATTTCTTCACCTGCGAAGTTCCTAGGTTATATATATATACAGTATTTTAAATTAATAAAACAGTAATATTTATATCATTAATACTGAAACATAATTTTATTGTATGTACAGATTTTATTTAAACGTAAAATTGTTCACATTAAGACGCACACGCATACGTAACGTAATCACACACACACACATACATACGCAACGTAACCAAACACGCACACACGTACACACGCAACGAGCGCACACGTACACAACGTAACCAAACACGCACACGCGAACACACACAGACGCATACGTACACACTGCCGTCGTAACGTTAGATTGCTAATGACGGATACAATGAGTCTGATGTATAGTATTCACGTATAGGCTCCTCATAGTACCATATCAATATCTGTAATGTTATTTATTTCCAACTAAAGTCAGAGACATCCCCAGTAGTTTTTCACCTAGAACGTATACAAAACATCTGATTCTTGTTGGACCTATCACTACCGTTGCGTCATGTACTGATGACCTAAACACTACTGACTGATCCAAGTGTGTTTGGTTCTCGTCAACAACCTCTTGCATAACTTTGCCCTCAGACGCTTTTACATTTCCATGTGTGAAGTTAACATAGCTCAGTCAAAATAACGATAATGCAGACGCACACGTAATCACACATCCGACGTGCACGCACACAGACGCATACGCAACGTAACCAAACACGTACACACACACGAACACATAGACGCACACGCACACATATACATACGACGTGGACATGAATCATGTTACGTTGTGTCGCGCTGACTCGATATTTATATATGACTTCCATACAGATTTAAATAATACTTTCATGCTTTTGGCTGTCCTAAAAACATACCATATTTATTTCATAGGACATTATGTATTACAACATTTTTTAATTTCGTTTAGCAACACTCGTAGACGATAGCTATTTATGTATGGAAGTAAGCCATGTGTCAAATTAGAAAGTAAAATGCATCGATTTAGACACCCAACCTCTGTAATGTGTGTGAGAGAGAGAGAGAATTTAATATGTATCAACTTTCAAACGTGTACGCTACCGCCGTATGATATCTTTATATATATATTTCGTGTGTGCGTGTGTATGTCACTGAACTCCTCCTAGACGGCTGGACCGATTTTGATGAAATTTTGTGTGTGTGTTTGAGTGGGTCCCTGGATGGTTTAGATTCACAATTGGACCCGGTAGGTGGCGCTGCGATCGGGTTCCAGGAAATTATATATAAAAATGAATGTTTCTTTGTTTGTCCCGTATGCGTTCCTATACCATTCATCGGATTGCAATGAAACTTCGGTGAGTTGTTGTGCACACGCCCGCGAAGGTTTCTGAATTAGTGGTGTTTTTTCGATGGGGTCCTTTGGGGGGTTCTTTGGGGTCTTCCACATCTCCTCCTAAACCACTGTACCGATTTCAACCAAACTTGGCACAAATATTTTACGCAAAGGGAGAACCAACATAGGATAGGTGTTTTTTCGATGGGGTCCTTTTGGGGGTTCTTTGGGGTCTTCCACATCTTCTCCTAAACCACTGTACCGATTTCAACCAAACTTGGCACAAATATTTTACGCAAAGGGAGAACCAACATAGGATAGGTGTTTTTTCAATGGGGTCCTTTTGGGGGTTCTTTGGGGTCTTCCACATCTTCTCCTAAACCACTGTACCGATTTCAACCAAACTTGGCACAAATATTTTACGCAAAGGGAGAACCAACATAGGATAGGTGTTTTTTTGATGGGGTCCTTTTGGGGGTTCTTTGGGGTCTTCCACATCTTCTCCTAAACCACTGGACCGATTTCAACCAAACTTGGCACAAATATTTTACGCAAAGGGAGAACCAACATAGGATAGGTGTTTTTTCGATGGGGTCCTTTGGGGTCTTCCACATCTTCTCCTAAACCACTGGACCGATTTCAACCAAACTTGGCACAAATATTTTACGCAACGGGAGAACCAACATAGGATAGGTGTTTTTTCGATGGGGTCCTTTGGGGTCTTCCACATCTCCTCCTAAACCACTGAACCAACATAGGACAAGTGTTTTTTTCGATACAATCCTTTGGGGGGTCCTTTGGGGTCTTGCACATCTCTTCCTAAACTATTAGACCGATTTCAACCAAACTTGGCACAAATATTTTACGCAACGGGAGAACCAACATAGGATAGGTGTTTTTTCGATACGATCCTCTGGGGGGTCCCCCAAACTATTAGATTTGGTTACTATGGCAACCCAATAGAATAGATTCTGTTATAAATATATTATCGCATTAAACTGAAGACCACGCGAACGAAGTCGTGGGCAACAGCTATTTATTTTTAAGAAACCTACTTTAGTTGAACTTTATTAATTAAACTAACATTTTCATTACGTACAACGTGAAACTCCGTAGCGAAGCACGGGTATTCCCCTAGTATATATATATATATATATATATATATATATATATATATATATATATATATATATATATATACATACACACAAGACGACATGTCACTATTTCTCATTTGTATGAGACACTCATCGTACAATCGACTATTGTGTATAACAACAACAACATTTAAGAGGTAAGTAAAAGATTTGCTATTTCTTAAAGTGAACATAATTTTATTGTATATACAGATTTTATGTAAACGGAAAATTATTTACATTAAAACATTATCAAGTGCATTATTTATTGAATTTAATACATGACTTGTTCAAATAAGTAAAAACATCGCTAAGTGTTTGTACGGATTTATTCTCAGTTGTATGTGACGGTACAGTTATTCTTACACAATTAGATTTGAAAGCCTTATGTATACATAGCACATAATATATATAGTACTGAAGCAAGTACTGTTATTATAGGAACAAGAAGATGATGAATACTTCTCAGAACATTGAACTTAAATGGTTAACTGTAGCCAAACATACCGTCAGTAAACGAAAGGGAGACGAGCAGAAGGTTACCAACAACAAGAACATTGAATTTAAATGGTTAACCGTAACCAAACAGGTTGCTAGTACACATGAGCAGAAGACTAAATGCAAAAATTTCAAGAAATTCCGTAAAGTATGTCTTATTTGTCAATCGTAAGCAATTATACGGTAATTTAAATTAATAAAACAGTAATATTTATATCATTAATACTGAAACATAATTTTATTGTATGTACAGATTTTATTTAAACGTAAAATTGTTCACATTAAAACATTAACAAGTGCATTTAATACAGGACTTGTTCAAATAAGTAGAAACATCGTTGTGTATGTGTATGTGTGTATGCGTATGTGTGTGTGTGTGTGTGTGTTTGTGTGGATTTATTCTCAGTTGTATGGAGCGGTACAGTTATTTTTACATAATTAGAGCGCTGTACAAATTGATTGAAATGACAAACACGTTGAAAGCCTTTTGTATATATAGCACATAATGTATATGACTACTTTTACAACTGCTATGTAGAGAGAAAATTTATTCAGACACATGTTTCGTCCAGCCACAACAGATTTTCTCAACGAATATATATATATATATATATGTTTCCTTTAATTGAAACAATTACAGCAAAATGTTTACTAGTGTAAGAAAATTAATTATTGTTTGTAGCTGTTTAAACACAAACAACTTTTGTTGTTGTTGATGACGTGATTTTCTTCACCAAAAGTATGACTTTGTACTGTTTATTTGATCACATAATTGTTTTCTGTCAACAAATTGGAACAATTCTGTAATTTACAAATGTAATTTCTCATAACAAAATACTGCATTCCATTTCATTTTATATTCAAACTATTATCTGAAACAGAACGTTATACAGATTGTAACGTTTAAATTTGAATGTTACATTTGAATAAAAGAATGAAAAGAATTGTAATGTATGTCTTTCTCTTATTTGTTAATCGTAAGCAATTATACAGTATTTTAAATTAATAAAACAGTGATTTTGTATTATTAATACTGATTGCATGTTTTAGGTTTTACCATTAAACAGAAGTATTGTACCACAAATTATTGGTGGTAGTGATCTTTATGTTTATGAAAACCCCATAAAAGTGAAGTCCAAGGACTGTCTTAATGTAGTACCAAATGAAGAAGAAGAAGATTGCTTCACAAATTCATAATATGTAATATATATTTTATTTGTAATATACATTTCATATATTCTGTCTTTTTATTTTGAAACATTTGAACCCTTTGAAGTTCACATAAAGTCATGTGATTTGTACATTTTACTAACAAAGACACGTCTGTTCATACTAAATGTGTGTGTGATTACGTTGCGTATGCGTCTGTATGTGCGCGCGTTGCGTATGCATCTGTGTGTGTGTGTGTGTGTATGTACATGCAAAGCTTCAGGGGATGAAAAACACCATCTGTTAAAAACAACAACAAAAATTCTTGCTGCAGGCGATAACTATTTCTGACGACTTTCCTAATATATATTATGTAACAGTCATAATTCTGCATACAAAGCTTCAGGGGATGAAAAACATCACCTGTTAAAAACAACAACAAAAATTCTTACTGTGATATCTATAGTTATTGTCACTCCATACTTCAGTTTGGACGACCGTAAACGTAAGTTTATGTATTATTATTATTGTAACGATATTAGTTCGTAATGTGCGGTTTCTTTTTTTTTTTTTTTTTTTTTTTTTTTAACAAACGATAACTATTTCTAGTAGTCTGTGGGCTTGACTTTCCTAATATATATATTTTGTAACAGCGCTAATTCTGCCTGTGTGTATGTACATGCAAAGCTTCGGGCGATGAACGTGAACTTTCCTGATGGCCACACCATTACTTTCACTAGTCTTCTTTGTAGCGAATATTCTGACATTGTATGGTTCCACCTCGCTTGATACAAACGTCTTCACTTCTCATAAATAATGTCGTTTATCACAAAATTCAATGCAGTTTCTGCTATTGAGTACAAACGGTGTGCAGAATTAACATTGAACAAGCAGTATCCGATTGTTAACATGGTGCATGTGGACACAAGATATGGGAAGTCTGTGCTTGTAACGTTGGAAGATGGCGAGCTACGCTATCGTGTATATCTACCTAAGAGGTATGCTTGCGTCTTTACAGATGAAGAGCTCCGTCATATAAGCCCCAGCGACCTACATCTCGTGTTTCGAGGCATGAGGAATCAAACAGTACATATGGAAATCGTACCTCGTTAAGGTAACAAACTACTTTTAATAAACAATTTTTTATCATTGTGTGTGTGTGCGTATGTTTGAATGTAGTGCAGATTCTAATTTACAAAGTTTTGATGAATGGATTTTTAATTTATTTCACTATACGCCTCTGAACCTATATGTAATTATTTGTAACTGCTTTACCTGTTGCAGCAAACGTTAACACTAGAACGATTATATTATTATTATTATTATTCAGTGATATATACATACACACAATTTACTTATTAAACACTTCAATGATTGTAACGTCTTACAATGACTATAGCATATTTAAATCTGTTATCTGTTTATTGGTCCTACATGGTACATGATTCAAACCAAACGTGTACACGTTGTATGTATGTATATGATTACGTTGTGTTTGCGTCTGTGTGTGGGCGCGTTGCGTATGTGTGCGTGTATGTCTGTGTGTGTGTGTGCGTGCACGTGTGGTGTAACCCAAACGTGTGTACGTTGCGTTTGCGTCTGTGTGTGGGCGCGTTGCGTGTTTGGTTACGTTGCGTATGCGTATGTATGTGTGTGTGATTACGTTGCGTATGCGTCTGTATGTGCGCGCGTTGCGTGTGCATCTGTGTGTGTGATATTTAACATGATTTTAATGTTGTTGTTGTATTGTTATGTTGCAGGTTGCTTCTTCTACAAGTACGACACACAATTATATATAAACTTTCGAAAAATATCAATTTCTAATGTATTTATTTAATTGTGAATTTTATATTGTGAATGTTAAAATATATTTAATCATTTAAACAAATTATGACTTTATTTTATTTCACTCTACACCTCTGAACATGTGTACAATTAATTTATTTTTTGTGAACTGTTACATCAGAAGATTTGTATGAATTTCAGCCGCCGTTTTCATGTGTGTGTATAATTTTAATTTATTTCGCTATACACTACTGAACCTATGTGTGTAAACTGCAACCTTAAAACAGAAGTATTGTACCAGATTGCTAAGCCGTTAACGTATGGATTTGTCATCTGTAACAACATAACAGGTAAGTAGTTCATTGACGCCAAATATATATATTTCTAACAAGGATCAATCACACTGACTGCATTAATTAATTATTTAATACATTGAAAATGAAGACGACGTTTTGACAACGAAAGAGAGAGATAGTGCTAAAATTATTTATTCATCACACCGACTACTCAATGTACGAGAGGGAGACAGGAGAAAGGGTATGAAACCTTGCATAGTTGAAACGTGTGAGAGAGAGAGAGAGAGAGAGAGAGAGAGAGAGAGAGAGAGAGAGAGAGAGAGAGAGAGAGAGAGAGAGAGAGAGAGAGAGAGAGAGAGAGAGAGAGGACGTTACTATTTGTTGACACAGTTGAAACAAGTGAGAGTGTGAGAGAGAGAGAGAGGACGTTAATATTTGTTGAATAAACTTTCTAATTTCATATACATGCGCTCGGTACTGACCACAGTTTGAGCATAACGTTTGACAACGAGAGAGACATACACAACGTGTGAGAGAGAGAGAGGGAGAGAGAGAGAGAGAGAGGACGAATAATACAGAGGTTGGTACATCTGATCATATAGATTTAATATACATTATAACACGCGACAAATTTGAACTCATGTAAAGGTTGGTACACCTAATCATATATTTTAATATACACTATAATGCCGGTGAGCATAACGTTTGACAACGAGAGAGAGAGAGAGAGAGACATACACACCGTGTGCGAGAGCGAGAGAGAGTACCAATTATGATCATATAGTTTGAATTTCCCACCACAGAAGAGAAAAAAATGTTGACAGATCTGCTCTATACATACACAATATAACACATATTTGAATTTCCCTCCCCCCGCCACAGAAAATGTTGACAAACCTGCTCATATAAAATATCTATACACTATAATAATACTACAGAGGTTGGTACACCTGATCATATAGATTTAATATACATTATAACACACAACAAATTTGAACTCATGCAAAGGTTGGTACACCTGATCATATATTTTAGTATACACTATAATGCTTCGAGTTGGAACCACCCCCCACCCACTGATATGAAATAAAAAAAAAACAACCTCCCGCCCAACACCACCCACTGATATGCAAATCAGCTTTCTTAAAAAAATAAAAAAGTATATTCACGGATGCTGGTGGTCCATTGAACCTCATCCCACCAAATCAATTTAATTAAAAAAATAAAAAACCAAATAAAAAAAATAAAAAAATTTATTCGCGGAAATTCGCGGTGCTGTGGTCCATCGGGATGCTGCGGGTCCAGCGGTGGCGGCGTCATCTCTGAGATCATGTTTTTTAGTGTTTTTTATTGTTTTTTAAGAAAGGCGGCATTCCTTTGTGAGCCAGAACTCTCAATTTCCCTCTAGCGGTATTCCGTGAATCTAAATTGAACGCGGCAATCTTAGACAATTCAATGAGGTGGTCACCGGGAGCTGTCATTATAGGCGATGATGCCTTTCCCCTGAGGACAAATTTGTTAAAACCATTTAGCAGGGCAAGTCTCACTATCAGGCAAAGGATTTACAATTATCGGTTATCTCGTGCAAGACGGGTAGTGGAAAACGCTTTCGGTGTTTTGGCTTCAAGATTTCGTGTGTTTAGCAAACCAATAGCTGTCAAACCATCAACAGTGGATTTGATAGTAAAGACATGCTGTTCTTTGCATAACTGGTTGAGACAAACGTCTACCCATTATTTCCCGCTTGGAACAGTTGACATGGAAGATGAAAACACGGGTGAAATTCGTCCAGGGTCATGGCGCTCAGAACAAGTTGCGTTGCGATCAGTGACACGGACAGGAGCCAACAACTACACACGTGAAGCTGTTGCTGTAAGAGAGCAATATGCAGACTACTTCATGGGAGATGGCCAAGTAAGTTGGCAAAATAAAATGATTGGACTTGACTAGACTAGACTTGATTGAAGCTAGTTTAGTAGGCTACTAAAACATGAAAAATTTATGATATCTTTCAAATAAATTTCTGTTGACAACATGAATTTAGTGTATCAGAAATAAAATTTGTGTACTGATTTATAATAAACGTATATATTTTAAAACGACAATATTATTTTACCATAATTACTCTTGACCACGTACATGCACGCACGCGTACACACACAGTCACAAACAATATAACACACACACACAAATACGTGTAGCCGGACATGTTAAACTTACACTTTATAAAAACGATGGAAATATTAGTTACTAGCAAAATACCCGTGCTTCGCTACGGAGTTTCACGTTGTACGTAATTGTACAATTATTGCTCGCTTAATAGTATAGGATTAGATAGATTGTACAAATTCTTAACTCTTAGTTTGTTTATTTACATTCATAGCAACAGCTATTTATTATTTATTTCGAGAAAATCGTTAGAGCCGTTTCCGAGAAAAAAAAGGACATACATTTATTAATTAATTGAACTTCGAAATTTTCTCGACTATAAGAACCTGCAAACAACGAAGTTTTTCAATTTAAAACAATGATTAAAAACTCAGAACTAAATGTATTCGGGGTTTCCAATAAACTGAGATGTCAACCACTTCATTTACAAAGTATGCAATTCCCGCGATAAATTTCATTATTTGGTTTTTTGCCCCTTAGGAGTGAAAGTTTTTAAAACCGTTTCTTAGTGAGCACCTAAGACCTATGATGAAGCTACGTTCAAAGTTTCATTGATATCCATTCAGTGGTTTCAGAGATATCGTGATCAGTGAGTCAGTCAGTGGTATTTGGCTTATATAGATATCTATATCTAGCCGATTTACCCAGCGTTGCTCGGGTTCATAATTTATTCATAGGCTCATAGGCACCTATTCTTGTTCTAACGTTATATTACTTGTATATTGTATAATCTTCCTTATATTGTTACGTTCGCATTCTCACTGGAGGAATACTCTGTAGCGCACCTGTTTAAGAACATGTCATAAACTGTATTCTTATATCTGGAGAAGAATTCTGTTGCGCGTGATGCTCCTGCTCGATTTCTAACTCTGGGAGAGGGCGAACAGCTAAATTAGTTCTCAATAAAATGTCTACAGTACTTGCACGCGCTGCGTATTTACTGTCTTTTATAATTCATTGTGTTAATGTTGAAATAAGGCATTTGTTAAATTAGTGTCTCCTAAACTTATTCTAACAATACAATACCTCTATAGATTTCAGCTTATCAATTTTTAAATTCAAACTGAAGCAAGTGCATTTATATTGTCTGAACACTATGATCTGAATACATTTGCTATCAAAACTTTGTTTTTTATACTCGCTTATAACTTACTTCGATCTTAACTTATCCACTTTTAAATTCAAACTGAAATAACTCTGAATTCACAGACTATTAAGAAGTTTCTTAAGATGCATACACCACCTTTGATATCATAACCTATATCTTTATTTATAAGAACCGTGGACTCTGGCCCCGCCGTCTTTCGCGGGATCCGACCTAAGACTCCCCGGGTTCCGTGGATGAACTCCGGGGAAGGCCCGTCGGACGACTCCCGCGCTATTTCCTACGCGGGAGACTTCCACCGATGCTATGGTAACCAGAATCTATTCTATTGGGTTGCCATAGTAACCAGATCTAATAGTTTTTAAGACCCAAAGGACCCCCCAAAGGATCGTATCGAAAAAACACTTGTCCTATGTTGGTTCTCCCGTTGCGTAAAATATTTGTGCCAAGTTTGGTTGAAATCGGTCCAGTGGTTTAGGAGAAGATGTGGAAGACCCCAAAGGACCCCCCGAAGGATCGTATCGAAAAAAACACCTACCCTATGTTGGTTCTCCCGTTGAGTAAAATATTTGTGCCAAGTTTGGTTGAAATCGGTCCAGTGGTTTAGGAGGAGATGTGGAAGACCCCAAAGGACCCCATCGAAGAAAACACCTATCCTATGTTGGTTCTCCCGTTGCGTAAAATATTTGTGCCAAGTTTGGTTGAAATCGGTCCAGTGGTTTAGGAGGAGATGTGGAAGACCCCAAAGAACCCCCCAAAGGACCCCATCGAAAAAAGCAGCTCACCTATGTTGGTTCTCCCGTCGCGTAAAATATTTGTGCCAAGTTTGGTTGAAATCGGTCCAGTGGTTTAGGAGGAGATGTGGAACATACATACATAGATACATACATACAATAGGAGGGGGGTTTGCCCCTTAGGAGTGAAAGTTTTTAAAACCGTTTCTTAGTGAGCACCTAAGACCTATGATGAAGCTATGTTCAAAGTTTCATTGATATTCATTCAGTAGTTTTTGCTCTACGTTGATTCTATGTCAGTTAGTCAGGCAAACTTCCCCCCCTTTTTCCCCCTTTAAAGGTCGAATTTCCAGAAATCCCTTCTTAGCGGATACCTACATCACATAAGGAACCTACATGCCAAATTTCAAGTTTCTAGGTGTTATAGTTTCGGAGATTTCGTGATGAATCAGTGAGTCAGTGGTATTTCTCTTTTATATATATAGATTACCAGTGTAGATGTTGAGGTTCGACTAGCAGTCACTTCTCTCAAAAATGCGTCTGCTGCTTTAAACCAACTGAATTTTGGTTTATATATATCATCAGTGCCCGCCCCACTCTTCTCGGACTTTAGGATTTTTGCATGTTCTTGGCGATAAACCGTTCTTATGGTTTTAATTCTTTTACGCAATAGATCAGTAGTAATTGTGACGTCTAAACCTATTTCTTTAACTTCACTGACAAGTTTTTGAAAAGATACATCCCTTATATTTTTGTTAGAATAGTCACTTCGCTTAATATTCCACAAAATGTCATATTTTCTGTATATAGCAAGAAACTCGTGTATATCATTTGCATTCCACTTACTCATGTTAATATTAAAATTAATGGCCTGTCCCAACCGCCACCGTTTATTTTACAGACTGTAGGGTAGTTAGGCTTGTTTTTGGTTACAGTAGGCACATAACAGTACCGTCATAAATTGTCTTGTCGTCTCTGCTGCTATTCCCAACTACTTACCTATTTTGTGAACTTGGCTATTCCAACCGCCACCGTTTATTTTACAGACTGTAGGGTAGTTAGGCTTGTTTTGGTTTACAGTAGGCACATAACAGTACCGTCATAAATTGTCTTGTCGTCTCTGCTGCTATTCCCAACTACTTACCTATTTTGTGAACTTGGCTTTTCCAACCGCCACCGTTTATTTTACAGACTGTAGGGTAGTTAGGCTTGTTTTGGGTTACAGTAGGCACATAACAGTACCGTCATAAATTGTCTTGTCGTCTCTGCTGCTATTCCCAACTACTTACCTATTTTGTGAACTTGGCTTTTCCAACCGCGACCGTTTATTTTACAGACTGTAGGGTAGTCAGACTTGTTTTGGGTTACAGTAGGCACATAACAGTACCGTCATAAAGTGTCTTGTCGTCTCTGCTGCTATTCCCAACTACTTACCTATTTTGTGAACTTGGCTTTTCCAACCGCCACCGTTTATTTTACAGACTGTAGGGTAGTCAGACTTGTTTTGGGTTACAGTAGGCACATAACAGTACCGTCATAAATTGCCTTGTCGTCTCTGCTGCTATTCCCAACTACTTACCTATTTTGTGAACTTGGCTTTTCCAACCGCCACCGTTTATTTTACAGACTGTAGGGTAGTTAGGCTTGTTTTGGGTTACAGTAGGCACATAACAGTACCGTCATAAATTGTCTTGTCGTCTCTGCTGCTATTCCCAACTACTTACCTATTTTGTGAACTTGGCTTTTCCAACCGCCACCGTTTATTTTACAGACTGTAGGGTAGTTAGGCTTGTTTTGGGTTACAGTAGGCACATAACAGTACCGTCATAAATTGTCTTGTCGTCTCTGCTGCTATTCCCAACTACTTACCTATTTTGTGAACTTGGCTTTTCCAACCGCCACCGTTTATTTTACAGACTGTAGGGTAGTCAGACTTGTTTTGGGTTACAGTAGGCACATAACAGTACCGTCATAAATTGCCTTGTCGTCTCTGCTGCTATTCCCAACTACTTACCTATTTTGTGAACTTGGCTTTTCCAACCGCGACCGTTTATTTTACAGACTGTAGGGTAGTCAGACTTGTTTTGGGTTACAGTACGCACATAACAGTACCGTCATAAATTGCCTTGCCGTCTCTCCTGCTATTCCCAACTACTTACCTATTTTGTGAATTTGGCTTTTTATCAGTACTTTCTTGAAAAATACAGATAGTGTTAATCTTTCAGCACTGTATGTGGAGACAATGATCTACTTTAATTCAAAACAGATTTATTAATAAAATACAAACAGTTTTTTGATTGCTGTTTTGCATCGTGTTTATACTGAGCTTCATGATGACGACGACTACGAACGTCGATGACGACGACGACGACGACGACGACGACGACGATGATGATGATGATGATGATGATGCATACAATTATTAATTTGTTTTATTTCATTAACAAACTGTCTTATTTTGACTTGAATGGTATTTCTTAATTACCGGTAATTGTCGGACCATGTATTATAAAATAATATCGGCGCACACGTAAATTGGTATTATTATACAAGAAACCTGTTTTATTTGGATTGAGAAAGAAATCGTAATCCCATGTCTGGGTGGCTTTATCGAAAATGGGTCACACGGAACGGACGATTGAATACATAATGCGATGAAAACTCGAATACGAACAAGCCGCGTGGTAGATCTGCACGCACACACATGTACAGAGTGTGTGTGTGTTTTGTGAGTCCCGTGGTATCGTAGTTCCGAACAACTGTGTGTGTAGGCCTACACGTAATACAGCATCAGCCAAACCGTTAAAAGCCCTTCACTTAATAATATGTTCACAACAGTACAGCACTATCCTGATACTGTCTCTGTACACTATAGTCACATTGCACCGTTAGTAAGATGAGATAATCGTTTTGAGTCCATGTGAACGCGGCGTTCCCACCGTTAGCATTACAGTCTGCGGCGTTTATATACCGCAGCTTTTGTCGCATTCAGTGAAGCCGAACCGTCTTGTATAATTAGTTATTCCGTTGTCCGTCATTTGCAAAAACATGTCAACAATGTAACTACATTTACTGAGATAAAAAACTAATTACAACTGATAACAGCTGCTTTGACTGCCGACGGGAACAGTTTGAATGTGGGAGGTATACCACTCAGACTCGTGTATGTCCTGTGTGTAGACGTAGGATACCACGTAACGTATCTCTGTGGTGTGTGTGTGCGTGCGTGAGATAGAGAGAGAGAGAGAGAGAGAGAGAGAGAGAGAGAGAGCGAACTAATGTATAAATATTTTCCTAATCTAATTACAGTGACAATGCATCAGCGGTATATATGTGCCCTGATATCCCATGTTTGTATCACATATTTCTTATCACTGTGCTCAATATGAGACTACGCTGTTTATGAGACTATACTAGGTTATTGAAGAGGAAACATATAACGTCTTCCGTTTATATTGTTGTTAAACATTTGCATTACGAAGAAAGGCCACAAAATAAGGAAGTCACACAGCGAACTGTTCTTCTCGCGCATACAGTAAAATCGATACAAACAATACTGACGGCGTTGAATGTAGGGGAAACAAATACGATGAGAAGTGAATGCTTCGTCTTCCGGCTGTAAAATTCTGTACAGTTCAATACCCAAACAGAGACATTTGTTAGACGTAGGGGTTTCTTGTTCCGTGATTGCGTGGTACTAGTTTCTTTTTCATCTGGGTTATTAGCCCAGGAAAAATGGTCAAAAAATTTGACTTTAAGGGAAAAAATTAGATAAAAGCTAGTTTTTTGAACATGTGGTCGTTGAACGATAAGTTATACGAAACCAATGAGCCTACCACTTAAATTTGTCCGGGGGTGATTTTACAGGGGTTGAAAGGGGTGAAAAAACGATTGTTCGCATATAACTTAAAAATGAAGCACTTTATCAAAAAATGTTTCAATTAAACGTTGTAGCTCACAAAATTCCCAATAATTTGGTGGGTGTCACATTCCTGTACGTCGCAGATTGCTGGAATAGCCCACATTTAAATCTTAGAGTATACTGTATTTTCTGTGTATTGGATCATGTGAATGATCGTTTTTTTTTTAGAGGATGATGCCTACATAAGCTAAAGCTTGTGTGTAGGTAATGAGATGGGAATGACTTGAATGATGAACAAATGCCAGACCTTACCGGGAATCAAACCCTGAACCTCTTGGTCTAGAAGCCAGCCCCCTAACCACTAGACCAAACCGGTCGGTCAATATTTAACTTAAACTATTGTCTCAAGGTGATTTTACCCATATTGAAATATTGTATATCATTTTTTTTTTTTTTTTTTTTTTTTTTGCTGATGCAAATGAAGAATTTCATCAAAAAAAGTATCAAATAAAATAGTGTTATTCATTTTTAGTAACTTCTATACAATGAAGTACAGAAAGGAACTATATAATGCAAACTAAATGACCTAAGTATTGCAAAAGTAAAGTAAAAACATTTTTACTTTTTTTAGTAGGAAGGTGCCACTCCCTTCCCTGAATTACTAAGCGTAATTTATGCCGAAAATTCTGTTTCACATAATATACTAACTGGGCACGCATATTCTCGAGCTATACGAGCACATATATTAGTATTATGCAAACTGCCATTCAAAAGTCTCAGAACTTCCAAGTAATAACTGTTGGTCAAGATATTGATTTGCTTGTACTTGTGATAGCTTTAAGTCCAGCAGACAAAGATATATTTTTCTTGAAACCAAATATCGGCAAAATTAAAGCAAAATTATTTTCCTCGCAAAATTTGCAAATACAATTCACAAATGTCAAAAGTTGCATCGTTCTAGCATATGCTTTTAGTGGCTGTCACACGTTCATGGGAAAGGTATAACACAGTTACTGAAGCTATTGGAGAATAACAGAAATTTGGACAATGCTGTAGCAGTTTATAGTGTGAATTCAAATAAAAGTGAAGTAGAAAAAGCTGGTGAAAAATTATTTCTAATTCTGTATGGTTCGAAAGATGAATTAGACGAGTACAGATTTCAGATGTTTCAGAAATCTCTCAAAAAGGCATCTGCCAAATTAGAGCTGTTACCTCCAACTTCAGCAACTGCAGCTCAGCATTCCTTTGAGTTTACTACCAAGTTCAGAAATGGCTAGGCAACCATAAAAGTCCAGAGGAATGAGGATGGGAAAGGAAAAATAATTTTTTGCAGCCCATTAAGACTTCATTAGAACCAGCTCCTGAATCAATTTTGAATTGAATTTCCTGTGGCTGCACGACTGACTGTTCTACTTTCGTTGTTGCTGCCTAAAATCCGGATTGCAATGCACAGTTATGTGTAAAAATTGCCAAAATCAACGTGTCAGAATTGTGAAACGCCAGGTTATAATATTACTGATAGTGAAGAGATTAATAAAAATTAGCGTATAATTTTCTTGTAACATTTTTATTGTATTATTTTAAAATAATTTCCATTTAATTCAATTTAAATTTATCACCTGATATTTCTTAACAAATTATTTATTCAGTTGTAAAAATTTTACTTTATCTTAAGTGTTTGGTTTCGTAAATGTTTTGCGTTGATTCTACCTTCCTTTTGTGTAATTCACATACTTGTTTTCATAAACTGATTGCTTTCTGATTTTGACATTTTATGATATGTCTTTAATTATGTAATTGATTTTTTTTACTGATTATTGTGTACAGTTCAAGATTAATTTTTTGTATTTTTACATCATTTTAATTTTAGTCATTAAGTTCAGTAAAAATTTCAGATTTTAAATTCAATAATTATTCCATTTGCTTTTTTTATTTAAACAATGTTTTATTTAGAAAATTTTTGTTTCATTTTGCGATCCTTTTACTATATTATTCTTACTGTTGTTATTGTCATTACAATTTTGTAAATATCAAAAGATATTTTTCAAAATATTTCACCTGGATTAATAAATTATGAGAACTTATCAAAGTGTGTTTTTTCACTTTTTTTTGTAAATATTGTAACGATAAAACGGAGGCGTCCTATTGTTTAAGCCTCACGTTGGAGTCGTCAATCTGTAACTAGATGATCTGATCGTACCTGTAAAATGTACACCAGTTTTGTATGTGTAATTATGATTAGTGCGTTCGCCTCGCACCGGGGTCGTTACATTAATGTTGTGGCTAGCGATGTTCGTAGCGTTGAGGTATTCACCTGTATCACACGGCAGTAACCTTACCTGTTATTTATAGGGGTGTGTTAATCCCGGGTGGCGCCAAGTCATTTTATAAAACAACTAAAATTATTATCTGACGAGTTATCAGCGTTGCGGTATTGGGCATTCAAATAATTCCCGCTCGCACTGCCGCCTCAATTGTCGTTGCTGCTGCGTCAATGACAACTTGTTTGCTTCTCGTCAAATTTATTCTTAACTAAACACAAGTAATATATAAAGCACTCCCTATGAAATGATAACGACGGTTACTCTCTGTAATAGTTATTTTTTAATAGTTGATAAATAAAAATATTCACATTGACAATAATACAATAATAAATTTGCACCGACTGAAATTACATTAGACTCTTGCCTCTGGGTTTGGCGAAGCGATCTAGGAAACATTCAACCTTCCATTGCTGCGTACGTTAAAGTGTTACAATTATTTTTATGTTTCCCAAATCGTGGATTCTTGTGACTATGAGCTAAAGAATTCCTATGGTTACAATAAAAATGTATTACCTTATTCTACGTGTACATAAATAAGAATGTGTGCTGTTACAATCTGTTCTGTTGTGTCGTAAATGTGTTTTGTAAGTTCGTGTTTAACTAATAGGTTATATTCAACATTAACAAGTTTTAATCAAGTGTTATTTTGCTTAAATATTCTATGAAATATTGGTTCTACAGTGAGGTAAATTTACCTTTAGTAAAATTTAAAGTGATTAGGGTTTTGGAAAATAAATAATTTGATTGTACTTAACACCTCAGCATGACGCGGTGTCTTCGTTCGTTTACTCGGGTAGGATTTGGCTGCATTAAGTTCGGTTTTCATGAATTTTGGGGCTTCAATGGATTGGGCGTCTTTTTCATAAAGTATCTGGATGTTCTTTTCTGATAATTTTCCGTTTAAATTGCCTTGGGTCTTGAATTGACTGCTACAAATGGTCGTCTGCTTCTTAAGCTATCATGGTTAGTAACTTTAAATACTTTTTTGCATTATTTTCACATAAAAACGTTCTTCTCAATATTGGCATCTGTATTCGCTTAATGACGCTTCGCTTCTCTCTAAATTCCAACGGTAATTTCGTCTTCAACTGCCGTTTCCATGGTAACCGTATGATTTTTGATTGGTTGATTTTGAGATGATGTATTGTTATCAAAATTCGAATTCTTCGTATATCTTCTTATTGCTGTTATTCCTCCATCTTCCTTCCTGGTTATTAAATATTGTCATTATAGTATTTATTTCCTTTCATAGATTATTTTGATATCCCACAAGCTTGGGTAATTTTAGATTTTATGTTTTTACAATTATGTTAATGCTTGTTAATTACATTTCTTTTTGTATAAAATGCTTATTATAATACTTTGTTTTACAAATGATTTACAATTTATTCTTGGTGATTCCTTCACCTCAGATTTGCTAAATTCTTAGTCAATTTGTTATAATTTTTGGTTGTTTGGTTCTGACAGTTATGTCCTTTCCTAGGCCTGAATAGCCATTATAGTATTTGACTTATTTCATTTAAATCACATTTTGTTTCAGCCTAATGGGCTTTACTTTGTTAATATTATTGGTTGTGTTGTATTTTGAGTCTGTTGGTGTTTTGATTACATGTCAATATTGCTTTCTCTATCTTAATATTTAAAACATAACAATTTAGGCTTATGGACTGCAAGTTTCTTTCAGCCATATCCTATTCATAACATTAACATGAACAATTCTTTATAAGTTATTAGAGTTATTATTTTGAGTGAGGAATATCATCACTTCCTTCCAACTTATTATTATTTGCTAATTTTTTGTTTACAATTCATATTATTTTTGTTGTGATAAACAACATCACTTTTATGAAATTTATAACAGTCCCTTATAACATAGGTGTCTCTGTTCTGTCTCTGATTTCTTAATCTTTAAACAATCTTTACACTCTCTCCATGTCAACACCTTCAATTTATTCTTTCCTGGAATCCTCCCTTTTTAATTACTATCGGCTATAATTAAACTTAAATTTATTAAACATCTTTTCTTAAATAATAATGTCATCATCACTTTCTAGTGTTCAGCATATCTTATTCTACAATTCATACTTAATACTATTTTTCACCAGTTATTTATTCACTGTTATTTTTCCACTTTAAAACCTTTAGTGTTTTTCACAGATTTATGAAGTGTCTATTTTCTTCATTATTCACTATTCCTTATAATAGTTATATTCTAAATCTTACACTGTTCCCACTTATATCTCACCTTCACTTTTAAATTATTGATAGTTAATTATAATTTAACTAGCGTACCTTATCACTTCACTTTGGGGTTTTTACACATACACTATTGCACTGTATCACTGTTTATACTATGTGTTTTTTAGTAGGTAATCCCTATACTTATTTCTCTTTCATCACAATATATCCTTAATACTAATAACAATTTTATATTCTTATAATACTATTTTTACATCTAAATTTCATTTGTGGTTCAGGTTGCTTTTTCATCACCTTAATCCTTAACATTTTTTTTTTAATAGGGCTCCTTCTCTAAATCATTTTGTCCATTAATGGGTAATAACCGTTACTTTTTCCTTTCTCAGGATAACCATTGGTTTGGTTCCAATATTCTTCTTGAGTGCTTTATTTCTCCTTCTCCTATGCTTTATTACTCGTTTGTGAATCATTATTGGTTTTCACTTCTACCTATCTCCCTCCTTCTTCATTTTCATTATTTGATTAATACTTTGGGTTTTCCATCCTTTTCTTTGGGTATTTTGGGGTCGTTTAATCCCATGAACTTGTTTCATTTGTGTTTGGGTTTTGGATTTTTCCTTTCTTCCTTTGGTTTGGTTAATCACCTTCTTTTCCTCTTTGGTTGTATTTGTTGGGTCAATCCCTTTCTTCTCTTATTCTCGTTGGTTATTTGTGTGGTTCCCTTCTTCATTTGTTTCCTGTGGTTGGGTCAATCACTTGGGTTAGGTCAAAGTCGTCGTTCGTCGAGTCATATTCTTTATATTTTATTTAAATTAATTATTTCATTTGATATGAAGTATTTTTACATTTATAAATATAGTTTTTATCCCTGGTACTGAGTTGGCTTATTTGTGTTGTAACAATATTCATCCTCTTAAAAAAACAAAACAAAAAAAACGATCATGTTACATTCATACACACAAAATACAAAAAATACAGTATTCTCTAAGTTTTAAAAGTAGCCTATTCCAACAATCTTTGACATACAGTAATGTGACACCCACCAAATTATAGGGAATTGCATAAGCTACAAGCTTTTTTTTTTTTTTAAATAGCGAAGTGACCACTTAGGATCACGCTACAACTTTATTTCCTTTTCTTTGCCTGGAGTTTCCTCTGTCTCCAATACTACTTTACAAGCTTTACAAGCTACAAGCATTATTTGAAACATTTTTTGATAAAATAATTCGTTTTTAAGTTATATGGGAAGAATCGTTTTTTCACCCCTTTCAACCCGTGTAAAACCACCCCTAGACACTTTTAAGTGGTAGACTCATTGGTTTTGTATAACTTATGGTTCAAGGACCATATGTGCAAAAAATTAGCTTTTATCTTATTTTTTCCTTAAAACATCCTATTTTTCCTGGGCTATATGTTTGAGTGGAAAGGAAGTCTGTTGAGATAAGCGTCGGCGAAAGTTAAACCGATTGGCTTCTCCAACGGCATGAGAAAAAACATTGTCGTGTGCTGTGCAAGCAGTAGCAAGATAACACACTGTTATCTCGATCGAGAAAAATCAGAAGAAAACTATATTGCAAATACTATCGGACGTGATCTTGGAATAATTTTGGGAAGAGAACAAATAAAAAACTGGTTGCTACCTATTTTGACAAATAAAATACGCTTTCCAAAGAATCAGTAAGTGAGCTGTTAGATATCAGCAACGACGCGTGGAGACTTGAGACGTTTAAATGGCATGAACAAACGTTTCGAAAACCCTGGATTCGTTCTGGATTGGAAAGATTGTCCCAAGGTTTCCGAGGCTACTGTTGGAATTTTGAGTTGTTCATTGAGACCACAGTGTAGGGGAACCAACCCTATGCCTGCTAGAATTTGTATCGACCTTCTCAGGGCTAGATCCGTCGTGTTCTGTTATAGGACCAACTCGAAAAGGGTGTGGCTCTTCACCACGCACAACGGTCTTGAGTAGGTAGAGGCTCTGGTCCAAGTGGGTCTATATTCCGCATATCCTACTCCTGGATGTGAAAAGATCCTAAGGTCCCAATGGTTCTGAAACTTGCGTAATAAAGAAAAAAGATGAACAGGAGGTACAAACAGCAGAAATGAAATTTATGGGATCAGTTAAAAAGTGTAGTAGACGAGATCATATAAGAAATGAAGAGGTAAGAAGTGATTTAGATATTTTTACAGTTAATGAAAGGATTAAAGAATACATAAGAAAATGGTTTCAACACAACAATAGAATGGAAGAAAGTAGAATACCAAAGCTGGCGAAAGATTACAACCCTAGAGGCAGAAGAAAAGTTGGTAGACCTAAGAAAAGGTGGACTGTGGAATAGGAACAGGCCCCTAAACCCTAAAACCGTTAAGAAAAAGATGATGATGTCCCAGGGTTCTGGGTATCGACAACCGGCATGCTAATTTGTCCTCGGTTCTAAATATTGTAAAGTATGATTTTTTTTAAATATATATATGATGACGATAAAAAACTGAAAGAACTTAAAGAAAAAATTAGTTACGAAAAGTGGATGTTTTTTTTTAATTTTATAGGTAAACTCAGAACGTCTAAAATTGTGTAATTGTTCGTTAGATGTCAGCTGCCAGTATACTCTGAACTTCTAAAACTGAGCAACTGTTTATTCGCAATAACTTTTCACAACGCCTGCATGGAAAGAATATTCTCGTGTTTGGAAATTCAATGGTCTGATGATAGAAGCAAGCTAGAAATTAATACACTGGCGTGTATTCTTCAAGTTCTATCAATTTTAAATGGACTGTGTAGAATTGTATTAACGATGTTTCTGAAAATAAACAAACTCTAAAAACTTTGGTTTACCTGGGAAGTACTCGTTGTTGATCCTTCGACATCACACGCATCAAAACGTGATAAATAGTTTGTGTGTGTGTGTGTGTGTGTGTGTGTGTGTGTGTGTGTGTGTGTGTGTGTGTGTGTGTGTGTGTGTGTGTGTGTGTGTGTGTGTGTGTGTGTGTGTGTGTGTGTGTGTGTGTGTGTGTGTGTGTGTGTGTGTGTGTGTGTGTGTGTGTGTGTGTGTGTGTGTGTGTGTGTGTGTGTGTGTGTGTGTGTGTGTGAGGGGGGAGATAAACATAGAATAATAAAATAATAATAGCAATGGAATAATGATAATATTAATGTGTTTAATATTAATAGTAATGGCTGTAATAAAATAATATGTATAATATAATAGATTCAATAAAATGTGCTGGGAAAAAATTGCTTCTTAAAAATATCCCGAATATTTTTTTTTAAGGTCTTCGATATAACAAATAGGTCTATGTAGAATTTGCTAATCACAAAATTCTAGCTAGTCTGGGCCAAGTAGTAACTGATTATTGCCTTATGCAATATCCTACAAGTAATTATTCAGTGTTCCAGACTAAGTGAATAGCATATTGCATCATTTCAGCCTGTAAAATTAATATAATATTACCGTAATATTTGTATATTTATTCCGCATGCTACTTTTTATGAAAAACATTTCGACTTTCATTGAAAACAGTGGCGTAACTATGGAGAGGATCAGGGGGATTATTCATCTCCCGCAGAGATTATTACATTTTTCTCGCAGATAAATTTCAACGAAATTCCATAATCACTTAACGTACGCCTATTTCTGTGCGTTTGTTAAAATAACGCTTATTAAAGAAGGACCATATTAAGTTTTCTTAATAATCACAGTCACTCACATTTGGTGAATAACGTACGTATTTATAGCATTAAAAAACAGTTAGACACCCGCCAGAAGACGAAAACAGAGTCTGTTAATCTACATTTATCTTTCTCGCCCAGACATATTTCCTCTTACAGGGTTGTCTGTTTCATGACTCCTCTAGTCTAATGTCTGTATGGTTTAAACCGTCGTCTTTGCATTGGTAAACTAGCAGTTTTTGACGTTAATTCGGAAAATGGGAAGACTTAATTGCTGGAGCTTACATAAAAAATAACGTACTTTAATAAGAACTGTAAGTCGCTTAAAATTCTTGGAACAACACCCTTAAATTAAAGTGTCAAGGGGAAATAAAACTGTTTTTTTTTCAAAATAACTCCAAAAATTATGATTTTTACAAGACCTCTTGAGAATACAAATTTATATTTAAAATGATTCGTAATGATAAGAGACTTGTTACCTTTAATTTGAATAACATTTAATCAAGACATTTCGAAATAATCGCTTTCCCAGTTTCTTCGACCCTTGTGCATATCACGTTGGTTGACTCAAAAACTTGAGACGCGAAGAATGTATTTACAAAATTATATGGGAACAATACTGCATTTCTCATTTGTCGTGAGGAAAATGGGGAGGCCAACTTCAAACTAGTATCAAACCCCCCCCCCCCAAAGACCACTTTTATAAAACATCCTACACACACACAATAGACAGAACTTCCCCCAGTAATTTAAAGTATGCGGAAAATATTAGACTTAAATAAGACGGCCTGTTTTTTACTTTTAATCACTTTCAATTTGAGCGATTTGTTGTATCGTTCGTTGAGAATATGACAGTAAGCGGTACGCGAGGGGAAACAATTTATATGCTGTTTAGTGTGTGTAGAACAGAGGTATGGCTGTTAATTAGCAGGCTACGTGAAACACGGTCAAATAAATCATACGGTAGAAGTAAAACTGCAGTCGTGTATGGCTTCGTATGTCAAGCAGGTGAACCAACCGAGCTGCGCTGCTTGTTTGAGTCCTGTGTAATCCTCCACATTGTTAAGTTTATGAATCGAACTGTGTAGGCCTAATTCAACAATATAATTATTATGTATCATATAAACACTAACTAGAAAACCCGTGGTAACCCAGCAACAAGCAATTAATGAATGTTCGTCGCCGAACACACGGCAGAAATGATAAAACGGTCCGATTATTTCGCAGTCCGCTATGCCACTATAAAATGGTTATGGTTATGGTTATGGTTACTAAAAAATGACTTACTATAACACTGTACTCAGCGTTCAATACAAACATTTGTATTTTCAAAATCTGTTAAGGCAGAGATTTAAAAAATTAATAAAAATTAAATTAGTAATAATTCCATTCATTTACCACATACTATCTCTAACAACAAAAGTGATTCTTACAGACCAACTTTTTCATGTCGTAATTCAAAAAAAATAAAATATAATAAAATAAATCGTAGGCCTACCCAACGTTACATATAATATTTTATAAGCATGAAGAATATAGACAAACTAACCTTTCCCAATCCGTCGGTAGGTGCGCATCTATTCACGTTTGGCCGATCATTCACGTCGTATTGGTCGAACCTACTGACGCCTATACAATGCAAATGATACTGGATTTTTAACAGATACGACTTCCTACGGGAGATATTTTAAGATACGGTGATGAAGCATTTGCTTTGAAACGCGTCGTCGACATAAAAAGAAGTCACAAGGCGGATTGTAAAAGGTTAATTTGTCTATTCATGCAAGTGACTTGGTACCATTGTAAACATGTGTGCTGAAATGAAGAATATAGGTAAAAGTTATTGTGTAATATTCCCTTGTGTTGTTGGCATATTAAGCTACAAATCGAAGTAAAAACGATTGATTTACGTCAATTAACTACGGAACTACGACCAGTTATGGTTTAAATTTCAATAAATTATTTTAAAAAGTGTTGCTTTTATATTTTTCACAGTTTTTTTGTGGCAAAATAATTTAAGAATTTGTGGAAGGATGGAGAATAACGAAAGTTTAAAAATTATAATACTGTAACTTTAATTTTTGGACGAGTAAATTCCCAAGTCGTACAGTTTATACGAGGATTATTCAGAAAGTTAAGTTCCGTTTTTAAATATTGCCACGCTATCGATGCCGTCACGCTGTTGCGCGTGCGCGGCCAGTTTGTTGATTCGTTGGCAAGCCAAGAACGCCATTTGTAAACAACTGTGCACTGAGTAAGCTTTGCTGGATGTGTTTATAATGTCGAAGAAATTCGGGACGCCCGTCGCGTGTCGTAAGTAGGTATGTGATTCGGTTCTTGAATGCGAAAGGCATTAAAATGATTAAAATTCACCGTCAGATTTTCGACTAAGATTTTCAATTAAGCAGTGAGCGATTTAATGGTACCAAAATGGATACAACATTTTTGCTTAGTCCGATCCAGAGTAAGCTACGTAGGATGTTTACCAGGGACATTGGGACGAATCATATCACTGCACAAGCACTGCCGCTGCAACGCACCATCTCCTCACAAAGTTTGGCTGGCAACAATTTGATCATACGCCTTACAAACCAGACCTCACGCCAAGCGAATATCATCTTTTCGAGCATGGGAATCCTTCCTTGGTGCCCAACGATGTCAAACAAGCTGTTCGTACATGGTTCAAATCACAGGCGGGAAATTTCTACGACGAAGGTACACAACGCCCGGTGCCTCGCTATGAAAAGCGTTTAAAAATTTACGGAAACTATATAGAAAAGTAGTTTAAGGTGTGTACTTCAAACAGCAATAAAAATGTTTTTAAATTTGTTCTTAGTTCCCTTTAATACCTTATCGGAACTTACTTTCTGAACAAACCTTCGTACGTGCGAAAAACCCATCTACCTACACTATGTATTTTCCTATCTTTCCCATTGAGTCGTGTGACTTCTGAATTAAGCACAGACTATGTGACAACTAAGCAACGTAGAAAACTGTGTAGAAATTGAGTGAACAGATTTTTTTTTAAATTAACGCTTATCGGTTGACAGTCGTGTTTTATTTACAAGAAATATTTCGCCTCTTCCATGATGTTTCGTCTTTCACCACTGAGAATGCCATTCCATAAACAACGAAATGTAAAGTATTAAAAATAATATAAACAAAACGTGGTTGTTAGTCGAAAAACTGTTGTTATTGGTTATGAAGTATTATCAATATACTGAATATGTTTAACATTTTAAAACATCGTTGTCGAATTGCACTAATGACGTTATGACAGAAAATAAATTGCAGAAAAATGTAATGTTTACCACTGAGGAACAATAAGATTATATTATCAAAACAGTCGGGGCTAACGTTGAAACCGATAGGCTATGTAGACTATTTATACGGCTGTGTATTACCTTCATTTGCAGGTAGCAACGTAGAACAAACTGTTATATGAGAGAGCCGGCTGGTAAAATTCTGTTACCAACGTAACAACGTTGCCAAACGTCTCTACTAGGCCAAATTATGTACATTGAGCAGTTTCTCAGTTTAAATAGCCTACCACCGACAAAACTGGATATATTTCATGTTTGTTTGTATATGTTAGCGATGCTTGTAATGCTACGACATCGAGTCACAGTGTGTAAACATAATAAATTTATACACGTAATCTACATATATAAAACTCAAAGTCTGAGCATTTATGGGTACTGAATACAAATCCACACCGTTATACCGATTGCCACCAAATTTTGTACAGGTAACCTTCGACACAAGGCGCAAAATACTGTCTAACTTGGGATTTGATATTTTGCCCCGTTCGCACGATTTAGGCTCTTTTAATTATGCCTTTTCGTTGTCGCGTATAAAGATGACAGCAACACCATGGAGACCAGAATTAATTACCATAGTAAAAAAGTATATAAACAAATGATATTTAGCGGCATCAAAACTGTACCTTTATCCGTTCCTGCAGATTTTAATCTTTTTAATATGCGATTGTATCGATATATTTTGTAATTTTGTATACAGATACGTGTATATATTTTGTAATTGTCTTAAACGATTATAAAATTTATGTTTATACGTATTTCTGATGATGCAATGAATAAGTAATGAAATATATTAAATACTACTACTAAAGATGTCAACTACACCATGGAGACCAGAATTAATTACCATAGTAACAAATAAATAAACAAAAGCTATTTAGTGGCATCGGAACTGTACATTTATCCATTCCTGCAGTACATTTTCGTTGTTTTATATAATATGCGATTGTATCGATATATTACGATGTGGAAAGTGTACTAATTGTAAATTGTACTATTACTTAATGCAAAGCGAAAATACGTGTTGTTTTCATTTGTGAGGTTAGGTGACAGCGGTCTTTAGTTTTTAGTTTACTGCTGAAATAAATAAAAGCCATGGTTGAGGAAAACATAACTTTTAGTGTGTTATAAGTACAATGCTTCTAACACAGTAACACTTAAAGAATTTAGCGTTTTTGATTAAATAGGTACTTTATAAATATCCCAATCGGGTACTTTTAATTCTCCAAAGGCTGTTCCACCAACATAATAATTTAGTACAAGTGTTGAAAACAGCTTTGGAGAGAATTTGACTAAAAGTACAAAATTGTTATACGAGCTGACAGAACGCCATATAGACATAGACAATAAAAATTATATTAAAATACTCATTAAAAGTCAAATATTCGCGTGCGAAGCCGCGGGTAACAGCTAGTGTGTTATAAAGTCGCCATGGCCATGATGTGTTGTTATTGAATCACATTCGAATACTAATGCGCACGCAGAAGACTCGACGAAAATCGTTACAATTAATTATGTAAAATTAGTCAAAATTAAATTAATATACCAAGTACTGTACTATACATATACCTTAAAAGTCGTAACACTGCAAATAATAATAATAATAATAATAAGCGTTACGGAACCACTACTGTATACAGTATGTGCTTTGAACCTTAATTCCAAGTTAACGGTTATACTAATCCTAAATAAAATTACACCAAACTTTATTTAGCTTATCTCATTGTGCGTTGAATGGTGGTGATTAAACATTTTTTCGTCATTTTTTTGTCAGAGTTGCGTTAGTCGGAATAAAAAATTGCCCTTTTTTTGTTTACCTATTCTAGAGAAACCTCAACTTTAAAACAAAATTACATAAAAACGCGTCGCCCGACTGTAACGAAATATGGACAAGTTAGAGTGGAATGTTGTTAACACTTGTGTCAAGTTACAAGTTGTTATCTGTTTTAGGAAAGTAGTAGTTATCAATTTTGTAAAACATATTATTCTCATTACCGAATAATCGAATTAACTCGCGCTTGAGCTCATTTTAAAGGTCGTAAGTTTTCTGTTTCAGTTCATAAATTACAAAAAACGTGAAAAGTGATAATTATATTTTATAATGATTTTAATTTGATACTGAGGTAGTATGCGCTCAGCCCTGAAGTCAATGAGCGTCCGTGTGGCTCTGAACTATAGTCTGTGCAGGTAAGGCGGATTCATGACAATTTATAGTAAACATCATTGTGACTCACAGGGGCAAAGTACGAAAACCGGACAGGCACATCCGTCTTATCTGCCCAGACTGTACTTCCATATTTCGTTGCAGTCGGACGCCGCGTTTTTATGTACTTTTGTTTTAAAGTTGAGGTTTCTTCAGAATAGATTAAAAAAAAAACGAGGACTTTATTTATTCCTACCAACGCAACTCTGATTACCACCATTCAATGAAATAAGCTAAAAATTGGTGTAATTTGATTTAAGATTAGTGTAACCGTTAACTTGGAATTGTAGAACAAAGTTGAGTGCACATAGTTTCTACGCCGACATTGGTGCAAACATATACATAATAATTCACTGTATGGGAAAATGCTGAACTAAAATAAATAATTACAAAAACATTAAAATATGAAGATGATTTTCCACGAAGTTGTTCAGATATTCCGGGAAGCTCCTGTCATTTGGTAGAAAGTTAATAAATAAAATTTATTGGTAAAACAAACATTAATATAATTAAAACCAATTAAGGAAATTAAAATATTTTAAAGTACTATGTAAACGAGCTAATATATAATCGTGAATAAACAAACGGTTCGTTTATTAAATAAGCTAAATAAACAGTTGTTTGTAATCAACACGTTCTCTTGTGTCACTGGCTACTACAAGACGTAAGAGCGGTGACGCCATAACTTAGTAACCACGCGGGTCTTAGTCCGATCTTAAGAGTGGGCAAAAGTATCCGTATCTGTAGATCTTGATACAAAATATAAAATATAATCCTCTGTCTACAACTGTTTCATTGTATCTTTGTACCTTAAATTAAAAAATTCCTCGCTTACTACATTTTTTTGCTACATGTTTATAACTTGCTGTATTTGCTTGCTGCAGGAAATCCAGAGAAATCTTATTATGTTGACACGTAAACGATTATCTTCATTAAAATTTTCTCTTTGTTCCCGTGTTTGTACTCGAACGAGTAATATGATATATGTCATTTATCCTTGAAGGAGAAGAGAAACGAAAAAACGCGTTTTTGTAGATCTAAAGATTTTATAGGCCTATATTAAACTTGGCAACACTGTACGGTTTCTGCCCATACCAAACTCTAATGCGTGGGGCATAAGAGGTCATTGTGACAACCGTATGTGCACTTCGCTACAATATTACGAAAAACGCGGGACCGGCCGCAGCATCTTTTTGGAAACAAAAAATAACATTGTTCCGTGATTTCAGCATTGTATAGAAGTCGGAAAAGGCTACGACCATGTGGCAGAAGTTAGAACGTATACGCGTTTAAACCTGCTGGAAAACGGCACGGTGAAGGCAAGGTACATGGCGAATGATCGCCAATTATTAGATCTGGAGACACGCTGTTTGATTAACTTAATTAGCTTTTCGGTTTGAGCAAGTTGTTTCGTCGTTCTGAAAAGAAATACTGTATGATAATAAATGATACGCGATGTTGTTAAAACAGTAAGAAGAGTTTAAAATAGCATTGCTGTTATTAATAGCGTCAAGGTTAAGAAAATCACATGTCGCTGTGTAAGTAATCTCCAGACACTAGAAAGCATACGTTTACGTAACGCGTGTAAACACTGAAGAAGCGATCACAGATAACCCGAACCGTGTCTCTCTTTCGTCATCAGCCCAAAGACTGGTTTAAAGTGACCCGTTAGCTTATCACTCCTCAATGTGTGTATACCTATGTAATATTTTTCACGGCATCATTTTTAGCTTCATATTCTTTTCCTCTACAACACATGAACTTTAATGTTCCTTTAATCATTGATAAACTAATACTGCTTATCGCAAGAAGTAGCCTATAAATGTATCTCCTCAGTACATTCCTTCGTTTCTTCATTTTTCCATTATTCTTCTCAGAATCTCTTGACTTCACACTTTAACACGGCACTTAATTCTAAGCTGTTTCCTACAACTCCATATTTAAATTGTTTTCAGCCTTTTATTGTTCCTTATGTTCAGCTCTCACTCTAAAATATGTATTTCTGAGAATTCTTTCTAATTTCCAAATCAACGAATTTATTTCTACTAGTAATTTTGTACAAACCACTATGTTGTCTGTGGTATTGACGAGCGCTTTCGGCAGTCAAGCCATCTTCAGGTCATATACCAACAACCTAAAACAACAGGTATTTAGGTTGTTAGTAAATGACCTGAAGATGGCTTGACTGCCGAAAGCGCTCGTCAATACCAAAGACAACATAGTGGTTTGTACAAAATTACTAGTAGAAATATTGGAGACCACTAACACATCAATACAAGAATATACAACGAATTTATTTGGCGGAATAAAGATCATAGCCAGAGCTATCTTCGTTTTGATGTCCCATGTTGCGCCCATTTTTCACAGCGCCCAATTTTTCCTTCCATATATCAAACTTTGAGGTTATTCCTGAAATTTATCTTCCACTACAATGTTTATAAAACCGATAGCTTAATTTCTGTTGTCTTTCATTTCTTTATTCTTATATTAGCTGACTGATCTTTTCTGTCTGAATTGGTTCAGTAACACGTCATTGAATCCAACATATTCAACTATTTTTTATCGAAAGGCGATAACGTGCACCGGTAACTTAAATTTTTTCGTTTACCCGTCCAGTGCCTGTTTGACACATGCGTGAAACGTAGCGTACACAGTCTACTGAATTCTGTATTGAAAAGTTAAAAATTACGGGATAACCAACAGTCAAAGCTGTTTATTTTCGGTGTACATTCGTATGAAAATTGTTTAACATTGAGCGGAAGCGTCCATTCCATTACAGCGTTGTTATCTGTTAAACATTATCTACAGTTTTTGTTTGTCGCCGCGCTCGTTAAACAGACTTTTAATGCTCTTTGTGTACGAGTATTGGCCTCACTGTTTTATTTATAACATTTCAGTTTTTCATTTGACAACTCATGATTTAAAAAACTTCTCCATTCCAGCGTAGTGCTGACCCGCTTTCTGTTTACGTACTGACAATTCTCCAAAATATCCGTTTTGGAAGCTATTTCATAAAAAATCGAATTTTCAGCTGAAGATTAAACCATTATACGTCTATATATAGACATTTAAAGCCTCAGCGTTTGAAGTAAATAGATTATTTTTTATTTTTGTTGTACTTCGTGAGAAGCATACGAGCACCAATTATATATACTTTCCTTATCGTAAAACTCAAGCCTTATCAGAGGAGGTGTGATCAAATACAACAATGCCCGGTTTTTCAAGTTTGTTTTATCCAACTCTCTGTTCGTTAGCTACACTCAGAAATTCAATTTTTATTCGGAAGACACCTTGTTTTAAGAACTTTGTTTGCAAAACGCATTATTTGTGTGCCTAATATCTGATGATTTTTAAGACGCTTGTAGTAAGTTTTATTCATTTCGTATTCTGACATTACAGTACTCATTATCGGAACCTTTGTCTGTATTTTGCAACAAAGAAGAGACACTTTGATTGAACAAGAGTAATAACTAATGATAAGAGTTCGTGACGTGTGGCTTGTAGTTGACTAAACGTAAAACGCGTTTTCGATGACGAATTTACTTACAATATGAATATTAAAAATTGTTTCGAGTGTTTAAAAATTTCAAATTCCCAATAAGGAGTAAACCTATACTCAAACCGCGACATTTAGTTACTACAGTAAAAGGTAAACTTAAAAGCTACAACGGTGTTCTATACACGGTGAAACTGCTGGTTCACTTATTACCAAATAAGCGATTACTATTGAAACAAAATCTTGTGTAAGTGGAACGCCGGCACACAGTTAATGAAACTGATATCAGACTGACACAGCTTCACGGTCCATTCTGATATGGCTGCAAGAATTCTGCATTAGAGAATGTACGAACAAAATGTTTTGTGAAAGTTTGTATGCGACTAACTAAAAACTGTGTTATCCGAATTTCTAGTGCAGGAATATAAATTCTTTGTGGATACGGAGCTAGAAGTTAATTCAACTGACCGTATCGCAGCCGATCTCTGCAGACCTTTTGTATGAGTATAAAGGAAAACAGAATTAAAGTTGTGAAGCTTGTTAAGCACTCGAATTCAGGGAGCAGAGACTACATTAAAGAAATGGAAGGAACGCGAATATGGCTGCAAGATATTCTTTGTTGCAAAATACAGACAAAGGTTCCGATAATGAGTACTGTAATGTCAGATTACGAAATAAATAAAACTTAGTCAGATCTGCTTATTCAAGTGAGGGAAACAATTCCAACGATTATTTACTAGTCTAACAGATTTCGAATTATGTTACCTTTTAATAAGCCTATAATACCATTATGTTCTTACTAAATAAAATAAATAAAGAACTCTCTACTCAGTGATTGCCAAATTTTTTGTTCCCAAGGTCCATTTCAAAACTGTGTAAATTCTATATAGGCCTACTCCTGAATACCATTAGTCTCAATGTAAACTCGTATAATAAAGTTTGACGATGACTTTGTAGCGCATAGAAATTAAACTCATACTGAAATTTATATATTGCAAAACATATTATATCTTACTGCAAACATTTTTACTTACATGAGTCTTATTTTAATAGTTTAACCCTAAAATTTCGCGGCACCTTAGAGGAATACATCGTCTATGGGAACATAATAAGTTTTCTTTTTACTGAAAGTGATAGGATAATAAATAGTCGTAGTCAATCTTTCGACTGAGAAATTAGTCAGCGGTCAGTAACTTTGAAATTGCTCAGCTGTCAATGTTGGGTCTGCACTGAGATCAAGTTGTATGAAATAGAAGACGATAGTTTTTACAAAAGGGCCAATAGGTGCTAGGTCTACATTTCGGAGTGTATAGGTCTGAAAATCTTTTTCATAAAATCTATTTGGGTGAAGTAGGCCTACATCAAAAATTTTAAAAATCTAATTAAGTGATTGAATAACGCTATAGAGTTTCAAGATTTTCCGAATGTTTAATATACAGCATACTTGTACTTATAAAAGTACAGTATACTTGTACTTATAGCTGGTGAGCATAGCCAAGGTGTTACTTGGGGGCGTAAACCTCCCCCCCCCCCCATTGGGTAGGTTACTAATGAGGTCTTATACGTAAAAACATAGTAGCCTTATTTCCTACTACTGCCAACCCCCCCATTATCCGTTAATAACATACCACCATCGGAAAATCCTAATCTATAACACCCCCATGGAAAAATCTTGGTCAACAATTATCACTAAACATTTTTGGTTACGCCACTGCAGGCCTACATCACTAGTGAACGAGTGCAACAAAATTCTTCAGATTTATTATTAAACTAAAATTAAATTTGATATTGAAATCGAATTAATTCGATTATTTATTAATTCATTCAGAAGCCTCTGAAGATACGGGTACAGTCAGTGAAACGTGCGTCAGGTCAATTAAAACGATAGAAAGTAAGTTACAACTACTTGTAGAAGTATTTATATTTGATAACAGGTATTTATAAACTAAAAGTGTAGAAGGTAAATATTTTTGTAGAATTACGATAAACACTTTTAATTGACAAGAAACGTTTCTTGAATTTTCTCTAAACCAATCCCTGGTGTAGTATGTCAGCTTGCACATCTATTGATACCCGACACCAAAATAGATTTGACAAACTACCGTCATCTCACCTATTTATCTAGGCCATTGACTTAGATCACATTAACTTCGACCCTAACGTATCCTTCTCTCTTGCTGAAGACACACAGCGTAGTCCAGTTCCATTGTAGAGCTTTATTTCCGTCGTGTATGTGACACCATAAATAATTACCTGTTGACTGCTGTTGAACGCAGAGGGAGCGTCAGCTAAAGTCCTATAAGGTCGTGGCTGTGCCAACTTTTATATATGGATGTGAAACATGGACTCTACTGCGAAAAGATATTTCAAAAATACAGGCCTCGGAAATGATAATTTTAAGATCAGTTTAAGGGATGTAGTTTGAGAGATCGTGTACGAAACGACGACATAAGGAAAGACCTGAAGTTACAGTCGGTTCTGTAGAGAATAAAGGAATTCAGGGAAAATTGAAAGTCCCATGTGGAACGCATGATAGACACGCGTATTCCTAAACAAGCGTTTGAATATAGGGCAGTGGGAACGAGAGATTGTGGAAGACCCTGGTCAGAGACTTTGTGAAGTCGGAGCGAGCTATAGCCCAAGCCGTGAAGAAGAAGAAGAAGAAGAAGAAGAAGAAGAAGAAGAAGAAGAAGAAGAAGAAGAAGAAGAAGAAGAAGAAGAAGAAGAAGAAGAAGAAGAAGAAGAAGAAGAAGAAGAAGAAGACTGCGGTTGAAGTAAGTCCACATGAAAATTCAGCATATGACTTTTATCGATCAGTGGGTTCTGTGAAGCTAATCCCAGGTCAACAATTTTTCGCTAGATTCTTGCTGAAACCAAATACAGCTGAATTTTTCGACAATTCTTGCTGTCGGATCTTCACGACAGAAAACAGTCCCCGACCGCGCCAACTGGATGGTTCTTTCTCTCACATAGCCACAACACACCGACGCCTCGAACTCTAGGCAGTTTGTGCCGTTGCAACATACGTAGCCAAATAATTTATGTGCAGGTCAGTAAATCCCTGAAGGAAGAACGCATGATGTACTGATATAACTATCGTGGAGGGTGGCGTTCTTACGGAGTGTATTGTACATTATAGGTGGAAACTTAACTGACACATCCAGTGGCCAGTGGTCAATGATCAATAGGACTATTTGAGACACCATCAGAGTTTGTGACTGTAACTTTATACTCTCATTGTTACCTTTTGTAATATAGTATAATGTATAATTATCATCATCATCATCACCATCTGCACGGATTAAACCAAGAATGGTTTGTTCCGGTCTCAAATAGGCAAAGATTAGAGCTGGTCACTCCAGCGCTTCCTCGGACGTCCCACACCTCTCCGTCCCCTCGGCTTATAGTTCCATAGTTGTTTGGGGATGCGGCAGTCATCCATTCGGCAAAGATGTTCCCACCAATTCAGCCGATACTGGGCAATCCTGTCGAGTATACTCATAATATTCAGTTCCTGCCGTATATCTGTGTTTCTTCTATGATCATGGAGAGTATACCCTGCCACGTGCCTAGAAATCTCATTTCAGCCGCTTGGATGCGACTGGCCTGGCCTTTCGTTAGAGTCCCAATTCTGAGACCCATAAAGAAGTGTGGGAAGAGCTATCACCTTGTTATGTTAGGCGTGTTCCTTTAAATGTATAATTACATTTAAAAAACTATATAATTGTAATATAATATAATAGCGTCTTTTTGTCCCATCAAACAGTTTAAGCGAACGTTATCCTAGGTACTCATTGCCATATGCTGAGTCGGTCTGGGAGCTGGAAAACTCGCCTCAATTTGATAGTATCCCGGGAATCGAACGGGGACCTTTAGATTAGTAAATACCCAATCGCCATACCCACTGGGTCACTAATTTTAGTTATGTTATAAGCATAATATAATTTGTGGTAACAATCTGGGATAGGGTTCCCATAATTATCTAGAGCCATAAAACAGTTGAAAAGAGTAAATTGATCGGCAGTGGAAGACGTCTGAACTATAGCTGTAGAACACGCTATGTAGTCTAATTCGTACAGTTGAAAAATTATTGTAATGATGTTGATAAATACAGTACCACTGACCCATCCAACAACGTCCGTTTTCAGTTCGAACGTTATCATGTGCCCGTAATTTTACCAACTGGCCTATCGAAATTCACATTTATCACATATTATAAGACAACAGGGAAGTAAGGTATTAGCATGTCAAGTCGTGTTGAGTTTAAAGCAAGAGTGTACTTTTCTTTCTGTTCTGTTCTGTGATAATTCTTCAAAAGAGTAGGCATAAACATTATGTCTAATTTGAATATTTTCTCTGTAAATTATACTTCTAAATTACGAAGTTTAGCTTTTATGAAATTTTATACTGTTATTTGTATGATGTTTAGTGTCAACGAATAAAGGTTAAAAACATGTGTGGTATCTTCACAATTACATTTTATTACACTTAAATTATAATTAAATTAAAACGTTTCATATGGTTTTGACCAGTTCTGTTTGCACGAGGTGTGAGCCATTACAGGAGGCTCGTATGGCCATACTATTACATAAACCTATATCCAAAAAGTGCAAAAACTATATAGGAATATATTAAAAAAGTTTAATCACAGAAGCTGAAAAAAAAAAACAGTTAACGTTAGTTTGAGTCAGGTGTTTGTTTAGGATGTCGTTTTTGTTTGAGGATCAGCGGTAGACAAAAACGCACTCACTTTTGAAATATAAATGAACCAACTGCAGAAACATAAGAAGCTTTTAGAAAATAAAAATGTGTTTAATTTTATGTCAGGGAAAGAAACTAATTTAGATAACGGTAAACGGGATCAGACGGTGCCGACAGAACACGTGGAACTGTTCCACATATTCATGAAATAAAGTTACCTCAATGGTAACGTTTGAACCAGTCCTCGCCGACTGGAGTCTGGGAGAGACGCTTCACGAAATAATCGTGCCTGTGGTTCGGTTTTCCTTCTTTGTTTGAAAACGTGAGAGAACCACAAACGAAGTCCTCTGTACTCATGGGAATATAGTAAAACGGAGTGACCAAAGAATGCTCACAAAAACGTTTTCTGTCATAGCAGTTGATATGGCTCCACATGAATATGTTACCGTCAATAGCGACAATTTTCAAATGTTATGGCGTCAAATACGTTACAGGTAACCTTAAAAAATCTGTATATCGGCAAAAGGACTCTATCCAAGGTTTTTAGAAATAAGAAACACAGTTTTTTATAAGAAACTTATTTGACAACATTGGTATTGTAATAGATATTGTGTGAAAAGACAGAACCAGTATTGACTGATACAGGCGCGAGAGAGGGGTGCAGTTTCTCACCCGGCTCGTTTAATATATTTTTGGACAATATGATTAGGCAGTGGAAAACTGAGGTCAACCCGGCAATAAATTCGCATCCTGCAAACACATGTATAATACTTTAGTGGTCTCTAATGATGAGATAATATTCCAGGAAAGTAATGACGCTATCCAATGATCTCCACACCGCTTGAACCGATTGTGAAGGAAATACGGCTTTACAATATCTCATAAGAAGAAGAATGTTGTGTCCTGTAGAGGAAAATTCTCAGTGCGCTCTAAAATAGGAACTGAAGATAAAATTATAGAATACGTATCACATTTTAATTTTCTAGCTTGTGTGTAAGTTTTGAGTGTGATGATATAAAAAAAAGTAAATAGATATCAAATGATCTGTAGAAAGATACAAATAACAGTGAAAAATAAAACAAGACCAGACATACAAATGAACTTTTATGAAGTAATGGGAACAGCCGTCCTTACATATGCTAGTGAAACCTGGTCGTTAACAGGGAATGAAAAGAGACTAATGCAGATAGCTGAAATGAAGTTTTTAAAGCGTGTGAAAGGACATCGGATAACAGATCGGAAACATAATGAAGATAGTGGGAGCGAACTAAATATACTTTCTGTAAACAATAGAATAGAGGAAAGAAAACGATAGTGGATAGAGCACATTTGCAGTATGAATGGTTAAGGACTGGTCAGGCTAACAGTGGCCTACTAACTGATTGCGAGAAGATCTGTTAGTAGATGGTTGCAGTGACGAAGTGGGCCGTTAGCCTGTAGCCTACCATGAAATGAAGACGGAAACGACAACAGCTTGTTTTGTTTTTCTAAGTTTATACTTTTCACATTTAGGAGCTCGGAAAGTTATGTAATTTCTTTTCGTGTATTTCTTAATTTTTATACTATATCTGTTCAGTTCTATTGAATATTCAATAAAAGGAAGCATACATATGGCTTCAAAGTGTGTTAACACTTACTAAAATTGCCAGCTGTTGAAAGATTCGCCTTAACACTTGAAGGACTTTACCTTTGTTTTCTCGCCTTTATTGTACGAGCGAAGGGAATTCTCAGTTTTCACTGAAACGATTGGCATTTGTCTCTATATCTGCGGTCTGGGTTTTTACCTGTCTGTTTACGGCGGTATGTCTCACAATAACTTTCGAATACATCAACCGATTTTCATAAAACTTGCCATGCGTGTCCATACGTTTACGTTAGATAACCCTACTGTTTTCGATATTAATCCCCCAATAATAGAGGAGCAAAAGGCAAAAATTGAGAGAGGTCAAAATTGTGAAAAAATCGTGAAAGCTTATGTGGGATACCAAATTAAAGGGAATTTTAACCACAATCTGAATATTATGTTTATTTTTGTCAGGGCCTAAAAAGGGGTTAAAGTTTTGTTAAAATCGGAAACATTCATGTGCGGTATCAAATTAGCTAATCTGAAGAGTAGTGTTAAGTTTTGGAAATTTCAAAATTTTGCGACTCCAGAGTCCAAAAAGAGATAAAATTCAGCAGCAGGATGTCAGACTAAAAGGAATTGTAACTCAAATCTGAATGTTTCAAACTTTTAGTATTTATTGTACGATTGTGTGCTCTAGAATTGTTATATTACTAAAGAAACAGAAGAGTAATAGGGTTTTCTGTAAATTTTCCCATAATTTAAAAATTATCGCATATCGAAATTTATAAATGTAGGCCTACTTCGTCCAAAATAGCGAGCAAGTTCTGGATCTCAGGGAGCATAGTAGTATTATTACAATATTATTGTCAACATTGTAAACATACGTTTCAGAATATTATAATATTCAGATATAATAGACTAAGTAATTTACGGTACCTAGTGTAGAAAGCAGTTTCTACAGTACGTTGACCTGTAGAAAGAAGTTTTCAACAGGTCAAACGAAGTTTCAAAGTTAATTGTTGTTTTTAATGAGGTAACTACACCTTTAAACAAAGAAACATATTCGTTTGTGGAATAATGTTATATATTCAACAAAATAAAACATTTTGGACCGCGATGCTGTTGATGGAGTCGTTTTGTCAGAGATACTTTAACGGCGAAATTTTGACTCGTCAGAAGTAGATTTAAATAAATAAATAAAAAAACCTTTTAAAATCGTTTATGGATTTCCACATGCATTTTCTCGTTAATTAATTACAATTTTTATTTAACTTGATTAATTCAAAAAATGTTCGTCAGCCCTGTATCATTCGATACTGACTTGAACTATGCTCCGTATTTATAACAAAAAATTGATTCCATATAAATTGTAAAAATGTGTTAAAACTCTTTAAAAAACTACGAAACGCTAGGACAAGAAAAAATGATGTAGAAAACGGTAGCTGCATTAGAACCAACCATACAAGAGACTGCGGGAACGAATTTTAGGCACAGCGTAGATACTATTCCTTATCATCGTGGTACCCACACCATCATAGGCGTGTGCGGCCTCCTTTATTATAGGGTGCACCGGGGAGGGGGTCTGGGAAGTATGGAATAACGCCAGAAAAGCGAGGGGGCCCGAGGGTCCTCCTCCGTGGGAATTTTGGAAAATTTACCTTCAAAAATCGCATTTTAATGCCATTCATGGCTTGTAAAAAGTAATTGAGAACACCAACGTTTTCTCTAAAGTTTTGATAATTTTTTTTATTTGGCTGTTCAACTGTTACAATTTTGTAGTTAAATGAAGTTTTATTGTAAAATAATAAACAGTGAAAATATACTCCTGGAGTACCGAAACAAGACGTTGATGTTGGGAATTAAAGAATCATTACAAATAAATATTTGTTATATATTTATAAATATTATTATTACTCCAATTAAGTTTACAACTAGTAGAATTCGTGTTATGTACGTCACTTTTTCAAAATGTTTACTAATTAGTTTTTTATGAAACTGGGATTAATTAGGGGGGCGCCTGTGCACCCCCGGCGCTCCCTGTGCGCACGCCACTACACAGCATGTAAACCATTCAAAGTCCAGAAAATAAAACACTACAGAAACGTTTTAATGGTGCTTATTCATTTGTTACTGTTTTGAAGTCTTAAATCTGGTTATACACATAGAACTAGGTCAGCGCAGACAGGGCATCAATTCTTTAGTTAATTCAATTATTTTAAGAAGTTCGAACCTGTAATGATGGCTGTGATGATGATGATGACAACGACGACGACGACGACAATGACGTCTATTATGATGTTGGCGATAATGATAATGATGGTGATGCGTGGTGTTGGTGTTGGTGATACTTATTAATACGTTGGCTATTTACGGAGCCAACGAAGCTATTTGATATTCCGCTTGTGTGGTGTCAGTAGCAATGCATAACTAGCGTTTGCTGTCGTTTTGTTCGAACACTCTTGAAGGGAACAAAGTTACATTTTCAACGATAAAGGAATTCATATCCAGGCTGTTTGGCCGGGACCGATCGCTTTCTTCGGACGTTTTTTAAATATTAATTCCTTTGTCACTGACTCCGACCGTGATTGCCTACGTAATAAAACTTACATTTTCAACGTTTCAATCTGTTAAATAGGTTTCTGGTGCATTCTTGTATTTAAGATTGTTTTCACTGCCGTAATACCAAAATATCGGTATGGAGAACCATACATGACTTCCAAGTTCTAAGATCTATATTTAAAATCATTTTCGAAATGAAATATTTCCATAGAAACTACTTCTTTCTTCAGGCTTAACCACAGTACTGTGGTCACTAACGTATATCACCTCACGTTAGCGCACTCGATTTTCACTGATGATGGCAGTCGATGGCACTGCCGAAACGTCTAGTTTTGCAGAAAACATTGGATCACGGCCAAACATCTCGGGAAGGAATTTTAACAACAAACTACTTCTTTGTTGCCGATAGCGTTGTACACATACAAAAAATTATCCCCTCACCCTTCAACTATCATTTTCATTTATAGAAAACTACCCACTCCCCCTTCAACTACCCATTTCATTTATAGATATTTTATTTACCTTTCTACAGTGGATTATTATGACCTTCTGTTCAGAATACTTTATTTATCAAAATTAAGTACTTTACTCTTGTTAAAATATAAAACGTTGCAGGTAAACTGCCCCTTCCTCTTAACCGATCTTCATCAAAATCAATAGAGCTTGAGTCCTCTACAATTTAGGGACGTATGCAAAACATTATTTGCTTCTGTTTGAATTTGCGGCAGTTATCGTTTGCCGTAGAAAAAATTCTACACAGACACACACACACAGACACTTCGAAAAATGACTTTTCTTCACGTTTTGAGGGTAGTACAATCAAAATCAGCCCTTATCTCGAACACGATTTTTTTTGCTATTACCATACTTCCATTTCCTTATGGAACATGGAAGTAAAAATGAATTTTCATATAATTTTTAAGTTCGAGACTTCAACATTTTCGGCGCGCATTGATATTCATTGGCTAGACCTAGTTTCTGTTATAAATTTCGAGTATTCGGCTGAATCTGCGAGGAAATAATTTTACTACACTTTTTTCGTTTCGCTGCCATCGCTGTAAAATTTACAATTTGGCTTTCGACTGTATTTTAAATGTCTGTAACGAAAATAGCTATTAATTTCATTGCCTTAAGTTGATATTTTTGTCGATATGATTTTAAATCTTGTTTCACGTCTAGAAAAACCAATTAGGTCTAGACAGCTGACCCGGACAGCTGAAAAACAGTCAGTTTAAAGCGAGACAGAAGGGCGAGAGTTATAATGTAGAGAGGGTCAAAAAAAGTCTGGCCGACGCAAACTTTGTAAGTCAGCTGATAAGAGAGAGGCAAACAATTCCCAGGAGTCACAAGCCGTTTATTCTTTGAAGAGTTCAATCTGGTATTGCGTGTAAGGCTACTCGTTTATATCGAACTCGAGATTATAAATGGTTAACTTTCTTGTTATTATGTTCTTAGCTCTTCAGAAACGGACATGTTTATAGAATTGGTGTGTATTACTACAGTGGTGAAGATTAGTAAACAAAATTTTCCTGTTTATAGTTAAACAACTTCAATAAACATACTTAATTCCTATGAAAATATGTAGGCCCAGAATTCACGGGACTGTAGAATATTTCATAAACTTACGGATGGGATTTCAGTTTTCTACAACTGTTGGTTATTTGATGTTAAGAAGTTCGTGTTGAAGGCAGTTTTTTGTGAGTTTCAATGCACTAAATTGTAAACATGGAAATGTTAATCCAGGAACAACATTAGATTTCGATACGGTGAAGAAAGGCTGACTTTGTTTTTTTATTGAAAATAAACTTCGTTTAAAATATTTGTAAATAGTAGTTGTAATATTACAAATTACAAATATTTGTAATATTACTAATAATATTTTAAAATATAGCTGAGGGTCGTTCATAATTTTTTCCTATAAAGTTTCAATACCTTTATGGCGTCTCGATGAGGGGAGAGGGTGGGTCTATTCCAAGTTTTCGCGGAAGGCCCGTATGTATCTTGGTTAAGCAGGTGGTAAACAAAGGTGTTTTAAACTGGAAGCACAATTTTTGGACAATAAAATCACTAAAGAGTAAAATTGTACTTAATTTATTTAATTAAATTGTATAATTACAACTCATTAAATGGTTATCAGAAGCATTCCGGCCGTTAATTAATTAATTATTGACTTTAGAATTAATTGACCCGAAGAAACTAGCGAGTTTATTACAGTGTATAAATCCTGTGATTTTAATATTAATTTGTTGTCTCTTTTATACGTTCCCACAATATTAAAACAACATTCGGTTAGTTTATTTAATTACACATAAAATAATGAAGACTTTATGGAATATTATTTATTACTTTATGGAAGTAGTCGTGTGAAAACGATCGCGTGAAAACTCTGCAAGGAGTTAACAAAAAAACATTTGACCTATTTATCAGATTGCCAAGAAACTACACAAATTCACAGAATCCTTAAACGTTTAATTGCCTGTAAGAAGAAACGATCAGAATAAACAAAATACAAATATTTTCATTTTATGTTTTAATCGTGTATTTATGCTGACATTTAAATTCTGTGAACTGTGATTCACGGGTCTTCACAGCTTAGTAATGTTTAGTACGATCCCAGCTGTAGTTAAATATTTGTGTAGTGGGTACCTATAATATACTAGTCCGTATTCTATATTAGAGACTTTTGTATATTCAGTAATACAAAGTACCACTAAATATTGTAATAAATAATTCCATTTTGATTGTTACTTATTAATAGCACGCATGCGCTAAAATAATTTGGCCTTGCCTTGCGCAAGCAGTTTGTAGTGGAAACAGCTGATCGTAGAACGGTGTTTTTTACACTGCAACAGTGGGGATAGGTTGGTGGCGAGTGGAGGGGACAAAGTAGGGGTATTACCCACCTAGGGAGGAGAACGGAGTCCCCTCAGTTACAATTCGATGGTAGGAGCGGAAGGATGTATCATGTCTCAGATATTAATTTTTGTTTAATTTACTGTTTATATTTGTTTTCCAGTTTAAAATAATTGAAATATCAGTGCAGTGAACTAATTTATTGAGTTTTATGATATATTGTGATAATAGTTTAATGAAGTTTAAATCTTACTAAGTGATTGATTACCAACGCTGCAGAGGAACTTTACCGTGTAACTAGTTATTAAGTCGATACATTCTTCCTTTTATTTATAGTAACAATTGAATAATAATTTTAAAATGAATACGTAAATCGTTAATTAGTGAAGTAAATTTTGACAGTGAACGGTATTTTTAGAGATTGTTGACTACTAGCGCTGTGAACGGGTTGAGCGGAAACTAACAGTTTAGAACGTGTCGACCTACTTTTGCTTAGTTTCCTCCTTCTGTTTGGAATGTGTTTATCTAATTTCGGGAGTTCCAAACAATTTGTAAGTTGCTTTCTGAAGTTGTCGCACGTGATTATGAATTAATAATATTATCAGAAATATATTTAAAAAAGTATTTAATTGAAATTTTAGTGATAGAAAGTGCCTTTATAGTATTTTGACACTGTACATTATTAAATGGACAGATTACGGACAGTCGGTTTGAATTTATTAACAAATATTATAAACTGTCTGTAGTAAGATTTTTTTTAATCCTACAACGCACTGCCATGGGAGTACACAAAGCCGCCGAACACGAAAGCGGATATTTCGAAGACGATGATGAAGATGACGGTGACATGAGAATGCGTAAGGGAAACGCGTCTTCAGCCGGAGGTGATAGAAGTGGTAGTGACATATCATATAATAATAATAATAATAATGAATGTGACGTAACGGTTAGTGATTGCAGTGAGGATGTATTTTATTCGGAAGAAGAGTGCCTTTCTAAATATAAACACAAGGAAAAAGGTATGTTTACAATTACGTTAACACTAAACGGCATGGTGTAGGGCCTAATGATTTACGTAATAGTGTGGTATTTAGTGTCTATGGGCTCGCTCGCGAAATCTTGGTAATTTTTATCGTAAGGTTTTAATTAACTGCATGAAACTGTTATGTAATATTATATTATCAAAAAATTTGTTATCAGTTATGTTGACAAATGAAAAGCCTCCGTGACTGATCGATATTTAATGGCAACAGGTGGGCTGGATAATATAATTTGTGTAAATAGCAAAGAATGGACTTGTATATTTGTGACAATTGTTTTTATTGTTTTAATAATGTAAACAGAGAAAAGGTTATCGGGTGCTGGTCTTGTGATATGGCAGAGCATCAGGTCATTCAATGCTGTGCGGAATTTTCGCTAAATTACAGAATAACAAATAATTATGAAGTGTTTGTTGTTTACGGCTATTCCTCTTTACTGTGTTGTTGTTTTTGAATTTCTGCTTGTAGAACTTAACTTTGTAATCTTTGTGATTTTCACGTGACATCACAGTGCTTGGCCACTACCACTCACCATAATCAGCTCCAGCCGATGTGACATTTATTCTGTGGTCGTAATGGTTACAGTTTGGACTTTAGCTTATTTTTGTCGTGTTTCAATGTCGCCCCTGGACGGAAGTCGATAATGTACTGATTCTCAATTTAGCCAATCACTGTAGTTATGTTACGCTTCCGTATCTCGTCCTACGTTAGCAGACAGCCCGATTAGCTCGTTTCTCGATCAGTTTGGAAAAATAAGTTTTCTTTGTCATTTAATATTTTTTAAATTGGACGCAGATTTTTTTATTAAAACGCGTCAGACTGAAGTTTTCAGTGTTGAGAGGACTTTGCTCCGAGTACATTTTAATATCAGTTATGACAGATTATGAAGGTCGTTGTGCTGATACGAATTTTGATACCAGCTGGAGCGAACCACTTCACTCGAGCGTGTTAACTAACCTGCAATACTGTTGTTCGTTTTGGAGAGGACCCGACGGTAGGCCTAAATTCGCGCTCGATCTGATTAGAAATTGAATTACTCTGCGTGAATTACAGTATTCAGTTATTGTAGTTTTTTCACTGCGCAAGCGGTGCGCGCTCTTACGCTTTCGTTTTGAATCGAATTACATACAGTACGACGCCATTTATTTTGTTTGTTAAAAATATTTTCTCTCTGTTTTTTGAACTAACTTGATTCAATACTGTGTCATTGAGGTTAATAATCTTTCTAAAGCTACGATACCGTTTCATTGATCTCAAACGTATAAGGTTACTACGCCTAAAGTGGCATGCCTATCTTATTTTAAATATTTAAAAACGCTGATAACGTTTTTTTAAGGCAGGTGGTACAGGCAGTTAGTCAACCTTTCAAATTAGTTATTTTTTGTAATTTGCGTCACAAATGTTTTTGTTATTAAATTTGATTATTTGTTAGACTCGGGGTTTGTTTATCCATTGTTGTGCGTCAACAGCCAGTGTGTGTCGTCTGCGATAGTTATGTGTTTACTGAGGTTTGCCCAGCCAACCGTCGTAGCTAAACAATTTTTTATACAGTATTAAACTGTAGACATTACGTAATAACGTTGACTACAAGAGTGCCACGTGTTAGCTGATATGCGCGCACACGCGCGCGCACACACACACACACACACACACACACACTGACACACAGTACTCATTATTAGTCCATTTCAAGATAGTTTTAAAAGTAAGAGAAATGTATTTGCAATTGTGCGTTTTCATATCACGTGCCGCTAACCCTTCCAGCCTGCAGTAGGTAGCGACCGGATTGCAAAACCCATTCAAGCAGTTTAGCCACTCTAAAAATGGTTTTAAAAATACCACGCCTTTTAAAGTAAAAGGAATATCTGTCCTTCACAAATGTTTGCAATGACGTTTTAAATCCCATACATTATACATTTCTGAAGATTTATAACGCGTTCATAACGTGAATCTATATATATAAAAGCGAATACCACTGACTTATTCATACACTCACTCATCACGAAATCTCCATAACTATAAAGCCTACAAACTTGAAATTCGCCACATATGTTCCTCTTGGCTTCTAGGTGCTCGCTAAGAAAGAGTTTTGAAAACTTTAACCCCTAACCGCGGAAAAACGCTAAAAACCGTGACACCGATAATGCAGTTTTTTTTTTCAACTGTACGCTTCCTGGAATGTTTATTTTTTTACTTTGCTTTAGGCTTTTGGGGAGTTAGTAAACAGTATTTTTTTCATCTAACCTATAACCACGAGGAGGCGCGAAAATAATCGCGACACAGTTCAACCTCACCCTCTATTCCTTGCTATGTGGCGTTGAGGGTTTATGTTGAGTTCTAATTTCGCCACATATATTCCGAACAGGGTACGGAGACTCTCTTTGGCCAGTTGCATATTAAAAACGTTCAAGCAAACCAAATCAAATAAATCCTGTTTCGATTGTACTACAAATGGTTCAATGCTGGTGAAACACAGCACCTATATGTAGGCCTATCATATATATATATATATATATATATATATATATATATACATACATACATACATACATACATACATACATAAAAGCCAAATACCACTCACTCATCACGAAATCTCCATAACTATAAAGCCTACAAACTTGAAATTCGGCACGTATGTTCCTCTTGGCCTCTAGGTGCTCGCTAAGAAAGGGTTCTGAAAACTTTAAGGCCTACGTTATTACGGCGTCATTGTTGATAACTCATTAATTTTCAAGCTTTAATAGTTTATTGATCGAGCTTGATTAAATTGATCATCTTCAAATTAATCGAGCTTAATTAGTTTCTCTTAGTTTCAAAATACCGGTATCTAGTTTAAGCTTCACAAATAACCTATTTCCATTTTCTGATTTTACATTCTGCTTTATCTGATAATCACCGTAGAGAAGCACGGGTATCCAGTTAGTATGTTATAAATACGTAATATGGAAACATTTTGTAGTTACGCGCGCGCGCGCGTGTGTGTAAAACATACTCCGGATAAATAGCGACCGGAAGGACCCAATCGTTAGGGAACAGGAGGGTTAACATAACGTTTAATTAACCCCAATAATGTGATCAGACTTCCGTTGATTGGTCGTCCATTCCTGGTTGATAAGAGCTCGCTGTAAGATTAAAATAAAAAACGGCGAGTCATTCTAGTGCGGATGATAGGCTACTTATTGTGGCTGTGTATAACTAAATACAATATGTTCTACGCGTATGTTAAAAACTTGAAAGTCATTGTCGTCCTTCAGAACACTTGTAAGAGCGGTGTATCGTCTCAGAGTAGCTTAATTTCAGAATCATTTTATAATATTTACTGTTGTCTGAACAACTGCGTTTACTACTCGATTCATTGAGCGAGTGAACTCGCCCCGTGTTCGTTGATAATTGACGCAAAGCGTTCTGTAGGGACATGAAAGTTTTGTGTCACCCAAAAAATTATAAATAACGGCAAATTCTACAGCACAAAGATAGTAGCGGCCAAATCTTATTTGTTTAGCTTGAAGGTAGTAACAGTATATTTTAGGAAATGAAAATTTATTTAATCAGTCGTACCACAAACGTTACATGTTACTGTTCGACTTTAATTATTAAAAAGCGTGAAGATACATTTATTTTGAATTTTAAAACGGTTATGTTAATGAAAGACTAAAAAAAAATTAGTTCTTTGAACATTGACATCATAAATCAAGGGAAATATTACGTGCAAATAAAAGTAAAAATGAAAAGAAGCTAGAGACGAAACTCAATACGACGCCACTTGACACGTTTTTCTAACGATTTTTGTATTCACTCTGACCTACTAATTACAACGGGCTAGATTTGTATGTCAGTAGCGAAATAATGATATTCTCAATTTTGTACGGTGAGCCATTAAAAATGTATCGAGTTTCTATACCCCCCCCCAAGACATAGAAGACTTAATTTTTGACCTGTCTCACCATATTTTGGTGGTGCTGGTTGTTGAATTTGTTACTTCTCTGACGTCTTTCGTGTCACAGTATGTGGAAGTTTTATTTTTCTATAACGAATGAAGTGTTTTGTAATGTAATGAAGACACAAGTCAGACAATGGGGTTCTGCGGTTTTTAAATTATGAACTAATAACTCGCATTCTTTTGGCTCGGGTCTGCGCGCGTGGGCGTTGGGCGAGAGTGAACGATTTCGTGTCAGCACGCGCCCGTACGCGTGCGCTGCAGCTTCCAGGTCGAACACAATTATGATGCAAAACACTGCACATCTTATTTCAAGGTTGCATGAGCGTCTCCGCCGTCGTTACTACTAACCTGTGTTGTGTATAACTTTTTCACCAGGTTGTGTTCGGTAAGGTTATCGTATTGACCTTGAATTTTTTTATATAACCATAATAAAACAGTGAATCGTATCGACGCTCTTTTTTTTCAGTTGTTTTGTTTTCTTTTTTTTTTTAATTAAATTACAAAAGAGGCACGCGGCCGCACACGCGCTGCAATGTGACAGCTACATGTGCTCTTGTTTACTGTGGAAGCTGTGTACGTGATGGGTTTTCACTCGTATGTTGATTATTCGCAGTGAAAATCGTAGTAATCAAAGTCACCTGTATTACGTTTACTTCTTATTGCACTAGGTTCCCTTTCTTTTTCTTACTTTGTTTTGTTTATAATCTCTTTTTGCAAAATGCGACACGTCAACGGTAATTAAAATAAAATGCGTTAGGATAGTATAAGAATGTGCCTATAAACACAAGATTTTGCTTTTATTAATTTTCTGTGCATCAGTGTTTCCGAACTGATATTTAATCATTTATTTTCCCTTTTAGTCACAAACTTCTGTTTTTTGTTATGTGTAATTTTTTAAAAACAGTCCACATGTTACGGGAGACATCGTTTATCGGTTTTAAATCGATCTGATGTAGCGTTTCGTCTCACTGCTGTTTCATACGTTCCAAAGGAGGAGCTGTCAGGAATGGTTTTCTTTCCATCCGTAACTCCATTGCTGTAGTTTGATCGCGGCATCATCGAAAGAACGTGAAAGGTTTTAATATAGTTTGTAGATTGAAAACGTCGTTCGTGGTCCGCGGATGACGTTCATGAAGTCGAATTTATTTATTACAACTAAGTTTCTGAAGAAGCATTAGAACATTTTAACGTTAGTGACGGAAATCTTTTATATTACTTAATTCTTCCTTAGTCTTTCTCACATATTTGCTAAGTGTTCTTCCTGGATGTCGTATTCATATGTTCGAATGTCTAACGTAGTCGTCTTCCTTTCCAGGTAGAGACATTATTGCGAGTTGTATCCCCCCCCCCCATCATCGTAGTTTAGGCTACCTCATATTCATTCTTCCTTAAGGAAGAACCTTCGTGAACTGTTTCGCTTCTAGGCGTGCGCATAACACGGTATCTCTAGTCTGTTCTGTACCGTTCTGCTCTGTTCTCAACCTCTTCAGTTTTCAAGGTTGTAGTCCTTACAAGCACCACCGTTCAGTTTGGCTTCCCTCGACGCCTTTTTGTACTCCTCGAAGGAAACTTTATTTCTGCTGACTATAATACCTCTAAATCCACCTGTTGTGGTCCCCAGCATCACGGGCCTTGGGTTAAGCCATCGTATTGTAAAATCCGATTCACTCCTAACCCGGCCGTTGTTTTCTCCCTTTGTTCTGTAAATTACGCTACCAGATTCTTCTAAATTAATTAAAAACATCCGTTAATTAATTTTTGCTGTATTTATTCGGAGTCACCTGAAGATATTTCCGTATTTCGTATTCACATATTGTCTGTTGGTAAAGCTGTGATTGTAATTATGTATATATGCCGATCTGTCGTTTCTCCAAAGGCAATAGATAGGTATACAGATAATGGGATAATCTCGTCACTGTGAACTGCGAACTAATAATAATATTTATTATTAATATTCTTGAATGCCTTTCTGAACTAATATTTTTTGGACATTATGTACCGTACGAGCACAATTATCTTTTTTTTTTAATTCGATATCTCTTCTACGTTAGATTGCATGGTGTAATTTATTTAAATATTTTGGTTACGCTTTTGTCATTTGCTCTGGGCGTTTTATTCAGTACGAAGTCTACGCGTTAAAGTTTGTGCACACTACACTGTAAGTATATACCGCGTTTTGTGTTGAACATGCTGGCGTGTAGTGAAGGTGTGTACGAGATTTTGTTGTTTGTCGTGAACACTAGCAAACACGTGTGTGTGTGTGCATCGTGATGTTGTAATCGCTGCCATGTTTTATGCATGTTTGTTCTGCTGCAAACGAGCTCTATCGCGCTCAACATTTGTTACGAAAAATATCGTATAAATTCTCTGTGTTAAACGTTTGGCGGATATCTCCATAGAAACGGATTTCTGACTGATTCAAACGTAAATTGTGTAATGATGTTTGCAGACGAATGTTTTAGCACAAAACTCCGATTTTTTGTGCGTAATCCAAACAAGGCGTGAAGGTTACGATACGAGTTCTGATATTTCGCGTAGTCGTCATAGCCATTATTTTTCGTCTGTATGGAATTCTTTCACGAACGATCAAGTTAGCCGGGACCGAGAACTGGGAGTTTCAGTTCTTGAGGAATAGCCATAACCGTGTTTGGTTCTTAGTACTGAGTAGTGGAATTCGATTCTGACATCGGTGGGGCGATATTAAAAGGTCGTACATATCTTGAGGCCTGTGTGTTGTCGAACGTTCAATCCTAACCACACGCGTTGTAAACCTCAATGAAGGGAAGCAGTTTGTAAGGATTCGAAGTCTCGTCTTCATGTCCATTGCAACGTTATCATATCGGTAGAATCTCATAGAGTGCAAGTGTTGTGCGAAAACATTGACGTTAAAAAAAATAAATAAATACGATGCTCCGTATCACTTGGAGATACGTAGTTTTCAAAGTCTCAGGAAGCGTTGTCGTTTTTGTTTTCCTCATTATTATTTTTCTTCCGTTTTCACGTAATAGGCTGATGCTCGTTACACGTATATGTAAATAGGCGTATATATTATGGTTGTTTTTCTTATCTTTGATTCGATGTTCCTTATTCTTGTTTCTCTTGCTGCAAAATCATCGAGTATTTAGGAGAATCTTGTTCGTTTCCACCTGTTTACATTCGTTTTCAATTTTTATTTCTTGTTTCTGATTGTGACATGGGGTAATATTAGTCCAAATTCTTCTGTTATCTCTCCATTCATCATTAGTGTTTGTCTTGTTAACGCGCATCAGAAATGGTTTTACTTCGGCACGTTGTATGTTGAAAGTAGGCTATCTTTCCTTTCTCACGACAAAGTGTTTTACACGTCACTATTTGGTTGCTGGTGTTGACTTTGTTTTGTACAAAATTAAAATAAAATCTTTCAACATATTTTTCTGCTAGTTATTTTTGCGTTGAAAAATCACAAATCTAAAAATAACGAATACGTGTTGTAATGTAGCGCATGCGCGACGTCTAGCATCATGCCATGAGCTGTGAATTTCGTAAATCGTTCTCTATGGTGTCTCAACAGCATTCGGTTTTGTGTAGGTCAGACCGCGTTAATTGAGAAGCGTGATACGCACGCGTGAACGGCCTTTACTTACAGCAAAGGCCTTGACCGCCTTTAATTTTTGCAGCTTATTGAGGACAGTTAACCGTTAGATTTGGACGAACTGGTCACGACGTGTAACGACTTCGGTATTGCCACCGACAGACAACTCGGTTAACAAACGCTTCGTACGAGTAGTGTACAGCTGTATAAATGCACGGACTTTCCTTATAACTACGCATGACGTTACTTCAATTGTACAAACCATAGCAGCGATTATGGTTTCCAACAATGTATGTCTCAGTGCTTGTTAGTGTACATCGTCTTACACAGTTGTAAATTTTCCTGTTTGTCCGTTAATCAACATATTTTCTCCGTTTGTTTCGGGTTGATGACTCATCTGTTTTGCCTTTGCCTTTGTTAGATTTGTTTTTAGCTCGCTTCAGACTTTCGAAATAAGAGTGTTTGGTTTTAGATAATCTAATCAGTCGGTTGAATTGAACACACCATAATCATATTTAACCGAAACAGAAGGGGCAAGCAGAGTCATACACAGTGAAAAACTATTTTTTAATTATAAGCCTACACTATTAAAAATCGCCATTTCGCGGGGGTCCTGCCGCATTCGCTCTCGGTAGCGTGTTATGGATATATTCATGTTCTAAGGTTCTTGCTGCCATATTTATATCCACTCCTTGGATCTGTTTCAATCGCGGTATGCCTCTTCGTTTTCTGACGCTTGGTTCATAGCTAATCACACCGTTTAAGTCGTCTTTTACCCCCATTCATATCACATATCTGTTCTATAAAAACAAGAATTATGTTAATTGTGATTAAAATAATTTTCAAAGTATTTAATCATTTATTTGAAATTATCAGTAATTTTCTTTTGGCTATTTTCTCATTTCTTCACGAGCTTGTGTGCATGCATTTGTGTCACAATAGGTAACTAATAACTCGGCTTTGACACCTGATTTTGCTGTTCGAAACATCGAGCTACCTATAAAAAGTAGGTTGAGTTTTTGTGTTGAATCTGTGAAAAAAATCTGTGTATTACCTGTGGCTACATTGTGCTCTGGGGTTTGAAGCAGTCTTCATCTGTAGGCTACTCGTGCTCCTCCCCCAGACGCGTTAATCTCTTCTGTATGATATCACATAAAGTAAAGAAACATTTCTAGAACCTCCAAAGTCCAGATTTTCAAAACCGTATTGCGACCATTAGTATTGTATGCTTCAGAAGCCTGGACCATGATCAGCCCAAGAAGATGTAATCAGAAAATGCGAAATTCTGAGGAAAATATATGGAGGTGTTCTAGATGGTGGAGTGTGGTGTATGAAGACAAATGCAGAATTGTACGAACTACACAAAGAACCGGACATCGTCACAGTAATAAAAGAATGGTGGGCAGGTCACGTACAAAGAACGACAGAAGAAAGGGCAGTGAAAAAAGTATTTTATTGGAGGGCCAGGAGGAAGTAGAGCAAGAGGGAGGCCAAGAAAAAAATGGGTGGACGATTTAGATGAAGACTTGAGAAGACTGGGGGCCAGAAGGTGGCGAAGAGTCGCACAGGATAGAGAGAAGTGGAGGACGTCTTTCTGGAGGCCAGGGCTCTTCGTGAGCTGTAGCGCCGTAAAGTATGATATCACAGCGTTATTATTTCATCATTGTGATCGAAGTCGAGTTCGGAAAGCTGGAAAAATATCGACAGAACGATATTCGCGTGAATAGGCCTACTTATCGAGAAACATTACTGTTCACTAATAACAATGTTAAAGCTTGACGTTCCATTTCTGTTTTTACACCATTTTCAAGCTAGTACTGAACCATAATTAATATATTAAATGTTACTCTTTTCCTACGTGTAACTATAACCGCTACCGACAGACGAAACGTTGTTATTTGTAACCACGTTTCTTTTTAAAACGTTTGTACATAAAAAACGATTTTTTTTTTGTAATTTCACTTTAAAATATTTTTCACGTCTCTTGTGAAATGGAACAATAAAACGCGGTTGAAATTCGGAGCCGTTCATTCCAAGTTAAAACTGGTTTCTCGTTCGTTTCACATTTGTAAACTAACGTTTTCTGTATCCTACCTTGTTACACGGAGTAGTGTGTGCTCTGTAATAATAATGGAATATTGTATTTGAAGTGAGCCTTGTCAACGGAGTTTCTTTACCTGCTCGACATTGAAGTTGAACGATAATTGTTCCGTCAGTTACAAGCGCACAGTTGTAGGTACTAAACTGCTATTCGTTGCCGTGAAGTGTGCTCGTCTAGTTAGCACAGTCGCTAACTGTCAGCGTGTCGCTACAGCAAAACAATTTCTATTAACGAAGTCATTTCAGTTTACAGATACAAATTTCGTAGTTCAAATGTTTGCCCTGTTTGAGATTGCGGTGTACATTCTAAGTTTGCAGACAGATTGGAATACATAATGTCCAAATATCACTATAATATTGACGACTCGGAACACAAAGTTTTTTATAAGTAAAAACGTAAAGTTTTACCTTACAGCCTAAACCGGCTTTCACCTATAGAAGGCTTCATCAGAGGCTGTCGTTAGTAGCGCTGCTCGTCTTGTTGTTTGCGACGAGAAAGTGTTTCGAAAGATTGAAGCTGTGTGTGTGTGTGGTGAGATGTGTTCGAATAATGCGTGCGATTTGAATTGTGTCTGTTCGTTTAGGATGTCGTTTTTATTTGTTTTTGTGTGTTTGTATATTTCTAATTGTTCTAGAGTGTCTAGTTTTCGGCCTTTTGTGTGTACGTGTAGTATGTTCATGTTATTGTCGATGTTTTTATATGTGTGGTTTGCTTCAATGAGGTGGTTTGCGAAGGTAGATTCTGTAGTGGTGTGGAGTGCTTTTGTGTGTTCTATGTATCTCTGTTTGAAGCTACGTCCTGTCTGGCCTATGTAGAATTTACTGCAATTTGAACAATTTAGTTTATATACACCGGGTAGATCGAATTTGTTTTGTGCTTTGGGCATGCGTTTTGATAGTGTGTGTTCTGTTTTGTTAGTAGTTTTGTAAGCGATTCTGTATCCTGCTTTTTTGAATTTGTGGGCAATTTTTTCTGTTTGTTTGTTGATGTATGTTAGTGTTATGAATTTGTTGTTTTCTGTCTTTGTCTGTTGTTTGTTTTGTGTTTTGTGTAGGAGTTTACTGACTATTGTTCTGTCATAACCGTTAGATTCTGCTAGATATTTTATCGTGTTTAGTTCGTCTTTGTAGTCTATTTCATCTAAGGGGATGTTGTTAAGTCTATGTATCATGGTTCTAAAAGCAGCTAGTTTGTGTTGTATTGGGTGATTGGAGGTGTTGTGTATTAGTGTGTCAGTTGTAGTTGGTTTTCTGTATATACTGAATTTGTGCCTGTGTTCTAGATTTGTGATGGAGAGGTCTAAGAAGTTTATGGTATTGTTGTGTTCGTATTCGGCAGTGAAGGTTATGTTTTTATGTATTTTGTTTATGTGCGTTAGTAACTGTTCACATTGTCTTTTGTTTCCCCTGTATAGTATTAGAATGTCATCAACGTATCTGTGCCAATATAGTATTTTATGTGAGTGTCTGTCATTGTTTGTGAGTATTTTTGTTTTTTCTAAGTGTTGGAGGAAGACTTCTGCTAGAATGCTGGATATGGGGGAGCCCATGGGTAGGCCATCGTTCTGTGTGTAGTATTTATTGTTATAAGTAAAGTAGTTTTGTTTTGTGATAATGTTCAGAGTTTCTGTTATTTCATTGATAAGTTCGTCTGGTGTGTTGTTCTGTTTGAGTTTGTTTTGTAGGATGGTGATTGTTTCAGAGATGGGGATGTTTGTGTACAGGTTTTTAATGTCAAAGGAGGCTAATGTGGCGTTATGGGGGATGTGTATGTCTTTTATTTTTGTTACTAGGTCAGTGTTGTTTTTTACTGCAATGTTGTTGTCTATTTGTGTGTGTTGTCTAATAATTTTGTCTAGATATTTTACGTACAGTAAACCTCACGAACGTCACACTCACAAAAAACGAACAAACACTCCTTGATAAAGGCCTAAAACATAACATACATTACAAACATAACAACCAAACACTAACAAAGCTCATAATTGACACAGAAACAAATATACAAAACACAGCACCAGAACATCAAGACACATTAAGACATAATATAAACAACACAATAGGAGTACATAAGACACCAGACAACAACAACCACAACTCAGAAATACACACAGCCATCAAACTGAGGGAAAAGGCACACAAACACAACATCACATTTGTAAAAGCTGACAAAGGCAACACGACTGTAATTATCCCCACAGACAACCTACACAAAAAAGTACAAGACTTCATTGAACAGAACAACATCACAGAACTAAAACACGACCCCACCGACAGATACCAAAACTCAATAAAACAAATAGTCAACAAAGCCAAACACATTATGACACATAAACAAAAGCCCTACATGAAACAAATCCGACCATCAGCACCTACACTCCAAGCGCTTCCCAAAATCCATAAAGAAGACATTCCGATCCGCCCCATTATCAACTACCTTAATGCCCCTGGACACAAACTGGCAAAATATCTAGACAAAATTATTAGACAACACACACAAATAGACAACAACATTGCAGTAAAAAACAACACTGACCTAGTAACAAAAATAAAAGACATACACATCCCCCATAACGCCACATTAGCCTCCTTTGACATTAAAAACCTGTACACAAACATCCCCATCTCTGAAACAATCACCATCCTACAAAACAAACTCAAACAGAACAACACACCAGACGAACTTATCAATGAAATAACAGAAACTCTGAACATTATCACAAAACAAAACTACTTTACTTATAACAATAAATACTACACACAGAACGATGGCCTACCCATGGGCTCCCCCATATCCAGCATTCTAGCAGAAGTCTTCCTCCAACACTTAGAATAAACAAAAATACTCACAAACAATGACAGACACTCACATAAAATACTATATTGGCACAGATACGTTGATGACATTCTAATACTATACAGGGGAAACAAAAGACAATGTGAACAGTTACTAACGCACATAAACAAAATACATAAAAACATAACCTTCACTGCCGAATACGAACACAACAATACCATAAACTTCTTAGACCTCTCCATCACAAAACTAGAACACAGGCACAAATTCAGTATATACAGAAAACCAACTACAACTGACACACTAATACACAACACCTCCAATCACCCAATACAACACAAACTAGCTGCTTTTAGAACCATGATACATAGACTTAACAACATCCCCTTAGATGAAATAGACTACAAAGACGAACTAAAAACGATAAAATATCTAGCAGAATCTAACGGTTATGACAGAACAATAGTCAGTAAACTCCTACACAAAACACAAAACAAACAACAGACAAAGACAGAAAACAACAAATTCATAACACTAACATACATCAACAAACAAACAGAAAAAATTGCCCACAAATTCAAAAAAGCAGGATACAGAATCGCTTACAAAACTACTAACAAAACAGAACACACACTATCAAAACGCATGCCCAAAGCACAAAACAAATTCGATCTACCCGGTGTATATAAACTAAATTGTTCAAATTGCAGTAAATTCTACATAGGCCAGACAGGACGTAGCTTCAAACAGAGATACATTGAACACACAAAAGCACTCCACACCACTACAGAATCTACCTTCGCAAACCACCTCATTGAAGCAAACCACACATATAAAAGCATCGACAATAACATGAACATACTACACGTACACACAAAAGGCCGAAAACTAGACACTCTAGAACAATTAGAAATATACAAACACACAAAAACAAATAAAAACGACATCCTAAACGAACAGACACAATTCAAATCGCACGCATTATTCGAACACATCTCACCATACACACACACAGCTTCAATCTTTCGAAACACTTTCTCGTCGCCAACAACAAGACGAGCAGCGCTACTAACGACAGCCTCTGATGAAGCCTTCTATAGGTGAAAGCCGGTTTAGGCTGTAAGGTAAAACTTTACGTTTTTACTTATAAAAAACTTTGTGTTCCGAGTCGTCAATATTATAGTGATATTTAGTTAAGTAACGGACACGTCATGGACAACGAAATCCAAGAACATAATGTCCTTCGTAAGGAACGTCCTTTATGATATACTATGAGATAGCTAAGTATGAGCCATACCTAATCTCATAGTATATCATAAAGGACGTTCCTTACGAAGGACATTATGTATTCTAATCTGTCTGCAAACTTTTTCTCCAACGTACGTTCAGCCCTAACGACGATTTTGGTATCGCGAAATTTTTGTCGGAGCCTTCATTTCGCTGTTTCTTTGTAAGGAGAGGAAAATTGGGGATCGAAACTTATTTTGACATTCTTCATTCTAAACTTCGAACATCTATATTTCTTTTTAGTTAGTTTTCCGTAAGTAGAGTGAACCTACTCTCCGCTGTCATATGAAGTAGGTATGGAGAACCATACATGACTTCCATGTTGTAAGATTTGTGTTTAAAATAATTTTCTTGAATTCGGTTTGGTAATTTCTAAAAAAATATCGCCCACCCTCAAACTAATTTCACTATTTATAGATATTTTTGTTATTATGGGGTAGTCGTTTAATATAATGTTATTTTCAGTCACTTTATCCATAAAAATTAGGTAGGCTTACTTTATTCTTATAAAGAAAGCGACTACGCAGATAATCATCCCTCCTCCGAAGCGCTCCGAAGTCACTCATGGACCCTGAGCATCTTGCAGAGGGTTCATTCCCTAAAGACGAAAAGTCTGTCTATGAACCGTTCCTCTGTAAACACTTGCAGTTACACTGCCCAGCGATCCACAGGAAGCAAATCGCTATCCACGCTGGACACTTTTTCGGCTTGCACGCGTTGTGTTGGTGTGGGTTTCGGCACTTTCCATTTAAAACGCGTGCAAATGTAAGAAAATAAACATGAGTGAGGCCAGAAATAACGCGAATTGTGTGTGTGTGTGTGTGTGTGTGTGTGTGTGTGTGTGTGTGTGTGTGTGTGTCTTGCCTGCCTTTTTTATTTTTTAATCATAATAATAAAATGGAAACGTAAACATTACATAATTGAGATATGCTTGCCTGCCACGAACGATATATTTTCTCATACATGATTTAAATTAAAATGAAAAATATAGAATTTTGTTAAAGTGAAATGAAATGTTTCCATAGAAACTACTTCTTTGTTGTCAACAACGTATTACACATATAAAACTTATAAAATTTACTTCCTCCATCATCAACTACCATTTTAATTTATAAAAAAAAATTACCCCCTCCCCCTTCAACTACCCTTTCTTTTATAAATATTTCATCTACCTTTCTACAGTGGATTATTATGACCTTCTTTTCAGGATATTTTATTTATCAAAATTAAGCACTTTACTCTTGTTAAAACGTAAAACGTTGCAGGTAAACTACCCCTTTCCTTAACCGATCTTCACCAAAATCAATAGGCCTTCAGTCCTCTACAATTCAGAGCTGTATGGAAAATCTTATTTGATTCTGTTTGAATTTACGGCTGTTATCGTTTGCCATAGAAAAAATTCTACACACACACACACACACACACACACACACACACACACACACACACACACACACACACACACACACACACACTTTTTCGGTTGTGTTCCAGACATCAGAAACAATCCAACCAATACGATGTTTATGTTAGTAGGTCCTTCCATAGATTTGTTAACTTTGAAACAAATTTTTAGTGTCGATTTGTCTGTGATTTCGTATCAAAACCACAGATATAGATTTTATAAACCACAAAATTATTTTTATAGATTAGTTTTCATCGAATGGCATTTGCCGAGTTGCACACATTTTTTGATTTGTTAATTCTTGCTTGTGCATCTTTTTGTTGAGGCAAAATATTGTGTAGCCTAGTTTCGTGCATTCATACAATCTATTGTAATATGAGCATGCATTGCCTGGGTACCGTTAATGGCACCGGAACTCTGTGTGTGTGTGTGTGTGTGTGTGTGTGTGTGTGTGTGTGTGTGTGTGTGTGTGTGTGTGTGTGTGTGTGTGTGTGTGTATTTGACTATATATAGTTATTACAAGGGTTTGGTCGTCTACACGTTGACAGGAGCAACGCTCGCCAGGTATGTTTTGTTATCAGCCCACATCTAGCCCTTCGAGCCAGTGCTGTTGCTGAGGGTAATACGCGTGGTGTGAGTCAGAATTTATTTTAACCCAGCGTTTTGGAAAGTTTAATGTTTGTTGTGCTGCGATCCACGAACATGCTTTGTAACAAACAACTTGTAACGATAAAAGTGTGGCCTTTGCACTTTGCCCGAGTCTAAGGGAAGCTACTAGTGTCACATTAAGCCCGCACACGCGCGCGTTCGCTAAACGTCTGACAAATAACATGTTGCGATTTTTTAACCTAAGATCGACTGTGTATTACTATCGCATGTTACATCTCGGACTTGTATCGTTATGTGCTCTTAATCACAATTGTAGCATTGTGACCGCTCGGGCTTGGGTATATAGGCTATCTATATAACAAAAATAATAACAATAATAATAATATATATATATATATATATATATATATATATAGGCTAATAACACAACAAAAATAGTAAAATAACAAAAGTAGGCCTATACAAATTGATGTGTGAACGAAAACACACCGTTAAATCTAAACTTTAGAATGAAGTAAAGACGTGCTTACTTAGCTTACGAATAATGTTCAAGAACAGAGGTCGTTGTGAGAGTTTCTATTTACGTTGTGGGGAACGGAAAATCATTGTTTCTCACAATGAAGTTCACTTTGTGGTCTCGCACTGGATTTAATTGTTGCATGTAAGTCTACGTTTCTGATCGTGTACGCTTGCTTACCTGTACGCGTTGGTAAGAGTTTGTATACATTCGAAAATTCATATGTACAGCTGCTGTAGATAGCTTACATGTTAAGTGCTTTTAATTTTGATATCAAACAAGATTCCTTCCAATATGTTTATTGTATTTCAACGAACCTCGTTAGTGTTTTATTAATCGAAAAGTATTTTGGATGACTGAAGAATTTCTTCTTCTTCTTCTCCTCTTCAAAGATTAGGTTATATAAACCTACAGTATTCCGGCAACCACCTCATCCTCGGACGACCCACGTCTCTTCTACCGATGGCTTTGTAGTTCAGTGCCGCTTTCGGCAATCGATCCTCTGTCATCCTGTGCAGATGATCCCATCATCGTCTTCTGTAAACTTAAGTAATTTCATTTATGTTCTTTACTTCGAGTTCTGCTCTGATATCTTCATTCCTTATTTTACCTTGCAATGTAGGCCTATAAAGTATTTCGAATAAACTGCATTTCAGCACTCATTTCAACAAGTGTCATTTCAGCATCTTGCCTCTTCCTTTTTTCTCATGACCCACACCTCACTCGCATAAATCAACGTGGGTATTGCAATTGTTTTATAAAATTTAATTCTTGTTCTGTGTCTTGTTGTATTCCTAAGATTTCCATGAATCGTACCACAAATATTCCTAAATGTATTTAGCCTAAGGTATGGTAACCCTGACAGAAGAGTCTCTGGTCCTCCTGGTAGGGGGTTGTGCAACAGGCCAGTAACCTGTTCGTGTAAAATTTAGAAATACTTCAAATATCCAAAGCAGCCTCGGAGTTCCGGAAAATGTGGCAGTAGGACCCTGGCAAAGAATAAATGAATTGCGGAAAAATTTAGAATTTCTATGCAATATGTTGTTCTTGCTTCCTATAATAGGCCTTAAAATTGAGCTAGTACTCAGTTTTAATTTACACGATACGTAGAATTAGTCGAGACCGTATAATCATGCTTTGCCAACTCTGGAGACTGTGTAATATCAGTACGACTGGGATTTCTTTTGTAATCCCGCCACTGTCATCATCCATTTAAAGCGTGCGGAAGACGCCAGGTATCACTAAAAGTTCAGCAAGCTCCGTTGACATCACGCGCATTGTCGCATTTATCGTATGCACAGTGTACAGACATCAATCTTTTTAATTACGGGCATATGGATACAGTCGTTTTAAGGCGTGTTATAATTTCCGTATTCAATAGTATTCCATACGCAGTGACAAACTGTTCTTGAAGTTCTTGAAATCACTGGCATACTAACACATGGTCAACAGATTTTAATAGTCCTGGTTCCGGTCGTTTTACATAATTTAATTTTATGATTTAATTTTCTAATTTGTTTTAGAGGTGAGTTTGTTGAAAAAGTGAAAAAAAAACAGGTAGTTAAAGGTCGCTTACTTAGAAAATATTTGGAGGCTGTACGTGTGGCTTGCTATAACAGCGGTTTTTTTCTGTAAGGCCATAACCTTGTTTGCGACCTTGTGGCCATGTGACTGCGGTGAAACATGTTGAAAAAATGACAGCTATCGGTTACAAAACCGGGCGAGCGCAGCTCTTCTCCGATCTCCTCTAATACGGAGATCCAGCGTGTTGTAAACGGCGGCGTGTGGGAGCTTTTGTTGAGTTCCGGGAAGAATTCAAATCCACGTCATTTACTGTATGCACACGTGTATTATAATTGAAGTAGGCTATTTTATACTCTCTTCGTGCCTGTAGAAACTTTATAGATTATATTGTACACATCCAACAAACTCGCGTCAGAATTTTTAAATACATAATTCTTGTTTTTCTAGTAGGAGACGATCTGATCGGTGCTTTTGTTGTATTTCGATTGTTTATTGACAGAAACAGTGAAACGTGAGAATCACTGAATTTTAATAACAACTGCATTGTAGGTGTCCATCAAAATGCGTAGGTCTATGTGATTAAGGTGACGTAGCAAACAGTAACTCGCGCGCGCGTGAGTGTCACGGAATGGGAGAAAACCAGAAGACAGAACAGAAATAGATGCGATGGGAAGATATAGTCTCACCTAGACTATCTATAGTTACGTGTGTACTAAATGTAAAGTATGAAATATGAAAATGCCGATTTTGATTGAAATTACTTCCCGGGCTCTTTGGCCGTGGTCCAAAGTTTATGACAAAACCAGACGTTTCGGCAGTGTCATCGACTGCTATCTTCAATGCATACGAGTAACGCTAAATTGAGATAATATACGTTAGGGCACAGTACTGTGGTTAAGGCTCACGTATATCATCTCACGTTAGCGTGTACTCGTCCCCACTGAAGATGACAGACGGTGGCGCTGCCGAAACGCCTGGTTTTGTCATAAACTGTGGACCATGGCCAAACAGCCCGGGAAGTAATTTTAATCAAAGTGACATCGGCCGTGTAAGCCTTCGTACCGACATTGCTTCGATAAGCTTACATTCCCAATGAGCCTTAAGGAATAGAAAAATAACACTCGTTAATTGTGCAAAGTAGTGTCAAATTGTAATGAAGATGCGTACGATAGATTGAAGGTAAACTTTCCTAAATTTATTATAGCATAATCTTAATCGGTTTGTATTCTTATGCTGCATGTGCTTTAAGAAATAAATCGCTAAACGTTTTCACTGAAAATGATGTAACAAAGGTGTTAGGGTTTTAACTTGTGTATATTAAAACATATTGTATACTTCGATGAACGTATAAATAGAAAACGCAACACTAATATGAATAACAATAATAATAACGTATTAACGAGTAATACTGTAAACATTAGTGTGTGTTTGGTTGTTAGTTAATTTACGTTCGCATGGAATAATGAATGGGTAGGTGTGAAAATTGCTTTCCGACACACAAGTGTATGCGCTCCGGTGCGACTTGCGGCCGGTTGGCTGGCTAGTAGGCGCACACAACTGGTTTGCCTTGGTTGGAATGCGAGTGAATTCTTTGCTCAACATTTTCTCTAATTATACACCTCTTACTCCGGCCGCGCTTTACGCTTTCTCATTTTTAGAGATAAACCGCGAGTGCCATCGTCAGTGTTTACCGTTTAGCGTTTCTTACTCCATCGGTGAAACAATTGTAATAAACTCCGCCAGCCAACCGACATCCTGTTTTCCCTTATGTAGAAGTCGAGCTGAGGTAATAATGAACGCATTGTTTTAACGCACACGCGCATTTGAAATTACCCGTACGTACGTGGGCGCAGGCTTGCCTTTAATTTATGATTATTTTTTAAAATCAATTTTATACGTCAAATTTTATTAGAAAAAATGAAATGTACTATGATGTAGGATAGAAATACATATGCAATCCTGTATGTAGATGATATTGCCATAATGACAGAGAGCGAAGCAGATATTATGGCCATAATGCAAAAGATGTAGGATATCATGGGAAATCATTACAATATAAGAATAAAGGGAATAATCATTATTAATAAAGGGAATAATGGTCAGAAATGATGACAAAGAAAGTGGGACACTACAGTGCAGATACTAATGAGTGGTCACGTTTTGGAGGACGTAATAAAAGAATTTAAGTAACAAGGAAGCAGAGTAAGATGGAAAAAGCAAGAAAGGAATAAAATGCAGAAATTCTCGAGAAAAAATAGCATTCAACAATAAGAATTGTTTGTTTGCTGCTAATAACATCAGCTGGATAACAGGAAAGAGGTTGTTGAAGCCATTTGTTTGGAGTGTTGCTTTGTATGGGTGTGAAACCTGGACGATAGGAAAACAAGAGAAAAGGAGATTAATGGCACCTGATAACTGGTACTACAGAGGAATGATGAGGAAGAGGGATAATGACGAAGGAAAACGTTTCTGGAAAAGCAAGGGGATTAAACGCCTTGTGAAAGGATATAAAATTCAGGAGAGGCAGGTTAATAGGACGGACTCTTAAGACATGAGAGTTTACTCAAAACTATACCGTAGAAAAAAACTAAAAGGAAGGAGATACAGAGGAAGACCTTGTTTACAATTTGTCCAGCAAACCATGGAAGACTTTGGTTGCAGGAGCTGTGTTGTTATGAAGAGGTGGACGGTGAATCGAGTCGACCACTAGTGGACTATGCAAGAAGAAGATACAATCCTGTTAATCTGATGAAGATAGCAAAGTAAGATTTAAAAAAAAATGAAAAAAATTATTTTCATCCCCCCCTCACTAAGGCTTGTTTCCATATTTAAATGTATAAAAGTTGCCCTTACGGAAGTTGTGCTGTTATGTAAGGCAGCGGGAATGTTATGTAAAAGTTGCGTCTAGTAGCGGACAAGTCGTGTACTTAACCCACGTATGTATTAGTTACATTATGTAACAACCCGGTTGTGCCTCTTTGCAAGTATAACGGTTGTGTGTTTGTGTGTAATCGTACAAATACGAATGTGCAACCGAACAGATGATAAGCGGTTATCGAATTTTTAAATTGTATTTGCTAATTACAATAACAGTTCAAAGGACACAAATATATAATTAGTGACTTAATTGACAAAAACGGCTACTTATGAATTATATGTGTTGTATGTAGCGTATTTAGCCGTTTCGAGCATTTCCAGGACTTCCACTGATGGTTTATAATTGTATGAACCGTCCGATTTGACTGTTATCCAAACTAGTATATAAACTGCAAGTCGAACCGTACACGAGAATTTCTTGAGCTGCTACACTCATTGAGGTTTAGATTCAATTCCAGTCGCACGCTGTGCTTTTTCTACTCGATCTAAGAAACGGGTGAAGTCTTGCCTGATTGTCTGCCTAAACCTAGTAACTGCATCAATCCGTTGAAAGGGGAGAGGTAAACATAACATATTGAGGGGGGGGGGAAGGAAGATCTGTCAAACGCGAAAACATTTATAAATTTGAAAAACGAGCGATAGCGGGCTGGTTTGCGTCAACCTTACCTTGGGTTTGCGTCGGACCAACACGGCGCTGGTTTTGTCGTCAACTCAGATTTAATTTGTAATCCAAGCCAAAAAACAACCAATACAGTAGTCTAGGTTAGAGCACACGGATTTAGCTACAGTTCGACACGAGTTTAGTAACAAAACATAAAGTTGATGGCTGATACAACACGCCTGCTCGACTCAGCACCAGTTCATTCAAATGCGAATTATTTTGGCGGATGTTAGGCGAATTGATGATCAGTAAGCGATAAGCGGACCACACAGGCCTAGTACTTAAAGGTAGATGATGATTATTTTGGTGATAATGATTAGGGCTAAGAAGAAAATAATATTTTTATAATTATTAAATTGCATTAAATTCAAATTTATAAATAATTCATAATACTAATAAATCATAATGAATAACTTACAGTAATACACAAATTCATCATCATCATCTTCAAAGATTAAACCAAGGATGGTTGTTCCGGTCTCAAATAGGCAAAGATTACAGCTGGTCACTCCAGCGCTTCCTCGGACGTCCCACACCTCTCCGTCCCCTCGGCTTATAGTTCCATAGTTGTTTGGGGATGCGGCAGTCATCCATTCGGCAAAGATGTTCTCACCAATTCAGCCGATACGGGGTGATCCTGTCCAATATACTCATAATATTCACCCTGCCGTATATCTGTGTTTCTTCTATGATCATGGAGAGTATACCCTGCCACGTACCTGAGAAATCTTTTTTCAGCCGCTTTCCTTTACTTGATGACTTATGGGTTCCTTTCCTTTACTTCATAAGGGTTCGCCTGATGGTCCCCCACACAAAGATGAACTTATGCAACTTATTCACAACGTCAAATATACAAATTAATTTTTTAATTTACAGATAATTTATAAGTATTTATAATAATTTAATCTAATAAATATTTATAAATAATTTATGAACATTTATAAATGAATTTACGTTATTGTAGTTATCTTTATGATTTAACAATTAGTATAATGTGAAATTCTGTTAAGATTAGAATTATTTCATAGGAAATGTTACACACGTGGGAAAAGGGAGTAACTCGTGAAGCCGTTCGAGAAGACCACTGTAGCTTGTATAAACCGTTTAGTGCAACATACATATCCTCTGATTCGAGTACTGATAGCGGTTACATTGTGACCGAGATAACTGCCAATCAATTTCGTGAACACATTGTACGGTACGGAACACAGAAGTGAGTCATTGCAGTTAACACAAATGACGCACACAAGAGTATGAACGGACCTCTCCAAGTGCTGTATAAAGTTTTAACTGTGCATTATTCGATAATGTACGTAGTTTATACAACGTAGTTTGTGTATATTAAACCGTGTCGTGTTTTCCTGGCTACTAGTGGTTAATAATTCCGACCGGGCGGCAGTGGAAGTATGCCAGCAACGGATAACATGAATGCATAATTTCTTAATGCAACGCTTTTGAATAATGAGTTCGGCAAGAGCGTTTGTTAGCAACACTGAGACCGCTTCCGGTGTACCACTGCCATGATTTTGGTGAGATTTTGGGATTTATTTTATTGCTTTTATTATTTGGTTTTGCATTTTGTGTTCGTCAAATTACTTCGCGGTATGTGTTTTCGTACAGACTTCCTAGTGCGTTGAAAACCGTCCATTCGGCTACTTTTTCGCGCGCGTGAAAAATTGCACGAACAGTGGTACAGTACTCCGATCCGAGTTCGAGACATGAAAGTTTTGGGAAACAGGAATTTTTACCCCTGAGTACACTAACATACTAGACTGTGTAACTAATATTTGTTCGATATTTGAACCTAACTTTCAGTGGTACGTGCAGGCCCGGCTCCAGGCCTGTTATATTTCAATCATAATGAATTTTAGTTAGTATTTTAATTTTAAGTCATCACATAGGCATACATTTTTATTGTCTCACGATTCCTTGTATTGTCTCCACAATTTTGATTGTAGCCGTTCGCCGCATCGTAAACGCGAAAAAGTTTAAGTTATTTGATAAACACAACAATGCAAACATTCTTAGTCGTCATTTGAAGGCAATCGGCGTATCTTTAGAGTAGGTCTAGTGTGCGCATCGATGCATCGATACTACAGTATATGGATCGCGTGCTGCCAGGCAAAATGAACGGCAGAAAACGGTCCGAAGCACGTATAGCTTCCCACACAATGGTTGGCAATAAAGCGTTTGGCGCTAAGTTAACACGTGTATTAAACGAGTCATTCAGTCAGTAGTCAGTAATTCACTTGTTTTAACAGTTTACAATTATTACATTTGGGACAGTTCTACTGAAAATTTGTGCTTATGAAGATTTTATTATTATAACAGTTTGTTTTTACTTTTGCCTAACTGATAACAGATGACAATAACTTAAGCGTTTACACTCATTTTACTGATTTTGTATCAAGCGGAAAATTAATTAGGAGCGTCATTAGACGTTTTAAAGATTGTAAAATATATGTATAATTTATTGATTATATCTGACAGTAAACTTAATACCAAAAAATGATTATATCAGCTTGCAAAAACTTTGCCGGCACAGTGTTTAGAAAACATATTTCAAACGATGATTTTTCTGAAGACAGCCATGAAGTGAAACTTATCAAATTAATAGTGACATTATTTTATAAAATCTTGTGCTATAATACTGCTAAGGAAAGAACCGCTGCAGCTACCTTCTCTAAGCTTGGTGTCTGCCAAAAGTTAAATAAATTTGTATTATTTAGTAATGTTTAATGTAAACAATTTTTATACAGTTAATACGTAGCTAATTAAAAAAAATATAAAAAAATAATGTAAATTAGCATTCCTTATTGAACACTTTAACGACCATGGCGATCGTATACGCCAGCTTCTTTTACGCAATAAACATTTTAAAGTTTACGGCTCACGTCTTTTATTCTTTGTTTCCTTTATTCTTTTCTTTATTCGTCTGGCTTCAATAATAAATGTTCATAAATAAGAACGCAACAGAACTTAGCGATAAACTTAAATAATGTGTCGGAATACTGAAATCTTACAGTGAAACAAATGAGTTTATTTTGGAAAGAACTTATTAAAAACCTCCCACTTTGGAGTCATTAATTGTTAAAATGACACAGCTATACCATTTAACGCAAAATAAAATCCGCTAAAGCAACAAAAGCTATAACAAAGCAGAAATGTCAGACTTTGTACAGGTACAGTATATTGCATACGCAGTGTTCTTGCCAACCACTGATGCAGCGGTCGGACCGAATTCAATGAATGCAGCACGCGATCCATATAGTATACATCGATGAGTGTGCGTGAATGTGTTCAGAGTTAAAACCGGGAGTGGGAGCGGCACTCATAAATACTGCACAGGGCGGTAGAATCGGTGGGGCCGGCCCTGGGTACGTGAATATTGTCAGAAGGGTTAGGTCGGACAATAACCGTTGTTAGAATTACCACACAACGTTTCGATCACGTCAAGGCTTGTCTTCTGGTGTAATTAAAACATTAAATACAAAATACAAGTACATTAAATATAAAATTGAGCGTACCGAAGATTCGTTCGCTAACAAACGTGAACTTTCAAAAAGTTAGTAAACCATCACCACGTACAAAGTTAAACACAAAAACTACATACATTCCAAGTCCGTTGGACAGATCCGTCAAGCACAACCACACTGATGCAAGTTTAACATCGAACTAATTGTTAGGTTCGCGCTTGTTAGTAAATGATTCTTGGGTATATATTGTTGGCATTGAATCAACGTGTCGTTAACGTGTCATTCAAGTTTATTATTTTGTACAATTTTTGAAACAAAATCGTCTTTGAAGTTTAGGCCGAACGAAACACATGTCGTTACGTACGTAGTACATTTAACTTGAGCAGCATGTTTAGAACACAGTTCGGAACGCACATCGTAAACGAGGAAAAGTGTCGAGTTTGTAAGCTAAGCTTGTTGTATTAATTCGCCTCTCTCGAACATATGTATTCGTTTAGACGAACCAATAACGGAGTCAGCTGTCGCTTCATCTGACGTCATCCAGTGTGCCATATCATACTGCAATTGCTGACATTACCGACTGATGAAATGATGAACCGAAAGACTGGGCCAACCTCGGACGCAGTATTGTACAGGGTTAGATCGCTTGCCATTCAGTTCAAAAATGTATCGTGATTTTAATGTAATCGAACTTAGACAAAATACTAGCTTATATAAAGTTAATACGCATCCCTCGATAAATGAAAATATGTAAAATGTTATTCTCCAGTGTTGGAAATACAACTGGATTATTTGAAAACTTATCGTTTACGTAATTAAGTGTATCATCGTTGTTTACAACAGGGAACTAGGCTAGCAGTGTGTGTTCCAAGTTTTCTACCGTTCACAAGGTTTAGCAAGTACTCTATGCGCAAGGCCGTCATGGCTTCCCGCACAACAACCAACCTTCGGGTAAACATTGTTTGCAACGCTTTAACATTGTGTAACGAGTTTATTTTAATGTTTCAGACCGTTTTGCTTTGTTTTATTTCTGATTTGTTACGACTGGGTTCTGTTCGTTAATTCGATTAAGTCGCAGTGATTATTGTGAAGAATTTTAATGGTATCTTTAAGGAAGTAGAATTCTAATGTACCCTGAATAATTAGCTGGTGTATAGATGTTTTCGTATTTGCAATTATTATTGTGATAACGTGCAGTTCAAGTAGCGTATATGAAGCAGACAGTGTAAGAAGCAGAACGTTAGAGCGTTAACTTATTTCTTATCGTCTTGTTCTTTTATTTTTATTCTCATCTAGTTCTGCTCGTCGTTCAGATATATAACTTTTGCTATAATACGACCGCACATAATTTTGGTTGTGTTTCCAAGTTTTTCGTGTAATTGAAAATGGAACCGATATAGAAATTAGAGTTTAAAACGCGTCCGAATGACATTGACACAACGCGAGACGACGAGAACGTTTATTTTACGAACCTACAAATACGTGTGGTAACGGAACAATGGGTGGTTTCGTATGGTAGACGGATCCAACAATAATTTGGGGGGGGGGCTAAAAGAGTTGAATTTTTTCAGGGGGGTATATGAAAAGTAGGACAATTACTTAATAGTCTAAGGTATAAATGATAGGAATGAGTGAAGATAAAAATACAGTGTGTTATTATCAACACAACACGTTTATTAACGTGTGTGTGTATATATATATATATATATATAGGGTTGCTACAGCTTGGACCGTCTCCCTTCCTTCAACCTGGCTTTCCAATTCTCCCATTGTTCCCATTGTCCTTCCTCAAGTCCTATACGTTGCATAGATTCATCCACTTCGTCCCTCCAAGATCTTCTCGGTCTTCCCCTTTTTCTCCTTCCTAATGGATTCCATTCCGTCACTTTGTTGATCCACCTATTTTGGGCTCTCCGGACATGACCGTACCACACCAATCTTTTTTCTTCGATGTAGTCAATTACACTTCTTTCCGTTTCCATTCTTCTTCTGATCTTCTCGTTTGTTATTCGGTCTGCTCTCGTTATTCCACAGCACCTCCTCCACTATTCCATCTCCGTTGGAAGAATCTTTCTTTCATTCTTTTTGTTAATAACCCATACTTCCGCTGTATAAGCCTACATCATAATGCTTTGGACTGTGGTCTGATATATCATTTTTTTGGTTTTTTTTCTAATATTTTTGTCCCATATAACACCGTGTAATTGTCTAATCCCTGTTCTAGTCTGCCCTAATCTACTTTTTATTTCCTCTTCCGTTGTGCGTTGTTTACTCAGTGTGAATCCTAGGTACTTGAATTTGTCTGTTCCTCTAATTTTAACATTTTCGTCTACTTCTAAATCTGTTGTTTCTTCATCTCTAATTGCCAAGTATTCAGTCTTTTTTATGTTTATTTCCAATCCCATCTTTGTGTATTCTTCATTCAGCTTTCTGACCATGTAGCTTAGATCTTCACCCTGGGCTATAACTACCTGGTCATCGGCGAAGCATAGTGTGTACAGGTGTTCATTTCGTATCGGTATTCCCATTCCATGGCATTTCTGTTTCCAAATGGTTAATGCATATTCTAAAAATATCTTAAACAGCGTGGGCGATGTTGGGCAGCCTTGCAATAACCCTTTGGATGTTTTAAACCTACAGACAATTTTGTTACCTACTTTAATTTGTACGTTGTTGTTTTTATATAGATTTTTACTGCTTGCGTCAGGACTTTCGGTTTTATTAACGTAAAAGTATAAAATCATATCTTTGTTTGTCAGTTTATTGTTCTTTTAATAATATTCACTTACAGTTTAAAATACGCAATAGGAACATAAGTTATGTAGGCTAACAAACAAAACATAATATGGCGGTAAGGTATAATTACAATTTAAAGTACGCCAATTTTAGAGTAAAACCGTGAACATACATAACGTGATGTGAATTTTTTATCACATTCACAATCACAAAACCATTCTACAATCACAAGACGAGTAAAATAAATTCATCCGAAGTGACCATCTGGTCCCCCCCGGGGATCTGCGCCTGGGAAGACTACAAAATCGAAATAGATGCGAATCCGACGTTTTTGAACCCGATCTTCTGTTGTATGCCGAGTTGGAGGCTATTTACTGATAATTATAAATTCTTCTTTACCGCATTATTTCCCAACCAATTTATCTGTTTATTCTCTCGTCGTATCACGACGTTTATCGCTTTCTCCGCTTTGCACAATCGTGAGTGTAAACCGTACAATCTAAGATAATAGACGGTTTAGGGATTTGGTCAGTTTTGGTCACCAGGGCAGGCACACGTATGTTCTGTGTTATCTATTATTCCTGTTTAAGTAATCGTGAGACACTGTATTTAAATAAGTTTATTATTACGAGGGGTTTGTTACTTGTAATTGGGACAATATATGCCCTCTGCATCGTATGGTATGTTGTCGGTATATGTACTTTACCAACAGCTCCAAAGGCGTAAAGAATTCATCACTCGATAAGCTTGTGCCGTAAGGAGGTGTAAATTGTGTACAGAATGTAGGATAAGGTATTAATTAATGTGCATACTAGCATACGTCGTGGTCCTTCGTTTTTTTACTTTTTAGTTCACGCTCTCCCTCACTTTCTGTTTCTCTATCTCCCTCTTCTCTATTCCTATCCAAAGATACCTGTGTCGGTGTGTGTGTGTGTGTGTGTGTGTGTGTGTGTGTGTGTGTGTGTGTGTGTGTGTGTGTGTGTGTGTGTGTGTGTGTGTGTGTGTGTGTGTGTAAGTTCAGAGTAATCGTTTGCGCATTTCGAATCCGAGAATTTTTACCTTACTTCGGTCGACTGCATAAAGGCCAAATACATGCACTGTCATTGCTTCTGTTCTATCTTCCTAGCTTCACTGCATGATAGATTCTACACCGCCTGCCTGCCTACAGTACGTACATACTCTCACCCGTGTAGTAGTACAGGTGATGTGTTACAAGTGCAAAACGATTATATCTTTAATATTTGAATTTAATAAATAAACATTCGGTATATTTCTACAGACACTGTTTATTTTCCTGACAATATTGTTTTACCAGTTACGGTAGCTTCAGAGGTTACATTTGAACTGAGAGATTTGGAGTATGTTGGATGGGGGAGGGGTGGAGGTACTGTATTACCAAGGGGGCGCTTGTAAAATTGGGTAAACGGTTGAACAGAGGTTCCAACTGCCCCCTTGGTCATACACTACCTCCACCTGGTATGTTGTAGCTGGTGAAACAGTTGTGAGAAAATATAGTCTGTGCAGAACTATAGGCCTACCAAGTGTTTATTAGTGTCGAGCGACCATTCGATGATTGTAGATTATACTTTTGTTCGTTTCTTATACGGGTTTCATATACAATTCTGAGAAAACCCCAAGCCGCACAAGACGCAACACAGTGTGCGTATTGTGCGCGCAGGCGCTCTTATTTGTGTCCAATACAATTACGTTCATGTTTAAATACACTTACACGTAATACCTTTGTACGTTGGAAGCGAATCGTGTAGGTACAGGGAGGGAAGCGCGGTGTGACTCTGACGAACGGGGGGGGGGATGTTTTGTTAGTCACCAGCAAACGTATTTGTAGCTTTGAAGACAACAAAAATAAAATATAAAAAAACAAACATTTTTTTGTATGTTCTCTGATGTAGTAAGTTTCAGTTTTTTTGCGTAGTCACTGCCGTACCGTAATACAACGGGACATAGTCTAACCACTGCTCTGTAATTTGCACATTGCTGCTGAGGAGGCAATGAATAACAATGCTTTTGTTTCTCGGGTATGTAGTGTAGTGATGTCCCCTGATTATTGTACCCAGCTTAGGGCACAAAAATGCCGAGATCGAACTTTGTAAAACATTTCTGTTACTAAAATAGTCGTAAGGGCCTGAATCCTGTAATTATTGTACGTATTCACTATGATCAAATTAGGTGAATATTTATTAATTATTGAAGGTGCTTAGTACATAAATTATAATGGCTTGAAAGTTAAAATTGCGTATAAATTAATTGCAAAGTGCACGTGTAGAAGGGGTCATCTGTAAAAATAAGGTCCGCATAAACAAAGATACGAGACCGTTGAGTTGGCGTGTGCGAGTTTAACTGTATTACAAAAACAGTAAACAACAGATTTCAATAGACGTGGGATGTGAAAAGCTTGCAGAAGTGAAGGGATTAGCAGCGGATTAGTTGGCGGGTCGTTTCAAACCAATCAAGAGTGTCGCCAGAACAAGAGACAAAAAAAAGTTTTCATTCACATCAACATATTTTCATATTAAAAAGTTCCGAAACCCGTTAAAATTCTGTAAACAGAGAACGCATTATATTCTCAAATAGGTGGGTTTAATTAAACACAAATATTTTTATTAGCATTGTTAAAATTTCTGTTTTTCGTTTAGACCTAAAAAAGAATCTGATTAGCGTGAGTGTTGTTATAATCCTTGTACGTTATTAAAATGTCTTTATGTTTTTGGCATCAGTGGCATTTGGCAGCCACTTGATGATACGCGTGCAGCGCGTGATTCACGGGTAAATACCTGTTACGGCCTTCCTTTGTTGCTGGTTTTTGACGTTTTTTTTATGGGCTGCAAATTTTGCTGTAGATTGTCAAATATATAGATCTGTTTTTTATGTTAATCTGCGACGGAGTCTTACTGCCAACGGGAACCCATACCATTTATGTAGGGCCTATGTACAAGGTCACACGCAAAACGCAATGCTTTTAAATTTCCACGCATTTAAACAAACAAAAAGTGTAAATTATCATAGCAATATATACATTTCCTAAGTTTCCTAATGTATATATCTTTAATGGTAATTAAAGATAATAACGATATTACGTTTATAATTGCGAAGGTAAAACTGTTAAACCTTCTCTTTATACTTTCGAAAACTTAAGTTAAATAACGTTTTAGTTAGATACTGTATGATAATGGTGGAATTCTGAAAACCCGATTAAAAATAATCCGTAGTCCGTGTTAATATTTTAGTGATGCAACTAACTGGTAGTATGACAGTTGATATAGGCAGCTCATGTTGGTCATATTTGCTAATCACTTGGCATATCTGCATAAGGATTTTTGTTTCTACCATTCTCAAACCCAGACTTGCAGAGTTATCCTTCAGAATGGTGGATTGCCAAGGAGGAAGTTTTAGTAGATTCTGATCACATTTCGACACTGTCAACGTGTAAACTGCTACTTGAATGAAAGTATTATATTCGGTCTGCGTTGGAATCATTGTAACTCGAGACGGTTTCACTCTGTAGGCTCAGCTGCTCGTCCGACTCTTCCGACGCAAACTGTCGTGTCTAGTGTTAGTCATAATGCAGTTATTTGGGAAAGTGGTGCACACAAAACTAAAAGAGTATTTAGTCCATTTGCAACGTGAACGTACCCTCCATATATTTTATTATCGTATACCTGTAAGTTCAGCTCCGTTAAAATGTACAGCAATTGTCATTTCTGTGTGTGTGTGTGTGTGTGTGTGTGTGTGTGTGTGTGTGTGTGTGTGTGTGTGTGTGTCGCCGAGGCAGAGGTAACAAGAGCTACAGACGACCGCTTTGAATACAATTTCAGTGTTGCAAAACTTCACGCACAGGCAGTGTATAATTTCACCTATCGCCAGTTCGTGAAATGCGAGTTGATATTTTCTTGTTAAACTTGCAACATGAAGTTGTTTTGTTCGCGATTAGTTTGCAGACTTCTTGGCAATTGGGCCAAGAAATTGTGCAACTGTGAGACGAATGTGTTTGCATATGTTACATGTCGATCTTGCTTTATATAATATTATGTAAAGGAATATATAGAATCAAATTACAAGCTGTTATTTACTTGATTACAAAATATTTTACTTGTTGTACAATGCAAATATAGTTTAAGATTATTCTGACAGCACGGTTGTGAAGCTCTGGAACCGGAAGTACGTTCGCTGGATACTACACAGTTTCACTTGTCTCGATATCCGTAGCGCCTCTGTCCGTTTCCTCTCTCTCCGCGCGCAAACTATTACCGATAACAAGTTGCGAAACGGTAACAGTCGGGTAATATTTGGCCGAAAGTGAAAGCTGTACGGGGCGCGGTGCGGAGGGGAGCGCTGGCCTACATTTTGCCTGCGTGTCCCTGTCCTTTACTGTGAAAGTGATCGCCACTGTTTTATAACTTTGTTTTCTCGTGTCCTACATTGACTGATGACATTGGTTTGACTCTTAAAATATTTATTATTGTTTATAAATAAATACCTCTGAAGGCGGCGTTTACCATTTTTCCATAATTGAATTGATTTGCTTTGACAGTGAAGTGGTAGTTTTACCAAGCGTTTTTTTTTTTTTTGTTAACTAGTGATGCTGTGTGACAAGTATAATTTACCTTCCTCGTTGTCCGTTGTTTGTATTTTGATTCGACACGTTCCCTGTTCATGGAGTAAACCACTGTATTCGATTTGAAAAAATGGTTGTTAAAAATACTGTAGTATTAAAAGTATGTACCGGGCTGTTCGGCCGTGGTCCGTGGTTTTCAAACAAACCAAACGTTTCGCCAGCACCACTGGCTGCCATCATCAGTGAATTTCGAGGAATTCGAGTCTACCTGAACGCGGGTTGTTAAACGTCAGGCCCAAACCAAACGCTTAGACAGCGCCACTGGCTGCCATTATCAGTGGAATTCCACTGATGATGGCAGCCAGTAGTGCTGTCGAATCGTTTGTCCACTGATGATGGCAGCCAGTAGTGCTGTCGGATCGTTTGTCCACTGATGATGGCAGCCAGTGGTGCTGTCGAAGCGTTTGGTTTGTTTGAAAACCATGGACCACGGCCAAACAGCCCGGTACATACTTTTAATACTATTGACACCGGCCGTGAAAGTCTTAGGTTGTTAAAAATAGTTTTTGAACATAAATAGAAACACATGTCCTATTCACAGTTTCAGTTTTTAATTCAGAACGTACTTGTTTCTCAGAGTAGGTACACAGAAACTTGGCGTGTAAACCGAAACACCGTACTATGAATATTCTGTATCAGGTAAGATTCTTTTTCAGTGTTCATAGTATGGTTTCACATATTTGATATCTACTCAGTGTTTTAATTTTGCATCATAATCATCATTATCATCATCACACTTCTGCTTATTTTTATCACAACATAGAAAATTAAAATGTAACGCCTGTTCTAAAACTTAGAACGTAAGGTTGCAAACCTTTAGGTCAGGGTCCCCCCGAACGTTACCTTATAAAGGTTGCAACTGTCGCGTCACCTTGTTATGAATTATTTTGAAATTACATGCCCCAGTTAATTGGTTCAAGCACTGGGTAGAGTTTTGCGACGTATTTAAACTCTTCTTTAGTCTTACCCGAAGAACCAGTGAGTAACACTTATGCAAAATTTTGTCCTATAGGTCTGTCGCTTTTTTATTCATGAACTCACTTAGTACGTTTAGCTCTATTTCTCTCGGGTGACCTATACGGGGACTATATACTTTTATAAGTGAGAAAGTGCTGATGTTGAGCCCTGGTTCTTTGGCGACTTGCAGTTGGTGTATTGCCGTAAACGCATATTCAGAAAATGTAACAATACAAAATGTGATAGGCCTGTAGGGGAAACATTTTTCGTAAGTTACACTGGCTACTGGCAAAATAATATATGTCATATGTTTTTGGGGACTGAAATAACAGCAAAACTTCGAAGCGAATTATTTCTCGGCGCGTATAATTTGCAGTAAAAGAGAGAGAAGAATGTCGGACAGAGGATTTTACGGTTTTATTCCATTCCATCGCCAACGTTTCTCAGAATTTATTTTAAAATTTGCGTAACTTGCGTAGAGAAAGTATGCGTGAGATCGTGACCTTCGTGTGGTGTCTGGTAATGTTGAAACCATAGCAGGGGAGAACGCGAGATGGGCTTGCGAATGTTGGTACTATTGAAATCCCTTTCTTTTTGTTAACATTTTGCCGTTACGTAAGAAGTAACGAGAGAGACCTGTATTTTTCCGACAAATAAATATTTCAGTTATGTATAAAGCGTTTGTCTGTCATTGCCAGATTCGCAGTATTCCGGTTTGTCTATAATAAAACATTGCACAAGACAGTTGCGGTAGGCCTACTGTAGATAAAACACAAGTTGATGATCTTTTTCCACAAGCGCATTTTTATAATCTCTGTTCGCCGAGTCCAGAGTCTGAGTTACACTCACTTTCAAATAACTTGGTGCAGGCTCGATAGCAGCAGATTCGTTGTACGCGGATAATATGCTGGTAAAATACGTGTGAATGTGGCACTTCAATTTTATAACATCCTTTAATGTGATAATAATAACTGAAACACAGAACATAAAGGTACCCATATTATTCCTTTTTAACATAGATTTTTAATAGCAAATTTCAGTATCTAGTATCTATTAAAAAAACTAAACACTGGCATTTAGGAGCGTTTTTCAAAAATATAAAAAACTATCGAGATATTTGAGACAGAGGATCAGTAAAGGAAAAGACTGAAGACTAGTCTACGTAACGGTAAAACGACAAGACTCGTACTCAGTCAAGCCTTTCGTGTTAGCAGTCTTCATTAGCCTACTCCAACGTTATCGTAACTTGTTTCTGAACTTCTAGCTGATACTCCGAGGCCTTTCGACGTCACCATCATTATCAAATTCAAAACGGTCGACTTCGTGCTGCTGAGTCCAAAACGATTCTTTTTTGGGGTAATTTTGGACCTGATAACGGTGATGACGATGAATAGTTTCGTTCGTCAGGAACCGGCAGCTAGCAGTTCAGCAACAAGGTACAATAAAAGTTGGAGAAAATGTATAAATACACAGAAGAATTGTGACAGAATGTGAAGTTGAAGAAACTGATGTGTGGAATATAAGTAAATTTAATAAAAGAATTCTGTTATCAGCAGAGATGGATATGCGGCGATGAAGATTTTGTATATCACGGTTGGAAAGAAAAAGGAGTGTGGATTATCAGAAGACACGTACATAAGACAAAGACACGACATGTAAGGAAGGTAAATCGTGTTAATACAGTGTCACGTTTTTGGCATGTTACTGCAGTGACGGACGATAGCTGACCAAAAGAGGAACGGAAGAGAGAAACGCCGAACGGGCTAGAGGAACGAAACTGAAGAAGAGTGGGAGCGAGGAACCTGCACGCTCGCAGACGAATGAAGGTTAAAAATGGAGAAGCGTATGAGTCCGTTGTGTATTAAGGAGTAATTAAATGCTAATAAGCAAGTTTCGTAGTATTCTTTATAAATCAAACGTGGGTATCGTTAACAAAAAAGGAACAAGAAACACTAAGAAAGTTTGAAAAATGGTTGTAAGACGTGTCTATGGCCCGGTTAAAGAAGTTGATGAATGGAGAATAAGAAATAACCAGAAGATACATGAGCTATTGAAGAACGAGAGCATTATAAGATTCGTAAAGGCTCAACGAATACACTGGCTAAGTCACATAGCCAGTGAATGATCAGGGTATATGCAAAAGAAAATCCTGAGGGCGCAAGTTTATAAAAGCAGAAAGAGGGGGCTACCTAGGATAAGATGGTCGGATGATTTGCTGGAATAGATGTGAGGGATGGTTACACCGAGATGGCAGTAGATAGGGGAGACTGGAGAAGATTGATGTTGGAAGCCAGGGTTCACTTTGGGCTGTAGTGCTAAACAAGAAGAAGAAGAAGACGTGGATAAGTATATTTTCTGTTGAGAAGTGTTGAGTGTAAGCCTTATTGTACACCACACACATAAAAATGTATTTCTGTGTTTATTTTTGTTATTCTGTATATATAAAAGTACTGTTATTTATTTTTCTCCAAGTACACGTTTCAGAGTCAAAGTTAACAAAATTTAAACATGTAAACATATTTGTGTAATTGCTTACGTATTTTAAAAATATCGTTCTTCCCACCTTCCCTGATCTTATAAATATTAGCCGAAGGGTGTTTAAATACGAGTGTGAAAAGTTTATATTTGTGTTACACCAAACGTTTGTGAACGTATAAAACGTTGTGGCTTGAATTAATATTACTTGATAACGAATATAACGTCGCCGAGAACAACTTCCCTGGGGAGGTTTGAAACATGGTTCCATTTATTTTATTGGAAACGAAACTGAAAACAGAAAATGGGTCATCGTCGTGGAGAGCAACGCGGAAAAGCACTCAAAGGAAACGCATCGCACTCCTCTGGTGTGTGTGCGTGTGCGTGCGTGCGTGTGTAGCGATCGTGAGAGCGTTCTTTGTTGTTTTGTGTACTCTTAATAGAATACGAAAGTCGATACAACTCCACTCTGCTCTGTTATATTCAGTAGCGTTAAGTAATGAGCTGTTACTTAGCATGACATCAAGTTAATTTTGTTTGCGTTACAACACACGTTCATATTGTGTATCTTCCCGATTAACAGAGCAGTGTGGAAAATCCGTTTAGAGGTCAGGGATCGCGTATTTTTGTAACTTAGTATAGTATATATGTCTTGTATGTATTAGGTGCAAGAACTGTACGGGTCCAGAGTTCAATGCTTTTAAGAATCGAACTGATTATGGAATTTACTCTGTGCCTTGACCCGCGCACGTTCACTATTTTGGAAGCCATAAAAGATTCGGAGCTTAGCGACTGTCTTTACAAATATGATTTTCGGTTTATATAAATAATTACTGATGTATCTACAAGTAAATATGCTCGTCTCACAACGCTCATGAGTTCGTTAGTAGAGTTGTCTCATACAATTCACGATCCGTTATTCCTGTTCACGGATGGAATTTAGCCTATTACTCTCTCAAGAGGTTACGTCCTTCTAATTGCTACACTAAACAAATTTTCGCACTTATAAGAACGTATTCCGGTCTAGGGTTACCTCACGTTAGGTTTTATCAAGGACAGTTTTATCGGTTGCGTAGGAATGGGATTAACATTTGTTCGGTATTGTTTTCAGATGTCTGTTTAAAAAGTGTGTACAATGCAGCATATATATTAATGTAATTATGTGTACGAAGTTATATAATCAAATAAAATTATACTCACTCGTTGTTAAAATAATAAAGAAATATCAAATCAAGGAAATTACTCTAATTGTGTTACAAATGATGGAAATTACTCTATGCCCAAACGACTAATTAAAGGTATCGTTATTATTGAAGACTAATTTACACACAATTTTTAATCATAAATTTAAATTATATCTTAAGAGTTAAAAAATAATTAATGAAACAATTAAATAATTTAATTGGAATTTTAAAACTAGCGTAATAATATGTATTTTTTAATTGAAAGGTATGAAACATAGATGACAAATAATATTATTAATTACAAGCATGTTTTCCTTTTTGTGATTAAAAACATTACTATTAAAAAAGCTGAATGTATTTTTTCTGAATTGATATTGACGAAAAGAGGAATTTACTTTTCAGAAATCTCTTAATAGGTACTGAAAATTAGGATGCTCTCTTTTCTGGACAGATTTCTCTGTTTTCAAAGTATAGCCTACTTAAACGTCCTCTGTTTGGCTGAAAATATATGTCCTATTTGGCCTTTCACGTATTAGTTCATTTTTTTCAAACCTTTTAGCAACAAGCATTTCTTGATAGACGTTACGTCTAACGTCATTTTAAGATGACATCTTCAACTGTAGTGGGGAATAAGTAGGCGTGTGTGGTTTATAATATAGCCTACAATTTAAGTGTTTTTGTGCGTCCAGTCCCTTTATCATATATTGTTACGTCACCGGAAGGTTGATACTTCAGTAGTTTTAAATTTCATGCCATTATTTATTTTGGCTGAATTTGGTCTACAGGAAAATGATATAGGATATGCTTAACTCTCACAGTATTGAAACTGAAACGAAGAAGCAATAAAGTACTACTTTGAGGTGTTTAACAGCATGAGTGCAGTTAATGCATTTAAAACGATATTTGTTTTCCTTTCGTTATGACGTCGGAAAAAAACGTTTAAATATTAACTAGTAATTCTGAAATTTTGGGAATATAAGCGAAAACCATAGAGCATAGGGTAGGGGTCCACTTGACTAGTACTGTATTCTGTTCTGTTTTATCACAGCCTGTTATTTTTTGGTAATTTTGTTTTATTTTGTGATTAACAAAACCTAGCGTTCTACTTTTAGTAATTATTATTTGCCTGTTTTTGGGCCGTACTTTCACTGAATATTTACCGCTCCATTTATTCTGGATCGTATACCATACTCTTTCGCGGTGAATCACTCTGCAGTTTTTGCTTATTAGTCTACCGTATATGTTATTACAGCAATATATATTAAAGACGTACATGTAAAGTTGTTTCCACCGTTCAAAATTGTATTCATTATTTTGCCGCGTAGACCATCAATTCGGTTGGAGGAAGCAGCCACAGACACTTTAAGAATACTTAAACAAAATTGCACACAAATTTGTTTTTAATTATGTGTCAGTAAGAATGTATGTATTTATTTATTTAGTACATGGTGATACGGAATACTGACTGAAGAGAAAAATAAAAACTCGCTAGACTATAATTGATAATTAAAAAGAAAGTGTAAGATAGCAAGAAATAGCTCGTTTCACACTAGTAGTAGTGTTTATTAAAATTTAAGGATTACGATGGGTGGGACTTGTGGTAAGTACTGTAGGTCAGACAACTCCAGAGAGAATATGAACAAGGAAAAGAACTTTTGAAAATACGAAACTGAAAGTGCCTCCCCCCCCCACACGCACATAGGGACCTATATATGCTACAGGAATCGAGCACAGACACCAAGAATATTCATGTTTGTATGCATTTATTTGTTTAGTAAGCTGTTAAACTTTTGGAGATTACGTAATAGAAAAATACATATTCACTTTTTGTGAGTATATAGAAATATATAAATTCTCAAAACTATAACATTGTCCTCAGGCTTTCACGACCGGTGTCAGTTGTGTGATTAAAGTTATCCGGGCTGTTTGGCCGTGGTCCACGGTTTATTGCCGAACCAAACGTTTCAACAGCTCCAATAGCTGCCATCATCAGTGGAATAATAAAAATCCTGAATGTAGGGTGTTCACGTCAGCCTATACACAGTACTGTGGGGCTGACGTGAACACCCTACGTTCAGGATTTTATTATTCCACTGATGATGGCAGCCATTGGAGCTGTTGAAACGTTTGGTTTGGAAATAAACCATGGACCACGGCCAAACAGCCCGGATAAATTTAATCATACATCTCTAAGCTATAATTTGTGAATGAAGAAACGGCGTGTTAGCCAATATTTCTTACTAAGCAGGTTGCGAAGTAGAAAGGTTAGGACAAAAGTAATGATATGGTTACTAATAATGCCATAACATTTAATGCAGTTAAAATTATGTTACTCTATGAACAATATAACAACACTTACCTATCTGAAGTTTGAAGAAACCTTCATTGAATATTTATGAGTATATGTTTCATCAGAAGTGGGTAACTAACAGTCGTTTAGTATGCATTTAACTCGTTCATTGGCGTTTGGGGAATCGTTTGATTACATACCATTATGAAACTTGTACACGAAGTTTCATGTGAATTATTTCTGCCACTCACCCTTCGGTTTACCTAAAGGAGGGTGTGTTTGTGTGCCCATATAGAGTCCGCTTCGTAAAAGCCCTTCTTCTCTTTAAACCCTTATACTTTTTTGTTAATTCCGTATGAAATTCCCCACTCTGCTTACTTACCCTATACTTACGCGTTTGCGTGGTTGTATTTCAACCCTTCCGTCTCGACGTATCCTTTTCCTATTGTTACGTTACGTCCCTTACCCCGATTGTTACTCGTCCTTCTACCTTGCGACTGAACTCCGTGAATGTATGACACTCCACTACTTAATTAGTGCATTTCTGTTATGTTCAAATATATTTTTAGAAGCTTTTAAGTATTAATGTTGTTTCAGCACGGGAGAATAACGTTCTAATAATGCAGCGTATTCCGTAATTACGTCGGCATACTAGTGTACTACTATTTACAGTAGTGTATGTAAAAAAATTAATTAATTTTTTACTTAGTCGTCTAATTTTTTTCCAACGAGCAGGTCTGTGTGCTAAATTATATAGCCATAAGTTATAAATTATATTGAGTTAGGGAAATTTTTTTGTGGTCAGTTCGCTTAGTGAAAACGGTGTGTTCTTGTATGGAACCGTTCTTTCTTTCAAACGAAGTAACTTGTCGTCGATCTATACAAGTTACAAGTCGATATGCATTGGCTTAAGTATGTTGACTGTGTACATTAAGTTCTATTGAATGATACGAATAAAATATATAAGTTTAATGAAGAAAGTTGTGTTAGTGGTTGAAATCACAAGTAGAATGATTACCGTTGCACACCACTATGTAAAATTATCCCGATTAGCGCTTTCAAGCTTCACAGCTCATCGTCAGATCGGAATTAAACCAAAAATCTGAAAAAACCCTTCACTCACATCTCACCCCACCCTACTCACACACAACAAGCTATAATTGAATGTCCCTTCCCCACCCTCAGCCCTGTCCCACCATCTGGACAGTTACATATTTTTCTTAGGTTTAAAAGGGATGCACACACAACACTGAAACGCAAGGAATTTGCTAGAAAAATATGTAACTATCCGGATGGTGGGACAGGGCTGAGGGTGGGGAAGGGACATTCAATTATAGCTTGTTGTGTGTGAGTAGGGTGGGGTGAGATGTGAGTGAAGGATTTTTTCAGAATTTTGGTTTAATTCCGATCTGACGATGAGCTGTGAAGCTTGAAAGCGCTAATCGGGATAATTTAAATAGTGGTGTGCAACAGTGATCATTCTGCTTGTAATAAAATATATGTTTAATGAAGAATAATCCGTCGAGAATTGTGTTTAGACATAGCCGTTCTTCCATTTTCGGTTTCAGAATTATCGTGCTGGCATTTAAAATCTCAATTTATAAACGCTATCAAGGTGCGTTATAGGATTATACGTCAGAGCATATTGTGTAGTAAACAAAGAATGGATCAGATCGTGTATAGACCAGAGACAAAGTAGTATAACAGAGAAACTATGCTGTGTTATACGTAAAATGTTTGGTTATGATTGGAATGGTGTGTTAAGTTACATTGTCTCGCAAGTTAGTGCTGTTGTAGCGCTTAACGTGCGAAAAAAGTGAAATTAGCACAGTGTATTTGGACGTACAAGGCAGATGTGAAACAGCTGACTTGAATATATTCCTTGTCGGTAAATAAAAATCAAATTGTCATAGGCCGCCTTTTACGTACCCACGTCTATTAACAAAAAAAATCCCCACACACACGGACAATAAGATTTATATATAAGTTAGTTCAACCAGTCTTTCATAAGTAGGCTTTACTCTTTAAGTTTTATAAGGCCAGCATTCCCAATAGGCTAGTGTTATACGTGTGGGTGTTAACATATTATTCTACGTTTTTTAACACACACACACACACACACACACACACACACACACACACACACACACACACACACACACACACACACACTATAACAGACTCAACATTTGGTAGAATCCTCGTTTTCTTGACATTTTAAATTGTTCGTTTTATAATTCAAGTACATGTACAAAGGAAACGAGAAACTTTACTCAGGCCTACCAATCGCAGATTCAAATTTACCAACACATAGAGATATAATAGGCGTATCCCACCTGCGCAGAGACTTTCTTTTTTCTACTTCTAGTATCGTAAGGAAATGGAAGGACCGTTTGTGCATGTAGCTACTTTTTTGGGCGACTGAAAAACTTCTCCTTTTGAGATGCCATTAGTAAGAAGATTAAAATTATTGACAGTATATTATTGTGTAGACTGCTGCAGAATTTTTTAATTGGTAAAGTTAATAAGTTGTTATAATTCTGCTGCCAACGAAAGTCGTCTTCGGTAAAATAGTTGGAGATAAGTGTCTGAGATTAATGAAGACATAAAGTAATATCTTAAGTAACCGTTTGATTGCTGTTGCGGCGGTCGGAGAAAGTAAGTGAAGAAGTTGGTGGTGCTCTGTGAAAACTTTCGCCGTGTGTGAACGGACGGTGCACGCGCGCGTGTGACCGATACGAAACAAGATAATGTTAGGCAATATAGCGGCCGAAGTCACTTTCCCTCTTTGTGTACACTACGTGCGAAGCGTGTCTCTTTCCGTTACTATAATAGTCTGTGTGTAATGATAATTTCTTGCGGGCCACTTGTTAGATTGGTTTTACCCCTAGCCCGTACCCTGTCTTTGACGTGTGATTAGGGCTAGCCGCTAGTGTCGTAGACGAATTGGGTAACGCTGGGTAACCGATCGGTTATGCGATCCAGATGATCCCAGACGATGCTTTCTTTAGAAAACGATTACGTCGTCTCCTCATTATTATGACTGCTGGATTACACTGTCCTCTCGGTTGTACGTACCCCTTCCGTTTTAGTCTTGGACTTACCGAAGTTTATCATTATTTCAAGCATATATTTGCTCCGTATTAATAGCAACCCGTGTTCTTATAGACTATCTTTTTTTTTGCGAAAGGATTTTCGCATGTTTATAGGGTTTTTATCTGATATCATGACGTGAACTGATAGTCTATCCCAGACGGCTTTTATTATTGTGTTATTTTGCACCGTCTTCAGTCTGTTGTTTCACTAGTCGGAGGCCGGCATTGTCTGTTATAAAATTTATGGAATTTATACCGTACAGATTTATTTAATTTTAATTTTCTTTCGGGCAAGTAAATTTATTTCGAAGAGTTATTGAAATATTGAATTGTGGGTATCCTAACAACGACAGGTCGACCGCCACTCATCCTATCTTTCAACCGCCACCCACAGCTTCTCAGGACACTCCCAGATTCCAGGGATCGAAACATCAAGCGACAACAAATTTCGATGGAAGCAGTCCGGATAGAGGATTACGATGGAAGCAGTCCGGATAGAGAATTACGATGGAAGCAGTCCGGATAGAGGATTACGATAGAAGCAGTCCTGATAGAGAATTACGATGGAAGCAGTCCGGATAGGGGATTACGACGGAAGCAGTCCGGATAGAGGATTACGATGCAAGCAGTCCGGATAGAGGATTACGATGCAAGCAGTCCGGATAGAGGATTACGATGCAAGCAGTCCGGATAGAGGATTACGATGGAAGCAGTCCGGATAGAGGACTTATACGTAAGAAACCACCTATCGCTTAGAGGCTTTAAATATTGTATTGTGTCAGAAGTATAGCAATGAATATTTATTTCTCTACTAAAAAAATAACCCAACGTTATAACTACGCTTTTGCAGTCTTGACGGTGAATATATGAGAATGTCTTTCAGAAACATGCAAAATAGTATCAAATCTAAATGACAAAAAAATTGTACTTTTTAGAAATATGTTTTCGACTGTCAGGAACAAAGAAGTGTAAAATTAAGTGAAACAGTACGTATTTTAATTGCAACGCGTTATGGCAGTACATTTCAGAGCGCATGTGTTTACCTTATTCGTTTTATGTACGTTTATGATTTAACGTTCTGGTAATCCTTGGCTCTCGTAACAACTGGTTAGGGTGGTTTTCTGTTGCGCACTTTCATTCTTCGTTGCCATTTAAATAATTATCAGCCATCTGTTAGCGGTATCAACACACTTAACTTCTGCAGACCGCATCTGTGGTTCTTTTGATTATTTTATGTGCGTCACACATGGGTTTATGTGTTTTATTTTTTTTTATGTCAGACTTGCCACTAGTAGTTGTCGGTTAAGGATACTGTGAACACCTAAACAAACAACTCAACTGGTTTGGACCTCGCCTGACTAACGTGTCAGTTAAATAATTGACGTTGGTCAGTTGGTATTAGTAAATTAACTGAAGCTGTTTTTGTATATACAGTAGGCCTACATGTCGTTATAAACGTGAGTGGTCACTTAGTATATGCGTAAACATTAAACATAGTACAGGAAAAATAACAGCAGTGACGTATTCTGGTAAGGTGGGAAAAGTAAGCCCGTGACTCTACTTCAACAAAGTCAAGCGTTGCATGCATGAATACAGTAAGCTGGATAGATGACCACACACTCGAAGAGTCGGACAGAGGGATATGATTACACTACAAATACGCTAGCTAGCGATTTAACAAGCAGTATACAAAAGTAGGAAGTATGAAAGAGTTCTAACGTTGCTGCACATGCGTAGAAAATGGTATGGAAAAAGTAGCCAAAGGTATTTCGAAATTAGAGTCGTAAGTATGTCAAACGCACTATTGATACTATTCTCTGCTGGGCTATTAGGGAGATTAATATCTGTATCACAGTACTTTGGGAATTGGCGTATACATCTTGCCAGTTACTCAGTCGTTCTAGACATTGAAGATGGTTTCCAATAGTGGGGCCGAAACGTCTGTTGTAAGCTATGTGTACACCACGGCCTAATAGCCCGGCAGAGGATAGTATCAACAGTGTTGACGCAGACCGTGAAAGCCTTAGAAATTCTTCATATCAAAAAGCTATTGACAAGGGTTCCATTATCAATTGGTAGGTATTAACACGTATTTTTTGGTTTAAAATATTATCCGAATAAAGTCTTATTAAAAAAATGTAGCAAAAAAGAAGTAAAAAGACTGAAAGTAAAAAGAAAGTATGAAGCGCACATTGCAGGGCCATCATATTTAGGTCACTGTGGATACTATTCTATTTTCCGGGGGAGTATTACATGACCCAGACAAAACACCAATAGCGTTAATTGGTATCTTTAGGCTTTCACGGGGGGGGGGGGGGTCAACTCTGTTAATATCAGTTTGACAATTCTCCGGGTTATTAGGCCCTGGTCCAATGCTGCCTCATACAACACGCGTTTCGGCTCCACCGTTGGAGGCCATCGTCAGTGTAACGACTTAAGCAACAACTGGTACGCTCTTCATCAGTTTTTCACAGTACTGTGGCAAAGGAATAAAGATGGCCTCCAGTTGTGGGGCCGAAAAATGTGTTTTATGCGGCTGCATTGGGGCGCGGCCTAACAGCCTGGAGTATTGTAACAGCGTTACAATATTAACCAATATTAACATCGTTAACTGGGTTCGAACTTGAAGTTCGTATCCTGCGAAGCCTTGTGTTGGATGACAGTTTTCGCCCCATCCAGTCATAGTAATCTAAGTGATACCTGTAATCCAGTATTATAAAATAAATTAGTATGAAATGCCCAGAAGGAAACAGATTGACGTTCAGGGCGTAAGTGAGTAAGAGAATAAAAATCGAGAAAACATTGTTTCAAGTTGTAACGTGGTCGTGCAGTCTTATCGTTTCGTTCTATTAATCGTCAATCGTTGTATTCACTCGGTCCAGTGTCAGATCGATAAAAAGACATCAGTCGGAGCGCTGCCTTCACAATATTTAAAATTATGAGTGTGGAGATTGTGAAATAACATCGTAAATTTTATGTGCCACAAAGAGTTGCAATATACAGAAATATTGATATACCGGTAATTGAACGTTTGCATGTTGAATAAACTAAGAAAGCATCCGTACAATACGTTTCTTAGAATATTAAAAATTTGTGATAAATGGGTCCGATTATTAACAGTTAATTATTTACTACTAAGAACGATTTTCAGCATAAGTGATAGTAACTGTAACGTTCGATGATGTTAGGGTTATTATATAATGTTATTAATGTAAATTGTGATCATTTTAAAATGTTCATAAGGGTTCTAGAAAGCTTCTGGCATCCATAGGCAATAATACAAAGGATTTCAATTACGTTAGTACTCCTAGTAATACCGTTATTATTAAGTGAACAAAGTCTACAAACAAGTTTTCCTTCGAAGGAAAACGAAGGAAATTTTCACTCTGATTTTGATTGCATTTATAGTACTGTTCACGCGAAATGAATAAGCTACATTCTAAGATACAGAATCTAGACGAACGTTACTGAGGATTGCTTCACTTAGTTGTTTTGTTTTCGAACACTTGCATTTCATAAAAGAAGGATATAGTATTCATTTTTTAATTTGTAAAATTGTTTAAATAAATTTTTATTGTCACCTTGGTTTCGTTTGTTGGCTCAGGACGCAGGTTTCCAGGGAAGTGAAATTTATTTGAAATAAAAAAGTATTGGTTCTGATCAGACGTGAATTTTAAATACAAATAAATGTTTACAGATTTATCGAAAATCTGAACCATACGTGTTTAAATTGTTCCGTGCTAAAATTGGTTACGTGTTGAAGAAAATTGTTCCGTGTTAAAATACGACGTTCAAATCTCGTTACACGGTAAATTTACGGTAACCGCGAAACGGACCCCGGCTTGGGCCGGCTTCCGAACAACAGCATGGCGGACAGTAAGTACCCGATACTTCCCAGTGTTTGTGCTTATCTTTGTTATCTAAACATTATGTAACGTATTTATTGGGCCTAGTATTTAGTCGTTTTAGTGAAGAAAACGATTCGATTAGTAGAGCGTTTGTTTGTTTGTTGGCGATTCAGTTTGTTGCTGTAAACACCTGCGCTTCGACGGAACGGCGCCCACAGATTGTGAACATTCGTTATCGCAACATATGACGAAACCCCGGCCGTATGTACACTGTTTTATCAGTGATTAGGCAGAGTGTCGTCGGATACATTCTCCACAGATCGGAGGTCAGCCTTGAAACTGTAGCGAAGTGCGCCAGTGGGTATTGAGGTAACTGTGTCATGCATGGTGTTGCTCAGTGAGAGGAACCACGGGAGAACGCGCGCGCGCGCACCACCGTATGTGTATGGGTATTACGCCACACTCGTCTTCCTTATAGGTCTTGAAACACTATTCTGTCATCTGTACTGAGAATCATAATTTCATCACCTTAGATCGAGAGTTAACTGTGCCAACGCAGAGAGAGAGAGAGAGAGAGAGAGAGAGAGAGTGAGGGTGAGAGGGAGAGAGAGAGAGAGAGAGTGAGAGAGTGTATGTGTGTGTTGTGGTTCCGCGATATTTGTGTTGTAGAGGAAAGAGAAGGAGAGAGTGGTAGTAAAGTGGGTCACTGTTAGGGCTGGGTCAGCGCGCAGGCGCACTACCCAAGGCCATTCTGTGTCAACTAGAAAACACACACACACACACACACACACACACACACAATTAAGTAGTAATCCTTTACGCTGGCGTAAACACTGAATTTTATATTTACCTTTAAATGGGCACAAAGGCCTCGTTTTATATTGGTGTTGCTACTCATCTGTCGAGTTAGTTTAGATAATAAACAGGCTAGTGTTTATGTAGCGTGCTGACGGTTCCGCAATGTGACACAGTAAAACTGAAAGTAGTGATGAGAGTTGCAGGTTGATTTGTTTTGCTGTGACCAGTGAAACCAATTAACCAACCCCGATTTCCTTCAAGCCGTTCATCCTGTAATAGTTCTTGCCACTGTACCGTTAGTTTGGTTTACCAAATGTTTAGCCGTAGATGATATTGTTTCGCGAGTTGTACGCGTACACTGGGAGTTTAAATAAATGTTCGTTAAATGCGTTTACGCGGCAGCCTGCCTGCTTGATTGTACGGCGCCGGAGCTCTGTATTGAGGTCAGCGGTGGTATTTAAAAAACAACGACGTTCATTTAACTTTTATATTACTTTTATTTTATTTCAGATTTATTTATAGGGTAGTTCAAACACTGTAATCATAACGTTTACCTTCTTGAAACCTAACGGAATAAAACTGTTCTCCTCGGATGTTGGTAAATAGATTCTGTTGCATCTTTTGACAGTGTTTCATGTTTGTGTTAAAAATTTGTTCAAGTGTTAACACAGACTCAGTTTTAGTTCTCCAGTTTGATTTACGTACGTGGTGTAAAATAACTACCGTTATTGCTTATATAATAATTCTGTTCTTGTTTTATTGTTTTATGGATCTGAAATAAGAAAACAAATTTTAATTTCTTTTATATGACTGGGGCTCTTAATTATCTATTAATCTCTTATCTCTTCTAGGGTTCTTCTCATATCTTTTCGTGTTTCTTTCTGGGTCCTCTCTTCTTAAGAACGTTAACTTTCCCATTGTTCAACGCCTTTATACATGATTCACACGTTCTTTTGTTTCCCGTTCTTAGTTCCCATTCTTTCTTTTCACATTCCCCCCACTTACCCGAAACATGTCCTGTTGTACCAGTTTAGTCCAATATCTTTGGAAGTAGAGACGTCTCGCATATAAATTATTTCTAATTGTTTCACTTCTGATATGATCAGTTTTAGAAATTCTTCACAAGACGGATTCAACTAATCTGTCTGGACATACGATTCACAGACGTAGGCCTACACGCTCACCAGGACCAGAACTCTTTCATTAGTCACGTCTTTCCACTGGAAGAATGGGATATAATATTCCATGTAGTACTGAAACTCTGCTATGATTTTGTTTATTATTTAAACTTATGATTTTCCCGTTTTATGTACTAGGAATTACTCTCAGTAATACTTTCAGTTGTTTTGTTTCTTGTATTTTCGAACTATGTAGCACTATCCCAACTTATTCCGGTATGTGTAGTATTAATAACAATAAAACATCAACAACAATAGTAGTAGGCGTAGTAGTAGTAGTAGTAGTAGTAGTAGTAGTAGTAGTAGTAGTAAGAGGCCCACTTATTGGTACACAATTGAATTGTAGTTTTATACTGGTGTTAAAGATTGACATGTAGGCCTATGGTGAGTAGTACCCCATATTGTGCCACATGCGTTATTTGTAGATCTGTCAGTTCTGTTCAGTATTATGAACCGAAAGATCCCTTATAATAAAATATGGTATTCCATAATTTGTTTTTAACCACATTTCTGAATTTGTTGCAGTTGGGCAGTAAAATAGCGTTTAGGGAAAATGTTTTTATAACGAGAATAAAATGAGATTTAGATACTGAAATAACAGTTATTAAACGTTAAATTGTCTTGTTTTGTGAGTTCAGTTTGTTCGAAAACTTTTGTAATTTGTATATTCAATCACAAGGTTATGAGTTGCTCTCACTTGAAATTGTATTTTCTTAAGAAATAAAATATTTATGTGTTAGGTTCTGGGCATTGAAGTTCTCGGTATTCACTGTGTGTGTGTGTGTGTGTGTGTGTGTGTGTGTGTGTGTGTGTGTGTGTGTGTGTGTGTGTGTGTGTGTGTGTGTGTGTGTGTGTGAGAGAGAGAGAGAGAGAGAGAGAGAGAGAGAGAGAGAGAGAGAGAGAGAGAGAGAGAGAGAGAGAGAGAGAGAGAGAGAGAGAGAGAGTAGGGGGTTTTACCTGTGTCACAGATGAAATAGTTACTGTTTTCACTTTATAAATTACTAACGATAAAACTATGTATCATTGACAAAGTTAAAAAAAGTTAAGAGGATTTCATTTTTTAAAAAAACCCGGCTGTGGATTCGAAAAGCCTAATAGGAATTATTGAGAATTCCGAGTGTATAAGTTTTTAGAGAAGTAATTAACTTATATGTGATAAAGGCCAAATACGTAACGGTAATAATAATAATATTAATAATAATGACAACAACAGCGCCATGATGATTAGGCCATAATTTATATCTATAGTGAAGATGAAAGTGTTTGATAACGTGTAAAGATAAGCCACATAATTGATACCCGTATGTTGACAGACAACGTTGTTGGCGTTTGGAAAGTACTGTACACATGAATTTGGCGGTTGTTAACAATGCGCTTAATTAGGGTTTTTGCAGACTGCAGCTTATTAATGCGACCGATTCGCCAAAATGTGCGGTGAGAAGATAATTAGAGCAGAAAGTGGCAGTGTCGGGAGGCTACAAAGAGGATGATGGCACACATTAAAGTATTCAGCACAGGCCGTGTACCGATATCTGTTCGCCATTTTACAATGAAACGGTTAAGAGAAAGGTTACCTTTACACGGAAGTTTAATTTAGCGTGATTTTATGAATTTAATCAAGTAAAAATGAAGTAAGAATTACAAAAAAAATGTATGGTCTGAGGCAGTAGCGGATACACAGAACACGAGAGGAAAAGAAATACCGAAACACAAGAGAAGCTCGATGAAGAAATATTACTAGAAAATATACGTCACCTCAATCGACTGGATCTACGGAGACTGCTAAGGAGATACTTAGAATATCGGACTGAAGATAGGAAACGTCTGGGAAGATGAAGATCTAGAAAAGACACACTCACACCGTAACGCATCAAGATCTAATGCAGACATGAAGATCAAGATAGAAAAGAAAAAAAAAACAGAATTATTTCTTACTTTATGTTATAGGCTTACTTTTTGTGGCGTTTCAAGACAAACTGAAGCGTTATTCGCTTGTAAAGTAGCGTGTGTTGCACGTGACACTGGATTGTACGGTGTTATGGTATGCGGACTGACTGTACGCACGAAGGAGAGTCTAAACGTTATCGTATGATGGAGGATACAGCGTAACAGTAACGTTACGCGTCACTCGAACTGCATTAGCAGAAATTGTTTCCTTTATCGGACCCGTTACTGTCGTTCAGGTTGCTGCAGCTGTTCGAGACGAGGACACGAAAATTTATCTATTCACAGATAGATGACGTCTCCAGTTAATGGCCGCGTAATGGAGAATTTCTAACGTGTGGACAAATTTGATGTGGCTGGGCCACGTAAGGATGACAGAAGAGTGGCTAAGAGAATTGTTAATTGGAGACCGGTAAAAAGAAGAATTAGAGGGAGATCCAGTAAGAGATGGTTGGGTGGCGTGGAGGATGATTTGAGATGTATGAACGTGAGGTGATGGAGACGGATGTGTAATGAGAAGGCGGAATGGAAGAAAGTCATTGAGCAGACTAAACCCACGCTGCGTTGTAACGCCAGGAAAAGGAAAGGAAAGGAAAGGACAAATTCAGTATTTCAGAATAAATTTACGCTCCATGACGATTTGTGCACGCTGCCGCTTATAGTGCTTGTGGGCCGTATTAGAAGTGCTTGTCTTGTAACTGTCATTCGAATATAGTTATGATTATGATTAAATTGTAGTTTGGGTCAGTATTTGTTTTAGAAAAAAATTTACTCCCCCCTCGTCCATTATTCAATAACTAAACAGTATAAACTAAACAATATTCACTTTAGTTTATAGTTTGGTTATTAGGCCTACTATATGTCTGCTGCTACTTTTTTCTTACTGTACCGGGTGGCCCATAAGTCAGTTGGCACTAGCAGTATGTAGACGCTCGATTGACTAGCATAGTAGTTACTAGAGTAGTAGTTCCCATAATTCAGTTGAGATTTGAGGTTATGAGATTAGGTTGATGTTGATGTGTATGCTGTTGTTAGCGCTTGTTTGTTGTTTGTTGTTCGATTTGTTTGCGAGACAATGAATAGAAAACTATTCCACAGATGTGGTGGAAACAGGGCCATAATTACAGTGATGTTGAGTTATTTGCGGAACGTTTTCCAAACATCGCACCTCCATCTAGAGAAGGTATTCGTAAAATGAATAAGAGATTTGAACAGACTGGAATTGTAGCGGAACTTCCTCGATCAGGTTGGCCAAAAACAGTTACAACAGAAGATAATTTAAATATCCTTGCGCAATGTTTTGTGCAGTCACCAAAGAAATCAACACGAAAAGCGTCCAATGAGTATGGAATACCTCGAACAAGTCTGCAAAGGATGCAGAAAACGTTGAAGTTGAGACCATATAAGCCCACTTTACTCCAAGGCCTAAATGAAGATGATCCTGATAGGCGTACAGAATTCTGCGAATGGTACGCAATACGACAAGAAGCCGATCCACAATTTTACAAAACCATTCTTTGGAGTGACGAGGCTACTTTTAAGCTGAATGGTACAGTGAATAGGTACAACTGTGTTTACTGGGATATTGCGAATCCACATGTGGTGATAGAGACAGAGTTAAACGCTCCGGGGGTTACTTGCACAGGGATCTTTGCCGGTGGGATCATCGGACCCTACTTTTTTAATGGTACAGTGAATGCTGAAAGTTACCTACAAATGCTTCACGAAGTGTTGATGGAACTAGAAAACAGTCCACTTTTTGAACACCTGCAGCCAATTCGAGAAAAGTTAATATGGCAACAAGATGGGGCACCCCCTCACTATGGACTGATTGTGAGAGACTTTTTGAATGCAACGTTCGATGAATGGATTGGCAGACGGGGTCATGTTGAATGGCCTCCACGTTCTCCTGATCTTACCCCGATGGACTTCTCGGTCTGAGGTATACTAAAAAATGCAGTGTACTCCGTGAAGATTCGTGATGTGGAACAATTGAAGGAAGGCATTCAATCTGAACACCTACAGTCCATGAATATTTCGGACATAATTTGTGCTTCAGTCCTTCGAAGATGTCAAATTTGCTTAGAAAAAGATGGAGGCCACTTTAGCATTTCTTGTAGGTCATGAGAACTATGCTATTAACTATCTGTATCTGTATCCCTGCTGCACCTCTACAATAAAAGTGACTTATGGGCCACTTTGTATATCGTCTGTAACATTCGAACAAGAGACATTAACATGTCACCTGTTCGGACTTACGCTGAAGGTCAAAGAATTAATATAAAATTAACGTTAGACTGTGAACTATAATTTTGCGTTTTTTTACTCACTGCTTCTTAAGGACAAAGTTTTCCTCACAGAATACTGTTCTTCTTCCAAGACACCGTACCCAACAGTATTGAACGTTATTTGTGGAGTTTCTACTCAGTGGGAGAATCGTATTACTGTAACTTTAAGGGTACTGGACTGCTCGTTAAAATGTACCCAACGTAAGTTGCAAAAAAAAAAAAACTTTGCAATACGATGGACGTAAGTAAACGCCAACTACAACGTAATAAACAAAAATTAATTATACCAAAGTAGGGTATGTACACAGAAGTACCGAAAGATGAGAGAGAAGCTGACATGTGGTAAGAGAGGGGACAATGAGTATTGGCTACCTCTCTGGAAAGTCTAGAGAATCTGACAGATCGTATCTGAGCGATGCGATGCGGCGGAACTTTATCTGCATTGTGTAGTGGAGATAGTGTGTGCGGTACAGAGTTTTCAGCAAAAACAAGTAATACGGCGCTTTCTCCACTTACGTAACCCCGGTGACAAGTTACGTCTGCACTCAAGCGTATTCAACAGAACGTCTTCGAGCGAGAAATATTCCGTTGTGTCTTTGTAACAACGACAAAAAAAAATTACAACTCGCCTAGCAAGTGATCACCACCACCGCAATCGTCCGATTGCGCGGCGCATGAAAAATGTGTTTTCACCGTGAACGGGAGTGCGCTGGGAACCGTGCGGACGCGAGTCACCGAAGCAATTGCCTCCTTATTTGCCGACATCATCTCGATTGCGCATCAAGGTGAAATGGTATTATTATAAACATATCTGGCTGTGTGCAATGACAAGAAACAAAAGAATAATAATCAGTGGCGAAGCGTGACAAAATAATTTGAGTAGACATAAAAATACCAGTCAACAGCACCCTCCTACTAAGATTGTTGACATTTTTAATGAACCAGTAAAACTATGGAAAATAGAGATACCTATACCTCTATCAGATAACAGCTAAGTGACTGTCGCATTTCATTATACGTATAATTAGGCCTAAATATAAAGAACAAACTATATTATCGTTAAATCCTTAAATTTGTAGTGACCGTCAATCAATGAATTTTTTAGTGGATAGTTAGTGAGGATCGGTCAAAAATACCACAAAATAGTTAAAATTTGTGTTATTTTTTGACCGATCCTCACTAACCATCCACTAAAAAATGTATATTATTGTTATTAGTGTCGCTTATGAATCTTAATTAGAAAATATTGTTAAAAAAAAATGTTTGCTCATATTTTTGAATGATGACAAATCCGGATTACTGTAGGCGTTACAGTTTGGTTCATATTTTCTTGTAAATGAGTTCCACACGCCGCGTCTTGAAGTTTGCAAAAATATCTATTACCCTTTCCTTGAAAGTTGGGTCCTTTGTGCACATAAATGTCAATTCTTTTTCAATGGACAAAGTAGCCAATTCTGATAATCTTTTATTTTTCATGGCATTACGAAGGTACGTTTTGATCGTCTTCAGTATACTCATTGAACGCTCAGTCAATGCCGATGTAACTGGAATACTCAATACTAATTTCAGTAACTTTAATGTTTGTTCATACACACTATCGAGTTGATTCTCCACAATATATTCTAGCAGTTTAACACACGGAAGCATTTTATCGTCACTGTTGTAGATGTTCAATAATTCATTGCGCAATGTTACCCAGTCAAAGAATTTTGGGAACAAACATTTCATCTTTTCAAACTGGAGTTGAGGAAAATTCCTCCGAAATTCAACAAACTTTTTCTCATTTAAAAGTTCTACAAAAAATATATTTTCAAATTCGCCGAATCGGGTGTCTAGTTGCGCTGTTATAGAATCAAGAATTTCATAAACAACGTGTTTATGCACTTCACTTACAGATTCCAGCAATACATTATTAGGGTCAGCATTCATGCGCCTACATTCGTCCATACAGTTTTGCAGCACTTTATTTGAACGCAGTGCTGCGATATTTTCTTTCACTGTCCTAATTTCATTAATGCAGACATCTACATCACTGCTAGATTGTGCCTGGAGCACATTATAAATAGATGTTGAGTAAATACAAAAATTCGATCATATATGCACAAGTAAAACATGAAAGATGTCGACTTTAAAATATTTAGGAGACCAATTGCAGCACTCGCAGACTCAGGATCCCAGTCATCACACTCGATAATGTGAGAAACCGCACGATATAGTTCTTTCTAATGTTCTTTGATTGTTGAAACTGCCCGCAAATGGTAATTCCAACGGGTTGATGTTGGGTGAGGAAGTTTAAATCCTTGTTCTCGGAGTAAATCAGATCTAGCAGCAGATCTGAAGAAACTATGAAATTCAGTTAAATTACAAATAAACAATTTAACTTCTTTAACATTTTTTGCATGAGTAACAAGACCAAATTAAGTTGGTGAGCATAGCAATGCACAAATATTGCCTGTGGACACTGTTGACGAACAAGGGTTTGTACTCCACCGTGACGACCAGCCATCACTGAAGCACCCTCATATGTTTGGCTTATTAATTTATTTTCAATGGTATATTCTTTCAAAGCTGAAATGATTTTATTAGCCAAGCCTTCTGCGCTTTTGTTAGAAGAAACATAAAAAAAGCCTAAAAAACGTTCCTCAGTTTTCAAACCACGAACATATCGCACATTTATACTCAGTTGTGCTTTAACAGATACGTCGGTTGTTCGTCAGCTTGAACGGAAACAAAATCAGCCTTGTTTATTTCATCACAAATTGTTTCATTAATAACGATGGAAACAGACTCGATTAAATCATTCTGAATTTCAGAACATGTGCCTTTAAATACAGTGCTGGTTTCTATATGTTCCTGCATGAAAGACTTCCATTTCCAATAAATTTAAAGTTTCTAAATAATTGCCCTTATTAAGAGACTGCTCATTTTCCTTATGGCCCCCTAAAAGCTGACTCTTGCCTCCCTAAATAACAAACAGCATCTATCAAACGGCCTTCTGTTATCCTTCGATTTTGAGCCACATTTTCATTGTGTTGCTCTGCTTGAATTGTAGCTGATTCGGTTAAGCAATGTTCTATTCATGTCCCAGCATGTGAAACATCTCAGAATTTTTTATGAGTTTTGCTACCAGCATGTTTAGCGGCTTTAGCTTCAAACTTTTTTATAGTGCCTACTCCAACTTTGCTCCATGGTTCCTCTCCATTAAACATCAAACAATAATAGCAGTGCAGAGTTTTGTTTCGCTTACAACCAGAGAGCCATCTATATTTACTATACCAAACTTTCTGAAATTTTCTGACAATTTTTCCATCTTCTGCGACAAATCTAAAGGCAGCCGAGATATTTTTGACTTTAGCAATATCTTTTCCTCTAAAGGTAACGTACTGATTTCGTATTTTAACAAAAATTCTAGTGAATCGAAGTTGTCAAAGTTCATATCAAATACTTCTGCGACAGAACTGGTACTAACTGTATTCATTTTGCTGCATTAAGTCAATTAAACAGTATGCTTAAAACACCTAAAGGACGACACATAAAAATGTGTTTCAATAAATAATTAGTACGTAAATGATCACACACTTCTTAGTCTATAACACTATATACAAAATTAAAAATAATTTGTAAACTCAACAAAAACAAATATTCACTACGCGCGCATAATGAAACAAACACAGGCGGCCAGGCGAAAATTCTGTACTATTCAGTCAGGGGAGACGTGTCTTTTGACGTGATGTACTGGACATATGACTATGCTGCGCGCGCAGGTCCCTTCCCGTTGTCATCCACCAAAGCCCTCCTCACCTCCAGCCATGTTGAAAAGACATTCCGAGTAACGTCCTACCCTGATACTCTGCGTACAGTTCCATCGCACAGCAAGGTTCCGTGGGTCACACGGTCGCCTAATACAGTATTTAACTTCTTAAATTAGTTTTATATCCTTTCTGAGTATCTTACTCATCTTAATCCATAAATAAAAGTTAATTACATTATGAATAAATTATTTGGGGAGACCCTGACGATTCGCCACTGATAATAATGTTGTTAAGGTCATCTGAAGAAGCTTTAATAGTTTTGTTTATTACAAAGTATGAACAGTTTTTAACTTGAAGCGGTTTACTGTCTGCAGCGTTGTAAAGTTATTCAAACCTTACCGTAAATTGTAAGGTTTAATGAAATGCGTACTTCCAGCAGTTCCTTTATTTGGTCAAAGAGCATTTATAACCATTTTCTAATTCTTGATGTTACTTTTGTTTAAAGCTCTTCTCTCTTTATCTGGATGCTTATAGTGTCCTTCTCATACCGCCCAAGGATGTCAGAACGATGACATCAGAATGTAAAGACATTTCCAAATGAAATTTCCTTTCCAAAACGTAGAACTTACAAATAGGCATTCGTATACTTGACACGAATCTTAATACGCATTGAATTAGTCTGGAAAACAAAAGAGTTCGGGGTACTGTCCATGGTAAAAAGCCTATTATAAAATTTAGATGCGGCGAAATTATATGTTGAAATAATTATTCCAAAAAATGTGTATTTCCATTGAATCGATTATAAATGTATAATTTGTCTAGTCTTTAATCTTACAAATTTATCCAGTATGTCGAAATTAATGTGGTTTTAAATGATTGTTACTGGATTTAATTTCATTACGTTTTTGTGGTGCGTGTGTTCAATGACTAACAGTAACCCGCACAATGAGGTGTCTGAATTATCTTGCTTTTATGATTTAAATTAATAAACTATTTTTTTTTTTCAGTGAATCTTACCGGCCAAGGCCGGGTTGGAGTATCGGATTTCGAATTGCTGAAGGTTCTCGGCACCGGAGGTGAGTACCCAAAATGTTCTAAAGCTGTAGTAAAAAAAAAACTAATTTCTGAAAGAAAATTTTCTTGTTTACGTGTGTCTGCTGTCTACTGAAGCTAAAGATAAGAGAGAGACTGTGTGTGTGTGTGTGTGTGTGTGTGTGTGTGTGTGTGTGTGTGAGAGAGAGAGAGAGAGAGAGAGAGAGAAATGCCACTTAAATATTACCTTTTAAATAAACGATAGTGGGGATCCAAAATTGTATGTTAGTCGAACACTTCTTAATGGGGGTAGCACTAAAAAATGAGTTACATGAAGGAACGTGACAACAGTTAGAGAAATATCCCATTGTGCATTTGTATCGGAAAGTAGGTAAGCCAGATGTGTTCATATCATTATCGCAAATCTTGAAGTAGTCGAATATTCCATCGTACAATTTCGCAGAAAGAAGTGCGCTTATTTTGTTCAAACATACCTGTCTGTGTATTATTCCCAGAATACGAGGCGATTGTAAAACTTTTCCCAAGGTAAAATCAAAGTGCGACTCTCTCTCTCTCTCTCTCTCTCTCTCTCTCTCTCTCTCTCTCTCTCTCTCTCTCTCTCTCTCTCTCTCTCTCTCTCTCTCTCTCTCTCTCCCTCCCTCCCTCCCTCTCTCTCCCTCTCTCTCCCCCCTGTGTGTGTGTGTGTGTGTGTGTGTGTGTGTGTGTGTGTGTGTGTGTGTGTGTGTGTGTGTGTGTGTGTGTGTGTGTGTGTGTGTGTGTGTGTCATTCCCTCCCATAAGTAGTCTTGCTGCGTAGCAAGTATTGATTTATGGTTTCGTCTGTGGAGAAAACATGAAACAGCATTTAGTTCAAATACATGTTTCCATCCAGTTTTGCTCCCGAGACTTGTTGAAGAGATTGTGGCTTTTATCATTTTAAAGAATATTCACTTCATCGTAAATAATTGTCCTCGTCTCGGGCTCGCCTGCGAATTTCCTCGCGTTCGGGTATTTCCAGTTAATTAAATACGTTCGAAATCATAGTATGAACAACTTTTTATCGTTCGGTGTTAACAACTGCTTGTAGGCCTACGTAGTTTCAAACTTTAGGACACGCTGTAATGTGTCTAGGTTAGAATCTAATTGCTGGGCTCACATCTCCGTCTGTTTTAGTTATAAACCTTATACTTACGTATTCGTTATCACAAACGGATTTAGAACATAGATTTAGGTTAATAAAAAATGCTACACGGATGCGACCCTTAATAATGCGTAAAATATACTAATTAAGTACATATAAATTAAACTTGAGTCTTTTAAAGGTATTTGCAAAGAACGTGTTACGTTTCACATTCATTGTTCACTTCATACGTTACCGTACTACAGATAACAATATAAGAATTTAGTTTTTATTTTTAACCGTTTCCTTTATTTTGAAGTAATTCAGGCTCTTGTAAACAAGGGAATTTTCTTAACAGATATCTGTATTCAGCGCACGTATGACGTTTGGCTGAAGAGCAAAAAAATCCCCGATAAGTGTAAGGTAGTGAAGTTACGTCACAGCCCGTTGTTATTGTGATAATTTGTGTTATCAAATTAAGTAGTTATTTATATCGTGCAGCAGGGGTTTGCACAGTACGCTGTGTCGTTTGTGTCGAATTAAGCTGCTATATTCCGTTTTCACCTGAGCGAAATATGTCGTTCTCCGTTTGCCGGATTGCATTATCGATTGTACGCGCAGTTTAGCGTGATATTTCCCGTAATATTTCAACGAAAACTGTTGGCAACGTATTTTTGATAGTAAAACAGTGGTTTTGTATTCCAGTTGCGAAATTTTACGAAACACTTCAGTTTGTCAGTGTTTATCAGCTGTCTGTTGCTAACATCACGTCGGGAAGTTTTAATTATTATTTTGTTCCGTGTCTGAAATCGAAAACGTCCAGCTCGTACATAGTCAGTCAGTCTTTGTGTAGATTAACGGGAAAAAGCGTGAGTTCCGTGAATTCGATTGCTTTTGGTTATAGATACAGTGCATGTGATAAAACTTGAGGGTATGCAGTCCAGCAGTTGGGGCATTGTGGGTTTGAATCTACCGGATAGATGTCGTTATCAACTCGGACTCCGGTGGAGAAATCAAAGTAATCCAGATTAGAGCTGCTCACATTACGTTTATTCCATATTATGCGGCCTGAATCACGTGACCTACTTTGGCTTCACACCATGTAAAAACGGGTACAAAACGGTAAGAGGAAAAAAGAGAGTAAAAGTGACATGAGAAACTGACCATATAATGTTAAAAATTTTCTTCTAATGTCTCTCTTACAGCTTATTGCTGGGCCATGAGACAGTGAGTCATGGACGTTGTCTGAGAGAAACAAATGAAAGATGAAGATTAGACAAGAGAAAGCTGGACTGATTAAAACAAAAAGATAGAATATGGAACAAGACAACTTAGGATAGATCCTATACAATGTAAAGTAGTAGGAACACGTGCGACGAATGATGGAAGGAAGTAAGGACAACTATGGGAGCACGCGAAACAAAAGCATAAAGAAAAAAATAAAAAGGCAGGGAGAACGTGGATAGGAAGGTATGATGAGGACCATAAGCGGGGAGGTATGCAGAAGGAGTCGGAAGATACAGAGAGATGTGTATGCTATGACTTAAGCTGTGGTAGAATTTATTATGTATTTATGATCTATTGTCTATTGTGGTTTCGTTTTAACTTTTTTTGTTTTGTTTTGTAGTGACATTGTGTGTTTGATAATGGTAAATGTTTTCCCTGTACCTTACGGTAGGAGGAGGACGACGTGTTAAAATAGATAAATGAAACAGGAGTTTATAATTTTATCCTTAGTTCTATAATAGAATTACAAAATCATTATAGAATGTAAATGAATAATCTTAAAAAATGAAGTGTCTCAGTCTCGTGTCAGAATCAACGTTGTGAGGCGTTAGGCAGGTTTTTCAAGGGGTTAATGGCTAGAAGTCGTTTTGAAAGAGAAATCGATGAATGCAAGCAAGCAGACTGCCGGACGTACAGCGGCGCGACGTTGGTAGCCTACATATGCAGGGGCAAAATCCTCAAGGACGTTCAACCAGTCAACTTCGCACACAAAACATACGTACCCTATAGTATATACTATCGACCTGGACGAGGCCGATGTCACTACTCCTGAACTACTCCTATACAGCCCCAAAGAATGATAGACGTTTGTCTTTAACCTCTGGCAAATAAGCGTATAAACACTAATAATAAGCGTATAAACACTAATAACGTACTTTAACAAAAAAAAACAGACAATTCTGTTCGTTACGGTATCTTTTTCGTAAGCGTTTCTCGATTCTTAATGGAAGTTCAAGGCGGGCGTAATTCAATAAAGGCACTATCTCTTGGTACGTAACTAAACTACTGCGCCACAGTTCTCAATTAATTGTGTTTCCCGTAGCATGTACATTGCACGTTATTGCGAAATCTCTTCCACATGTTTTCTTACACTGGATTCTGCGTTGTTGAAACTCTGATTTTACATGTATTTTATTTAAAAAATAAAACTGATATAAAATCATTTATATTATGTTAACAAATAAATACATGGTTTTTTATAATAAGTAGCCTATTATGAGTTCTTGTGATCTGAATGTAGATAGTTTAAATATTTTATTTCTCGCGTATAAATATCATGCCGCGTCACACACACACACACACACACACACACACACACACACACACACACACACACACACACACACACACACACACACACACACACACACACACACACACACACACACACACACACACACACACAGTAAAAGGCATCGAGTCTGCTTGGAGCGAAAGTTATATAATTGCGGTTTATGAGTTGTATGATATTCGCTAATTACCATGCGTGTTTTCCCATTTGCGATGCAATTAAGCGAAGACATTTATGGGTTAGATATGATCGGGTGGAGAAGTGGACAGCGCGTTCGCGACAAAGTGGGACGTTGTAGGTTTTAATCTACCCTAGATTTATCGTTTATCAACGTGGACTCCGGTGGGGGGGGGGGGGAATAAAAGGCAGTTAGCTCAATGTTACATTGTCCGTACTGTATATCGTGCGGCCGAAACCACGTGACCTACTTCGGCTCAAACCATGTAAAGGGCACACAAAAGCGTGAGAACAAAAAGACAATCAACGTGACCTGAGGAAATAAGTAATGTTTGAAATTTTCTTCCAAGTCGCTCTTACTCCTGTTTAACATTCACTTGTCAGTAAGCGAACTTATAATATTTGTTTTATTTTCGTAAGTCGTACCGGTTCAGAATAAGTGGGAAGATCTTAAACACTTAAGCGAAAGCCTAAAGATTTAAGACAGATCTCGATGTATCAGAAGGAGGTTTTCGCAAAAGTCATTTATTTTTCTGATTCTATGAAGTTACTAAAACCAGAAATCGGTTGAAAGAAAGAAATTCAAGGAAGGAAATTAAATTGGCAGGGATTACCTTAGAAAACGACCAGCTTAGAAAACTGGTGGAAGGAAGGGAACCCAAAAGATTCTCTTAGCAGAGGATGACCGAGGATCACATGGAGAATAGTAATCCTCTTAGAGGGAGAATTAAAACCAACCGTGTCAGATGAAAACGACTGATGGAGTAATGTTTCTCGCTGACATGATAGACTTTGGGTATGAAGCTATTTTGCTTCAAGAAATTGTATAACATAGGTTATGCATGCCATTGCATAGTTTCTTATACTGGTGGTTGTAGACTATATTTTAAACTACCAGTCTTAAGCGAGAACATTATGACATGTTTATTGATAAATAATTGTGTATTATTTTTCAGAATGTTTTGTTTTCATCGTTATTGCATTCAACTCGTAATACGTTTCCCAAAAGCATAGAGTATTGTAAATATAATAACGTAAGTACTATGTTTGTGCGTAAAATGTGTGCTGTAATATTTGTGTGTAAAACAATCGCTGTAATATATTTTCATATAGTTGTGCTGTGTGTGTAAAGTTAGTATTAATGAAAACGGTGAGAAACGTGAAGCGACCTTAAGTGCTGACTGAGAGAGGTTTTGAAGAATTTCTATTTAAAGTAACAGAACAATTGCAATTCCCATTTAAAGCGTATCGTAGTAGCGGAAAAAATTCAGCCGAACGACAGTGGAGATTAAGCAGCCCGCCGTAGAGAAGAAGATACCGTCTGATTGAAGGATAATGACAAGAAGAAGCGACTAGTGCAAGTCTGCATATCTGAAATAGTTTGCCCATTGAAAGTATGAAGTAGTGAAGAGTTGAACGACCGCGGCGCACAATTACCAACTCACTACAGTGCTAACGGAGCTACACGCTTTGATAGTCCTGCCTGCCACATAACCGTACGGCATACTGTTCGTATCCTAACCGCTTCGACTCCTGGTTGCGGTGCTGTTCATTCATTCGTCGTTCCTTATCAGGTTCATTCAGTGGATCTGTGAGTACTTTGCGCGTGTACATTGGTGATTGACATGGTTTGTATTTTCTTTAAACCGTGACGTAAGGGTGCTGTCTCCAATTTTAATGCTTCGTGTAATTTCGGCGTCTTATGGAATCCTTACTAAAATTACTGTATGTGAGGATACTGAACCATTTATGTGTCCGGAAAGTTTCTGTCTCCAACTTTAATCCTTCGTGTAATTTGGGCGTCTTATGGAATCCTCACTAAAATTACTGTATGTATGGATACTGAACCATTTATGTCCGGAAATTTTCGACTATAACCTAATAAATAAACCTAATTCGAGTGTTAAGTATAAACCTAACGGTAGCTATTGTTCGACTGGGTTGAACACTATGTGGATAATAGAAGTAATTATAAAGTAATTTGTAATGACTTTTACATCTACATTTGGTGATTGCTATGAGAAGAAATAGCAAATTGCTCGTATTCTCCCAACCACGAGAGTTACAAAGTTAGCGTCGAGCACCTGTAGGCAATCCGTTAAACCATTTGCTGTTTTTCAGTGATATGTGAGCAACTCTTTTGTACTGAACTAGACCATTTGTGGAAATCGTTGACTTATTATTGAAAGTTGGCTAAAAGTAATATTTCAATACATTGTATTGGACGAATAAACGGTTATCACACGAGTACTTACTAGGTTAAACTCGTAAATTAGGTTTAATGTCTTTATAACTAATTAGATCAATTAAACATGAGAATTTTTTGGGTTATGCACTCCTTTTCATGTGTTGTAGTGTAGTAGGTTCCTGTAGAATAATAGTCGATATTCTCAGTTGCGGCTTATGGAGAACACAACGGAAGTTAACTAACGCCTGTCAAAACAAAGAAACGTTGCTAAACCGTACTCGTTCCCTGAACGTTGCTTGAAACTTTTTTCAAGGAACTGTTAATTAAAATGTACGTGTGTGTTCGTGTGTGACAAAGGAAGAGACGGAGAGAGAACAGAGAGAGCGAGAGGGATACCAAAACAGGGATAAGTGATCGCTCTGTCTTGTGAGCGCGTCGTGTCGGCTTACTATCACGTTTGAGCTCCTCGGTGTAGTGTCGTAGAAAGTGTACTCTGCCGGTAAACAACTTTTTGTGGCGATTGCAAACGTTTTCAGACCCGGCTGCATGCCTGTTTATACACTAATTTGTAAAAATTTGAGCTATTCCGTGTATCGCACGCACGCGCGCGCGCACACACACACCGGCCTTCTTGGCACTAACGCAAATAAAGGATGATTCAACGGAATAGAATTTCCCGCGTCTGTACGATGTCTGTCATTCGCTGCGGTAAGGGTTTGTTACTGCCGTTTAGAAAATCTGGAGACTGGAAAATATTTAGCGCCACTGCAGTATTGTAAATAACATCGAATGTTCGTCCGGATTTTGTAGATCTGAACGGTGATGTAAACTTTATGTTATCGTAATTATTCGGGTTTTGGCAATCAGTGCCTCTTGCTTAATTTTCACTGTGCTTACATAGTTTCGTGTTAAAAAAAAAATCGCTGAATTAAACTAAAAATGGGACCACGTAAGTGTGGTGCCGACTAGATCTCTTAGATTGTAAACACAGGCCTATTGCTGCATCCCGATTGTCACAGTTGGATATTATAGTTTTGAAATATTGTGTTTGATCAAATCAAGATAAGATTTTAGTTACTTAAATAAGTCCGAGAGAGGACAGTCTCATGGGAAATAATCTGTTAGAGTGTACGGACCGAACTGTTTCGATATAGGTCACTTGTGGAAAACCGAATCGCAGAAAAGAAAAACAGTATAAAAATTCTTTCCAAACGACGGAGTTGTTGGCGAAATATTGAGTCGACACCGTGAGGTAAAAGAAGTGTACGGGGACGTCGTCGTGTCAAACATTCCGCTTACGCTATGCTGGTTTGTTACGATTATTTCAGCCGGTGTGGATTATATCGTATTACCTATTCTAGTTAAGGACTACGTCTCCGTTTATTCTGCCAGCATAGATTATAGAATTAGAATTTTTTGTTTAATTATGGAGGAAGATGGAGTCTTAAAAGACCCAGGCGACTTCGTTGTGATCGTCAAATCTTCGTGTACTCTTATTTTTGTTAGTAACGTGTTCATACGGTTTACTAATAATAACAACAGCATCAACTGTTATTATGTGAGACGTATCAAAACAAGCTTCGAGGCGACTGCGGTATTGCCATACGCATAACCAAGTGTAACGTGCCACAATGCGGATGGCGAGGGGCGGGGAAGAGCTCTTACTATTGCGTAACCTCGAAGCTTATAATGCCAAGTCCCGTACTATAACAGTTGATATCAAGTATTATTATTATTTTATGTATAATAAAGGTTTTTGTTAACAGAAAAAGACTGTTTATTAAAAACTCCTTGACACGTCGCGTACAAACATACGATGATGTCGCATAGTAGGTAAACGCCCCCTTGTGTTCACTTGAGACGTTAAACCCGTTACAGGAGAATTCGTTTCTAATTTTAGAAGAGGCGCTTCGTGTTGCATATGTAGCACACAAAGGCGCGCGCGCACACACACATACACACACCGGTTATAAATTACTCGTAATCAACACTGTTTACGAGTTGTTTCGCTTTGTTTTGTATCCACGTGCGAGCGTGTAATCCTTTTCTGTTATTTCCTTATTCAAGAGCTGATTAGTTTCAGCCTTGTTTTGATTTTTCTCGTACGCAGCATACGTGTTTAGTACGAGACTCTTGGTTAAACGTTCGTTCTAGCGATAGCTGTGCATTCTGTTATTCCTATTTCAGTTCCGTTTCCGTTTTTGGTTAACGATTTCAATTTCAAATACTGTCACGTGTGTGCGAATGAATTCGTTCAGTATTTGTCTTTTTATTCGGCATTAACTTCGTTAGTACTCGTGTGCAATATCTCGGTCAGGATGTCTAAATGATGAATACGAGATCTTGAGGAACATAATGTTCCTTCAATAGTTACTAACTAATTTTCATAGATTATTTTCGTATCATGAGAGTCTAAAGAAGGTTAATTGTGTAAAATGTGCTAAAGGTATATTACAAATTTACTGTAATACGTTATATATTTACCAATAGCTTTTATGATGTGTATGTCGTATTTACTTATTCGGCCTTGTGTAACTTTTAATGTAGTGCGAGTTATATTTATTTTTATAATTCAAACATTTCTTCACTGTCAACTGTAAATAATAATAATAATAATATGTTTTAATAATAACATGAAATTTATAATCTATATCTCTCCTACACGATCACTGTTAATTATTTCATCATACCTACGGACGTATTTAAGGGGGGGCGAACGGGACCGAACCCCCCCCCCAGAGGGTAGAAACATTTTTAAGAGAAATTTTGTTAATATCTTAATTTTTAGACCGTTTTATTCTTTTCCCAGCTGTGTACGCTAGTATAGTAGTAACTCTTTTTAAATGGCCTATACGAACAGGTTTATTACTCAGCATTTACGTTTGAAATATGAAGTATAGGAAAATCAATTCAGTCAACAAGTATCTTGTAAACAGTGTCTCAATAAAGCGTTTTTTTATTGTGCTATTACCGTTTACTTTAATGGGACTGATTTCACAATGTTATCACACGTTTTTCAGCCACTTTGAACATAGTATTATTGATTAGTCTAGTTTTTTCTTTTGTATGAAGTCTCTTCGACCGGAGATACCCCCTCAGAGCCAAATTCTAGACACGGTACTGTAGGCCTAGTTATTTTTTTTCTAGTCTAACTTTTTTTAAATTCTCAGTAAGACACTTTATTCCTAACTTGTGTCCAATCTTTGCACATGCTAGTATATTTCTCGTCTATGCATTGCTTTATCATCTCGTCATAGCATTAAAGTTTGTATCCGCCTTCAGTTCACGTTTCGAAACTCAGGAATACTTTACCTGCTTACATCCTGTCCCGTTTCAGATTTTTGTTTCATGATTAGTGTGAAAGCGTTGGCGTGTTAAAAATTTCTAAACTGAACGTACAGTAGCTTCCGTTCATTTGTTTCAGGTTGTATTTAGGCGCTAGGCGTCCTCAGTGACTCGAGCTTAGCCATTTATTAATGGATTTCCCGTAAATACTGACCGTCTTTACTGACTGTCTTGCCAAATTATAACTAACGAAAACGATTCAGTCGGGGTTTATGCATTGCGTTTGCTGTACCGTACTGCATTAATTTACGCGTTTAGAGAAGTACATTTTCTACCGTGTTATCTTGTGCCGCGGGATAGAATAAAAACTACACCAGGTTTTTTTTTAAAAAACTGAAATTAATCGAAGTATGAAGGAGAGAGGAGAACGGTGCACAGCACAAAGGGTGAGCTAGAGTGAGAGGTCACGATTTAACGGTGAAAAGTAGGCGCAGAGGCAGCAGGCAGGTTCATTCACCGTGGCCGGGATAAGGCACGATAAGTTTTGCACTGATTACTGAAGGCCGTCTGTAGCGTTCCCTACTTGTGTTACACGATCGTGACCTAAGACATAATTACAGCGTCTGTTTGACAGCAACACACACACACACACACACACACACACACACACACACACACACACACACACACACACACACACACACAGAGCCGTCTGGCGGCGGCGGCGGCAGTGTATCGCCTGCGTGTAAACTTCAACAAATATAACGTTTTAGATCGCTCAGAACGCCGGCCGGATCTGCTTGCTGTTCGCGGTGATGTTCACGAAGGTAAAAATCATTTAGAATGTGCATCATGTATTCACGTTACAAGAGTGCAATATATTTTTGGTGCTTGAGAACGCGCGCGCATTTGTTTCTCCGCCTTTGTAGCAGAAGAGTTGTTTACAGGCGTGTTTCAGTTATTTAAGACCGTTTTCTTGAGTCTTTGTGAATTATTTCTGCACTGGTTTTATATAATGAGGTTAAAAAAATATATACCTATATCGTTATTTTAACAGAAACCTTAATTTTAGATGGACGAAATGTCGAAAGCACAGTAAAGAATGAATTCATATGTGTGACACACTCCTATGACCTGACTAAAAAAACGTGTGCAAGTAACGTCGTATGGAGTGAATCACGTGGAAGAGACGGATGAAGTGGGTTCTGTTAGACCTGCACATAAACTTTGAGACATAGACTTGGTTGCTTGCCCTACGCGGTATACTGTCATTGCGTTTGCGCAGAAATAAAGATTCGATCGTTTATTTAGTTATTTATTTTTACCAATTTGTTTCGTTTTTATCTCTCCCTACGTTTCGTGCGGGGGCGGTAAGATAGCGACGAAAACTGAGAGGGGGAGTGAAAGGTAGGAGAAAGTTGGGAGTAGAGAGTCGTGACAGAAGGAGTGTTGAGAGGAGACCGATTTATTGTTATCGCTTGACTCTTTTAACGACCTCCGTACATACTGTAAAACGCTAGTTCACAAAGTCGTCTTTGAAAATAAAACTTACAAAATTTGATAGTATCAGGTGCATAGAAAACGAGAAGGTATGTTATTTCCGGATACGGAACTTCGGTGTCATTGTTTAAGATTATTAAATTAATTTTTAATATACGACCCTTTTTCTATTGCCAATTAATTTAGCGGACTGGGTCAGTGACTGGAGGTTATGCGAATCGTAGTAGCATCTGAGTAGAAGCGGGCGGAAGTTGCCTAAAATGAAAAATATGAACTCTGAAACGGTTGTAACCCACGGACGCATTGCTCACATTTGTCGTGTTAAGCGTCTGAATTTTCAGATAAAAGTTATGCAGGCAATAGTCAGCATCGCGGCCATTGTAGTATCTCAATTCAATCGTATTACCACCAGGTATTTTCCAGTAGCGATCGGTAAACAAGTCTGCCAACACGGATTACCAAGCGTGTAACAATTAATTAGAATATGATTTAATAAGTGGAGAAAAACGTTAAAAACTGCATTTCCATTTGCGTTCGGTCAAGTGTTCCAGTCATTACACGTGCTAGTAGATTTGATGAAGAATGCCTTCCACGTACTGCACTGATGAAAGACTATTTTCATCGGTAATACGGCTAATGCGTTTCGCTAGTGAAAGTTGAGTTTAAATTGTTTTTGCCTGCAGAGAGAACGTGTGTTTGACGTGTCTTCGTATTAGAACGGTTGTGCGGTGGCAGGATTCTCTGTAAAACGTTAGCTGTCACAACATCGCTAAGTATCTGAACCTCTGTCAACCCTTCCGCTTGTTGACAGCGGTGATTCGGTTCCCCTAACAGATAAACATGTTAGCCTGTCTGATTGCAGCGATGTCAAAAAAAAAAAAAAAACACGGTCGTGCGTTAGGAGTGTGGAACATCCCGTCTGCTTTTTGAACAAACTGGTGTAAACAAGATGGTAATGCGTTGACGAGAAAACAAAAATCAAACATTAATATAAATGCGTTTTGTTATATGGGACTGGTTTGTTTGGAGACATTTCCCGTACGACAATTATACCACAACCCGATTGGAAAGCGTTCCGTAAAGCAATGCTTTAATAAGTTTATCCATTCAACAGTCTTAACTCTCGCTGACTGTGAATCATATTCCTTGTTCAAGAGTTGATTGCTAGTAGGTATACAAGGGTTTGGGGTGGAAATTTGCTGTTGGGAAACAGTGTAAAAAGGGGAATAGTAGGGAATATTACGTCGTTTCGATGAAAGGGCTGCGGAGAGCCTGAGGATGGTGTAATTCTTTTTTATCATACGTACGTGCTGCATCTCGACCGCGCGGCCCGGCTGTGTATTTAATCCAGATATACGAGTCGCGATGGAAAAACGCTGTGTACTCAACGATATGGTTTTCTGTATGCATTTTCTTCACCTCATGAAAAGTTGTATAGTGTTTTACTTCTTAAGGATGTATCCATTACTACTGAAAGCCATTGAAGGGCTATGTTAGAAAATAAAACTGTTTCTGTGGCATATTTTTAAAAAGTTACTGTGGTATTTGGAAATCCGAAACCACTACTAGTATTGTAAGGCTAGTTTAGAACATTAATAGAGACAGTAGTGTAAAGGGAGTCTTTAAGGAACTGAGGGTAACATACAGGCAAATATAAAAGGAAAGACGTATGGGGAAATGGACGTGTACTGAAGTGAGGAGCACAAACGAATGAAGGAATGACAGTGTAACAGAATCGAATATCAGTGAACAGCATATTATATGAAGACGACAGAGTTTGTTTCGTGCACGTGAGACGCTTTTATTGTTCGCGTTCGCACGTTTTGAAACGCTGGAATGAATCACAGAACAATGTCAAAGTCAATACTGACAATAAGCCACGAGCAAGTTCGTCGCTGCGGTCTCCTCCAACGTCAAGTGACTTATTGCATCACATGACGATCGCAGTCCGTGTAAGTGGACAGTTGCCATGGTACCCTGCCATGACAACGCTGGTGGAAAATTTTCGTCTGTCCTGAAACCCTGCAGGAGTAAAAACAAATCTTAAAAAAAAAAACTCGCAGTCGTATATAAACTTTCATCTGAACTATTACAACTTCGTTGATGTGGGTCTGGAAGAAATTAGTTGATATTACTTTGTCCTCATGTTCGTTCCATTACTGGCATTGCAAGTAATTGTCCTTGGAATATATTCTGACTAATATTGCGTATACGAAGTTGTGTCCACTTCTGTACGTGACATGTTAACATTTTACCGTGAACAGATTGTTACTCTTCATTGCGTAACAGGATTAACTGAGAGACTGAGACGTGTAGAGTTGACTGATCGTGTACAGTATTAAGAAATAAGATTGATAACAAATAACGATAAAAAAATCAACCATTCTTATTGACGTTTGAAATGCATAATAAATGAAATAGTCGTCTTAACATCTTCCGGTCGGAGAGTTTTTTAAATCTAAGCCACACGCGGATCGTTCCAGTTTAGGTTCGTACCTGGCGATCGCCACCTGTTTTTTTTCTGAAGTTGGCCACGTTCCGTAGTGATACACAAGAACGTGTTCACGCGTAGCGTTGGCGATGTTAACCTATGGCAAGGCACCAACGGGCGCTTCTAGCGTGGCACGCTATTTACGCCATGTAATAACCTATAGGACAGCTTTGTCTTTGTGACTTCGAAAGTCAAAAATTTTGTTTTTTTTTTGCACGATCCATCGGGTATTTTATTTTTGTGTATATTATTAATAATGTTTTTAAATCTGTCGCTTCTGCTTCACGTCATATTTTATGTGCTTTGAAACGGTTAGGTGTTTTCTTTTGTATAGGCCTATAACACACACACACACACACGCGCGCGCGCGCGCGCGCACGCGCGCACGCACAAAACAGTAGTGCAGAGAACAGAAAAAGTGATCGAAACATAATTTAGAAATCGAATAGATAGACGATAAGGATCTAAGTTAACTTAGACATCCATTAAGGGAACAACTCTATCCTTGGAAACTAGGAAATGTTTCTTCGGTAGGCGGAAAAGGTGTTTGAAAGAGTATAGGACATTTTTTTTCGAAAGGCGGAGATCCAAAAGGGCAATGATCTTTACGTTAAAGTTCGTCAGGAAACCTCATTTGAGATAAAAGTGTCCACAACGGCAGACGCTTACGCATTATTCTTGATATTTATTCTCAAGAAGAGATAACTTTGAAAATACAGGTGCCTGCAGGCATTATACATTGCAAATATATCATGAGACAGGAATCAGTTATTAGCGTGGACTATCGGACGGGCACCTGCCGGGTCGAAATCCGGTTTAATTATTGTGGTTACGTACGCGCACGCACCTATACACACGCGCGTAATATATCAGTATATGTACGGTGAGGTTGTCGCGTGAATAGTAATGTACAATACAGATAGGGGTGGTATTGTGTTTGTGTACACACATAGGCTACACACACACAAGCACGTGGTTGTTCACGGGTCGACGTCCGGGGGGGAGAGGGTCAATGTCTCGCTTCCTTCAAGATGTTGGATGACTCCAGCACGTGTAGCCTAAATGATAACCGACTATCTACTGTATACTAAATTAACGATATTAAGGCTCATTTAATGCAGCTCAACATGCAAACGACCGTTATCTTTTAAGTTTTATCAGTGACGTTTTGAATTTCGTATTTTGTTCACCTGTGCAGTGGAACTCATTTGGAGAAATGTATACAAATTTTAGCAAACACGTTAGGATTTGTATTGTGATAACTGTGTAATGTAAAATCGCGTCTCATATGTACACAAATTAACTCACAATTATGTAATCCTGAGTGAGTTGTATTATAACAGTTGATGAACTAAGGCCCGAACCGTATGTTACTTTTATACAAGCATACTCTTCAACATACGCTTTCCGTGACTCGTGTCCGTGAATATTGGTATTGTACATATATACATGTATATGATATGCAGAAACTTTAAGAGAGAAAGTGTAGTCGTCGAATGGTAGAAGGAGAGATGGTGAGAAAGAGGGAGGCGAAGAGAATGGTATATTATTTTACCACATATGATCCATTTTTTTTTTTATTTGTAAAGGCTTCTTACTTACATGCGTTTATAATCTTTAATTATTTATTAATAACACATTTATTTGTAAATCCTTCTTCTTCTCAGTCATTCCCTTCTGCCTGTCGGGTGTCGAGGTTTTCGAGAGAGCACTCCATCTCGTCCTGTCCAGTGCCAAAATGCCAAAACCTGCCAGGCTCTTTCCACACTCTTCGTGATGTTATACTCCCATTTCGTTTTCGGCCGTCCTCTTCCTCTTCTGCCTTCTGGTTTTTCCTCCCATGCTCGTCTCGGGTACCTTTCCTCATTCATCGTACAGACGTGGCCAAACCAACGCAGTTGCGAGCTTTCAATTTTATCATTTAAAGAGAATATCTTCAAATTCTTCCGGATGTTAACGTTTCTCACCCTGTTTCTACGAGTTTTATTTGTAAATCCTTTTCCACTAATTTCTTTTATTTCTGTGTTTCCTGTTTGTGTACTCGTTTTTGTAACCTCTTGACGTTCGTCTTTTGACGGTTTTCTTTTTCGTACTTATTTTATGCATTTTTTAATTTAATTTTATGCTAGGAATATAGTTTTTCATCTAGGAATATTGTATTTGAATTTTTATTTATTCTGACTCTAAATTTTTTTTAATATGCAACCTATTTCTTAGGGAAAGTAGGAATATTATTTTCATTAATGAATGCGTTACGTGGTACAGAATATGATTGCTGAAACACAGAACAGTGATTCTAAGCTCTTTTCAAGAAAGGCGAGTGTTGTTAAAAAATTTTGTTTTAAGTAAATAAAATATAAATTTTTAGGAAACTCGAAAAAACGATTTATCATAGTAGTAAATTTATATAGTATTTATACTACAGTATGTATTTGTAATAGTAGTACTGTGTGGCAGTAATGTTTAACGTTTAAGCCTGAGACCGTACTGTTATTTGATTAACTTTACGTTTGAGGCGTATGACCGTTACTAGCGTTTATAGCGCGGCAGTTACAGAGACCTGTTCCCGTGTTCAGTGCCTCTGATTACGCTGCACGAGGTGATGCTGTTCATATCTTATGAAAAAACGCACTTGATTTTCATTTAACCCAATTCAAACAACATAACCGAGTGTACAGTATTTTACAAATTAGGCTATGGGAATCGTTGTGTGGTATCAAAGCAAATCGACAATAGCCCCTTAAGTGGTAACATTTACTATTTATTTTAATTAAACGATGGAAATCGTAAAGCGTTTCGTGCGGAGTCGGGAATACGAGCAGAATTACGCGTGTTAATTATATATCTGACAAATATGCAAGTGAATTAATTATATAATTAATCAGTTATATAATTAGATAATATAATTAATTATAACAAAACGACAACGCGCTATGTAATTAAATTTGTATGCGTTATTAACCGATTGAACGCTCGTATAGCCTAAATTTATTTACCTTTTATTTGAATACGGAGCACTCTAAACATTGCCTTTACTTAGTTATTATCCAGTGGCGTGCGTAATTCGCCGCGTGACTCACGGGGTGTGCACAATAAACTCGTTACGAGCAGAATGAGTGAGTGAGAGAGAGGCAGGGATAGAGTATTACAGATTTCCCGTCAGTATCGGTAGTGGACCGTATAAAGGTAACAACATATTGTCCCACCGATTACGGAATGGACGGCAAATAAAAGTCGTAAACGTTTATTAACGCAGTTTGCACAGTGAGAAACGCCACGCCCTCCCACTCACCCCCTGCTTGTCAACTAAAAATAGTGCAGTCGCAGGAGGCGTTTGCGTAGGAGCCGTCGCGATAGGGTTGACTCACGGGCTGCCGAGTGTGACAGTTTGCATGAATAACGTCATTGTGACGTAATGTTTATTATAAACACCGACGTGTCTCCGTAAGTGATTTAATTATGTGGCATCGATTATCGGTAAACAAATGTCATGTGTTAGCTCAGAACGAAGCTGTTGGCTGTCTGGTATTAAACGTGCGTCTGTTGCAGAGTTAAGTAATTCAGTTTCACAAACAGAAAATAAAAGTGTTGCACTCGACTATGTACACAACTGTTTCTTTAATTATTTGTTGCACCTTTGATTGTATTTACTTTTACAATCACATTTTATTTCTTCGTATGGACCTTCAGTTATAAATGCTTCGGTTTTCTTTATGGCGGTCGCCACCTCTAGCATCCTACCTTCCAACGCCTGTGGTCCGTCCATTCGCCATAATATACTCTAGCCCTCTATTTTCCAATACGATGTTCACTTCAGTGTTTCAACTTTTCCTGCTCTGCCTCTTTTCCTTCTGCGTAGGGGTGTCCGTTCGATTATTCGTTTAGGCCACCTCTCGTCGACCATCCTCTGCACATGGCCATGGCGCTTCAGGTATATCCATTGAGGATAACATCGATATGTGATGATTATATCAATGTTGATTCTCATGGGCTTTCTTATTTCTGAATTCCTGTCAGTTCTTATCAACCGGCATACAGAAGAATGCTTACGCTGATACAGGTATTTTTAAAATTATGATTTCAAACGGTGCATGCGGAATGAAATCCGTACAGCCTATAAGCCTGTAATTGCCAATTTCTTAGTTACTTGAAGCTTTTGTTATCTCAGACCACAGAGGAAAATGCTCCATTAACGTCTGGCAAAGATTTTTCAGTTTTTTGTTCGTTATTAAAGGCCAAAGGTATTGCGTACGTTTCAAATGATAAGAGTTGCATTACACAAACGTTGTCTGCATAACATCGTTATGTACGTAATTGGATAAGTAAGCAGTAGGTTGCGATAAGTACATGTACAACATATCCTGGCGTGAGTGTGCGAGTGTACAGGTTATATTGTGAATACTTTACAAAAGGTGAAATATTATAGTAGATTACTGTATAATTTATAGACTCTGTCGCGCCAAGTTAGAAACGCTAAACAGCCTTGAATTAATACTAAATAGCACAGGCTGTAAGAAGATATGTATATTAAGTAAATGTAATAACGTTGATTTCATATGTAGGTTATATTAAGTAAATGTAATAACGTTGATTTCATAATTTTCTCTGTTCCGTTTCGCATTCAACGTGCTAACGTTTCTCTTTCGTGTGGACGATTTATCAGTTTTACAGCGTGCGTCAACGAACCGTCACGAGCTTCTGGCAGTATTTGACATGAAGAAAATTGAGTCTGACTTTGTACAACCAACTTTCGGTAATAATTGAGTATAGGCATACGTGTATAGGAAATGTAATGGCACACAATAGTTAGCTATTAGCGGGAAATTGAGTTCTCTTCGCGTCAGAAAAATTAAGAAACACTCAAAGAAACTTGAGGAACGTACAGAATTTGTCACTACGTTAAGACGCACTGATTCTGCCACCCGAATGTTGGGAAGCACTTGAAAGCCTACTGATTGGTGTGATAACGATTCGTAATGAAAAACCAAATAATTTGGTATTCAGTTTATTTTTTGTTTATAGATTTGAATTTCAAACGGTACAGGCGGTTCGTAAACGACTGTCGCAAAAAATTGCAGAAGCCTGTGGCTGTTTTAATTTTAATTGGACGCAACGAACGACGCATAATTTTCTTTTATAATTTTATTCAAATTTACTCCTTCTGTTTCTCATTTTTGAATTTATTTTGAACTTTTCAATGATTGTTTAAATGTACATACATATTTATAAAGGTAACTAACCGAGTACAAATTACTGGTCTACTGAGAAAACGCCTCCAATCTGATATAGGCCTAAAGGTCACACTGTTTATAGCAGTAACCCATAGACAAGTCTATTATCGCTTTTTTTGCCCCCAGCCAGGTCCACGCTGTATCTTGGTTATGTTAGGCTACCTTGTGCTACCAGTCCCACCTTCGTTTGCTCAGCCTGGGCACTTGCTCAGGGGCGCACGACATTGATGGCGCCAAACATAATGGGCTTCCTTAACGGGACTTAACGTTTCGTTAACGGGAATCTGTGTCCATTTTAAAATCAGTATTTGCACTGTTATTAACAGACTATGGCATCAAACAGAGGCCTTCCAGGGTTATCTGTTGTATTCATTTAGCCACTTTCTTACTTTCGTAATTCTGTTTAATAAACGACCAGAAGCACCGGCCTCTAATTCAACCCTATAATTAAAACAAATCATAAAAACAGTTAAATAGTTTGTACCGATAGGTGTCGTCTTTTAATTAATAATAATATTATTATTAACTGTAATAACTAAAACTGTATTTACAACAGCTCATTGATTAATTTTTGTACTCTGATACACGGTTTAATAAACGTCCAGATTATACCACTACTAATTATAAAAAGGAGTTATTAATCATTTTATTTTGAGAAGGTAATTAAATTTTTGTGTAACCATTGTGCAGGTCTGGCAGAGACCGGAAGTAGGTATGCAAGTAGGTACCGGTTGGGTAATTTCACGAAAGGTGTGCTACTGCCGCAGCGCAATGGATTCGACAATTAATTCACTAAGTAACATTTATTTATGTGTAAACTGTCCGGTGGGGGAGGCAGTACAATGACCCGACCGGAACTAATTCTGTCTTTGCATATTCTAATGAGCAATATGTTACCGATTTTGGTATGTCTGTGTACAATGAACGGCCGTGTACGTTTTCTGTTTTTATTTTGCTTCGTTTGAAGCTCAGCGCAAATTTCGTAGTTTTATGAACGCCAACAGGCCATAAATCTCCACCTCTGGTAATTACCAGAATGGTGGTGAAAATTTTGTCCCCTACAAGTGAAGACGGGTATTTCGACGTGTTTGTAGTTAGTCTGGTAGAGAAACCAGACTTCAGTTTTATCACTTCTGAGCAGTTCACTAGCAGTGGTGCAAATTGCCTGGGTCTTCCTGCAGGAATCCTTTGCGGGCCCCCTACTATCCTTACATAGGCTAATTCATGCTATTGTTCCCTCTTAAATACTAAAACCTCCTTATAGCTCTGGCAATCACTAACATTATGTAACCCAAACAGAATACATTCTCCTCAAGACTGTTTAAAATCTCTTCGTCTCTCTTCGACCAGTTAGATCGGTCAGTTATATACTTAAATCCTAAAAAGCTGTCATTAACTTTAAGTTGATGGGCCTTCCTGCTTCCGCTTCAGAAATTGAGACATAGGCCTATAGGATTATTTGACTCAACTGATCTTTTCTATTAATGTCTAGTATCCATTATTACAGAGAAAAACTAAGCAGAGTCAAAACTTTTTCAAAATAATATTTTCAACTTTTTTCGATAAAAGCTGAGGGAGTTCATTTCGCTCACTGTACTTCGGACCACTATGTCTTGCAACAATGGGTTGTGTTTACTGAAAAAATCAGTAACTGCCAAAACGTTTCCGCTAGTGGGCTGTCCTGTTGTCTCTTTATTGCCCATTAAAGTCAAAATTTGAAGCTGCCAATATCAGAGTAACAGTTACAACGGGATCCAGTATTTCGGCCCATTTAGTAGTTTCCTTTCGTAGCTCATAACGAATGACAATGCGACGCAAGCCCGGTTTCGGTGCATTGTTAACTGGAATCACCGCCCTATATTGTGCAGTTAACCAATTAATTTATACTCTTAAAGCAGATCATTAGGTACTGGTAAAATAACAGTAAAAACTAAAATGTATTTTTTTTATGAAATACGCGGAAATGTTGTTTTACTGAAGTTCAATGGTTTATACACATTCTAAAGAAATTAAGGGAAATGTTTGCGTGGGTCCCTCTAGTCAGCAAGCGCCACCCCCGCATTGAGGGCCCAACAGTTATACCACTGTTCACTACACTATTTAATGATAAGATTCGCAAATAATTTGAAAAGTGAAACATTAATATCGACTATTTGAAGTTTAAATAGGCTATTTTGCTTAACTCTGCGACCTAAAAATAAAATATATTTATTAAATTTTTCATGCTTCTGAGTGTGGTCTGAGGAGAGGGAGAAGAGAAGAGACGAGCGCGTTCTTTGACGTCATACTGTTCTGTTCTAGTTTCGTAGAGTATGGTATTATTTTTGTTAGTTAATAAATCTAACAGAAACATATAATCTATATTGTTATATTATATAATACTATATAATCTATAAAAATGTAACTTTGGTGATATTTTATAATAGCCACCTGCGTTGTTGTACATAAATGCTGCTCGGCTCGGGCAAAGAAAGTTACGTGCGCGTTATGTTACTGGAAATACTGTAATTTTGTAAAGTACAGACTGCTCTTTAAAACATAATCGATCACAAAGTCTCGATGGGATTTTCCACTGAAACTGATAAGTTGTCAACTAGAAGGGGCAACGAAACTCGTCACCACATGCCAGCACGGAAGACTGCTGCTAACTGCCGAGTATTTGATATTTCCGGTCGCAGTCTCTCCCCAACGTGAGTGAGTATAGCGTTACAGTGCCCCGGTCCCAGTCGTGACCGCAGCACGTGTAGGGTCCCGCTCCCTCGCCCTCCCCAACCCTAAATTATTATAAAATATTGTTACAATTTACTTTTCGAATCGTAGCAACTTCATAACTAATTGACGGAACATTGATTGATCTTGCTGTGGTTGCCACAACGTTGTGAAACAGGTTACTGTAAGGTCGGCTGTTGTAAACAAACAACTCGCGAGGCTGAAGACGGTCGTTGTTAATAAAAATTCGCAACAACAAGTGGACCGTTAACGTAATAGTCAACATGATCTGCGCTGTTTGTTAACACAAGGAAATTATTTTTGTTTCCAAAACTTGCTGCTCGCGCGTGTCGTCGTATTTTCCGTCACTACAACACTGTTGCGGAAACACTTTATTGTCTCGTAAATCTGTTCGTGTTATTTTTCTACTACACACTACTTTCTCGTAGCAACGTCATTGTGTTGTTCTCTCCTAACCCACGTGGTACAAACACGCGCAAGTCAAGTGTTATTTGTAATACGCAAAAATTGTGTTTTGGATCGTGTTGTTTCAGAAACGTTTTTCATGCCGCTTGTTCAGGAAGTCTATTGTAAACAAGTGTGGGACATTTTAGAAGTAATAATTACTGTTGTTTATTTATTCTTCGTTTTTGTATCTTACGAACTATAAAATTCTGACATGAGTTTGTCAGTAATTACTTCACATTAGTCTATTATACGTATAAATCATAATTACCAACGACATGAACCACTAAATAACATAGATGAAGTTTTTCATTTTGCAATTCCGGACCTACAAATTACTTAGTATTTTACTGTTATACTGAATTATGATCAAACTGTATTCTTTGTCGGGACATTTAGGACATTAAAAAAGGATATTCTTTTCAAGACATTGAATAAAGTATAATATGAGGTACATTATACAGTGTATGCCTTTTACGTGTAAATTAAAAAAAGTAGATGTTCCTTTTATCCCATCAGTCAGACTTAACATTCTAAATTATACATCGATGTTTCAATACGATTGGAATTCAAATCGTCATCATCATCATCATCATCTTCACAACACGGCGTAGGCAAGATGCTGCCTGTTCCGCCTTCAGACATCCTCCAGCCACCTCTTCCTGGGTCTACCAACACACCTTTGTCCTATAGATTTGTATTTCCAGACCTGGTTGGCCAGTCTGGAATTTCAGATTCTTTCTAAGTGTTCTCTCCACCGTTGTTTGTTATTTTTAATTTTTCATTCAAATGAAGCACGTCCTTCTTTTTGAACACCTTTTAACTTCTATTAAGAACGTCATTTCCGAGGCCTATTTACTGCGTTGTTCCTTGGTTGTTGTCCATAATTCACACCCATAGAACAGTAGTCTATAGAGACTGTCATACCTTTGTAAAAATTTAATTTTGTTTCTCGACGTACCTTGTTTCTAAAAATACGGGTCGACTGTCCCACAGATCGTGTGGAACTACCTAACTTAACATCGGTATCATAATTCCTCATTAATCATTATATTTGTTCTTATTTGTTCCTTGCCTCGAAATGGCATTACCTTTATTTTTATAAAGGTATAAAGGCACTATTCATTTTATCATGCAAAATGAAGAATAAAATCCTTCTTCTGCATCGATCTTCGTTCAGTGTAAGAGTCCTACTAGTACAAAAGTATGTTTAAGAAGGAATCTGTTTTCTAGTGAATCAGAACTGATAAAGTCGTAACGTTTTGTCGTACGTATTCCATAACTACATTCAATAATTAAGTCTGTGCGGAATGTAGGCTAAACTAGACTGTAGTAAGTACACTGACGGTGTACAGGTCGCTTGACTTTGAACGCATTTCTGTATTTATTAAAACGTCCAGCGGCTCGTGGCCCACTCAGTAGGCCTATTTCTACAAATACACAGCCGATTCAAAACAGTAATATTTTTACACTGTATAAGAATGTAATTTTTAATTGTATTATTTTAAGCTTACACTGAAACGTGTTTGCATTTCTAAAACGAATATTTTGTCCTTGTAGTTAAAATTAGCTGAAAAATAATTGTCTATATACTGTGCAAACTAAAAGTATTTGGCAAGCAGTTTTTTTTTTTTTTTAATTCAACTTCAAGAAAGTAAAAATAAGTGCACCAGACCTTCAGTTTTTTAACAACGCTGATTTTGTGTTAATTTATAAAATTATTGTGTACCCATTAATGAATATTGTACGCGCCTTGCGGAAGAGGCGTATGTCTACAGCGGTGCATGTACGCTTAGTACGATTAATAGGATTCATCACGTATTAGGCCTACGCCATCTTCTCTCGAGAATTATAATCTGTTCTATAAACACGTGTACAAGTACAGTAACAAGAGCTAGTATATTCGAACATCATTAAAATTAGCTATATCGTTACTTTGTTGCATTGTTCGAAAGTCGTATTACCCTAATACTGATGAATGCGTAAGCCCAATTTTATTAAATCTAATTTTTGTATTTAAATTTTTTACTAGACTTGTTTTTCTATAACCTTCTATGAAAATTAGTTTTCTATTTAATTTACTGCTTGTTAGCTCTAAATGTTTCTAACTTTCTTCTAAATCTGTTTTTTTTTTTTTTTTTTACTCTATAACAAGTTCGAACTCGGACATTACAAGAATTACATTATAGATTAGCGGACATGGTATAATGTAAAATGTCTGTATATTTATATTAGTATTATTAACAGTGAAATTTGGAAGTAAAAAATATTGTTTTATTGAGAATATGTCTTAACGCAGTGTAAACATTCTCTCCAAGACAAACAACACTTATCTGTTTATAGCCTCTGCAGAAATCTTATTAACATATCGTCTCTCCGATAAGGAAGTGACTCACTTAATTCTCATTAGATTAACATTAGAATTATCTTCGCAGTCAGCGTGATAAACCAATTCTGTTGGAACCTAACAATTTTCACAAATTAAACGATTGAAATATAGCCTAAATCGTGTTATGTGGAAGTATAGCATTGATTCCTGCTAGGAGTGATACATGAAGCAATAAAAGCTACAGTGTGGTCGTTTGCCAAAATTAACTGTTATTTCTTTATTAACAACGAAATACAGATTTATCGTGTAAGTCTGACATATTACCGCCCCCTTTGCGGCCGCCGCCTCGTGCCTGCTGTTTTGTTTCATTAAACCCTCTCTGACTCGGCAGCACATTACGCGACCCTGTCGTGTTTTTGATAACCAGCCAATTAATCCATTTCTTTAAGCAGTCTTGAATTTCCAAGTAACAAGCGTAGTTTCGCAGCAGAGACAAACGAACGAACAATGACCGAATTCGTCTTGGACTGGCTCCAAATCCAGAAATTACCCCAGACAGTATTTACTCCGTATGCAGTATTGCATGTGTCCACGAATTCGAAATGGGCAAGCGGTTCACTTGCTAGTACCTTATTTAACTCGGTTACACAGAAATCGTGTAACATGTGTCGCATTGTAATAACGTGCGGTTATTGTAAAGACGTCAGTATTGACACATGTGTTTTATAGAATTTTTTTAATACAAAAATCCTGTTACAGAAGAAAACGACACGTTTTTAAAAGCAGATCAACGTTGTAAATTTACCAGTGGCTTGTGACATTGAACGCCTCTAGTTGAAAAGGCGTATTAACGGTGAATGTAGACGACGATATGTCAGAGAGGAGAGGCTATGATTTGTACATTTAAAAGTCTGTATCTTCCTTACTGGTTCGTTTATGTAGATCTCTGGATGTTGTACATTTATAAATTCGATCGGTAAATATTTTTGGTTACCCATATCCTTCTTTAATGTGGCTGGCATTAATATTTCCGACAGTAATGGCTAAAATGCGACGGCATATTCTTTTATTTTTTGTCATATAAATGTGGTTAGTTCTGGTTTCAAAAATTTTAGGATTTTTCTGATTTTGTTCTCGCCAGAGAAAATAAAGTGTAAACAGAATCATTAATTACACATAAGAAAATGTTTTTTATAATCAAGATTATACAATTGTGGTAACAGTTTTGATACAAATGAATAATTCTATATATTTACATTTACGTTGAAAGCACTATAGATACGCTCGTCACCTCTCAACCACATGCCAGTTTTGTTAGTTGCGTACAGAGAGCATTTTTGGCCGTTTTGTGTGATAAGGTCAGTATTCTTATCGTTGCTGACGTTTTGTAGAAAGTAGTGTTACTTCATGGACAAAAAAAAAGTTAATAAAAATCCTGTAAGAGACTGTTAAACTGACTAGCAGCTGGAAGATGCGATTTTAATTTACATCGTGGTTACAGTTAATAGCTTTTAACTTAGCAATCAACATGGTAGCCTCCTCGTTTTTTTTCACTAATAGGCCTTCTTGTGAAGTATGAACTAGTATACTTACGGCGATGTGAAATGTTTTCGAGTATGTTTGTAGGAAGGTCTGTAAAATGTTTTCTTTAACCATTGCACGTATTTTATAATCTAAATCTGTTTCTGTGCAATCATGATAGGAAATTGAATTCAAACTGTTTTGATTAGATCTACTGATATTTAATAAAGTAGATTTTTAGTATGTAGAACTCGTAGCCTCTCTTTTCTGCCGTCGAAATGGTTTAGGAAAGGCTGATGACAGGTTGACACGAGCGGCGCGTACAAGGACGGTAGTGTGGCCAACACTACGCCTCTAACGCCTGTTCTTGCAGGTACGTTTTGCTGGTAAGTAGTTGTCCCATCGGCCTGAGACGACCTGGACGCTGAAAAATTCATCTTGATTTTATCGTGCTGCCCTAAGTCAACAGCCCATGTGCCTTGCCCGCAGATCTATTAAAGTTTGTAAGTGCAAATGATACACGTATGCGGTTGAGACTGTGTATTCGTTTGGGGTATGCAGGGAGGGTTGGGGGTTTCAGACCCTCCGAAATTTCCCATTCAGCTAGAAAGCGTAGGCTAATATTATCTCTTTTTGTTATATTATTTATAATAAGCCATAACAAATCAGTTCTGTCTTCGACTGAAACGTTGTTATGAGACGAAGTCCCCTATGATCAGGAAGAGCATATTTATCCTCTCCTATTGACCCCCCCCCTTCATTCGTTCATGTGTTCCAATATGACAGTGTTTTAATTAAAAAGTGTCAAATTAACGGAAACCGCCACAATTTTTGTACAATATTGACTTCGCGTGAACACCACAACGTGAAGAAGGAAGACGGTCGAGTTGATGTCAAAACATTAGCGTCGTCAAGCAGGTGTTTGTGCTGGACGCCATGTTATTGTTTGTCGCCACGCAACGCAACGCTCGGTTCTCTTCCAACCGGCATCACGTCATCCAGTAAATAGCACGGTACACGTACGCTTATTTAACGTGACTGATTAATTACAATGTGAATAACATACGAAATGAAGTAATTATTATTACATCGGCAAAATACTCGCGCGTTATATGGGAAAAATCGGTACGTTTGAAAGGATGTCATATTTGCGTTGTTACATGTTTATTGTGTTATACATTTCCATTAACGTTTTTTAATATGCATGTTAATTAAACCTCTGTAGAATGTATCAGTAATCGCTAGTATATACAGCATTATTATATAATTCAATGTGACCGAACCCGTCATTAGCGTATCTCTTGTTTATAGGCAGACAAAATATTTATATTTACATAAGTGTACATCCAGACGCGTCCAGGAGTTTGGAACGTTATTTATGTATTCTATAAATAGACCAGGTATTATTAGTTGTTACAAAATATCACGTAATTTATGAATGATGCTGTATGTATGTATAGTAAGTTGTTATCGTGTGTTAGGAGCAGCGTGTCTGTGACAACGTTCTTTGATTCGGTCATTCACTCGCGACGAGTATGCTGGAGCGGCATGCGCTCTCTCGCCTATATTGTGTCTGTTGAGGATCCCCGACTCGTCGTCTATTTCTAGAGGTGCGCGCCCGTTTCATTTATTCTTCGCTTTTAATTACCTTTCTGTTCGCGTTTAATTAATATCGCGACTACGGAAGTGAGGAAGAACGTAGTCAAGCGTAACCGACTCGACTACACATGTTAATTGTTGAGCCGTGTTATGTTGTCTTCATTCCGTGTAGCGTAAGAAGTAAAAGCAACGTTTAATTTATAACGTAGACACGTTTTATCGATGTTTGCTTTCTAATTTCTCGCAATTTCGTTCGAGAACAAGAGCTGAAAGTATATATCGATTGGCGCTTTGCATAATGTAATACAGTAAGTGTGAAGAGCAAACTGTGGTTTTAATTTAGTTACAAGATGGTTTATGTTTGACACCGACTTCATGGTTGTTATCGGTCGTGAACAATATCATCATCATCATCGGTTATGATGGATAGACTGTGAAAGTTATGTCCCATTTTCCTTCCGCACATAGTTGAATTGATTACAACCTTTTTCGTTACAGATAGGTAAAGTCGATGTATGGCAGCGACTGGGCAGCAGATAGATTACGCTAATCGCATGCAGGGTTAACATATAGGCGTGACGTATATTATTCCTGATATTCATAATAATTAGAAATTAATCCTTTACCCTCTGTCTACCCGTACGATTAGTACATACGTAACCCAGCCATCGAATCTCGTGTGGAGTTCCACCCGACTTTTGTATTAATGCGCGTGTCGCGTGAATTTCCAAGTAGAAAAACGGTGTTTAGGCTCTATGTCACGGCCGTGCCGTCGGGTGTAATAATAATAGTAACTACTTCATCTTCCCTTTCATGGAGTACAGGCCTAGAATGGACTGTTCCATCAGCTTCCTTACTCCTAGGTGTACCGACAGATTTGCTCCTCCTTCGGTAATAACTGTAGACCATTTTGGGTATTCTGTTATTTTACGTTGTACCGAGATGTTTTTTCCCTCTGGTTATTAATTTTTTTTCATTAATTGAACACAAATTCTTGTTAGTCGTTACCCAGGATTCGCTTCCGTACATTAACATTGGAACAGTCATTGTATTTTCTTCTGGGCTTGCTCTTATGAATCCGCGCATGACTTGAAATTAATGGAGTTTGTTAGTTAAGTTCTGTCAGAGTCGTAGCTGACATCTCAGGCTTGAAAATTAAAATTTTGATACTTATTAAATTGCAGGAGAGATATTTGTTCTTATTGGGAGAGTACCGTGAAACGCCATAACGTGAGTTTTATCACTGGAGATTTTAAGTTATATGCTGAACCAATTTGATTTAATTTATGCAGTGATAATTGTGGTATGTCCTCTGAGTTAGAAGAAGGTCATCTGCAAATATCAGTACATTCAAACTCATTCTTGGTCCTAATGGTACACCTTGTCCTAACCTTCCTGGTTTGCATCTTACAAGTGCATCGTCTGTATAAATATTAAAAATCGTAGGGGATAGACTGCATCTCTGGCTTAACGTTCGTTTACGAAGATTATATCTCCCCTAAGCTTTGTTATTTACACTTCACCATATAAACTCATTATAAACCCTATCAATAACTGATTAATAATAAGAATAATAGTAACTTAACATACAAATATTAAATTACATTCGTGCATTGTGAATTTCTTCTACAGTCAATTAGTTTTCCCCAGAGGACAAATCTCTTTCTGACAACACCGTTTTTCTTTATTCTTGTCATCAACAGTCTTGGTTTAGTGATAAAATGTAAGTTCTTCGTGGAAATCGTATTTTATAGAAGAGAGACAGAGAGATGATGTCGGAAGTATTGTGGGAGAGATATTATGAAGGAGTATATTTTTGTGGTAATTATTGGAGGAAATATGTTGTTCGTGTATGTTTTTGTCGAATTACCGTACTACTGTGGGTAGGTAGAAACGACTAACCGTGGGCGAAGTGAAATTACACCGGTACAAATAAAAGTAATGACTTATTCTGTAGAGAATAACGAACTCATTTGAGTGTATCGTTTGACGAATAATGTCCTTTTTAGTCCGCATTTGTTTTCTTGTCATTGCCTTGAATAGAAAATTATTATTTTCCTTGTTGATAAACTAAAAATAGAGAGAGGGTAAAGACACAATGAGTGAACTGTTGTGTTGGAACAGAATGAGGAAGAGAGCAGCTGGTAAGAGAGCAAACGTTCTAAACAGACCCCAGGGGTTTGATTTATTCTGTGCGCACGCGCGGTGATGTGTGCGCACTTATCTGTTAATACTGTACCAGTCGCTACCCGTCACCCGGCGCCAAAGCTGGTAAATTATCATATTACATATAGTACGCGTGTTGCTGATCATAGTCACCCAACTGTCGCAGGTTTTAACCGACTCGCTCGTTTCGTGTTGCCTATACTGTTGTACTATCACGTACATCCATTAACAGTTGTTAGTGACACGTATTCTGGTTACCTTCGAAAACTGCAACGCAACTGATACGGTTGAAAATAAATTCTCCCGTTTATTCAGTGCGTTGAAGGGAACTATGTTTATACGTTTGTCGCTTGATTTTAACAGTATCTGGCTAGACGTAAGATACTAGCCACGTTCACGTTCACGTCGGATATAAAATCAGCGCTCTTCTTTGTTAATTTTTCAGGGGACGTAAACCTAAAACGTTAGGGATGGAGGCGAGAGTAAGAGTAGAACAAACTTGACACTTGTTTGTAACAAGAAAGTAGGCCTACAACGTCCAAAGTATGAAAATACGATTGCTCATGTGATTCATTTGTCTGGTAACCTAGAGGTCCTGGCTCCATTCCCGGGGCACCATAAAATCAGGAGGCGCTCCTCCTGCAGAGTATATCAGTCTGCGTAAATGAGCGCCTATGACGGGTATCATCTTGGTGTAATAATTGACGGCTGAAGCGTAGTCCTAGCCACATTACCTTCCTTGTAGGCCGAACGGCTTTCTTAGGCAGTCTACACAGTTTAAGAAACTACTTCGGTGGTACTAAAGTGCCATTATTATTACATAACCGATTACTGTTTATTTCTGTGTAGTCCTGTTTCGTGCTCAATAAGTATTTTTATCCTCTACGTTTGTTTCGCGTTATGTATATCCTCTTGTCTATACTTTTATCATTGCGGAATCGGGAATGGAAACACTACTGTGGTTTAGTGGTTCTCCCTTCGCTCGAGTATTTCAGCACATACACTAGTGTCGTGTTTGTGTTAATACAGCTGGAAATGTTTGATATTTACTGTCGGATACCGTTGAAGAATCGGTGTCAAACCCGAAACGGGCTTAGCCACTGGATTGGTGACTATCAGTGTGTAGGTCTACCGGTAAGGCTAATCGATGACTGACAGAGCGAGGGCTAACAACTAATAAACGTACATCTACCACAAAACACTATAACTGTAACTATGTTTCGCGTGTCATACGTGTATTCAAATACGCAATGTTTGGCGGTAATAACTGTTACCGATATAAATTATTATCTTTGTACGTGAGTGCTACTTATATGCGACATCCTATGAGGGAAGTGGTTTTGTCGTACTTATAGGCCGGTTTTGTTGCAACAGTAATTTAAAATAAAGCGTAGTTGCGATATTTCCAACGAAAGCGGAGCTGCACTTTTCTTCTGAATGTACGTCGAGGTTGAGTGTCCTGAGAATTCGGTTAAACCAAACGTTTTGTTGTCTTCTGCGTAAATATGTTAGACGTAAATGTTCTAATTCTGGCACATCGACGCTAACGGCAACATGAACACGTTTCGTGGCCGAAAACCTGTCGGCATACATTCTTTTTGCTTAGCACTACAGCCCAACGTGAGCCCGGGCTTCCAACACCAATCTTCTCCACAGTCTCGTATCCATTGTCATCTCAGTGCAATCCCTCACATCCATTCTTCTTAAGTCTTCCAGCATATCATTGAACCATCTTATTTGTTTCCTTTTTGTATCCTGTCGTGTTATGGACCCTTCATTATATATCATGTTACCCAGGTGTCTGAATTTTTTAGCTGCATCAAGTGAAATATCCTCTATACATAAATTATAGGCTATAGATTTCTTCTCCTGGCTGATGCAGAAATTAGCATGTACTTAGTAGCCAATGCTGATATTTATATTTAGTCCCATTCCAGCGGGTTTTTTATTCAGCTTCTTGTTTACCTCAACTAGCCGTTGTCTTGATCTGGCTATTATCACAGCATCGTAAACGTAAGTACATATTTGGCTTGTCTTATTTAATGTCTTTGATGTCTTTGATCTATGTCTTTAATTATATATAATGTAGCGCAATAAGAAAAAGGGTGGCTGATCACCTTGCTTAACTCTCTTATTAAATGCAAATAATTCACTCAGCATATTCTTCCTACATAATTTAATTTTGTCTTTTATGAATCTCATGGCCATCTTCGTTACCTTTGTAAGTTTCGAAGGAATTCCCATATCCCGCATAGTTTCAAAAAAGGTATACCCTTCGCACACTATCAAATGCCTATCTAAAGTCCACAAACAGCATGTGAAGATCTATATCACGCTCATAGCACTTTTATATAATCTGCCGGATAGGAAACAACTAATCAGAAGACCTTTTGGATTTTTTTCTGTCCATTGTTTAAGCCCTTTCATTAATTATTGGGGGTCAGTACTTTGTGTTGCGGGCATACATTACCGCGTAGAAAATTAATCGGAGGCGTTGACGATTATTTTTATAACATTCTGTAATCGATCTTTGGCTCGTTTGTCGATAGTCATAAATTTGTCAGGAATATTACATGGTTTTTCGTTGTGTACAATAATTTATATTTCTCTCGTGTCAAAAAAAGGAACTGTAACGGAAACGCTCGTAACATAGCGTAGTTGCGATACGAACAGAGCTGCGTACCGCTGAAAACAATAGCACACTGCCGTACGCTAAATACTGTATGCAAATTCGATGAACATATTTAAATGTGCACAATATGAATTTTATAATATTGATTTGTCGGCCCGCCATTGTTTTCTAAACAGCAGCCCTGTTTCCGTTAGGAGGGCACATTGTTTCCACGACTGAAGGTTGTGTTGACTTGTTTACACTCTTGTTAAAGCAATAATTGTCTGCACAACACGATGAATGGTGTTTCTAGCTGATCATAATGTTTGTGGGCTACGCGTCAAGTATGAAATAAACATAAACAGGCCTTACGATTTAATGGAAAATTCTGTCCTCATCTCAAAATTAATTGTATATTTTCAGGTCCATTATGAACAGTTTTGGGGTACATAACGCGCACGCGCTCTATCTCCCTCCCTCCCTCTCTCTCTCTCTCTCTCTCTCTCTCTCTCTCTCTCTCTCTCTCTCTCTCTCCTCTCTCTCTCTCTCTCTCTCTCTCTCTCTCTCGCGCGCGCGTGTGTGCATGTGCGCTTTCTCTCCCTCCCTCTCTCGTGCGTGGGTGAGTGGAGAAATGAGCAACCTTCAGAAATGTAGGCCTATTAATTAAATCGTAAATATTTATTAACAGCAGTGAAAAAAATTTAAGTGTAAAAGCGTGGATGTGTAGTGAAACAATAGGCTTATGTATAAGCCGTTGCGTCATAATTTTTTAATTTTATTCCATAAAATTTTCATAATTTTTCATATATTTTAGTGAACTTGCAATATAAATACCGTATGAAAACCGAAAGCGGAACACAAGTTCAGAACTCATGAAGCCGCTGTTCGGAATAAAATAAAAATTCACGTCATTATAATTCAATTATTGGATATATTTCAATAATATACATAATATTATTTAATTATAATAATTCAATAATATACATAACGTTATTATAAAAGGACATTGGTAATATTTTTCGAGCCTGTAAAGTATCCTAAGTGCACACTATCCATTGGTTGTTAATGAAGCTATTTAAATAAAATTACAGTAGGCCTAGAAAAAGAATTTGGTTGAATTTTGCTATCGCTATATAGGCCTAACTAAATTAATTCAACCGTGTTAATAAGCGTTTCAGTTTTTAAGAAATAATTAATAAAGTAGGAAATTATTGAAACTATGGAACCTTAACTACTGATAAAAGCAAGCGTCTAATGCCATTTATTTTTAATAATGTACTTTACTTTTTACTTTTCATTACCTACACGATAATTTAATCAAATGTTTTGCTTTGAGCTGTAACCACTTTCAATCAGTTCGACTCCAAGAATGCCTCGTTACAGAACGGGGGTAACAAATAATGTTATCATCATTGCCAATAAGTGCAGTTTTTTGTTTACAGGTCCAAAACTCAGTTCTAGAAACAGTTTTTCGTATGGTTTTACGTATACACTGTCGCGTGTTTTATTTCTTAACCGAAAAAGATGTGAAAGAGAAACAAGAATGAGTACAGTATTGTAACGTTATTCTCGTAACGGTATCGCGATTGGCAAAGATTGGAAGGGAAGAATAAGAAGAGCGCAAGCTAAATATCATTGGAACTCGAACGAGGTGTAGATATAACACAGATATACTCCGTAAATAACTTGTCCTCGACCCTCACGAAGGAGTAAAGTACCCACGCACGCACGCACCAGTACAGTATTTATTTATACTGCAAAGTGCAGCTGGTGTGGGAGGGCGCCGATTGGATGTGCACACTAAGTTTGATGCGGCCGAAATAATGCAGGGCAGGTGTGGGACGGTGCAAGTTCGTCCTTGAAGCCGTGTGCCGGCCCCGGGCGTTCATCCCGGTGCAATCCCGTTGACCGAGTGCCGTCTCACCTGTCGGTCATAGCCCTTCCTCCCCCCTCCCCCTCCCAGATCGCTTCACTTGTATATTTTTTTATGAATAAATTATATAATCCACATTCTACGGTTTCGTGTAGTTTTTGCAGTGACGTTGACTCTGTGTTGGTTTTTAACGTTACTGTAAGTAGTGTAGTCGTTTGAGCTCTACGTGTGAGCCGGAACGACGAGACTGTTAATCGCCTGGGTTAATGGCTCTGTCAGTGTGAGTCGATCTTTTTGTCGTCAGTTTGTCCTTAAAGTGCACGTGTGTGTGTGGAGCATGTTTGCGCGCGCATGTGTAATTGTTTCCCTGTTTTACTGTATAATTAGTTCTTAAAAACAAAGATGTATTTGCATTTTGCTTTCTGGGAAACACGTACAGGGAAAATTGTACCACAAAAAAGAAAAGAAGTAATATAGACCTATGCATATAGGTCTGCATAGGCTGTATATTCCTCCATTGTATATAGTTTTTTAGTATATTGTCATAGTAGCCTACATATTACTAGTTACTGTCGTTGTCTAGTTACATATTACTATGATTATTTTATATTCATTTTTCTCCATAACGTAACTCCGTGGACGTTTCAAGATATGTATCTTGTTGTCAGTATTTTTGCTCTTTAAATGCCGTTGTAAAAACGGTACAGATTCAAATAACTGGAACTACAACAGACGTCTTGCATATTTCTATGTTTTCCCCTAACGTGAAAGATACTTGTAGTTGCAACATTTAACGTATCAAATTTTAACGTTTTGACGACACTATATTAAGTGGAAAAGTGTTGGACAGGGGAATGTGTGCCCTGAATCGCGATTAAGAAATACTAGTGAACAGAGTCACGTGACGGGGAAAGACGTTTAAATACTTAGTATACAATTTTATTGTGTCTGTAATTAATGTCTTCGATTTTTTTTTACATTTTGGCTGTTTATTTGCCATTAAGATCCTACTGTTTCGGTACAGTGTCTAGGCTGTATACAGTAACCCGCTCGTTATCCGCATGCTTTTTTTACCCGTGGTTACCATTACTTCAGGTTTTTACTTCTTTTTTCTAATTTCTTTATGATACCTTCTCTCATGTACGTTTACTACGAATTATAGAATTATAAATACCGAAAACACGTTAAAATTGGTGTTAATACAGTATTATAATTAATACAGAACATTTTAGTATAAAAATAATTTTTATCGGAAACATCTTAAACATATTAATGTAATAATGTACAAAGTTGCTACTTTAAAATTTGGTTATGTACAGCTATTAATTTTGACTTTTTGCATTGTGCATTATTGACAACCCACGTCTCTTAAAAATTCAAGTAGTAGTGATGCAAAGGAATTGAAAACCGTTTAGAAGATTGAAAATGCTCGGTGATGGACAATGAAAAAGCTCGATGAGTCTATAAGGAAAAATGTTGCTTGTGGCAGTCGTTAAGTCCCGCACTGATCGTAATGTTTGCACAGAAAAAAACAGAAAAGGTTCTAATCCTTTGGATGGAGGATCAAACTCAAAATAGTCTTTTTATCCAAAGTTTCGTTACCTGCGATATCTTTCCTCTTTCTCCTTACCCTTCTCTCCTTCCAGGAAGGCAAGCTCTGCTTCTTCTATACAGGAAGGATTATAGGTGTATCCGTTACGACTTCACCTCCTGTTGTCCTCAATCTCTCAAATTTTCTCCTTCCAAGTATCCTGTTCTTTATAGCTTTCCACGGTATTCTGTCTGTAGATATAGGCTTAGTCTATCCATTAGATGGTGCTTCCGTATTTCCATGAACAGTTCTGCTTTGTATTATTAGTTGTACTCCTAATCCTTGTCTTGTATTGCCATTTCGTATGTGTCTTAATTTTATACAAACTCTTTCACCGCTCAAAGAAATTTGATTTCTGATTATTACTTTCATCGGAAAATACCCCCTTATTCCGATCCGCACAGCAAAACGGGTACTGCCATTCTAAAACTTTACTAGAGCTTCATACATATTTTTCACATCGTAGAAACTTCGTTCTAACGCTTTCGTAAAGTTGCTGTTAAGAAAAACCCTTCTGTTCTCGAATTTTAATTGAACTGGGTTAATTGGTCGGTCACGCTAGTAGCCAGATTTAATTTCCCGAGTATAATTGCAGCCCATCTTTAGGGACGTGATAATTTTACGTGAGTTAGGCGTGTGTACGAACCGATTTCAGTGTGTAGGCCTACTTTTGCTTTTTGTGGATTTTTGGCGACAGGTATGTTGCGATTAAACGAAACAAATGATTAAGAAACCAGAGAACAATGGCACAAGACAACACAGCGAGCAGGCCGGGGGAACGTGCTTTACATTCTGGTCGCAGCTGTTTACAGTTGTTAATTATTCGTAGCGCGACAGGAAGTGGCGCGGTTCGCACGTGTTGGTCAATCGCTGTCCGGTAATAATGTTGACAACGCTAGAGTTTCCCTATTACACCAGTATGCGCTTATGAACGTCGTAATCGAACGTGTAAAAACTGTATAATTATGAAATGTGATTCCTTTCCTTCAAGTAGATTGTATCAAATTATATCGTCTTCAAGCTGCGCTATTCGTAGAATTTTAAAACAAGAAAAAAAATCGTTCATCGGAGTAAGATATTTTGTTATAGTTTTATACATTTGTCATCCATACCACCGTCGTCGTTTACGATAGTACACGTTGAAACATTTTGTAGTTGTGTAGATAACGCCAGTCACACGGTCGATTAGATTTTTAACATCCCGAAATGTTCTGTGCGTGGACCAAGATAAGAACTCTATGACATACGTAATTGATACATACTTTATTTTTTCATCGACTTGTAACATTGCGTGTCTCCCCCCCCCCCAAACAGTCCAAAATTTCTTTTAGTAGTGTTAAACGTCTAGAATCGTTTAATACTAACGACTTCCTGGGTTTTACTGGACTTGACCGAGAGGTGAGACTGGCTACTTCCGGTTTCGCGTATCAGCCTTCCGTTTTGTTTTTCACACCAAATGGGTTTTTTTGTCGAAGATTAAGCGGTTCGTCGTGCTGCTGTACCCGCGTTGTTTCTGCGCCGTTTAACTCCTCCAGCAACAATCGAATAATCACGTGCACTGGACTACATCCGCTCTTCTTATTTTTTCCTGTTTACTGATAGTCATTTTCTACATGTACTCTGTATTGATTTTTTTTATCTCGCTCTACACATTTCGTTGATTATTATTATTATTGTTATTATTCCACAGGAAACATTATTATCAGTTTCTGTTGTTGTTATCTGGGCAGTACATTTATCGGTTGTTTGAAATCGACTCGTCGTGTAGATGCAAACTCAGAACGTAAACACGGTAAAATTTCGCAACGGCAACGTGAACTTGGCGGCGTCTGCAATTCCACGTGGACCGGTGAGAGGTGGCGGTTATTGTTTGGGACCAGCGCGCGTCTCGTGTGTACACTTCTCACGGCGAATCGAGTTGTTTATCACCCGCTCACGTTTCGTTGTTTGACTTGTGTCCGCGCACGGACGCGCTAATTGTTGAATATATTAGGGGCGCGTCGGCGACAGTGCCTTCCAACCTGTCTCCTCCCTTCGGCATAAACACGGTAATACTCCGTTTGGCGGCCCTTCGTACTTACCATTCTGTACTGCGCTCGCGTTACATAAATTTACTTACCCTTAAACGCAACAAAATAAGGGTTAATATCTTTCCAGTTAGTTGCTGTAAATGCTGTAAGAAGAACTCATTTAAAACACTGCGTAATTTGTAGACGCGTAAATTCTGGAATTATTTATTCAATACTTTCAAGGCTTAACGGGATTTTTATTCGTTTTGTATGCTGTACGCAACTTCTAAGTAAAATTGTTATTTTTAGCCTTCTTGGCAAAAGCGTCAACGAATAACTGTGTGTGTGTGTGTGTGCGTGCGCGCGCGCGCGCTGTCGTGCAACCGCATCGTTGTTGCCGCAGACTTTGAGTTATGCGTCCTCAAAATATAAATACTAAATATGCAGAAATATGAAACGATAAATTAGTTGAAAGTACAAACACTCTCTCTCTCTCTCTCTCACGCTCTCTCTCTCTCTCTCTCTCTCTCTCTCTCTCTCTCTCTCTTTTTTTTTTCTTCTCGCTTGCAAAGTTTGAAGTTTGAGACTCTTCGTGACAAAAAAGATCAACCAAAAGGATGATAGTCAGAAGCCTTTGGTGTTACAACTGTGGCACTGTTGCGGCACAGGTTATGGTGTTTAGTTCACGTGGACGCGACGTTGCCACGATTAATACTCATCAACCGCAGCTTATCGTCTTTGACGAAGCCGACCCTTCGTGTCGACGTTTTGCTGTCGGTGTATTTTTTAATGACGTGCAGAAACATGTACTGATGGAAATTGCCGCCGACATTAACGGTTTGAATGCGGCAGTAATACCCTACCTTGTTGGTAGTTTTACTAAGGCCGTATAGTAAGTTTAGGAAATCGTACGTACCGAAACCCTCCTTTTTTAAGAGTATTATTTGTTGAGGTATGGTTAAAAATAATGAATAATTTAAGTACAGGAGCAAACACACGCTTTATTGAAGGAACAGTTTAGTAGCAAGTATACATAAAACGGACACACGAAATACACATTACAAGAGCACATTTAAAACTGAACCTTACTTGTCGAGGGCATCTCTATTTATATAGAAAAACAGCTTCCAGATATTTCCTTTAATTTAAAACTTCCAGAACATTACTTTTCTAGACTCTCACTGTAAACGCGCATGTGTGCGGGTTGAGGCCCCTCCCAGGCAGCTCGAACCCCCACCGCACAACACAAACTTTCACCTCTCCATTGACAGGTACACCCACTTAAGAATGAATGTAGAGTTTACCAGTATATTCTCAACACCCTCCCCAAAACTCTACATTCTCACAATCACATTAATTTAAAAAAAATTAATTTTTACTCTTAAGTCCAAGTTTAGATCTTAAATAAACAAATTTTGGTTTTGACAAAGCGTTCGTAAGTATATCAGCGACTTGTTCATCACTTTTAACATAATGTACATCAATTTCTCCATTTTGAAAACAATCACGTACATAATTATATTTCACATCAATATGTTTTGTCCTTTGATGGAATTCAGGATTACTTATAAGTTTTAATGCACTCATATTATCTATATATAAATCATATTTATCAGTCTTACAATCGCATTCATTAAATAACTTCTTTAACCACATTATTTCAGTTGTTGCTAATGCTGCACTTACAAATTCTGACTCGGTTGTTGATAATGATACAGATTGTTGCTTCTTACTTCGCCAAATAATTGCAGCATTTGCATACATACAAGCTACGCCAGAAGTTGATTTACGTGTAACTGTATCGCTAGCATAATCAGCATCACTATAAGCTTTAAAGTTGCCATCCTTACAATGTAGTAATCCAAAATCAATCGTACCTTTTAGATAACGTAAAATTCGTTTAACAGTTGACCAGTGAGCTACACTTGGTTTGTCTAAAACTCTAGATACAACATTTACAGCAAAAATTATGTCCGGACGACTTGTAATTTGCAAAAACATCAAATTGCCGACGGCTTCACGATAAGGTACATTACTTATGTTGAGGTATGGTTAAAAATAATTAATAATTTAAGTACAGCAGCAAACACACACCTTATTGAAGAACAGTTTAGTAGCAAGTATACATAAAACGGACACACGAAATACACATTACAAAAGCAGATTTCAAACTGAACTTAACTGGTCGAGTGCATCTCTGTTTATATAGAAAAAAGCTTCCAGATTTTTCCTTTTATTTAAAACTACCAGAACATTACTTTTGTAGACTTCTCACAGTAACAAGCATGTGTGTGGGCTGAGGCCCCGCCCAGGTAGCTAGACCTCCCACCGCACAATACAAACTTTCACTCTACAATAACAGGTATATACTTACTTAAAATTGAATGTAGAGTTTTCTAGTAAATTCTCAACACCCTCCCTAAAACTCTACATTCTCACAATCACATTAATTTAAAAATTCATTTTTACTCTTAAGTCCAAGTTTAGATCTTAAATAAACAAATTTTGGTTTTGACAAACTTTCGTAAGTATATCAGCAACTTGTTCATCACTTTTAACATAATGCACATCAATTTCTCCATTTTGAAAACAATCACGTACATAATTATATTTCACATCAATATGTTTTGTCCTTTGATGGAATTCAGGATTACTTATAAGTTTTAATGCACTCATCTATATATAAATCATATTTATCAGTCTTACAATCGCATTCATTAAATAACTTCTTTAACCACATTATTTCAGTTGTTGCTAATGCTGAACTTACAAATTCTGACTCGGTTGTTGATAATGATACAGATTGTTGCTTCTTACTTCGCCAAATAATTGCAGCATTTGCATACATACAAGCTACGCCAGAAGTTGATTTACGTGTAACTGTATCGCTAGCATAATCAGCATCACTATAAGCTTTAAAGTTGCCATCCTTACAATATAGTAATCCAAAATCAATCGTACCTTTTAGATAACGTAAAATTCGTTTAACAATTGACCAATGAGCTACACTTGGTTTGTCTAAAACTCTAGATACAACATTTACAGCAAAACTTATGTCCGTACGACTTACAATTTGCAAAAACATCAAATTGCCGACAGCTTCACGATAAGGTACATTACTTACAATAGTTTTTGATAAATATTCATCATGATTACAATCAATTGGCGTGGATACAATATTAGCTTCTGACATATTAAACTTTTCTAAGATTTTGTTAATATAAGTACTTTGATGAATGAAAACAGACCCATCATTCAATCTACAAATTTCCATTCCAAGATAATTAGTAACTTCTTTAGTACTAGTAATTTTAAATTTTTTACTCAAATCATTCAACAATTTATCAATCAAACTTTCATTTGAAGCTGCAATAAGTCCATCATCAACATAAATTGCTAACAATATCTTATTATTATTATTGTTATATATGTATAAACATGGGTCACCCGTACTTTGACAAAAATCTAAATTTACAAGAAAATTAGTGAAGAGCTCAGTCCAGCATCTTGGTGCTTGTTTTAAGCCGTATAAACTTTTCATTAATTTACATACGCGTGAGCTTCCATCATCAAAACCTTCAGGTTGTTTCATATATATATCTTCCTTTAAGTCACCGTATAAAAAAGCCGTTTTTATATCAAATTTACCGATATGTAAATTTTCACGAGCGGAAATACTAAGTATCAATCTTATTGTATCAAAGCGAACAACCGGACTAAAAGTTTCTTTATAATCGATATCTTTCTGTTGCGAATAACCTTTAATAACCAACCGCGCTTTATAACGTTCTGTACCATCTGGATTGAGCTTCTTCACATCTTCACAAAAACCCAACGATTGTTAATCACCTTTTTATCTTTTGGCTTTTCCACTAATACCCATGTCTTATTTTCATACAAAGAGTTCATTTCGTCCTGCATTGCAGCTTGCCAACTATCTTTTTCTTTACTTGTAATTGCTTCGTTATAATTAGACGGTAACTTTTCAGCAATAAACGTGATCGGACATCTATAATATTCTGTAGGTTTTAATTTGTTCTATCGCGCAATTGTCGTCCAGTTTGATTGTTATCGCTATTTGAAGATTGTAAAGGTTCTCTTTATTCAAACTCATTTGATTCATTTTTAAGTAAAAGTACATTATTTTTAGGAGTTATAATTTCATTTTCTTCAGTTTCTGTATTATTATTGTTCAAAGAATTCAAAATAATTGAATCAGCTAATACTCTTTCAGGTTTAAAAAGTACATCTCTACTTATAATGACATCTCGCACTTCCGGAACATATACACGATAGCCTTTACAATCCTCATGATATCCGACCAGACCCTCATCGATTTTTTATCAAGTTTCTTACGCTTTTCTTTTGATATATGTACATAACACATAGTTCCAAATATTTTAAATCTGTCAACAGTAGCTGTTTTTCCATTCCATAACTCATAAGGAGTTTTATTATTTTGTTTTGTTGGGCCTGTTCTATTAATTACATGTACAGCAGTATTCATTGCTTCTGCCCATAAGAATAGAGGTAAGTTTGAATTTGAATATAACATTGATCGAGCAGCCTCTACAATGATTCGGTTATCGCGCTCTGCAATTGAATTTTGTTCGGGCGTATATGGAACATTAATCGAATATTTTATACCTTTACTATTTAAAAAAGAGATCACAGCTTTATTATCGTATTCTTTACCACCATCAAAATGAATTTCTTTAATATTTGTTGCAAATTGATTCTCAACCCCGATACAAAATGATTTTAGTTTTTCTATTACTTCAGATTTTTCTAGAATAAAATGAATTTCTCTATAACTTGAAAAATCGTCTTTAAAAGAAACGAAATATAACTTTCTACCGAGAGACTCTACTTCCATAGGACCACAAACGTCGGTATAAATTATTTCGCGAGTTTTAGTGGCACGATCGATCTTTTTGTGAAAAGGCAATCTATGATTTTTGCCATAAGCGCAACCTTCACAAAAGAAATTTTCATCCGTAAATTTTATATTTAGATTTTTCAAAAAATTCTTCACATGTTTTACATTTTGATGGCAAAGTCTTTCGTGCCATAATTGTAAAACATTACCATTGGCAATGCTCGATCTACTCTTTTGTTCTACCACGTTACATTCTTTTGGAATTAAAGTTTGAATGTCTAATTTTAGCAAACTACCAGGCTCATATTCGGAACCAGTTACAAGAATTTCATTACCATGCTTTAAAGTACATCTCGTAGCATTATGTGTTATTTCATAGTCTATACCCCTTTTACCCGCATATTTAACAGAAAACAGATTATACATTGAATCAGGAACATATAATACATTATAGATAGTACCTTCTACTCGTTCACTATTTTTATAAGTTTCAAAGTCAATATTACCTTTACCATATGCAGACATTGTCATACCGTAACCATTCTTACACTGACTGGTGTTGTATATTCTTCGAACGTTGAAAACCATTCTCGATGCTTCGACATATGATCCGTCGCACGCGAATCCACAATCCAGAGATCATCCCGATTACCACAGCTGCCTTTGTCACCTATTAGTACTATCCTCGATGTTGATTTCTTCTGTCCAGAAGACGAGTTACTTGTTTCTTGATTATTCGACCATCTTCGCTGTCCATTATTCTTATTCATGAAGCAATTGTTACTTTTATGACCTTTTCTTTTGCACGTATAACCCTTTTTAAATGACCTTGTCTTCCACAATTATAACACTGCTCTTGTTTCAAATCATTCTTCTAATATTTATAAGTGTCATTATTCTGTTCCTTATGACCGATTTTCAGATTAGCTAGCAACGCTGTCGTCTCTTCGTGTACTTCCTTTTGCTCTTGTAATCTAAATTCTTCTGCCATCAAGCGCTCAGTCAAATTTTCGAGATTCTTCTTATCGTCAGATACCGAATCCCAAGCACTGTGAAAATGATTAAACGTTTGTGGCAAAGATGTTAAAACACGTATATTCACCATAGTCTTTTCAATTTTCCCCCCGAGATTTTTCATTTTTCTAGTCTACTGTTCTATTTTTGAAATATTATACGTAACACTTTCACTCTCTGTCCACTTAAACTCAAAAAATTGTTTTTGAATCATCGACAGATTTTCATCAGATTTTAGATCATGTGCTGTATTCAATTTGTCCCACATCTCCTTGGCAGTAGAACAACCCATTATAAGTTCGAGAGGCTTTCTCTCCACTGTTGTAACAATTAACTTTCTGGCAATTTTGTCCGCCTTCTTGAACTTTTCCAACAACGCGTCACGATCTTCTGCACCTGCAGCTGGCTCGGCTAATCTTCCTTCGCAAACATCCAGCACATCATCATCCTCTTCCATCAATGTTCGTACTACGAAGCGCCATTGATGCCAATTATCTTTGTCTCGAAGTTTTTCAAGTTTTATATTCGGTTCCATTTTTGCACAAATATTTTATACTTGCACTCCAATTACACACTGCACTCCGAATTAAAATGCCACTGGGCCCATAACCTGTTGAGGTATGGTTAAAAATAATGAATAATTTAAGTACAGGAGCAAACACACGCTTTATTGAAGGAACAGTTTAGTAGCAAGTATACATAAAACGGACACACGAAATACACATTACAAGAGCACATTTAAAAACTGAACCTTACTTGTCGAGGGCATCTCTATTTATATAGAAAAACAGCTTCCAGATCTTTCCTTTAATTTAAAACTTCCAGAACATTACTTTTCTAGACTCTCACTGTAAACGCGCATGTGTGCGGGTTGAGGCCCCGCCCAGGCAGCTCGAACCCCCACCGCACAACACAAACTTTCACCTCTCCATTGACAGGTACGGGTTCACTTAAGAATGAATGTAGAGTTTTCCAGTATATTCTCAACATTATTCAATCATATAAATTATACCACTTTACAGATTCAACTTGTAAGTTTATAAAAACGTATGGACTTGTTTTTTTGTTCTTATGATATGCAGCTAAGAGCGTTGAGCGCTGATGTGCTCTGTTTTAGAGCATTTTAATGTGTCAGAAATATATGTTTTTAAAATCTGCCTTTTTTAATGAGGTAAGGGTTACCATACGCTTTGTATCATTCAGCATCTTGTGTCCGTTCAACAATCATGTATCATTTAACAATATTAATTGTGTCCGCTTCGTACTGCAATTCCCGTGAGAACCGATAGCTATGATGTTATAATTCCTGATCGTCGCCGTAAATCGTTGTATATTAGCCTATGTCTTCTTAAGATCGTCAGATCGTTGACGGGTTTATTTTTTAACAATGTAACGAAATTTTGAAGTACTGAGTAATACGCTTGTTTGTCGCATCTGGAAGTATCCGACGACGTTCGTTTTTTGGGGAAACGATTCCGCCGTTCCTAAGTGAAACCTGAATGTTTACCGAAGCATTCGTGGAACAACCAGTGTCGCACAGCTCATTGGGCCGGACGGATTGAGGTAAAGTAGGAAGATATCTCTCGGACTTAGTGGAGCGTAGAATATAGAGCCCACCTTCCACGCCACTAAGGGTGGGTTGTTCTACTCTATAAATAACCGAACCCTCGCGCTGTTCTGTTCTTTCGTATCGGTATGTATCGGTGTAATTTGTTTCGTCTTCATAAATTATTTCCTTTCTACTTAGCTATGTAAATAAATAAAAGCCGCATAAACCGAGCCGACGAGGGAAATATTTTTTTCCTGATGTTGGAGCGAAATAAACGAGTTCTGTAGGATTAACGCGTTACCGCAGGTGTAAATCTATCACTTGAAGCAAGAAAGGTTATTAATGGTCTCAGCTTATTAGCTTTAAACTACACTAATAGCACTAAAACTAATTAATACGTATGTTTCTGTGATCAATCGCGCGGGCGCGCGCGCGCGCGTGTGTTGGGTCTCACGCCTTTACATATGAAACTTGTACTGTTTGCAATTAAATTTGTTTTTATTCATTATTCTGTAACTGTGTCGAAGTTTCGATATTCTAAATAATTATTTAATCATACCAGACTGTCAGCGGTCCTACACATCGTGATGAAAATACAGATGTTTTTATTACGCACATATGTTGATGCAAGCTGTGAAAGTTGCGCCACGTAGGCCTATATAGAAATAGAAACTACAAACTTTCGACTGTATACAACACCTGAGCTGAGAATGTGGCTAAATTGCAGATACTTTTGTATAAAGTTATATATTCTATACATACATGATCTTTTTCGGGGAGGGGGTGCCGCGTTGTGTTGTGTTGTTTCCCGCAACGGTTTCGGTAGATCAGTATCTACCATCTTGTAGATGGATACCTCCTCGACAGCTTAGGATGGAATTTGCTGTCTAGAATAGATCGAAATAAGGACAAACATCACACCCGAAAAATCTAAGAATGATGTGTAGCCTTTATGTATCTAAGATTGAAATTTCTTTTTTTTTATTTTGTGTGTGTGCGTGCCTAAGTAAGAGTTTCGTAAAATGTATGATTGTGTTTCAGCATACGGAAAGGTCTTCTTGGTGAGGAAGAAAGGAGGGATAGACAACGGTCGCCTGTACGCCATGAAAGTGTTGAAGAAGGCGACAATAGTTCAGAAGAAGAAGACCACGGAACACACCAAGACCGAGAGACAGGTGTTAGAAGCTGTTAGACAGTCCCCGTTTTTAGTTACCCTCCATTACGCTTTCCAGACTGAGGCTAAACTCCATCTTATACTTGGTAAGTGGAACAACCTTTTAGTACAGACTGTTGCATGTTTATCGGGCTGTGCCTTATTGTTCAAAGTAATAGTAATCTTTTTGTGTAATGCAGGCGTTGTGTGTGTGTGTGTGTGCGCGCGCGCGAAAATAAAACACTATAAACGGAGTGTTGGTTTATTCTGTGGGCACGTTAAAATCCCCTTCGTCTTTTCCGACGATTAGACTGTATGTGTTTCGGTACATGTTTCTGTTCTGACCTTTTTTTTTATAGTTTTTACGTCCGATAGCTTTGTAACTAAGGCTAATCCAGCCTAATAATAGGCTATAATCCAGTCTCCAAATGCCAGCGAACTGGAGTGAGCCTTTCCAGTAACTGAACAACAGCGAAATTTGTTACTTCCACGTCTCCTTTGATATTCATAATTGTCGTTTTTTTCTTTTCCATTATATGTTAACATTTAGTATCTTATTTTACAGCATTTCCATTAAATTTTGTGCCATTTCCATGCTAATGTATTAAATTCAAATGTAATTTTCTCCACGTATCTTTATTTTAAACAATTTTAATTTTGTAAACGGCTTCTGCTGCCAAAGATGTTATAAACTTAAAACGATGGCCTTAAAAGTTTCATATATTTTACAAAGCACGTAAAACTTTTCTGGCTACTCCATCTTTGGCGTCGTACCATATTTTGTTCCAGTTGGCACAGCCACGTTTTGTCAGACGAGACGAACCAGATAATTTCATAGAATCGTAGGATCACACGTTTTCACATTACTGTGATATACTGAGTTCAAATGATTTGGAAATATTCGACGAGCTTGAATACTCACCGTTCAATAAGTAAAAGATGGAGACATGAAAGTATGACATGACATCACATTTATAATACTGATTTCGTGTGCAGTAAAAATTTTAAAATAACCAGATTTCTATGTTTATCGTGTATTGTTGTTCTGTTGTCAGTAAAATATTGCGTAATTTTCTACCATAATATTGTAATAAATGAAAATTTATTAATTAAAGGAAACCGAATAAATGGTTATTTACTATTTCTTGAAGTATATGTTACATTGGCGGTCAAAAATAGTTTAGATTATGATAAATAAACCTTAAACTGCGGGGGGGGGCATAACCTGATAGATAGCGGACAGATTAAGATGACACTACTTTCAATTGCGAAACAAATTATAAGTTATGCAAATTATGCAACCTTTAAGAAGTTGCCTTGCGGCTGAAGAACAGGAAACTGGTAACTAATTCCCAAAAAGCAAAAAGTTAGCAGTTCCATTATGCAAAAAGTGAGAGGGGGTAACAGACAGAAACTCGAACTTACAAACACAAACTACACAAGTAGGCCTAGTTTTATCTTGAATTTTTTTACAATTATCAAAAGTTGTTGTGCTCATTAACGTATTATATACCGATTTTGAGTAGATAATGTGTTCTGATGATTTTTAAAATCTTTAGTGTTCTATTATTTTGTTTCTACGCTAGTTTGTAAACCAACAACATAGAATTACTACTTGGTAATACGTTTACTCGTCTGCTAACACGAAGAAAGGTAAAACTCCATTCATACGCATTCCGACCAGTAAATACATTCATCACAGTTGGCCTCTCACATTTCTCCTCACGCTTCAAAAACAATTTTTTCTCAGACTTAGTACTTTCACATCATCTCTGGTTTACTCATTCACGTATAACCCCTTTATTAGGGTATATGTAAATTGTCACCATAAACTGAGGTTTTTACATTACATGTTAGTAAACGAACTATAAAGTACTGGAAGACTACTATTAGGCCTATACTATCTATTATCAGCTGAGACAGGAATATTGCGGTTATTCTGAATTGTTTAAGATTCAGAAAGTTTTACATTCGATTCGCTCACAGATTTACTTTTATGTCGGCGTTTTTCAGAACAGTTTTCTTGTGTTTTAAGAAAATAATGTTAGTACATTATCGAATTTGCGGCAATAATTGTCAGTATCGGATCTAGAAAACTGATGAATTATTTTCCCGTCTTTCGAGGAGTCGATGTACGTTATACATCCAGACTCAATTGTTTCCGTTTTAGTATTACACTCAACGTTTTAGAGTTACAAAGAGAAAGTGGCATAAGATCGACGAGAGAAGTAAGGCAGTGAGATAAAGGCGACAGACGGGTAACATGGGCGTGTGTGAGTTGATGTAGAGAGTGAGATGTGGAGGAAGTGAGAGAGCATTAAGAGAGAGAGAGAGTGTAAATACGACTAGTGAAAGGAAACAACATTATGAAGGATAAATGCGTTGACATTGCCCGCTTACAGAAGAATATGTGCAGTAATGTGTGTAAACATATTTAACGAGGAAATATTACTATTAACGTTCATTTTGGTAGATTATATTTGAAGTTTCATTCTCATTGATTTACAAGACGTTTTCTTAGCATTAATGAATGGAATAACAGCACATGGTGTTGAAAATCGTTCTCCGCTATAAACAAATAATCGAATTGTGTAATTAAATATTTAATCAAGTGCTACTGATGAAAATCTGAATAATAATAATAACGGTGATGATGATAACGATGACGATAAAAATAATAACATTAATAATATTACATGTGTCTTTAAAGTTTTGTAATTTGTGTTTTAAAATTTGCTGTGAGGATTAACTCTCAGATAATTGTTGTGAAGTAATTCTAATCAGGCGGAGTCGTCTTAAAAAAAAAAAACACCTATATTCCCGTGTTTCTCTGTTTCCCCTCTAATAATGATAAAGTAGGGTACATTGGGTTTAATAAATCCATGCCTCATCCCGTATTACTCGACGACATGAAGCTACCACATGCGTATTAAAATTAAAATGTAGCCTACAGACTGTTCGCTCAAATTGCACTACAATTCTATATTTAGGAAGGGAGGTAGGTCGTTATTTAGAAATCGTTCATCTCAAAAACATTTGACGTAAAAAGCCATACATCAGCTGCAGTGTTAACCGTTGCAGTTGTAAAATAATAGCCATTATTAGGTAGCAACCGAGTATTAAACTGTACTAAACTTTAAAAATATATTTTAAAGGATTTTATCGTCCCCTGCGAGACTATTATTTCTGTATAGCCAGTTATATTTTTAACTTAAGCCGGTAGTTTTTGAAACAAAACTTTTTGTTTATGGCCCACATAAGAGAATGGAAAAGTCTGAAACAAATCAGTTTTTTTTTCTTCGCAATTTCTTTTAATGAATGTTTCGGTGAGGTTTCTCTAAATCATTATACATCTGTGGAACTCTTTATCATGTAAAAAAAATTCTCATTGTCAGATGATACGCAGAAAAAGTCAAACGTTATCTCAACTGAAAATACAGATTTTCTATGTCTCTGTCTGTCCCCTCACTCTTTTTTTCTCGGTTTATATGCTTTGCATTTTCACGCGTATATTTTTTATTCTATTTGTTAAACTTGCTAATTCTGTGACTAGAATTAATGTCAAGAATGGATTCAGTTGTTCGTTGACATGTTGGAACCGATACCACATGAAAGAGAATTGAAGAGAACGCGTGTTGTTCATTATGTGGTAGCTCATGTAAGTAGTTTTGTTTTGGATGGACGAATTAGTTGAATACTTTTGTCACATCGAGCGGCCGTTATTCGTTGTGGTTTGGCTTTTTAAGAGAATCAGTGCACGTGCCCATTCGTTTTGGTATTATTTATTCGAAATTTAACATTTTTTGTGGTCGTTCTGTGTGTGAACAGTGTCAAACTGATTAGGTTTCATAATTTCGGGTGGAGCGAGTAATTTTTCCGTCACTTGTCGGCAGGCAGCTCCGGTTCAGCCTTGACTCGCAGCCTCCAACGTTTCACTGTTTACACAGAGATATCGTCAATTAAAGTGACAAGACGGATCGAGAGTAGTATTGCTAGCGGTACCGACTCGCTAACTGGGTCACACATACCGGCACGACTCTATGTTAATGTGCATTCTTTGCGGACCAAGTACGTACGCCCATTTCGTATTGTTGTTATTGGGTCGTCCGGTTGTAGGCTATGTGACGTCCCGTGTGAGGGGAAATGGTCAGGGCGTTTCCAGATAACGCAGGAATGTGTACAGTGCACTGCGCTGCGCTCCCATTAAGATATAATATAGTAGTTTAGCTGATAACATATAATTTTTATTGCTGTTTATGTTACACAGTGCCATCTTCCAGTTTCCTAAACTGTAACTCAAGGTGTCCCGTTTTTATTTTCAAGAATTAGTCTTCGATTATTAAAAAATGTACACCAATTACACCTATTTTAAAATGTAAATCAATTGAATTGTTATATAAATATCTGACTGTTATAAATGTTTTTAAGTCCACTTACTCATAAATTCGTTCACATATATTCATATAGATATTCAAAATATAACGCATTTGATAACAGTATATTTTCAACCAGAACTTTTACAAAACTGCTCTAACGCTGTAAAACGGCCAATGAAGGAAATACGTGTTGTTGAAGAATAATAACATATCTCGCAGTGTAGTGATTATTAATGTTATCTCTTACGAAAACGATATGTTATCTGTTATTAGTTACGAAAACGCGATGTACTTACCAATACAATTACCAAATTACAAATTACAAGTAAACACAAGTGTTAGTTTCTTACGTACACTTAAGAAAATTAATATAAATACAATAATAATAATAACAATAATATAATGAAAAAATAATATGCAAGTGTTATTGTAATATGGTATGAAGTATTTTATACAGACTACAATATAATATTACTTATACGTACAATTTAATGTATTATAAACCATCAGCATATAGGCCTATATTGTATAGTGCAGTGGTTCTCGACCTTTTTTGTTCACGGCACACTATCTTTTGTAGTGAGTTTCCGCGGCACACTAACTTAGAAGTTGGTAACAATTTTTCCCCCACATCACTATCGCCAGGTGTCACTGGGAGAGCAATCCTTATGCTGTGTCCCCAGAATTCACTATCGACCTCCCTCTGGTGAAAGTATTTCCATGTGACTCGCACTGGAACTGAAATATGGTGAACTACCATTTCTCAAGTTTTGGATATTAACAAAAAAGTACCCAGTAATATCAGTGGAAGCAATTACATTTTTCTACCACCTGCTTGTGCGAGCTGGGTTTTTCAGCGCAAAAAAACATTAAAAAATAAGAAGAAATTTGAAAGACTTCTCTTTGTTGAACAGGAAATGCTGTGTGTTCTCTTAGTTGTCTGTTTATCTTCATTTCCACCACGAATTGAACTTCTGTGTAAGAAGCAACAAGCTCCTCAAGTTTCTCATTAATAACGCAAATCTTATATTGTAAGGCATAAGCCAGTAAATCCATTCTAATATAAATATGTTTAAGCTCTTGAATATTCTTCTCATGTTCCTTTCCCAAAATCAATTTTGAATAAATTTATTGTAATTAACTTACTTTTACCAGTAATATCACAAACTTTCGCGGCACAACTAGTGACTCTCGCGACACAGTAGTGTGTTAAGCACCACTGGTATACTGTGTGTAAGTATTTTTAATGAAGAAATTTGTGTTAGTGGTTGAAATCACAATCAGAATGATCAATATTGCACACCACTATATAAAAATTAGTGGATCGGAATAATTTTTATATAGTGGTGTGCAATATTGATCATTCTGATTGTAAGTATTTTGTTTATTTGATCAGAATCTTGAAATCAAAATTTCTCTCGCGGCAGATGAACATTTCCTTGTTGTGTTTTTCTGACATTGACTTTGCAGACAACACGACTACTTAGTTTTATTATCTTTTAACTGACTTAAATTCACAACTTTTTTATATACTGTATTTACGTTGCTGGATATCGCGTTTTCCTCAACTCAGCCTCGCCTGATTCACTCAACTAGCCGTGCCGCGTTTAGCGATCACAGTGTCTTCGTAAATTGGTTAAAGTTGTATACACGTTGTTTAAACTTTGGATAAATACGATGGATAATTTAAAAATTTTACTTCCAACGGATACTTTAGTCTGAACGGCCTACGTGTAATTTCGTTAGAATAGGCGGCGCGGCGAGTTGAACAGTTAGGAATGTTTTAAGACAGGAGAAAGTCGAAGGACGGTCTATGAGATAACGGAAATCCCCGCTCTTTACTACTAACAAGATGTTTATGAGATTCCAAAAAAATATAGAGGCGGAACAGTGTACCAACGTTGTTAACACCGTACATTTTGTAGTTCCACATTGTCAGTAGACAATAAAATTATTTTGTATAGTAAACGGGAGTTGGTTCAATAAACGACAGAAACGTATGTCGGTTTTAATGAATGAGAACAGTCACAATAAATTTCTGACGACGTAGCTTGGACTTAACGTAGACTTAACCAAGTGATTTATTTAGGGTTGGAGGTTTTTCCCTTCGTACAACCGAACTAACTTGTTTATCAGAATACAGCGTTTACAAATGATTAAACTTACGAACTTTCTAAATACGAGGTTCACATTAACATGTTTTTCAGTTTTATGGTTTTTATTTCGAAATTTAATAGGTACTAAATTGTACAATACAATATACCTTTTATATATATCTCACGTGATATATTTGTGAAAATAACCATACAGGTCTCTCTTTCAAAAATATTAATTAAGTTATGTAAATTCATAAACTCCCACTCCTAAGTTACTTCGGTGGTATACATCGGATCCATTATTATTAATTCATAATTAACACTTCTCCAGTAAAAATTGGGTGTACAGTGAAACAACTGAATAGTATACTAAAGTTTTGGTGTTGATGGCCAGAGAGCATTTCTTTTATAAATACAAGCGGCCAATGAAATTCATTCTGTTGACAATTTCAACGATTATTTGAACGGCACGGAAAATCATCGCAAAGCAACAGCTTAGTACTGGCAGAATTCCTTGTCCGATAAAACCTTCCCATTCGGTTTTTACGGACCGTTACTTAATATGCCTTAAACAATATGTGCCGTGCAACCCTCTTTATTCAAACCCTATCATCTTCTATTAAATTACAAAAAAAATTGTTTATCCCAAGGTAAAGAAAAGTAATAATTAAATTAATATAAATTCAGTAATAGGTAATAATAAAGTAACGATATAAAATACATAATAATGTAAAAGACACAAAGTACTGTACTTGAGATATCTAATTTGTGTACGGCTACATGGAATAATGGTTTTCTTTTGCATATCTGTTTAGTAAATTATTATTTAAGTAAACTGAAAAAAAAACTGTTACGGTTACATATGAATCATCTTCTAACATTTAATAACAAAATTCACCATTTTATTTTATTATTCAAAATTTTGGTTATCCGAAACTGTGTACCCATATGTTGTAGATAACATAGACGCTGGAACTGAAATATGGTGAACTACCATTTCTCAACTTTTGGATGTTAACAACAAGTACCCAGTAATATCAGTGGAAGCAATTACATTTTTCTACCACCTGCTTGTGCGAGCTGGGTTTTTCAGCGCTAAAAATGTTAAAAAAATAAGAAGAAATTGAAAGACTTCTCTTAGTTGAACAGGAAATGCTATACGTTCTCCCTCATAGAAAATTGTTCAAGACATGTAACGTTAAATTCGTTGGAAGTTGGCGATCGAAAACTGTGTTTCACACTCACAGCAGAAGTTTTGTGATAAAACGTTTTTAGGAGACGATGGATAACGACAACCAGCTAGCGTATGCAACAGTACGTTGGGATAAGCGTAAACGTCTCAGAGATCTAGAGAGGCAGTGATAAACACCGAGACGAGTGAAAGTAACTGGAGTGCGGTGAAAGTTGTGTACCATCCGAAGACATTCACGAGTTAAAAATTTGTTAGTTGTATCAGAATAAAATTTAGTTTGACGAACGTTACGAGTTTTGTATTACGTATCAACAAGGTAGTCGTAACGCTCATCGTCTTCTTGCGTTTGCTTGACAACTGGGTCAACTCGCGTCCAGTACAATTATTTGCTAACCGTTCGTACGCAATTAGACGTTAGGCGTTCGTTGTTTGTTGCGGATTACAGACGTAGGTGGCGCCCATGCGTAACACAGGTGGGCGGCCCCCCCCCCCACACACACACAGTCGTGCCGTCCCGTTAGCCACGTCCTACCGCAGTCTGGGTTTTGGTTAGACACAAGAGTAGCCTACATGTCAGTCTATATTTCCAATAGCTTGTGAACGAATCGGACCATTTGATCCTGTAAGGAACGGAGTTGTGAAAGTGCGCGCGCTTGTACAATAATAGAGGGGATAGTCGGAGAGACAAGGAATAGGTAAAAGAACGTATATAGATAGACAGAATGACAAGGAGGAGTTACACAGGCTTACGGGAAATAAAATCAAGTAAAAGAAGGAAAAAGCAGTCAACGGGCGCGTGACAGAAAAGCGGTAACAGCCAGCCCAAAAAGGTGAAGTTCTGCACTACACACAGCACAGTGCTGTTTCCTTACTGAGCAGAGTTGTAGCCTACTTTGGATTCTAAAACATGAAAACGAAAGCTGGAAATCGTTATACGAATTCTAACTGGAACTCTTTGTTCATTTCTAACTATAGACATTTTTAATTTATAACTATGACTAACTATCATTATCACTATATATAACTAATTTAATTTTTACTTCCATATTCCTTAAGGAATGGAAGTATGGTGATGGCAAAAAAAATCGTGTTCGAGATTATTGCAGATTCTGATTCTACTACACTCAAAACATGAAAAAAAGTCGTTTTCCGAAAAGTGTGTGTGTGTGTGTGTGTGTGTGTGTGTGTAGATTTTTTTTCTATGGCAAACGATAACTGCTGCAAATTCAAACAGAATCAAATAATTTTTTGCATACGTTAGTCAATTGTAGAGGACTCAATGCCTTTAGATTTTGGTGAAGATCGGTTAAGGGGAAGGGGTAGTTTACCTGCAACCTTTTACGTTTTAACAAGAGTAAAGTACTTGAAAATTTATTTAAACTTTTTGAAACAATAGTAATTGTTGAAAATAAAATAATTTTGTTGCCAGGTAACAAAAATAAAGTCATTTTGATTATAAAATATAAATATTTACAACAAGAAAAGAATTTTCAGTTTTCAAAATTTAAATATATTTTTATAAAACAATGGGTTCTTCATTGAGGTGGGGACCATGTCACTCACTCCATCTCAAGCCTCTCCCATTTTGCAGAAAAAGAGGACCCTGTCAAGGCTGATACTTTGACGACAGTGACAGGGCTTTCCACCAAATTCAGCAGAGTGACAGGTAGGCCCAACTCTGATTGGCTCCTCAGATTTCCCCAGCGTTAGTAGGTTCTATGAAAATATTTTATTTCAAAAATTATTTTAAATATAAATCTTAGATATGTTTTATAAATCTCATGTTTTATGTTTTAACATGGGTAATTTTTTATATGACGAACCATAACTGCCGTAAATTCAAACAGAATCAAATAATTTTGTACATATGTGCCTGAGCTATAGAGAACACAATGTCTGTTGATTTTGGTGAAGATCGGTTACGGGGAAAGGGCAGTTTACCTGAAACATTTTTTGTTGTAACATGAGTAAAGTACTTAATTTTGATAAAGTATCCTGATAAGATCTTAATAATCCACTGTAGAAACGTAGATGAAATATCTATAAATGAAGAGGCTAGTTGAACGGGCTGGGGGTAATTTTCTATAAATCAAAATTATAGTTGAAGGGGGAGGGGATAATTTTTTTTTATATGTGTAATACGTTATTGGCAACAAAGAAGTATTTTTTTGTTAAACAGCCAAGCCTGGCTGTTTGGCTGAAAATGATTTTAAATATAAATCTTAGAATATGGAAGTCATGTATGGTTCTCCATACCGATATTTATATTTTTAATATCACGTAGAATAGGTAATATACTATGAACGTGTAATATTTACAAAAATACATATTTTTTGTCCTTAATTCAATAAAATGAAAATATAATGATAGGTAGGCAAAAAACAATCGAAAATATAATTAAATTTTAAAACCAAACACAGGTTTTCCAGTAACCTTTCAAGTTATATACGCCTAAAATTTGCTTAATTAGGCCGGAACACTTATTGCAGATTTTTGTGATGTCATTATAGTTAGGGGAATTGGCCTAGTGGAGCGGCATTGTGTTGGGTTCACTACTCTACGCGGCTTGGGATAGATTCTCACCGCCGGAAAAAATATTTAGCTTTTATACGGTGAGTCTATGCATTCGCAAAGCGATAATAAACCAACGAGTAGTACTCAGCCTAGTGAAGTATCAACTGACCATTGGAAGTCAGCATTAATCTGTAGGTCCCAAATGCAGAGATGTCGCCTGCGAGACCCATTCAACAAAGAAGGTCTCAGTTGTTGGGCTTTAAGGAAGAAGGAGGACGGCATCTCAGAGATCCGGACGTGGCGCGGTCCTACGGAACAATTTGTTTCCCTTTAGCGAGTGCGAACGGTCACAATAAGAGAAACTTTGTCGGAGTTAGTCGTAATCGTTTGTAAACTACAAACGATTAGCTTGCGCATTCAGTATTTAACATTTACAAATTTCGACATATAAAAAATAATCATGATAAATGTAGTCTTTGGCCATAAAGTAGGTCAATGAATTTAACCGTATTGCGTAGTTCTTCAATTAACCGAATCGTAAGTTCATTTTGCCGTGTATGAATTTAAGTCAGATACGATTTCCAGCCGAGTTCTGTAGACTGATTGACGTTCTTTTAAAGCGTGTATTTCTTTTTAGTGTTAACTAAGATGATCGGTTAAACTAGCGAGTACCTTTGTTAATTAATTGTTGCTCGTGCACTCTCGTATAATCTAACCTGAAAAAGAGTACGAACTGTTGATTATCTTTTTTATAACTCTTCTCATATCGCGTTTGCTTAGGTCCTTTGCAAATATTTTTATCATAGCTTTATTTTGTCACACTTTAATAGCATTTAAATCAACAGTTTAAACAGGTTTTTGTCGCTGCTAATTAACAGTATTGGATTGACTGTTCCCTCTGGGGGGGGGGGGGGATGCTTCTTCATCGTGATATCATACCGATGAAGTTGGACAAAATTATTCGAGATAGTGACACGAAATTAGTGTTGTACGGTTATAACACTCCTCTTACTTATCCTGATAATGACATTGTACTAATGCTGCGTGAACATGGCATTGTCTAAATGTCTTGAGTTTCAATTGAAATGGTTTTCTAGTCTTTTTTTATTTATATAAACTCATACGCGGTTTGTGTTGTCGACGAACAGCTCTACAAAAGTTGGTTCAAGACGTTATGTTATTGATGTATGTGTGCGGGGGGGGGGGGGTACGAACCTTATTTGCTCCTCGTGTGGAGTGTAAAGCAGGTACTAAACATTACATAACAGTGGAATTGTACATCGTGCAGTTGTTTCCACCCTTCCGTGCCTATTACGTAAGGTGTCGAGACTGCTGCTGGGGAGATCGGAGATGTTCGATTTCGTTCTACTATCGTGTTTGCCTGCGTCTTATTACCCACCTTTATCTCACTGCAGTAAAGTTGCACATACAAATACGATTTGTGCTGACAGCAAAGTGGTTTTGTAAATTTTACACAGCCGCTACTTATAATATTTCTCAAAAAATCTGTGAGGTACAGACAGAATTATTTTTGTACTGAGTTTATGATATCTTTTGCTTTACTTTTTGTAATTGTTAAGAATGGTTGTACTTTATTAATTACAAAGTATAGTTCAGTATCTTTTAAAAATTAAATTTCTTCATTGCGTTCCTGGAGTCAGCGATTCCTGGTAACTTTTTTTTTTTTAATTCCCGACGCCTTTTCAGAATTGCCTGAAATTCAAATTCATCGTTGACCAACGTTTCATTTCCTTTATGTCAGGTTGAAATGCCTGTAAATTTTATGACGTAGCATGCAAGAATTAACGAAATCTGCACTAACACGGTGCATAAGTTTGTATATTAATACTTCAGTTCTAAAATTTCGCGCAACCCTTATTAATTTTTTCGGCGCCCCCTGGTTCTGCGGCAAACGTTCGGTGATCGGAACCACTGCATTATACACATATATGTAATGAGTGTAGCGTATGTAACTTGGTTTAAAAACTTCGATGTTATTTCAAAGCTCCTTGACTCCTCAAAGCTTTATTTATTTCAACCTTGACCCGTAGGTTGCTTTTTTGAGTAGAACGTTTTGCTTCATTTGAAGGACGGCAAAACCTTTGTGAAATACATCACAGATTCATAAACTGGAAATTCATGACCTTAGTAACTCTGGCTGCTTATGCCTACTGGTATTTTTCATTTTATTTCTGCCATGTACTAAAATGCAACCGTTTATTATAGTGAAATACGATGATATTAGTTTAGAGTCAAAATAAGATTTATTCACCGTAATTTATATTCGTGTGGCAGTTATTTTAAATAATAATATTAATGCGAATAAAAATAATTGCCATTTGGAAAATTATGACACAACTTTGTTAGTAGATGAAAACTGATTTTCATTTTCGTTTCAAGCTTTTGAACTTGTTTTTATTTTTGGCCCCGTCAAATAGTTTACACTCTGTTTGCTGAATGATGTACATTGACGCCGCTAGTGCTGATATAGGCCTACTTAAAGACCATGCTATTTATAATATAGACACCGCTAATGCGGAATTCCCCTTTATAGACGACAGATGTTTGTTGCAGCGACTTGCGTATTGACATTATCACGTAGTAGAGATGGATTTTTCAGTGTGATAATTAAAGTTTTTGTTCATACACGTGAAGTATTTGGTACGTTCCAGTTAACGTCTCTAGCGAAAAAGTTCGAACTTCACATTGTAGGACTTCTATTGTGGCATCAATTACACACACGCGGGCGCGTGTATATATATATATATATATATATATATATAGAGAGAGAGAGAGAGAGAGAGAGAGTGTGTGTGGGGGTTCCATGTGACATTATGAGACGAGATTATTAGACGAGAGCGCATTATGTCCGTTCTATAATGTGCGAAACGTAAGCCTGTGGAATTTTACCAAATAAAATTTGCGTTACCAGATAAAATCATTGCGTTCGATGTCATCGATGCGACAATATTTATAATAAATTTATAAATAAATATTAAGTAAATTATCGAGGAGACTGGTACTTCTTGGTCACATCGGATAGTCACTTCCGTCGCACGCCCCCTGCGAATAAGAAAACGCCACCTGGTCTCGTTTTATCTCGTAAAAGCCGCGCCAGGTGATTGGCGAATTATAACAGTACAGCGGTAGGGTGAAATTCGGCCTGTGCAAATTGTGAAAACGCGAGACGCGAGGGCGTGACGCACGCACCTCCGTTCGGACTCGGAAATTCATTCAGTTTCTTTATTATTATTGTATGCACTTAGCGCTGTAACTGTCTCAGTGCTTCGCTTCCGTACAATGTCCGTCTAAAAATTAACGTTTTCCTAGAATACCGGCGTTTATTCAGTTAGTTGTTTAAGTATCACGTAACACAGAGAAAATCGACACTTAACCCCCAAAGTAAAATATGAAATTTCCTGTAAAGAATTGGTACATTATTTTTGTTTTGTTTTGACACTTTTGTACAACGATTCATCTTTCATGCGTCGCATTTAGACAGGGATCAAAGGTTTTACACAGTAAATCGCGCATAGAAACGTGCTTACACTCTACTTTTCAACATTCTACGATGTAGGCTATGATGTACGATGCACGTCAAGACGCACACCATATTGTCTTTAAGTAAGAAAATAGATCAATATAAACTTCTGCATTACATTGTGTAATATTTGTGAGCACAGTACTTATCTGTTCAATGTAATATTTTCTTTTCTCAATATTCGCGACGTGAGCTGGCAGCTGTCCGTCTTTTGAATAATTAATAACAGAACAGCAACGCGAATTATGTTATTTTGACTAGAAGTCCCTTCGTCGACAAAACATTTTTCCGCCAAATGACAGAAACAACAGCCAAAGCGTTGATCCTTGCGTGAAGAATTTGGTACGTTCCACATAACGTTTGTAGAGATAAAGTTCGAACCTCACAGTGTAGGACTGTATTGCTGGCTCGCCAGCCAAACTCTGGACCGCTAAAACGCATTTAACTGTCGCATTATTTTGTACTTCAATTGTTTTTTACTGTCGTCTTGAATCGCGAGGAATTTTTATTTTGGTCCAAATTTTTTGTATCCATTGGCCATAAAATAAGCGTTATTAATTTTAAAAAAATGTATTAATTTCAAAAGATGTTTTCAAACATTTTTTTTTATCAAGCATAAAATAAAAGGACACATTTTAAATATTACGTACAAACGCTGTAAGAAAGGAGAGTAACCAATCGATTAATGTAACGTTGTGCACTGAATGGACGGGGACTTGACATTCCAATTAAACAGTGACAGACTAGAAAGCGTTGTAGTTAATGTAAAAGTATTTGTCTTAGGTAAAGAGTAAAATAATAATTTAACATTTTAACCCATCCTTAAAATTCTGTAACTATAAATACCTACTCGTTCGTTGTCCTAACTGAACGATTTTTTTATGAGGTTTTAGGCCTAAAATCGACTTTTATACTGTCGAGGTTAATCTTGGGGGGGGGGGATTTCTTAAGAAAATCGAATCACTTTTTGTAGGGGCCGATCCGGTGTCACTCGTAGTCACAGCTCTTAACTAATTCTCCCTCCCTCCTGAATTGCAGTAAATAACAGCCGATGTACGTTTGCGCCTGATTGTATATACGGTTGTAATTTTAGGCCTAAAGTCTGGCAAAACTGTCGTTTGAATATATGAATAAATAATAGCAATCTTCTTGTTCATGCCTTTCTGTATGTGGAATTATAATACATACAGTGTTTGAGTATGTAAGCTAGTTAGACATTACTGTATTGGCAGCGTTAGCAACTCGTGCACTGTTGATTAATAGATTTTAATAATAAGACGGTCAGGAGAGGGAGGGATGTTAATTGTCTCCGTACGTAGTTACATTTATTGTCGTAGTACATTGTATAGGCCTATATTCTCCGATCCGATCTCGGTCCGTATCTGCTGCTTTCACGTTCGGTGTTGTGACACACAACTAGGAACGGTAAAACTATGAATCACGCAACGCGGAATAGATTGTGGCGGAACTATGCAAAGTTCTGCCGATAATTGCATAGTTCACTGAGAAATACTTTTGTCGCCGCTGTCACGTCTAAATTTAGTCGGAAGAACGAAATGTTAAAACAATGACGTAACGCGTGTTAATAAGTTGTGCGGTGAACGGATTTACCTTCTTTATTAATACTAAATTCTCTACGTTTTCGTAATCCCACAGTACTCCTGCTGTAGGCTACTAGGAGACGGTAACAGTTCGCTTCGCAAACGACGATATCGAACGGTGTTTGTTCTTAGTTCCGGCCGTTCGATGCGTTCGGAACTAATTCCGCCTGTAGCCTTTGTTACAGAGTATTCAATTAAAGGCGTGTGTAACAATCATAACACGTGTAATACACGTATAGAAACTTGGCTGCGAGCGATGTCTGTATGTCCCCGCGTGACATGATTTCTGGACGTGTCGAGTGCTTCCTGAATCAAGTCTTGTAGGTACTAGTTTTTTAATTTAAATAATTTGAAAATTTTCACATTTACATATGCACACGTCTTTCTAGTTAATACGTTTAACTGTACGAAAAAGGACAAGAAAGACTTATTTTTACACGTCTAATCTTGTTTACGCACCCTGTTTTGAAAAAATTGTAAATGGTTCCAGGAAAGTTAAAGGCGAATACGAAGTAACAGACGTGCTCGCGCGCGCGTGCTGACTGCTGTGTATCGACAAATTCTTCTCGACTTTTAAGCGTTTGGAGTCTTGTGTATGTTGAGCACAACAAAGTACGCAGTTTCTTACTTATATTGTATTACATCAGTTGTTTCGATATTGATTTTGTCGACACCGTCGTATTCTTGGACATTTTTAAAGGATTATAAGTTCTTGGAAGACTTTAAATTCGGAAAGGCTGCCTAGACTTGTAACGTAAGCAGACTGGAACAAAATTTTATTTCCACTCGTTATAAACGGATCTTGTTTTATGTCTTCGGAATAATTAGAGAGGCTCTGGATAAACGTAGCTTGTTATAAACTGATGATTTTGTAAACGGTATGTATTCGTTTAAGAAAATCTTACTTATGAAATCTCGGTTTTGAAATAATCACGTTTCCATTCGTACTCGTTAGTAAAGCGGCTGCATAACTGTATTCTGTATTATATAATGTATTTTTTGTGTTATTTATGCAGAAATACTGTACACAGCCGTAGCATTATTTTCTCTTTGGTATGTCTCAATGCTGTTGCAATATTGCTAAAGATTATTGCGTGTAAGGTAATTCCTGTCGTCTTGTTTCTGATTTATTCAGGCTTTGTCTTTTATATCCATTTAATTATAATTTATAGTAATTTTAAAAAATCTTACAGATTTTTTTACAGCTATTGTTATAAGGAGTTTATTTCATGAGTACCTGGAAGAGAATATGTAGTTAATATGAACCAAGAAATATTATCTCGTTTCTAAAGACTAGTGTGTGATATGCAGAAGCAAAAATCTCATTAATCAAAGAAATATTCCTGTTGCGAAACTTATTTTCGTTCAGAAAGCAAACGTATATTGACATTCCAAAAGACGATTTTATAAAAGTTATAAAATAATATTATATACTGTATAATAGGCCTATACTAACTAATATAATATAATTATAATAATATTATTATTTTCTACTTTGTTATAATCTATACCGATTTTGTAATAATATAGATTTTGATTCCACGTGACCACGTAGCCTTAAAGATTTACACTTACAAACTTCTTTTAAATAATTTTGCAATAACAAAATTTAGTACAATTTTGAGACATATTAATATCGTAAAATTTAAATTAGATAGATGTTATAATTAGGTTCTTGAAACATCTCATGATGTGTCTTTGTAGCCGTTCCTCGATGTTAATTGGGCCTCGCTCATTTGTTAAAAAAACAAAGTAAAGTGCGTCTAGATTTGCAAATTTTAATGGCGTTTATCTGAGTTAATTAATTCGATTTATTAAAGTTTCACATCGGCGGTTTTAAGGATCCTTTTCGTTAGGTTTACAGAGTCTTTCTTACTTCAGTACAATATGTGATCTTTTTCTTTGTGAAGTGATCCTTGTAGAAACACCCTTTCTTCATATTCAACATGTGAAATAATAACTCTGACCTTGAATTACAAGGAAGGCAGCCATCATGAATGTAAAATTGTATTATCACTATTGATGTTGTAAGCTGCAAGTTTGTGTAGTGAGGTTTCCCCACAGCAGCGTCCGTCGTACTCTTATCCGTTAAGTCAGCTCCCAGTTTGGCTTTCTAATTCGTCCTGTTAGCTATGGTCGTATCCAAAACAGCATAGTGATAGGCATCGTTTCGTAAAATATTTTCTTTCCTTGTATATGAAGTGTTGCGTAAATGAAAACACTGCACGTAAACAGATAATTATTTATTTTTGATAAAAAAAATCCATATGGAGACCAAAGTTCTCAGTAATGCAGTTGTACCGGGTACATACTACTACATACATGATTGCAGTATACTTTCATCAATTATATCATGCTGGATGTAAATAAGAGCTGCTTTTGAATAAGGATGACGCAGTTCGTGATGAACACGAGCAACAAAATGCAGGCGGACCAGCGGTTCCCGGGAACCCGTCTATAAAATATATTGTGGGGAATTCTAACCTTCCGAGAGAGCCCCGTCATTGGGGCTAAGTTTTCCTCATTCTCGTTTATCATGATGTGTTTGAGCAACATCCATGCGCGCTACTATTAAAACCGGCTCTTTCCTTGTTTTCTAGTTTCCAAGGAGTACGACATTACTGTTGATATGCATCTACTCGATGCTGTTGTGAACCCCCTGGTGCCGACAGGTTACACACACACACACACACACACACACACACACACACACACACACACACACACACACACACACACACACACACACACACACACCATCCCATTCACCGTGTGTGCGTGCAGGATAGTCGGGAATTACGTCATGTTTACGTCAGAGTGTGCGGCGTTTAAAGGCGCATGGAAGGTTTGTAAGCAAGCAGCGTCCTTGATACATTGTTGCTGCTAATACTGATACGCCATGTTTAAACTTGAGGTGACTTTCTTTTGCGGCCTTCAGGCTAATCGGAAGCTACTTCATAGTAGAAGCTAGGTACCGTGCGCGCGTGTGAATATGTCAACCCATTGCTGCTGAAAGAGAGTAAGAGTGAGTGAGTTAGAGTCTACTCTTGTCAGCCACGTTCGATGTGTCTTAGCATATACTTGAACGTATAGTGTTCAGATGTTATTGGTTTCCCATCTACCTTGAATACCATTAGTCTCAGTTTTATTGACTAGTAAACTCGGCGATGATTAAAGAAAATTTAATTCTTATGCAAATAAGATCATAGGCAGCCACCCAGTTTATTGTATTCTGTGAATTATGCGATTCAGTTTGATGGCACACATGGATTCTTAGGATCCGAAAAGGATATTAAAGTTTCATGTTATTAATTATACAACAATTTTTCATTATATGAATTGTGATTAGTTTTCCAGATGTTCTTTATAGTTAGTTCGATCAGATAATCTGACAGGGGAGTCAGATTCTCGTGCGTTTTCATACCAGGGGTGCCCACAGCATGGTGCAATGGTGCAAGTCGCACCACTGGAGTTTTTGGAGGGGGGGATTTTTCATAATCATCTTTTTCCTTTCATAATCCGTTGTTGGAAAAAGAAGTTACATGAATTTAAGCCAGTTACATAACCACGGGCCCAATTACCCCCTTACAAGCGTCGTAAATCAAACAAATCAGTGAAGTAAAAGAATGCAATTACAAAATCAACTTAGATTATCTTGATAAAGCCTAATGTACTACTAATTATGTTAGGCCAGGTTTGACCAGGCTTTTACATTTCTCATAATTTAATTATTGATTAGGCATACTAGAAAAACCTTTTGGTATTTATAAAAAAGTAACATTAGTTTTTTGATTCAAATAATTGTTAAATGGCTTTAATTTTTCAAAAAATGTTGGATAAAGCCCTAAGATCCACCGTTAACTGGGATTTATTCCATACCCTCATATTGTGATCCCACTACCCATGAAATCACATTTGGGGGGATTTTATAATACTTGGGGGAGATTGGACCATGGCCTTGTGGGGGGGGGGGATCTCTGTTTCATACTGTTTGAAAGGTGCAAAATGTACATACATACTAATTGTTTCCAAGCCTTTATGCATGGAACTATTCTGTATTTTCTATTGAAAAAGTACATTCCCCTGGAAAACGTTTTTCTCATTCTTTTATTATTAAGAAAATAAAATATAATTTTAAAAAGTGTTAGGCCTCCGTGATAAGCGACCGGCTACTTTCCTGTCATCCCAGCTCTGGAATTACGATACATTTGTACTCCGTTTCGTCCTTAAAGTACAAGTTCGGTTTTCATCATATTTTAGTTTTTGAGTGTATCCGTAATGTTATTATTGTCTAATTTTTCTCCAGTGTTTAGATCAGATTAACATAAGTAGTATTAAAGCATTGCCTAATTCAGTCAGAGAATCTGTAACCAAAACTTCTTACAGGCGTTGTGTGTCGGTTTCATGAAAAGGTTTTAACAAAAGCTTCTCTCTGTGTACAAAACACGTTTATGTTTCATCCGAGTTGGACCGTACCGCTTGGACTTGCTGACATTTTTAGCGTAATGCAGAATTCATTGTCATTGATTCGTTGCCACTTAGTCCAACACTACGAAGTTAGTTCGGATCTCATAGGTGCTTAGGCTGTATACGATATGACTGCACGAGAAATACGTAACTCGATTCTCCCAGTAAACACTTCTCAAAATAACAATAAACATGTCCTAAACATTAAAAGCTTGTAAAAACCAAACTTAATTTAACCGTTCTCTGCGTTGTGGGTCCAGTATCGGTAACAAGTGGCCTTTACAAGCAGGGTCGCAGTAACATCGAAATGTCAGTAGGTGCACTCGATGTACAACCATATAGGTATGTACGCCCAGAGTCTAAACAAGACTTAAGTGTAAATTATTTTCTTGTTATTTGTAAGTAACGCGATTGTTATATCCTTTCCTGCATCCTCTAAGGATAGGGTGTCTTTTTCGACACCAGTACGTTGTGGTCCACGTTTGTCAGTCGGACAGTAATAATTAAATAGTGATACTGAAAACCTGTTAATGGGCATCGTTGTGTAAAAGTTACCGTCTATCGATTGATGTCTAACACGTCTCAATAGGAGGCATTCGCTCCACAAGAGTTCATTGTTATCTATCCAAAGTTGTCTGCGTTAACGTGGCAAAATCCTCAACTTCCAAACTGATTTTCCTACTTGCCGTTTCTGCCCTATACGTAAAATTGCATTCCGGTCACTTATAACAAAACCTAACGTAATGTATCTGATAACCTAATTTCAATTGTAACTCGCGTTAGCTTACCCTACAAAAAAGATCGAACGGTTTTTCTGTATCCGAAATTTGTTACGGAACTAATTCGTCGATCCTAATTTTTCTTCAAGTTCCTGAATACAAACAAATTGTGTGATATCTGCCAAATGATTTCATATATTATCACTTATTCCAGTTTATCGTGGATTAGGCCATAACCCTGCTTTGATTTAACACCCACAGAATATGATTATGAGTAATTAAGCGATATTAACAGAACACCTTTCCTGCATCTATAATAGAGGAACGACCGACCGATACGTAGGCTAGTTTCAAACCCTGACCCACCTAGCACGACGTAGGATAATCTTCGATGTTTTATCTGTAATACTTCCGCGGTCCTACGTTCGATAACAATATAACGGGGTTTTATACTCTCAGTAGTACGTTATATTTTTTTATTATTGACAACAATAATATGTAAGCAATATTGTTATACTTTATAACACAAAAAAAATGAAGTTTTCAACGTTGCAGTGTAGCGAATACGAAATTTTCTGCATACAAAGTTATACCTATTGGAGTCGGTACGATAACGTGCGTTAGTTACGAACAGCTTTGTGACGTAAGAACCTTGCATGCGAATTGTGGACGGATTATTATAAAACGGTAACCTTGTATTTGGACTGTCAGGTAACTAACTACACGTGTGCGTTAAATTGTGTATTGCACATCGACTCGGTGTAATGCAGCCCGTTTGTGTTTCAATAATAATTAAACGAATGGAATACCGAACTGGTTACTGGAATGCCGCGCTTGATCACTTAACGAATATAACACGTTCCTAAGGCTTTCACGGCCGGTGTCAGTTGTGTGATTCAAGTTATCCGGGCTGTTTGGCCGTGGTCCATGGTTTATTGCCAAACCAAACGTTTCAACAGCTCCAATGGCTGCCATCATCAGTGGAATTAAAAAAAAAAAATCCTGAACGTAGGGTGTTCACGTCAGGCCCACAGTACTGTGGTAAAGGCTCCAACCACAGTGCTTTACCACAGTACCACAGTACTGTGGGCCTGACGTAAACACCCTACGTTCAGGATTTTTTTTTTTTAATTCCACTGATGATGGCAGCCATTGGAGCTGTTGAAACGTTTGGTTTGGCAATAAACCATGGACCACGGCCAAACAGCCCGGATAACTTGAATCACACATCTTAACGAATATGTTTGTTTTGCACTTGTACAAAGTTATGTAGAATTCTGTACGATTATAGCCCCCATACATATATCATTATATATCATATTGTATGTAGTATATTCTGTATGTAGTAGGCCTGTATGTATGACGTAAATATTATAAAAACATATAATAATTTCCTTGTTCTTTCTTCTCTCAGGATCAGGCCACAAACCCGTTTAGATTCCGTAGGTTTTCCCTATTCGTCGCTTCCACTTTTGCGGGGCCTACCAACGACTCTCCTACCTCGGTCTGTATAATTAATATTTCACTTGGTATCCTCCTCTCTTCCTCTCATTTCTCGTTCTCTTAACTTTCTGTTATTGCTTCCTTAACACCGACTTCGTTTCCAACCCGTCTTTTATATCTTGGTTTCTACCTAACTCTGTGCTTTCTGGTTAACTGCCTCATCCTGCTTCTGTGGAATTGCGTTTCAGCTGCCGCCACTATCCACTCAGGTCTCGTCGTAAAAGTTCCCACTTTTCACAAAATAAAATTACGCTGGGATCGCTAAAACTTTGCGCAGTCGCAGCAAATCTGTTCTGTGAATAACTGACTTAATAATTATGTGAAATGCAGCTCTAGGACTAATTGTAATTATAATGCATACATTTCATACGCTGAATATGAATTGTCTATGTAGGCTTATTAGGCGTATTACATCTCTCTCTCTCTCTCTCTCTCTCTCTCTCTCTCTCTCTCTCTCTCTCTCTCTCTCTCTCTCTCTCTCTCTCTCTCTCTCTCTCTCTCTCTCTCTCTCTCTCCGGGAGGAAATTTATATAATTTTTAGTTTGGTTGATATTCATTTTGGTGCTTTCCTAAACACCTGTAACTAAGAAATTACAGTAAAACTTTCTAAAAAGAAACCTATATTCCGCTGCGAAACACCCTTCCTTTTTTATAATTACTTGTTGACAGTTTTATTTTTTCTAATACATGAATCTGGAATGTCATATTTACGTTCGACTGCACGGTTACCGATATACGTTCCCGAATAAATTTACATTTTCTCCGACGACAAATGAACATAAACATTTACAGGACTTGTTTTTTAATATACTAATAGCAGTTGTACTAAGTCATTAATTGAGCACGCGTCACCTTTGCACTGACTAGAACGTGATAGGAGGTTTTTATCGCGCCATTGGGGTAAGTGTACGCGATATATGCAGATTGTTTTGTCTGACGTCAGTTGTACTTGTGAGTATCAGGTATAACGTCTAGTGTTGTTAATAGCGAACTTGTTTACAGTAACTAATGTATGAATCGTCCAGATTTCATTTAGCATTTTGTAAGTATACTACAGTACTTTATTATTTTACTGCACCTTACATGTAGGCCCATTTCCTGCATTATCTTTCCCGCTTACATTGCTGTCGTGAAGTGCGCCATGTAACGCGGCAAGTGTATTTATTATACAGTACATTTCATGTGTACGCACACAGTACTCGATACGTTCTCGTTTGGGAAAATTAATAAAATTTTCTTATCAGTAACAACATTTAAAAAACTAAGGTGAAAGCTACAATTTTTCAAAGACGAGTAACGAATTTGGAAAAAATTTGTATTCTGCTCAACTTGTGAAATTTACGAAAGTTCGAAATCGTAACGTCCATCCACATGATGTACGATAATTCTCACACTTAGTTCACAGTACAGGGTGCACATTGATATAGGGAATCGAACACGTGGCCCGAGTTGTGGACGGTCGATAACTGACAGTGCATTGAGAAATAACCGAACATTAGCAATATGAGAGGAATTTTTTTTTCTGTTGTTATTACAATAATACAACAAAAGATTACTGATGAAAATTGTGGGTTGTGGAAATTTTGTTGAGATGAAGAGACTTGCCCAGTGTGTCTGAAAGATCGCATCAAATCAGTCTGATAACTAGCAGAGAATATATCAAAACCCAAAACTATCTGCTAATAACAGTACGCTTTTGTATTTTATTTAAAGATAAACGTCTAAAGTATGAACTTATTTAGTACTGTACACGAGCATTTTGGTTGATACCCTTTACGTTGTAACTGACTGAAGACTAATAAACGAATGTACAGTATCCTCACGGTAGTGAATGAACATCGGGGACGATCTGTTATGTTAATAGTGTTGATAGAATTCAGGAGGACTACTCATAACAGCATTACTAAAATGATAGTGCCATTTTAATATTACAGCAATGTCGTTAATTCTCTGAGTTAGTATTAATATGGACTTGTTATTGGTAGTAAAAACGGATATTGATATTTATACAGTAATAAAATAATAAACAGGAATAAACTTCGTCGTTAACAACGTAATTTCTGCATAAATTATACATAAAACACGCACCCGCGCTAACATATTTAAATGTGTTTATACGACCCAGTTCTAACGTATGCCAACTATCTGTAGGATAAGCTATGTCAATACTGTACAGATGTACTCTTTTTTTCTTTTTTTACGTCTTATTTTATTTTTAGTACCATATTCCATATTGTACTTATTTTAAACTCGAATGGCTTGAACACAATCCAGTTTTATCGTCGATCCCGGAAATAAACCAATATTAAGACGATTTAACGTTTCTTATCGTACTTCTTTGTACATTATCGAATGATACAACAGTGTTGTTGAAGCTTGATGAGTTTTGTTTTTGTCGGTTTTTATTTTAGCGAAGAATTTGTTGTTATGGAAGGTACCGTATTATTTGTTACAACTTTATCCTAGCATAACATTCTGGATTTTTCAAAATGTCTCAATGATATCATTTATGTTTTCGTAAATACGAGAAAGTTTAAGGGATTACTCTAAAAGCCGCGAATTCGAGACCCACATGCAAGAAATATTTGTATTAAAACGATTACTGGTGTAGAATGTTGAAATTGTATTTACTGTTAAGGCATCTGTATTGGAGATATTAAGTCAAGATATTACTATCCTGTAAACGTGGAAGTTAATGTGAAAGATAGTTCATGCAGCAAAGCTTTGTTCCACATTTGTTTTATTACGTGCACGGGTATTGCAGAGCAGCGAGGTATTTCAAACTAGTTAACCTTAAAATGTGTTTTCTTTTGGTTTAACGTTCCATATACAGTCTTGTTACAAAAGCCATCACAAAGGTTAGTGGAAATGCATCGCCGGTGTGTGCACTTACTACATACACACATATATATATATATATATATATATATATATATATATATATATATATATATGTAAGTTTCGTTTTGTTTTACATTGTTCAAAGCCGTTCTCTTAAAAAAAAAAACAGCTTTTTTCTTTGTTGAACTAATATATGTTCCGTCGCTTTTAGCTGTAATAATTAGAATACATCGCACACGATAACACGTAAGCTTTATATGTGTTGGCAGTTTTAATATCAACGTTTTGGCGTAGTAAACCACACTTCTTATTTAATTGATAAAATTGCGTGCACAAATAATAAATGCGACGCAATTATTGTTCCTTTTACAACGTGTAAACACATTTATTAGTGGCCCGCGATAATTTATGCACATCGTCTCTTGCATGTCCTCTGCCTTAAGTTGATGTTTTAACGGTCTAAGCTTATAGGTTAGTTCAACATTAAGGTCTGGTGACAGATTAGATCGATCGTTTGTTACTGTTCTTCTGCCTTTTCGTTCTGCCTTAATTGAATAAAGTATGAAGTTCATAACTTCACAGACATAGGCCTATACATTTTCTTAATTAACTCAGCTCGGAATTATCCCGGAGAATGAGCGTGTACAAAAAAATAAATTCTTTAGGAAATCGATTAAACTATTGTAATCGTTCTTCAAAGTTGGCATAGGCTACTTAGTGGAGATTACAGATTAAGTAATTATATAATTAAAGTTAAAAATTATTGGACGATATTAAGTGTCCTTGTTCGGTTTTTAATAACTTTTTAGTAACTGGCTATGTAGTTCTGATGGTTTGAAAAAAAAAATTAAACGAAAAAAGTTTAATTTAAGCGAACGGTTAATTGGATATGAACGTGAAAACGATTACCAAGCGAACGTTTGAGAATCGGTTTCGTTGTCCACTTTCAGACAGAGAGGTTTGAGGAAGTGCAAACCGTTCCGTGATAGAAAAAACCATTATACTGTAGTCGGCCGCGGGACCGTTCCGATCGAGAGAAAGCGGATCCCGTTCGCACATTACTGTTCTTTCGTTACACTTCTGCGACGATTTATGTAAGAAGACTGATGGCGATGCTGAAAGTGCCGGCCAGTATAACGCGCGCGTATAAGTTTGATGCGAAATCCTGAATCGGTAATGTTTAGATAAAAAGTCTGGCTGAGGGGTTTATTGAACCGGAACCTTGTAAATAACACTTTGTATTTGCTGCCTGAAGTTATTATATTCAGAGTTCATTTTATCAGTGTGTTATATATTAAGAAAATATTTTATAAAAACGTATAGAGATAGCGTACCAGTATGTTTGGATTTCCACAGTTTACTGAACATTTAATAACGTCAGCCTGTTACAACTGTCCGATTCTTCTGCAGTTTGTTCACATATTCACGTATGTTCACGATCGAACAGGTAGGCTACCTGTTATTTGGAGTACATGAATGGCTCCAAAACACAGCAACAAAGCTCGAACGAAGAGTAGTGTCGTGGACCAAGATTTCGGGTCGTACGAACGCTCTCAATGGCTTGCACATGCAAACCCGTAATAAGCTTTTCTTTGACAGCCTTGAAACACGCACACACACACACACACACACACTACAATCAAAACATAGTTATAAAGGTAAAATATTTATAATGTAACGAATTGATAATAGGAACTGTTATTTTTCATAAAAAGGGAGCTCTTAAAGAAAAACGATGAAAACATAATCTGACGCCGTATCTTCAACTGTAAGTCCCGGTGGTTAAACTTTACAAATGTAACGTGTATCCGGACTCGTGTTAAGTCGACAAAAGCGTTGTGTCGAAACCCTTGAGGAAAATTTGTGGCCTGTTGACGATTTGCGATAACCGGCAATTCGACGGACAGCGCCGTCACATCGCGTGTTTACACATTTTATTGAATAATACAGTATTTACGTTGGCTGTTTGTATTTCTCTTGAGCTAGTGCCGGCAACGCTTTAAGTTCGGGCCCTAACGAAATGTAAACACCACTGCAGTGGTATGCTGCGTTATAATAAATCAGCCGTGTGTGACCTTTACCGGACTCTCGTTTATCGTATTAACATGAATATTTTCATAACTACAGTGTACAGTGTGTTTGCCAATAATTAATTACGTTATATATAACGTTTAATAGAAGCAGGGAAACCGAGAACAGCTCCTAGAGTTGGCTTGATCAATTGTGGAGTACGACAAGGGTGTCCATTATCACCTTCTCTTTTTAATTTATATATTGACGATGTCATACAAAAACTGGCAGATGTGTCTTCCAGAACATTTTATGATTGATAACTCTACAGTTGACACTTTGTTGTTTGCGGACGATCAGGCTATTCTGTCGGACTCTGAAAACAGATTGCAGATGGGGATACATTTGTTAAATCGAATCTACAAAGACTCTGGAATGCAGATATCCACACGTAAGACCAAGGTGATGGTTTTTCGTAGAACTGATCCCGTACGGGCAAAAATTGTTATAGGATGGTACTGTCCTGGAACAAGTTAGCAATTTTGAATACCTGGGCTACAGTGTGTGCCTTATAATGCATGCAACGACGATGTGAATAAGTTGCATAAGTTCAACCTTATGTGCGGGACCATTAGGCGAACCCTTAAGTCAGCAAGTAAAGGAACACGCCTAAAATTCTACAAGGTGATGGCTCTTTCCACACTTCTTTATGGGTCTCAGAATTGGACATTAACGAAAAGGCCAGGCCAGTCGCATCCAAGAGGCTGAAATGAGATTTAGCAGGCATGTGGCAGGGTATACTCTCCATGATCATAGAAGAAACACAGATATACGGCAGGAACTGAATATTACGAGTATATTCGAACAGGATTGCCCAGTATCGGTTGAATTGGTGGGAACGTCTTTGCCGAATGGATGACTGCCGCATACCCAAACAACTCCGGAACTATAAGCCGAGGGGACGAGTGACCAGCTCTAATATTTGCCTATATGAGACCGGAACAAACCATCCTTGGTTTACGTGAAGATGATAATGATGATGATAAATAACGTTTAACGTTAATTAGCTCGGTCCTGTATCCACGACGTAACCTTCGTAATCGTGGACACGCACCAAAATCTAAAAACCGAAGAATCTTCTCGTGACCAAACTTGTAGGCATGTTTTACGAATTCATAACGTTTAGTAACGTAATTTGAAAAATAAAATAAACAGTTATTAAAATCACTGGTAATTGCGTTACATGTTAAGAATTAAAATAATAATAATTTACTGTTCGATAAGAATTGAAAGCGTGTATTTTACTAACAGAGATTGTTTTTTCTTGTTTTATTTTTAGACTTCGTGAGCGGTGGAGAGCTATTTACCCATCTGTACCAACGGGACAGGTTCAAAGAGCACGAAGTTCGCATTTACATCGGGGAAGTCATACTCGCTTTGGAGCACCTGCACAAGGTAAGTTTTGCTAAGTAATCAATTAGGCTATAAACTTGTCCGTGTTTTATTGTTGTCGTAACTAGCGAGGATGGAGGCAATGTGTTGTCCAGGAGCACAACTGACACGGGCTGTCACTATCAGTGCCACCATCGGCAACACAAAAGTGAATGGTTATTAACTAACAAACACAGCGGGACGTTCATTTACTTACTAGTAGGCTTATACCCGCGGTGGGATTAAATTGTGCATTTTTCTGTCTGCGTACTGAAAATAGAATGATACGACTCTACTCATTCTTCTAATATAAAAATCACGCCACTGCGCATTAGTCACATATTCGACGAACATCAAGAAAAAGAAAAGGTGTAGTGAGTGCGTTAGAAGTATGTAGATGTCCGTGTAATGTTTAACCGTTGTTAATGGCGAGTGTAACTGCCAACAACTTACAGGATACAATTTGGAACAGACGTTAAGAAGACATGTTAAGCTGCGTGAGTTAATACTTCACAGTTGGAAGCTCTTTATTATAGTTGCGAAAACGTGTGTTATTTTATTGGCATTGCCACATTTTATTGGATTCACAATATACGATTAACTGTATTATACTAGTTGAATCGGTGCTGAACGGCCTAACACAGAATCCAAAACAAGCGATGAATTAGCAATCCTAAGGCAGGAGATCGGTCACACTAACGTATTTTGGAGAAATGCTTAAACTCGGAGATGAGTGAGTAGGGGGGAGGGCTTGAGGAGCGACGGAGAAAAATTGGTAGAAAATTCGAAAAAGTGTAAACAGATGTGTCGTGATGATGGCCCAAAATGTGGGACAACGGAAACAGTTATTCGGTGTACTAACATTTTATTTTCATGCTTATGACTCATTGTTTACAAACAAGGACCAAATATGTTTCTCAACCAGAACTTGAAATTTTCTTTACTGATACGTTTGTAATTCTGACAAGATAAACAAACGCTGTGTAGTGTTATGAAAGCCGTGTGGTTCTGGGAACTTAAAATACGGTTAAATTAAATTTCAAATTAAAGGAATTTTCGTAAAGCAAATAATATAATAGAATTCAGGTTGTTTGGAAAGCGTCATAAAGTTTAAAACGAGTACTTTATCAGACAAATCTTTACAACTTGTAGGATGAAACCGTAGAGTATGCGAATAACCCTGGGTATTAAAAAGAAATTGGCTAGAATTTTAATTAATTTTTATAACTTGTACAATGCACATACGTATAGCGAAACAGTTTTGTGTTGGTATTTATGTTTGAAGCGTCGAGCGAATGTAGTACAAGTAGGTGAGGCGAGACCTGAGTGGTGCCTCCTCAGCAGGCTACTGTTTGCCATGCGGAACGCGGATCACACGCTAACTGTACACCGGGAACTAATGCAGAATGGGCACACAGAACGGTCCCGCTTCCGATTCTGTTTGGTCTACTTTTTTAATGGTAAACTTTCTTTGCGTTCTGTTCAATTAACTCCGTCAGCACGTAAACGTAAACATACAACGAAACTGGTTTTTGTTGTCAGCAGGTTTTTATCGCCCACCGCGGTAAAAGTACAGCTATTGTGTGAATCAGTAGGTTTATCCGCAGCTACTGACTATGGATTTTTGTAGTAAACGTGTTCGTTCGACTTCCTAATAAGATCGTTGTTGTACTAAAAATATCGGTATGGAGAACCATACATGACTTCCATATTCTAAGATTTATATTTAAAATCATTTTCAGCCAAACAGCCAGGCTGTGTCTTACCTGCCTTTTTATTGCTGTATTAAATGAAAAATATTATATTACATTAAAATGAAAAAATTATAATTTTATTGCCTGGCAACAAAATTATTTTATTTTTAACAATTACAATTGTTTCAAAAAGTTTAAATAAATTTTCAAGTACTTTACTCTTGTTAAAACGTAAAAGGTTGCAGGTAAACTACCCCTTCTCCTTAACCGATCTTCACCAAAATCGAAAGCCATTGAGACCTCTACAATTCAGGGACGTATGCAAACAATTATTTGATTCTGTTTGAATTTGCGGCTGTTATCGTTTGCCATAGAAAATACGCTTGATAAAAAAACGTTGCTGGTAAACTACCCCTTCCCCTTAACCGATCTTCATCAAAAACAATAGGTCTTGAGTACTCTACAAATCAGGGCTGTATGCAAAACATTATTTGATTCTGTTTGAATTTGCGGCTGTTATCGTTTGCCATAGAAAATACCCTTGTTAAAAAAACGTTGCAGGTAAACTACCCCTTTCCCTCAACCGATCTTCACCAAAAACAATAGGCCTTGAGAACTCTACAATTTAGGGCTGTATGCAAATAATCTTTTGATTCTGTTTGAATTTGCGGCTGTTATCGTTTGCCATAGGAAATACCCTTGTTAAAACATAAAACGTTACAGGTAAACTACCCCTTTCCCTTAACCGATCTTCACCAAAATCCACAGATCTTGAGAACTCTACAATTCAGGGCTGTATGCGAAACATTATTTGATTCTGTTTGAATTTGCGGCTGTTATCGTTTGCCAAACAAACAAAATTACCCTTGCTAAAAAAAAACCGTTGCAGGTAAACTACCCCTTTCCCTCAACCGATCTTCACCAAAAACAATAGGTCGCGAGTACTCTGCAAATCAGGACTGCATGCAAAAAATTATTTGATTCTGTTTGAATTTGCGGCAGTTATCGTTTGCCATAGAAAAAAAATCTACAGACACACAGACACACAGACAGACAGACAGACAGACACACACACAGACACTTTTCGGAAAACGACTTTTTTTCATGTTTTGAGTGTAGTAGAATCAGAATCTGCAATAATCTCGAACACGATTTTTTTTGCCATCACCATACTTCCATTCCTTAAGGAATATGGAAGTAATACAGTCGTCTTTCTTTTCAACCGTCCAGCGGTAGACGTAATAATACGTCCAAGTTCTAGTAATGTTCCTAATTCTTTCTTTTGGTATTTGAACCAGACTTCGCATAGTTTTCTTGACATGGTCTGCCCAGTCAGCTTTCGTCTGAGAAGTCTCAGCGTAAATGTGAGTTCTAATAGACTCAGGTTTTTACTCAAATTTTCAGCGATAACCTGTTTTTGATTGAGTCCTTAATTTCAATTCTTTTTACTTCCATATTCCTTAAGGAATGGAAGTATGGTGATGGCAAAAAAAATCGTGTTCGAGATTATTGCAGATTCTGATTCTACTACACTCAAAACATGAAAAAAAGTCGTTTTCCGAAAGGTGTCTGTCTGTGTGTCTGTCTGTCTGTGTGTCTGTCTGTAGATTTTTTTTCTATGGCAAACGATAACTGCCGCAAATTCAAACAGAATCAAATAATTTTTGCATACAGCCCTGATTTGTAGAGGACTCGCGACCTATTGTTTTTGGTGAAGATCGGTTGAGGGAAAGGGGTAGTTTACCTGCAACGGTTTTTTTTTATCAAGGGAAATTTTTTTTTTTGGCAAACGATAACAGCCACAAATTCAAACAGAATCAAATAATGTGTTGCATACAGCCCTGAATTGTAGAGTTCTCAAGACCTATTGTTTTTGGTGAAGATCGGTTAAGGGAAAGGGGTAGTTTACCTGTAACGTTTTATGTTTTAACAAGGGTATTTACTATGGCAAACGATAACAGCCGCAAATTCAAACAGAATCAAATAATGTTTTGCATACAGCCCTGAATTGTAGAGTTCTCAAGACCTATTGTTTTTGGTGAAGATCGGTTAAGGGAAAGGGGTAGTTTACCTACAACGTTTTTTTAACAAGGGTATTTTCTATGGCAAACGATAACAGCCGCAAATTCAAACAGAATCAAATAATTTTCTGCATACAGCCCTGATTTGTAGAGTACTCAAGACCTATTGTTTTTGGTAAAGATCGGTTGAGGGAAAGGGGTAGTTTACCTGCAACGTTTTTTATCAAGCGTATTTTTTATGGCAAACGATAACTGCCGCAAATTCAAACAGAATCAAATAATTTTTTGCATACAGCCCTGATTTGTAGAGTACTCGCGACCTATTGTTTTTGGTGAAGATCGGTTGAGGGGAAGGGGTAGTTTACCTGCAACGGTTTTTTTTTATCGAGGGAAAATTTTTTTTTTTAGGCAAACGATAACAGCCGTAAATTCAAACAGAATCAAATCATGTTTCGCATATAGCCCTGAATTGTAGAGTTCTCAAGACCTATTGTTCTTGGTGACGATCGGTTAAGGGAAAGGGGTAGTTTACCTACAACGTTTTTTTAACAAGGGTATTTTCTATGGCAAACGATAACAGCCGCAAATTCTAACAGAATCAAATAATTTTTTGCATACATCAGTGAATTGTAGAGGACTCAAGGCCTTTAGATTTTGGTAAAGATCGGTTAAGGGGAAGGGGTAGTTTACCTGCAACCTTTTACGTTTTAACAAGAGTAAAGTACTTGAAAATTCATTTAAACTTTTTCAAACAATGGTAATTGTTGAAAATAAAATAATTTTGTTGCCAGGCATTCTGAAAATTTCAGATTTTGTCCCACAAAATCTGAAAAGATTATACGATAGTTTATGAAATGGTTAATAATACGTCAGTGGAAGGTGTAATGAGAAATTAGCAGAAATGGAAACCTGGGGAATGTTAACTGTTCTGTAGATACAATTTTGTCAGAATGTTTGGAAATGATCATCAACATTGAAGAAAAAGTAAGCATATTAAGAAACATATGTAAGTACTTATTATAAAAAAATAATGTTTGTTTTTTGATAAAGTCATTTTGATTATAAAATATAAATATTTACAACAAGAAAAGAATTTTCAGTTTTCAAAATTTAAATATATTTTTATAAAACAATGGGTTCTTCATTGAGGTGGGGACCATGTCACTCACTCCATCTCAAGCCTCCTCTCCCATTTTGCAGAAAAAGAGGACCCTGTCAAGGCTGATACTTTGACGACAGTGACAGGGCTTTCCACCAAATTCAGCAGAGTGACAGGTAGGCCCAACTCTGATTGGCTCCTCAGATTTCCCCAGCGTTAGTAGGTTCTATGAAAATATTTTATTTCAAAAATGATTTTAAATATAAATCTTAGATATGTTTTATAAATCTCATGTTTTATGTTTTAACATGGGTAATTTTTTATATGACGAACCATAACTGCCGTAAATTCAAACAGAATCAAATAATTTTTTACATATGTGCCTGAGCTATAGAGAACTCAATGTCTGTTGATTTTGGTGAAGATCGGTTACGGGGAAAGGGCAGTTTACCTGAAACATTTTTTGTTGTAACATGAGTAAAGTACTTAATTTTGATAAAGTATCCTGATAAGATCTTAATAATCCACTGTAGAAACGTAGATGAAATATCTATAAATGAAGAGGCTAGTTGAACGGGCTGGGGGTAATTTTCTATAAATCAAAATTATAGTTGAAGGGGGAGGGGATAATATTTTTTATATGTGTACTACGTTATTGGCAAGAAAGAAGTATTTTTTTGTTAAAATTCCTTCCCTGGCTGTTTGGCTGAAAATGATTTTAAATATAAATCTTAGAATATGGAAGTCATGTATGGTTCTCCATACCGATATTTTTTTTGACAATCACGGCTCACGTTTATTTTGTTGGATTCTACTTTCGCATCATGGCTTCTTGACATTTTTGTCTTCTCTGTAAAGCTCGTGCTAACACCTTCCCTAGTGCAGCAGCATCGACCACAATGACAGAGTTCACAACACGCTTCACCACGGTGGATACGGAACGAATGACGCGTTTTAGATGAGAGAAAATTCGTGCTTGTGTTAGTCCGTTATGTACTTTACCTATAAGGTCTTGATGCAAAGTTTTGTAAGTGTTACATAGGCTTAACTAATACTAAGTTAAACAGAGGATTGAAGGAAAAATATTCAGCTATTATTAGTTTTTATAACGCAGAGATTTACTAAGCTAAAACGGGGTTTACAGAACAAAGGTTATTTTAACGCAGGGATCGATGGAGCTAAAACGGGGTTTACAATTACGTACTATGGTTAAAATACTTCTGCGAGTGGAAGTAACATAATTTGTACAGGAACGAGTAGATGATTTATCTTAAAAATTCAAATGTGGCTCCAGACTTAACTTATTTTATTTGTTTGAAATTTTTCGTACTGTAATTGTTAGTAGAAATGTTTTGTATAGCTGTCTGTACTTTCGCGCCATAACTGGCGTCTCAGAGTATTACGAATCGGTTAATGTGAGTAAATCTCTGGTAAACCATCTACTCCGTCTGTTTCCATTTTTTTATTTTTCACTTAACGTTTTGCTGCGTACAATCTAGGATCGTTCTCAGAAGCTGTGAGTGGTGGCTGAAAGACCTAACAACAGGTCCTAGGACTTCAGTCAGGTCAGGTCTTCCAGTCGCAACTCACAGCTTGTTGTCAGATTGTAGGGACGGAAACGTCAAGTAAAGAAAATGTTACGATGGTTTACCTGACGGAAATTGTCCATCGCGTAGGAGTAGTAAAAAGAACGGATAAGTCTGTTGGTGCATGTGCAAAAGGTGGACGTAAACAGCATTTTTTAGAACGTAAATCGGGGCACCGAACTTTTCAGGTGTAGTTCTCTGTCCCGGTATAAGAAGTTCTCATTTTAATTATGAAACTGGGACAGAAATGGAACGTTTTGCGTTCAGGTTTATCTCCAGAGAAACGTGTGTCCGTCACATAAAAAAAAGTACTCTGCGATTAAATCAGGACGTCTGATAGCCTTCAGTTGTCGTGGTTTGCTGAGTATGTAGGGATAGCGGTTTATGACCGATACCCGGTGTCGGAGCAGCGTAACAGTGCCGTGCGATAATGCGGTTTGTAGAGATGTAACGCGCGCGCCCGTGTTCTCGCCTGCGCTCGTCGTACATTTGTCATGTTAAGTAAGAACGACGTCTTTTGTCGTCGTCGCAGGATAAAACCGTTTTTTGCTGACACCTAAGCCTTCGCGTTTCTCTTACTACATATAACGTATTGTGTACTTGCTCTAGTTGCACTTTCTCTTCTCGATTCAGCCTACTACAGTTCTGTTTCATTTTTTTTTTGAATATACGGATTTTCACACTCGTGAATAAACCAGTCGGCGTGGTAAGAAGACATAATGGCTCTTCCGATGCCGTTAGTTTTGCCGCACAGATGTTGCTTTCCGCTTCTTCAGATCGTGTCACTACAGTCTATTGTGCACGCTCTGCAGCTTTTGCTCCGGGCTGCCCTTTGTTTTCACAATTTACAACTGTAAAATTTTATAGATTTTTTAAAGTAATATGCGTATATATTTGCATAGTTTTAGTGGAGGAAACCCGAAGGAAGTCTTGTTTTTCAGCCTGGATTTGGAGGAAAACGTGCGTCCCTATTTTTATGACGTTCACAAAAATATTCTTCAACCGTAAGCCTATCTTAACATTAATTCGTCAGTATTAATGTAATTAGTATTGCAATATGTGGTCATTTTATTGGAGAAATTATTTTGTATTCAGTGGTTAGCGGTTTTATTTTCTTCACTTATCGTATGCTTACCGGTGAGTCACGAGGAGGGGGGGGTTTCAGTTACGCACACAATAATTACACCCTTTCGACGGCAGTCTTTCTGCATCCCGCGTGAATTATCTTCTGTAGCCATTTGGCAGTAGTCTTTTCGTAACAGCAGCACGTTTTGAGTGTAGTACAGTCAATAGGCAGGGCTGCGCCTTTGAATTCTATATACTCTCAAAAAAAGGGGGTTGCAGTTTTTTACTTTAGCCGCTGCAACTGTGAGATAATAACGATTTAATATTAAAGTTCTTTTTTTTAAAAGCAATTTCCATCCGCGTTTATACACGCGGTACAGTGACGCGTTCGTGTCTACTGGGGCGCGCGCGCAAAATACCACACCGGAGAACAGATAGAGGGAGTAGTGTTAGTGTACAGAGGGCGGGTTGTAGAAACAATGGTACGTGAAAACAATGTGTGCACATTTACCAGCATGTACGTCAGAAACGGAGGGATGGGAGCGCACGTAATTATGACTTGTTGTGCACGTAATTTTCTGGCCTACGAAAAGCAGTTGTTAATTATTCTAGCTCAGATCGTTCGGACGAATTGATTCCGATATGATTTGGTACTGTTACTTGGACTTAACTGGGACGGACATATTCGTGGACGCTGCTACGTCCGTAGGACGGTCTCACAATTTTAGACTTGCAATGGGACGATGATGAACTTGGTTCCAGTAAGAGCTTCTATTTCAGTAGGAGATTTCACGGTTTTGAAAACACCGCGCATACTTGCATGAATTTATTTGTCAATAAGGATACTTTTCGGGATAACAGTCGAATTTTATTACGGGTATTCATAACACCAACGTTTTCCTTATTATTGTTAAGTATCCTCTTAGGAGGGGGCGCTAAACGTTTGTTGGTATAAGTGCCAGTAACAAAATAACGATTATTTATATCGCTGCGTCCTTTTAAAATTACAGGTTACTTGTTAAGGTAATTGAACAACCCATTTGGAAATTTGTAAAGAATCTATTGCGTCTTTTACCGTTAAAATTCGCCAGCATTTTCGTAATGTGATATGTTCATTTAATTATAACTGAGAGTTAATAATAAATCATAGTGCTCATACTGAACTTATTTTTATTTGCATGTTACGGGATAACTATTTATATTTAAACAACGCAAGCAGACATTTTTGCTTGAATTCGAAATCTTTGAAGCAGGGTCTCTGCTGAATCCGAAATCTTGTTGTTGGTTGGATACATGTCGTACAATTATTTTAAGCTTTTGTTCCAAATTTAATGTGTTTCTGCATCTGTGTGATTCGTTTTATTCATTCGAATTTTATAATCTAGTTAGCATCTGTTGTAAAACACACACACTGGTGAGTATTATAAAGTCAGTGGATAGGCCTACTTGTCTCAACATAAAGGAAATATTTTATCTTCGTGAACTATTATTAAATCATTAATCGTTAATTAAATAATTCGTCGTTAATTAATTATTATATTAATTCACCATGAAACTTCACAAAATTGTAAAAGTCGATTTCAGGTTTTCTCAAGCCCTTTGGAATAGTTTTAATCATCATGAATGCTCCGACTCTATAGAGATCTGGAACCCATTGGTGTAATTACCCTTAGGCCTACCTAACACTGATATTGTTCAGGTCAGATTATAAACATAGGCTATTCAACACGTAGGAATAGACCTACATATGTATGTAGGATTTTAGTCCTGCAAGAACACAGCCCCCTTGTAGTACATTTACTGTTGTCTGGACAAACGTTTACCAGTTCCCGTGAAAGACGTCAGCGATTTTTAACTATATGATGTCAGCGATTATCGTAATTATTTGTATGCGGAGCAGCCAAGCAGTTTTCCTGCTAGTACAGAACCAACATTTCGCGTTTAAAATCCTACCGTTATCAAGCTAAGCTCAACCCGCGTAAAGTCTTTCTGTGTTACGTTGCGCATTGTTATAGTGGCCGTACTTGCATGATGTAATTTACCGCCCTCATGCAGTGTAGGGGTGGACGGTGCAGGTGATGTGTCACGGTTTGCAGCCGCGGCATGATTAGGGGTCGGTCACATCGCCCTCTCTCGGTGCGCCCCTATCACTTCAAGAGATTTATCCCCTTTTATGTAACTGGTAACAACAACAACAATAATAATTTTCAGCCATTTTGAATACTGTATTACCCTTTATATGTAGGCCTATATGTAACCGACCGACCCCTCCAAAACAAAATATTGGGCCAGGAAGTGCATTCGTTTCTAGTTGAATAATAGAGAAGCAATGTTTGGCGCGTGTATAAGACAGGACGTGATTTTTATTCGGTTTGTTGTTCGGCATTCGGTAGCCCTACATTTGTTTTATATTGAAGTACTGTATACAATATTTCAAATTTGTTTATATAGTAAATACTTTCAGGTGTTAACAGATAATAAATGTGTTTTTGAATATGCGAAACCAGATTTTCTTGAACATGTTTATTCTTGATTTCACAGTCAGATGAGACAAGGGGGAATAGGGAAATACATTGCGCTTATGGGTTTTACGTTTACTACCATTACGCGACTTGAAAACCTCGAACGATAAAAATGAAGTAAATAAATCTACAAAATGTACACAGTAGTAACAGTATTTTAATTCATCATATTTTGGTATACTTTAAATAAATTTAGCCCAAAAACTGAGTCGGTAAAGATAAAAAACGCGATAAAACTATAGCATACTTAATTTATGATGTATTAAAATATATAATCTGTCCTTACGCAAGGTCTTCGTGCTCCTTAAAAATAATTTTTATTTTGTTCATGTAGTCCAGATCGCGTACATGATGTAGGCCTACATGGCATTTAAATTTAATAATATTCTTGTAATAACAAAATAAAAAATAAAATTTCACGTCAGATTTTAATTTTGTTCAGTCGTGAGGCGTAAAAAGTACCCTGGGAGAAACTTTTTCCCTGTTCATGATAGACTTACACATTAAACGAATGAACTGTACTGAAAGATTCAAATTTAATTTTAATGTAACTCCCAGTGATAGCGAATAATCCTTATTTATGTTATTCTCTTATTCGTTCTAAAATGCAAAAACGACAGTTTGTGTTCAAATTCTGGATCTTGGGATCAAAAAAATAATGAAATAATGAAGAAGCAGTGGACGTGAACAGGTCGCAATTTAACTCCAGCGCCTCACACACGCGCAGGTTAAACTGGGACGGAGACAACTGGTTGGTTACTGGCAATGATAATATCAACAAGGACACGTTTATTCAAGTTACTTTACACCTTCATACAGTTGTTTACTTTCATCTGATTTTTCCTCCTCTCCTCGTCGCTTCCGCGTGTCGCTTGGTTCCACTTCCCTATCGTTGTTGTTTGTTCGTCTGTCGTATTGTTCTTTTTCTTTTGCATTCATGTTTTGAATTGCTGCGGAACTAATGTCGGTGCGTTTTCCCTTATCTACGACGTTCCGCTGGGGTACAGTAACATTAACACCTGTTAATTTTTAACAAGTGTTGTATTCATAGTCGTTTTATCTAATTTTGTCGAAAACAATTCTACAACATTAAAGCACCGAGAGTTTTGTGTAATCGTCTAATTAAACAAAAAAAATGCTTTCTATTAAAATTCACTTCTTCGTTAGGAAGAAATGAGAAAAACAAAGTACTTCTCAAAGTACTTCTTGAACCATTGGGTTGAAGAAAAGTTTTGACTGATGCAGAACAAAACATTTTCAGCAAAAAATCTGAAGGGGTTTAATCCTGGACTTCTTGAGGCTGTTGATAATGAATTCCGATTATGAAGTCTCAGTTGCTTCGAAAAGGGTCTTGGTGGAAAGTGTATAGTGGAAACAACACGTACAAATTACGCTTTAATTTGTAGTCTCGACTTTTAATAAAACAAAGTGAATCACGTAAAGTAACAGGTTTGAAGACAAAACGATAAAAATCAACTTAATTTGTTTATTATGCTTTACCTCGGCGAGAAACATGTTGATGGACGTCATCACTATTTGCTGGTGGTACGCAAGCCAGGGCTGCGGCGGGCTTGCCATTCTCCTTTACATGTTTTCCTGTCTAGCATTTCGCTCTGAAACTTTGTTCCAGAAACATTAGGACAGTTATTTTTACTGGCGAGTTTATGTGAAAGTGAAGTAAAGTTCACCAAAACGTTTGTCAGGCGTTAATATCTGTCCATTCGCATCAGTTTAGCCAATTCCACTTAAGAACAGCGGCATAATGTATTTTGTACGTTTTCATATATGAATCTACGTTTTTTGTATTGAATGAAACTTAAGCGAGTGTTTCTATAAGCGAGTGTGCGCTTTTCTGGAGTGAAATCATTGTATAGTTCATAAAAAAGTATAATATAGGCCTACTTATATAGATTCGACAAGTTGGTGAGGATGAACAGTGTCGGTTCATAACCGTTTCTGAAGCGTGTGTTAGGAGCGATAGTACCAGGCAACACCGTACATAGTACACGGTACACGTTCGGAAGCTGTTACACGTAACTATACATTAACCGAGTAGGCACATGGACTTACATGCCAAGTACACATAAGCGCTAAGAGAAATCGCCCTTGTATTAGTTTTACAATTACAATTTGAAAAACTGGTTAGCGTTTTGTGAAGGTCAGGTCATGTGAATTGCTCGCTACTTGGTTCAACGTGCATAGTTATTGTACGCTAGCGTGACATCGTTTGGAACTGGTAATTGTGGTTTGAGGTCTGTAATCACACTCGCACGTGCCTGTTTATCAATAGGTAAAACCGTTTGCATGCGTGCGGTGCGGCTGAAGTTAATACGGAGAGAGAGAGGGGGGAGTATGATAGTGACAAAGAGGGGGGTAGACGACAGACAGAATCAAAGGAACCCAGAGAATAGTGTTTTCGCTGACCTTAGGTAACCATGGATTAGCATGACGTTAGTTTTAACCACTGACAGCACACTGTTAGCAACTCTACCATACTCACACTCTGTAACTCTTAGTGGGAGAGAGTGGGAGTAGCATACTCTGTGAGTATTCTTTAAATATACCTCATAAGTTAGTCATTTTCCTGTCTAGCGTTTTTCTTTAGACTTTATTAGACCCTCACATAGGCTTAATAGTGATGTACTTTATAATGTGGTGCTACTAAAATAGAAATAATTTCGTTTCCACGTTTATTTCCAGATAGACAAACTGTATGCGATGTATTGTATGGAATACAATACAGAGTATGCTAAAAGGGAAAGAAAGCAAATAATTGTAAACCGTAAGGTGTGATTTTAGGTCTTTCATTATATTATAAAAAAAATAATGTTTTTCCCGTGTAATATCATCAAAGAGTTGTTGCTAGCCTTTCACTGGCGATACTGAATTGCTTAAACTGTTGTGTTTGTTTATGATGAATCTGGACAAAAGCAGTGGAGTGCAAGACGGCGCAAATGAATAATAAATGAAGCTAGCGCTGAACGGAGAGCCGGAGCAACTAGTTACGTAAGTTGGTTGTCTGTAAATGCTCTACAAGTCAACAAAGTTATTACATAACTTACGACCCTCAGGGTCATATTTTATTTAAATGTGAATTAACTTGGAAAATTTATACGTTCCGTTGAGAGTGTCTTTAGCGTTTAGTGAATTGTAGTCAGTTACGAGAAAGGGCAATTATGCCAGCGTAATTAGGAACCCAATGATCGTCGACGTTGAAATGTTGTACCGTTTTGTAACATGCTGCAGTAGTACAGTTGTATGTGTGTAGTACATCGTAGATGCCGTAAAGGAAAATCGTGGATGCGAATGAAAACCTAATTTTATTTTTGTCCGCGTATTTGTTATCGTGCCCTAAGTATCTTCATTTCACATGTTAACTGATTATAGGCCTATAGAACAATATTTTGTGTTTATAAGTATATTTATATGTTAATTTTAATAAAGACGTGATCAGGCACGTTGTAGCCTACGAGGTGACGTTTTGAAGGCAGGGTGATGTGAGTGATATGAATTTGCAATCGCTGCCATAACTGTAAAGGATTGCATCCAGGGATTTCCGTCAGGATGTTTTTAGTAATTTTGTAGTCGTCTGTGGTTGGTTTTTCCTTTGCTTCATGTAGTAGGGCGACTTTGCACCCGTGGCGTGCTCGATGACTGCCAGATGAAAACAATGCTAGACTTTCTGAAAGGGTACCTACCAACGCGGTTATCTGCTAGATGGCGCCGGAATTTTGTTTTTGAATGATCCAGTTTTGATGCTTTTTTAGTATACTGCCTTTTTTGCTGATTCGGGCAGCAGATGCCGCCTGTCTCGGTCCCAGCGGTTGCAGAGTCCTGGCTAACCCGATGACTGCCTGATGCTACAGTTACCCCGAGTAGCCATGTGCTCGTTTAACGATGCGTCCTCGTAGTTTGGAGGGATGGAGGCTGTTATTGAGGTTCTGGAACGCAGAGCGATCCGCAACGTTTTTTTTAACGGACGAGAAAAGGGAACGATGGTTAAGAATATTATTATTCATTATAGCTTAAACATAAAGGAATGATTGATTTGTACACTTTTGATTTACTGTCTAGTGGGAAAGGGATAGGTGGTCAAACGACGCAAGGGCGATGGTGTGGGGCAGAAGGTTGCTTATGGGGTGCCATCGAGAAAGGCTCGGAGACGTTCCTTCGTCTTCGTGTAGGTGGACTTTCGTCGGTACTAAGGCGACGGAGATGAGGATAGGACGAGGTAGAGGCTCGTTTGGACAGTTTGAACTCAAAGGAGCGGACAAACTCATCGTTGGAAGGAACCGTAAACCTTCGCGTAATAGGTGCCATTTGTCGACGTACCAGGGAGAATTGGAGATATAACGGAGGGCGTATGATTGGAAAACTTCCAAGCGCACAATAACGTAGGGCCGATGCAGGGACCAGAGTATGGGCGGTGAGTATGTCAGGGTGGCTCTAAGAAAGAACAGGTAAATACAGGGTGTACTGTGCACAGGCACTGAACTTCGATGAGATAAGGAAGGAAGTAGCTTGGGTTTGATTCCGCGAGATGGAGACTGTAGTTGGTGATGTACACTGAGTTGTATGTTGTTCTTTTAAAGGTACCCGAAATCAAATTATTGTTGTTACCGATGAAACAGATGCGTGTGATCGGACTTGGTTGTGAAAGCGTGGTTTGCGGCCGTGAAAATGGACTCGCACCTCGCTCGGAACAAAATTAAAATATTTGTTATTATTTAATCCTTATAGCCAGCTATTCAGTTATGCAGCTGTGTTCTTTTATCATTACGCCCAGCTTTAATAACGTCTAGAATATTAATTAACGAACGTAATCATACATATAACTCTAGTATGCGTGTTCGTTTGTACCCCTTATCGATTACCAATATCAAAATTTTGTAAGTAGGCCTACATATAACGTATAAACGCCCGTGGGAATAAAGATAGGAAAAGAAAATCAGTAATAGAAGCCTTTATGGGCGTACAGTACTTTATGGGCAGTACAGTAGTGCATTTCGTCTGCAGGAGGCCTACATAGAAACCTTCACTCGCTGTAATGCGGGTGACGCGGTTAACCCACTTTGTGAAGATACCGCGTTATTACAGCAGTTCATTGGAAAATCTGTACAAGTACTGGCCGCAATAAGGTAAATACAGAATTGCTAAACTGTCGCCGTTTGAGAGTATACTGCTTATTTGTCCACGTTGCGGTGAGTTTTACGAAAAATGTAATAAATACTTATTTTGGATTGCATTGTAATGCTCTCTACAGTACCAAAGTATTCCATACTTCTAGGCCTACTATTATACTGTATTTTCGCTGTAATAATACAGTCTACAATTTATAAACAAAGGCTTCTAAATGAAAATACAATAAGTGCGAAAACCGTCTCCGCCTTGAAGATAATGTAACGATACGTGTGTGAAGTATATGATTGACGCAAGTTTTTTTTTCTGCAGTTTGGTGGACATTGCGGTAATCGCTTGGTGTCCGATACCCAACACCGCGTTGTATACCGAATTGCGTTGTAGAGGCCTTATATTACTTCTTATGACGTTGAGAAAATCTTGACTTTGAAAACATGTTAAAGTATTGGAAATTCTGCGTTATCGGTGATATTTGTGTGTATTGTCAGTCGATTCCTTTGTATTATGTCATGCCATACCATACTAACAGCATCGCGTGATGCAACCTTGGAAGCGGAATCCGAGACTGAAAATTAGTAAGCAACATTTTGGAATTCCTTAGCTCGTTGTAAACTTTGCGTAGATTAAGCTGTGCGTGTCTGCTCGTTACGCATACCACGTATAGGTTACATGTAAACCAGAGACACAAAAACTGTATTGAAAGGAGCCAAAATTTAAAATATTAATTTTTGTTCGAGCCAAAGTGAAAGGTCTAAGTGGGAAAAGCATGTTACGCTCGTAGGCTGAGATATTGCACGACAAGAGATAATGACGTAACAGTTTAGAAACATTACTTTGTTACGCGTTCGTACAAACGAGATAAACCTTCGAAGTTTCGCGTTTTCGAACGCGGAAAGAGGGTTGCCAGGGAAGTGTTTTTGTTGCACTTAAGACTGGGTTCTGTATTATAGAACGTCAGCAGCAAGTGAAAAACTGTCCTTATAGCTGGAATTAGAATAACGATTTTGACCGTTAGAAAATTGTTCCAAGGTAGTAAATTCACGCCGAACGCATCAAGTCTACTGACATAAAAGTGTTTGCAGGAATCGATAGCGGTCCTATCTGTATCACAGTGTTGAAATTGAGATGAAATGTTATTTAGTTATCAGTGTCTAGTGTTATCGTTATGTTTGAAGGTACAGTGTAAATGATAACAGATTTCATCACTTGTTAACACAGACGTGCGCGCGCGTACACACGTAGGTGGGGAGAAGCCTGTAAACATAAGGTTCTTTCTATGACATTGTTTATAAATCTCTATACGTATGTTATATAGAAGACGCAATCGCGAAACGAAACATTTAAAGACCCAGGACTGTATTAGTAAATTGTAATAATGAATGACAATGTAAAAAGTGGTATTAACTTTCGTAAAAAATATGTCGGAGTGTATCTATCGTACATTAGTTTGTGTTCACTGTCGTCGTTCGCCATGTTTTATAACCAGCGCCGCTGTATCCACATATCAGAACGTGCCACGTAGGCCTATCGAGTTTAATTAATGTCTCAATTATGCAAACAGTTGGTTTCACCTATAGATACGTATTGTTTGACAATCGCTTAAAATATTGTGTAAATGGAACTTGAATAACGTGGTTAGCTAAGTGTGCTAAGTGTTACATAGTTAGCGTTAAGTGACGCGGTGGGGGGGCGTTAAGCGTGTGAAGAAGGTAACTGGCCAGGTTGCAACCGTGTTTCGTATCCCGAATTGCTTGATAATTATAATTGAAATTCAGTAGCCAAAGTTTAACTACGAGCGATTCGAACGGTAACGCACAACCGATCTGCCGTTTTACTGGCCTAGATAAAATTAATAACCGATTATTATTAGCGCTGAACCCAATGCTATAGAAGAAGAAAAGAGCAAATGTGAAGTCTTGGCAGTTGTAACACAGTTACTGTGGGCTGTAAACCTAGTGCATGAATGGAGACCTAATATCAGTAGTAATATCCATTACAGGCTAGTAAACAACTGCTTAATGGTACAGTAGAACTAGATTTTCGTGACAGTTTAATAATTTTCAGATGACAATTTTTGTTGGTAAACATTCGAAGAAACATATTTAAATAGTCAGTGTAGTGCTGAGAATACAAAATGTCCAAAACTAGTTAAATGCATAGACCCAATTAAATGCAGAGTCTGAACCCAAAGTGATGTCATCTTCCTCTAAACGTTTTTGCAATCTGAAAAAATTGTCGACGATATAGAACCAGAGTAGTATAAAACAAAACAACAATAATAATATGGTAACAATAAACTTGGTTTCATGTTTTAAAATGTTTATTAATTAAAAAAAAAAAAACAAAAACTGAAGTTATGGTCCGAATCGTGGAAAATTTTGTCTAGAGTTTTCAAATAAGTATTGTGGAATGTTAAACCACTGAAATCATTTTAATCTACACATTGATCATCACCAGCTCAACTGTTACTTTTTGTACAACAACAATAATACAATAACCACAGGTCACAAGTATCATGTTAAATGACGATCAAATAGTGAACGAATTTACAATCTTCCCCCCTTTCCGCTATCTGTGTCCGTTTTTTCATAAGCTTTGTTTAGTTGTAGCCTACTAGTTAGTTATACAGTAAACAGAATTGAGTTATTTGGTATTACGAATTGAGGTTCAGAGCGAACATTTTGCAATTCTAGTGTGTGTCAAGGCTTTCCTCATGCTAGTCAGGTTTCCAGTATTCACGTGGCTACTGACGGTGGAGCCTTACAAGTGTCGCTGCAGGTAAGGCAGACATTGTTCTCCACCAATCACCCACCGCCGTGCAAGGACATCTGTTTTCCGCATTAAACAGCTGTTTCACCCCTTTTTCTGCAATCCTTTATATTCTTGTTTTCCAGACCGTCTGCAACCCGTCGTGAGTTAAAATTTATACATAAACAAGTTCTCATTGTAGAACACCAGCCTCTTGTTATTTGTAGTATGTTATTGTGATGTTTACGCCGTCGAATGGAAATGTTAATTTTATATTTCAAAAATGAATTAAAAAGGGGTGAAAAAGAGTAGAAAACTCAACAATAACGGTTTCTAATAGTGACTGTATTTCTTGACACAACATTATTAATGTTATTGTCGTAGTAGGCTTGCTTTCTATTTGGAGCAGATTGTTATGATGATATCCCATTACATTGATTATCAAAAACTGTAAGGTAGAATGTATGTAAAGAACTAAAAAAAAAAAAAAAACAAGCAAACGAGGACGCATCATCAGTTTTGTTTGCAGACATTTTAAGCAGTATGCACTGGATTCATCAATCACTTCTGTTATGTGTTCTCATTTCAGCAGACTCGTATTTCCACTAAACACATAATAGTGTCGAACTGTTATCCATTGTTGGACATAAAATATGTACAGTTTTCAGATATGTAATAACCCAAACTTTTTATCGTTTATTTTTAGTTCGTTCCGTTTTCTAAAAGGTTCTGAATGACCTGCTTATTTTTTTTTTAATTTTTAATAGGTATTTAAAAATGGAACGGGCTTCGGAATTAAGTCGCGGATTTGGATTTATTTTTACATTTGGTCTGCTTACATATAAGCAATGTTTTCCAAAACCCGAATTTGCCCATAGAGCCAAAAAATTGATGTTATGAAAATGTGGTTAACTTTTTATTAAACGGAGCGACAAAAAAAAAATTAAATTGTAGTCAAGCAAACAAAATAAGGTTTAACACAGAAAATTATAAAGATTTCTTTCTAAATAGTGGAGCAATTGCGAGTTGAGTTTAAAAAAATGTCCGAGTCTACGTGAATAACAAAACATAGACTGCTTGCGTTTTTTCCATATGCTCAACGTGACTAGTACAACGTCTGTTCGGCGTCATTAAAATAATCCAACTGCACTTACTTTCGAGTATCGTTTTACTTTAGACCTTAAGGTAAGGTATTTGTCTTTGTTAATACAGTTGTAAACACATTTTCGCAAATGTTAAAACACCTTTTCGGTATTTGTTTGATATAAACGAACCATGGATTTTGACGTGCAACCTACTTTTTTTTTACTCTTTTAGCATTTTTGAATTCTACATATTCATTCACTAAAAATGCAGTTTCTCTAAAACTTCGTTTTTTTTTTGGAAACTAGTTTTTTTATTTAAATTTTAAAATTACGTTGTTTTATCCGCTATTGATGTACACAGACGCGACATATTGGAAGTGTAGAGGAGTTTCTTGTATGGGACGTCACGGCCACCTCCCACTCAATTCTCAAGTACATTCCTGAGAAATGCATGCGGTATCGATTAGGTTAGGTTTAGTTTAGTGTTAGTGTTAGTGTTGTGTTGTGTTTTATAGTATAATGTAGTCAGCTTACAAGATCTAACGGCTCACTGTTCTGTCATAAAACGCTATTTCGAGTATACCAATCCGAAAAAACTTCACTTGTAACTTGTGATTTGCAACTCCCCTCCCCACCGGGAAATGGGGTTCAATTTCTCCCATCCCATTGTTTTCAGAAAGGTTTTTTGCTTGTACTATTGTTATGGATATGGGTCTGCAGCGTTTTTGACAGTAATTTTGCAAAAGGCGTCGATCGTTGATATCAGACAATTAACCAACCGCTATCTGTAGATGGAAAATTTCCCTATAACACTGATGTTTTTATAAGAGGGGAGGAGCTTCGTCTCTTTACCAAACCGTATCCATGTGGTCCAGTGATGTTTCGAAAAAAACCTACGCTAGAATCTTCCAAGGTCGAGTTCGACAGTTCTAATAACGGGTTCATGTCACACATTGTGATTAACTGATGTAAAACCGTGAACAGTTTACTCCCACAGACATTTTAATTATTTAAATATTTTCATCGCATACAAATTTTTAATAAACAGTTGCTTGTAATTATTTGTTAAAATTTCTTTATAAATAATCCGTAAACAATTTGTGTACGTGTCATTTAGGCCTGGATTCGTATTAAGTTTTCTTAAATCACTATGTGAATATAAACCAGTGTGTATAGATTATACATTTTGTACATACTGAAGACTGCGAATTAGTCATGCACAGACATGACGAAGCACGCGCGCGCGTTCGCAGCAAAGCGGACTGTTACGAATGGACTTGATTGGATTGTCGAGTCGAGGATATTGAACTTGTGGGCGTGCGTTTGAAAACAGCAAGTTGCCACCGTTTTAAGTGGTGTGTATCTGCGGGAGACTTGACACGTGGGGGGCACGAGAGTCTAGACCGAGGGTTTCCGGGACAGATGTAAAGGTCTGTGGTATTCGTGCGGCAGCTGCACAGTACGCCCACACACCCTCCTCAACGAGCGGTAGCATCTTCAGTTACCTGCTCCTTATTGTTGGCGCCCTACCTATACCATTCCTCGTTGCAGCCTGTTGCTTTTGCAACTCTTGTGACATTTCGCACCGACTGAATGAACCTGATTTTCCTCCTTCCGTTTCGTTTCGTCTCGCACTGGGCTGAGACAGAGGTGACTAGTGTAGATTTTTTTTACTTGTTGCACAAATATCTGAAAGTGTTATTCTTCTCAGGAATTAAAACCCGTTGGATAGTCGGATGTAAACAAATTCCAGGGCGAGATATCTTTAAACAACACGTAACCGGTCATAGAATGCAATGTTGGAACTGGAATTCCTACGATTAATACTATGGAAACTTTAGCACATTTACAATGGTAACCAAATCACTTGTATGAATAGATAGACAAAGTTACCTTTTTCAATCCGCCTTGTGACTTCGTTTTTATATTCATGACACGTTTCAAAGCAAATGCTTCATCATCAGGTGTTAAATATCCCTTGTAGGAGGTCGTTATCGGCAAATGCTATTGGAATTTTCACCGATGACAACCTCCTACGAGGGATATTTTAAGATCTGATAATGAAGCATATGCTTTGAAATGCGTCATCAGTATAAAACAAGTAGTAACAAGGCGGATTAAAAAAGGTTGGTTTGTCTATGGAAACTTGTTTCATTGTTCCCCCTTCTCAGCATGTAAAAGTTACTTCTTGTTTTTATGTTTTACGTCAATTACTAGAACAGTAACATACCATCAACTTTCAAAAACGGCGCAGAGAACAAACAGGCGTGAGTAATAAAGTTTAATATTTGGAAACATAACTAAACGAATAATAGATTTACAGAAATAAAAGTTACAAGTGTCTAAGGTCGCAATCACTGCAAGTGAAGGTATCCGTCGGCTAGGCCGATATCTTAAGAGACGTAGGCTACATCTTCTATGAAACATACTTGCGTCTAATACTTGCTTTTGAAAATAGGTTTCTGATCTTCTTCTGCCATCCTGTGGTAGATGTAGACACCTGTTCCGGTTTCAGAAGCCGGAATAGAATACGTTGTAAAATTAAATTGTTATTTACAAACATTTTAAGTAGAATTAAAAATCACACGATCTGCGGCCTTTGGTATAAAGTTCTTTTCCTCGCGAAGAACATGTTCCCTCAGTATATTTTTATTAATCAACTTTTTCAAACATGAACATCCTTTGACCATTCTTAAAAATTTAATTTCTACAATTTTAGTATAGGTATAGCTTTCTGACGCTTATACTCATTAATTTGAGAACGAGTAACGCTTAACCTCGAAAACACTTTCCAGTAAAACATATGGTTGCATCCAGGCGCGGATCCACGAGGGGGATGGGGAAATCCCCCCCCCAAGTGATCACTTCATGCGAAAATTTTTCGTCGTCTTGTGATTGTAGAATGGTGTTGTGATTATGAATGCAATACAAAATTCATAACACGTTACGTAGGCACATGGTTGTCCTGTAAAATTAGACCTACTTTAAATTGTAACTATGCAATTCAAAATAGGCCTACCACCGTATCAATTTTTGTTTGAAACATAATTTAAATGGGTGCGTGTATTTTAAACTATCAGTGAATATTATTAAAAGAACAATGAACTGGAAACACAGATACGAATTTATACAATACTTGTACGTTAATAAATGTATTGTGTTGATAATAACACACTGTATTTTTACCTTCACTCACTTCTATTATTTACAATTTACCATTAAAGAATGGTCCAACTTTTCATACCCCCCCCAAAATTCAATACTTCCACCCTCCCAAATTGCTTGCTCCGCCCCTGGTTGCATCACTAAAACAAAACTGTATATGCAGAACTGCGTAAGCGTAGATTTGAGTACATAAAAGGGCGTTATCAGCACTCGCACGCGCGTTTATATTTCGTCGTGACTGTGAGATGTCGACTATAGGGCGCTATCTTCTTTAATGCGTGGAGCTGTCACACATTGTGTGTCACTTTGGTCTTTTCACATTTTGACGCCAAGTCGGAGACAGGTACACGTTTTTTAAGAACGGCTTCTTTTTTCGTTAAGATGCACGATACGTTTTTTTAAAAATAGATTGCTTGTATGTGTACAGTATATGGTTGTGTGTGTGTGATAAAGTTAAATTTCTGTATTTATTAATAGTCACCGTAATGACGTATGCTGGTAAGCTTATAAACTGTAGTAATATTCATACAAGTGTCTGCGTGGGGAGTGTGTTAATATTTTTGCGCTTTTGCAGGCGTGCGAAAAACCCGACAAACTATAAACAAGACAGGAGGTGTCAGAATGCCAATAAACGCCCATTGATTTTCATAAATACGTTTGAGTGCGGTGTGTGTGCGGCCGGTATTGTTATTGCAGCGCTCATTAAACGCCTTCTTGAATAAAATAAATTTCACTTTAGCGAAACGAAATTAGGGTACAGCGAACACGCCCGACGATCATACTGTTTGAACGCCCCCACGTGCGCGAGTCAGCGTGATGGGAACCGGTTTTGTTATTGATCACTGTAATAGAGCGGCAGTAGTACAAGGTCTCGGCCGACGGTACTTATAGTGGACTGTCAGCAGCCAACGAACAAACGTATCCGGAGGCTTGGCATGGCTTGGAAACTATGGGCAGACTAGGTCGTGGTCCGATTCTGGCGTTGTTAGCACTTGCGTTGGTCTGTACGAACTACAGCGCGAAAACAGCGCTACCAGCGCAACGCCTCAGGTTTTTCAGGATTTCCTAGGGAACAGTCTCCCGTTATGAGGGAGGACTGACGTTGCGATCAGAGTTGAAAACTTGTAACGTATTTTGTGGCTCGTAACTGTAGTACACGTTAATTAAAAACTAATGCCAAGATAGAGCTATTATTAGGTCACTCGAATGTTACGTAATATTACAGGTTATTTAACGGAAGAACAGAAGGTGTCAAAGCTGTTAGATGAGAAACTTCAGACGATACGAAATTTAAAAGGACGAGTAAACTTTAATAACCTTTTTTTTTATTATTTTAGTTTCTTACAAAATGTGTACGCTTAATCATCGATACTTCATTTGACTGTCAGTTAGCTCGTTTTCCTAAACTTAACACAACAACGAAGAACAGATCTGTTGGCAATTCTTCAGAGCAAAATTCGTCGATTTATGCATCTAGTAGGCCTATACAATCGGGTGCCAAACATTGTTACCCACTGTTCACACGCTCATTAAATGTGTAATTTTTATGAAATGGAGTGACGAGTCCCCAGATCGCTCAATGCTTCTCGAATAAAATGAATTTCCCTTTAAAATAAAACAATCAAAATAAGTAATACATTTATCTGTTTCCTTCTAAAAAATATTTCAGTTTTGGGCAGTTTTCCTGATGTTTTTACAATTCCGAATAATTTTTAAACGCAGCGGGTCGTTTATGTAATACTGTATAACTGATAAATACGTTCACATCACTTTACGTTTGACTCGTATAAGTAACAAACACACAGGAATACCTGCACCACAACGGACGACACCCACCTGAACTATTTGCGTCGTCATAGCTACCACACACATTTGGCTTGTGTACAGTAGAATCTGCGGGGCTATGCTGTTTGTTATTTGTGTTCCAACAATCAGCTGTGAATCCAACACGGATAATTTAAATACATGCGACCGACATGTAGTTTAGTTTCATTTAATGACACAGGCAACTCGTGTGTTAGTTTGGGGGGGGGGATTCATTTGTCAGCCGTAACCATACTGCTTCATGTCATCACCTGCTCTGCTTCTCACACCGTTTGTCTGCTCCGGCGTATACCTACGTTGAAGCAGTGGATATGATGTTACGGATCCGTTCAACCGAAACGTTTGTGTACCTCTGTTCCGATTTACCAGTACAATGTCACTTTGTTTTGTGAAGTATACATTGCGAGTTGCTGTTTTTTTTAAGTTCACGAAATAATAAAGTCAATTAAATAGGTATTTAAATAAAACAAAGAAAACAAACTTTTGTTCATAATAATGTAAATAAAAGTAAGGAAAAATTACATTCAAAGATATTTCTTGTTTTTGGGGGGGGTTCTTATGAACGTATGGGATGTGTCAAGTTGCTTCTGACATATAATGTCTGTCCATTTGGGTCAAATTTTGGGTCCACTTGACTAGAATGGATTTCAAGTGTTCGTCTGACAAGTTAACCCTGTACTTTGATTTTACAAAGTTCATTTTTGAAACGTTTGTTAGCAGACATAGGTCAATCCAAACGTTGAAAGCATTGCTCTTGCAAAGTTGTTTATTTCCTTGAAACCATCACTCAATGAGATGCGAGTGAAAAGCGTGATTCATTCACGGCAGCATATCGGCCCATATCACTGTTGCCAACTATATCAAAGCTTTTTGAAAAACTTCTGTTGCAAAGGCTAAATCGAGTAATAGAGAGAAAAAAGCTGATACCAAATCATCAATTCGGGTTCAGACAAAAACATTCCACAATAGACCAAGTACATAGAATAACAGACACAATAGAGAAAGCACTAGAAAGAAAGCTAATCTGCTCGACAATCTTCCTCGATGTGGCTCAGGCCTTTGATAAAGTTTGGCATAAAGGTTTAATACATAACTTAATAAAATGCTACCAAAACAATATGCTGACGTGTTAAAATCATATATATCGGAAAGATTATTTAGAGTCAAACAGGAAGATGACTATTCTGAGCTAAGAGAAGTGAGGGCAGGTGTGTGCCCCAAGGGAGTGTTTTGGGGCCCATCCTCTACTTGTTGTTTACATGTGATCTGCCGCAGCCAGAGAATGTGTCTGTTGCTACTTTCCCTGATGACACAGCTATAATGGCGATTGGTTCGACCTTAGGTGAAGCAACAACATGCTTCAAGGTGCTAGTGATCAGATACAGCAGTGGACTAGGAGATGGAAAATTAAGCTTAATGAACTGAAATCTGTCCATATCAATTTTACAAACAAAAGAATAGAGAACAGTCTTCCAGTTACCTTAAATGGTGTTGTAGTACCATATGCAAACACTGCCAAATATTTGGGGATGACCCTAGATACAAAGCTACGATGGAAAGAGCACATCAGAAAAAAAAGGACGGAGCTTGGTCTCAAATATAGACAACTGTATTGGCTCTTGGGACGAAATTCTCAGTTGTCAATACACAACAAAATTCTGATATATAACCAAATTCTGAAACCAATTTGGCTTTATGGAATTCAACTGTGGGGTTGTGCGAAAGAAACGAACATTAGATGTATTCAAACCTTCCAGAATAGAGTGCTACGGAACATGGTAAATGCTCCATGGTACATCAGAAATAGTGATCTACATCGAGACCTTAGGATCCCTGATGTCGCCAGCGAAATTAAAAGGTTTGCTGCAAAGCACGAATCTAGACTACACCAGCATATCAATGTAGAAGCTATTCAACTGCTTGACAACGCCAATACAGTGAGAAGGCTGAAGAGAACTAAAACTTTTGAATTAGTGTAGTGCAGTGTGTGCAGAAATCTAGAAAGTAATATATAGTACACCAGTGGGCGACTGTATAAGTAACTTAAAAACATTAGATGTAAATTGATGGTTGGTCTTTTAGACCAGTTTCAATAAAAAAAAAAAAAAAAAATTCACGGCAGCCAGACGAACGAGCACACTAACCACGTAAATGTTTTAAACTTGTACAAAATATTTTAACATTTTACTGAACTTATTTCTTGTTTAGTTATTTAGTAAAAAAATAATAATATTTGAAGTATTTTGACGATCTACTTAAAAACTGCACGCAGCACCGGCCGGGTTGCTGCGGGCCGTAATTTGGAGACCCCTGCATTAAAGTATTCGTGCATATAACAAAACGCACAATAAAACTATATAAATTACTTGAATATGCTGTTTTGATAATTGATGACGTTTGATTTAATGCTGTGAAGAGTTAGGCTTCTGGTAAGGGTTCGTGTAATAACATGCGTATAATATAACTGTGCAACTGTAATAGTTAGTTTGGAATAATTTTCACACATCCCATTAAAAAAAAACTACAAAAGGTGTAACGAATAAAAAAAGAAAAAAGTATAACAATAACGTTTAAATCGATTCATTGTTAGAACGGTTTCAGGAAACCTCAGAATGTTAATATTTCTGTTTTTAATACACGAGTCTATTGTGTTATTACTATCCCTCATTATACCCTGATTAACGAAAGAAAGTGACTGGCGGAGCGGCCGCGCGGCGACCGAGTTTGTAGTAAAAACATTCCACTTTATAACCTCGTGGAAACGTAAAATACAGGGCGAGAAATGTCTAATGAACTGTATTTTAATCATCAATTAAAGACGTTTTTAACAAACTTTTCTAATTTTTAAAATCTCTTTTCAATAAATTTACATTGTGAGTTAAAGGAAAAAATACACGAATTTGAATTAAAAAATTAGGGTTTATCGTTTTTATTACGTAAGAACTCAGAGGTTAAGCATCGGAAAAAAATTTCTTGTAGACAAATGGTAGTCCACCTTCTTTAGTACAATATATCAAAAATTGAGATTCCTACGATTAATATTAACGACGTTATTAATTTTTTCCGAATGTACTGTTAACTCCGTTATTAATAATTTTTTTCATTGTGTTTTTTCACAGTAAACATAACAAAATTGTATTCATCAATACAAAGTGGTATGTAACCTTCAAATATTACGAAATATAACCGCAATCAGTTAATATAGGAAAATTAGAACTAACATCGCTCAACGGCGCGCGATCGAGTCAAGGTACAGTAACAGCCCAAAGAAAGTGGTGCATACGCTCACGGCTCACACATTGACACATAGCCAACTTACTACGAGTCACCAATCTCTCATAAGTATATACTTAGTTATCTGTCTACTTATTTAATCTAATCTTCTACCTGGAGATCTGTCAAAAACGTACATCTGACCAGACTTTTGTGGTTTAGTTGAACTACATGCTTTTTATAACAGTCTTGAATGATTGTTTATTACTCTTTTGCGGTACGGTATTTATTGTTTTCTTGTTAATAAACTGTTTTTGTTTTGTGATCAGCTTTAATACTACTAATTGAAGTGCAATGTAATTACTGGGAAGTTGTTAATGCCATTCAAATTTCTCAATAACTAATTATTTAACTATGAAATATAGTTTACAGTTTAAAACTACCGAGCAAAGCTCGGTCTACCAGATATTGCATAATTATAACAGTATTTTACTGTTATAATGTAATTGAAATGTAAAAACAATTAGTAAATTACTTGTTATTAGCATTGACAAATAAATAATAAATACAGTACGGTACTTACAAGTATTGTAGTGTTCTTCAGCTTTTATGGAATCCGCTCATAAAATATGTGTATAAATCATAAAAATACACTATTAAAACACTCTATAAAAAACACTTATAGCTGTGAGTTAGTAGTCTTCAAACGAAAGTTCTCTGATACCCTCCATTGGATCGTCATCACTATTATCATCTTCTGAACAATTATCATCCTCGGAGCTACTGCTGTCTTCCACGGATATAATCATTTCCTCCACAGCTTCTTCCATTAGTCCTTCGTTATTCCATGCATCGATAATAACTTTTTTGGTGTGGTCCACTACTTGCTCCCACCTCTCAGCAGTAATTCGATTAAATCCGTCTTTAGTCAGTCGTTCAACTTCTTTTAAAGTAAACATTTTGTTGTTTTCGGCAACATACCCCTTAACCTGAGCCCATATAAGCTCAATGGCGTTAAGATGGCAATGGTAAGGTGGTAGCCTTATCACTTTGTGACCTCTGCTCTCTATCAATTCATCAACAAAATACCTTTTGTTCTGGGGCTTGTGCCATTTCACTAATTCCAAAAGTTCTGATTTTTTCAAGTCGGTTGTAGATTGAATATTTTTCCTGTCCAGCCATGCAAGTATGTCAGCTTTTTTATCTTTGCTTGTGGGAGCTTTATCAATTTGCTTAGAATGGTAGGGAGCATTGTCCATGACTATTACTGCAGGCTCTTCTAGGTTATTTAGCAAAGTTTCAGAACACCAACCGAAGAATTTGTCGTGATCCATATCTTCATGGTAGTCACCGGTTTTTTTCGATTTAAATAGTAGAAGGGAATTTGGAACAAACCCTTTTGAAGAACCTGCATGACATATTATTAATCGTTCACCTTTCCCTATAGGTGTTAACATTGTCCCCTGAAGTGACTCATCAGTCCATCCTTGTTTCAAACAATGCCCAGCATTGACCCAGGTCTCATCGAGCCAAATTATATTATCGAAATTCTCGTCTTTGATTTGGCGAAGAAAACGACACCTCCAGGCAGCGACATCGCTTCTCTCCATAATCACTTTTCTGCCCGAAAATTTTCTCCACGTAAATCCTAAACCTTTTAGCACGTTTCTAAGCGAAGACAGACTGCCATTAAACAGCTCTTCATTTTCCAACGATGATAAAAGTTTTTTCAAAGTGGGATATTCTTTTCTTATGTAATATTGATATACATGTCTTCGTATAGCGTCTTCCTGAAAAGTGTCAAGTTTTGTCACAGTTTTCTCCCGTTTCCTCTGTTTGGCCGGAGTTGAAAGTTGGCTATTACTGTCATCTGGTATTTCTTTCAATTCTTTTTCCTTGCAAACTCGCAGAACTGTATTTTTATGTATTTTCAGAGCATCTGCAGTTCGCTGTATTGCATTATTAACCGGAATCAAAGGACCTTTGTTCGCCTTTTCTCTATCAAAATATTCCCGCACTTTGCACACAATTTCTCTTGACTGTCCTTTCATAGGTATGCCTCGGCCCGAAGTTTGTCTTTTCTTTGGAGTTCGAGTCCTAGGTCTTCCCCTATGTTTCCTTGGTTCAGCCTCGTTACGTTGCTCCATGCTCAGCCACCGAAGTATATTCACACAAAATAACTTAAAAACACGTCAATTTATAATGAAAGCACAAGAAACTAACACTTAAAATCAAGATAACCAACAACCGGACATCACTCAACCACCACATCAACTAAACTGAAAGCTGGAAATTTCCCTTACCCTTAGTGTGCGTATAACGGTTCAGTTTTCCTGGAAGCGTGTGCTATTTGTAGACATAAAGGAGAGGCCGAGACGCTGTACGGGAATGACGGTAGCGCGCGAATAAAATGGGTCCAATAGGTTCTGACTGTACTTCCGCCGCAGAGCGCCACGCATTGCTCTCTGTGAAATTCACTTTATATATTAATCCATTGTAGTATTCCTATCACGTACAAGGTGTAAGTTGTATATGTCTTCTACATTTAGTTATCTAAAGAGAGCGTCACGCAAATCTCATTCGTGTACAACTTTTAACAACTGAGTTAACAGGACATTAGAAAAAAATTAATAACGTCGTTAATTTTAATCGTAGGAATCTCAATTTTTGATATATTGTACTAAAGAAGGTGGACTACCATTTGTCTACAAGAAATTTTTTTCCGATGCTTAACCTCTGAGTTCTTACGTAATAAAAACGATAAACCCTAATTTTTTAATTCAAATTCGTGTATTTTTTTCTTTAACTCACAATGTAAATTTATTGAAAAGAGATTTTAAAAATTAGAAAAGTTTGTTAAAAACGTCTTTAATTGATGATTAAAATACAGTTCATTAGACATTTCTCGCCCTGTATTTTACGTTTCCACGAGGTTATAAAGTGGAATGTTTTTACTACAAACTCGGTCGCCGCGCGGCCGCTCCGCCAGTCACTTTCTTTCGTTCATCAGGGTATAAATTTTAATATCGTTATAATTCAAATCGTGGAGTTTGCTTGTAAGTAGGTTTTTTTGAAAATTAACTGTTTGTTTTATTGATCACCGTTTTGCTTCTGTCACAACAGAATGCAAAAACATTTTATTGACATTGTTGGGATTAAACTGTCAGTTGCGTGCTTCTGTCCCTGACTATTCTGACCTCTCGTGTATGAATTAACTCAGTTGGAGAGATAAATTACGATTTGTTATGTGGAATGCAGTGTCACTTTGATAATTTTAATTTTCGTACGTATTATTAAAACGTGCAGGATCGTAATCCATTGTTGAAAATTTGAAATAAATATAAGGTATAGCTGCTAACGCCCATAGTGTTTTCATTCGCTTCAATCGAATCAACAAGGGACTGAGTTAGTTTGTTTTTGTTGTACAAAAACGATAATTTATTAAATGTAAATTTACTGTTTTGTACTTAGTTTGTTTTACTTAGTTTGTTAAAAGTAAATTTTGAAATAGTTATTGGGTATAATTAAACTTTCCGAGTTCTTATCACGAGATGAATATTCTTATAAGATAAATATGTTCTCAAATAATAAATACTTCAGCAACTATTATTTTTTATTAAATTATTGTAAATTAAATTATTATTAAATTATTTTATTAAATTGTTGTGTTTTCACTTGACGCACGTTTCACAGACTAGATCTGTATCGTTAAAGGCTTGTTTATCAATTAACGAATGAAGAACTTTGGTTTTTAATTTATAAAGAACATTTTTAATTAAGCTTTTAAATTTTAATGTAAAATAAATTTAAAATGTTTAATTCTTTCTTTAATTCATAACGAAACCCTTAAAGATACAGGTCTATTCAGTGAAACATGCGTCAGGTGGAAATACAACAATAATAATTGAATTTAATAATCTATTTGCAGAAGTGTTTATTATTTGAAAACAAATTTGTAATATAGACATTCTGCAAGAAACAGTGAAGAGTAACTTATTAAAATATCGGTATGGAGAACCATACATGACTTCCATATTCTAAGATTTATATTTAAAATCATTTTCGAAATGAAATATTACCTAAATATTCCCTAAAGACGAAAAGTCTGTCTATGAATCGTTCCTCTGTAAACACGTGCAGTTACACTGCCCAGCGATCCACAGGAAGGAAATCGCTATACACGCTGGACACTTTTTCGGCTTGCATGCGTTATGTTGGTATGTGTTCGGCACTTTCCATTTAAAAACCGTGCAAATGTAAGAAAATAAACATGAATGAGGCCAAAAATAACGCGAACTGTGTGTGTGTGTGTGTGTGTGTGTGTGTGTGTGTGTGTGTGTGTGTGTCTTCCCTGCCTTTTCATTGCGGTAGTCATAATAATAAAATGGAAACGTAAACAGTACATAACTGAGAAAAAATACATAAATGAAAAACTATAATTTTATTGCCTGGCAACAAAATTATTTTATTTTTAACAATTACCATTGTTTGAAAAAGTTTAAATGAATTTTCAAGTACTTTACTCTTGTTAAAACGTAAAAGGTTGCAGGTAAACTACCCCTTCCCCTTAACCGATCTTCACCAAAATCAAAATTCGTAGAGTCCTCTACAATTCACTGACGTATGCAAAAAATTATTTGATTATGTTTGAATTTGCGGCTGTTATCGTTTGCCGTAGAAAATATGCTTGATAAAAAAACGTTGCAGGTAAACTTCCCCTCAACCGATCTTCACCAAAAACAATAAGTCTTGAGTACTCTACAAATCAGGGCTGTATGCAGAAAATTATTTGATTCTATTTGAATTTGCGGCTGTTATCGTTTGCCATAGAAAATACCCTTGTTAAAAAAACGTTGTAGGTAAACTACCCCTTTCCCTTAACCGATCTTCACCAAAAACAATAAGTCTTGAGAACTCAACAATTTAGGGCTGTATGCAAATAATCTTTTGATTCTGTTTGAATTTGCGGCTGTTATCGTTTGCCATAGGAAATACCCTTGTTAAAACATAAAACGTTACAGGTAAACTACCCCTTTCCCTTAACCGATCTTCACCAAAAACAATAGGTCTTGAGAACTCTACAATTCAGGGCTGTATGCGAAACATTATTTGATTCTGTTTGAATTTGCGGCTGTTATCGTTTGCAAAAAAAAAAAATTCCCTTGATAAAAAAAAACCGTTGCAGGTAAACTACCCCTTTCCCTCAACCGATCTTCACCAAAAACAATAGGTCGTGAGTACTCTACAAATCAGGGCTGTATGCAAAAAATTATTTGATTCTGTTTGAATTTGCGGCAGTTATCGTTTGCCATAGAAAAAAATCTACAGACACACACACAGACACACACACAGACACTTTTCGGAAAACGACTTTTTTCATGTTTTGAGTGTAGTAGAATCAGAATCTGCAATAATCTCGAACACGATTTTTTTTGCCATCACCATACATAATCCTTAAGGAATATGGAAGTAAAATATCGGTATGGAGAACCATACATGACTTCCATATTCTAAGATTTATATTTAAAATTATTTTCGAAATGAAATATTACCATAGAAACTACTTCTTTCTACTTACTGCTTCAGCCTTAACCACAGTACTGTGGTCACTAACGTATACCACCTCACGTTATCGCACTCGATTTTCACTGATGATGGAAGTCGATGGCATTGCCGAAATGTCTGGTTTTGTAGAAAACATTGGACTACGGCCAAATATCCCGGGAAGGAATTTTAACAAAAACTACTTCTTTGTTGCCGATAACGTTGTACACATATATATCAGTGGCGAAGTTACATGGAGGCAATTGAGGCAATGCCTACCCTAAAAAATTCTGTAGAATAAAAATTATAAATACGTATGAACTACATAACGTAAAGATTATACATTGTTACTGTGACTGTCAAATTTATTAAACCGAAACGTGCTTTATTGTGCGACCGCTAGATGGTGACAGGTGAGATTCGGCATAGTTCGTTTAAAGCGAATGAGGCAACCTGAACTTGCCTCAGCGTTTTTTGTATACATCGTATGTAAGCAATGTAGTGGTGTGATAGGGAAGTGTAGGGAGGGGGGATTGTCCCGCGCTGTACACATAGAGCGTTGAGGCATGCCTCACTTCTGTGGTCCAAACAGTTAAGTTAAAGCGCCTGTGTTGTTTCTAAGTGTTTATTTTATGCGGTTATTAAAAGTGTCACTGTTATTCCGCTGAACTAACAGATGATCAAGATTGTTATTTGAATTATTTGTAACATTAAACATATATATAGAAACTAACCAAGTTTAAAAATTTGAAGTTCAATCAGTTGTATTATTGTGTATGACTAATACAAGGATTGTTCAATAGACACACGTATAGAGCTGTAAAGCATTTTTTATTCAACGATTTTAAAAGAAGTCTCCAATAACATTAAGACATGAGTTCCACTGTTGCGCTAACCTGTAGATTCCCTGCTAGTAAAATTCTTACGGCTGTTTGTGGAACCATTCGGTTACAGCAACTCTACCTCAGCGTCCGATTTGACCCACCGTCCTTTTAGTGATTCCTTAAAAAAATTTAAGATAAGATTTTTGCCTACCCATTCATTAACTACTAGCTTCGCCAGTAAGCAAATTGATGTCCATTTTTTCGGCTTGCACGCGTTATGTTGGTGTGGGTTTCGGCACTTTCCATTTAAAAAGCGTGCAAACGTAAGAAATTAAACATGAGTGAGGCCAGAAATAACGTGAATTGTGTGTTTGGGTCTTACCTGCCTTTTTATTGCCGTATTAAATGAAAAATATTATATTACATTAAAACTACAAAATTTTAATTTTATTGCCTGGCAACAAAATTATTTTATTTTTAACAATTACCATTGTTTCAAAAAGTTTAAATAAATTTGCAAGTACTTTACTCTTGTTAAAACGTAAAAGGTTGCAGGTAAACTACCCCTTCCCCTTAACCGATATTCACCAAAATCGAAAGTCCTTGAGACCTATACAATTCAGGGATATATGCAAAAAATTATTTGATTCTGTTTGAATTTGCGGCTGTTATCGTTTGCCATAGAAAATACGCTTGATAAAAAAACGGTGCAGGTAAACTACCCCTTCCCCTTAACCGATCTTCACCAAAAACAATAGGTCGTGAAAACTCTACAATTCAGGGCTGTATACGAAACATTATTTAAGTCTGTTTGAATTTGCGGCTGTTATCGTTTGCCAAAAAAAAAAATTTCCCTTGATAAAAAAAACCGTTGCAGGTAAACTACCCCTTCCCCTCAACCGATCTTCACCACAAACAATAGGTCTTGAGTACTCTACAAATCAGGGCTGTATGTAGAAAATTATTTGATTCTGTTTGAATTTGCGGCTGTTATCGTTTGCCATAGAAAATACCCTTGTTAAAAAAACGTTGTAGGTAAACTACCCCTTTCCCTTAACCGATCTTCACCAAAAACAATAGGTCTTGAGAACTCTACAATTTAGGGCTGTATGCAAATAATCTTTTGATTCTGTTTGAATTTGCGGCTGTTATCGTTTGCCATAAGAAATACCCTTGTTAAAACATAAAACGTTACAAGTAAACTACCCCTTTCCCTTAACCGATCTTCACCAAAAACAAAAGATCTTGAGAACTCTACAATTCAGGGCTGTATACGAAACATTATTTGATTCTGTTTGAATTTGCGGCTGTTATCGTTTGCCAAAAAAAAAAAATTTCCCTTGATAAAAAAAAACCGTTGCAGGTAAACTACCCCTTTCCATCAACCGATCTTCACCAAAAACAATAGGTCGCGAGTCCTCTACAAATCAGGGCTGTATGCAAAAAATTATTTGATTCTGTTTGAATTTGCGGCAGTTATCGTTTGCCATAGAAAAAAAATCTACAGACACACAGACACACACACACACACAGACACTTTTCGGAAAACGACTTTTTTTCATGTTTTGAGTGTAGTAGAATCAGAATCTGCAATAATCTCGAACACGATTTTTTTTGCCATCACCATACTTTTGCCATCCTTAAGGAAATATGGAAGTAAAATCGGTATGGAGAACCATACATGACTTCCATATTCTAAGATGTATATTTAAATCTTAATATCGCCTGCCAAGCGCGATATATTTTCTCTTATACATGATTTACATTAAAATGAAAAAATTTTAATTTTATTGCCTGGCAACAAAATTATTTTATTTTTTACCATTGTTTGAAAAAGTTTAAATAAATTTTCAAGTACTTTACTCTTGTTAAAACGTAAAAGGTTGCAGGTAAACTACCCCTTCCCCTTAACCGATCTTCACCAAAATCGAAAGTCCTTGAGACCTCTACAATTCAGGGATGTATGCAAAAAATTATTTGATTCTGTTTGAATTTGCGGCAGTTATCGTTTGCCATAGAAAATACGCTTGATAAAAAAACGTTGCAGGTAAACTACCCCTTTCCCTCAACCGATCTTCACCAAAAACAATAGGTCGTGAGTACTCTACAAATCAGGGCTGTATGCAAAAAATTATTTGATTCTGTTTGAATTTGCGGCAGTTATCGTTTGCCATAGAAAAAAAATCTACAGACAGACACACACACACAGACAGACACACAGACACACACACACACACACAGACACTTTTCGGAAAACGACTTTTTTTCATGTTTTGAGTGTAGTAGAATCAGAATCTGCAATAATCTCGAACACGATTTTTTTTGCCATCACCATACTTCCATTCCTTAAGGTATATGGAAGTAAAAAAGGTTGCAGGTAAACTACCCCTTCCCCTTAACCGATCTTCACCAAAATCGAAAGTCATTGAGACCTCCACAATTCAGGGACGAATGCAAAAAATTATTTGATTCTGTTTGAATTTGCGGCTGTTATCGTTTGCCATAGAAAATACCCTTGTTAAAAAAACGTTGCAGGTAAACTACCCCTTTCCCTCAACCGAACTTCACCAAAAACAATAGGTCTTGAGAACTCTACAATTTAGGGCTGCATGCAAATAATCTTTTGATTCTGTTTGAATTTGCGGCTGTTATCGTTTGCCATAGGAAATACCCTTGTTAAAACATAAAACGTTACAGGTAAACTACCCCTTTCCCTTAACCGATCTTCACCAAAATCAACAGATCTTGAGACCTCTACAATTCAGGGCTGTATGCGAAACATTATTTGATTCTGTGTGAATTTGCGGCTGTTATCGTTTGCCAAACAAACAAAAATATCGGTATGGAGAACCATACATGACTTCCATATTCTAAGATTTATATTTAAAATCATTTTCAGCCAAACAGCCAGGCTGTGTCTTACCTGCCTCTTTATTGCTGTATTAAATGAAAAATATTATATTACATTAAAATGAAAAAATTATAATTTTATTGCCTGGCAACAAAATTATTTTATTTTTAACAATTACCATTGTTTCAAAAAGTTTAAATAAATTTTCAAGTACTTTACTCTTGTTAAAACGTAAAAGGTTGCAGGTAAACTACCCCTTCCCCTTAACCGATCTTCACCAAAATCGAAAGTCATTGAGACCTCTACAATTCAGGGACGTATGCAAAAAATTATTTGATTCTGTTTGAATTTGCGGCTGTTATCGTTTGCCATAGAAAATACGCTTGATAAAAAAACGTTGCAGGTAAACTACCCCTTCCCCTTAACCGATCTTCACCAAAAACAATAGGTCTTGAGTACTCTACAAATCAGGGCTGTATGCAAAACATTATTTGATTCTGTTTGAATTTGCGGCTGTTATCGTTTGCCATAGAAAATAAAACGTAAAAGGTTGCAGGTAAACTACCCCTTCCCCTTAACCGATCTTCACCAAAAACAATAGGTCTTGAGTACTCTACAAATCAGGACTGTATGCAAAACATTATTTGATTCTGTTTGAATTTGCGGCTGTTATCGTTTGCCATATAAAATACCCTTGTTAAAAAAACGTTGCAGGTAAACTACCCCTTTCCCTCAACCGATCTTCACCAAAAACAATAGATCTTGAGAAATCTACAATTCAGGGCTGTATGCGAAACATTATTTGATTCTGTTTGAATTTGCGGCTGTTATCGTTTGCAAAAAAAAAAAAAAATTTCCCTTGATAAAAAAAACCGTTGCAGGTAAACTACCCCTTCCCCTCAACCGATCTTCACCAAAAACAATAGGTCGCGAGTACTCTACAAATCAGGGCTGTATGCAGAAAATTATTTGATTCTGTTTGAATTTGCGGCTGTTATCGTTTGCCATAGAAAATACCCTTGTTAAAAAAACGTTGTAGGTAAACTACCCCTTTCCCTTAACCGATCTTCACCAAAAACAAAAGGTATTGAGAACTCTACAATTTAGGGCTGTATGCAAATAATCTTTTCATTCTGTTTGAATTTGCGGCTGTTATCGTTTGCCATAGGAAATACCCTTGTTAAAACATAAAACGTTACAGGTAAACTACCCCTTTCCCTTAACCGATCTTCACCAAAAACAATAGGTCTTGAGAACTCTACAATTCAGGGCTGTATGCGAAACATTATTTGATTCTGTTTGAATTTGCGGCTGTTATCGTTTGCCAAACAAACAAAATTTCCCTTGCTAAAAAAAAACCGTTGCAGGTAAACTACCCCTTTCCCTCAACCGATCTTCACCAAAAACAATAGGTCGCGAGAACTCTGCAAAACCGGGCTGTATGCAAAAAATTATTTGATTCTGTTTGAATTTGCGGCAGTTATCGTTTGCCATAGAAAAAAAATCTACAGACAGACAGACAGACAGACAGACACACAGACACACAGACAGACACACAGACACTTTTCGGAAAACGACTTTTTTTCATGTTTTGTGTGTAGTATAATCAGAATCTGCAATAATCTCGAACACGATTTTTTTTGCCATCACCATACTTCCATTCCTTAAGGAATATGGAAGTAATTACCCTTGCTAAAAAAAAACCGTTGCAGGTAAACTACCCCTTTCCCTCAACCGATCTTCACCAAAAACAATAGGTCGCGAGTACTCTGCAAATCAGGGCTGCATGCAAAAAATTATTTGATTCTGTTTGAATTTGCGGCAGTTATCGTTTGCCATAGAAAAAAAATCTACAGACAGACAGACACACACACAGACACTTTTCGGAAAACGACTTTTTTTCATGTTTTGAGTGTAGTAGAATCAGAATCTGCAATAATCTCGAACACGATTTTTTTTGCCATCACCATACTTCCATTCCTTAAGGAATATGGAAGTAAAATATCGGTATGGAGAACCATACATGACTTCCATATTCTAAGATTTATATTTAAAATCATTTTCGAAATGAAATATTACCATAGAAACTACTTCTTTCTACTTACTGCTTCAGCCTTAACCACGGTACTGTGGTCACTAACGTATACCACCTCACGTTATCGCACTCGATTTTCACTGATGATGGAAGTCGATGGCATTGCCGAAACGTCTGGTTTTGTCGAAAACATTGGACTACGGCCAAATATCCCGGGAAGGAATTTTAACAAAAACTACTTCTTTGTTGCCGATAACGTTGTACACATATATATAAAAAATATGCATAAAATTAATGGCTTGTATAAGTTAATGATTGATCTCCATTAAGTAGTGCTCAAGTTTCCAAAGTTTTAATTTTATGATGTCCGTAATTAAAACATCAGAGCAGGTTTAGTGTGAATGAGGGTACACTGTGGACAAAAATTTTCAACATTTCCTAATGAGCGTTGCTTAGAGTAAAGCTGCCAATCTACAGTGTATGTTTCACAGAACAAACACGCGAAAAAGAAGGAGCGCTCCGAAGTCACTCATGGACCCTCAGCATCTTGCAGAGGGTTCATTCCCTAAAGACGAAAAGTCTGTCTATGAATCGTTCCTCTGTAAACACGTGCAGTTACACTGCCCAGCGATCCACAGGAAGCAAATTGATGTCCATTTTTTCGGCTTGCACGCGTTATATTGGTGTGGGTTTCGGCACTTTCCATTTAAAAAGCGTGCAAATGTAAGAAAATAAACATGAGAGAGGCCAGAAATAACGTGAATTGTGTGTGTGTGTGTGTGTGTGTGTGTGTTACCTGCCTTTTTATTGCTGTAGGCATAATAATAAAATGGAAACGTAAACATTACATAACTGAGATATGCTTACCTGCCACGAACGATATATTATTTTATACATGGAGGAGTTCAGTGACATACACACGTACAGAAGAATTATATATATATAAAGATATTAACTCATACATAATTTACATTAAAATGAAGAAATTATAATTTTATTCCCTGGCAACAAAATTATTTTATTTTTAACAATTACCATTGTTTGAAAAAGTTTAAATGCATTTTCAAGTACTTTACTGTTGTTAAAACGTAAAAGGTTGCAGGTAAACTACCCCTTCCCCTTAAACGATCTTCACCAAAATCGAAAGTCCTTGATATCTCTACAATTCAGGGCTGTATGCAAAAAATTGTTTGATTCCTTTTGAATTTGCGGCTGTTATCGTTTGCCATATAAAACACGCTTGATAAAAAAACTTTGCAGGTAAACTACCCCTTCCCCTTAACCGATCTTCACCAAAAACAAAAGGTCTTGAGAACTCTACAATTCAGGGCTGTATGCGAAACATTATTTGATTCTGTTTGAATTTGCGGCTGTTATCGTTTGCCAAAAAAAAATTTTTCCCTTGATGAAAAAAACCGTTGCAGGTAAACTACCCATTTCCCTCAACCGATCTTCACCAAAAAAAATAGGTCGTGAGTACTCTACATATCAGGGCCGCATGCAAAAAATTATTTGATTCTGTTTGAATTTGCGGCTGTTATCGTTTACCATAGAAAAAAAACTACACACAGACACACACACACACAGACACTTTTCGAAAAACGACTTTTTTCATGTTTTGAGTGTAGTACAATCAGAATCTGCAATAATCTCGAACACGATTTTTTTTGCCATCACCATACTTCCATTTCCTTAAGGAATATGGAAGTAAAAATTACCCTTGATAAGAAAAACGTTGCCAGTAAACTACCCCTTCCCGTTAACCGATCTTCACCAAAAACAACAGATCTTGAGTACTCTACAAATCAGAGCTGTATGCAAAAAAGTATTTGATTTTGTTTGAATTTGCGACTCTTATCGTTTGCCACAAAAAATACCCTTTTAAAACATAAAACGTTTAAGGTAAACTACCCCTTTCCATTAACCGATCTTCACCAAAAACAACAGATATTGAGTACTCTACAAATCAGGGCTGTATGCAAAAAATTGTTTGATTCTGTTTGAATTTGCGGCTCTTATCGTTTGCCATAGAAAATACCCTTTTAAAACATAAAACGTAGCAGGTAAACTACCCCTTTCCCTTAATCGATCTTCACCAAAAACAATAGGTCATGACCACTCTACAATTCAGGGCTGTATGCAAAACATTATTTGATTCTGTTTACATTTGCGGCTTTTAACGTTTGCCAGAGAAAATACCCTTGTTAAAATATAAAAGTTGCTGGTAAACTACCCCTTTCCATTAACCGATCTTCACCAAAACCAATAGGTCTTGAGAACTCTATAATTCAGGGCTGTATGCAAAAGACTAGTTGATTCTGTTTTAATTTGCGGCTGTTATCGTTTGCCATAGAAAAAAAATCTACACACAGACACTTTTCGAAAAACGACATTTTTCATGTTTTGAGTGTAGTACAATCAGAATCTGCAATAATCTCGAACACGATTTTTTTTGCCATCATCATACTTCCATTTCCTTAAGGAATATGGAAGTAAAAATAACCCTTGATAAGAAAAACGTTGCCAGTAAACTACCCCTTCCCGTTAACCGATCTTCACCAAAAACAACAGATCTTGAGTACTCTACAAATCAGAGCTGTATGCAAAAAAGTATTTGATTTTGTTTGAATTTGCGACTCTTATCGTTTGCCACAAAAAATACCCTTTTAAAACATAAAACGTTTAAGGTAAACTACCCCTTTCCATTAACCGATCTTCACCAAAAACAACAGATATTGAGTACTCTACAAATCAGGGCTGTATGCAAAAAATTGTTTGATTCTGTTTGAATTTGCGGCTCTTATCGTTTGCCATAGAAAATACCCTTTTAAAACATAAAACGTAGCAGGTAAACTACCCCTTTCCCTTAATCGATCTTCACCAAAAACAATAGGTCATGACCACTCTACAATTCAGGGCTGTATGCAAAACATTATTTGATTCTGTTTACATTTGCGGCTTTTAACGTTTGCCAGAGAAAATACCCTTGTTAAAATATAAAAGTTGCTGGTAAACTACCCCTTTCCATTAACCGATCTTCACCAAAACCAATAGGTCTTGAGAACTCTATAATTCAGGGCTGTATGCAAAAGACTAGTTGATTCTGTTTTAATTTGCGGCTGTTATCGTTTGCCATAGAAAAAAAATCTACACACAGACACTTTTCGAAAAACGACATTTTTCATGTTTTGAGTGTAGTACAATCAGAATCTGCAATAATCTCGAACACGATTTTTTTTGCCATCACCATACTTCCATTTCCTTAAGGAATATGGAAGTAAAAATTACCCTTGATAAGAAAAACGTTGCCAGTAAACTACCCCTTCCCGTTAACCGATCTTCACCAAAAACAACAGATCTTGAGTACTCTACAAATCAGGGCTGTATGCACAAAATTGTTTGATTCTGTTTGAATTTGCGGCTCTTATCGTTTGCCATAGAAAATACCCTTTTAAAACATAAAACGTTGCAGGTAAACTACCCCTTTCCCTTAACCGATCTTCACCAAAAACAATAGGTCCTGAGCACTCTACAATTCAGGGCTGTATGCAAAACATTATTTGATTCTGTTTACATTTGCGGCTTTTAACGTTTGCCAGAGAAAATACCCTTGTTAAAATATAAAATGTTGCTGGTAAACTACCCCTTTCCATTAACCGATCTTCACCAAAACCAATAGGTCTTGAGAACTCTATAATTCAGGGCTTATAACATTCGTAATGTAAATGGGTTATTTATTGCACAATTAATTATTTATTAAATATATAAAATTATCAATCTCTGACATGTATGTGTATAATTTAATCTTAATGATGATTCTAACTATCTATGCTCATCAACACATACGTGATATCATTTATTTAATTGAACATAAGAAACTCTTAAAATCAATTTGCATTCTTTCAAACTTTAGGTCAATATTTGGGTTGCATTGGTAATAATGAACGCATGTTTCTGGTTAACTAAAATACTAGTTTAATTATCATTTATGACATATTATAATAGTACATAGGTTACGTCGCTGTACCTGAAATACATACATATTCATAATAAACAAAGATATATCTTAATATATGCTGAAACAAAGGAAAACATACATACATATATAAATCAAATGATGTTACAATTCAATATTCTACTTATTTAATGCGTTCATTAAATCCCATATAAGCTTTTGTTTATACGTTCATTAAATACTTTATCAGATTTACTCATTACTTTTCTTAATAAATTTCTCAGGTGTGAATTCTTTGAAAGAAACCAGGTCAGTAGAAGTTATTAATTAGAAGTAATTATAATAGTGGTTACTTGGTTAGTGAATATCCATTAGTTGTTGATGAAGTCTCGTTCTGGTGATGGAGATGGCTCGTAGATACATTCCGTAGTAATTTGTTTTGTCACTGCCACTTATCACTTTATTCTTCCGACCACTCGCGTAGGTGTTTGTATATGTGTGGGTAATTGAAGTTCAGTGTTCAATCAATGTTCTATCTTACTGTGTTTGCTGTGTGTTCGTTTTAAAGTCAATATACATGTCTAGTTTCATTTGTCGCTGCTTCCACAAACGATCCTATAATTGATTAGTTTGTTTAATGTTTCGTGTTCATTATGTTGTTGATACACAATATTAAGTTCCAATAATTTGTATATCGTTTAGTGATGCTGTCTGTTAGTGTAACGGTCTGATTGTTCACTTGGAGTAAATTTCACTAAGTCTGTTACTGCGCACACCGGTAAAGTTCCACTACCGCGATATGAATGTATTATTAAGTTTTAAGTTCCTTGTTATTTATCTAACTTCCGAATGATTTGAGTAAACAATGGGAAGTTTATAATATACCGTCTCTCGCACTTGTAGTAAACTACTTGATAATTGAAATGTAAACTGTTTGAAAATTCTAACTGTAAAAACTTTAGTATAACTATTCAAAATTTAAGTGTTGACTGTCTGTCTGAAAATTGAATATCACTGTCTAAAATTTGAGTATGACTGCCTCTCCGTCTTCCTGGACAGCTAGTTTTATTAATTCGTCCCTCCTCAAAATTTTGTCTCTGGCGCGCTTCACGCCCACTTCTTTTCGAGATTGGTCAGTTTTTGATTTTCTCGGAAAATACTGTCCCACTATGTCAAAATCCTACGTCATAGTTCTTCCGATAGGTTCTTCGTCTCAGTTGCTATGGAAACATCCCTCACCATCAAATTTCTCGCTGGCTGAAGGTCTCTGATAGGTCCTTAGGTCTCCCTGCTCTCTGGCTTGACGATCGTTGACCCGCTTCGAAGAAACTATGGGTATAAACAGCTTGTCTATCAGCCTATTGTCTGAGTAAACTCTGCGTTTCTATAGATTCCCATTATCTATACTTACAGTCTTCCTGGCGTATTGTTCTATGCTCTTACCCCTTTTTTCTGGCTATTACTAATTTCGAACATCTGCTGGTCGTTGAAGTCACCCCAACTTTCCCTTCGTAAATTCTTGTCTGTCAATTAGACGATACCTCCAGCTGTGTAACATGACTTTAGTTTTTGTCAGCCTATCTTCCAGTATTGTTACTTAAGGTGCAGCGTATCCGTTTCATTGTAGTATGGAGCATCACTTGTTTTTGTCGCTTATCGTCTACTGACGTAACACGGCCACATCTGCTACAATTCTTGGTACGGGTGTGAATGTCCTCACTTACATTGTTACAGCTGCGGAGAGCAATAATTCTGGACGAAACTTTCCCTGTCATCTTACGCCACCAAATTCTATAGTTGGATTGAACTTAATGCGTTTCTATTGTCAAGTCAGCAACGCTTCACTGACACCTTCTCATTACTCCTTATTTATTGCTCCACCATAAGTCGTTGACACTTGCCTCGTGTGAACGTACTCTGCCGAGGTGAAATTTAAAAATTTAAAAATTTTCTGCTCGTTACAGTGTCCTCAATTTCGATTTGACGATGTGACCTCTGGGAACAAAAATCTAAATTCTGCGCCCTGTACGTCGCCTCGCCGTGTCCGTCTTCTTCAGGGGAAGGTATACACAATAACCTACTTTCAAAAGCTTATATGACCAGTGGTACACCCCCTTTTGGTTTTAATTGGTTCTCTGAATTTATTGCCAGCTATTTGGGATAGCTGAACGCATTTCACATTGTCGAATTGACATATAAATACCTTATCTTTATAATTATAAGATAAATCATAAAATTCCATAAGCAATTAAATAATTTCATCAATTGAATAAAATTTACCTTCTAAAATATCATATTCACAAGATATTATCAAACAGTTAAGCGGTTCAATGTAACCTTTACATGATATCAAAGAAAATCTCCTATACATATACACCTTTGTGCATTACTAATGATCTTACCAATAAAATCTTTTAAACTGTTATTTTAAAATTAGATTGTTAATTGACACAATCGCTACGTTAACTGTAATTATCTTAATAATTTACATACACGTATGACATTTAGTTTCAATGATTGACCTACTTCATGATAACATCATTTATAATCCTAACCTACTAATTACATACATTCACATTAATAAAGTTCATTCACTATCTAGTTCGTTGAATATTATCACTTATCTGATTTTAAGTGTCCATTTTCCACTTTGTCCTTTTAACTTATTACCATATAAATCAAATAATAGCAATTAAATGTCCTTTGCATTCACTGCAATATTTTTCTAAAATGTCACACTAAATGTTAATTTATCTTATTATCTAACATTTAATTAGTGCTTAATTGACTAAATACATTTTGATGTTATGTTTCAACAATTAAAGTACATAACTTTCTTGGATAAGCCAGCTTGAATGATATCATCGCGTCAATTACCCTAACGCAGTTGATTCATCAGCATCGGCTAGCTTCTTAAGACATCTTCTTCTATTTCTTCCTTCATCTTCAATTCTCTGATTCGTAGTATTTTTTCAATTGTCTGGCATTAAATTTTCCACGGAGTTTCTTGTCATCATCGCAATCAACGAGTAGATAAGTAGCTTCTCCGAGAATTTGATGCACTTTATATGGTCCGCAGTACAGTTCGCAAAATTTTTCAATTCTTTTCTGGACCGCGTCCGATTGATGATATGTTCTGATTAACACTTTCTCACCAATGTTGAATCTTGTAATGGTTTTAGTCTCATTACATAATTTTGCTTGTTTTTCTCTCTTCTCCTTCATTTTGATAAATATTTGGTTATGATCTACCCCTTTAACTAGGAGCATATCCTTGTTGACGTATTTTTCCCACGCTCTGGGAGGTTTTTTTCCGAGCTGAGCTTCGTACGGTGTTACTTCTATCGTCTCGTGGTACGTTTCGTTAATACAACTCTCAACGATTGGCACGTAACGCGACCACTTTGTATGTTGATCACCAACAAAGATCCTAAATAAGTTCCCAAGCTGTCTGTTGATTCTTTCAGCCAGATTCGCACAAGGGTTCCTTATTGCGGTAAATCGTGGTTGGGTATTTAGTTCAGTTAATCCATCTAACCATTTTTTAGATGAAAATTGCGTTCCATTGTCTGTGATAATCACTCTAGGAGACCCTAGTTCTTCACGATATTGGTGTACTCTCCTCAGTGTAGCGACGGTCGTTGCCCTTCGAAGTGTGAAAAGTCGTACGTATTTGGTAAAGTTGTCAACCATAATAAATAGATACCTCACCCCGCTAGACGAAGCAGGTAACGGTCCGTAATAGTCCGCGCTCACAAGGTCACCCTTGCGTAACGGTATTATGGCTTTTGTTCCTCCAAACGAGCTTCTGTTGCCGGAATCCTTTTTTTTCTGACAAGTGTCGCAAGTCCGTACGTAATTTTTCACCCTCTTTAACATTCCGTCCATGGTAAAGTACTCCTGCAATAATTTGATACATCTCTTCGCACCGGGATGCCCATACATACGGTGTATTTCAGCAATTATTTCGCCAGACACACTGTTCGGTACGTATAGTTTCCACTCTCCTTTGCGTAATCTGTACAATTTCTCATCGACGAATCTATAAAATTTATTTAATTTCATATCTATACAATTTTTCCTAATCTTATCAATAATATACTTAAGCTTATGGTCTTGAATTTGGTGCCTTCCAATATCTATTAGGATCTTGCTTACCTTCTTATCCATTTTGATTGTCAGGTGGTTAATTAAATATTCGGAAATATTGTCACTAATTACTTCTGGTGTGGCATCTTCTGGATTTCTGCTCAGAAGATCGGCAATAATATTGTCCTTACCTCTACAATGGACAATGTCAAATTTGTACTCCTGAATACTTAAGATCCAGCGTGTAATACGCGAGTTGTTTAAATGACATTTATTCATAAAAGTCAGTGCTTTATTATCAGTAATGATGGTTAACGGTTGTCCTAGTATGTATATCCGGAACCGCTCAAGACATCTTACAATACACAAAAGCTCCTTCTCCGTAGTGTAATAATTTATTTCCGCACCCTTGAATGTCCTGCTGGTAAAAGCTATTACTCCAATTCTTCCTTCTTCGTCCAATTGATATAGTTGTCCGCCATATGCAAAGTTGCTGGCGTCACATTGCATATAATATCTTTGGTTTATTCGGGGAAACTTTAAGATGACTGTTTCTACGAATAACCTTTTAACCTGCTGAAAACACTCATTTAATTCCTGTGTCCAGGTGAATTTCTGTCCTTTCCGTAACAACTCGAGTAATGGTTTAGTAGTTTCAGCGTATTTGTCTGTAAAACGATTATAGAAATTTGTCAACCCCAGGAAACCTTTTAATTGTTTTTGGTTCCGAGGTGCAGGGAACTTCATAATGGCATCTATCTTCTCGTCTGTTGCTCGTATTCCTTGCGTTGTTAGTTGATAACCGAGGTACGCGATTTCTTGTCTGAAGAACTGCGACTTCTCCAAATTGATGGTTAAATTTGCCCTTCTTAAATTAGATAATAATAAGTCTAAATGTAACAAATGCGTTTCTAAATCTTCTGAATAACACAGGCAATCGTCGACATAAATAATGGTATTTTCTTTTACTTCTTCGTCCAGTACTGTGTCCAATCCCCTGGTCAGTGCAGCAGAACTGGTACTCAGACCGAATGGTGTAACTGTAAAACGATAACACTTGCCGTCGTACATAAAAGCGGTGAAGTTCCGGCATTCCGACTTCAGTGGTACTTGCCAGAAACTGCTAGTTAGATCTACGGTAGATAAGTACTTCATCTCTCCACATCTCGCCAAAATGTCGTTTATTGGAGGGGCACCCTCGTAGTCCGGGATAGTCACACTGTTCACCTTCCTCGCATCCAAACACAATCGTACGCTACCGTCCTTCTTGATTACCGTAACTAGTGGGTTGATATATGCGCTGTTGCATCTCTCAATGACCCCATACCGTAACATTTTCCGAACCTCCTCATCTACCTTCCCTTTATAGGCTAATGGGACAGGCCATCCTCTCTGGAAGTACGGTGTCTGGTCGGTGACTCTGAACTCGTGGACATACCCTTCGATTCTTCCGGGGCATTCTCTGAATAAACTACAATTTCTTATTAGAATCTCCCTTAACCTTTCCAACGTTCCTCTATCTCCGCATTCTATACTTTCTATCTTCTTGTTAATGTTTCTGATGATCTCTTCTTCTTCTTCTACGTCCACCACTTCTATATGCATCATAGGCACCGTGTACGTCGCTTCGTTATCCTCTCTTCTTATCTCGACGATTCTTCTTCCCATGTCAATGAGACATCCTGTTTCTTGAAGAAAATTGGTTCCTAATATGCATGGTTTTATCAAATCTGGTATTATTAGGAAAACACATTCATATTTAATTTCTTCAATATAGATATCACATAATATTTGTTTTCTGATTAGCTTTGATTTATTACCAACTGCGCTAACTATTAATGTGTTAGACATCGGTAATATTTCATAAGGTGTAATGTCATGTTTGTTTTGGTGAAACCACGGCTCAGATAACCCAGCTATTACAGATCCAGTATCAATTAACGCTTGTACACTAACATTATTATTGAACTTGATATTTATCTCTGGACACCTGATTATTCGTTGAGAAATTTCTTCATCATCATTACACAATAAATCGCTTCGTAAGTCCGGTAGGATAATATTCGTCTGGTAGTCATTTGTTTTGACGGCTATCTTTGTTAATGGGTGGAGGGATTTTTTTTTCCTCTTCTTGTTGACGATTTCTTTTAGGTTGAGTGCCCGATGCACCAGCTGTCGTGTTTGTAAACTCTATTGTGTTGACAGCGCGCCGGTCCGCGTTACGGGGCTGGTTATTTATGGCGGGTCTGTCACCCCATGTTTTCTTCTGTATACCTCCCCCTTTGTTCAAGCCGCTTTCACTTTCCTTATACGCATTTCTGCCCTCGTCTGCCGCTGCATAGTTCGCTTCTCTATTAATTCTTGGTTGAATCTGTGAATACTCGATGATCAGAGATTCGAAGTTTGGTATCGCCACAATTCCTCTTGTGACCACCGCAAGCTGGATGTCCCGCCCAAAGTGACGAGATATCTTACGTATTAACTGATAATCAGACAAAGTAGGTGTTAACTGCTTACTTTCCAACAAAATCCGTTCAATATATTGAATAGCAGTAACTGGTCCGCGCCAATCAAATCTGCCAAACTCCAAATGGTCCCGGATACTGTCCTGTCGTTCCTGGCCCCAATATTTTAGAGAGAACGCTTCCTTGAATTCTGCGAAGTTTGATATCTGGTCACGTATCACTCGCCACCAAATTCCTGCGTCTAACTCCTGATGTTTGCCAATCCACTTGATATTGTCAGCGGGATAATATAACTCTTGAACTTCGGACAATTCTTTGAGGAATTCCATAGGGAATCTGTCTGTGCCATTATATTTGAGATCATTGTGGTTAGGTCCGTTAGATCGATTTAATATTCCACAATCACCTTCCATCAGTTGTCGCTGTAACCTTTCTTGGTTTTCTCTTACCTTATTTAAATGTCCCTTTAATTCTTCGATCCTAGTTGTCTTTTCTTTCGTAGTCTCGTCCAACTTCTGTTCTGTTGAACGTTGTCTACCGTCTACGTCTTCTAATTTTTGTATAATATTACTATTTGTTCCTTCTTGCTCCTGTTGTCTCTGCAGTATGGTATTGTGCATCTCGGCCTTGAGTTCCTCGTGCTTCTTATTGTAATCCTTAACGTGAACATCGAACTTGTGATTAATCTTTTTAACGGTCGTCTGGGTAGAGTGTACCGCCGCCATCCATTCTTGACGATCATTATCGTGTTTTTCTTGTATTTCTACGTACTTCTTGTCGGCTTCTTCTCTTAAGTCTCTCACGATATCATCTTGCCTTTTCTGTAATTCATCGACCTTTCTTTCCCAAGTCTGCTGACAGTCACGTATCTCGGACCTTATTTGTGTCATCTCTTCCTTATGCTGGTCGAGCTTTTCATTAATTAATCTATTACCTTCCTTTTGTTCTTCCTTCTGCTGGTCGAATTTTTCACTTATTAATCGAATACTTTCTTCTCTAATTAATTTAATATTTTCTTCTTGTTTTCTGTTACTTTCTTCGCTAATTAATTTAATATTTTCTTCTAGTTTCATGCTTCGTTCTTCTTGTTTCTTTTCTTGTTGACGCATGAACTCCATTAACATTTGTAGAGTCCCATCTTCTGGTTTCGATGTCTGTCCTCGCGCCCTATCTTCTGGACTCTCTATCACGCTACTTGGTTCACTAGGTGTAGTATTGTTCTCGGTATTTACTACGCCTAATTGGTTATTAATATCAAATTCTACACTGTCTGAATTGCTCGCCATTTTAGCCCTACTGCGCGTAATCATTCAAACTGACTTACACTAATAACACTTATCTTACTTCTACTTCTATGACACTACTTTTTTTTACTACTTCTACTGCCTGTTCTTTACCTAAGCCGTACGTGTTAACAATCTGTGTTAATACGTATCATGTCGTGCGAATGGGCGCCATTTATAACATGCTTAATGTAAATGGGTTATTTATTGCACAATTAATTATTTATTAAATATATAAAATTATCAATCTCTGACATGTATGTGTATAATTTAATCTTAATGATGATTCTAACTATCTATGCTCATCAACACATACGTGATATCATTTATTTAATTGAACATAAGAAACTCTTAAAATCAATTTGCATTCTTTCAAACTTTAGGTCAATATTTGGGTTGCACTGGTAATAATGAACGCATGTTTCTGGTTAACTAAAATACTAGTTTAATTATCATTTATGACATATTATAATAGTACATAGGTTACGTCGCTGTACCTGAAATACATACATATTCATAATAAACAAAGATATATCTTAATATATGCTGAAACAAAGGAAAACATACATACATATATAAATCAAATGATGTTACAATTCAATATTCTACTTATTTAATGCGTTCATTAAATCCCAAATAAGCTTTTGTTTATACGTTCATTAAATACTTTATCAGATTTACTCATTACTTTTCTTAATAAATTTCTCAGGTGTGAATTCTTTGAAAGAAACCAGGTCAGTAGAAGTTATTAATTAGAAGTAATTATAATAGTGGTTACTTGGTTAGTGAATATCCATTAGTTGTTGATGAAGTCTCGTTCTGGTGATGGAGATGGCTCGTAGATACATTCCGTAGTAATTTGTTTTATCACTGCCACTTATCACTTTATTCTTCCGACCACTCGCGTAGGTGTTTGTATATGTGTGGGTAATTGAAGTTCAGTGTTCAATCAATGTTCTATCTTACTGTGTTTGCTGTGTGTTCGTTTTAAAGTCAATATACATGTCTAGTTTCATTTGTCGCTGCTTCCACAAACGATCCTATAATTGATTAGTTTGTTTAATGTTTCGTGTTCATTATGTTGTTGATACACAATATTAAGTTCCAATAATTTGTATATCGTTTAGTGATGCTGTCTGTTAGTGTAACGGTCTGATTGTTCACTTGGAGTAAATTTCACTAAGTCTGTTACTGCGCACACCGGTAAAGTTCCACTACCGCGATATGAATGTATTATTAAGTTTTAAGTTCCTTGTTATTTATCTAACTTCCGAATGATTTGAGTAAACAATGGGAAGTTTATAATATACCGTCTCTCGCACTTGTAGTAAACTACTTGATAATTGAAATGTAAACTGTTTGAAAATTCTAACTGTAAAAACTTTAGTATAACTATTCAAAATTTAAGTGTTGACTGTCTGTCTGAAAATTGAATATCACTGTCTAAAATTTGAGTATGACTGCCTCTCCGTCTTCCTGGACAGCTAGTTTTATTAATTCGTCCCTACTCAAAATTTTGTCTCTGGCGCGCTTCACGCCCACTTCTTTTCGAGATTGGTCAGTTTTTGATTTTCTCGGAAAATACTGTCCCACTATGTCAAAATCCTACGTCATAGTTCTTCCGATAGGTTCTTCGTCTCAGTTGCTATGGAAACATCCCTCACCATCAAATTTCTCGCTGGCTGAAGGTCTCTGATAGGTCCTTAGGTCTCCCTGCTCTCTGGCTTGACGATCGTTGACCCGCTTCGAAGAAACTATGGCTATAAACAGCTTGTCTATCAGCCTATTGTCTGAGTAAACTCTGCGTTTCTATAGATTCCCATTATCTATACTTACAGTCTTCCTGGCGTATTGTTCTATGCTCTTACCCCTTTTTTCTGGCTATTACTAATTTCGAACATCTGCTGGTCGTTGAAGTCACCCCAACTTTCCCTTCGTAAATTCTTGTCTGTCAATTAGACGATACCTCCAGCTGTGTAACATGACTTTAGTTTTTGTCAGCCTATCTTCCAGTATTGTTACTTAAGGTGCAGCGTATCCGTTTCATTGTAGTATGGAGCATCACTTGTTTTTGTCGCTTATCGTCTACTGACGTAACACGGCCACATCTGCTACAATTCTTGGTACGGGTGTGAATGTCCTCACTTACATTGTTACAGCTGCGGAGAGCAATAATTCTGGACGAAACTTTCCCTGTCATCTTACGCCACCAAATTCTATAGTTGGATTGAACTTAATGCGTTTCTATTGTCAAGTCAGCAACGCTTCACTGACACCTTCTCATTACTCCTTATTTATTGCTCCACCATAAGTCGTTGACACTTGCCTCGTGTGAACGTACTCTGCCGAGGTGAAATTTAAAAATTTTAAAATTTTCTGCTCGTTACAGGCTGTATGCAAAAGACTAGTTGATTCTGTTTGAATTTGCGGCTGTTATCGTTTGCCATAGAAAACAATTTCCCCCTTGATTAAAAAAAAAAAACGCTGCAGGTAAACTACCCCTTTCCCTCAACCGATCTTCACCAAAAACAATAGGTCGTGAGTACTCTAGAAATCAGGGCAGTATGCAAGAAATTATTTGATTCTGTTTGAATTTGCGGCTGTTATCGTTTGCCATAGAAAATACGCTTGATAAAAAAACGTTGCAGGTAAACTACCCCTTCCCCTTAACCGATCTTCACCAAAAACAATAGGTCTTGAGTACTCTACAAATCAGGGCTGTATACAAAACATTATTTGATTCTGTTTGAATTTGCGGCTGTTATCGTTTGCCATAGAAAATACCCTTGTTAAAAAAATGTTGCAGGTAAACTACCCCTTTCCCTCAACCGATCTTCACCAAAAACAATAGGTCTTGAGAACTCTACAATTTAGGGCTGTATGCAAATTATGTTTTGATTCTGTTTGAATTTGCGGCTGTTATCGTTTGCCATAGGAAATACCCTTGTTAAAACATAAAACGTTACAGGTAAACTACCCCTTTCCCTTAACCGATCTTCACCAAAAACAATAGGTCTTGAGTACTCTACAAATCAGGGCTGTATGCAAAACATTATTTGATTCTGTTTGAATTTGCGGCTGTTATCGTTTGCCAAACAAACAAAATTACCCTTGCTAAAAAAAAACCGTTGCAGGTAAACTACCCCTTTCCCTCAACCGATCTTCACCAAAAACAATAGGTCGCGAGTACTCTGCAAATCAGAGCTGCATGCAAAAAATTATTTGATTCTGTTTGAATTTGCGGCAGTTATCGTTTGCCATAGAAAAAAAATCTACAGACAGACACACAGACAGACACACAGACAGACAGACAGACACACACACACACACAGACACTTTTCGGAAAACGACTTTTTTCATGTTTTGAGTGTAGTAGAATCAGAATCTGCAATAATCTCGAACACGATTTTTTTGCCATCACCATACTTCCATTCCTTAAGGAATATGGAAGTAAAATTACACTTGATAAAAAACCGTTGCTGGTAAACTACCCCTTTCCCTTAACCGATCTTCGCCAAAAACGATAGGTCTTGAGAACTATACAATTCAGGGCTGTATGCAAAATATTATATGATTCTGTTTGAATTTGCGGCTGTTATCGTTTGCCATACAAAATACCCTTGATAAAACAAAAAACGTGGCTGGTAAACTACCCCTTTCCCTTAAACGATCTTCACCAAAAACAAAAGGTCTTGAGAACTCTACAATTCAGGGCAGTATGCAAAATATTATTTGATTATGTTTGAATTTGCGGCTGTTATCGTTTGCTATAGAAAATACCCTTGTTAAAACATAAAACGTTGCAGGTAAACTACCCCTATCCCTTAACCGATCTTTACCAATATCAACAGATCTTGACAACTCTACAATTCAAGGCTGTATGCGAAACATTATTTGATTCTGTTTGAATTTGCGGCTGTTATCGTTTGCCAAACAAACACAATTACCCTTGATAAAAAAAAACCGTTGCCGGTAAACTACCCCTTTCCCTCAACCGATCTTCACCAATAACAATAGGTCGCGAGTACTCTACAAATCAGGGCTGTATGCAAAAAATTATTTGATTCTGTTTGAAATTGCGGCTGTTATCGTTTGCCATAGAAAAAAAATCTATAGACACACAGACACACACACAGACACTTTTCGAAAAACGACTTTTTTCATGTTTTGAGTGTAGTAGAAAAAATCGCGAGTACTCTGCAAATCAGGGCTGCATGCAAAAAATTATTTGATTCTGTTTGAATTTGCGGCAGTAATCGTTTGCCATAGAAAAAAAATCTACAGACAGACAGACACATAGACAGACAGACAGACACACACACACACACTTTTCGGAAAACGACTTTTTTTCATGTTTTGAGTGTAGTAGAATCAGAATCTGCAATAATCTCGAACACGATTTTTTTTTGCCATCACCACACTTCCATTCCTTAAGGAATATGGAAGTAATAAAGATTCATATGAGAATATACGAATAGATATACAAGATATATTTTTATGTTTTGCATATTTTAATACTGTGAACATAACTGGAGGATCGAGCGAAACGAGGAGTAAATAACACTCTCTCCGATCAGCTGCTTAAAACACGAGTAGAAGAGTTCAGTAAAAAAAGGATTAAGTACAATTTCAAATTACTGTTTTTCTAATGATTTTTTTATGATAATCCACTAATACTACCGACTGTACAAGAACAAATCCTATCCAAATAATGAGAAAACTCACCCGTATACAAGGTGTAGGCCTACAACAAAAAGCTGAAACTATGTACAGGTAAATGATAGATAATCGTAAAATGAAATGAAGGTATAAGAAGGGAACGTAACATTTCCATTAAAGGAAAAAATAATAGAGAATAATCAGAAGAGGAATGAACGTCGTAAGTGCCGTCAGATAATAAGGCACTTGATTGCAAGCTAAAAGGGCAGGACGGTATGGGGATTAAAGGCAGGCTTAAGACAGTGAATCCCTGCAAGTCGAGAAGGAGAAGAAAAAGAAGACGATTTTTATAAATTCTTTGAACTCTCGTTCCCAATGGTTGGGTGTTGAGAAACAAAGACATCTCTCGGTTACACGTGTTTCTCCACCGCTTTATATTTACATTGTCTTTTGACGACCTTCGTCACGTGCATAGTACATTTAATTCAGTTATTATTGCCTCATTGTATTGTCTGAATATATATGTACGAATACAAATACATGATACGTTTACCCAAATGAGCGTATAGCCTATAGTTTTTCATTAAGAAAAGTAATAGTTGAGTGGATGCGCGCACGTGTCACTGCCTAAATGTTTATCGTAACATTTTCTGTCATTTACTTGTTAATATCCATTTTAAGTCGATGTACGTGTTTTAATTTTTATTCTTATGTTTCAGCTGGGAATCATCTACCGTGATATCAAACTGGAGAACATCCTGTTAGATTCGTCCGGTCACGTCGTCCTTACCGACTTTGGGCTCAGCAAGGAGTTCCTTCCTGACGATAAGGTAAGTTAGAGAGTTTTGTTCTTAGTGCTTTGTACACGTGTCCGATATTAATTATGATTCAGTTTTGATAGTGCGAAAGCGGAGGGCAGAGCAACGATCTGACGCTGAGATGCAAGGGAAAATTACGTTATAATTTTAACATAGGCGTGCTAGATTTCCCTGTTAGAGCAGGGATATTTTAAATTATGTGTCGTATCTTTTGGTGATGCATTGCACGCAAACACTAAACTAGTACTTAGAATAAGGTAAATTTAAATTGCAAAAGATTAGGGACTATCATACTAATGAAGGCGGAACAGTAAAATTAATTTTAAAATTGTCTGTGTAACAGTATTTACCCACTCCACGTTGAGTTAAGTGGGAATTTTGGTTAGTTCAATTGATGAATCATAGTGTTTTCTACAATGGATAAAGCCAGTAAAAGGCATGTAGACATAAAATCTTCAAAGTTTCAACGTCGTAGGACATATCACTGCATAGACTATACGTAGGGCTCAGTGTAAACAGAAAGTGGAAGAAAAATAAACATGTCCAGTACCCGATTTCTTCCATACCGAGTAAAGTAAAAAAGCGATTTTCTAGAATTGACTTTTCAGTAGCTGATAGTAGCATAAGCGAGTGCAAGAGAGCGCGCGCGCGTGTGATGTACCCGTAGGGATAGTCATTGCCCTTCAACTTTATGTGACAGAGATACGATTTGTTGTTGAAGTCGATGTCCGAACTAAGTATGATAAGACTAATGGCTTTGTTTGCCTCAGATATGACAATGACAATAGCGTGAAGGCAAACACACATACACACAGCTTTCGATTTTGTTATCGAAGGAGCAAACTCCATTTCGTCTGGCCTGAATCCCACAGTCGAGTGATTTTCTGTGCCTGTGTGTTTTTCTTTTTTTTTGTTGGTCCCGAGTTAGGCATGATGTAAATATAATTTGATATTACGTACTTTCTATCGGGGTTTTCTTTGTAATATAAATTTTACAAATTGACTCGGTGACGTAGAAGGGTGCAACAGAGAATTTCTGATCCATTTGGTGTGGTAAAATAAGGTTCGCGCTAAAGAGAAGCGACCAGCGACGTTTAGGAACTCCTCGACCCGTTTGAAACATTCCAGTGGACGCTCGATTAGTGAATATTTTTTTGTTAACATATTACAAGAGGTGTCCAGAATGCTCCCACAGCATATCATGTAGACATAATTCGGTGATTTCTTAATTTTAACAGTGTCTTTGGTACCAAACGCACTGGTAAATTACACGTGTTTGGAGGTCAGTTACTAAGAGGCCACGTGTTTACGTGCGGTCAGTCATGCCCGTTTCTACAGCCTCACACTTGGTGGTCACGTCGTGTGAAAGTGAAAATCCCAGAATAAATACTTCCGCACTTTGTCTGTTAATATTTGTTCATTATATTTAAGGACACAAAACAGACATATGTCACACTGTTTTTATTTCAATTTTGTGTCGTCTACCACGTGCCAAACTTTTAACTGACCTATTTAAAAATATAGTAATTATAATAACGTGATAATAATCCATTTGTCATGCGTTTGCCACCGTCTAGGCCCACTGATACATCCGGGAGCGTCTGCCTTGGGAAATGCGTAGGATAAATATCGTATCATCTAAGTTGTAGCGTGTAGTTTTATTGCACCGTACCAGACATAATTCGGCAAGCAAACTGTTAACACAAATAGACACTGTTTTGTTACCATATCTTGTATGTTATAGCTGATGATAACGTTATCAGTTACGCGACCACGTGTCTTCTTTGTCCAGTAACTTTGCCATTATCTATTACGTTTTGCAGTGTATTTGTTCCGTTATTATTATACTATAATTTTTTTTGTACAAGGCATTCTTCGTCCGCTCGGCAATTGTAATACAGAAAACCGAGCCACTTAATTCAGTCAGTCTCTCCTTGATATTTGCGTTTTTACACATCTACGGTTTCCGTTTTTGTCGCGCTGTTTTTATTTCATCAAAGAACGTGTTACGTCACATTAATTATATATCTTCCATTTGTTACTATATTACCGACTAATTTCGTCTATACAATCGCTGTTTTATTGCGATTTTCATTGGTCGTAACAAATATTGGCGTTAAATTTTTACGAGATTAAGATATTTCAGTGTCAGACGGTTTCTGTAAACAGAACGATTACAGAAGCGCCAGTTAGTTACCAAGAAAGCTAGGGAAGTAGCAAATCGGGCTGGCTTATAGTGAAATAATTTGTCTTCTTAGCATGAAAGATAAAAATTCAGAGTTTTTATTCGCATTACAGTCTGTAGTGCGCGTTTTGGAAAATTCTGATAGCCTACATTTATTGTTTGGCACGCGGGATGATGCAAAATAAGCTTTACCATGTTTATAACGTTGAAAGGTTTAGGTCAGACTTGTTATTTTGGGCGTATTTAAATGTTAATTGAAATTGTGGATATTAAAATTGATTATTGCTTAAATGTGTCATACCTCGTAATGGTGTAATTTTTATCTGTACAGTAACCTACTAATGAACATAACCTACATGCAGGAGAAATTTTATATAGCCTAGGTTTAATTGTAAATTGTGTGTGTGTGTGTGTGTGTGTGTGTGTGTGTGTGTGTGTGTGTGTGTGTGTGTGTGTGTGTGTGTGTGCGCGCGCGCTAATATTGTTAACATTGTCTATAATGTACACACATAGGTCGTCAGTATTTATCACACATATATTAGTATGTATTTATCACACATATATTACTGTGTATTTATCACACAGTTTGCATATTATTGATGTGTTGTACTGACTGCTGTGCCATTTAACTTGCAGGAGCAAAGGACGTATTCATTCTGTGGAACCATCGAGTACATGGCTCCGGAAGTGGTGCAGTGTGGTACCAACGGCCACGATATTGTAAGTTTCATTACCTTTTAATCACAATAATTTTGTTATCATTTGAGTATAGTATTAGGCATGCGACTTACACTAACGGGTTCAGCTTGTCCGTGACCTTCATTTAAACGAGTCTTGTTACTGTCGTCACATGTTCTAATGGGTATTGGTACGTTTAGGCCTACTGTAAAATTGGTTTTTCAATGCTTAGGGTAATAACTACTTTTGCATTGGTAAATTAAACAGCGTACATATATTTTTTGTACTGAAATGGGAATATAATGCGATTGAAAACAAAATAAATAATAAACCTGTAACAGTAGCAGGCATGCCAACGTGCGAAACATCGGTTCTGCTGTAAGCGTGAAATTCGTACTCTATGATGTTTTCGTGAACGCGAGATTTATGTGTGCATAAGTGCAGCAGGGCAATCCGTAAATGATGGCTTTTATAAAACGCCCTGAATAGTATTATACTTGTATTCGTGTATAGTATACGGAATATTAAGATCATGTAACGTTTTTAAGGGTTGCTAAAATTAAATTTAAGGTAGTGTGGCTAGTACAGCGTCTCGACTGTTTTTTTCATGGAAGTATGGTGGGTGTATAGTTCCATAGAAAAATTAGCCTCTCGGGAATAGAAAACAAAACGGTTTTCAAAACAAAAGGTTGAAAATTTGCGTAGTTTTGAATTTTTTCGAAAAATGATGTCACGATACTCATATCGCATTGGAATATATGTAAAAAACTATGAAAACACAAGACTCCTCCATGACGCGAATTAACTCATCGAACTAACAAAAATGCTAGATTTTATTTCTTAAAAATATTGCAGATTTGAATGCAGATTTAACCATTTGTATCGGACGTTTGTCATACGAATAACGCCGTAGTAAGTAAATATATTAATTTTCTATTGTATTGTATTTATTGTTTATAGCCTTAAGGTACCATACATACGATGTGTAATAAAATTATTTAAAACGAACGAATAATTAAATTATTATGAACGATCGATTTCGGTCATAGACCATCGTCAGGTTATATACAGTACACTTGCGGTCACAATATCGTAAAACACTACTATTTTAGTGTTTTAAAATATTGTGACGACAAGTGTGCTGTATATAACCTGACGATGGTCTATGACCGAAATCGATCGTTTTTAAGAATTTGAGTAATTTTATTACACATCGTATGTATGGTGCCTTTAGGCTATAAACAATAAATACAATACAATAGAAAATTGAAATTATAGGTACCATTAGTTTTGGGGCAACTGAATTCTGAAGTACGGTGCAAACTGACACAGGAGGTGTCAACACACGATCGCATTGTGCACGCCCTTGGTGAGATGAGCAATAACCAGAGATGCAAATTTTTAGGTAGTAAACCGCTCTTAGTGACTCTAGCGTCCTAGGCCGAAACAGTCATAATGAACTTGTTTTGAGAAGTAATTTTAAATCGGTTTATTTTTGACACTGTTGAACCATGCCTGTGACGAACATCTTAATGACGTGTTTTGTGTCACAGCAGAGTGGTGGTATGAGTGAGTATACGCATGCTGGTATTTGCGTAATGTGAAATTTTAGTGACGTAGAAGCGTTACCATTGTGTCATGAGACGGCGGAATCTATTTATAAACAGTTTTTATACATTAATTTTACAAATTCCAATACTGATGCATACTATTCAAAGCTTTAAGTTTAGAGTGTCTTAGAATAAATTCATTCGTATGACACAATTCTTTTATGTTAGCTGAATAATCCCAAAGATTAAAAATTATACTTTTTTCACGAATCCGAAAATTGTTATTTTAATTAGGGTTTCAGATGTTAATCCTTTTCCAAATTCATTTCCAAAATTTGAACTTCGAGCAGTACGTTGATTAGTGTGCTCAGTACGGAACGGAAGATGATAAGATCTCGTCGCTGTTATCTCTCTGTAAGTTCGTCGTGTATGTTGGGGAACCTAAGGGTGTCGTGATGAAGAGGTCAACGCCCAGTAAAGTAGTAGAGACTGGCTCTATCAACGGACGTAGGCCTGCTGTGTGATTTGCACCTACATATTTCAAACAAGCCGTAGGCCTACTCACTTCCAAAACATCTTAAGATTTAGCCTACTTTTTCCACGAACTTGGCATCTGGCTTATTATCTAGGATAGGCCTACTTACAGGTTGTACCGACGAACCATCAACATGTGTGTCTAAAGTATTAAAAGTTGCCAGCTGTAAGGAAATGATGAACTTTTTAACATTTTTTAATTGGGCAACTTTCATCACAGCGCAGGTTGATACACAGGAACTATTAATTTAGTTGTTCGATGTATTAAGGATACCGTGTCGGTGAATGTATGCAATTATTTCTTCGATTCGTCTGTATAGATATAATACTCTTACGTAAATTCAATCGCGTTAGCAAATATGTCCGTCTTTATCTATTACAGGTCCGTTTTGAGTGCATATTCATGTAACACGGGATAGTTGTGTTGATTTCTTATGGTAATTTAATTACTCTAATAAAAACAGTCAGGTGCTGGCATTATGATCGCAACTACAATTATACAGTTCATAAATATTACAGTAAGTTACGCGATTATTACTTTTAATTCTCCGCTGCTGTACACAAAGCGTACGCAGATAACAGTCGGCGTCCTTGCTTCGTCGTAGTTTATCACTGTACTTCTTAATTAATGATTATTTCGCTTTATTTACAAACTGTATTTATGCCTTTAATAAGCAACTGATTAGTCTTGTTCTTGAAGCGCGTGGCCCTGTCTTATAACAACAATACGTTGTGTGTGTGTGTGTGTGTGTAGTATTTGGCACGTGGCTTCCTGCTTGTGGAGTAATTATTGCTTCGTACTGAATAGTTTTCACGCACATGTGTCCGTATGTCGCTATCGGAATGTTACCGTAGGATATACGGTTTCCTGTATTAATTAAATAAACAAAAAGCGTTATTAATTTTGTTATTATTGTTATGTATATTTAATGTTATAGGTTTTTTAATAATACTGTACTGAGTAATTATGAGGCGTTCGTAGCTATAAATTAATTGAGTAATTAAATTGTCGCCAATATAATTAGAGTGTTTCCGGACTCACGCCTCGAGTGAACGTCTGCCGTCAATTCCAATAACGCGAGACCTACTTGTAAATTTCTCGAATCCTTCACGTCAGTTCTCTGTATTTTCAGACGTCGGATTCCAGACTTTCTTAGCTCAGTTTTCGTTCAGTCGTCAGCATGCAGCAGCACGAGATAACGGATTCCTTTACGAGCTCAGACTATTATTGAGAAAATTTGCTACCCAATTCATGCGGCTCCGAATTTTTGCATGTGACTTTTACGCTTGCGCAATCGTCGACACAAATGTAGAGTTGATCTAAACTGTCTCATTTATGTTGTTCAATAAAAATTAATTTTCGTAATTTACAGAAATTGTGAAAAATTAGTTTCCTGACGTTTCCCTTTTGACAATTAACTATGAGCCAGGAAACAAAACTAATAAGTTGTTGAGATGTGATAAACGTGTACCGGTAAATAGTTAGTGGCATTAGGCCTATATGTATTGATTGATACCCAGAAATATGGAACTACAACACTTACCTACCACAGAAGACCTATTCTAAATTGGTGAGAATATCTTCCATAGACTAACTTAACTAACATTGAAATGGCGTAATAAACCGAACACGTAGCATAATCATGTGTAACGCCGGTTAGTGTGTGTGTGAGTGTGTGCGCGCGCGCGTTAAGATTATGTACCTCGTGATAAAAATTGTAATAAAAATATAATAGATTGTCGTTTTCGCTTGTCGAAATTCGTCGTCTGGTAATAGTTAAACAGGTAACGAATAAGTAGGCTAAGGGCTTCTCACGGTAATTAATAATTTTTGTCTGTATTTTTAATAATTTAATTTCTAATGAAAGTCTGGGAAAGTGATCCTCGCACGGTTCGTTTATAGTCATCAGCCTGTAGCCATTCCACAGTACGTTTGTTAGTAGTTCCATGTAGGCGCTCGTAACTGCCAGACTTGGCGTTTGCCTTCTCCGTTTAGGCTGCTGTGACATTTAAAGGATTATCTTCGGTCTATAATTATCTCGTAACTAAAGTCGTAACGATTATTCACGGTGTTTCACCGAGTTACGAAACTACACGGCGGTACGTGAAACTTCATCTTCGCTTATTCTACTAACTAAAAAACTCGGTAATGTTTTAGAATTACTTGCACGAAGACGACTTCCGATTAGTAGGCGTTCCGTGAAAAAAAAAATTAAATCAATTATGCCTAATTTATAATAATGTCTAATTGGATTTTAACCTTTACTGTCCTGTCGTTTGTGGAAATTAAGAAAATAATTGTGTGCGATACGCAACAAATGAAAGCCCGCTTATATTACACCAACAATACAGACGTAACATTAAAAAGAAATACTGAAAATTTTGTTTTAAAGTAATAGGAACATGTAGACTATACGTGACGTCCATGCGTGCTAAAATGTTAACCGTTGTTTTTCAATGCTTATGATTTTAATTGTAACGTATGTAATTATTTAGGGCATAGTACATCACGATTCAGTCTCGTCTATGCCACGGTCGCGTCGTTAGCGATGTATTAGTGATTACAGGATTCTATTAATACATTGACTGCTTGATATATCGATAATGCCCAATAACGTACTCGAAAGTATCGAAATGTCTTATTACGTCTGGATAGTCGTACCACTGGGGAAATAACGTCAAACAATGCACCCGATCGGTTAATTATTTTGCTAACCAGTCAGGTTCGAAACATACCACGGTACAACGTATTATCTGAAAGATGTAAGTGGTCGTGTCAGCTTGAACCTTAATCAAAAATCAAACTTCTGCTGCAAGTCATACAAACCAATGTTATATTTATGTTTCGATTTCACAGATTAGGGAGATCGAGTAGGCCTATATCGAAACGTATGTAGAACAGTTAACGCAAGATATTAAGTTGTAGAAACACAGGCAATTTGATTTCTGCCAAATTAGTCACAAAAATATTTAGAAGTCGGCATTATAAATTAAATTGCTTCTCCGCGCTACGAAAACTGAAACAATATAAGATATTCAATATTTCGGATTCTCTAGACGATGATAACAGAATTCGGTGACAGAGACAGAGACGATTTCAGTGTTGAATTACTGTTAACAATGTTGACACAAGGGGTCATGGAAAGAGAGCATTGTCGTAAAGCTACAATCTGAACTCGGTGAACACAAGATTCTGGATGAGACTATCGAGGTTCTTATCTGACAGCAACTGGTGACCCATTATTCAGTTTAAAAAAATGGACAATGCTTAATTATTCAATCCATGGCCAGTAAAATTGACAATTGAAGTGAATACTTGTTGACGTTTTGCATGCAAGAAATTACAAGTGCATAAAGAAATTTAGGATGTTATAATAATTCTTTGTGATCTCTACTCGATCATTTGCTTCTACTCAGCAGTAGGTTTGAATTCGTACCCGTGAATTTACAGTAAATCTTTGAGCAAGTTATTAATAATTGAGCTCGGATCCCGAAAGAGTAGAGGAATTTCCTATTTGTCCAACGTGGCTTTCACCTGCTTCAAGAAGACGGATGTGATCTTCTTGTTATTTTATTGTTTTTAGAAGAATAATTGAACCGTTAATTGGTTACATATAGCCATCCAGCCGTTGAGGATCTATTGTCTGTATTGGCTTCATAAACTTCTTTTATAAATAAATTTTGTTCCCATTCAACTCATTATCGTATGACGGGGTTTAAAATGCTATTATTATTTTAAAGTCTTTAAAAAAGCGCGCACGTGTAAGACAGACAGGAGAGAGAGAGAGAGAGAGAGAGAGAGAGAGAGAGAGAGAGAGAGAGAGTAAGCACTCATCTGTTACACCTCAAATTTGTATATTGTCCTTTGTAATCGGTTCAGAAAGTTGACGAACTCAACGGAAGCGGTACAAATGCGAGGTGCGGATTGTTGGTTGACAATGATTGATCTCAACCCGAAAAACTATTTATGTACACTGATTGTTTTGTGAAACAAGAAAACACATGATTATTAAAAAAAAAAATTGCCAAACGCTGCTGTGTTAGAAAACAGCGTAGCGGAAAATACTTGTTGTTAGTACTACTGTGATAATATGTGTTACAAGAGGTAGGCAAGCATGTTTTGTTGATATGTATACAGAACGAAAGCGTGTGTGTATACTAAATGGCGATAAAATATGTAGGCCCAGCTATTAACATTAATTGTCTACTTTGTAACAGTTGCTCAGTAATTCAATTGTATTTCAGTAATCGAATTTTTATTGTTTCGCTTCGCTTTCGTTGACAGTATTTAAACACAAACCTATGGAATGTTTGTTCGAACGTCAAATGTTGAAACCCCTTGGAGTCAAGGCACATTTAATACGTAAACAATTGGTAGTGAATTAAATAATGAACAAAGGTCAACGGTGGCCTGCCAGTGTGCAGTGTACAGTGTCAGAAGCGGCCGTATCGAAAGTTCCAACCCGGAACAGTTTGCTTTCACCGACGAGTCTATTAATAAAACGGAAATTAACCGATGGTTTTCTGTTCGCTAGTAGCGAAGGAATCCAATGAAGTCGTCCTTCGAAAACGCTCGCCACGCGCGTTTCGTTCAGTATAATGAGGATACATTCCAGGATGTAGCGATACTTTCCGCAAACGCTGCAGAATTTCTGTTATTATCCAGCAGGCTGCGGTAGTCTAATTATACTGATAATTACAGATTTTAAATACGGGCTATACTGTTGACGTGTGAGACAATCCGTTGTTTGTAATGCTGGGGTTTAATTTCGATTAAACAAACATAAGTTCATCTTCTCCTAATTAGAGAATCAAACGTATTCCCAACGTACGCACATTACTCAGTGTGTCAGTAATTACAGTTAAAGCGTACGTTCAAGGCTGTTTTGATTTACTGTATCCGTATCAGTTGTGTACACTCGTCAATATAATCAGCGCGAATTCCTTCAGTATTGAGGACACAAGCAAGATTTGCTGATAGGAGTACTACGCGAGGTTGATGAGGGACAAAATATAAAATTTACTCCACAATACCGGGCACTGTTTCGTCTTTCGTAATAGGCAAGTTTCTTTATTATATGCCTATACGTGCTTACATATATCCTGTTTTGGGAGTGCGTGTGGAGGGTGAGGGTGGTAAAACAGAAAACACAATTCGGTGCTTATTTTACGGTGTCTAATAATTTCTTAAACTACGAGGATGCATGTCTTAAATTACGTATCTTCGATTATATAGGCCTATTTGTTTCATATGTTACTTTCGCAAAAGTCTTATTATTGGTGTGAGAGCCGTGGAAGCGAAGGTCTCAAATGGGACTTGTTGAAATATAAAGTTTATTAAAATAGAAGAAACAGAAACTCTTAATTTTTTTATCTTATTCGTCCCATGTTAAAGCAGATTGGAACAAAATACCGCAAACAAATTTTCTACATTAACTGGGACTCAAACCTTCCATTAACGCATTTGACATTCTGTAGAAAATTTGTCGCCCGAAACACAGAGTTCGTTTCCTCCGCGGCAAACAAGTGTTTGTTCGCCTACGCAGGCAATTATCGTTCACCTCGCGTTCGTTACGCAAAAGTCGTTACAAAAGACCGGAAACACCACTCGCGGTTTGTTGTGCCCAAAATCTACGCCGGACTGTCATTCATTCGTTTATTATGCAGAATACTTTGGCTCATTAAAACGACAGACGATTGTCATCGGTGACCTCAATGCGATCGTCCGGCAGTGCGGTTTTTTCCGCAACAACAGCGGTCACGATCATGGGTGACTCACCGGTGGTACCTCAGGATGTTTTCTCTCTTCCACGTGTGTAATTGCGAGGGGTGCAGTTCGTACGTCAACGCTGCGTTTCTTAGATGCTGACGAGTTTGATCTAAAATAGGCACCGAACGCTACATATGGTAAAATCAAAGAAACGGGTCTGACACACATAACAGAAGCGTTACAGGTGCAGATCGGAATTCGAAATACACAGATAGTTGAATGCTGCCCGCAGAATGTGGTACTGATGATGCGCCCAACAAATTTTTCCCGAGACGAAATAAATACCTGTTGTGAAGGTAGAAAATAATTTATTTACAACGTTACACAGAAGGGCTAAGAACAGTAGCCTATGCCTTTAATGGAGTAGTAGTTCGTTTCCATTCATAACTACCTTACTTTAAATTAGAAATAATTTCTCCACAGTTTTCATTGAGTGGTGCCATTGAAAACATTAACGAAATGCGGATAGCTAAGACTGACCTTTCGAAATACAGTTGCTAATCTCGTTCCAACTGTTAGCTGACACCATTAGAAAGCATTGTCTATGAATTTTATATGCGAGAAAGCACGCTACTAGCCACCCCGACAAAAAGAACGATATTTCGAAGAACGCAGTCCATTAATTTTTTCCGTACGTCTTCGGCATTATGAGATATTGTTAAATGTAAAGTACTTAAACTTCTTTAAACATAACCAACTAAATGCAGGAGATTACTCACGAAAATAAATTCGTTCTCCATGAAATTTTAAATTTACGGAAACATTTCGTTGATTTTACTTCCATATTCCTTAAGGAATGGAAGTATGGTGATGGCAAAAAAAATCGTGTTCGAGATTATTGCAGATTCTGATTCTACTATACTCAAAACATGAAAAAAAGTCGTTTTCCGAAAAGTGTGTGTGTGTGTGTGTGTGTCTGTCTGTCTGTCTGTAGATTTTTTTTCTATGGCAAACGATAACTGCCGCAAATTCAAACAGAATCAAATAATTTTTTGCATACAGCCCTGATTTGTAGAGTACTCGCGACCTATTGTTTTTGGTGAAGATCGGTTGAGGGAAAGGGGTAGTTTACCTGCAACGGTTTTTTTTATCAAGGGATTTTTTTTTTTTTGGCAAACGATAACAGCCGCAAATTCAAACAGAATCAAATAATGTTTCGCATACAGCCCTGAATTGTAGAGTTCTCAAGACCTATTGTTTTTGGTGAAGATCGGTTAAGGGAAAGGGGTAGTTTACCTGTAACGTTTTATGTTTTAACAAGGGTATTTCCTATGGCAAACGATAACAGCCGCAAATTCAAACAGAATCAAATGATTATTTGCATACAGCCCTAAATTGTAGAGTTCTCAAGACCTATTGTTTTTGGTGAAGATCGGTTAAGGGAAAGGGGTAGTTTACCTACAACGTTTTTTTAACAAGGGTATTTTCTATGGCAAACGATAACAGCCGCAAATTCAAACAGAATCAAATTATTTTCTGCATACAGCCCTGATTTGTAGAGTACTCAAGACCTATTGTTTTTGGTGAAGATCGGTTGAGGGGAAGGGGTAGTTTACCTGCAACGTTTTTTATCAAGCGTATTTTCTATGGCAAACGATAACAGCCGCAAATTCAAACAGAATCAAATAATTTTGTGCATACGTCAGTGAATTGTAGAAGACTCAAGGCCTTTAGATTTTGGTGAAGATCGGTTAAGGGGAAGGGGTAGTTTACCTGCAACCTTTTACGTTTTAACAAGAGTAAAGTACTTGAAAATTTATTTAAACTTTTTGAAACAATGGTAATTGTTGAAAATAAAATAATTTTGTTGCCAGGTAACAAAAATAAAGTCATTTTGATTATAAAATATAAATATTTACAACAAGAAAAGAATTTTCAGTTTTCAAAATTTAAATATATTTTTATAAAACAATGGGTTCTTCATTGAGGTGGGGACCATGTCACTCACTCCATCTCAAGCCTCTCCCATTTTGCAGAAAAAGAGGACCCTGTCAAGGCTGATACTTTGACGACAGTGACAGGGCTTTCCACCAAATTCAGCAGAGTGACAGGTAGGCCCAACTCTGATTGGCTCCTCAGATTTCCCCAGCGTTAGTAGGTTCTATGAAAATATTTTATTTCAAAAATGATTTTAAATATAAATCTTAGATATGTTTTATAAATCTCATGTTTTATGTTTTAACATGGGTAATTTTTTATATGACGAACCATAACTGCCGTAAATTCAAACAGAATCAAATAATTTTTTACATATGTGCCTGAGCTATAGAGATCTCAGTGTCTGTTGATTTTGGTGAAGATCGGTTACGGGGAAAGGGCAGTTTACCTGAAACATTTTTTGTTGTAACATGAGTAAAGTACTTAATTTTGATAAAGTATCCTGATAAGATCTTAATAATCCACTGTAGAAACGTAGATGAAATATCTATAAATGAAGAGGCTAGTTGAACGGGCTGGGGGTAATTTTCTATAAATCAAAATTATAGTTGAAGGGGGAGGGGATAATTTTTTTTTATATGTGTACTACGTTATTGGCAACAAAGAAGTATTTTTTTGTTAAAATTCCTTCCCTGTCTGTTTGGCTGAAAATGATTTTAAATATAAATCTTAGAATATGGAAGTCATGTATGGTTCTCCATACCGATATTTAAATTATGGTATCGGACTAACCTTCGTTCTGTAAAAGAAGCTGTAGACTGTAAGTGTAGAGATTTTAGAGTCCATACTCAACACATTGTTACACTGTTCAAATAGTTTTGATCGATTGTAGGTCTTGATTGAAAGTTCTACAGCTACTTCACAGGGAGCAATAAATAACCATAAATACCATCTTAGAAAGAATACAAACCATATTATTACTGGTATTGCGGTTCCCTTAAGTGCACAGACGTTTGATTTGTCTTAGTATCTGGTTTATAATTTAGTGCAAAACAGTTGAGAAAACTTAAACTAATCTTCTGTGCTCAGTATTTTAGGGTAGGAACATTGCTGTGTATGCAAAGTCTTTGTGGAAATTTTTGATCTCACATTCAGACGCGAAGAGTCTCTTATTTGAAGAATGACAGTCTGCAGAGTTTCCGTTCTGCCATTATACTGCTGAGGCCGAGTGAAACAGAAACCATTTCGGGGCATTTTAAAAGGACAACGTGAAAAAGTATTTGTTATTGTAAGAGTTTCTTTATAGTCTCTTCGATCTGGCACTCAGGAGATGTCATTTACTGTCATCTGAAGGAAGACGATTTCAACACCGAACTGCACCACCAATAAAATTGGAAGAAATTCGTTCTGTTTTCTGATTTTAGCAAACTAATAGAACAAACGAAAAACAGTCTGGAATCAGCCAAACAATGGTTACTTCCTATAAAGTGAAAACGCACGCATGTTTTCTTTTTTAGTACCTTGTTTTGTTTTTCATTACTGGCTTCAAAATATCTTTTGATAACGAAAAATGTTACTGTTGCTACCTTTTGTTATTGAGAACAATGAACGCAGCTAAATTTCAATATGCACTCGTAGTCTTCTTTCCTTGTATCATCTTACTTATCAGAACAGTACGTTGTTATCTGAAAAGGTATTTAACACGATGTATTGTTTGTTCACTAATGGATTTAATATCGGCCTTTCTTTCTTTGTTTGGTGACCTACAACTTCTTATTTTTATCTCAGGGTCAGCTGTCCGTCACTGAAGCCTACCTTGTGCTCGTCGAATACTTTCGCGTATACGTTTATTATTAGTTGTCATGTTGTTGTTTTCGTTTTTTATGTAATATGAACCCACTGTAAATTCTGTTGTCGGGTTAGGTCATGTCACCGTTTTACGTAATTATCACCATTAAAATATCTCTATTAGCATGATCATAGAGAAGAGAGTAAAATCCGGCCGACGAAAAATTGCTCCAAAAAGTAAGTAACGTCTGCCACTAGGTGTTCAGTTGAAGCCTGAAAATAATATATGCAGCAGTTATCACGTAGCTTAGTAGTAGTAATATCAAAATGTATAATGTAGCCTATATTTATTTTACTGAATTAAAACTAAATATTGTAATTTAAAATCAGAATTTAGACGACAAATTAAAACCTACCAACCGCAAATGTTAATTAAAATATCGGTATGGAGAACCATACATGACTTCCATGTTTTAAGATTTATATTTAAAATCATTTTTGTAATGAAATATTTCCGTAGACTACTTCTTTCTTCAGCCTTAACCACAGTACTATGGTCACCAACGTATACCACCTCACGTTAGCGCACTTGATTTTCACTGATGATGGCAGTCGATAGCACTGCCGAAACGTCTGGTTTTGTAGAAAACATTGGACCACGCCAAACAGCCCGGGAAGGAATTTTAACAACAAACTACTTCTTTGTTGCCGATAACGTAGTACACATGACATATAAATAAAAATTATCCCCTCCCCCTTCAACTATCATTTTCATTTATAGAAAATTACCCCTACCCCGTTCAAATAGCCTCTTCACTTATAGATACGGTATTTCATCTACGTTTCTACAGTGGATTATTATGATCTTCTTTTCAGGATACTTTATTTATCAAAATTAAGTACTTTACTCTTGTTAAAACATAAAACGTAGCTGGTAAACTACCCTTTCTCTCGTAACCGATCTTCACCAATATCAATAGGCCTTGAGTACTCTACAACTCAGGCACATATGCAAAAAATTATTTGATTCTGTTTGAATTTACGGCAGTTATCTTTCGTTATAAAAATAATTACTCTTGTTAAAACATAAAACGTTGGAGGTAAACTACCCCTTTCCCCAAACCTATCTTGACCAAAATCAACAGGCCTTGAGTCCTCTAAAATTTAGGAACGTATACGACAAATTATTTGATTCTGTTTGAATGTGCGGCAGTCATCGTTCGTCACTAAAAAAATTACCCTTGTTAAAACATAAAATATTACAGGTAAACTATCCCTTTCCCTTAACCGATCTTCGGCAAAATCAATAGGCCTTGAGTCCTCTACAATTCATGGATGTATGCAAAAAATTGTTTGATTCTATTTGAATTTGCGGCTGTTATCGTTTGCCATAGAAAAAATTCTACACACAGACAGTAGACACACACACAGAGACTTTTCGAAAAATGACTTTTCTTCATGTTTTGAGGGTAGTACAATTAGAATCAGCTGTTATCTCGAACACGATTTTTTTCGCTATCACCATACTTCCATTTCCTTATGGAACATGGAAGTAAAATGAATAAAATAAAATGTATAAAATATCGGTATGGAGAACCATACACGACTTCCATGTTGTAAGATTTATAGCCTAAATAAATCATTTACGAAATGAAATGTTTCCATAAAAACTACTTCTTTCCACGTATTGCTTCAGCCTTAACCACAGTACTGTGGTCACTAACGTATACCATCATACGTTAGCGCACTCGATTTTCTGTGATGATGGCAGTCGATAGCACTGCCGAAACGTCTGGTTTTGTAGAAAACATTGGACCACGCCAAACAGCCCGGGAAGGAATTTTGACAACAAACTACTTCTTTGTTGCCGATAACGTAGTACACATGACATATAAATAAAAATTATCCCCTCCCCCTTCAACTATCATTTTCATTTATAGAAAATTACCCCCACCCCGTTCAACTAGCCTCTTCACTTATAGATATTTCATCTACGTTTCTACAGTGGATTATTATGATCTTTTTTTCAGGATACTTTATTTATCAAAATTAAGTACTTTACTCTTGTTACAACAAAAAATGTTTCAGGTAAACTCCCCTTTCCCCGTAACCGATCTTCACCAAAATCAACAGGCCTTGAGTCATCTACAACTCAGGCACATATGTAAAAAATTATTTGATTCTGTTTGAATTTACGGCAGTTATCGTTCGTCATGAAAAAATTTCTCTTGTTACAACATAAAATGTTGCAGGTAAACTACCACTTTCCCTTAACCGATCTTCACCAAAATCAACAGACCTTGAGTACTTACAACTTCAGAGACGAATACAAAAATTTATTTGATTCTCTTTGAATATGCGGCAGTTATCATTCGTCATAGAAAAAATTGATGTTGCAGGTAAACTATCCCTTTCCCTTAACCGATCTTCACCAAAATCAACACGTCTTGAGCTCTCTACAATTTAGGGATGTATCCAAAAGCTTATTTGATTATGTTTGAATTTACGGTAGTTCGTCATAGAAAAAATTAACCTTGTTATCACATAAAACGTTGCAGGTAAACTACCCCTTTCTCTTAACTGATCTTCACAAAATCAAAAGGTCTTGAGTCCTCTACAATTCAGGGATGCATGCAAAACATTATTTGATTGTGTTTTAATGTGCGGCAGTCATCATTCATCATATAAACAATTACTCTTGTTAAAACATTAACAGTGGTAGGTAAACTACCTCTTTCCTTTAACCGATATTCACCAAAATAAATAGGCCTTGAGTCCTCTACAACTCAGGCACATACGTAAATAATTGTTTGATTCTGTTTGAATTTACGGCAGTTATCGTTCTTCATGGAAAACGTTCTCTTGTTACAACATAAAATGTTGCAGGTAAACTACCCCTTTCCCTTAACCGATCTTCAACAAAATCAACAGACCTCGAGTTATCTACAATTGAGGAAGGTTTGCACAAAATTATTAGATTCTGTTTAAATGTGCGGCAGTTATCGTTCGTCATAAAAACTCTTGTTAATACATAAAATGTGGCAGGTAAACTACCCCTTTCCCTTAACCGATCTTCACCAAACTCAACAAGCCTTCAATCTTTTACAATTGAGGAATGTATGCAAAAAAATATTTGATTCTGTTTGAATGTGCGGCAGTTATCGTTCGTCATAAAAAAGTTACCGTTGTTAAAACATAAAATGTTGCAGGTAAACTACCCCTTTCCCTTAACCGATCTTCACCAAAATCAACGGACATTGAGATCTCTATAGCTCAGAGAGGTATGCAAAACATTATTTGATTCTGATTGAATTTACAGCAGTTATCATTCATCATAGAAAACATTACCCATGTTAAAACATATAACGTTGCAGGTAAACTACCCGTTTTCCTAACCCGATCTTCAACAAAAACAATAGGTCTTGGGAACTCTACAATTCAGGACTGTATGCAAAACATTATTTGATTCTGTTGGAATTTTCGGCTGTTATCGTTTGCCATAGAAAATACCATTGTTAAAACAAAAGCGTTACAGGTAAACTACCCTTTCCCCTTAACCGATCTTCACCAAAAACAGTAGGTCTTGAAAACTCTTCAATTCAGAGTTGCATACAAAACATTATTTGATTATGTTTGAATTTGCGGCTGATCGTTTGCCATAGAAAATGCCCTTGTTAAAACATAAAACGTTGCAGGTAAACTACCCCTTTCCCTTAACCGATCTTCACCAAAAACAATAGGTCTTGAGTACTCTACAAATCAGGGTTGTATGCAAAAAATTATTTGATTCTGTTTGAATTTGCGGCTATCGTTTGCCATAGAAAAAAATCTTCAGACACACATACAGACACTTTTCGAAAATATCGGTATGGAGAACCATACATGACTTCCATATTCTAAGATTTATTTTTAAAATCATTTTCGAAATGAAATATTACCATAGAAACTACTTCTTCCTACTTACTGCTTTAGCCTTAACCACAGTACTGTGGTCACTAACGTATACCACCTCACGTTATCGCACTCGATTTTCACTGATGATGGAAGTCGATGGCATTGCCGAAACGTCTGGTTTTGTAGAAAACATTGGACTACGGCCAAATATCCCGGGAAAGAATTTTAACAAAAACTATTTCTTTGTTGCCGATAACGTTGTACACATATATATAAAAAATATGCATAAAGTTAATGGCTTGTATAAGTTAATGATTGATCTCCATTAAGTAGTGCTCAAGTTTCCAAAGTTTTAATATTATGATGTCCGTAATTAAAACATCAGAGCAGGTTTAGTGTGTATGAGGGTACACCGTGGACAAAAATTTTCAACATTTCCTATTGAGCGTTGCTTAGAGTAAAGCTGCGAATCTACAGTGTACGTTTCACAGAACAAACACGCGGAAAAGAAGGAGCGCTCCGAAGTCACTCATGGACCCTCAGCATCTTGCAGAGGGTTCATTCCCTAAAGACGAAAAGTCTGTCTATGAGTCGTTCCTCTGTAAACACGTGCAGTTACACTGCCCAGCGATCCACAGGAAGCAAATCGCTATCCACGCTGGACACTTTTTCGGCTTGCACGCGTTATGTTGGTATGGGTTTCAGCACTTTCCATTTAAAAAGCGTGCAAATGTAAGAAAATAAACATGAGTGAGGCCAGAAATAACGCGAATTTTGTGTGTGTGTGTGTGTGTGTGTGTGTGTGTGTGTGTGTGTGTGTGTGTGTCTTCCCTGCCTTTTTATTGCGGTAGTCATAATAATAAAATGGAAACGTAAACATTACATAACTGAGATATGCTTGCCTGCCACGAACGATATATTTTCTCTCATACATGATTTACATTAAAATGAAAAAATTATAATTTTATTGCCTGGCAACAAAATTATTTTATTTTTAACAATTACCATTGTTTGAAAAAGTTTAAATGAATTTTCAAGTACTTTACTGTTGTTAAAACGTAAAAGGTTGCAGGTAAACTACCCCTTCCCCTTAACCGATCTTCACCAAAATCAAAAGACCTTGATTTCTCTAGAATTCAGGGACGTATGCAAAAAATTATTTGATTCTGTTTGAATATGCGGCAGTTATCGTTCGACATAGAAAAAATTACCCTTGTTAAAACATAAAACGTTGCCGGTAAACTACCCCTTTCCCTTAACCGATCTTCACCAAAAACAATAGGTCTTGGGAACTCTACAAATCAGGGCTGTATGCAAAAAATTATTTCATTCTGTTTGAATTTGCGGTTGTTATCGTTTGCCATAGAAAATACCTTTGTTAAATCATAAAATGTTGCCGGTAAACTACCACTTTCCCTTAACCGATCTTCACCAAAAACAATAGGTCTTGAGAACTCTACAATTTAGGGCTGTATGCAAATAATCTTTTGATTCTGTTTGAATTTGCGGCTGTTATCGTTTGCCATAGAAAATACCCTTGTTAAAACATAAAACGTTGCCGGTAAACTACCCCTTTCCCTTAACCGATCTTCACCAAAAACAATAGGTCCTGAGAACTCTACAATTCAGGTGTGTATGCGAAACATTATTTGATTCTGTTTGAATTTGCGGCTGTTATCGGTTGCCAAATTACCCTTGATAAAAAAAAATCGTTGCAGGTAAACTACCCCTTTCCCTCAACCGATCTTCACCAAAAACAATAGGTCGTGAGTACTCTACAAATCAGGGCTGTACGCAAAAAATTATTTGATTCTGTTTGAATTTGCGGCAGTTATCGTTTGCCATAGGAAAAAATCCACACACACACGCGCGCGCGCGCGCACACACACATTTCGAAAAACGACTTTTTTCATGTTTTGAGTGTAGTACAATCAGAATCTGTAATAATCTCGAACACGATTTTTTTGCCATCACCATACTTCCATTTCCTTAAGGAACATGGAAGTAAAAAGAATAATAAAAGTATAAAAGAAAAAAAAGTATAAATGAATAATAAAAAATGTATAAAAATTAAATGAAAAAGGTATAATAATAAAATGCTTATTATAAAGTGTGTGAAAGCTGATCAGGAGGCATTAGACGTGATAACTGAAAATATTTTACTAACTTCTTTATTTGAAGCAATACTGAAGATCCATCATGTTTACAGTGGCTGGTTGATAATTTAATCATTCCGTGTTCCCATAACGTGGTCGGTTAAGCTGGTAATATCCGATGGGTGTATTAGGGAATCTGTAATTTCCGGATTTTTTTTATAAACTCAAAAAATAATTGCATAGATAATGTTAAATGAAAACGGTCAAATGGCACGTAGTGTGCAGCACTGGGTAGCTGTCATATGAGGTAGCCTACTGTACCTATATCGCTGATTTGTCGAGCTCACCCACGTTGTACTCTGGCGTATGTGTATGTCTGAGAAACAGATGCATTTCACAGATAAGCCATTCTTATACAATTATTAACACTGTGGCATTAAAAATTGTACATACTGAAGTTAACTGCATGTTTTTAGCGTTGATTGTATCACAAACAGAATTTTAACTTTTAACCATAACCTAATACCATCTGTGATGTGTAATTTGTGTCGAACATATGCGAAACATTTATGCGCTTGGGTGTGAAGTCGCAAGTGGATTGCACAGATAAATATTTGGGAGGGAGTGTCGTTCTCTCTGTACGGTAAACTCCATAAGGAATATCATTGTTTTGGCAAAATGTTGCTAGTTCGTTTAAAGAAAAAATGTTATCAATAAACAAAAGGCATTACGTTTCACGAGTTATTACCAATTTAGCGATTCCTAGTAAGCAGTGTAATAACGAATCCATGTATGAGGTGGAGGCTTTGAACGGAAAGAAATGAGACATGCACAGGATTCGAATATGTATTACATAAAGGAAAAGCAAAATAAATAGGTAAATGAAGATAGATAATAAGGGAATTTTGTAACAGACAAGTAGACAATGCATGGCTAAGTCTTCTCTGAGCGCATGAGCTCGATAGAGGCGTTCCAAGCTAAAACTAACAGTTTAAGACACGAGTTTCATCACATTAATGTACGTTATTATATTCTATAAATAGACGTTGTGACGAATCGATGTATTAAATATATTAAATAAAATAAGGCGAATGTGAAGTAAAATTGGGACGAACCGTGTCTGATGACAAAACGAGGCTAAACATTTGTTATCATTTACATTTTTATGTGTCTGTCTAACGTACGGTTATATTTAGCACGCGCTTGTGTGTTAATGTTGTCGCGAAGTAAACACATTTTATTTGACTTGTGAAATGCACATTGTAGCGGGAGAATGATACACACAGCGCATGTGTCAGTCCGTTTTGTTAAACTATTATTTGGTTTACTTCCCTTGTTGCACTTGTATGTGTCATGCCGTTTCTCGTTCGGCGAATCCAGATTTTTGCCTCATCGAATTCACTCATGGCCGGCTGTAGTCGAATATTTTGAACACAATAAGAGGGTTTCTACGTACTTAAACTGGTCAGGTTCAGCGGATTCCTCCACCTTATTATTTAGGAATGTTTAAAAGAGTCTTGTTGTATTATGACGACGAAGCGAAAACAGAAGTAACGACAGGCTTTGAAAGTATGGTGACAATGATATTCCGTAATGCTAAGGCACGTTAGGGTAGAGAAAGACGTGAGGCATATAACTTTGTAACAGACAAGGGCTGGGAGGGATGTAGTACAGACTGTGCGGTTAGACTAACGGTATTCAGACTCTATGAGGCTAGAGTTTTATTAATATATGAAAGGACAGAATAAATGTTGTTTGAGCATATTTACATTGTTTATAAGTAAATACCGAGCATGAAATTAATGTGTATGTGTGAACTATATATTAATATACCTTAAATAAATTTAGGAATATTTGTGGTACGATTCATAGAAATCTTAGGAATAAAACAAGACACAGCACAAGGATTAAATTCTATAAGACAATTGCAATACCCACAATGACGTGAATCTTGAATTTGCAAAGGTGGATCATCTGCAAACTATGACAGAAGATCGACTGCCGAAAGCGGCATCGAACTATAAAGCCATTGGTAGAAGAGACGTGGATCGTTCGAGAATGAGATGGGTGCCGGAACATTTTTATATAACATAATCCTTGAAGTGAAGAAGAAGTATGAACTACAAATCAATTTATGACATACTGCTAGCCTACAACATGTGAAATAAGAAGGTTATTTCTTGTACACGTCTTATATGTTTCTCAATATCTCTTATAATGTTTATTCGGACTGTCTAAAAGGTGTTAACTCCTAAAGGCGATTTATCAGTGTTCGATTTTCAGTTTTAAGTGTGGGGCGCGCTGTTGTAAAGTGACTGGTGGATTAATGTAAAATGAACATAATTTGTGTGTAATGATTCCATTCGATTGAATGAAACCTTCATCTTTGAGCTTATTGACCGCCTTGTACAACAATTGTTCTCTTGATTTCACTACAGCTGCAAGCTTAAAGAATAAATTTTATAGATAATTACTTACTATTGTCATCATTCACCACGAGTTCATTTACTTTTTTCATGCTATTTAATTGTAGATAATTCTGCAATTCACTTCTGATTCTGTACTATTGTAGTTCTATGTGAACAGTATTTTATAGTAGTAGCAGGTTGCTTCAGATTCCAACAGTTATAAGCTTCGTGCCATTTCTTCCTAACGTATGATTTCTGTTTATTGTCTTAATTTAGTGCTATCGTATGTAGTTAATTGCACAAACGCAGATTGTCACAGGCGCTCGCGTGGTCATCAGATTTATACAAATTATTAAGCCGTTCTCATTAAAATCATTACTTCAGTATTCTTGGGGAACTTCTATAAATACAGAATCCGTTGGTACTTCAGTAACGGGAAAGTCATGTTCATTCCGAGAAATTATGTTTTAGTTAAAACAGCGGATGTCGAGGTGCTCGGATGTATCGTGTAGATTTCCTAAGGATACCGGTGTCACGTTTGTTGTGTGTAACGCTTGTGCAAAAAAAGCAATTCGAAATCTCCAAAGTGTCGTTACATCACTGCTGTTACTACAGAGTTGGTGCTAAAGCCGATATTAGAGCGCTAACTTACAACACAATGTGTATATAGTTTGTACTGTGAAAAGAGGCTAATGTCGCTTCTGCGGCAGTATCGGATACAATGAACTGGCGAAGACAGGGAAACCGGAATGTTTTGTCGCGTCGGTACATTAAATGTAATTTAGACGATGACTAGGACAATGCGTTTTACGAAGTGCTAAGAGTCGGTTCAAAAAAAAAAAATGAGGTCACTCGACTCGACGCCGGCCAAGCGACACGCGAACCGATTCATGTGAAGTTTACAGCACGTTTTAGCGGACTAATTGTGGTGGCTACACTCTCTCCGCCACCTCATTGTCACATGTGAGACTTTTTACTTTGTCGAATAATACACTGATACGTCTTTAATATCCGATTTTTAGTCAGTTTATTTTTGTCTGCATTCCTCCTTTCTCCGTCATTATCTCAGAAGGTCGTAAGTTCGCGAACGTAGTGAAGAAACTACCTGTTATTTTATTTTTCATTGTTAAAACACAAATAATTTGTGTAACAATTGGTAAACAAGATTACATCAGATTTATAAATCATCCTATAAACGGACCTCTCGCTGACTCTTTATGTTTTCTGTTTTTTTTTCGCTCCTTCTCCTAAGGGTTATTAGCCTTCGTTCCCTTTCGCTCCGTTTTTCTTCTTTACCATTTTGCAGTAATGATACATTCTCCTGTAACTGATGACAGAATGTGTATAGTACTAAACGCATGAATCCATAACATAACGCTTTCAACTTCGATTTCATAACATAACATAGCCTAAATGTCGCACAGTACATTAATGGATATTATTCTGTGTCACAATTAAAAACACTCTTCAGTATATCTTTTAATTTCTTTTCGACTTTTAATGCTCAACATATTCTATACAACCATTGTGTTACATAATGCAAGCATACCTGTGTTTCTTTTTTTTTATCAAATGTGTTGACTTTCAAGTAGGTATAACAAACTCGGAATTGTATACGTTGAAACCAGCGTTTGTTGGTAGCGAAGGCATTAAAACTGACCGGTTCGCCTTTATTTTTGAAACTCAAACGTGAAGGCACGTTTTTCAAGCGGCCAGGGAGTGAAGTTCGGTTGACTGGAGAAACGTTTTAAACTTTTGTTACCACAATAAATCTGCTATGTAAAAGTGGTCAGTTTCCCTTAATTAGGAAGTTTGTCCTTCACTGTTTTTATCACTTCTCTGATAACACGTAACGTTTTTAACTTTTATGTTATTTCCAGTGTCAGTGACATGCGGTGGTATGGTATTTCGTTACCCGCAAACGTTATTATTATGCAGTTTTACGGTCGTCGATGGTTTCGAAAGACACTAATCATTCACTTGATGATATTTGTAGGTTTAATTGCGTAATTACTAAATAGATAAAAGCTCAATTTTAAGAAACCTAAATATATTATTATATAAAATATATGATGTCACCATAATATACCGAAAACTTACCTAACATGTTGTTTTAAAATATGTGTGTAGACCTATTTTTAACTACTGATCTCTGGATGAGACACGAGTAACATTTTCGGAAGCAGGCAGTTCGCAACGAGAATGATTTCCGACACGGTTGAAATATTTTCAGTTTTTATCCGGTCGGTAAGTGTCGCGTCCCGTACCCTTCTTGTGAATCAACGTTGTTTAATATTCCCCGATGCGCGCGATAACATTCCCAACACGTGATGGACACAGCCTAATACGGAAAAGAATGGCTTAAGTTTCAAAGCGTGTGGCGAAACTTATTTGCGAAGTTAAACGACCTAAGAATGTCTTAATTGTAATTCAGAAATTTATTGTTAAGTACTTCTTATTGTATTCGTCCGATTAATAGCGCTCATTGTGTTTCACGATTGCTTGCTTCGTTTTATATCCCGTCCGGTGAAAGATCAACAAGAGACCAAAGTATGTTGTCAACAGAAAACAACAGGTTTGTGAACCGACCCTCGGAACGAATTTCGCTGTTATTATGTAGTGCTCTTGAGAAGCGTCATTAACGTTTTCTAATTTCTTAATTGTGTGTGATGCGCGCACGTCTGATTAAATTGTTTTCATCTTGTCCTCAACCCAGAGATTTGTGGGCTTGCAGTGTCTTCCCTTCCGAAGACAGTCCCTTAATCACCACATATCTACTACCTTTTTACCTCATCTGTAACAGGAAAAACAGATGAGACGAAATCTTATGTAGCTGTTGGTTTTTCTGAATTTCGAACGTTCATAATCCTGCTCTGCGTTGTTACCGACACTGAGAATTTTCACTTCAGATAACAGCGCCCTGTTGTCAATACTGTCAATAAAATACGATTTAGAGAATTAATATTTATGATTTGCAGACGAATGAGATCGAAATTTTCGTAGCACAATATTATTTATATTAATTGCTTATTGTTAATATCTGTCGATGGTCGCCCCCCCCCCCAACATTTTCAGGCTACCTTTTGTGTTCAGTACAGAATCACCGACTAGAGTATTTCCGAACGAACAGTACGGTTAGCTTAATAAAACGGTGTACCATAAACAAGAATTTAAAGTAAGTAAGTGTTAACCATATGGTGGTTCAAGTTTTTTGTACAGTGACAACCAAATACCACCAGTTCAATGCAGAAACAATCGATTTAATCGACACTGTATTATAAAGTTTTGTTTGTACTAGATTATGAGGGTTCGACATTAAATGTAATTTTATGCATGTGGCACCCGCATTACACGTTCTACGTTTTGGCCCTCACTCACTTCGTCGCGACCTCTGCTGGAGGTACAATATTGCCTGCAGACCAGCAGAAAACGAACGGCACGTAGGCCTATTTTGTAGTTTTGCAGACATGAGGATACACCGTCTCTCAGACTTAAGTCTTAGTTAGTATTTCTGGGTATTTAATTACTGTAGAACATAGAATTTAATTAGTGAAATTACAGTATGTAATATACATGGAAAACTTTGTAAGGTATTTCTCCGTTTGGTAAGGAAACGTTGTGTATGGAGAAGATTGACAAAATAAAAATGAAGAAAAGTGAAGCGGAGGAGCGAAACGTTCACGTTCACACGTGGCCGGGTGTTGTTATCGTTTTGGAGTAAGTGTTTGGAAGAGGAGAGGGCGTTGCATTGTTTGTAGCAAACGCGTGCGAACGCTTTTTACGGCGTCGTTAAGTTTGTTGTGAAGATGGAAATTGGCTGTCGGCCTTGTATGCAGATGGTTACCTGTACCATTGTAGGTTATTGTTACTCTCCCCGGTTAGCGGAACTCTTTCTGCGCAGATCTCATTTAAATCTTAGCTTTTCACTGCTTCTACTTTTAATCACGTGGATATTTTTAGTTTAGGTGAAGATAGATCTTTGAAACTGAAAGAGTGGTTTAGGACCATCGCGTGTTTCTCTTATAGTAGGGATATTAAATCGTAGCCCTTTCTGTTCGAGAAAGCTCAGCTGATATTCTTTCCGAACTTCTCATCGCTGTGTTTATTTGCTGGATATACTCATATTTAGTTGAACGTTTCGCAAAAGGATGACAATGTGGCTGGTACTGCTTCGATCATTCGTACCCCGTTCATTCACATGGTCTGGTGGTTAATTACTAGGGCTGGTGTGGCCACAGTTTGGCTCGCCAGAGGTCGCTTTATCAGGAATCTCTGAGCGGATTGTTGAGCTTACGACCACAATTAATAGACCGCCGTCTGCGCGGTGCGCTCGTGGAACACGTTTTCTGTTTACCTTAAATTATGTGTTGTCGGAAATACCGAAGCAAGTTCAGTGTGGTCCTGTTACGTCCTTGATACGAATTCCGAATATTAACACATGTACAAAAGGTGATTTAAACGAATTCGTTCAAACGTGAGTTACACTATTTCGGTGCAAAATTAACGGTTTTAGAAATAGTAATAAGCTATAACGGTTTTGATAATCAGTAATAGGCTATTACTATATGTATGATAAGCGTAATGATGTGTGTTAACGTTTCCAAAGATTTCCAGAAAAACGGCAGTTACATAGATCGTGAAAAGATGTAAATTTTTTCAATATGAATAACTATTGAATACGCGAGCGCGTATGTGAGCGACCCCCAGGTGTTTTCATGCGACTAAATCATATTTATAATCGTGTTATTTTTGTGTCTAAATTTAATAAAAGAAAGACTAATACATCGTACACAGACGGTAATTTAGCAGGAAGAACGGAGCGTTTGTTAAACAGATAATTACAACATCTGTTTGCTGTTAATAACAACATTTTATAATAATTTGACTGAACCTTAGTAAAACGTCTCGTTGTCTGTTCAATTCACGAACGGTACAACACAGGTTCGTAAAAAAACATTAATAATAATAATAATAGTAATGTACCACTAGTGCCACTAATATACTCATAACAATATAATAACACCAATTTGTATAACTTAAACGTGTTCTCAGGGTTTGATGGCTGATGTAAGATACAGTATGTTAAGTGAGCGTACTGTGTGAGAACGTGTTTTGAAGGTCACATGCGCATCTTTTTAGTTTCTTCAGGTCTAAATCGACTACGAATTTTCATTCCATAACAATCGCTGAGTTGTGTCTTGACTAAAGTATGATTTTTATAAATCTGTTATTTCATAGTATAAATGTAAAAAAGGCCCAGTTTGTTTCGTAAAATATCTTTTTATTCGTTCGAAAAAACTGCAGGTATTTATTTATTCACGTAACTACGAACACAATATGGAAGGATGGAGTTGTTTTCCTTCTTCTGAGCGACGGTTTGGAGAGAAACTGAATAGTCTCGCTTAAGGTTTTTATAGTTTCGTGTACAACGTTAGGCCCTGTGCCGGGTCATCAGTGACGCGTGTCAGTCGGATGGACACATTACTGTCGTGCGACGTAACGGCCATTAATATGTAATACACCAGAAATACTTTTACGTAATGTTGTATTAGTAGTGGTGGTAGTTGTGATCGCGGAGCGAAGCGGTTCGGGTATAACAAGTAGGACACCCAAGTGGGTCAGCGGGTCGCGACAAACGCTCCGGATCAATATGGCGGGCTGCCTGCCCCATGCTCATGCAGGTATATATTGTGTAATACGGCCTTTCTCTCTCTCTCTCTCTCTCTCTCTCTACCTGGATATTTAACTGGAACGAGGTGATTATCGTATGTTTTATGATACTGTATGACAATATAATGTAACCATCATCTGTACTTATAGGTTTACTAAGTCTCTCTCTCTCTCTCTCTCTCTCTCTCTCTCTCTCCCCCCACCTTCGCCCTTTTCGCTGTACTCATTTAATTAACTTTGTTTCTCGTAGTGTATTTGTTGACATAAATCGGTCTGTAATTTGCTACTTGCCTGACAAGTCCGTCTTCCCCCCTCTCTATCTCCATTTATTTATTTAGCGATTTCGTGTACATCTAAAGAGTTTTATTTTTTATTTTTTGTAAATTCTGTCCGTATCTGTCGTCTATCGGCTCTTTTTTTGTCTGTCTCTGTCTGTCTGTCTTTCTGCCCCCTCTCGCTCTCTTTTCCCTGTCTGTTTGTCATCTGTAGGCCTATATGACTTTTACTCAGCGTGTTTTATTTATTTATTATTTTTTTGTGTGTAGGTATTCTGTTTACCAATCGTTTTCACAGAACCGAAATTTCTGACTTCTACGAAATTGTTTCGCGTTATTATTTTCCTTTTCTCCTGTTTCAGCCTCAGGTTCGGCACATTCTGTGCACGTTTTTATTTTGTATCCGCGCGATACAAGACGGTTTGGGCGCGTCCCGTAACGATTAAGGCGTCCTATTGTTTTAGCAAAAACTGCTTCCATCTTCAAGGCCGATAAATAATTCTGAAACACAATCGCGATGATAGACTGTCTATAGTCTTCGTTGGCGGTACGAGTCATGTTGGTGTACACGACGGACCAGGACCGTAAAGAATGTCTTCCTTTGTCGACCGTACGCTTTCAGTTTACGAACGCCGTCGGTGTAAGTTTTTAGCTGGTTAACCGTACAGCTTCAGCTACATGTGCTCTGTCGTGAGCTGTCTGTTTATGCGATGCAATGCCTTGACCTGTATCGTCTCAAACTAAACGTGTAACAAGCGAGATAGATACGGAGATAGAGTCAAAGAAGATTATATGCACGTACTTGTGCCGTACAGGTAAGGGTTCTGGCAGCAAGACAAGGTTGCGTTGACGCAAACTTTCCCCTCTGATTCACCTCCATATGGTCTGAAAGCGCGACAGCCTAATATAGGCAACCGGGGTTATTATATAATTATTTGGAGGAAACATATGTTACAGTTACTTTCTGTGACAGTTGAGCCCCACTATACGTTGCTGTTACAGCTGGTTGGCAGTAAGCGTATAAGAGGAAGCAGGAATGTGTAGTCAGTCATATGTATAGTATATTTATATGCAGAGATAATATTGAAAGTGTTTTTAATAACGCTAACTACGATAACTGGGTCGATTTTGAAACATTCTGAAATGCATAAGTGTTCATCAGTATCAGAGTAAGATTAATGCAACAGAATATGAAACCAGTAGTAATGTAATTGCAGAGACCCACAAGGGGCAAGATTTTGTGGTTAAAAGTTAAATTTTATTCAAAAATTAAATCGGTTATTGTTTTCGCCATCCTTGCAATATTTATTTAGTAAAGTAATATGTAATATTTAAACAATATTTAATAAAAGAAGTCGTCCTTAGACTGTCTCCATAAAAATGATATTATACTTGATGGAAAAGTCCTTCGAATCCTTCTTATTCTTTACATCACAGAGTAGGCGCATTGCTTGTTCCGTCTTCACAGTAGGCCTATATATCTCACTATCTTGCTCTTGGTCTTCCTAAATTCCTTGTTCCAAAGGGTCTCCCCCTTTTAAAGTATATGCTACTTTAGGTAGCCGTCTATCCTCCATTCTGTCGATCATTCCAGACGATATTAGTTAATCTCTAATGTTGTCATTAAGCAAACTATTTCCCCTTCTGTCCCTTTCTGTAAATCTTTGTTCGTCTCAGAAAACTCGTTTCTAAACTTTGAATTTGTTTAAATTCTTCCTTGTAGGCACCCTGATTCGCACCCTAACGCTTACACAGACTACCATTGTTTTATAAAATTTAATTTTTGTTTCTTGTTTTATTCTTTAGTATTCTATGTATGATCCCGAACATCAACTGAAACTTTAATAATTTCGCCGTAATGTGTCGTCCTGTTTCATTACCACTGACATGGCAACCTAGATAATTAAGCTCTGAGACTTTTCCCAAAACTGTTCCCTCAAACATACTTTTTCCATCCATTCCTAATTTTAAGAAAATTATCGAAAATATTTTTGTTTGTTTTTGTTTGCGGGTTGTGCGCCCTCTAGGTGAATGTGTGGTGAATCTGTCCTTTATTGTCAGGAGTCTGTAGTAACTCAAGTAGCACCGCGCTACAGCGGTATGTTTGTAGAGCGTACAAGGTAGGGATTAGTGCGTTTGTAGATCAATGTGTTTACCGTTAGTTTGTAATGGCCTCAAGAGCATTAAGAGACCCTTATAAAAATTTAATTCTCTAATGTAAGTTGAGTGGAGAAGTGGGGTAGTAATACGAGTCCAGCATGCGCAGATGGCTTTCCTCCGCTGTTAATGGAATGTTTACATTTTAAATCAGGTAAACAGAGTACGGTATGTATTGCTGTATGTACGGTTGAATATGCAATAGTCTTGTGATTCAATTTTTATAGCCTGGAACTTTTATATAGTTTGGTTAGATTTGAAATTGTTTTTAGTCTTATTGCTTCTACTTCCCCTTTTCTGGCTGTTTATAGACTATTATTTTTACCCCCCTTTTTTTGGCTGTTTTTAGACTTACTGCTTTTACGCCCCTTTTTTGTCCTTGCCTCTCTTTATCTGTTGGTTTTCTCACGTTCTGCCCATGAATGTTTACACTTTTCACGTATGCGTAGGATGTTTTGAATACGGATTCTGTTTTTCTGGGTTATTCTGTATCATCCTTGTAGTGAGTGTGAAATCGTCCCGAGAGCTCAGCGCAGTTGCTAATAAAGTGGAGACTTAATAGTCTCGTGCCACCGGTGGTCCCCAACTTGTGGTACACAATTTGTGATTTATGGTCTCCAAGTCGCGTTATTGAAATAAAACTTATAGTTTACCTTATTTCCTTTCCATCTTGCGACTTCGTTATATGTCATACACGACATGTTTCGGGAAACATGTTCCCATCTTCAGGTTTAAAAACTTTTCGTTGTCACATGAAGAACTTGTCAAAAGCAAATAAAAACTTTTACTAACAACATTAAAAACACACTACATTAATAACGTACCGCGCGAAGAATCAGTGCGCACTGTTTGGGTTCATTTGCGATTATGAACGCGAACAGTGCGCACTGATTCTTCGCGCGGTACGTTATTAATGTAGTGTGTTTTTAATGTTGTTAGTAAAAGTTTTTATTTGCGTTTGACAAGTTCTTCATGTGAGAACGAAAAGTTTTTAAACCTGAAGATGGTAACATGTTTCCCGAAACATGTCGTGTATGACATAACGAAGTCGCAAGATGGAAAGGAAATAAGGTAAACTATAAGTTTTATTGTGGTACACGTTCACCTGATGTGCGAGGTCGACAGTCAGTGAGTACTTGAGAAGAATCAATAGCTTGTAGCTTTGTTTGAGCGGGATGTCTTTTATACCCGTGACAGGATTGCAGCATCTGGGTCGAACCCAGTGGCTGCCAGAAGATAACTTAGTACTGGTACAATCAACGGGTAACCTAATTCTGGAAGGAAGACCGCCAACGCGATTATTTGCTAGTTGGAAGGGGATGAAGAAAACGTCTGTTTGATAGAAGAATTTAATTAATAATGGCGGAAAAATAAGATAGGCTTCTGTCAGCACCGTAAACAGAACACGTTCTGGAAGTGTAAAGTAATGATTGCAAAGTGTGTTTGAACACTGGATATTGAAATATCCGAAATACCTCGTTTCGTTATTTTGTGAAAGGGATTGGGCACCTCGTATTGTATTAACCTCGTTAAATGTGTACGTTGTAAAGGATATGTTATTATATGTGTGATCACTATTGAATTTTTGTATATTTTTGTTCATGACGTGCCCGAGTGTTATCAATAACCAAAGTAGGCCTATATTATTACGATACAGAACACAATTTAAAAAAAGTTTAATCTAAAATAATTTTATAAATAATTGTGATCTGTGTCGTAATAACATATTTATGAGTATCAGTTTTTAATGTAGCCTATATAATAAATCACATTTTTTCGTACAATTAGATTGCACTAGTTTTAAACGTGTTTAAACCCTTGGATTGTGGTGGGTTTTTGTTAACTGTGAACGTATGAATGAAAATGTATCAATTACAAACGCTTCTAAACGAAGTATACTGTTTGTAGAAAGGGCTGTCAAGAGGCGGACAAATAGAGCGCCGCCGTATACTTTGCAATGCGCACACAGAAACGGGTCTTATTCAGGACAGGAGAATATCAATTGCAGCGTACTGCAAAATGCAGTGAACACATACGTACTTTTTAAATTACAAAGCATCCATTAAATATTTACTCGGCGTGCTGAAAAATACAGAGTAAATATGTATGCGGTACACGCTTATGTGTTTAGCATACGTATAAATGCACGTTTTCGGTACATACACGAAAAATATAATTATAATAATAAACTATTATTTCGAAATTGTTTACTGTTTATTAATTTTCACGAATTGCAACGTTTATCGCGAGGTGTGACGATAGCGATAATTATAATAACAAGGAATAAGAATAAGCGCAGTGTCAGTGATGTGAAAACATAATCAGTGTCGCAGCGATTTATGCCACAGTTGACGGGAGATGGACGTGTTCGCGATGTTGTGTGTGTGTGCGTGCGCGCGCGCGCACACTTTATCTTTGTTTTACTGACTGTAGCGAATCGTGAAATACAGATTTCATAAAACAGCTGTGGATACGCAGTGAATAGCTGCACATTGCACGTGATTCTCCCCGCCACCCAATCACCAGCGGCGTGCGTTTCACGTTTTGGGCTAAATTCTTCAAAAATATGCGTGATTTGCAGATCGATACACCGCATGCGTGGGATATTGTTTCCGATACATTAGACGGGTTTATAAAAATATACATATTCTATCTCCCGTGTTGCCATGTGTTAGTATTATTATTCCTTTTGATTTGAAGCAGCGGGCACGGCATTGCAGAAACAAAACAGAAATTTCATATGTTCAATCTGGTTCATCAGTTGTATATATCCGTTTATAATTTTTATGTCACTGAACATAAGAGAACACGTTTGAAGACACACACACACACACACACACACACACACACACACACTCTTTTACTTTCACATATTGTGTGTATGTGATGGAGAGAGAGAGAGAGAGAGAGAGAGAGAGAGAGAGAGAGAGAGAGAGAGAGAGAGAGAGAGAGAGAGAGATTCATCTTTTTCTTTACGTTCCAGAGTTGTTTAAGCTGACTGACGACGCTAATGCTAAATTAATTTAAGCTTAACGCACGCAAGTAAGGTGTATATGGGAAACAACCGTATATAGGTATATCCCCTCGACCCGGGAGCTCATCCGAAGCTCGGAAAGCGGCGTAAAAGCGGGCAACGAGGGGGCCTCCACCCTATTTGGGGGGGGGGGCAGGTTAGGCCATCCATTTAGGAGGTGCATTGCATCACACTTTGGCTCAGGGACACTGACAGGATTTGAACTGCCACAGGCCCGTTTTTGAAAAGAACTCGTGCCAGTTCCACTAGCCTGTAAATATTTTCTTTTGCTTGGAATTTGCTGTCCAAATCCCTAAGCGAGATTGACTGTAGCTGTCGTAATTATTAAAAATTTTTCCATAGTTTATTAAAAATTGACGTTGCGAAAACCATGTAATTGTGTACTAAACTGTCCACGGCGAACAGCAGCGTTTCTCATTTATCGCGCGCCGGTAATAAACGCAATTACCGAATGAGCACATTTTAATTAAAAACTATTTTTAATCAGTCGATTGGGAAAAGAATCCGTGAATCTTTGTGTCTATTAAGAAACTACTGAGCGGAGTCAGTCACCATAAAATAATGATTATGCGCCACCGAGGTGCGGAATTGTTTTGGGGGGGGGGGGGGGTTGAGCGCAGTGGAGCGTGGTCCAACACAAGTAGGCCAACAGAGAAATTATTGTTGTGTTTCACCGTGCAGACACTTTCACTGACATGCGCAATATTTGTACGCTGCGCTTGTGTTTAATTTGTTTTAACCTTCTTTTATTCTTCTTATTGTACGACTGCCTCTGCTTCTTCTTCTTCTTCTTCTTCTTCTTCTTCTTCTTCTTCTTCTTCTTCTTCTTCTTCTTCTTCTTCTTCTTCTTCTTCTTCTTCTTCTTCGTTTGCATTGTTTACGACACGAAAACCCTCCACCGTTTCATGTATGAAAAATTAAACAACAAAGCAACGTATAACAACCGTTTGCTGAGTAAAAATAGGTTACTGGAAGCGAGAAACTCGTATTGTTGAAGTTATGATGATGGAACATCGCGTGAGTTGTGAAAAAATATTTAATTTATAAATTACTACGGTTTTCTCCTTGTAAACCTTGCATACTGAAGGAAGCGATCGATAGGAAAAAGGAATTTTGTAAAGTAGAATGAACTTGAACGTAAAGAAGAGATTGCTCAAGTATTTTATATGAAATGTTTTACTTCACGGGTGCTGAGGAAAAGAGCCAAGAATTGAGGCGAATATGATAAGCAAACACAGGGCGCTCAAAGGAATCAAGGAGGTAGAACTTTGGCAGTTATAAAGAGGAGAAAAGGAAATTGGATTGGTGACATCCCGAGAGAGAATAAATTACTACAAATGGGGGAGGGGAGACAGCGAAGGGAAGAAGAAGGGAGAGAAAAGAAGAAAATTCCTAGATGACATTCACTGTGGGTTGTCGTACGAGAGATGAAGACTTAACCCTGGCGGAATCGATGAACGGAGACGATGGTGTTTGGGACCCTACAGCCGCCTAATTAATTTTTTATTTCCACTACTATAGTTACGCTGTTGACATGTGCCTGCACAACGGTCACACCGACAGCAGAATGACAACGACTCGCTGGGTCGGCTTCACAGGAGGTAATAAGTTGCGGTCGATTAATACTAATTGTGGCAACGCCGAGTTAACATGTAGGCCTACTAAACACAATGGAACAATCTGATTGAATCACAGAAACAGTATCGGGACAATTCCACAGTTTTAAGAACACTTATTACTTCAAAGGCTTCCGACTGTCATCGTTTTGGCTGAGACAATATTAGCATACATGTGATGATTATTGTGTGACGTTGTAACACCGTCCGCTTAGAAATTTTCGAACCCGTAGATTTTCTCACGCTAAACGTTTTTTATTTGCATTTTAGCTCCAATTTCGACCGTAAATTAAAATCTACACCGAATGAACGAAAATAAAGTATAATCGAATCTCGTGCCTGGAGAAGGACGGAGAGAAGCTTCCGTTAAGTCACGTATTAATGCGCAGTTCGTACGAACATACATTTCGTAACACAGAATTCGTGTATGTTACATGTGCATGCAGTGATGGCGTCATCATTTTTACATGTAATCGGGTCAGGATTGTGTATGTAAGTATGACGTATGTACGACAATGGAAACGGGACACAGTAATGTATGCCGTCTCTCACGCTGCCTCCCAACACCTCCTTTCCGTTTCGAGTGCGACGTCTCGCCTTTCTGTCTGCAGCCGTTGGTCTACAACCCGCAATGTCGTATCGCGTTGAAGAGAGTTACGTAACAACTGTAAGATTGCCACTCGTATACCTCCTACTGGTGTCACAGTTTTGATGTACCTCTTACTGTATAATCATTAACTCTTGTGAACATTGACGTTGGCCTAGACCTGTAAGATTGCCACTCGTATACCTCCTACTGGTGTCACAGTTTTGATGTACCTCTTATAATCATTAACTCTTGTGAACATTGACGTTGGCCTAGACCTGTAAGATTGCCACTCGTATACCTCCTACTCGTGTCACGGTTTTGATGTACCTCTTATAATCATTAACTCTTGTGAACATTGACGTTGGCCTAGACAAGATTACCTTACGACAGACTCGCCTGCAGTTGGACCTAGCACAAAATAACCTGAAATAAATTTTGTATTAATTTTTGTGAGAGGGCTGTTAAAATAAAATCATCTAAACCTGTCGCAGATATCGCAAGCTTCTTCTTCGTTTTGTGACATGAGGAACGTAATGTAAAGAAGGAACGTAGTAGAAGATGAAGTGAACAGCTAAACATTTCTCTTGTTATGGCAGTTCTGTGTCCGGGGGTAGGTCTGTACTTGTGATCTGTAGACCTATTATGCAGTGGGACACTAAGTATAGACAAACTAGACTAAATGGAATCTCATTTTCTTTATTTGAGTGATGTTGCTATAGGATTAGATACGTATCTCAAATACTATCAGAAGGTTTGTGAGAGAAACGAGACAAACTGGAGAAAGGAAAATATGAAAACCGTGGAAGCGACCAAACAGTTCTTTCTTGTGGCATCTGTGTGTCCTGTACACATGGCAGCTGAAGACAGAAGTAGAATCCATGAGGAAACGATCTGCGGTACTGATCTTCCGTGCAACTATCAACCGTAGTGTACCAACTCCTGTAACCTTCTCTTATCTGTTTCATACCAAAATATTTAAAGATGTATATAAAAGGGGAATCATTGTTACATAATCCCCGAGAAGAAAAGAAATACTTCGAAAAAGGTAGACTCGAGGAAGGAATGCTTACAGGTTCCTTGAAAGTCAAAAGAAGGCGTGGTGTGCTTTGTAAGTTAATGCCAAGAGACAACGGTTGTAATATCTGTTCAAAAATATTTGTGATGAGCTTAGATGGTGGAAGTTTTTAGCTTAGATGAAACAAGTAAATAATGTTTCGTATCTTGCTGTAAACGGAAGAAGAGAGGCGCAGAGCAGAGCAAGTTTATCAGCGTTTCCCAAAGACCCGGTCGCTGTCGTCTGTTTACCGAATCCGCTCTAACGGTTCGTTCACGATTCTGCCGGTGCGAGTGAGTTTAAACTGGTTTACGGAAGTGAAAATGCACCGCAGGTTAAAAACCAAGTGCATAACCAAACAGACTATTATCCGCGGCGTTTTAATATTTTTTAGTTTGTTTTTACGGGTGGGATTCTTCGATATCCGTTTGAATCACCCACCCCTATGTAACGTCAACTTACTTGTCATGTCTCGTGGGAATCTAACGTGTTACGAACGTTTGAAGGCAGTGGTTGTACAAACAATCTTTTATGTGATTACTGTTCACAAAAGACGGTAAATTAAGTACCTTCGTGCATTGTTTTTTTTTTTTTTAATCAAACGCAGTATAATTAAAGTAAGTAATCTGAAAGCGATGAAACGGGAGAATCTTCCTGCAGCACGCGACAGCAGAAGTGTGTGTGTGTGTGTGTGTGTGTGTGCGCGCGCGCGCGTGCAAATGGAAGACGTTTGACCACTTGTCGGCGTACAGACGTGTCGGACCGGTACAGCGTATATAAATACAAACCAGTCGTCGTGTTTATTCCTTTCTATAAATCGGCGTCACTATTTTTAAAATACACAAACATTTTGTGTACATAGCGCGAGACGGGGTCACCACTGCTGTAACCACAATGCATGTTTCTCGGGGCGCTCCTTGCAAACATGCCAACTTTGTACACAAACAGTTAATTATTGTACCTGTTTCGTAAACAACAGGGACAGTTCTGTATCCTGAGCAATGCGCATGTGTGTGTGTTGTATAATCCGAGTGGTACTACACAAGCAAACTTTTACCAATGTCTTTGTTTAATAAACCAGTACGGATTATGAAGTATAGGCTACAACTGTATCATTTGATAGTATGGCATTTGTAGAGTATGTTCTGCGCTTCACGAATAACATGTCTTCCTGTAACCTTTTCATTTCACTTTATTTGTTTTCGTGTAATCAATACTTCGGCAGGAATCGAACACATGGCCTGTTTAATACGGGATATCACCAACTGATTCAAATTATTAGACATTTTCAGCAGCATTCGATCCAACTGTTGTTGCAGATGTTAGTTCCGTAATACACTGTATACGTATACAGCTGTTTTGCACACTTAGTCTAGTAAACAATGCGTCAATCTAGTAAACACCGACCGCGCATTAATTCTTATTGATGTCGCTAATTTTTTAACATGATAATGTTTTTAGGCTGGAGGTCATTCCACAAAAATGTAACGTCATCGAAAAATGTAACGCTTCCACACTTTCGATTCCCCACAGTTTAGAAATCTTCGGTCTCTGTCGTTTTAGCATGATAATGTTTGTTATATAGTAAATATATTTGTTATATAGTAAATATTTGTTATATGCACATTATACGTTTCAAAAGCCTAAAAACATTATCATGCTTCGATGTTTCGGTTCGTCGAAATTTCTTTAAATTTTTTAATTATCTGTGTATATTATATATTGAATAAAGATCGAGGATATCAGTACGTCATTCGTAGATGCCAGTATTTTAAATCTCAAAACCAGACCGCATGCAACATTGTGTTGTGTGCAACATTGAAGACCTACACAAAAATTCCCACGTGCAACTTATTTTTTGACAGATTTAACAAATAAAAAATGAGTACACAGCTCTGTTTACGAAATTTCCCAGTAACTTATTTCGTACAAAACGTTTTTCTTTAGCCGGCGAAGAAATGGACGTGCGTGTCAATAGTGTAAATTGTACGAGGAAAACAAACTAAAAACTTGACCTTCATGTCACCATTAGCTATCAAGGAGAGTCCTTGACAAAGGTTACACTCTTCTTCGTTGTGTTATAGTCTCCCCTGCGTCTGAATTGCACGTGACAGCGCAATCGTATCTTAACAAATATTGTAACTAATAAGATTATTTATATTATTGTTTACACATAAACATAAATATTAATAATTATTCATAAAATATGAAAAAGATTAAAATTTAATAGGCCTATTTATTTAAATTATGTTTTTTATTATATATAAATATATCTTGAGTATATTTATGTACATAACATTAGTAATTTTTTACGTCGAGAAAGGAAGTATGTCATTGTGTGCGCACAGATAGACCGACAGACACGCACGCACGCACAAACACATGAAAGAAAGATGTTTTAATACTATTAAAAAAAGTTAAAAATCGTGTATAAGGCAATGTATTTCACAGGCGGAGTATTAATTAAAGCTGAATTCAAATTCGATGACCCATTTTTTTTTTTTAACCAAATCCCCGTGCCACTTCGTTATCGACTCTTAGCGTTCGTTTATTGCCAGTTATTGCCGACTTCTAAATCCGGTTCTTGGCTTAACAGTTAGAATCTTGTGCAGTTATTAATAGACAGCAGTAACAGATTGACCAGATACACGGTCGTTATTATTGAAATAGCCTGGTGCCGTGTCGACATCCCATTGTTTTGAAAGTTGGTCGCCGTTCGCTTACTGATTGCTTACTCTGCGAGAAATCTGCTAATCACCATATGCACACACACACACGCGCGCGCGCGTGTGTGGCGTACGTGTATATTCAACAGACGAAAAGACAATAATGAGTTCCCAGCGATTTTGCAACGCGGTAATTTCGCTCCAGTGCGCTTTACAAAATAACAGCGTGCTCTTATGAAATACATTTTTATCTGACACGATATAACAGTGTATGCATGGCTCTCTTGCTTTTTCAGGTTAGGCAAATAATAGTAATAAACAAATAAACAGAGTTTCGCGTGATGATTTAAATGCACCATTAGAAATCGTATTATAGTAAACAATAATAACTGACAAACAGGCTGCCTTGTCGACTGCAACACCAGCCAACTTCTTATGTGCGTTCTCCCTGCCTTATACTAACCGCAGTCGTTCTCCGTAAAATAACGTCGTTTCAATGTTTCGTATGTCGGGTTGTGCGTAGTTTTGGTGCGTCTCCACAGACAGATGTAAAGCAGATACGCTGAGTACAGAGTCGCTAGAAAAAAAATACGTTTGTTTATAATTACTGTACCAGCGTCAAACAATTTATGGTTTCGTGCCGTTATTCAGAAATATATCGTGTTTCTATACGTTTCTGTCAAATTATCATTATCTTGTTTATCGTTACCAAGTTATGTACAAGGTGTGTTTGAACGATTACCGGTGATCACAGCGATGTCGTTACGAACTCAAACGCCTTCTTTGCCGACTTGGATGCTTGTTCATACGAGCGAGGACCCGCACCCTGACCTCCGTAAGTTGCAGATACGTGACCGAGCAATATTGGGCAGAACTCTGGGGGGTATATATTTACGGGGTCGAAAAAAGTTGAGGAATTTTGTTAATCTCTAAATGTTTAGGCTGTTTTATTATTTTTGTCAGCTGTGCACTCTAATGTAGTATTAACTCTTTTTTAAAATATACAAACAATTTTATTACACAGCACTTGCGTTTGAAATATGAAATATAGAAAAATTAATTCACTCAAAAATTATCTTGTAAACAATGTTTCAATAAAGCATATTTTTATTGTGTTATTACCGTTTACTTTAATGGGATTGATTTCAGTATGTTATCACGCGTTTTTCAGCCACTTTAAAGACAGTAATATTGATTAGTGTTAAGTTGTTTTTTATTTTGTGTAAGGCCGACTCGACTGGACCCCCCCCCCCCCCCCCCAGGAATAATTCTAAATACGCCACTGGAAGAAACTGGCACTTTTCGAGCAGCAGTCACAACCCCGAGTATGAGTTCACTGCGTGTCAGTCGTTAAGATTTATCAGTTCAATCAGAACTATAGATCTGAGGAAAACGTTTCTTGCCAACATATTTTCCAGTTTTCCTACGGTACCACATAAACTCCCCCCCCCCCAACCCGTGTTTATTCAAGACATTTAATATCTTTTTTTCTTAACTGTAAAGTTCTTTTCTCTCTACCGCTGACAGTTTCTATTCGCTCCCGCTCTGCCCTATCGTCTTGGCTTTCCGTGACAATCATCGGTATGTTCTGCTCGTCGTGAGACAGATGTAGGCCTATGTATATCCGTCACCCGTTAGTTATCATACTGAGTATTTAAGTTATTTCTTCAATCTTACCATAGAGAATCATCCTTCATACAGTTTTTACTAGTCGTATAATTTTTGCTACAGTTTCCGTCGCCGCTATAAACATAACTGGCAGACTCTAGTGTACGTGCTGCACTGCATGTCTTTTACTAGAAAACTGTAGTTTACGTAAGCAAACGATTCGATCTGCCTTCATGTATTGGCAGCACGCAACTGATAATTGTGCAATACGTAGAAGCGAGTTAGGTCAGATTAAAGGAAATGAAGTAAATCTGATTATCGGATTATTTAGTAATAGTTTACCGCCAATCGAGAAATAGTTGGTGAATGATCGTCTAAATTCGTTAAAATAGAGCAGAGTGGGACTAAGTGAAATCACACTACTGAATGGGCTGTATGCTGGACCCCTCGGACAATGAGGATGTGTTAAACATTAAATTATTTATATATAGTAAACTATTAGGTCTAACATAAAAATATAATGGTGTATTGAAATATTTAATATTATTTAATACAGGGTACGTTCAGAACTGAAAATCTGATTGATAGATCTTAAGTCTTTATACATATTCATGTGAAGGCTAACACGGTTTATAACATGCACAGTGTCGCAACAATGTATGCGAACCAAGGATAGGGATGTTGTTTTTAGTAATTTGTAGCCTACGCATTTTGACGATTTGAACCGTCATTAAAAGCTAAGGCTATTTTTTTGTTTTCAATTTACGTTTGTTTTTGTCGATTGGGTCGCGTTTTGACAATTTCAAGATCATCAACAATTTTATTATCCAATTTGACATTTAATCGTGAGGAAGATGATTTCCATCGCCTATTTTCACGGATTAGCGCGCTCGCGCGCACACACGAACACGAGTTCCCTTTACTGTATACGTAATGCAGTGGTTTTGCAGTGGGTCACCTTCAACTGCTCTAGTTTTTTTTTGTGGTCGCCACAGTTGTCGCAGTTTGTCGAGTGCACGTTTATGAAATTAAATCTAAAACTGTACAACACATTAATACAGTGATGCAAGTGCAGTAGCAGTCCGCGCACGCACGCACGAGCTGTAAATAGGGTAAAGGATGTCACATTGTTGTATCCGCGTACGCCGCATCCCAAGCACCAAGTCTCCCACCGTTAACGGCTTTCGTTCGTTCTATCGCATATCGTTTGTAGTATTCTGTATAAGTCTGGATATGCGTACTTGATTTATGCGTCTCTATGGCACTCTGTGTATTAAAAACGTAACTTGCGTTATATCAGAGTTGAAATGTTACTGTTCATTTTCTTGAAGACCAGGGGATTTGTGTTGTTGGTAGATCAATTAGCCGATGTAGTTTGTAAGTTGATCGTTAGTCTGTACATAATACACATCTTTATGAGTTATAATTTCATATTTAAACTCTCTAGTAGGCCGAGGAGTAGCTAGGAGCCTTCAGCAGGGGGAGTCAGTGATCTTCAGATGTAGAGGTGGTGGTGGCGGCGGGGGGGGGGATTAACGTCGTCGTCGTCGTCGTCGTCGTCGTCGTCGTCGTCGTCACATCACCAAAAGCATCACTACCACCACCAGCAAAAAAATCGTAACAGTTCTTTGACTTCTGCAACTTTCCATTTTTTTTATGTAACTTCTTAAGTAATAAAAATTACTAAAAACATATTAAACTTCGAAGTATTTTAACAAAATCATAATGCCTTTATCATTCAGTTGACTGTTCTGTAGCAGAAAAATTGGTCTCCCTATTTTGTAACAGTAATATTTTTATTTTGACGTTTTTTATTATTAACCATCGGTAGTATTATTTTTTTCTTGTTATTATTATTACTTGATATAGTCTTCATTTTTACTATTTTTATCATTTCAATTCCCATTAATAGCAGTAGGTATTATTATGTATACAACAATATAATAATTAATATGTTTTCGACAAATTATAACAACAAAATATAACAATTTAATTTTTATCAGTTCGTTATAAATTTTTAAAATATATTCGTAGCAGTAAAATTACGGTAATTGTCTGTCAGTCTTTCGTAGTAATGAAACGCTTCATTCCAAGCAGGAGTCTATGCTGGCTCCAGGTGCCCCCTATGATTAAATTTAGTGAAACCCACTCGTAGGCCTATATGAATCAGAGAGATAGCGGTAGTACAACGAGGAAATTATATAATGCTTACTGGTGCTTGGGATTCACATAAAGTTTTATAAACTTGTTCTATACAATTTGTTTTTTATATCAACAATATTAACGTAGTTGGTAAGTTACTGAAAGCAACTGGGGCCTATAGACAGCTGTAATTAAAACTTCGTTTTCTCATTAAACGTCCATATATGGATAACGTCCGTATGGTTTTGTTAACGATGATAACTTGGAACCGTGTTGCAGTTGCAAGAATAGGAATCGTTTTAACGTTTGCTGTTCTGGAATCAAACAGTGCGTCCGTCAGCTGTGGTATGCGGGATTTAGCGAATGAATCTTGCCGCGTATTTCCTCTACTGGGGCTCTACCAACGCACAACGGGTTACAATTTGGTATCAAGGTTTGTCGGAAGGCCGAGTGCATATCTGTGTCAAGGTATTCACTGCTTACAGCTGATCACGAAACCACAGCCAATTGATGAATTTCTGTTGTTTTGGTTTCTATTTAATAATAATCAGCAGTTCGGTTCGTGTGCATTATGTACGGTTTTCCCCTTTCCTTCACGCAATGTTGCGGGGGGTTTTCATTGTACTACTTTCGTTTTCAAGAATTTTCAAGGTTTGTAAATAAGGTTTTCGTCGTCCGTGAGTTCATCGTGGGATGGTTCCAAAAATATTTTAGGAATGCCAGAGACCAATTAAATATAGATTTTGGTTTTGAACCGAGATCTCAGCAAGATTTTTCTATGGTTAGCGAGTTCGTGGAATTAACTATCAAATTAGATCCGAATTTCATTTACTGAATTTGTTGAACGGCACCACACTACCAAAACTACATCTTTTGTTCTGTGTTTTATTCAGAGATAGAACGAAATAATACATTATTATTATGGTGTACTTCACCAAACGTTTTCTCGAAACATTCATTGTATTCAAATCAACTGAAATAAAATTAATTAACTGTAGAACGCAACGATTAACCGGACCTGCCTTGTACTCGTTGAAGATGTAAACAATTCTTTCGTTCAACGCGCTAGCGTTTGCATATCAAATGAAATAAGCAAATGGTTGTAGTAGGCCTATAACCGTTAAGACCCTGAGCTAGGTGACGTTTGTGATAAACGACACACATACAACGATATTAGGCCTACTTTTTTGTGTGCTTTATCACGCGTTTTTCTGCACACGAGAATCTTGCAGTCTTTCCGCAACGAAACGTGTTCGGGTCTTGTATTCGGATCTTCGTGGACTTGCCCGTGAATCTTACTCTTCTCGAGATATCTGTCGCAGATGGTTTCTGAGCCGCGATATCTTAGCGGAGACATGGTTTTTAACGTTCTACTTTTGAAATTAATTGAACGAATAACATAAGCTCTCGCAAGTACACAAGTTCTTAATAATATCAACATTTGTATTGTGTAATCAGACTGACTAAACTCCGGGCTAATAGACCGTGGTCCGCTCCTGTTATTACTAACAGACGTTTGAGCTTCTCCTCTGAAGCCCATCTTCAGTGTGCAGTAACGATTCGCTAACTGACACGGTCTTCGTCAGTTAGTCACAGTACTGTGGCAAAAGCATGAGTTTGTATTATGTTTACGACTTAAGAAGAATAGGCCTGCTTGGAATCCGTTTGACACGTCAGGCCCTCCAAAACGTTCAACAGTTATTTAGTCTTGTCACACGACTGTATGTAACTTGACGTTGGAATAATGAAAGTAAAAACATCTTCACTTCCAATCATATGTTGTGTGACGTGTTCTGTGTAGGCCTAATAGCGATACGAAAACAATTCGGCTTATCAGTTATATTACAATTATTAACTTCAAAAACAAAGTGTGCTATGAGTAATGCAGTGAGTAATAAATTTTGTGTATGAGACGGTTGTGATAAGTGTTGTAAGATGGGTGACTAATTTGTTATGCAATTAAAGCGAAATTGTCTACACCACGATCGGCGAGTAGGTACGTTTGTAAATCGATTGCTGTGGGAGTCTTTACAGCGCGATTGCTTCTAAGTGGAAATTTTACGCGGTCTCTAATACAATGCGAATGCGTTTGTCTGCAAATTTTGTGCGGTCTTTTGCTCTGGAAAAATACCTTTTAGTCTGCACTTTTTGCGTTAGGCAGATTGCTGCCAGCCCTTTTCTGTTTCCTAAACCGCTGCGACCTTCCTGTAGCCTATGTAGGGCTATATCGAATTTTCAAAGGTAATCTGAGCGATTTATACTGGCAAATATTCAACCCAGATCTTTGTATTAATCCATTTTTAGTGTAATTGTTAAACGTGTTCATCGCGTCCCGACAACGTATTTCGCATCTGAACCCCTCGCCGTGCGCAGTATAATCTCGTCTGTACAACCTGCATGATACTGTCGCTGTTTCTTTGTAACCTAAGATTCGATCTCGTACGACAGTGTTGGTAGGCCTACTGGTTAGGATTATGAAACGTCGTCATAGTATCAGGACACTTTTGATGCCTTAGTAGGTACCTTTTAATTACCCTTCACAATTTTATTAGTTTCACATCCATTGTAAGCATAGGTGATACTTGGGAGGAGGCGGTAATATAGTAATCGTAGGCGAATACTTGTGGCTAAATTCATCAGCGTGTTATTACGGAGACTATCTGTTACAAAGTACGTAGCAACGTACATCACACATCAACACTTCTAATTGAAACTGAGATCAGCTGCAATTGAAATCCGCAGTGGTGTTGGAGGTAACACATGTTGAGTGGCAACGACCTCAGTTGCTGGTTGAACGAATTCTTGGAAACAGCCGTAATTTTGGCACCGATTTCATAGACAAGTTTTCCTGACCAAACGCAAAGATGCGTAAAGGCGGAAAAATATATTCTGCTTTGCAGTCGTTTCTCGTATTCGGCGCTGTGTTGTGTTGCTAATTATTGCGATTTGTTGTGCGTTCTGTGTTTTGTTGTTTATTAAAGTACTAAGCGACTCCTTCAATACGATAACAGTAAGGTCTTTTCGTTTTGAATCTCGACGGAACCGACATCGGCGTCATCACCGTTTGATTATGTAAAATAATACTTCTCTGCGCGCATTCGACCGTACATAAAAGCTTTTCCTAATAACTTTAGGTTTTAAGGAGCAGAGGATCTTCATTTTCCGTACGATATGTTCATACGGGGGTGATTACCTGCATATAATGCATATAATCCAAGTACATACCAGTCTACACGGCTTGTTTCTTATTTAATTTATTTTTAGAACGAAGTTTTAGTATATTAACTATAGCTTAACTTGTGTAAGATGTACTTTTTTTAGACACTATAGAAGTATTTCCAACTAGAGATTTGCTAGTTGAATTTGCTTCTCTAGACCGTCCAGGGGTTCCTAACATAAAGAGATCCCTGTGGAATTAAGGGCTTCCAGGGTTTGAACATTCTTGAAACTTCTACGCGTATTCCTCAAAAGTGTCTTATATCAGAAATAGGTTAACAACTCTTACGTCTGCTAGTGATACAGAACAGTAACTGAATGATTTGTCTTAGACTATCGATAATGTTCGAGATGTTGGCATACCAATAATCGATCTTATATCCGATTTAAAAAACTATTGTAATTTTATAAATACTTAATTTGTAACAGATCATTATTTAGGATGAAAAGGTTTTTTTTTTATTTTACCAAAGCACGATGTGATAATTATTCGTTTTTCCTTTATTACTGAGCATTTCCCGAGTTGAAATATTGGTAACTAGAGATACGTGAGAGTGAGGTAGGAAACGTATGGGTACGCAGAACAATATGAGATATACGATCTTTTATCTGTATATTTTTGTATGCAGAAACATATTATTTAGAAAATAAAGGTCGCGCTTCGTAATTGCTTATTGTACGAACCGATAAGCCGTGCATATAATTACACCGCAGTCGGACGTGTTTCATGTCGAACATGCCAATAATTTTTGTGATAGAATTAATTTGTAATGAGTGCGGAAACAGCACTGCACATGGCTTCGCAATGTAACGATGGGGAAGGAAATAGATAGAGAGATAGAGCGAGAGAGCGAGACTAGGAGAGGGGGTAAGAGAGAGAAACTTATATTTAATACATGCATACACGGCTGTGATAAATTCATACCATCATAGATACGTCACACACATTGTTATTACAGATTTAACTTTTTTACCTTTTGCGCGTCATTGTCGTTGGCGTGAAGCTTGGGGGTATTTTTAAACGTAACTGCTATTGCTACATACGCGTTAAAAAATGTAAACATAAATAGAGGGAAATCAATACAGTGATCATGTCGCCTGTACCCACCTTCCTCCTCCTCCTCCTCCTTCTCCTGTCTGCCACTTGTTGACGCACTCCGGTGACGTCTTTTGAAATGTTAAATGTGTTCTTTACAAAGAGTGTTTAAAATAAGATTATTCCACGTTATTTTCCAGGCTGTGGACTGGTGGAGCGTTGGCGTTCTAACTTATGAACTTCTTACTGGTTCGTCGCCTTTCACCGTCGAGGGTGAGAAAAACACCCAGCACGACATATCCCGGTAAGTTCAGTCAGTCATGTAGTACTTTTTTTTTACGTTATAGTGATCATAGTTTATGATTTTTTTGGCACTAGGTTTTTAACGTGTAGGTTTAGTAACTGAAAAAATAAAAAAATAAATGGTAATAGTCGATGTTTTCCTTCCTTACATTCTTTTTCTTTCTCAACCATCTACAGGCTGCGATGACATAACTTCCTTTATTTTTTTGAAGTTCTTTTCTCCTTCGTCAGTATGCCTTCATTATCTGACTCACTCATGCGATAAATTCTTCTTCCGATAACACCCTCTTGGTTCTTTGTGGTTTCTCTTCGGATATTGCTGTTACCTCCACAGTTTTCTTTTTGAACACTTCCCTGTTTCGTACAATTTTTGTGATTCTACGTTTTCAAGATTCTAATGTATTCTTCTGTTCTCCTGGAAGGTGAGGTTTTTGTTTGCTGGTTCAGTTCTTCTAATGTGTCCATTCATCTTTTCTTAATCATGATTTTCTTTCTCTCTTTCTTTTCTATTTCCGAGAGTGTTTTACTAACTGTAGTATCTGATTTTGACCTGGTGTGATAATCATTTGGATTTGTAAGTCTTCCGACATAATCTGAACGTTTTCCCCATTTTCATCGTCCTTTCTTCAACCGTTGCCTTTTCATGGACGTTCGGGGTCAGATTATCACCAAAGTACTTGAACACCTGACCTTTTTTGATATTATTATATTTGGTTCTAATCGTCCAGGTTGGACATGTTAGACATCTATGGGCTGCGATGACATAACTTCCTTTATTTTTTTAAGGTCTTTTCTCCTTAGCCAGTACTCCTTCATTCCATCGCAGGTTCTTCTTCCGATAACACCCTCTTGGTTCTCTTTGGTTTCTCTTCGGACAGATCCCTTACAGTTTTTTTCTGAACGTTTCCCTCTTTCGTAATTGACTGTAGAAAGCCATTCGTCTTTTCTTGATCATGGTAGAGATTTTCTTAAACGTTTCATACAACTATTGGTTTGGCCTCAAATAAAATTTTAAATCATTTGCTGAGACTTCCCAAATATTGGCATATCCTTTCTCTTTTCAAAATGTATTTGTAAACCTGCTTTCTCTAATATTTCTGTTCAATGCTTATATCTATTTTATTACATAGTAGGCTATATAATATCTGTTATAGATCTGTTATATGTTTTATAGTATATACATTTTTTTTTTTAATTTTGAAGGTCAGTTTTTATTTTTTAAACGCTTTTTATTATTTATACACGGTCTTATAGACCACATCACGTTCGTAATATATAATTTATATATTGTTTTTAAATCAATAAATGTAAATTAACTAATTGTTTTTAAACATTAGCAAAAGGTATTGTACGTTATGAACGAGATATAGTTACGATCCTAACAAATTATTTGGAATTTTGTATTTCCAACAACTAGGCTATTTATATTCCATCAAACAAATATAGCCTGTTCTTACACGCTTGCGGGTCTTTATAATTTTACGTTTGCTACATTTAAAGCGGTGGAACAGACGATGGAAAACGAGCGTGTTTATAACCGAAAGAACACAGTTTTTTGGCATACCGTAACTGTGTGCGTGCGCGCATGCTTGAGCACGTGGGATTGGTACACACAAGTGTACGCCCTACACCAGAATGAATTGTCAAGGCTCGCGGTTGATATACTGTGTGTAGTATAGAGAGCCTACCGTATAATGTATTCATTGTACTGTGCTGCGTGTATTTATAACGTTCCAGAAAGCATGCTTTGTCCGTTGCTTAAAAAAAAGTTTGTTACTAGCCTCTTTGGTTTTAGTGAAAGTAGAACTGTAAATATAAAATTAAATTACAATTACCGTATCCCATACGTACTTAATGTTAGAATTAGGCTTATGAGTAAACAAAAATAAATGAATCAAACAAAGCATTACAGTTAAAAATTTTGTTTTACTTTGAAGTGATGAGTGATTATACGTTTTAGCCAGCATTTTGGTTATGTTACTGGGCGTAGCTTGTCAATACGCACATTTGGGCCTACATATTCTGTATTAAATGCGATAATGGTAATTTTTATGATCACGGCCTATGATCTTTGTCAATTATAATTTAAGGTACTGTACTCGCCACACAGTCCACGTGGATCAGTATTTTGCAAATGCCAGTCTCTACGGTACTCTAAGTCGTGTGTAAACGCCGACACGCGTCCTCTGGTTATTTAAGAGCGTTTTGCTTCACAACGGATGAATATTTGATTTAACGCATGCACTGCAGTGGAATTAATGTTGGTTTATTAATTTATATTAATTAACTTAAGATTCGGTTACTGTAGATTAATGTTAGTAATAAAATCTTTCTTTAACTGTAATTGACTTGCACAGTTATATTGAAAACAGAAAATTAAATATGCTCGTATTGCTGGCAATTATGTACGGTATTTATTCTTTTTTTCCTGTGAGGGAAGGCTTATTGTTTTGAAACACTTTGTGAATGATATTATGTGTAAAGGAATTTTTTTCTTTCAAACTTGTGAAGATATTTAACTATTATTATTACATGCTAAGGCTTTGAATAAACGTTTCATGTAAAGACTACAGAGAATTTTGAAATATTTTATTTAATTACTTTTAAATAATCACTTGGCATTTAAACTGTTGCTGAATTAAATATGTTTTACTGCAGCATTTTAAATTCCCACGTGCGTGCCCTTGGGGCACCTGTGCGAAAGCAATAAAAGCCTCCTTCTGACGAAAACATTCAATGTCACCTACGCTCTCTTAGCGCAATACCAATTATTTCTGTACGATCGCGCCACGTGTTTCGATTCGGCCGTTGCAGTCTGCAGCGTTCAGAATATGTTTCTTGTTCAGAACGTGTTGTATGACTGATCCTTTCCCTTCTCGCTTCTCTAACTAGGACTCTGTTTCAACCTGGTGGTGGACGGATAATGCTATTTTTTTGGTACTGAAGTAACTGAACGATTCGTTCGTACGGGCGGAAACCGCGTTGTATGTCGTAACTATTGATTCAATAATAACCAGAAAATTTAACGGAAAAGTCGAGAAATGTAAAAATTAAAATACGCTCATTTTGTTCAGAGGAGAATACACCAAACTTCACGAAATGTAAAAGTAAAATTCCTTCTATGAATTTTCAAAAATTAAATTTATTTTTAAAGTCGTTTTTGCTGTAAATTACACTGTGGTGCGACTGTGTAGGCCTACAAAGTTTACTTACACTTTGCCCCCTGTGTTACGATAAACAGCTCGTGATATATCTCGGTAGTGTGTTCATTTATATTTTTATTCTGATAAATCAGCTTCCTTATGTGTCATTATTCAAAATCAGGAGTGATGGGACTTCAACTAAAGAGGACTCGATTTTAAACCGATCATGTCGTGTAAGAACAAGCGACCATGTTTTTTATACTAGGATGATTTTGGCTGTAGCTTTAACGAATTATATTTGTAGCCAAGTCACATAGTGAAGAGGCTAGCATTACGTGGCCACCTGAGGAATCCTAATCAATGAAGATAAAATCCTTCATATTCATTTATAGGCCGAACGGTCATAGGGTTCGCCGTGATTACAGAGGGTAACCTTCTTCTTTTGTGATTCAAGCACTGCTTCCTTCACCGATCGGGCGTCCTACATTTCAATAATGAAAAAAGGCGTTAAGAAATGTGTAACGTATTCAGGATAACTAAGATCTTATGTTGTAAACGATATGAATTCTACGTTAGTGACTTAAATTTGTATAAAATTTGTTTCCAGACGGATTATCAAGAGCAATCCGCCAATACCCACCTACTTGTCGCCAGAAGTGACCGACTTCATATCAAAACTGCTAATCAAAGATCCCAGGAAACGGCTAGGTGGTGGTCCAGGTGATGCTGAAGAACTAAAATGCCATGTTTTCTTCAAGGTTTGTTACATTTATGATTGTACATAAAAAAATAGAGGTAAATATCTAGGCTCATCTGTTTTACTATCACTTAAAATAGATTTGATGTAAGAGTTTATTAAGTAAACGAGGGCAGAGAAAACTTAGATAAAACATTGGTTTTTAAGCAAATCTCTAGCATAAAAAAATCTGCAATAAATAGTTGTGTTGCAGATATATTATAAAATTGTAAAAAATAATATTATGTGTAGTTGAACAATTGTAGTCACTTAAAATATAGACCTATTATTACCTACTTTTAATCATTCTTATCAATAGTTAGTTTAAATCTTTCAATCATTTTTTAATGTGAAGTTTTATGCTTCACCTTAAAAAGTAATTTCTATTATCATTCTTTGGAGTTTTCATTAAAGTAATTTAACTTTCTTTTTTTTTTGAGATTGTTTCTGCAAATATAAATTAATATGATTGTTTCACCTTGTTTGCAGGGTATGAGTTGGAATGATTTAGCAAGAAAGAAAATACCAGCTCCGTTTGTTCCAAAAATCGCTCATGAGCTCGATGTAAGCAACTTTTCGGAGGAGTTCACAAAAATGATCCCAGAAGACTCTCCAGCGATTGTTCCTCCGAACTATGATAAAATTTTCAAAGTAAGTATTGCGAGATGTAATGTTATTATTTGTCATGTTCAAAATTGTGCACTACCAGACATTCAGTGGTGCACTGCATTGTAACAGTATGTTTCTTCTGGTACTCGATGTGTTTTCTTTACTAGATCAAGTGTTTGTTTTAAAATATCCTATGATCGTCGTGAAATATTTTGTGATAAAAGTATTTATATCGTACAATTTATATATTAATGCCTTAACCCAAGACTCAAAGTATGCTTAATGTGTTGTAAATAAATGTATCTTAAATGTAAAAAATGTGTTTGGAAGAAAATTTCAAATAGAAAATTACAAAAATTAAGTTTTGGTCAGTACAGTTGTGTTATAGCTCGCTCAGCCAAAAGGATAACATTCACAAGCCTTTGATGTAATAATTTGTTCTTAATTGCACAGCACTTGGGGACAATGTCTCTTCGCACCAGAGAGTAACATTAGTATAGGCCTGCCAGGCTTTCCTGAACAGTCATCTGCGCTGACCCAATGCATGAATTACCCCCACTTTCAAGTATAGCTAAGTTATCTAGAGAGAAGAGAGGGGAGACAACGCTATAACATTCACTGCCTCACTTCCATTTATTATCTCTGTCACACACAAGCTTCCGTTGTTCTCGCCAGCCTTGTTGCAGCCGATGTTCATGCTATGAAACACTGCACAAAACTGTTCTGCGCATGTGTGAAGTGAATTAAAATTTTGTTAGCCTCGCAACGAGGTGTTTGTCTACTGCGCTTCGAGACCCCAGTGTTCAATTTACATCATCCTGCCTCTAAGATGAGATTATCATTTTGTGTCCTTGATGTGCCACCACGTTGTCACAATTAGTATTTATCGACCTCAGCCTATCACCTTCAATGGAATCAACACATTCATGTGCAGATACTTGTTAATAGCATACCTGCACTGATACAAAGTTAAAAATCAATTATGGCTGATAACAGGTGGCTTGATGTCCGACTTTCTGGTCCAGGCAGCCAGGAAAATCTCACAGCTCAATAGCTGTATAACATTTCAAACATATACAATTGTGAACTTATTGGTACCATAATACCACAGCAAATTAATGGTAAGTAAACGTTAGTTGTGTTAGTTTTCCTTCACATACAAATAAAATTTAAAACATTGGTGACACACACACACACACACACACACACACACACACACACACACACACACACACACACACACACACACACACACACACACACACACACACACACACACACACACACACACACACACACACACACACACACACACACACACACACACACACACACACACACACACACACACACACACACACACACACACACACACACACACACACACACACACACACACACACACACACACACACACACACACACACACACACACACACACACACACACACACACACACACACACACACACACACACACACACACACACACACACACACACACACACACACAGTTTTAAAATGTGCTCGTTTTATTTATAATGGACAGTAAATTATGAAAACTGTATATTTTCTGTTACAGGGTTACTCCTATGTTGCTCCATCTGTGTTGTTCGGGGACAATGTGTTGAGCAATCTCTTCAAACCGAGACCTACATTATCTGGCCTCATTTCATCAAAATTTAAAGTAAGTCAGGCAGTCGTATACATAGTTGTTATATATCAGTTTATGTTACTTCCATTTTGTTTACATTATTTACAGAAATTCACCATATAATAAATGGTCATTTTGATGTAGTAACGAAATGTTGCACACTTTTTAATACGTGTAATTTTGAACTCGAAAATACAAAGTAAACTATGTGAGATAATTTTATTTGTTAACTTGCCAATACGTGTTTTTATATTATTTATGTGTAATGAACTGTTAGTGGCTCTTTTATTACTTAAGACTACTGATGTACCAGCCACTAGAGAAGACTTGATCTGACAAGTGCTCTCAGTTTTTGTATATTTTCTAGTTGCTGGCATATTAGGAGACAGGAAGGAAACTTATATTTATCCTGCCATGAGACGATTCATTGTTTCTTACCATTATATTATTCATGCCATGAGAACAACATTCAGCAGGTTTACAATGAAAACAGACATGACAGTTGTTTAGACTAACTTGAGTGTTTAGACCTGGAATACTTCGCAAAATTGTCAAGTGCTGGACAGAACATTTTTATTCAAACAATTATAAGAACTCAATACAAAGAAATAAATATCGGTATGGAGAACCATACATGACTTCCATGGTCTAAGATTTATATTTAAAATCATTTTTGAAATGAAATATTACTATAGAAACTACTTCTTTCTACTTACTGCTTCAGCACTGAGTGAAACAGTACTGTGGTCACTAACGTATACCACCTCACGTTATCGCACTCGATTTTCACTGATGATGGAAGTCGATGGCATTGCCGAAACGTCTGGTTTTGTAGAAAACATTGGACTACGGCCAAACATCCCAGGAAGGAATTTTAACAAAAACTACTTCTTTGTTGCCGATAACGTTGTACAATATATATATATAAAAAATTGCATAAAATTAATGGCTTGTATAAGTTAATGTTTGATCTCCATTAAGTAGTGCTCAAGTTTCCAAAGTTTTAATATTATGATGTCCGTAATTAAAACATCAGAGCAGGTTTAGTGTGTATGAGGGTACACCGTGGACAAAAATTTTCAACATTTCCTATTGAGCGTTGCTACAGTGTTCCTAGTTGCAGCGCTCCTATCAAGCTGCGAATCTACAGTGTACGTTTCACAGAGCAAACACGCGAAAAAGAAGGAGCGCTCCGAAGTCACTCATGGACCCTCAGCATCTTGCAGAGGGTTCATTCCCTAAAGACGAAAAGTCTGTCTATGAATCGTTCCTCTGTAAACACGTGCAGTTACACTGCCCAGCGATCCACAGGAAGCAAATCGCTATCCCCACGCTGTACACTTTTTCGGCTTGCACGCGTTATGTTGGTATGGATTTCGGTACTTACCATTTAAAAAGCGTGCAAATGTAAGAAAATAAACAAAATGTAAGAAAATAAATATGAGTGAGGCCAGATATAACGCGAATTTTGTGTGTGTGTGTGTGTCTTCCCTGCCTTTTTATTGCGGTAGTCATAATAATAAAATGGAAACGTAAACATTACATAACTGAGATATGCTTGCCTGCCACGAACGATATATTATTTTATACATGTATATTAACTCATACATAATTTACATTAAAATGAAAAAAATTATAATTTTATTGCCTGGCAACAAAATTATTTTATTTTTAACAATTACCATTGTTTCAAAAACTTTAAACGAATTTTCAAGTGTACTTTACTGTTGTTAAAACGTAAAAGGTTGCAGGTAAACTACCCCTTCCCCTTAACCGATCTTCACCAAAAACAATAAGTCTTGAGTACTCTACAAATCAGGACTGTATGCAAAAAATTATTTGATTCTGTTTGAATTTGCGGCTGTTATCGTTTGCCATAGAAAATACCCTTGTTAAAAAAACGTTGCAGGTAAACTACCCCTTTCCCTTAACCGATCTTCACCAAAAACAACAGGTCATGAGAACTCTACAATTTAGGGCTGTATGCAAATAATCTTTTGATTCTGTTTGAATTTGCAGCTGTTATCGTTTCCAAAAAAAATACCCTTGTTAAAACATAAAACGTTGCAGGTAAACTACCCCTTTCCCTTAACCGATCTTCACCAAAAGCAATAGGTCTTAAGAACTCTACAATTCAGGGCTGTATGCGAAACATTATTTAATTCTGTTTGAATTTGCGGCTGTTATCGTTTGCCAAAAAAAAAAATTACCCTTGATAAAAAAAAACTGTTGCAGGTAAACTACCCCTTTCCCTCAACCGATCTTCACCAAAAACAATAGGTTGTGAGTACTCTACAAATCAGGGCTGTATGCGAAACATTATTTAATTCTGTTTGAATTTGCGGCTGTTATCGTTTGCCATAGAAAAAAATCTACAGACAGACACACAGACACTTTTCGAAAAACGACTTTTTTCGTGTTTTGAGTGTAGTACAATCAGAATCTGCAATAATCTCGAACACGTTTTTTTTTGCCATCACTATACTTCCATTTCCTTAAGGAACATGGAAGTAAAAGGTTGAAAGAGTTTTGTAACTCGCAGTTAAAACAGCACTAACACAATTTACATTTGACGTTTTCAGAATCTGAAATGATTTTAAATCTCATACAACATAGTCATAATGTCTGTAATATGGTTATTTGTAACTATAACATGAAAGTGTAATGGGTACCAATCATGATGTTCAGCCAGTTGTTTGTATCTTCTGTTATTTTACTTCCATGTTCCTTAAGGAAATGGAAGTATGGTGATGGCAAAAAAATCGTGTTCGAGATTATTGCAGATTCTGATTGTACTACACTCAAAACATGAAAAAAGTCATTTTTCGAAAAGTGTCTGTGTGTGCGTGTCTGTAGATTTTTTTTCTATGGCAAACGATAACAGCCGCAAATTCAAACAGAATCAAATAATTTTTTGCATACAGCCCTGATTTGAAGAGTACTCAAGACCTATTGTTTTTGGTGAAGATCGGTTAAGGGAAAGGGGTAGTTTACCTGCAACTTTTTTTTAATCAAGGGTAATTATTTTCTATGGCAAACGATAACAGCCGCAAATTCAAACATAATCAAATACTGTATTGCATACAGCCCTGAATTGTAGAGTTCTCAAGACCTGTTGTTTTTGGTGAAGATCGGTTAAGGGAAAGAGGTAGTTTACCTGCAACGTTTTTTGTTGTAACAAGGGTATTTTCTATGGCAAATGATAACAGCCGTAAATTCAAACAGAATCAAATGATTATTTGCATACTGGCCTGAATTGTAGAGTTCTCAAGACCTTTTGTTTTTGGTGAAGATTGGTTATGGGAAAGGGGTAGTTTACCTACCAGCAACGTTTTATGTTTTAACAAGGGTATTTTCTATGGCAAACGATAACTGCCGCAAATTCAAACATAATCAAGTAATTTTTTGCATGGAACTCTGAATTGTAGAGTTTTCAAGACCTATTATTTTTGGTGAAGATCGGTTATGGGAAAGGGGTAGTTTACCTACCAGCAACGTTTTATGTTTTAACAAGTATATTTTCTATGGCAAACGATAACAGCCGCAAATTCAAACAGAATCAAATAATTTTTTGCATACAGCCCAGAATTGTAGAGTTCTCAAGACCTGTTGTTTTTGTTGAAGATCGGGTTAGGAAAAGGGGTAGTTTATCTGCAACGTTTTATGTTTTAACATGGGTTATTTTTTCTTTGACGAATGATAACTGCCGCACATTCAATCAGAATCAAATAATATTTTGCATACCTTCCTGACCTACAGAGAACTCAATGTCTGTTGATTTTGGTGAAGAACGGTTAAGGGAAAGGGGTAGTTTACCTGCAACATTTTATGTTTTAACAACGGTAATGTTTTCTATGACGAACGATAACTGCCGCACATTCAAACAAAATCAAATAGTTTTTTGCATACATACATCAATTGAAAAAGACTGAAGGTTTGTTGATTTTGGTGAAGTTCGGTTAAGGGGGTAGTTTACTTGCAACATTTTATGTTGTAACAAGAGAACGTTTTTCATGAAGAACGATAACTACCGTAAATTCTAACAGAATGAAATAATTTTTTACATATGTGCCTGAGTTGTAGAGGACTCAAGGTCTATTGATTTTGGTGAATATCGGTTCAGGAAAAGGGGTAGTTTACCTGCCACTTGTAATGTTTTAACAAGAGTAATAGTTTATTTGACGAACGATAACTGCCGCACATTCAAAAAGAATCAAATAATGTTTTGCATGCATCCCTGAATTGTAGAGGACTCAAGACCTTTTGATTTTGGTGAAGATCAGTTAAGAGAAAGGTGTAGTGTACCTGCAACGTTTTATGTGATAACAAGGGTAATTTTTTCTATGACGAACGATAACTGCCGTAAATTCAAACATAATCAAATAATGTTTTGCACACATCCCTACATTGTAGAGAACTCAAGGCCTGTTGATTTTGGTGAAGTTCGGTTAAGGGGGTAGTTTACCTGCAACATTTTATGTTGTAACAAGAGACATTTTTTCATGTCGAACGATAACTGCCGTAAATTCAAACAGAATCAAATAATTTTTTACATATGTGCCTGAGTTGTAGAGGACTCAAGGCCTGTTGATTCTGGTGAAGATCGGTTAGGGGGAAAGGGTAGTTTACCTGAAACCTTTTTTGTTGTAACAAGAGTAAAGTACTTAATTTTGATAAATAAAGTATCCTGATAAGAAGATCTTAATAATCCACTGTAGAAACGTAGATGAAATATCTATAAATGAAGAGGCTAGATGAACGGGGTGGGGGTAATTTTCTATAAATGAAAATTATAGTTGTGGGGGGAGGGGATAATTTTTTATATATGTTTTATATACGTTATCAGCAACAAAGAAGTAGTTTGTTGTTAAAATTCCTTCCCGTCCTGTTTGGCCGTAGATCAAATTTTTTGGCAAAACCAGACGTTTTGGCAGTGCCATCGACTTCCATCATGAGTGAAAATTGAGTGCGATAACGTGAGGTGGTATACGTTAGTGGCCACAGTACTGTAGTTAAGGCTGAAGCAGTAAGTAGAAAGAAGTAGTTTCTATGGAAATATTTCATTTCGAAAATGATTTTAAATATAAATCTTAGAACATGGAAGTCATGTATGGTTCTCCATACCGATATTTTAACTATTAATAATACTATATATAAAAATATAAAAATTTAATGTTATGTAGGATAGGTACATTTTTTGTCACAAAAGAATCAGTAATGTTAGGATAGTACAGGTTAGTCAGGCTTAATATTCGGTTACTGTAGATTAATATTAGTAATAAAATCTTTCTTTAACTGTAATTGACTTGGACATTTATATTTAAAACAGACAATTAAATATGCTCGTATTGCTAGCAATTATGTATTTATTCTTTTTTTCCTGTGAGGAAGGCTTATTGTTTTGAAACACCTTGTGAACGATATTATGTATAAAGGAATTTTTTTCTTTCAAACTTGTGAAGATATTTAACTAATATTATTACATGCTAAGGCTTTGAATAAACTTTTCATGTAAAGACTACAGAGAATTTTGAAATATTTTTGTATTTCCCCTAGATAACACAGTTATTAATAGGCCCTACATTCTTCACAGTTATGTACATAATTGTATGTTCTCTGCCCCCCCTCTGTGTGTGTGTGTGTGTGTGTGTGTGTTGCTTTCTCATCACAGCACATACCCATCTATCCATAAAAAGACAAACACTTAAAAATTTTGTATTGAAAATATAAATTCCAACATTTTGTATTTTCGAATCATTGAGCAACTTATGTTGCTTTATGTTCATGATGGGTTAATTATATAAAATAACTGTACCTATAGGTGTGTACTCTAAAATAAATAAGTTAGGTCAATAACAAAAATAAGTCATGTTAACAGTAATTAGGTTAGATTATTAACAAAGCTGATTATTAGTAAAATGGTGAATATTTGAGTTACATCTTGGGCATGCATGTTTTAGTTTTATGTGGTTTAGTTAATTAAAGTGACATTTATAGATTATTCATGTATGGTTGTATTAAATTGTAAAACATTTGTGTTCTTGTAGGATTCTGCCTTCATTCAAAATTTTGAGGTAAATTTGGAAAAGGAAGGACTACTAGGGGATGGAAGTTATTCTATATGTCGCAAGTGCGTGGAGCTCTCAACAGGAAATGAATATGCAGTGAAGATTGTGAGCCGTAAGATTGATTGTTCACAAGAGATTAACCTTTTGCGAGCTTGCCAAGGCCATCCAAATATAGTGAACTTGCATGAAGTTTACTATGACGAGGTTAGTTGTATTATTAAATTGATTTATGACATGGGAACAAAAAACTTTTCCAAATACTGTCTCTTCCTTCATGCAAGCCAGAACATATGATAGTTGTTATTAAACTTGTAATCTTATTAAATCACACAGTTTTTTGAATTTATAATAGTTTATGACCTTGATATGTTTGTTGGCAACTATCACATTCAAATTTTTTCAAAATAACTTGTTCATACATGTTGACAACTTTGAAATAAGAAAATTAATGGAGATTTAATTTATGTGATTTTGTTTTATTTCATACATGTAGTAATTTTAATTTTTTGTAAATAAAACATTTACCTAGTTTTTCTTTGTCAGCAGATAAAATATTTCTTTCAAAATAATGAAAGACACAAATAATTATCAATCAGAAATACTTCAGAAGTTGAATTCTCTGTAAAAATAAGTATAAACGTATGATTCCAGGCACATACGTACATAGTTATGGAGTTGTTGAGGGGTGGTGAATTGTTAGAACGTATTCGACAAAAAGATAGATTTACAGAAAGTGAAGCTAGTCGTATAATGCGTCAACTTGTGTCGGCAGTAAGTTACATGCATGAGAGAGGCGTTGTACACAGAGATTTGAAACCTGAGGTAATTTTTATAGGCTGTTTATAGAGTAACAGTCCTCAGTTTAATTCACAATTTGGGAGTAAATAGTAGATAATATAATTAGTAGATGGTGATCTTCAGGCTGTCACAATGAAATTCATATAAAAATTAAATATCCGTGAATAAGAAACAGACAGTTGTATTTCATTCAATGACAGTTTGTGATTCAAACACAGATTTAAATAAATTATATTATTATTAAGGCAGTATCATTTACAAAAGTGTAAGAAAAATGAAAAGGAAAAAGTAATGGAAATGAATGAATGAAAATTCTGCTTTTGTTAACGAAAAGCTTTGTGAATAGTTCATAAACTTAACTCTTTCTTTTCAAAAGCTTAATAAATTTACATTTTTGCATCTGTTGTAAGTTTATCGTCTTCTGTACATACAGTTTAAAACATACAGACTAGTTAGTTTTTAAATTTGATTTTTTTGTAATCCTTTGTGTTTAACAACTATCTGTTGATTGCAGTTATATCACAGTTACTTACAAAACAGTAATCGAACTTAGTTTTAGTTAAGGATCATATTATTATACTATTTGTTTTGTTGTAAGTCGTTGTTTAACTTTTAGAATATGCTGTTTGTGGACGAAAGTGGCAGCGACATAAAGATAGTCGACTTCGGGTTTGCTCAACTCAAACAGGATGGTGATTCTTTGCACACTCCATGTTTTACACTACACTATGCTGCACCTGAAGTACTCAACCAGGCTGCTGATGGGTACGATGAGAATTGTGATCTCTGGAGTTTAGGGGTTATTCTAGTAAGTAATCCATTAAAAAATTAATTTGTATTATGTTTGGAGACTTACTCTTTCTTAGTGTTTAGGGAGTTTTGTTGCAATGTGAGTTTGTCTTTTTTGTAAACAACTTTTTAAAAACGTAACATCACTTTATTGGAACAAAACCATATTGTACTGACTATAATATTATTAAAAATGTGCGTGCGCGTGTGGGTGTATGCGTGTGTGTGAGTGTGTGTTTAAACACACAGAAACGTGTTTTTACATGTATTTGTTTATAAATGAAGCATGTGAGTATGCATACAGATTTCTGTGAATAACGAATACTTTTTTTATGTTTTCACAGTTTATAATATTAGATGGTAATGTTGAGCAAGTTTTACTTGTTAGTAACTGCAACAACAGTAATGGATCATTATCTTAAAAATGTTCAATTGTTATGTGCAGTATACAATGCTGAGTGGCCGACCCCCTTTCCAGTCTCGATCTGGTGATGATAGTGCAGCTGCTGTGATAGCTCGTATTAAGGCTGGCATCTTTGATTTTCATGCGGACGCATGGTCATCTGTATCTCCCGAGGCAAAAAGTCTGACCAAAGGTAAAATAAACAGGGTTTTATAACAAGAGATAATTACTTTTGCTTTACTTTATAGAGACCGAGAAATAATTATTTTTAATTTGCAAATTACCTTATAATGATTGTAGATGGACATAACGAAGCACCAAAAATATATGTTAAACTTCAAAAATTTGTATTACTTGTTTCTCAAGTAAACTGTACAAAGGCTTTTTTTTATGTGTTCAAAAGTTTAACAATCTTAAAGAAGTAGTAATACTCCTTGGAGTCTAATGTCTAACATTCATCCAACTGAATAGGTCAAGTGTGCAGAACGATTGTCATAAAGGTAAACACTAAGGCAGGCTTGCCATCTGCTCCCTTGTAAAATCTGACAAACCAGTGGTATCATGTATGTATGAAACAAATAAATGAATTCTGTATTGTTTACTGCCTAGACGTTTGCACATTTTTGTTCTTTGTTCTATTTGACATTATTGTAACATAACTGTGTAAATTTCTGTTTTGCTGTAGGATTACTCACAGTGGATCCTCATAAAAGATTACGTATGTTCGATCTGGTAACAAATACGTGGCTACAAGGCTGTGATGTTTCTGCGACACCGTTGATGACACCAGATGTACTGACCACTGGATCTTCCCATAGATCTGCGGAACGTGGTGTGAAGCACACATTCAATGCTTTTCATCAAGCACACAGGGAAGGTTTTAGATTGCAGGTTCGTACAAATAACAAGTTTAATTTATTGATTGTTTAGGGCAGAGTTTGTCCAGTAACAGTACATTTAAAAGGAATAAATAAACTGAAGATTTGATTGTGGAACCTAGTAACATGATGCTGTCAGATATAATTTCTGATTTACTTGTGTAATTTTAGATTGTGATTGTGTATGTGTGTGTGTGTGTGTGTGATTGTTTTACAAGTCTTGCATGTTTGTTGCTTTAACAAATTAAAGTTGCCACTCAGTCTTAAAAAGTAAATTAGAAATTATAAGAATTAGATTTAATGCGTATTTTCGTAGAGGTGCATAAATAGCTGGTAATTGTGTAACATTTAACTTGTGCATATACTAACTACATCATCAACCTGTAACATTTTGATTACCAATTGTATTCTCAGTGAAATTGATGTTAATATTTAATAATAATTTATAATGTTATACAGTAGTTATAATTATACTAGCCCCCCCCCTGATTTTCAGTCACAAAAATGTTTTTATATGCCATAGTTGTAACTATAGTTAATTGTCAAAGTGTTAATTATGGAATACATGTGATTATGCACTACTGTTCATATACATGTTATATGTGGTTATAGGAAGTTGTAAATGCCAAGCTTGCTCAACGAAGGCGTATGAAGAAATCTTCAACTGACGTGTGCAGTAGTATTTCAACGTCAAGCAGTTACTCTAGTTCAAGTTCCTCTGGTAAGCAATGTTAATTACCGGTAGCAGTTTCTGTCTTTGTAATTGAGTTTGTATGTACTGGTAGTCTTAATGGAATAAACTTTAGATTAATGGAATATCGGATAGATTAATAGAATGTATCTGTATTTGTACATTCCTTTAATTGGAAAGTTCTGTTGTTATGCAATTGATTTTAAAGAGTATTCATTAAATGAAATTGTTCATAATTGTCAAATTGCTTTTTACCAGGTGTACATTTTTTTGTATTGCATTTAGTCCAGTACTATCTTGTTTAACATAAAGGGACAGAAAGATTTACATATGTACAACAGCAAACGTGTGTGTACCCATAAACTTTTGGAAAATTATATTAAATTGCATACATATATTATAAATTTAGAGTTTATTTTGTAAAAACAAAAATTCACTGCAAATTTACTATAATAGGTGTACCAGAACTATGTATTTTCAATTGTTTTTTGAATTCATATGGCATATTGTCTACAGTGTTATATAAGAATGCACTATCAACAAAATAATTATGGTACCGGTTTTTTGGCCAGTGTAGAAGTATTGTAGTTTGTCTTGTACATGACATTCAGAGCTCCTTCATTTATTGTCTTAGAACAATGTCTTAAATGGTGGTGTTTAATGATAAAAGGAATTGGTTCAAAACGTTGATTTCTGAATATCTGTTATAGAAATTTAAATTATGGTTGTTCCTGTACCAATAATTTGTGTACAACGTTATCTGTAGAAAATAAAAACAGGAATCACAAAACTTGCAATAAATATTATGTATGAGGGGGTACCCAAAAATAACCGGAATAGCGCTTGCGATTGGTGGAGCTTACATAGTACGCATTTCTCCCGCTAGTCGAGCGTAGCGCAACTCGTTCCGAGTTCAGTGCCGTCATCGTTGTCGCCTGGGAAGGTTGTGTCCAGTCACAGAAATTCGTTTTGTAAAAGCAGTTTCGCTTGCTCCTCGTTTTTTGTCATGGCGGATTTAAGTGAACTTGCTGCTGTGAAATTTTGCTTCCTGCTTGGGAAAAACGCCACAGAAACTGTTGTGATGTTGAAAACAGCTTACAAGGATAGTGCTATGGGAAAAACTCAAGTGTACCAATGGTTTTCTAGTTTCAAAGAAGGTGAAATGTCAATTGATGACAAACCTCATTCTGGACGTCCGTCAGCTTCCAGAATTGACGAAAATGTTGAAAAAGTTCATGCAGTCGTGCTTGAAGACCGACGACGGACCATTGAAGAGATTAGTAAGTTATCTGGAATAACTTGGAGCTCAGTTCAGCAAATTTTGTCAGAAGATTTGGGGATGAGAAGGGGCATTGCAAAATTTGTGCCTCGGGTCCTGACTTAACAGCAAAAAGAGAATCGAGTTGAAACGTGCCATGCATTGAAAGACCAGCTCCGAACCGACCCAGATTTTTTTTCCAAAGTCATTACTGGTGACGAGTCATGGTGCTGTGGTTACGACCCCGAAACTAAACAACAGTCAAGTCAGTGGAAAACTTCATTGTCGCCTCGCCCAAAAAAAGCTCGTCAAGTGAAATCAAACATCAAGACGATGCTCATTTGTTTTTTCGATGTGAGAGGTGTAGTGCATTCTGAATTCGTCCCACCAGGTCAGACTGTTAATCAGGCTTTCTATTTGGAGGTTTTAAAAAGATTGCATAACAATGTGCGACAAAAAAGGCCTGATTTGTGGCAGACGAGGGACTGATTTTTCCACCATGACAATGCACCTGCTCACGCAGCCATTTCAGTGCACCAGTTTTTAGCAAAAAACAACATGACTCCCTTGCCCCACGCCTCTTACTCACCTGACCTCGCTCCGTGCGATTTCTTCTTGTTTCCGCGAATGAAGAGGGACATGAAAGGACAACGTTTTGACGACGTGGAAGCGGTAAAGAAAAAAAAATGAGGCAGGAGCTGTCGGCCATCACATCAGACGAGTTTGAAAAATGTTTCCAGGAATGAGATCGCAGATTGGACAAATGTATTAAGTGTAATGGAGAGTACTTTGAAGGTGATAAGGTTGTTTTGTAAAAAAAATTAAATACATAGCTTTAAAAAAAAATTCAGTTATTTTTGGGTACCCCCTCGTATATATACATTTTTGGGTAGTCTAACTGCAGTATATTTAAGAATATATTTAATTATTTGCAATTAGAGTAATAAGAATTAAGTTAAGAGAAATTGTAAGACTTAAAATTGTTTTCGATGTTGTAATATTAATATTTACTTTGAATTAACTGAAATAGTCTAATGAAATATTTAATTAGATCATTACTGTAGCAAAATTTAGGAAACTAAAGAAAATTAACTGGCAGTTAACAACAGAGTCATCGAAGTTTCACTATAAATAGGCAGATAAATTTCAGGTTTCATGCACTTTTATAGAGAATTTATTTTATATTATGCTTGCAGGTATGCCGTGGACACCAAACCCTTCATATACTACAAGTGCAAGTGTTAGTCAAGTAGGATCTTCACCAAGCAAACCTCGTGTGCCTCCTTGTGTAATCAAGACAGAAGAAACCCAAGTTTTTAGTTTTGGTGAGGACGATGTAAGAGTTCACCTTTCAAGCTTATCATCGCAATCATCAAACTCAAGTGAAACAAGTTATGCTATTATTTCACCTATGTTAAAGAAAAGGAAATATGTGCCTAATGACTGTGATGTAAAAGTGACTGAAATAAGACAATCTAGTGATAACGCTGGACCTAGCACTGCCACTGGTTCTGTTTCTCCAAAGAAAAGAAAATATAATGTTGGAGTAAAGTGCCGATCAAGTCATACCTACCTTTCAAGATTACCATCTGCGCAGTCTATCCAATCAATCAGTAGTGATAATAGCAGTAATGCTGGACCTAGCACTGCCACTGTCTCAAATTGTCCAAAGAAAAGAAAATGCAACGATGGTGTTGAGTGTTGTTTAAGTCATGTTGACTATGAAATGGTTACCTATGATCTGGATTCACCTAGATTACCATCAGTGAGTGAACGTGTTATTACTGGTGACTGTGTGCGATATGAAGAGGCAGTGTCAGAACATTCAGTAACTGGGCCTTTGACGCGTTCTAAAAAACGAAAATTAGAATCAGATGTGTCTCCATCACCAGATTTCAAGAAAAGTAGAACTGATCATAAAGAAAGCGAGAGATGCCGTCGTAAACACCACCGTAGGCATCACCGTCACCACTCGTCAAAACATCATAAAGCACGGCCTGCAAAGCGAGAAAAACATTTTGAAACTATTGTTCTTGATTGATTTAGGTTACATTTCCTAGGCTATCGATTGATATTTCTTGTGCTTAAAAATATGGCCACTTTGGGAATAAATGTATTATTCTGTTAAACTATTGATATAATTTTTGTATGTTTTGTGTATGCACTTTGTCTGCGGTATACATGCATGTATGCATAATTGTATACATACATACATCTGTTTTGCAATTAGACAGTGAAAAGTTAATTGAAATCTCAGCATACCTCATACATTTTAAAAAGGTACATAAGTGTCAAAAATACTTTTACAAAAGTGTATATATCTTGTTGATTTCATGAAAAACTATTTTATGGAGTAAATAGGTTGTCATATGAGAATGCAGTATTCTTTTACATTGTTATTTACTAGTATTTTATAATAATAGATCTTGAAAAAAGTTCAGTTGATTGCCATTACGTGATTTTATAAACAATTTTTATAATTTTTTCCCAGAGTGTCCACAAATTTTTTTAAGAACTAAATTATTCTTTTTTACTTTTATTTTTGAGAAAATAAATAAATAAATGCATATAATGAGAACTTCACAAAATTGACCATTTTATATTCATTTCATAAAACTATTGAGTGTTAAAGAATAGATCATATTGTCGTTTGGTAGCCTATATGGTAAAATAATTTTACCTGGGAAGCTAAGCTTTTCATTGTAAGTAGATTTCCTATTTGTTAAAATATATATGTTGTTATGAAAGTATACATTATCTAGAAAGATAAAATTACAATTTCTTTGAGTTCTTTGATATGTTTCATGAACTCGCTTTTATTAATTATAGTTTATAACAAATACAAATATAACTAGTCACTGATTAATAATTCGTTTTTGTTGGGTATATATATTCAAATGCATTGTAACTGTATATTTTTATGCTGAAAATGTATTTAATATACATACAGATTTTTAACCTGTTTTAAATGTGAAAAATGTTCATGCTAAGTTTTTACCAGAATGTAAAAGATTTTGTGAAACAGATTTATTTCATAGAATTTATATAGGCCTATCTATAACAACCTCATCATTGCACATGGTCAAATTCTCTCTAGTGGTACCATGGCTAGAGGGAGGACACAACAGGCCATCGGCTTAATGTTGAGGGAAGATATGATATTTTGAATATCTTGTTGTATAACATTTTTCACTAGATTTTGTGCAGTAAAGTATGTTATCAGTTTTGTACACACCAACTGTAAAATACTGGGATATTAAAAACAAAATCCCAGAACGTTTAGTGAACTATTAAAATCAGATTATGTAGAAAGTGAAGATTTAATAAGTAAAGACAAATTGTAAACTGTCAAACAAAGACATTCCATAGTTATTTCAGTGGTTCTAGTCGTGGTATAATTTTGCATGTGAAATTAATTTTTATTTATCAATAATAAAATAATATAATAGTTTAATTTTAACACATCACATTTTCAACTAACACATTTCTACATGTAGAAGTTGTAATCTTGCCAAGAGAATTCAAATTATAGTTCTAATGCACCAAATTCTTTTGATTGGGGTTTCGTGTCCTTGAAAACAACACAGGTCAGTGTACACACTACACACTGGGAAATTTGTACCAAGCAATTGTAGTAACTAGTTCAACTTACAGTATACCTTACACAATTATGAGCACACAGTCTTGTCACTTCGTTGTTGTTTTAAAAAAGGCTGTAGTGTTGAACAAGAAATGTGATTTATATATCTCATATTATTGTAATTCTACAAATACTGAGAAATGTATCTTTATGTCTGTAGTTGAAGGAGTGTTGCTGGTAGTATTTTGATAATGGTGACAGTAAAAATCAAAAGTTAGAGATGAACAAAATTAATTAAATGAGTGACCAAATTTTGTGTTAAAGTATTGCAAACTGTTCGGTTATGTAAAAGTAACAAATTTCACCAATTTATGACATCATCCATTTAATAGAAAAAGAAATTTTTTTTAAATTACTTTGTAAACTAAAAGAGTAAATAGTGAACTACTTGTTACATAACGAACATTATTTAATGGTTAGTCCTGCCAGAATATTATTACATGCTTTGAAATTTACATATATATTTATGTATTTTAAATTACATCTTCACTGAAAAGAAATGTGTGTTCAAAAATGTGACTTATGTTTTTTCAATACAAAAATTATCTGATTTTAATATTTACAACTTTGCTTCATCATTTCCTTAACAAATGTAATGGTTACAGATTTGGAGTATGTAGGCCAATATTAGTGAATTACATATTTTCCAAATAGCTCCTGGAAAGAAAAATACTTTCCTTTTAAACTAAAGAAAAAATAAATGGATGAGTGAAGTTAGTCAAATGTTAACTTAATCAATAGAATATTCATTTAGTCTGTATAATGTATACTGTTTTAGTCAAGTGTGTAATTATTTTGTTTGAGAGGATGTGTGTGTGTGTGTGTGTGTGTGTGTGTGTGTGTGTGTGTGCGTGCGTGCGCGCACGTGCGTGCAAACTACAAAATTACTTGACTGAAAAGTGAATGTTACTGATGAATTTGATCAGTTATCAGTAACTAGTTGTTTTACCATTGTTGTTAAATTGTAGTATTCTGTTGCAGTTTTTGATAGTATTTTGTATTTAATTCTCCCTGAATTAAAAAAATGTATGAAACAAGAATTTACATTTTGAGATATAATATACAAGTTTTCAAGAGAAAGACTTTTTTCATTTGTTTCAAGTGTTTATATCATTATAATAATCAGAATTATATATACTTGATGTATATGAACATTCTTCACAGGCAAAATTGAGCTCCTATGATTTTTATATTTGTACAGGTGGGCTATAAGTTGCTTGACACTAGTAATTATACATAAATGTTTTTTAATCAGATGATCTGTGGGTCACTTGTAGACTCATACACTAAGCCAGTGGTCTCAAATCTGTCTTGGTAGGCCCATGTTCAGCACATCCGGCTGTGTCCATTCTGAAATGACAGGAGCCACACTTAAAGTCTTTATTTTGTGTGTTTAGCTATACCATATTTATACGTAGTAGTTAATTTGAAGAATGGCATAAGATATTCTCAGAGAATGTGCAAAACTAGGTAAAAAAAAATAGTTTTATTAAAAAAAGGTAAAAGAACTAAGAGAAAGTAGAAAGAAATAACGTTTACTTTTTCAAGCTAATGAAATTATAAGACACTACACAATTTTTGAAAGTGTTGGAAAGACATTTGTAGGCCTGGTGCACAAGATATACTGATTGCACTCAAGATATTAGTAATACTGGTAGCAGGTAAAAATGCTTTTGCAAGTGATTGTCGATGGGAGAAAGTCAACTTATCATGTGATTTATTTGAGTAAAGAAATGTTCACAGGAACCCATACTTAATGACCACTTTGTTATTTGGGTTTCTTAATTTATAATTTGTATATTTTACTATATTTAGTAATTGGAATATTCCTACTAATGGTTGTGAAACACTTCAGCAGACCCACACAGGTTTATGTGCCCTGCAACCAGTGTATACTCTTCTTGTAGAATGTTGTCAGTGCTCTGGCAGCGATACAATGTAAGCAGATGATGGCTACAGGTGTCCAGACCTTACATTTGTGCATTTACAAACATTTGACAAGTGGCAATGCAGATACTTTAATTTTTCTTCTAACTGAAATTTTTGTCAGAACTTTTCCGTAGTTCTATTGTGAAATATTATATGATCAAGGGTGTTATATATTGTAATTTGTACAGTGACGTTAATTATTTGTACAGTAGGTAACATTGTTTGTATTTTTTAAAATTTTGTGTTTTCATAAGGGTCTGAAGTCACATTACTCCCCATTTGAAGTTGTACTGAATTTGGTATCGAACATACATTTATGATTCAACCACACTTACAAAGAGTTATTTGCCTGGTCTTTTCTTTGATTACTTAGTCAGCATTTTCCTTAATTTACTTTGTGATAAATCATAAAAACTAATGACGATTATATTAAATGATATTCTTTAATACTGTATTTCTATTAACCGTATTTATGTCTGATTAACAGCATGGATTAGTATAGGAGAGATGAGTATCATATCTTCAGACATTCATTTCTTGTGTATTAAGTCAAAATAACTTCTCTGTTGTAAAACAGATGTCGCTGATTTAGTCTCTTGGATGTTGTTTATTTTGTTGATTTATCTTGGTGTTGTTTATTTTGAGAGAGGAAAATCATGTTTTGTGTCTATTGTTGTTAACAAATTTTTCAGCCACATTATGAAATGATATCTGTGGTTACATTGTCTTATTCTTTAATTATAATTAATATTATGTCTAATATGGTGATACAATTTTGTAAGTATTAATATTTTTATGAAAGTAATAATATTTTATTAAAATATACTTTTATAAAATAAAATTATAATTTTTTTTATTGGAAACTGATTTATTATACAATCAATAAATTTATTTTCTAGCTGAAGGATATTTTACTATTCTTTTTGAATTTCAAAAAGTACTTGAATACATCTACAGAGCTTGGTCAGAATACAGTCTTAACTTTTAAGAGAGATTGTATTCAGAATTAAGATTTTATAAAACTTTCTCTCCCATGTGTCTTCTTGTATTAACTGTTGGTTTAACTGAGAGTCATTTGTCATTATACATATAACAGTTGGTTGCATTTAAGGTTAGATAAGTAAGTACAATTTTTGATCAGATGTTTGAACAGATTTTATTTTCCTCAGTGTTATTCTGTTTTAAAGTTGACTAACATCTTCTGATATTACAGTGTAGAAATCCTTATCTCCATAAGCCACAGTCCTGTGGAACATCAATAGATATTTCATCTCAGGTTACTTTATATGTTCTGGTTACTATGAATCTCAGATGATCTGCTCGTCATATTTTGGCAAATATTCTTTCTTTATTTTGAAGAATACAACAACTTATTGCATAAGCAACCTGTGTGGAGCTGTTTCACAGTGCTTCCATACTCAAGATACTCGTTTAATTTAATTATTCTTATCACATTGCTGTCACTGCAAAACCACATACTGTCCTCTTTGGAGACATATTCATGTGATTCAAAATTTAATTTTTCATGATGTGTACTGAAAATGTTCAATATAATTATTTTCAAACAAGGTGTTCATAAAAAACCTGCTTAAAAACAATATAGGCGTATAGGCTTAACCTATAAGCGATGTCTTGTCAATATTGGAGTGTAGTATTCTCTACAGATGGAAAAATATTTTCTTTGGTCTCGTGCACACACACAAGTATTTGAAAACCCCCATTATTTGTTTCAAAAGTGGCATTATCATGAAAACTATTTTTCACATCACTGCTGGACTTTCATTTCCTACTGAAAATGTAAGTAACAAGAAAGGAAACGGTGAATTCGTGTGTTGTGTTGAAGTGGTTGATTGATATACTGATGTGTTGTATCAGGATAGGAGGAGACACCTGTGAGGCAACGGTTTCTGTTTTAAAATGTAGCAACACATTTTTATTGAAAAAGAAAAGAAAATTATGTCTGTTACTACTGTGAAATCTGTTGTGAAAAAGTAATTATTATTGTAAAGCTCTTAACTTGTAGGCTATATCTGATTTTGAATATGTGTAAACATCAATTAGAGAAACATTAATTAGACAATTATGCATGGAGTTTTGTTTTTTATTCTTCAATAGATAAATTGTTATATGAAAGTAAATTTACAATAATTTGTTAACATAATTTTATTATGTTTCATTGTACAGTAAAAGTCAGGAACATGTCATATGTACATTTTGTTGATTTTTTTCATATGATGAATTGATGTGGGTGGTAATGTGCCGTGCTTATATTATTATGTAACGACTTATAGGTAGACAGATTATTTTGTTTCTAATATTCATATTATTCTTAAAGCAGGGTGCAATACTTGATTCTTATTGAGTTTAAAATCAATTTATAGTTGTATGAAAAAATATCGTATTATTTATACAGTTCACATTACCTCCTGATGAAGTGGTGAGTGGTGAATGAAAAAAGAAAATGCATCGACTGACTGATGATGAATAATATGAATTTCCCAGGGAATGTAATGATTACAATTATTTGTACATTACTTGTTTGACAGGGACCAGAAATAAATATTTATTGCGTGAATTTGACATTTAAATGAAAGTATAATGTCATACATTTAAACAACAGAGAAATAAAGTCATCATTGTTTCCCAAACTGAACGTGAACAACCATTTAATAGAATGATTTGAAATATGCATATGCAAATTCAGTACTTTGTACATCTGTAGCCATAGTGAACAAATATTCTAAAATGTAGCTTAATTGTGAGTGCCTAGAATTTGTAACTGTAGTGATAAAGACAAAATGTATACCTACTAGTCACCATAGTTTAAAGTAACTTGAAATGTATATTATGTATTTTACTTATTTTTCTACACAACATTTTCTACAAAATCTCTTATTATGTCTATCATTGTATTAACATTATAATCGTGGACATTCTTTCATGAATAGTGTGTATTATTGGTAACATATGTCAGAATGTATTGTACTTTGCATGTTCGAATCATCTCCCTTCTATATAGATTAATGTATATTTACCATTTGATGTCTGAGATTTATTAGCAAGAGATTATATAACAGAGAAACATGTGGAAGTGGCTTGGTGTAGCTTTTATTTGTTATGTAGTACCATTTTTAATTATTGCAACTACTAACTGTGCATCAATAATGTTGATTCTACAGAAACAGATAAAACACAAGTAAATCTTGTGTTATTCTTTCTTGTTGGGGTATAGTGCCCACTGCACTAGAAAATACGCATATTGCCCATAACATATTGATTATTGAATAGAGATTTATTGAACAGTTATGATTCTAAATTAACCACAGACACTAAAACTGAGAAAACTGAATTTAGCTTCAAAACATTTTTATTAAAATTAATGTTAAAAAAAAAAAATTCTTTATTGCTGTGTTTGTCACTGTCCTCACACAAGTATTGTACCAAAACAATATTGCCAGCGATTTTTCAACTGTGTCAAATAAAATTAATATGTGAGGTAATCAACTAAAATGTATACAGCAGATTTTGGGAGAAAATATTTTGACAGCACTCAAAACTCTTGTGTTAAAATGTTTTGGCTAATTCCCAAATTAATGTTTAATTAGTCTTTTAAAGTTTGATAATATATTGCAGTACTAAACTTGGCCAAATAAATGATTTTGCATTTCTGAAATGACTCAAACAAAACTTATCAGTGTTTTTGTTTAGTCATGAAATTAACACAAGATTTGTGGAGTAAAAGTGTTGGTATTTTAAATAGTAATAGTTATAATTGAATGAGAAGTTTTTCATATAGTTGTAACTTCAAGATTGCCAATGTTGTTAATTGTTTGTAGATAACAGTGTTAAAACAATTTTATTAGAATTTTCTGAATGTTTAGTGTATCAAAGTTTGTACAGTCATATGGTATGTGGCGTGTCATTCTCTGTCTCTGTCACACACACACACACACACACACACACACACACACACACACACACACACACACACACACACACACACACACACACACACACACACACACACACACACACACACACACACACACACACACACACACACACACACACACACACACACACACACACACACACACACACACACACACACACACACACACACACACACACACACACACACACACACACACACACACACACACACACACACACACACACACACACACACACACACACACACACACACACACACACACACACACACACACACACACACAATTGTCTCAGTGGAATGTCCCAAGTGTAGTGCGGGATGTGGCACAGATAGTAAGATTTTTCAGCTTGCTTAATATACAAACAGTATCCATAGGTAAACCTTATAATCCCAGGTAAAACTTGTGCAATGTTACGATCATATCAAAACAAAAATAAGCTTTTAGCAGTTGTTGTATATGTACCAAATTACGCTTCATAAAATTTGTAAACTGAAATTATGATAAAATGATAGTGAACCAATTTTTTAAAAAGTAGCACATGTATAATAATGTTAATGATGTGTGAAAACTTGCTGTGAGCGATATTAATACAATACATTTATACCACATAATATATGATGGTCATACAAAAGTCAGGTGTTCTCATGAGAAGTTCATAATTTTACTCTGTTGTTATAATAAATTTAATTAGGAAAATATTTATTCCATGTTTGTGTTATTATGAATTTTCATAGAAATAATTTTATGTGAAGACACTTTGTAAGTGGATCATCAATTTTTTTTATATTAACTTGGATAACTCTGAAATGGAAACAGTGATTATCGTAGATCAAATGATTATATAGTATTCTTATTGTATTAAAATAATAATGATAGAAAAGCGTTTGCGAAAATATTATATTGTTCAGAATAGTTTAATTGTTATTGTTATTGCTATAAGTTTATTTAAATCCGTGGTATTGTTTTAAAATATCCTTTGTGATGTGGGAGATTTCTGCCTTAAGGAATGAGTGTATGTGTTTGTGGTGTAGGTGAATAGAAGAAATGAATATTTTTATTTTTATAGACAAAGAGAAGTGATAATATAATTTAGATTGAATTTGCTTTGTGATGAACAAAGATGAATATAGTAAATATTCTGTATGTATTTGTAATATGTAAATATTATATATAATATGATTATTGTATTTATACAGTAAATGTAAAGAACTGATATGTGTATGTAACTACATACACACAACATGGCATTGATAAAAATTTTGTTTATAATTTCTGTAACTTGTGGTTGTTTATTCTGTAAAGAGACTTTGCCTGTTGTAAGTAAAATGATATATATATTTAAATTAATATATAAATGTTGGGAATTTTGAAATAAATTTATCAGTACCAAAATTATAAATGTGTTATGTTTACAAACCTTACATGTTACAATATAAAAGAACAAATATTATCAGCAAAATATCAAATTTATGATTGGTATGCTTCTGCTCATAGCATTTTCGCTTAGGTTAAGCCTTTGCCAAATAGAATAGCTGTTACCAGTGCCTAACATTTTACTGAAACTATACTGTGTCAAATGATTAAATAAGCAAGTTTATGTTGTGTACACTTATGTTTAGATACTGCCATGGTTCTGGTACAAACAAGTACGTTATAAAAGTGCTCTAGTATTTAAAACAACTGAATGTGGTGATTAAAATGTTGTTGGAGACTGAACTGATCTTGTGATAGCTGTAACTGGTAATCGCATACAGCGTCAAGAAGTACATGATTTTAAATTTGTGAAAAGGCTTCTAGGCTTCTAACTCTTAACAGGGTTAAAAAGGAAGAGATTAAAGTAATAAAAACAGTAGTGATGTTGTTATCAACAAATCAAGGGAAAATAACCATTAACTTTGTACAATATTCTGTTTAAGTAGTAAATATTACAAAAAAAAGGTTGGAATTGAAATTAATGTTGTGAAAACTAAAGTAATGGGAGTTGCTAAAGAAAAGAATGGGTAATTATGTTAATGGGAGATCAAAAGTTCGAACAAGTAGATTCATTCAAATACTTTGGGAGTATAATCACTTGACATGGAAGTTGTATAGAGGAGGATATTAGAAGTAGAATTACACTCAGAAAGATAGCAATTAGAAGAGGAAGAAAACCTATTGGTTACAAGAGGAACTGCTGTAAAGTTATGAAAGAGATTTGCAAACCGTGTTTTATATGGAGTTTAAAATATTTCAGAATAAAAAAATGTTTTTATATCTGTCTACAATTTGTAATATTTGGTATTGGCATTTTGTCAACCCAGTTACGTAAAACAGTGAATCAACAGCTTGTATTTTGTAGTCATAGATGTACTATGCATGAATGCCAGTTATTGCTACTAGTTTATATTGAAATTTGCATTTAAAGTATTCATACAAAGCATCTGTCTTTTATGAATAAAGTTCCATATTCAAATCAGAAATTGTGATACTGGTCATAAATGTAAAAGACTGCAAGAACAATACTGTGATCTGGGAATAGGTCAAAGTAATCAACAGTCAATTGGAACCTGAAAGTTGGATGGGGTCACTGGTGAATGATAGATAGACTGGATACAACTGAGAAGACCATAAGCAAAGTGAGGAGATGACATCAGATGGTTTGCTAACAGTGGCCTGAATTAGGAGAACACAAGATATGAAGATCTAGAAAATTTCAAGAGAAGCAATACTGATGGTGGTTATGAAGACTATGTTAGATCGGAAAGTATATGAAGTGTACCGAGCAATGGCAGCTGGTGAGTCCTGAGGATGGGGAGGATACGAGCAGTCACCTGAGCTGTGCTCACCCCCCCCCCAATATTCGTTATTTCATTATTAATTATGGTAGAGCTATCTGATTTTTACAGCATACCAGGGGCGTAGCTACTGCTGTAGCAGGTGTATCAATGATACAGGGCCTCCGAGCTACAGGGGCCCCAACATGTGTAAGCAAAAATTTGTAAAATGTTATCCATAGTCTTATTGATAAGGTAAAAGCTGTTTGAAATCTGAAATTCAGAAAATTCATACCATTAAGGAACTCGCAGAATTATTGTTAATAAATTTCAGTAGCCTCGCCTTCAGTTTTCCAGAGGTTATAAGAGCATGCTTACTATTTTTGACCCTTCCGGTTACAACCGCAACAGGTGAAAGAAGCTTTTCTAAACTAAAACTTATTAAAAATTGTCTTAGAACTTCTATGGGACAAGAACGGCTATCGGACTTATCAATACTGTCCATAGAAAAAGAAGAACTTGAGAAACTAAAATCGTCTTCAGCTATGGATGTTATAATAAATACATTCGCCAAAAAAAAGGCAAGAAAAGTACCTAACTACTAGAATTTTTTTTGAGTTATAAAGTTTTTTAATACATACCTATGTATTGTTGTTTTTGACACTTTCAAATATATTTTGTTTATGCGAGTGTTTTTGTTTATTTTCCAAAAAAGGGCCCCCCAAGAAATTTTGATACAGGGCCCACTCAGGGCTAGCTACGCCACTGCAGCATACACATCTTATTATAAATATACGCTTATCTTTAACAAGATAACCGAAGATTAATTTAATTAATAAAGTTGTTTAGTGGTTATAATCACAAACAGAAAAAGCACTGTTGCACACCACTATAGAAAAATTACTCCAATTAGTGCTTTCATGCTTCACAGCTCATCATCAGGTCGGAAATATGATGATGTTTTTTCTGTTCGAAGATTAATTTACTTTTGGTCTAGCAAAGAAGTTAACTTCTGGGTAGAAATATATTTTGTAAGCTGTGATGAATTTACTTGTAGGCCTATAGCAAATTAACGGTCCTTATTCTCAGAATTGTCAGTAACATCATCATACCATGTCGGTCAACTTTTCAATTTGCAGAGGATTCTTTTTTCAGTTCAAACTAAAGCAATGGTTCTGAGACGATCTTGAGTCCAGGAATATTTTATCATAGCAAGAAAAGTTTTTAGTGTCACCTAACTTCATAAATTTTAATTCTCCACAGCTGGAAAATCATACTTCTAGTTGAGCAATTGCTTAACAGTAAGCAGGGCCAGCAGAATAACTTCTACTTTACTCCACTACCATATAGCCATTTATGTTAATCGTTCAATGATGACTGGAAAGTTCTAGATTGGTTTTTGTGCCTTTTAAGAAATAAAAATTTTGGGATACGTCGACCATATTTCAGCATTTCACTTCTCTCAAAATCACTCAACTGGGAAAATGGTTTGTTCAGTAGTGTTCGATACTGCAATATCGCTTTCACTTTCTTCTGTTAAACTCATTTTATCCTCGTAGTAGAGATCACAAACACATGCCAAGAAGAGAAAAATAATAATAATATGCATGCACAAGGAGCATGAGAATGTAAAGACTACATAAAACTAACACAAACCACATTAAACTGTGCTGAGAGGCTAACTCACTCGTTGCCTCCCTGGCAAGGTTACAGATGCACTAGTGTCCCCCCACTATCTGCTGGGCATAGTTACGTAGCTGTATGGATACTACAGCAGCTACTCAGATCCTTGCCTCTGTCTGCTGCTATTCTGTGCTATTATCGATAACATGTAATTACAAAGTTTTTAGTGTAAGTAATCAGATAACTTAAAATCCAAGTTGTGATTATAAATTGATTACATGTTCAGTTACAATAAAAATCAGAGCCTATCACTAGTTGTTTATTTTTTAGTATCTTACAAATTTTACTGGGGAGGCTTAGCCTCCCTTGTCTCCCATGATGAGCCACCGCTGGTACCCAGTGCTGTGGAGAAAAAGATGTTAGAATTTGTGGCTGCAGTGTTGAGAATAGGAGAGTTACTGTTTGAAGTGCATTATAATTTTTAGTTTATGAGTAATACAAAATTAGGAAATTGGGAGCCGTAGGAAAAAATCAGAAATAAAAAGAAAATTAATACACATTAAAAATTATTAACCTTTTAACTATTTTTTTTCCTAGCGGATCTTCTATCCTGATGGAAATAGAATCAACTTGGATTAAAATAATGCAAATACTTGCAAAAACAAGTTAAACAAACTTGAACTTATTAGGCTAACATACAATGTATATTAAATCTTCCATAATATAGCTATTTATGTAGCATTCTTTTCTTCCCCATCACGCTCTGTCCATCTGGTGTTAGCTGCAGTACAACCAGTGGCGGCCAGTAAGCCCTGAGGAAGAGGAGGCTATGGGACAATCATCTGAGCCGCAATTAGTCACAGTACCCCCCCCCAACACTTGCTATTTCACTGTTAAGTTTAGAAGAGCTATCTCTTTTTACAACATACACGGCTCAATAGAAATATATGCGTACCTTTTATAGTGCTAAAAATACTGCTTAAAAGATGAAATAAAGATTAACATCCCTTTGTTCTAGCAAATAAGTAAACTCCTGAGTATAAATATGTTGTATCAGCTGGAATTAATTTACTTGTACAGCAATTTCACTCTACGGTCCTTCTTCTTTGCAAAATTGTCGATAACATCATCAACCATGTAGGTCGACTTTCCAATTTGCAAAGGATTCCCTTTTCAACTGAAACTAAAGCAAGAGCGGTGAGACGATCTTGTGTCATACGGTTCCTTAAGTTGATTTTGGTTCGCTTAAGGCAACAAAAGCTTCTCTCTACGGAAGAATTAGAGGCAGGAATTGTTGCAATTAGAGTAAATAACTTATATGCTTCCGGAAGAATTTCATTTCTACCATCATCATTCATCTTTTTTATTAATCTGTCTAATTTCAAGCTGTGAAATGTATCATTGTGTTGTGGCGAGAAAATGGTTTCAAGTTCTGTTCTTAATTGTTCTTTGTCAAAATGCTGACCATATATTTGTATTAAAGAAATATGACTGTCAGGAATTTTTTATCATACTGGGAAAAGTTTTTGGTGTTCCCTAACTTCAAAAATTTATTTCCTCACAGCTATAAAATCGTACTTCCAATTGAGTAATAATATTGTCTAACACTTCAAAATAAATCTGCTTATGGTAATCAGACGAAGTGACAGCCTTTTTTCCTGGATGATGATGTTTCAAAACTAAAGAACCTGATCCAGTACCAGACTCAGTCCACTGAATGAACTCATCATATTTCTTGTCCTTTCTTAAGTTTTTAATGTATGAAATACATTAAATAACTGAACTGTGGCAGAATTGAGTATCATTAGATTTTTTCTGAATAATATTGAAGAGTAAATCGGTTTTCTGAAAAGTGTTCTAGAAAACTGATAAAAGGAAAACAAATGTGAAATCTTTCAAATTATTTAAATAACCTTGTGCCTCTTGTACAGTTACAGAATCTTGTGACTCCATTAACTCTTTGAAAACCTCAATTAATTGTAGTCTGTTTGTATGCACTGCACTGATGATTTTAGAATTAGAATTCTAGCGAACTTCACTCCTTGTAGGAATACGTTTACTACCTAAGATTTTGTCAACAACAGCAGTGCGTTTCGAAGAACAGTGGAAGAAAGCAGGTATACCTTGAAGAGTAGAGAAAAAGATTTTTTTAACAGATTTTATTTTAGAACAACTCTGGCATGACACTGGCACCATCATAAGTCTGAGCAATTAGTTTATTTTGTATGTTAAATTTTTCAAGAGCCTTACACAAAACACTACATAAGCCATCAGCTGTTCTGTCTTCGTTAACTTCATAATATCCTAAAAAGTACTCTTGAATTTCACTGTTAGAATCTACTAACCTTACGACTATAGAGCAATGTGTTTTCCCAGTTACATAAGTGGTTTCGTCAACAATGCAAGCAAAAAATGGAACTTGGTTGATACTAGTTTCAATAAATTTTTTTACCTCATCATGAAAGCATTTGATGAGCTCAATTTGTATGGTTTTGAACAGTCCTCTAAAATAACTCATGTTTTCCCAGTGCTGTTTTAAATCTGGATTCCTGCTCAGTACAAGCTGAAAACTACCCTTTAAAGTTTTCCTTATTAATCAACTCCTCAGATTCATCAGCCCTCTGAAAGCAAGTTCTTGCTTACATAATAAACAAGTAATATTATTAAAATTTTAAAAATATCCCTATTGTCTTGAACTTCTTTGTTATGTTTTATTTTTTAATCTACTATGCTCGTTTAAAAGTTCAGATACTTTTAATGTCTGTTTCGGTGGGCTGTTTAGTGATAGATAAGAGTTTAAATGGTCTTTGGAGGATACATGCCTAACCAACGCCCGTGACAAGTTCTTCAAATCGTTGAAGCCTTCAGCAGACCATATAGTCTTATTTCTTAATAGTAAGCAGGGCCAGCAGAAAATTTCGATTTGGCTCCACTACCGCATAGCCATTTATGGTGATCATACCATGATGACTGGAAAGTTCTACTTTGGTTTTTGTCTCTTTAAAGAAGGAAAATTTTTGGGGTAGGTCGACTACTTTTGAGTATTTCACTTCTCTCAAAATCACTCATCTGGGAAAATGGTTTTTCCAGTAGTGAGGTAATAATATCTTTGTTAGATAATGGATCATCATTTAGACTTTCTTCTGCTAAATCCATTTTATTCTCAAGGTAGAGATCACCAACACATGCCAAAAAGAGATAAATAATAATATAACACACACACACACACACACACACACACACACACACACACACACACACACACACACACACACACACACACACACACACACACACACACACACACAGTGAGCACTAGAATGTAGAGCCTGCATAAAATACACATACCACTTTACACCGTGCCATGAGGCTAACTGGCTTGTTGCCTCCTTTGCACGATTACAACTGCATTAGCTTCCCCCACCACCTGCCAAGCACAGTTCTCACGTAGTAGTCATGTGAGTGTTACAGCGGCAAGACAGATTCCAGCCTCTGTCTAACATTCTGCACTGTTATTGATAACGCGCGATTAAAAACTTTTTAAATAATCAGATAATTTAAAGTGCCGACATTTTGTAATTGCAGATTGATTATACGTTCAGGTAGAATAAAAAAGACATCCTGTTACTAGTTGTCATTTTTTTTTTCAATTTTACTGGGGAGGCTTAGCCTCCCTTGCCTCAGTTGACGAGCCACCACTGAGCACAACTGGCTTCCAGTCACCATGTATTAACATACTTGTCAGGGTTGAAAGTAGTTAAAGGAGTTAACAGTTCTAAGAACAAGAAGGTTCCTTACACTTTCAATTAGCAGGGTTGATCTCTGGGTAGTCACAGTTAAGTTCAGTTGGGAGAAACTTTTTTCAAATTCACTTGAGGAAATAAATAGCCAGGCTGTACAACACATACTCTAGACATCAGATTTTCCAGGAATTTCATTTGGAGTTTCCCTTTCACTTAATCTGAACTTTTGAGGTAAGTAGTGAACTTGTTCTTCTCCAAAAAGAATATTATTGTGAGCTTCATCAGGCTATGTTTTTTCATCTAATACTTGAGCATATCTTGATAGTTCTGCATCTTCTCTAGAAAGAAGCCATTTCTCTACAGACTGCTTAAGGCTGTTGTAGATACTGGTGGGTCTCCTGTGTTGACTGTCTCATTATGGAACACCATAAGTTTCAGGTTTTGTACTGCCTGTTGAACCTGTTTGTAAGCTTCATTGTAATCTGTTCATATTTAAATAATTTTAACTAGATTTTCTGTTTTTATGTTTGCTTTGTACATGTCAATGTTTCTTTCTCGCAGGTCAACACTGAGTTCTGAAAGTTCGTGTAGGACATAAAACATCAGTCCAAAGTCCAAAACAAAGTTCGTTGAAGTTATCTTCCTGTTCCTGTACTTTTCTTTCTTATCATGGCTCTTACCAACTATTGTTACTTCGAAGTGAAAGATCATGAGGAAGTGAGAGACCATGAGGAATACTTCATAATTTTGTCAGCAGCAAAAACTGCGTTGTAACTCAATGACACTCATCTAGTAGACAAACTCATACCAATTCTCAATGACTGCGCTGAGTTCACATGCATTTTTTTAGTGAAGCGTGATATCTGCAGGAGTATACCCTCTATGATATACGCAGACAGATCCACAAAAATATTCAATGGGACTTTTAACTCAAGAAAAGTGAGGAAAGCACAGATGTTTGGCTGACTGTCGTTGATTCAAAAGTAATGGTTGAGATTCTGCTTTCTGACTCAATAATTTCCTTGAGCACTAATTATCTTTTTTCCCCTCCTATACGGCTAACATTGTTAATATAAGCGTTTGTTGAATGAAGACTCTTACCCATATCTAAACCATTATGTTCTTGCACTTGATCTCATCTTGACCTGAATCACTGACATTTTGCCACCTTTCTAAGCTGTGCAAACAAATTTACAGGTAATTTTTTTCCTTAATGATGGAAATTATTCTCTTCCTTTCCACCATAAGAAGAAATTTCAATGTTAATGCACTCTCTTGCAATTCTCATTCCAATTTCTTTCTCTACCCCAAGACTATCTACTTCCTTAAGACTGGGGAGCCTGTTTTCCTTCTTTAAAACTACTAGGTTGTACATTTACATTTTTTTATTACAAATCTATTTTTTTTTCAGTTCCTACTGTAAACTTGATTAACTGTGTCTGCTATATATAGAATACAACATTGTGACATATGTCCTCTCTACTAGTACCAGTTTCTCTATTGCTCACATTTATTGAATTTTTTATTTTATACTGTATAATGCCTGTGGTCATTATTTCAACATTTATCAGTTTTCTGTGGTGCCATTTAACATGGTTATTAATGTCTCTAGCCACATCTTACCTTGTATAAAGCTGTAATAGTTTTGTATAATGCTGTTCCTTACTTTACCTAACCCACACATCCCCTACATTACGTACCTGTGTATTTGAAACTTTATCCCCTTCACCTCGGTGTATGTTTAGGTTTGTCATAAATACTTATTCATTTACTATAAACTCCAAACAAACCAAGCCCTGTTAATAATTGCATCAGCTAACAATTAAGCCCATAAGCCCTCTGTGTTCCACAATTTACTCACTCTATAATGTTTCGTATAAATCATTAACTAACAAAGCATACAAATCAACCGATCCAGTATTTATTGGTATATACACACTAAGACAAAAATTTATATATATTTATTCAAACACTAGTTGCTACAGTTCTTTTCTCGATAAGTAAATTTATTTAATATAATTCTAGTTTACATTCAAGAGTTTCTTTTACCCAGAACGTGTTTCGAGCATCAGGCAGTTATCATCAGCTATTTTGTTTTAAATCTTATTAAATATCTGCGTCTTGGTTGGTTGCTGCTGTTGGTTTCTGTTAGCATTTGGTTGGTTATATTGGTGTTATTGTGCATGCATAGATGTGGTACTTGCTTCTGAGTGTTTCCAGTGTTTGAAAAATTTTAAAAATTGTGTCACATGTGAGACTTGTATATAGGCCTATATGACTTACAAATTTGGATATACACATGCATTTATATCCTAAAAACTACCAAAATGTTATGTAAACTGAAAAATATACTATAAAAAAATAAAGAAGTTCACATAAAACTAGTCAGCCAACTTAGTAAATAAATTTGTTTTTATATACACAAGATGGTAATTTGTTTGAAACAAACTATTTGATTTAAAAAGTTTTTACTTTAAATTAGCCTTGATTTTCATTGGGCTTGCACTCAATTTATAGTATGTATTTTAAAATTCTCAAGTCTGAAAGTTTCTCCATTTGTCTGCCAATAGATTTCTGTATGCCAAAAAACTGCTCTATACACTTAGTAATATTACAAGGGCAAACTTGAAAAACGTTAAATCATTGGAGAGAGATTCTGGATCGTTTCCACCCAATTTGAATTTTTCCAGCAATTTCACGTATTGTATAATATCTCGAATTCTGTTCAAGTATATAATTCTGTTCTGTTTTGTTATTTAATGTAACTTTCTCAGAGCATTTCTCAGTTCAGAACTCATCACACAACACACATCAAAAGTACAAAAAAGTTAGATTCAATGTAGGCCAAATTTCTTGACAGCACGGCTGAAAACAAATTTCAAACAGTTTTTCTCGCAATTTCCTATCCATAAATCTGTTCAAAATCTCTACGTACAGTAGTAATTTTCAGATTCAAGCCAAGTTCGCCAATGTGTTGTCAGGGAACGTGATATTATTTATTTATTAATACATTTAAATCACAAAAATTATTTCATAAATTATTCCACTTACCTTGTATTGCCCAGAGTTACATCACACGAACGTGGAAATGCAAGGATGATTGCAAGGTTATATCAGTAACATACGCAACTCGCATTTATATAGAGAAACAATTAAAATTTTTATTATATTCTTCAAACTTTTGACATTTTATTTACTTCTTTTAAATTTTACTCAAAGTTCGTTTTGTTAAGAAATCATCTCTGCTGATTTAACCTTCTTTATCTAAACATCATCTAAACATCATTAATTTCCCTTTTTATTTAAAACATAAACACTATCTTGAATCATTTTACCCAAAATACATATTGATTAATGCTTGAATCTAACTAACTTATTTTCTATAGACATCCCAGTTTGCTGCACACACAACTCTCATTCACATCAATTTACCCCCCATTTATTTATTCTAGAGATCTCATTAGAAAAATAATTACGGTTATGGTTACGTATTCTGGTGACCTCTGCCCCGACCGCGTGTCACGTCTCACACCAAGTCCTCCGTGCGGTGTCCAAAAGGTTTATTATTTCATGCTTCCTTCTTCTTCATTCACAACTGCACTCCCGATTTATGTTACGACATCGTTCCGCTACTGATAGCTTTTTTAATTAATATTTAAAAATTTTTATTGAGGCTCCACGTTTGACGGGCTACCTGGCCAGAATAGCGTCGGTGAGGGACTGCGAGGAGTATCTGCCAAGTACCCCACTACCCAGGTTCTTTGGACAAGACGGAAAGCAATGCCTTAGGCGTTAAAGTCTTTGTCACCGCACATTTAACAAGTGCAGCTCTAGTGTCTTGGACGTCGACGGAATCTCACTGCCTGTAATTATGTCACACATATGGGCGGGATCACTATTATGCTTCCGGCCGGTTCTGAGCACATGGCACACAGAATTCACAACCAGGCCATGTTGTTTTTGCTTCTTGGCGTCGTCTGCGCGCCTGCTGGTGTTAGCGCGTGTCACTCAACACTACAGTTCTGGAATTTTATTGCGTTGTTGCCCCTTGACACATTCCATCGTACAGCTACACCGTAGCGTTCCTTTGTTTGAACAAAGCTTTTATTCCACACGTGGCTGGCCACACAGATGAAAACTAATTTATGATATCTTAATAAAATAAAAAGCCCCTCCTTTTAGCCCCGTTACAATACCCCCCCAATGAGAGATCTTCTGCCGAAACAGAAGAAATCTCATTGCTAAACCCCTAAGAGGATCGGAGAGGATATGGTGCCAACAACCCCCCATTAGTTCTAACACATCATGGGTAAACTACCCCCCTGGCTCGGCAAATATGGCTGCACCTGAACGATATTACTGGACTTCTCTATCCGAGATCCCAACACCATAAAATCGAACAGACACGCACCACAGCGCACCTAACCTTCTAACATGCCACTCCCAAAATCCAAATCCCTGGCCTCACACCATGCCAGATCCTCAACTGATATGTTCCCCCTTCTCATGCACACTGGGTCGCCTTCAGTAATACTGGGCACATACATATGCTTATTAATACATCCTAACAAAATTTATTTTCAAGTTCAAAAATTTTGTTTCAATTAAAATCAAATTGTTATATTACCATTTATTTCTCAAAAATCAAAATAAAAATCTTTTGCATCAATCCATCAACTCTATTAATTTTCTCCACTACAACAATCACAAAAAAATTGAACATCTTATTAAAACATGAATAATGTTTAATACTCTATATTCTAAACAATATAACTCCATAAAGCACTAGTAATACACATAAACAATAATACACTTGAAATTCAAACCTCACTTACAGTATATGGCAGGCATAAATAAAATTTTTTTTTTTTTTCAAAAAAAATTTTAATTATAAAAATATTAATTTTTATCAATTTTGGAAAAATCAAAATCATTTAATTCAATTATGCAACCAGATTGCATCAATCAATTGCCAGAAACTGGTCTAGTTTATAACATCAACCATCAGCTGATCTCTCTGGGTCAAGTCAACGACCTTGACATACATATGTTCATAAAATGCATAAGAGATCTTTAAAATTTTTTTTTTATCTTTAAACATAATACAACATAATAAAATAAGACATTTAAAATTAACATAGTATTATTACAATTAACAATAAAACTGACATTTATATTGACCAAAAATTACACATTTTATAGGTTTACATTATTCTCAAATTCTATCAAAATTTGTCCCTTGTTTCAATTAATTTTTTCATTTTAACTATGATTTACTTTCTTTAACATTCTCAATCTCCATTAGTTTGGGTGATTTAATTATTCATAATAACTTGATTTACAACTTGGCAAATATATACTCTTAATCCCCTTCTGACTCTAACATCACTAACAGCTTTCACTAACATGACACCCATTCTCTATCAAAACATCTATCAAACATTCTCTAAACCCACTTACTACTCAACTCATATCGCATCCTTCTACCCTTATATAAAAAAATACTCTCTACCCCTTTGTACTCAGGATGTGTGTTCCCTCCCAAAGCTCACTCCCTTATCTGGTTCCTGGACTTTCCTTAGGCAACCCTTTCCGGCGCTAAATGGTCCCTTCCTGTCCCAACACCTTTCGTTGCGGACTCCTTATCACACCACCCCCCTTACAAAATTCCCATCAACTAATTACTCTCCCAAAACATCACTTTCGTCTACAAAAATATCTCCATTTATCTATTACCTCAATATATCAGTCAATACTCTACATATTTTCCCCATAGCTACTGTGTCACTATCAATACTTCTCAAATTCTACATTACATTATTCATAACAATATTATTCTCTCTAGTACCCCTTTAAATTCAACATGGACTGATTTAAATGTCTTAACTCAATATTAATCACCCAAAATCAACTTTACCACCTTTTACAAACCATTTAAAATTCTTAACTATCTCAAATTATTTCCATCATTTAAATAAAATTCTTCAACCACCTGGAAATCATTATATTCAAACATTTAATTACATTGGAAATTTACAAATTATTTATAAGTGACATATTACACATCTAACTCCAGCCATCAGCTGATGTTCTAGGTTGGGTGAATGACCTGTGTTCAAAAATGCTACACAAAATTACATAACGAAAAATACATAACACATATTTATAATTCTTACCCTCTAACATAACAAGATTAATGACCCACTGAAACATGATAACCAAAATATAATAAACATCTACTGTATCCATTTTCTCAAATCAAAACAATTATTTAATTACTTCAAGAGCGAGTTGCCATTACTAAGTTACAACAAAATTTTTAATTCGTTACTCCCCTGAGCAACCTCCTTAACCACACACACTATTGTTTTCTGAGGGTGGACTGTTGCGCCCATTTGTATCCACAAGGACGGCATTGGTGGAGGAATTTAACATCTCCTTGTCCTTGCTTCTGCGTTACATTTTAAAATTAAGTAGATATCATCATATCTTTTGTTTCAAATGTATATGCCCTTAATGCGGGTCTACCACCTGGTTTACTGTTCCTACGCGAACAGAGTGGCAGCCGCTGTTCCATAGTTCCGGGGATTTCCCCTAAAGTCACCCCCCACTAATTTCAAGCACAGCTATGGTCAAATTTACAATTGTTGGCCATAGCTGGCCGCCATCCAAAACCACGATTAGTGCTGGTAAGGCAGTAATCGCCCGAAAAGGCGGGGAAATCATCTCTAAATTCAGGCATGTTCTCTTCATCATTATGATACACGGCACGGCAATAAATCAGCATATAATATAAAATTATATAAAAGTTGTGCCATGTATTTTACGCCAGTTTGGCCTCCGATGGAGGTAACACTCTCTGTTACTCCCAACACTTACCGCTATCTACAGTGGCACATGCTACCACTGCAATAGCCAACCTATAACTAAATTAACCCTTCTACAGTTACAGTCTCTACATTCCCTAAGTATATCACTTCTATTGACACCACACAACCCCCCAAAATTACCCACATATCTTGTATGATAACATAACATAATATAATAAACAAATAGACATTAACCTTGATCATTAGCATTGTTACATTCACATTAAACAAACAATTCTCTTTTAAATAATTTATACAGAAAATTATAAACATTATAACGAAGTTTTATTAACTCTTCTATATATCATCATTTCATTATTTATCACTTACTACAATTAAATTCCTCAAAAATTTCAAATTTGTTATTAACATTTATTTTGTCTCATATTTCAGTTATTACTACCTTTTGACTATGGTTTCTATTTAGTACAATTATCTCAAATTAGTTTCATCCTTGAGTTTAAAAGCTTTTCAACACCTGTAAAGATTTTACTCTATTTAACTTGTATTATAAAATTTATACTCACAGTACATCATTCAAAACATATGATTCCAAAACAATACATCTCCATTACCTTCTGAAACAATAACGACAATATGATTCCACAACTAAATACATCTTACATTTATTCGTTTATTAATTATTATCAAATTTAGATCTCATAAAATAATTCAAAATCATTAGAAAAATTCAGCCATATAACATTTTAAATCAATCAAATTTATTTGAACAATTCAACTTACTTTAATTCCATTAAATATTGAAAACACCATATTTTAATTACATTACTTCCAAAACAATTTATCATTCATTAATTACCACCTTCGTAATCATTTATTTAATCTGACAAAATATTATTATTATTATTAAACAAATTCTACTACATACACATGGTTTACATAACATCTTACAATACACACAATTACTTTCACTATCAATTATTTACAATTCTTCATCATTAATTGTTCAATTTACAACACTTCATTTTCTAAGTAAGCAAGGTCATAACCACAAATTAAAATATTTAAAATGTTCATTCCCTGATTTTTTAATTCAACCTCCATCGTCAAAAATTAGTCTTGTTTTCACATAACATTTTTCAATTTTATTTATGCACATCATATGGCTATTCTGTGTGTAATAACCATAAAACTTTATTTTATCCATTTTACCACAATAATCATACATAGGGTTACCTCCCATTATTATTATTTTATCATAAACCAAGTCAACATTATTTATTTTTGTCCAGTCTCCATTAGTATTTTTGTCCAATATAAAGTCAGTTATTTTCTCATCATATCTTTCTACTACATTCATTACAACATAAGGTAAGTGTTTATTGTTTATAAAGGTATTATCATCTATCTCTCAACAGGTAAGTATTTTATATTGTTTATCTTCACCACTTCTAACCTCTCTTTCAACTCATTATAATTTCTCTTTAACTGATATAATTCTATTTCTCTATCAATACACGACTCTCTCTCAAAACATCTTTCATCAACATACCACCTGTCACTACCCCCCTGAACTATCTCATTCCATGCAAAGGGCCACACAAACTTACTATATGTCTTGGCACTTCCAAGATCATCACAAAAAATAAAGGCACTATTTGAAGACACCTCGTCTTCCATACAACTACAGGAGGAAACTCTGTCCTCATTAAACATCTGTGAAACCTCTGTTTCACCATAGACTTGGGGAAAATTTGCCCTTTGCCCATCTAAACTTTCATTACACTCTCTCACACTTTCATCAGCACTCGCTAACAACACTTCGTTACTAAATTCTACTTCAACATCTTCCTTAATCACCTTACTCTCTAATACCACGTTTTTACACATATCATTATAATTCTCACTTGTTTTACAGTCATCGTTTACCTTGTTATTAATTATTTGATTTGCTTTACTTTTAATCTGTTTCCCTACTGACTCTACCACTTTCTCAATATCTTGTTTCAATTCGTTACACTCACTCTCACACTTAATTTTGACCTCATTAATCTCAAATTTAAGTTTGTTAAACTGTCTACTCTGTTCCTCAAATTTAGCGTCAAATTTATTATTTTGTTCATTGAATCGACTATTCTGTTCATCAAATTTATTGTTAAAATTACTGTTCATTTTCTCGAATTGATTTAGTATAACACTCATCATCTCATTGTCTAATTTGTTACTACCTTTTGTTGAGGTTGGAGTCAACTGGACTCCCGAGTCCTCAGTCACATTACTTGGATCTGTTAAATTTAATTCTATTTTATCTTGACTCGCACTTGGAGTCGAATGTATCTCAAAATTACTCATAATATTCGAATCATCACAATTATCGACACTAGTCATTTCATTTACATCGCTTTCATTTCCTGCCATTTTTAAATTGTAAATTTACTAATTTCACTAACCTTTAATTTACATCTCCAACATATACATACAAGCTTATGTACTTTACGTAATATTTTTGTACTATCACTTAACCTTGAATCAAATTTGCATTCATCTGTAGGTGTGGAATTTAATTTCTAAAATTCGTTCCAAGTTCGTGGCGCCATTTGTGATACTATTTTTAATACAAATAAATAAAGTCCCTAGTTCTGGGCGCCATTTGTGATATTAATTACATTATTAATATATTAAAATCACAAAAAGTATTTCATAAATTATTCCACTTACCTTGTATTGCCCAGAGTTACATCACACGAATGTGGAAATGCAAGGATGATTGCAAGATTATATCAGTAACATACGCAACTCGCATTTATATAGAGAAACAATTAAAATTTTTATTATATTCTTCAAACTTTTGACATTTTATTTACTTCTTTTAAAATTTTACTCAAAGTTCATTTTGTTAAGAAATCATTTCTGCTGATTTAACCTTCTTTATCTAAACATCATCTAAACATCATTAATTTCCCTTTTTATTTAAAACATAAACACTATCTTGAATCATTTTACCCAAAATACATATTGATTAATGCTTGAATCTAACTAACTTATTTTCTATAGACGTCCCAGTTTGCTGCACACACAACTCTCATTCACATCAATTTACCCCCCATTTATTTATTCTAGAGATCTCATTAGAAAAATAATTATGGTTACGGTTACATATCTGGTGACCTCTGCCCCGACCGCGTGGCACGTCTCACACCAAGTCCTCCGTGCGTTGTCCAAAAGGTTTATTATTTCATGCTTCCTTCTTCTTCATTCACAACTGCACTCCCGACATCGTTCTGCTACTGATAGCTTTTTTAATTAATATTTAAAAATTTTTATTGAGGATCCACGTTTGACGGGCTACCTGGCCAGGATAGCGTCGGTGAGGGACTGCGAGGAGTATCCGCCAAGTACCCCACTACCCAGGTTCTTTGGACAAGACGGAAAGCAATGCCTTAGGCGTTAAAGCCTTTGTCACCGCACATTTAAAAAGTGCAGCTCTAGTGTCTTGGACGTCGACGAAATCTCACTGCCTGCAATGACGTCACACGTATGGGCGGGATCTATATTATGCTTCCGGCCGGTTCTGAGCACATGGCACACAGAACTCACAACCAGGCCATGTTGTTTTTGCTTCTTGGCGTCGTCTGCGCACCTGCTGGTGTTAGCGCGTGTCACTCAACACTACAGTTCCTGGAATTTTATTGCGTTGTTGCCCCTTGACACATTCCATCGTACAGCTACACCGTACCGTTCCTTTGTTTGAACAAAGCTTTTATTCCACACGTGGCTGGCCGCACAGACGAAAACTAATTTATGATATTTTAATAAAATAAAAAGCCCCTCCTTTTAGCCCCGTTACAGGAAGGGTAGAGACAGTTCCTCATCTTTGAACTTTGGTAATCAAAGTGGAGCCTTAACTTCATAATTGATTCATCTTCTTCCTGTTTGCAATGAATTAATCTCATTACACTGTCTTCAGTCACTCCAAGGATAGTGCTTGAGACAATATACAAATATAACATTCTAAAAAGGCGATCATTTTGCTGTCCCTACCAGTGAAGAAGCAGCATTCATTATACAAAGGGGCATAACAAAAACACATTAAAAAAATTAAGTTTACTTAAGTGTTGTCTGTTATAAGCTGTCTTGCAACGGAATCACTAAGGATCACAACTTGTGCTGGTAAAATCAATCAAAATTATAAACATTTTGAATAATTTTATAAACAAATCTATGGAGTGGTTTTGTATCTCACATTTATTGGTTTACATATGATAGCATTCCATATCAATTTGTTCACCATATCGACATCATAACCATTCACAATATCGATATGATGAACAACATCCTTTAAAAACATAAGAAAAAACATAGAAACATTAACGGACATAAAACATGCAAGAATAAAACACGCAAATACATTGCAACACCGTACACATACCTTATGCCTAAGATTTTTGGGTCAATTTTTAATAAAACCAGCAATATAAAGGTCACTTACAAAACCACTAATAATATTATGAATAATCTTCGTGTCCGCAGAACTACCAGCCTTGAACACAAAACTGGTGTTTACAAATTGATATGTGATGATTGTGACGCCTTTTATGTGGGCCAGACAGAACGTAGTTTTTTAAAAAGATTTACAGAACATAGGCCGCCTACACACCTTCACAGTTTGGACAATATCAAGTCAAAATTTGCAGAACACCTCATTTCCGAGAATCATAATTACACCAATTTTAAAACTAATTTAATACCCCTTCACATATGTAAGAAAGGACGATATTTGAACGCTCTTGAAGAGTACGAAATTTATAAAGCATATAACAATACTGATACCAAGCCGCGTGTTTTAAAAGATAAACTGCTTTTCAAGTCAAATGTATTGTACGACACTGCCTTGCACTATTGTCGTGGTGGGAGCAAAACGTAATTCAGTGCGCGGTCAATCTCCATACGATGTACATCGTTAAACCTTCGCGCTCGCTTTTAGACATTTAAGTATTCATATTATTTTAAATTATTTATTTCATGTTGGATTTTAATATTTTAATTAATTGACAAATGTATCAACTTAAATGATACACGATTATTTTAAGTTCTGATGATGGGACAAGTGTCCCGAAACATGTCAACTTTGTGAAGACGTTGTTTCTGGAAGCCGCAGTTGGTAAGTTGCAATATATTTGATTGAACAACACGTGGCTTGGTACTAAACATTTGGAATTATTCCTTTTAAACAAAGATATCTGTCATTTATTAAAACATCCATTTCACAACATTGTTCTCCACCTACTTGTGGACTGCATTAATGTAAATTTTTAATAAAGTAGGTGCTATGGAACACCTGTACCTTAAACCTTTTGTTATTGCAAATTATTGGGACACGTTATTCTCAACTGTAACAGCACTGACACACCTATCATAAAAGTTATGTACTGATGTAATATAAGCAGTGCTAATTCCAGCTTGATGCATGACTGGCCAGACTTTGATAACGGAATGCTATCATATGTAAACCAATAAATGTGAGTTACAAAACCACTCCATACATTTGTTTATAAAATTATTCAAAATGTTTATAATTTTGATTGATTTTACCAGCACAAGTTGTGATCCTTAGTGATTCCGTTGCAAGACAGCTTATAACAGACAACACTTAAGTAAACTTAATTTTTTTAATGTGTTTTTGTTATGCCCCTTTGTATAATGAATGCTGCTTCTTCACTGGTAGGGACAGCAAAATGATCGCCTTTTAAGAATGTTATATTTGTATATTGTCTCAAGCACTATCCTTGGAGTGACTGAAGACAGTGTAATGAGATTAACTCATTGCAAATAGGAAGAAGATGAATCAATTATGAAGTTAAGGCTCCACTTTGATTACCAAAGTTCAAAGATGAGGAACTGTCTCTACCCTTCCTGTAACGGGGCTAAAAGGAGGGGCTTTTTATTTTATTAAAATATCATAAATTAGTTTTCATCTGTGCGGCCAGCCACGTGTGGAATAAAAGCTTTGTTCAAACAAAGGAACGCTACGGTGTAGCTGTACGATGGAATGTGTCAAGGGGCAACAACGCAATAAAATTCCAGGAACTGTAGTGTTGAGTGACACGCGCTAACACCAGCAGGTGCGCAGACGACGCCAAGAAGCAAAAACAACATGGCCTGGTTGTGAATTCTGTGTGCCATGTGCTCAGAACCGGCCGGAAGCATAATAGAGATCCCGCCCATATGTGTGACGTCATTGCAGGCAGTGAGATTTCGTCGACGTCCAAGACACTAGAGCTGCACTTGTTAAATATGCGGTGACAAAGATTTTAACGCCTAAGGCATTGCTTTCCGTCTTGTCCAAAGAACCTGGGTAGTGGGGTACTTGGCGGATACTCCTCGCAGTCCCTCACGGACGCTGTCCTGGCCAGGTTGCCCGTCAAACGTGGATCCTCAATAAAATTTTTTAAATATTAATTAAAAAAGCTATGAGTAGCAGAACGATGTCGGGAGTGCAGTTGTGAATGAAGAAGAAGGAAGCATGAAATAATAAACCTTTTGGACACCGCACGGAGGACTTGGTGTGAGACGTGCCACGCGGTCGGGGCAGAGGTCACCAGATATGTAACCGTAACCATAATTATTTTTCTAATGAGATCTCTAGAATAAATAAATGGGGGTAAATTGATGTGAATGAGAGTTGTGTGTGCAGCAAACTGGGACGTCTATAGAAAATAAGTTAGTTAGATTCAAGCATTAATCAATATGTATTTTGGGTAAAATGATTCAAGATAGTGTTTATGTTTTAAATAAAAAGGGAAATTAATGATGTTTAGATGATGTTTAGATAAAGAAGGTTAAATCAGCAGAAATGATTTCTTAACAAAATGAACTTTGAGTAAAATTTTAAAAGAAGTAAATAAAATGTCAAAAGTTTGAAGAATATAATAAAAATTTTAATTGTTTCTCTATATAAATGCGAGTTGCGTATGTTACTGATATAATCTTGCAATCATCCTTGCATTTCCACATTCGTGTGATGTAACTCTGGGCAATACCAAGGTAAGTGGAATAATTTATGAAATACTTTTTGTGATTTTAATATATTAATAATGTAATGTAACTAGGGACTTTATTTATTTGTATTAAAAATAATATCACAAATGGCGCCACGAACTTGGAACGAATTTTAGAAATTAAATTCCACACCTACAGATGAATGCAAGTTTGATTCAAGGTTAAGTGATAGTACAAAAATATTACGTAAAGTACATAAGCTTGTATGTATATGTTGTAGATGTAAATTAAAGGTTAGTGAAATTAGTAAATTTACAATTTAAAAATGGCAGGAAATGAAAGCGATGTAAATGAAATGACTAGTGTCGATAATTGTGATGATTCGAATATTATGAGTAATTTTGAGATACATTCGACTCCAAGTGCGAGTCAAGATAAAATAGAATTAAATTTAACAGATCCAAGTAATGTGACTGAGGACTCGGGAGTCCAGTTGACTCCAACCTCAACAAAAGGTAGTAACAAATTAGACAATGAGATGATGAGTGTTATACTAAATCAATTCGAGAAAATGAACAGTAATTTTAACAATAAATTTGATGAACAGAATAGTCGATTCAATGAGCAAAATAATAAATTTGACGCTAAATTTGAGGAACAGAGTAGACAGTTTAACAAACTTAAATTTGAGATTAATGAGGTCAAAATTAAGTGTGAGAGTGAGTGTAACGAATTGAAACAAGATATTGAGAAAGTGGCAGAGTCAGTAGGGAAACAGATTAAAAGTAAAGCAAATCAAATAATTAATAACAAGGTAAACGATGACTGTAAAACAAGTGAGAATTATAATGATATGTGTAAAAACGTGGTATTAGAGAGTAAGGTGATTAAGGAAGATGTTGAAGTAGAATTTAGTAACGAAGTGTTGTTAGCGAGTGCTGATGAAAGTGTGAGAGAGTGTAATGAAAGTTTAGATGGGCAAAGGGCAAATTTTCCCCAAGTCTATGGTGAAACAGAGGTTTCACAGATGTTTAATGAGGACAGAGTTTCCTCCTGTAGTTGTATGGAAGACGAGGTGTCAGTGAAAAAAAGAGATCATTGATTATGCAGAAAAAGGCTGTAAGGATCAGTGACACCTCCAATTACTTTAAGTGCAAGGGAACAAATATGTCAGTGTAAAATAAACAATTGTATTAAGGCAATATTAGTTATTAGAGTTTCAATGGTTTTAACGCATGTGGTTTATTTTTAAAGAGGAGACCACAAATTATATTAACAGTAGAATAAGTAATAGGTCCTACTTTATAATGAGATGTTAATGAAGGCCTTAACATTATTTAATTATGTTCATTTGTTATACCAAAGCCAATGTTGTTTATTGTTTATAAATCAGTAGTAACAGGAGAAAATTGTACTAAACCTATTGGCAAAATAGAAAATGTGTGTTACCATAATATAATACCTAAAAAGGGCCCATATAAACAATACATTGATAGTCAACTAGTAAAGCTTAATAGTATGGGAAAGAAATTGGTATTATGGTACACTAAATAGTTTATGTTATTGTTTGTTCATAAATGAATGTAATCTTGGCCATGAAGGCAACACTTTAAATTAGTATGTTAAGAGATTTTGTGTTAATTCATAAATATTGTTAGGATATGTTAAGGGTCAAAGCTCATGTAATAAGCTGTAAACAAATGTAATCAGGCAAAAGGGTTAAAAAAAAACACCTAATAATTAATGTGAATTAGAACATGACACTGAAATTAAATTTAAGGCCTAGGCCAAACATGTAATATAAAATAAGATAATGTCAGAAATGATTAAGTTACCAAATCAATATAAGAAAATAATAACAAAGAAGGACCAAAATTTAAGTAAGAGACAAGTTTTAGAATAATTGTGAATCAAATTAAATTAGTCCGAGAAAAAATTAAGTATTGTATAATAAAAGTCAGGGCAGTACTATGGTCCAGATTTAGAATTCTTGTAAAGGTGAAAAAACGCCTATTATAAAGTTAACCCATATAAAATTATATATCAAAATGTAGATCTTTGTAATAGGAACAAAACTCTGTAAATTAATTTTAACTTAAACAAAAGGTAAAAAAGGAGTATTTTTTGACATGGAAGGCAAGGATATGATTTTCAGTACTATATACCGCTTGACCTCAAGTTCGTGCAAACTGACCAATCAAAAACAGAGTTTACTGGTCAAAAAACCATTACTAAGACGAGAAGAAATATTATTGTATTGTTGAACGCCAGATAGAAAGGGTCAAAAACCGTATAGCTGACGCTTAGAGTGAAGACTAAAAAAAATCAAACTTACACTAAATTAATGACCTAAACAAAACCACAGAAGAGGAGAACATACCTAAAAACATATAGAGAAAATAAAAGAACTACCACTGACCGATGGAAGCTTAAATCTACACCAACATCAAAAAATCCTAGAGAGTTGGCTGGCTGCATTATACAAGTGACGTAAATATAATTCCGAAGTAATTTGGTAACAACACTACACATAGATCAACTTCACTACACTATATAAACTACGTATCTACAGTGATAATTGGAATAACCACTGAACATTAATACGGTGGTTAACAATAATAACATTTTATTTAAACAAAAAAACACAGGAAGCACATGTCGTTTGGTTAACTAACCAGGGCGGCCATCTTGTTGAGTGGCTATTTGCCAGTGCAGACAAAGTGTCGTTGACGCAGTTAGTTAAAAACATAACATTCATACTCGTTAACACTAATAATTAAGATTTCCTATTTTAAGGTATTTGTAATGTGTTGTACGCCTTTTTAAACATTTCTGACTTCTTAACAGCCCAAAGAACCCAAGCCCTGAGATTATTAAATTTACATTATAGTTATTTGCAACTCGTTGAAGGTCGGATTCGAATAACGAATCGATAAGAACCTGTCAAGGTCGATCCAAGACCGAACCATTTACTTTTGTTTAACCAAATAAGCTGAAAAATAAAAAATCAATAATTACCAATAACAGAGTTACCATTTCATACTTGCAAATAGGATAAGAGTTTGTTTACAGGTATTAGTGGGAGCGAGCAGGTACATAGGCGAATATAGCCTCGCCGACGACTAGAAATAAAATAACCTACAACTGCCAGAATACGGTTAGAGCTGATCGCCGAGTTAACCAGAAGTGCGGGAAAATTCAAAACAGCACTAGCCGACAAATACAATCTCTCTCATCCTATCAATACACGAAGGGTTAAAGAGTGACACTACCAACGTGTGGCTTATTAAAATACCCTAAGCACAGAGATATTATAGAGTAGCACCTACAACAGTGGGGCGTAATTAAATAAGACGTAACGAAGAGAGATAATTTATTACAGAGTGGCGCGTACAACGTGTGGTAAATAACCCGTTGAAGAAATATATTAAAGAGTGGCGATCCCAACAGTGAGGCATAAGATTAAGATACTAAAATAAAAAATATATTAAAATATTTCATCTATATTTGTAGCATGACAGATTATCCACATTATAATGAACGAAATAATGATCATAAATAAAATAAAATTAAAATGAAATCAAAGAAAAATACAATAAAAAACTATTAAGAACCACCGTAAAGTGCCATTCATAGTCTGAAGAAAGTATCTCAATTAAAAACAACTATGCAATATAAATGAGTAATAAAAAATAAAACCAAAAGCCAAGATAAAGTAAGAAATTACCCAGGTAGGATAGGAGTAACCAAGGCAATACCCAGAACAAACCGACATAACTAATAATAGGACTGAAATTGGAAGAAACCACGTAGAAGAATAAAATAAAGTAGGGAAATACCCAAAGCAAACCCAGTAATAAGAAAAAACAAAACCGCAAAAGAGAGTATATGTACTAATGAACATATAACACCTAAAATAAAAAATAATGTAAAGTAGATATAAACAAAAGTGTCTAAAGGTAGAATTAAAAGTGAACCAGTGGAAATTATTTATATAATGGAAAAAACAAATCTTCATAATCCTATATAAATAAGATTCTTGATCTTATAAGACTATAAAACTGATTAGAGATAAGAGCAAAGAATAACAGGGGACCAGTGCAAGTTATTTTATTATGTTAAATAAACTTCATGTGTCAATGTTTAAATTCATAAACTAAGTGAATTAGTGCCTTTATACAACTTTAAAGTTTTGTATTGAATTCAGAAGATATTTTGAAGAATATTATTATGAAAATAGACTACAAATGTTTCTAAGTGAGTGCCACTCTTTATCTAACAACATTCATTAAAATGACAGAGATAAAACAAGAGCAGGCATTAAATAAGTGAAGTGACAAAGGGTACATCCCCAAAATAAACCAAAACAGCTAAGACTTCACAAAATTAGTTTTAAGAAATACTTTAAATAATGAAGGGACAGATGTGTTTTGTTTATAATAAGGTCAATGAACTCTATACTTAAATGTTGGAAATAGAGTATAATGTTTTTCATTATTCTAAAATATTTATTATGTTTAATAGTATTAATCAAGGCTGAAATGTCTGAGTTTGAATACCATTCTTTTATTATAAGATATTTATTATTACTAGTATTAATCAAGACTGAAATGTCTGAGTTTGTGTACAACTCTTTTGTTTTAAAATATTTGTTATTAATCAAAGCTAAATGTTAATGTAGTTAAGTAAGAGAATTTTAATTAAGATTATATAAGAATAGAAAGTCAGAAGGGGTATAAGCAAGCTGTAATAGTCATAAAACATTATATGTGAACAAAACTAAAATCTGGACAAATGGTAAATCTCAACAACCTTATCAATGATAAATAAGTAAAATAAATTAAGTAAATTGATGAAGTTTGTATAATGTAAATCCAACACAGTGTATAATCACTGTACCAATACTTTATAAAGATATTGAAGAAATGTATAAAGGATTATTAGAAAAAATGCAAGGGTAATAACACTGGAACATAAGGGGAAGATTTAAATTAAAGATATAATTTAAAAAAGATAACTAATTCATAAAATTACAAGGAATTAAGGAAAAATAAACATTTTATTTCAATCAGGGATCTTGTTCAATAATAATTATAAATTCATAAAGATTGTAAACCATTTAATGTGACAGGAAGTAAAATTTTAGGCCTACATGTAAAAATACTGTAAATAAGGCATTTCGAGATGAAAAACATTGTAAAAGTATCATATTTGGTATTAAATCACGTAGAATTAACTAAAGAAAGAGAATTTGTGTTAGGTATTTAATACAATTAAATAATAGTAAAAATGTATTCATTCATATAATGTAAAAATCAACCATGTAAGCGGAAATGTTAGAGATTTAAAACAATGTCTTTTTAATATTAAATGGGCTAAGACGTTTCGGATGAAGAAGAAAGTTCAACAGTTGATTATTATACGTTGAGTAGTTCACATCAGAACGAGAGCTCGCGAATATTCACTTATAGCGAAGGAAGAAGAAAGATGGCGAGTATCAACCAAGCCTATTCAATGTAAAATCGCGAATTTTGACAAAACCTTGAATAACTATTAAATTCAGTGAATTAAACCATTATAACTATAAAAGTGAACCAATATTGAACAGTAAAAGGTGCAGTAACAATTTTAACACACATAAACGATAATTCCGAATATCAAGACAAAATCTGCCATTATCGACCTTATGGAATGAAGTGAAATAAAAACATTATTCAACACAAATTACCGAAACGAATCACTGAACACTGATCCAGGACAACTGCACTATCACCAGAGTAATTAACCACTACTGCTGAGACGAAGAAAACTTGGAAAAGCAACATTTATTTGAAGAGATTTCCATTGTGCAGACGTTGGGTCAACATATGCAGCACGAAGCGGCCATCTTTGAATTCCCACAATTCTCTGTGCAGCCACAACCAGACTTCGACATTGCGTGGGTTCGCATAAACTTTTATATTACTAACCATTATATATTAAATAATATCTTTGTATTTTTGGATCATTAAGCTTGTAATTGTAAGTGTTATACTTTCCAGACTTTGCCCTTTCTCTGACTATTCTAACATAACAGCTCAAAGAACCTGTGAATCAAGATTAATAATTTATATAAAACTATTCATTCGCCCTGAGGAATGAGTCGATAATTTAACTGTTGAATAATCGATTTAAAATCGATCCATTATTATTTTGTCAATAAAAATTGGAATTCTATAAAATTGATTTCTATTTATTTATAAAAAATATAAATAGAATAGTATAGGATAATAATTAAGAACCGGACTACCAGAAAAGCGGCAATTACCAACTATTGGAGGAGAACACCTTTAGAATAAAGAAGAACCGCTAATCGATCAGTGCCAGAGACAATCCTATTAACGCAGAACATAATTCTAATTACACAAAGTGACATAATTTGACAAAAATTTAAATAAACGAATTAAAATTTACACGAATACGATACAAAAATTAATTAATAAATAATAAATAAGTTAAATAAAGACAAAAAAAATAATAATATTTTTATAAATTTAACAAAATTTTTATTTTGTTACAAAATTGACGCTCACAACAGTGGGGCATAAAACAAAATAAACTTAAGCAAAGTTTAATATTTTGTTACACATTTTACAGTGGATTATTATATTGCCTTCTTTTCAGGATACTTTATTTTCAAAATTAAGTACTTTATCCTGTTAAAATGTAAAACATTGCAGGTAAACTACCCCTTCCCCTTAACCGATCTTCACCAAAATCAACAGACCTTGAGTCCTCTAAAATTCCTTGAGTAAATAAACAAAAAATTATTTAATTCTGTTTGAATTCGTGGCAGTTATCATTTGCCATAGAAAAAAATCTATATATAGATACACAGACAGACAGACAGACACTCACACACACACACACACACACTTTTCGGAAAATGACTTTTCTTCATGTTTTGACAGTAGTACGATTAGAATCAGCCCTTATCTCGAACATGATTTTTTTTTGTGATCTCCATTGCCTTAATGAAGAAAGCCTTTATCTCATTAATCAGGGGAAGAGTAAAGATGTGACTCTAATCCCACCTGTTGTTCTTTTTCTTAGTAGGCACATTTGTCTTCTATTAATATTCTAATATTTTCCCAAAAATCAGCCTGAGGTCTTGATTAGGGAAATGTGCTGCAATAATTATGCTAATTATACTTTTACATTTATGGTAAATGATCTTAAAATATGCACTTTTCATATAGCTTAGCCAACATCACCATTAGATTTTTGGACTGTTTTCAGTAATTCTGCCAGGATATCCTGAGACCCAATTAATTTTATTATTAAGGAATGTCACAGCTTGTTGATATATCTCCAAGCTAGTTTGTCTTTTGTGCACTAACATGACACTTCCTTAAAACTGGCTGAAATATTAAGTTTTAATTTCTAGCAGCTCTTGTTTATAATCATACTTCCATTGGTTTATGCAAATTGATGAATCACTTATTAATGGTGTCCAATTTCCAGTGACATAACTAAAGGCTCAAGGGCCCCTGGCAAAGTTTCAAAAATAAAAGACATACACATCCCCCATAATGCCACATTAGCCTCCTTTGACATTAAAAACCTGTACACAAACATCCCCATCTCTGAAACAATCACCATCCTACAAAACAAACTCAAACAGAACAACACACCAGATGAACTTATCAACGAAATAACAGAAACTCTGAAAATTATCACAAAACAAAACTACTTTACTTATAACAATAAATATTATACACAGAATGATGGTCTACCCATGGGCTCCCCCATATCCAGCATTCTAGCAGAAGTCTTCCTCCAACACTTAGAAAAAACAAAAATACTCACAAACAATGACAGACACTCACATAAAATACTATATTGGCACAGATACGTTGAGGACATTCTAATACTATACAGGGGGAAAAAAAGACAATGTGAACAGTTACTAATGCACATAAACAAAATACATAAAAACATAACCTTTACTGCCGAATACGAACACAACAATACCATAAACTTCTTAGACCTCTCCATCACAAAACTAGAACACAGGCACAAATTCAGTATATACAGAAAACCAACTACAACTGACACACTAATACACAACTCCTCCAATCACCCAATACAACACAAACTAGCTGCCTTGAGAACCATGATACATACACTTAACAACATCCCCTTAGATGAAAAAGACTACAAAGATGAACTAAACACGATAAAATATCTAGCAAAATCTAACAGATATGACAGAACAATAGTCAGTAAACTCCTACACAAAACACAAAACAAACAACAGACAAAGACAGAAAACAACAAATTCATAACACTAACATACATCAACAAACAAACTGAACAAATAGCCCACAAATTCAAAAAAGCAGGATACAGAATCGCTTACAAAACTACTAACAAAACAGAACACACACTATAAAAACACACACACAAAGCACAAAACAAATTCGATATACCCGGTGTTTACAAGCTAAATTGCTCAAATTGCAACAAATTCTACATAGGCCAGACAGGACGTAGCTTCAAACAGAGATACACTGAACACACAAAGGCACTCCACTCCACTACAGAATCCACCTTTGCAAACCATCTCATTGAAGCAAACCACACATACAAAAACATCGACAATAACATGAACATTCTACACGTACGCACAAAAGGCCGAAAACTAGACACTCTAGAACAACTGGAAATATACAAACTGTTAAAGTGTGGATTGAAGAAATATAAGAGTTTTCACAGTATAATAAAGTTTATTAAACCATACACAATACATACTTAATACACAGTACTACGACACGTGCTTCACTCACGGCGTCTTGTTACAAACTGAAAACTAACAAACTTATACATGCTCACGCGCATTACATATATTATACAATATAAATGTATTGCATATATCCAACACGCCTCCTTACATTTATATTGTATTTACAAATTCAATTTTTACAAATACACATTTCAAGTTCAACTTTTCAAGTTCAGCATAGTTCGAAATCTCTCAAACTTTTCTTTACATAATGACTTTGTAAATATATCAGCAATATTATCATCAGAATTTACCTTTACAACATTAATCATATTTTCTTTTATACATTCGTGTACATAATGGTAATGAACTTCAATATGTTTAGAATTTTTCGTAAAACTTCCATACTTTGCTAAACTTATCGCTCCCGAATTATCTTCAAAAATATTAATCGGTTTTTCTAAAGTTACATTAAACAATTTTAGCAATTCTTTCACAACTTTCAATTCAGTCACAGCTTCCGACAACGCTACATACTCTGCATATGTCGAAGCCTTTGTTACACACTTTTGTTTTCTAGACTTCCAATAAATTACATTACCAAATAATCGAATTACATAACCAGTTGTAGATTTTCTGTCCAAATGGTCACCAGCCCAATCGGCATCAACATAACAATCTATAATTTCAGAATTATCATTTCTTTTATAAGTCAATTTTAAATCTTTCGTTAAATACAAGTACTTTAATATTCGCAAAGCATATTTAAAGTGTGTTTCATTATAACAATTCTGATATCTACTTAAATAATTTACACTAAAGCTTATATCAGGCCTTGTAGCTGAGCTTATATATAATAATGCACCAATTAAATTTCTATATTGAATATTCCTTCCACAAATATCAGACTTTTCAACTTTTAAATTTACCTCCATAGGTGTATTATACATCTTACTGTTTTATAAATTATACTTTCTTACTAATGACTCAATATATTTTGTTTGACTTAATTTTATTCCACATTTACGGAACTCATACTCTACGGTAATACCAAGATATTCTTTAATTTTACCAAGATCTTTCATTTTAAATTTTTCTGATAAAAGTTTCTTAATATTTTGCATTTTTTCTTTGTTACGTCCACAAATTAATAAATCATCCACAAATATTAATAAATAAATAGTATCTTTTCCATTTCCAAAAGTATATAAACAATAATCTAAATTACTTTTCTTAACACCCAAACTTATTAAAAATTTATCAAGACATTCATACCAAGCTCTGGGACTTTCCTTTAAACCATACAAAGCTTTTATTAAGTTACACACTCTATTTGTACCATCCTCATAACCTTTTGGTTGATGGACATATACCTCAGAACTTACTTTACCATTTAGAAATGCAGTTTCTACATCCATTTGTTCAATAATTAGACCCATTTGACAACAGTATGATAATAAAATCTTTAAAGTTTGCATTCTCGCAACAGGAGAATAAACATCATCAATTTTATCGGTTTGCTGAAAACCTCTTACAGCTAACCTGGCCTTATAAGCATTGTCAGACTTTTTTGTATAAATCCATTTTACATCCAATATTTTTTTACCATTTACATTTTCAACTAATTGCCAAGTCTTATTTTTATTTAACGAATCAATTTCTTTATCCATAGCTTTTGACCAATACTTACTTTCATTGCTCTCAAGCGCCTCCTCAAATGTACTAGGAGTATCTGCTCTACAATAATTTGCAAAAATATTACTATTATATACATAATAATCTTCATATCTTTTTGGTGGGTTTCTTATGCGCTCAGATTTTTTTATTTTATTTTCATTTTCATCCCCTAGATTTTCATCTGTACCTTTAAAGCTATCATCAAGAGATTCATTATCTGAAGATTCATATACTTCTTCATCAGACTCACATTCATTCAAGCCAATACATTTTACATTTTCTTCAACAATATCAACATGTCTAGCCACTATTACTTTTCCATTAATTAGCACTCTATAACCAACTTCACTATAACCGATCAAAATTCCCATATCAGCCTTTTTATCCCACTTAGAAAATCTTTTTTGTTCCGGTTTTCTTACAAAAACTTTACTACCATATAAATGTAAATTTGAAACATTCGGTTTCGTCCCAAAAAATATTTCATAAGGAGTTTTCTTTTCTATAGTATTTGATAACGTACGATTTTTCAAATAAGTAGCAGCACAAACTATTTCAGGCCAGTATTTTTTATGGATTTGTGCTTCAGCTAATAAACAACGTGACATATCCATTATCGTTCTGTTAAACCGTTCTGCGGTTCCATTTAATTCATGTATGTAAGCAGGACAATTATTAATTATAATACCTTTTTCTTTGGCAAAATTATAAATATTACCATTTAAGTATTCTTTCCCATTATCACACCTCAAAAATTTAATTCTTTTACCCGTTAAGTTTTCACATTCATTTACATATTGAACAAGACAATTGAAAACTTCTACTTTAGACATCATGGTATAAACTTTAGCTATCTTACTGTAATCATCAATAAAGGAAATAAAGTATTTTTCCCCGTTTAGACCAGCTGTTTTAAAAGGTCCACACACATCAGTATGAACAATTTCTAAAATATCTTTTGCTCTTTTTCTATTATTTTCAAATGGAATATTATGCATTTTATTTTCAACACATATTTTGCACTTCATGAATTCTGATTCAAGTTCATTTGGAATACCACTTAACAATTTATGTTTACACAAAATATTCAAATAATTAAAATTTACATGGCCCAGCATACGATGCCACCTTTCTTTTTTACTCATATTATCACCATTTTTATTTGCAACATTTACCAATGACTCTACATTTTTTAATTTACTTTTCATCTTATATAGACCATTTTCTTTCCAAGCTACAGCTGTAGTATTTCCAAAATTATCAATAATTTTTGTCATTTTACCTTTAGAAATAATAGTATTATTTTCCGTTATTTTACCATAACTTATTAAATTTGTATGCATATCTTTAGCATAAAATACATTTTGCATGTTTACTTCATTTTTCTTACCAAAAAGATCAAAGTAACTTACCACATTACCAATTTTAGTTGCTTTTACAACTCTATTATCTCCCAAATAAACATTAACAGGTTCTTTAAGTATCATACATTTATCAAAATATTTATCATTATTTATTATATGGTCAGTACAACTGCTATCTAATAACCAATTAATCTCGCAATTATTAAACTTATCTTTATCTACCTTACTATTATGCGCCGTGTGATAGTCGACTCTTATAACCCATGCGCTCGTATCTGGATTCTTCTGCTGCGACTGAGTTGCTTGATGTGCTCTTGCACCTCGCTGACTTCGAAAATTGCCATGCCGTCTGGCGTAGTTACTTTTTTCGGTTTCTTGTCTGCCTCGTGGTGCTCGCCATGTATTGCTGCTGCCTGCCGCTTGGCCACCATATTTACAGTCTCTCTTGATATGACCAGTTTTGCCACATTGAAACCATGTTCGCAGTTGTCGACTTTTATCCGCCATGAATGCGTTAGATTTTCGTCCAGAATATTCATCTTTTTGATGCTTTATTTCAGTCATTTGAATTTTACTTTTCACATAATCCACAGTTTGATCTTCTTCTTTTAATGCGTCTATTAAATCGCCTATATAACTGTATGAATCCGGCAACGTATTTAACATATAATTTAATTTTTCTTTTTCTGACACAGTAGCACCCGCGTTTTTAAGCTCGTTCACAGTTTTTTCAAAATCACTGAAGAATGTCGCTGCATCAGTATAATTTTTAAGTCTTAATTTTTCCAATTTATTTCTATATACAATTTGCAATGCCGTAGACTTTTTCAAATACATTTCATCAAACTTTTGAATTATTTCATACGCCGTTGTTTTATCACTAATAAATTCCAATTGCTTATTCGTTATATTACTGTATATATAGTTCATAACCTTTAAATCATTATCGTCCCACGGGTCTTTATCCTGCGCCGTTTTTGCTCGTGTTATCACTTCATCACATTTTTTAAATTTCAAAAACAACACAATACGTTTTCTCCACATACTATAGTCCTCTCCATCAAACACTGGAATTGTAATGTCATTGTACTTCGCCATTTTTCCGTATCACAGCATGCGACAGCACAAAAAAAACGATACTATACTCACTTAAACTCTTGACCACAAGTTTATTAAACCACGCACCTCTGCTATCATGTTAAAGTGTGGATTGAAGAAATATAAGAGTTTTCACAGTATAATAAAGTTTATTAAGCCATACACAATACATACTTAATACACAGTACTACGACACGTGCTTCACTCACGGCGTCTTGTTACAAACTGAAAACTAACAAACTTATACATGCTCACGCGCATTACATATATTATACAATATAAATGTATTGCATATATCCAACACAAACACACGAAAACAAATAAAAACGACATCCTAAACGAACAAACACAATTCAAATCACATGCATTATTCGAACATATCTCACCCCACACACACAGCATCGATCTTTCGAAATTCTATTCCGTCGCCCACAACAGGACGGACAGCGCTACCAGCGGCAGCCTCTGAAGAAGCCTTTTAAAGGTGAAAACCGGTTCAGGTTGTAAGGTAAAACTTAATGTTTTTACTTATAAAAAACTTTGTTTTCCGAGTTGTTAATATAATAGTTGTATTTAGTTAAGTAACGGACACGTCATGGACAATGAAATCCAGGAGAATATTTTTGTCAGTGTAAAAGAAAAGAACGTTGGTCCTCTTTACCTTGTGGACCCCTAGATTCTTGTTAGTCTACCATCAGAATATTCTATATCTTTTAATTCATTGAAGATCTCCTAGTATATTCCTGTTTTTTCTCCTCTGTAGTCCTTTGCATAACCCAGTAGATCAGAGTGATAAATAATATTGGTGTCACTCACCATATTGATGTTAATTTGTTGTGTTAAGTTTCCATCGTGCAACATTCTTGGTGTTGTGGTTTAACAAATTAATATTGTTTTCACAAATTTGTCTGAAGACCAAATATTTGAATGGGTTTCCACAATTCCTCTCCATGGACTCCCCTTCATAAAGTCAATAAAATTATATATGAGTCCCTTCCATCTAAATACTGTTTTATGGTTATTCAAAGAGTACATATTTGATCCTTGCATAATTTGTTAGTTGTAAACCATTCTTAGTTTGGCCTTATGACGGCTCCTACTTTGTTCTAAATTGAGTTGAACATGTTGTGATTTATTTACAACACATTAGGGTTAACACATATAAAGCATATAGAAAGTAAAATTGATAAGCAGAGCTTGGAGGAAGATAACATATGTAAGGTTGCAACACATTTGGTAAATCTTCTTTCTTGGTATTTTAACAATAATTACTCCTATCCATTCCTTTGATAGTTTCTCTTCTCTCCATATATTATTAAAAAATTACCATAAAGTTTCTGTCTTTTCTTCCATGTTGGTTTGAATAATTCTCCCACAATATCATCTGAACTAGCTGCTTTTCCATTACTATTAAAATTATTATTTTTTTATATTGTTGCATACTTCTTGCTACTACTTCTCAGTTAAGATTACTTGTATAAGTAAGTGGTTTACAAGTAACTTCATCTTCTATATCTTCGGTTATAGATTCTCTCTATAAAATAGGCCTTTTATTTTTCTATAATATCTCCATGTGCAGTCAGCAAACATCCTTGTTTTATTTTGTAAATTGTCAGGCTTCCATTTCTCAGACACACTGAAATTTCTGTACATTTAATGGTGTTTCTGTACAGAATTCTCTTGTTATCTTTGTACTTCTTTTGCAAAGTTACCATAATAATTTACATGATCTTTCTTTTAGCACTTCATTTAATTTGCTTTGGTTTTTCCTTATATTCTTCTATTGTTTAGTTATGCTTCTCTGCTTCTTTCACCTCTTTTTTATTATTTTTGTTTTGCCTTCTCTCTTCAGTTTTAGCCCAAATTTCCTTAGATATCCATGGTTTGATAATTTTTGTTTTCCTTACATAATACCTATTCAGCAGTTACTTTAGTGATGATTTTTAGAATTATCAAACATTCTTTTCCTCATTAAAACTCTTTTCAAAAACTCTCCTTTTATGCTCTGCTACCAGTTTTCACCTTCTTCATTAATGCAGACTGCAGTCTTACTTTCAACTTTGCCCCTAATAGTGTGTGGTCCAGTGCTACGTCACCCCTCAGTACCCTTATAACTAAAGGAAAACTTCTTCATCTTCTGTCAGTTGCTATATGAACTTTGAATGTGTGTGTGTGTGTGTGTTTTTTACTAAAGGAACGTCAGATTGTTTTAAAAATTTTTGTATAAAGGAAATTACTTGCAATCAAGAACACATTCTAGATGTAGAAATTTATTAATAATTATCCATTTTCATTTTGTATACCTACTCTTTCCTTACCTATAGCAGTCTCCTTCTAACATTAATAAGTTTCTATTTTGGCATTCACATCACCTAATGGTATAATGATGTCTCTTTTATGTTTATTTTATATTTTTTTCACATGACTCTTGCAACTGATCATATAATTGTTTTTTCACTTGAATTTCTTTGTCACTTGTTGGTGCGTAAGCACAATGTATAGAATCTTCTTTTTAAATAGGGAATTGTTAGTCTGTCAGTTACTCCTTCCCAATCCCTAAGTGCATATTAGCTTATTTTTCCCACACACAAAGTATAAATCCTACTCACAAAATCACATATTGCTATTTTTCTTATCCTGAATATAATAAATGTACACCAGAGATCAGATTTCATTTTCCTTTTTCTTTTCCATCACATTTCACTAAGCCCCAATGAATCTACAGTAAAACTTGTCCAAGACGGAACGTGAATAAGGCGGAAATTTGCCCAATGTGAACAAATTCTCTAGTCCCGGCATATAGAATAGGCACTATAGTGTTATTTATTTTCTATAATGCGGAATCTGCCCAACGCGGAAACGGAAAGCAATATTTCAAGAATTTATTAAAAAGTACTTGTATAATGCGGAAAATGTGTCAAAATGATTTTGCACTCCCTACCTTTTACTGTTTCATTTGAGAATTAATGTTAGTCAGGTAGTCATTGTTCAGACAAGTAGCTTCATACCGCAAGAATACATAGAACAAGGTCAAATACCTGCCTCTCTATTGTATCGAAAAATGTTAAGAGGATTAGAAAGCTGGTAGGTAAACAATAAATTGACGCTTACTAAGGATCATTAACTTAATGCCTAACAGTTATAGGGACAAAGAAAGAAAGAGAGAGAGTGAGAGGAGGGGGAATTGAACTTTCCAATTCATGGAAAAGCCCAAACTTTTCAGTGTCCATGTTCAGTAACTGGAATTTCAATAAACCGGTCAGTTCATTTTTGCATCATGGCTAAATCGTACGTGGTGTTGTCGCTAAACGAAAAAGTTAGTCATAGAAGCTAAGGAAAACTCTCGGTACAGGAAAAAAAGATGTGGTTCAAGTGTGGCAAAATGCAAATCTACAACACGCTTAAACAAAAAGATAAAATAATGAACGAGTGGCTGCAAGGAAACGGTCGAATGAAAAGGAAGGCAAAGATAACCGGCAACGAGGAAATCAACGAGGTAGTGTGGGAGTGGTTCACCAACGCAAGGTCAAAAAACATTCATATATCCGGTCCAATGCTCCAAAGTGAAGCTCTCGCAGTAGCCAAATCTCTCAGAAACGATCAGTTTAAGGCATCTACAGGATGGCTAGACAGTTTTAAGAAGAGGCACAATATTGTGTGGAACGAAGTTTGTGGGGAATTTAAGGATGTGGATGAAAGTGTGGTAAGTGAGTGGAAACCAAAACTGTTAGCATTGATTTCACCATATGAACCTAAAAACATTTACAATGCAGACGAAACAGGATTGTTTTTCTGGGCATTACCAACAAAATCACTTGCGGTTAAGGGAGAAAAGTGTGCTGGGGGCAAAATGTCCAAAGAAAGACTCACAGTGTTATTGTATGGGAATATGGTGGGAGAAATGGAAAAGCCTCTCGTGATTGGAAAGGCAGCAAAACCGAGATGTTTCAAGAACCTGAAAATTAATAATCTACCGGTGGTTTGGAGACACAATAAAAAAGCTTGGATGACTGCTGCTACAATGGAAGAGTGGTTAAATGGGTTCAATGCAAAAATTCATATAGCAACTGACAGAAGATGAAGAAGTTTTCCTTTAGTTATAAGGGTACTGAGGGGTGACGTAGCACTGGACCACACACTATTAGGAGCAAAGTTGAAAGTAAGACTGCAGTCTGCATTAATGAAGAAGGTGAAAACTGGTAGCAGAGCATAAGAGGAGAGTTTTTGAAAAGAGTTTTAATGAGGAAAAGAATGTTTGATAATTCTAAAAATCATCACTAAAGTAACTGCTGAATAGGTATTATGTAAGGAAAACAAAAATTATCAAACCATGGATATCTAAGGAAATTTGGGCTAAAACTGAAGAGAGAAGGCAAAACAAAAATAATAAAAAAGAGGTGAAAGAAGCAGAGAAGCATAACTAAACAATAGAAGAATATAAGGAAAAACCAAAGCAAATTAAATGAAGTGCTAAAAGAAAGATCATGTAAATTATTATGGTAACTTTGCAAAAGAAGTACAAAGATAACAAGAGAATTCTGTACAGAAACACCATTAAATGTACAGAAATTTCAGTGTGTCTGAGAAATGGAAGCCTGACAATTTACAAAATAAAACAAGGATGTTTGCTGACTGCACATGGAGATATTATAGAAAAATAAAAGGGCTATTTTATAGAGAGAATCTATAACCGAAGATATAGAAGATGAAGTTACTTGTAAACCACTTACTTATACAAGTAATCTTAACTGAGAAGTAGTAGCAAGAAGTATGCAACAATATAAAAAAATAATAATTTTAATAGTAATGGAAAAGCAGCCAGTTCAGATGATATTGTGGGAGAATTATTCAAACCAACATGGAAGAAAAGACAGAAACTTTATGGTAATTTTTTAATAATATATGGAGAGAAGAGAAACTATCAAAGGAATGGATAGGAGTAATTATTGTTAAAATACCAAGAAAGAAGATTTACCAAATGTGTTGCAACCTTACATATGTTATCTTCCTCCAAGCTCTGCTTATCAATTTTACTTTCTATATGCTTTATATGTGTTAACCCTAATGTGTTGTAAATAAATCACAACATGTTCAACTCAATTTAGAACAAAGTAGGAGCCGTCATAAGGCCAAACTAAGAATGGTTTACAACTAACAAATTATGCAAGGATCAAATATGTACTCTTTGAATAACCATAAAACAGTATTTAGATGGAAGGGACTCATATATAATTTTATTGACTTTATGAAGGGGAGTCCATGGAGAGGAATTGTGGAAACCCATTCAAATATTTGGTCTTCAGACAAATTTGTGAAAACAATATTAATTTGTTAAACCACAACACCAAGAATGTTGCACGATGGAAACTTAACACAACAAATTAACATCAATATGGTGAGTGACACCAATATTATTTATCACTCTGATCTACTGGGTTATGCAAAGGACTACAGAGGAGAAAAAACAGGAATATACTAGGAGATCTTCAATGAATTAAAAGATATAGAATATTCTGATGGTAGACTAACAAGACCTTGGGGTCCACAAGGTAAAGAGGACCAACGTTCTTTTCTTTTACACTGACAAAAATATTCTCCTGGATTTCATTGTCCATGACGTGTCCGTTACTTAACTAAATACAACTATTATATTAACAACTCGGAAAACAAAGTTTTTTATAAGTAAAAACATTAAGTTTTACCTTACAACCTGAACCGGTTTTCACCTTTAAAAGGCTTCAGAGGCTGCCGCTGGTAGCGCTGTCCGTCCTGTTGTGGGCGACGGAATAGAATTTCGAAAGATCGATGCTGTGTGTGTGGGGTGAGATATGTTCGAATAATGCATGCGATTTGAATTGTGTTTGTTCGTTTAGGATGTCGTTTTTATTTGTTTTCGTGTGTTTGTATATTTCCAGTTGTTCTAGAGTGTCTAGTTTTCGGCCTTTTGTGTGTACGTGTAGAATGTTCATGTTATTGTCGATGTTTTTGTATGTGTGGTTTGCTTCAATGAGATGGTTTGCAAAGGTGGATTCTGTAGTGGAGTGGAGTGCCTTTGTGTGTTCAGTGTATCTCTGTTTGAAGCTACGTCCTGTCTGGCCTATGTAGAATTTGTTGCAATTTGAGCAATTTAGCTTGTAAACACCGGGTATATCGAATTTGTTTTGTGCTTTGTGTGTGTGTTTTTATAGTGTGTGTTCTGTTTTGTTAGTAGTTTTGTAAGCGATTCTGTATCCTGCTTTTTTGAATTTGTGGGCTATTTGTTCAGTTTGTTTGTTGATGTATGTTAGTGTTATGAATTTGTTGTTTTCTGTCTTTGTCTGTTGTTTGTTTTGTGTTTTGTGTAGGAGTTTACTGACTATTGTTCTGTCATATCTGTTAGATTCTGCTAGATATTTTATCGTGTTTAGTTCGTCTTTGTAGTCTTTTTCATCTAAGGGGATGTTGTTAAGTGTATGTATCATGGTTCTCAAGGCAGCTAGTTTGTGTTGTATTGGGTGATTGGAGGAGTTGTGTATTAGTGTGTCAGTTGTAGTTGGTTTTCTGTATATACTGAATTTGTGCCTGTGTTCTAGTTTTGTGATGGAGAGGTCTAAGAAGTTTATGGTATTGTTGTGTTCATATTCGGCAGTAAAGGTTATGTTTTTATGTATTTTGTTTATGTGCATTAGTAACTGTTCACATTGTCTTTTTTCCCCCCTATATAGTATTAGAATGTCCTCAACGTATCTGTGCCAATATAGTATTTTATGTGAGTGTCTGTCATTGTTTGTGAGTATTTTTGTTTTTTCTAAGTGTTGGAGGAAGACTTCTGCTAGAATGCTGGATATGGGGGAGCCCATGGGTAGACCATCATTCTGTGTGTAATATTTATTGTTATAAGTAAAGTAGTTTTGTTTTGTGATAATTTTCAGAGTTTCTGTTATTTCGTTGATAAGTTCATCTGGTGTGTTGTTCTGTTTGAGTTTGTTTTGTAGGATGGTGATTGTTTCAGAGATGGGGATGTTTGTGTACAGGTTTTTAATGTCAAAGGAGGCTAATGTGGCATTATGGGGGATGTGTATGTCTTTTATTTTTGAAACTTTGCCAGGGGCCCTTGAGCCTTTAGTTATGTCACTGGAAATTGGACACCATTAATAAGTGATTCATCAATTTGCATAAACCAATGGAAGTATGATTATAAACAAGAGCTGCTAGAAATTAAAACTTAATATTTCAGCCAGTTTTAAGGAAGTGTCATGTTAGTGCACAAAAGACAAACTAGCTTGGAGATATATCAACAAGCTGTGACATTCCTTAATAATAAAATTAATTGGGTCTCAGGATATCCTGGCAGAATTACTGAAAACAGTCCAAAAATCTAATGGTGATGTTGGCTAAGCTATATGAAAAGTGCATATTTTAAGATCATTTACCATAAATGTAAAAGTATAATTAGCATAATTATTGCAGCACATTTCCCTAATCAAGACCTCAGGCTGATTTTTGGGAAAATATTAGAATATTAATAGAAGACAAATGTGCCTACTAAGAAAAAGAACAACAGGTGGGATTAGAGTCACATCTTTACTCTTCCCCTGATTAATGAGATAAAGGCTTTCTTCATTAAGGCAATGGAGATCACAAAAAAAAATCATGTTCGAGATAAGGGCTGATTCTAATCGTACTACTGTCAAAACATGAAGAAAAGTCATTTTCCGAAAAGTGTGTGTGTGTGTGTGTGTGAGTGTCTGTCTGTCTGTCTGTGTATCTATATATAGATTTTTTTCTATGGCAAATGATAACTGCCACGGATTCAAACAGAATTAAATAATTTTTTGTTTATTTACTCAAGGAATTTTAGAGGACTCAAGGTCTGTTGATTTTGGTGAAGATCGGTTAAGGGGAAGGGGTAGTTTACCTGCAATGTTTTACATTTTAACAGGATAAAGTACTTAATTTTGAAAATAAAGTATCCTGAAAAGAAGGCAATATAATAATCCACTGTAAAATGTGTAACAAAATATTAAACTTTGCTCAAGTTTATTTTGTTTTATGCCCCACTGTTGTGAGCGTCAATTTTGTAACAAAATAAAAATTTTGTTAAATTTATAAAAATATTATTATTTTTTTTGTCTTTATTTAACTTATTTATTATTTATTAATTAATTTTTGTATCGTATTCGTGTAAATTTTAATTCGTTTATTTAAATTTTTGTCAAATTATGTCACTTTGTGTAATTAGAATTATGTTCTGCGTTAATAGGATTGTCTCCGGCACTGATCGATTAGCGGTTCTTCTTTATTCTAAAGGTGTTCTCCTCCAGTAGTTGGTAATTGCCGCTTTTCTGGTAGTCCGGTTCTTAATTATTATCCTATACTATTCTATTTATATTTTTTATAAATAAATAGAAATCAATTTTATAGAATTCCAATTTTTATTGACAAAATAATAATGGATCGATTTTAAATCGATTATTCAACAGTTAAATTATCGACTCATTCCTCAGGGCGAATGAGTAGTTTTATATAAATTATTAATCTTGATTCACAGGTTCTTTGAGCTGTTATGTTAGAATAGTCAGAGAAAGGGCAAAGTCTGGAAAGTATAACACTTACAATTACAAGCTTAATGATCCAAAAATACAAAGATATTATTTAATATATAATGGTTAGTAATATAAAAGTTTATGCGAACCCACGCAATGTCGAAGTCTGGTTGTGGCTGCACAGAGAATTGTGGGAATTCAAAGATGGCCGCTTCGTGCTGCATATGTTGACCCAACGTCTGCACAATGGAAATCTCTTCAAATAAATGTTGCTTTTCCAAGTTTTCTTCGTCTCAGCAGTAGTGGTTAATTACTCTGGTGATAGTGCAGTTGTCCTGGATCAGTGTTCAGTGATTCGTTTCGGTAATTTGTGTTGAATAATGTTTTTATTTCACTTCATTCCATAAGGTCGATAATGGCAGATTTTGTCTTGATATTCGGAATTATCGTTTATGTATGTTAAAATTGTTATTGCACCTTTTACTGTTCAATATTGGTTCACTTTTATAGTTATAATGGTTTAATTCACTGAATTTAATAGTTATTCAAGGTTTTGTCAAAATTCGCGATTTTACATTGAATAGGCTTGGTTGATACTCGCCATCTTTCTTCTTCCTTCGCTATAAGTGAATATTCGCGAGCTCTCGTTCTGATGTGAACTACTCAACGTATAATAATCAACTGTTGAACTTTCTTCTTCATCCGAAACGTCTTAGCCCATTTAATATTAAAAAGACACTGTTTTAAATCTCTAACATTTCCGCTTACATGGTTGATTTTTACATTATATGAATGAATACATTTTTACTATTATTTAATTGTATTAAATACCTAACACAAATTCTCTTTCTTTAGTTAATTCTACGTGATTTAATACCAAATATGATACTTTTACAATGTTTTTCATCTCGAAATGCCTTATTTACAGTATTTTTACATGTAGGCCTAAAATTTTACTTCCTGTCACATTAAATGGTTTACAATCTTTATGAATTTATAATTATTATTGAACAAGATCCCTGATTGAAATAAAATGTTTATTTTTCCTTAATTCCTTGTAATTTTATGAATTAGTTATCTTTTTTAAATTATATCTTTAATTTAAATCTTCCCCTTATGTTCCAGTGTTATTACCCTTGCATTTTTTCTAATAATCCTTTATACATTTCTTCAATATCTTTATAAAGTATTGGTAGTGATTATACACTGTGTTGGATTTACATTATACAAATTTCATCAATTTACTTAATTTATTTTACTTATTTATCATTGATAAGGTTGTTGAGATTTACCATTTGTCCAGATTTTAGTTTTGTTCACATATAATGTTTTATGACTATTACAGCTTGCTTATACCCCTTCTGACTTTCTATTCTTATATAATCTTAATTAAAATTCTCTTACTTAACTACATTAACATTTAGCTTTGATTAATAACAAATATTTTAAAACAAAAGAGTTGTACACAAACTCAGACATTTCAGTCTTGATTAATACTAGTAATAATAAATATCTTATAATAAAAGAATGGTATTCAAACTCAGACATTTCAGCCTTGATTAATACTATTAAACATAATAAATATTTTAGAATAATGAAAAACATTATACTCTATTTCCAACATTTAAGTATAGAGTTCATTGACCTTATTATAAACAAAACACATCTGTCCCTTCATTATTTAAAGTATTTCTTAAAACTAATTTTGTGCAGTCTTGGCTGTTTTGGTTTATTTTGGGGATGTACCCTTTGTCACTTCACTTATTTAATGCCTGCTCTTGTTTTATCTCTGTCATTTTAATGAATGTTGTTAGATAAAGAGTGGCACTCACTTAGAAACATTTGTAGTCTATTTTCATAATAATATTCTTCAAAATATCTTCTGAATTCAATACAAAACTTTAAAGTTGTATAAAGGCACTAATTCACTTAGTTTATGAATTTAAACATTGACACATGAAGTTTATTTAACATAATAAAATAACTTGCACTGGTCCCCTGTTATTCTTTGCTCTTATCTCTAATCAGTTTTATAGTCTTATAAGATCAAGAATCTTATTTATATAGGATTATGAAGATTTGTTTTTTCCATTATATAAATAATTTCCACTGGTTCACTTTTAATTCTACCTTTAGACACTTTTGTTTATATCTACTTTACATTATTTTTTATTTTAGGTGTTATACTTTCATTAGTTACATATACTCTCTTTTGCGGTTTAGTTTTTTCTTATTACTGGGTTTGCTTTGGGTATTTCCCTACTTCATTTTATTCTTCTACGTGGTTTCTTCCAATTTCAGTCCTATTATTAGTTATGTCGGTTTGTTCTGGGTATTGCCTTGGTTACTCCTATCCTACCTGGGTAATTTCTTACTTTATCTTGGCTTTTGGTTTTATTTTTTATTACTCATTTATATTGCATAGTTGTTTTTAATTGAGATACTTTCTTCAGACTATGAATGGCACTTTACGGTGGTTCTTAATAGTTTTTTATTGTATTTTTCTTTGATTTCATTTTAATTTTATTTTATTTATGATCATTATTTCGTTCATTATAATGTGGATAATCTGTCATGCTACAAATATAGATGAAATATTTTAATATATTTTTTATTTTAGTATCTTAATCTTATGCCTCACTGTTGGGATCGCCACTCTTTAATATATTTCTTCAACGGGTTATTTACCACACGTTGTATGCGCCACTCTGTAATAAATTATCTCTCTTCGTTACGTCTTATTTAATTACGCCCCACTGTTGTAGGTGCTACTCTATAATATCTCTGTGCTTAGGGTATTTTAATAAGCCACACGTTGGTAGTGTCACTCTTTAACCCTTCGTGTATTGATAGGATGAGAGAGATTGTATTTGTCGGCTAGTGCTGTTTTGAATTTTCCCGCACTTCTGGTTAACTCGGTGATCAGCTCTAACCGTATTCTGGCAGTTGTAGGTTATTTTATTTCTAGTCGTCGGCGAGGCTATATTCGCCTATGTACCTGCTCACTCCCACTAATACCTGTAAACAAACTCTTATCCTATTTGCAAGTATGAAATGGTAACTCTGTTATTGGTAATTATTGATTTTTTATTTTTCAGCTTATTTGGTTAAACAAAAGTAAATGGTTCAGTCTTGGATCGACCTTGACAGGTTCTTATCGATTCGTTATTCGAATCCGACCTTCAACGAGTTGCAAATAACTATAATGTAAATTTAATAATCTCAGGGCTTGGGTTCTTTGGGCTGTTAAGAAGTCAGAAATGTTTAAAAAGGCGTACAACACATTACAAATACCTTAAAATAGGAAATCTTAATTATTAGTGTTAACGAGTATGAATGTTATGTTTTTAACTAACTGCGTCAACGACACTTTGTCTGCACTGGCAAATAGCCACTCAACAAGATGGCCGCCCTGGTTAGTTAACCAAACGACATGTGCTTCCTGTGTTTTTTTGTTTAAATAAAATGTTATTATTGTTAACCACCGTATTAATGTTCAGTGGTTATTCCAATTATCACTGTAGATACGTAGTTTATATAGTGTAGTGAAGTTGATCTATGTGTAGTGTTGTTACCAAATTACTTCGGAATTATATTTACGTCACTTGTATAATGCAGCCAGCCAACTCTCTAGGATTTTTTGATGTTGGTGTAGATTTAAGCTTCCATCGGTCAGTGGTAGTTCTTTTATTTTCTCTATATGTTTTTAGGTATGTTCTCCTCTTCTCTGGTTTTGTTTAGGTCATTAATTTAGTGTAAGTTTGATTTTTTTTAATCTTCACTCTAAGCGTCAGCTATACGGTTTTTGACCCTTTCTATCTGGCGTTCAACAATACAATAATATTTCTTCTCGTCTTAGTAACGGTTTTTTGACCAGTAAACTCTGTTTTTGATTGGTCAGTTTGCACGAACTTGAGGTCAAGCGGTATATAGTACTGAAAATCATATCCTTGCCTTCCATGTCAAAAAATACTCCTTTTTTACCTTTTGTTTAAGTTAATATTAATTTACAGAGTTTTGTTCCTATTACAAAGATCTACATTTTGATATATAATTTTATATGGGTTAACTTTATAATAGGCGTTTTTTCACCTTTACAAGAATTCTAAATCTGGACCATAGTACTGCCCTGACTTTTATTATACAATACTTAATTTTTTGTCGGACTAATTTAATTTGATTCACAATTGTTCTAAAACTTGTCTCTTACTTAAATTTTGGTCCTTCTTTGTTATTATTTTCTTATATTGATTTGGTAACTTAATCATTTCTGACATTATCTTATTTTATATTACATGTTTGGCCTAGGCCTTAAATTTAATTTCAGTGTCATGTTCTAATTCACATTAATTATTAGGTGTTTTTTTTTTGAACCCTTTTGCCTGATTACATTTGTTTACAGCTTATTACATGAGCTTTGACCCTTAACATATCCTAACAATATTTATGAATTAACACAAAATCTCTTAACATACTAATTTAAAGTGTTGCCTTCATGGCCAAGATTACATTCATTTATGAACAAACAATAACATAAACTATTTAGTGTACCATAATACCAATTTCTTTCCCATACTATTAAGCTTTACTAGTTGACTATCAATGTATTGTTTATATGGGCCCTTTTTAGGTATTATATTATGGTAACACACATTTTCTATTTTGCCAATAGGTTTAGTACAATTTTCTCCTGTTACTACTGATTTATAAACAATAAACAACATTGGCTTTGGTATAACAAATGAACATAATTAAATAATGTTAAGGCCTTCATTAACATCTCATTATAAAGTAGGACCTATTACTTAGTCTACTGTTAATATAATTTGTGGTCTCCTCTTTAAAAATAAACCACATGCGTTAAAACCATTGAAACTCTAATAACTAATATTGCCTTTTATTAACTGTTTATTTTACACTGACATATTTGTTCCCTTGCACTTAAAGTAATTGGAGGTGTTATTGATCCTTACAGCCTTTTTCTGCATAATCAATGATCATCTCTTTTTTTTCACTTTCTTACACTTATACACTTTTCATGAGTTTATGTCTTATATTCTATGGTACATAGTTTTTATTTATTACACTTTTGTGTTGTACTTTTATTTTACATGGTTAAATATTTGAGTCTGACTATTCTGACTTTTTATCATTTGGATTATTTTGGTTACTTATTTGGGGCTCCCATTATGTCACATTACATAAATGCTCCCCCTCCAAGACATGGTTATTTTTACAAAACTGTGGTTTGGGGAAAATATGCTGTTACCTTAACTGTTCCTTCTTTATTCGTGGTATTTTTTCATTTCAGTGACGTTATATGTCCCCTTTATCTTCTTGGTATTTGGGTTCACGAGTACGTAGGTGTTGTTGTTATTGTTTTTACTTATTGGGAACGGTCCACGATATAATAGCAGCAACTTCTTCATTATGCCTTCTGCCCCGCTCGGCTGCTATCTGTTTCTGATTAACGCTTTCTCTCCAACCTCAAACTTGATTTCGTGTGTTCCCCTTTTGTCCCGTCTTCTCTTCTTTAATTCTATTTTATGTAATATCCGGTTGTACACTCGGGTTAAATCTACTCCTTCACTCGGCATTTCTGGAAAGTTTATTATTTCAGTTATTTGTCAGGGTGGTGGCTTGTTGAACATCATTTGGTACGGACTGATTCCCAGGGTTTCGTAGCATGCTAAATTCAAATACATTTCTGCGGTACGGATATATTCACTCCATAGTCTATGGTTCTCGTGGCAGTATGTCCTGAGGATTCTACCCACTTCTCATAGTACTCTCTCGGCAGGATTGCTCGAAGGGTGGTATATAGATGTTTTATAAGTTTTAATATTTTTATTCAGCTTTTTCTCTCTCCATTTCCTACCTTTGAACTGAGTTCCATGGTCAGTGATGATGGTTTCTGGGGTTCCAACATCAATTACATATTTTTCATTGATTACTTTAATAATGACATTTGTTGACGCTTTACTGATTGGGTATAACTTCGTGTACTTAGAAAAGTGATCCCACACTATTATGATATATACTTATATCGACGCCTACCTCCACTTCGGGGAAATGGCCCGCAGATGTCGAGAAATATTTTCTCCAGTTTCCTGTTTGAAGTGATTGTTATTAGCGCTCCTTCCTTCCTGGAGTTGTTTACTTTAACTTTTTGTCAAATGACACATCTTCTCACAATTTGCCGAACTCTTTTATTTATACCTTTTATGAATACGTGCTCTTCTAGTGCACTGACCACCTTTGCGGGTCCCATATGACCATACATATGATGATAATTATCAATTAGTCTCTGTTCCAATGATTTTGGGATATATAATTTCCATTGGTTATTTTTAGTATTGGGCTTAGTAAATATTAGTTCTTTATGTAGCTGGTAAAATGGTGTTATCTTTAAGTCATTATTCAGGATGCGTTCTCTGATCCGAGCTAATTTTTGGTCTGTGACTTGTTCTTCTTGGATCCTACCCAGTATATTTGCAAGTTCTTTTTTACTTATTACTGTGTAGTACACCTTCCCGATGTCTTCTCTATCTACATCAAAAGTGCCCTTTTCCAAGTTCACTCTCGTTAGAGCGTCCGCAACAGTGTTCTTTTTTCTGGGTATATATTCCCACGTGATGTGGTATTCTTGTAATGCCAAGATCCAGCGAGTCAATCTCCCATGGCTTAACTTGCATCTTTGCAGGAAGGAAATAGATTTGTGGTCGGACCTTAACGTGATGGGATATCCTAATATATAAGTTCGGAACTTATTGCAAGCGAAGACTACACTCAGTAGCTCCTTTTCTGTGACGTTGTAGTTATGTTCACTCTGGTTAAGCACACGACTGGCGAAACTGATAACTAGGTGGTATCCCTCATCACTCTCTTGGTAGAGCTCTGCTCCTAGACTCACGTCACTTGCGTCGCAATTAATAAAGAATCTTCGGTTGAAATCGGGATGGTGAAGCATGACCTTCTCTAGAAATTTTTCTTTAATTGTGTTGAACGTTTGGTCATCTTCTTCACCCCACTTCCGCTTGTATTTCGAGGATAATAAATGCTTAAAACGGGATGTTAATTTAGAATAATCTTTTTGAAACTTTCGGTAGTAGTTGCAAATCCCCAAGAATGATTGTAACTGTCTTACATTTCTTGGTTGTGGGAAATTCTGGATTGCCTCTACCTTTTCCGGAGATGTTGTTATCCCTGTTTCAGTGAGTATGAAACCGAGGAAGCTCAATTTATTTGTAAGCAGTTGTGATTTTTCTAACTTGAGTGTGATATTATTCTCTGCTAATCTATGTAATACCATCTCTGCCCGTTTGCAATGTTCTTCCCAAGTTTTGGTTGTTATAAGTAAGTCATCCACATATACTGTGCAAACTCCAACACCTCCCTGCCTAAAACTTAATCCATCACCTTTACAAATACCGCTACTGAATTTATTAGCCCAAATGGGAGTCTTTTAAAGTGATAATTTCGGCCCTCGAAGATAAAAGCTACATATTTTCTGCTGTGTGGGTGCAGTTCGACCTGCCAGTATCCACATACTGCGTCTAAGATGGTCATATATTTGCAATCCTTGAATTTCTTCATGATCTCCTCGATCTCACCCGGTGACGTCCTGTCGTTAATAATATATTTATTGATTTGTCGTGCGTCTAGGCACAAACGTACCATCCCATCTTTTTTTTTGCACTGCGACAATTGGACTCGTGAACGGTGATGAACTACTTTCAATTATATCCTGGTCAATCATCTGTTGTATCTCCTTCCTTACTGCTGCTTTCAAGGACTGTGCAATAGGGTATGATTTTTTATTAAAGTTTATTGGATGGTTGAAAGTCAGTTCACTTATACAGTTTTAGCTTTACCGGGCAAATTTGAAAAAATGTTTTTGTACTTATTAAATACCACTACCAGTTGATCTTTCTGTTCTGTATTTATCTTCTCTGTATTTGTAACTTGAAATGAATATATTTCTTGTAACTTCTGAATCCATATCTCTTCTTTTGGATAGTCTGATTCATGGTTCAATGTCTTATTATCCTCCCTATCATTATAAATCAAGGTGAACGTTTGCCGATCGTGAGTGGTACAATTTCGGCCTACAATCTCACTCAACCATTGACCTTGTTCATGGTACAGCGTTACCTTCCCACTGCCCATATCAATAACAGCTGAGTGCCACTGTAGCGTATCACACCCAATCATAACTTTGAATGGTAGCCCTTGGGCTACTAAGAACACCATTGGAATCATTTTATCTTTACTAGATACTTCTATTTGTACCTGTTTCGTGATGGACTTATTTGCTTTTCCTGTTGCTCCCATGATTATCATATTACTAACTGGTAGTGCAGGTATGTTTTCTTTACATGCATCTTTAATTCTGTTAAACTCTGTTTGATCTATTAGTGATATATTTGTCCCAGTATCAACCATTACTTCTGTCATTACCCCTTGCAACTTAGCAGTAATGAATATAATCTGAGTGTTATTGTTATTTGTAGAGGATGACACTTCTTCCATTAAATCATCTCAAATGTTCTTCAAGTAGTTATTTTCCATATAGATAGTTTCATTAATAGCACACCCGTCCAATTCTCGCAGTGGTGGGCCAGTCTCTGTTCTCACTGCCGCATCTAGTTTTCCGGCCTCTCCTGAGGTTGGTTACCTTGGACAATCTCTTCTTGGTTTCTTGGATGTTTATCTTCTACACTCCTATTCCTAGGTTGGTTTCTTCTGTCATTACCTTGGTATCCTCTACCATTGTCAAAATTCCTTCTCCCTTTCCTATACCTATTATTATTATTATTATTATTATTATTATTACCATTTCGGTTGTAATTGTCATTATTATTATTATTATGATAGTTACGGTTATTATACGTATTACTATTGTGATTATTATTATGTTGGTTATGGTCGTTCCTATTGGCATGGTTTGTCCTTTGATGCTGCTCACGATTTTGTTCCTCCCTATTAAAAGTCATTCGTTCATATTGTCTTCTCGACCTTCTGTAATAATCTTGCTGTTCATAATCCCCCAGCAATGCTTCCATGGCTGATATGGTCTTGATCTGACAGCAAAGTCTAGCCTGGATGATCCCTTCATCAAAATGATAGGCCATTTTATTTACTAGACATTCTTCCGAAATGTGTGGTTCCAACTTACGAGCTACACACACCTTACCCAGGAAATAGGCTGTTGGTGACTGGCCTAGATTGGGATTATATTTTCCATTACTGAGATTATCTCTCACTATATTTTGTATTGACTCAGACCAGTATTTGGACCGAAAAGCTCGTTTAAATTCTTCATAGGTGTTAATTTCATTCCTTACCACCGACCACCAATTGTCTGTTATTCCTTTGAAACCGTCATCCAACAAGGTCTTAGTTATGCTCCATCTGTTTTCTTTCATTCGACTTAGTCCTTCATTTACACGTTCCAGAAATTCAATGGGGGTTTTCCTGTAATCTTTGAAACTCACACTATCTCTGTTCTCTAGTGTGGTGTGGTGAGTACTGCATGTCGGTCTGACGTTTAGTCTATCCATTTCTTCCTGTATGTTTAGTTGGATGTGTTGCATACTTTCTATTTTTTCTTTGTTACTGTTTACCTGATTCTTCACTTGGTTTACTTCGTCACTTATTTTTGTCATTCTGCCGGACATATTACCTTGTATCTCATCCAACTTTTCCAGCGTTTCTTGCTGTGTCGCAATTATTCTGACTTGATTATTTGTTTCTACCCATTCTATTTTGGTATCCACTTCTATTCTGACCTGTACGATGGTTTCTTCAGTTTTCTCCAGCCTTTCCTTGGTCTCCGCTATTTGTTGTTTCACTTCCTCCTTGTACTCATCCACCCTCTGGCTAAGTGTTTCGGTGACATTTTCGATCCTTTCATTATAGTTTCCCTTAGTTCTCCCTTAATACTTTCATTGGTACTGTCTATCTTTTCATTGATTTTCTCAATTTTATTTTCCAAATTCTCGTTCATTTGTCTATTATCTTCCTTGATCTGTCTTAAACTCTCATTAGTACTTTCTTTAGTAGGCTACTATCTATTTTTTCGTTTATTTGTCTAAAATTTTCTTTAATACTTTCATTTGTACTGTCTATTTTCTCATTTATCTGTTTCATCAAGTTCTCTTCATCCCTATCAAATTTTTCATGCATTTGTTTTAATAAATTCTCATTAGTTCTTTTATTTTGTTTGGTTATTTTTTCCTCCTGTTTCTTAAAATTGTCATTAATTTCTTCCTCCTGTCTCTTAAACTTGTCATTAATTTCTTCCTCCATTCGTTTAAAATTTTCGTTAGTTTGCTTAACATCTTCCTTCATACTGTCTATTTTTTCACTTGTCAGTTTATTATTTTCCTCCATTTGTTTTATTAAATTTTCACTCATTTGTTCCATGAATTTTAGTAAATTTGCGTCTCCTCTGGCTTCTTCTTTATCGCCTGCCTGTTGTTCCATTTCGGTGTCCAGTACTGTTTCTGTTTCTTGTTCTTTCCTACCTTCTTCCGTCCCCTGGTCCTTCGCCATCTTTTTTGAAACTCCTCTCGTATGCATTTCTGAACTTATAACAGCCGCCTGCTAAAATTAGGTTGACTGTATTTTCAATAGCGGTACTACAGTCCGTAATTTTTCCTAAATTCAGCCTCACTGGTTGGTCGCCACTCTTTAATATTTTTTCTTCTATGAGTTTTTTAGCCACACGCTGTAGTGTCACTCTGTAATAAATTTTCTTCTACTGATTATTTAGCCCCACGTTGGGCGCCACTCTTTAATATATTTTTTGTTTTAGTATCTTAATCTTATGCCTCACTGTTGGGATCGCCACTCTTTAATATATTTCTTCTACAGGTTATTTACCACACGTTGTATGCGCCACTCTGTAATAAATTATCTCTCTTCGTTACGTCTTATTTAATTACATCCCACTGTTGTAGGCGCTACTCTGTAATATCTCCGTGCTTAGGGTATTTTAATAAGTCACACGTTGGTAGTGTCACTCTTTAACCCTTCGTGTATTGATAGGATGAGAGAGATTGTATTTGTCGGCTAGTTGTCGGATAGTATTTTTCAGCTTATTTGGTTAAACAAAAGTAAATGGTTCGGTCTTGGATCGACCTTGACAGGTTCTTATTGATTCGTTATTTGAATCCGACCTTCAACGAGTTGCAAATAACTATAATGTAAATTTAATAATCTCAGGGCTTGGGTTCTTTGGGCTGTTAAGAAGTCAGAAATGTTTAAAAAGGCGTACAACACATTACAAATACCTTAAAATAGGAAATCTTAATTATTAGTGTTAACGAGTATGAATGTTATGTTTTTAACTAACTGCGTCAACGACACTTTGTCTGCACTGGCAAATAGCCACTCAACAAGATGGCCGCCCTGGTTAGTTAACCAAACGACATGTGCTTCCTGTGTTTTTTTGTTTAAATAAAATGTTATTATTGTTAACCACCGTATTAATGTTCAGTGGTTATTCCAATTATCACTGTAGATACGTAGTTTATATAGTGTAGTGAAGTTGATCTATGTGTAGTGTTGTTACCAAATTACTTCGGAATTATATTTACGTCACTTGTATAATGCAGCCAGCCAACTCTCTAGGATTTTTTGATATTGGTGTAGATTTAAGCTTCCATCGGTTAGTGGTAGTTCTTTTATTTTCTCTATATGTTTTTAGGTATGTTCTCCTCTTCTGTGGTTTTGTTTAGGTCATTAATTAAGTGTAAGTTTGATTTTTTTAAATCTTTACTCTAAGCGTCAGCTATACGGTTTTTGACCCTTTCTATCTGGCGTTCAACAATACAATAATATTTCTTCTCGTCTTAGTAATGGTTTTTTGACCAGTAAACTCTGTTTTTGATTGGTCAGTTTGCACGAACTTGAGGTCAAGCGGCATATAGTACTGAAAATCATATCCTTGCCTTCCATGTCAAAAAAATACTCCTTTGTTACCTTTTGTTTAAGTTAAAATTAATTTACAGAGTTTTGTTCCTATTACAAAGATCTACATTTTGATATATAATTTTATATGGGTTGACTTTATAATAGGCGTTTTTTCACCTTTACAAGATTTTTAAATCTGGACCATAGTACTGCCCTGACTTTTATTATACAATACTTAATTTTTTGTCGGACTAATTTAATTTGATTCACAATTATTCTAAAACTTGTCTCTTACTTAAATTTTGGTCCTTCTTTGTTATTATTTTCTTATATTGATTTGGTAACTTAATCATTTCTGACATTATCTTATTTTATATTACATGTTTGACCTAGGCCTTAAATTTAATTTCAGTGTCATGTTCTAATTCACATTAATTATTAGGTGTTTTTTTTTGAACCCTTTTGCCTGATTACATTTGTTTACAGCTTATTACATGAGCTTTGACCCTTAACATATCCTAACAATATTTATGAATTAACACAAAATCTCTTAACATACTAATTTAAAGTGTTGCCTTCATGGCCAAGATTACATTCATTTATGAACAAACAATAACATAAACTATTTAGAGTACCATAATACCAATTTCTTTCCCATACTATTAAGCTTTACTAGTTGATCCAGTGGTCCAGTGGTGTACGGAGCAGCAGTTAGTCGTGCTCCGGTGGTCGTAGTGTCCGGGTGATACCCGATGACTGCATGTTGCCTTGCTGTTACCTTGGCTAGCGATCTCGCGCTTTCAAAGGAATGGAACCTCCATCAATTTTATTTTGGAGGGACAGGATGTTACGATTTTACTTGGACCCTGGGACCTCGAAGAGACCCGTGACGGCAGAATGGGGGGGGAGACCTCAAAGACTTTTCGCGTGAGAAGCAGGAATTACCCTCCCACAACGGGTAGGGCGCCCCTAGCCGCTCAGGAAAAGTCACCGAGGGCTGCCAGGCGGCAATGTCGGCGCACGGGAGAGAGCGTAGGAGGAGGCAGCGTCCACCAGAGGTGGCACTAGGCACACCTAGGGCGAGCGCAGACCCCCCTCTAATCTGTCGCCGCTTTACTAGTTGACTATCAATGTATTGTTTATATGGGCCCTTTTTAGGTATTATATTATGGTAACACACATTTTCTATTTTGCCAATAGGCTTAGTACAATTTTCTCCTGTTACTACTGATTTATAAACAATAAACAACATTGGCTTTGGTATAACAAATGAACATAATTAAATAATGTTAAGGCCTTCATTAACATCTCATTATAAAGTAGGACCTATTACTTAGTCTATTGTTAATATAATTTGTGGTCTTCTCTTTAAAAATAAACCACATGCGTTAAAACCATTGAAACTCTAATAACTAATATTGCCTTAATACAATTGTTTATTTTACACTGACATATTTGTTCCCTTGCACTTAAAGTAATTGGAGGTGTCATTGATCCTTACAGCCTTTTTCTGCATAATCAATGATCATCTCTTTTTTTTCACTTTCTTACACTTATATACTTTTCATGAGTTTATGTCTTATATTCTATAGTAAATAGTTTTTATTTATTACACTTTTGTGTTTACTTTTATTTTACATGGTTAAATATTTGAGTCTGGCTATTCTGACTTTTTATCATTTGGATTATTTTGGTTACTTATTTGGGGCTCCCATTATGTCACATTACAATATCTACAAATGATAACGGTAGTTGAAGAGAGAGGGGGTAATTTTTTTGAAAAATACCTTTTTGATGTTGAATAAAGTACCTCATTTTGAAGGATAAGGTACCTTAATAATTACATATAATGAAACTGTTACTTAATAAAACTAAATACCAAAAATGGGGTTGTTCAGTTAAGGGAGATCAGTAGTTTACCTGCATTGTTTTGTGTTTTAACAAGAGTAAAGTACTTAATATTGATTAAGAAGTATCCCAAAAATAAAGTCTTATTAATCCACTGTAAAATGGTAAATGAGATATCTATGAATAGAGAGAATTGTTGAAGGGGAGGGGGTGATTTTTTGGAAATTACTTTACTGATATCAAGTGAAGTATGAGTATTTAATTTTGAAGCATAAGATAACTTTGCAATTACATATGATAAAACTATTACTCTATGAAAGTGTCAGTATCATTAATGGTGGGGATTAGTTGAGTAGGAGAGATGATGATCTGCCTAGTTCAGTTCTTTACAAGAATAAAGTACCTAATTTTTATTGATAAAGTGACTTGAAAATAACATTATATTAAATGACTACCATGTAATAAAAAATTATCTATAAACAGTGAAAATAGTTTGTGGATGGGGGATATTTTTTTTAGAAATTATCGAACCGAATTCAAGTAAATGATTATGGAAGTCATGTATGGTTCTCCATACAGAGATTTTGCTTTCTGCACAAAGATTTTCATGTTGTAGTTTGAACAGACTTGTAACTGAAACATCGATCTCTGGAACTCACATTTACTATTTTGGATAGTTATGTGAGTGTCAACAAACAGTACTGTATTCAAATATGTTTTTACATATAAAACTTTTTTCATGGATCCACTCTGAATTTCCACTCTTGAACTATGTCATCAATATAGATATTAAACAATGTTGGAGATATGCTACAGCCTTGGCACACTCCTTGAGTAAAATATCCAAGACAGAACAAAGTCTTTCATTAATAATTTTCCCATATAACTTTTAAGTTGCATTTATCAAACCTGAAGGTCAGTAATATCTCACAACAACAATGGCTTGAATACTATGAGCAGCTGTGGACCCGGAACAACTGGAAGAAACAACCTTTGCTGATATCAGTGATTGTGTGGACCCAATAACAATGGATGAATTGTTAGCTGCTCTACACCGCTGTAAGAACAGAAAAGCACTGGACACTAATGGCCTGAACGTGGAGCTATAAAGTGTGCACCAGCCTTGCTGCAGTTCATTAATATATGCTGGACCACTGATCACGTTCCTGACGATTGGCGGATTGCAAAGGTAATACCCATATTCAAGAAAGGTGATTGTAACAACTGCAGGAACTACAGAGGAGTCAGCCTTCTTAATACTTCACATAAATTATATGCATCTATATTAAGAACATGGCTGAATGCAATAATGGAGACCATGTTTTCAGAGGCCCAGAACAGTTTCAGGAAGGGCAGATCATGTTTAGATTGTATATATTTACAATAGCCCAGCTCATTGAAAAGCATAGAGAGTATCAGCTGACCACATACATAGCTTTTATCAACTTCAAGAAGGCGTTTGACAGAGTGAATCGGAGAAAACTATGGGCAGTAATGGGAAAGAAAGGGATCCCACAACATCTAATTAGAGGAATACGGAGTCTGTATATGGAGAATGAAATCTTAATAGAAGCAGGGAGACTGAGAACAGCTCCTAGAGTTGGCCTTATCAATTGTGGAGTACGCCAAGGGTGTCCATTATCACGTTCCCTTTTTAATTTATATATTGATGATGTCACACAAAACTGGCAGATGTGTCTTCCAGAAAGTTTTTTGATTGGTCACTCTGCAATTGAAACTTAGTTGTTTGCTGAAAACTTAGTTCTCAGGCTATTCTGTCAGACTCTGAGGACATATTGCAGATGGGTATACATCTGCTAAATCGAATCTGCAAAGACTCTGGATTGCAAAAATCCACACTTGAAACCAAGGTGATAGCTTTTCATGGAACTGATCCCGTGCGGGCAAAAATTGTTATAGATGGTATGTCCTGGAACAAGTTAGCAATTTTGAATAACTGGGCTACAGTGTGTCTTATAATGTTAGCAACGACATTGTGAACAAGTTCAATAAGTTCAATCTTATGTGTAGGACTGCTAGGCGAACCCTTAAGTCAGCAAGTAAAGGAACACGCCTAAAATTCTGCAAGGTGATGGCTCTTCCCACAGTTCTTACGGGTCTGAGAATTGGACTTTAACTAAAGGCCAGGCCAGTCGCATCCAAGCGGCTGAAATGAGATTTCTGAGGCACGTGGCAGGGTATACTCTCCATGATCATAGAAGAAACACAGATATACAGCAGGAACTGAATATTATGAGTATACTCGACAGGATAGCCCAGTATCAGCTGAATTGGTCGGAACATCTTTGCCAAATGGATGACTGCCGCATCCCAAACAACTCTGGAACTATAAGCCGAGGGGACGGAGAGGTGTGGGACATCCAAGGAAGCGCTGGAGTGACCAGCTCTAATCTTTGACTATTTGAGACCAGAACAAACCATTTAATCCTTGAACATGGTTTAATCCTTGAAGAAGAAGACGATGATGATGATGATGATTTATCAAGCCTATGCCTCTATAATTTGATGGTAAGTTCTATCACTCTTCTTAAAAACAAATTAACTTTGGCCACTCTACACTCATCTGGGATTATGTGCCTCATCCACCACATATTCAACAAATGTAATGGTCTAAACTTAAATAATGTACCGGTACTAGAGTATTTCAGCAGTTCTGAGTGTATCCCATCAAAAAGAATTGGATGTAGTAATTTTTATTTGCCTGGTTTCATTAAAAATAAGTTAATGGATAGGCAAGCATATTATTTGCTCATGTGCTGTCGATTGCTGTTTTATGTCTAGTATTGTCTGTCAGCTCCTGAGAGGTATCACAATGCTTAATAAAGGAGCCAGATTCAGTCCCCTTAATACCATATACAAGTAGCTATACTTTTGAAGCTATATTTTCCACCTTTAACCTATAAACCAGTCACCTTTATTCCTTGTGTGGTTAGTTCTGCCCTTTGAGTACTTCATTTAACATCAGAGTTGTCATGTCATTGATTTTTGCTTCCATTTGTATTACATTACATTCACATGGCACAGTAGTATAGTAAATACTTAATAGAAGGCTGTGTAATGGCTATTAAATTGCTGTACACAGGCCATTAAGGAAAGATAAAAAAAACATTATATTATGAATTAGTGTTTTCCTTTATTTAAACATGTACTATGTACCAACAATAACAAAGTAGTTTCATTGTAACTCAGTTCCATACATTACAATAATAATGTTTAAATGTTTATATAGTTTGTTTGTTTACTTTTGGTACAGTTTATTAAGTATTCATAACATATAAACACATAAATATACGTGAAAAACAATTTATTATTTTATAAAAAAGTTGGAAACAAATAAAAAAACAAAAAGAAAAAAATCATGACAATTCTGTCACCATAATAACTCAGCTGAGGTGGGATGTTGTACTTGATTCTAGACATACTTGTTCCAATTGTGTAAATACTTATGTGCGCATGTGCATGTGTGTGCGCGCGCGCGCACACACACACACACACACACACAACTGTAATGTTTTTAGAATATTATATTGACAAATATTCCTAGATGTGGATGAAGTAATACTTAAATAAAAAAAAAAACTAGACACTGATGTGATCAACAAACTGGAAACAAAACAATTGGAATGATATGATCATTTTCAAGACTACCTAAAAATATGGAACTTGTCTTCAGGCATAAGCAGAAAGTAGTGTAATCTTAATCTGTGTGCTAATAAATTGTAATTATTGTAATGAAACTGAAAATTACAACAAACAACATTTTCTGATATGTACAAGTAATTTTAAAAACAAGTAGGTATATAGATAAATTATCAGTAATAATGCAAAGTTTATATTAATTCACTCCATTATCTGTCACTTTTGGATATGGCTAAAGTGTTTTGATTAGAGTTGCTGTCAGTTTTGATTGGTGTTAGGTGGGCTGACAGTGATTGTCGATATTCGATACTGAATCAAGATAAGGCATGTTGTGAGATATTAGGTGACTAAGTGGAAAAAAGCATATTGGATCAATTTCTGTAAACAGATGAGAGATTTTTATTATTGTTTGTACTTCTACATTTCATGATTAAACATTGTTGATACAACTAAAGATTCCTATATTCTGCCACCTTAGAATGCATCACATTCCCATAATTATCTCCATTTTGTGTAAGTATTTTCTCCTTATCTAACCTCTCCCTATCCCTAAGAGAGCTTTAACATTAAGGTAACATTACCTCCATGCACCTACATAGTAAGCAGCATATTATGCTTTAACTAACTCATTTAACTAAATACCACTATTATATTAACGACTTGGAACACAACGTTTTTTTATAAGTAAAAACATAAAATTTTACCTTACAGCCTGAACCGGTTTTCGCCTTTAAAAGGCTTCTTCAGAGGCTGCCGCTGGTAGCGCTGTCCGTCCTGTTGTGGGCGACAGAATCGAATTTCGAAAGATCGATGCTGTGTGTGTGGTGAGATATGTTCGAATAATGCGTGCGATTTGAATTGTGTCTGTTCGTTTAGGATGTCGTTTTTATTTGTTTTCGTGTGTTTGTATATTTCCAATTGTTCTAGAGTGTCTAGTTTTCGGCCTTTTGTGTGTACGTGTAGAATGTTCATGTTATTGTCGATGTTTTTATATGTGTGGTTTGCTTCAATGAGGTGGTTTGCAAAGGTGGATTCTGTAGTGGAGTGGAGTGCCTTTGTGTGTTCAATGTATCTCTGTTTGAAGCTACGTCCTGTCTGGCCTATGTAGAATTTTTTGCAATTTGAGCAATTTAGCTTGTAAACACCGGGTAGATCGAATTTGTTTTGTGCTTTGTGTGTGTGTTTTTATAGTGTGTGTTCTGTTTTGTTAGTAGTTTTGTAAGCGATTCTGTATCCTGCTTTTTTGAATTTGTGGGCTATTTTTTCAGTTTGTTTGTTGATGTATGTTAGTGTTATGAATTTGTTGTTTTCTGTCTTTGTCTGTTGTTTGTTTTGTGTAGGAGTTTACTGACTATTGTTCTGTCATATCCGTTAGATTCTGCTAGATATTTTATCGTGTTTAGTTCGTCTTTGTAGTCTTTTTCATCTAAGGGGATGTTGTTAAGTCAATGTATCATGGTTCTGAAGGCAGCTAGTTTGTGTTGTATTGGGTGATTGGAGGAGTTGTGTATTAGTGTGTCAGTTGTAGTTGGTTTTCTGTATATACTGAATTTGTGCCTGTGTTCTAGTTTTGTGATGGAGAGGTCTAAGAAGTTTATGGTATTGTTGTGTTCATATTCGGCAGTAAAGGTTATGTTTTTATGTATTTTGTTTATGTGCATTAGTAACTGTTCACATTGTCTTTTGTTTCCCCTGCAACGAAATCCAAGAATTTAACTCATTTAATGTATAGATAGTTCCACACTGAGGTAGCAATGTCATGGCAGGCATTATGAGCTTCTTGTGTCCATTAGTAGGCATTTCAGGTGGCATGGTATATGCTAGTTCAGATAATATGTACACACAGGACGTATTTAAGTACTAATTCATTTTTTACTGACAGCAAATGACTTCCCCATAAAAAATACTTCAAACATAAAACCATGAATACTAATTGACAGCCAAGTCAAAATGATTGTGTTCCCATCAGTTTACAGTGCAATGTTTTTGTTACTTGTTTGTTATTTCCTATGTTATCATTGCTTGATATAGTATATTTGTAGTGATTGCAACTCTAAACTGACTCTTTGAAGTTACATTATTAACCCATTCACTATTTTTTTAAGGAATTAATTTTCAAAAAATGTCTATTTTTTTATTGCAGATTTATTACCTATAAATATGTTAAACAATGGTACATAGCAGTAAATAAAAACACATGTAGGAAGCATTTAAATTTGCCCGACATCTGTTGGAGATTCATAAAACTACTACAAACCAGTTCTTACATTGAAACAAATGGGCGAGTGATTGCCGTCAAAGTCAGTGAACTGAACAAGTGGCGCGAGCTACACTCGTCAAAGTCTCCACAGTACTGATAAAATGGTGCGAGTTACGCTCGTCAAAGTCAGCGAATGGGTTAAACCAGTATGGGTGAGCCAAACTTTGTTGTCTTCCATCTTCTAGTAATAACTAATAAAATAATCGTGTCTTCTTCACTAGATTATATGCTGTGCAGAAATGCCATTTCTACAGAGTAGAAATTCCTCCTTGTAGCATGTATCCACACTATATAGTATGCTACATAATTATTGTAAAAGTTGCCTGACAGTTTCCCTTTCAAAGTACTCAAAATAATCCATTATGTATACTTACACTTGGGGTAGGAATTATTCTGAAATGGCTTGGAACTTTATTGTGAATTTATTCTTACAATTTCCATGTCATTATAATTATTACTTGCTTATGGTTGAATGCATAGACTCTGAAAAACTTGAGACTTCTCTTCTGTATGTGTAATCAATTTTTTGGACTTTGTGTTACTTATATAACCATACAGTTCGGTGTATGGTAAGTCAGGAATTCATCCTAGAAATAAAGATTGAATAAGTTACTTGTTACTTTCATTTGACTATATGGGAACATTACATGGAATATGAAGAGTACTTTTAACTTGTAACACATGTATGGACTATGGATATGTACTCAAACTTGTATGGAGTATGTAAGAGTGTTCGTAACACATTTTGCTGCTTTATCAACAGTTGTTTATATTTGTGTTTCTAAGAAATTGTATTTTAATTCAAACACATGTTTCATAATGCTTCTGCACATGTACAAGTGCTAATGTAGCAAAAAGATAATTGGTGATTGAAATTGTTTATACTGAATGTTGTGACAAGGATGATGTGTAAAAAATAAACTTAAACAAATAAATTTCCTCATGGCTCCCATGTAAGGCCTTTAATATTGTTGATTCCATCATCCAAAGCAAAATAATTATATATTTGAGGAGGAAATCATAAAGAAATGATTGTGTGATTGCACCATTTCAAGACAAACAAAACAATATGCATCCAAATGTTTCAGCAAGTGTATATTATACTTTATGCACTTTCAATGCACCTCTCGAAATTAACAGGAGATATTGACATTTTTGACATAACAATTACATAACTGACACAGCAGTGTAATTACAGCTGTAACTATGTAACCAACTGCAGCAAACCATTCCTAGCTGTTTAACATCAACTTTATTTTGAATATTTGTTGAGTTTCAATTGCAACAAGTGATTAAGAAGGATTAAAAATGTTTTAGAATGTCTGATTTACAGTAATATTTTTCTTTTATTGACTCATTGTATTAATTATTTATTGGCATTTTGGTACAGTGACAGAAGTAAGCTATTGTTTCCAAGGTACAAAATTCATCATATTTATAGTTTAACCTTTTATATCTTGCTCATATATGAAGAGTTCCTACCTCTGCCACCCTCAGTTGTATAGTGTAGAAATTATATTTTTCTTGGATTTTATGAACAACATTTGGAAAAGTTACCCTAATTCACTGTTTTTTGATCATTATAAGGAATTCTTTAAGAGTCTCCAACTACTTTCAATTTCCTATTCAATTTCAATGAATCAGATTTTTGAGGTGAATGCATTCTTGACTGTGAAATGATGTCGATGACATACAGTTTACTTTTAACTTCTCAAGTCAAGTATTACTGGTAAAGTCAAGTATTACTGGTAATCTTCATCTGTTTTATTATTTGTTTTTAATTTTTTTTTCATGATCTGTCAAAATAAATTTCTATAATTTTGTTACGTTATGTTAACAATCTTTTTGCTTGTCACATTCCAAAAAAATCCATTATAATTTAAAAATTTTTGGTGTAAAGACTGTCTTGTTTATCTTCTCTGTTGGACAAGTGTATCTAGATTTTTAATACCTGATGGTTACTAGACTGACAGTTCTTTTGTCTTCCAGATTTTGAAGGCGTGTAAACTAAATTAATTTTGTTAAATGTGAATTGCTAATGTGAACACGTATCCTTTAACATTTACATCAGAGTTTGATTTTATATTCTTCTGCTGTCCTCTATAACAAAGTTTGTATCAGCTGTTGACACTGCATTTAAAGTAGAAATAAAACTCCTGACCTTTTCCAACAGTTATTTCACTATGAAATTTGTAGGTCAAGATTATTAAGATTTTCCATTTTCAATTTATTCTTTTAATTTTAACCATATATACAAAATTATACATTTTGTACAATGTTTTATTTACGAGTTTTCTTGTGCAATCAGTCTGAAAAAGTTTTGAGATCAGAATATAAATGAATTCTAAAGCTAACCTAATAAGCTATAAAGCTTATAACATTTTATCTGAGTTCTGAAAAATATAATCTTTATGGATTTTGCTAAATTGTTGGTCAGAAACAGGCTAACAAACATTTTAAATCCACTTTATCTATTAAAATGAAAGGTTTAAGCAATTAAATTTTCATGAGACGATTAAATTTAAGCTGGAGTTACTATAGGTGCCTAAGGATGTATGATACACATTACATACTTTTACTGAAAAGGAAGCACTTAGCATCTCTGCTTCAACTTCACTCTCACCTTCATATTGGTAGGACCTGTTACACCAAGCAACATATTCCATTGTCTTGGTAACCATTCCCTAAGGGTTGCTTGGGGAGTGACCTGAGTTCTGGCCTAACAGAATGTAATGTATTGGCAGTAGGATGTGTAGCCTAGTGTGGTGGTGGAAGAGCCTTAGGTAGCCTCAGGCAGCACATGAGCCTGAGTCAGTGAAGCTATTGTGAATGTGGGGAGAGACCTCAATAGCCATAGTGAAGGCAGCTCTTTTGGGGATGTGAACCCCAAATTCAAAACACTTGGTACTCCAGGTTGAAAGTACCCCAGGAGTCAACGCTTTGACTCCTCATGTATGTAAAAAATATTCAGTTATGAATATTCAACCACCTAGCCTTGGATACTGGACGGATTTTTGGTAACAACTTGGCAAACAAAAATGGATATACAGACTTGGCACATGGAATTTGTGCACTCTGTATTGAGAAGGTGCCTTTCAAAAACTTAGAGTAGAGGCACAAAACTCAAAGTGGACATTCTAGCCATAAAGGAAGTGAGGTGGACTATTATAAGGGTTATAAGGTGAAGTGGTACAAAGGAATAAAATGAGTAAAATATTTAAATTGTGTTACCTACCTTTATTTGGACGTCAATTGAATCAACTTAACTCTTGACGTTCTGGTACAAATTAACCAAAGTGTCATGTAGTGTACTCGGCAGAGAAAAATAGGTAAATGCAAATAACGAATACATATTTATACGTCCACTTAACACATTATTTTATTTCGTCTTACTCTGTCATTCTTGCTAAACTACCACATCAACAATTTCGTCTTTCTCTACATTTTATATGCTGAAAACAGATTCTGAAATATAGTTAAAAATAATTCCTATAACCTTATATTTACGTATTAGCAATAATTTTACGTATTTAACTAGATTATATCTACTTTGGAAGGCGACCCAGTTTGCTCACGCTCTCAGTCATTCATCATACATTTTATATCGTAAAGCGCTTTCTATTTAAATTTCAGAATTAATGCTGGTGTTGAATTTATTTAAAATTGAAATGTTTTTGTCTGTCCATCTACTTATATTAGGTACTCATCCTTTCAGCGCCGTCTCATCCACGTGGTTACACCACCACTGTTAACTCTCGATTTTGCTAACACACTCCGAAAATAAGTTTAGGCTGTTATTACTTGCAGATTATTTCTGATTGATCACTATAACATGATTTCTTGTTGTATTACTTTAAATCACATAATTTACTGGTCGGCTGACCCTAATTTGCTCGAGCTAAGTTTTTATACGACCGCACGGTCCGCTCACTGTAGTAAAACAGAGGACGCTAACTGTGTTTTACAAGGTGGCCAGTGTGCTCCATCCGCAGCAACTTGGTATGTGATTGGTGCACAGTGGTACCACATGACATGGCAAATATTCAATGCTGGGTATAGTACACTCACTGTAACTGCTCAACTAGCCGAGTATGTGATAATTCAACTGCAAAGATGGGCACTTCCGCGCTTGCTCACATTCCATAGTACCTGCTAGCCGTACTTGTTTACAGATTTTCAGGACCAACATGCAGATGGGCGTCACCTACAGGAATGTCTATTGTTACAGATTGAGGCCTTGTGTGGGTAGCCACACTGCAACGTATTCACAATTAAAATCAAACCTATCATCCCAATCTGCCCCGTTACAAAGGATAGGCACGAGTTTGGTGCTGGATTCCTTGTCAGTAGCTAGCTGAGAAGTATGCTGGACTTCCAGCCTATCAGAGGTTGGACTTCCAGCATATCATAGGTCACACCACAAACATTATTCTTATCTATGGGCATGATCCTCATGAGGAGAGGGATGATGATGAAAAAGACACAGACTGTACAAACAGCTCAACGGAGTGTAGGCATATACTAGCTGTCCTATGCATGATATCAGGATTGTTTTTGGTGACTTTAATGCAGAGTTTGGGAAAGAGTCAGAGCTCAGACCTACAATAACAAATATATAGCTTGTATGACAGGACTGATGGAGAAAGGCTGGTAAGTTTTGCAGCTTCCAAGTCCTGAAACGCCCATTAGTCCCAGAATTTTTTATTTTTGGTTTTAACACACCTTTTCTAATCTCCAAAAAAATTTTTTTTTTTCTGGGAAGGCGTCACTTAATATTTAAGACTAGGCGCGTGGCCTAGATGGAAATAAAATGTGCTGAGCACATAGTGACAGGTCCTGCAAGAAAACACTTGATCGACAATAACAAGATTTTATTTATGCTTCTTGAATTTTAACAATTGCTTTTACAATCATCTTTGGTTTGAGTTTTCCTTAATTCTTAACATCAATTCAAATATTTCCTTAAAGCACCATGGTGGTTGAATTACAACAAGAATATTTCAAAATATCTCCAACAATTAAATAATGACATACCAACCTACTAAATTTATTATATTTATTATAAACTTGTATTCTTGTATTTCACTTTCAAAAGATTTGTTTTTATTGCATTAGTAATGCATGAACCATTTATAATTATGAGTACCTAAAGATGAGAATCCATGATCAGTAGATAATAAGATAATAATTAAATTAAAAAAAAAACTAATTACTTAAGTGTTGCAGTACCCTCATCTACCTGTTCCCCAGCACTAGGATTAATCGCATTAATATCGAAGCCAGTGATCACATTAAACCAAGGTTGAAGTTTGTTAATTAAATATTCAAATATGTCGTTTAATTTTTTTTTATGTTAATTAAATATAAGAATTTTTTGTACTATTATAAATTGAATAGTCAAGCAGAACCAAATAATAAATAACTAAATCAACAGGAGTTTAAATTTAGAATATAAAGAACAGAAGAAAATGGAACGTGCAGGATCACAAGTCATATGACAGGTAGATGCAAGTAATCTCCGGATATTACATTTTCTCAAGGTCTGGATTTTGTTAATAAATGATTAAAAAAATTTTTTTTTTCAGAAAATAGAATTAAATATTTATATTACACAATGGTAACCCTTGACATTATGCAAAATCAATACACGAATACTTATATAAGTTATTCATAACACAGTCATCACTGTCCACACTTTAGCATGTCTTCACAAAACATGTTCAGTAATGTTAACTCTGAAGCATGAGTCTAATTTCTAGAACTAAGTTTCTGCGTGTGTGTTACCCGATAACCTGCGGAGTATTTCGTGTGTGAAGTTTATAAAATAAAAGGAAAGTTTCCACCTGATCTTTCAGATTGCATTAAGAATATTTCCGAATTTCTGGTTGGGTGTGAAGAATGATGCTGCATGGTATGACGGCGTTGGGGCTTCTTACGCAGGCTCTGTGGATGGGCGAAGATGTAGAGTGCCCATCTCGTCGACCCCCTTCCTCCTGACTAAAGCGGGGAAACCTGAAGCTCTTTATCGATTTATCTACTCATAGTAGTATATCACGGTACACTGTCACAATCCAAGCCCCACCAAGTTGAAAGAGAAAAGAGGAGGATGAAGACGCTGCGCGAACTTATAAAACTAAAACATTGCTGTCTAAATCTTGTTGTCAGGAACAGACGCCACTGCCAACCAAATGATGTCACCAATCAAGGTTGCAGCGGCCGACAGATTCTCGATATCGAAAGCGGGCATTGCAACATGCAGCGATAATGCACCGAACGCACGGAAAATACAATTAAACTGGCTGTGGTGTTTACCTTTTAATATAACCACGGCACAGTCCTTAGTTATAATGAACAGTGTTACCCCACATGAATGTACATAAGCAAACATGGTTGGCTCTCGATCATACAACTGCAAACCAAATAGACCACATTCTTATATCTAGCAGTCATTTCAGGAATATGAGATCGCACTGTGGTGTATACATATACTCAGATCTCTATTTAGTTCCAATGAAGTTTAGAAGGCAAATTAAAAGTATATCCAGGACAGAAGACGAGAACAATAAACTGTGGAATCCTGAGTGCCTTAAAGTGAGGGAAGAAAGAAGAAAATGTCAGGAATCATCCATCAGGTGGGAAGTACCCCTACTGAAGCATGTCAGTAGAGAGGAAATGAACTGACATAAAAGTTGTAATGACCAAGACGATCAGAGGAGTGTGTAAAGAAAGAAAAAGGCTGCCATGGAGCTCTTGATTTGTTAGTAAATATAAGAAGGTAATTAAAGAGTGGAATGAATGGAGACTAAAATGGCTCAACAGAAGTACAAGACAAAGTGTAGAGACATATCGAGATGTCAGGACACATGCAAATAAAATTGTTAGAAAGAAGAAGAGAGAGAGAAGTAGAACAAGTGGAGGCCTCAAGAGTAAGTAATGAGAAAGGAAATTCTCTGGATGAGTTGATGCCATCCATAAAGGATGTACACAATATGGAGGCAGAACAAAATAGGGGAAACAGTAGCCTTCCTGGGAGAAAGGATTATTTCCTAAACAGATGGAAAAGGCATTTTCAGTTCTTGCTGAATTCTGTTGATTTTGAAGTGCAGGATGAGCTGCAGCAGCGCAGCAATAAAGCATGTGATCAATTTAGCCCACATGATGTTGAGGAAATTAAAGATCTCATCCTCAAACTTAAGAAAAATGGCACCAGGTGTAAAGGAGCTTTCTACTAAATTATTCAAGACCAGTTGACAAGTAATAAATAAAAAAATTCAAGAATTAGGAAGATGAGACAGTTCTAAGTGAATTGACAGAAGGTATAATAGTATCCATATACATAAGGAAAGGAGACCCGTTAGTCTGTAGCTATTGCCAAGGCATTTTACTCCTCAGTGTGGTGTATACAATTTTTCCATTGCGATCAACAATAGACTGGTCCCAAATGTTGAGAGAAGACCTGGAGATTAGGAAGGATGTTTCTGCAGTCATAGGTCAATGATAGGTCAACTTGATATGGTCACTGTACAAGTTGGTCTGTGACAGGATGATCCACTGGCTCCTCTCCGGTTCAGTATTACTTTTCAGGCTATTGTGAACAATGCTAAAGTCGACCAAGGCAAGACTATCTTTAATGAAATGATGCAGATACTTGGTTATGCAGATGATGTAATTCTTGGTACATCTTTGCTTTGTGTTAAAGAAGCCTTCTGAATGAAGAGGCACCCTAAGTTAAATTTAGAGTAAATGACGGTAAGACCAATATTAATGATGTGAGGAAGGAAGAGGCATGTACAGCACCAGCACCATTACATGTTTGCTGATTACTATTTTGAAGCAGTATTTAGTTTCCAATATTTTGGTCCTACTGTCAGTGAAGACCTTGATGAAAAGCAGAGTAGCAGCTGGGAACAGAGCATATTTGTCTTGAATAAAGTCTTAAAGAGTAGGTTAGTAAGCCAGTCAATGAAGTTCAGGCTGTATAAGACCTTAATTAGATGTCATGGCATATGGGTGCGACACCTGTTTCATAATAGGTTGACAATGGAGTTGCTGGACAGATTTGAAACAAAATTGCTTAGGAGAATTATAGGCCCTACATGTGAAAGTGGGATATGGCAGTGGAAGAAAAATATAGAATTGTATGCAGCATACGAAGATCTTACCATTACGTCCTTCAGTAGAATATAAAGTTTGAAGTGGCTAGATTATGTTCTTAGAATAGAAGACAGCAGGACAATCAGAAAACTGTGCAAGTGTTCTCCTGCTGGAGTGCAATCTAGACCTAGTAGTCAGTGGAGAGACTGTGTCTTGGGTGATCTCAAGCAGCTTAGGACAAACATCTCCCCAGGACTGATGTAGATGAACAACAGTGGTTGAGGAGGCCAAGGGCAGCTACATGTGTCTTTTGTGCCAATTAAGAAGAATTGAGCTATTATTTTCCTCGAGCATCTTAGGCTGCTGACACCGTCAGTTGCTTATACCAACTTCTTTGTGGCATCACGCAGTGGATCGAGTGAATGGGTTTGGTTCAGAGACGTGCCACTGTCCATTTGCTCAGTGATGGATAGATTATTAATAGTTTTATTAAGAAGATTATATTATTTACTTTAATGATTCAGTTTAATGACTGGCTCTGGCGAAGAAGTTCTTCTCTTTCCTCTTCTTTTACGAAGACGTTGCCATTTTAGACAACGTCGATTCTGGTTGTATCAGATGTACACTCGTTATCGGTTGGTAGTGGGACAGTTTTATACATTAATGGGTGATATAAAAGCGGATGATGTGAAATTTTTTAACTATTTTAGAATGTCATAAAACATGTTCAATTGGCTTCTTAATTTAGTGGAATTTCATATCCAGAAGAGAAACACAAACATTAGACGAAGTATACCTGCTGAAGAGAGGTCTGCAATTACTTTGACGTTATAATGCAGTATCAATTCACACACACACACACACACACACACACACACACACACACACACACACACACACACACACACACACACACACACACACACACACACACACACACACACACACACACACACACACACACACACACACACACACACACACACACACACACACACACACACACACACACACACACACACACACACACACACACACACACACACACACACACACACACACACACACACACACACACACACACACACACGGTCCAACTTCGACGTACGTAAGCACGAGTTATATGGAAAAAATTGAATTAATGGAAAGTCATTAAAAAAATACACGACTCAATGGAAATGCCATGTTTATGCGGGTATTCTGTCTAGTTTCCTTTACGTATGTTGCGGCTTAAATTACTGAAAATGTGTCAACGAAAAGAGAAAATGATATGTCAGTTAATAAGTGAAAAGTTCCATTAAACTATGTACATTCTAGTTATGCCTAAGTTTCCGGAACGTAACCCTTACGACTTTGTGTGTGTGTGGGTGTGCATGCACACGCAAGAAGTTACGATGCTATGTTGTTGCCACACAAATAAAAACTGTTAAAACATCTAAATCTGTATTGCTAAGTGAAAAAGATTAATTTATAGGTTAAATTAATTATGAAATGTAACTTATAAATTAATTTATAGGTTAAAAGGTTTGTATTGTACTAAAGATTACTCATAATATTTTTTATTCATACACATTTAAGCATTGCAATTTGTTTCCAATGTTTAAAATTCTGTTAAAATTAAAAATGGAAGTTTCAATATAAAAGAAATCAGAGCAAATGATTGAATTTGCTTGAATAACCAGAGTACTTTGGTCCCAAATTGCCAGTTTTTAATCTACTTCTATTATAAATTGGTCCAGATTATAATTCGACTTCATGAAATAGTAAAGAAAACTTAACTATAGCAGTTCAATAGCTACAGTTGAGAAGTAGCAGTTCAATTACATAACCTTACAACGTTACTCACCTCATACAACCTTGACAATATTACTACAAACACTCAAAGTGGTACTCTGTGGCGCGACTGAAAGTGGCCTGTGTGCAACCACCAACGGCCACAAATCGTCACCACTAGTGGCAGGGATTTGCTTCTGCCTGCCACAGTCACGTGCCACTAACGCTCGTGTGCAAGGGTACAATTTAAAACCATGCAAAACAACCGAGCGCAACTGAGTGGTACCACAGAGTGGCCTGTGTGTCAGCAGCTACTGATTCTATTCTACTTACATAGCCACTCTTGTTCATGAGCATATTATAGATATTATAAAACATATATTTTATTCCTCTATTCATTTTATGTGAGGTATTTGGAAAAGAATTCAAGATTCTATGTATGATTTATAGTATAATGGAAAGTCAATAAGTAAAAATACACTTTTGTTTACCAAAAAGGCTTATGGGGAGGAAACTTTGAGCCAGGCAAGGATTTTGAGCCGACAAGAAAGCACACGCGGAACAAATTTTGCTGCAGCACGTTTCATCTTCAGATCTTCAGTCAAAATTCGTTGGCATGAACTCCAGGATATTCCAGTTGTTTTCCTCCAATTCATCGATTGTTCTACGACGATCAAACATGATCGCAACATGGATTTTTTTAATGTTTTCATCCGTTTTGGAAGTCGAGGGACGTCCCGGTCGTGGTTCGTCTTCAATTGACATTTGACCACTTTTAAAATGAGAAAACCACTCGTAAATCCTTGCCTGGCTCAAAGCTTCCTCCCCATAAGCTGTCCGAAGCATTGCGACAGTTTCTGCTGCTGATTTCCCTAACAGGAAACAGAACCTGATGTTAGCATGTTGGTATTTAATGTCTGCCATTGACAAATCGCCGAAAACATGAAACAGCGCTTACAAAAAATAGTCACACTGACCGCGCTAATGTTTCCACAACAATGCCGCTAGGGCAACTGATACAAAATGGTGTCTAGTGATGGCGTCTAGCGGGAGAAGTCGGAACTAGCGTTCTACCAACTGCCAGAGAAAAATTCTCGTTACTTTTGGGTCCCCCCCTCATATACTGCTCTTGTAGTTTTAGTTCTTTTTATGTAGGTAAACTGTGAGGATATATAACTGAATGGCTGCTACTGGTGTAATTTTTACTGCGCTGGTTAGGCATCTTAAAGAACTGTTTTGTAATCTTTCTAAGAAAATTGGATTTGACATCCCCTGTAATGAGACATCTCTTTGTTTATGCCCAAGAAATTCTGCTACTGTAAAGGATTGATTACATGTTTAAGCATACATATTTAACATATTTAAATCAACATCCTAGTTAGAGTGACATTCATTTTGCTACAATAGCTATATGTTATCTGGAAAATCTATGTTATCAATATTTGACCAATAAAATACTTTACCTTTCTAAAGATGACAAAGCTTGGATTTCTCTATTCCTTACAGGAGTTAAACAGGCAGCCTTATACACAGAATATCGCATTTCATTACCTGATCACTTCTGAGTGATAGCAGAGTGTCACAAACTAATACTTTCTGTATATGCCAATATTGAAATATCTCCAACAACATTTTTTAAAACTTCCTCCCCGTAAAGGTGTCTTATAGATTTTTGAAGGCTTACATGGCCAGTGTCAGTTGAACTAAAACTAACTGCTGGGCTGTTTGGCCATGGTCCAAGGTTTTCGATTAAACCAGACGTTTCAGCAGCGTCACTGGCTGCTATCTTCAGTGGATGAAATGAGTCAACATTAACGTGGATGTCGTACGTTGGGATCACAGTAATATGACCTTAACCTTAGCCTTAACCACAGTACTGTGGTCCTAACATACGACATCCACATTAGTGTTGACTCATCTCATCCACTGAAGATGGCAAACAATGGTGCTGCTAAAATGTCTGGTTTAATCAAAAACCTTAGACCATGGCCAAACAGCCTGGTAGTTAGTTTTAATTCAAATATCTCGAGCAACATTTGGAAATCCAAAGCTGTTGGATACTCTGGGATGGCATTCATTACAATCAGAAGTGTACAGCACAGTTCATCTTCTGTCAATACACATGTTGAGCCCTGTGAAATATTCTTTACATTAGTGAATTTCAGTCATTGGTTAGAATAGCGAGTGGTTTGATCAAGGCTACAGTTATTACGACTTTTGATGAAGGGCCTAATAAAATTCACTACAACAGGAAGTGGTAGTTTTGCTACAGTTTGTAGGAATTAGTCATCTCTTTATGTACTCCAGAACTAATTGCATAAGAGAACTGAATGCAGAATGGCACTATTCAGCTGGATGGAGTTGGCTTGATTTCACTTAGTCTGCCTAATGATTACTTTGGTTCCCACCTGGATGACCACACATGTACTATAAATGATTATTTCGATATATCTATGTTTGAGTTTGCTAGGAAGGTACTTCCAGAAATATGAGACACCATGTACACTTAATGGACTATGTGTCCACATAGCTAGTCTATGTGTAGCTACATTACATCTAGTGAACCTGAAATCCAGGTGATTCAGAATAAAATGGTGTTTAGTGTCAAATAAAATGGTGTCAGGATAAATAGACGTGCACTTTTCTGTGGTCAGTGTTATGAACTTAGTAGGGGTACAGCGTACTTCTGAACACTCAGGTGCACAATTCATTTATCTATTACGACCACTACAGTGCAGTGTAGACATACATAGTGGGTGGGAGAGTTGGAGGGGGGAGTCATTATTTGGATATAGTGACATGTAGTTATTGCGATTATATAGAACATTGTTAATTAAGATTTATTTAAAAAAATTCTCTTTTTTACAACTTGACAAAATTTCTGTTCTAACAGCGAAGATTCAAATGTTCTAAGAGTATGTGCGCAAATGTTCTGCAGAATATAAATATCAAAATTTATCAGGACTTTGTGATAAGACGGTGTCGTCTGGTTTGAAAACCACACGTTGTCTGTGTCACTTTGTAGAATACTATGCTCTTTATTTATTTAAGTTTGTTTATAATTATTTTTATTAATTAAATTCGGCTATTGTTTTTTGTTGTTGTTTAAATAAATTTTCTAAATGTTCAATTATATTGGTTCTTCGGAATTTATTTATGGTGCGACGTTTCTTCGGTTGACTAGACAAATCTACGAAGTCGATCTCTCACTGAAAGTACATTTTTATTTCATTAAATAATTACTTACTTGAAGTGAAGTTGGCTAACTGTGCAGTGTTGATATGACAATCTGAGTTTAGAATTATTCAAAATAAACTCATTTTGCCGCTGTCAGTGTTGCCATCCTGTGAAATTACGTATTTATCACCATTTAATTAACTTATAAAAACTATACCATAATAAAAAACTTACACTTACTGTTTTGCGTGTTCTTGGGTCCAGGATCTCATACGTACTTTGGGATACAAGCATAATTTTCAAGGTTGTGTGAAGAACTTATACAATGCATCTTGGAAGAGAAATTAGTTTTCTTTTATTACTCAAAAGATTTTAAATTGATACTTTTTCTCCAAATATAGATTTTACATACTTTCAAAATATTATGCTTTTACAAGTTGTGTAATCATTACGTCTTATATACTATTCTTATTTTCTACTACTTACATACATTAAACAAGAGAGCCCAGCCTGCCATTCTCACTTAAATTAATTTTAATTTCTTTAATACCCCATACTCTTTAAAAACCCCCTACCCTTACTTTCAATAAACGAAATAACCCCCGGCCACGTGGTCTTCGCGCACATCCAGTGTTCTTTTCTAATTTCGTGTGAAAGTGTTCAAAAAGTGTCTGATGTTGTTTTACATTTTCCCGACCGCGGTCACATAAACTTTTTCGGCTATTTCCCTGTTATATCAGTTTCAAAAAAATTTTGTTTCTGAGTCCGGTTGATGGGCGACCAGCACAAGCGTGAGTCGACCCAAGACTGACTGTAATGTAACAGGTACTTTTTACTTTCTGCCGGGAATCAGTGTTTCACTGCCCCTATGCTTTCGTCGCCCCGGCCTCATTTGTTGGGAAGTAACCACTTTATATATGGATTAAAGCCGGTATGTGTGTGTGTCCAGAGGCCGATATTGGACTTGGTTCCGCTGATGTCACCAACAGTAGGCGGAGTTTAATGCGACTTCCGGGAGGTCTTAGAGAAGACGAATATTTTTATGCTCTGGCCATCTTGAGTTTTTTGTTAGAGCATCCTTTGAGCGCTTTGCGGGTGTAGTTGCGCTTGAGCGTTGACACACACTTACAGAGTTCTTAGAATTTTTAAGGTGGTAAATTCCTTTGCCGTGTTACACCACTGAAATTGCGCATCGCCTTGTTTCCAACTGTTTCTCAACTCTGGTCTATTATACGGACAAATACGTTGCACAATAATCCATTTCTTTTGCAATATTTTCCAAACCCGCCCGAAAATGAACTGAATAAAAATGTACTTGCTCCATACGGTAAAAATAAAACACCCAAAAATTTGACCCGCTACAATACCCCCTCGATGAGAATTCTGCTGTTCATGACAGAAGAAATCTCATCGATAACCCCGAAGAGGACCGGTGAGGAACTGGTGCCAACAACCCCCTTGTTCTTAATCTCATGGGTACACGACCCCCCTGGCTCAGCGACCATGGACTCATCTGAACGAGATCACTGGACTTCTCCGTAAGAGATCCCAACACCGAGAAATCGATCAGACTCGCACCACAACGCGCCTCGCCTTCTAACATGCTAACCCCAAAAATCCTCAATCCCTGGCTAAAATTATTCCAGCTCCTCCGCCGATAGGGTTCCCCTTTTGTGCAAGCTGGGCTGCCTTTAGCAAATACTGGGCTCATACACACTAACATTACATGTTACCATAACACATTAAAAGTAGAAAAATTGCTTTTAAAATTTATCAAAAATTTAGAAAAATCAAAATTCAAAAAATAATCGTTTATCAAAAAATTCTCTTCCTCTTTTTCTCTTTTTTTTTTTCTTTAACATGACTTAACCTAGACATTTCTACGAATATAAACACATCCTTATTCTAATAGGAGAATCACTTATAGTCTACCAATATAATGCAATACAATAAAAGAAACATGGTTAATACACACATAATAAAAGAATCATCATCTAAAATATTCATTCGCTGGCAGGCGAAAAATCAAGTTTTTTTTTTCAAAAAAATTTAAAATTTTCAAAAATTTTAAAATTCAAAAAAAAATTTAAATTTATTCACTAAAAAATTTTATTAAATTTATTTATTAAATAACATTTATTAAAATTATTCAAATATTGGTTTGAATTAATCACACAAACAAATTAAAATTGGATTCCTACTATGCAAGCTTAGTAGGTGTATGACCTCATCAGCTGATCGGAAGTAGGTCAAGTCCAGAACCCTTGACCTACATATGTTATATATAAGTTCTGAAAACATATTGAACATCTGTAATATCCTAACTTGAAATGCAAACATAATAAAACAAAATATTTAAAATAAACAAAATATTAGTATAATAATCAAGTTGACATTTAAATTATTTAAAATAAACAATTCTTGACTTTACATCATTTTCAAATTTTATCAAAATTCTGTCACTGGTTGAAAAAAATAAACAATTGTATATTCTTTATTATAAATTCCTCTCTTTAGTTAACAGTTTAATTCTACATTACTGTGGGTGTTGTAACTCATTTATTCTCATTTACTGTATTAGATCTCTATACATATATAAACTTTCTCCCTTTGACTCTAACATCAATCAACTTCAACTCCCATGACACCCATCTCTATCAAAATATCTACTAATCAGGACACTCTAAACCCCAACTTATCATTTAACACAATTCGCCACCTTCTCTACATATAAAATACTCTCTAACCCTTTGTACAGGATACGTGTTTCCCCGCCCCCAAAAAACTCAATTCCCTTATTTGGCGGCCCGGATTCTACCTAAGGCGGCCCCTTCCCCACTAAAATCTATTCCTATCCCGTCCCAACCCTTGTTGCGGACTCCCCAAATACACTACCCCCTAATACAAAATTGCCATCCCCAAAAATCTCAATCTCATTACATTACTACAAATACACAAAATAACCTCATTAACTGTAAAAACAACACTATGTCACTCAAAATCTACATAAAGTCTCCATTACAACTGTGTCAACATTAATACTTCACCAACTCTGTTACATCACATCAACTCAAAAACAACATTACATTATATTCATCTCCACTATTTCACATTCAACTTTTAATTCAATTTGGACAGGTCTACATGTCCCATAAAACGTTTATCACCCATGAATTATCTTTTATTAATTTGCATGAATTATTGTTATTTTATTTCTCATATTCTTTTTATCTTTACTTCAAAATATCTGTAGTACTTTAAACATTAATTACTTGTAACATTTACAAACCAATATACCAGTGACATGGTATCGCTGATCAGCTGATATCCTAACATGATAAAAACACATCTCAAAATTGAACAAATTACATGGAATATACATATTTATTTTTATTTATTCTCCCTTCTCACCTCATTGTTTCCCATTTCTCTGATTCTGGTTATTTATATTAGCCTGCCAGACGATTTACTTATTGGCTTAAAAAAAAAAATACACACATAATAAAATTACATATCCTTATCAATGCTTATCTAACAGACAACAATAAAATAATACACTTAAAATTATAGTATGAACACCTTATTTTAAAATATCTGAGCAGCTAATTACCTGAACAGAGCACAAGCAGTTTTATTTGAATTAAACTTTGAAAAAAAAAACTTTTATGTCATAAAATTTTAAATTCGTGACTCCTTTGCGTCACCTCCCAGCCACACACACTATTTCAGATTATGGAGGACTGTGGCGCCCATTCGCTTCCACAGAGACTGTATATTTTGGAGCAGATTTTTTACCTCTCCGTGTCTCTGCTTCCGCTATTAAGTTTTAAAGTTAGTGAACATCATCATGTTCTTGTTATAAAATCATACACCCTTAAAAACGGATCTGCTACCTGGCTCTGCTGTTCCTCCTCGAACAGAGTGGCAGCCGCTGTTCCATAGTTCCGGAGATTTCCTCTAATTGTCCCCCCATTAAATTTCAAATCTGTACCAATTTCAAGTCAGCTATGGTCAAGGGACTTGGTATGACCATAGCTGACCGCTAGCCAAAACCACGGTTAGTGCTGGTAAGGCAGTAACCGCCCGAAAAGTCGAGGAAATCTAACTTTAATTTCACTGCCTGTTCCACATCAATCTCATTATGTGCGACACGTTATTTAGTATTGTGTGTAAAATTTTTATTTTACACGGATAAGGTGTGCCGCACATTTATCGCCAGTTTGGCCTCCGATGGAGGTAACACTCACTGTTACCCCCAACCCATTTCGCTATTTAAGAGAGCACAGGCCACCCCCTTAAAAGCCACATAATAACTAATTACAATTGACAACTAATTAAAATTTGTATATACATTATCATATAATATTTGCATTAACACTCATTTAACCCATTCATAACCTTTTACCGTTTAACTTTCTTGAAATTTTCAAAATTTATTATTAATAATCATTATTTATCATTTTTCATTTATTATTAAAATTTTTTAATTATCATATTTGTTCAACACAATGATTGCATTAAAATTTCACTATTGCATTAACACCTCAATCACACCTGTAAACAGCTTTTATTATACATGATTATAAAATTTTCTACTTACAATTCCTTTAACATGCTATACACACAAAACATAATCACCATCATCTCTGAAACATTTCACAAAATTTATTAATTTAAATTAAATAATTTATCATTCATTACCAAATTTCCATCTCGTAAAACAAACTGAATTTACAAAAAATTATTAATTATACAACATTTACATAATCAATTAAAATATTTAAAATATATCAAATTGTTTTAATTAAATTAATTATTAACAATATAGAATTCATTACCATCCAAACAATTATGATTCTCTGATTACTTGTTTTCAAAATTAATTTGTTTTATTTATTTAAATTGCAAATATTTCAATATTATTATCACAACAATCATCTTACATACACACATATAAATTCACTATATTTTATTTACAACTCTTGTTAATTATTATTCCATTTTTTCCACACTTCTGTCCAAATCTGCCATGTCAAAAAACCATAAAACATAATGTTTAATTGTCTTTTCTTGTTTTACAGTCTACCCTCCATCGTCAAAGATTAATCTTGGTTCTAAATAACACTTTTCAATTATATTGACACACATATTGTTGTCTTGTGTGTCATAACCAAATAATTTCAATTTATCCGTTATACCATAATAATCATTCACCAAGTCTACGTTAAGTATTTCTGTTAAATCTCCATCAGTAAATATTTCCAATATCCGGTTAGTTACTTTTGTATTGTCAATTAAATCATTCTTGTTTAAATACACTTCTAATATTTCTTTCAGCTCATCATAATCTCTATTTAATTCATATAACTCTATCTCTTTCTCAACACACAATTCTCTATTTAACTCTCTCTCATCATAACACCGTCTCATACTTATAAAATCATTCCACACAGAGGGTATAATATCATACAAATAAAATAAACAACTCAAATCTTCTACTAACACGGGACTCTTGCCCTTCAGAAACACTTGTGACCACATTAAATCATCATAGATAATAAAAGGAAAATTTCCCCTCTGTCCCCACTCTACTACAACATTATTTTTCCTCTCTCTCTCTAACTCACTGACACACATTAACATTTCATAATCACTGCATTCTACACTTTCATTAGTACTCTCATTATTTATTTTTACTGTATCAGTCTCTGATACTAACTCTTCAAACACATTAATATTCTCGGTATTACGTACATTATTTTCGACATTATTGTCCTTATTTGTTAACTCTTTATCTGTCATTACATTTTTGTATTTGTCATTACCATTTTCATTTGTATTATCTTTCTCTGTCCTCATCACATGTACTCCCATTCGCTCAACACTCTGTTCTAATTTATTCAAATTAGATCTTATTATTTCGTTAGTACTTTCTACACATTTGCTCATTTCTTGTATTTCATTTTTTAACTCCTCAAATTTATCATTCTGTATATCTAACTTTACATCAAATTTATTGAAACTGGTACAAAGAAATTGTATCATTTTCATTATATCTTGATCTTCAGATTTTTTAATCGGGACTGGTGTCGACTGACTTTCTGTTTTATTGTCAGTGAAGCTGACTTCACCATTATTATTTTTACTTTCTCTATTCGATTTTGGGGTCGTTTGGATCCCCGAATCATCTGTACTAACTTTTTCATTTGTTTTGCTTACATTCATAATTTTCTCGTCTTGACCTACATTCGGTGTTGAATGTATGTCAAGACTACTCATCACAGCTGATTCGTCAAATTCAGCTGTTTCGCTTATCACCGTCGAGTCGGACAAATCGACTCCGTTCTCTGTATGTTCCATTATTATATTTTTTAAATATGTAATTTATTTCTTATCTGTCTGAACAAATATTTTTTTTACTTATTTTACGTAACTTTACGTCTTTCACTTAACCTCTCAATTGCGCTTGTATCTTATTTGTAGGTATGGTTTTTACATCAAATTTTTAACTTATAAAAACTGTCCCTTTCGGCTGCGCCAACTGTGAAATTACGTATTTATCACCATTTAATTAACTTATAAAAACTATACCATAATAAAAAACTTACACTTACTGTTTTGCGTGTTCTTGGGTCCAGGATCTCATACGTACTTTGGGATACAAGCATAATTTTCAAGGTTGTGTGAAGAACTTATACAATGCATCTTGGAAGAGAAATTAGTTTTCTTTTATTACTCAAAAGATTTTAAATTGATACTTTTTCTCCAAATATAGATTTTACATACTTTCAAAATATTATGCTTTTACAAGTTGTGTAATCATTACGTCTTATATACTATTCTTATTTTCTACTACTTACATACATTAAACAAGAGAGCCCAGCCTGCCATTCTCACTTAAATTAATTTTAATTTCTTTAATACCCCATACTCTTTAAAAACCCCCTACCCTTACTTTCAATAAACGAAATAACCCCCGGCCACGTGGTCTTCGCGCACATCCAGTGTTCTTTTCTAATTTCATGTGAAAGTGTTCAAAAAGTGTCTGATGTTGTTTTACATTTTCCCGACCGCGGTCACATAAACTTTTTCGGCTATTTCCCTGTTATATCAGTTTAAAAAAAATTTTGTTTCTGAGTCCGGTTGATGGGCGACCAGCACAAGCGTGAGTCGACCCAAGACTGACTGTAATGTAACAGGTACTTTTTACTTTCTGCCGGGAATCAGTGTTTTACTGCCCCTATGCTTTCGTCGCCCCGGCCTCATTTGTTGGGAAGTAACCACTTTATATATGGATTAAAGCCGGTATGTGTGTGTGTCCAGAGGCCGATATTGGACTTGGTTCCGCTGATGTCACCAACAGTAGGCGGAGTTTAATGCGACTTCCGGGAGGTCTTAGAGAAGACGAATATTTTTATGCTCTGGCCATCTTGAGTTTTTTGTTAGAGCGTCCTTTGAGCGCTTTGCGGGTGTAGTTGCGCTTGAGCGTTGACACACACTTACAGAGTTCTTAGAATTTTTAAGGTGGTAAATTCCTTTGCCGTGTTACACCACTGAAATTGCGCATCGCCTTGTTTCCAACTGTTTCTCAACTCTGGTCTATTATACGGACAAATACGTTGCACAATAATCCATTTCTTTTGCAATATTTTCCAAACCCGCCCGAAAATGAACTGAATAAAAATGTACTTGCTCCATACGGTAAAAATAAAACACCCAAAAATTTGACCCACTACAATCCATTGCGAGATATCCACCTGATCTGTAATAGTCTAATCCAGTGGTTCCCAAACTGTGGGTCGCGACCCACTAATGGGTCGCGGGTTCTATTCAGGTGGGTCGCCGGACGACTTTTAAAATATCTAAGTAAAATATCTTACCGACTGAAAAAAATATGAAAGCGTATTTCAAGAGGAAAGTTTTATAATCTGAAAAATCTGGCAGTCGTGGGACTGCCGACAGAAGTGTTAACTTAAATAACATGGTTACTGAATAATATATGTTGTCTTTATAAGTGACCGTTCTGCAATATTAAAATTAATATAAAAACTCTTGTGCATAATAAAAATCTTTTTTCTGTACTTGTGCACAAAACTTGGTGCATAATTTTTAGTGTACAATAATATCGTGTACAATTCTCATGTGCACAAACCATACCATGCCTTCGGAGTTATGCGCGAACAAACAGAAAAAAATATATACAGGTCAAATTGAGAACCTCCTCCTTTTTCGAAGTCGGTTAAAAATAACACTTTTGTTTATTATCTTACATTTTCAATATACTTCTTACTGGTAAAACTGGGTTCATGCACAGACAGATTGTGCACAGAAAGTTTTTCATCGCATAATTATTTAATTTTATTTTGTACACCTAACAAAAATAAACAAAATGAATTATATACCGTGCACGAATAATTGTGCACGAGCAATTATTAAAGTGAAAAACTTTCTGTGCACAATATTTCGTGCAAAATGTGAAAAAATTATTAACTCGTTTTTAAAATTGAAACAAATTAAATTTTGATAGCCATTTTGATTATTAAGACAAAATATCTTGTTAAACCTTGAAAACTCTTTTGGTAAAATTTACCATTCATTATTTACCAAACCTTAAAAAGCTAAAACTGTCAGCATCTGAGGAAGACTCCCTGATGGAACTATCATGTGATTCTTCATTGAAAACTTTCTTTAAAGACTCAAGCTTAATCCCATTTTGGATCAAAATAAAGGGAGAGTATCGAGTGCTTGCAAATATAGCTTTGAAGGAATTAATGGGATTCACAACTACTTACTTATGCGAGCGTGCATTTTCTAGTTTGGTTTTTTTAAAAAACAAATATAGAAACAAACTTTGCGTGGAAAACGATTTACGCCTAAAACTAACAAGCTTCAATCCAGATATAGAAAGTATCATTAACACCAAGACTAAACAATACCACAAATCTCATTGAGTTTACCATTTAATTTGTATAAAATAAATTTCTTATTGGACAAAATATTTTTTTTTTCTTTAATAATGTTCCCTTCACCATTTTAAAAATTCTTACTCAGCAAAGCATTTGCACATATAATAATAACTTCAGTTTCATATTACATATAATTTTACGTGTATATATATATATATATATATACACAACGTAGTGGTAGTGTGTGTATATATATATATGTATATACTGGGTCGCAAAAATTTTTCCAGAAAGATTGTGGGTCCTATTACAAAAAAGATTGGGAACCACTGGTCTAGTCTACTGAAATAAATCGTCTGACTCAATTTTTGTCGTATAAAATTATGGTTTATTTCTTGATAATGTTCATTAAATTACTTTACAAATATAATAAATTGTTACTTGTTTATTTTAGGTTTACAATAAAATTTAGTTTTATGAAATCTCTTGTCTCAGGGTTGGTTGTTCTGATTTGTAATTATCGGAATTATTAAACTTATTTTTGGTTAAAATATTTATCTAAAATGTAGGTCCTTTTAGACTGCAGAATACAAATAAAACAAACAGAAGACTTATACTACCATCATTGGGTAGTCGGAGAGTGATTACAAAATTAATTATTTTGCTAAACATTATGCCACTGATTTGTTATAATATATTTTTATATACATACCACCAAAATCAGTAAAATATTACTGATTTTGGTGGTATGTATATAATAATTCAAAATTAATTACATCTCAATGAATAACAGAAAGTTTCATAGACATGTCTGGTTCCGACATTATAGGTTAACTTGGTGTATTGTAACTGCCACCAATGAACTTTAAATGAATTAATAATTCTTTTATAACACAGAAAATATAAACACAATAAAGTTATAAATTAATTCAGTGTTCCAGGAAGAATCATCTGAACAGTTATATTGGATTACTTTAAACAGGTAATCTGTTAATTCTTAGAATCGTATTTAACTTGGTATTAAATTCTTTTAATAATGAAACAATGAAATATTGTAATAATATTAGAATCTTTCTTAAATCTAAGCACAAATTATTTTCTCAATTATCTTCTGATAATTAATCATGTCAATTGACAATTCTCAAAATTCTGGCTAGCTGTTGTTAAATTACCATTGGTTTAACTATGAATAAATTCATTAATATAATATTAATTCAAGCACTCTTAGTGTTTATATTGAAAAAACTATCATCATTTTTGTAACTTTCATCTACTAATTATTTAAAATTAAATTGAGAACTCTCTTTGTAATCAACAAATTAATTAAACCAGTAAGGTGCAATGCTCCTTATTCGTTCGTATGTACACATAGTATTAAGTTATTTTGATAAAGTGTATCGTCAAATTTCATAAATTCCTTAAATATAATAAAAAATCACTTTACTCCCTTTAATTCGCGTAATTGCTATGGATTATACACTTAACAATTTATGTCGCACTATTAGGTCTTCACTGAACTTAGAATAAAAACGTTAGAATGATTTTACCAAAATAGGGTTATGTTTCCCTTTGTTTACATTTGAGTACATGCACTAAGTTAGGTTAGACTGGCGCTTTCTGGCGATGCAGAGCTGTCGTCTGTCTTACATCAGTGGTCATGAAGAAGTGTTCCAAAATGGTGTCCGTTCCTGCTGTTCTCGTTTGCATTCCTTGTAAAAATTATCGAATTCTCTCTTTTGATTGGCTACTGATCTTTACTTGAGTACACATACCCCCCTTCGCTGAATTATTTAATTGTTACAACAAGCGTGGGACTTTGGGTTTAAGACTACGAACTGACGCTAAACATTTTATCCAAAATAAATCAAATCTCTTTAAATTGACATAACTTTCTTATAACCCCTCTGATTGTGAATCTAAGCTTATTACAACATGGCGAACATTTGGCTCTTAATTTAGAGTCAACACATGATATATTTTCGTCCATGATTAAGGAAGATATCATTTGAAATTAACGCTTTATACCATTTCTTAATAAATTTGGGTATTCTTTCACTAAAACTAACAAATGATAATCACATCTCTTCGAGATTATGCTTTTCAAGTCCTTTTACACTTTTTACTTATTATCTATTTACTATTATTGACAAAATACATCTCCTATGCTTAGGTTGCATTAGGCCTATGATTCTACTAACTATATTGACTAATTACATTTTAATATTTGTCTCTGGACAATTTCTGTTGTGTCACAATTACACATACATGGTCAGTGCAACTACTGTTCGCCCTAGTTACTGTTAATACATTGTTATTTTCTAGTTTTGAGTCTATATAATCACCTATAGATTGTACTATAAGATGTCACCTTACTTTACTTCATTCTTAAATAAGTAGTGGTCTTTTAAGTCACTATCTTGTTCATAATTCTTCATTACAGTTATTACATTGTTTTACAATCTTATGTTTCACATTGGTGAATTCTCTTGTGTTGAGAACTTAGTAATAATACTTGCAGCTAGTGTCACATGACAGATGTATTTAATTATTATTATTATGCCTTACATTAGTGATAATAATTATCCTACAATATTATGCTAGTAATGTACCATCTTTCTTGCTACACAGATATCACCCTTTTTGTTTCTGATTAATTTTACAACTTGTTTTAGCTAAACTTTACATGGTGATTCCCATTCTGTCTGTTTTTGGTCATTTTGTTTACATCAATTACAATATAAATACTACTCTAGGTAGTTCATTTTGGTATTGGTAGAACCCTTACAATATCTACTTGATTTTTGTCCAAGAGATTTTAGTTTAATTATGTTTTAGTTATTAATTCTTATTAATCTAAGTGGAAAGTACATGTAGTTAGGTTATGCGTCTCCCCACTCTAATGCAACAGTGGGTTGACTGAGTTTATTTTCATTTACAATCTTTATTTCATTTTTACCTGTATTGGTGTTATTAATCATCACCTGTAATTTATCAGCTGGTTCTTTTTCTCTCTATTATCATTTTTCATAACTTATTTGGTAATTATTACTGTTATATGACAATCTTGGTTCTCTATTAACTTACATTAATACTGGACATAATATGTTATCATACTGTTGTTTACAGCTTCTTATTATACTAATATTCTTATTACTCTCACTCACCTGGCTATTATTGGATGCCCTACTCATTTACTAGATTAGTGGTCATATTCAGCTCATCTAATGTAGTCAGTTAGTGTTTTGGCTATCTGTCATTGTCTCTCATTCTGTACTTCACTTGTCGTTGGTAATTTATTTCATATTTGGCCTTCTTTATCTAATAGTTAGTGTAAGTTCTTGTTTCTTCTTGTGGCACCATATTGATTGACATCATTATTATTATTGTTTTCTTCTTTATAATATGTGTTCTTCAGTGTTTCTTGGTTTCTCACTGACCGAATATATTGGGTTATTGGATCTATTGGGTAATCACTATTTAATACATTTTCTTTCTTGCTTTATTATTATTACCATTACTGTAGTAACTCTTTAGTTGTGAGTTCATTCTTCTATTATTATTTATTTATATAATTTTAATGCTTGGTACACTCATTGTGACTACTTAATAGGTCTTGTCCCACTCAATTATTATGACATGTGTTTGTTTTGATGTCCAAAATATCGTGATCATATGTCTTGTTACAACTTTTACAATTATTCAGGGAAGGGTTAATATTTTCCCCAAAATAGCCACAACCCGTCTAAGGCTATTCCCGCCTTATCTTCACTACTATTAGCGCGACTGCTTCATGACTAATAGTAGGTTTATAATATTGTAACGAGAATCCTATCGAACAGATTAGAACGTCCTCTACCACTCCCCCCGCCCACACCAGTCAAGCAGGTGTACCTCAGTCAAGGCCGTGCTAAAGTACATTGCAGAGTACTCTGGAGAACACTTGAAATATGCATTAGCTGTCGTGCAGTAAGGAGGGAAAGCTATTATGGACCTCTGCACGACCTATATAAAGCAGAGCGTCTCGCTTTGTCAGATTAGTTCGTTGAGCGATTTTCGTTAGTGCGGATAGAGTAGTGGTTGAAGTATTGCGACAAAGTGTTATTGTGTTATAATTAATGTGGAACTCTATTACTTGACATTATTATTGTGTGTGGACAAATTTAACTGGAATAATAATAATAATGTGGTATGAGTTGATTACAAATTGTTGTTTGTGATTAATTAAAGCTGGTGATTAGTGACATAATTGGTGTCTGTATTTTGTTTTCCACTGTACCATACGATGATCAGAGTGACCGTCATAACAATATGTTACTTGAATGTGCATAAGGAGGGGGTTCCATTTGATGGTTTTACAGGGGCCATGTATCCTTAGTTTGTTAACAGAGTAAACTGTATGCTTTATAAAAGTATTGTTTTCAGTGGTAAGAGTCCTTCAACATTCAAAGTTTAATAAAATAAATATCAACTTAGTTGTGAGAGGATATTAAGTAACACAGGATGTTCCTTTGTTCCAAAATACAACAGTAAAGTTCAGTTAACCGTATCCTTACGGTTTGTCACACCATGACAAATTTTTATAAAGTTGTCATAAATGGTAACAAAATATTTAAATTACAGGATGAATGAAGTAAAAGGCGACACGGGGGTAATACAACAGTAAAGTTCAGTTAACCATATCCTTATGGTTTGTCACACTATGACAAATTTGTTATAAAGTTGTCATAAATGGCAATAAAATATTTAAATTACAGGATGGATGAAGTAAAAGGCGACATGGGGGTAATACAACAGGGTAGTATCATAACAAAATGATTTACTAATGTTAGCTTAATTGAAAAATTCAATTGAGGTTTGTCTAGATAAAAATACTCCTCTTCCTATGGTTTGGTGCTACAGCCCGAATTCGAGCCTTGGCCTCCTCTATCCTGACCCTCCACCTCTTTCTATCAGTAGCAAAGGACTTCCATCCTCGCACTCCCAACACGTCTTATCTTCCCATCTTTTCCTTGGATGGCCTTTTGGTCTTTTGCCATCCATACTCCCAATAAGGACTCTTTTAGGAGTTCGTTTGTCGTCTATTCTTACGACATGGCCAGCCTATTGTGACCTCCTCAGTTTTACGTACACTTCTACTGTTAGGTTCGTTGAAGTGACAATATGTCTCATCATTATGCCGTATCCTTCGTTCCCCATTTCTATATATGTGTCCATCTCAAGAGCTTCCTTTCAAATATCTTCAGGCATTCAATTGCTCTTTGTGTTAATATCCAGGTTTCACTGCTATAGCACAAGATGGGTTGTATGATAGTTTTGTATATGCATATTTTTGTCTGCCTATGAATAACTCTTGACTTAAAGGTAGTGGTAAGTGCGAAGTAGGCCTTGTTGGCTAGAGTTATCCTTTTCCTTATCTCTGCCTCTTCATTCCCATCTTCAGATATCATCGTTCCTAGGTATGTGAAACCTCTGACTGCTTCTACACAGTCTTCTTCTGTAATCAAATTTTTTCAGGGTCAGGTAGACCTTTTCTGACTTATTATTTTGGTTTTATCTACATTTATTGATAGTTCTACCTCTTTTGTACTTACTTTCAGGTTTAAGTATGTCTCCCTTGCAGTCGCACTTGATCAGGTTATGATGGCTATATGTTTAAAAATTCTAGATTACTCTTAATTGCCTTACTCATAAAGTTATTGAACAGTTTAAATAATTTAATTTAAAAATTGCCTTTAGTTTTTAATAAACTTCTAAAAGCTAAATCATGTTCTGTACAACTATTTATTAGTATAAACCGGTTACACTAAATAATGAAACCGTTCCATTAAAATAATTAATTTTAATGCTTCATTAAAATTAAATTAAAATAATGAAGATACTAATTTTAAAACACCATTGTACAGCAGGATAAAGGGAACCTCACGTAGTATTTCCCAAGTGTTTGATGTCTTGATCATCAGTATTTTCAATAAACTAGTATGCTCCCTGATCTACAGAACTCGCTCATCATTTTGAACGATGCACGTTTATTGCTACATATATTTCGATATTACATAATTTTTCAATTATGGAAAAATTACAAAAAAAAAAAAAGATTTCTATACTACTTCTTTAATATTACAACAGTTGCAGAGCACAATGTAATCATAAAGTAAACACAAAAAGTAAAGAGATATTCGAATTTGGATTACAGTTCCTTTTAGTCTGACACCTTGCTGAATTTTCACTATTTTTTTTCCAATTTTTGATCTCTTTTTTTAGCCCTTTCAAAAATTTTGAATTTTCCAAAACTTGACACTATAATCATATATATGTTCGTTAACATTATCTTTAATTTGATACCCAAAGTGATTTTTTGCGATTTTATTAAACTTTTCACCCGTTTTTTAGGTCCTGAGGCCCCAACATTTTGAAATTAAAAAAAATGAATACTATATTTAGATATTGGTCAAAAGTTCCTTTGATTTGATACCCCACATGGGCTTTGGAGATGTTTTTACAATTTTTACTCCCACCTTTTTGATTTCCACTCTTCTATTTTTGGAGGGATTAATCTCAAAACAGTAGGGTTCCGTAGGATAAAAGTATGACACATGCCAAGTTTTATGAAAATCGGTTCACGCGATCAAAAGTTATTATGAGATATAACTCTAATAGAAAGTAGACAGTCAGACATATGCAAAACAGTCGAGTCAAAACTGAGAGCTCGCTTCGCTTGTTTAATGATATCATCAGAAGAAAAAGGAATAAACAAACAAAAAATACACGCTCATGCGCGCGTGCATGCACACACACACACACACACACATATAAAATTTATGATTTTAAAATATTGTATAAGTGCGTAAGTAGCCTACCATCTCATTTAAAAATGTGTGGAGACGTATAATATATACGTTATTGTAATGAAACTATATTGTGAAATCAAAATTGAAAACAAATATTCCAGTCTTTAATGTAAATGAAACAGAATAGAATAAAATGAAACAAAAAATTCAAATGTGGAATATATATTGGTAATAGTAATTGTATTGGTAATAGTGATTGAAAAACCTATTATTTTGATAAGCTGATTATATGCATTAAAACCACCAATATGGAAATATACAATTGTTTTAATATTCAGCTGGAATTAATGTTTTGAATAGAACGTACATTTTGTAAATATGGTTGTGAATAAATGAAATGCTTTTTTAGTTAGCGTATACAAATATTATTTTAAAATCTATCATTGGAAAATATTAATATTTACACGATGAGTGGATACATTAGTTAGATGAATTTTACATATTAACCAGTGCCTAGCCCTCGGCAATCCCTGCTTTAAAATTCATAAAATTAGATATAAACAATACAAATATTTTATTTGTACGAAATAGAGAATAGTACATTATAATACTCTGACCTCCCACTTTTCATTCTGGCAGTCTCCACGCTCTTCTTACGTCAGAACGACTCGCGTATAGTATACGATGCATGCAGAGAGTGCTGACAAATGCATGTATTGAGTGTCAGCGTATTCCAGTGTTGCGAGGTTAGCGGAAATTCCGCTAAATTTGACGGATTTTTATCCATATTGTAACGCGACGAAAGGAAGGACCTGTTAAACAATGAACTCTAGCATAAAATGCCCTTAATAAAATAATTTGCCTATGTATGAAATAAATAAAAATACCAAATGACCACAATGGGTACCATACAAGGTATAATCATAATAAATGTATTAGATAAATAAACAAAGAACTATGTATTAATGGTTAATAATGGTTAAGAGTGAGTGAAAAACATAAGTGAGAGAGGATAATTGCTAATTACAGATAGGACTGTTACAATTAATAGCAATTCTCTAAGTGAACACCAGTGTACTAACCTAAATAATAAATAATAAGTAAAGTTTATTTTTTAATAATGGTATCTATATCAAACTATGTTTTATATTTTAAAGAATACTTATAAGCCTTGAGGTTAGTCACTAACTCTTTCACATAATGTGTAATTATACTAAAGGACAGTTAATGATAGACTAACACTGGGATAAAATATTAGTATTAAGTAATAGGCAATTGTTGAAAGCCTAATTTTAATGTTTAGTGTTAATTAGAGTTTTAGCCATGAGGGCATAATATTGTTTTAATGTTTGTTTCATGTTTATGTTTGTATGGAATAATTATAATTAACCAAAAATGTAAAAGGCCAACAGGCTACATAACGTTTATAAATTGAAACATTGTACAAAGGAAGTACCACGATATAGGTCAATATTAACATAATATTATTGTTAAACTAACTAACAAATGGTCATATTACTATAAGTTAGTAAGAAATAGGAGAATTACTGTGATAGGCCTATGTTTAGATGTTGATAATAACATTTTAAATAGATTAAACAATTGTAATGTAATTTAGTGAAGGTCAAACTGCTTAAAGACCCATAAAACAGAATTTTGTAAAGATGAAAAATATCTATCAGGGCACTCACACATATCAAGTGAAATGTCAAAATGCTTGTCTTTCTATAAGGAAGATTACTTTGTAAATTAATTTAAGTCTAGTTAAATACTAAATAGGGAGTAGTTGGGAGTATAAAATGTAAAAATTGTAAATTTTAAATAATCAGGTCACATGGCACTTGAACCCAACGATATTGACCAATAGGAATTTAGTTAATTTTGGTCAAGCCAGTTGAAGGAAAAAGAAAAATAGATTATCCTATTGTTAGAAACGAAAGTATTCAGAACACCTCTGTGCAGCTATGAACCACAAAGTATAACGAAGAATCAAATCCAAGTGGAAGAAAAAGTATAAAGTCTTATAAAACATAGAATCTGAATTAAAGAAGGAAGAAATGAAGATATAATAAAATAATAAATAAAAGAAGAACAAGTGAAGGTAATAAAATATTCCTCAGGCTTTCACGGCCGGTGTCAGATGTATGATACATGTTATCTGGGACTCAGCCTATACCACAGTACTGTGGGCCTGTACGTGACCACCCGACGTTCAGGATTTTTATACCACTGATGATGGCAGCCATTGGAGCTGCCGAAACGTTTGGTTTTGTAATAAGCCATGGACCACGGCCAAACAGCCTGGATAACATGTATCATACAAATGAAGGTAATATTTTAAAAAGTGAATAATTAATTTCAACCATAGAACTGGGTGAGACTTAACCTTTATAATACCATATTTACAACTACACGACACCAAGATTAACTCAACTAACACTTTTTTTCAATAAAACACTAGTGAAAAGAAAACAAAATCTAATTTAAACACAGTGAACATTTTGTGCAATTTATTTTATTTGAAAAAACTGGTCGTGAATACATTCCACACTAATTTTGTTTAACAACAAGCCTTGCCTGTTTACTTTGAACTCTGGGTAGACCCATGATGCATTGCGTTGACAAACTGAACTGAACAAATGATTTGTTACATTTTATTAAAATTAATTTTATTTGTATTAGACAATAAGAATTAAATAATTGTAATGTGTAGTACTTCGTTGTGGACATTTTGAACTTTAATAACAGTCTAAAGAACCCCGAACTGAGATATTATATGAAATTAATTTAGAATCAAACTGATAGCAAGAATCGATACAGACAATTAATAACTTCGACCTTAGAGTCGTTTTAACTGAATTAATGAAAATAAAAATGTTAATAATTATTCCTAATTAATGTTGAATGAGTTTTATTTATAGGATAAGATAAAGTTAAGGGTTATTTGTTCGAGAAAAGAAGAGTGAAACAGTATTGGCGATTCGAACTTCATCGTCAATAAAGGACCATGAAGAAAACCTACAATAGGCAATTCGATACTATAATCGAAAGTAAATGTTGACAAGCCTAGTCCAGCCATACAAACCAATTTTGCCAATTTTTTTCAAAACCATCAAACAAATAACAACTATGTTTCTTAAATAAAAAATAAATAATAAAAAATAAAAAATAAAAAATAACCAAACAGAGAATTAAGTATATATTACAGATTGACGCAACCAACGCGAGGCGTAAAAGTATTTCAACATATATTCAACTTTCAACAAATCAAGTTCGTAAAGGGATAGCCAAGTTTAAAAAACATAGCTACGAAATAAAAGCAATACACACTTCATAATTTAAGTTTTCGACGTTACAGATTGGCGCTTCTAACGCGGGGCGTAAAAGAAATTTCAACTTATAGTCAAATCAAAACAACGTAATACTATAAACAAAACACGACACGTTTTACTCACAACGTTACAATATCTACGAGAAAAATATTGTTTTTAACGGGCAGCGGATTTTTTTTGGGATTTGTTCAGGGCTCACGGTGATTATACTTTTTTATTACAATTATGTTTAACTAATCTTTTAAACTAAAAAAAATATTATTTATTCGAAATAACATATAAGTTAGCGAAATAACGCTGTTTTCGGTCTGTGCTCTTCCGACCACATTCAGCGAGTATGACGTAGATGTATCCGTCTTCTTCGGTTGGTCTCGTAAACAACTGTGAATCCCAGTTTGGAAATTAAATTATTCACAAACACTTCACAGATACCTATGTTCACTGTCGCATACGAAGAGCTTTCTTTCCCACTCCGTTTATTTTAGATTCAAGCAATCATAGCAAGGAAACGCAAGTCAATCCCCACTTTATTACGCTGGCGTCACTTTACTGTATTCCCTGTTAGAATCTTCCATAGACTGACTGCGCTTTAATTCGTTGTAGACAGACCTTGACATGGAGGATTCCCTTCTCTCTAACAGAAATTTACCCAGCACATATTTGTACCATCACAATTTCAATACTATGGTGAGTAAAAAGACAATTGATATTTAATAACGTTTTCCTGTGACGTCTTTTATTAACAATATAAGGCTTTCTTTAAAAAGGACATATTGGTTTGAAGGAAAACCTTTGAGTGCTTGACTACTACTGCAAGTTATCGTAGATTTTGAGTCGAAAGTAATCCTCCTACTAGTCGGATTATCTAAACTTAACAGTGGATAATTAGTCGTAAATACTACGAAGTAATATTTGCTGTAGTTGAACGAATGAATGTCTGCTGAACTAAACTATCTAAAGTAACTGGTCACAGCAGGCGGGCAGCAGTTGCATAGGAATCGCTCACAACTTACTTTCAACTCTGAAGCTCCTGAGTGAATGAACTGTAACAAGACTCATAATATTATAAATAACAAATAGTGCATAAAAGAAACATTAAAAATAATAAAAGGAAATCTAAAACGATAATGAAATAAAAAAAAAACCTGAGGCTACAACACCCATGTCTTACAACAAAAAGTACTAGTGGCGGCTAACTTGATCAGAAGAAAATTTAAGATGTTGTGTTTTCTTTAATCACAAAATACATGTAAAAAATGAATGATCTAAAACACTGGGTTGATTGAGCCAAGGTAATAACAATCCCGGAGGTGCAGAATGGTATTTTCTTGTCTACAAAAAACTGGGACCTGCAAGCCTCGTGTGCCGGGTTTTGTCCCGTACTGCTGCAACTGCAAGGGCGCTCATCCGGCTAGTTACCGGGGTTGTATTAAATATATCGAAACTGAAAGACAGCAGCGATCTGCGCGCCCTGGCGCGCAGCGTCGAGTAGCTGGCCCTGCCCCTAATCGGCGAGAGGCCTTCCCCCCTCTCTCTGGTTCATCTGTCAAGGCCCCGGCAGCGACTCCTGTCGCTCCCGCGGTCTCAGTCCCGCCTGCAGGCGTCGCTCCGGCGACGCCTGTACGGCTCCACTACCGGCGCCTGCCGGAGCGCTAGGCCCTTCCTATGCAGCTGTTGCTGCTAAGACATCATCACAATCCACTTCCTCCCGCAACGGTACCAAAAAGCGCTCGCGTCGCCGGACTCCCGGCCGACGACATCAGCAGGCTCGACCTGCCCAAACTCAGCGGGACTCTCCTGCCCCTGTCATCTCCCAACCTCCGCGTGAGCAGACCATAGTTCAGTCCGCTAACCCAGCTCCATCTGCAGTCCTGGCTGAAGTTCCTCAGGAACGTCCGCGCGGGTCCCGGGAATTTTCTTGGGCTCCAGCGGACCCCCTGACGGCTTGGGCCACTCAACTTGTAGAAAGCATCAGGTCTGCTCCTGACACCTCGACTGTGCTTATGTTAGTTTTCCAATCCCTCTCTGCTCTCTTCCCTCTCCCCCCTCAATGGCTAGATCCCTGCGGATCGTCGCTTGGAACGCCGATGGCGTTTCCTCTCGTCGATCTGAGCTGGCGGCTTTCGTCGTGGAGTACGACGCTGATGTCGTGCTTCTCTCCGAAACCCATCTAGCCCCCTACCATCGATTCTCACTTCCTGCTTAACTTGTTATCGTCAGGATCGTCCCCTACAGCCGCGCCATCCCCCGTCTGGGGGTACGGCGATTCTGGTCCACAGGCGGATATCCCATAGGCCACTACCCCCCCTCACTACTCGACTCATCGAAGGTTGTGCGGTGGCGGTGGACGCAGGCGACTCGGAGTTGCGCATTGTTTCCGCGTATCTCCGGCCTGGTCTGAGCCCGCCGCCCCCGCCTGAGGAGTCGAACGCTCTCCTCGACCACCCAATCTCGACGATTGCAGCCGGCGACTTTAACGCCAAACATCCTTCTTGGAACAGTAGGGCTACCAACGCCTACGGCAACTCACTCCGCCGGTTCGTCCTAGACGACCCGGATACGCACGTCATCGGCCCTGATGATCCTACCCACTACCACTATGCCGGTCACCGACCGGACGTTCTTGATGTAGTTGTAGTCAGGAACGTGGCCCATAACATCCAGGTCTCGTCAGTGTCAGACCTCTCGTCTGATCACAATCCCCTGCTAATAACTGTTCGAGATGTGTCGGCTTCACCCCGACTTCCCGCTGGTCCTGCTAGGAGGGTCAACTGGCGCTCCTATCACGACGAGCTATCTCGAAGGTTACCATCTGTCCCAGCGGACCCGATCGCCACTCGTGACGATCTGGATCTCCGTGCCACTCATCTTCAGGAGTTGGTCCAAGGTGTCATGGATCGACACACATACAACGTTGAGGTGAATCGCAAATCGGCCCTTCAACCGGAAGCTATCCACGCCATCTGGCTTCGGCGCAAGCTCCGCCGCAGATGGCAACGAACCCGAGATCCCGCCGTCAAACGACGGTTTCAGGCCCAGTCTCTTTACGTCCAGTAAACTCTGATCAGTGGGACTCATATCTTGAGTCCCTTGAAGTCGACCGAGCCTCCGTCTGGAGAGCGACGAGTCGCCTTACTCGCGAGAAGCGTACTCGCAACCCGTTGAATACCCCGAACGGCATTGTTTCTTCATCGGAAGGCAAGGCTGAGGTCTTCGCCGACTGCATGGAGACTCAATTCACCGTTCATGGAGGCGTCTCGGACCCTGGCCACTCGGTAGTGGTTCGAGACTTCCTATCTGGATATTTTTCCCGCCCTCCACCTGACCCTCCCGCTCTCTTCGACAGGGACGAACTAGTTTCGTCTATCTGTCGATTGAACCGACGTCGCGCCCCTGGTCCTGATCGGATCGGGGCCGCAGCTTTGCAACATCTCCCGGCCTCGGGCGTTGAATTGGTCCTGGATCTGTTCAACTCCAGTCTCCGGCTGCAATACTTCCCCCGCCTGTGGAAAAATGCCAACATCTGTATGATTCCCAAGCCCCGCAAGCCTAGAATGCTTGCAGAAAGCTATCGTCCCATATCGTTGTTACCAGTACTCTCAAAGGTGTTTGAGCGTCTCCTACTCGCCCGCATCTGGCCGCTGCTGGATAATTTTATTCGGAGCGAACAGTTCGGGTTCCGTAGAGAGCACTCGACAACTTTACAACTCGTCCGAGTTGTCACAGCATTGTCCGACGCCGCCAACAAGAAAGAGTCTACGGGCGCTGTCTTGTTGGACGTGAGTAAGGCCTTCGACAAAGTCTGGCACGAAGGTCTTCTCTATAAACTCGCTCACTCCCCCATCCCACCGTCCATTGTGCATTTCTTGCGGTCATACCTCAGTGATCGTACCTTCAGGGTTAGCGTCGAAGGGTCCTGTTCATCAGTTCGACCCGTCGCCGCTGGCGTTCCGCAGGGATCTGTCCTCGGCTCCGTTCTGTACCTAGTGTACACGAACGACCTGCCTGTTATTCCTGGAGTCACGTTATCTCTATTCGCTGACGACGCAATGTATTACTGCAGCTCCCTGTCCCCGCGATTAGCGAGTACAAAGCTGCAGCGTCAGTTGAATCAGCTTCCGGACTGGCTACGGAAGTGGCGGGTGTTGATCAACGCGGAGAAATCCGAGGCGATCTGCTTCACCAGTAAGTCCACTTCCCGGTGCCAGCCCCTCTCCCTCGAAGGGAGGCTTATCGCCTGGCATAAGTCGGTGAAGTATTTGGGCGTTCGGCTAGACCAGCGCCTTAGCTTCAACGGCCACGTGACTGATACCCTCAACAAAGCTCGAGGCGTCCGAGCCAAAATATTTCCCATGCTCTCGTGCCGCAACCGCCTGGCTTTGCGCACTAAAGTCACCATCTATCTCTTGTTTCTCCGGCCAGTATTGACCTATGCTGCTCCCGCATGGTGGTCGCTTGTGTCGACCACTAACAAGTGTAGGCTGGAAGCTTTCCAGGCCCGTACCCTCAGATCCTTGTCGGGGTCTCCATGGTTTGTGAGAAATAATGTTATTCGTGGAGGCCTTCGAGTTCCTACCCTTGCTGATTTTGTCCGGTCGCTTGCCGAAACTCTCTTTGCTTCTGCAGCGACCTCGTCCTTTCCTCATCTCCGTTCTATCAGCACGTCTGAACCACCTCCCGCTATACGTGTCAAACGCCCTCGGGCGATCTTAGACGACCCCCGTAATTCTGTATGCTGTAACTTAGGTTCCCAAGCAATTCGATTTCCTTGTTACCTTCCTATTCAGTCTGATATCTTCCCCAAGTATGTTGCAAACTGCTTGGCGCTGTTACCGTATGCCACGGACACGGAGGTTCCCTGCCTCGCGGGGAACGACCGGCGCGTGCATGCCGGGCCGGGCGCGTGCGGCATCTGCCGTTCGCCCCGAGACCGGCGGCAGTGTTACCACGACCCGGCACCTATATAATACAAAATTGAGAAAAATTTTAAACTCGAGAACAGGAGGGTCATCATGGCCGGCGACCTGAACTGTAAACATCGCGATTGGAACAGTCGCTTGACTGCCCCAAACGGGAAACGGTTACGCAGGTTTGCCGATTCTCGCAGGATAACAGTGATTGGGCCTACCCAACCTACGTTCTACCGCTTACAAAGCCACGTGGCTCCCGATGTCTTGGACATAGCGGTGATCCAAGGAATTGACTGTCCGGTCCACGTGTCTGCGCTAACGGAACTATCGTCCGATCATCACCCCATCTTGATACACGTCGCTACCCAGCACGTCGTACGCAGAGATGTCAGGAAGGTGGTACAATGGGGCCGCTATGGCCCGTCGTTAAGTCGCCGATTGCCAGAGGCGGGACCACTCGAAACCGTCCGCCAAGTCGACGAGGCAGTTGCCGCGTTTGACGAGGCTGTCGTATCTGCGATCGACGCGTCTTTCAGGATGAAGCCTGGCGTCACGCCCACTGGCAGCGGATCCCAGAGGAGACGAGTGCTCTCGCTTGCGAGAGAAATCGCCTCCGGAGATGCTGGCAGCGGACCCGTGATCCGGCCGACAAGGCAGCGTACAACCGGGCGACCGGCATTTTACGTCGTGAAATGCAGGCCTACCGGAGACGCTGTTGGGAACTCGCCGTGGCCCAAGCAGGGGACAGATCGGACGAAAGTAGCCCTTACCGGATACCTTCGGCGTTGGTAGGGAAGGGGGGCCGACCTCGCATCCCAGCCATTGCTGGACCTTTCGGTCAAATCCTGGCTCGCCCGGAGGAGAAGGCCGAGTACTTGGGCGTGTGTTTTGAGCGACAGTTCGCACCTAACCCGCCCATGGACTGGGACTTCGATGAAGAAGTCGAGAACGAAGTGGAAGACTTTCTGTCTCTTCCGATCACTGCGGAGCCCGAACCCATTACTAGGGAAGAGGTCACAGATCGGGTCGTTGAACTCGTACCGAGAAAAGCTCCTGGCCTGAACGGCGTCTCGAACGCCGCTCTTACTCAACTCCCGGAGCAAGGAGTACTTTTCTTGGTTGCGCTGTTCAACGCGTGTCTATGACTGGCCTATTTTCCCCAGAAATGGCGTAAGGCGACGGTCATAGTGATCCCGAAGCAGGGAAAGGATGCTTCCCGTCCCGGCAACCTCCGGCCCATTAGTCTACTGTCAGCCACGTCAAAGGTTCTCGAACGTCTCGTACAACGGAGAGTACTAGACCATCTACGAAATTTCGATGTACTGGTCCCCGAACAGTTCGGCTTCAGTGTGGGGCATTCCACCACTCATCAGCTGATGAGACTGGTGGAATACATCACGGGCGCCGGGTGTCGGAAAGAGCAGACTGTCGCCTGTTTCCTAGATGTGGAAAAGGCCTTTGATAGTGTCTGGCATGACGGGCTCTTGTTCAAGCTCCGGGAAATCCAGCTCCCAGATTGCTACCTTCGCTTGATTGCTAGCTTTCTGACGGAGAGGACTTTCTGCGTGCGAATAGACGACCATGTCTCTTCCGAGAGACGCATTACAGCCGGGGTACCTCAAGGTAGCGTGCTAGGGCCTCTTCTGTTCTCCGTGTACGTCAACGACGCACCCAGAGAGTCCAGTCCAGATGGCTCTGTTTGCCGACGACACGGCGGTCTATACCGCCGATCGGAACGCTGACAGAGCTATCCCACGACTTCAGCGCGCACTCGATGCGTATTCGACGTGGATGGAAAGCTGGAAAGTTGCCGTCAACGAAACCAAGAGCTCCGCGGTGCTATTCACAAAGCGCCGGAAAGAACCACGAGGCCGAGTGAGACTCGGTAGAACGTACTTGCCCTGGTCGAGAGAAGTTAAGTACCTCGGTGTCCAGCTAGATCGTCGGCTCACCTGGCGTCTCGCGCAACTGTTTCCGATACTTGTCAACAAAGCTATGACCCGCAAGCTGGGTAAGTTGATCGACAACGCGTATCTGTTGCCGATCATTACCTACGCTCTTCCCGTCTGGGGTCACCTCGCAACCGTTCATAAAAGAAAGTTGCAAAGCGTTCTCGATAGAGGTCTTCGGCTAGCGGCCAAAGTCCCCTATCGGTTTTCTTCTCGTCTCTTGAGAAGAGGACTCGGTGTCCGTTCCTTGGATGACACCGCAAGGCGACTTGCACGTAAATTTTACGTCCGAGCTGCGAGGACCCAGACAAACCCACTCATAGCTGGCCTTGGCAAGTACCGAACACGTCCAGGTGAATCTTGGAAACGGCCTCGACAAATACTGTACTAGTCGACCTAGTACGAGCATGTCGTTATAGCGACCATTAAAAATTAAATAAATAAATTCCGTCTGGACAGGATCACTAGGCAGGAGCCCCTACCGGAGGCTCGATACTAGGAAACCATTGGGTCGTCTCACGACGCACAACCCAACAGCTCTGGCAGCCAATTTCCGCCGCCTTCACAGTTAACTGGTTGGCGTGTCCCTCCCGATAACTAGGAAACCTTCTTATGAAAGTCCAGCACTGTTTTCTTCTGACAGCCATCGGGCACGTCCCGGAAGCTGTAATACAGACATGGGTGCAAAGACGCCCCACTATCTAACGCATTGCATCGCATCGCTGGGACCTGCCGCACAGTGCCGGTAATTCGTGTAGGTAGCGCTACCCAGCGGAATCCGGGGAGGCCGAGAGTAGGACTCACAAATAGAGATGGGGGTTGCGCCGCCACTGTGACGGTGTCACAGTTCGGCCCCCGGATACCCGCTGGGCAAAGAGCTGAACTAGTCAGCATTGGACCCGCTGTTAGTGTCCCTGAAGCACTGTGCGGCAGCGACTAGCCCCCCCGGCCCGGCCACTTGGGCCAGTCGGGAACCCTAACACTCGCGCGGGAAGCCCTTCTCAACCCGCGCGAGATCGTGACAATAATCGGTCCTTGTTAGGGCCGACACAGTCCGTAAAGGCCGGACCTTCCGGCTGCACGGCCGCTAGTAGGCCAGGCAGCCCAAATCCTCTGCCGGAGTCTGACTCCCCAGACATGGAGACCTCGGCTTCCACCGACTGGGTAGTAGTAGGGCACGGTGGCAAGCCGAGGAAGTCTCCTTCACTGGCTTCCCTGAGTTCGGCTACGGACTCGGCGGCATTCCAAGCCTCCGCTGAGGTTGCGCCTAGCCACACCTCCGAAGGAAGGATCCCGCCGGTGTTCGTCACGAACGTCAGAGATATTATCGGCTTTAGTCGCCGACTCCGCAAGGTCGTTGCGCTGGCAGATAACGCTTCTGTCAAACTCCTAGCGAGTGAGACTGTACGCGTTACCTGCCGCAGCGCATCTGATTACACTTGGGAGTGATCCAGTGGCTGGAACGAGAATCGTTTCAGTTCCACACGTAAACCCTGAACCGCATCAAGCCTGTAGCCCTCGTCCTTCGAGGGCTAGACATACAGGCCGATCCGCAGGTCGTCCTTGACGAACTGTGCGACGCGGGCTACAAGGTTGTGGCAGCCGGCAGCCTCTCGGTTGTATACAACCTATGGCTCGCGTCGACCCCTGTCCTTTATCAGACTCCAGGTAGAGAAGGGTGAACCCACCCAGGCCCTTTTAGAGTTGAAACGGCTTTTCGGGCTCTGCGTTAGCGTAGAGCCCTGCTGTCAGACTGGGAGGGTTTTTCAGTGCCATAGGTGTCAGAGGTACGGCCACAGCAGCTTCGGTTGTCGGAACGCGCCGACCTGCGTCCGATGTGGACTCGACCACCTAACGCAGGCCTGCGCTGTCCCCGACAACCACAGGTACTGTATTAACTGTGGCGGCGCCCATGCTGCAAATAACAGGCGCTGCCCCGTTTACAAAGAGCAGCTGGACAAACTTGTTAAGCCAGTCCAGCCTAAGCCTCGACATGTTGTTCAGCCAGTAACATCGGCCAAAACCTCCTGAGCCTGTGGTCCGGAAACCAGTCCCAAGGTCTGCTCCGGTTCCGAAACCACCACCAAGTGCAGTGAGCCCGAGCGTAGCTAAACAGGCCACACCAAAAGCCGCGCCCTCGGAACCGGAACGCGAGATACCCGCCTACGCAAAAGTCCCGTTGCCGCAGGACGATGAGGAAATTGATCCTCCACTGCCGCCGCCACCCAAGCCTCGCTACCCAAGATCAGGCAAGGAGCAAGGTAAACCTCAGGCCAAGAACACGGGCCAGCCAAAACCTGCACTGGATCCAAGCCTGTCCGCCAAAAGCCAGAGCGACCACCCGCTCCAGAACCTGCCCCCAAGGCTTCCACCACCGCGCCCCGCCTCAGCTATGCAGCTGCCGCCAAGCGTTCTCCCCAGACATCATCTACCGATGATCTCGCTGTCGTTTCCGACTTTCTGGCAAGCTACGACTTGCAGAAAGTAGCCCAAACTTTCCTGAAAATCAAGGAACGCTTGGCAACTGCCTCGCCCCAAGACAAATTCCTCCTCTTGGTGGAAGCCTGCCGTATTATTGGTCTGCTATGAACGGACAACCACGGCAATTCCTCAAGCGAGACCTCGAGCTCGTGGCGTGGAACGCCAACGGCCTCGCTTCCCGGCATTCTGAGCTCTTAGAGTTCGTTGCCCGTCACAAGCCCGATGTGCTTCTTATTGGAGAGACGCACCTGACCCCGAATCGTCGATTCCGACTACCCAACTACGTGTGCTACCGGGACGACCGGTCGGATCGCGGAGGAGGGGGCACAGCCATCGCGGTGAAGGCGAGTCTTCGCCATCACCGCGTTGTCCTGCCTCAGCGGCGGAACCTCGATTGCACCGCGGTTGAGCTCCATGGTGCTCTCGGCAGCTTACACGTGGTTTCCGCATACAAGCCTCGACAAACGGAGCTCCTGTCGAACGATCTGGAGGCCGTCTTTGGCGCACACAGAAGGGTAGTCCTGGCGGGCGACCTGAACTGTAAGCACCCTGATTGGGGGAGCCGCTTGGTGAACCCAAACGGGGCCCGCTTACGCAGGTATGCTGATGCGGCTCGCGTCACAGTCATGGGTCCTACCGGGCCTACGTACTATCCCTGGAGGGGTAACTCCCGCCCTGATATACTGGACATTGCCGTGGTCAGGGGCGTTTATTGCCCGGTCCACGTCTCCGTCATTTCGGAACTGTCCTCGGACCATTGCCCCATCAGTGTGCAAATAGCTACCCAGCACTCTACCGTCCGCGACGAGCGGCGGGTAATCGAGTGGGAACGCTTTGGCCCGGCGTTCAGTCGCCGCCTACCTGAGCATATACCGCTCGACACTACCCAGCATGTCGACGAGGCAGTTGCCTTATTCGACACAGCCGTAGTCTCGGCGGTAGACGTGTCCTCCCGGATGAAACCGGGGCTCACGCCCGACTATCAACATATCCCCGAAGAGGTGTCTCAGCTCGCTTGCGAGAGGAATCGCCTCCGGAGACGCTGGCAGAGGACTCGTGACCCGGCTGACAAGGCTGCGTTCAACAGAGCGTCCGGCAAGTTGCGTCGTGACATGCTGGCGTTCCGTAGACGCAACTGAGAGCTAGCTGTAACACACATGGATGGCCCTGCCGAGAACCGTAATGTCTGGCGGATTCCCAGTGGCCTAACTGGAAAGCGTAAACGCGCGCCTCTCCCCGCACTGGTCGGACCCGGTGGTAATCTCCTTGGACGCCCCCTCAAAAAGGCAGAGTTCTTGGCTGACAGTTTAGAGCGACAGTTCGCTCCCAACCCATCCAAGAACCCGGCTTTCACTGAGCAAATCTGCCGCGAGGTAGAGCGTTTTCTATCGGCCGGTATCACAGTCCAGCCGGAGCCCATCTCCCCGGAGGAGGTCTCTGAGAGGATTGTTCAGCTCAAGCCCCGGAAGGCGCCTGGCCTGGACGGAGTCATGAATTCCGCCCTCCATCGCCTTCCGGAGCGAGGAACACAGTTCCTCTCTGACCTGTTCAATTCATGCCTCAGACTGGCCTACTTTCCGGTGAAATGGAAAACGGCTACAGTAATAGTGATACCCAAGCCGGGAAAGAATTCTTCTCGCGTGGAAAACCTCAGACCCATCAGCCTCTTGTCCTCGACGTCCAAGGTTTTCGAGCGTCTGATCCAGCGTAGGATCCGCGACCACCTAGAAAGACTAGACGTGCTGATCCCCGAACAGTTCGGCTTTCGTGAGCTGCACTCCTCGACTCATCAGCTGATGAGACTCGTGGAATGCATTACCTAGGCTGGCTGCCAGGGTAAACAGACGACTCCGATCTTCCTAGACGTAGAGAAAGCCTATGACCGCGTGTGGCGCGAGGGTGTCCTTTACAAGCTCACGGAAGTCCTTCTTCCAGATTGCTACGTTCACTTGATCGGCAGCTTTCTGCGAGACCGTAGCTTCCGAGTGAGAATAGACCACGCTCTCTCTTCGGAGAGGCGTATTACCGCTGGTGTCCCTCAGGGAAGTGTCCTTGGGCCTCTCCTGTTCTCGCTGTTTGTCAACGATACGCCCTGAGTTCCTGGAGTTAAATTGTCGCTGTTCGCGGACGACACTACGGCTTTTGCCTCAGAGCCGAACGCAAGTTATGCGGCAATCAAGCTCTAGCGTCAACTCGACGCGTATGTCGGGTGGACCCATGACTGGAGAGTTACCGTTAACGCTTCCAAGAGCGCCGCGGTAATATTCTCGCGCAAACGCAAGCGGCCTCGGCCGCTTAAAGTAGGCCCCGTCGAGGTACCCTGGACTAACAGCGTCAAGTACCTCGGGCTCCACGTGGACTCCCGACTCACCTGGCGAACCCATACTCAATACATCCGACAACGCGCTTCGGCGCAACTCAGTAGACTCTGGCCCGTGCTATCTAATCCGGCAATGACCCCCCAGCTAGGTAAGCTTATAGTCAACTCGTACTTATTGCCCGTGATTACCTACGCCTGTCCTGTTTGGGGATACCTGGCTCGTGGTCATAGAACAACGCTCCAGCGCGTACTCGACCGGGGACTGAAGCTTGCGTGTAAAATCCCTCGGAGGTACTCTTCTCGTCTTTTGAGGAGAGGACTCGGTGTCCGCTCTCTTGATGACACCGTGAGACGCCTGGCGCGTAGATTCTATGTTCGTTCCGACAGAGTGACCCACAATTCCCTCATTGCCGGACTTGGTAAATACACCTCGCGACCAGGTGAGTCCTGGAAGCGACCTCGTTTGTTAGTCCCGGTGGTATAATCCACCAATCGCAGGTCGCTTCAGACCCCTCCATAATTAGCTAAAAGACATAAAAAGAACTCAAATAGACCCAGTCCTTTCTGAGACTCGGGACACTGCACTACTCGCGACCCGCGCAACCCCCAGTGGTGTCGTGTAGTGTTTGAACGAGGGGAACCGAGGTAAAAGGTAGTTCCTCTGAAGAACCAAAACCTCAGAACTATCCGTAGGGCAGTTATCCGGATGAGAATTGTGCGTAAGCAGATGCCTGGAGAGTAACTGTCGAAGTGCCGTGTTTCCGTGCCATTGTTGCAAAGGATTACTAATTTCCTAAGCAGTATCATCTTGTTTGGCGTATACTGTTGTTTTTGTGTTCGGGTACATAGGCTATTGTAGTGCTAAATATTCGTAAGCTGGCCTAAGTTTTCAGTAATACGTACGTTGTGCAAGAAACAAAATTTGTGTGTGTGTACAGTATTGTCAAGTACACAGCATATGTAACACTACAGTATTCATCATGACTGATGAAGATTTGTCAGATTCAGACAAAATATTTACTTCTATAAACACTATTCCTGGGGGCAGTTTAACACACCAACCGAAATGCCAGCTGAAAACTGAAAGACCAACAAAACTTAGTTAATCAAAATTGTAGGGAAAATCGAACAAGAATATGAACAAAATTTCATGGTAGCCTATAATAGATTTCTCTATCTGACGGCGTGTGCAGCAAGAAGTAAAATGTTTTGCTATGCATATACCACGTACCACTTCAAAAATTTGGAGTTCCAAAGTTACAAAACGCCAAACATTAATTTAAACTTACCGCAACGAATGATATCAACTTAAGCATTAAAATTGACACACACACGCGCGCGCATATACATTCACACTTTTACAATATAGACTTTTAACCTGTTTTTAGAGAAAGCCAGAAGTCAAAGAGAGCGTTTAAGTAGAGCCATCAGTCTCCGTTACACTCTACTCTTGACTCCACTTTGAATACTGTTTTTTATTTCTCAAAATCGCACGAATTATGCAGTTTGCAAATTTGTGAGTATTATGCTTTTCTAAGCATAGTGCTTTTTATACTGTTATATTTGGTAAATATTGTAAAAAAAATATTTTATTCAACATTTAAGATTATAATTATTGAATGAAATTCTATGAAGCGTCGTGGCATTTAATGGAAGCGGAAGCAGCTACTCCGCGAGCTTCACTGCACTATCCTAATTTGTCGTAATGAAATCTGAAGTTGTAATTGTTTGCAACGGAAACAAAATCTTTTTACAACGATTTACGTAATTAAATTTTAATTTTCTTATAACGAGTAAATCCAAAGATATTTTTACATAATTAAATATCATCATCATCATCATCATCTTCACAGATTAAACCAAGGATGGTTTGTTCCGGTCTCAAATAGGCAAAGATTAGAGCTGGTGACTCCAGCGCTTCCTCGGACGCCCACACCTCTCCGTCCCCTCGGGTTATAGTTCCAGAGTTGTTTGGGGATGCGATAGTCATCCATTCGGCAAAGATGTTCACACCAATTCAGCCGATACTGGGCGATCCTGTCGAGTATATTCATAATATTCAGTTCCAGCCGTATATCTGTGTTTCTTCTATGATCATGGAGAGTATACCCTGCCACGTGCCTCAGAAATCTCATTTCAGCCGCTTGGATGCGACTGGCCTGGCCTTTCGTTTTAAAGTCCAGTTCTCAGACCCATAAAGAAGTGTGGGAAGAGCCATCATTCAATTAAATATTTAAAATAAATTCGTGTTTAAACATAGAACAGCACATGAAGAAGAATATAATGTAGCGTTTCTCCTAGTTTCAGACCGACGTCTCGCCACTGCTTCGACTGACTGACATCAATCTGACTAGAAGGGTTGCTGCGGATGCTACCACAAACAGCGTATAACCAAATTCCAGACTCGTAGCTTGTAACTATTGTAGATTTATGAAAACAACTGTCCCGTCTTCCAACGGCCACAAAAAATACAGTTCCAAGACATTCGTTTAGCAGTAGGCCTATGTATAGATGAGTCTCTGCAACGACATTCAGTTCTTCTGCTGCCAACCCATACGGCCTGGAGCTTTCCTATTTTCAAGAATACTCACAGCCTCACAGAGCTATTCTTTGTCGAACAGAGGAACCTTAGAAGTTAAGATACTGTTCTGTGTTTCTTCTGTTATCGGGAGATCCGAGAAAAATGTGTCTACAATAGCCTTCATTTGAACTGCGCTGAATACGCCTCTCGAAATAGCCCTCCTACTTCCTTTATGGTATCTTGTGTCCTAGACTCCATACGCCCCCGAGAGTTGTCATCATCATCTAGGTGACACGATAGCAATTCCTCCCGGGGCGTGGCGGTCTCGATTCGGCTGCCGACACACACACACACACACACACACACACACACACACACACACACACACACACACACACACACACACACACACACACACACACACACACACACACACACACACACACACACACACACACACACACACACACACACACACACACACACACACACACACACACACACACACACACACACACACACACACACACACACACACACACACACACACACACACACACACACACACACACACACACACACACACACACACACACACACACTTGTTGGTCTTCTGGCCCGTACCGGTAGGTTCCCCCGGAGAATGGAGTCGGCCGGTTGATAGTCATATTCGCTACTCCGCATCACCTTACAACCCTTCATTTGATGGTGATTAAGCTTGACGACCGTCGTCGACACCGTGTCGTTTGGTGCACGTTCCCGCACGACACGGAAGCGCAGCACGGTTTTCGCTCCCGGCCGAGATTCTCATTGTCGGACGCCGTCCAGCACTTTGGGGCACGGTCCCGAACGTAGCGGGCAAAAGATAGGACGTTTCAACAATAACCACTACACATCTTACAGCGGGGGGGGAGTGGTGCTGACAGACTCCATATTTTGTCGGTAAGAAAAGAATTACACAAAATGGCTAACGAAATTGCGCGTAACAATGTAAAAGTATGCTGATCGCCATTCCGCGTGCACTTATTACTATCATTATATAAAACTCAAAGTTTGAGAATTTGTTTGTACTGAATACAAAGCCACATCGTTGCACCGTTTCCGACCAAATTTTGCCCTGGCAGCCTTTGATACAAGGCGAAAAACACTGTCTAACTTGCAATTTGATATTCCGCCCCGTTTGCAGATTTAGTCTCTTTTAATAATTCGTCATGCGTGTTGCGTACAAGTGCCGCTTTACGCCTTCCTGGCTTCATCATCTCTATCTCTATCTCTTTCTACCTCTCTCCCTACCACCATCCTATGTAGAGCACACTTGCCCTTTACCTCCACCCGCTACCACTCCGTCCGTTCTCCCCAACTACTTTACCGGGTGGACGGGTATATAAGGCGCAGTGATCGTCCGCGTTGATCAACAGTGAAGAAGGCAGGCAGAGTTTATGGCTGCGAGACATCTGGGGAGCATAGGAAGCGCGTAGACCAACAACAAAGAAGGGAGGCAGAGACTAGAGCCGCGGAAACACCTGAGGAGCATGGGGAACGCGTCAAGCGGAAACGCGTGAGGCAGGCTGAATTAAGGAATGTGGAATTATCGGAACGACATGAATATCGGCTTGAAAATGACCGCATACGGCATGCTCAAGTCAGACGAGGTAATTTGATTTTAGAGGCTTTTCAGTATGATCCAAATTTTGACTATTCGTCACATCCAAAAGTTACAATGGCAAAATGAATGTGATATGCGAATTCTGTCAAGCCAAAAAATTTAAAACTGAATCGCTTGTGATTCTCTAATGGAAAAGTAATTTTACAACCAATGAATCAACCACCAGAACCACTTCGTTTGTACATGTTAGGAAGACTTCAGAATCCAAGCATTTTCTCAAAAATATTCGGAGATATAATTCATGCTTTCAGATTACATGTTTCGGTCCGACAGCAGCAATAGAAGAAACTGATGTTTTTATGCCAACTTTTAAAATGAAAGGACAAATATATCATAAAAGTCGGGTCGTTGATCCCTCTCCAAAATGAAAATCTGAAGTTTTTACAAATCTATTTCATGGGAGATGATCAAACCTAAGCCGATCGACGCTGTGAAGCCATCCCCGATATAAGGAAGATATTGTTTTAAACCTTCAGAGGCTGTTACACCAACATAATAATTTAGTACAAGTATTCAAAACAGCTTTGGAGAGACTGCCGACTGATGAGTACAAAATTGCCGCCAGAACGCCATACTGACAAAGTACTTATGCTGATAGAACGCCGTATAGACATAGACAGTAAAAATTATAGGCCTATTAAAATACGTATTACAAGGTAAATATTCGCGTGCAAAGCCGCGGGTAACAGGTAGTTAAAAATAAATGTCAGTATTTTGTAACACTTTTTTTACACTGTTTTGCTTCTGTTTTGGCCTATCCATATATACTCGTACCGTTTTTTATTTATATTGTAGCATGACAGATTATCCACATTATAATGAACGAAATAATGATCATAAATAAATTAAAATTAAAATGAAATCAAAGAAAAATACAATAAACAATAATTAAGGACCACAGTAAAGTGCACTCATAGTTTGAAGAAATAAAAATAAATTAAATACAACTATGCAATATCAATGAGTAATAAAAAATAAAACAAAAGCCAAAATAAAGTAAGAAGGTAACCAGGTAGGATAGGAGTAAGTAAGGCAATACCCAGAACAAACCGACATCCCTAATAACAGGACTGAAATTGGAAGAAACCACGTAGGAGAATAAAATAAAGTAGGGAAATGCCCCAAAGCAAACCCAGTAATAAGAAAAAACGAAACCCCAAAAGAGAGTATATATAACAAATGAAAGTATAACACCAAAAAATAAAAAATAATGTAAAGTAGATATAAACAAAAGTGTCTAAAGGTAGTATTAAAAGTGAACCAGTGGATATTATTAATATAATGGAAAAAACAAATCTTCATAATCCTCTATGAATAAGATTCTTGATCTTATAAAACTATAAAACTGATTAGAGATAAGATCAAAGAATACCAGTGCAAGTTATTTTATTATGTTAAATAAACTTCATGTGTCAGTGGTAAAATTCACACACTAAGTAAATTTGTGCCTTTATACAACTTTAAAGTTTTATTATTGCAATACAGAAATAATATTTGCAAAATATTATTAAGAAAATAGACTACAAATGTTTCTAAGTGAATGCCACTCTTTATCTAACAACATTTATTAAAATGACAATGATAAAATCAGAGCAGGCAATAAATAAGTGAAGTGACAAAGGGTAAATCCCCAAAATAAAATAAAAACAGCCAAGACTGCACAAAATTAGTTTTAAGTAATACTTTAAATAATGAAGGGACAGATGTGTTTTGTTTATATTAAAGTCAATGAACTCTATACTTAAATGTTAGAAATAGAGTGTAATGTTTTTTATTATTCTAAAATGTTTATTATGTTTAATAGTATTAATCAAGGCTGAAATGTCTGAGTGTGGATACCATTCTTTTATTATAAGATATTTATTATGTGTTACTAGTATTAATCAAGACTGAAATGTCTGAGTTTGAGTATAACTCTTTTGTTTTCAAATATTTGTTATGTATTAATAGTATGGATTCAATACTAAATGTTAATTTAGTTAAGTATAGGAATTTTAATTAAGATGGTATAAGAACAAAAAGTCAGAAGGGGTATAAACAAGTTATAATAGTCATAAAACCTTATATATGAACAAAACTAAAATCTGGACAAATGGTAAATCTCAACAACCTTATCAATGATAAATAAGTAAAATAAATTAAGTAAATTGATGAAATTTATATAATATAAATCAATCACAGTATATTCTAACAGTACCAATACTTTATAAAGATATTGAAGAAATGTATAAAGGATTATTGAAAAAAAAGCAAGTGTAATAACACTGTAACCTAAGGGGAAGATTTAATTTAAAGATATAATTAAAAAAAGATAACTAATTTATAAAGTTACAAGGAATTAAGGAAAAATAAACATTTTATTTCAATCAGGGATCTTGTTCAATAATATTTATAACTTCATAAGGATTGTAAACCATTTAAAATGACAGGAAGTAAAATATTAGGCCTACCTGTAAAAATACTGTAAATAGGACATTTTGAGATGGAAAACATTGTAAAAGTATCATATTTGGTATTAAATCAAGTAGAATTAACTAAAGAAAGAGAATATGCGTTAGGTATTTAATAAAATTAAATAACAGTAAAAATGTATTCATTCATATAATGTAAAAGGCAACCATGTAAGCGGAAATGCTAGAGATTTAAAACAATGTCTTTTTAATATTAAATTGGATAAGACGTAACGGATGAAGAAGAAAATAAAACAGTTGATTATTAGACGCTGAGTAGTTCACATCAGAACGAGAGCTTGCGATATATTCACTTATAGCGAAGGAAGAAGAAAAAAGGCGAAAATCAGCCAAGCCTATTCTATGTAAAATCGCGAATTTTAACAAAACCTTAAATAACTATTAAATTCAGTGAATCAAACCAGTATAATAATGAAAGTGAACTAATATTGAACAATAAAAGGTGCAATAACCGAATTAACACACATAAACGATAATTCCGAATATCAAGACGAAACTTGCCATTATCGACCTTATGGAATGAAGTGAAATAAAAACATTATTCAACACAAATTACCGAAACAAATCACTGAACACTGATCCAAGACAACTACACTATCACCAGAGGAATTAATCACTATTGCTGGGACGAGGAAATCTTGGAAAAATAACTTTTATTTGCAAAGAATTCTTTGAGGAGTAGCAGCTGCCGACATCTGCGATACGAAGCAGCCATCTTTGAAATCCCACGATCCTATGCAGTCCACCGCTAGCCTCGTCATCACAACGATTGGTTCGAACAACTTACGTTACTAAACATTATATATTAAATAATATCTTTGTCTTTTTAAATCATTAAGCTTGTAATTGTAAGTGTTATACTTTCTAGACTTTGCCCTTTCTCTGACTATTCTAACATAACAGTTTAAAGAACCTGAGAATTAATATTAATAATTTGTATAGTAATTTTTCTCGTCCTGAGAGAGTCGATTCATCAATCGATATAAAATTGATTATTTTATATTTTGTCAATAAAAACCATTGAATGTTATAATTTTGAACTCTATTTATTTCTAAAATTTTTTTTTAACTCCTAAAGGCAATGCCTTGTCGCTGTAGCCACGTCACTCTATCCCTTGCGATATTCTCATTTCTTCATAGGACCCACTATTCACGACACTCATTGTGCTGCGGAAGTATGCAGCTCTTGGTCTTCCTTTGGGCTTCTTCCCCACTACTTTGCCCTCAAAGATGTTAGTTAAAAAAGCACAATGTCTGATCACATGCCCTATCAACTTAATCTTCCTCACCTCTATACTCCTAAGCAGTGTTCTATTCTCATTTATTTCCTCTAAGATCTGTTCATTCGTCTTCCTATCTGTCCAACTAGTTTTTGTCATTCTCCGCCAAATCCACATCTCCATTGCCTGAAGTCTGTCACTCTCCACCTTCCCTAAGGTCCACGATTCACACCCGTAAGTTAAAACACTCCATACAAATACCTTAACAAACTTTTTCCTTGTTTCAATACTAATATGGTTGCTTGTTAATAAGTTCCTTTTGCTCTGGAATGCTTGTTTTGCCAGAGCTACTCTCCTCTTAATCTCTGCCAGACACTTATTCCCACTTGTAACTATGCTACCCAGGTAACAAAATTCAGTAACGTGCTCCAATATTGTGTTGTTCAACATAATGGTTGATTTAATGTCTTCTCTTTTCAAGACACTACTCTTCCATTCACCTCTTAAGAACAATGCTACTCCATTTCTTCCTGGTTCTTCCTTTCCACTGTAAATAATTCTGAAATCACCTGATACGAAATCACCACATCCTGCCCATTTTGTCTCGCAGACACCTAATATATTAAGCTCTGCCTTTATCATAGAATGCTTTACCTCTTCCATTTTACCAGGCTTCAGTAATGTTCTAACATTCCAAGTGCCGATTTTGCATCCATTTTTTCGTTTGTAGACAATAGGATTTACTTCTTCAAAATTGACTCTATCCAACACTTTCCCCCCCGGAGATCCGAATGGGGGAATTGAAACTCCGGAATATTTTGCATTAGACGTAGCCATCATGCTAAAAGCCTGGGGATATCCTCAGATCTTTAATACAGTGGTTTCCTTCTAAACTTATAAATAGAATAATATAAAATAATATTTGATACATAACTACCAGAACAGCTGAAATTAACAACTTTAAAGGAGGACACACTTCGAATAAGGAAAGATCGCAAATCGATCGTTACTGGAGACAATCCGTTTAACGCAGAATCATAATTCTAATTACACAAAGTGATATAAATTGATAAAAAATTAAATAAACGAATTAAAATTTTCACGAATACAATACAAAAATTAATAAATAAATTAAAAAAAAAAATAATATTGTTACGACGGTCTACTCGATCGTCGTAGGTACAGTGGAAACAAAATAATTACAAGACACCAATTAAGTCACTAATCACACCTTTAATTGTTATAGTAAAACAGTTCGTAATTAACAACACAGTGTCTACAACAAATCAAATGAAATTGTTCATACTGATACGACAGTACAGAACAATCTACGCGTTTATCGAATGCGCCAGAAAGATCTCGATGTAAGCGTGTGGTGTACGTGCTACTAGACGCATTTTGCGAGAATTTTCTCGACTGTGCCAGGCTTCGCTCGGGCGCTCGGACTGTGTCAAGGCCGTAGCAATTACGTAGTTCGCGAGAGATAAGACGCAGTTTGGAAGCTTCTGGTGTGTGAGCGTGACTATAAATATATCGGGTAGCGGCCTTAGTAATTCAGTTCAATGCGAGATTTTTGATTGTGCGGTTCGAGAGTATTAGTGCGATATATTTACAGAGCGGTTCGAGTTATTACGGTGTACGTTCAAGTAGTTATTAGTGAAGTGTTGCGTTTTATATTCGGACGGTATAATTGTAATACAGTTGAGTTTTAATATTAGTGGACATTTTATTGCGTATGAACAATTTTCATTTGATTTGTTATAGACACTGTGTTGTTAATTACGAACTGTTTTACTATAACAATTAAAGGTGTGATTAGTGATTTGATTGGTGTCTTGTACTTATTTTGTTTCCACTGTACCTACGACGATCGAGTAGACCGTCGTAACAGTGGTGTCAGAAGTGGGATAGAACGGTTAACAGTGGAAACAGTGGATACTTTGTACAAGACGAGTGTAATTCGTAATTAATCGAAAAACAATGGATGCCAGTCAGATGATGGAAAATTTCCAGGCGCTGTTGTTGCAGACAGAAGAACGACGACGACAGGATGCAGAGAAAGCGGAAGAGAGACAGAAAACCCTCCTGCTGGAAGCAGAAAGACGACAAAAAGAAGAACGAAGACAAGAAAGAGAAGAAGCAGAAAAACGACAGGATGAAAAACGCAGGCAGGAAAGAGAAGAAGCTGAGGAACGTCAGAAAGCACTAATGCTAGAGACAGAAGAAAGACAAAAAGATAAAACGGAAGCTCTCTTTGAAACTATGCAGAAACAGTTACAAGAACATACTACCGCAGAATTGGGTCTCCTACGTGGTGACGTAGGTGAATTACGAGGTGAGCTCAATAATCAGATTACCAGAATATCTGACGTAGAAGAATCCATGTCAAATAAAATAGCTAAAGTAGAAAAATCTGTCTTGACTGTGGAAGAAGTTATGTCAACAAAAATATCTGCAGTAGAAAACTCAATGGCAAACATAAGAGAACAAATTAAAAGTGAAGTGGAACAGTGCATGAAGATTCAACCAAAACAAATTTCTGAACAGACTGTACCAGTGATAAAGACAGAAAAAGACACAGAAAATAAGTTAATAGAGAAAGTCACTTTGCCTGCAGTAGGGACAGTTCATGTCAAAGCTCCAACCTTTGACGGAAACAGTCACTGGGCAACGTACCTCCGCCAATTTGAAGCTGCTGCATGCGCAAATAATTGGACAGAGAAAGACAAGGCTGTTTCACTCGTTCTCTCATTAAAAGGACCAGCGGGAGAACTACTACAGAAAGTGCCACCTGACAGCCAGAACATCTATGCCGAGTTGATAAAAGCTCTAGAATTACGGTATGGTGATAAACATTTGCGAGATGTGTACTGCACCCAGTTGAGAGCAAGGCGACAGCATTCCGGGGAAAGTCTTCAAGAGTTTGAAGCAAGTATCGACAGACTAATTAGACTGGCCTATCCTGAAGCGCCAGAAGATTTTCGAACGCGTTTTGCGATGCAGACATTTACTTCCGGTGTCCGAGATAACGAACTACAGCAAGTGTTACGAATGGCAAGACACCAGAACAGTGCGGACGCCCTGGTACATGCTTTGCAATTTGAGGCCGCCAAATCAACGTCTGGTTGGACAAGTCATAAAGTGCGCGAGCTAAAAGATCGCGACGGCACAGACGATGAGGAAGAAGAACAGGGAACAGAGACTCGACGGTCGGCGCCACAGAATAAAATAAGAAAGGATGGAAGACCGAAGTGTTACAGATGTGGGAATCCTGGACATCTACAACGAGCTTGTCGGGTTAGAATTCAGCAGCAGGGAAACGAGCAGTAGTCGGTACAACGGGGCGTGTGCTGACTAACTGGAGGAACGAAGCCCCTAGACAATACGCAATTTCTACACTTCAGAAAAACAGCGGGAGCTTGGTAGTTACCGGATTTGTTCAAGAAAGGCCAACCTCGATTACAGTTGACACAGGCGCAACAGTTTCTATTGTGCGCCCCGACGTGGTGAAAGATCTCAAGCCAATCTGGTGCTCTTGCAGCTTGCGAACAGCTACTGGACGGCCTGTAAAAGTGTATGGAAAAGTGAAGATACACCTAGGCCTCGGTCGACTTGAGTTTAATCATCAAGTACTTGTTGCAGACATTGTGGATGAAGCAATTCTTGGGGTGGACGTTATGAACGCATACGGATTTATAGTCGACTTCAAAAACAATGTCTTGAGAATCGGAGGCGAAGAGGTAATGCTATCAACAATGACGACAGCAGAAAAATCGATGGACGTCATAAACCAAGTGGCCGTAACTGTTCCGCCAAACTCCGAAAAGATCATCATGGTTAGAACTGCGGTAGATACTAGGGGCAATCAGTGCTCTATATTCGAACCCCAGGTAGTCAGCACACCGGGCATACTAATTGCCAGAAGTTTAGTAAAACCTGACGAAACCGGAAATGTACCTATTAGAGTGGCGAATATTTTGGATCAAGCTATCACTTTACAAAGCAATACGCTCGTAGGCAAATTGACTCCTGTGGCCTGGGTAGCCGGAATAACGCAACGAAGACCCAGTTCTTCGGATACTTCTAAATTACCAGAGGAACTGCAACAATTATTGAACAGATCTTCTAACGACCTCTCAAGTAGTGAGGTAAAAGAACTCAGACAGTTTTTACACGAATTCAAAGATTGTTTTGCAGTTCGGGGACAGTCACTGGGAAGAACCTCTCTTGTCCAACATCGCATCAATACCGGGGACACAACACCGATACGCCAACCTCCTCGAAGGCCTCCATTATCTAAACAAGAGGAGATGTCTCGGTTAGTACAGGACATGTTGACAGAGGGAGTAATTGAACCTTCGTCAAGTGCTTGGTCTTCCCCTGTAGTGCTGGTAGCGAAGAAGGATGGTGGATTGCGTTTCTGCGTAGACTACCGGAGGTTAAATGACGTTACAAAGAAAGACTGCTATCCATTACCTCGCGTTGACGATACACTCGACACGTTGTCCGGAGCACAGTGGTTTTCCACATTGGACCTGAAGAGTGGATACTGGCAAGTGGGTCTTCATCAAGAAGACAAGGAAAAGACCGCTTTCTCGACCCCAAGTGGCTTATTCCAATTTAACGTCATGCCATTTGGACTCTGTAATGCACCGGCAACATTTGAGAGATTGATGGACCTGATACTCCGAGGCCTGACGTGGGAAACTTGCCTTGTTTACTTAGACGATGTCATAGTGATCGGGAAGACTTTCGAAGATCATTTGGAAAACCTTAAGGAAGTTCTAACTAGAATTCACGGTGCACAACTGAAGCTGAGCCCGAAGAAGTGTTCTCTATTCCAGAAGGAAGTACAGTATTTGGGCCATCTGGTTTCGGCAGCGGGCGTTAGCATGGATCCTAATAAAGTAGACACCGTAAGAGACTGGCCAGTTCCGAAGAATAAACACGAAGTTCGGAGTTTCGTGGGGTTATGCTCATATTACCGACGTTTTGTGAAAGGCTTCGCTACTATTGCTAAACCACTACATAAGCTAACGGAAAATAAACGAAACTTCCAATGGTCGAGAGAGTGTGAACAAGCATTTAGAACGTTGAAGATTGCATTATGTTCGCAGCCAATTCTCGCTTTTCCAGCTTCCGAAGGGAAGTACATCGTAGACACAGACGCAAGCAATACTGGTCTAGGAGCAGTTTTGTCTCAAGTGCAGAACGGTGAAGAACGAGTAATAGCGTATTACAGCAAGACGCTTTCTAAACCAGAGAGATATTATTGTGTTACAAGAAGAGAGTTGTTGGCAATTGTCAGAGCTTTGGGGCACTTCCATAAATACCTCTATGGGAGAGAGTTTTCACTACGTACCGACCATGCTGCACTTGCATGGCTCTTGAGATTTAAAAATCCGGAAGGACAGTTGGCAAGGTGGCTCGAACGTCTGCAAGAGTACAACTTCAAGGTACAACATCGGCGGGGGCGCCTGCACGGTAATGCAGATGGCTTATCACGAAGACCATGCCCGGAAGACTGCCGACATTGCCACAGAAAGGAAGAACAAAACTCAAGCGAACATGTTCAAGCCATCACTGTAGATTTCCTGGCTGATGGCTGGACAACACAAGACTGTCGACAAGAACAGATGACTGATGAAGACATTGGACCGATCTTGACAGCAAAAGAGGAAGGTCGTCGCCCGGATTGGCAAGATATCTACCATGGTTCCGAAGTGCTGAAGGGCTACTGGGCACAATGGGAATCTCTCACCTTAGAAAACGGATTGCTGAAAAGGGCTTGGGAAAGTGCAGATGGACGAGACGTGGTCATGCAGTTGATAGTTCCCCAAAGTAAAGTGCAGTCTGTTTTGAAGGAGATGCATGATGGAACATCTGGAGGCCATCTTGGCGTTAACAAAACCCTTGACAAAATACGGAAGCGATTCTATTGGCTTCATCTTCGCCACGACGTAGAGGAATGGGTTCGGACGTGTGAAATATGTGCTGCAAGCAAGGGCCCACAAACCAGAAGCAGGGGAAAAATGAGACAGTATAACGTTGGACAACCTTTCGAGAGAATTGCCATAGACATTGCTGGACCATTCCCAGTTACTGACGATGGAAACCGGTACATCATGGTTGTAGGTGACTACTTTACTAAGTGGGTGGAAGCCTACGCAATTCCAAATCAGGAGGTTACCACTGTGGCAAAGCAGTTAGTTCACAACTTCTGTTGCCGTTATGGAGCCCCTATGGAAATCCATACGGATCAAGGGAGAAATTTCGAATCAGGAGTGTTTAAAGAATTATGCCGTCTACTTGGAATTCGAAAGACCAGGACAACGCCTCTGCATCCTCAGTCGGACGGGATGGTTGAGAGATTCAACAGGACACTTGAGCAGCATCTTTCGAAAGTTGTTGACGAGAACCAAACAGACTGGGACCAACGTATACCACTATTCCTTATGGCGTATAGGTCATCAGTACATGACACAACCGGCATGACTCCAGCAAAATTTGTGTTTGGGCGGGAGATTCGTCTTCCTGGGGACTTGATGTTTGGATCACCTGAGACTCAGTCCCAAGAGCCAAGGAACTATTCCTCGCAATTAGAAAACCAACTGCGAGAAATGAATCGCTTGGTAAGAGGACGGCTGAAGATTGCCAGTGATAAAATGAAAACTCGGTATGACATTCGCAGCAATAGTGTGGGTTTCAAAGAAGGAGATCAGGTCTGGTTGTTCAATCCAAAGCGCCGTCGTGGTCGCTCACCTAAGCTTCAGTCTAACTGGGAAGGACCCTACACTGTAAAAAAAAGGATTAACGATGTTGTTTATCGGATTCAACAGGAAGAACAGCGAAAGTTCAAGGTCGTCCACCTAGATCGCCTGGCTAAATACAAATTTAGAGACGCTTTGCCAGTTCGGGACGAACAGGCTTAAGGAGGGGGCAGTGATACGACAGCACAGAACAATCTACGCGTTTATCGAATGCGCCAGAAAGATCTCGATGTAAGCGTGTGGTGTACGTGCTACTAGACGCATTTTGCGAGAATTTTCTCGACTGTGCCAGGCTTCGCTCGGGCGCTCGGACTGTGTCAAGGCCGTAGCAATTACGTAGTTCGCGAGAGATAAGACGCAGTTTGGAAGCTTCTGGTGTGTGAGCGTAACTATAAATACATCGCGTCGCGGCCTTAGTTTTCAGTTCAGTGCGAGATTTTTGACTGTGCGATTCGAGAGTATAAGTGCGATATATTTACAGAGCGGTTCGAGTTATTACGGTGTACGTTCAAGTAGTTATTAGTGAGTGTTGCGTTTTATATTCGGACGGTATAATTGTAATACAGTTGAGTTTTAATATTAGTGGACATTTTATTGCGTATGAACAATTTTCATTTGATTTGTTGTAGACACTGTGTTGTTAATTACGAACTTGACAATCACACCTTTAATTGTTATAGTAAAACAGTTTATTTAGCCAGGCGATCTAGGTGGACGACCTTGAACTTTCGCTGTTCTTCCTGTTGAATCCGATAAACAACATCGTTAATCTTTTTTTTTACAGTGTAGGGTCCTTCCCAGTTAGACTGAAGCTTAGGTGAGCGACCACGACGGCGCTTTGGATTGAACAACCAGACCTGATCTCCTTCTTTGAAACCCACACTATTGCTGCGAATGTCATACCGAGTTTTCATTTTATCACTGGCAATCTTCAGCCGTCCTCTTACCAAGCGATTCATTTCTCGCAGTTGGTTTTCTAATTGCGAGGAATAGTTCCTTGGCTCTTGGGACTGAGTCTCAGGTGATCCAAACATCAAGTCCCCAGGAAGACGAATCTCCCGCCCAAACACAAATTTTGCTGGAGTCATGCCGGTTGTGTCATGTACTGATGACCTATACGCCATAAGGAATAGTGGTATACGTTGGTCCCAGTCTGTTTGGTTCTCGTCAACAACTTTCGAAAGATGCTGCTCAAGTGTCCTGTTGAATCTCTCAACCATCCCGTCCGACTGAGGATGCAGAGGCGTTGTCCTGGTCTTTCGAATTCCAAGTAGACGGCATAATTCTTTAAACACTCCTGATTCGAAATTTCTCCCTTGATCCGTATGGATTTCCATAGGGGCTCCATAACGGCAACAGAAGTTGTGAACTAACTGCTTTGCCACAGTGGTAACCTCCTGATTTGGAATTGCGTAGGCTTCCACCCACTTAGTAAAGTAGTCACCTACAACCATGATGTACCGGTTTCCATCGTCAGTAACTGGGAATGGTCCAGCAATGTCTATGGCAATTCTCTCGAAAGGTTGTCCAACGTTATACTGTCTCATTTTTCCCCTGCTTCTGGTTTATGGGCCCTTGCTTGCAGCACATATTTCACACGTCCGAACCCATTCCTCTACGTCGTGGCGAAGATGAAGCCAATAGAATCGCTTCCGTATTTTGTCAAGGGTTTTGTTAACGCCAAGATGGCCTCCAGATGTTCCATCATGCATCTCCTTCAAAACAGACTGCACTTTACTTTGGGGAACTATCAACTGCATGACCACGTCTCGTCCATCTGCACTTTCCCAAGCCCTTTTCAGCAATCCGTTTTCTAAGGTGAGAGATTCCCATTGTGCCCAGTAGCCCTTCAGCACTTCGGAACCATGGTAGATATCTTGCCAATCCGGGCGACGACCTTCCTCTTTTGCTGTCAAGATCGGTCCAATGTCTTCATCAGTCATCTGTTCTTGTCGACAGTCTTGTGTTGTCCAGCCATCAGCCAGGAAATCTACAGTGATGGCTTGAACATGTTCGCTTGAGTTTTGTTCTTCCTTTCTGTGGCAATGTCGGCAGTCTTCCGGGCATGGTCTTCGTGATAAGCCATCTGCATTACCGTGCAGGCGCCCCCGCCGATGTTGTACCTTGAAGTTGTACTCTTGCAGACGTTCGAGCCACCTTGCCAACTGTCCTTCCGGATTTTTAAATCTCAAGAGCCATGCAAGTGCAGCATGGTCGGTACGTAGTGAAAACTCTCTCCCATAGAGGTATTTATGGAAGTGCCCCAAAGCTCTGACAATTGCCAACAACTCTCTTCTTGTAACACAATAATATCTCTCTGGTTTAGAAAGCGTCTTGCTGTAATACGCTATTACTCGTTCTTCACCGTTCTGCACTTGAGACAAAACTGCTCCTAGACCAGTATTGCTTGCGTCTGTGTCTACGATGTACTTCCCTTCGGAAGCTGGAAAAGCGAGAATTGGCTGCGAACATAATGCAATCTTCAACGTTCTAAATGCTTGTTCACACTCTCTCGACCATTGGAAGTTTCGTTTATTTTCCGTTAGCTTATGTAGTGGTTTAGCAATAGTAGCGAAGCCTTTCACAAAACGTCGGTAATATGAGCATAACCCCACGAAACTCCGAACTTCGTGTTTATTCTTCGGAACTGGCCAGTCTCTTACGGTGTCTACTTTATTAGGATCCATGCTAACGCCCGCTGCCGAAACCAGATGGCCCAAATACTGTACTTCCTTCTGGAATAGAGAACACTTCTTCGGGCTCAGCTTCAGTTGTGCACCGTGAATTCTAGTTAGAACTTCCTTAAGGTTTTCCAAATGATCTTCGAAAGTCTTCCCGATCACTATGACATCGTCTAAGTAAACAAGGCAAGTTTCCCACGTCAGGCCTCGGAGTATCAGGTCCATCAATCTCTCAAATGTTGCCGGTGCATTACAGAGTCCAAATGGCATGACGTTAAATTGGAATAAGCCACTTGGGGTCGAGAAAGCGGTCTTTTCCTTGTCTTCTTGATGAAGACCCACTTGCCAGTATCCACTCTTCAGGTCCAATGTGGAAAACCACTGTGCTCCGGACAACGTGTCGAGTGTATCGTCAACGCGAGGTAATGGATAGCAGTCTTTCTTTGTAACGTCATTTAACCTCCGGTAGTCTACGCAGAAACGCAATCCACCATCCTTCTTCGCTACCAGCACTACAGGGGAAGACCAAGCACTTGACGAAGGTTCAATTACTCCCTCTGTCAACATGTCCTGTACTAACCGAGACATCTCCTCTTGTTTAGATAATGGAGGCCTTCGAGGAGGTTGGCGTATCGGTGTTGTGTCCCCGGTATTGATGCGATGTTGGACAAGAGAGGTTCTTCCCAGTGACTGTCCCCGAACTGCAAAACAATCTTTGAATTCGTGTAAAAACTGTCTGAGTTCTTTTACCTCACCACTTGAGAGGTCGTTAGAAGATCTGTTCAATAATTCTTGCAGTTCCTCTGGTAATTTAGAAGTATCCGAAGAACTGGGTCTTCGTTGCGTTATTCCGGCTACCCAGGCCACAGGAGTCAATTTGCCTACGAGCGTATTGCTTTGTAAAGTGATAGCTTGATCCAAAATATTCGCCACTCTAATAGGTACATTTCCGGTTTCGTCAGGTTTTACTAAACTTCTGGCAATTAGTATGCCCGGTGTGCTGACTACCTGGGGTTCGAATATAGAGCACTGATTGCCCCTAGTATCTACCGCAGTTCTAACCATGATGATCTTTTCGGAGTTTGGCGGAACAGTTACGGCCACTTGGTTTATGACGTCCATCGATTTTTCTGCTGTCGTCATTGTTGATAGCATTACCTCTTCGCCTCCGATTCTCAAGACATTGTTTTTGAAGTCGACTATAAATCCGTATGCGTTCATAACGTCCACCCCAAGAATTGCTTCATCCACAATGTCTGCAACAAGTACTTGATGATTAAATTCAAGTCTACCAAGTCGTAGGTGTATCTCCACTTTTCCATACACTTTTACAGGCCGTCCAGTAGCTGTTCGCAAGCTGCAAGAGCACCAGATTGGCTTGAGATCTTTCACCACGTCGGGGCGCACAATAGAAACTGTTGCGCCTGTGTCAACTGTAATCGAGGTTGGCCTTTCTTGAACAAATCCGGTAACTACCAAGCTCCCAGTGTTTTTCTGAAGCGTAGAAATTGCGTATTCTCTAGGGGCTTCGTTCCTCCAGTTAGTCAGCACACGCCCCGTTGCACCGACTATTGCTCGTTTCCCTGCTGCTGAATTCTAACCCTACAATCTCGTTGTAGATGTCCAGGTTTCCCACATCGATAACACTTCGGTCTTCCATCCTTTCTTATTTTATTCTGTGGCGCCGACCGTCGAGTCTCTGTTCCCTGTTCTTCTTCCTCATCGTCTTGTGACGATTTTAAATGTATAAAAAATCGCACAGATTAAAATTTTTAATTTTAATAAGTAAGAGTATCATACACCCTTACCTATACCCAGATTCCTGTATCAACTTGAAACCTTCCAGTACCAACACGCCAAGAAAAGTATTAAGTAGTGAATAATAATAATAATTACTTAAATAATTAAAAATGCGACTAGAGAAATAAAGACATCCCTAAGTCATAATAAAATAAACATAAAGTATTTATCTTCTAATTAATGAATAAATAATAATAGGAAAAGTACGAACTATTTTCTTAGTGCGTAAATACGCCCTAGCTTACTGAGCCCTCTTCCCTAAACCGTACGCGCATTCGGCCGTAGAACGTCGCAATGAGTAGACGTGAGTTTTGGTGTTGTACACATATACGTATGTGTAAGTTCTCTAGAAGCATATCCAGCGTGAAATCTTGTTATTGTAAATAATGTAGTGTCTAGAGTTTGTGAGAAAATATATAAATAAAATAGAAAAAGGTAGCCAACACATCTGTTAAAAACAAAATCAAATGTAAGTGTAACATAGTTAACTACTAGACTGTAGTACTGCAAAGTGAGAACTATAACTGTAATTAAAATAAAGAAAATGTGAACTACAAGAATCTGCACTAAGAAAAGTGAAAGTACAACATGTGGAACTTCAAGTAATCAACCTATCTTCGAGAGCTTCAAGTAAACTAAAAATCAACCCGATGTAGATACACCAAGAACAACGTACTCAACCCGTAGAAGACAACTGGAGATGTCCCAAGAATACAACAACAACCTCAGGTGATATCAAACCACAACTTTTGTAAATTTCCCCTTAATAAGAAGTAACAAAGAACTTTAAAGAACTTTCGCAATGTAATGAACAAATTATCAGATTTGTATATTTTGTAATTTTGTAAGAAGTAATAGTAACCGTAATGTATATATTGATAAATTAATAATTTTGAGAAAATTGAGACGTGGTATTAAAAGCAACAGTTATATGAATAAATTTTGATATAACAAGAATAATATAATTAAGATCTTTGAAGCAGTAAAAGCGCTATTTACTAAAATAACTTTCTTTAAAACCAGGAATAATGTTTGATTAATATTTCAATAGCAATAAAGAGATGTTTTAGCTAATACCTAGTGAGTGAATAAGTTTATGCAAACCTTGTCAGTTTCCTATATCATACTTGTTTTGTAATTTGTTAGTAAGCGTTTTACTAACAACGGCAGCTGGTTTAGTTTGCTGGTAAAGAATTAAACTAGTTCCCGATTTTTGTGTTGTCTTGCCAAGGGGCGGCACAAAATTGCGCCACTCTGCTGAATTTAAAATTGTGTAATTTACTTGGTAAAAAAAAAATATTGTTTACAGAGTGTCATGTACAGAAAATTGCAACATAATTATGTAATTGTTGTTGTGTAAGTTTATAAGTCGTTAACGATAAAAAAGGACAAACATAAATTTATTCACTCAGAAATAAACAAAAAAAATAAATGAGTAAAATTTTAATTATATAATAATAATATTAGTATCGCGAGTTTGCCGTGTTAAGCAAGTAATAGCTGGTAGGGAATCAATTCCAAACAAGTCAATTCCAAGCCAGTTGGTTCATGTTAAATATGTGTTGAGGAATGTAAACTCTCCCCTTTGTAAGAACCCATCTCATTCATAACCCCTCCTCCCTAAAGCAAACAAAGCCACGTTAGACAAGCTCTTTCCTGTTTTTGTATTGTTCTGAATTACCACCCTATGCAACTAGACGACACCCCAAAACAGCTGATTCTTTGTGCTGTTTGTTAAATCAATGAGCTTTCCGTATATGAAATTTCTCTCTACTAAAATAGTATTATCGTTTTGTTTTGATTAATTATGTATGTCAATACTGAGAATTTAATTGTTGTGAAATCAGTTATGTTGATTAATTAAGATAAGATTACATCCCAAAGCTTAATATCAAATAAGATATATGTGTATGTGTTTAAATGAATTAATGTTATCTATTTTTAAACATTGAGAAAACGAAGTAAAGAAAGTGACATAACATTTGTCGTTCGTAATACGTCGTGTGTTTAAAGTGGTTATTATCAAAAATGACTCAATTTAACCCCGATTTCTTGTTGAAAGACGAATTAACCTATGAAGCATTATGGCATGGTCTCCCCTACTCTAATGTAACTGTCGCGGAACTTCGCAAGACGTTACGCGAAAATAAACCGGACAAACCTTCGTTATTAAGTCGTTTGAGTGTTTTAGATTTCCATAGCGAAAAAGAAACGTGTTATCGTAAGTATACAGAACTAACTTCGTACGCACAAACCCTGCGTGATGAAAAATCCCCCGCAGTAATATTACGCACCACCCAAAGAATTGAGCATCTATACCGTCGTATCACCAATTTGTTGACCTGGCCCGGTGATAAAGGTATCCCTCCTGATGTAAAAAAATTCGCCGAGGAAGCATTAAAACAATTACCTGAGATAATACGCGAATTACGTAGACGATCCGAATTGTTTAGATTAGACGAAATCGAAGAAGCAATGACGAAATTAAATATTTCACCTATCCAATCGCCGACTCAAGAACAACCAAACGGTACTGCAAAAATTCAGATTCTGCAGGAATCCAATATAGATCCATTTAAGGAACGGTTAAGTGGTAGTCAAGTAAATATTCAAGCAGTAAACGTTACGTCACTCCCTAATGAACTAGAAAATATGACCCACACCTACGAATTACCTTCTCATTCGCGGACTAATCAACCTGCGGAGAATCCTAGAATGATGAGCCAAATAAATTTAACTCCCGAGCTCTATGGAAAAATAACCCACCCTGTAGAAAGTATTTTGTCCAATATACAAATCACTGATGGACTGAATATTACAAAGCTCCTTAATTTTATCAAACATATCTTAGAATTAAAGGAACTGCAACAACTAAGAGATAACCAGATTTTGCAAGTTATTTTACCTAAGTGTAGATCTCCATTAAAAGATAGAGTGTTAGAATCCCTAAGGTATAATCAATCGGTAGAAGAACTTCATACCACACTAATAAGACATTTCATTCCCACCGGTATTTACGAAGAATTGAAGCGAAACTTAGTACTTCGTGCACAAGGTACATACGAGAGACTAGCTCATTATATTTCTGAAGTAAGAGAATCTGCTTTATTGTTACAAGTTAAATGGAGCGAACAACAGTTAGTAGACAATATCATAGTAAGACTATCCCCCGAGGAGCGATCTCGATTAGCACTCGTGAAGCCACCTACAACTTTTACGGAACTAGAACTATGTTGTATACATTCGTCCGACGTCTGGTATTCTGACCAGAATAGAAGTGTTTCTATGTCCCAGACTCAACAAAGAAATTCTTTCCAAACTAGACCTATTGGAAATGATACCCGAAACTACCGCGATAAGCGATTCGTAAGTACACATAAAACCCAAAACTATCCCCATGTTTCCTACTCTAAACCAAAACCCCGACAACCTACGAGCGAAGTAAATGTGGAAAGAAGATGTTATAACTGTGGAAAGGCCGGACATATTAGCAAGTTATGTAAACAAAAGCGTTATCTACAGAAAACCGACCAATCAAAAAACATGTGAAGCTGGAAGAACGAAAATCCTACGTCTTCCGAAGCACCCGAAGGAAAGGTAACAACAATACTAAGCGTCAAATAAAGATGAGTAAAAATAAACGCAGAGATCCTTATTTAACAAAATTTATCGAGAAGTGCAACTCTATTGGTGCATGTAAAACAAGTATATGCCAACTACCCTATGTACAGATAGACCTTGGAGCAACGAAAACCCTTGGTTTAATTGATTCAGGATCTACCCGTAGTATAATTAGTAAACAGTTAGCCACCTTATTAGCTAATCATAAACTGATTAAACGTAGCCAAATGGTGAACATAAAGTGTACCACCGCAAATAAACAAAACCTAAAGATATCTCACAGTATTACGGTGAAATTAAAAATTCAGAATTTTACTTGGTACATTCCCTTACTAGTAGCTGAAGAGTTAGGACAGAACTTAATATTAGGCGCGGATTTTATAAGAAAAACTGCTTTAATCCTTGATATATATGCAAAACAATATTTTTTCAGATTTGATCGTACTCAAAAATATCAGTTCGACTCCGAATTAAGTAACGACACTGTTAGTGAAACCGCAAATATTCATTCAGAGCCTAATGAATCGAGTCTAAGTCATTTAAAAGGAAATGAGAGACTAAGAATCCAAAAGTTAATAAAAGATTTTTCTGCTGTACTCACCCCCAAGTTAGGATTAACTCATTTAATTGAATATAAAATAAATCTTAGTGACAACAAAGTAATACGACTCCACCCATACAAACTATCTCCGCCCAAGATGGAAATCATGAGAAACCACATTAACAAACTCCTTGATCAGCACGTCATTGAACCATCAACGTCTCCATATTCATCGCCTGCATTCCTAGTACCAAAAAGAACTGACAAACATAGACTAGTCGTGGATTATAGACAACTAAATAAGAGTATAGAATTTGAATCGATACCACTGCCAGACATACACAGTGCGTTTCACTATTTTACAAAAGCGAAAATCTTCACCATAATGGATCTTAACCCAGCATTCCATCAAATTCCACTAGCTGAGGAATCAAAACATTTAACTGCTTTTGCTGTCCCATTTAATCTATATCAATTTACGAGAGTACCATTCGGTATATCACAAGGAAGTTCAGTATGCAGCCGACTGTTAGAAAAAATTTTCCATGATGTTAAATTTAAATTTGTATATCATTATCTCGACGATATAGTAGTATATAGTGAGTCAATGGATCAACATATTGATCACTTGCGTGAAGTATTATCCCGGTTAAAGAAAGCCGGACTGACCGTAAACCCTAGTAAAGTTAATTTCGCAGTGAAACAATTCTCATTTTTAGGTCACATAGTATCAGCCGAAGGTAAGGTTACCATCGATCCCGAACGTACACGCGCAATCCGAGAATTTTTACCTCCCAGAGAAGTCAAAGGTATAGCTAGATTTTTAGGTATGATTAATTATTTTCATAAGTATATACCCCACTTAGCAGATATAGCAGCCCCATTGAATGCCTTAAGAAAGAAAGGAACGAAATTCGAGTGGACTACTCAACATCAAGAAGCGTTTGAAACACTTAAGGAAAGTATTATATCCCCACCTGTATTGCAGTTAGCGGATTTCAGTAAACCATTTATCGTACAGACCGATAGTTCAAGTGTAGCATTAGGAGCCGTAATATACCAGGAAATAAATAATACTAGACTCCCGATCAGTTATGCATCCCGGACACTGACCGAGCAAGAAAGGAAGTTCTCAGCCTATGAACTTGAATGTTTAGCCGTAGTATTTGCTTTTGATAAATTCAAACCATTTTTGGAACACAAAGAATTTCTACTAGAAACCGATAATCAAGCTTTATCATGGTTATTAAATCACCCAAAGCAATTAGGTCGTATCGGACGATGGGTGTTAAGATTAAATTGCTACAAGTTCAAAGTGCAACATATTCGTGGAACTCAAAATGTAGTGGCCGATACTCTATCCCGCATGTTCCAACTACCCAATACAAGATCTGGAGAAGACAATATTGAAACCACTATCGTTAATACACTAATTACTAACTTTCCCCTTGCATTTAAGGATATAGCATATCACCAACAACAAGATCCGAAATTGTGTAAAATAATCGAACAAATAGAAAAAGGAAATAACTATGATAAATATATCTTGAGTAAAAGAGTACTTTGTTTTAAGAAGGCAAACGGAAAATTACTAAGAATAATCGCCCCGGAAATAATCAAACCCATGTTAATGGAATACTACCATTCATCTACAATTGGAGCTCATATGGGAATTAGGAAAACGATACATCGTATTCGCAAGGAATACCACTGGGAAAACATGAATAGTGAAATAAAAAAGTTCGTGAAAGAATGCGAAATTTGTGCGCTGAGCAAACCAGCAAGAACCAGTCAAGTCGGAAAATTAATCTCCGAAATACCTACTACTCCCTTCTCGAAAATATACATCGACTATTCTGGACCTTATCCCCGCTCTAAATCCGGAAATACTATGCTGTTAAATTGTGTAGACTCATTCACTAAATTCGTGTGGATGTATCCTATGCGTCGTGCATTAGCATCTACGACAATTAAAATTCTACAAGAACAACTATTTAAAGACTATGGCACTCCTTTAAGCTTAATATCTGACAATGGACCCCAGTTTAAATCGAAAGAATTTAATGACATGTGTTTTAAATTAGGTATAAATCATATTACCGTGACCGAGTACAGACCGCAAGGAAATATAGCAGAAAGATACTTGCGTAACTTAAAATCAGCATTAATACCTTATCATGCTAAAGACCAGACAACCTGGGATCAAAATATTTCGTGGATACAATTTGCATTCAATTCAGCGTATCATGAAGGTCATAAATCAACACCATTTGATTTACTGTACAAGTACAAACCCAACCATCCTTTAACCACGAAGTGGAAAATCAATGAGTTATTACCCCGCGACGTGAATGGGAATAACATACGAAAAATATGGAACGAAGCTCGTGCAAATCTGAGAGCTAATTTACAGAAATCAAGGAAGTATCATGAGAATAATAATAAGCTAATAAAGTATAAAATAGGTGATTTAGTCATGTATAAAACTCATCCTATGAGTAAAGCAGTTGATAAGATCACTTCGAAACTATCTTATCGATGGTGTGGCCCCTACCAACTTCGTAAGTTCATCACCCCCGTTACTGTAGCTCTGTTAGAACCCAATACAGAAAATTACGTTCGCAGAAGTCATTTGTCTCAAATAAAAAATGTTTTTCGTGTCAAGATACAGAAGGAAGACTACGAGAAAGATAGAAAACCTAGAATACTATCTAAGTATTAAGAATAAAATATGTTGTATAGACTTGTACCGAAATAGGATAAGATTGTGTAACATCCTATACTATAGGTAACTATAAACTCAAAACCCCCTCGTACGAATACAAGCGAGGCCTGATCAACCTTAGCTAATGTCCTGCGAGAATGGTATTATACATGAGAAATCTGATGACAAGTATAATGAAGATGAAGAGAAAGAAAGAAAGAAAAATAATCTTTAGCGCTGTAAACTAAAAGTAATTCTATTGTTCTTACAATACGGTATTATTATTAGTAAAATACTCATGAGTATAACTCCGTAAAACGAGTGAGCAATTCAAGAAAAAACCGGTAGTAGATATAAGAATTAAAATAAGGTAGATTTACGCTTTGTGTATTTTATATAGTAGATGTAGTAGAATTTAGATGTGACATAAGTATAAGATAATCGATTGATGAATAGAAATAAGCTGAGAGAGAGAAATTTCAGTATGAAATATAATTGTTTATTTGAATTATATTATTACACCCCCCCGTTTTTCATAGTTAAGTGCAGGAGGATGTGACGATTTTAAATGTATAAAAAATCGCACAGATTAAAATTTTTAATTTTAATAAGTAAGAGTATCATACACCCTTACCTATACCCAGATTCCTGTATCAACTTGAAACCTTCCAGTACCAACACGCCAAGAAAAGTATTAAGTAGTGAATAATAATAATAATAATTACTTAAATAATTAAAAATGCGACTAGAGAAATAAAGAAATCCCTAAGTCATAATAAAATAAACATAAAGTATTTATCTTCTAATTAATGAATAAATAATAATAGGAAAAGTACGAACTATTTTCTTAGTGCGTAAATACGCCCTAGCTTACTGAGCCCTCTTCCCTAAACCGTACGCGCATTCGGCCGTAGAACGTCGCAATGAGTAGACGTGAGTTTTGGTGTTGTACACATATACGTATGTGTAAGTTCTCTAGAAGCATATCCAGCGTGAAATCTTGTTATTGTGAATAATGTAGTGTCTAGAGTTTGTGAGAAAATATATAAATAAAATAGAAAAAGGTAGCCAACACATCTGTTAAAAACAAAATCAAATGTAAGTGTAACATAGTTAACTACTAGACTGTAGTACTGCAAAGTGAGAACTATAACTGTAATTAAAATAAAGAAAATGTGAACTACAAGAATCTGCACTAAGAAAAGTGAAAGTACAACATGTGGAACTTCAAGTAATCAACCTATCTTCGAGAGCTTCAAGTAAACTAAAAATCAACCCGATGTAGATACACCAAGAACAACGTACTCAACCCGTAGAAGACAACTGGAGATGTCCCAAGAATACAACAACAACCTCAGGTGATATCAAACCACAACTTTTGTAAATTTCCCCTTAATAAGAAGTAACAAAGAACTTTAAAGAACTTTCGCAATGTAATGAACAAATTATCAGATTTGTATATTTTGTAATTTTGTAAGAAGTAATAGTAACCGTAATGTATATATTGATAAATTAATAATTTTGAGAAAATTGAGACGTGGTATTAAAAGCAACAGTTATATGAATAAATTTTGATATAACAAGAATAATATAATTAAGATCTTTGAAGCAGTAAAAGCGCTATTTACTAAAATAACTTTCTTTAAAACCAGGAATAATGTTTGATTAATATTTCAATAGCAATAAAGAGATGTTTTAGCTAATACCTAGTGAGTGAATAAGTTTATGCAAACCTTGTCAGTTTCCTATATCATACTTGTTTTGTAATTTGTTAGTAAGCGTTTTACTAACAACGGCAGCTGGTTTAGTTTACTGGTAAAGAATTAAACTAGTTCCCGATTTTTGTGTTGTCTTGCCAAGGGGCGGCACAGTCTGTGCCGTCGCGATCTTTTAGCTCGCGCACTTTATGACTTGTCCAACCAGACGCTGATTTGGCGGCCTCAAATTGCAAAGCATGTACCAGGGCGTCCGCACTGTTCTGGTGTCTTGCCATTCGTAACACTTGCTGTAGTTCGTTATCTCGGACACCGGCAGTAAATGTCTGCATCGCAAAACGCGTTCGAAAATCTTCTGGCGCTTCAGGATAGGCCAGTCTAATTAGTCTGTCGATACTTGCTTCAAACTCTTGAAGACTTTCCCCGGAATGCTGTCGCCTTGCTCTCAACTGGGTGCAGTACACATCTCGCAAATGTTTATCACCATACCGTAATTCTAGAGCTTTTATCAACTCGGCATAGATGTCAGGTGGCACTTTCTGTAGTAATTCTGCCGCGGGTCCTTTTAATGCGAGAACGAGTGAGACTGCCTTATCTTTCTCTGTCCAATTATTTGCGCATGCAGCAGCTTCAAATTGGCGGAGGTACGTTGCCCAGTGACTGCTTCCGTCAAAGTTTGGAGCTTTGACATGAACTGTCCCTACTGAAGGCAAAGTTACTTTCTCTATTGACTTATTTTCTGCGTCTTTTTCTGTCTTTATCATTGGTACAGTCTGTTCACAAAGTTGTTTTGGCTGTAATTTCAGACACTGCTCGACTTCATTTTTAATCTGCTCTTTTATATTTGTAATCGAGTTTTCTACTGCAGATATTTTTGTTGACATAGTTTCTTCCACAGTCAAGACAGATTTTTCTACTTCAGATATTTTTGTAGACATCGATTCTTCAACACTCGAGACAGATTTTTCTACTTCAGCTATTTTTAATGTAATTGATTCTTGTACCTCCGATATTTTAGTAACTTGTTTATTAAGCTCACCTCGTAGGAGACCCAATTCTGCGGTACTATGTTCTTGCAACTGTTTCTGCATAGTTTCAAAGAGAGCTTCCGTTTTATCTTTTTGTCTTTCTTCTGTTTCTAGCATTAGTGCTTTCTGACGTTCCTCTGTGTCTAGCAGGAGAGTTTTCTGTCTCGCTTCCGCTTTCTCGTCTTGTCGTTTTTCTGCTTCTTCCGCCTCCTGTCTGCGTTTTTCGTCCTGTCGTTTTTCTGTCTGCAACAGCAGCGCCTGTAAATTTTCCATCATCTGACTGGCATCCATTGTTTTTCGATTAATTACGAATTACACTCGTCTTGTACAAAGTATCCACTGTTTCCACTGTTAACCGTTCTATCCCACTTCTGACACCACTGTTACGACGGTCTACTCGATCGTCGTAGGTACAGTGGAAACAAAATAATTACAAGACTCCAATTAAGTCACTAATCACACCTTTAATTGTTATAGTAAAACAGTTCGTAATTAACAACACAGTGTCTACAACAAATCAAATGAAATTGTTCATACGCAATAAAATGTCCACTAATATTAAAACTCAACTGTATTACAATTATACCGTCCGAATATAAAACGCAACACTTCACTAATAACTACTTGAACGTACACCGTAATAACCCGAACCGCTCTGTAAATATATCGCACTAATACTCTCGAACCGCACAATCAAAAATCTCGCATTGAACTGAATTACTAAGGCCGCTACCCGATATATTTATAGTCACGCTCACACACCAGAAGCTTCCAAACTGCGTCTTATCTCTCGCGAACTACGTAATTGCTACGGCCTTGACACAGTCCGAGCGCCCGAGCGAAGGCCGGCACAGTCGAGAAAATTCTCGCAAAATGCGTCTAGTAGCACGTACACCACACGCTTACGTCGAGGTCTTTCTGGCACATTCGATAAACGCGTAGATTGTTCTGTGCTATCGTAGCAATATTTTTTTTATAAATTAAACAAAATTGACGCTCACAACAGTGGGGCGTAAAACAAAATAAACTCGAGCGAAGTCAAGTATTATTACAATATTTATTTATTTTGTTTGTCTATGAGGTCCGTAGGAGTCTTACAATAGTAAGGTACAGTATTGTAAAACAATTAAAATTCTTTAGGTTGGAAAAGTTGTGTCTGAACACGGATTACATGAATTATAAAGCTATTATGAAACACATTCGTTTGTACAGTACATGTTAACGGAAGAATGCAAATAGAGGTAAACTTCCTATTTATTTCAACAAACGTTTTTAATTTCTCAAATTCAGCAGACGTACAACCAACCTGTCTAAATTAAATGAATCAAAATTATGCGCCTGAGACAGTTATCGCTGACTCATTAACAAGGAGAATGGGACAATGAACCTTAATTAAAGTTCAGAGACATTAAGGAACCCTCATCAAAGAACATTCTAAACTTTCTCATTTTCTCTAAAATGCGCTTCTTAGAGGATTATATTTTACCTCGCAGGACGTTAATAGTAGAAGCCTTCATATTTTCCTGTCCTTTAAGTATTATTTTTGAATACATTTTTTAATCTGCCTGATCGATTCTTGCTAATGAAATTAAAAAAAAACTCAATTTTTTATAGAACGTAAAGTAAAATTTTGGTTTAATACTGTTAAAAATCATACATTAAATTTAACAGTTTCTTGTTTATATAAAAGTAAACTTTCGTTATTAGGTAAAAACTTGAAACAAATTTGTATACGTTTTGTAAAAACCTATTTGTTTTGATAACTTTGTGTTGTGAGTACAATTTTCATAAAAGAAAAATTTAATGTGTTTTCCATTTTTTTAAACAAATTAATTACATTATGTATTTTAATTTGTATAATTCTTCTTCTACAAAAAGGGATCAATAACTTAAAAAAATTGTAAAAAACCAGCCGGCTGTCGGACTAAAGAGAATTTGAATACAAAACCGATTGTTTGAAATTTATGATTGTATTGTATGATAGCGTTTATTGTATGATTGCTGTATAAAATTAATTGTTTCTTGATTAACCCAAAAATTGTAGGGTAATCCGGATTTGTATAATTTTCCCAATAATAATAAATGTAGCTCGTTCAATATAATGAGCGAATTCCGCAGTTCAGGGAGGTTTTTAGTTATTATTATTATTATTATATTCTAAACACAGTAATATATTTCTCTTACCGAGAGCTGTCAGTAGATGATAACAAAGAGATTCTGCTTTGTCGAAGTCAATGTGAATTCGAAATACGATTTGCAGCAGCCATAGATTCGCAGAACTCATATTGCACTGTTTCGAGGAGTGAACACAGAAATGGTGAAGTTTATTATGGGAAGAATGTTTACTGAACGATGAAAAGTAGTCTTCAGTTTTAACATGAATGTTTGGCATTTTGTCTCTCTGTCTATCTATTCGGGGTATGTCTCACGATAACTATTAAACGCATACACCAATTTTCGTAAAAACTTGCATGCGTGTCCATACTATTACCCTACAAAAACGTATTGTTTTTGAAATTCATACAACCAAAAATAGGTGGTCGGGAGTCAAAAATGTGAGGGCTCAAGATTGAGAAAAATCGCAAAATCCATGCGGAGTATGGAATTACAGGACATTTAAACCAATATCGTAAAGTTTTGAAATTTTCAACATTGTGGAACATCATGGGCCAAAAGTGGGATGATAAATTTGTTTAAATTGTAAAAGTCAGCAGGGTATCGCAATACAGAGAATTTTAACCTTAATCCAAATGCAGTGTTTAATATGATAATTTTTAACTTTAGGTCACAACAGAACAAAAATTGAACTCAAAATATTCAGAAAATTGTAAAAGTCTTTGTGGGAGATCACGTTATGAACCATTTTATTTAAAATACGAGAAATAAAATATTTTATTTAAAAGATCATGTCTTTAATAATTTGTCAGAATTAGTATGCTTCAACACTCCTGAAAAAGTTTGGCTTGTATTAAACGTTTGTAAGCTTACGTTCACAAAAAACCTTAATTCGTTCTTATCAGTTATTATATTTGTGAAAAGGATTAAATACAAGTATTAAATATAAATCGTTGGAAACATGCATAAACTTAAATGTAGAACTAAATTATATGTCGTTTAGGAATTATGGTCATAAATTTGACTACAAACCAAAACAGGTGTTTGGAATTTTTAGTTTTTATTGTATGATTGTCTGCCTCACAATTGTGATTTTGCTAAACAATAGTTGCGTAATAAGGCAATTTTTCTGAAAACTGAAAAATTTTTGAACATTGAAATTTACGTAATAGTAAATGCACTTCGTTCAAAATAATTGGCGAGTTCTGCAGCTCACGGAGCTTACTAGTAATTAAAAATTGTATTTAAGAGTACTCAATTATCATGTTGTAGCCCTACGGTGTAGTGTGTATGTTAGAGTTCTAAAGCTTTAAATTGTTAAACAAATTAGGGGATGGTAGTATAAGGGATCTGTGTATAATATTTGTAAAGTAAATACATAAATTTATAACAAAATATCTAAGGGAATAAACGTTAAAGGAAAGGGCGAGGATGAAGCTAAATGGGAGCGTTCCGCTACTGACCTAATATAGATTGTGCACGAGTCTGATAGTGCAGTGTAACAGGTGTGGAAGGGTTATTTCATTTTTCCCTGCAAAGTCTTAAACGTACGTTGCGATATAAAGTGGCATTACTGCAGACTTAAAAAACTCATTTTCTCGCGCTCCGATCGTTACGGAAGGTAGTGTGAAATTTAATTTAGTTGTACAGAATTTTTTAATAGGAAAACTCATTTTAAGGAAACAAGTTTATTGTAAAACTTTGTTGTCCTTAATTTAGCTTTCTAAAATACAACTATTGCCACAATATCTGTCTTATTAGTGACGGCGAAACGGCATCAGCTCGTACATTCGACAGTGGGGTAAATTTAATCATACGGAAATATATTCACATAGTAATTAGTAAAATAATTGATAGAAATGAGCATTTGTTTATATAGTACGTATTATTAAAGTGTACAGTATATATTTTTTATTTTTATTGACAATAGAATCGTATTAACCACCAAAGCCGTAAACCAGTAATGCACAGAATAGCACAAGTTCTCCCCCTGCCATAGCTTTACGTATTAATTGATATGTTGTAAGTCACTATCCGTGTATAAAAATGTGTGTTAAGTACTGGAGTGTGGTATACATAATAGGCTGACCATGACTATTGTCATTTGTTAATCGAAAAATTTGTACTGTTTGTTTTGAAATGAATAAACTTACTACTCACTTGTTTGTTAAGTAGGCTTATTTATATATCTTTTTTTGTATCGGCCATCTAAGGACCACATCCCAATTTCAATTATTTATTCTTTTTTTCTTTTTCTCTAATATTCTTTTATCTTTTTACTGTGTCTCTTATTCCTGTCTTCAGTCTACTTTGAACATGCGTTTTTCTCTCTCCTACCCTGGACTCCTTCCATTTTTAACACTTTTACCCGAAAAACTTCCCTTTCAATTGCTTCTTCTGCGTTTATATTATTTTGTTCTAAATCCTTTTGGACTTCTTTAATCCAACTTGATGTTAACGTCTTCCCCCACAGATAGTTGAAGATCTGCTTTGTTAACCTATTGTCGTCCATTCTATATAAATGTCCAAAAAAATAATAGTCTTCTTTTTCTCATTGTTTCTGTTACATTTTCTATATTTTGACATATTTCATCATTACTTCTTAATTTCCAACCTTCTAAAGTTTTTCGTGGGCCTATTTTCCTAATTTAATATTATGGAAAAATTATTTCTACAGTTTACGCATCCTTACTCAATTATTTGTTGTTCAGAGCACACAATGCGCATCTAAAAACAACAGACAACCTTTACAGAAGATTATCACATAACAATAATACGTTTTCTTACGCAAACATAATAATAAAAATTATTATGGCTACAAAAATATTTACTAATTAATCGTACACTAAATGAAACACAAAAATACTGAACCTGCTGTCACAAACCAAAAGGTTAAGAATAAGCCCTGTATAAATAATAAAGTTGTAAAATATAATTTAAACTTGAACTAAATTCTGCGACAAATAAAAATAAAAATTAAAGCAAAATTAACATAATAAAAATTAAAGTCAATAAACATGCCTTATAAATAACGGTATATTTGATGATTTCCACTCTATACTATGTAGAGTGCAAGGCTCACACAAGGGCTGTAACGCCAGGAGAATTATACATACTGCAATAAAACAGTATTGCAGTAAGAATCATTTTAAAAATGCGAATACGCTGTTACACACTTTATGACGTTATAGACATGTTTTAAATTGATTTTGTTCAGATTTTGTAAAGTAGGTGAAAGTTTTGAAATAAGAAATGGTAATTATTATAACGTCTCCTACGTTATAATATCGGGAACCTGTGGTTAATTGGTTCAGGTCAATTACACAGGCTGCCATAGTCTTAACCAACTTCTAATTAAACAACAATAAGCATTTAGGAGTATATATTTAATATCGGGTCCTATAATTGAGGAACATTGACAGGGGTTTCTGCAGATTTATTCACTCAGTTTTGTTGTTTTGTACCATGACATCTCTTTATTACATAATAACATTAATGGCTCTAGTTAAAGTTCTCAACATATATGGTTCAACAGTTTACAGTTTACAAGATGATTATATATTTTATTCTTTCAGAAGGGTCCTCAAAATAAAGATGTACATCGGTTTAACTTTTCCACGGATCCGGGATTGAATATAGTATGTTAATAATGGTCACCTCCCCATATACTATCTTGAAATTGTGCCATTTGAAGAATGGACTTTATTTACCTTTTAAAACAATAATGCTTTACAGTTTAAACTTTTACTCTTTTACTACAAGTAGTTTTATCAGATTACAGACTACATCTTACATATAAATTTACATATGTCTGTTTTTAAAAGTCTTAAAGTGTTAGTTAAATTGTCTTTTGTTGGTTATAATTTTAGTATCTCATAACCACGGAAGACAAGCCTCCATGTCACCTGTGGTATCCTGTAGTTGATGCAGATTCGGCTCCTCGGTCCTCGGTGTGTTTCCTGAAGGTCTGTCGTTATCTTAGTATCCGGTGACGGTGAAGTTCCTGACGTGTGTTAGATCATTCTGGGTCTGGTACTCTCCTCTTAGATGACTGGTAGTAATATTTCGTTGTTAGAATAATTAATGCAAAAGTTTGTTTCACTGGTATTCACTTTACATGATTATTTATTAGTTGAATTTCACCTTATGGTCCCAGTACTGTATTAATTACATAATTTTCTTATTTAAGATTTGGTAGAGATGTCATCGGCGCACAATTTAGTTATTCTTTTACTAGCTTTCAACATATTTATCTCTGCGTCGCGATCCAACTATTTAACGATACATTTTGGTTAAGAGTGTACAGAGTGCATACATATATATATTAACTGAGATTATTCACTTGGAAAAACCACAATATTGTCATCGGTGCACATTACCGCTGTGCGCAGCTTACGGCGTGAGCGCTCCATTGCAAGTGGGTCTGTTTATTGGGGCAGGTAAAGTAACTTCGAGTCGTTTACGCTTCACCATAAATGTAGTTCCACATTCCGATTAATATCTACCGGTTTAATCTTTGACATATTTAATTATACTACGGTATCCTTTACTTCGTAATTAATTATTGTATACCTTTATGTTTTTTATATCGAGTGGTAATTTCCTACTTTTATTAGTTTTATTTACGGGTTAGTCTGCGTGTTGATGCCGGTTTCCGCATGTCAAAGCATGGTTAATAATTAAAGGGTGTTTCCTTACCTTTATACTCGCATTCCTCTTGGTTTTAAGCTCTTTATTTATTATTATTTCTGTTTTACCTTAGGGATTGAACTTTGTTTAAATGTGCGATTTTAATTTAAACATAAATCTCTCTCCTTTTTATTTATTTTATTTATTTTTTTTAATAAAATCGTCACATTGTGTGTTATATATCACAATGCCCATAAACGTATTCTCTGTCATGTCAAGTGCAAGTTTTGTGCGCGATTACGCGTGTGTGCGTGTTATTTGTGTTTTACTGAATAACTCCTATAATATTTAACGTATCGAAATGAAACTTGGACTGCATATGCCGTTATAAATAGAGCTACATTTTTTTATATGTCATAAACTTAAAACATATAATTTTACTATGTATTTTTTAACTGGATTCACTTTTATATTCAAGCCTTTTCTGCATAAAAGTCATAAATGTTTTGATAAAATCTATACAAGGTTTTGCAGACTCTGGCATTGTTATACACGATTTTTTGCTATCGAGGTAGAAATCTATGACGTGTTCTAAGTTTTAACCAATCAGACGCTTTAATTTTCATTTACGATTTGCGCTGGCAGAGGAAACTTTGCTCAGTTCACGTCTACAACTCGTCCTATTCAAACGTACTCTCTTTGTGCGAGTTCTTCGCGACAGTACACGTTTGCTATACAAGTGACGACCGTTCTAGATTTTACCTACGAGTTACCCGTAAGCTAAATCAAGGGTTATTAGAACGTTGAACAAAGTATTTGAAGATCTATTGGTACTAACTCGCGTGAGTCAAGATTTTTCCGCTTAGGGCAGTTGTACTCGCTCGGAGTACAACTGTATGAACGCGCGACCACTTTAAGATAGCCGAAAGGTGTAAGCTAAATACACCGCATTTAAATAATAACCAATAACCCACTTATCGAACCTGAGATTGTAAACAAAATAAAACCATATCGCAGATAAACGGCGTGCGTGAGTGAGTCGCGGGTGTCAACGCGTCAGCGGAGTCAGCAGACAACGATAACGCCTCAGCTTCCAGCCGAATCAAGAAGGAATTATTCAATCAAGTAACATAGACGATTGTTTAGATAAACATTCATTTAAATTTAAAGACAATATATAAGTAATAAACAATTTATGTAAAGAATTTATAGACAAGATTTTAAATTTGTTTTAGTTTAATAAATTCCTATCTCCAGATAAGAGACTCTGTTATATATTATTAGTTCTAATACACATCTATGCATCCTTAATTTGATCCGTTGCAATACGTACATATAATATATTAAATTGTATATAGTAAAATATATAACTAGTGTACTCGTGCAGAACTCGCTCACTATTTTGAACAAAGTACATTTATTATTACATAAATGTCGATATTTTTCAATTATGGGGAACAAAAAATGTAGAGCACACAATTATACAATAAACACTAAAAGTTAGGAACATTAGTGTTCCAAACAAATTCTTTTTAGTCTGACACCCTTCTGGATTTTCACAATTAAAAAAAAAATTGATCTCTTACTGTGTCCTAGAGTCCAAAAGTTTTGAAATTTTTAGAACTGAACACTAAATTCTTATTGTAGTTAAGAGTCAATTGAGTTCAATATGCCACGTGAATTTTTGCGATTGTATCAAAATTTTCATCCACTTTTTGGATTTTGACGTCCAAAAATTTTGAAATTTTAAAAATTAACATTGTATTCAGGTTTTTGTTAAAAGTCTCTTCTATTTTGTACTATATAAGTGCTTTGCGATTTTTTCACAATTTTGATCCTCTCCTGGCCCATTTTTTTGGAGGGATCAAAATAAAAAACAATAGAATTCTGTATGACAAAAGTATGGACGCGCATGCCAAATTTTACGAAATTTGATTCGTTCAAAAGTTATCGTGACACATACCCCAAACGGACAAACAAATCCCAAACGGGCGAATCAAAGCTGAGTACTTGCTTCCCTCGTTCAATAAATTTCAAGTTGTATTAGACCTAAACAATGTACTAATATTAATAAAATGGGAATACCGTAACTACAGAAATAATTCTTAGAAACGTTAACTCTTTCGGCGTTCCAAGGAAACTGTTATCATTAGTATTTTGTTTTTCAACATTTTAAACAGATTTTTAGCGTGTTATTTACATTTTGTAACTCTACCATAAACAGGACTACCACAATCACATAACAGCAGACAACTGAGCTCTTTTTTCTTTTAACTCGGTGTCTACTTGCTAAGTACAGTACCATCATGCATGTAACATTTAAAAAAAATATCTTTATTAGCATAGAATTTCAATTAATTTGTCCACAGATTTTTGTTTACTACATAATTAAAAAATCCTATGTTCTGATTACAGTAACGAACACAAATTCTTATTTCCCTACGCTTTAGTAAAGAAGAATTTTTGTATAATTACAGCAGTAAAAATATTTTGTTTTGTAATTAACGCTAAAAGTTCAGAGTCATTAGGAAATACTTTCAGCTGTTTCATCAAGGGACACGTAGGTTTTTCATTTTCTTTAATTTCCGTTTCTTCGTCAAAGGATAATACGCGAACATCAGTTTTGTTTTTCTTGCACTCAGGCTTACGCTTATTTAATTAGAGGCCTTCCACTTTCACTTTTTGCAAAGTATGCAACCGATAGCAGAAAGTAAGCTTCCTTAATAATTTTTAAGACTTATTTTAATTATCATGAGTACTGTCATGGTGTATTTAAATTTTATATAGTTACTATCATAAATGAGTATTTGTTAATAAACACTTTGAGCTTCTGCAGCTAGAATATAGGATAAGTAAGTGCAAACGTATTATACAACTGTGATGGTTGCGCCTGCAGCTAATACAATTTGCTAAACGCCAATATAAAATGTAATTTTTACCAAACTTTTTATGACTTTGTTTAAAAATTGTTAGTCTAAATTTTTACCAAAAATCTTTTTTCTTCTTCTTCTGCCCCAACAAGGGTTTGTCCTTGGTGACCTGTTCCGGCTTCATAGGATTTATTCCCATCCTTTCTTTGGTCTCCCTACGCTTCTGCTTCCAGGAGGTTTGTATCTACTTGCCGATTTTGGTAGTCTTCGATCATCCATACGCTCCTTCAAATTCCTTCTATTCAACTCTATTTTCTCATTTAAGTTGTACATTTCCAACTCTTCTCTAATCTCTTCATTTCTACATCGATCTTGTTTAGAACAACCTTTGACCGATCTTAGAAATTTCATCTCCGCTGCTTGTTTGCGGCTTTTATCTCTCTTTCTCATTATCCATAACTCACTTCCATAAAGAAGCATATAGGGACAGCCATTACCTTGTAAAACGTGAGCTGAGTATCTTTCCGCGTTTTGTTTATTCGTGTTCTTCTCATTGTGCCGCACATCGTTTGAAAATTACGTAGTTAATTGTCAATGTCTCCAGTGTACTCATATGATATATCATATCCTAGGTAGCTAAACTGAGATGCTTGTTCAATTAGTTGGTTGTTAATCATTATTTTGGCTCTTACAGGATTGCATCAAAAATATTTTATTTAAAAATTACATGATGTATAAACAGTTTAACGGTTCTCATAGTTATAAAAGAGATTTTTCCATCTCTAATCTCAGAGGTTTGATCACTACTGATAAAACATGCAGCTTATGAAAAGCAGATGGTTAAGTATAAAGTATTGAGAAACACCTGGAGAAGGTTAAACAAGCTCAGAGTTTAAGTCTATGGTATTCATTGAGTTACAAAATTATTTTTTACTGGCAAAGTTCACCAAAATGAAATCCTCTGGGGAAGTTCGTGTATCATTTAATTAAAAAAAGCTATTATTACATGTTGTAGCAGTGTGAATGAAGCAATCTATCCAAGAAGAAGGTAAATACAGTTCTCTCTACATTATAAACTTAGAACTAAAATGCATTGGACGTCAGCAAGATACACACATATTTAATTAGCTTTATTTAACTTTCAAGAGCAGTAACCACTGCGTGTTTGCTCTTGCAGGATTTGTTTAATACATTTTAAGTACGTCTTTTTACTGTGCAACTATGCTTTAAAAAAAGCTGTGTTTGTATTTTATAAAAATAAATACGGACACAAAAATATGTAAATTAATAAACATACAAAGTATTAAAAATGGTGGTAAATATAAAAAAAAATAAATAAAATTATGTAAATGAAAAATAAGGTTCATTCAAAATATCGAGACAAGTAGTTCATTCATTCAAAATGTTCATTCAATTTTCCAAGTATACAAAAGTTTATAAATTGAAAAATAAAATTTTCTTATCGTGTAGTTAATTCTATTATCGACATACAGTAATTTATAAAAGTAAATGTACATATAAATTTATCCAATGTAACGTAATCCTTTAATAATTTGAAAATACACACACAGACACACAGGTACTTTAATTTTTTAAATCATAGTACTTGTTAAAAAGAATTAAACGTTTATTTCTTCCACTTATATAAATATTAATATGCTTGTATACTATTGTTCTGGCTACAAAACAAATCATGAAAAAAAACAATAGAAAGTGAAGGAAAGAAATATATGTTTAAAACTGTCTTATACCTTTTTTCGATTTCTGTGATATATAGAAAAAATATTCTTGCATTGGAATCTACAGATCACATACAACGTATATAAGAACCATGTCTACTGTTGTTCAAGGCGCATCGAAAATCTCGAGTTAAAGTAAATACGACAGAAGGTGGAAGACGATCATAGACGTTCTAATATCTGAAATGTGTATTGCATCAATCTGAGGTATGTAAGAGAAATATTCAACCAGCACATGGCAGCCGTTTCCTACCACAGCAGAGTCAGACCAACTCAAGGAAGATGTCAGTTGTTGAAATGAAATCCCACTCATCAGCATCAAAGAGAAAATGTTTACCCTGGAAAATGTTTGGATCAAATTTCCGATCGATTTTCTACCCCTTGAAGATGGATTGAAATAACATTGGTAAAGCTGAAGTTCGTAAACGATCATGGTCTGCAGCATCCAGCTGTACATCCGCTGGATTTAGTGTGAGTACTGTTTTTTCTTCATCTTCATACACCAGTCTGAGGAACATGTACTTACTTTCCAATATTTTTTGTTGTGTATTCACACGTGACGAAGCTCTGTTGCTTTGCTAAAATACGTATATTCTACCATTGCTGTTTTGCATACCATGGTTTTGGATGTGTTTAGTATTTTTTTTGTCTGTACGTTTATATCTTACTTAAGGTATCGTTGGGGGTCTAGTAGTTGGAAACAAAAGAGTTCCCTCCCCTAGGGGGGTGCGCGTCCCCCTCCACCCCAAAAAACAGCACTTTTTAGCGAGTTTTTTTAGTTTTTCAATTTTTACGCAAAACCATTCGATTTTCGACAACATATGTTCCTCATACAATTCTAGATAAAAAAGGTCCTCTGCATGTTTTGTGTACGAGAGCAGCGAGAGCGGAGCGCCTGTTGTCTATGTAACCAGTGGAATTCTACGCACAAGTAACTTTATATGTGAAACGAACCAATATATTTAAAGACAATTCAATAATAAACGATTTTATGTTATAACGCAATAAGAAATAGTACATTTTAATGTGTTAATTAATAAAATTTTCCTACCTCCAGATATAGACTCTGTTGTAGTAATTTCAATTAACCTATCTATGCAGTTATAATTTGTATCGTTGCAATATATATATATATATATATATATATATATATATTGCAACAATACATATATTTGCTCAGAGCGGTATGTTTAATATGTAATTAGCATAGAAAGTATAAGGAACAGTTTTAGATAGTTTTGTGCAAGAAAATGCAGGAATTGACAAAATCTGACCTGTCGAAAAACGTACACCTGCCGCCGCGTAAGATACAGCATGTGTGAGTTTGTGTGTGTGACCCAGCTGTGACCTGTTTTGAACGATGCGATGGGGTGGCGCTACGAATTGTTTGTTCCAATTATTCAGGTCTTAACAGGATATAATAAACTAATTACTTGTGTTAAACCTGTACGCAAAGACTTACGCCAATTATAAAGACACCATTACATTAAGGGATTTTTAACGAGTATGGTAATGTAAAATTTATTTCCAGAGGTGTAATATTAATGATGCTATTTAATTAATATTAATTACTAGTGTAATTAAAGAGTAATTAATATGTGTGGTATATGTGAGTGACCAGAGAAAAATTACGCAAACAATGAGATCGCTCATGTGACGAGTATGTTCATAAGTTCGCGATAATTAACCAAAAAGTGAGTGTAATAAAAAGGACGCTCTGGAGCGAACTGACCATCTCTAACCTGTCGAAAGCAGGACTGTTCCTGTCAAATCGCCACCAGTATAAATACCACTGGCAATTTTGGGCGATCAGACACTCGGACTCAACAAATCTACAGGACGTTACGCTGCCCGTTTGCAGATCGACACACACACACACACACACACTACCACACTTACACCAAGACGTAAGGAGGAACGCTGAAGCATCACCAACAACCGCATTTAGAGACAACGACCACAGCACCATCATCAACATCATCATCATAATCTCAGGATTCTGGACACACACACACACACACACACACACACACACACACACACACACACACACACACACACACACACACACACACACACACACACACACACACACACACACACACACACACACACACACACACACACACACACACACACACACACACACACACACACACACACACACACACACACACACACACACACACACACACACACACACACACACACACACACACACACACACACACACACACACACACACACACACACACACACACACACACACACACACGCACGCACGCACGCACGCACGCACGCACGCACGCACGCACACGCGCGCGCGCAACGGTAACGGCAGATATGCGCGGGTGATACAAAAACAATTATATTTTATTGTGAAGAGAGCTCTCGAAAAGGAACTTAAATATGAATATAATAATTAGAGTTTTAAGATTAAATAATACTTAGATAAGAGAGTAAGTTAAGAAGCAAATCTAGTAAAGAAATAATAATCTTCTGTAGTATTTTTTGGGTGTGTCAGTATAAGTCCATAATAGATTGGAAGTAAATGGTAGATTATTTTATTTTTGTTTATAGCAACAATAAATTCATTCTTGAAACTTAATCTTATTTTGTTTGTAACTGAGTTGCTATCAGTATTTAAAAGCTGAGTTAATTTCAGACACACAGAAATAAAAAGAATTTAAATAACTTGTTTAACATGTTGTTTAGTCAATAAGATTATATGGGTGTTTATTTTTTTGTGGTATGTTATGAATAGCATTGCAGGTTACAGTATATGTGTAAAACGTATAAAGGTAAATATTTATGTGTCTAATGTTTGAAATTTTAATATTAAAATATTTTTTCCTGTTAATTAATAAATCTTAGAATGATTATTTGAAACGATTTTAAATGATTTATTTCATGTCAACAACATCTCACTCCTCTTTAAAAACTATTTAATTATTGTGCAGCTACATATAATTAACGCAACGAGAGAAACAAATCCTGCGACCAGGCCGGTGTAATACATATTTAGTTGCGTTGAGTACATGGTAATATATTTGTATAATTATTGTAACGTTGCAATATATAATAGGAATGTATATAACAATAATAACATTTTTGATGTAATCGATTAGTGATGTGGTTTAAACAAGAAGAAATTGAGAGAAGGTACGTACGAACTTGAAAATAGGACAAAATCAGATGATTACGTATTTTCGATCTTTTCCGGCGTGTGTTACGCAAAAACGGTACTTCGTACACAAAACATGCATAGGATATTTTTTATGTAGAATTTTATAAGGAAAATGTTCTGTAATAGAGGTTGTTGTCGAAAATCGAGTGGTTTTGCGTAAAAACTGAAAAAACTGAAAAAAACAGCTAAAAAGTGCTGTTTTTGGTGGTGGAGGGGGATGCGACCCCCTAGGGGAGGGACTTTTTTGTTCCCCTATTTTTTGTAATTTGACTGGACTATAAATATTAAATTTGTTTCTGTTCGAATGCGTTTCATTTGTTATCTATTCTACCAGCAATAGATTTTTATAATGTTACTTTACTTACATACTTTGGTTGTTATTATTGTCGATCACATTCCAATACGCTATCGAGTGAATCGACTTTATATACACTTTATAAAGTCGTACATGTATTCTCTTTGTGGGAACGAATCGAATGTACTCTTTATTCTCTTTTCACGTACATAATATTAACACAAATATTATAAAGGAATTGTAAAGCATTTATTCAGATTTACGTGTGTCATTAAGAGACATACACACGCACGAAAAACACACACGCCCGCGCGAGCGCGTACGTAATCCGTTGCGACTTGTACTCACTTGAGGCTATACCTAAATATATCAAATTTTTTATTGTGGTAGCAGTGAATGTATTATTTTATTAATTAATTAATTTTGTGACTTCGAATTAGCAGGATTCAGATTTTAGTTAATATAAATTTCATGGTATCTAACTAATGGTCATTAAACAATTTCTTTTTTTTTGCAATGGCGTAAGCGCGATTTAAACTTTAAAATAAATCTTAATACCATTTGCTTATTACAAAGCTGTGCACGATGGGTTCCTTTAGCGGTGTGTAGGCAGAACAAAGCATTTATGAGAATTAAAACAGTATCCGCCCCAGGAGCTGGAAACAGTAACAAACGTTTCTTTGTTTGGGCGTAAAAAGCATGCGAAACAAATTAAGCTAATTTAAAATTCTTTTCTGCAATTGAATAAATTAACGTTTGTAACTTGAAGAGAACAATTTTTACTCTCTCTGAAGGTTTATTTTGGGAATTTTTTTTTTAGTTTAAAAACAAAAGGTAAAATTCATTATTCGCTTATCGAGTTTAGTTTATTTTAAGAACAAGAAGCTTGGAGGTTCATATACGTTTAATATTATTTACTGGTGTGAAGTGTGGAATGACAAAGTATTTTTTTAAAAAGAGTACAATATTATTTTACGTGAAGATACCTACAAATGATTATGTTACAAATATCATTGGAGGATGATATTTTGAAGCCTCCTGCTGGATGTTCTCCTTTTATACTCTTTGTATTCGTGCAGCCACACTTGATTTTAAAACTCTTCCACTATGATTTCTTCTATTAACCTTTTCTTTTTAATACATAGCATTTTCATACAGCTAATATGCTTATCTAAGTCCATATCTCTTTATGACGAGGCTTTCGCAGAAACGTAATATGGTTCTAGTGCTTGGTTCTATCATAAGGATCTTAAATGCGGTAGTTTCCATACAGTTAGTGGACTAGCGAATCTTCTGGTTTTAGTAGCAGAGATGTTAGATCATGCCTATTTGTGGTCTATGTGTATTTTTGCATTGCAGTTTGTACTAAACGTTGATATAAACGCAAACAGAAGTTGACCGAATTGTGAGTGACCACAAAATGTGCTCAGCTAATTTGAGAACAGAAGTTGACCGAATTGTGAGTGACCACAAAATGTACTAAACTAATTGTGAGTGACCTCAAAATGTGCTCAGCTAATTTGAGAACATTTTGTTTAGGCGGTGTACACACGAGCACAAACCTGAAGTTTATGATTTAGGATAGTCGAGTTAAACAGCATATTATGAGCGTAGGCTCATAAGATCGTAGTATATCAGCAGTTGTATTCGTACGTTATTCGTATTTTCTCAGTAGACCTACTATATTTACAAATTGGATTATTTTGTGTTTTCAGAAGATATGACAATTACCAAAACCGTTAATCATGCGTTATTTAAAAAAAAAACTTAACAGGTTACGTTTACGAGTTACAATGATCTTGAAGTGGGTGACGTGTGGTTGAACGTGAAGCAGGTGGGTGGGTGACGAGTTGCAATGAACTTGAAGTGGGTGCCGTGTGGTTGAACGTGAAGCGGGTGGGTGGGTGACGAGTTGCAATGAACTTGAAGTGGGTGACGTGTGGTTGAACGTGAAGCGGGTGGGTGGGTGACGAGTTGCAATGAACTTGAAGTGGGTGACGTGTGGTTGAACGTGAAGCGGGTGGGTGGGTGACGAGTTGCAGTGAAGTGGGTCTGTTTTAAACGTCTATTTGAATGTATTAATTGTTTTACAATTGTTTTCTTTCTTTACTACCGCTTTTGCCTTAATTTCTTAATTGTGATACAGTATAAGAAACCTAAGAAATATTTTGTCATCCACTGTCACCATATTTTTCAATTAATAACAAACAGGTAACCGTTTTTACCTTTTCTTTTATAATTTTCTGTGTACTGTTTGGAATATTCTTTCTAGTGTTAGTGGCAATGTTTATCAGTTTTCCTCTAGTAGGTATCAAGAGGTTTCGTCTACTTACTGTGTCTGCTTTATCTAGTTTAGGAGATTCGTCTACTAGAAATTTCTCTGTATTTCTGATAAGCGTATTATGTAACATACTTTAAACTTTCAGAATGTGTACACACAACTCACAGATTTCAACATCGCAACCCCCGCTAGCTTTTTGGAGCTTTAAACAGGGAATATAAACACATTTCACTTCACCTTCGTTAATGTGCTTTTGGTTTATTTCGACACCAATTGTTTGGTTTGAATGTCTAACTCAGTTAAATTTATTTCGTTTACTTTAGATTGAGATGACAATATTCAATTAGTTGTGTTCTTAATGTTTTTCCATAGGTCCGCGTTAAAGTGTATTTTGACTTGAAATACTAACTACACTTTTCCATTTCTTATTAGTTTTTACAATTTCTGAATTGTTTGGCAACAGACGTTGATATTTCAAGAGAGAAGATTTAAGTAAAAATAAGTTGGGGAAATCTGGACGTGTGATATTTTTTAAATAAATCGGAATTAAGGAAAACGAAGCAAAGACGTTTGGAAAAGGAAACGTTTGTGTATGTTACAGGAGTCCTATGCCGATCTATATATCTATATTTTTTTTCTTACGCAAAAGAAAACCATCTAACAGATTCAGACAGAATGGAGAAAGTGGTTCGTAGTTTCTCTTTGAAAAAACCTAAAGTACGATATATTAAAGTTCACGTGATCCAGCTAACGACTTGAGAAAACTTAATTTAAAACTTGTACACTTTGAGCGGGACAGTTTATCAAACGCGTAGAAGTTTCAATATCTATGTAAATTTTGCAAAAAACGGTATAGTAGTGAATTAACAAAGCTCTCAAATGATTTCCTGGCAGCGAAAATGAAAGCAAATATTGGCGAAGGAGAGAGAAATAGCACAGTGAAATACTAACTGATTTGTGTGCGAAACGTGAATGAACATTCATAGCTTTCTTTACTAGTCTGTTACTGGTAGAGACACTTGCTTATGGCTAAACTAAACGAATACCGTCACTGAATGTAAAAGTTCAACAATTTTTTCTGTGTATAATTAATGTTTAATGACGATTAAAATCTTTGAATTATACAGACGGAATTTACAATTTAAAAAATTATCCAATTCTAAACAGACTTGTTAATTATTTCCGATATTATTAATTAGAGTGTATTATTGGATTACGATAATATAATTTTTTATAATTTTCTGTACACTTATGTTTATCATTTGTTATTAACCAGCTGACCATACTATTAACACCGGGAGAAACATAATGTAAATTAAAACATGAAAGAATCATCTCAAAAAGCCTAATGAAAGCCCTAACTGTTGTTATAAATTCCTATAGGCGTTAGTTTAAACAAAAAGCAAAGCAAGAGAAAGCTCAACCGGTATAGATATTGCCTTCCCTATCCCTTTGCTAAGGGTAGACAAAATGATTACACGTACTCATGAATAATCATTACTGGAATACTAAAAACACTTAAAAGTCCACACATGAACAGTCTATCGGTTTTACTAAACTAACAGGAATGGGGCAAATGTTTATAAAAGTGAATGAAAGCGGTGAGGCGATTCAGTTTGTAAAAGGCGAAAAACGAAACAGACAAATGCGAATAGTAACTTGGCAGTATCAGATGTAGTGGACTATTATTTATAAAAGTGATCGGTGTCTTAAATAACTTTGAAAACACATTATCGCTTGTTCATAATAATACACGTATGTTAAGGAGATATAAATGTAATTTCAAAACTACGTAAGTACTTAGGCTATATGCGCGTGTGGCTAGTTTAGTTAGCTTGTTCGGACGTAGCCGTAAGCTTGTATAAAGGTTTGTCAATTAAAGGTGCACATTATTTAAGGAGACACACTCGTTTTGTCTAATGTTTCAAAGTGCCAAATTTTGTGTATTATTTAATCAAACTAACTTTGGCCTTACTGCATTGTATGGCAAAAATAACTGCAGGGGGTTGCAGGACCTAACTGCATTGTAGGACCTATTGCAGGGGGTTAAAAAATAACTGTGAACAAACGTTATCGTGTAATGAGTTAATACTCCGAATAAGATATATCTTATTTAAGTTGTTTACACCTTACGATACTAACAAATTTTTTAAATGTGTGTGACTCATACGGAGAGACAGAGAAAGAGTATACGCGTATATGAGAAAGGGTGAGGAATCAGATCACGCTATAATACAAACTGGATCAAAAGATTTAAGATTTATTATGCTTCCCTTACTCCCGCTCTTTTAAAACGTCCATTAAAATAAAAAATAGTTTTCCGCTTCCAAATTCGAAAAATTTTTGAGTCAACCTGATTCTTTGCGGAGCTCATCGTATCGATAGTCTACAGCATATACATAAATCTCATCTGCAGCATGACAGGCAGGTTAGGTAAAATTATTAATTATGCGTGACTGGTAAATAAAATCTATTACATAAGATAAAGTTAGGAGTAACACTCCTACCTCGGTCAGAATCTATTGTGTTGTAATATTATTTTGATGTTTCGTTCCTAGATTGTGACCGATCAAAGCGTCAATAAAAAGAAGATAATAGGTACGATGTATGCTGTCTCAACCTACTTTCGAGGATTGCGAGATATTTTAACCTACATCGGGACCTTCATGAAAACTTTTAAAGAACAAATTTAGGGAATCCGAGTCCGTCGAAAATAACATTTTAATTAAGCATGTTACAGTCTGCATGAAACAAACTACTGTTTCTTGATTTTTATCCAGATATTATAAAAATGTCTATTCTTAAACAAGGACGTATCGGTTATAAAATTTTATTTTGTTTGTTAGGTATAAATTGTTATTATAGTGTTATTAATAGTAATGTAGATATTGTTTACTAATAATATATTTATTAATTATTTTTTTTAGACATAAAATATTGTACGGAGTACACAATGACAAACAAGATTAGATCGAAGATAGCAGCATCGGAGATGAAGAATCTGAGAAATGTATATGGTGAAACTGTAAGTGAGATAATCCGAAAGTGAAACATAGGTGAAGAACTAGGAAGGACACATTATTGAAGAAATATGAAGAAACAGCTGCAGTGACATGGAAACAGGAAGATATACCAAACAAATCTTTGATTAGAGTGAAGAAGGAATCTACTAAGAATGCAGATTGACTTGTCAGTATGTAGCTGCAAAAGTTCATGTAGTGCAATGCAACTACAGCGTGCCGAGAGCAACATTCCAGTAATGCAACAGTGGAACTGTTGCGTGACCTGCAGCTGAAATCCTGCCATGGCTTAGGGAGTAAATTGTGGCCAAATTTTTATAAGATTTGTGTTTTGTTTAGTAAATAATATATATTGAAATATTAAAAAAGCATTTAAAACCCGTCGATACGACGAGCTCTGCAAAGAATCAGGTTGATTCATTAATTTTTCAAAGTTTGGAAGCGTAACACTATTTTTATTTTAATGTACGTTTCAAAAGAGTGGGAGTAAGGGAAGCATAATAAATCTTGAATCTTTTGATCCAGTTTGTATTATAGCGTGATCTGATTCCTCACCCTTTCTTTCTCGTATACGCATATACTCTTTCTCCCTCTCTCTATATTAAATAATCGGCTATAAACGTATGCCACTGGAAATATAGTTATTTCATATTTGTAAACATTCAGCACAAAACCGCAGAGAACAGTCACAAGAAAACGCCCAATTCAAGGTAGCAAATTTACATAAAAACGAAGCCACGGTTAACAGCTTAAAACCACCAGTGTCAGCATTGAATATTCTAATTGGGTTAACGAACGTGTTTTTGCTCTACTGTTTAGCAGAGAAAAAATTACATCCTGACTAAAACCAGTCGAAATTAGTTTCACAGCGGGCCATTAGGGAAGCGGTGTCTCATCAAAGGTCGTGCAATTTTTTTCTTTTGCTTTAATTTCCGTTTCTGAATTGTTTCATTTTCTTCAATTCCATTTCTTAGAGAATTTCATTTATATGTAACTTCTCACTTTACATATTTTGATTGTTCATCACTTTGGATTAGAAGCTCTTATCTTACCAACTCCCATCACAGGGGTTGGGGGGGGGTCGACGACGTTACTTCAAATATTTAGCTGCAAGTACTTCATTCGCTTCTCTGATGAATTCTGTTTCAGACATGATTATCTCATTTCTTTCGTTTCTTAAATTCAGCACTAGTTGTCGTTTTTCTCACAATGAAATTTTTCATAAAAAGCTGCCACTAGATAAGAATTTTTTATAATTAGGTTTAGGAAAATACTTCTAGGATATTTCAAGCTATATCTGTAATAAGTTTTGTGGTTGCTGGAAGAAAAAAACATTCTTGTATTATCGTAACTTTTATTTTATATTTTTAGTAACGCTGTGTGGGAATAAGTATGCCACTTTTACTCTCTGTTTAGCGTATTCATAAGTGTATTATAAAAAGTGTCATAGTAAACGTATATTTTAATGAAAATTCTATTTTGACTACAGTGTTACGTTTTCATCTTTTTACAAATAATTTTTAATTTTAAAGAAATATATTGAGGAAAATTGCATCGTTTTCTATGAAGCTATGTTACATTTGCTCCTAGACTTGCGTGGTCGATACGTTAATAACAGCAACTTTTTCAAAGTTATGGTATCATTAATAAGGGGAACCATGTTTTATTGATACCATTGTTAACACAAAACGTCTTGTCCATTCTATGCTGTAGCATCTTCAGTGAAAAAGCTGAGGAGTCTCAATTTGGACTCCCCGACGAGTTGTGCAGTGTCCCGAGTCTCCAAATGGACTACTGCCACTGGGTAAATTTTGAGTTATTTATATTATTGTAGTACTTTCCTCGAGCAGTACATCCTTGATTGATGTATTATACCACCGAGGCTACCAGGACTCACCTAGCGTTGGTGAATATTTGACGAATCAGGAGAATAGGGGATTGTGGATCACTCAGGCCGCCCGACCATAGAATCTAAGCGCCAGACGTTTCAGGGTATCATCAAGAGAGAGGAACCCCAGTCCTCTCCTAAGAGCTCGAGAAGAGAACCTGCGGGGGATTTTGCGTGCAAGCTTAAGTTCCCGGTCGAGAACGATCTGGAGCGACTTTTTATGACAGTGTGCAAGATATCCCAAAAGGGACACGCATAGGTAATCACCGGCAATACTGTGTTGACTATGAGTTTACCTACATGGGGGATCATCGCCGGTCTCGAAAGCACGGGCTGTAGTTGAAGAGTTGCGTCGAAGCACGTTTCGAATCTTTTGAGCGTGGGTTCGCCAGGTGAGTCGTGAGTCTAAGTGAAGCCCGAGGTACTTCACGCTTTTAGTCCAGGGCAACCCGACTGGTCCTACGGTCAGCGAGCGAGGTCTCTTGAGGCATCGCGAGAAACGTTAACTCTATTTACCGCTGCGCTCTTAGTAACGTTAACGGCAAATCTCCAGTTCTTGGCTTATCCGATGTACATGTCGAGTTGACGCTGGAGCTTGATGGCCGCAAAGTTTGTTGGCCAGATGTACCCGAGTCAAGACTTGCTTCTGTCGGAAGTCAGCCAATGACGATGACCCTTGTGCCGACCCGATTAAGTGTATTAACTGCGGTGGCTAAACCTCCTCCAGATCACACAACCGATCTGTATATAAACAGAAGGCAGTTATGCAGGAACTACAAACAATTTAGAAAATTAGCTACCTCGATCCCATGAAAGTTGCTTGCCCGACGAAAAAGTTGTGTACAGAAAAATCGACACCAATCGTGCAAGAGATAATGCCTGTAGTTATGCATTTCAATGAGCGATATTCTACAATCCAGGAAAGAGTCAGTGGTATTCAGTATAAGCGAGGATAATAACAGCGGGTCTGTTACAAGAAACTCAATCCGCTCGCCAAGAAGTGCGGAAATAAACATCGTGGCTGTGTCTGCAGCCACATCCAATAAGGGAAAACAGTCTGCTCTACTTTGTCCTGTCCTTCCAAATACAACAGGGTTTGAACAAAATGAAAGCGGCAACAAGAAATGTCCCCGAAGACCAGGAGATGAGTTATAAATCGGAGGTCAGCTTCATTGCCTGAGTCAATGATCTCACCGACCTCGGTGACCTGGCGGAACTCTGCAATTTGAAGCAAAAGAGAAAGAAAGGCTGTTCAAAAGGAAAGCCACTGAAGTAAACACGGCCGTGCCGACTGATTCCTCAACATCGAACATTAAGAGCATCCTTCAGTGGAATATCAACTGTTGGTGTTTACATTATTGTGAACTGAAGATTCTACTGTTCAGACATACACCGATGTGCGTGTGCCTGCAGAAAACACATTTGAGACCAAAAGAACTTTTTAATATGTGGGGATATGAGTCTTTCCACTGTGTTGTTACCCCCAACATCAGTTGTGTTCGCGTGTTCTAATACATCCCGTATGTAGAAAACAACAAAACTGAGAAATCAGCTGTTGACTAACGCAGTTTTACAGTTTTACAACGAACAAAGCATTCCACCTTATTCGACGAGACACGGATAATTGCAAGGCAATAGAATTCTTTTTCTAAACAGGAGTATTTGTAAAAACATAAATGAATTGGAAAGACGGATAAAAGTATGAAAAATCTGAAAAATGTAATTGTTAAAAAATTATTTAAAAAAAATCTGATATAAATATGAAGAGTGAGGAGAACTAAAATAATAAATTGCTAGAACGGACAGTATCAAGATAAATTAATTAGAAATAGATTAAAAACGTAAGAAGCGTGCTGGACAAAACTGAGATACAAGAGTAAGCGTGGACAAATCTAGAAGTATGTGGAACAATGAGACATCTAATGAGTCTTCTCCTGAAAAAGACAGGACTCAAATGGAGACAATCTATGAGGGAAAGGAGTGTTAGGGAAGGCTGGTGGAGAAAAGTCATCTCAACATGGAAAAAAGGATAAATAAGTAAATAATTTGTTTCATTATTACTATTACAATTTTAATAGAAATAATATCATTGTAATTATTATTTATAATTTTAAAAAGAAAGTATATTACATTTTTTCATTTGGAGCACGGGTTTCCGTTAAAATTTTAGAAATATGAAACGCAAATATCCTCTTATTTTCTGTAAAATCACTTAAAAATTAAACTAGTTTTGAAGTTTCTTTATTAAATGAGTAACTTTAATATTTGTAACTGAAACAGGAAAGTATAAGCTTTATTTGACAGATTATTCAGAAACATATATTTAAAAATAGAAGTGCAAAACGTCGTGACTACATTACATAGTTGTAATAAATAAAATCAAATGGTGGACGATTTGCTAGTCAGTTATAGGGATGAAATGGCTACCGTATCCGTAATGGTACCGTGTTGTCTCTTCTGGTCTTCTGGTTCAGAGGAAGATCGTAGTGAGATGGTGACAGGATAATATACACAGTCCTGACACACACACACTCACACACATATTTTAATTTATGTTTCAGTATCGATGTATTTGAGTACTTTATAACTTTCTTCATAACACTAAACAGTATAATCTAATGAACAGTTAATTAATTATTCTAATTACTTCTTTTTGACCCTATTATTACTCATACTTTGTCTAGTCTGCTAAAACAAATTCTGTGCTTAGTTTACCGAGTCAGAACACTTCTCCCTATTAAAGTACTCTGAAATTTAAAGTAATTTTTTAGATTAACAATAATTTCTTTAGACCAGAAAGTTTATTAACAGATTCCATTTCGGAAATACTGTTACTCTTGTGCTCAGTTAAAGGGGACAGCTATAGAATTTACATTAACAGACTTACTTCTGTGGCTACATATAATTTTCAAAGCTTTGGTTGAATAGCTGGGGCTAGCTAATAACTTTATAGTGGATGTTGTTACTAGTAAGTAATTGGAATCGGGTGTTAGAAATACTTAGTTGTCCTTTATCCGATTAATTTATATACTGACCGTGACGATGGTAAATAATGGTTTTAGACGTTTACGGCAATTGTGGTCCGACCACAACCGCAAGTAGGCCATTACTGAAGCCTGAATAACCTCTTATACAGGAGCGTAATTTCTTCACTGCTCCTAGAGAATAAAATTGATGTAGTGTAATTGCGTGGAAACCCTCGAACAACAAGGTTAATAGTTGTCGAGGTAATTAAAATTGTCGTGATCTTCATATCATATGATTTTATTATCATATTAAATGTTGATAATAAAATCTGAATAAACATATAAACAATTATAAAGAATCTTATAATCTTAATAACTATGCTTGATTACAAGTTCTAGGTAGATACAAACTTCCTAGGTATTAATAAGTAGGAATTATTATTGATATAATGACGGCTATTACTCTACGTAGGTATGAGTACGTTTAATACTCTCATTAATTTATCCTTATTAATGTGAAAAGAAAGATAATGTACGAAATAGTATTTACTACAGTTTGAATTGACACGTCTCGTTGGTAAAAATGTATCAAATTTTTGCGAGTCACTTGAAAACTATAATGTAGTATAAATTGGACCGAAAAACTTTACATTTTGAAGATATATTCTACTGTTTCTATAACAAAAGGTAGATTGTTTTAAATTAGCATGTCAATTATATTGCATGTTTTAAACTTTATTATGATGGATTTTCTATTCAATACTTTTTTGTCAATTAGACATCGGCTTATTTCATTTTCTACAAGACTGATATCAGTTGTCCTTCGAGTGGCCCTCGTTAATATCCCACGTCGACTATATCAACGTTTCTTCACAATATTGTCCCCTACTAACATAATATTAATTAAAAGTATAAGTATTGATGAGTACAAAGCACTCGGGCATGTTTTAAAATCTTTGGTAGTTGAAGTTTGTTAACGTAATGTAGTAAACACAAAGCAAGATAGAAATTGAATGAATGTAAAACTGATTTCTGTCATGCAAGCACAAGTTGCATAGTTTTAGCACAATATGTAGAGGCATAATTAGTTGTATAAATCGTAAACACGGAGTTAAAATTGTATAAAATGTTAATTTTACAATTACCATTTTCTACGATACCGTATGTTACAAGTACTGAATATGTCAAAAAATTCTAAGTTTAAATTATGCTTAATTGTTGTGAAGGTTTTGTTTGTAATACTCGCAAAACCATTGTTTGAATTAAAAATGTACGTGGTAATGTGATGCAAATACACGTTAAAGGGCAAAGCTGTAAATTTAGAGGACGTATACAAGTGAATTAGATATTAACGTAATTCAGACCAGTGCTCCTGTGTAACAGGTGCGGAAACATTTTCATGTTTTCTTGTAAAGTCTTAGATGTAATAGTCGTGACTGAGACAGAAAACTCGTTCTCTCTCTCTCTCTCTCTACGTGTTGGCTATGTGATGCTGTGTGTATTAAGTTACGTACGAAACTCTTTAGTAAGTAAGTTATTGAGTACGTAACTCTTCAGTAATTGAGTTTCACTTTCGACTACAATCAAATAAACACTACTCGGACTGCCTAGATCGTAATATTTTTCTACTTAACGTTTCAATCCCTAGAAACTATAAGTGGTGGTTGAAACACCCTGCTGTTAGGGCTTTCAAAAGGGTCTATCAACCGCCACTCACAGCTCGTGAAAATGGTCCCAGATTCTAGGAATAGGAAAGCCAAGGGAAAAATGTTACGATGGAGATAGTCTTTATCTGATAGAAGTCACCTATTGTTTAGCAGTCTTAAAGAATTTACACTGCAAGTTAGGCTACTTTGATGACGACTGAAACAGTAGCCAAAACTTGTAGTTATTACTAACTTGGGATATTCAACCCTGATTGGTAAAATTGTTAACACCTTGGCTACTCGATATGCCGAGGTCAGTATTTCCGATGAGTGTCCTCACGATTACCACGCAAGAAAAGCCGAATTCGAGTAAGAAACTGAAGGCAACAGTACATAGAGCGTGTCTTTCACTATGAGGGAATCAGTCGTCTATCCGCGTTGCCGGTAACACTGCAACGGGACCGGATAATGTTGCTTAGCAGCATAATTTATCGACTCCCAGATCTAGTTACCGCTATGCTACTGGAAATTTATTACGCCGTCTGGACGGAAGGGGACTATCCAAAACTTTGGAAGGAAGCTGTTATTATCGCTCTTATAAAATCTGGAAGGATCTCCTTAAAGCAGAGAACTATCGTCCTGCATCGTTGACATGCTGTTTGGGCAAATTGTTGGGGAGCAGGATTAACAATCGGCTCACCTGGTGTCTTGAACGGTACGGCCTACTGACCGAACAATAGTGTGGCCAACGGAAACACATTTCTACTACCGATCAACTGGTATACCTGGAGAACGGAGTTCAAAACAGTTTCGTCGAAGTCAAACAAATCTATTCTACGACTTGGAGCTAGAATCGTTACCGCGTCCATTCATTAAGACGTGGAGCTACAACATCATGAAAAATTACACGATTGGCGGTTCAGTCGTAACCTGCACAAATTCATCTCCAGCTTTCTCATGGACTTGACTTTCCATGTTCGGGCAATCGCTATCGGCCCCATAGAAGTTAAAAAATGGAGTACCGCAAGGATCTCCGTTGAGCGGCACCTTTTTACTATAGCGATCAACGGGACTTTCAGGGTACGGAAACATCAGTTTTGAAGTACTTGTATGTTAACGATCATGCGCTGTTGTACTCGGTTAAGGGAACGGTAACGATCAAGTGGAAAGTGCAAGGCACTATAGACTGGTAGAAAATGCTAAACGCATAGGCTTTTCTTTCTCGACAACTTAGACGATCTGTGTTCTGATGAAAACAGGAAGTCATCCGAAACCGATATTAATTATAAACTGTGTTTGGCTGCAGTGTAAAACAGATATTAAATGATTGACTAATTTTTTGCCTAGTTATATAATTACTAGCTGAAGTACCCGTTCTACGCCCGGGTGGCGAGCATTTTTATTAGTACATATTGACTTATTTATTGGCATATATTAAATACATTTAATTACATATACATTTAATATACATTTAAATTACATATTGGCTATGAAATTTAATTATTGGGCGAAAACGTCTTTGTAGACCACATTTTTGGTGTAAACTCTGTGGTCTTTCTTTAAGTTGCCTTGTTGGTCAGTTCCTAAGACTTTTACCTTGACTTGCTGAAAGGACTTTGTTCTTGAAAATGCAACATAAAGTTGTCCATGACTGAATACTGGAGATGGCAAATAAATACCAACTGAATCCAGTGTTTGCCCTTGGCTTTTGTTGATGGTCATAGCAAAAGCAAGTCTAAATGGAAACTGTTTTCGTCTTAATGTAAAGGGAAGGTCAGGGTCACTGGGTGCAAGAATAACTCTTGGAATAAATACCCTGGTACCTTTAAAAGATCCGGTCAGGATTTCAGTCAATGACTGTTGACATCATTTGCTTGACGACCATTCTGGTGCCATTGCAAAGATCTCTTGTTGAGTCAAGGTTTCGTAGCAACATTACTACTGCACCAACTTTCAAGTTAAGTCTATGAGTAGGCATACCTCCAGGTGTTAAGCTGTTCAAAAACTCCATTGGATAGTTTGCTGCCTCCTCGGCATTTGCACTGTCTTGCTGAATAGAATCTATGCTGGTATAGCATTTCAATTCAGATTGAATTCGTCTAAGGACATTTTCATTAAGTTCAAGTGACTCGTGGTTTTTTGGAGTCAGGATTGCACGGTTAGCAATGCTGTCATCTCCTGATTGGATGACCTCAGGAAAGACAGCAGCAACAATACATCCATTTTCAATGCAGACTGGAGGAATTTCGAAGATGCCTTCCTCTAATCCAGGCACTTGGAGTTTTCCATTCCCAAGTTTTAAAAGCCAATCGGAAAAGCCTCAGTGTTCTGATGGGACATTGTCCTCATTGGCACGCATGTTTTGGTCTAACTTTAGGACCTGAATATTTTTCCAACACTTACTATTCTTCATGCATGAAGAAAGTATTTCGGTTCTGCTGCCATGTGGAACAACAGGGAGAATTTGTCTAAAATCTCCACCGAAAAGAAAGACCGCACCTCCAAATGGTTTTTTAGAAGGAACTTTTGGATCTTCAGCTAAGAGTTCTTTATACAGTGTGTCAACTGCATTTACTCCATGTGCTGGGGCCATTGAAGCTTCATCCCAGATTATCACTTTGGCCTTTTCCAGTTCATTTGCCGTATTAGTCCCATGTCGAACATTACAGGTTGATGTTTCATTTATTGGAATAGGCAGCTTGAAACGACTGTGGGAAGTTCTGCCTCCCTCAAGCAAAGTTGCTGCTATGCCTGTAAATGCACATGGCAAGACTAATTCATTTTTGTTACGCACATAGTGCATGATTGTGTTGTAAAGGAAGGTTTTACCACTTCCGCCAGACCCATCAATAAAGAATAGACGTTTGGGTAAATTCAGGGTTTTCAATTGCTTCCCTGATTTTGTCGAAAGCCCTTCTTTGCCCTGGGTTGAGCATTTGAAACTTTTCTTCGAACATGGTTTTTTCGGCAATTGGATCGTAATATTTTCCAGAATGGATTGGCTCGTCATAGCTGCCGACTGGAAGTTCTAGGCCAAAATCTACCAATGACTTTCCATGTGTTCGAAGCACAGATTCAATTTCTTTAAGCGTCAAATAGAGAGCTTTTTCTCCATCAGGAAAGCGTCTCTTATAGTCTTGCATAAGATTGTCCTTATGTCTGTCGAATAATGCTGCTGCATCCGACGGCTCACACATGATACAAATAAATGCAAACAACTGCCTAAGTTATACTGGCATTTGATGGGTTGCAGCTTCTGTTAGGCAAGTATCCCATTCTGAGTCATCATCAGTTAATCCCCTTGCAATGCATGCTTCTTGGAAAGTTACAAAGGGGATAGGATTTCCTTCGACCGTTCTTAGGTCCTCGAAAGATGTTGCTCCTCTAACATTGAGAAGGAGAATTCGGAGGAACCATTTTTCTCTATCCGTGGGACTTACGGTACACATTCTGCCAATTGTAGTTTCACGTCCTCTAAGACGTGGTTTCCATTTAGAATTTTTGTCATCCCAGGTATAGTGTTCGGGTATTTCAATATATAAATAGTCTCGGGCATTAGGGTCTTCCTGATTAAGTTTAAACCAAGCCAGAAGTTTTGACTTGGTGGCTTTTTGCTGTACAGCTTCAGCTTCCTTGCCTGGTATAAAACATATTGTATGCTTGTCCTCAAGGTGACATTTAATCTTTCCACGTGATCAGTTTGGTGTTGCATTTTGTATTCCCTGAGCCTCCAGCATGCTTCAGGTGCACTTACATATCGGGTCTCCAAGTAATTTTTTACTTCGTCCCATTCAATAGTAGCTTCCTGTTCTGTGGGAACAGTAACGAATTGAATATTTGCACAGTCATGCCCCTTGTAAACGTATTTGAAGAGGTATTTAACGCTTTGAATTGAGCTACAAATCTCTACGTTAATGTGGGTGTTGTATTTCAGAGACAGGTATGGGTTGTATGGCACCACCCATCTGTTATCCACTTTGTTTCCCCCAAGTTCAACAAAGTTACCATCATCTCGGCGTTGATATTTTGGGTAACCATTGACATTGCTGTTGGTCTCGGCACAGAAATCTTTTGGGAATTCTTTTGTGCATTTGCCGTTTTCCATACACGGTGCGTTTGGATTTAATGGACCACATGGGCCGTGTATCATACAGCATTTTACAATTTCATGTAGCCTCGGGTAGGCATCTTTATCAGGGAGTTCTGCACAGACAATTTTGTCAATTCTTTCATTATCCCAGACTTTGTCTTCCGGAGCCATGAATAGCAATATGTGCCCATGTGGTAGACCACGTTTTTGGAACTCGATCACGTGGAGCATAGCCCTAACACGTCCAAATCTATGGTGTTTGGTTAAGTCTTCAAGTAGCAAAATTTTAGTTTCAACTCAAACACTCTTGCTACTAAATCTAGTAGTTAAACTACTATTGCTGACCGGGAAGTAAGTTTTCCCTGATTTCTCTCCATTTAGGATTGCACGTGAATGTTACAAATAAGTCAGGTTTGCCATATTTCCTGACCATGGCCATAGCATCTTGGTAATTTTGAGCCATATTTCTTGGACTCCCTTGGAAGGTTGAAGGCAATATAACTTTCTTTCCAGGCAATATGTTAACGTCCTTAAAATTGTGGTTGTTCACAAATCGGTGAAGAACATCATAGTCTTCAGCTCTTACTGTGTTTTGATTTTTTCGAAACCAATTCTTGCAATAGGCATCAACCATGAATTGGTGAGTCAGCTTTCCTGCGTTGAGGAACTCGTTAAAGTTTCCATCACGAATGGCAAAATGGTATGGATACCATTGAAGCTGGGACACATTTCCTTTACCAACAGCTTTCTTCAGATCTGTGGTCCACCCTGAATCCCCATATGGGAAAAACAAAGGGTAGCACATTGGGTCACAGAGTCTACTCAGGATGGATATATTTTGTAAAATTCCGCTTTTCGGATAAATTGTAATATCCCGATTTTCTGGGGGTGCACCATCTGCACTGTGAAAAACGGCAGCAATTTCTCCTCTGGCAGTGGGAGCGTTGGTTCTGCCGGGGAGCACATTATTTACTCTTTCTCTCAAGAAAGTCATGCTATATTCAATTGGCGTTCGGTTTTTTCTCGATTTACCTTTAGCATTTCGTCTTGTTCAAATTTGAGCATGTTCTTGTATTCTCTAGAGAACGGATTGATATCTCCAAGAAGTTTTTGGAGGTTCTCCATTACGACTATAGTAAACGATAACAGCCGCAAATTCAAACAGAATCAAATGATGTTTTGCATACAGCCCTGTATTGTAGAGTTCTCAATACCTATTGGTGTTGGTGAAGATCGGTTAAGGGAAAGGGGTAGTTTACCAGCAACATTTTATGTTTCAACAAGGGTAATTTTTTATATGACGAACGATAACTGCCGTAAATTCAAACAGAATCAACTAGGTTTTTGCACATACCTTTTTGAACTAACGAGAACTCAAGGTCTGTTGATTTTGTTGATGATCGGTTAAGGGAAGGGGTAGTTTATCAGCAACGTTTTATGTTTTAAAAAGGTTAATTTTTTTATGACGAACGATAACTGCCGAAAATTCAATGAGAATCAAATAATTTTTTGCACCCTTTCCTGAGTTGCAGAGAGCTCAAGGTCTATTGATTTTGGTGAAGATCAGTTAAGGGAAAGGGGTAGTTTACCTGCAACATTTTATGTTGTAACAAGAGAAATGTTTCAACGACGAACGATAACTGCCGCACATTCAAACAGAATCAAATATTTTTTTGCATGCTTCCCTGAATTGTAGAGGACGGAAGGTCTGTTGATTTTGGAGAAGATCGGTTAAGAGAAAGGGGTAGTTTACCTGAAACATTTTATGATTTAACAAGAGTAAAGTACTTAATTTTTATAAATAAAGTATCCTGATAAGAAGCTCATAGTAATCCACTGTAGAAACGTAGATGAAATATCTATAAATGAAGAGGTTAGTTGAACGGGGTGGGGGTAATTTTCTATTATTAAAAATTATAGTTGAAGGTGGAGGGGAGAATTTTTTATATGTGTACTACGTTATCGGCAACAAAGAAGTAGTTTTTTGTTAAAATTGCTTCCCGGGCTCTTTAGCCGTAGTCCAATGTTTTCTGCAAAACCAGACTTTTCGGCAGTGCCATCGACTGCCATCATCGGTGAAAATCGAGTGCGAAAACGTGAGGTGGTATACGTTAGTGACCACAGTACTGTGGTTAATGCTGAAGCAATAAGTAGAAAGACGTAGTTTCTATGGAAATATTTCATTTTGAATATGATTGTAAATATAAATCTTAGAACATGGAAGTCATGTATGGTTCTCCATACCGATATTTATACAACTAAATGTTTTTTGTTACTATCTAATAGGTGGTGAACAGTACGTATACTTGATGGGAATTTGATTTGCATTAATAAAATATAAACTATTATATAATTACTGCATAATATATTAGTTTAAACACTTGTTACTGCATGTTATCTTAGCCGTGTATCTTAGTTAGAAGTGGAATATGGTCCATGGCTACTGCTATGATAGCAGCAGTAAATCTGTACATTTGAATATGTGTTCCATTAACATCGATAGGTTATATGGCCGCTATAATCCTGGCCAATTAGCATGTCACGGTTCGCAAGCCATCATTCCGTCGTGCGTATGACGTCCGAATTGTTATGTGCACTGAGGAGATCTGAGAACACTCCTCACTCCAGACTTGGAGCAAGACGTGGGCTACAGATCGAAAGATCAATAGCGGAGAAAGTGCTACTTACTACATGAAATTGACCATACTTTCAATTTTTATTCCAGTGATGTTCGTTCTATTACAACCACAAGTGGGACTATGGGCGTCTAAGTCTTCCGCCAGAAGGGCAGGAGGTAGCTGCTCAACTAGATCCCTTGTTGCAGTTATTCGGCATCCCCCGCGTATGTCGTTATTATTATTAATCTAAACAACGATGCGTCCGTGACGTATCATATCGGGTTGGTAGTGCAGTCATCTGAGGTTTCTTTTTGTTGTTGTTCGACGCTCCTACCTTTTCTTTACAAAACTATTCAGCCGGTCGACCTTTTTTCTGGCTTAGTCAGCTACTGGGATCCAAGCTTGTAATTGGGTGAGCAGAGTCAGGGAGTTTTCTTCAAATTTGCCCTTGGTGCTGGGAACTCGATATACCAAGCATCGGCTTGGTCGAAGAGTACCGGCAGTTTTGATTCGTCGATGTAACCTGCACGTACTTAAAGAGACAGAGGCTGACACCTCATGAGAGTACCCAGGAAATACGTCTCTACGACAGGCCCCTGCACGACATCGTCGGCGACATCATGCTTCGAGAGAACACGCCCTTTGTTCTTTCAAGTAAACTAATTAATTACTAATTAAAGCGCATCCGGAACTTTAAGTTTGTAGCACTCCAGACAGAACAGAAAATGAACTAAGTTTATTCATTTATGTGACACAAAAACTTTTTTATAATTAAGGAGTTGTCGGTAGCATGTATGTAATAGATTTTGTAAACTAACATTGACTGATGCATCGACATTGATTCCAGTCCGCTGGCTGTCTTAAATTTTTACACTTAAAGAGGCTAATCTTTATTATACTAAAATAAATCAATGCTGATTCCGCTCATTAAAACTTACTATTAATTATTTTATATTATGCCTTATTAATAGCATTGAATGTAGATATTACAGTTACGGTGTCGAAATATTTTGTGTTACGTCTGTTTAGGCCCATAGCCTAAATAGCTACTTACATATAGCAAGTAACATCCTGTAGACCTTCTGCTCGCCATGTTGAACCCATCAGGTTTATGCAGAAGATCGTCACGTTCAGTGGCTCTAGCAAACTGATAGCTACTGCTTGCAAATGCTAGCAAGCGGGATATGTCTGGTAGGATATGTGTTGGTATAAAATAGCTTCCTGATGTTTGGTGTAATAACACAGTCGAAGGACTCGTATTCATTTATGTTAAAGAGTTCTTGTGGTATCAGATGGGTACCGCGTAAACATACAACACAGACGCACGCACGTGCGCGCGCGCGCACACACACACACACACACACACACATAGCCAGCCAGGTCAGAGCTGTTGGGTTGTGCGCCGTGAGACGACCCAATGGGTTCCTAGTACCGAGCCTCCGGTAGGGGCTCCTGCCTAGTGGTCCTGTCCAGACGGAATATATTTATTAATTTTTAATGGTCGCTACAACGACATGCTCGTACTAGGTCGACTAGTACAGTATTTGTCGAGGCCGTTTCCAAGATTCACCTGGACGTGTTCGGTACCTGCCAAGGCCAGCTATGAGTGGGTTTGTCTGGGTCCTCGCAGCTCGGACGTAAAATTTACGTGCAAGTCGCCTTGCGGTGTCATCCAAGGAGCGGACACCGAGCCCTCTTCTCAGGAGACGAGAAGAAAACCGATAGGGGACTTTGGCCGCTAGCCGAAGACCTCTATCGAGAACGCTTTGCAACTTTCTTTTATGAACGGTTGCGAGGTAACCCCAGACGGGAAGAGCGTAGGTAATGATCGGCAACAGGTACGCGTTGACGATCAACTTACCCAGCTTGCGGGTCATAGCCTTGTTGACAAGTATCGGAAACAGTTGCGCGAGACGAGCGGACGCTTTCTTTCGCATCGTCTCAGCGTGGGCACGCCAGGTGAGCCGACGATCAAGGTGGACACCGAGGTACTTAACTTCTCTCGACCAGGGCAAGTACGTTCTACCGAGTCTCACTCGGCCTCGTGGTTCTTTCCGGCGCTTTGTGAATAGCACCGCGGAGCTCTTGGTTTCGTGGACGGCAACTTTCCAGCTTTCCGTCCACGTCGAATACGCATCGAGTGCGCGCTGAAGTCGTGGGATAGCAAAGTCTGCGTTCCGATCGGGGGTATGGACTCCAGGCTCTCTGGGTGCGTCGTTGACATACACGGAGAACAGGAGAGGCCCTAGCACGCTACCTTGAGGTACCCCGGCTGTAATGCGTCTCTCGGAAGAGACATGGTCATCTATTCGCGCGCAGAAAGTCCTCTCCGTCAGAAAGCTAGCAATCAAGCGAAGGTAGCAATCTGGGAGCTGGATTTCCCGGAGCTTGAACAAGAGCCCGTCATGCCAGACACTATCAAAGGCCTTTTCCACATCTAGGAAACAGGCGACAGTCTGCTCTTTCCGACACCCGGCGTCCGTGATGTATTCCACCAGTCTCATCAGTTGATGAGTGGTGGAATGCCCCACACGGAAGCCGAACTGTTCGGGGACCAGTACATCGAAATTTCTTAGATGATCTAGTACTTTCCGTTGTACGAGACGTTCGAGGACGTTTGACGTGGCTGACAGTAGACTAATGGGCCGGAGGTTGCCGGGACGGGAAGCATCCTTTCCCTGCTTCGGGATCACTATGACCGTCGCCTTGCGCCATTTCTGGGGAAAATAGGCCAGTCTAAGACACGCGTTGAACAGCGCGACCAAGAAAAGTATTCCTTGCTCCGGGAGTCGAGTAAGAGCGGCGTTCGAAACGCCGTCCGGGCCAGGAGCTTTTCTCGGCACGAGTTCAACGAGCCGATCTGTGACCTCTTCCCTAGTAATGGGTTCGGGCTCCGAAGTGATCGGAAGAGACAGAAAGTCTTCCACTTCGTTCTCGACTTCTTCATCGAAGTCCCAGTACATGGGCGGGTTAGGAGCGAACTGTCGCTCGAAACACGCGCCCAAGTACTCGGCCTTCGCCTCCGGGCGAGCCAGGATTTGACCAAAGGGTCCAGCAATGGCTGGGATACGAGGCCGGCGCCTCTTCCCTACCAACGCCGAAGGTATCCGGTAAGGGCTACTTTCGTCCGATCCGTCCCCTGCTTGGGCCACGGCGAGTTCCCAACAGCGTCTCCGGTAGGCCTGCATTTCACGACGTAAAATGCCGGTCGCCCGGTTGTACGCTGCCTTGTCGGCCGGATCACGGGTCCGCTGCCAGCGTCTCCGGAGGCGATTTCTCTCGCAAGCGAGAGCACTCGTCTTTTCTGGGATCCGCTGCCAGTGGGGCGTGACGCCAGGCTTCATCCTGGAAGACGCGTCGATCGCAGATACGACAGCCACGTCAAACGCGGCAACTGCCTCGTCGACTTGGCTGACGGTTTCGAGTGGTCCCGCCTCTGGCAATCGGCGACTTAACGCCGGGCCATAGCGGTCCCATTCTACCACCTTCCTGACATCTCTGCGTACGACGTGCTGGGTAGCGACGTGTATCAAGATGGGGAGATGATCGGACGATAGTTCCATTAGCGCGGACACATGGACCGGACAGTCAATTCCTTGGATCACCGCTATGTCCAAGACATCGGGAGCCGCGTGGCGTTGTGAGGGGTAGAACGTAGGTTGGGTAGGCCCAATCACTGTTATCCTGCGAGAATCGGCAAACCTGCGTAAACGTTTCCCGTTTGGGGCAGTCAAGCGACTGTTCCAATCGCGATGTTTACAGTTCAGGTCGCCGGCCATGATGACGCGACAGCTAGATCGGGGTGAAGGAGCTCTTTTTGCGGCGGTTTATACGCCGCGACCATCTGTACGCCGCCTAGAGTGTTTAACAACTCCACAGCGGTGCCTTCGAGGTGAGTCATGGCAGGCAAGACGACTCGGTGATGCTCGAGATTGAGCCTCACCGCGACGGCAGTACCGCCACCAGCAGTGCCCGGTCTGTCGTTTCGATAGCACACATAGTTGGCCAGTCGTAACCGACTCGCAGGAGTCAATTGGGTCTCATTGGGCACTACATCGGGTTTGAGTCGGGCCAGTAATTCTTGGAGTTCCTGGATCTTGTTGGACAACCCGTTGGTGTTCCAGGAAAGAATCGAGAGATCTCGTTTGATGACACGACTCATAGAAGACCTACACAAGTGGCGGCTTCCACCAAGAGCATGAATCTCTCAGTTATACCGGCAGTCTCCAAGCGGGAGCGGATGGACCTGAAGGTCTGGGCAACTTTGTTGAGATCGAACTCAGCAAGGAAGTTGTGGACGACCTGGTAGTCGTCAGGTACGGCTCTTGAGGCAGATTGCCCGGAGACTGTGTGCGCATAAGAACGCCGAGGCTTATCAATCGGGGGATTGGTGGAAGCCAGGGGTTTCTTAGGGCCAGGTGTAGCGCCTCTAGGGGAGGTGCTAGGAAGAGGGACAGATGCGAGTGCGTCGGACTTTACGCGCTGTGCAGGCTGTCTGGACTGTGCGGCCGGGTTGGCAGGAGCCCGGGAACGAGCGCCACGGGGCTTACGATGCCGCTTCTTTTTGCCTGCGTTGGGAAACGCGGGGGCGGGAGGTCAGGCGAGGCTGCTTCTAAAGCTGGTTCAGGGTTCTCCGTTGTTGGGGAGGGTTGAGTATTCTCAGGCTCCACAACCGAGATGTCTGAAGTAGGCTGGTCTGTCTCACTTATTTGAGATGCCGCGAGGTTTCGGCGCTTTTTCGCCAGAGGGACAGGGGCCTGGGAAGGAGCCTGAGTAGGGGTTGCCTGTACTGCAGGTGTTTGCTTCGGGCCTTTTGATCTTTTCCGTTGCCTGTTTGCACCTGTGGCGGAAGGCACGGCAGCCGTAGCAGGAGGCGCAGGGCCTGGCTGCTCGGTTGCAGGTCTTGAACCAGCTACCGGATGCCTCGGTGGTGGCAGGCGCCCTTTCGGCTTTCGCCGATCGAGCTCCCGCTGAAACACCGGACATGCCCGGTAGTTGGCGGGGTGACTCCCGCCGCAGTTGATGCATCTTTTGAATGCAGGTGCATCGCAAAGTTTACTGGGGTGAGGGAGAGAACACCTCACGCACGCCGGAGCGTTTGAGCAAGATTCGAAGTGGTGCCCGAAGCGTTGGCACCTGTAACACTGAGGCAGAGCCCCGGGAGCGCAGCTTCTTTCCACTTTTACGCGGAAACCAAAAAGCCGCGTAAGAGAGAGTAGGCTTGCGCCTGCCTCGCTATTCTCCGCCATGATGCGCACCAGAGGAATTCGACGCCTTGGTCCGGCAGGAGCAAACACTCGATGTACCGCGCGAACAGGATAGCCCAGCTCGCGCAGCTCATCGAGGATTTCCTCGATAGGAGATTCCACGTCCAAGCCTCTGAGGATAAACGACAGAGGCTTCACGTGTTTGGGCGAGAAGGTGTGGTACTGGAATTGTTGGGATTCCACGTACGCCACGACACTGCGGTACACGTCCATTCCTCGGACAACGATCTTGACTATATCGCCCCCAAGGAGCTTCAGGTCAACGTTGGCCGGGGAAAGTCCGGGAGCCACTATCAATCGCCGGTAAAAACCGGTGACGTTGTTCACGCCGTGAACGTATACGGGCGGGATGCGACCAGAGGCCGGCGGTGCTTGGGCCGGATACACAGTCGGCCCCGGGCCGGATTCGCCATCGGCGGGGACAACTTCCATGGCGGACGCCGACGAAGAGGTTGAGGAGGATCGATTCCGCCTCGGTTTCTTAACCGGGCGCCCCCGTGGCCCAACCGCCACGAAAGCGTCGGTCTCGTCACCGGGCAGCGGAACCGACCGGGGATCGACTTGGTCCGCTTCCATCAGCGGAGAACACGTCGAATCGCTCGTGTGGAGCGGGGCAGTGGCGACACACACACACATCCACACATCGGTGTATGTATGGCCAGTAGCGTCTTCAGTTCAAGGTAAGATCTTTCTCACTTTAGGGCCAGTTGATATAATCGATTTCATAGTCAGCAGTAGACCAGCTGATAGTGCCCCTGTAGCACTGTGCGGCAGCGACGAGCCCCCAGGCCGGCCATTTGGGCCAGTCGGGAACCCTACGACTCGCGCGGGAAGCCCTGCTCAACCCGCGCAAGTTCGTGAGATTAATCGGTCCGTATTAGGGCCGACCAAGCCCGCAAAGGCCGGACCTTCCGGCTGCACGGCCGCTAGTAGGCCAAGTAGTCCGCAACCTCTGCCGGAGTCTGACTCCCCAGCCATGGAGACCTCGGCTTCCACCGACTGGGTGGTAGTAGGGCACGGTGGCAAGCCGAGGAAGTCTCCCTCCCTGACCTCTTTGAGTTCGGCTACGGACTCGGTGGCATTCAAAGCCTCCGCTGAGGTTGCGCCTAGTCGCACCTCCGAAGGAAGGATCCCGCCGGTGTTCGTCACGAACATCAAGGATATTATCGGCTTCAGTCGCCGACTCCGTAAGGTCGTTGCGCTGGCAGATAACGCTTCGTTCAAGCTCCTTGCAAGTGAGACTGTGCGCGTTACCTGCCGCAGCGCTTCCGAACACTTGGGAGTAGTCAAGTGGCTGGAACGTGAATCGTTCCAGTTTCACACATACACCCTTAACAGCACCAAGCCTGTAGCCCTCATCCTTCGGGGCCTGGACATACAGGCGGATCCGCAGGTCGTTCTTGACGAACTGCGCGACGCGGACTATAAGGTTGTGGGAGCCTCTCGCCTGTACACTATTTATGGCTCGCGTCGACCACTCCCCTTAATCAGACTCCAGGTGGAGAAGGGCGATTCCTCCCAGGCCCTTTTAGACTTGAAACGGCTTTTCGGGCTCTGCGTGAGCGTAGAGCCCTGCCGTCAGACCGGGCGAATCTCCCAGTGCCACAGGTGTCAGCGGTTCGGCCACAGCAGCTTCGGTTGTCGGAACGCGCCGACATGCGTCCGCTGTGGAAATGACCACTTGACGCAGGCCTGCGCTGTTCCGGACAACCACCGATACTGTATTAACTGTGGCGGCGCCCATGCTGCAAATAACAGGCGCTGCCCAGTCTATAACGAGCAGCTGGACAAGCTCAAGAAACCTGTCCAGCCTAAGCCTCGGCAAAGTGTTAGTCAGCCAGTCAAACCGGCCAAAGCCGCTGAACCTGTGGTCTGGAGACCAGCCCCGAGGTCTGCTCCGGTTCCACAACCTAGTGCAGTGAGCCCGAGCACAGCTCAACAGGCCAAACCTCCTACCGCGCCCCCGGAACCGGAACGCAAAGTTCCCCACTACACTCTAGTCCCGCTGCCGGACGATAAAGAGGATATCGATCCTCCACGGCCGTCGCCTCCCAAGCCTCTATACCCCAGATCGGGCAAGAAAGGTAGGACCCAGGCCAAGAACACGGGCCAGCCAAAGCTACCTGCCACTGGACCCAAGCCCGTCCACCAAAAGCCAGAGCAACCACCCGCTCCAGAACCTGCCCCCAAGGCTTCCACCGTCTCGCCCCGCCGCAGCTATGCAGCTGCCGCCAAGCGTTCCCCCCAGGCCTCATATTCCGATGATCTCGCCGTTGTGTCCGACTTTCTGGCAAGCTACGACTTGCAGAAATTAGCCCAAACAATCCTCAAAATCAAGGAACGCTTGGCAACAGCCTCGCCCCAAGACAAATTCCTCCTCTTGGTGGAAGCCTGCCGTATTATAGGTCTGTTATGAACGGACAACCACGGCAATCCCTCAAGCGAGACCTCGAGCTCGTGGCGTGGAACGCTAACGGCCTCGCTTCCCGGCATTCAGCGCTCTTAGAGTTCGTTGCCCTTCACAAGCCCGACGTGCTTCTTCTTGGTGAGACGCACCTGACCCCGCATCGTCGTTTCCGACTACCAAACTACGTGTGCCACCGGGACGACCGGCCGGACGCGCAGGAGGGGGCACAGCCATCGCGGTGAAGGCGAGTCTTCGCCATCACCGTGTTGTCCTGCCTCGGCGGCGGAACCTCGAGTGCACCGCGGTTGAGCTCCATGGTGCTCTCGGCGGTCTACTCGTGGTTTCCGCTTACAAGCCTCCACAAACGGAGCTCCTGTCGAACGATCTGGAGGCCGTCTTTGGAGCACACAGGAGGGTAGTCCTGGTGGGCGACCTGAACTGTAAGCACCCTGATTGGGGGAGCCGCTTGGTGAACCCAAACGGGGCTCGCTTACGCAGGTATGCTGATGCGGCTCGGGTCACAGTCATGGGTCCTACCGGGCCTACGTACTACCCCTCGAGGGCTAACTCCCGCCCTGACGTACTGGACATTGCCGCGGTCAGGGGCGTTTATTGCCCGGTCCACGTCTCCGTCATTTCGGAACTGTCCTCGGACCATTGCCCTATCAGTGTGCATATAGCTACCCAGCACGCCACCGTCCGCGACGAGGGGCGGGGAATCGAGTGGGACCGCTTTGGCCCGGCGTTCAGTCGCCGCCTACCTGAGCATATCCCGCTCGACACTACCCAGCATGTCGACGAGGCAGTTGCCTTATTCGACACAGCCGTAGTCTCGGCGGTAGACGTGTCCTCCCGGATGAAGCCGGGGCTCACGCACGACTATCAGCGTATCCCCGAAGATGAAGGTGTCTCAGCTCGCTTGCGAGAGGAATCGCCTCCGGAGACGCTGGCAGAGGACTCGTGACCCGGCTGACAAGGCTGCGTTCAACAGAGCGTCCGGCAAGTTGCGTCGCGACATGCTGGCGTTCCGTAGACGCAACTGGGAGCTAGCTGTGACACAGATGGATGGCCCTGCCGAGGACCGTAATGTCCGGCGGATTCCCAGTGCCCTAACTGGAAAGCACAAACGCGCGCCTCTCCCCGCACTGGCCGGACCCGGCGGTCAACCCTTTGGCCGCCCCTCGAAAAGGCAGAGTTCTTGGCTGACAGTTTAGAGCGACAGTTCGCTCCCAACCCATCCAAGAATCCGGCTTTCACTGAGCAAATCTGCCGCGAGGTAGAGCGCTTTCTATCGGCCGACATCACAGTCCAACCGGAGCCCATCTCCCCGGAGGAGGTCTCTGAGAGCATTGTTCAGCTCAAGCCCCGGAAGGCGCCTGGCCCGGACGGAGTCATGAATTCCGCCCTCCATCGCCTTCCGGAGCGAGGAACCCAGTTCCTCACTGACCTGTTCAATTCATGCCCCAGACTGGCCTATTTTCCGGTGAAATGGAAAACGGCTACCGTCATTGTGATACCGAAGCCGGGAAAGAATATTCTTCTCGCGTGGAAAACCTCAGGCCCATCAGCCTCTTGTCCGCGACGTCCAAGGTTTTTGAGCGTCTGATCCAGCGTAGGATCCGCGACCATCTAGAAAGACTAGACGTGCTGATCCCCGAACAGTTCGGCTTTCGTGAGCTGCACTCCTCGACTAATCAGCTGATGAGACTCGTGGAATGCATTACCGAGGCTGGCTGCCAGGGCAAACAGACGACTGCGATCTTCCTAGACGTAGAGAAAGCCTTTGACCGCGTGTGGCACGAGGGTGTCCTGTACAAACTGACGGAAGTCCTTCTCCCAGACTGCTACGTTCTCTTGATCGGCAGCTTTCTGCGAGACCGTAGCTTCCGAGTGAGAGTAGACCACGCTCTCTCTTCGGAGAGGCGTATTACCGCTGGCGTCCCTCAGGGAAGTGTCCTTGGGCCTCTCCTGTTTTCGCTGTTTGTCAACGACACGCCCCGAGTTCCTGGAGTAAAACTGTTGCTGTTCGCGGACGACACTGCGGCTTTTGCCTCAGAGCCGAACGCGAGTTATGCGGCAGTTAAGCTCCAGCGCCAACTCGACGCGTATGTCGGGTGGACCGATGACTGGAGAGTTGCCGTTAACGCTTCCAAGAGCGCCGCGGTAATATTCTCGCGCAAACGTAAGCGGCCTCGGCCGCTTAAAGTACGCCCCGTCGAGGTGCCGTGGACCAACAGCGTCAAGTACCTCGGGCTCCACGTGGATTCCCGACTCACCTGGCGAACCCATACACAGTACATCCGACAACGCGCTTCCTCGCAACTCAGTAGACTCTGGCCCGTGCTATCTAATCCGGCAATGACCTCCCGGCTAGGTAAGCTCATAGTCAACACGTACGTGTTGCCCGTGATTACCTACGCCTGTCCTGTTTGGGGATACCTGGCTCGTGGTCATAGAACAACGCTCCAGCGCGTACTCGACCGGGGACTGAAGCTCGCGTGCAAAGTTCCCCGGAGGTACTCTTCTCGTCTTTTGAGGAGAGGACTCGGTGTCCGCTCTCTTGATGACACCGTGAGACGCCTGGCGCGTAGATTCTATTTTCGTTCCGACAGAGTGACCCACAATTCCCTCATTGCCGGACTTGGTAAATACACCCCGCGACCAGGTGAGTCCTGGAAGCGACCTCGTTTGCTAGTCCCGGTGGTATAATCCACCAATCGCAGGTCGCTTCAGACCCCCCCCCATAAGTAGATAAAAATTATAAATAGAAATCCAACAGACCCAGTGGCAGGAGTCCTTTCTGAGACTCGGGACACTGCACTACTCGCGACCCGCGCTTCGCGCAACCCCCAGTTGTGTATCGATTTCATAGGCTGTGTACAGTTTATTTTGCCCTGGTTGTCTTTGCGTCGAAATAACTGACTTTCATCAGTCTGCTCCCTTCCTGAATAGCTACCTCTTGTTTGAAAATGAGAAAATTTTGTGATCTAGATGAATACTGACCACCGCTATTGACACATTTCATGGGGCCAGTGCAAGTGATGTTCATAAGCCGTTTTCCCGCATAAGCATGTCTTACTGGGGACACAACTTTATTCAGTGTGCGCAAAACGCAAGCACTGAAAAAAGTGCATCTGCTGAACGATGAAAACTCTTACCTCAGGCTGAGTCCTGGTCTTATGTTCCCCGGTTGTGTAGTTGTATTGAAGGTTAAGACAAGGGACGCACGTGGAAGCGTCTTTACTATTTAGACACCACAGCCGCAAGGGCTGATGATGTCAAAACGCATTTCTGTGTCAACTATCGAGTAGTGTCTAAGTCTCTTCATCCTCCGAGGAGAGGTTTTTTTCTAGACAAGAGGTTTTTTTCTTTAAGGGAGTCTTGACTGCCAGAATTGGTTTGTGATTTGCCAGGTAAAACTAACATATTGCCAAGAGTACCGGGCAAATAAACAGACCACTGAAGCAGACCCCTTTAATACCGAAGCTAGGGATAAATACAACAGGGCCTGTCCCGGTGCCCTGCGGCCTTCGTTGGCTGAATTTTTGTTTTATTTTATTCGTATATTTTTATTTTGTTAGTATTAGGGAAATATAATTATATGTCACGTTATTTGTCAGATTAGTTTCACTGTAAACTATAGTGTGCATTAAAAAAAATCTTAACATTTCTTGTATGTTAATTAAGAAATATGATTAAGAAGATGAAAATGATTTTCTAGTGCATAGAAACCGGATGCGTATCAGATTGCAAATGCAGGAAAGCAGCTTTTAATTGATCTAAGGCGTGGCACATGTTAATATATCAGAAAAATGTAAACATTGGTATCACTACAATATTTTTATTATATGGGAACTGACATGTCAATTTTGTCGTTTGCAAAAATTATACTCGGGTATTAAATTTGAATTTAATGCCATTAAAAATCTGAAAGGGTAATATAATTTGTACATATTTAAACAATTTGGAATCTTTTTTTAAAATATTTTAGCTGCTATTTTAATTTAGATTTTGAGTTTTAATGAAGTTAAACATTTTTATAATTGTTTGCATTATCTCGGACCCTGGCTATTACCGAAATCATTACAATCAAAGTATTTTTATAAACGACCGACAGCAGGGTCAGAAAGAGGGTAATTTCAACGTTTGGCTTCTTGTATCTATTTGAGGTACAAAGCAACAACAGACATATATAAAACTCTGCAGTTCGCAGTTTTGAGGGAGTACACAGTAGGCGCTTAGACTGTCCCTCATCCGTGAAACGACTTTGTCAAACTTTCAGATAATTTTTAGTAGTTTCTACTTAGTACAATGGGTAACTTGCAAATAGAACAGCCACCTTATCTTTTTTGTAACGGGAGGGGAGAAAATGTTATTTTTAGACTGTAAAATAATTGTGATGTAGATTTTAAGCGTCAAATAGTGAGCTACAATAGTTTTCATATCTTAATACCTAATACTGACTCGTAAACGTCAATAAGTATCAATTGTTACTTTATTTACGGGAAACGTAAATAATCAGAAACCTCTTAGCGTATGTACGTCCTGGTCTAAATATACTTTGCAACTTTCTGTCCCCATAGATTCTTTTCTCTATTCTCATTTTTATTTATGCTAGTAAATCTTAGTCAAAGAGTAGTGTTTTTTCTACATTGAATACCACTAAATCTCATTTAATTTAATTGTTGCAATGATACTGGGCATCTCCACAGTATAAACATAACCTTAACATAATACATCGGTTTTGAAGTTATCTGTGTGTTAGCCTCTGTATTCTAAATATTTGTGGAAACAATATATCTATTCAACTGATAATAATATAACTACAAAATCACTAAATAGTTTTCAGGTAAACTTAGGTAATCTAATTTGTTGGAACGATAAAGGGAACCACTATTACAATCCTAAGTATTGTCTGCCGGGCCTACAATAAGAATTGCATATTCTGAATTACCTCTTTTACTCATTGAATTTAATTTTCAATGACTAATCAAAATTCTATTACAGAAAAGGCAAATAAAGCCATCACGAAATTTAAATTGCGACACTGATAATGCAGTCGGTGGTGGAGGAGGACTCCTCCTCTTGCAAAGAATGAGCTATAGACTTTTTAAAATTTATAATTTCGCTACAAAGACTAGCGAAATTTAAAATTAGTCTAAATTTCATTTAGTTTACAAAGACTAACTGAAAGTATTAAAATCCTCTAGTTTCAACTGCCTAGGTTAATCAGCATTTATAAAGTATAGTACACGCTCGCGCGTCCCCCCACACACATACACACACAAATAAAATTATTTTCAATAGAGACGTGAGACTAAAATTAATGTTATGAAAGAAAACACCTGCGTTTTCAGCGTTATAAAACTAGAATTACTTGACCAAAAACTGTTTTTCACATTAATCTAAGATCTATTATTTTCTATATTTTGTGATGACGCTGTAATATATTTGAAGTAAATCCGCACGAATTACGAAAGAATGCGCATAAAACCGACGAAAATTTTATGCCTGCTTCAACATTCCACAATTTCCGTAATAAACATTGTTAGATGTATATACATAAGATATTGTATATTAAAAACAGTAATAAATACATGCAAACTAAAATTTTTGTATCATTTAAGTTTAAAAAAAATTCCAGTGGCCTTCTTCAATATCCACATCAATTTACATATGCAAAACACAGAAAAGTTAAATAGAAAGATATCAATAATAAAGTTAAATATATTGGACGCAGTAGACTTAAATATAATATACTTAAAAGTAGTGACAAGGGAATGGAATTATATTGGTTACGAATATTTCAATAAAGATAACATTGCAGTTTAGAAATAACTTCAATAACGCACCAAAAATAACACGTTATTTTGTTCCTATTTTGTTACGTTATTTTGCCTTTGTTACTAAAGGCAACAAAGCTGCTGTCAGTGAACACAGTGAATTTCATGTAGCTACGCAAATATTTCTTGTGTGTATCCACTGTGAACGTTGTTGTTTTAATACACAATTTTTACGCGATAAATATTTAGTTTAGATTTTTAGATGCAGTAACAGTTTTTAGGTTATAATTTTCATACTATGGATTAAATCTTATTGAAAACTTAGTAGCTGAGAAATACATAAGTCACAGTTGGCAGTTAAGAATAAGACCATCTGCACGAAGACTCACCTGATAGCTGAACTAAGAAGATTGTGGCATCAGGGGTAAAGACATCAAGAGAAACTACGAAATTCTTATGAAAAGCATACCAAACCACACCACAATGATTATAAGGAACAACGGATATAATGATAAATGGTAACAGAAGTCAGCAATACTTAATAAAAGAGATTTTTAGAAAGAAATAAATTCCTTGTTTGGGTCTAATAATTTGCATACATACATACATACATACATACATCCTCGGCGCTACAGCCCAGTCCGGGCCCTGGCCTCCAAAAGAAATCGTCCCCACTGGTTTCTACTACCGGCCAATGTCCACCAGTTTGCTGCACCCAACCTCACTGCCTCCTTACCAACCTGGTCCAGCCATCTCGTAAAGCGGTCTTCCCCTCCTTGTCCTTCCCATCGGCAAATAATTCATGATTTTTTTTGGATTCTATCCTCCGCCATTATCTGCACATGTCCGGCCCAACGCAATCTGTTAATTTGTATGAATTGCACGATCGGAAGATTTTTAAACCTTTCGTACAACTCTCGATTATGCAGTCGCCTTCAAATCTCGTTTTCCTTTACAGGGCTATAGATTCTCCTCAGTACCTTCCTCTCAAACACGGCTAGTTTCTGCTCATCTAGTTTTTTTAGCACCCAGCAGTCCGAGCCATACATCAGAACTGGTCGGATCAAGGTCTAATAATTTGCATACCTCTGTAAAATCTATAAAGCAAATAGAAAGACTGAATGATAATTGTAATTTTTTTAAAATACAAGGCTACTTAAACAAAAAGTACTTAGAATGTGCTTTAAGAAATTCATAATTAAGGAACTCCAATACACAGAGATCGACAAAGAAAAATAGAAAATTCTCGTGTTCGGTTTTGGCACACTCTGGTAACAATGATTGCCTACATCTTCGTTTAAGTTGAGAAAAGGAATACAGATGTTAGAGATTACATTAGAGATAATTAAATATTTAAACTGAAAAGACAAATAATTAAATTAGAATTTAAAAATAAATTATTTAAATGAATTCTGTCACCTGAAATTACGTAAGTGGGCAGAGTGAGTACAGTATACTTTATGTGTCTCAAGCCCGGACACTGAATTTAATTTAAAGCAGCTGAATGATACAAGTCACAGTCGGGCCGTTCATTGCTAAGCGTCAAAGCATTATATCTCGTTTAATGTATATCGTATAGCTGTATACGTATTTGGTAGTTGGTTACACTTGTATGTTAACACTGTTAAGTACTGTGTGAAAAATTTTAAATATAGGTAATATGTAAATAAAAACTCATGATTTTTAATTTACGATGAAGGAATGTATGATGAAGTTTTCCGTAGACTCTCCTGACACAGATCGATTACCTAACATCTTTGGATTGTCAGCGAGGTATTTTTGAAGTAATATTGTTTTCTAGAAAATTGAAAACTGGCAATTTTCTAACCGTCTGACCAGGAGGACGAGGATTTGTAATCATGTTAACTTCTCTTGGCTTACCAAGGTAAGCAGAGTTGCTTCCACATCAGTTTCGGGGTCTGATCTACATTTTGAGAAAGGAGGCAACGCAATAAACACCGTAGTCCTCGAATATTTTTTAGGGTACATCGGAAAATAACAAGAAATGAGATAGAACTGAAGGAAACATGAAATATCTAAGAATAGATTATAAATGAGTAGCTCCAACTATGACACCTCGAGCTTGCCATACCGTTACTTTCACGATTTTAAACACTTGTACTAGTATCAAAAACAAATTATAAACACCACTGTGTGTGTGTGTGTGTGTGTTTGTGGTGTGTAGATATGATGTCACAATAAAACATAGGCTCTGGGAGTAACGAGAAAAATAGTTTGTAGTTCTAAATAGGGTTGTTCTTATTTTTCAATATTATAATGTGTTGTAAGGAATATGAAATGGTAATTAAGTTGCTTGCAGAACTTACAGAATGATTTTATGAGTGCAATACGTCGTTTTTTTAGAGTGTACACAGCCATTTTCTGTCAGTTTTCCGAACTCTATCGGTTTCTTGATATTTAGCTCTATATGTATATAGTAGAAGTCACTGACCATTTTTAAAAATTGAATTTTGTGCACAATAAATGTAACCCTGTGTGGTGCATGGAGTTTTAATAGAACTAAACAAGTAGATCTCTCCCTGTCGTAAGAGGAACAGCTGTCTTAACCTACAAACATTTTCTTTTTCACCTACACACATTTCCCATTCAAGGTAGCCGATAAGTGGATTGAGTACCATCAATCGGGGCCGATCAGAGGCCCCGTTACCATGTTTTATCCTAAGTTACTGTCTGCCACTGTCTAGACTTGCAACGGGAAATCAGTGAACTAATTAATTCCCAAGGCACCATGAACAGATGCTTGAGCATAGTCAAAAGAGAGAAAGAGAACGTCCAAGCGTATCTTATTTTAACAACTTGTTCATATGAGTCAACTGCTGATCTTGAGATAATTGAAGAGACTGGCTCAGTATGGCTGCAGCGACATGTCCTGGACTTTAGAATGTGATAATAATTACAGCGACTTACTATTAATTTGTTTCTGAAATGATAGTAAATTCTTAAGGAAATGTCATTGTAAGTAATATCTAATATTCTATTCCATTATGTAATTAAAAATAATTAACAAGTTGAATGAAGTTATTTAAAAACAGGGAAGTCGTTATCTACTTTCGGTTTGAAAAATGTCCCAGTCGTATGTGCAGCGTTCAACTCTAACATTAAGAAGCTATTAACTATTACTTAAAAGTGGCTTTTATTTTCTCCCTGAATTATCGCTTCCTGAAACACACGAAGCAGACAGCGTAACAATAATACTGTAATAATAGTGCTAGACACTAAATAATAAGTAACAAAGGTACCTATAAGGTAACAACGACTTACAGCCACTATGCCTTCCTGTCCTCCTCTTTTTCAGGTCTCTATATTCCTGGCCGTTCTTCAGAACATAATCAAACGTTACCGTTCCCTTCCTTCCCCTGGCTCTCTTTCACTTATTATTTTTCTCAATTATCATTTATCGTGAATTACACCACGATATGTGCCTTATTGATTTCTCGTTCATGTTTTTATTGTCAGAATTATCTGACGGGCTTCATCAACTCTCCTCAGCATTTCCTCATTAGTCACTCTGTTTCTCCAACTTATTTTTAATATCCTTGTCAATACTCCATTTTGGAATTTTCCTAATAATTTATTTTTTCCTCTATGCCATCTACGTGTAATAAACACACACCAGTATCTGTAAATACAAATAGAGGTAGCTTTTGAAAATATAGAATATATAGGGGATAATATGATAAAATCGTAAATAAAATATAGATGTTTCGATGTAATGTTTTCAGTCAACCAGTGAATATTAACAATTATGACGACAATTAAAAATTTAATTATTATTTTCTAAATGCAAAACTGATGGATTGAGAACGGACCAAGTCATACATATAACTGAAAGCCGTTGGTTCCACTGTAATAAGCGTTTAAAATTGTTTTTGAATATAATTTTCTGTATTGCAGTTGTAAATCGTTTATTCCAACGTTTAGTTTAAAAAAGTAAAGAATGGCATGCAAGACGCCAAATTGCCGCTATTCAGAATGAAGGCGCAAACGTGCAAACAAACGTCACGTTTTCCGTTCTGTTAATGCACACTGCCTTCTCAAGCAAAATACACATGTAAAGTTAGACACCATCGAGAACCTGGCGTTTTGTAACTCAGTTGAAGACGTTCACCAAGTAAATAATTGTTCGTATTTCTTTAAATTAGCGTGGAAAAACTTCTTGTTCTCTAACTGATGAGGAGTGGTTGAATTGTTGTTATTCACAATTACTTCCATAATTTTATTAGTACCATTACATTAAGTAAATTTTGTAAAAGTCAGAGGCAAAACTTAACAAATTGTTATGACCTACAGAATTATAGCAACTCAGAGAAAAAGCAACACGGCCATTACAAATATTCAAGCAAAATGGCATTCTCTACTCGCATGTGTCCAAATTAGCCAATCTCAGAAGTTATGAGAGTACATGTTTTGTTTGCAAGTGAAGTTTGAGACTGAGATTTTTATTTACGTTTACGGCTCTTAATATTCTTGCCACAAAATCTGACAGCACCGACGTTTTCTTTTTGTTTTGGTTACACTTATTTTCTTTATTCTAAAAACCGTAAGTTAAAATAAATATGTTTAGAAAAATGAAAGATGAGTGCAAGAAATGGAGTCTAAACATAAACACTACTAAAACAGAATATCTGAAAATAGGAGACATGCAAGAAGAAGACCCAGATCTGCAAATCCGTAGAATCGGAGAGTGTAGCAAATTCAAATATTTAGGAAGCATTATTTCAGAAGATGAAACAACAAAGAATGACTTCAAAAATAGGACACAGCAGGGAAAAAAGGCTATTCGTTTGCTAAACTCGTTACTTTGGTCGAACAAAATGAAACTTCAAACTAAACTGACAATCTACACAACTATTGTGGAACCCATTTTAACTTATGGCCGGAATGCTGCCAACTTTCAGATAAAGAAAAAAAAGATGATAGAAACTGTGGAAATGGACTTCTTAAGAAGAGCGTGTAATATTTCTAGAATGCAACATGTTAGAAACGAAGATATAAGAAGGAAAACAGGGCGCATATTTACAACAGCAGAAAGAATAGAATCCAAACAGTTGCTATGGTATGGTCACGTAATGAGGGTGGAGGAGAAGCGATGGCCAAAGAAAGCATTGACTTACACACCACAAAACAGGAAAACAGGAGAAGAAAAGGAAGACTAACAACACAATGGCGAACAGGAATTGTGAAAAGCATGAGAGATCGAGCTATTGAAGGCAATGACTGGAAAGATAGGGAAAATGGCAATCTAAATGTGGGATGCGCCATAGGCTGTAGGAGCCCTGCTAATAATAATAAATAAGTTAATATAAATTAGTCCCTGAAAACAAATCATACACAGAGACTCTCTACGCGTGAAACATATTTTTTTGACCGTATCACGGGTTGATAGAGTACTATTCATTTCTTACATATAGCCTATTAGTACATAATTAGCCTGAACCACGGCTGCCGATGGTTTGGGCGGTCGAACCGTCGTATTTATATTCTTTATATTAACTTAAAGATTTTTTACCTTGTATAGTCCACTAGGCGATCTCAGTTTTTTACATACAACATGTTACATACAAAATTTTTTACTGTACCTGAAGATGGGGATTTAGTCCCCGAAACATGTTGTATGTAAAAAACTGAGATCGCCTAGTGGATTATACAAGGTAAAAAATTTTTAAGTTAATCATAATAGCGATCTGGAGACTGCAAAAAAAATGTATTTTGTATATGATAGGAAAAGAAGTCCGTCAGTTAAATTGAAATATCATATATGTTCATTAAAAAAAAGGTGAAACCCTCATGTTTCTGGCTAACAATTTTTTATATATGAGTTGTGATAGTTACCAAAACTGGCATTTAGTGAAAATGTTTGCTTTACTATGAACCCTCCTTAACTCACAAAGTTGCTAGTGCTCCAAAATGGGCACTTTCAAACTTTATTAGAATTATATATATCTGGTAAGTAATCTAAAATAATCCAAATGCCAAAGCGAAATTATTATGGCTTTTGGCTAATGAAATTAATAAAGCAATTTTCCTTGATTCGGTTACGTTTGTTTTATACAAATTTAAAATATTTTATTTAAGTACTAACAGCTACACTTATGAATAAATCGTTTAAAGGTGGCACGCAAATAGATGAACAACCTTGTTATTTTTAGGAAGGTTATTCTCAAAAACTCTAAACTATAGGTCAGAATAAAAATAACTGAAGTATCTGTTTATGTAAAGAATAAATTCTTTTAGTAAAATTTATTAGAACTTCCATTTAAGTTCTTCAGTTATGCTAACCACCATTAATAAGTATTATTTTCAAAACCTGATTTTAATCATAAAAGTAAAAGGGTAAAGCCTTGAAATTAATAATTTAGTAACAAGAGTCGTTAAGTTTCACAGTTGTTTTTGTCCATTCACATTGACAGACCTACATAAAAGAGACAAAGGTCTAATACATGCATATATCCTGTTTCTGCATGTATGTAGAACCTTAGTATGGGGACCTTAGTTGGACCTTAGTATGTTATTGGTGCGCAGCTCAATTTTGAATCCAAACTTCTTAATTTGGCTTCCCACAACTTACCGCTTTTGACCGATATTTCCCACGCTCTTGGTATCTTTCAGTTGTTTTGGTAGTTTTTGTGAATACGCTTGACTGACGTGATGAAACCAGTGCCGTTGATAATATCAATTTTATTTAGTATCGTAGTCGATAAGGAAACATGAATATCTTATATTTGTGTTTATTTAGTTAGAAATACGTCAGATAGACTTTTACAGACGACTTAGTCTACAATATTGCTGAGTGAAGGCTGTTTACTGTATGACATACGTAAGAAAAGACTTTACAGAAGACAAACAGAGAAAGAAGAGAGAGGGAGAGAGAGAGAGAGAGAGAGCGAGAGAGAGAGAGAGAGAGAGAGAGAGAGAGAGAGAGAGAGAGAGAGTTATTTTTGTCCAAACACAAACGTGATACTTGAATTCCGGCGAATTATCAACCACTATAATTTCAATAATGTTTAATGCGTAGTACAAAGATTATAAGCTAAAAGCTACGAATACATCTACAAATCTAAACTAAATATTTATGTTTAGAAGTAGTGTAAATGTCAGGATTCACAGTGAGGACACAACTAAAAATATTTGCGTTGCGTGTACATGAAATTCACTGTGTACACTGACGGTGGGTCTGTTATCTTTAATGGGGGCTAATGTTATTGTTGCTGCTCTAATTAAGTTATTTATAAACTTCAGTGTTATCTTTACCAATATATTCGTAACCAATAAAAGCCAATTCCCTTATCAGTACAGTGTATATTTAACTATATTATTATAGTTAAACTTTTCTGTATTTTGTATGTTTAAAATTGAGCAGTGGCGAAGCGTGACAAAATAATTTGGGTAGACATAAAAATACCAGCCAAAAGCAACCTCTTACTAAGATTGTTGACGTTCTTAATGAACCAGTAAAACTATGGTAAACAGAGTTAATGCTACCTCTAGCAGATAATAGCAAAGTGAGTGTCTGAAAACACGTATTTCGTTATATAATTTAGCCTAAATATCAAGAAAAACTATCGTATTATTATTAGTGTCACTTATGAATCTTGCCAGAAAAACATAAATTTTATTCACACTTTGTAATGGTGACAAATCCGGATTACTACAGGCATTATATAAACGATTCATAATTTCTTGTAAATGAGATCTATACCCCGTGTTTCATTTTTTCTTGTTCTTAGTTATAGAATCAGCTCCCGAGGGATTGCCGTGCAATTTTGAACCACTCTGTGTATGTTCTTTCATACTGAAAGACTCTTCCGTTGCCAGTAAATTTGAAGTTTCTAAATAATTGCCCTTATTGAGAGATTGCTCATTTTCCTTAAGACTTCTAAAAGCTAACTCTTGTCTCCCTAAATAGCAAACAACATCTACCAAACGGCCTACTATCCTTCAATTTCGTGCCACATTTTCATTATGCTGTAGGCCTACTACTTGAATTCTAAGTGTCTCGGACAAACAGTTTCAATTCTGTTACGTCATAGCATGTGAAACATCTCAGAATTGTTCATATGAGTTTTCCTACCACCATGTTCATCGGCTTTAACTTCAACAATTTTTATAGTGCCTTCTACAATGCTCAATGGCTCCACTAAACATCAAACAGTAATAGCAGTACAGAGTTTTGTTCCGCTTACAATCAGAGAGTCACCTATATTTACTATACCAAACTTTCTGATAACTTTTTCATCCTTCTGCGACAAATTTAAAGACGCCCAAGATATTTTTGACGTTAGCAATACCTTTTGCTCTAAATCTAACGTACTAATTTCGTATTTTAACAAAAATTCTAATGAATCAAAGTTGTCAGAGTTTATATCAAATACTTCTGCCATAGAACTGGTACTAACTGTATTCATTTCGCTCCTTTAAACCAATTAAACAATATGCTTAAAGCACTTAAATAACGACATTTAAAAATATGTATTATTAATTAATTAGTGCGTAAATGATTACACACTTCTTAGTCTATACAATTATATACAAAATTAAAAATAATTTTTAAACTCAACAAAAACAAATAGGGTATTCACTACGCGAGCACAATGAAACACAGCCGGCCAGGCGACAATTCAGTGTGGGGGAGACATGTCTTCTGCCGTGGTGTACGGGACGCATTTTTATGCTGCGCACGCAAGGTCCCCTCCCGTTGTCGCCCAACAAAGCCCACCTCACCTCCAGCCCTGTTAAAAAGACATTTCAAGTAACGTCTACCCTGACACTCCGCGTACAATTGCATCGCACAGCAAGGTCCCATGGCTCACACTCGCGTCATGTCGCATGATATTTAACTTCTTACATTAGTTTTATACCTTTCTGAGTAACTTATGCAACTTAATGCATAAATTAAAATTAATTATCTTATGAATAAATTATTTGGGGAGACACTGCCTACCTTGTCTCCCCTGACGCTTCGCCACTGAAATTGAGACTGGTATTTAAAAAGTCAGAAATTAGTTTTTAAGAAATGTCTTTTAATACTGGTTTTTATGTACGTCTTACAGAAGTTGTGAAACGCTGACTTTCCACTGACACATAAACAGGCTAAAAAAGTGGTCGTTTTTATGAAATGTCCGTTTATGAAGTGGTCATTCTTTTGTAAGTTCGATAGATTTCCTTAGAATATATTATAGCACCATTACAAAATACAGAACAGAATAAGTTTTAGTTTTGTCTGAAACTTAATTTTCTTCCCTCAAGTAATTCTAATTTTATGAGTCTCAAACCTCAGGTATTTTTTCGTGGCACTGACTTTAGTCATATTAATATCATTATTTAAATTAAACTCATGAGTTTTACTCTGTTTGTGTGTGTGTGTGTGCGAGTGCGCGCGCGTGTGTGTTTTATTACAAAGTTTACATGGATTGCAAATCTTAAAATATTGGAGTAAATTGCTGATCTACAAAAATCGACACAATTGTTTATTAATATTTTTAGGAAAGAACAACACTAGGATTAACGACAGTTAACTCAGTTAACAATTTTTAGATATGAATTATAAACAACCAAACAATACTCACTTAAAGTCACCAAGTCTTATAATTACAATAGTTAGGAACACAAATAACAAATAAACAGTTAACACTTTTACTAATACCACTCTATCTAATACTGTCTGTCATTTGAAACATTCCGCTCACAGATGTGAACTCAAATTCGTTGGAATCGCTGGTGCAAGTTGCTAAAAAACTCAGCTGACTGGCAGCTGTCAGGGATACGGGTCATCCAACGACACCCGCGTCACCCAGTGCTTACTGCAAGGCTCCATGATGCTGCACGTCAGTCGGGCAATGCAGAGAATTTTACAGTCAGCTAGACACTACCAGATAGATTTGAAAGGCTCCGGGATAATTACGTCCATGTGTTGCCTGGAAAAACGTGACGAGCGCCACGTATATAGGACTACACGCTGTCTACGTAGCACGGAGGCAACAGTCTCGTTTATGAAATTTTTTAATTTATTTTTGTGAAAAAGTAACGTATTCAACTACGTTATTGTGTGTGTAGGGGGAGGTTACCCTGAGATGGATTCTCAGGACATATTCTACGAAAATAATAGACGATTACACATATAAATTATTAATTAAATTAAATCGATTCGTAATCAAAAAGTAACAGTTTAAGGTAAGAATATACATATAAAATACCGTAAACCACAGCAGCAGTGTTTTATAAATCATTATAAACATAACACCAGAATGTAACACAGTTACGTCAGAAAAAATTAAAATATGTAATGCTGGATGTTCTCATGAAATACATTCTACATAGGCCTACAAGATGATTTTTCTGCACACAGCAAGAAATATAAAACTTTGTTTGATATGAGATAAAATCCGGCTTCTCGGTCCCTATAAGTAACTCAGACCGTCTCATTACAAACAAACGTACGTTAAAAGTAGCTTTATTTATGAAATTACATTAACATAGAAATTGCTGTTTGTTAAAGTTTAAAAGACTGTGCAATAGATTGAATAATTGAAGTCTTTTATTTGATACTTAACGTCTATATTAAAATTATTTTACAATGACAAACAAAATACATTTCTTTCTTTTATTGTTACGGAAAAAGATAAAATTACTTCTCTTATTTTCAACATACCTATTATACGAAGTAATATCTACTGAATTTAATCTGAAAGTTTGACAAAGTCATTTCACGGTTGAGTAATAGTCTAAGTCTACATAGTCTCTCAAAATGTGAACGACATAGTTTTAGGTATGTTTTCTGTTGACTTGTATGTCGTACAAAAATAAACATTCAAACGTTGAAAACCCCCTCTTTATGAATGTACTGTCAGTCGTTTATGAAAGTACGTTGTTCTAATTATTTGTAATTGTTTATAAATTATTTTTATTGATTATAATTATTTGTGTTTGTTTATTTTCAATTGTTTGAAATTATTTCAGTAATACTGAGTAGACACAACGAAGCCAATAAATTTAAATTTTTAAAAATTTAAAAAGGCAAATTTTAATAGCAGTTGAAATCTTAAACAATCATTCAAAATGTATTACGTATATACACAGTTAAGTTTTTGGAATTTAAAGATCTTAAGTTTGGTTACAACGTCCCGGTAGAATTCAAATCGTTGAAATTGGGATGGAAGTTTTGATATTAAAAGCTACTACACTATTACTAACACATAGTTATAATTTTTTGTATATAATTACGTCCATTCATCATACGACAGTGACGGCTCCGTGTTTGTTTATGACTTTAGATATTTATTCATAATGTATACATTTTTTACGCATGTAGGATTAGAATAGATTAAGTTTATACGTCAAACGATAATCCATTGAAAGGAATATGGTACTATTCTAACATTGCATGTCGCTCAATAAAAATATCTATGTTAGTTTTTGTTATGTACAGTATATTGGTACTAAATAATTAACAATCTATAATTTAATATTACTGTTAACTTTATTTAATTTATAACAGATTTTAGTTTGATAAATTGAAAAAAAAGATTAATTAGAAATTTGATTAATTTCTTGTTACAAGAGCACAAACAGCATACAAGAATTTATATTTTTTAGTTATTTCTTTTATAAACACATACATAATACCAGATAAACAGTAAGTCAGTTAGTAGGGTTTCCAACATTCGTTTGTCAGTTTCCATCTTACGACGAAGAAAAGGAAACCTGAATCATAGATTCCACGAATTTACATGAGCAGTGCACAGATCGAACAGGGAATGGTTTCCCTGGTGATACCTGAAAATGATTAATTCTATAGAAAATTACAGTAATATTAATAAATAAAAAAATATGTATACCGTATACGAGTAAATTATTCTAACTTCTGACTTTTGTAATTAATATTGATACGGAGATGAGAAATATATCGATAGTCACAATCGATATTAATACTTGTATAAAAGTATCACCTTGTGTAATAGTATATCTCATACGCATATCCAATTTCCATTGCATATAGCATATAATAAAATTTAAATACATTTAATAGTCTGAGACTTATAACCGCACTCATTTCTCCACCAATAACACACTGTTATCACTTGAATGTACAATTCGCCAAACTGACAGGGTTGCGTACCAGTAGCTGTAAAGCAATTCCAAGAACTGACTTACTACAGCCCTCTAAATTATTTATACAACACCGAGCTAAGGTCAGCTGTGGTTTTAAAAATATCTAGAAGCTTCGAGATATTTCCACATTAATCTCGGAAGGGGGGGGTGTTTAAGAAGTGTGCGAAGGCGTTCTTGTCCTCTCAAGGTCTGGTTATCATGAATTTTTTCCCTGACAGAATGCAACAAACTGCAGTATTATTAAAATTAAAAATAGGTAAATAAAGTAGTTCATGTTGTGACCAACTCAGGAGGACATATACATACTTCATTGTTTTTACTCGTTTTTTATGCTATTATATTACTAAACACGAATATAATAAAAAATAAAAAAAGACTACTACAGATTTTGTTAAAAGTAGTAATTTTGCATCTATACAGAGATAAAAATCTAAACAAATAAAGGTACAGTATTCATTTTATAAAAAAAGTTTTTTTTCAGGATCACATATATTGATTTAATCTGATTTTTATCTTTCATAATTTCATAAGGTAAAAATAAGAAATATAATCAAATAATAAAGTCCGTAAATGAGATATAATTTGTAAAGGTTTACTAGAAAGATTTGTTCTTCGTATTGTTTAAATTAGCAGCCATCCTTACTATTTCTTTTATGAATTTGCTAACTGCTATAATTTTTTTTTTACCTTAAGGTTGTTTAAGACCTGAAGATGTCAGTAATGACGAAAAGCTTAGTCAAACAATAAAAAAAAAATTAGGTTGTTTAAGACCTGAAGATGTCAGTAATGACGAAAAGCTTAGTCAAACAATAAAAAAAAAAAATTATGTTGTTTAAGACCTGAAGATGTCAGTAATGACGAAAAGCTTAGTCAAACAATAAAAAAAAAAAAAAAATTATAGCAGTTAGCAAATTCATAAAAGAAATAGAAAGATTTGTGTTTCAAGTATTTCACTTTTGGTCGTTTAAAATAACGTATATTCTGAATTGGAAAAAACGATGGTACCAAGTTTAATATAAACCACGATACCTAGTGGTAAACCGTTTTGCACCTTGGAAATTGAAGTCAACTTTTCGAGAAAAATTATTGTGCTATTAGTTCTGCATGTGGTGAATATAAGTAAATTACACCTTCGCAACAAATTACTTTTGATTACACGTTGAATTGTCTTAGAACTTTAAATTTTTTACATTTTATTTCATGACGGTCGTTGATATATTGCAATTCGTTACAATACGAGAATTATTTATATCCCCGTTTAAATACGAATAATGTAATACTCATAGAACGGGGCCATTATTAACACGTAATGTAATAATGCAAATTTAAAATTAATGTAGTTACTATTGAAATTGCAATGCAATATTTATCCTGATAAAAGATGTTTGAATGTTTGAGAATGTTTTTGTTGTCTAAAGATAAACAGTATACACATCATGAGTTTCGTTAAAGTTTTAAATGAATATGTCGGTTAATGAAAATGGACAGGCAGAATAAGGTTGTTAAACTGTAATAAAGGGGGTACTTACAGGTTTTATAAAGAAACTAGCGAGTACCCGGCATGCGTTGCAATGCCACTCAAAGAAAGAAAGTGTTTGTATATATATAATATATCACCCCCAATGCAAGAGGGCCACAACTCAAAATTCACTTTTTTTCCAGGAGAGCCATTTGAAAACTTTCATAACCATTATAAAATCATATTTTCAGTACAATACACTTTTATCTTTAAATTTTAAACCATTTAGTTATTCTTAATGTCATGTATATGTTTTATTTTATTTAAAGTTTAAATTGACTAATATTTTTGACTTATGGGCTTGTTGCACTGCATAATTTGATGAGTTTGTAATTGCATTTGGACTTGCACCTTAACTTTTTATAATAAAGTTCATCTTTAATTTCAATGTAAAATGATAATTAATGGTTAACAAGATAAAAAAGGTAAATTAAAATCACAATATTCTTATTTTAAACATTTTTTAATTAGAACTGTTTTAGTAGATTCGAATATTCTAAATGTCAAAATTCAAATTATTTACAAACAAGAGAATAACATTTTCATAAGGCTAGATTATAAAAAAAGAAATGTTACCTAATTAAGATTTTCAAAACATAAAACTTACCATTAATAATATTAATTACTCTTTTATCTGCAATAAAGTTTTAGTCTAAACTGGTTTCTTTATCACTTTAATCTCATTCGCCTGGATGCAAATTTAAATAAAATTGGTGGTATGCAGGTGGAATGACATTACTTTTACATAGTTCTACAAGATCTTTCACTTTGGGAGCAGGAATTTTAGGAGCTGTAATATAAGCAGGCTTCAAACTTGGATCAGATGGTTGTCCACGCAATCTTCTTATTGTATTAATTTGTTTGAACTCTGTTTCACTATAATCCGTTTTATAAAAAATTATGTTGGGCGATGTGTCTTCAAAACGCATAACTTTTATGTCATTCCATTTTACCTTTTCATCATTTGTATTGATGGTAAAATTTGGTCCCATATCCTGTGACAACAATTTTAAATTCATTACATCAGATGTACTTATTTCCTTAACATCATAAGGCTTGCCTCCTTTTTTGGCTAAACGCAGAATTGGTGTCCATTGTGTTGGAGTGTATATTGGTCCAGATCTAAGCATCCTCTTCTGTTGTTCAATTACAGAATGCATAGAATCCCCTTCATTTTGAGTGTGACCCACAATAAGAAATTTATGTTCAATTGTTGGAATATTAAAATTTTGAACTGCATAGAGATATAAACTTGCCATTCCCTTATTCTTATTCTGACCACAGCAGTTGTTAGAATAAAATACAACAGTTTTCCCTACGCAGTATTCTCTGATGTACATAAGAACACAGCTACCAATCTCATTTACACCTCTTTTAGCCACAGAGTCATTCCAGAAGTAGCACATACCATGTTTGTTCGTAGTATTGTAAACAGTGAAATTGTAACAATTGAGTTTTCTTTTATAATATAGAACTGAAATGTCTCCACATGGTGCCTGAAGTACTGCTTGTAAATCATAGCATGCTACCAAAATATTTTGAGATTCTCTTGCTGCTTTTATATCATTATTTTTTTCTAATCTGCTCAATTCATTTTGTTGTATGTGGAGTTTGTATTTACTTTTAAGCCCTTCATCTGGATCATTAGTGTTTTTATAGCTCTCACATAAACAACATTGATCTTTCTTCGGGGAAAAGAAAGATATATTAAATTCTGTGGAAAAAACTTTTTCATACATACATTTTTTAGCACATTCTTTCCCAAGAGCTTTTGGTGCTGAGTGTATAAATGATACATTTCAGACAGTGTCAAACTCCCATCCAAATACTCTCGACTACTTTGAGCACGGAGGTAGTGTGACTCAATGCGAGGGAATGATCGGATATGATTTCTAATGTCATTTTTTACAGCTTCAGAGATTTTCCTTTGGTTACCATGTGAACCTCTCCTTTCTTTTTCTAAAACCCCACTCCTATCCAGTTTTTTAAAAGCATTCCTAATAAATTTATCTCCTATGTCAACTGTTTTCATAAAATAGTCCTTGCAAACCCTTATTTTTTCCTCACCAACTGTAAAATAATATGCAGTGTTATATCCTCTCTTACTCCCTTCTGTGTTTAACCTATACTTTGGAATCACTTGACTACTGTTAGCTACAATGAAATTTCTCTGTAAAGCATGGTCTGTTAATCTCCAATATGACCTGTGGATACCATTCTGTTCATGTACAGATATTTTTGATGGGCACTGAAGACGACAAGCTTTCCCACAAACTCCTCTTATTGCACGAGCTGAAACAACTTTATTTGTTGCTGTTAAATATTCTTCACCAGAATTAACTTTTTTTTTTAAGTTTCTTTTCCACTGGCTCTCATTCCGTTTTCTTTTACGCGACTTAACATCATTTAAACTACAATCATTGTAACATTGTCACTTGGTCTACTACTGCTGCTGCTGTTGCTGTTACTATTACTACCACTACTATAATTGTTATTATTACTACTAATCCTACTAATATGGTCAGTAACATTTTCTTTACTAATAACTAGTGATTGTTCAGCATTTTTTTTTAGTTTTTTTATCTTTAGATGTGCAGACATGATCAATGACTTCCACCACGCTTATTTCAGAGAAATCATCAGATTCAGTTTCTAAACTTGAAGAATCACTAGGGAAGTAATCTGGATTATCAATAACTTCTTCATCTCTTGCCTCAGATGAGTACTGAAAAGAAACAAGTAATTCTTTTCAGACTGATGCATATTATTTTGTTTAATGGAGGTGATATTGCCTTCTGTCAATAACAAATATTATCATGCTATTAGTAAAATAAATAGTACACTTACACAAAATGAGGACTCTTCCACAATGTCATTAACTTGACCAAGATCTGTCAGTATGTTATCGTCCACTGGTATATTTGTTACTGGCATCAGTGTTGCATAAACAAGTGTTTCACTATTGCTTTGATTGCATTCTGTCCCATCGTGAACAGTACATTCATTTACTCTGGTGTTCTGAAAGCAAACAAATAACCATAAATGAAACTATAAAACCATGAATTTCTACATAAAATAGAATTAGTTCAAAATAATTGTTTTTTATGAACAAATTAATAATAAACCTCACACACAACTCAAATCACAAAATAATACTATCACCTCATGTCATACCATTATTCATAAATGACTTGACAGTATAAATTTAACACAGTTGGTTGTTCTAGTAAATTTTAACAGATAATAAAGGTTATTATACACAGTAAATTGAAAACAACTTTTCTTTACAAAACGTTTGCAAGTGAAAATTAAAAATGTACTCTTTAGCAAAGTACAATTACATTTTGAAATGACAATTTTGCATTTAGTAGAATACAGAACTAGTTTCAACTGAAAAGCAACAGTAAGATTAGGAAGTAAGTGTGAGTACGTAAGAGTATAATAAGGTTTGGAATTTTCTTTAAATTTCACAATAATGTTAAAAGAAATCTTCATAACACTAATGGAACATATAAAAACGAAAACTATAAATAATTATTGCATTAAATAAAATGTCGAAGCACACTTTGTGCTTTATAATAGGCCTTCTAATTAAAACAATGATTAATATTGATTTTAGATAAATTGCTAAAAGTCTATAATCCATTTTTAAAACTGTTGTAGAATGTCACCATTACATTAAAACTATTACTACTAAACATAACCTTAATTAAGCTTACCTTTTTATTTAGTAGTATCACGTCATGTTCCTTGGTGAAATTACAATTTTCATAACTATTTCTTATCTTCTGTTGTTTTTTTAGCACCATATCAACCATTTTAGCACTTCTAGACATCTTAATTCAATAATTATAACAAAAATCACGAGAAAAATATCACACAATCAACCTATTTTAGTTAGATAAACTAACCTCAAAGCACTGAAGTGGGCACATTGTTGATGTAGCACTAGGCCAATTTGTCAGTGCAATACAGCCACACCTGGAAATGAAGCCAAGTGCACCATATGACATGGCGGGTGTATACCATCCAATAGGGCCACAATTTAAAATGTGGCTGTATTGCATTATTTTTTTCAAAAAACCCAGTCAGTACCATAAGGACTTATCTCGAATAAATAATGAAAAATTGAAATTAGAGATATGGCTTTATTGCACAAGAAAGAATCAAGGAAAACAAACCTAATGTTGAGATAATACCAATTTCCATTTTTTTTGAGTTGTGGCCCTCTTGCATTGGGGGTGCGAAAGACTTCGTTCGCGTGGTCTTCAATTTAATGCGATAATATATTTAGAACAGAATCTATTCCATTGGGTTGCCATAGTAACCAGATCTAATAAGTTAGTTTTTTAAGACTCCAAAGGACCCCCCAGAGGATCGTATCGAAAAAACACCTGTCCTATGTTGGTTCTCCCGTTGCGTAAAATATTTGTGCCAAGTTTGCTTGAAATCGGTCCAGTGGTTTAGGAGGAGATGTGGAAGACCCCAAAGAACCCCCAAAAGAACCCCATCGAAAAAACACCTATCCTATGTTGGTTCTCCCTTTGCGTAAAATATTTGTGCCAAGTTTGGTTGAAATCGGTCCAGTGGTTTAGGAGGAGATGTGGAAGACCCCAAAGGACCCCCCGAAGTATCATATCGAAAAAAACACATATCCTATGTTGGTTCTCCCGTTGCGTAAAATATTTGTGCCAAGTTTGGTTGAAATCGGTCCAGTGGTCTAGGAGGAGATGTGAAAGACCCCAAAGGACCCCCGAAGGATCATATCGAAAAAACACATATCCTATGTTGGTTCTCCCGTTGTGTAAAATATTTGTGCCAAGTTTGGTTGAAATCGGTCCAGTGGTTTAGGAGGAGATGTGGAAGACCCCAAAGGACCCCCCAATGGACCCCGTCGAAAAAACACCAGTCCTATGTTGGTTCTCCCGTTGTGTAAAATATTTGTGCCAACTTTGGTTGAAATCGGTCCAGTGGTTTAGGAGAAGATGTGGAAGACCCCAAAGAACCCCCCAAAGGACCCCGTCGAAAAAAACACCTATCCTATGTTGGTTCTCCCGTTGCGTAAAATATTTGTGCCAAGTTTGGTTGAAATCGGTCCAGTGGTTTAGGAGGAGATGTGGAAGACCCCAAGAACCCCCCAAAGGACCCCATCGAAAAAAATTCATAAACCTTCGCAAGCGTGCGCACAACAACTCACCGAAGTTTCATCGCAATCGGATGAATGGTATAGGAACGCATACGGGACAAAGAAAGAAAGAAACAAACATTCATTTTTATAGATATAGATATGTAGTGTATACTAAAGTGCTTATTATCTTATAAAGTTACTTATAGATTTTGATAATTTTTCTGTTTTCCATTGTTTTTGTGTTCCAGGAGTTCGCTAACTGAAACCAAAACAGGTTATTTTTCTCATCTTAAGTATTCAAATAATCTATCTTCTGTAAACATTATAAATATTAATTTCGATTATCTGATGGTTATTGGTTTTGCATATTTATTCAAGTTTTACTAAAGTTTATTGACATGTTTTAAATTATTCCTTTAGCAGTGGTTCTTTTAGTTGTTACTGGTCTAGTAAAAGTTACATATTTTTTGCAAAAAACTTATAAAGTACCAATTACATTATACTTATATACAAATTACAAGTACAAATAATTGTTCATCTTCAAATGGGGAATGTTTTCAATATTATTTTCTAGTACGTCATTACTCTCAGATTCAAAACAGAAAAGTGTTACCCACTGCATGTTGAATATTGTTACGTAATACGGAACTTTCTACAAGTTTATCGAATGTTCCAGTGGAATCCAGCTGTAATGTGTCTGTGCGTACATAATGCTGCTACTTTGCGGTGAAATACAATTACGCGTCAACTATCAGACCATGCCGGTCCGCGCCTGCTGTGTGTAAGGCCGCAACCAATTATGTTCTGGTGTTTTCTAGTAGCATTATTGACGCGGAGTTAGCGAACATTCTGGAACCTCAGCGGGGTATAAATATAAGTACTCAAGGACGTTCAGTTTAGTTTGAGTTGCGAATTATTGGAGTGCGGTTTGTAGTATTGTGGCGCAGTATTTCGTGTTTTATAATTGTGCGAGACTATTGTAATACAATTGTGTTTTATATCAGTTAACATTTTTATTCAGTGTGAATAATTTTTAATTGATTTGTTTTAAGAAACTGTCTTGTTAATTACAAACCGTTTAATTGTGATAAAGCTGGTGATTAGTGACGTAACTGGTGTCTTGTATTTTGTTTGCCACTGTACCATACGACGATCAGTAGACCGTCGTAACAATATGATTATAAAGTCAGTAAACAGTAAAATATAGTAGCATACTGTAGTGTCAGCTACTCCCTATTAAAATAAATAAATAAAATAAATAAACCTCTGCTCCACAGTCCGTTAAGGACCAAGGCGTGCCGCGCAGCTTTTTGTGTTAGTGTGACGGTGTATGGCTAGTACTAAGCGCCACCAGCCGCTAGTTGCGGTATTCACGGCCAGGAGGCGGCGCTGTTATCTCAGCGCCTACTCAGTTTGCCTCACGACGCTGAGTGCGCGCCGTATGGAGCCTCCGCCGGGAATTGAACCCGGGACCACGAGCGCATCAATCGCCCGCGTTAGCCACTAGACCACCTGGAGGCTCTACTCCCTATTAAAGGATTGCTTAATAACTGGAAACTCAAAAAGAAGCAAATTCATAAACGATTTAAATTAAATAGTATATTTTTGTGGAGACATATGAATCAAAACAAGACAAACGAGGACGTTAATCCACAGAAAAACCTGGATTATCATTTGGAAACCTTGGGCTTAAAATTTTTGATTTAATACATAAAGCTCTGTGCCTTCTGCAGGCATACAAATTATAATTTTTTACCAAAATTAAAAATATGTTGGTCAATTAGTTACATAGAACTTAAGAAATATTAAGAGCTAAGAAGTACTTAGAGCGCACATCGCTCAGAGACTAACACAACTACATTGCTAGAACCGTATTCCAATACTTAAAGTAATTCTAATGAGATCCAATTTTTCATGATCTGATCATGAATGGTGTCTATAGGCACATTTTTTGATAAGAAGTCTTATTTTGGTATCAAAGATGTCTCGTCACGAATTTTTGTTAAATCGCTTGTAAAACATCTGCAACATATATATTTGATAAATAAAGTTGATTAAATCGGTTCGTTGTTACATTCCAATTAACGAGGGTTTAAAGCAGATGGTATTTGGGAAGGGAAGTGATTCTGTTTGGGCGACGTTTAATGTGAAAACGATTAGCAAGAACCATTCTAGTCCAAAATAGTAATGTACACGGAAGTCATTAATTGACAAAAAAATGCATTCATAATTTTAAAAACTAAATAAAAATCACGTAATAAATTTGTAAGAAAAACAGAAGTTAAGCGTCCTGATGATAAAATCGTTCAAGCGTTCATAGAATATTGTCACAGGCTTTACATTCCATCTGAACAAGTTGCAGGTCATTCAGAAAGTTCAACCTCAATAATCATCTAATGCGACGAAAATTTTGTGATCGAATGCTCGGAAAGATAACGAAGATGTCAAACTCAAACTATGGGTCTCGGATGAAGCCCATTTCTTCCTGAATGTCTATGTGAAGAAGCAATACATTAGTTTTGGTGTCAAAAAATCCTAAGGAAGAAATCGCCAACGTTCCTGTTGCTAAGCTGCGTCAAACCATACAAAGTGCAAGTTGGAGGCTGCGGGTATCTGCGCACGAAGGGAGCTTATCTAAAAGACGTCATCTACACAAAATGAATTAGATCTATATTTCCTTAAGTGGCATACTTTGTACTAGTAAAATACACGAGTGAAATTGTTATCAAATAATTTATTATTTGCAATATTTATTTCCCAAAATTTCTAGTTTCTCTAAGACACTCTGTAGGCCTACAAAGTATTTTTCTGAATAGATTATGTTTCTCTAGAAGTACACACTTTGTTTCTAATAAACATTTTTCTGATTAAAGAAAAACTAAATTTTGTAATTCACACACTTGAGTATATTTATAAATATATTTAATTATATTTAAAACTTGATTTAAACATTCGATTTTAAAATTAATATATTTATTCCTTTAATTACAACATGTTTCTAATGTTGTAACGGAGTATACGGAGAAATTATGTTGAGTTTTGTTAAGGAAAATGAGCAACATCGTTATGTAACATGTGTCCGGACAGATGCAGTCAACATAGTACTGTACTTTCACTAGTTATAGTTTTACTGCTTTCAATGTAACAGTATGTTACACGAAGCGGTTTATAGTTTATGCACTTTGTACAACTCTGGTTTTATGTTCAGAATATGTAAACATTGTGCCACTAAGGCGAAAGATTCCTACTTCCTCTCTCTCCACATCTCTCTCTCACTCTCTCTCTCTCTCTTTCTCTCTGTCATTCTCTCTCATATCTCTCTTTTGCTGTATGTGTGAATGAGTGTGTGGTATTCTTACAGTTGTGAGTGAAGAGACAATGTTTTAATATTTTATATTCGTAAAGCAAATGCGGATGTTTACTGGTTTATAATTCAAGAAGAGACAAATAAAAACTATGAAAATATGTGTTGAAAATTATGTTAAAAAACTGTGTTAAATATAATATAGCTTTAGGTACTGAAACAAAGCTATTCTCGAAACTGTCCTTCTCGGTCTGCTAACAGTGTACATCAGTACGTTACTTTTAATTTTCTCACCTTGGTTTTTAAAATTATTATTATTTATACAAATTTAAAATAGCCTATATAAAGTTTTACATATAAATCGTTTTTGCAAATGCGAAGATTTTTCTAGTTATCATACTTTATATTGTTTCTTGTTTCAGTAGTGTACGATTGCACACAGGGTGGGTATTTAACATAATTCATTTAAAGTTTACAGAGCTTGTGTACTTTACGAATTATTTATAATGTAGTCGCTTTGTATAAAAACGCTGTGTTTAATACATTCTTTCAGTGGATTAAGATTGACTGGTCATGGTAATCAATTCTAATGTTAAAGGACTGTGCAGTTCTGCTGTTAATATTTGAATATTTCCTTGGTATTTATCAGTAAAAGGACCGCGGTCAATTGCGACCGAGGTAAAAATTTGAACCGGTCAGTTCAGACCGCGGCGAAAATTTCAACCCGGTCAATTGCGATCTGGCCAATTGCAATTGAAAAAGATCGTCCTATCAGCTACAGGGACAGACTGCGTCTATCAAGCGTGTGACAGGTGAAGGCTCACGCCTGGAATGGTAACGTGCACGGCTGATTCAATGTTGACCAATAAATTTTCTCTGTGCATATTTACTCTACACCTACTCAACCCACATGTGACACACCTCTGAGCTCGCTTTTCTCGCCCTCTATAGGCCCTACATAAGCTATTTATCAAGTTATGGGTTACTAAAAATATCACTCTTGTGTCACAGACATCGAAGTATTAGATCGCAACGCTTGGGCCTTTTAACGTACCGTTCCTGCTCGCTCCGCTGGCAGCTAAGAGAATATCACTTGTGCGTCTTAACCTAACCTAACATAACAAAAATACTGGAAGAAAAAGATTATTACTCTCATAAATAAAAATGTTACAGAATTGAAACCTCATCGAAGTTTGGAACAAAAACGTTTCTATCAGTTGCTGCTGAAAGGTTCGGACCGTTGCGACCAACTGAAAGTGCAAGGCGCAATTGGCTGGGTAAGAAAAGGTATAAACGTCGTTTCATCCCAATTGGCCGAGACCACAGTACAAGTAATACTCAGTACATCCCTATACCTCTTTAGTTTTACGATATTTCATTAATATTAGAAGAGGATATTTATATTTTTTAAACATCATTATACAGCAATATAATTAATACTGTTGTAGTTCCAAGTTGGTAGATAATATAATTATTGTAATTTCGTGAGTACTCTTTGCCCTCGTATAAGCTGCGTAAGCTTAGATTTTTAAGGTTAAACAATTAAAAAATATCGGTATGGAGAACCATACATGACTTCCATGTTCTAAGATTTATATTTAAAATCATATTCGAAATGAAATATTTCCATAGAAACTACTTCTTTCTACTTATTGCTTCAGCCTTAAACCACAGTACTGTGGTCACTAATGTTTACCACCTCACATTTTCGCACTCGATTTTCACTGAGATGGAAGTCGATGGCACTGCCGAAAAGTCTGGTTTTGCAGAAAACATTGGACTACGGCTAAACAGCCCGGGAAGGAATTTTAACAAAGAACTACTTCTTTGTTGCCGATAACGTAGTACACATAAAAAATTCTCCCCTCCCCCTTCAACTACAATTTTCATTTATAGACAATTACCCCCACCCCGTTCACCTAACCTCTTCATTTATAGATATTTCATCTACGTTTCTACAGTGGATTATTATGAGCTTCTTATCAAGATACTTTATTTATCAAAATTAAGTACTTTACTCTTGTTAAAACATAAAACGTTGCAGGTAAACTACCCCTTTCTCTAAACCGATCTTCACCAAAATCAATAGACATTCAGTCCTCTACAATGCAGGGATGCATGCAAAAAAATATTTGATTCTGTTTCAATTTGCGGCAGTTATCGTTCGTCATGGAAACATTTCTCTTGTTACAACATAACATGTTTCAGGTAAACTACCCCTTTCCCTTTACCGATCTTCACCAAAATCAACAGGCCTTGAGTTCTCTACAATTAATGAATGTATGCAAAAAACTATTTGATTCTCTTTTGAAGTTACGGCAGTTATCGTTCGTCATAGAAAAAATTACCCTTGTTAAAACATAAAAAGTTGCAGGTAAACTACCCCTTTCTCTAAACCGATCTACACCAAAATCAATAGACCTTCAGCCCTCTACAATTCAGGGCTGTATGCAAAACATTATTTTATTCTGTTTGAATTTGCTACTCTTATCGTTTGCCATAGTAAATACCCTTGTTAAAATATAAAACGTTGCAGGTAAAATACCCCTTTCCCTTAACCGATCTTCAACAAAATCAAGAGACCTTGAGATCTGTATAACTCAAAAAGGTATGCAAAAGAGTAGTTGATTCGGTTTGAATTTACGGCAGTTATCGTTCGTCATAGACAAAATTAACCCTTGTTAAAACATAAAATGTTGCAGGTAAACTACCCTATTCCCTTAACCGATCTACACCAAAACCAGCAGGTCTTGGGAACTCTACAGTTGAGGGCTGTATGCAAAACATTGTTTGATTCTGTTTGAATTTGCGGCTGTTATCGTTTGCCATAGAAAAAAAATTACCCTTGATAAGAAAAACGTTGCAGGTAAACTACCCCTTCCCGTTAACCGATCTTTACCAAAAACAATACATCTTGAGCACTCTACAAATCAGAGCTGTATGCAAAAAATTATTTGATTTTGTTTGAATTTGCGACTCTTATCGTTTGCCATAGAAAATACCCTTTTAAAACATAAAACGTTGCAGGTAAACTACTCCTTTCCCTTAACCGATCTTCACCAAAAACAATAGGTCTTGAGTATTTTACAAATCAGGGCTGTATGCAAAACTTATTTGATTCTGTTTGAATTTACGGCTCTTATCGTTTGCCATAGAAAATACCCTTTAGAAACATAAAACGTTGCTGGTAAACTACCCCTTTCCCTTAATCGATCTTCACCAAAAACAGTAGGTCCTGAAAACTCTACAATTCAGGGATGTATGCAAAAGAGTAGTTGATTCTGTTTGAATTTGCGGCTGTTATCGTTTGCCATAATAAAAAATTACCCTTGATTAAAAAAACAAACCGTTGCTGGTAAACTACCCCTTTCCCTTAACCGATCTTAACCAAAAACAATAGGTCTTGAGTACTCTACAAATCAGGGCTGTATGCAAAAAATTATTTGATTCTGTTTGAATTTGCAGCTCTTATCGTTTGCCATAATAATTACCCTTGTTAAAACATAAAACGTTGCTGGTAAACTACCCCTTTTCCTTAATCGATCTTCACCAAAAAGAATAGGTCCTGAAAAGTCTACAATTCAGGGCTGTATGCAAACAATTATTTGATTCTGTTTAAATTTGCGGCTTTTATCGTTTGCCATAGAAAATACCCTTGTTAAAATATAAAATGTTGCTGGTAAACTACCCCTTTCCCTTAACCGATCGTCACTGAAAACAGCAGATCTTGAGAACTCTATAATTCAGGGTTGTATGCAAAAGAGTAGTTGATTCTGTTTGAATTTGCGGCTGTTATCGTTTGCCATATTAAAAAATTACCCTTGATAAAAAAAAAACCGTTGCTGGTAAACTACCCCTTTCCCTTAACCGATCTTAACCAAAAACAATAGGTCTTGAGTACTCTACAAATCAGAGCTGTATGCTAAAAATTATTTGATTCTGTTTGAATTTGCGGCTGTTATCGTTGCCATAAAAAAATCTAAAGACAGATAGACACATAGACACACAGACAATTTTCGAAAAATGACTTTTTTCATGTTTTGAGTGTCGTACAATCAGAATCTGCAATACTCTCGAACACGATTTTTTTTGCCATCACCATACTTCCATTTCCTTAAGGAACATGGTAGTAAAACTTGTTAAAAACATATTTTTAACAATTGAATACGTATTTACAAATTTCAACTACACAAATTAAAGTACGTATGTATATGTATGTGATATCTTGACATGTCCTCAGTGACGCTACAGATTCAATCTTATTTCCCATAACGAACAACACGACAATGAAGCAATACACCGGTATTAATGAACATTCCGCTGTCTTAGCTTCATTAAATTCTGATTTTATTGACTTTCAGTATTTTCTGTCACGTTTTATTGTGAGAAATGTGTATTAGAATTCTACTACTTAAAGCAAAAAAAAAAAGACAACTAGTACAATTTACCATTGCTTTCGTCAGCAGAGCTCTTATGGTCGTCATCGCTTTTCCAGCTTTCCCATGTAGCATCACTTTTCATCACATCAATTTTATTGTGGATAAGCAAAACTTTTTGAAGCTTTTCTGAACCAGTGCGAGTGAAATGCGTTCCCAAGCGTCCTTTATCTATGTACACAGAATAACAACATTTGTAAACATAAGCACACACACACACACACACACACACACACACACACACACACACACACACACACACACACACACACACACACACACACACACACACACACACACACACACACACACACACACACACACACACACACACACACACACACACACACACACACACACACACACACACCCACACACACAAATCCATATACAGGGAGAGAGAGAGAGTTAGAGATAGAGAGATAGATAGGTAGAGACAGGTAGATAGATAGATAGGTAGAGAGAGAGAGAGAGAGAGAGAGAGAGAGAGAGAGAGAGAGAGAGAGAGAGAGAGAGAGAGAGAGAGAGAGAGAGAGAGTCCTTCCATCTTAATTATAGTTTCCGTACATTCTGAACATCAAGCTACAGCGTATACTAATGGTTTCGTGTAATTTACTTAAACTAGATAAAGTACAAATAGCTTCGTTTAATTTTAGTGTTAACGTTGAAATTACTGAAAACTGTAAACTAATATATTGAAACTACCGCAAGTTTTTCACTATATATCTGAACAGGTGTTACAGATGATCTGCTTCGTTTCGCTTAACAAAACTTAAATTTATGTTTCGTTAAAACTGCTGCTTGTCGTTGTTGCTGAAAAAAATTGTATTGTGACCAACTTTTTTCTACAGTCGTTCACCAGTCCTTTCTATAATGGTGTTTCTTTCTCTGTGCTGGTGCGAATGTACGTGGTAAATATTTTTGGTTACGTTTTCAATATTGACTGTTTTAATAATAGTGTCGGTTTTGTATAGAGCTGATTCTGTTTTCGGTTTTATATTTGTGAATAAGTTGGTTTTCCCGGATTTCACAACAATACATTTGCGTGGTACATGCTTTATTGGCGTCATGTTATTATTGTCTGGGAATTCATGGAATTCATGTTGTGTAGGTCTATTTATGACAAGTGTTGTTTAAATTAGTTTTGTTAAGCTTTGGTTTTCTAAATATATATGTAAATATTCAAATTAAATTGTTTTAACCATTTTTCTTGGTCTACATAAAACTTGTTGAAATCTATATAAATTTAATTCACACACACACACACACACACACACACACACACACACACACACACACACACACACACACACACACACACACACACACACACACACACACACACACACACACACACACACACACACACACACACACACACACACACACACACACACACACACACACACACACACACACACACACACACACACACACACACACACACACACACACACACACACACACACACACACACACACACACACACACACACACACACACACACACACACACACACACACACACACACACACACACACACACACACACACACACACACACACACACACACACACACACTTTGTGGTAACTAAATAGCCTATAAAACTATACGGGTCGAACAGGACTGATGTCTCAGCTACATTGTAATGGCTTAACGTTTAATGCGACAGGAACAATACTCAAGTCTCTGTCTGTGTCTCCCTCCCTCTCTCTCTCACTCACTCTCTCTCTGTATGTGTGTGTGTATGTGTGCGAGCATGAGTGTGCGTGTGCATATATGTAGATATGATATGTATCTATATAAATAGATATATTTAATATTTATAATGAATTTACCTAAAGATTTATGCGTTTAGGTGTTCAAAATAACGTTTTTCAGTTGTTTTTTGTTTGTCCTATGTAATATCTAAACGCATACAAACAACCAGAAATATATAAATCTAATTTGGCCACACATGCAATAAACACTGGTCATGAATTCCCAGACATAACCAACATGACACTAATAAAACACATACCACACAAAGGCACCATAATGAACATTTGGGAAAATTTACAAAATTTACTATTTTGTCAGCGTAATATTTGTGTCCCATTACTTTCTTCCGTGGTGTTAATTCTTATATATATATATATATATATATATATATATATATATTGTAAGGGTACATATCTTCAACATGCATTAATGAAGCAACATGATAAGAATAATGCACTAAATGATTAACTCTATGAATAAAAAGGGATGAGTCAGAGATGAAGGAATGGGTAATTAACATAATTATGCGATCAAACAAATAAAAGTAATAGTAAAAGTAACCTCTGATAAGAGAAATGTAGCAAGCAACGAAGCAAACGTTGAAAACAATAGTACAATGCGATGTAACCAAAATAACCCAATAGATATGGTAAGCGAATAAGTAGAACCAGCCCCAATACCAGTGAAAGGATATGTCAAAACAAACATGGTAAGTGAATAAGTAGAACCAGCCCCAATACCAGTTATAGGATATATCAAAACAAACAAAATAATTGAGAAGCTAGAACCAGCCACAACACCAGTGATTGACCAAATCAAATGAAACCAAAAAAGAAGGTGAGGACCAAAATATAAATGAAATAAAATGAAAAAAGAAATGAAAGGACACAAACAAATAATATAGAACAGAAAAAGGAGAAATGTTACACTCAAATAAAGTAGTGAAAAAGAAACCAATAAATTATAAATGTAAGTAGTATCAAACAAATAAGCAATGTAAATGATAAGTGTTAAAATTCAATAACTTAGAGACAAACAAAGTACACTAACCAAATAAATAGAGAGTAACTATTATAAATCACTCTAATATGACATGAACTTGTTAACAGTATAATTAACCAATGTAAAGTGAGAGATAGAGAGATAGAGAGATAGAGAGATAGAGAGATAGTGAACACGAGTATGTGAGAAAGAGAATTTGATGTTAGGTAAAACCCACTAGTAACACTTAAATAAAACATAAAAAGTGCAAAGTGACAGTGTAAAACCCCCAAAATTAAATAGAAACCCTATTGATAGGTACGAACACCTAATAATCAGTGACAAACACTAAAGATTTATTGGTGAGATGTGTTATTAAATAAGGATTTTGTTATTATTAGTAGTAAGATTAATTATAGATAAGGAATACAATGGTATTCAGGGAAGGAATCCCATGGAGAGTCAAAATGTTGGCGTTACCATGGATAGAAGGTAAAATTTATTTTAGAAAGAATAGGATAAAGAATGTAAAGACAAATTCAATAAACATCCTATGTTTTAAGGGAGAGTTAGTTAAGTAAAGTTAAATGGTGTGATGATGTTTATCACCTAGAAGTAAATAAGAAATAACAAATGTAAACAAGAGTAGTTTAATAACAGTTAAAGAATTGTTTGATTAAGTTTAAGTATAGGAATATGGCTGAAGAGTTATACAGACCATAAACCTAAATGTTATGTTATATTTGATAGAGAACAGTAAATAATAGCCAAATTATAAACAATGGCAATATGAATAAGAAAAAAGATAAATTAATATAAATCTAATAATACTGAAAAGGCAGTTAGAAAACAATAGACAAACCAAAATATGGAAACTAATAAAGACATACGATTATAATAAAACAGAAAAAACTAGTGAGTAAGGACAGTAAGGACACACAGGCTACACGAAGCGTTTGTAACACAGTGACGCATTCAACGTGCGATTAAATAAACACACACGCAAACGAGATTTGTTACTAATTAACACCGACGAGCGAACCTTATTACAATATATGTATATATATATTGCAACGATACAACTGCATAAGTAAATATAATATAAATTTGTGATGCCCCACGTTGGAAGCGATATTTCTTATGCAACGATACATAAAAATACATAAAAACGATACATAAAAATAGGCCTCACGTTCAAGAGCGACAAATTACGTAACAATATAACATTTAAATTGGGTTTCAGGTGTATCTGTAATAAGAACTCTATGTAACTTGTAACGGTATTTCAAATTTATTTGATATTAATAAAATTGTGCACATGGCACTTACTTCGACCTAAAAAATTTCGTTATTATTTCGTTATTATGCCGTAAGGCTTATGCTATATACATCCTTACTGACTAAATATTCTATTCTACTAATTATTGTATTAACGAAAAATCTCATTTCCAGACTACTCAGTCAATTAGTGTGTTTCAAAATATCAATATTTAAATATTTTCTTATATATTGCAATGTAACTCAAAAATATCAATAGTTACTGAATTTATCTTTTGTTTCTCAGTACTGATTTATATCGAAAGCTAATTTTTACTTAAATGCTTTGTATTATTTTCATTTCAATACTAATTTGAGCTCTTGTTTACGTTAATCTTATTTCAATAACATCTATGATTTTAATTCAAATTTTACAATAAACATTGACTCTTACTTTTAAATAGAACAAGAATGTCCTTAATTGTCTTTACGTTAATTGTTGGATTAAGAGATAAATAAGTTGTTTATCACCTCATCGTCGTCAATCATACTCAATCATTGGATCCCTCTGTAATCGTCCTCGTCTCGAACTTCAGCATCACTCTAAAAATTGTTTTTTTTACAATCCAGTTACATAACATGTCTGAAATTGTTTCTGGGTTCAGTTCCCCCACTCCTTGTCAATTTCGCTATTTCTTATATTTCTGCGAATTGCAGAGTCCTGTAAGTATACTCTTATACTTATCTTATAACTATTTTTACAACACATGTTCTCTGTAATTTTGGACACTGCAACTTAACCCTTTCGCTCTGTACACAGTTATTTCACTATTACACTCGTACGGTGTGGCACTTTCACATGGTTTTCGTACACAGTATTTAGTAAATTTTCTTACATTTTATTGTGTTTTTGGATTTTACTTCTTAATTATAGTTTATGAATAATTACGGAAAAACAGTAATTATACAATTATTCATCTTGGGGTGGTAAACTCGCCTGCATAGACCTGCGTTCACACACACTAGCAAAATACTGGTGTACACACTTTCAGTTACATTTGTGAGTGTGTGCACGTCGATTCAGGTCGAAACACCTGTTCATATTTTTGTCTGAGCCAAGCTTGCAATCCCTGACATGCTTATTTCTAATACATTATTAATTATTTACAGTTTATTAGGTATATTTAAATTTTTATATTCAATGCTCAGTACATCACTTATTTGTACTGTCGCATTATCCCTCTGCTTGGTAACAAAAAAAATTTTTATTAATTTATTTATTAAAATTTTTTTTATTATTATTATTTTTACACTTGTAAAAAAATGTAACAAATAATAAAGAATAATATTCGTCATTTCACCCTTAATTGGAGTGTATACAAATGTCTTACCTCCCCTCTTTATACGCTCACTGCTCGTGACCTTGTAGTAGGGTGGCTTCAACAAAGAGCTGATCTGACTGATTTCATTGACCTCGTTGTTTTCATGTGTAGAACTTCCTAATTGACGTTGCGTGGAATTTACCAATTTCTTTCTTCTGTATCTCATCATATACGATGAAAGTGTTTTGTCCTACTCGCTGTCTTAACGGATACGGTCCATTATAAAGTCTGAAGAATTTCTTCGCCGTATTATCACTCCGTTTTCCCACTGGATTAGCTTTGAGTAGTACACTTTCTCCCACGTTGAATTGTTGTAGCTTGTGAGTTAGATTAAATCTTTCTACTCTCTTGTTACCTCTTTCTCTTATCCGATAAGATGTGTATTCAATTTTCACACTTATTGGTACAGGTATATTTTGGTTATTAGGTTTGTTTATATACTTAGTCCAAAATCTGTTTGGCTTCTTATCTTCTTCTGATTCCATTGGAGTATACCCTGTTGCTTCACTATAATTTTCGTTGATGGCTTTTTCAAGAAATGGTAAATATTCTGCCCATTTTTTGTGTTGTTCATGGTAGTATATTCGTAAATATTTACCTAATTCTTTGTTAACTCTCTCAGAAAGGTTTCCTTGAGGATGTCTTATGGATGTAAGTACTGGTTGTATTCCATTTTCCCTTAACGTCCTCTCCCATTTTTCACTCTGGAATTGTACACCTTGATCACTGAGTACCTTCTTCATTTTTCCATATGACGGAATATATTTCTGCAGTAGTATCTTTAGAACAACTTTGGTTGTGGGTCGCATAATTGGGTACAGTCGGACTGCCTTGGAAAACACATCGATACATACCACTATGTGCTTTATACCTCGACTTGATCGTGGTAGTGGTCCCAGAAAATCCACTGCAATTAGCTCTCCCTTGTTTCCCTTTTGGATGCTCTGCATTTCTACGTATGTGTGTAAATTCGGTCCTTTCGCCGTTTGACACTCATAATACTTCTTTACCTCCTTCTAATCTTCCTTAACTCTTTTCTTAACATGACATTACTTTATCTAATACATTACTTATACAATACATTAACATTCATTACCTTTTATTACATTTCTTTAACATTACCTTTCTGATCGCTACTACTTTCTTGAAATACACTTCCGTAACAGAATACTCTTTTAGCTTTGTAGTGTGTCGCATGATCGGTTACAAAGGAACTGTCTTGGAAAACAACGATATATTTTCTCGAAGTATTTAATCCTAAGTAGTTTCTGCCCTTTTTGACTTTTCACTCTTGCTTTCTTCTGTGTCCTTGTATCTCCATTAAGTTTTCGCTTGATCAGTCGTTCTAACAATTATGGCAATTATTTTCCATTCCTAACCCTTTCTTCATATTAATAACAACAATAGCATCTTTTACCATTACTTTCTTAAATATTTCTCTACATTATCCTTCCTTACCATTAATAATACATTTCTTAATTATACTCTCTTATATTATTATTAATAATTAACAGTAATATTTTTTTTTCATTTAGAAATAATTATTTATTTTCGGGTATTGAGTTCGGTTCGGTGTGTCGTTAGAACTGACACCCCTCTTTTATAACAATTGGTTGTTGTACACAGGAAATTTATTGTGCTCACCCTCGCGACAACTTTCCATTGTATTACTGCGACGTTAGTGTGCGTGCTTACCGTGTGAACGTTTGTTTTGATCGTATAAGCCACCTGTTCGTCGCTGCGTTGAATTGTTGCTGCCTTTATCGTGCGATCCATTTGTTTATAGGGTTAAAACTTTATCCTCCCTCTCTTTCTCTCGTAACGGTCGCATTCCATAATTCTCTCATTCTCTCCGCGTAGCTGCTTTTGACGAACGCATTTTTTACTAGTTCGTATGCGTTTTGCTCTCGTGCATCGCCTATAATAATCTTTGTAGTTTTTATACCTACAGTTATATTTACCAAAATTGTGTGTAGTGTTTCGTCTATATAATTTATTACGTCTCTTGTTAGGCCTACAGTGATATTTATCTCTGTAAGTGTTAAGTGTTTCATATGTGTCATCTTGTGTGACTTACTATTGTGTGTGTTTCACACTTGGAATATCGCTATTAATAAGGTACGTTTTATTAACCTTAATTTGCTTCTCTTCCTTAATGTTAATTACTTTTTTATATTTATCGGTAGTAATTACACACGTATTTTCAATTAGTATGAATTCTTCGCATATTATCTCCGTTTGTTTATTAATTATTTCACAGACATTTACTGCGATCGTGTCAATACGTAAATTTGTATTAACAATTTTTTTTGTTAACAGTGCATTACTGTCGATTATACTTTGTTTTATTTCAAGATTATCAATTTTTAACTCTTCTAGACTTTCTGAAATTTTTATGGTGTCTTGTCTAAAATTTAAAGTTTGTTCTTCTAATTGTTTCTTATTAGATTCTTTTAATTCGTCTATTCTAGCATTTAAATTTTCTGTCTGTTGTAGCGTCACAGAACGTTCCATAAAAAGAAATCATTTATATAGTAAGTTAGCATAGGAGGAAAGTGAAGTGAACAGTATCGAACCCAAGTAGTCCCAAAAAATTGTGTAATTTTGTATAATAATTATTTCTATCAACTTGAAAAAACGACCAAACTATGACTAAGACAAAACCCCATACATATTATTAAAGTGAATAAGAGTGAAAAAACCATAAGACACTATAAGAGAGAGAAATAATGTCAGAATCCACCAGAATGAAGTCAATAATTATTAAGTTTTATAACTATGAATATAGTATTAAAAACTATTTTTTGTGAATAAATGGACAGGATCCATCCTTATATTATGTGATGTAAATAAAATAAATGTATTAAATGACTTAAATACATTATTAGAAAGAGTTTAAGTTAAAATAAAAATTGTATATTTGCAATGACAAAAAATATTAATGTGTTGGATTTGAGACCATACACCAAGATTTCATGAAAAAATTAATTATTATCAGATTTAAATAAAAACTATATGTAATTGTCAAGCAGACAATAGTGAACAATTTATTTTAAATAAAGGAAGCTATCAAGTGAATAAAAAGCAGCCAAAATAGCCAAAAACAGTGTTAACTAAAAACATGTAATAGGCATCTAATATTGTATAATTTATGAACTTAATGTTGCCAAAATGCAACCAAACTGTATTAGAAAGCTGTAATATGATATAAAGCAACTATACTAATATACCTGACCAACTTTAACATTGTAATAGTCAAGTCAGCAAAATATTTACTAATACCATGTATGGCTGAAGCCAATTATCCAGTACAAAAGAATCATATCTGGCTAAAATACTTACATAATACTAACAAAAATAAGATAGAAAGGTACAATACATCAAAATACCTTAATAAGAAATAAACTCAGTTGAAAGTAAAATCAATTCTAAAAGAATTTAACTAATTAGAGTGAGATTTGTCACACCATAAAAAATGACATCTCAAGACAATCAATGATGCTATGTCATCTTGTGATAAATATAATATATGTACAAAGTAACCAGGTATCAAAAAAGATAGACAAAATAATAAACTCTGTGTGTATAGTGGTGAAATAATACATATATTAAGGAAAAAGACTAATCATTGTATTAGAAAACTGACAAGAACCTAGGCCATGAGCAGAGGCCATATAAAATTGTATTTATTTGTGTTTTATTGATGTTAAAATTTGTTTATTTTGTTGTAGGAGAGTAGTAGTAGTAGATGTCCAGCTTGTGAAGGGAACTTTATAACTCCACAACAATTTTTATTATAAATATTGAGTTTTTAATGACTACAACTCAAGGTGAAGGTTGTATATTGTAATGTTTTTTAGACTTAAGTTAATTAGATACCAATCATATTTAGTATCGCTAGATTCAGTTAAAAACAAGGAATTTAAATACATTAATGGCATACAAATTGTAAGTACTAATGTGAAACTGTTTGATAAATACCAGTGTAAATTTTGAAATATCCATTGTATGAAGAATAAGAAATTCGTTCTAAAAGCTTCTACGGAAGTGAAAATTGTTCTATGACATTCCATTTCGTTTATTCTCGAACAATCTAGAAAGAATTTTACACAAATATACCGGAAGTCGACGAAAACAGTCATCCCGATTTAGTATAAAAGCGAGACAAAATTCGAACAAAAAACACTTGAAAACTGAACGCCAGAACTGATGCATATCACACAACACTGATCAACGCAGCTAAGGCGAAACCGAGAGGCGAGAAATCGACAAGACACGGCAGGAAGGCTTTTCCCGTACATAGACATACCCGACTGACTTAACCTCAACGAGAGTCGCCAAAAAATATCGCTGAAATAGAGCAGCGATACGGCAAATTCTAATAGAAAGCACGCAGCCAGAACGTCGACGGCCCAGGAGGGTCCCAACATTTAATAGAGAACGAATTCTGCTGTGTTCGCATTGACTGACTAACGTGACAAATAATTCCCCCGAACGTAAACAAACAATACATCTAGCCTTCCTCAAAACTGCATGGGGATCAGCGCTGCGGTGGCAGATTTTTGAATCAACGCTAAGCAGATGATTCGTAGTGGCGGCGTTTGAACGAGATTTTACTGCCAAACGTTTTGACAAAAAGTGCGGAAAAAGTAACGATCGAAAAAATTGACTTTAAATAGATTCAGTGTACACCCGAAGAGGCGAGATCGAGAAACTACCCGAAGGAAGTGTCCAGTGAGAGAATAAACGACCATTGGAACGTGAGTTTACCAAAATTAAAATCATTGTTACCTGGTTACATTTATCACACAGTTGTACTTTACACGCCACACATACACCTTCAAATCACTTAGTTTTTTCTTGTAAGGCATCTAATTGATATGTCTTGGTAGTTCAAAGGAGTCACGTCCTGAGATTAAAGTTTTTTCATATATTAAACTCATGCTTGTCAACTGAGTCAGAATCTGAAATACTAGCCGATACGTGATTGGACATATAAAAAAAAAATTGTCAATAATAATAACTTGTAAATTTTTTCTCTGCAATTTTATAATTTTTATGAATGATAGTCCTTCAGACGATTTGTTTGTTGTTTTTAAAGAACCATTAAACTTAACTGATTTTCAAAGCTAAACTGACTTGTTTAAATTTTTGTGTAGATTTAAAAATTTTATCAATCACATTTAATTTTTTCTTGGAACAAACGTTTCCAAGTGGCGCCCACAAAAAGCATAGTTTTAAGTTGTGTTACAGGACTACATCACTGCAGAGGATCCAGTCAACAGAGTAAGTAACAAAAGTGCGCGGAGGTAACGCCCGACATATTACAACACTTTACAAAACACACACCCCTTTCTTTTTGTTATACTGTTTATTTAAATTTTCTGTCTGTTTTGTGCTTAATTCATCGACCCAGGCACGCATCATCGTCTGGAATGCTTCTACGTCTAAATTTCCTGGAGTCGTCATGTTGAAGTATTATTAAAATATTTATTTAGTAGTAATTCTTTAACAATTATTATTGATAACCGTTCCCTACTTATTTATTTATTTCTTTATTTTTATTAATAGTTATTATTAATACTCATTACAGTTACACCTGTTACGTAGACAAACAATATTATTCGTGGGCGCCAGCTGTGTGATTACACAACAATTAACATTACATTCAGTTACTGTTTTACACAAATTTATGCATGTCGTGCCCCACGTCCAGGGCGACAAATTTATGCAACGATACAACTGCATAAGTAAATATAATATAAATTTGTGATGCCCCACGTTGGAAGCGATATTTCTTATGCAACGATACGATATACACAAAAATAGGTGTGTCCTGGCCTCACGTTCAAGAGCGACAAATTACGTAACAATATAACATTTAAATTGGGTTTCAGGTGTATCTGTAATAAGAACTCTATATAACTTGTAACGGTATTTCAAATTTATTTGATATTAATAAAATTGTGCACACGGCACTTACTTCGACCTAAAAAATTTTGTTATTATTTCGTTATTATGCCGTAAGGCTTATGCTATATACATCCTTACTCACTAAATATTCTATTCTACTAATTATTGTATTAACGAAAAATATCTTTTCCAGACTACTCAGTCAATTAGTGTGTTTCAAAATATCAATATTTAAATATTTTCTTATATATTGCAATGTAACTCAAAAATATCAATAGTTACTAAATGTATCTTTTGTTTCTCAGTACTGATTTATATCGAAAGCTAATTTTTACTTAAATGCTTTGTATTCTTTTCATTTCAATACTAATTTGAGCTCTTGTTTACGTTAATCTTATTTCAATAACATCTATGATTTTAATTCAAATTTTACAATAAACATTGACTCTTACTTTTAAATAGAACAAGAATGACCTTAATTGTCTTTACGTTAATTGTTCGATTAAGAGATAAATAAGTTGTTTATCACCTTATCGTCGTCAATCATACTCAATCATTGGATCCCTCTGTAATCGTCCTCGTCTGGAACTTCAGCATCACTCTCTCTTCTCCTCTTGTCCAGCGTCGACTTCCTCTCTTGTCCAGCGTCGCCTCTCTCTTCTCCTCTTGTCCAGCGTCGACTCTCTCTCTGTCCAGCGTCGACTCTTTCTCTCTCTCTGTCCAGCATCGTATCGCTCTCTGGAATTTCCCCTCGTGCTGTTTCGGACATCAGTTGATCTTCTTATGTGGATCTTCTTGTATAAATTTGTTACTACTTAAAAATTGTTTGTTTTACAATCCAGTTACATAACTGTATGTAACTGGAAGGATGAAATTATTTACAAAAATTTAAATATTCTGTGCGGACGGGCAGAAGCTCCCGCTGCACCGTGGATGATTTAAGAAAGAGAACCACTGTAGCTTGTGTGTCCTATTTATACCCATGTCTTGGTCAACACCTGCAGTGGTACGAAATCGACATGTCTGAAATTGTTTCTGGGTTCAGTTCCCCCACTCCTTGTCAAATTCGCTATTTCTTATATTTCTGCGAATTGCAGAGTCCTGTAAGTATACTCTTATACTTATCTTATAACTATTTTTACAACACATGTTCATTGTAATTTTGGACATTGCAACTTAACCCTTTCGCTCTGTACACAGTTATTTCATTATTACACTCGTACGGTGTGGCACTTTCACATGGTTTTCGTACACAGTATTTAGTAAATTTTCTTACATTTTATTGTGTTTTTGGATTTTACTTCTTAATTATAGATTATGAATAATTACGGAAAAACAGTAATTATACAATTATTCATCTTGGGGTGGTAAACTCGCCTGCATAGACCTGCGTTCACACACACTAGCAAAATACTGGTGTACACACTTTCAGTTACATTTGTGTGTGTGTGCACGTCGATTCAGGTCGAAACACCTGTTCATATTTTTGTCTGAGCCAAGCTTGCAATCCCTGACATGCTTATTTCTAATACATTATTAATTATTTACAGTTTATTAGGTATATTAAAATTTTTATATTCAATGTTCAGTACATCACTTATTTGTACTGTCGCATTGTACTAATACCTGAACAAATTCAAATACAAAACATGACACAATTTTAAAAGCACTCAATATCAAAAATACACAAAATGCTAATACATACACCACAATCACACACAATAATATCAATTTCAAGTACTAGAGCCCAACAGGAAACCACAATAACAACCAACCAACACACAAGTACTTCACTAGACACAAAATCAGGAAGGCTGAAGATGGGAACACAATGCTTCCCGAAACATGTTCAAAATAAGGAGAAAATATCTTGAGGTAAATTCATTATAAATATTAAATATACTATATACATCAAGAAACAGACTGTAGCAAAAAGTGTTTGAATAAATAAATATGTATACGTGCATACATACACACATACATACATACATACAAACGTTATATATAAGCGTCTACGACCGGCTTAGAAATTAGTTACACCTTGTGATTTTGTAGAGTGCGGATCAAGTGATTGTTGTGGATTAGTGGAAAGTGATTATTTTGTTAATTATTGCGATACTGTAATAAGGTGACATTATTATTGCGTGTGGACAAATTTAACTTGTATGAAAGTATCTTGTGGATTTCAAATAAATTGTTATTCTTAGCCGGCCGTAGACGCTTATATACACTCCGCAGAAGTTCCAGAATAATTTTCGATACTCCTGGCAGCGTGTCTACATAATTTACGTAGTTACAAGAGCTCGAACAGCCTGGAGGCTACGTCATTGAACGATCTTGACACAGATACTGCACCCGTTCGGCCAGTTGAGAAACGTGTAGAATGACGCTCTCGAATTTTTTAGAGCGTTACGTGACTGTCGTAGGAATACGTTAGATCTCTGAAAATATTTCATTCGAAATATTTCGGCGCACCCCATATTTATTTTCTTCAGTTTATTCCCTAACTGTCTTACAGTCTTCTCTGTAATTGTTTTAGGGTTTTCTCTTGACATTATTTGTAGGGTGTCTTGAGGATCGTATGCGGTCTTAAGTGTGCGATGAATATCTGAGATGGAGTGCTTGTTGCACCAAAACGTGGTTGCAAAAGTTAACTTTTCTAGTTTATTTTACAGCACACTTGTAGCACAAATTTACGTTTTTTTCCTAGTAGACTCACGTAAATTTTGAAGGTTTCTAAAGATGCTAGTTAAAGAGAACTTTAAAACTAAACGTCTTAAAATATATATAAAATGAGCGTTTACTTCATTTAAAGCATTTCGAATTTAATTCTATTATTAACCGTCAGACAGGTTTAGTATACATGAGTTTCCCATGGACCGTTCAAACTACTGCCCTCACATTGCGTTCTCGTATTTTAAATGCAGCTGCTTACGCATCGAATTAAAACAATAAACAAATAAAAACAACAAAGAATATCCACATCGTCTCAGAAAATGACTACTACTTACCCTGTTTAACAAATTGTACCTTTCTGTCTTTTGATTTTGGGAACATACTTCAAATGCTTACTTTTTTCAGAATCTATTATTTGTGTAAAATTCTAAACTAATTACATTTACACAACGTAAGTACCTGATATGTAATTTGTACGACAAATTACATAACAAAATTTGTTTAAAGGCGTTAAAAATAAATAATTACGTATAAATTAAAGAAAATATAATAAATTATTATATTAATGTAATTACAATTACTTTCTGAAAGAACATACTTTAATATAAATAATTGCTTATCTAATCCGTTGAGTGACTTACTTGTAATTCCGCTTGACGCGTTTCAGGGCATATGCCCCATCTTCAGAATAATTCCTCTTCACAGAACGTCAGACATTAAGATTAAAATGTAATAAATTAAAATTAAAATCCATGGTTAAAATATTAACTCGTCAAAATATTAAAATATATGAATGCACAGAGAAGCACGCACTATCACAACATGAGTTCACTTCGCGTTATAGCCGGTGTACACCGCCGCGATGTTAATCGCGCACTGACTGTCTGAGTAAACTGTTATCTGTGCAACGCATCTTGTATCTCAATGGCTGTGTCGTACAAGGGATTTGACTTGATACGACACAGCCATTGAGATACAAGATGCGTTGCACAGATAACAGTTTACTCAGACAGTCAGTGCGCGATTAACATCGCGGCGGTGTACACCGGCTATAACGCGAAGTGAACTCATGTTGTGATAGTGCGTGCTTCTCTGTGCATTCATATATTTTAATATTTTGACGAGTTAATATTTTAACCATGGATTTTAATTTTAATTTATTACATTTTAATCTTAATGTCTGACGTTCTGTGAAGAGGAATTATTCTGAAGATGGGGCATATGCCCTGAAACGCGTCAAGCGGAATTACAAGTAAGTCACTCAACGGATTAGATAAGCAATTATTTATTTAATACAGTGACTTGGATACTTTAAAAATGAATATTATACTTTAATATAAATCTGTAAAACAGGTCTCATCAGTTTTTTCTTCTTGCTCCTGTGGTCCATTGTTGTGCGTGTGTGTCTGATATTGTTACTTTATGATTTGAAGCAATAATAAATTATATTTCATGATATGTTATAATAGTCAGTTTAACTAACGTTGTTGTTGCTAGTACTGAAATTCGCGATCACAGTGATGAATTCCGTTAAGTACCTGTATCTTCTTACTTCTTACTTCATTCTGCAGTGTTTTATGTAATTTTGATAATTACATTTTATGTAAGTTTGATAACCGTTGTATTGATTAATAAACGATGTGATTGTGCTCTTTGTGCCCTCCTTGTTTTTACAGGTAAGTTTGTCTGCTTTTTTTAGAGTTTCAATATATGCAATGTTATTTGTATAACACATTGTCAGTATATTTCGTTCATTTCTGTTTCTGTAGTAGTAAGTTTCTGAGTATCTACTACGTAATTGTACCACTTATTATTTTTATCCACATATGAGATTGGGTTCAGAAGTAGATACAATTAGGCTGTGGATTTCATGTTTGGGTCTGCGTATTATAAACATGTATCAGTGTCTGTAAGTGTGCTATGCCGGTTTGTACTAAGTATTGTAGACCTGTTTAATAATCACTGAGTGTGATCAGACTAAGAAAATGGGTTTACATTAGTGCAGCTAGAAAGGGGTTTGCATTGACGGCAAAGAAATCTAAAGTTAATGGAACAAAACAATGAAAAGGCTATTACGTAACCTACTGAGTCCTTAAAGGTATCTCGTACCCTCTTCAGCCACCACCCACACCCTTTCACTGTTAAATTCCATTTAAGATCAAACTCTGTTTCATATTCTGGATATCTAAATACGCACGTATGGTTTACATAAGGTTGATGTGTTAATTAGATCGTTAAATCTAAAATTTACTATTAGAATATTGAAACTTAACTATGTTATATAACTCGAAAAATTATTGTATTTTCGACACTTTAATACTGGATTTCACAATTATCTTTAGTGAACACTAAAAATTTGTCTAATTGTTTGTTTCACTTGAAATTCTCCTTCTTACTATACGATTTTGTTTGTAAACTTGGTCTTCTTTCAAGAAATGTTTCGTCTAGTTTTGTAAAAGGTTGAAATAATATTCCCTGGTTATTGTTGCACCCGTTTCAAGGTAATCGATGTACAAAACACCTTTAGCATCCCAAAACACTGACGCCATTTTTGCTGCTGATGGAATTGACTTTGACTTCTTTGGCGCTGAACAACCAGGTTCTGTCCATTGCTTTGAATGTTGTTTAGATTCTGGTGTGTAGTGGTGGAACTAACCGTCTTTCACGAAGAACATTATGATCGCACGATACTCAATTTTCTCCATTTTAAGGAATACGGACAACACTTCTATTTAAAACGCTGTGTAATACACATTATTTGGTAGAATGACAAAAAGATGCACACACATGCTAACAATAGGCCTAGATGTAGTACCAATATAAGAAAAAAATCGCGATAGTGCTGCCGTCGATGGCCGAGGCCGAGAACTTTTCAGACTGCTCTCGTAACATAACATTATTCAGTTTAATCAGTCTGTAATATTCCGATTTCCGATAAGGCGTCTGCAGGAGGATATCATAAAGTTTAATTTACGCAGAGAACATGTCACAGGTAGCGTTTGCCATTATTGATGACGTCTTGTAATGAAGACGGATCACATTTGTATAAGACAGCTATCGTAAACGATCTTCATGGTGAAATGTTCGCTACCATTTACTAGCAGCGACAGTTTTGACTTCTCAGAATATTTAATCAAGTGACACGTAACTTTGTTGTTAACTTTAACAATATGTGTCAAGGGGTTTTCCTGTATTTTCGTAAAGGGTAAGGTCATAACACCGAATGTAAAAAAATAAAATGAATTTGAATGAAAGACGAATAGTATTGTATGTATTTAGTTATAAGTTGGCTACATTTGCACATTAAAATTGTTAAATGTTTTACAACGTGTAATATTAAACAATAAATAATACAATTTAAATTCATATCTTATGATTTCGGGTGGCGGAATGTTCATACAGTTGTTATATATCACAACATCAATATGTTAGTGAACTATTAATTTTGTTTGGAAATAGTTTTCTTTATATCAGTACTTGTAACGAAAGTACAACATTGTGAACTTTCTGCCGATTCATTATTTTCAGTATGACATATTATCTGTAGCAAAACAGACAAAACTGTATACATCATATAGTGACTAGGTAGAAATAATAAGACAAATTTAATATGATAAATAGTATGTAGACACAATTGTCAGTTATGAAAATAAATCATCTTAATTTTCTAAATGTTTCTTATTCATTACATATTTATTATTTTTTGTTATTATAAATTATTGTTAAGTAATATTATTAAAAAAATATTAATATGGTCAATAAAACAACTAGAACAAGAACAAAAATAAAAGTAAAATAACAACATTATCACTATCATTTTATAAAGAACAGTAAAACCCTGAAATACTTCTTCTCTTCTTCTAATTTTCGTTTAAAGTTTCAATTTGCGTGTTGAGTTCTTCCACTAAGTTCTCAGACCATCCAGACTCAGGCGGGATTGTTAGCCTGCTGTTTTCCCATCAATAAAGATCGACAATTGTCTAATTATCCGATTGAGAGAATCAGGATTTGTTTCTTCAAGAGAACCCGAAGGTTGGTTCTACCACAGCGAGAGAGTCTAATCTGCCCCTTGAGAAAAAGGCAACGTCAGAAAATTAATATCCGCAACTCTCTTAAGTTTTAGTAATATAGGTCGGAAAAGGACAAGAATTGGTATAGAAGAAATGTCAGGAAATGCAGGGGAAACGTTCTGACCTCAGACAAGTTGAAGGTGTAAATTCAACTAGGACATCTCTTTCTTGCCATACCTGTCCTCTCAAGGTTTTAAACACATGTACTAGCAACAATAACAAGTTACGAACTGTGTGTATATGTACGCAAATTATATTGTGATAAACAATAAAATAAAAGTAAACCCTCCTCGGATTCGAATATTGCTATATAAATTTATTTATAGAATTTATTCACTTAGAAACCTCTGATGATACTGATATTTTTGAGTGAAACGTGCGTCAGGTGTTAAAAAGAATATAAGAATTATATTACTTGCAGAAGAAAGAAATTGAGTAACATCACAAATTTATAGAATTGTATGTGGGAAGAAATTAATTTATTTTTAAATTAAAAAATTACCTTAGATCCGTAGTGTGACTTGGTTTTTATTTAAGATGACGCGTCTCCAGCATCGTCATCGTCATCGTCGTCATAAGATGACTTTGTTTTTTATCATCAGATTAATTCACTCAGTTGAGGTCGTCAAATGTTAAAATCACATTAATTTGTCCCTATGGGGTGCGCACCCTTTGAAGGCCGACCGGATACTGAAGTGCCTATGAGTGTTTGTGCAAGTTCAAAGCTGCACCCACTGACGTCACTGAATATTTTTTTAAATTTAATTTTGTATATAATTACTTACAAAAATTAACATTCATTTCTGAAATAATATTAAACTTTAAAATTAACGTAGTTAAGAATTATATATAATATTTTGGGACAGAAAGTGATCAAAATTTTGATTCTAGTTGTCCAAAAAAGGATGTCCTTTACGTACGGTCTACGGGATGTTATAGTCCTATCTGTAACGAACAACTGTAACAGTAAGAGTTTATTGATGTGGTTTTTTCGTCCTCCCTGAATTTACTTTTCTTGAAGCACATAACGCAAACAGCCTGACACTAATACGGTAGTATGAATTACTAACGGCAATTATAAATAAATAACTGTTGCTTTTGAAATTTTGAAAACATAAATGGCTTATTAATTAAATTAAATATGGCCTTCGTATTATTTAAAATACAAACGTACTCACAGACACACACACACACAAACTTCATTTGATCCGTTTAGTGACAGTTAAATAACAATCACAGACGCCATGCCTTCATGTCCTGTATACCTCTCTTTCAGCTCTCTATATGATCGACCATCTTTCATCTAGCATTCCCATTCTCTTCCTTCCTCTGCCTCTCTTTCCCTCAATCATTGTTTTCAGGACACAATTACATCTCATCGTGTGCCCTACAACGTCTCCTTCCTTCTTAATTTTCAGATTTCTTTTAGAGCTCTCATAAACTCCCCTCAAAACCTTCCTACTAATCAGTCTATAACTTCAAATTATTTTTAGCATCTCCTCCAAACTTACAAATCAAAACTTCTTAATAATTTAATTTTTTGCTGTACATGCCATATATATATAACTACACGCACTTTCTCTATGCGTTATTGTTATGTCGTGTAGTGTGTGAGTACCCACCTGCTGTCTGATCTTGCAGATTCTTCCGACTAGGGCGTGTGGATTTTGGATTTGAAGTTCGCAAGCTAGTAATCTCAACTTATTACAACAACACACAAAATAAGTTACTTTAAAGGGGGAGAGTTTTGTGAGACTGGTAGGCTTTATCGTACAACAATAAAACACTGTTATATGGGGTAATAAAACGTTGTTTATTACACCAACAACACACAAGAATAGAATGGTTATTATTATGAATTTCTTACAGTGTAAACAATGAATCGATGTTTTTCGATTGATCAATAGTTGAAAGAAACTAAACTCGTTCTTTGGCGAGTTAATTGCAATTTAAACTTTAATTTATTAATTGATTTGAATTTAATTAAATTTATTTAATTAAATTGAATCTAAGTGTTCATGAAACAAAATATAAAACTCTGAAATTAATTAGAATAATTAATTAAAATAAATTAGACGTGACAGTCTAGTTCACGTTATTTCATTTCTAGTGATTCTATTTCTGATCTACTGCAGTATGATCTAAGATTAGATTGTCAGTTAAGATTTGTATAGCGCTTTTATACTACTTCTATTTCTTAACTATAACTTACTAAAGCCTTAAACTGCTATACAGATTATCACAACGAATTTACTTTTTAATTACTAGAGTCTTTGCTTTTTTGTTTGGCACCTGAATTATTTGAATTACAATGTTTTAATTGAAAAATAGAAAATTTGGTCTGAAAAATAAATAAGTGGATTTTGCTTTCCTGTTACTGAAGAGGATGTCGTTCCGATTTGTCCCTCGTCGATTCGAGTCCTTGGTTAGAGAAAGTAATCTGCTTAGAACTGCTGGAGTCGGTCGTGGAGTTCAAAATTCGGCAACACTCTGCTTCCTTGCTGTTTGTGAATATTTTAACGTCTGCTACTGTCCGCTGGAACTGCTTCCTGTCCCTCGTCGATTCGCACGTTGCACGTCAGCGTGTGTGTGTGTGTGTGTGTGTGTGTGTGCTTCGTTCGAGTGGTCGCTCTGCTCGTCAGCTGTTCACCAATGATTTAGACGGCCTCTCTGCTGTATTCTTGAAGTCTGGTCTTGAAGTCTGGTGGATCTCTTGCGTGCTTATGACTATCTGGTAGTACACAATAAGCTTGGTTGATGTACTGAAGAGTATCTCGCCTTTACACAACAATTACGAGCTATACAGATGATCTGTAGTTAGTGTGTTCGTAATTGCGTGTGTGTCGACCACGTAGAGTCTTCTTGTTGATCTTCACCACTTTGGTTACTAGACGATCGAATGACTACGTCTTAACTTCGTGAGTACTGACAGAAGAGTGAGGTTTCAACCATAAACACCGCACTAGCCGGGGCTCGCGTGAAATGATTTCATTGGTCGCCACACTCTCCCTACCACATAAAATTTCGAATTCCCTTGGTCCGTGAGAATGAAGTCTGGTTCCCACAGACGGAGAATTGAATATTATTATCTAATATAATTATCCGGCGGAACCAATTTGTCGCGGCGGATATCCTGTACTTATTTAATTTTGCAATAACTTGGTTGCAAACCAAGTTGTGTGAAATTTAAAATATACAATCTGTCAGAAATTATTATCTTTATAACATAGTAAAATCTCTTTACTGTAACTCTATTTTAACAGAAGTTATTCAATTATTTTAATTAACTCTTTCATTTGTTAATTATATTGCATCAAATTTGCACACGTCATTATTAATATCTCGGCAAACATTTTGGCTATATTGGATTTCGCCTTTATTTATTAGTTTCCGAGATATTAATAATTAACAGTTTGGGTGTGGTCGCTTCCTTGTACAGCGAACTGATTACATAATGACCACGTGTGCGTTGCTTTTCAAAGCATTATTTTCAATGCTCTACATTCAAATGGAGTTTTGACTGTTACTTTTATTTAAATATGCTTTCAGTATGCGGTAAACATATAACCCCAAATAGTTAATATTTGGTGCTGTTATAATATATATATATATATAATTGTTCACAAATATATGTAAATATACATATAAATAGCTTTTATAAATATAGAATATATTACATGATAAAGTTATAAAATAAAATATTAATTTTTGGATAGAAAATGTTTGCAATCACCGGTGAATATTCAACATTATGAACACAACTAAATTTTTAATTATTGTTGACTAAATGAAAAACTGATCCAATGAGTTAGGAACGGACCAACTCATACTTACAGCTGACAACATAAAAGCTTCGGTTCCGCTGTGATAAATGTTTAAATTGATTTTTAATGTAGTTTTCTGTGTTGCAGTTGCAAATAACATTTTGCTTTCACGGGTAATGTAATTACCGATTTTTGTTTTCATTCGACGAATTATATTTTCACAACAAAATATAGGAAACGAATGGCGCTCGCTACACAGGATTATAACCCTAAATCATAGTTTGTTTTATTTATTATTTCAGTGCAAGTTTGCAGTTTATTATTTTAAGATAGTTCGCAATGTTGGCACGAGATTTCAATAATTTAGTACTATCAGAAAATAGGATTATGCACATGCATTACCTTTATCAACCTTGCCAGGAGGTAATCGTCAAATATATGGTAGTTTGTAATATAAATAATAATTTTTTAACGTTGTGTTTTACTTGAAATTAAAGTATGTTCATTTTATTATCACCCTTATTGTTTTCATTTTTTTATTGTAATTTACTTTTTAATTTCAGTTTTCTTTTATCATTTAATAATGCTTAATGAGATCTTTATTTTTACTTTCAGTTTATCTACTATTTATTGATGTCCTTATTCTTTACGCGTAGTTAAACCGATGCAACATAAATACATGCGTAGTATCTTACGAGACGTATATCATGTATCGTGTAATCAGCAGGAAAATAAAATTATTCTGGAGCCGCGCAGAACTGCAAAGTGTAGTCGATCTGCATGTTCTCTGAATGGCCTCCAACTCATGTAGAACCTCGTGGGACTTTTCCGTCAACATTAGACGCCATCAGTGGTCTCGCCTATTAACATAAAGACAGAAAAGGATGACTGCTTGCCAATTATCTTTAGGATTTCCCCAAAATGGATTGTGTGTCTATTACCGTATATTAACTGTAATTTCACAGCAGTGTTAGTGAAAGTTGTAAGGGCTTAATTGATTTTTGTATTCCGGAATATTTTAATTATTCAACTTTGGTGACAACTTGGTGACTTTTATTATTGTGTATGTACAACTAGGAAAAGTGTATTCAACAAGTTTATAAGTAGAAAACTGTTCTAATACAAGAGTCATTGTTTTATAGAAGTTATAGTGTAAACTGTGAGTATCGATTTCCCTGGTGTTCAGTAACATTCCAATGTTTTGAGCTTACGATCCATTCTGTCATCGGACGTATATTAACCCTACAACCAGAAATACGTTACAGTAACAGTGAGATGGGGTTTTTAGATATCATTAGGAATGCTAAAATATTATGCCTCTACAGCTTAACCTAACCTCACTTATAATTCGTAATTCAGTGTCTTATTCCTCCCTTCTGACGTAATTCTACCGCGGATAGCCAAAAATACAAAATATCCTATATTTACATTTATGAGACGAAATAAATATGGGAGAGAGAGAGAGAGAGAGAGAGGAATCGGGTTGTAGATATGTTTACGTGCGTTAAAACCAGCTAATTGTATCCCTATAGACATGTATGACATGTTGACATGTTTTTACGCTTAAAGCGTTGTTTATTTAAACGTAGTTTGTATTGTGTATGGCATTAAGAAAATTAAATAAATTGGCAATTAAATTATTAATTTTATGTTAGGCGTTGTACTTAACGGTAACTATGATTTTCTGGACTTGCTTCTCTTTTACTGGTAATACTTCTCTCAGAAAAACACGAGCTTAATATTATGTATAAATTTTATGCAATAAATGATTTTCTATTCAAGTTTTGTGAAATCGTGAAGTTGAACATTTGTGAAGATACATTTGTTAAGGTATGTCGAATTTACATTAACAAAGATTTTCATTAAAGAAGAAATTGTTTCATGGTGCAATGTCTTCTGGGGGTTCGGGAGTTTGTGTGTTGTGTCAAGTTAGTCTATTTGCAAATATGGTGTTTTGGAAAATCTTTACTTTGATAGAATTCATCTACACAAACACACAAATATAAGTTTGTTAGTTGAGCTCTGATAAATGTTTAACAATAAGTTATAAAGGTTATCGTTTTATGAATTGATTGTATTGTAATAGGTAAATATTTTCTTGTGATAAATTTATTGAACATAAAGAGGTATTTACTTTATCTTTTACTTAGAAATTATATAGAAGAAACAAAGGAATTGGCAAGTAAAGAAATACAACATACCAGGAAATTACGTAGGATGAAATATGATTTGAAAATTTGTTAGCAGTATGTAACGTAATGTTTATATAGAAAACACAGTGTTTCAGTCTTTATAAATTGTCATACAGATACGTTTCTTAGCACCGATTTTTCTTATCCGTAAGGAATGCTAATAATATTTACAGCTGCTTCAATATGTTTAAAATAATGCTTTAAGAATTGCATGGATCAACAATAGAAAAATAATAGAAAAACTCCAGAGTAAAATCAATACTCTCAATTTTATTAAGCCTATAAAAATAACTACGTTCGTATTACACCACTTCTGCACTGTATATGTACAGATACATACTATACCAAAAAATGGCAGTAACAGTAATACAAATCGTTTGTTTTAAAATGCATAATTAATTATCACGACAAATTTATGCAGTTAACTGGAAACGTAAAATCTTAAATTACACATGCTAACGCACTTAAAGATTTGTGCTCAAACTGAGTGTCAGTTGTTACAGAACACATGACTCAATAATTTGTTGCTTTACTTAACAATATAGTTATATAAAAAGGAAAATAATATAATTTGTATATTATTTTTAAAATGTGGTTTGTGTATGATAATATAGTTGTTATAAGCATAAGATAATACAAGTGCACTTGTATAATTATATGTCACTCTAAGACAAGAATACTTGCATACACAAAATGACTATTATCGTTGTAGTGAACGAATTCTTGCAGTCTCTAAAATGATTAAAGTAAGATGTAAAGCGTAGTTCTACGTCAAATATAATTATAGATTTAGGCATATTTTGAGATGTATGTAGAGTACAGGCAAATGGGTGAGTCTGAAAAATCTTTTAGTAACCGTGAAAGTAGAAATACAGTTTCCAACTCCTAAGGGTTCACGACTTACTTAATATGACTAAAAGTGAATAACCTTCAGTAATCACCTGACAGAAGATGAAGACAAATTGATCAAGAAAAGCATTAGAAACTCAAAAAGTATCACAGCTGGTAATGTTGTTATTATATTTGAAAATGAAGTATACTAAAAATTGAGAATTCAAGAAAGTGGATCTTTCACTGTACTTAACTTACATAAGAAGTAAGGTATCTTACGTAAGAAGTCATATATCGTTTTAAATATTAAAGTAATGTAGATGTATACGTTCACTACAATTCTTAGACAAATAATAATTAAATATAGTAATCACTTGAAAATAAGACCCCTCTATTATAAGATTTCTCATACTAAGGGAGTAAATTTTGTAAAGAGATTGTCCTGATTTTAACGATATAATATTCGCCGGAACACTAAAGTGCTGTTAGATTTGTGTTGTACCATAATTTGGTATAATAAATACCAATTAGCATCATTGAGTTACACTTCTTTTGGTCACTTATATTCTGCTCTATACATTTGATTTTAAAAGCCGACTCGAACATAAAACCCTCTCATAAAATATGGTCCTCTTTACGAGTAAACAGGATAATATTATAGCGCCGAATTAGTTTGTGTTTTTGGCAGGCTGTGCTGCAATATATTAGCCGTTCAGCAAAATGTAATGTGACCAGCACTACGCTTCCGATGCCCATCTTACCCCCCACAAATGTTATGGTAAATATTAATTTCCACAAGCCGAGTCGCACCTTGGTTATTATGGCGCACCACAAAATTAAGATGTGTTTTAGCCCTCAGGGCGATTCAACCTGAGGAAATATGTATGTAGGGTAATAGTGGGTGGCTGAAGCGTATTGTTGGTTACACTGTCCTTGCATACTCAATGGCTTACATACCCTAACTACGCACATACACACGGCCTGGATTCCCATACCCATATACATACGGCCTTCTCTGCCTAACTTATAAATTATTTCTGATCATATTGGTAAAAATAATAACCATGAATACGGAGAACATAATACTTATAAAACTGCTGGAAAAAATTGTTTTAAATATCATTATCTTTAAATTATTTCAATTGCAACTGAAAAATCTCAGTAGTACATTGTAATTGCTATACCATAATGCTGTATAAAGGTTTTAACAAAATATATAAACACTTGGTACATTTCACAGTTTTTATTTAACTCTGACAGCGTTTCGACTTCTTATGCCATTGTCTCATCTCTTTGACAATGGCTTAAGAAGTCGAAACATCTGTCAGAGTTAAATAACAACTGTGGAACGTACCAAGTGTTTACATATTTTTTAAAAACATTTGTATTAATATGTTTCCCCAAGTGCCCAACGAGTCATCAATTAATATCGTAATACTGTATGTTTTAGATATTCTGTGTATTTTACTCTGTTCCTTTTAATTTCCATATTCTAGTAAATTAGAATATTGTAATTTAACAATTGTTAATTTGCTTTTTGTTGAAACAAAAAGTGGAAAGTGGAAAGAAAGGCTTTATATTTTATTTGTTTAAGGGCACTCAAGTCTCCAAATTGCCGCTACCCAGAATGAAGGCGCGAACGTGCAAACAAACGTCACGTTTTCCATTCCGTTAATTCGTACTGTCTGCTTAAGCAAAACATATTTAGTTAGATACGTTCGGGAAATGGACTCTCTATGTCCATTTTAAGTAACAACTTCAACGTATTGGTGCTGTACTTACTCATTTATATGTGACATTTGTCTAATCATAAAAACACGAAAAACATGAAACATGGAAACTTTTGAACAACGAAAATGCTTCCAATTTTATAGGGACGATCTACCTGTGCTTCTTGAAATCGGCCTCCATGTTAATTCCAAAACTCGTAGCTTCGTATGAGTTAGAAGGTTATCTGTATTACAGATGAAACCTATATAGTCTATATTGTGAGCTCTGTACGTTACATCTTTCATGTGTGTCTCTAGATAGTCAACCATTTTGGAATAATTTTAATTTTAATTTTGAAGTGTCACTTTAATCAACAATTTATAATTTTCATGAATTAAAAATTTTTGTTATTATTTCGGTCTTTAACTATTATTAAAATAATTAAGAATAAAATTCTTTCGTAATCAACTGACAATACAGTCAGAAGATGGCAATTTCAACCTTTGTGTATTTTTTTGTTTACGACATCAAGGCAACAGCAAATAGCGTATATCTAAAACTTTGTCGTTCAAATTTTCGAAAGAGAATACTGTAGGCTTATACTATCACTCATCCGTGAAATTACTTTGTCAAACTTTCATGACTTTCAGTAGTTCTACTTTGTAGAATAGGTAACTTGCAAACAGAACAAGTCACGTTATCTTTTTTTGTAACAGACGAGGAACAATATGTGTTTTATCTTAGGATGGAAAATAATTTTGACGTGGACTTCAAATATCAGATAGTGGACGATAACAGTTCTATTATCTCAGTGGGTTATGCTGTTTAGCAGACTTCTATAAGAGTAATTTATATGTTAATGTAATTTCATTAAGTGAAGTACTTTTAATGTCTGTTTGTTAAATTGAAGCTGACGGTAATGAGTTATAAGAACCGAAAAGCTGAATTTTATTTCATATCAAACAAAGTTTTATATTTTGTTCTATGTATTTAAAAATTATCTGTCACGTAGAAAGTATTGTCTTGATGTATCCAATATTACACACTTTAATTTATTCTTACGTAATTGCTAGAACATCTAACTGCTTTCTATATTACTGTTATCTCTATCTGTAGTGACTTATAAAACAACTGCTGCTATTTATGGTATTATATATATATATATATATATATTATAACAGGTGTAATAATAATAACAACGTTTTTTTGAATCATATCAAATCATTTAAACATTTTATTAAATAGAATTTCCAAAATATTTCGAATTAAAATCTCTTCATTATTATTTGCATAATATTATTATTTTGTATGTGTTTGTCATACATATAATTATTGCCACAATACAAACAATATTACATACTATTCATAGATATAAGACACACAATATAAATTTACAAGTATAGATAAAAATTTTTATAATATACAATTTTGCTCTCGACTTGCTCAGGTTTTATTTCTTTTTTTTAAATTCTCTATTTTTTATGTTATTGCATATTAATATCTTATTCATGACATATCATATCAACCAATATCAAAATTTCTTTAAACATTTCTATTATGTTATAATTTCAAAAACATATAATTTCGTAAATTTAAAATATCATTATCAACTACTATAAATTAAACAATTAAATTTAACAATTATAAATTACACTTTTAAAATTATTATTGTCTCTTTACTATTTTTTAATGTCTTTATTGAGTCTTTGGTTGACGAGTAAATATGGTTTTATGTCACCTTATTGACTGAGTGCGGTGATACTCAGTGATTCCTCGTCATGATCCTGAGTCCTTTGTCCTGGATCGAACCTCCGTAGTCGTCTGATCCTCCGGGAGTCCGTTGTCTGGTCCTCCTGGTCCACTTAGTATTCAGATGACTCGTACGGTATTGCTGGGATATAGACCTTGGATGTGGATGCTCCCTCGTCGGGCATAGCCTTTGGCTGCAGCGGTGATCCAACGAAAGATAGATCGTCGTCGAGCATAGCCTCCGGCTGCCGCTGTGTTCCAACGAAAAAAGATCAAGGCTGGTGAGCCTTGCGTATTTATACTCTCGGGCGTAAAAATCACGTTTCGACAGTTCTGTGCACGATTTAGTTTGTCGAGCGTCCCTTCACAGACTCAATTATTTTTCACACTTATTTTACTTATATTCGCAACATGCGAAGTCTTTTGTTAATTACTCGATGTTCATATGATCGGTAATTTTTTTATGTTTAATTGTATGTTAACCATTTTTCTATATTTTAATTATTATAGGTTCTATTCACTTTTATTTACACTGTATTAATACGTATTATTTGTTTCGCACTAGATTTTGCATAAGTGTGCGTCTTTATATTATTAATAACATGGCGTAATGTGTTTTGTTATATCTTACGCGCACTTACCAATTTAAATAAATTACTTATTTAATTTACATTTATTCAGGGGACGCTATGCAGGAATCAACTGGCTTCACACACACATATAAAATACACATATACACAAGCTCAGCTGAGTGTGGCGTGACCTTCCTGTACCGACCTCCAAATTCGGTGTTCCCCTTCACTGTTTACATACAGATTTCAATATGCATTATTTATAAATACTGACAATATTATTTATTTATTCTAATTTATCATGTTTAAAACTAATTGCAACAATGCACAGTAACGTACGCAGACGTACTGTTGCAATATATACATTAACTTTTGATTACGGTTTGGTATAGTTTAAAATTTTCACTTAGGGTAAAAGTGACAATTTTTTTGTACGCTAGAATATGTCCTCAAAATACCACACACACACACACACACACACACACACACACACACACACACACACACACACACACACACACACACACACACACACACACACACACACACACACACACACACACACACACACACACACACACACACACACACACACACACACACACACACACAACACAATATTTAGATACGTGACTGTTTTTAAGAATAAATAGGAAAATTATATAAATTTGGTTTGTTGGTGCAACGTGGATAGCATGTGTATCGTATTACATGACGCTTGTCACGTATTTACCGGACTGAAGATTTTCTGGGGTCGGTCGTTCAGAATGTATGGGAAAGTCTACTTGAGCTTGAAAATTATCGGCATTGCCCGACTAACGTGGATCATCCTGGAGCCTCATTGGACAGCTGCCAGCCAGTTGATTTTCCCGTCATTTATAACAGCCATTACAATGCATTTGAGTTTAGGTTTTCAAACGGCATCCTCACAAAATTTAACTAATTATGGTGCTGAAACTGTTTCCTAGTGTGTGTGTGTGTGTTTCCAGATAATGCTTCTATATTCAAAATATTTGTGTATACAATATCCACTCAACTGTTAATAATATAGCACCCAATAAAGAGTTGATCATGTTAAGTTTAGTGTAGTCTAAGTAGTAGCAACAGTAAAAGCAATTAAAAATTGGGATTATACATTCCAATGTATAAAAGAACTGCAGTTTCAGTAAAAAGAGCTGGACAATCTGAATTGTGTCTGTAACACTGTGAATTGTGTTTTCAAATACTGATCAAAATTGTTCTACCGAGTGGCGGATGAAGGCGTCAAAAATTAAAGTTGTTTGGAGCTTAGCGCAATTATAGAACGGCAAGTGATGAAAGAAAACTATAATTAACTTTCTTGCAAAATATAATATACAGGTGTTTTAAAATTTATAATTTTGCTTCAAGACTAACCACTATATCAAGAATTTTCTTGTATCGAGTGCCCCCCCCCACTTTTATAAGATGGAATCTAACACACGCGCGCAAGTGTAAAACACGGGACAGCCAGTGGTACTAAAGGAAACATCTACGTTTGGAGAGTTATAAAATTAGAACTATCTAACAGAAAAATTGAGTTTTACACCATCTTAAAATTATTCTGTTCTGTGCGATAGGCTTATAACGTATTTGACGTAAATCGGTAGGAATTACTTAAGAAACCGACCATGTTTTTTAACCTGTTGATTCCTTAGTAAAAGTTCAACGTTTCACAAAAGAGACGTAGGATGTGTATAAACAAAATCAGTAATAAATACATACAAAAACTGTACTGTGTGTATTGTTACGACTGTCTTCCAGATCGTCATGTTTCTCAGTGGAAACAGAATAACTGACACCAATGAAGTCAGTAATTACAAACAACAGTTATAAATCAACAAAGCACCTTATAGAATAATTGTTTTGTCCAACACACAACAATTAACAGCAATGTTGACACAATAATCACTTCCCACTAAAGCGCCACAATATCTAACACTACGCACTCCTAATATTGCCAGGTGTAAACTGAGCTGAGCAGTTTCGAAATTCACCTTGTATTGTAGTGAGATATTGGGGCCTTGATACCCGTAGATATTCGAGGAACGTTTGGAAGGGGCAGAATAATCTTGCGCGCCGTGTTCCCAGAATCACCCACGCACTCAGCGATATGGTGCTATTTATCATCTCAGTACAGGAGTATAATTTAAGCTAAAAATATAGGTGCAGCTTGAATTGAATACAGGTGCTTTAATACTTGCTTGAATTTAAAACATGCTGAAAACATACAATTTTAACAAGAAAAATGTCAATAATACACATACAACTTGATGATAAGGGAATGCAATTTTGTTTGCTAGCAATATTTCAGTAAATATTTCATTAAACATTGCAGTTTAAAAATAACTTAATTAGAGAAGCTACAATAAAATTGTCGCTACTGAAGACAACAAAACTGCTGTCAGTGTACACAGTGAATTTCAAGTACGCAACGGAAATAGTTTTTAACTATAAATATTTAAGTTAGATTTTTAGATCTAGTCGTAGTTTTTTGGTTATAATCTTTATACTATGTATTAAATCTTATTAAAAAATATTAGTTGAGAAACATATCATTCACTGGAATCGGGTTAGTACGTTAAAGGTTTGAAACTTAAGATTACTTTCTCTCTCTCTGTCTGTCTCTTTCTGTTTTTCTCGTTCATCTTCCGCAGAGACTCTTCAACCGTAACTGATGTTTTATAGTGCAAGGTAACAGGTTATAGCCCAGACCAGACTTGCAGAAAAGAATGCTCAATTAGTGAAAATACATACATTTATTGTCCTTTTCTTTTACACACAATTATATCAAAATGTTCTTTCGTTATATTATACAAAATTGATTTATTGAAGTTCAAAATATTCTTTGAAAATATATTTTAAATAAATGTTCTCTTTATTTAAATAGTGTTGTAAATTTTAACTGTTCAAAGTCTCCTTTAAACAAAATTATATTTAAAATAAATGTTCTTTTTACTTTACACAATGAAATAAAATTTTTTATAGGTTCAAAAGTTCTTTCTTTTTCACTTTAAAGCTTTATACTTGGATAACAAATTTATTTAAATTTGGCTTCCCTGTTCTGTTGTCTTCATTGTCCTCCCGGTCGACGATCTCGATCCGGCCTCCAGCGATCCGTAGTCTTGGTTCCACGTTCCAGCAACCGCCTCCAGGAACTGCCTTGCTCTAGGTGTCCGTTTCCAGCCGCCACAGTCAGCAAAACGAAGCTCAGGAACGGTATCCGACTATCTCGTACTCCGTATTTGTTCCCTGCCGACACTTGCTGCTACCACGACTCCACGGGCCCAAGGACTGCCTGGAATTGATGTTGACTGGACGATGCCCACCGCGACTGCTTTCGCTGAGTGCTGTATGAAGACTCACAGAGAAGAGATAGATGAAGTCTGGGTACTGCTTTTATAATACTGCTCAATGTATGCCGAGGCGCTGCAGAATGACGTCACCGCCGATATGCGCGTAGGCGTATTTTCTATATACTCTATGATATTCTGGACTGGCCATGTGTTCACTGATTTCCTTATTCTTGAATTTTCTAGAACAATGCTTTATTACATATGAATAAACTTCCATAACCTTCTATTTGCTACCCACACTACACAACACTTCACTCACATATTAAATTATATCTTCATAGTTTTTACATTGTCTTATTACTAATTTATCCTATTAATTTTAATTTTTAATAATATTATTTTACTTCCAAGCATTCTTCTATCGTTCTGGACACACATAACAGCTGATAATAATTATGCTCCACTTTTACCTATAGTGAGACAGCTTGTCACGTTGCAATAGCTAAATAAGTAAAAACCTAATGTAATATTTTTGTTATTAATTAATTGATTATCGTCACGTCAATCGAGTAAAATATTATCACAAACTACTCTCAAAAAGTGATTGATATATTATCAAGAGAATTAGAAAATTTTGAGTATCTCTCAAAAGTATAGGCCTAAGTTTTTGAAGTGAAAATTTGAGGCTTGGATTCAAGTTGAGCTACGATAATAGTATCACCGTAACGCATCAAGATCCAATACATGAACGCAGGAGCGAAAAATATAACGTATTGGATCATTGACTCTTCCACGTATACTTGTTCAACAGGAAAAATATGATGGATGCGTAAAAACAATATGAAAACATAATGACCGTTTCAGTCAGTGTTCTTTTTATATAGTAATAGAGACATTTTTGGCAATAAAATGTTAGTTTCATAGAAAATATATTGTCCTTGGCTTTAAAAAAAGTTTAGTTTTGAAAATAATATTTGCTCATAGTAGCTACAAATAACTAGAGACTAAAAGAAAGTATTAATAAACTTTATATAAAATACTTAATTTTATACGTAAGCAGGTTTTTTAATATGTTTATTTTGATGTAAAGTATTCAGTTCTCAAGATAAAGCTTGTAAAGATTACAATATTTTGCATCTATTTGTATGTGAAATACAAGGTCCTTATATTTAGCTTTGTAAATTATAAGGTCACCGAAATAAAGTAAAGTCGCTTCAATGTTTTCCTTATTTGGCGTGAATTCATTATCTACATAGACAAATTAGATACTTGTTTTGTACTAAATTATTTAAAGCTTGCCAGACGAAGAAGATCCGAATAAGTATCAAGAAATGCCAATTACTGAACACTAAAACTATGTCAAATAAGGAAGTAATTAGAGAATCGAAGTAAATTCGATTATCCGTTACCTGTATTGTAAGCGAAACATTCAATTACAATTCAATCAAACCTCTGAAGATGCAGAATAATTTCTGTGAAACGTACGTCAGGTGAAAATATACCTATTTGCAGTGTATTTATTTGAAGATATCGCACAGGAGGCCTGCAGGAAACGCAACGAGTTACTTACAAAGGAATAATGGACAAATAAGGAAGATTCATAGAAAACTAAACATTTTCATTAAGTCCTAGTTTTGGAAAATATCAGAATTCATATACGAACAAGATTCAGAAACTTGTGGCAACAAATATGTGAGGGTTTAATTTTTAAAAATACATGTGTCTGGTTTCCCTTGGAAACATTGATTTTTCCTTGTGTTTTTAGGGTAACGAAAATAAAAATGACCAGATCATAAAAAATATTGCTTTTCTTTAAAATTTCGCCTCAAGAATATTAAGAGAGACACAAGCAAAAAAAGAAAAAATCTTAAACTTAACTTGTAAAACAAAGAACTATTTTTGTCAACGTTACAACCATTAACTGTTTTTTGTAAAGTTTTCATATTTGCTTTTACCTGATAACTCATCAGTTACAGGACAAGAAAGTAATAAGCATTCTCCTGACCAAGATGACAGTAAACATGGAATACAATACTACTGACTACAACGACATATCTTTACTGACAAACGCACTCGTGCCCAGTAAATGTATAGTGTTAAACGAGCTAAATCTTACTATTGGATGTTTTTGTTTTTAATATTAATTTACTGAACTATGAACAATTATTTACTTGGTGAACGTCTTCAGTTGTTACACAGCGTTGTTTTCCCATGGTATCTAACTCAGTATACTGTGCTTAAAAAGGCAGTGTGCATTAACGGAATTGGAAACGTGACGTTTGTTTGCACGTTCGCGCCTTCATTCTGTGCAGCGGCAATTTGGCGACTTGAGTGCCCTTAAAACCTTAAAACTTAAATGTATACCCTGTCTTTACAATTTTGTTTTTGCTTGGTCACAGTTTACTTACATTTTCATCCAAATTGTTGCCATATAAAACAAATTAAGAATTGTTAAATTACAATGTTCTATTTCAGTAGAATTTGGAAATTAGAAAGAACAGAGTAAAGTACACAGAATATCTAACACGTGAAATATTATTATATAGTAATTATATTTTAACTTAATTTTGAGATCTTTCAGTTGCAATTAAAATAATTTAAAATTTAAAGACAATAATATTTAATATAATTTACTACAGCAGTTTTATAAAGGTCATGTTCTCCGTATTTATGGCCATTATTTCTAGTAATATTGTCAGAAGTAATTTAGAAGTTAGGTATAGATATTTCAGCTGTGTATAGACATGAGAGCTTAGCCCGTGTGTGTGTGTGTGTATGGGAGTGTAGGGCATGCGTGTGAGATAGGAAGGGTATGGCTGTTCGGAATACAAGGATAGTGTAGTCAGCAAGGCTCTTCACCTGCTCATTATTATCCCAGAACATTTCCCCATCACACATTTCCTCACGTTGTATCTACCCGCGGGCAAAAACATACATCATGTACGTTTGAATTAAATCTCAGTACCTACATATTAATAGCTAGGCGCCATTTTCACTGGTCTACCAAGAAAATAATGTATTAAATACTTACAAAGTTTATCTGGCAAGTAATACGTGTCATATATTTTAAAATATAAGACTTTAACACTATCTTGTTGTACATAATAGGACTGCTAAGTGACTGTCTTAAATTTTCTTTAGTAGGCATAATTAAGAACATATTGCGGACTGCCATGCTTAATTTATATGTCCTGTGAATTTGGTGCCTGGGTATTAGGATAGAGAATTCTGGTTCTCTTCCCAGGTGCATCATAAAATCAAGTTGAGTTTTCTAACTTTCGAATCGACTCAGTTTGTTCAAATTATTACCTGAGATAATATCTTAGGAGTAAAAATGGGCAACGGAAGCGTATTCCTTGTCATATTACCTTTCACTGAACGGCTCATTCATTGCAGCATAATCTTGCTAACTCACTGACTAATTCACGGTATATGGAGGAGCAATTATTAGTCTATTTACTTGAAAAGAGAACCCAATTTTTTTGAGATATTTGCTGTAAAATTTGATGTAGTTTTATATTCTAGTCGCTCTTAGAATCAACTGTATAAAACAGGAAATAAAATCACAAAAAATATATAACTGAATGATGGTTATTTATTACAAAACATTTATGTTACACGGCAAATCTAACAGCACTTAGGTATACCGCCAAATAATATAACATTAAAATCAGAACAAGGTGTTTAAAAAATTCATCCCAAATTATAAACAAGATCTAGACGTGGTATTATTTTCAAGTAAATACTGTATTTACTTATTTGTAAATTATAGTAATCGTATAGGTCTATATTACTTTAATATTTAAAACTAGTTAATACTTCCTTATTATGATATTTCAGTTGCATTAAAAAGAAATTAAAAATTTAAAGACAATAATATTTAACGTAATCTACTATAGCAGGTTTATAGATCGCTGATAATATCCTGTTCTCTCTCTTCGTGGTACATGTCATAGAAATGTCCATAATTTCAGCGATATGATCAGCAGTAGTTTAGGAGTTGGGCAGAGTATCGTCTACAATCAGAAAATTGTATAAAACAGTAGGCTAATCTATATAGCAGTTTTGCTAAGTTTTGGTAAGTTTCGAGCAGCAAGCAAAAAACTGTGAAATACAGTTTTTTTAAGTTGCTGTGAAATACCAAAACCGAGTTGTATACGCTGTGGGCTAAAAAAACATTCGATGGCAAACTCTTCCTACTCGCTAAGAGCCCATAACATCAAGAAGAAATATCAAGATTTAAACCATCCTTCATATACCAAACAATTGAGCAATGTTTAAATGAAGAGACTTCGTACACGCATGGCGACTAAAGGATACTGAAATTTAAAATGTTCAATCTCATATGAGTAATTAGCATAATTATTTAATTTTGATTGCATAACTGCTTTTTTATTAGAATATTTTCTTTTTAATTTTTGGCATTCTATTTTTCTTTGACCTTCTTGGAGGAAAGTTCAACATCCAAATTTCCCTTGCTGTACCAACGTTTATAAACAACAAACAAGAAGAGAAACTTTAATAACAAATTCATGTTACTAACAATAATTATAGTGAGCTAACATTGAAAGGTAACATTCGTATCTTTCAATATTAGTTGCTACAATTCATCTTATTACTTTCATTTTAGGCACATGTAAGCTTGCGTATCTGTGTTAGAGAACAGTAGTAACGAAATAGCGTGTCTGTAAGTAGTATTGACCAGTTTTCAGCAAATTATAGAGTATTCTTTTACAAAGAAAACCAGTACCTTTCTGAGTGTTATTTATAATTTGTTTACATTTGGACTGTTGAGTGACGAAAACAATGATTGCAATGATTGCGAGGAAAATAAAAGATTACTGTATTTGTCTAAAAGATTAAAATTAGTATCACATATCGGGCAAATAAATTATTAAAAAAAACTATGTTGAATACAATAGTAATACTTACTGTACACAATTTGTTTTATTCATGCCACCAAGTACAAAATATTACAAAAATTATTTAAGACACATTGAATCCAATTCATCGATTTAGCACTAAGAGAATTTACTTTTATTGTTAGCATTAGGTTATTTAAGTATCATAATTTACAGAAATAATCACACACATTGATATACTAGCTTGACGTTTAAATACGCATGCCAACAACTAACTAAACTTATTATTTACCTAAGTTATTTTTAAATAAAATTGTTGTTTGCCTGTTAAACCGCGATCTAGTAAACCTAGAGTCTAACCTAGAATTTTATTTATTTGTTTAGTGTTAGGCGGCAGCCGTATAAATACATGCACACATATAGGTACATATTTATGTCATAAGATTTACATACATAAAATTTACCTATTGATATGGCAATATATGTAACAATGCAATAGCACGTACTTTGCTGTTACAAATTTCATCAACAGGATTAATTACATTCTGGTGTAAATATAGCCTTTGAATTAAAAGATACGAGGTAAGGCATTCTAAGTTCATATCACATGAGTCTGTACAAATTGATTTGGTCTAGACAAAATAGGTGAAATACGAATTACAGTACTGCTGTCACGTATTATGTATAAAGTTTGTTCATTCTTAAAGTGGAGACTGATGTAAACAAAGCAGCGCGACACAACAATGAGGCTTGTAAGTTCACAGTTAAAACTTTCTTAATAAAACAAACATAATCTAAAGAAGTATAAAATTGATTACCTTATTTTTAATCGTATAAATCAAAATTGTATTAAAAGTAGTTTGTTGATGTATTTTTAATCAATTATCAGTAATCAGTTACGAACTACTTTATTTCTAGTGGAGGTTTTAGTGATGCAACCTCTAATCTAACAAAGTACAAGCGCATGGTTTTGTTTACATCAGGCTCCAGCTTAAGAATGAATGAACTTTACGTTTTTATTATAAAGCTTGGTAACACTGAAAATAAATTATTTTCTTCTGCACAAAATTTGTTGCATATACACACTTCCGAAGACACGAAACGATACGCTCACTTGTGAGGGCGATTCGCTGGTAGAGAAATACGAATATAGGAAAAACTTTGTCATACATAGGAGTTACATATGTATTTGTATTATGTTTTGACGACCTGTATAATCGCTGTCATAATGAGTATCAGATAGGCACTCATTATATCCTTGCAGCATCTTTTGAAAAACGCTGCCGCCAAGGTACCCGACCGACAATTGTAGCAATTAATAAAATACTCATTGGTTTCAATTGCATTAAATAACCAGACAGATCTTACCGTTGGTGACAAAGTTGTATCCTTATCTGGACGCTGTACGACTGTAACGAGTCTATTCGGCCGCCGACAAGTCACGCGTGTGATCGTCTGTGAACTTCCTTGAAGTGGGAACCTTTCGAGTACGCGAGAAGTCTCATGACGGTGGGTCCCCGGCGAATAGGTTCTACCACCTGATACCGTCACATTGACTACTCGATGACCTGTACTATCTTTCAACCGACGGTAATTGGTTAGAACGATTGCTGTCCACATGTTAGAGGCGTGGGCCTGCTTGAACCGGTCAGCGGCCAGACGTTATCACTTCCGTTTTTTTATCAACCTAAAGCCTCGCAATCAATTAAAAACTACACTGTGTGGTACAGTGTAAAACGTGAGCAACAGATAACAGAACTTTTCAGTGAAGACAGCATACACTTTGCAGCTAGCGGGAGAGGCAGTGATATCCTATATGCTTTATCGCTCACTCTTGAACGGAAATTAACAAAGTAGACCACGAATGTTCGAGTAACAATGTAAAAGGTTACTAGTTATTACTGCGCATTCGTTGTGTTACTAAGGGAAGCAGTGTTTGAATATCAAGAAACAGGAGGTTAATTTTGTCATAGCAAACCGATTATGAATGTCTTTTAATAGGATGTTAATTTTGGAAAAGGTCTCTGTAAGAAACATTTTTAAACGAAAATTTGATATATAGACTTATTGGTGTTTGATATCGCAAAAATATGATCTAATGAATATAGATGAATTTCATGGCAGTGAAAACATAATATTTAACATTTGTTTTAATCTATATAATTTTTGTCACAGTTGAAAATGACAAAAACTATTGCAACAAAGAATCATTTTTGCTCTTATGCAACAATTATAATTTTCCTTTTAGGGAGATTGTTTAAAAATTTTAATTTTCAAAACATACGGACTAATGTAAGAAGATTAAAGTTATAAGATACTGCGACAATACAAGAATAGGCTGTAATGCGCATATATAATATAAAATAAATATTTAATTTAATTTTAATAATATATAATAGACGAGCAGGTGTGAAATTGGAAGCTGGCTTGCAAACAGGAGTCAACACGCAGGATCACGCGATTACCGCTGCATGTGTGTATACAGGTAAATAGTGTGTGTGCGTGAAGCCTGTTTGTTCCTGAAAGTTTGCAACCCCACCCCAAGTCAATGCTAAATTAAGAATATATTTAATATTAAGCAAACCATAAATGTTAGCGAGAAGGTAAAAACTTCTAAAAATGTGTAAAAATCAGAGACAAGTTCAGTGCGAATTTTACGTAATTCGGACAATCAGTGCGAATCCAGTGCGATTTTTAAAGCATTATAATTACACTAGTAGTGCGAGCATCATGATAATTGCACATCACATAGGTCATTAAATTAGACAATATTTTATCGCCGTGAAATCCGCGTTAAACAGTGCGATTGGCGAAAAAGTGCAATTATGTGAAATAGGACGAGAGTGGGGGCTATCACGCCATGGTTCAACTGTCGACAGGCTAATTCCTGAATCGACAGCTGCAGTTTTCTTGGTGAATATAAATAGAAGCCCAGGAGAGCTAATCTCTCTCTTCTAACAGTGTTCATTCGTGGCGGAACGCTATGTCCGTTCGCGACGCGAAATTTTAATTACTTCGGACAGAGTTAGACGATATGTCTAACACCAATAAGACTTTTTGTTAATCATAACTTGTAAAGTAATACGATAAATATTTCGATTTAACATAATAAAGGAAAACAGTAATTAAAAAGTAACGTAACAAACAAATCGTCAGAGGTCTACAAGTGATCTACATCTAGGAGCACTACTCCAGACCGAGGACGACAGCACTACATGGCATAATTTCCAGACGTAAAGGACGAGTCATCAGGACTTCCGAGAGGACCCGGAGGACGAGGAAAGGATCCAGGACTTTAAGACTACGCAGGATTCACAACATCAGGGACTCAGGACCAGGACAGGGTATGCTGAGGAACTGCTACAATTAAGGTGAAAGAAAACCATGTATTCCTCATAACAAAAGACTTCATCAAAGATTGATAAACATTGTCAAAAGAAATACAATAATTTAAAAAAAGTGTAATTTATAACTTATAGATTTAAATGTCTTGTATAAAAAAAATTATAGCATAATATTTGCAGTAATAATTTAGAAAAAATATTTAAATTTAAATTGTAGAGTAATTATGAAAGCATAATTGTTGCATTAATAATTTATTGAAAATACGTAAATTTAAATTGTAGAGTAATTATGAAAGCATAAGTTTTGAATTGATAATGATAGAAAATATTTTAATATACATTTGAAAGAATCAATTAGATTTGTTCAAATAATGAACAAATAGTTAACTTCGTTAAATGTTTTATATGGAAAGCACAAATTTAAACTGAGTAGTCCAGACAATATAACATAATGAAGAAATATTTTTTATTATTATAAAAATGAATAATATTATATAAGATTTATGTTTGTGACGAGATTACAGCAAACAAATAAATTTTGCAACCATATATAACGAATATCATATAACGAATTAATCATTATTTGTATATTATTATTTTTTGATATGTTTGTTTAAATTAATAAATGAAAACATTTTGAATTTCCTAAAAAGGCTACCATTATTATAATTACACCTGAACCCCTAATTACACGTACACGTTGTTAAAAATGTTATTTATCGTTGTATAATTTATCGCTTGACACATTTACATTTAATAATGTTGTATCGTTGTATAAAAATTGGCGCCCAACGTGGGGCTCCACAAATTTAAATTACACTGTATATTAAATTTGTAATTTTATATAGTTGTATAAAAATTGTCGCCCGTCAACCTGTGGCACGACACGCCTACATTTAATAAATAAATGTATGCTCTATTGTTAAATGTGTGCATAGGATTTATGTATAATAATTGATGTGTATTAATGAATAATTTTATATGTGTTTAATTTTGTTGTGTATATTGTATTGTAATAACGCAACTGGCGCCCACCCCAACAAACAGGTGTAATTGTAATATAAGTAGATAAGAATAAAGAAATAATAATAACGAAACAATAAATAAATAAAATTAATAAGTCGGTTCCATAAAAATAATATTCTTAAATATTTTAAATAAATATTTTAATAATTATTCAATATGGCAGAACCAGGAGGGTTGAATCTAGAAGCATTTAAAAATTTGATACTAACAATGATGGACGAATTAGTCATAAAGCAAGCCGAAAAATTTAAAGAAGAGTTAAAAGAGGAGAATATCAAGCAAATAAAAAAAATAGATTAAATAAATACCAAACAAACAGAAAGTATTTAAATTTTGTTATAAATGCATTTAATAATAATAATTATTTTATTATAAACAAAACAATTATTGTTTGACTGCGGCTACAGCATTTGGTGGTTCAATTTTTTTCCAGCACAGTAGAAACTTTTCAAAAAGGCAGCAACTCTGAAAAAATAAAGTAAATTTAATATTATTTTCCTCAAAGCCTACAATTTTTAAAGAAAGTTTTAAAAACTACGTCATTCGCTCCAGTACCTCGGAATACAGTTGATCGATTCAACGGTTTAGACTGTTTTAACTTTATTAAATCTTTAACTTTCTTCTACTACAAAAAAACAAGCTGTTGTAAAGAGGTTATATTCTCAGAATAATACATTTTGTAAGATTCAAAGCCTTTCATGTCCTCTGTCATCAAAGTTATTGTTAACAACTTCTCGATTGATTGGGCATGGCCTGTTGTTTAAATATTTAACGCTAAACTTTGATAACTAGAACATATATTATGTTTTATTGTGTTTAATGTATTTTATAATCCTACATTTTATATTGTATTTATCAAAACAAAGAAATGCTTTACAAAATTTTCAGCATTCATTATAGTGTTATTTGAAATTTTATAATTTAATAAAATTAGAATATAAACATACCATAAATCGATTTTAGTATAACAAACATTAGTCGCGTATTCGTGTGATTTTAGTAGCAAATATAAGTAAATTATAGATTCACAAATTAATCTGAAACAGCACAAATTTTAAAAATGTACATTGATCCAATAACGTAACCGCATAACTTATAAACTCAGGTAAAATTACTAGCTGTTATTATCAAAGGGCAGGCAGTGACATGGTTTTTAAATGATATATAAGCAAGTAAAGCGAATTGTGAATGTTAGATCATTTACGTGATAGGACAGACAGTTTAAAAGTAAACAATGATAATGAAATTAATCGGCTGACTGTGTCATGTTCAGACCATGGCCGGTCTTGGGTAATTTCTTATTTTGACCATCAGAAAGTGATGGAAAATATTGCAACATACTAAAACAGTCGATTAGGCACACCTAGTTTCTTCTTATTCCCGCAGTAAGTAACATTTCCAAACAGAGGGAGAATTTATAAACGTTATTAACTAGTAGACATATTTTAAGTAGTAACGTCTTGTTTTAAAAAAATATTTGTAACCCGCACAGATAAATGTTCAAAGTAACATCCAGGTTATTGTAACTGCATGTTATAACTACAGCGACTCTCTAATTTGTCATGTATTATGTCTTTTTATTAAAGAAATTAAAAATAATAAAAACTGCACAACTTTACATACTACTTAAGAAATTATATGTATTGTACTTACTAGTAAAATCTGACACATATAAATAAAGAATATTTGTATATCATATATGTAGGTATCATAAAATTGCAGAAATTGTAGGTATTTTAATTAATTGTAGATAGATTACAGAGTTACATCATGTTCAAAATAACGTTTCGCTTCTAATACACAGATTTCTCTTGTGTGGATGTTCACACATGTTTCATATCTTATTGTTTCATTAAGTGCTGAAGATAACTAACTTTGCATACACGCAGACCAAAGTCTTAAATGTATTACACGAATTTTTTAAATTATACTTTTAAAGACGGTTTTAATTGTTTAATGGTTTTAATTCTTGTAGACTGTCAAGAAACTGAAATTACGTTTTTGTTACATTTGTTCCAGTAACAACTCGAACCATAAGGTTAACTGTTGTAAAATAAGAATAGTTAAGACGACACGAGACAGAGACGACGTCGACAGAATCGAAGAACGATCGATCACTTCTGCTCCCGCTTCGGTCTGAACAGGACTGCTCTTCTGACTGCTCTCTTCAGCTCTCTTCGCTGGACGAACTACGGCTTTGCTGCCTTCGCCCACCTCGCCTTCGGACGAGGAATATTGCTTCTTCTGTTCGTGGGAACAAAAAGGACCAGGGAGCCAGCTGCTGCCGGTGAATTAAGTAGCTGGTACAAGTGGCAGCTGGCAGAAGACCTTTTTAGGACCACCTGAGCCGGAAAACATCTTGGCCGGACAGGAAAGAAGAGGAGTGCTCTGGGCTCACCTGGTGAGTGCCGTATATCAGTGTGTAATTCCTAACCTGCTCGCGACTGTTAGGTAGCGCTGCCCCGGACGATCCTTGCAAGCCCCACCAGTGGTAAGCGAGCTAGGATATCGCCGGGGTAAAGGGGCCAGTGGACACCAGTCTTGGTAAGGACTGGTATTCAACGGAGCTGGTCGTTAGCCCAGCTCCTCCCACATCGTCGTGAGCAGGGAAGACGCGCGGGTAATCCGGCTTCGGCCGGACCCGAGATCTCTGGCGTCTGGCAGTAACTGCCTAGCAGTCTCTGCCCGGCAGCCGCCGCACCTGGCCAGTATGCCTTCTACAGGCAACGGCTCAAGTGCCGAGTCGCTCGGCTCTGCCTTGCCCCATCTGGGCGACTCGCCTGAATCGCCTCGGGCGATGGAGACGGACGATCCTCTCCCCAACCCGCTTCCCCCTCTTCCGGCTGACGAGTCGGGCGAGTTCGCGACCGTTGGTCGGCGTAATCGCCCGGCTAAGAAGCCCAACCGGATCCACTTCCTCTCAGACCTCGGCCATGGACATCAGACCTTCTCAGGGCCAACAGGCCGCGGTTCCGACTGCTTCGACAGCAGCTCCGGCTGCTGCCGCTGTTGGTCGCGCGCCGCCCCTGTATGTCCACAGCGTGTCCAATGTCGCTGCCTTATACAGACGGCTGATCGCGGCCCACGGCCTGTCGGCCGACAAGCTTGACCTGAAGCTGCTTGGCGGTGATACGGTCAAGATCGTCGTCCGCCAGCTCGAGGACCATCGCTTGGTCGAGGCCTTCCTCCAAGCGCACAACCTCCAATACCATACCTTCTCTCCTAAGCGAGTCAAGCCCTTGTCTGTAATTTTGCGAGGGCTTGACTCGCACACCGATCCACAGGAGATCCTCTTGGAACTCCGAGACCTCGGGTACCCACTACAGGCAACTTTCCGCCTGTTTACGCACTCAGAAACCCGAGTACCTCTCCCGCTCGTCCGTCTCCATCTCGAGAAGGGCGAGGTTGCAGACAAAATATTCCAACTGACGCGGCTGTTTGGCTTCCGCGTCACGGTGGAATCCAGTCGTCCCCAGGGCAAGCTCGCGCAGTGCCACCGGTGCCAGAGGTTCGGCCATCATACCGACGTCTGCCGCAATGCCCCGGCCTGTCTACGTTGTTCGTTGGGACATTCAACTCAGGCCTGCACTGTGGCAGACAAGTCCAAGTTCCGCTGCATTAATTGTGGCCAAGGCCATGCAGCCAGTAACGTAAACTGCCCGGTCTACAAGGCGGAGCTCCTGCGGAAGCAAAAGCCGCAGGGGCCCCTCCCGAAGCCAAGGCAGCCAGCTATGCAGCCCCAACCTCAGAGACAGCCTAAAACACAGGCAAGGCCGCAACCGAAGGCACAACCGGCACGGCGCGCGCCCTCTCCGGCTCCACTTCCAGCCCCTGCAAAGGCAACCAAACGTACCGCGTCTCCTTCCGAAGCAGAGACAAGCCCAGTAGCCGTCATCTCGGTTATGGAGCCGGAGAATCAACCCTCCACCTCCGCGGAACCTCCAACTCCCGCCTCTGAACCAGAGGTAGCCTCGCCACCACTGCCACCTCCGCGATTTCCGCGAGCAGGCATCACAAAACCCAGGAACAAAGGGATAACCACACCGGATGCTCGGCCCCGAGCTCCTGCCTGCCCACAGCCCAAGAAAAGTCCTGCTTCCCGGTATAAGTCCGACGAAGCGCAACAGCGTACTTTTCCTGCCGCTGATTCAAAACCGTCTGCCCCTGGTCCTGTGGCTTCCACCACGACCCGATCTGCCGTTAAACCTGGTCGCTCTTACGCGGCCTCAGTTTCCAGGCAAACCGCCCAGTCTGTCATTTCCGATGACGCACAGTTCGTCCGCGACTTTCTGTCTGGCTACGACCTCAAGAAAGTCGCATCCACCTTCAGGTCCATCCGAGACCGCCTGGAAACTGCTGACCCAACTGAGAGATTTATGCTCTTGGTGGAAGCCTGCGAAGTAATAGGTCTTCTATGAACCGAGCCCTTAGACGAGATCTCTCGCTCGTAGCCTGGAATGCTAACAACATCGGTTCCAAGCATTCCGACCTTCTTGAATTCCTGGCTCGGTTCAAACCCGACGTACTTCTCCTCGGGGAAACCCACCTGACCCCGGCGAACCGGTTTCGATTACCAAATTACGTGGTCTATCGGGATGACCGAGTTGGCCGACGAGGAGGCGGCACGGCGATCGCGGTGAGGACCTCCATAGGTCATCATCGTGTCGCTTTGCCGCAGCTTACCAACCTAGAGGCCACCGCCATTGAGGTCCACGGAGCTCTTGGCGGCGTCCTCGTGGTTTCAGCATACAAGCCCCCACAAGCTGAACTCCTTGTCGGCGACCTGGACGTCATCTTCGATTCCCATCGAAGGGTAATTTTGGCCGGCGATCTGAATTGCAAGCATCGCGTTTGGAATAGTCGCCTGACTACTCCGAACGGGAGGCGCTTGCTCAGTTTTGTTGAATCGCGCCGGGCGATGGTGTTTGGTCCAGCGCAACCCACGTTCTTTCCGTCAAGGCCTAACGCGGCTCCCGATGTTCTGGATATCGCGGTGACCTAAGGAATTGTCTGTCCGGTCGAAGTATTCTCACTTACGGAGCTGACATCCGACCACAACCCTATCTTGGTCCACGTCGCTACCCAGCACGCCTATGCACGTTCTGACAAGAAGAAGGTTATCGATTGGGATCGCTACGGCCCGGCCTTGTGCCGTAGATTGCCGCCAGCGGCCCCACTCGATTCCGTTCGCCTCCTAGACGAAGCAGTTGCGGGAATCGAAGAGGCAATCATCTCGGCTATAGGCGTGTCTTCACGTACGCGAGCTGGCTTCACGCCTGACTACCAACGCATCCCTGAGGAAGTCTCTCTTCTCGCTCGCGAGAGGAATTACTTCCGGAAACGTTGGCAGAGGACCCGTGATCCGGCCGATAAGGCAGCATACAATCGGCTCACCGGACGACTGCGTGGCAGTCTGAAGGCGTTCCGACGTAGCTGTTGGGAACTCGATGTGGCCCGAACGGGGGATGCGGACCCGCAAAGTCACCCGTACAGAATACCTACCGCATTGACGGGACGGAGGCGCCGACCTCCACTTCCCGCCATTGTTGGACCGTTCGGTCGACTCCTGGGTCGCCCGGAGGAGAAGGCCGAGTACTTGGGCTTGTGTTTCGAGCGACAGTTCGCTCCCAACCCGCCCATGGGCTGGGACTTCGACGAACTAGTCGAGATGGCTGTGGAAGACTTTCTGCCTCTTCCGATCACGACGGAGCCCGAACCCATCTCCTTGGAAGAGGTCTCAGATCGGCTCGCTGGACTTCAGCCAAGAAAAGCTCCAGGCCCGGACGGTGTTACCAACACCGCTCTACGACTTCTTCCCGAGCCTGGAGTTCAATTCTTGACTGATTTGTTCAACGCGTGTCTTAGACTGGCCTACTTTCCCAAGAAATGGAGAAAGGCGACGGTTATCGTGATCCCGAAGCAGGGAAAGGATACCACCCGCTCGGAAAACCTCCGGCCTATCAGCCTACTCTCCGCTACGTCCAAGGTTTTTGAGCGCCTCGTACAGCGTCGTGTACGAGAACATCTAACCAACTTTGACGTGCTGGTCCCCGAACAGTTCGGCTTTCGTGTGGGGCATTCGACCACTCATCAACTGATGAGACTGGTGGAAAGCATCACGGAAGCCGGGTGTCGGAGAGAACGGACCGTTGGCTGTTTCTTAGATGTTGAGAAAGCCTTCGACAGCGTATGGCATGATGGCCTGTTATTCAAACTTAGGGAAGTCCAGCTCCCGGACTGCTACCTCCATCTGGTTGCTAGCTTTCTGACGGAGAGGACCTTCTGCGTGAGAGTTGGCGATTCAGTCTCTTCCGAGAGACGAATCACAGCCGGCGTCCCTCAAGGTAGTGTTCTAGGCCCCCTTCTGTTCTCGATCTACGTCAACGACGTGCCGAGACAGCCTGGAGTCCAGATGGCCCTCTTCGCTGACGACACGGCCGTATTTCCGGCCGATCGTCATGAGGAAATGGCCGTCCTACGACTGCAGCGCCAGCTCGACACGCTCGTGGACTGGACCGAAAATTGGAGAGTGCAACTCAACGCTACCAAGAGTGTAGCCGTCGAATTCTCTAAGCGACGGAAGAACCCCGTTAGGCAGCTACGTATCGGCAGAACGTACTTGTGCTGGTCCATCGAGGTCAAGTACCTCGGCTTACACCTTGACCGTCGGCTCACCTGGCGTACCCACGCACAGACAGTTCTTAAGCGAGCATCCACTCGCCTGTGCGCACTGTTTCCACTCCTGATCAGCTCAGCCATGACCAGGAAATTGGGTAGGATGATCGTCGGCGCGTATCTGCTGCCGGTCATTACCTACGCCTGCCCGTTCTGGGGTTACCTCGCCGCAATGCATAAAAAGAAGTTGCAGAGCGTCCTCGACAGGGGGCTTCGGCTAGCGGCCAAAGTCCCCCGTCGATTTTCATCTCGCCTTCTAAGGAGAGGACTTGGCGTCCGCTCCTTAGACGACACATTCAGGCGGCTTGCACGCAAATTTTATGCACGTGCGGCGAGGTTCCCAGGCAATCCTCTAGTGACTGGGCTGGGAAGGTACCGTATACGTCCAGGTGATTCGTGGAAACGCCCTCGGTGTATACTGCGCTAGTGTAGGCTAGCACAACAGCCGAGAATCGGCCTGCTATAGAGCACACGCCCTACTTGGGCAGGGCCACGAGGCAGGAGCTCCAGAAGGCAGCTCGGAACTCAGATACCGAGCGGTTCGTCTCTGCGACGCACAACCGCAAAGCCCAGAGCGAAAAAAAAAAGAATAGTTAACCGCGGCTTTTGCTTCGGAGCCGAACGCAAACTTTGCGGCCGTCAAGCTCCAGTGCCAACTGGACGCGTTTGTCGGGTGGGCCGAGGATTGGAGAGTTGCCGTTAACGCTACTAAGAGCGCAGCGGTAATACTCTCCCGACGCCGCAAGCGGCTTCGACCGGTTACCGTAGGCCCCGTCGAGTTGCCCTGGACCAACAGCGTCAAGTTCCTCGGGCTTCATGTAGACTCCCGACTCACCTGGCGAACCCACGCACAGAACATCCGCTAACGCGCCTCGGCGCAATTTAATAGACTCTGGCCACTCATGTTCACTGCCACTGGCCCGGTAATTACGCTCCAAGGGAAGGTGAGTCTTGGAAGCGACTCCGTTTGCTAGCCCCGGTGGTATAATTTATCATCGGGGGTTACTTCGGGCCCTTCAATAAGTAAAAACATATAAATAGAACTCTTTCTGACACAGTGGCAGGAGTCCTAACTGAGACTCGGGACACTGTACACCTCGAGTCTGAGTCGCGCAACCCCCAGTCGTAAGAATAGTTACATCATGTTGTGTACATTGTTTATGGAAGTAGATGATACGATAGTATTTACTTGTATGTTCTAAATCCAATACACAATCGTAACATGGTGTCTTTTTTAGCAAACATGTTTCAGTAATCATTGGCTGATTTTCTAAAAGGCAATTATTATGCGTTTCGAAGTGCGAAATTTGAACATTTGACGGTTATAACGTATGTTATATATTTGTTATACATAAAATGAAAGTAGGAAAGTCAGAAGAGACACAATTAGGATGGGTCGTGGAAAACGTACGTGGATTAGGCCTCGTGACTAGGGATAAAGAACTTAAACTCTGAATATCTTGAATGCTTAGAAAACGGCTGGCGGGTGTTATTAATGACACTGCAGTAAGCGATACGTTTCTTAAGCACAGTAATGACCTAATTATACACAACACTAACTTATTTTACAAAACAAAATTACTCTATGGAAACAAATTTTTGGTCAACAAAGAGCAACGCTTATAATTGATGTAATAATCTTTAAATATATTACAAAATGAAGGAAACTTGTCAGACTTTTTAGAGTGTGAAAATGTACTTCATGTCTTTTTGTCGATGCACTGTATTTACGCAACGGAATAAAATATTAGATCGGATGATGCAAATTGTTAATCAGAATTTAAAACTAATACAAAATTTCTTATTCACTAACAAATACGACCAACTAAATATTATTTATGAAAGTCTGTATTAAGGTTTTCGAGCTTCATTCTAAGAGAAAATTAAATTTGTGTTTTATTAATATTTATTTTCCTAACGTTAGTTTTAAGCATTATTCTGAATGATGTATTATACTGAGTAGACTTGCAGAGTAGTAATTAAGATAAAATGTTTTAAAAGGTATTTAAATATGTCGTTTTTCAATAAATCTTCTTGTTCTTGTATATTCGTCCGTTTTTAGTTTATTCGACTGTTAAACATTTTTGCCTGATGCCACTAAGCGGTAGTTTACTAGAATAGCGATCTAGTGGATGGCATAATGGAATAAGAGAGAACCATAAGGTCGCAAGTTTTATTAATAGTCATATTTTTAATACAATAAGTATTTTTACATACAACTCATGACAAAAAATAACTATCGTTAAATGAATAACTTTACTAGACCTGTAAAACCAACAAAGTTGCTCAGTTGAGCAACCACTGTCTCCGCCACCTGTCTGTGTGTCGACGTGCCAAGAGGTGTGGATGCCGCATTTGTGATTATTGGTAGAGTGCCTTACTATTACTTTTCTGATCTTAAACAACGATTACAAAGTTATAAGTAGAGATGTAGAAATAAGAGTGGCAGACTCGTTATTATTATTATGTTATGTATATATTATATTGAGGGAGTAATGACGTACTCACACTTGAACCATAATTTGTTATTGTAGGAAATTTTGCAGCAACAAACAGCAGCCCTTGAAATTAGATAATAATCTGAAAATCAACTAAATAATACTAAAAGCGTATAAACATTATTACTACATGTTTAGGTTCCCTTTATGAATGTATTTACTTTTTAAATACACTGCACATAATAGCGTAATAAAACAGATTATTGATTTAACGCACGTTATTGCAATGGTTGTTAGTCCTAAAATTCAAGATTACTATAAAAATTTCATTCTCTCCAATCAATACAAGAATAAACACAGAAAAACCTTTACTAACACTTTTCGTTTTAAATTCAAAGCTAAGCTCAGTTTGGGTACTAATATAATTTTTTTATAAATGCATTATACAATGAAGACTTTGATAAAGTGTTTACAGACCGAAAGATTTTATGAATACTTTTAGGAATTTAAATGTATTGTTTTCGTATGAGTTTTTCTTTTTTTTTATCTTCCTTCAAGTAACAGTTGGCCACTATTTGCTTATGTAAAGATTTTTAGTGCATGAAATAATTAAACAGAAGATAAGCAATAAAATCTTATTACTAACTTATTAGTTAAATTTAATGTTAGTTTAGCTATTTGCTTTAAATAGCTAAAGAAGGCCAAGTCTAAATTCTTCTGAAATGGTAGCGTGTATTTAAGGTAATTTATAGTAAATCATAGAATAGTATGCATTTATTCCCGAGTCTCACGCAGATAAGTTGGTAGACAACGATTATTGCTAAACGATAGGGGGACATTTATCCAAGAAAATCGATAACAGTAGCAGACGGATTACTGCGTGATCTGTCTTTATTAAGGCACGCCGTCAATAATATTTATGTGCTGCCTGTGACGCGTAGTCTGCGTTAGTTATACATTTGCAGGCACATTCAATGACGCTCAGTTCAAAGTTGTGCGTAAGCTGTAAACAGTATTATTCATTTTTCTTTACGTCAGTTAATATTATACATTCAGTAATTTTTTCGTGTTGTATTACTTATTGCAGAACTGCTATAAGTAATAAGGCGTTTCGATGTCCCCACAGTAATAAAATTAATGTTTAGATCTGAATAATGGGGAGGACACCAAAACGTCTTGTCTACTACAAACCAAGTTGCATTTTTCTGTAACAAGCAACTACGGAATTATGAAGACTGCTAACAAGATAATACTGTCTGAGAATGAATGCGAGTTGTAGGCGGAAGATGGAGAGAAGACGAATAAGATAAGGACAGTATTTGACCATTTAAAAATTAAGTAAATTAAAGAAAACACTTAAGTATAGTTTTTGCAAACAGTGGGCGTATTCAAACAGTTGGTAAACAAAGTACCAAATTTTAAGTTGTTTAAGACTTGGTGGTGGAGACAGCAAAAAAGCCACTTCAAATACAAAGCAATTGGCAGCAATAAATAACTATAAAATTGTAATTATGAAGGCTACTAGCAAGATTAACTTGAATGTTACTGACTTCTAAAACACATCCGCTTCCAAGCTTAAAAAACGTTAGAAAATTTGAAACGAATTATTTCCATTATTGAGACGAAACGTTTCCGTTATTACACGGCCCTTTTTTTAATAACGTACAAAATAATGTTTGTAGGAAAATCAGTACTTAAAATCGCCTTTATTAAGGTAGATAAAATTGTTTAATATTTATTTTTAACGCCTTTACTAATTTACATCTGTGATTGTGGACGAGCATGTACTTCGTGTGTTGCGCTGAGTTCTACTCACGAAATCAATGAAATTATTTAATACAGTATATGTAATAGTGTTGTCATGGCCACCTGATTACGTACTAAATTACTTGTGTTACCTATCTTATGTTTCATTCAGAGTAGTGAATAAATTTCTATACAGTTAGGTATTTGTTTCAACATCTGTAGTAGTATATACTGCAGTAATATATATCTGTTTATTTTACTGTCCATAAGCATAGTATCCATAGTTTGTTTGTAAACTACAAGCACGACATGGATTGTATGGGAAAATTAGGTACTGTAACGTAACTGTTACAGTAGTCTTAAGTCCGAAGGTACCTGCTTAATTGTATAATGTCACCTTGTGGAAAGCTGTGTAATAATCATCGGGCGGGGTGAGACCAAGAGGACGAGTGTACATTTATGTGATTAGGAAACGGTTTGGATAATTGAAGAAATAATCTAAAGGCAATAGAACAAAACAATGAAGACGCCATTACGTAAAACAGTTATATAAACTACTAAATGATAAATCTGCCTCCCTTCTGACGTTGATTCTTATACCCTTACTGTGGAAACCTTTACAGAGGAAATGTTGTTTCAAGTTTTGGGCATTAACAGTTTTTATAATGTTCTATTTATTCCCAGATTATAGTTTTAAACTAGTTTTATTGCAATAGATTTTTTACATTTGTGGACGTGGACACAGACTGGTTAAACGCAAAAATTTCAATACTAACCTTAAAATATATTAACCTTTTATGGAAAATTCGATTTTAAAATTATCACTAAATTGAACACTATAAGCAGAGCAGTTATCTAAAAAAAAGAAAAATTTATAAGTAAGTGTAATTTTATTTATTAGTGCTGCCGAATTTTATTTCTGCTCTTGGAATAATATTTCTTGTATTCCTTAATTATTATGTGTATAATCTTCTGCGCATGAAACTTTGCAAAATACAATTTTCAAGTGTTTCAACATACAAAACTTATTATATGTAACAGGGAACAGCCAAAGTATGTTAAATTAAAACTGCAAGTAATAAATCATATTGCACGTGAAGAAAACTCTATACAAAATGTGTTTGTAGGAACTGTAGTTAGTTAAAACTATTTAACACATATTTAATATTGAAACGAATGGAACCGCCTGGAACAGCCGAAGCGTCTTCCGCCCGTTACTCTCCTAGTCGGACAGGTGTAGCTTCAGTTAATTCCGATATCAAGTACGTTCCAGAGTACTCTGGAGAACACTTGAAATTCACATTAGCTGGTACACCGTATTGAGGATGGACAATTTTTAGAACACGTGCGCCACGTATATAAGGGCACACTGGCTTTGTAAGATCAGTTGCGTTTACTGATTTTCCTTAGTGCGGATCGAGTGACGATTTACCTCAAGTGGGGCGACGTGTTATTGTGTTATAGTTAGTGTGGAATTCTAATAGTTGACATTATTATTGCATGTGTAAAAATTAACTTGAATTATTGTACGAGACTAATCTTGTTGAATAATTTGTTCATTACAAATTATTAATTGTGATAATTAAAGGTGGTGATTAGTGACTTCGTTGGTGTCTGTGTTTTTTTTCCACTGCACCTTACGACGATCAGTGAGACCGTCGTATCAACATTTAATTTTTCAGTATTAATTGATTGCACATGTGATGTATTAGTTGGTTGTTATACAACCGTACCAACAAAATGTTACTTCCATCTGCAAACAAAGTGTTCACCAACTGGCACATCTCCGAATTAAAGTCTGCAAATAAATTAAAATTGAATTTCAAGTGGTACTATAAGTAAACAAAATGATGAAGTTTTTAGATTAACTGTTGATAATGAGGAAAAAATTGATAACAGTTTACTTAAATTGGCTCATTCCATTGTACATCCAATCTCAAATTAAACTCAAAATTTTATTTGATCTAACAAATTTTAATTGATTATTTGGAAGTTTAGTATTTAAAGGACTCTTATTAGTAAAGTTCGGAACTCTTAATATTCGCTTAACATGTATACGGTTAACATATATCTTTAAACTATGAATTAAATCTCATTAAAAATTTAACAGTTGACAAACATATAATTCACCGGAATTACGTTTAAATTGGAGTAATACGTTTAGGTTTGTAACGTAAAACTCTTTCTCTTTCTCTTTCTCTTTGCTTGTTTACCTCCAGCTAAATATCTTCTTACGTAAACCACACAGTAAGAACTTTTATTCTGCGAAATACGTTTTGGCCTACCTCGACTGGCAAATATAACCGATGTTTTCTAACTAAATAAACATAAATCTAACGTACTCTTTTTTCTTATCAAACGTGATACTGAGAAATGGATGATTACAAATCACTATATTAATATGCACTGCTGTTATCATGTCAGTTGAGTGGTGGACTCACAAAGACTAGGGAAGTAGAAAGTTTCGACACATGTCGAAAGTATACGCCTAAGTTTAGGAAAGTCAAATTTTGAAGCTTGGATTCAAGTTCAGTTACGACAATAATAACACCGTAAGGTATCAAGGTCAAAAACGTGCATGCAGAGCAGAAGAACAAATGCAGAAGAAGAACATATAGGATCTTTGCACCTTCCACATCCGTCTGTCTATTTGTTCAACAGGAAAATTATAGATGCATAAAAACAGCAGCAAAACGTAATGACCGTTTTATTAGGAATTATTTTAATAAAATAATAAATACGTATTTGGAATTGATATGTTAATTTGACAGGTTTGTCTCTTTGGTTTTTAAAATAAAATTTCAGTTTTGAAAATAACACTTGCTGATCGTAGCTACAAATAACTAAGCAGATTGAAATAAACTACTAAAATACGTTACATAAAAAACTTTATTCTAAACATAAACATGTACCTTACTAGTGTATTTAGTCTATTTATTCTACTGAACTGTTCTCAAAATAAAGTTTATATAAATTACAATCTTTTGCATCTCTTTGTGTTTGATCTGAAAATGACTTGTTGACAATATAGCTGTTAGTATCTTACTTAATCAAAATAATTTAGATTAGTAAAAAAAATAAATTTACCAAAACCAAGTGAAGCCGCTTTGATATTTTTCTAATTTGCTGCGAATTCATTGTCCATATATACACAGATTAGATATTAGTTATGTATTAAATTACTTACAAGTATCCAAACATAGAAGATCGAAACAAGTTTTAAGTAACAACTATTACGTAGCACTAGAAACTAAGTGAATTGAGGAAGTTTCATAGGAAGCTACACACTATTCACTAAAAGACAGTTTTGGAAAATGTCATAAAAATTCGAACAGCTTTCGAAAACTTGTGACAGGAATTATATAAGGGTTTTATATTTTTTTAATAGACACGTGTGTGTGTGTCTTGTTTTGCTTTGAAAAATTCACCATATTTTCATTTGCGTGAACTAAATAATTTTTTCTTTTGGATTTTAGAGTAACAAAAGTAACAATAACCAGAACATAAAAAATATTGCTTTAAAATGTCTCCGGAAGAATAATAAGAGACACAAACACATAAAGAAAACACAATATTAAGCGTAACGTGTAAAAATAATCATAATAAATTATGGTAGTCACATAACTTCTGTGAATAGCGACTGTAAACATGTAAAGAACTCCATTTTGCTTAAAAATATGTAACGGACTCGGTTTTGTTACTCTGAACTGTAATAATTCTTAGGGTTATGATAATTTGATAGGTTCTGCCTGCCTCTGACTTTTATAGAGTAATGGTACTAAATATCTATTAATAACATAAGTCAACCATTAACTTAGTTTTGCAAAGCGTTCACATTTGCTTTTGCCTAATACATCACCAATTAGTGAACAAGATAGTTATGTGGATTCTGCTGCCCAAGACGACATAATAGAAATGGAATACAATAGTACTTTTTACAGTGATATTGCTTTTACTGACAAATGCAATCGTGCCCTGTAAATGTAATGCCTTATACGTATTAAATATCAGCTTAGCTTTTTAGTTTTTTATGTTAATTTGCTAAACTATGAACAATTATTTAGTAATGAATGGTTCCGGTTGAAAGTTACACAGAGTTAGTTTTAAGACGGAGCCTTTATTGTCTGCTCTACAGACAATATATTTTGCTTAAGCAGGCAGGGGTGAGGTAAAGGAATTGCAAACGTGATGTTTGCAGCTTCACGCCTTCACCCTGGACAACGGCAATTAGGCGACTCAAGTACCCTTTAACAAATAAATATAAAGCCTTTCTTTTCACTTTCGTTCTTGCTCGCGTACTCTTTACTAACATTTTCATACAAAATGTTGCAATAAAAAGCGAATTAACAATTGCTAAATAGCAAAATACTGCTTCATTTGAATGTAGAAATTAAAAAGAACAGAGTAAAGTACACAGCTTAATTAAAACGTACAGTATAATGGTATAGTAGTCATAATCTACTAGTGAGATTTTGCAGTTACAATTAAAATAATTTAAAATATTTATAGACGGCAATATGTCCTGAAAAATACGAAAATTTTAAGTAGTCAACTTTAAGAAATTTACTGCAGCTTTTACAAATAGTATGTTCACCATATTCATGGTATAAGTAACATAAATGGCCGTATTTTCAGCAATATGTTCAGAAGTAGTTTGGAGTTTGGCAAAATAGGCCGTATGTATGTGGGCATGGGAGTTTAGGCCGTGTGTATGTAGGCAGGGAGGGAGGGTATGTTAGCTAGAATAGGGTAGCCAGCAATACGTTATTCCAGGTACACATTTCCGCAGATTTTGTTTTATTTAACTTCATTGCAACTAGTTACAAACTATCTAGCAATTTTATTCTAATACATAAGTTAACTGTGTGCAGGATAAGCTCCCACTGCAGCATTCCCCTCTACAGTTGCACGAAGGCTTACACGGCCGGTGTCATTTAGATTAAAACTAACTCCCGGGCTGTTTGGCCGTGGTTGAGGCTCCTCAACCACATTTCCCTTAACCACAGTACAGTGGTCCTAACGTACGACATCCACGTTAGCGTTGACTTGTTTCTTCCACTGAAGATGGCAGCCAGTGGTGCTGCCGAAACGTCTGGTTTTGTCGGAAACCTTGGACCCCTGCCAAACAGCCCGGGAGTTAGTTTTAATCTAAATTCCTCTGTACAGTTACACTTTATTCATGTTCTGATACTTACTATACATATTTAGTTCACTGGTTCAAACGGTTTCTGTCTATGCAATCGTCGAACGAGTCCAGCATTATCAAGCAGTTGTATCACTTCAATGTTTGCGTGTTCATGAAGTCTTCTTTCATATTTATCCGCAACCTGTTTAATCTCGTCAGCAACCGTAGGCATTTTCAGGTCCCGATGGATATAATTTCTTACGCACCATGATGCATCAACAATACAGCAAAGAACCTTATTTTGAAAAGTCTGAATTATTTTTTTGCAGATTGTATTAAACTGCGGGCTAAAACATACATCTTAATTTTGTGGTGCACTTTGGGATTGATCACCGGGCTTGCACATTCCACTGGTCTACTAAGAAAATAATTATAAAGGTCTTTAACAAATAATAAGCTTTAACAGTAATTTGATGTAAATGATAACGGACAAATAGGTTTAATCTCAATTAGTAAGCCAATACACTAAAAACTTTTTTATCCGAATCGCGTTTATCCGAAAATCCGGTTTATCCGAAACAATTTTTAGTAAATTTTAAAAATACACAAAAGCATTTTCCTATCGCTATAATCTATATTTAATAGCGCAGACAAGACGAAACTTCAGAACTTCTAACAATGAAACGACTTCGAGATCGGTCAGCCAGCAAACAAGCTTCAAAGCTTAGGCAAAAAACTATGATTGATTAGTGTACGAACAAGCAATAGGGCCGTTCCAGTACTGTAGAAACTATAATTTGCAGTGCGGTGCCGTTTTATAGTTTATTGTGTCACATTCACTGTAAGTAACTTTAAAATTATTATAGTTACTGTATACTTACATATGTATTATTATTTAAACAGAAGTTTCGGTTTATCCGAAACGGGCGCGGTCCCATCAAATTCGGATAAACGAGTTTTTAGTGTATTAAGAACATCACAGGCTATGATTTTTCATTTATATGTCTAGCGGTTATAGCGTCTAGCTATTAATCTAGACGACCTGGATACGATTGCCAGATGCACCATTAAGTCCAGACGCGTTTTGCAGTTCCTGGGTGTGGAAATGAGTATGTGGGGGTAAAAATGAGCGACAAAAGCGTTGTGCTGCCCACACTATTTTTCGCATATGGCAGCGTATCCTGTCCAAATACTTCGGTAATACCAGAAAGACCTATTATTACATGGTATACTTAAAAACCGGATCCCCATTTTACACTAGATTTTGCTTTAAAATTTTGGAGGGTCTTATATTCAAGCCTAGTCTTACAATCAAATATATAAGGACAAAAAATAAAATGGCAAAGAAGTGAAAGTGAGTAATAGTTAGTGGTCCTTATTAAAGGAAATTATGCTACAGCAGAACCCGAATTGCATGCTAATGTTCATGCCAATAATGTAATACTAAAATCAGACAAACTCTTTAAAAAATTCATCTCAAAATATGGGGAAGCCTTATTTTTCAAATACTATATTTATTTATGTGTCTGTAAATTATAGTAAGCCTATATTCCCTCACTATAATTACATAATTTAGGTAAGGGCGGTGAAAGAATTTGCATACTCTCTTGAATTCGCAACTTCGTGGTACATTTTACTTTCAGTATATTAGCAAAGTTACTAGTTGGGGTAGTTGTTGAGTTCAAATGCATTTCGTGATCAATTTGTCTTCATCATTTGTCAGCTGATTACTGAAGTTTTGCCGCTTTTAGGCGTATTAAGTAAATTGCAAGTCATAAAGGCTTAGGAGTTAGAAACTCTATTTAAACTTTTGCGGGTACTAAAACGAAGTGTAAGATCTTTCCAAAGTCGCCCAATTACCTATATTCTTACAGACATCTTAAAACATGTCAATTTCTATAATCAACTTTGACACAGAACTAGACTTTACTTATTGTGTTAATAACATTAGACATGGTAAAAAGTCATTCACGACTCCTTAGTTTCTCAGACATGTCTGTAAATAGCAAATATAATAAAAAAAAAATTGCGATGCAAATAGTGTCATCTAATAGTGGCATATAATGTAATTATACGAGTACAGTTATATCAGTTTATATTTATAAACACAAACCAAAGTTTGTAAATAGTAATTGTACAGTATCTATGATTTTAGTATTAAAAAAAGGTTAAAAATGATTGAGTCGTGTATTGTATAGTAAAGTATAGTAAATAAAACTCGGTTTAAGCACAACTCTTTATCGGCGTTAACATGTGTAGTCTTTATGTGTGTCGGGAGGTGTAATTTAAGATTTTGACTTATCCAGTTGATTTTATAATTACCATCGGTTGTGATAATTGAATATAGTATTTAATGGTGGACGATTTTGTCTACTTTTATAGTAAAGGAATATTATAAAACATTTTGGTTAATAGAGTGTACTGTCAATAGAATACATCAGGATGAAATATTATTATTTAGGAAAAAGAATTTTGGCTAAAACGGAAATGACAGTTTCAAAAATGACAAAATTTGGGTTTTACTGATTTTTAGGCAATGTTACCAGGCCCGGCTCCAGGTAGGGGTACCACAGCCCAGGGCGGCAAATTTTAAAGGGCGGCAGATTCCGGGATGTTAAGTTTTGAAATTGAGGGAAAAAATTATTCACTAAATAAAATTTTAGTTAGTATTTTAATTTTAAGTCATCACATAGGCATACCTTTTTATTGTCTCACGATTCCTTGTATTGTCCTACAATTTTTATTATACCCGTTCGCCGCATCGTAAACGCCAAAATGTTCTATTATTTGATAAACACAACAATGAAAATATTCCTAGTCGTCGTTTGAAGGCAATCGCCGTGTCTTTAGAGTAGGTCTAGTGTGCGCAAATGTGTTCAGAGTTAAAATAAGGAGGGGCGGTTCTCATAAATACTGTAAAGGGGGGCAGAAGCGCTGGGGTCGGCCCTGAGGCTATGTTTTTAGGGTACATTGGTGTTTTGTAAATTCCGGTGTCTAATACAGTAGAGGAATTTGTTTCACTGTCTTTACAGAACACTGGCCGTCATTTGCGTCAAAACACACACGCACACGCACACGCACGCACACACACACACACACGCGCACACACACACACACACAGCCAGGGTGAATTATTGGATGCTTGTTTTCATATACACGCTTGTATCATTTTACATGTATACATTCTACACATTCTTAATGAGTTGATATGAAATTAAGATATTATTTTATATGTAAAAAAATTATATAATGAAAATTATTCAGCGAACTGTCCTCTGAGTAACGATTTATGTATTTGGTAATTTATACACAGAACTTCTTTTGTATTTTTACTTATTCATATCTTTATCCACTTAACCCAGTGACAATTTACACTGTGATCACTTTCACATTTTACGTACGTAAAACATTTTAAATCACGAAAGGTGTTGTTACAAAAAAATAAAAGATTAAATTATATTTCATGAACATGTAGGCTTATTAATAAGATATATAGTGTTTTAAAAAAATATAAGGGTATTTTAAAATTTAAGGGAATTTTTATTTAAGTCAAACTGCAATTTATATAACTAATGTTTTTAACACAAAACAACGTTACCAAAAAGGTTTAGTTCTGGTAGACATAAATAAATAATTACACAGAAACGGGAAATAACACTAATGACATTGTAAAAGTGAATTATTTAAATAGAAATCAATGTGAACTTCAATTATGGAAGATGCCAGAGAGTAGAGGACGTTTCATGCGCTTAACCCTGGCACTGAATTCGGTGTAAAGCGACTGAGTATCTGAGCTGAGTGGTCGTTCAGTGCTAATCTTGGCGTGTCCCGGGGGAAATCTCTGCGACCACTTCAGTTAACCATCAGTGTCTCACGATTTAACCACTATACCCTGTAAAGCTGTCATTTGGCTTTCTCCGCAAAAACTCTCCTAAGAGAGCCCAAGAACACAACTAAGGATTCAAATTTATAACATGTTCAGGGAAAGGAAGAGCAAACTCACATTTTACATGTTTTTAGCAAATCAATTTTAAAGCCTTCAATCTTTATCTGCAGTTAACGTGTTTCATGGTTTAAAAAAATATTATATTGTTCTTTATTCTTTATACTTTTGTTTCACTTAAAACGTAACCTTAATACAACAGTTTGGTAAAAATGGAAACCGTAGTAAAGGGAGTACAGAATTCACTGAGGCACAAGGAGCCATGTCTATGAGATGACTCCTTCTTCCCCTATAATTAGCAACATAACCAGAGAATATAGTATCTTTTATGTCTGAACAGTAAGTAATATATTAATAGTATGAGAACAGTAGAAATATAATAATAAAGATAATAATAACAGGCTTCAAAATGTATGTATAGTATTACGTTAGCAATATACGTAAGTCTTATTGGTTCGGTAAATTTCTGTTAAAATTATGATTTTCTGCAAAACACAATTTTTTTAAACAGTTCACTTCCTTGTACTTTTCTTTAGATACTGGTAGTAAACCTAAAAAAAAAAAAAAAATAAAAATAAAAAACACTTTAAAAAATATAGAAACTAAAATAATTAATTTTAAATATTAATAATATCCACAATAGAAAATTCATTAAGTTCAACGTACCCTCATATATGCTGAATCTGGAATCTGGAGGAGTAAAATCAGTAGCGTTGCTGGAGTCGACTATGAACTACTTTCTTTTAGCCTTAGTCAGCACCACGTCTTTTCAGTGACCATAGTAAGTAATTCGATAAAGGATAACTCTCTCTTTCTCTTCAACAATTTTTACTTCTTTGATAGTATTCAAATTCCTGGTATATGTTACATTAAAAAATTCTGATTAATTTCGGAAAAAGGTGTAATCGATTTGTACAACTATAAATGGTGAAGGATTATTTCTAGCTGAGCAAACAATTGTAGCCCCTTCTTCAGGTGTTTCAGCGTAACATTTTGGGTTAACTAAAGCCATGTTTTATCGCATTCTAGGTACGAATGCCCACCCACAAAAATAGAAACAGTAATCGATTTAAGTTTTTCCTGAACATGTTCTAAGTAGTGTATACATCTAAAAAAACGTCATATTTTTATTTTGGCTACTGCAAGAACTGCAGAATATATGTAAGCGTTTCATACTCACATAACTAATTATTTAATTCAATTCGTACAACTACATTAATACCAGTACGTTTATTAAAAAATAATTTTTGACTTTTCATTTTTGTTACCTATCTGAGAGAAAGGTTTAACGCTCAGAACTGTTCCATTGTAAACAGCAAATAAAAAGCAATCATTAATAACAAATTAATATTACTATACAATAATTATGTATGATATAACACTGAAAGATAACATTCACATCTTTCAATACTGGCTGCTACAATTTATCTTAATACATTCATTAGTCATGCGTAAGCAAGCGTCTGTGTTACAGAACAATAGTAAAAATCCCAATTAGTACTATTGGAGAGTTTATTAGTAAGTTATAGAAAGCTCATTTATGAAAAATCCAGGATTCTTGGAAGCAGTATTTCATACACTTTTTACATTTTGGAATGTTGAGTCACGAGAAAAGATGAAAAAGAGGCAAATAAATGATGAAAGTATATTTGTGTAATTGATTAAAATCCATACGATTTTGGTGCAGGCTATCACGTATACAGAATGAATACGTGAATTATATACGTATTTACTTTAGTCACATTCAGTCAAATTCAACCAATTCATCCGTTTAGCAATAACAGCATTTTTTAATTTTTATTGTTTCCATTACGTTATTTAAATATCATAATTTACTAAACTAACGGTATAAATTGATACACTGAACCAATTTTTAAGCACCTACAACTAATTGTTTCTCTGTTAAACCTCAGTCTACTAAGCCCAGTTTTTGCCCTACAAATTTATTTGTTTGCTCCTAGGTAGCACGTGTTGCGTGTATTGTCCTACAAATACATGCACACAGCTATAAACAAATAGATACTCAGATACGCTGATGTATTAAACCAATGTTACCATGTAGAGGCCAGCACGTACCTTGTGGTTACAGATTTCATGAAGGGGATTCTCCGGCGTAAATGTAGTCTTTAAATGAAAAAAAGTAAGAGACAAAGAGTAGTCTACATTCACATCACGCGAGCCTGCACAAATTGGTTTACCGCAGATGAAGTAGGAGAAGTAAGTGTTGGTGTGACGTATTGAAAAGCTTAGTATCCCTGAAAACAAATAGTTTTCTGTTGCATAAACTTGTGCAGATGCACGCGTTTATGCCATGAAATCGAGGCGCTATTTACGACGGCTATTCTAAAATTAACCTTAAATTCGCTGGTAAGGAAAAACGAATATAGAAGAAATATTTAGTTTAACACACAACTTACATTCATATCTACTTCTACTCACCAGTACTCTACATCTACAAATATGCATTTGTTATATCGTTGCAGCAGCTTTTGTATTGCCTCTTTGAAAAATGTCAACGTACCCATCCGAGGATTGACGCCATTAATGAGATCCTCTTTGGTTTCAATGTGTTGAGTACTTTTACTTTGTTCCCATGACAGTATTTAAACATTAAGTTCAAAGAAATAATGCAGTACATTGGTATTTTTATTTGTAAAGAGCGTAGCTGGATTTAGTTGTGATGTGAAAGTATTCATGATTTGTTTATTACTAAGAATTGTTAACAAGTATCATAATAATTTCATTTCATTTGAAAAAAGATTATGTGAGATTTAGTTGAATCTAAAAGTGTTGATTTTATGTTTAGAATTATCATAGCTGTCAAAAATTAAGTTAATTATTTCAAATTATTAATAATAATTGTCCGAAATATTTCTTAGTTATAATCATTGATGTGAATAAAGGTTAAAAACTATTATTTCAGTTGGGGCTAATTTTGAAATGTTAAATCTATTTTCTAGTATTTGTTACAGTCTGTATAGGGTTTCAGTGACTTCACAACAAATGTGTAAATATATTGTTGGCGATAAGAGCTAATCGAACCGATGGAAGAATGTTTTTTGTTGAATAGAATTAAATATAGAACAAGGACATTAATAAGCCTTAACGTGTCACTTCTCACAGTGCTAAATACGTTTTTCACTTATATATACTATCAGTTTACCCTCTGTTTGGGGGATGCTTAGCTTTCTGCACACGAAGCGCTCTTCTGCTGCCATTGCTTCGTAATAACAAATCATTCTGATTTCGCCAGTTTCTACACAACTTTCACTCTCATCGAATTTATGCATTTGTGGAATGCGGTAGCACGGTTTCCACCTTCCACCGCCTTTATGATTATATGTAAGTTTTTGCTGACGGTAAGTTTTTGCTGACAACCGCATTCTTTTCATAATCATATTTTTAGTAACAAAAGTTGTTCACCGTGAAATGAATTTAAAACTACCAAACCTCGCTTCAGTCACTCATGTGACACACGTTGCTTGGAGTGAAAAACCGTCAAGGCCGTTAAAATTGACGAGGCAATAACATTAACTAAACGCCACTCACGTAGCGTCTGATGCACGTTAGATGGAAGAGTCGAATTTGATGGCCGGGCGTCAAAAAATGTTGTTGAAAAATTTAGTTTAGCTAAGTCGCTCATACTTCTAGTTTCTCAAACAATTTCAATACAGGAAGTTACGCGAGGCATTCGCGAATTTGCTTGTTTGGTACCCCACAAAAAAGTTATAAACTAAGTATTTTTAAATTCTTGGATTTCGTTGTCCATGACGTGTCCGTTAATTTAACTAAATATAACTAACTCACTACCGACTCGGAACACATAGTTTTTTATGGGTAAAAACGTAAAAGTTTTACCTTATAGCCTGAACCAGTTTTCGCTTTTAAAAAGCTTCTTCAGAGGCTGCCGCTGAGAGCACTGTCCGTCTGTGTTCCGAGTCGGTAGCGATTTAATTATATTTAGTTAAGTATTTTTAGTACGTAAGTGTTTCTAATATGTAGTGTTTTATGAATTCTGTCATGTGTCGATCGTACTGACCTGTATTTGTTTTGGTTTTGTAACTGCATATAAGTTGCAACTTTGTCGTGTTTACTTGCTGAACTGCTAATTATCATGCCCCGGACGAGGCATTTCAGTGTTTTCACCAAATAGGGTACTAAATTTGCTTGATAAACGTAAATCTAAATTTTCGAAGGCGCGTTATACTAGTTACAAACAAAAAATGCTTCCTTGCAGATTTTATAGTAATGATTAGTTTTAATTTCTCAAATATTACGTCACAATTTGATTTGATTGTACAGGTATAACTATACAGTTTAATTATATATTGACAGTATAAAACTGAGAAATTTGCAACATTACTATGTTAAAGAGTGACATGAGTAAGGTATATAAGCTATACAGTTTTGTTAACATATTGGATTTTACCTACACAAAACATATAGCATATAGCATTTCCCACATAGCACTGAGATCGGTACGAGGAGAAGTACACTCGTGCTCCAGTGCCTTTAGAAAAGACAAGAAATCGCCCGTTGTCTTAGTTGTAATGTGTAATCTTGTCAAGAATGTTTTTCATTTAAACCATTCTGAGTTTAATTACATTATTGGCAGTCAGGCCGGCTTAATGTATTTTAGTTTTCCAGGTACCGTTCAAACTATTTCTCTTGCCTTGCCTACTTGCATTTTAAATAATGCAGCAACTTACGCGTTGGCTTAAAACAATTACTGATTAAGAGCAACGCAGAACGAAGTATACTGCCCCGCATAATGAACAAGTATTTGCGTCTCTTTAACAAATTAAGTGGTATTGTCTGTTGACTGCGGGAACTTACGCAGTGCTGGTGATTAAGAAAACTTACTTCACAGGCGGAAATGCACAAGAACGTATATTAAAAAATGCTCCTAAGTTACTTTCAATAATGTTTTAATTGTTTTATGACAAAATTTACTTGTACTTGGTCTCGAATTTCTTATTTTATAACAAAAGTACCTTCGACGAACAAGTCTCCTAAATGTGAAAAGAGACTTCTAGGCTATATACAAAGAGCATCAATAATCGTCTGAAGACGCTAGCAGTAGTCCTTTTACTGGTAGAATAGAATAGTTTCAGAAAGAACAGGTCAGGAATTTGCAATATTCAGCAGTAAAACAAATAATCTCGAACCAAATGAAATATAATCTAGAAACACACGTGGCGTTCGCTGATTATGAGAAAGCGTTTGCTGGCCGTAACAGGAATTTATTGTGAGATACAGCGGCTGTCCTACATATTTAGTTCGAGTTATTGAGAGTTTATACGATAACAGAGTCACTAGGTTAAATACTGGAAGAGAACAGACTGAACTGTGGATGTATTGATATGAGACAGGTGTGTAGTCTTTAAACATTTAATCGGACATGAAGGCACGTTTGGCATGAAGACACAACAGTTTAAAATAAAGTTATAAATTTTCATCATAGAAAAAGTAAAATTTTTGAAATGTAAAGCCATAATAAATTTTAGTTTGTCTCAGAAGCCTATAACGTTTATAACTTTATTCGGTTTATGTAAAATGTAATATTCCGACTTTTGATAGGACATTTGAGGGAGTATATCACAAAGTTTAATTAACGCAGATTATATGTCAGATGTGGCGTTTGTCATTGGAGTTTGGCATCTCGTAATGAAGATGGATCACGTTTGTATTTATCTGCTATTGTAAGCAAACTTGATGGTGAAATGTCCGCTACCATTTAGGCGTAGCAATAGTTTTGACTTCACAAAGTACTTGATACATTTGTTTATATATCAAACACAAACTGAAGTCAATGTTTGTTAGTTTAACTAAACAGTGGTGTGAGCCAAAGGTTTATCCTCAATTTTCACAAAGGAGACAACAAAATAACAAATCAGTGCTAATGTAAAAGGAAAAGCAATGTAATTATTTTATGATTGTCTATATTTGTACATTAACATTATTAAGTGTTCCAATGTATGAACAATTTAAAATACAGATAATGCAGTTTTAAACGCTGAGGTTTGATGTATGATGAAGGAATGTCTATATAATTATGAAGGCGGTTGTTATAAGTAAACCATTCGTTTTGTTTGCAAAACAAAGTTTGTATTCTGTTAGTAAGTAAGGCTCTCAGATAATCAAGGAATTTTCTCGTAATCAATGTAAACTCTAATTTCGTACTATAAATAAGATAAATTGACTGTAACAAATGGCGAAAGTTACATAAATCATATAGTGAAAACACAAAAGTAGTTACGAATAGAAAGTATAAATATAAGTAAACTATACAAACAGTTATGATAATAAATAATATAATTCTAATGGTTTTAATTGTTATACAAAGAAAGTATGAATGTGAACAGTTAAAATCGGCACTGTCTTTTACTTGTAAGTTTCCCCAACTGTTCTGTCGTGTGTTTTAGTAGACCAACACCAAGGAACTCTCCCTCTCGTAAGAGTTGAAAAAAAGTAAGAGACTGTCATAACTATCAAATTATTAAGGGGATGTTACACTGAAAATGGCCAAAAATGACAAAAGTTTTGACAATTTTTTTTGCTAATTTTGTTCTACATGTCTTCCTGCACAAGAAAAATACAATATAAGTCATGTTTCACCTGTATTTTTACCAGAAAAAATTGTTTTTCTGAGAAAGCGCACTCTTTCGTGACTGGTAGTTTTCGTGTTGCAGCGGTTAGTTTGAGGATCAGTAAATGAGGATCACTGTGAAGTTTTTGCTGGTAAATGTAGGCCCTGAATTGTATTATATTTATAGAGAGAATTAAAGGACCTATGTGATATATAAGCATTTTAAATTTTAATTACCCAGTTATTTCTGTCTCAATGCAGTGTACTAGACAAGCGTTACTTCAATCGCAGTTTCCCGAAAGTTTGAATTTCCGTGTTTTTTGAGACGAAAATTGATATTTCTAAATAACCACTTGTACTACAAGACTGAAATTTTTACCACTTATTCTACAGATATTTTTCTTTATATTTAGCTAGATTTATGTTTGTAAGTACCCTAGAAACCGAATAACAAATTGGTAAAAAGCAAACTTTTTGTTAAAAAAAACACAAATTTTAAAGTTGACTCATACAAAAACTACACATTGTACCACAATAAATCTACTTAAATATCAAAAAAACATCATACTTTTTAAAATGTCACAAACATGAAAAAATCCATCAAGTACTTTTTAAGGAATATCAATTTATTTTAAGGAATACCTCTGCAAATTTGCCGAAAAACCGACGTTTTAATTTTTTTACCTATGATAAAATTTTAAAAAGTCAAGTTTCATATTTTTGTATTTTTTTTACACTATTCCTTACATAAAAAATTAGTACAACCCTATATAATGCATATTTAAAAAACGACCCTTTTCAGTGTAACATCCCCTTAAGTTGATGTAAAATCAGGCTGTTAGGCTGTGGTCGGTTGCTGACAAATTGCCACATTAGTCGGCTAACGTTTCGGTCGAAGCGACATAGAATACGTACGGCAGATGTTAGACGGACAATACCCGAGTCTTTACCGGGTGTAAGCAATCGGGTGCAAGACTACATTATAATAACTATAAAATATTTCCTTCCAAATCCATTCCCATTTTCCACCCATAGGAACCAACGGATGGATTGAGTAGCTGGAGGCAAAAGTTATATATTGAGTTACTTCCTTCCCATACCTACCCCCGCCATTGTCCGGTCTTAAGCAGGAAATGAGAAGGGTTTGCTTGGCTGACAAACAGCTGTAAAACCTGCAATGCGGGTTGCAGAAAGTAAAGGGAAGCCACTGCACTAACTACCACTAGCACTGAACTAACTAGCCACTGCTATTCCCAAGATAGCACGGATAGATGCTTAATCATAGTAAAATGGGGATATCTAACATTACCGTTATCTACTTAAAGTCTGCAGAATGTTCTAGTCCTATCTGCAACTGGCAGCTGTAACAGTGAGAACCTATTAGCTATTATTTCAAAGACGGCTCGTCCTTTTAACCCTGAATTATCGGCTCTTGAAACACACGATGCAGAGAGCCTGACATTATACTGCAATATTAATACCGGTTATTAAATAAATAATAAATAACAACAGCCGTTTCTTTTAAAACTTTGAAGAATAAATAAATGATTCATTAAATAAATATAGTCTCTATTCTCTCAAATACAAATGCACCACACGTTGTTATCATTAACGGTACTGTGGAAAGTGTTACTTTCTTTATCAGGGTAATAACGTAATCACACAATAATCCTATATCAGTTTATTACTTTACTAAAAGCAATTTCAAAAGAGTAAGGAGGATTCCTTAAAATTATGTAAAAATGATTGGTGACTGGTTTGAGGAAAGATCTATGCTATGTGTAACTTTAATATGTCATAGTTATTCGTTTAGTAACACAGAAGTCAAGCAGACTTACTAGGTTTCGTTGATCAGTAAGCAAGTTAATCGGTTGCCACATTCAAACATAATCTAATGCGTGTTCTTACCTAACTAATAGTAATACTCTACTTTTAGGTGTTACCAGTTTTGATACTGTAGTCTCCAACCGCTAAAAATCTAGCACTTAGGGTTTGAAAAGTTGTTCGTAATGTTGTAATGTTTCTTTTTTTTACTGGTGTACTTGGAGAGCAGTTCACTTCTGATTAAGTTGTGGTATTAGATTATTCTGCTATCTTGATTGAGATTACTTGTAGATATTTTTGTGTACAGTTATGAAGTCTCTGGTGTTTAGTTCTGTTTTAATTATGATACATATCCATTTTGTAAAATCCCGTCTGGATGGTTTGATAAAGGTTATAATTACAGATCTATATATATTGCAATGGAACATCGCAGAAGGGGTATTTGTAGCTTGGACTACATGCTTTCATACCAATTTATGACGTTATAGATATGTTGGAAATTGATTTTGTTTAAATTTTGTAAAATAGCTATAAGTTTTGAATTTAGAAATGGGTAAATAAATGTTGTATGTCAAAATGCCTATAAATTTATTTTCTGTCATGTTAAGTGCGAATTTAGTGCGCGTGTGCGCGTGTTATTCGTATTTACATGAATAACTCTAGTTTAATTTGACGTATTGAATTGAGACTTGGACAGCTCATGCTTTTAAATTAGCGCTATAGTTTTCTAATGTCAAAGACTCGAAAAATATTATTTTAATATGTATTTTTAAACAGATTTCATCTTTCTAAAGAATCCTTATCTTCTAAAAGTCATAAAACTTTTTGATAAAATCTATACCTGCATTTGCAGTTTTCAGCAAATTTAATCAGGACTTCTATCTATCAATCTAACCCATCAATCACGTGCTATGGGTTTTGACCAATCAGAGGCCCCTATTTTCATTCAGATTGGGTCTCCGCGAAGGAAGTTTCAGTCAGTTCGTCCTATCAGCTCGACCTTAACAGACGTTCTCTCTGTGCGAGTTTTTCGTATCAGTATACGTTTCTACATAAGGTTCACGAGTACGGAATCTTAGCAACGAGTTGCCCGTTTGCTAAAATCCTATTGGGTACTAGAACTCAAATAATAAAATAAAATAATTAATTTAAATAGTGCTATTCTCGCGAGAATCAAAATTTCCTCTTAGGGCAGGTTGTTTACCGGAATACATCTGTGTGCACGGGAGGACACATCAAGACTCGGGAAGGTGTAGTACAATACACCGAAACTACATTAATTTAAATTGAAACCCATTATCGAGCCCTGAGTAAAGAGATAAACGCTATCGGTGTATCGGCGTGCGTGTGTGTGAGCGGAGTGTCCACGTGTCATCAGTGCAGCAGATTTCAGCAGGCAGCGAGAGGTAGCAGATTCAACAGTGAAACCCGCGAGAGGTGGCAGTACAACGGTTCAACGGTGTCGTAAAAGGAATTCAACGACCAAGTAAAAATAGACATTTAAGAAAAAAACTTTCAAATCATTTACAGACATTAATAAATTAGAATAAATAATTTTGTTCAACCACAGACCATTTTTAAATTTGTTTAAAATACACACCTTACTCCAGATAAAAGACTCTATTATTATTGTGTTTTTAATACTATGCCTTACAGTTGTTTTGTCGCTATATATATATATATATACATTTTTAAATTTATGTTTATATTACCTCAAGATGTTATATTTTTCCTATTCGGAACATGTTTCGAGAGCTCACGTGCTCTCATCTTCAGCCTTCGCGATCTTGCGTCTGGTGAAATATTTGTGTGTTGGCTGGATGCTATTGTTTCTTGTTGGTCTCTGTTATTTTTACTTAACATCGAAAATACACAAAATACAAATACATATACCACAATCACACACAATAATACAACTTTAAAATATCTATGGTTTTGAGACGATCGAAGATATACGTCTGTTCTTCTTGAATACTGGCAGTAGAGTGTTTGATCAGCCCCAAAACTCCGCGCTGGTTCGGATTTCTTCGAATGATTTGATTGGCTGACACACTCTCCCTACTACACAAAATTTGAATCACCTTAGTCCGTGAGAACGAAATTAGTTTCCCACAGACGGAGAATTTATATTATTATTAATATTCTTAACACAACGGAACTGAATTGTCGTTCCGGATTTCCTGTGGCACTATTATATTGCAATTATCTTGGTTGCAAACCGAGTTGTGCTAATTCCAAAATATACAATTTGTTGGAAATTCTTATAGCTATAACATATTAAAAGCTCTTTTATGTAGCTCAATTAGTACAGAAGTTATTCACATAAAATTAATTAACACTGTTATTATTTAATTATATTGCATAAAATTCGCACACCCTATTATTAATATTTCGGCAAACATTTTGGCTATAATGGATTTCGCCTGAATTTACTGGTTTCCGAAATATTAATAATTGAAAGTTTGGGTGTGGTCGCATGCGTTACACAGTGAATTGATTATGTAACGGCCGCGTGTGTGTCTTTTACAATGCATTATTATGATCGCTATAACATATGAGTGTAGTTTCGACTATTAAAATGTATTTAAACATCAATATAGTATACTCTTAACATATAACTCCAAATTAATGATATTTGGTCCTGTTATAATATATATATATATATATATTGTAATATAACTTATTTATTACAAATTATAATTAAATTTATAAAGTGTTGCTTGTTCTGGTATTCTGCGGTAATCGAGCCCCACAAGTTGGACTCGCCAAATTATGTAATATTACGATGATTGAGTGGGTATAATAATAAAATAAATAAAAGGTTGATGTATGTAGATTGTGCTCTCCTGTAAGTCCCACTGGTTGTGCTAGCTGATTTTGTAATAAAACGATATTGCAAAATATAGCTTAATTTATAATATGTGTAGTACGTAGCTAATATCTTCTTGTCTTCTAAGCTCTCACTGTTGACCTTCGCTTTTGTAATACAACCCTACTATAATTGTAATTGTATAGTGTTCTGGTATAATATTACCCAGGATAATTTTTATGGTGTGTATGTTCAGTAGTGACGTTCCGCTCTGGGAATCGTCGATTTGGTAAAGTTCCTGGTCTTTGTTATTGGTAATTGGGATGTTATTACCATCAATTAAATAAAGTGTATTTTGCTGTGTAGCAAATTGAAATAAAATATAAATTTAAAATTTATATTTATAAAAAAAAAATAATTTCGGAACAAATATTTTCGAGGTATTTATGTGCTTAATAATAGGAATAAATTGAGGTTGTGGATCGTAATTATAATTATAATAGTAAGGTGTTTAATTTGGTAATAAATTTCTGTTCGGTAAATTTGTTAAAAAGATAATCCAATTAACTTCAAGTTAGGCGAAAACGGCTCTCTTCTTCTTACTCTTGAAATGTTGTAGTTTCGCATATACTGCCTTTAAAGATTATCTATTTTTCTTGGTCAATTAATGATTATGTCCTTTTATAAGAGAAATCAACTCCAATTTACCAAAAAACAGACAAATACGTTTATTAAATACAATAATAAGGTTGGTCGATTAATTAATCGAAGTTACAAGCCATATCGAGTTCTTGCTCAGGGTCGGTCGATATTAGAAGTTTTACAATTGTATTATTTAAACAGGTTCTTTGAACGGTTATTTATATAAAAAGCCAGAGAAGGTCAGGGACATGAAAGTATAACACTTACAATTCAAAAAAGGTCTTATATTTAAACAATATACTGGTAATTATTAATAATAAAAGTTTATATATAATTTTGTTCAAACCAGAAAGCAGCCTAGTCGTCTCTAATTGAGGTGACGGAACTGGATCAGAATGGCCGCCTGACGCATGAGCGTTGAAAGCTTCTAATGTAAACAACGTACTTGTTAAGATAATATGTCCCTTCTTCGGTTAAATGTTCTTCGCTACGGTATATGATCTTCTGGGGTATAGTTTATTGTCACTGGTGTTAGATGGAAACGTTCACTTGGTGTAAAAATGTTGTTAAATAAGTATATCAACTGGTGTTTATGTGTGTCAGTTAACCTCGAATTTTCACTTGGTGTTTGATGCGATTTCAGTGTTATTTCAATGTAATTGGTTATATGTGATTTCGTTTATAGGTGTTATGTAGTTCGTGGGTCAACTTCACCACTTCACTTTCATTAAAATAGTTAAAAATTTAGTTTACATAAAATGATTCAGAACTCCGTTGTAGCATAACGTCCATTAAAGGTTGGTTCAATCAAATATTCACAAGAAGTGCTCTCTTCGAGGTATAATAATGAACTGTCCTATTTTCTTCTTCATCCGAAACGTCTTAGCCCATTTAATATTAAAAAGACATTGTTTAAAATTGCCATAACTTCCGATACACTTTAAAAATATACTTTATGTTCAAAAAATAAATTCGTTATTCGTTAACTGTTTGAAATATAAAATACATATTCGTTTTCACTATTCTATTCTACTTATTTTGATAGTAATTAAGTTAGGATTACAAAGTTTTATCTGAAAATTATATTTCTTATAATTTTTTGGGAGGTAGGCCTAAAATTATACTTCCCTGTCTTCTATGTAAATAATAGCCATTTTAACTAATATAATTATTATTCTATGAAATCTGAAATTTGTATAATTATCAATTCTCACTTATTTTATTGCAATTTAGTATACTAAGGATGGTTTTTTAATATAATTCAGTTGTATATGACTCCCCTTATGAGAATGTTAGTGAACCTATTTCAGTTTAAAATGGTATTTCATTATACAAATAAATAATTTTACTCATAGAATGACCATATCTTTAGAAAGCCTTATTTACATAGTATTTGATATGTTGAGTGTATCTTGCCTAAATATTGTCAGTTTGACTGGTTTATAAGATTAGGTTTATTAATTATTCTGCATTTTAACTTTATTATATTGCCTACATTTGAATTGTGGCTATTTGCAGAATGTTTTACTAATGTAATTATTTTATTTCCTTCTCTGACTTCTGACTCTGATATATTTGATTAAAAATTAGTTCTCTGATCTGGCATAACAGTAATTATAGATTATACAATTAAAATATAACACCCAGATATATAAAACTGGTGTTCTTAATAACATTGTTTTGGTATATCACCTAATAACATAATAAAAAGTATTTCTACAACATTGGAATGATATCTAATTTTAGATAATGCATTCCTAAATTAACATGAACAATAAAATAACAATTATAATACTAATATTTCTTATGACTAACCCTTACTTATCTAAATGCTATATTTAATTGGAACCCCACATTTGGATCCATATATAATTGTTAATACCTTCTACAACTTCATCATAAACAGTTAGTTCTGTAATTCCCCATTTTATAAGATTTATGCCCCCTCTTAAAGTATAACCCTGGCTATCTAAGTTATATTCCATTCTATGGAATGTTCATACAGTTTTAGTAGCTTTTTATTAGTAAAATTACTACTTCATTATCAAAGTAGGCACTGTTCACAAAACTTAAAGTTTGTTACTTTGTACTGCAACTCATGCACCCTTTTAAAGTTTATTATTTATAATTTGATCACTTGCACTTGTCTATGGTGAATTATCAATATATTTACTAGTCTTTTTCTAGCTTTTAATATGAAATATTCAACCATGGGGGAACTGTGAAGATTTGTCCATACACATTACACAATAACTTTTTGAATGCACTAATATTTACTACTGCTAACACTTTTAGTTTTTTGTCAGTTTTACAGTGATATGGTTTTTTAATGTGTTATACTTTCTTTTTTGGGCATTTATTGGTTTTGGGGTTTTTGGGGTTCTTTCCCTATGGGGTTTTTGTTTTATATGGGTCGTCTCACTTCCTCCTTCTTTCTTCTTTAGTTTTATTATACTTCTTTCTTCCGTAGATTTGGTTATTCTTCCTTCTTCTTTAGTTTGGTTGTTCTTCTTTCTTCAGTAATTTCAATTCTTCTTCTTTCTTCCTTCTTCAGTAGTTTAGTTTTATTTATACTTCTCTCTTCTTTGAGTTTGGTTATTCTTCCTTCTTCAGTGAGTTCGGTTTTAATTCTTCTTCTTTCTTCTTTCTTCTGTAATAGTAGTTTTGGTTGTTCTTCTTTCTTCCTTCTTCCGTAATAGTAGTTTGGTTTTTCTTCCCTCTTCTGTAAGTTTGGTTTTAATTATTCTTCTTTCTTCTGTATTTATGATTCTTCTTCTTTCTTCTTTCTTCTGTAAGTTTGGTTTTAATTATTCTTCTTTCTTCCTTCTTCTGAAATAGTAGTTTGGCTGTTCTTCTTTCTTCAATAGTATTAGTTTTGATTATTCTTCTTTCTTCCTTCTTCCGTAATAGTAGTTTGGTTTTTCTTCTTTCTTCTCTAGTTTTAATTATTCTTCTTTCTTCTTTCTTCAGTAGCTTTGATTGTTCTTCTTTCTTCATTGTTCAGTAGTAGTAGATTTGGTTGTTCTTCTTTCTTCTTTCTTCTGTAGTAGTTTTAATTAGTCTTCCTTCTTCTTTCTTCAGTAGATTTAGTTAGTCTTCTCTCTTCTTTAGTTTTAATTAGTCTTCTTTCTTCCTTGATTTTAATTATTCTTCCTTCTTCTGTCTTCTGTATCTTTGTTTTTTCTGGTCTGGTTTCTTTGACGGGGTATATTAATTGCCTGCTTCTATCTTACCTGGGTAATTTTGTTGTTATCATTTTTAGTTTTCTGGGTTTTTAAATTTGTATTATTTTATATTATTTGCAGAATTTTTCTTTATTTAACCTTTCTTGTGAATATATTATTAAATAGTGCATTTTAATTGATTCTCATCTGGATATTCCATATATTAGAGCTTTATTAATGATCATTGAGTAATGCATTTGTGTGGATTATCTGTCACGCTACAATATATATATATATATATATATATATATATAACTCAAAGTCTGAGGATTTATTTGTACTGAATGCAAATCCACACCCTTACACCGATTGCCACCAAATTTTGCACAGATAAACTTTGACAGAAGGCAAACAACACTGTCTAAATTGGAATTTGATATTTTCCCCCATTTGCACGATTTAGCCCCTTTAATTATGCCCTTTTGTTGACGCATATAAAGATGTCAACAACACCATGGAGACCAGAGTTAATTACCATAGTAACAAGTAAATAAGCAAATGCTGGTAAATAAACAAATGCTATTTAGCGGTATCGGAACTGTAGCTTTATCCGCTCCTTCAGTACATTTTCGATGTTTTTAATATGTGATTGTATCGATATATTACGATGTGGAAAAGAAGAAGTGTACTAATTGTAATTCCGATAGTATCAGTATCTTCAGTAATTCTTATCAATCCATTTATAATACTCTGATACTGATACTATCAGTAAACCTTACGTCAGGACAATTAAAAAAAATATATCAACGACTTGCGGACGTAATTATAATTTGATAATCAATAATATAATTTCAAATTTGCATGGGATATTTGACTGTAAATCTGGTTTCAAAATATTAACATCGCATCGGCTTCATTGGTTTGTAGGAAGAAACTCTGCGTGTGTTGGCACAAGCTGTTGGTGGATTGTGGATTAGGAGTTTAAAGCATGATGTAAGTTGTCAAAAATTACGATGCAGGCCTACGTTGATCAACAGTAATATGGGCTTGACAAATTAAGTAATTAGTTATCTAAAATACTCTACAGTTACTAGATTTGCAATGTTCAGTTGTTCTGTAATACTGTTAATTTAAATGATAAGTTATGGTAATTGGGCTAAAAGTTTAAGAAAGTATTAAATGTACCGTAGTATGAATAAATGGTGACAGCTAGTTAGTAGATAGGGCTTGGGAATGTAATCCTATATAGGTTGTATAATGTGGAAAGCAGCACATTCCAACCCATATTTCTTTAAACAGATTACCTGAAAGTAATGAGAAAAATAAAGATCAAGCTGTCTGTATTAAACAAACTACGCGCATTGAAGTAAGAACTCGTTACTTTGCATGGTACATTACATTCAAACTCTTGATACAAACGTGTGCTGTAAATGTGATCAAATTTTATACATCATGTATTGCGTTGTGAAGTAATTCTGAAATAACTGAAATTATTTTATATCTGTAATAGTATAGGGCCTAGCCATTAAAATTATAGCCTCCAATAACCATTTAAATTATTTGTACCTGTAATAGCATAGTCATCATCATCTGATTACATAACAAATCATTTGTGTTACATGTCTTGTGCTGACATCAGCGTAATGAATAAATTTGTACACATTTATGTATTTGTTTCATATTTTCTTATCTATGTGTTTATATTTCCGTTTATGTTACCATCCATAAAGAGTTTTGTTATTTACCTTGCTATTCGTGTGTTGAAGTTTGTTCCTAAAACAATGTTATCTATAAGCACCACATAGATTGTGTAGAAAAAATAGGTTTTGTAAAACCTATTCAACGCAACAGTTTCCTTAAGGTTGAATATACCTGCTTAATTATATGATGTCAGTCTGTGGCAAATATTATGTAGCTACACAATAATAGTTGAGTGGGGTCAAACTAAGCAAATGGACTTACTTTTGTGTAATCAATAAAGGGTTGCATGGGTAAAGGAGTAATCCAAGTCTAATGGAACAAAACACTGAGGGGGTCATTACGTAAGACACTTATCTAAACTACCCAGTCACTTAAGCGTAGGAATAAATCTGCTTCCCCTCTGGCGTTGCTTCCTATACTTCCTATATTCTGGAAACCATTTCAGACAAAATCTGTTACAAATTCTGGATACAAACACTTTTTATAATCTTTTATTTTAGCTCTCGATTACTGTTTTAAATCAGTTTTATTTGCAATGAGTATGTATATTCCTGTCTTAGATATATACACGTGGATACACTAAAACTAGTTAACCGAAACATTTTAAATATTAACAGAAGTGTTAGGTTAGACAATCGTTATAATTTATCAGACAACATTTCGACCACTAAACAACCTGTAGTCGTCTTCAGGTGTAAGTTAACTTAGTAAATTAAACTTAAGCCTACCCAAGATTCGTTTACTAGCAAGCGGGAACCGTAAAAAAATTAATAAACCTCTACCATGTACAAAGCTGAACACAACTATAGAAGAATTATATAAAAAGAAACTGCTGTTTAACCTATACGTAAGCTGGGGAGAACCGGGAAGCACCAACACACTGACGTAAATTTATACAAGGAACTGCGTTAGAGACAAGCAGCGCCCTGTTTACAGACAAAACTAAGCCTCTGGTCCCGCCATTCACGACATACAAATACTATTTTACAATCTCAATCCAGATCCTAGTTACATTTTTACTAGGCTGACTGATACAATGATCATTTACAGCCATAAAAGAGGCCTCTGTGATTATACGTTTATAACTATTAGTTTCCCGTCCAACGAAGTCTACTGGACGGGATAGTGATAATTGTATTGTATCTTAGGTTTGAGGCCCGTTGACATGGATTAAGTAAGAACCAATCTTATTATGGCCACATATCGTTTTGTACACGGTAAGGGAAAGTAACCAGTAATTCCATTGACAAAATATTAGGCTATTGTTACGACGGTCTAACTGATCGTCGTATGGTACGGTGTAAAACAAAATACAAGACTCCAATTAAGTCATTAATCACCAGCTTTAATTATCACAATAAAACAGTTTGTAATCAGCAAGATAGTCTCTCACAATAAATCAAATTGTTCACACTGAGTAAAATGTCAACAAATATAAAACACAATAGTATTACAATTGTCCCACACGATTATATAACACATAACACTTTGCCACTAATAATATAACATCTTTACTTGCGTTATAACATAGGGAACCCGCATTAATTGGTTCTTCCAATTATACAGCCTGCGATCGTTGTAACAAGCTGAAAATTAATCAAATCACTAAAACAATTAATATACAAGGAACTTGGGGGGGGGGTCTGCTGATTTATGCACTCAATTTAGTATTGTACTAAAGATGACATCTCTTTATTTATGTCTATTTGATTACACATAACCTATCAACTTTTAACTTACAGTGAAAATTGTAATGGGTTTTCTACATTAAGATTTAAATACAGTTAGAGCATTTTACCTCGGATCCGAGTTTATATGTATTACTTAGGAATTTAAAGTTTACTCTACTCCATTAATCAATTACTTTATTACTCTTTATACCACTTGAGGAATGGTTTCATTAAGTAGTGCAATGTTCCAACGCTACATCACACGTGTTACTTTACAACTTATGGTTACTGAAATTACTTGTTACCACATTTATTCTTAAACTTTAGAGATTGTCATTTTAAAGTCTTTTAGTTTACAATTACTTCTATTTCAAAAGATACATATCCACGGAAGACAAGCCTCCGCGTCACCTCTTAGTTAAGGGTTTTAGTCCTTGTCCTCCACGCATGATTCTTCGGTCCTCTCTCTGTAGTGGGTTGTCATCGTGGTAGTCTTTCTGGGTGAAGGTCCTCGGACTCAACTAATGTTGATTCGGATGTTACGGTGTCATGAAGTCGTCCTGTTTCTCGGTGGTATTGTAAATACAGTTGAGGTCTTCGTCTTCACATTTTACAGTTATGCACATCACATTTGGTAATAGTACGGTTGTATCTGAATTTACATATACAACACTAAGATAACTTTAACTATATTTCTTACTGGGAGATGTCACCTTACGCACTTAATTTTCTATATTACCTTTTTCTGTTACACACTACATTCTCGTTATATAACTCTTCACACGGTTATTTGAAACTAATAACCACATTTAACAAAAAGTACATATTTTGTACAGCGCTCTGCTTTGAGCTGCTTACTGGTTGAACGACGCATCATCTCTGCTCTCTAACTAAGTAGGAAGGGTCAGTTAATCGCGAGGAGGTTACGCGTCGCAGCGAAATAGTTCCATATTTCTCCTTTATTTAAATGGTTAAAGTTTGACTTTTTAATTATTCCGAGATATTCTTAATTACAGACGTTATTAAAGTACACTACTGTGGTCTTGTTTAATTATTTAAATAATGTCAAATTTACAAGTATTATTAGTTTGTTTAGGGGTCGGAATTCAAGTTAATTCCGGTTAGTGCATGTCTATGCAGGGTTAATTAACAAGGTTTACCCTATCTGTACACTCGTATTCCTTTTTATTTTATTATTAAAACTCTTTATTAAATATTATTATAATTTTATGATAGCGATAAAATTTAGTTTAAATGTGAGATTTTATTAAAATTTATAATTTCTCAGCCTTTACATTACCTATTTATTAATTACTATATTTTTTTATTAATGAAATCGTCACATACTCCGCCGCTTAAAAACAGACTCCGGCTTATTTGGTCAGCAATGTACTGGGAGTATGCTTGGGGATTACCGTGTGAAAATTTCTTGGTACTCGTTTTCTTTTCTTCCGTGAACTTCCCTTTATCTCGTTTCTTAAAAGCTAACTTAATTTTATTTCTACTACTAATTTTCGTAACCTCACAACATCGTGGCCCGACTGATTACATTTTGCATACTCTAACTCTAGTAGTTAGTTTTCTGCACTTTCTTTAACCCTTGTAAAGAATTTTTCAGTGTGGCGCCATTGTGACTGTGTTACGTTACATATATAATTCTTAATTACCTCTAATATAACCTAAAGCGGATCCCATACTCCACTTTAGATTATTTCTAATCCTAATTTCTTATTCTACTGAGATAAGCGGAACTTCACGAAGGGGAATCTTTTTTTACTTTTAAAACGAACAGCGGTAACAAACTATGCAGGAGGGAACAAACACTTTACACAGGGGTGTTGTATTATACACATGGTCGCGGCTATTGTTTACTTCGGTACCACTTTAGGATTTCATAACAATTGGGGTCGCTTCCTACAATACTAAACACGATTATATCCTTTTACTTATTTTACTAACACACTTTTATAACACGTTAGTATAGTTTAAGATATTATTAAACTTTTATTAAAGGACTTATCATTTCCTTAAAAAAAATTTTATAATTTATATTTTTTTTATTTAGGACACGTTTATATAATTCGATTTAATTTTACTTAGTTTAAAGATTAACATTTTACTTTGTTACGGGGTAAGGTGTAAAACACTTTATTTAACAATAGAGATAGTAGTTTTCGCACACTAAAACTTATTTTATTATTCGCATTAAATTCTATACTACTCTTTCTTGTTTTCACACATAAACGATTAAAATGTGAACTTTAATCATTTTACATTGGTAGTGAGAGAGAGAAATCTCACACAGGCGTTAATATACGTTCAACGAAGGGGGAATTCTCGGTTACTAAACACAGGATAATACACGCTTCTTATAACAATAGAACAATCGAAGAGGGTTGCGTATTGTCTAACTCAACTTTGCGGGAGGTAACTATGACAGTTTTAAACAGGCGTGGACAAGAATTTAACCGGTCAGATTTTGTTTACAAACCGACACGTTGATGAATGAAATTTTTGACAAGCACGTACCTGATGTTGTTTCGTATTCTTGTGGCGTGTTAAGTTAACATTATGTACATTCCTAAATCTAAATCATAATTAAAATTACTTATTTACTATACTATTATAATAATAATTATCATTTTATTTTATTTAAAATTTTAGACACATAGAGTAAATGAGTGAATAGATCAACAGGGTGTCCCTAATATTACACAATTACTTATTGAACAAAATAAAGTGGCGCATGTTAATAATAAAATTAATTACCTTTTTTTTTTACAAAGCAGAGTGGCGCAATTTACTATACTTCTTAACTTGCGTTATAACATAGGGAACCCGCATTAATTGGTTCTTCCAATTATACAGGCTGCGATCGTTGTAACAAGCTGAAAATTAATCAAATCACTAAAACAATTAATATACAAGGAACTTGGGGGGGGGGTCTGATGATTTATGCACTCAATTTAGTATTGTACTAAAGATGACATCTCTTTATTTATGTCTATTTGATTACACATAACCTATCAACTTTTAACTTACAGTGAAAATTGTAATGGGTTTTCTACATTAAGATTTATAATACAGTTAGAGCATTTTACCTCGGATCCGAGTTTATATGTATTACTTAGGAATTTAAAGTTTACTCTACTCCATTAATGAATTACTTTATTACTCTTTATACCATTTGAGGAATGGTTTCATTTAGTAGTGCAATGTTCCAACGCTACATCACACGTGTTACTTTACAACTTATGGTTACTGAAATTACTTGTTACCACATTTATTCTTAAACTTTAGAGATTGTCATTTTAAAGTCTTTTAGTTTACAATTACTTCTATTTCAAAAGATACATATCCACGGAAGACAAGCCTCCACGTCACCTCTTAGTTAAGGGTTTTAGTCCTTGTCCTCCACGCATGATTCTTCGGTCCTCTCTCTGTAGTGGGTTGTCATCGTGGTAGTCTTTCTGGGTGAAGGTCCTCGGACTCAACTAATGTTGATTCGGATGTTACGGTGTCATGAAGTCGTCCTGTTTCTCGGTGGTATTGTAAATACAGTTGAGGTCTTCGTCTTCACATTTTACAGTTATGCACATCACATTTGGTAATAGTACGGTTGTATCTGAATTTACATATACAACACTAAGATAACTTTAACTATATTTCTTACTGGGAGATGTCACCTTACGCACTTAATTTTCTATATTACCTTTTTCTGTTACACACTACATTCTCGTTATATAACTCTTCACACGGTTATTTGAAACTAATAACCACATTTAACAAAAAGTACATATTTTGTACAGCGCTCTGCTTTGAGCTGCTTACTGGTTGAACGACGCATCATCTCTGCTCTCTAACTAAGTAGGAAGGGTCAGTTAATCGCGAGGAGGTTACGCGTCGCAGCGAAATAGTTCCACATTTCTCCTTTATTTAAATGGTTAAAGTTTGACTTTTTAATTATTCCGAGATATTCTTAATTACAGACGTTATTAAAGTACACTACTGTGGTCTTGTTTAATTATTTAAATAATGTCAAATTTACAAGTATTATTAGTTTGTTTAGGGGTCGGAATTCAAGTTAATTCCGGTTAGTGCATGTCTATGCAGGGTTAATTAACAAGGTTTACCCTATCTGTACACTCGTATTCCTTTTTATTTTATTATTAAAACTCTTTATTAAATATTATTATAATTTTATGATAGCGATAAAATTTAGTTTAAATGTGAGATTTTATTAAAATTTATAATTTCTCAGCCTTTACATTACCTATTTATTAATTACTATATTTTTTATTAATGAAATCGTCACAATAACCACTTGAACGCACAGAGTAATCGCCCGACAAATAACTAACTATAATACTACGAACCGCATTCCAATACATCGCAACTGAAGCTGAAACTGAACGTTGATGAGTACTTGTATTTATACCCCGCTCAGGTTCCAGAATATTCGCTAATAGGCGTCTACTAGCAAACACTAGAACGTAATTCATTGCGGTCTTGAACAAAGCACGCGCGGACCGGTATGGTCTGGTATTGAGCCGATAGTCTTTCACCGCAGAGTAGCAGCATTATGTACGCACACATACATTACAGCTTTAATCCACTGGAACATTCGATAAACACGTAACTTGTTCTGTAATGTCGTAACACTATGTATCCATATGTATAATACATGAATATATACTGTAACATGGGTATGATCATGATCACCATTACCCAATTATTTAGGGGGAGACAAGAAATTATGATATTTTGTGTATGTAGTATATGGTCAAAAATGTTTTGAAAGCTTTTTATTTATTTTAATCTATATTTAATTTAATCTGTTTAGTTTATTCTAAATCTACATTCTTTTTTATTTATGACAGTTTTGATGTGTTAATAACCTAACAACACAAGATATTGTAGACATATATAATTTACTATTAATTGTTAAGTAACTTAAAACTAGATTGATTGTAGTAATTAAGAAGCTTCAAACACAGGAAACCAACATTTGTTTAAATATTCAATAAGTGAATTACGTTAATAAGTTTTCAAATAACTACATTAAAATCATTAAACAATTTTTTAAATTATAATATTTTTTGCATCGTTTAATCATATAAAGATCAAACATGTATTTATTCTTGCATCAAGATTACAAACAAACATTTTGGCTATATTCTTATTGTTAATTGTTAATTTAGTTCAATAGCATTTTGTGGAATTAGCATACGGTTACATGGTTGAGACTTGTCTGGATCATAGTTGACCTAAGACAACTGTTTTAGTTTTCGCGGTTTTCGACAAGACGACAAGAATTCTCACAATTTTTGCACAAGGCAGACCGGGTGAGACCACGTGTACTACATTTGGAGGGGAGAGAGTATAGTGGACAGTGGCCTTTATTTTACCTACGATTATTTTTTTGTGACAGGGTCAAAAACTCTTAAAACCCGCTCCAGTTGTCAATTTTCCAGGAACTTAGCCCTGGGAAATAAAGAAAGAATTCCAAAGAAAACCATACACCAATTAAAATAAAATTAATTAATTAGGCTTGAAATTGAAACCATAGTGAAAACACTGATCTTGTTTAATTAATTTTTTATTCAATTAAAAATTTTATTTTGGGTTTTACGTTTTGGAGAAAATATTGGGGCGGTGTGCATATATCATACGTTCGTGTTCATGAATATACGTATCTTTTTAACTATATTTTAACTTAAATATAATCGTTAGTCACACATTACTAGGTATGAGAAAAGTAGGTCTACTGTTTGGGTTTGTGTGAGTGAGAGAGGGGAGTAAGAAGTAGAATATTGAGACAAGTATGAATTGTCGTTTAGTGTTAGCAATACGCCTTAAGGTATGGTGTCTGAAACGAGCGATATATCCATACTTCAGGAAAAGCGTTTAACGCTTAAAATTTTTGAACACTTGATGTTCATGTGCTTCAAGTGTCAAAAAATCCATAACAGCGGAAGGAAGACATGTACTCAGCACCCTTTTTATAGAATTAAAAAAAATTGAAATTAATTATATTTTAAGAATAGGTTTTTATAAAATTATGTAAAGGAACAACTGAGAATAATTCCTCTCCAACGTTATACAAGATGGCACTGAAAATTATAAGGCTTTTGACACTAGGAATTGTTCCTAGTTTAACAACGATCGTGAATTAGTAAATGATGAAAAGATAAGGTTAGGTCTTAAATAAGGCATAATTTTAAAACATTTGTGTTGATTTTGATCTGAGGCTCATACGACCGGCGTTGTAATTGTTGTAGTTAGTGTTAACCGGGCTGTTAGATCGTGGTCTAATGATGTTTGTTACAGACGTTTGGGACCCACCATCGTAGGCCATCTTCACTGCAAATTTTTGTTTGACAGCTCGGTTTTTCACTAATTCTAACAATTTGCGTTGATGTTACGAAACAATTATTACCGTTATCAGAATCTTTATACAGGCGATATAGAAATAACACAGTTATCGTTAGTGTTTTTAATCTTAATATGTGTGTATATACTATAACGATTCATAATAGCGTCCTATCAGAGCGTTATATGAAAGCTATAGACGGTACGAGTGTAACGCCGTAAGAAAGAGAGAGAGCGTATAATCGCAGCGATCTCACTCTAACCACGTCACCGCTACATTAGAATCCAGTTCAAACAGGTAATTTTACTCAAAGCGAATTATCAGTTCAACCTGCGATAACTTCAAAAGTTGTAAATATACGGCAATTCTGAAAACAGCATAGTATTCAGCAAGAAAAGCTTTATAAGTAGCCGCAAGCTCAGTTAATATAATTAACATATAAAGAAGTTATACGGATGACGCACGCCAACAGGAATAACGAGAGAATTATGCTACGTAGGAATAAGGTGTTTTCACACACACACAGATAAAGACCTAAGCAACAATATTCTGTGGTCAGATATTCGGAAACACATTTACAAATACCTGTAATCAATCGATTTGCAAATACAGGAAGTACGATTTTGACAAGAATTTCTCTGCCGTTTGGAACCTGTCACGGAGTGTTTGAGCGACTTGTTCGAGATTGTCGAAAGTGGATTTGTACAACCAATCAGCAGCCCGTATTTAAAACTGACGCCAGCTAAAAGCGAGGGGTAGAATCACTCTTCGTTCGGTACTTAAACACACTAGACGTGTATAATTCACATACAGATATTTTTAAATTTCACAACAGTGCAAATTAAGTTCTAAATCGAGAAGTAGTCCGCAGTGTAGATGAATTAACAACATTCAATAACACTAGCTGCGTAAAACAACTGTTAATTAATTAATTAATCCATCAGCCGTGAAGGACCTGTGCTACAGAAGGCTACAGCAGCTGTAATTGCCAGGGCATCTTCAACAGCATTGATCAATCCATCCTTCTGTGCAACACCATCGAAAGGAGGACCTCTACAGATTCCTACCTTCGGTCATCGCATCAAACAGTAAGAAATAGATTCATTGATCAATGATATAAGAGCTAAACAAAAAATAAAACAATAAACAATTTTAAAAAGACACTAAGAAAAGCACACATTGTATTTTAACTATAAGATTAGCTTTAATTTAGTATAAGAGTGTTGAATGGAAAGTGGTGTGTAGTATTGGACGTGCAAATTATTACAGACCTGTTTTTTAGCACTGGTTTGGGAGATAGAAATCTCTTAATCAAACCAGATAAGAGCTATAGGTCGTTTGAGCGTCTTAATCATTACTTTCCACACTCACTCAATAATTATAAGGTTAGGGTAGAATTAAGTCCTACCATTAACAAGTTAAAGTTTAAAAATCATTTATTAAAACATTAAAAATAATAATCAAGCAAATCTTAAAGTGTTATTTGTAACGATTCCCCTTGAAAACCACAATCACTGAACGAATCCTGAGAAAGAGTGTCTCCATGCGCTGAGCTAAGCTGAAACCGTGTCATTTGTATCTGGGATTTGTTCTGGCGCCCAGGTAAAGTAATATCACGGGTAAGTAACTTTTTATCTAACATCACAAATATTTAGATAGTTGTGTTAGACGAAAAGGGAGCGTTGTAATACATTGTATAAGAAATAATAATTAAAACTATAAACATGCATAATGTTATAGCAAGTGCCTAACAGAATTGTACCACTTGTTATAAAAGATTTTACGACTGTTGTACGACTATTGTATTAGGCCTCGAACATATGTTATGTTAATAAGAAAACCATCGTATTCTATAAGCCTACATATTAACATTTTTATATGTGTATCGACTATTTCTTTATTGCACCTACGCAGATCCTGTGATGCGCATATGTGAATGTGTTGACAAAAAATTTCAAACATTGAAGATAAAGCATCGAAATATCGGCATAAACGTTTTAAGAGTGTTTTAGTTAATCATCGAACAATAAAAAAACTTGGATCAATATAACTAATCAAAGAATACGTTTTCGTTAAGTGTTTTATGGCTAGTATTAGTATTATTCTATCGTCAGGATCTATGCCGATGTAAGCTATAGCTGCTACGCACAATATGCACAGATGTCTTTACTTGAGTACAGATTAATGTACACCTGGATTTGATATTGAAAACACATTGTAATGAAAACTTCAAGCTGGTACTGTACAAGAAATGGAATAAATGTGAATCGGTATTACAGTCGTATGTGCTATACAATACTACATCGCTTGCAGAACATAACTTTATTTATAAAATAACGCAGAATAAAAATTACAAAAACAAAAACGTATTCAACCCAGTGCTATCGGCAGCATGAGTTTGTTGTAATAACGAGCCTTTAGAGTGAGCAATTCTCGTTTCATCGCATCTTTATTAGTAGGTAACAGTTATTAAATTTACATTTATTTTCTGCATTTGTAATAGTCATGTGAGATCGGGAACATTTTAAACCGATAAATTAATATCAAATTTTATGTTTTTATCCCTAACAAAGCATAATATCCCTAATAAGCATAATTTTATAAATTACCCACAAAATATTGATATTTATATTACAAATGTTTTACATATTTCCGGTAGGTTATATAAACCTTGTAGCATGACAGATTATCCACATTATAATGAATGAAAAATGATCATAAATAAAAATAAAATAAAATGAATTCAAGGAAAAATCCAAATAAAAACAAATAAGTACCACAGAAAATGCAATCATAATTTGAAGAAATAAAAAAAAATTAAAAACAACTAAGCAACACCTATGAGTAATGAAAAATAAACCAAAAAACTAAAAGTAAATAAGGAAATACCCAGGTAGGATAGGAGTAAGTAAGGCAAAACCTAGAACAAACCGACACCCCAAATATAAGGACTAATTTTGAAGAAACAAGATAGGATAGTAATAAGTAAGGCAAAACCCAAAACAAACCGACATACCTAATAAAACTATTTCTATCAAAGAAACAAAGTAGGAGAATAAGTTAAAGTAAGGTAAAACCTAGAACAAACCGACACCCCAAAATAAAAGGACTGAAATGGAAGAAACCACATGGAAGAACAAGATAAAGTAGGGAAATACCCAAAATAAACCTAGTAAGAAAGGAATAAAACCCCTAAAGAAATCTAAGTAATGAAAGTATAACACCCAAAACAGAAAATAATGTGAAGTAGATATAGACAAAAGTGTTTAGAGGTATAAGTAAAAGTGCACCCACGAAAGTTATTTTATAATGGAAAAAACAAACCTTCATAATCCTCTATAAACAAGATTCTTGATCTTGGAATACTATAAAACTTATTTAGAGATAAGATCCAAGAATAACAGAGGACCAGTGCAAGTTATCTTATTATAATAAATAAACTTCGTGTCAGTGTTGTAAATGCTTAAACTAAGTAAATTTGTGCCTTTACCCAACTTTAAAGTTTATGTACCAACTACAGAAATAATATTTTGTAGAATATTATGATAAAAATAGACTACAAATATTTTAAGAAAGTGCCACTCTTTATCTGACTACATTTTATAAAATGAGATAGATAGAATAAGAGCAGGTAATAAATAAGTGGAGTGGCAAGGGGTACATCCCCAATATAAAATAAAAACAGCTAAGACTGCACAAAATTAAATTTAAGAAGTAAGTTAAAAAAGAAAGGACATATGTGTTTTGTTTGTGTTAAGTTCAATGAACTCAAGGCTGAAATGTCTGAGTTTAAATACTATTTTTGTTATGAAATATTTGTTAGGAGTTAATACTTATTATCAATGCTAAATGTTCAAGCAGTTAAGTAAGGTAATTTTCATTAATATTGTATTAGAATAGAAGGTCAGAAGGGGTATAAGCAAGCTGTATTATCCAGAAACTTTGTATGTAAAAACAGATAAAACTAGGCCAAATGGTAAAAAACAACAACATTATAATTGGCAAATAAGTCTAGTAAACTAGTTAAACTGATGAAATTTGTAGAAGGTAAATCAAACACAGTATATTATAAATGAAACTATACTTTAGAAAAATATTTGAAAAAGGTAGGAAAGATTATTAGAAAAAATTCAAAGGTAATAACTGAAAAATCCAAGGGGGGAGTCCCAAATTAAAGAATAATATTCAAAAAGGATAACTAATTAATAAGATTACAAGGAATTAATGGAAAATAAACATGTTATTTCAATCTGAGATTTTGTACACTCATAATTATAACATAATACAAATGGCAAACCTTTTAAGAGGACAGGAAGTAAAATTTTAAGGCCTACAGTTTAGAAATACAGTATGGCATTTTTAGATAAAAAACTTTGTAAAAATGTCTTATTTGGTATCAAATCAAGCATAATGAACTAAAGAAAGAGATTATGTATTTAATATTTAATAAAGTTAAATAATAATAAAAATGTATAATGTCAGTAGTATAATGTAAAAATCAGTTATGTAGCGGAAATGCTAAAAATTTAGAACAATGTATTTTTAATATTAACTTGGCTAAGACGTTTCGGATGAAGAAGGAAGTTAAAACAGTTGATTATTAGACATTGTCGAGTACACATGAGACGAGCTCTAGCTCTAACATTAACGTATATCGAAGGAAGAAAAAATGGCTTTCATCAACCTAGCCTATTCAAAGTAAAAAATCGCAAATTTTGGAAAACTTTAACACTAAATTAAATTCAGTGAAACAAACAATTATAACTATTAAATAAACTTATATTGAACCGGAAAAGTGAATTAATTAATTTAAACACATAAAAACGATAATACTAAATAAAAGACGGAACGTGCCATTTTCGACCTTATTGACTAAAGTGCACAACAAACATTATACAACACTAATCAACGAGGTGAATCACAGAACACTGAACAAGGACAACTCCACTAACACCAGAAGGAATAATCAGTACTGCTGGGACGAGGAAACCTGGAAAAAACTACTTTTATTTGAAGAGAATTCTGTCGTGAAGTCGTCATTTTAACATATGCAGTACTGAAGCAGCCATATTTAACTCCCACAATTCAAAGTATACCACAGCTAGTTTCGTCGTCAACGTCAAATGGTTCGAAATTTTACATTAATAAACATTATAAATATTGAATGAATCTTTGTATTTTTAATTCTTAAGCTATTAATTGTAAGTGTTATACTTTCCTAAACTTACCCTTTCTCTGACTATATAATATGACCGTTAAAAGAACTGGAAATTAATATTAATACTTTATGTAAGAAATAATCGATTGCCCTGAGATACGAGTCGATAAATCGTTGAAACATCTGTTGAAAAATCGATTTAATATCGATCTATTTAATAATTGTTAAATAAAAACTGGAATTTCATAATTTTGACTTATATTTCTTTCAAAAATTATAATTAGCATAACATAAGATAATATTTAAACAACGGACTACACGAAAGGCGGCAATTACCAAGGAGAAAGGAGAATACTATCAGAAGAAGAAGAACCGCTAATCGATCAGTGCCGTAGACAATCCGGTTAACACAGAACTTAATTCTAGTTACCAAAAGGTGATATAATTGACAAAAACAGCAATAACAGATTTAAAATTTTACATCAATACATCACGAAAATTAATTACTAAATTATAATAACAACAAAAAACAATTCTCAAAATATTAAAAAAAAACAAATATTTTTCTTATTTTGTTAACAAACACAAATTTTACATTTTGTTACAACCTGTCCCGGCACCCATCTCGTCCTCGGACGACCCACGTCTCTTCTACCAATGATTTATAGTTCAGTACCGCTTTTGGCAATCGATCCTCTGTCATCCTTTGCAGGTGATCACATCATTGTCTTCTGTAAATTGAAATAATTTCATTTATGTCCTTTACTTTGAGTACTGCTCTGATATCTCCATTCCTCATTCTATCTTGCAATGTATAATTTAAAGTATTTCGAAGAAACTACATTTCAGCACTCTGAATCTTGCCGCATTTCTTTTTTATCATGACCCACGCCTCACTTGCATAAATCAACGTGGATATTGCAATTGTCTTATAAAATTTAATCCTTGTGCTGTCTCTTGTTTTCTTTCTAAGATTTATATGAATCGTACTACAAATATTCCTAAATTTATTTATCTTCTCTCTTATATCATTTTCAGATTCATAGCTTACTGCACAGCCGAGATATTTGAAACGGCTCACTTGTTTATAACTATCAGCCGTTTTATTGCCGTTTATCAGCTATTGTTTATTAGCTGTTTATCACTTGTTTATTTGAAAGTGCTGTTGTTTATAACTATCTTAGTCCTCACTGGATATTTACCTTCAAAGGTCATGGTTTTGGTTTTTCTTACTGACATTGTCAGTGAGTACTCTCTTGCCACTTCTTGTAATTGAAACATAGCTCTTTGCAAATCATCCTCATTTTCTTGAATAAGAAGTATGTCATCCGCGTATAGCAAGGAACCCATACAAATTGATTCGTTAAGCTGTATTCCCGAATTCACTCTGGATTTCCATTCTCTCAACATGTCAGGATATTAAACAAGGTTGAGGAAACACAGCATCCCTGCCTAACATCCTTATTTATTGGATTGTTACCTGAGAGCCTATTCAGATCCAGGACTACAGATGTAGGCCTACTTTTGTGAAGGATCTTAACTGAATTTATTAACTGCTGTGGATATCCTCTTCTATCCATAATATTCCATATTTTTTGACGGTCTACATTATCAAATGCTTTTTCCAGATGTTAAAATCGCTTTTGTTGAAAAGCGATATGCGTTTTCTGGTTATACTCCCGCCTTTTCTCTATTATCTATCGTAATACAAACAGTGCATCTACAGTCGACCTACCCTTTCTAAAACCCATTTGCTTTTCAAGAAGTAGCATGGAATCTGTAACGACTCTTAATCTCTGATTGAGAATTCTTTTATATATTTTGTACGCTGAGTCCAGCAAGCTTATTCCTCTGTAACTAATTGCATCTGTTCTGTTTCCTTTTTTATATAACGAAATTACTTTTGCCTGCCGCCATTCCTTCAGAATCTTTAAACATGTTTAGCTATATTTAGTGTTACAATATTTTCTGTATTAAAAAGTACAGAGATCGATAATTCGTTAATTAGTTAATTAAGTACTGAATTTTGTTCGGCTTGTTAAATTATACAACCGGAAACTAAGCAAATAAAGCGAACGTCATGGATCTCAGCAAGTAACAAAACGACACTAGAGAACCGAATGTGTACAGAACACTGGAAATTGGGTAGACATTGTGTCGGATCTAATCTTTAAATTACAGAGTTTTTCCCAAATATTTAAATGAATCTTGTGATTCATTGAGTTTATATTAAATATACATGCATAATAGAGAAATTCAGTGTAATGAATATGCTATGACAATAACGTAACCCTCTTGGCTAGTCGAGCAGGTGCAGTGTCTCTGTCAAGCCCATACACTCATGTAGCTTCGAGACTGTTCGACCACTTTAACTACGCAAATTATGTTGGCATGCCGCCAGCAATATGGAAAATTATTCTGGAACCTCTGTGAGAGATATATATGAGCAACAGCGGCCGGCTTAGAAGTTAGTTATACCTGGCGAGATTGTAGAGTGCGGATCAAGTGATTGTTGCTGAATAGTGAAAAGTGATTACTGTATTATAATTAATGCGGAACTCTAATAGTTGTCAATAGTATTGCGTGTGGACAAAGTTATCTAGAATTACTCTATGAGTGTATCTTGTTGATTTCAATTTGTTAGGCCTATTTGTGACTCATTAAAGCATGTAATGAGTGATTTTATTGGTGTCTGTATATTGTTTCCACTGTACAGTGCGACGATCCGTGAGACTGTCATAACAATTTTTAACATAATCATTTAAAATACTGTAATCCGCACAGACACACGTGCGCGGGAACAAAATGTAGCGCTATGAATTATAAATAAGTTGCTTTTTCTGTTGGTTAAAATACTGTTAATTTTTCTCTTAGTGAAATTAACGTTACTATACATTAAAACTCTGTCTATATTTTGAGAACGGATATCTTCTGGGCCGACTACTGATTTATTCTTTTCTTAATACAGAAAATACTTAATGAAATTTAAACGCTCCGAGGCGTTAATCCGATCAACTCGATTCTGAGAAATCGGAATCGTGTAGGCCGAAAGCGTTTGATAAAAATGTTATTTAAGAATGTTTCGCTACTAAAACTCCCTAATGAGTTATTCTTTATTTTCGTTAACTCTCATGCATTATTTACAGACTTTTAGAGGTATTAAAATTAAATCAGGGACCTAAGTGTATTATGACATTGGGTAAATGTCAAGGCAACGGCATATTTACAGATACACTTTACCGATAGACTTTACAAACAATAGTGGATTCAACCAAACGCTAATTATATTAGCTCTAAAACACTGCCACGTGTAAACTCAGTCGTTAAGTCGGTCAACACAGTTATGTTAATTGTTTCTCTTGTTCAGCAAAACTTCTGTTATCCACGTTACACGTTACATCCTGATAAATAGACGTGACTTTGTCGTTTTTAATATTACTATTCATTACTGGTTTTTATTTTTATCTATCTAAATAGACATCTATTTTATCTAAATATTTATCTAAAATACTTGTCTTATTTATCTAAATAGACATATATCTAAATTTTATCTATGTAACTTAATAATTAATTTATAAACAGGTGTTATTGTATTTTAAATACTTACTTAATGGAAGACAATTATTCTTCCTTTGAATCATTCTCTAGATTATAAAAATTATTGGTACGTACATACATACATATCCGGCACTACAGTCCAGGATGGACCTTGGTCTCCCTAATGATCCATCTCCAGATAGTACGATCGTGTGCCTTCGTCTTCCACGAGCCGACACACATACTAGCCAAGTTTCGTTCCACGCCGTCTTGGCATCATTTTCTTGGCCTGCCTCGTATTCTGCGGCCATCTCTGTGCCAATTTATTATCCTTTTCGGGAGTCTTTGGTTATCCATTCTTTCTACATGTCCTATCCAGCTGATTCTTCTGACCTTAATAAATCGGACGATATCTCCCTGTTTTAGAATGCAGTCTATTTCTTGATTAAATTGTCTATTCTCCATTACACCATACTGATACGAAGATTCTTCTAATAATTTGTCTTTCAAAACTCCTTAGAGCCTTCTCATCAACTGCTCTTAATGTCCAGGTTTCGGAATCGTGTGTCACTACAGGCCTGACGATTGCGCTGTACATTTTTATTTTAATCTCTTGGGTGAGAAGACTAGATCTTAATAATTTTACTAAGCCAAAATAAGCTCTATTCCGAGCCATTATTCTCTTTCTTATTTCATTAGATACCTTGTTTTTACTATTAACTTAAGCTCCAAGGTACGTATGTATTGCGTACGTATTGTAGAAAAAACTGAAAAGCAAATATTGAAAATGTTCTAAAAATTACTTTTTTATGTAGTAACCGGATATATTTTATAAATCTGTAACATTAACAGTATATTAGTGAACTGACGTGGAGAGAAACCTTCCTAACTCCGCTGTCTGAGGCGAGGTAGCCTATAGCTAACGCAGATTATCCGTGGTTCTAATGGTGGATTGCCTTAATGATGATAGATAAGTGGAAATACATATGCTATTTTTATCGATTTCATTCATTACAATGAGCCTTATCGTTTAGGAGTAATCGGTCTCTTCCAACTCATTACATACGACCTCGACTGACATCCAAATGCGTATTATCCTAACGAACAATTTAGTTTTTTTTGAAGTGTTGACCTTCCTCTAACGTACCAGACTTTAACCTAATGTGACACAATATGCTTTTTCGTATAACGTACAAAACATTGTCCTGGTTGCCGCCAAGGCTTCGTCAATACAACGTGAAGACTTAAAGGAAGCAGTGTTATTAAATTTAATGTTGTAAGTCATATATTTAGTTACAAGTTGAGAAAAGTTATTTACAGTTCCAGTTTTCTAGAATGTGTTTATGTACAACCGTAATAACAGTTCTGTTTTAACAAAAGTACAAGAAAATTACTGTTAAATACAAATAACAATAGAAACTCCTTCAACATCCTTTTAGTTATCTAATTGAAAGTTAATATAATATAACATACTCTTGCTGTATTAATAAGCACGAGTTAGTGAAGACTCGAGTAACTAACTACAAGTGTGGCCGATTTCCTATTTACAATATTGAATGACAGGCGTGTGGTTAATGTAGATTAAAATTAACACAAACTTAATTGTCTTAAATTTAAATACATAGACCTGGGTCCCCCCCATTGGCCTGCTTGCCCCGTCTCGGCTTCAGAATGTTTTCAAGGTCGGCTAACGTCGTAGTTCTAATGATCTAGAAGTTCCTGTCCCTTCCAGAGGATGGCCAATTGTTTTCCATGTATCGAGAGCCATGGATGAATCTCGCTAGCTTGGCGAAGTGTAAAAGCGGTATTTTGCGACAGGTCGGCCAGTTGCATTTGTGAGTTGAGGTTGTTATGATGCGATTCAGTGTGCGTTATTGGAGAGCGGTATTTTGTGGAAGCTTTAACAGCAAAATATTCTGTGGATATATCGGCATTTTTGACGGGTTATTTATCGTGGAAGTGCATTGTTTATTAGGCAGTGTTTATTCTTTTTCTCATTAGTATGTGTTGGACAATCGTAAACTTGAAGAACACGAGTATTAAACCTGTTACTAAAGTTGCAACGGATTCTCTGGTGTTCAGTTATTTTAATCTACTGTTAAAGACGAAACTGTACGCGATCGTTATAACAGTAGCCTACGCGTGAATACAACACGCGTGTATATAAATTGTTAGGCATAGAAGGTGAAAATTAAATTCTAATTTATCACTGCGGAATGTTTGTAATCACGCGTGGCTATTACGAATAATGGAAAAATGAAACTTCAATAATTGTTACCTAAATTTAACACTGGCAGAGATGCGACGGAGTTAGAATTGGCAGTTTTAAAATCTGTTATTACAACACTCGTATATTGTCAATAGCACTAAAATGAATATGTGCCTGTGTAATTTTTATTCTAAGTTTCATTATTAAAAAATAAATAAATTTGTAATTGGAAATAAAATTTTGTTTTCACAGTAGTATGATTATTGATTTGCATACCATGCAGCAAGCGACATCGGGATCGTGTACAAGATAGCATTATAACGCCGATTCACGTTTGTCTGATTTATTCATGTAGTGCAGGTTTGCATTTTGTTACTGCAACGAATTTCAATATTAGTGTAAACTGAATAAAACTGTTCTAAACGAATGGGACTGCCCATATTCAATATTGTGCTGCATTGGTTTGACAAGGTTGTAAATTCTTTTTAGTTAATTTCTAGAAAAATTAGTTTAAACTTTCAGATTGTCAATAGCTTTTTTGTTAATGTATAAATGTCTTTTGTACTTTGTAACTTTATCTGTATACACCATTGAAACACAATTACTATAATATACGTACTTTGCTTTATGCAAAACCAATAGGCTTACAGTGCTGACAGTGTTGCAGGAATATTACATCTTCCGAATATCTTTATTAAACACATAGTGTAATTACCAGTAGCGTAGGGGTTGCAGTATTTTTAATAATTGTTGCCAGTTTTGCAAATTTGACATTTTTCTATTTATAAGTAGTTCCTTATAGCGTTTTGCGTATTTACAGATTAAAAGTTTATAGTTATTGTAACATTTATTGAACTTTTGAAGCAGTTTATTTTCTTTGACATCAGACAAACCGGAAAACAAAGAAATTATCCCACCGCTTACAGTAAGAAATTCTACAGCGTGAGATACACTCAAAAACGTCAAACTGACATGTTTAAACTTCGCATTGCTGCAGCGCGTCACTTCATTAAAAATATTTACTAAGGAATTCTGCGATAATAACAGTGAACAATGCTCAGGCACTTCCAAATGCGATAATCTTTACAAGGCACACACGAAGCGTCATCTACGTTTTGAATAATTTTCGTTTGGTTGTTTAGACTAAACTTTTCAAAAAGAAAGAGAGAGAGAGAGTGAGAGAGAGAGAGAGAGAGAGAGAGCATTCGCGTGTGTATGTTACTTTTCATACTGCTTTGCCAATTATCTTGATACACTATAGCTTATGGCACATGGAACACTCGTTATTATTTATAATTTAACAATACAGTTGTACAAGCAAATATGTATATTAGTTATACCATTTTTTAAAACTTGAAGTCACTGCTTGATTAAGTAATAAAACCAAATGTTTAAAAAGTTTAATTAATGCCGATGCGTAGATATTGTAACATAACCAAATATGGCAGTTACATAAAATGAGCCTAAAGGACGGCAAGTAAGATAAAAAATGTGAATGTAAATCTAGATAAGTAAATCCATGTATATAAAGTGTGTATCTACAAATGTGTTAATATGAAAATCCAACTATGAATAAGATAATATCAATCTAGTGACATCAGCTACGAAAAATAAGAAAGAAAATGAAGTGAGCCAAAACCAAATACCAATAATAGACCCAATAGGATCCAATAGTGAGGGGAAACGACGAAATAAGATTTAACAAACTCCAATAGTGAGGGGAAACAACGAAATAAGGATTTAACAAACTCCAATAGTGAGGGGAAACAACGAAATAAGGATTTAACAAACTCCAAAAGTGAGGGGAAACAACGAAATAAGGATTTAACAAACTCCAAAAGTGTGGGGAAACGACTAAAGAATAAAGACTACAATGAAAATAACAAGAAAGAAGAAGGACAAGAAAGCTGATCCAGGAGAGAGAAGAAGATGAATAAATCATACCAGAAATCAACATAAACCATGTGCACCAAAGACTAATTAAGTGACAAGTGAAATAATGATTATCAAATGTGAGGATGAAAAAACAGTGATTAGCATTTAAGGAAACACAAACAATAACAGTGCGTACTTAATAGATGTGAAACATGTGAATAACCAACTATTTCTACTGATAAAACCACACAAACAATTGTAGTAAGGAAGTTTATAAATATATGAAAATAGGTTAATTCCATGAGGAAAACAACAAAATATTAAATAAGTCAAATAGACACGAACAATGAGTGTGACGCGTTTAATAAAGTTGTGATTAACACAGATAATCATAAGTCCACCAAAATGAAACAAAATAGAACAATATAACTATGTTTTATTTTTGGTAAAGAACTGACAACAATATAAAAAAAAAACATTGTATCAAACAAGAGGGATTGAATTGAATTCAACCCATGACTAGAAAAGTATCATAAATAATACAATAAGATATGTATTAATGTTTAAGAAGGAATGTGTAAACATGTGTCACAAAATAAGTAAAATATTATTGTGAAAGACCATACTGATACCATGTAGATAGTAGAAGCATACTGCATTAAAACAGATGGAACATTGTTACATAACCCATAGAAAAAGTACCTGTTAAACAAAAAACCAAAAATATCAATTAAAATAAATGATTATCAACAAGTGATATCAATTAAGGAATTGTTACAAATAACAATACATCCTAATAGACAATACATTAAAAAGCAACTATGTAAATAAAACCAATCAAATGCAATGGCAGACAGCTATAGCAAAGATGCAACAAATAGGCCAATTCAAATAGACAAAGTGCAATATCAAAACCAATACTACAGTAAATGACCATATTACCAGTAGTAAGACTAATATCTGGTAATGGTTTGAGAACAGATCTTTAGCATAATAACAACAGTATTATAAACAAAATAATGTAAACTAACTAACCATGTACAAACAATCAGATGTAAGATTGTAATGGGCACTGTAAGATGATTAAATAATGGGCACTGTATGGCCCATTAGTTAAGGAAAATAGTGTATTAAAACTTAAGCACAGATTGTTTACAATATTACCAGTAGTTAGAGGGAAAATCAATACAACTTTGAGAACAGATTAGAACTATAAAAACAGTCAGTATATATGCAAATAATTAGAAACCAACTGACCATAATAACAGAAATCACAGATAAACCAACCATGTCAAATGAGTTACTTATGTAAAATATGACATATAAATGTATCTAAGAGTAAATGAGAACATTACCAAAAGTAGGAGTAATGTCTAGTACCAATGTAGAAACACAATCATGATGTAACAATAACAGTTTAAGTATTGTTTTTATGAAAAATAAATGACCATTATGTTGAGACACCATAGGAACAAGCCCATTATTAGAGAATTGAAGGGTACTAAACTAGCTAGAAGCTGACCCATATATGTAATACATTAAGTACAATGTATGTACACTAATGACATGTCATACTTAATATAACTCACTTAGAAAAAGACTAAAATTATATTGACAATGATATGAGAAAGGTAGAAGAGAAAGAAGACAGTATGTGTATTATGTTTAATACCATCATGTGAGTATATTTCAATGTAAAATCATGTAAATAATCGTTTTAGTATTGTTAGATTATAAGATTACTTGTATTAGATAAGGGAAATTCATTGTAAATACTTTTATATGAAAACCAAGATGGACGCCTCCTGACGCTAAAATAAGCTATTGTAAAGGAAATAATTATTTCCAAATAACCAATTAAACCAAGTGAGAAATGGACTCCAAGTGTTTATTTAGAAAGTGTTTTTAGTGAAAATAATTAAATCTGGTGTCAAAAACTTATAAAAATAAGAAACACCAAAATAATTAATAAAAACATTATTTTAAGAGAAGCTATGTAAATAAAATAGTATTGTTTAGACTTGAATTAAAGAGGAAAATGTCAATAATTCAATGACATAACTCATGTAACGATAGGACGTTTAATAAGGAAGTTATTGTAATTATTAACTTTTCAAGTATTTTTTACACTAGTGCTTACGTCATATAACCCAGAACCCAAAGTCAAAATTTGGTAAAACACCAAATATTTTTATAAAATATGGGTCTTTGGGGTGAAGAGTATAATGATTACAGCCAATCAAATCAACGCATTTTGTCAGAAACGAGAGAGACGCTTTGGCAATTTGTAACAGTCTTAGAACAGCCTCCAGACAAATAGGTCACGCCACTCCAAGTCATGAAGAAGTATTATTTTAAAATTTGTGCGCGTACATTGACATAAAGTTAATATACAGACGTAACCTTAACACAACAAATACACTTCCGAGTGATATGTGCGGGATTACCGAATAATAAGTACGATAGTGTATAATCCCGATCGTACTCGCGTGTGTTGTGATTATAAACAGGGAGTACATTATTTTATTTGAATAACTTTAATTTTCAGAAAGAATATTTTTGAAATAGACATTTTGATACTACGCGAGTCATATTAGCGCAGTATCAAACTTATGATGAAAGTATTATAATTACAAGAAAATGTTAATTTTTATATATTAAAATATTAATTAAATATTTTAAGTAATTTTTATAACTATTAAAGTATGTTTAAAGTAACTATCACTCATATCAAGAGTTTACGTTTAGTCACCTTTTTGACTAAACTTGTTTTGATTATTCGATATTTTGAAATAAATGACGTTAACTTACGTACAAAAGTATAAAATAATTTTAATAGTAACATGCTAAAAAGTTACTAACATTATGTTCAAAAATATCAATTAAGAAATATTAACCAGTAAAAAATCATTTTCTGTAAAAGCGTTACCTGTGATCGCTAACCTCAAATTGGTAGCGGTAACTTATTAATATAACTGTTGCATCTGTTCTCAAATAGTTTCCAAACTAAGTAGAAATCATAACAAGAGTTTTTTTTTGTATTTTATTAATTTTTTCTCTTGAAAATATATATTTATCAAATTCATTGTTGAAAATAAAACGGTATATTGAAACCGTACAAGCCACGAGTCTGACACTGGCTATAGAATGTTATAAGGTGCGTGCGCATACAGACGTACGATAATTGTCTACTTACCATACATATGGTATTAAATTTCATTGTTTTATATTTGTTCGTTATTTTATAACCATTGTTTAATTTTAATAGTTCTATAAATATTACATCTTGACACTGATATCATGGATCTTCAAAGAACCTAACAACCTGATAATATAATAACGAGAAAACATAACCTTATAAATTCAAATTATTGTACGAGAGACAGGTCTACCAGCATTGAGCCTGGATAGAGTTTTATGTTAAATTTAATCGATTGTAATTATTATTTGAAGGGTTATTAGACTAAATGATTGTTAATTGTTCTTTTTGTTGAAATTTGCCATTTTAAATTCTGTTAATAAACCTACACGTCTTTACCAACGTTACAAGAGTATCATTTCAAATAGAAATTAAATTATTTCTTGTAAATCAGTTCTACCAAAGGTGGCGGAAGAATTCAAACTAAGAGGAATTCAAAGTATTACATATGTGTACTAACTGTTATAAATATTCAAATTGAATATTTGTGCATATTTTGAATGTATGTATTTCAGCACCAACCGTCACAGAACAGGACTGAAACGGATACTTGTGGTAAGTGAGGGAGGTATACAACAAAAAGTGCGCGAAACTCATTTAAATTGAAAGAATGAAATCTTCATAAACACTTATACAATCACACTAATAACTCCTAATAGTTATAATCGGAGCAGTTTTTATAGTAACAACATAATAGCAGATACCAGAGCGTATCTGCAAGCACACTACAATTACAACTACAATTATACATACACAGCATAGTATCATCATCATCTATAACTATATAACGTTATAGATTTGGCGCCCAACGTGGGGCACGAGTTAGGAAGATATACAATAACCATTAACCTAAATATAATAATTCGTGAGAAGACAGCAGGACCATTATCAGAAGATCAAGATGTATACAGACCGATTGAAATCAAGATCTAAATCAAGGTCAACGTCAAGAAAAAGGATGGCGCAAGCAGAAAAGGAAACCAGAAAAGAAGAGAAGGAGGCAATGTCAGCAGAAGATGTGGAGGAGATGGTAGTGGAAGTAAAAGACAAACAAATTGAACCGGCGGAGGGGGTTCAACAACCTATGGAGGAACCGGAAGTGATGGTTCAAGAAACTCCACAGGAACCTAGCCAACCCGAAAAACAGTATCAACAGGAGAGTCCACATTCCAAGAGTGGATGAGACAAATAATGGAGTCGTTGAAGGAAGGATTGAACAACAAATTAGACGACACCAACAAGAAAATAGAGGAAGGCCTGAAATCAACCAAGGAGGACAATCAGAATTTGAAGGCAGACTTGAACAGAATGGAAGAAGGCCAGAAAAGGATGGAAGAATCACTGAACTCCACCAAGGCGGACGTGAACAGCAAAATAGAAGAAGCCAGTAGATCTACCAAAGAGGATTTAAGCAAGAAAATAGAGGAAGGCCAGAGGGAGAACAAGAAACATATGGAATTATTAAAGGAAGAGTTCAATAACCAGATACAGGAGACGAACAGGAGGATGGAAGATGGACAAAAGAAAACTGAGGAATTACTAGAAAAGAAAATGGCCATCATGAAAGAGGAATTATCGGCAGAATTGAGAATGAAAAGCGACAAGATCAACAGGAAAATAGACCAAATGATTAAGAGAATGAAGGGAGGTGACAAGGAAATCGTGGAGTCAATAAACACGGTAATGAAAGACGATTAGAAGCAATCAGGAAAGGCAATAAAAAGATGTAGTGAAGAGGCGGAAGAGAGTGTTAAGAAGATAAGGAGAGAATTAATAATAGACGATCAAATGGAATTTGAAGAAGTACCTGAAGCTACAAACATGGAACCGGCGAATCTAGAGCTCAAAGATAGTGGAGACAAAAGGATCCCAATAATTATGGAAACGGAAGAAGTGAAGATGGAAGAAAGAAGAATCCTACGTCCGAGGAAGGCAAGAGTTACCAAGGAGTTAATTGAAATGACTAGAAATGGTCTGATTAATGTGGTAAATTTACCAATTATCAACCATGAAGAAAGGGTCTTCAGGAAGGAGTATCGGAGGAGTATCATGGAGATGGACGAGAAGGAAAATTATGTAACAACAAAGAAGAAGATGACCAACAGGATATCTCAACCACGTATTTCCAAAAGACGAGTAAGATATTTTAAGAAAAAGGAGAGCGACCAAGAGAAATGGGACCGGATTGTCGAAGGATACGCCAGAAAGATAAGAGAAATGCGGAAGGAGAGGAGTCAATTAACGGAAGTACACCATCAAAGGATAGACGAAGGTACCCAAACCAAATTAAGGGAGTTATCAAACATCAGTAAGGACAGCCACCAGAAGAACAACAGAAACAAATGTATTGAAGAAAGTGAGGGAGAGAAGACAGAAGAATGGAAGGCAGACTCAGACCTAACAACTTGCAAATGGAAAAACCAGATGATAGCCCGATATAGATCAGGAACGAACGGAAGCATGGATATTAAAGAAGTCCGATCGACAAGAAGAGGGGAGAACGACGATTACGGCTAAAACATAACATATACACTGGATTATGGGACCGAATATTATGATAACCGGTAATACATATAATCAGACTTCGATGAAAAAATACGTTGACAATTGAATTATGAAATTACAAGTGAAAAGTGAGCGATAAGGATTATTTTATTATTGATACTATGTAAGGGATGAAAATGTTTATTGTGTAAAATAAGAAGATAATTATGAGTATAACTGTTGACTATATCGAGATGAAAAATGAAATGTGGCCATGAAGATTATTGTTATTTACAAAAGGAAAAGTAAAAATATGATTATAAAAATAAATGTTGACTGAAGAAAAAGGGTGAATTATTATCATGAGAATTATTATATGTTTGTATTAAATGAAAAGTAACTATGTAATTATGTATTAAATATTGAATGTATATTGTCATTTTATAATGTGGGAAAAAATGATCCCAGAGAATTTATGTAAAGGAATCAGAACATTGTATTCATTAATGACAACGTACTACTATAAAAAAAGATGTCAATACGAGAAAGACACATTCCAACCTTGGCACAAATTATTTCCAAGAGCCACGTCAACCAGTAGAACAACAACATCTCACCCGTACTACTATAAGAAAGAGAAGAGTTGGAAGAATAAACCAAATGAACATTATTACTGTAGAGAAACGACTACACACGACAAATTTATATTTGAATAAAGAAAAGCCAGCACTACATGAAGTACAAATACCCAAATAAAACCTGGAAAAGGAAGGAAAAAATAAATGTACTAATACATAGTATCTAGAAGAATGAATTTGGAACGAAGATTATGACGAAATAACGTTCAAGGTAACACAAAATGAAGAGATTAATTTATGATGAAGAAGAATAAGAAAGAATATACTAACGAAGAAAATCATGAGAGTATACCAGTGAGGAAATGTAAAACAAAATATCCCGATGATATGTGAAGAATTAGTTAAGTTGAATCAAGAAAAGAGAGAATCACAATGTACAAACCGCAGATGCGAGAATTAATCCCAAGAATATTTATTATTTGTCGAAAAAACGACCACTATTATTATTCTTATTAATGATTTGAGATGAATTGACTGAAGAGTAATGCCAGCAATCATTTATTATTGTTAAAGGAGATGATTTGCCTCCATATTTATTGAAATTAGTATGGCCAGTAGAGTCGAATAGCCAAAGTGAGCCGCTCTAAACTGCCCCAGCTAAATGTATGTTAGGGAACTAAATAAACGAGGGAAGTAATTACATAGAGAAGAAATAAATATGATTCAAAGAGCAGAAAGCGAAAGGATATATGGAAAAAACATGTAAATCAATATGGAATGTACAATAATTGATAAATTCTTCATAGAAAAATATAGTATAATCATAACTCAGAATTAATCAATTCTTAAAGGAAGGCATATGTAACATAACCAAATATGGCAGTTACATAAAATGAGCCTAAAGGACGGCAAGTAAGATAAAAAATGTGAATGTAAATCTAGATAAGTAAATCCATGTATATAAAGTGTGTATCTACAAATGTGTTAATATGAAAATCCAACTATGAATAAGATAATATCAATCTAGTGACATCAGCTACGAAAAATAAGAAAGAAAATGAAGTGAGCCAAAACCAAATACCAATAATAGACCCAATAGGATCCAATAGTGAGGGGAAACGACGAAATAAGATTTAACAAACTCCAATAGTGAGGGGAAACAACGAAATAAGGATTTAACAAACTCCAATAGTGAGGGGAAACAACGAAATAAGGATTTAACAAACTCCAAAAGTGAGGGGAAACAACGAAATAAGGATTTAACAAACTCCAAAAGTGTGGGGAAACGACTAAAGAATAAAGACTACAATGAAAATAACAAGAAAGAAGAAAGAAGAAGGACAAGAAAGCTGATCCAGGAGAGAGAAGAAGATGAATAAATCATACCAGAAATCAACATAAACCATGTGCACCAAAGACTAATTAAGTGACAAGTGAAATAATGATTATCAAATGTGAGGATGAAAAAACAGTGATTAGCATTTAAGGAAACACAAACAATAACAGTGCGTACTTAATAGATGTGAAACATGTGAATAACCAACTATTTCTACTGATAAAACCACACAAACAATTGTAGTAAGGAAGTTTATAAATATATGAAAATAGGTTAATTCCATGAGGAAAACAACAAAATATTAAATAAGTCAAATAGACACGAACAATGAGTGTGACGCGTTTAATAAAGTTGTGATTAACACAGATAATCATAAGTCCACCAAAATGAAACAAAATAGAACAATATAACTATGTTTTATTTTTGGTAAAGAACTGACAACAATATAAAAAAAAAACATTGTATCAAACAAGAGGGATTGAATTGAATTCAACCCATGACTAGAAAAGTATCATAAATAATACAATAAGATATGTATTAATGTTTAAGAAGGAATGTGTAAACATGTGTCACAAAATAAGTAAAATATTATTGTGAAAGACCATACTGATACCATGTAGATAGTAGAAGCATACTGCATTAAAACAGATGGAACATTGTTACATAACCCATAGAAAAAGTACCTGTTAAACAAAAAACCAAAAATATCAATTAAAATAAATGATTATCAACAAGTGATATCAATTAAGGAATTGTTACAAATAACAATACATCCTAATAGACAATACATTAAAAAGCAACTATGTAAATAAAACCAATCAAATGCAATGGCAGACAGCTATAGCAAAGATGCAACAAATAGGCCAATTCAAATAGACAAAGTGCAATATCAAAACCAATACTACAGTAAATGACCATATTACCAGTAGTAAGACTAATATCTGGTAATGGTTTGAGAACAGATCTTTAGCATAATAACAACAGTATTATAAACAAAATAATGTAAACTAACTAACCATGTACAAACAATCAGATGTAAGATGGACCACTGTATGGCCCATTAGTTAAGGAAAATAGTGTATTAAAACTTAAGCACAGATTGTTTACAATATTACCAGTAGTTAGAGGGAAAATCAATACAACTTTGAGAACAGATTAGAACTATAAAAACAGTCAGTATATATGCAAATAATTAGAAACCAACTGACCATAATAACAGAAATCACAGATAAACCAACCATGTCAAATGAGTTACTTATGTAAAATATGACATATAAATGTATCTAAGAGTAAATGAGAACATTACCAAAAGTAGGAGTAATGTCTAGTACCAATGTAGAAACACAATCATGATGTAACAATAACAGTTTAAGTATTGTTTTTATGAAAAATAAATGACCATTATGTTGAGACACCATAGGAACAAGCCCATTATTAGAGAATTGAAGGGTACTAAACTAGCTAGAAGCTGACCCATATATGTAATACATTAAGTACAATGTATGTACACTAATGACATGTCATACTTAATATAACTCACTTAGAAAAAGACTAAAATTATATTGACAATGATATGAGAAAGGTAGAAGAGAAAGAAGACAGTATGTGTATTATGTTTAATACCATCATGTGAGTATATTTCAATGTGAAATCATGTAAATAATCGTTTTAGTATTGTTAGATTATAAGATTACTTGTATTAGATAAGGGAAATTCATTGTAAATACTTTTATATGAAAACCAAGATGGACGCCTCCTGACGCTAAAATAAGCTATTGTAAAGGAAATAATTATTTCCAAATAACCAATTAAACCAAGTGAGAAATGGACTCCAAGTGTTTATTTAGAAAGTGTTTTTAGTGAAAATAATTAAATCTGGTGTCAAAAACTTATAAAAATAAGAAACACCAAAATAATTAATAAAAACATTATTTTAAGAGAAGCTATGTAAATAAAATAGTATTGTTTAGACTTGAATTAAAGAGGAAAATGTCAATAATTCAATGACATAACTCATGTAACGATAGGACGTTTAATAAGGAAGTTATTGTAATTATTAACTTTTCAAGTATTTTTTACACTAGTGCTTACGTCATATAACCCAGAACCCAAAGTCAAAATTTGGTAAAACACCAAATATTTTTATAAAATATGGGTCTTTGGGGTGAAGAGTATAATGATTACAGCCAATCAAATCAACGCATTTTGTCAGAAACGAGAGAGACGCTTTGGCAATTTGTAACAGTCTTAGAACAGCCTCCAGACAAATAGGTCACGCCACTCCAAGTCATGAAGAAGTATTATTTTAAAATTTGTGCGCGTACATTGACATAAAGTTAATATACAGACGTAACCTTAACACAACAAATACACTTCCGAGTGATATGTGCGGGATTACCGAATAATAAGTACGATAGCGTATAATCCCGATCGTACTCGCGTGTGTTGTGATTATAAACAGGGAGTACATTATTTTATTTGAATAACTTTAATTTTCAGAAAGAATATTTTTGAAATAGACATTTTGATACTACGCGAGTCATATTAGCGCAGTATCAAACTTATGATGAAAGTATTATAATTACAAGAAAATGTTAATTTTTATATATTAAAATATTAATTAAATATTTTAAGTAATTTTTATAACTATTAAAGTATGTTTAAAGTAACTATCACTCATATCAAGAGTTTACGTTTAGTCACCTTTTTGACTAAACTTGTTTTGATTATTCGATATTTTGAAATAAATGACGTTAACTTACGTACAAAAGTATAAAATAATTTTAATAGTAACATGCTAAAAAGTTACTAACATTATGTTCAAAAATATCAATTAAGAAATATTAACCAGTAAAAAATCATTTTCTGTAAAAGCGTTACCTGTGATCGCTAACCTCAAATTGGTAGCGGTAACTTATTAATATAACTGTTGCATCTGTTCTCAAATAGTTTCCAAACTAAGTAGAAATCATAACAAGAGTTTTTTTTTGTATTTTATTAATTTTTTCTCTTGAAAATATATATTTATCAAATTCATTGTTGAAAATAAAACGGTATATTGAAACCGTACAAGCCACGAGTCTGACACTGGCTATAGAATGTTATAAGGTGCGTGCGCATACAGACGTACGATAATTGTCTACTTACCATACATATGGTATTAAATTTCATTGTTTTATATTTGTTCGTTATTTTATAACCATTGTTTAATTTTAATAGTTCTATAAATATTACATCTTGACACTGATATCATGGATCTTCAAAGAACCTAACAACCTGATAATATAATAACGAGAAAACATAACCTTATAAATTCAAATTATTGTACGAGAGACAGGTCTACCAGCATTGAGCCTGGATAGAGTTTTATGTTAAATTTAATCGATTGTAATTATTATTTGAAGGGTTATTAGACTAAATGATTGTTAATTGTTCTTTTTGTTGAAATTTGCCATTTTAAATTCTGTTAATAAACCTACACGTCTTTACCAACGTTACAAGAGTATCATTTCAAATAGAAATTAAATTATTTCTTGTAAATCAGTTCTACCAAAGGTGGCGGAAGAATTCAAACTAAGAGGAATTCAAAGTATTACATATGTGTACTAACTGTTATAAATATTCAAATTGAATATTTGTGCATATTTTGAATGTATGTATTTCAGCACCAACCGTCACAGAACAGGACTGAAACGGATACTTGTGGTAAGTGAGGGAGGTATACAACAAAAAGTGCGCGAAACTCATTTAAATTGAAAGAGTGAAATCTTCATAAACACTTATACAATCACACTAATAACTCCTAATAGTTATAATCGGAGCAGTTTTTATAGTAACAACATAATAGCAGATACCAGAGCGTATCTGCAAGCACACTACAATTACAACTACAATTATACATACACAGCATAGTATCATCATCATCTATAACTATATAACGTTATAATATGGATACTATCAGATATGTAGATATCTGCAACAATACAAAATTTAAAACTATAGTAAGTAAAGCATTTTAAAAATTACGCGATGTATTCTTAAAACACATTAACGACCAGAAAGTGAATTAAGAGTTTCAACAGGGAACAGGCTCCACAATAAGAGCAGGCCTACAGTAGGGAACGCCAGAGGGGAGGCGGATTTATCTCCACACTTAAGAGGCTCAGTAGGTTAGATAATAATCATCTTACGTAATGGTCTCATCATTGTTTTGTTCCATTAGCCTTAGATTACTTCTTCAGCCATTCGAACCCCTTTCCTAATTACACAAATGTAAGTTCATTTTCTTAGTCTGACCCCATTCAATGATTATTACACACAACGCTACAGTATTTACCAAAAACTGACGTCATAGAATTAGGCCGGTATCGTCAGACTAATGGACGGTGTAACACTTACTTGTACGCAATGAAGTGTTCTGTCACGCACATACACTTAGATAGTGTTACTGTAAAAGCCAATCACAACAAATGGATAAACAAGTAAATTAACAAAATTATTTATTAGTCGTAAAAGAAAAAATATTATAAAACGTGTATAACCAAAATATGTAAACGATATTGCTTTATAAGTTGGTTAGAAACAAATAAATAATTGTGAAGGTCTAAATAAATAACGTGTAGGCTCAATGTTATGTATGTTACTACCAATGTCCGAATGTGCGTATTGGCCGATCACTTTGACTGTGATAAGTGGCCAGCGTCCAAAATAAATGTTAATTTTGCATTATGTCGAGCTCTGGCTGACTAGAGCGCGAACTCGGAGCAATTCACCGACCAAAGCTGTTTTGTTTTCAAATAATGAACAGAACTTAATTACCGAAGAATAAAACGCAGACGGAGACATAGTTAAAGTTCTATAAGGTCGTGGCTGTGTCGACTTTAATGTATGGGTGTCAACAATGGACTCTCCTGCAAAAAGATATTTTAAAAATACAGGTTTCAGAAATAAAATTTTTAAGAGCAGTTAAGGGATGTAGTTTGAAAGATCATCTACGAAACGACGACATAAGGAAAGACCTGAAGTTACAGTCGGTTCTGGAGAGAACAAAGGAATACGGGCAGAATTGGAAGTCCCATGTGGAACGTATGGTAGACACGCGTATTTCTAAACAAGCGTTTGAATATCGCCCAGTGGGGACGAGAGATCGTGGAAGACCCAGGAAAAAATGGCCAGAGACTCTGTGAATTCGGAACGGGCTATAGCCCAGGCTACGTAGTGAAGAAGAAGAAGAAGAAGAACTTAATTAAAGTAAACATTTAGAAAATTTCTAAAACTGGAACTTTTACTGTCCGTGATAAAAACTTTCAAAAATAAATTGCTTATAATCAATAAACAATTCTACTAAATAGAATCATCATTTTCTATATAGGTAACTCGAAGTTTCTTGCAGCAATTATATAATGTTGTGATGTTATACAATTTGTTTCTTCTGTAAGTAGTCTTATTTCGTATATTTTCTTTTTAACACCTAAGAAAGAAACAAACATATTAGACAACTTGCAGAAGAAACAAATTGTATAACATCACAACATTATATATGTAAACAGTATAATGAAAAATGTTATTGGCTTTTGTTGTCCATAACGTTCTGATTTTATCGCTAACTATATAAAATATCACTGACAGGGAACACAATTATTTTCGGTAAATGGTATTAAATTTTTACGTTACTGCCTTAATTAACTTTTTCTCGTTATAATCTTCATCACAGGTTGCCGCTAGGAGCGCTGTCCTTCCTGGTTTTGGTGACGGCGCGTTTTTCGAAAGATTGTTGTGTGTGTGTGTGTGTGTGTGTGTGTGTGTGTTGTTTAATATGTTCAAATAGTAGGCTATGTTTGATTTAAATTGCGTCTGTTGGTTTAGGATGTTGCTTCTATGTATTTTTTTGTTTGTATATTTGTAGTTGTTCAAGAGTATCTAGTTTTCGGCTTTCTGTGTGTACGTGTAGGATTTCCGTGTTGTTGCCATTGTTTGTAAGGTCTGCCTCAATGAGATGGTTTGCAAAGGTGGATTCGGTGGTAGAGTGTAATGCTTTCATGTGTTCAATGTATCTCTGTTTAAAGCTGCGTCCTGTCCGGCCTATGTAAAATTTGTTACATCCTAAGCAGTTTAATTTTATGTAGGTAGTGAAAGAAATTAACTACTTTTAAGGAAATAATGCATGATGAAAAATATCTAATTCTGGCTCTGTCTGTTCGCTTGTAGCCAGTTCGCGTTCTGGCCAGCCAAAGCTTGAAGTAATTGAAAAAAATACGCTTATTTTGGGCACTGGCTATTTAAAATTATAAAATAATTATAATTATTTTGCAACCAGTATTCAATACAGTTTATGAAAACCTGTGAGACGGTTATCTCCGCAAAACCCACGTCCAGCGAAAGCAATTTAAACTCGCGTCTTGCAAATAAGGGGTAGGCACTTAATTAAATATAAATATAGCTATAAATTCGGTTATTTTGTTTTACTCCATGCATTTAAGTAGCTACTTTCCAGATGTATACGTAGTAATACGTAACATAGTAACATTGTACGAACTTCTATGAAATATTAGGCCTATGATCATATTAGGCTGGCTTGCCTAATCACCAGCTGTGTATTCAGGTTATGCTTTATGCTGTGATAATTATGGGTTTAATAAAAAATCCTAACAATGTTAAATTATAGTATTGCAGAATAATTAGACACAAAAACTCTTTTAAACTCTGTAGTCATTATCCAAGCGATTATTTAATTCGACAAGACAACGGTACACCGATGTATAGGAGAGGTAGAGCAGAGTAGGAAGTGGGTTTGTCTTAGAGGGCGCCTCCACTCCTGAACTGTACACGTTGTGGCATATTTGATTCTGTGAACACCGAGGTGAGGAACACTTTGTTAAATGCAGGAATTCACTGAGTTTTCTCCTAACTGCCTTGACCAATCCGGGCACAGTGGATCCATTATTGCAACAGACAATGACACAATACCTTCCGTTAGACGACCTTCTTTAGTTTTACATTCCTCCCTCGTTTACTTTTATTTGGTGTCCGTGTTATGTCGGTATTGAAGGTAATGAAGAAACTGATGCTGCAGCGACATAGGTTTTTCAGAACTCGATGTAATTTCCAACGACCTGACGACACAAAACTAGCTGCCACAACTACCGTTATTAATGTGGCGGCACGTGTGGAATGGACGTCAGAGGAAAAATTGTTGCCGTGAAGCAGACCATGCTTAAATAGCAAATGGCAGGTGATCGCGTTCGTCGCAAAGAAGTTTTCATCACCAGACTGAAAATTTGACACACAAAAGTGACTTTTCTTATCCCGTCCAAGGCTAAGAACGACCCGAATGCAATTGTGACGGAGAACTTACGGCGAAAATTATATAATTTAAGAATGTAGTGGTCTTGCCGACGTCAGGCGTAGAAACAAAGTAAAAAGTAACTTGAAAAAGGTCCTCGGAAACGAACAGTTAGGAACAGACAGAATTCTGTCCTTCCTGAAAGCAGTGCGTTTACAATATCGTTTCTGAATTGTTTTGCCTCTGTATGTGCAATAAGTGATAGCCAAACATATAGTAGAGGAATACTCTTTAGCCGCTGGGCTAAAGATATTGATGCCAAGCTCAAACATTAAAAAAAGAACAATAATAACAATAACAACAATAAAGATATAACCGTTCCTGTTTGTACCATAAAAGCAGTTTATGAGTTTCGGAAAGACAAGCTTCAAGTTTGAGCCATAAGGCATAAAAGAAGACAGCTTCACCGGAATGAAGTGAATCAGGACAAAAATCCAAACAAAATAAGATTATCCCACAAAAGAACTGGGCTTACATTATTTGAACGTCTCACCTTTGCTAACAATGATGTATTCTTAACCAAGAATTTAGAGATTTCAACCAAATAGATAGAAGTTCTGAAAGAAACAGGGGCAAAGGAGGTTAATGAAACATTACATTAATAATAAATCAATGTTTTATTACTCCTGTATAACATGTCCTGTGAACATGAATGTACACATTCATGTTGCCTGCACTCCCTCACACGATGGTGACAAAGCTAACGTTTACGATAGTATTGCCTGGAAACCTATCACTTACAAAGCCGTTCAAACAATTTACTGTTTCTTTAAACAATGGTAATATCTTAATAAACTTAATCTGCAGCTGTAAAATTATTGATTGTAATATTCTTCGTATTGACCTAATACCTAATATTGATTTAGTTTAAACTGATACCTAATTAATCTAATACACAGTTTTAATCCAACATATATCTTCTTATTGTATAGAAGAACAATACAGAATGGTGCAGAAGATACCGTTCTTCTTATAGTGTGGAGTGGTAAAGAATAATAAATACATTAAAGTCACTAGTCAGAGAGTGTCGGCGTCGGGCGTCAGTACAGGGACGCAATCAATCACTTACACTCTCCTATCAACAAATCTAAAACAACAGACATTCGTGTTTCTTTTTAAAATGGAAACGCGTAGAGATAAACATTCGTCATTTGAAGAATCAATTTTTTGTTATAACAGGTTATCACAAATAGAAGTGATTGAGGTGTTTTAACAAGTGAAAGGTTTTTTACGTTTTATAAGCATGTGAACGTATAATAGGATCCTTTTTTTTACTATTAAAATGATGAAGGAGAGGGAGTTTAGTCTGCCAGCTGGATCTGTTAAAAAGAATAGGGGTATTGGCAGCACAACGCATCATCTGTGTACTATAGTAGGTAGACTATATTAAATAGCAATATTTAGTGACCCAGTAAAATGCACCTTGATCTCATGATGTGACCAGGAATCGAAAAACTCTAATGTTAGATTAGTACCAACGCTATATCAGCTGGTCTTCAGCAGATTAATTTAATGTTTAGTATCATTTAGTTTTTACCTTCACTATACTATTAGTATCTTTTCAGTTAACTTCTTCAGTATTCGGCTTTTAGACCTCCTTACAAAAAGATAGTTAAATACAATGTGTGACAATCAATTGTATATATTCTCACCTAGTCCAGATTTTCAAAGCATTTCTTTTAACGAGCCTTGCAAAACCGTATTTAACATTTTCTGTTAAGTAGGTTCTTAAAGTTTCTAAAAAAAAAGTAGACGTTAGTCGAACAGATTAGCCACTGTTTTTTTAGTTAACACTTATAAAGTACCCGATTTCATCATATTGTGTAAAATAACTAAATAGTAACGTTAAAACAGAAGAAAACACTCTTCTTCTTCTTCTTCTTCTTCTTCTTCTTCTTCTTCTTCTTCTTCTTCTTCTTCTTCTTCTTCTTCTTCTTCTTCTTCTTCTTCTTCTTCTTTGTTTTCTTATAAAATATGTCTACTGTTGAAATAGTATAACCTTCCTACAAGCCTTTATGTTGCTTGTTGTATCTGGCAATCTTCGTTATCTGTTGTGATCGTTCGTTAATCTGTTGTGATCCATTCTGGTTAGATGTCCTTCCATATTCGTCTCTTTTCCATTAATCATTGTATTATGGCTGTTTGTTATTCTACAATTATTTTATATCTTCTCATTGCGTATTCTGTCCAATCTTCCTTTTATTACACTTAAGAAAAATAAAAAATACGAATAATATATGAACAATAACTTTTGACACACTGTACATTGTACCGACAGGTTGGATAACATTTTATTAGTTAAACCTCTTCCATCGACTAGTTGACGCTAGTAAGTGAAAGATAATATTATTGTGTAAAACACAACGTGCTATACGCCTGTGTTAGGTAACAAAAACACTGTATAGTAAAAATTTTGAATTGTTTACAGTTATTTAATTTCTTCAGAAAAGAAAACAGCGTTGTTTCATAAATCACTTTGACAGTCCAGAAATAATAACACGTTAACTTCACTAAAAACAACACATTCGCTGACAATGTACACAGCTAAATTCACATGTTTACCTTAAATATTTGTTTATGTATGCATCGATTATGATCGCCCATGCTGTAGGTTTAAGTGCTGTTAGAAAATAATTTGTATTTTAACAAATTATTTTATACTTTTAAATTTAATAAATCTGTATAGAAATTTACAATAAAAAGTGTGATTTTGAGAACTAGAGTGAGTTGTTTCATTTTGACTGTGAACATCTATTCTGTTCCTCTCTGTTCTGCCTGTCTGCCTATTATAAGTCTATCTGTATAACTGTCTGTCACACACTCTTCCTCTCTTTCTCTCTCCTTTTCTCATTACCCATCTCCTTCTCCCTCAGTTTTTCATGCAGTGTAATAAAACTAAGCATTGTATATTTCATAATATGTAACTAAACATTGTACATTGTACAACAGTCGTTTCAATGCACAAAGTTTAATTTTTAGTTACAATGCATCTCAGCTAATAGCAAATCGACCAATCTACAAAAAGTAGTACAGTTTGTGTAAAAATTAAAAAAAGTAATAATAATGTTACTTTTTCTTAGGAGTGTCTGGCGCCGCGAGTGGCAGACTTTAGTATGATGGGTAGTACCTTTCAGCACACTCTACGTTAAAATTTCGCAAAACGTGATTATGTAAGACTCGCTGAATACCTTAAAATCCGTTGAGGGCATTCAGTTCTATTCACAGACAATTCCGACCAGAGAGGAGGTGGACGCCATAGTGGGAAATGTCTCTCGTACCATACAGCGTCCATGCGACGATTCAGTTCTCCGAAGAATGCAGGGAAGAGGCATATTGCTAGTCCGACTGTATAGGTGATTTATGGCGCAGATTCCTGAAGCTCAGGCGAAAGGCACAAAGAATAATCCAGACGCCGCAGCGAAATCTAAAGTATACAAAGCCGCTAAGAAAGACCTCGTAAAGGCTATTCGTCGAAGGAACTCGTCATTCGATCGGGGTAAATAATTAAGCTTCCTGTAAACATTGACTGTCAACCACCAGACGAGAGACTAACGATATTGTAAATAGACTTTCGATCTGTAATGACTCAGTGTGTTTTACTCGTCCTGATTGGTTGACTTCAGTGAATTATCTGTTTTGTAATAGTCTTGAGTGAGTAGTCGGTATTGTCTTCCGAATCTCAGTTGAGTTTGTGCTAGTGCTCCGTGTGTGTGTTACTAAAACTAATAAAATAAAACTATTAAAATTGTTCATAATAGCTGGTATGAACAGTAGGCTAGGTGGGAAAGTTTTGAACGGTCTAAGCAGGGAAATAATTAGCAATGTGTTTAAATTTATCAAGAAAGAGACTGATAACAAAGAGGTGACGATTCCAGTTGTTAGAGTTAGGGAGCGAACTGCTGCTGCTACTGGAGTTTCTGAACGTATAGTGACCAAAATAAACAAGAAACTACGACAACTTGGAAATTGCAATGAGAGTGACAGGCCTACTTCATTTGTTACTCTGAACATGAAGTGAACGAAAGCGAAACCTGTAACTGGACTAGATGAGTTTGATCAAGGGGTTGCGGGCGGTTAGTGCATGAATTTTGTACAATAAAAAAACAATTGCCAACAGCAGACCTTTTGAGAAAAGAAGTTCAAAAAAGAATAGAGTTTACAGAAGTGAAAAAAGTGTGAGTGTAATTCAGAAAGAACTGGAGTTTCGTTGAAAAAATTATGAATAATAGAAAATTACGTATTGAACAATCTACTATTAGAGAAAAGAGGATTATTTATCTCTAAGCTGTCAAGAAACAGAGATGAAGGCCATCCATTTATATGGATGAAACATACATTTTTTCTTCTCATGCAAGTGGAAAAATATGGTCAGACGATTCCAGCCAAGGCATTCATTCTCCGATTTCTAAAGGAGATCGTATGATTATTATACATGATGGAGGGGAAAAGGTATCATTCCTGGTGCACTAACTATGTGAAAAGAGTCATCTTCTTCAGAAGACTATCATAAAAATATGAATAACGAAAACTACATGAAGTGGATACGTGGAAAGCTGCTTCTAAAACTAGAACCTCAATCAGTGCTTGTAATTGATAACGCCATTTATCATAACATTCAGGCAGGAAAAGCACCCACATCAAATAGCAAGAAAGATGAGATGAAGCAATGGTTGATTAGAAAGGGGATTCCTTGTTCAGAAACCATGCTGAAATCGAAGCTTTACAAACTCATTAAATTGTATAAGGGGCAATTCAAAATATATGTTTTGAACAAAATTTGGAAAGTGAAGGGCATGAAGTGTTACGCCTCCTGGCCTATCATCTCGACCAGGGCTGGACCTGGCCTATCATCCCTGTCGAACTAATTTGGGCTGTGGCGAAAGGATTTGTGGCAAGACAGAACACTTCGTTCAGTCTAAACGAAGTGAAAAGATTTTGTGAGGTAAAGTTTACTGTAATGGGACCTGAAGAGTGCAAACATAAAATAAAATATGTTCAAGAAGTGGAAGAGTATTACTGGGAGTAAACATAGGCAATTTTGTGGAGCCCTTCATCATCAACCTTGATAACAACAGCTCTTCATACAGCTGGGACACGGACAGCAACAGCTCTGATAGTGATTGTGACACGGAAGGAATTGCTGAATTAGTGTAATATACAAGGGATACAAGTAAAATTTTTAAATTTCGCAAGATATTTTTTTGCTTCCTTATACTTAGCTCTTTGTGTATTTTTTTCTTGTTTGCTTGACAAAAAAAATCATAAAAATCCGTTGATGGTTGTTTTAAAAAAGTGTTTAATTTACTCATTGTTGTTATTTTATTATTATTATCATAATTAATTGATTAGTTATTACTAGTTTTAAAGTTGCGTAAGGTGTTCACAAATGGTGAATGTTCCATTGTCTTTCCTGCGAAAATAAAAAAAAGATTTGACAGATAAATATATTTTGATTAATCATTCAAGTTCAAGCTGTTTTATTTAATTTGATGACATTAAACAAATTATTTGTCAAAAAAAGCCCTACATTTAAAATGTTTAAAAAAGAGAGTAAAAATGTGTAATGAACGCACTTGAGAAGCCCAATTTATTGTGAACATAAACAAAATTACATAAAACCAATTCAATTTGTATAGGCACCAAGAAAACAAATGTAATTCAGGTGAGATGAGATATCGCTCCGAGGGACTGTCAGTATAGGCAAAGCGATGTTTTTCAGCTGATTAGTACAGTGAGAGCGGCCGGAACTGAGGCGCAAAGCTAAGGGGGCGGGGTAGCTGTACTGCCGTTTACACTTTTTGTACTAGGGCAGATCATATTTTTCGCTGTAGCAGGTTAGGATTTCCATATGGGAATACTTATCTTACTTAATGAAACTTTTCAGTGATTCAGCGAAGACTACATTAGTTTTCACAAAGCTGTCTGTTCTAGCAGACAATATACTTTCCTTAAGAAGGGAGAAGTGCATTAACGGAATGAAAAACGTGACGTCTGTTTGCACGTTCAGAGTAGCAGCAATTACGTTCCTTTGAGTGCCCTTGAACATATAACACAAGCTTTTGTAATTTTCTTTCTCAACCTGCCGCCACTCCTGTTCCAAACTTGGTTTCTGTTTCTTCTTCCAAACCACAGTGTAAACAGTTAACCATCTCTGTATTGTAGCTCTTATGTAAAACTAACAATTATTTCACAGTTTGACAACTATTATTTACTTCAAATCTCTGAATAAACATTTTTAAATGATACACTTTTACAACAAAAATGCTTACAGGAAGAAGTTATTTAAATTAAGAAACGTAATATCACTTTAGATATTGGAAAACGATTGAACGTATGACGTACGTATTTGCACATTAGGTTCAATACATGTACAATCAGTAAATGTTCCCTTATTTAGTGTCTTTGCGTGGCAAATGTTTTGTTAGCGTCACGTCATTAATGACTGGAAATTCATATCCTCCAATTACGAGAAACGTTGCTAAATAATGTTTGTAAGCGTTTGGTTTTTTGATATGCTTTTCAATGATTAAAGTAGTTAAAGTAGTTGTTTTTTCATTGTTTTTTTGTCTGCCCAATGTAAAATTGTGCAATCATTGCATTCAATTTCGTAAATCTTATTGTGTTAAAGTATTATTGTTGTAAAAGTATTTGATATTTTGTAAATATTATTAGCGTTTAGTTATATGTCTGTGTTTCTTAATACGAGTTTGGTATGAATCTCGTAGTTAGGTAACTTTCTTCACAATGTTTTAGTGGATGGTTAGTGAGGATCGGTCAATAATACAAATTTTAGCTATTTTACGTCGACGTTTCGACAATATTTATTGTCATCTTCAGGACCTGTGTATGAAATACAATAGAAATATCAAACATAACGAAACAATTAATTATTTCATACACAGGTCCTGAAGATGACAATAAATATTGTCGAAACGTCGACGCAAAATTGCTAAAATTTGTATTATTGACCGATCCTCACTAACCATCCACTAAAACATTCATTGATTGATGGTCACTAAAAATTTAAGGATTTCTTCACAATGTTGTTTAAGTGAATTAATAAACTAATTTACCTTCAATAATCCGCCTTGTGACTTCTTATAAATCTCTCCTATTACGCGTTTCGGAGACTATGCTCCATCTTCAGATAGTAAAATAAAAAATAAAACTATATCACTCTTACGAGATCGTTACATAATAAAAATGTCAATTTGCATATGAACTGTACGCGATGTTGGGTGCGCACCCGTTCGAGTTCAATCTGCTACTGAGCGGTTGTTACTTTATCGTAGTTTTAGCGAGCAGACTCAAGGCGGTATCGTACAAGCGGTTGGATCCAAAGTTCAGTCGGTCATTTAATACGAAATCGCGACTGCTTAGGTTTGCGTATGCACCACAAATTTCAAACTCCTCTAAGGCATACAGGAAACGGCCCTTCTTACATACATGCAACGGTATTAAGTTGGAATTAAAGTCTGTGTAATTATGATTATGTGAAGTCAGGTGTCGGGCGTAATTAGATTTGATGCTGTTATCATTTCTTATTTTCTTGGGTATATGTTCCCGAAAACGTTTGAAGAAACCTCTCCTCGTCTGTCCAATATAGAAACAATTGCAATCATTGCATATTAACTTATATATACCCGTTTTATCTTCTGGAGGTGTGTGTGATAGTGGGTGATGAACACTTATTTTATTTTAAAATTGAAAATGTTTATAAGGACGTGTCGCACATTTGAAAACGACCGCTGGTGCGTGATCGAAAATGGGAATCGGTGAGTTTCCATAGAAACTACTTCTTTGTTGTCAATAACGTAGTACACATATAAAACTTCGCTTATGAATGCAACTACATTTAACTTATAATCTGCACATTGGTAAATGAAGAATGAATTCATTGATTGGTGAATGCACATAAATATATATATTTTTTAGATTTATTGAAGCATTTTCAATGCCCTTCTCTGTGCATTGCATTTGTGCAATGCTTGTAAATTTTTTCTGAATACATAAACAATAAAATATATACTTATAAATAATATTATGATTTTATTCAATAGTTTCTGCTGCAAATATAAATAAATAAATAAATACATGTGTGGTTATAATATATTTTACTCCCCCATTTTTACTTCCATGTTCCTTAAGGAAATGGAAGTATGGTGATGGCAAAAAAAATCGTGTTCGAGATTATTGCAGATTCTGATTGTACTACACTCAAAACATGAAAAAAAGTCGTTTTTCGAAAAGTGTGTGTGTGTGTGTCTGTCTGTCTACTGTCTGTCTGTGTGTCTGTAGATTTGTTTTCTATGGCAAACGATAACAGCCGCAAATTCAAACAGAATCAACTAATTTTCTGCATGCAGTCCTGATTTGTAGAGTACTCACGACCTATTGTTTTTGGTGAAGATCGGTTGAGGGAAAGGGGTAGTTTACCAGCAACGGTTTTTTTTTATCAAGGGTAATTTTTTTTTTGGCAAACGATAACAGCCGCAAATTCAAACAGAATCAAATAATGTTTCGCATACAGCCCTGAATTATGGAGTTCTCAAGACCTATTGTTTTTGGTGAAGATCGGTTAAAGGAAAGGGGTAATTTACCTGCAACGTTTTATGTTTTAACAAGGGTATTTTCTATGGCAAACGATAACAGCCGCAAATTCAAACAGAATCAAAAGAGTATTTGGATACAGCCCTAAATTGTATAGTTCTCAAGACCTATTGTTTTTGGTGAAGATCCGTTAAAGGAAAGGGGTAGTTTACCTGCAACGTTTTATGTTTTAACAAGGGTATTTTCTATGGCAAACGATAACAGCCGCAAATTCAAACGGAATCAAATAATGTTTTGCATACAACCCTGATTTGTAGGGTACTCAAGACCTATTGTTTTTGGTGAAGATCGGTTAAGGGGAAAGGGGTAGTTTACCTGCAACGTTTTTTTTTATCAAGGGTAATTTTCTATGGCAAACGATAACAGCCGCAAATTCAAACAGAATCAAATAATTGTTTGCATACGTCCCTGAATTGTAGAGATCTCAAGGCCTTTTGATTTTGGTGAAGATCGGTTAAGAGGAAGGGGTAGTTTACCTGCAACCTTTTACGTTTTAACAACAGTAAAGTACTTGAAAACATTTAAACTTTTTCAAACAATGGTAATTGTTAAAAATAAAATAATTTTGTTGCCAGGAAATAAAATTATAATTTTTTTATTTTAATGTAAATCATGTATGAGAGAAAATATATCGTTCGTGGCAGGCAAGCATAGTTTCCATTTTATTATTATGACTACCGCAATAAAAAGGCAGGGAAGACACACACACACACACACACACACACACACACACACACACACACACACACACACACACACACACACACACACACACACACACACACACACACACACACACACACACACACACACACACACACACACACACACACACACACACACACACACACACACACACACACACACACACACACACACACACACACACACACACACACACACACACACACACACACACACACACACACACACACACACACACACACACACACACACACACACACACACACACACACACACACACACACACACACACACACACACACACACACACACACACACACACACACACACACACACACACACACGCACGCACGCACGCACACACACACACACGCACACACACACACACACACACACACACACACACACACACACACACACACACACACACACACAATTCACGTTATTTCTGGCCTCATTCATGTTTATTTTCTTATATTTGCACGCTTTTTAAATGGAAAGTGCCGAAACCCATACCAACATAACGCGTGCAAGACGAAAAAGTGTCCAGCGTGGATAGCGATTTGCTTCCTGTGGATCGCTGGGCAGTGTAACTGCACGTGTTTACAGAGAAACGATTCATAGACAGACTTTTCGTCTTTAGGGAGTGAACCCTCTGCAAGATGCTGAGGGTCCATGAGTGACTTCGGAGCGCTCCTTCTTTTCCGCGTGTTTGTTCTGTGAAACGTACACTGTAGATTCGCAGCTTTACTCTAAGCAACGCTCAATAGGAAATGTTGAAAATTTTTGTCCACGGTGTACCCTCATACACACTAAACCTGCTCTGATGTTTTAATTACGGACATCATAATATTAAAACTTTGGAAACTTGAGCACTACTTAATGGAGATAAATCATTAACTTATACAAGCCATTAATTTTATGCATATTTTTTATATATATGTGTACAACGTTATCGGCAACAAAGAAGTAGTTTTTGTTAAAATTGCTTCCCGGGATATTTGGCCGTAGTCCAATGTTTTCTACAAAACTAGACGTTTCGGCAATGCCATCGACTTCCATCATCAGTGAAAATCGAGTGCGATAACGTGAGGTGGTATACGTTAGTGACTACAGTACTGTGGTTAAGGCTGAAGCAGTAAGTAGAAAGAAATAGTTTCTATGGTAATATTTCATTTCAAAATGATTTTAAATATAAATCTTAGAATATGGAAGTCATGTATGGTTCTCCATACCGATATTATATGACAGTGTGCGTCAAAAAACATGTTTATGGAAGAGACAACAATTACGTACTTAGCATATTGCCTTATCGCTATGTATTGTATTTTCCAAGTCAGAACAATAATATTTACTCTGAAGCGATGAAGATATTCGTTGGATTTCAACAGTGAGTAGATACAGTGCTCACCGTTGCAAACAAATGAAATGTATTTCTGTTGTCACAGTAAACGTTGACAGGCTTGTGACTTAATTCGGCTTCAGAATGTGGTTAGTTTATTCAAAATATAGAAACTTTTTTTCTATGCCAAGTACGTTATTGTTTTACGTTCTGCACTAAAGAATAAAAACAATACCTTCATGTGATATAGCGTAGTATTATTAATACATGTTCCTTTAGCATCAAGTAATCATTATTTTAATAATATGGTTACACATTAAATCTCACGTACACGCGCAAACATTCTCACCAAACTCATAATCACAAGTGTTAAAATCTACAAATGTATTGTTCTACTATATACAACAGTACATGACAACAAACTTCTGAGCACATTCATCTCTATTGCTTCGTTTATTTCTGTTTATTTTGTTATTTATACGCTAGATATTCTCTTCTTATAGGAAACATATCTTTACAGTTGAGTAAATAATATTAGACTTTATCTTTCTCCTAATTTCCTTATTTCATCAAATTCCATTGGTCCATCCGTTACACGTTTTATGACTAATACTAAAAAAAAAAAAAAAAAAAATTGATTAGAAAGGAACACAGTAGAGATGCTACAGACTGAGCTCAAAATGAATAATATTAAATTAAATAACAACAAATGAAAGTAACGGTAATAATAAGACAGTAGAATCTCCGACAGTAAGGAAACTTGCAAGTCATAACACCATGTCGTCACCCAAAAAGCTTTACTGTTACCAGACTAGCATGAGCAGCAGCCTTTGGTCAGTGGGATGCTTGTTAGTAACCACAGACATCAACTTCATAATTTTTCTTAACGCTGTTGTAAAAAAACTGCACTTATATTACACAAAACGTCTAAATTATACAGATATTCAATACGTATATACAGATATTACAAACGAGACATAAGAAATCTTAATAATCACTAAGTTGATTATTGATTATTGATTATTGATTGGACTATTTGTCCACGGTTGTAACTTGACACTTGCAAAAAATTGAACTAATCTCTGTAAAACGCCAAGTAATGTGGCGGCATGGTCCGAATGTTAGAACCCGACTGATTCGGTTAACTCCTTCTATCTGTTAAGATCAAATTAATTAACGCGTGCCAGTTCTGCGCGAAGGAACCTACCGGACCCTACTACACACAACAGCCGACGCAATTGTGATGTAAATAAAGGGCAGAAATTACAAAATTTTTTCGTTAATCGGAGCTTCCTGAACGTGCGAGTGCAAGCAATTCTAGTACAGCACTAGTGTTTTACCTACAAGGTACTAGAATTCTGTGTATGAACGTGTCATCAATAACACGTTCCGCTTGGCACGTAAACACATTCTTTGTGTCTATTCACCACATTTCGATGGTAACCTGTTCACACATGTACTGTTGTACTTGTGTGAAAAGCTTTGGTTATGTCTACAGTTTTTCGATGTTGGTGCTGCCAGTACATGGTATAGCTTCTTTTTCTGCCGTTATGCTGTTGTGTAGAATCGCCAGCTTATTTCGAATTTATGGAGAACGTTTAATTATAATTTACTTTTATAATAATTTTATATTCAGTATGTACAAAGATTGTTACTTGCGATTAGGAAATAAAACTAAATTATATACATAGCTAAATTAGAAGAATTAGTAAACAAATAGAACGGATGCTCTCCGTACTCAGTAAGTAATGGAAAACAGACTAACGAGGAATATAAAACACCGTACTAAAGGAACAGACTATGTCCTTGAATTAGCAGGATTTATCTTTGAAAAAATTTTTTTTGTAAGAGACATTTTGTAACAAAAGCTAAATGGAATGTTTGGGTACCTCAACACGCAGAAATTTTTTCGTGTACAAATATCACAGATTTTACAATATACGTAGATACTTTAATCAAATGTGAAGAAAATGTTATTATATTACATTACAGAAATTAGTCATAATACGTTTACATTTTTTAGTACATAATTATTAGGCTATGAAGACTACGAAATATCCTTTTATATCGAGAAGTATTAAATCTCTAAAAACGTTGGGTATTTAATAAAATTGTTAATATACAGAGATTGTAATAAGCATGTTATCGCTTGAGGTAAAGCAGTTGAGGATGGTGTTGCTGATCGTTGCAGCCAACACATCATTATAACGATACCGGAAGGATTTAAATGTAATCTGTCTGCACTAAGGCACGCTATTGACAGTGACAAACGCGATCTGTGACAGTTAATCTGCGTTAGTGTGACTTCTACTCGGATAAAGTTAGTTATCGTAAAAGAGAATACTTTGAAATAGTCTTATGCACATCTTAGTTATTACCTAAAGTATATTTAAAGAGAATTTTTAAAATTGAGTCGACACACGCTAGTTTTGCACCAAGGAAATAGATATAGGTGGAAACTTATCGTCAAGAGTAAGTAACGACGGAACGACATTCTATGGACAAATTGGTGTTATCCGTAAAGTATGTTGTGAATATCCTTACATTAGAAACAAAGTCGTGTACGTGACTATGTTATTTATCAATTCACTACACCAAACACGAGACATAACGTGAATCAGGTAGAGTATAGTTAGATGTATATTTCACTTCAACATTGCACGGAACTTTTCATGGAAGCATCGTCTGTGATGAACATGGAGTAGGGTTAATATTACTTTCTTCGAAACCAAAATCTGTTGAACGAAATTCGAATAATCCGCTTTACACGTCACTTGTTCCTTTCTCTTGGAAGTCAAGTTGATTGTATTAACTGTTTAGGACTGTTTTAACTTTATTAAGTCTTGAGCCGTTTTTATTTTAAGAAAGGAAAAATAAGTAATTTTTCTCTAAACAAAACTCATCAATATTATTACCGTAAGTATCACAAAGAATTTAATAAATTTGTTGGAAAATGTTACAAGTATTCCGTATGTGACTTAGAATTATTTAAATTATATTAATTCAAACGTTTGTAATACTTCAGTACAACGGTAAATATAAAAAGTTATACATGTGTGTATATGTGTGTGTGTGTGTGTGTGTGTGTGTGTGTGTGTGTATGTATATATGTGTGTACATGAGTCTAATGTAAAAATTGATTAAGGTATTTTAATGGGGACCGAAACTACTACTGTTAGTTGGAAAGAAGACACAAAAATTGTTATCAAATGAGATGGTAGTTAGTTTAATTTTAATCAACGAGAGTTGATCCCAGGTACAATGTACTAGGCGACATGAAGATAAGTCTGAAGTATTACATAAAGCATACTGAATCAGACAAGAATGTCTCTGACAATGGGTAGTGTGAAGTATGATTTTAGCACTTACTATATTGGGTGCTTCCGCCATTTTGTCTAACACTATGTTTCACATAGGCGGGTGTAATTACACCTTTATATTATATTAATTTAAGGATAAATAAATATAGAAATATATTAACTGAAACATAAAAATGTGTGTGTTTACACAAGCGCACACGCACACACGCACACACGCACACGCACACACACTCACTCACATACAGATGAGTTAGGTAGTTAGTAACTATATTCAATGCCTGATTGTCTGAAATAATTTCCAAACCACAAATGGGGCTTGGAATATAAATATTAAATAAGTAGTATTGTAAATTCTAATTGTAAAACGATTTGAATAACATGAGGGCAGCAAATCAGAAACTGCAGTGACAATGGAACCAATGGTCAGACTATGTTCACATCCTGTGCGGTCAGACTGGGTTAGCGGTGGATGCGTTGTGAATTCACAACAGGTCTGTCGACTACCAGAGGTAGTGCTGCCGTTAAAGTGGAATCTGGGATTACAGTATATGTGACATGTTATTTTTTTTATTCAAATTTTGTTTAGCTTTCTCAACACATTATTTTACTTAATAGTTTTAATATTTCCCTGTTTTAATATTTCTACTATCCGCTCTGTGACTGTTTCTTAACTTAGGCCCATTTGTGTGTTGAAGAATAAGCTTTGGTAAATCGGTACGTCAAAACAGGCGAGTTTTAACGCATTTGTATTTTAGCAGTAAAGTAATGTTATTATATGATATACGTATGTACATAAAGTACATGTTCAGTGGATGACTACTCGTATATCCTTGACTTTATTGTAACGGCCATATTGGCACTTTACCTCTGGACATATTTTGTTCTTCAGACTTATCGAATAATAGTTTACTCAGTGTGTGTTTTAAGAATTATTAAAAATGGATTAATATTTAATACTAAGAGAAATGAACTATGTGTGGCTAGTGATGAAATAATTTAATTTAAATTCAATTCAATTTTAATTTAATTTAATAATATAAATTCACTAGTATGCAGCGCACAAAACACTCAGTGTTATCCGAGTTCTTTTGCTGTGACTATTTAATCTGCTTCACTATCCTTTCATGTATAGTAGTCTGTTTCGGCATCTTACTCCCAGCGCTTTCTTAGCTTTGCCGACGGATTTTACCGCCTTAGCTTTTAGTGGTAGACCATTTACATCTGCTTATTCCTCCAGTTCGTTGTCATAATCCTTTCACACACCTAATGAATATAATCTGTATGGCTAGTATACGACTGACATATTCTTTTCTCAAAACCCAGGATTAGCTCATGGGTCATGATCTTATACAATTTTTTATTTTATGTAAGGCTTCCCCCTTAAAGTTCTCACTAATGTGCCGCAGTCGGCTTCAGACTTAAGGAGGTTTGTTATTGAAATTCTTAAAAAAGTCGTACCTAACGACATAATTCTAACTACATAATTATATAATTCATATAATTATATTATGATACTTGTTCAGTAAGCGACCACCGCCAAAACGCCCTAAAGTTTTAAAAATGATCACAAAGATGATTCGGGCTGTGAAAGACTATGTAGTTGCTTACTAATTAATTGCTTGTATTGTTTAGTATAAAAATGCCATCTTAGTTTAACTAGTATGTCCCCTGAGCTGCAGAATTCGGTCACTATTTTCAACGAAGTGCATTATTATTACATAAATATTGATGTTCAATTATGAAAAAAATTACAAAAATCCCGATCGCTCTACTATTTCTTTAGTAATATAACAATTGTAGAGCTCAAAATCATACAATAAACTCTAAAAATTGTAGACATTCGGATTTAGGTTACAATTCTTTTTAGTCTGACGTGGATTTTCTGGACTTGCTAAACTTTCATAATTTTTTCAAATTTTTGATCTCTTTTTTGGGTTTTTGGGGTTATAAAATTTGGAATTTCCAAAACATAACACTACACTCAGATGTTAGTTAAACATTCTCTTCAATTTAATACCCACGCGAATTTTTTGCTATTTCTTCAAAATGTTCAACCCCTTTGTGAATCCAAAATTTTAAAATTTAAAAAAATTAACACTATACTCAAATTGTGATTAAAATTCCATTAAATTTGATACCCCATACGGGCTCTTGCAGTTTTTGCACAATTTTGCCCCCCCCCCAACATTTTTGCCTCCCGCACCTATTTTGGGGGGGGAATCTTAAACACACTAGGGTTCTATAGGCTTAAAGTATAGACATCCAAGCCAAGTTTTACGAAAATCGGTTGATGCGGTTAAAAGTTAGCGTGATACATGCCCCAAATGGATAGACACAGACAAACGACCGAGTTAAAACGGAGTCAATAATTACTAACAACTGTAGCTGTTAGACATTGGAAACGTATTGCCGCTCAACGAATAATTTTGCATTCGTTATGAACTACGTTCAAATGTATGATATGGGTTTAAGTAGGCTTTAAGTACAACTGCTATAAGTTGACAATGTTATTTTTTATTTTACGACTGTTCACTACACAAACCTTAATAATGTAGCAGTAGCGCGGTAATGGCTGCTTTGTCAATCGATTCCGTATTTTATTAATATATTATGTTTCCTGTTGAAGAGAACAATGCTTTGTATCCTTTAGTTGCAATACATGTTCAGAATGCATGGGAAGGGAAACAGATCTCCATTACAACCACAGCCTCGTACTGTACGTGTTTGGAATATGTAATAACGGAGGAATCAAGAACAACTTCCTTAAGCTCTTAGGTTTAAACTTAAATGTATTAGGTTTATATGCTTGACACGTATGCGCTCGCGAGATATGAGAGCTCTGACGATTTAAGATGAATTACAACACAAAAAGAAATGTCTTATTCCAACGTTCTTATTCCGCCAAGTGATTCAATGACTGGCTGTTGTACTCCATTTTCTGATAAGGAAAGTTTAACGCTACTTGCTTAAGGTACATATTGTATGAGACGTGTACAGCATAAATGGACACACAAGCAATCATTGCTTAGCCACAATCGCATCCAGTAAATCACGTGCATTGTTTTATAAACAGGAGATTAGAGTGACAGGAGTAGAGTAAACAGGAATAATCTGTATGTCGATTAGAGTGAACTGTTTACGGCTTATATAGTCTCATACGTTCTGGTTTTCTCATATTATCTCAAAGAAAGAAAGAAAGAAAGAAAGAAAGAAAGAAAGAAAGAAAGAAAGAAAGAAAGAAAGAAAGAAAGAAAGAAAGAAATGTTTCTAAAGTATCCGCTGCTTTATATATAAAAAAGTTTTGTGTCTTCATATCCCAATGATTTACTTTTGAAAACCGGCATTTTAAGAACGATATACCTTTTAGGTGACAAACTATACAAGTTGCCTATACCAATATCGCGGTCAATTCTTTCGTCTTCTTCGCAGTCAGGCGAGGATAAAATAATGAAGTTTAAGTTAAACGCATACGTTTTTAATTTTGTTGAAGCGATAGGTTAGTTCGAATTAACTGACGTCACTGGCAATGTTGTAAGCATGTAACCTTTTGTCTTTGAAACTATGTTTGTATGTGACAAGTTGTTTAATTATTATCTTTAAAAAAAATAGTATTGGGTTAATACCCCTGACTACGCTACTCCGGCAGCCAATGTATGGAGGATGACTAGTATATCGTTGCCTATTCAATATGTGTTAGTATGTGTTCAGTACTAGTGAACGTTGTTTGCGTGTACTGGTGCTTGAAGTAATTAGTCTTCAATGCCACAGAAATTGACGTATCTATTAAAACTCGATGACAATACTCAAAGAGGAATAATGGGAAACCTGATAATACTTCACATTAACGCAACTTAAATGTACATTACGCGGATATGCATATCCATTACTACCCTACGCACATTAATATACATTGATATCAAAATATTATTTGAAGTTTAAGTCAAGGTTTTTCATCTATATTTTCAGGTAAATTTCAATGTATATTCTATTAATGTATTTCATTAATAGAAGAATAAAAGAAGATATTAATGAATATTTCAGAGTAATTAGTAACGATGAGTAATGATGCTGACAACACAGTAAAATATTTAGCCACATTTAAAACTCGGTTTTTTGTTTCAACTTAAAATTCCACTTTCCTTAATTTCTGTTTCTTAATTAGAGATCACATTTATCCCCGGGGGAAGGGGGGGGGTAGAAAATAGAAATTGTTCCTCTCCTCCAGTTAGGACGGAAAGTTTTGAAGTGAAATTTTCATCATTTTGAGCGGCAGATACATTTTACTAAGTAACGTCTCTGTGTGACATGTACATTTTAGAGATTTGGAATAACGTAAACAATTTATTCATTTCCCTTGATAAGAATATTCTCTTCCAAGCGCTAAACGATTTTTACAGTCGGACGCACAAGTACCTCACAACGTCACATGCCAATGAAATGGATTTCTGCTGTCACGTTAAACTTTGATAGGCTTCTGTTTTAATCCAGCTGTCTTCCTAAAACACCTGCGCATACTTTATTTACATTTTAAATGCTTTACATGAATGCGTATGCTGTCTTTCATACGATAAAACCAAATTATTTTGTATTATGTCGTGATTATATTACTGTGATTTTCCCGACAACTGTCCGTAAGCGCTTTCGAATGCAAACAAAACTCACGTATAGACACACGCAGTAAAGAATGCACTTCAGCAACACAAATACAACATTCTTATTCTGTTTGGTGTAGATGTACCTATGATTGTTTTAACTATAATTATTATTGTAAGTCATTAGATAGGCTATATACTCTAAGTCATACATACAACAATTAGGTGAATATTGTTTCTGCAGAATGTGAGAATTTTATAATCACATACACCACATAGAAGTGCTTATTTTTACGAAGTGCTGGTGTCTGACCTAGTGACGCCCTCATGAGTAATTCAGGTCACACGCAAACTATTTAGTGTTAATTAGAGCTTTTAATTTCGGTTAAAAAGCACGTAAAAAAGATTTATACTGAAAAAACCGTTTCCCGTACAAGGAATATAACACGAGTAATCGATTAATTAATTTTGAAAAGGAAGCTTGTCGTTATATTCAACGGACGTTACCGTTACATTTAGTACCTTAACTTAAAATATGGCATACAAATTCGCCTCTATTATATACATATAGTTTACATAAATTTTATGAAATCCATGCAGTAAGTTTTAAGGATAGAGATTTTAAACATTTTCTTGAATTCATTAGTTTTTTTGACGGGGGGGCCTTAATACTCCAAAGTTTTGTGATCTCTAAATTTTTGTACAAAAAATTATTACCACAAATGATACACTTTTTTAAAAAGTAGATATCTAAAAGACAAGATACGTTAAATATTCTACAGACAGAGCAATAAAAGTAGCCATTTACAAAAGTAAAAACGGGAATTTCTTATAGGCTAAAGTAAAAAATTCAGGAGCTGACGCTTAGCAATTCTCAGAATACATAAAAAATGCTAATCTTAGTTTTTTCACGTATCAAAATTTATATGTAGATATACTGCCTGTTAAATATTTTATGTATCGTTCCCTGGTTCTCCGTAACTTATATGTATTAATATTATGGAAAGCTTTTGCAAACTCGGCAACCGTCTGAAGCACTGCCGACAAGTCTACATCCACGTGTACAAGACAATCCTCGTGGCCTCTGAGTATGTGGTGTACACCGTTACGTATTTGTCTGAAGCTGGCTGAGGGCGACTCTCAGGTGGTTTTTACATAATAATTGTAACATATTCTGCTAAGGGAAATGCCGAGAGAAAATAATTTAGTGTACAGTTTGAATAGACAACCACATCTAAAATGTTATGTCCTTTTAGTACCCAACAAAGCCTCGGATTTAGGATGGATATATTGTTAGCATAAGATGAACTGTGTTTAAATATCTGACGATTACAGTCGACAAGGTACGTTTCTGTCAATCGAATATAATAGTTTATTTGTAATTCTAGAGACTGTCATGTAATTTTTACACTTATCTTTAAGGAATAAGTTTCCTAAAGTTCAAAGTTGCCAACACTAATAAGTTAAAACAATTTTAAATTTATAATTACTAGACGTACACATTCATACCGATGTATTGTCTCAAACGCCGTTGGTAAAGTTATGCATTGTTTCTTTTTTCGATAGTATTATCTGGAATCTAGTTTCTTGTAGAGCCGTCCAAACGGTGTACCGTTTATTCAGACAGACTAGATATCACTTCAAATTTTGATTCGATGCTCTAAAACTAATTTTAGTTAAGTATATTCTTAATGTTTTTTTAAGTTTGTGTGGACGGTAATGATAGAGAATAATAAATACGTTAACGTCACTAGTTCGCGAAAGGTCAGAGAGCGTCGGCGTCGGGCGCCAGTACAGAAACGCAATCAATCACTTACACTCATCTATCGGCAAATCTCAAACAACAGACATTCATGTTTCTTTCTAAACTGGAAATCTGTAGTGGTAAACATTCATCACTTGAACAATCATTTTTTATATCAGATAAATTATTAAAAATGAAATGCATTTAGATATTTCAACTAGCGGAATGGTTACGTTTTAGATGCGTAGTTTTTACGTTACTGAAGCATGCAAATACTATAACAGGATTCTTTAAGTAGTGTAGGATAAGCCGTGAAGGATTACAGTTTCATCCATTGAAGAGATTAGCCAGCATAACGCTTCAACAGCTTGTTACTAGGTTCAGTGTTAGTACAAGCTACAAAGCACGAGTGATTTCTTGATGGTGTCCAGAAACGAGTTGCTTCAACGTTCTAGATTAGTCGTCAAGCATTATATCTGTTCTACTAACCCCAGGAATTAACTTTACCATTGGTTAGTATCAATTTTAGTTAAATTTAAAACAACTTTGAGAATCATAAGGTAACTTGTAATGAAAAGTTAAAAGAAAATATGTTTGCATAACCACAATACCCGCTACGTTCGGCATAAGATTCGTAATACTGTGTTAGATATGACGTATAAAATATTTCAGTTTATTACCTTTTATGTGTCAATAATTCAGGCATGAATTACAAGAACTGAGGCTAGTTAACGGACAATTCTTTAGAGGAGGGAAATGCTTCAATTGATGTCAGAGGAAAGTTACGTTCTGAGATGAGAAAGAAAACGTTAAGTTTTGTAAAAACGTCTTCCTGAAATAATTAAATAGCAAATTTCTTTTCAAATGTAAAGTAAAGGTTATTACAATTAACTCTGATTACCAGGTTAATAAACCAGATATGGTACCGTTTAACCATAAAATTCAATCAAGTGAATGTGACATTTGATGTATGTCTAGACTACTCAGAATTGAACCAACTAAATTATATGCTGCTTCTGCTGTTACTATAATATGCCAGCTGTTACTATAATCTTTTATTACTCTTTTTCATTATATTGCTTAAGATTATTAACTAAACTTACAAACTAAAGATTATTTACTAACTCACTGTTATTAACAATAATTAAAAAACTTCATGTGCATGACAGGACAAATTACGAAATCCTGGTTAGTTACAGACGTCAGCGTATCATATATGTCTACTTGATTTATTTTATTCTCTGTATGTAGAGATAAACGTGTGTAGCCTTTCATTTTAAGGATATAAAACCTATAAGTTTAACGAATAAGTACAAATAACAACATACAAATAAGTATTTGATGATTGTTTTATAATTTATTTACGTGTGTTAAACGTAAATAAAAATATATAATAAATAAAAAAATAAACTAAATTTATTCGTAAAAAATAATAAATAATCATAGGTATAGAATAACATTAAAAGGAAGATAAATACTTTGATAACTGGTTACCAAATGATTGTTACATGTTAACTTCAGCTTATTATATACAAACATTTTTAAGAAGGTTGTTTGTTTAATTTTTATAACTTAACAATTTTTTTATAAACCAGCAAACTTAATATAAAATATATTACGTAATATAGATAAAATATATAAATGTACGTGAAATATTATAGGTATTATCGTAGGAGTAAGTATATGGAGGTAGATAAATGGTTTCAACATAAAGTTTTACTCTGCACTAAAGGGAAGTACTTACTTTCCTGTTCTCTTGTAATGGAACAACTGTGCAACAAATCTTGCGCTGACAACGAATTATATTAATAATAAAATTTTAACGCTCATCAGATTCAAACCTTTATTTTACACGTGTTCTCTCAGCAAGAACACGTCTGTGTGGCTCCTTTATTCAAGAATTGTTCATAGTATTTGAACATTTGACGAGCTTTTACTTAGCCTTGGCGTAAATTCTCAAATAATTTTTACAAACTGGTAAGGTTAAATTTATTTTATAATTAAATTTTAATAAGGTATTTGTTAAACTTTGTACCTTTTAATAATTGCATATGTAAACAGCTGTTCGTGCAGTGACGTCATCCCCCCGCTAAACTGCTACCAGCGTGTCTCAATACGCTGCTCGCAGTTCAAGTTAGTTAACTGTTAAACTCTGACCGGACAACAGCCTTCATCGCCGCGGCTATGTAACTCTTTCAAATCGGAAGATTACCAGCGTGTCTCAATACGCTGCTCGCAGTTCAAGTTAGTTAACTGTTAAACTCTGACCGGACAACAGCCTTCATCGCCGCGGCTATGTAACTCTTTCAAATCGGAAGATTACCAGCGTGTCTCAATACGCTGCTCGCAGTTCAAGTTAGTTAACTGTTAAACTCTGACCGGACAACAGCCTTCATCGCCGCGGCTATGTAACTCTTTCAAATCGGAAGATTACTTCAATTTATTCGTACATTTTTCAGTATTTATTTAATTCCTACTTTTGCAATGTATGCCACGCGACACTGCACGGGCCATGCAATCATTTTTACAATAATTTAAATAAACAGTTAATTCAAAATACAGTCCACTACGTTATTTCATATTATCCAACTTATTATACCAGCATCACGTTGTAAGACTAACTCAAGAAATATTCGAGAGCGCCGAAGACGTAACAGTATTAGAATAAATAAGTGACAAAATGACATTTATATGTAGTTCCTTTAGTATTGAACAATCAAACGGATTTTAATGACACTTAGGCCTATTTGTCATAAAATAGCAGCACCTATTTACTATGCGCACCTGTATCAAAGCAAAGCAACTGTGTACTATTTATGAAAGTATCCTGTATTGATTACGTATTGTGTATTTACGCCCGTTTTGGCTAACTGCGGACGATAATACGATAAGCAATCTTAAAATTATAAAATTAAGACAGGGGCTTAGTAGACCAGTGGGTGTGGAGACTGGGTACTAATCTGAAAGCTTAGTAATTTCGAGTCACGGGCGCACAATAAAATCAAGGAACGATTTCCAGTTCCCCAGTCAACTCAGCCTATAAACGTTATTACCTGGGATGACATCTCAGGTTAATAATGGGCGTCTACACTGCCTGGCATCACCGTCGTAGCCTCCTGGACTGCTTGGCTAGTAAAAGAGACGATTAGTACGTATAACTAAAACAGAGTTTTACACCACCATACATCGGATCTTTTAATGCTTCTTCCCGACACTAATCAATAGCGAATTCAAAAATAGAGAAAAAAGTTTGACAACACTGTCACTTTTCAATGGAAGTTAGTGTTAAAAAAATTCAAGTCTTGTTAGTTTCAAAAAATCTCGGCAAATAGTAGGCGGTCTCATAATTTTCATATAGGCTACTATAAGACACGAAATAGTATGTAAAATAACTCGCCCACGTGTGTAAGAAATGAGTTGATTTAGCATACCCTATACATAACAGGATGATGTTTTGTTGTCATAGGTAGTCTTACATTAAATTTCACGTTTGTAAGATGCAGTCTAAGATGTAGATGTAATCTAAGGCACCCCTTCTCTGGGGTCCCATTCCAGTTCTACAGTCTACGCAAGTTCACAGTTTGTACACCGTTATCGCACCGCCGTCGCGTCGTGTCGTGCATCGTCGTGTCTACTTTGCGGAACGACATGACGCGACGGCGGTGCGATAACAGTGTACAAACTGCGGACTTGTATTGAATGGTCTGGGCGGGCAGTCGACAGTCAACAGATGGTGTTGAATATGTCGTTTGACGACTACGCACGTGTTGCACAAAACCGTGAAACGTGCGTTACTTTCGTGGTTTGACAGTCGATACGAATAGAAGGAGAATGCGACATATCGATAGCTTTGTATCGTGTTATTCTCACAAGAAAATTAGAAACGTTTCGGACAGTTCCATAGTTTGTCCTACAATTTCTGACACGCGATCAAACAGAAAGTCGCGTTGCCATCTGTCAGGAACTTTTGGATATTGGTGCCAAAGACGGAGATTGTACTAAAGGAATTGTAACAAGCGATGGAACGTCAAATTTATGGATTCGATGAAACAACAAAAATGCTGTCTTTACAACGGATTGAAGAAAAATGGAATCACGATGCTAAACAGACCATGTAAGATCAAGTCTGAAGTGAAAGTCATGATAACAGTTTTTTACATTGATGATATTGTGCACGAGGGAACCGTATCTCAAGAACAAAACTTTAAACGAAAATGTGCACATTTTTTGGAATTGTTAAAATGGTTGAGAGAAATGTCAAGAGAGAAAGAATTCCTGGATCCTCCATCACGACAATGCACCAGCTTATGTGTCGTCAATGACTCGTGACGTTGTCTCCCTACTCACCTGAATTGGCATCGGCAGAATTTTCTTTTTCCGAAACTGAAATCCTTTTTGAATTGACGACGATTTCTGACGATTGAGGACGTTACGGAAACACTGCACATGCACGAATGAGAGGTTATGAAAATGACCTCCCAGGGCTGTTTGCTGAAACGACATCGACACACCAGTCTATGACGGAGTACCGGTACCTCGGAAAAAATAAAGCGAGATATAGTCCAACAAAAAAATTTATTAAAAGTATCTTGTAAAAATTTATTTAAGAAATTTATTAAATATGGCTCGTGAGTTGGTTTCATGAATGACCCACTACTCCAAGCCAGAAGTACACAGTCCGTGAACCTCTATAACGCAATTGGCGCCAGTCTTGCTGACGTAAAAACATCCTGATGACGTACCCTGCCGACACTCAGATTCCAAATAACTGCCTTACTCTTTGTATTTATTTGTTTAATTCCACTTTGTTGTGTTAGTGGCACTTGATTAGTTAGTAAGGTGTGATACCACATTTAGTGCAATTGTGCCGATATTTGAAAGCTGGCTAGTAGCGAGTCCCCGATTGCTTTCTACAGCTGTCGGACTATAAGACATTGTACTAGGCAGGGCGGACTATAGCGGTAAGATGTACGTGAACGGAGCACATCTTAACAGCACTCCACGTGAGGGCTTTTAAAGAAGAACTAGGGCCATTTATATTCCGTTTCAAAAGAGAACTACGACCATTTACTATAGACTTTAAAACAAAAATCAGGACGTAAAATTACTACACTAGATACTAGTGTGTGTGTGTGTGTGTGTGTGTGTGTGTAAATGTTTATCAGGTTTCCGTTTGACAAGCTGATTGCAGATAAAAGCCCAGCAGGCTGGTTGAAGTAAACATGTAGTCGCAGAAGTGTCAACGTTGCCATGGCAATCGCCAGAACGTGAGTTCAGTTAGTAAATAATAAAACTGGCAGCGCACAAACTTAAGGATTACGGAAGTAAGATAATTCTGCAATGTTGTAGTCGGGGTTATGGGTCATCAAAGATAAGCGATGGCAGTTGGGAATTGGTCAATTATTGTGTATGTTGTTTATCACCGCCAGATACCCCATGATAGTCACCTGCTGGCCGACGTGACGTGTCCAAGTAAAACAAGCTACAAACATTTTAAACAAACAAAGGTTTTAAAAAACGTTTTTTACAGACTTTACATGGAGGAGATACAGTTTCATATGTAACTGCGCCCGCATAGTGAATTAACTTACAGATACAGTGCAGTGGAATTTGACCTTATTGATAATTTAATCAAAGAACATGTAGTTCATTATACTCACAAACAGTATTTAGTACAAGAAACAAATCTACAAAACATTAATCACAACTAAGCTAGGTAGTAAGAGTGTTACTGTGCCATCACCAATTATAACTTAATTATAAGTCAATGTAAAAATACGTCCTTTGCGTTTATTATTATTATTACTATTTAGAAACTAAAAAAAAAAAAATTAACAAGTAACTTATGTACGTGAAAGTAAAATGTTTAAACTATCACTGTAGGGTAGTGACAATTTATCCTCGTGTACGGGCGCAAAAAGATTAAGCCTTGAAAGTTGAAGAATTTTAGTGAGCGAGAGAACAGCTCGTGCTCTCCCCAACATATGCGCGGTAGACGTATATACAGGCTTGTCTATGTTAGTCTTGCCGTATTGCCGCAATTATGATAAACACAGCATTTCATATCAGTATATCTATTAGACTATTAATAATAATTTTATCACCAATGAAGAAATAAGAGTATAGAAATTTTTCGTATTTTTAGTTTTAGAAAAACAGATTATAAATTGTCTCACTGGTAAAATATGGTCCATTTATCATAACGATAAAATTAAAACATTTCGCTTTTAATAAAAATAATCATTACTTACTGTAATGTTATCACTATTCCGTTGTAATTGGCAGTGCTTCAATTGCCCACAAAAAATTAACACACCACTAAACAAATTCAATTTAATTCAATATCCTTTAGAAAACGTTACCGTGTGCTCCGAAATAACTGCTGCTCCTGTATCAACAATTTGCTGCTGCTCCGTTGTTCCTGGTATCAACAATCTGAAGGGACGTTAACAATTCAGCCGCAGACAGACTAAAGTGAATTTTAATACAAATCTGATTGTTCTTGTAAGGTTTAGCGTTTATTGTATGATTGGTATACAGTATTGTTAGTTTACTAAACAAAAAATAATAGGGTATTCGGGGTTTTTGTAATTTTTCTGATAACTGAAAACTTTTCTCATATCAAAATGTATTCAAAAATAAATATATTGCGTTTAAAATAGTGAGCGGTTTCTTCAGCTCAGGAAGCGTCCTAGTTTATTATTATTATTATTATTGTTAATTATATTAAGTAGTATTATTTCGGATGAAATAGTGCAAAAATATATTAATCGATTGAACATTATTAACTTTTTATAATATTCTGACACAATAACAGTATTCAAGCAGAAGCTGGAGGAGCGTATCACTAAGCAGGCGACTGATACCTCGGGGACAGTATGGTACTGGCTTTGCGCTTATAATGTGTAACGTAATGATACCAAATGATAACAAACTGTGATAACCTTGGCGGACGTGCACTGCTTGGTTACAAACCCGACACGTCTCCTCTGCGACTGGTCCTCCTCAGCCTGCTACTGCTGCTGGTTCCGGTGGTGGTATCTACATCAACTGCATACCAGCACGTTAAATGTGAATGACTGCATACGTATGTTTCCGTTTACAACTTCCGTACATAACTGCACTATTTTCTACGATTGTATTCTGTGTCGAGTCTGTCAGTTTTTCTGTCTGTTTATCCGTCTGTCTGTCTATCTGTCTATCTGTCTCTCTCTCTCTCTCTCTCTCTCTCTCTCTCTCTCTCTCTCTCTCTCTCTCTCTCTCACTGAAATAACTAAAAAATGTTTCAATGTTTCTTAGAACTCTTGATATCTTATCCTATGTTGATTACGTATTCTACTACCTTTGTGAAGCAAGTTGTATCGTGAGGTTACAAATTTCTCTGAGGTATACCAAACGTTTTATCTCGCCTTACAAGAAAGACAATTTCCAAGAGATGATTCCTTATAAGTTGTACTGACGATTGGAATTAACATTATTACTCGCATACATATAGTTAACATTATTAAAATTTTTATATACTTTGCAAGCACTACAAAAAACTACTTCTGCCAATCCACATAGTTTTAACATAGTATAAGATGTGTGGGGTTCCTAGCAACTTGGGCGTGGTGATGCTAAGTACCGAACCTAAATATGTAAACCAAACACTTTTATTTACCATTAATCTTACAATAGGATTACGACAAAACTTTAATTCCATTATTCACAGTAACAGTCGTAAATTTTCAAATATCAATATCAACTTTTCTCGATTAACTAATTAACTGGTATTATTTACACAATTTTTTCCAGTATCGTTTATTTACAGTTCATAGGGTAGATTTAACAGAGTTTCTAGCGCCAATTAATACATCTGCTTTTTAAACATTTTGTAAGGTTTTTGTTTACAAAAATGGTCTACATCTCTTAACACGAACGACAGATAATGTTGAGTAAACGCGAAATGCAACTGATAAATTTTTGAATTCGGCAGTTAAGTAAATTGGTAACTTGTTCTGTTGTTTTTAGGTCAAAATTTCTAACCCAAATTTGAAAAAAAACCTAGTACATAACCAAGACGTATATATGTCGCCCCCCCCCCCAATCCAAAGTCACTGCCGCACCACTTACACCCCTACGTAACACATCTCACACATTCCACTTTCACTCTCGCTTAAAATCCCGCAGTGTCAGGCAATTTAGCAAAATGGCTCGTGGATAATTTAGTCCTCGTAATGGCATTGATTATTACTAAGGCAATAGTGACCTTCAAATTTTTCAAAGCGTGATAAGTTCATAAAAACTGATTTACCTGGAGTGACCGTCAGGCCACTAACGGTAAGCGTTCGTGGGCCAATACAGCAATAAGGAAACAAGCGATAATACGGTGATATATTGCCGCTGATAAGGTTAGACTTTATGAACCAGTCCAATGACGAGTATTGTTTGCTGGTGACGTCGAAACTAGCGTCTTGATATTCTGTTTGCCCGCCTGACCTGCCAGTGAGCGATACCACTATCGATTTGTTGTCCAACTTCCAATAGTACATCTTACAACTCCAAGCCAGAAACTCGAATATGGAACCGTCTCCACCAATAAGAAAATTAATGTTATCATGGTAGTGAGTTTTCAGATGCTCCGCCCTGGCTACTGATTTGCATTGTTCGTAATCTTCGCAGTTAACATTCCCCGTCTCTTGAATATAGATATTAGCGACAGGAAGTTCCAATTTTTCATCCGTTTGACATTTCGCTTCGTTCCTTTTTAAACTCCAGGCGCTTCGATTGTACGTTTTGACTTTGTCTAGTGACTGTGCCACCACAGGACTGACACCCATTCTGCTATTGTTCGATGCATCGTGAAAACCGATTGTTGAATTTCTTAACACTAAATCCTTTTGCAACGATTCCGTGGTTACGATGACTACACTAGGCAATCCGGGTTGGTCAATGATTTTTCTGTGCAAACGTGTAGATTCTATACTCTCTCCAACAGATAGGATTTCACCTGAATTTTCTTGATTCTTTTTTATTTTTCTTAGTTCGTTTTTAATTGATTCAGTTGACGTCATAATTGTATGCTGTTGATAGTACAATATAGTGATCAGTATTACAAAAACGATTAATATAATTCTCGTCTCTGAGAATAAAGACAATGCGTTTAGAGGCATAGTGCAAAGGCACGATAAATCGTTCGGACGTATTAGTATGTAGGCCGAACAGGCAAAGGTAGTCAGCAGTGCCACTAAATAGGTAGTTGCGAGTAAAATGTCAGTTTATGTTAGACCAAAAAACCGATAACTAAATATTGGAAAATATATAATTAATATTTTTCACTGTTATCAGTTCTCTAAAATTATAAACGCCACTGAAATCACGTTAAACGTAAAATTTTTACGAACAATTTTTTAAACTTGCGTTCACCTGTTGATGTGATTAATTTTCACAAATCACTTTTTGTTATGAGTAATAAAATACGCACAAATATACACACATAGAGGAAGCGACACTTATGTTTTGACGTTTTAGCCTCAGTTTAAGTTCAGTTTCGTGCTTTTACAGAAACATATTACACATTTTTCAACACGGTAACAATGACACGATTTGTACTATTCCGAAATCGCCAGTATAATGTAACCACTCCGAAAGCAGCTGACTCGGCACTGATTTCCACGACAACCATAACCGCATTGACAGCGACATTTCCTGTCAGCACAATCAAAATTTTATCTTTTGCTTCAGTTATCTTGTCTTCCCTCGTTTACCAAATCATTCGTTTTCGGCCTTGACATTATAATGACAATATGGATAGTATATAATTTTATAAACGTTCAGAGTTAAAACGTCTACTAAATTACTGGAATATTTGTTTTCATTTTCGGTATGCCGCTCCGTGTGGTGCTACAGTATGACATATTTGCTGAAGCACAATTTGTTGTCAGCAGTTTTGTAAGTTGATAATCCGTTGTTAAGAAGCAGGTCTTTAATTTCGCTTCTGATAGAATTATAGAGAAATAAAGAAGTCAAGGAGTCAAGGGGGTAGAAATCAGGTTGGATCATGTCTTGTAATGAAGAAGTATGTAATAAAAGTGAAGGAAAATAAAAATTTGAGGAAGAAGTCGAAGGAGAAAACATGAAGTACGGCAACTGCAGTAGAACGAGTAGTAAGAGGAGGCAAGAAAAAGGAGTAGAAAGAGAAAAGGGAAGAGACGGCGTTTAAAAATAAGAATGCTAACAGTAATAAAAATAAGAACAAACATTTCAATAAATTTTTGTCGTTTCTATAGCGTACCTTCTGTTTCTGCGCATTTCCTTTAACATGAAAATCAAATATGGAATGGGATTGCCCCTAACATGATTCATAATATCTGGTGATGTAAATAATTTAGATGTCAGTGGAGTTTGTACCTCAAGTATTGTAGTAATCTGCTGCTTCGAGTGGAGCATATGGGCCTCTGCACTTAAACTAACTAATTAATTTCGTTTAAATACACTTCTGTGGCTTTATCGTTTACAGATATAAACTTTGCTCTTAAAAATACTGTGTACTATTCAGCGTTCACTTGTGTTACGCATATTCGATACGCATTTCGTTGTTGTTACGTACATTTACGCCCTCTGTCAGCTCAGCACGCGATTTATGCTCTTACGGCCAGATTCCGGATGCTCCACAGCCCTCTGTCGTCTCTCGTCAGCATGCAATATTTGCCCTTTCAGCTCAGTTCAGGGTTATCCACCGCCCTCTGTAGGTTCAGCACGCGTTTATTGACCTTACGGGGTTCGGCACGCGATTATCGCCCTTATGGGGTCAGTACCGGGTTTCCCGCCTTCCTCTGTCCGCTCAGCCCGTGATTGTCGTCCTTACGGATCATATACTGAATCTCCGCCGACCTTTGTGGCCTTAGCCTGTGGTTATCGCCCTTATGGCTCAGTACCGGATTCTCCACCGCCCTCTGTGGTTTCAGCCCGTGATTGTTGCTCTTACGGCGTTCAGTAAGCGATTATCGCCCTTATGGCTCAATTCCGGATTTCCCGCTGTTATCTGTCGGTTTGCTGACCTGTCGGCTCAGTTTCGGACATTATGAAGTCCGGTATCACCTCAGCATGCCATTACCGAAATCCCGGATCAGTTTCGGATTCTCCTCCGCTCTCGATCAGCTCAGGACGCGATATTTGCCTTTATGACTCAGTACCGGATTCTCCACCGCCCTCTGACGGCTCAGACCGTGGTAATTGCTCTTTTGGCATTCAGAAAGCCATATTATAAGACTGTCTAGTAAACTAATAACAACTGTTGGTCCGCTGTTGTCAAAATTGTAATTCTTGCCATGATAAATTTCAAAATTCCAAACCTAACCAAAAACTGCAAACCCTGTCTCTGATTCAGCTAGAATATACAGCTTGATTCCGTACTTAATTGGTTTGTTTGGCATGTAACGTTTCAGGCTTACTCGACCTTGGATGGGCACATGCCTTCATCAATTGTCAGAGCTTCACCATGCTGGAAACATTCTTGACACTTACTTTTTACATGATCAAGGAAGGGTCTCATCTTGAACAGAGAACGAAACCATCTTGCCCTTACTTTTCTTCTTTTGAATTATCATTCAAATGGAAAAAAGAAAGGATAAATTTGAACCAATCCCTGGACATGATGTGGAGACAAATGTTACTACTATAAACCGTATCTGTACTCCAATGATCTCTGACTGATGGTCGCTGGCTGACACACATGTGGAGAAAAATTCCTAAAAAGGACTTTATGTCACTTTGAGTAGCAGTATTCCACAGTCTATAACAAGACTTGGATGATAATGAGTTTGTACTACACAGTTTAGCCAATGACTGACGGACATAAAAGTTTGTTTGTTCTTTAATCAAATTTACTATAGAAATATAAAAAAATGTCTGCCATAGAACAAGAATTATCAAGTCCCATGCCTGGAATAACAAGAAACAAGACTATTGCCAACAAATAGGGGGACGTCAGGCACCTTATTAAAAGTAGACCAAACAGTTTCGCTGTTATTATCTATTCTTGGTCTTTTTCTGGAATTAGTGTTTGCTGTTTATTTTCTGGCTCACTATAATCTTCATCTGAATCTGAAACAAGAAAATAACTCGTTTCAGGCCGAGTCAATAGAATAAAGACGGAATAAAGTGAATGTTGAGGTTAAATAAGTGTAAAGAAAAGCTTACCTGATGTTTCTTTACAATCGGGAATAATTTCCGGATCACTGTCATTTTCTGAGAACAGCTATAAACTACTATCATGACAAATACTATAACTGGCAAACGTTTAATAACTCCAACATTTCATTTTCACTGAAATATTTATTGTTTACAGACGCCATTCTAACGATAACACTTAACGCATTAGACTACAAAACCATGTGGTAAGATACAAAGCATACGTGAATAGAAATATATATGTAATTCTGCGATCTAGGTCCAGACTTGTGAACTACTAATGCCAGTCTTTTAGTTACACGATTACACGTGGTCGAAAAGCGTAGATCAGCGGCTTTCGTAGTGTAGAACAGTGCTATACTCAAAGACGTACACTTATGTCTGTCGTCAAAACTTGGAAGTTACGTAAGCCGTACATGTACGTCTTTCGCCAATTTAGTGTTAAAGAAGAATCAGCGTATATGGGTGATATAAAATCTTTCAGCACTCTCCGTAAAAAACTTTTAACAAAAGAAATAAAAACTCTACTATTCGACAAGTGTACAATTCGACTAATTATTCACGAATGTCAGTCCATAGAAGGGGAAAGATAAATATTTAAAGTTATTTAAAACATTTTAAAGAACTATTTAATTATGATCTAAGTGTATCTAGTCTGAGGCACATCATTTGTCAAATACGAAAGCTATAGGAAACTTGTAATAAAAAAAACACGATATTAGAAATTAACACGACATTGATATAGGCCTACAGTATAAGAAAATTACGGCAATAGAGAGAAGAACGGCGGCTTATAGTAGGCCTATATACAGACGCAGCTAATTTTAATGTCAGTTACAAAAATGTGAATAGACAATGACAAAGGTGGCTGAAAATTACAAAAAACAAAGGACAGCGGGTAGTTATAGTTTATGCTGGTGGTAAAAATGTGTTTGTACCTAATGCGTCCTTAGTTTTTAAATCGGGTTCCAAAAAAAGGCGATTATTACAAAGTCATGAACTATGAAAATTACGAAAAGTGTATAACTGAAGTGCTTATTTTGAACTTGAATAGTAACAGTGTAGTAGTAATACATGATGCCTCCTACTATAATGTACAAACAAATCCACCTCCAACATCATTAACAAAATAGGTAGACATGGTTAGCTGGTTAGTGGACTATGGTTTTACTTTTGTCCGTCTACGTTAAAACCTGTTCTCTACGGACTAATTGTACAAAGTAAACCAACATACAAAACTTTAATAATAGATGCTATTTTAGCAAACCATGAACGTTCCATTTTACAACATCTATCCTATCATCCAGATCTTAGTCCTACAGAAATGATTACGGCCATCGTGAAGAGCGTGTTAAAAGAAGAAACGTGCATTTTTTCTCAGTGTTATATACTTAGCAAAAAAAGAATCGAGTGTAGGCTACATCTCCCACGCACTGGGCATCAATATATGACTACGTCATAAAAATTGAAAAGTTTACGTGAGATCGGACCAAAGAGTAAATAATGTAACAGATAGTTTCAAAATTAATATAGGACGGGATAGCAGCACTTAATCAGGTGAAGACGATTTGAGTGATAACAGTGAAGGAAACATTAGTGTGAAACATTAGAACCACACACACACACACACACACACACACACACACACACACACACACACACACACACACACACACACACACACACACACACACACACACACACACACACACACACACACACACACATTTATTTCACATTCAAGGTTGTTATTATATTACTTATTCAAAAAATTAAGACGTCAGTATACTGTTCACTATATATTACTACGTTTTTTCCTGAATAGTAATATGTACACAAAGTATTACATAATCAAAAATTTGCAATGTTTGTTTAATGTTTAGGCTTGACTAGGCACGACATGCCAAATCAGTATTTACAAAATAATTACAGTACTAAGCACTTTATAACTCAGTGAAATCTTTTTGTGACCCCTCTATTCTGTCTATTGCTTGTTTCGTCTTACAAAACGTCCATATATAGTGTTTAGTCGTATCCAAATCAAAACTTACTTACGTAGTCTCGTCATTCAGGGGGCACGTCATTTTCAAGTGCAGACTGTTTTTACTAATGTGTATTACACTGTTCCCGCCTTATCCCCACTACAATGTTGGTGACTGTTTAATGTCTGATTATTTTAACTATATTATTGCGTTAGTATCTCAATAAAATTAGCATTTACTGATTATGTAATTACAATTGTTCCGTAAGCTTATGCAATATATTAAGCCTGTGGTTAAACGATTTTTACTCATGATTCTTACAAAAAATCGTACTCGTGCAATGCGTGTGTGAAGGGCTATTTTCGGCATTATAGGAGGAACATACATGAGAGAAATTCTATGAAGCAAGTATCATTTTTACATGTTCTTGATACATTGTCTCCCTCTAAGTTGCGTATTATACTTGTAGTAAAAATTTCCTCCAGGAAAAAGCCCTACTTGTAGAAAAAACAGAATGAGGAAAACCAATATTGTGCAACTTGTTCCTAAATTTTAAACCCCCCCCTTCGAAAGAAAATCCTGGATGGTCCTTTGATCTCAGTTGATATTTTATATTTATAGTATGTCTCACTTTTACTTGACAATTAATGTTTCTGCTCAAAATATAGTTCTTGTATGGCTTTCGTATCTCCCAGCACTTATTTTTAGACTGTTAGATTTCGACTGAAAACACACCGTAAAGTCTATTTTGTAGGAATCTTTCAATTATCGTAACATGCATTTCACGAATGTACGCGCGGGCAAGTGATTGTTCCAGACGTAAATGACACTTATTAACTTATTTAACAGTTTGAATTTAATAGTCTTCTTATGTTTAAATTTATGCTGCAAATTCACGTCGAATGGTATCTCATATGTGCTGAAATTAGTTAATTCTGCTTGTTAATTATAACATTTACATACTCACCTTTAATCCTGACATTACAAGGCACCACTGCTAAAATTACTTTACTTTCTTTAAGACGTTTGTATATTTACTCTGGAGTTTCTCTGTGTGTTGTGCTGTTGTCAACATTTGTTACTTCAGAGCCCATCGCAGTAGATTGTTAGTTTACATACTCATTACTTGATAATTATACACGAACACATGTGGTATATATCTATTATATACGTATATGAAGTTGTCTTATAAAGCTTCTAATATAACGGAGGCTACAAACTATAAAACACACACACACACACACACACACACACACACACACACACACACACACACACACACACACACACACACACACACACACACACACACACACACACACACACACACACACACACACACACACACACACACACACACACACACACACACACACACACACACACACACACACACACACACACACACACACACACACACACACACACACACACACACACACACACATTCCATACGCACAGAAATAGAAGTAGCAAATTATGTTGTAGCAATGATTACATGAGATTTCTCTTATCTATACGATCTTTGTATTTTTGCGTGTGAGCCACTGTGTACTATGTTTTGTTCAGCTGGTTCCTCCTTTTTTCTCCTCTCTCTTCCTCCTCTTCCACATCTCCTTCATTCTTGATCGATGTCTTTCCCTTCTTTCGTCAGACCAGATAGCACCTGTTCTTTTCTTGGGTTTTTCTTAAAACCCTTGGGTATTTTTTAATTTCATTTTAGTAGCAAGCATTCTCCAATGTCTTCTTGAGAAAGCTTGAGTTCTTCTGTGTCTTTTTCTGTTTTTTTAAAGCACGTATTATACATTTTGAGCTTTCTGAATTAGTTAAAAAGCTTCCCTGTTAGTCTGTTAAGATTCATTCTTTGAAAATGTCCGTAAAAAGTAATTCTTCTTTTTCTAATTACGTCTGTGATTTTCTCAACATGTGTGTACAGCTAATAATTTTGGCGTCTTTTGTACCGTTCTCCATCTTTTATTGATCCCAAGATTTTTCTTAATAATTTACTTTCGATCTTTGTCTTATTATTTATATTATTATTATTATTATTATTACAACGACATATCAAAGAGTGAAACAACTATTTTGTATTACTACTCATATAATTACGAGAATAAGTTAAACGTCTACTGTATATGGACAGATTAATCAGTTTAGACGAAATATTAATCTAATCTAGAAGACCACAGTGAAGTATCTGACTTACAACAAAACAATATAAGTAAGTGAAAACAGTCAATCAGTGACATGTAACAAAAACCTCAAACTTATTGAATATATGAAATTTTATTGAAAACATGAAAAACAACTAACTTACACAGTAACATTTAAATTACTACAATAGTGAAAAGCCGTGATGAATACAAAAACAATAAACATAAATTACAAGAAACAGGAACTTTATAAATTTTCTTTTCTTGAGGAAATATTAGTCGTTTTAAGAAAACGGTTCCACGAGGAACTTAATTAAACTGTATACATTCGCAAACAATTGTTTTGTATTTCGGTACGTCTTAATTTTATACCGAAAATTTATATACAGAATTGTAGATATTCAAGTCTAAATATCGTTAACTTACCTTATCTTACACTTATTTTGCTTCATCAATAAGCAGGGTTATTTCTGCTTTATTCGCGTTAATTTAGAAAACCAATTTCTTAGTAAATGAAACCTTTACTGCAAATGCTAGTCTACGTCAAAAAAAGTATAAGGCTCTTTATGTAAAGTTTGTTATCAGTCAGTTACATTTTGCAACCTCTGCTGTAGCCTTCTATACATTTCCTTTATCGTAAACAGTAAAACATATAATTCTGGAACTATACAATTCTTATAGAGTTTTTATAGCACTTTGTGCCGTTTCCTACGAAGGGATTTCCGGACGTTTTTTACTACTCTGCTAGATTATAAGAATGAATATTATGAGATGAGAATGTATATTATAAGAAACTACCAAAAAGTAGGTGATTGATACCTAAATAAAAGCTACAAAAAAGACGTCAATTACACCATAAAACTTAATTGTCAATAACTGTGTGCATTCACTTTCCCGAGAACGAAGATTATTACTATTATTTTAGGTGAAAAAAAAACTTTTGTCTTAGGCAGCTTCCACTTGTTATGAGCTTTGTCAGCCAACTCAACTATCAAACGTTATTACAAACAAAATTACATATAAACACATAATTTTTGTGTAACTATTCATGTATAAGTTTCTGAATCTTAATTTTTATTTATAAACAAAATGTTTCAACTAATACGTTACAAAATTAAGGCAAGTAAAAGTTTAAATTTATTTCCAGAAGCAAAGAAACTTGGTAACCGTAGAGATAAAAAGATAGGAAACAGTCTTATCTGTGTAACGCAGATCTCTCCAATTCCTAACAGTTTGAATGTATTTTATATTTGCGTTGTCATTGGGGCATGGTCACGTGAGACAATCAGAAACTTCTTGTGGTTTAAGCAAAACGAAAGGTTTACTGGATATAGTGGTTAAACCCTGAGAAATTGATGCGTGTCTGGAGTGGACACCAAGATTTCCCCCGGGATTTTCCAAAAGCTTAGCACAATTGCTGACGTCATTCAGTCGCTTTACACAGCAGTCACTGCCCAACATATCGACGGCAATAACTGATTCTCACACTTACCATTCACGTAGGCTTCTGTTGAATTAAATGATGTAATTACAAGGTAATGTGATTAATTATTCATTTCTTTTAATGTATCTACTTGTAGTACCGTTTCTTTTATAAGCCAAACATGCTGCGTATCTTTTAAGCATTATAAGACGGAGTTATTTAAGCCTATAAACTGTTAATTGTATGGCGTGTTTATTCTCATTCTCGTTAGTCTTGGATCTTTCATCGTTATATATAATGAACGTAAATTTCCATATGTAATTATACCAATAATATAAAAGACTAGTGTGGCGTGTTTGAATTTCATAAGTTCGTGTCCAGACATTCACAGAGACAAACCAAGAATGAATTAGTCGAATTAAATACCACCCAATACTGTCTGTTATAAGATGTTATTATATTTAAGTTATTTTATTAAGCAAATGCAATAACAGTTAAGGGTTTTAGGATTTAGTCTATTTCTCAAAATGGTTCGCATTTAGTTTATTTATTTTGTACACTTTTGATTAAAATACTTGAAAATATATATATGTGCCTTATATATAAAATAAAATAGACTATATATTAACAACAAAATTTAGAACGTATGTCCAATCCTGGGATGCCATAAAAAATACTAATATAAACTTTTATGTCTGTCTGTGTAATTTGTATTATAGCTTTCCGTTATTTTCTACATCCATTTTTAGGTTTCCTCATATTAATTTATGAAACTGAATAGGCAGACTGCTTAATTTTCTATGTTGTGTAATGTCCAGAAAATTAGAGAAGAATCGTTTCGATTTGGACTTTACAACACGTTAGAACAAGTTTCAGATTACTACTGTTTCGTTTCCAGAAAGTCATGTGAAATGTATTCCGATCATGTAACACCTCCTCGCTGATTCTAGAGAATCTAATTCGTCCTCAGAGTCTATTCGTCTCTTCAGTCAACGTGCTTCCGCCATTTTTCGTCGGGAGCTCAGTCATCTTTTCGTTGTTGCTGGTTGGAGATGTATAGTACATTCCGGATATAGGCTAATCATGACATATTTTGTCCACTCGTGTACACATCTTGACTCTTTTTAGTAAGCACATTTTAGATGCTTCAATTTTTGAATGTCTCGCTTCTGTAGGTACCCAATTCAACTGGAGACATCCGTTTTCGAGAAAGCTGTGATTTTGATCTTCTCTTCTTCATCCTACAAAGTTTGACTGGAGACAGCCGTGGTTTGAGAAATCTGTGACTTTAATCTCATCTCTTCTTTTAATTAATTTTAATTAAGCAAATTAATTTTACTAAAATGACGAATGTGAATGTACGAGAGAAGAAATTAATACAATATGGGTAGTTAATAATTATTATGTAGTCCTGTCCATTTATCCATTTGGAAGCTAGATAGCTGATGAAAAGCTTGTTGATTTTTTTTTACAACAATTACTTACTGAATCATAATTTTTCTACTGGTTAAAGTAGTTTAATACTAAGATGTTGTAGTACCGTTACGTAGAAAAAACGCAGGTGTGTGGAGAGATCAGATTAAACAAAGAAACCCGACCCAGAGACAGTAAATAATTATCAAGTTTAAATACCTTTAATGCAGATTCCACTGAATTATCGTTCAATTCTCACAAATGCAATAAGCGAATACAAATTATTCAGGAATTACAATAATAATAATGTAAAAATTGTAATTACTAACTAAGATATAATGTTCACGTTGCACGTATTTATACTTGCCCATGTAGATGAATATATTTAGCGAAACATTTTTTATAGACATACAACCGACAATAGTGCTACGAAATTATGTAACGCTCTCGAAAAGTCGGCAGCCGCAGTTACGTGAAAGTTCTACACATTTCTCGGCTAGTCGAGCAGGTACCGTGTCTGTGTCAAGGCCGCGCGATAAGTACCCTCTAGACTGTTCGAGTACTTGCAACTACGCAAATTATGCTGGCACGCCGCCAACAGAATGGAAAATTATTCTTAAGCATCTACGGGATATATATATATATATATATATATATTATAACTACACTACTATGCGTTATTGTAATGTAATGTTGTGTGTGAGTACCCACCTGCTGTCTGATCTTGCAGATTCTTCCGACTAGGGCGTGTGGATTTTGGATTTGAAGTTCGCAAGCTAGTAATCTCAAATTATTACAACAACACACATAATGGGTTACTTTAAAGGGGGAGAGTTTTGTGAGACTGGTAGGCTTTATCGTACAACAATAAAACACTGTTATATGGGGTAATAAAACGTTATTTATTACACCAACAACACACAAGAATAGAATGGTTATAATCTTATGAATTTTCTTATAGTCTATAAAATGAATCGATGTTTTTCGATTGTCTAATAGTTGAAAGAAACTGAACTCGTTCTTTGCGAGTTAATTGCAATTTAAATTTGACTTTATTAATTGATTTGAATTAAATTAAATTTGTTTAATTAATTTGAATCTAAGTGTTCATGAAACAAAATATAAAACTCTAAAATTAATTTGAATAATTAGTTAATATAAATTAGACGTGACAGTCTAGTTCACGTTATTTCATTTCTAGTGATTCTACTTCTGATCTACTGCAGTATGATCTACGATTAGATTGTCAGTTAAGATTTGTATAGCGCTTTTATACTACCTCTATTTCTTAACTCTAACTTACTACTGTCTTAAAGTGCTATACAGATTATCACAACGAATTTACTTTTTAATTACTAGAGTCTTTGTTTTTTTTGTTTGGCACCTGAATTATTTGAATTACAATGTTTTAATTAAAAAATAGAAAATCTGATCTGAAAAATAAATAAATAGATTTTGCTTTCCTGTTACTGAAGAGGATGTCGTCCCGATTTGTCCCTCGTCGATTCGAGTCCTTGGTTAGAGAAAGTAATCTGCTTAGAACTGCTGGATTCGGTCGTGGAGTTCAAAATTCGGCAACACTCTGCTTCCCTGCTGTTTGTGAATATTTTAACGTCTGCTGTTGTCTGCTGGAACTGCTTCCTGTTCTCCGTCGATTTGTTCTTCCTGTTGTCCGTGTGTGTGCTTCGTTCGGGCGGTCGCTCTGCTCGTCAGCTGTTAACCAATGATTTAGACGGCCTCTCTGCTGTATTCTTGAAGTCTGGTCTTGAAGTCGGGTGGATCTCTTGCGTGCTTATGACTAACTGGTAGTACACAATAAGCTTGGTTGATGTCCTGAAGAGTATCTCGCCTTTACACAACAATTACGAGCTATACAGATGATCTGTAGTTAGTGTGTTCGTAATTGCGTGTGTGTTGACCACGTAGAGTCTTCTTGTTGATCTTCACCGCTTTGGCTACTAGACGATCGAAGGACTACGTCTTAACTTCGTGAGTACTGACAGAAGAGTGATTTTTCCACCAGAAAACATCGCACTGGCCGGGGCTGCATGCAATGATTTCATTGGTCGACGCACTCTCCCTACTACATAAAATTTAGAATTCCCTCGGTCCGTGAGAATGAAGTCTGGTTCCCACAGACGGAGAATAGAATTATTATGTAACATAATTATCCAGCGGAACCAATTTGTCGCTAAGGATATCCTGTACTTATTTAATTTTGCAATAACTTGGTTGCAAATCAAGTTGTGTGAAATCTAAAATATACAATTTGTCAGAAATTATTATCTTTATAACATAGTAAAATCTCTTTACTGTAACTCTATTTTTACAGAAGTTATTTAATTATTTTAATTAACTCTTACATTTGTTAATTATATTGCATCAAATTTGCACACGTCATTATTAATATCTCGGCAAACATTTTGGCTATGTTAGATTTCGCCTTTATTTATTAGTTTCCGAGATATTAATAATTAACAGTTTGGGTGTGTTCGCTTGCTTGTACAGCGAACTGATTACATAACGACCACGTGTGCGTTGCTTTACACAGCATTATTTTCAATGCGCTACATTCAAATGGAGTTTTAACTGTTAATTTTTATTTAAATATGGTTTCAGCATGCGGTAAACATATAACCCCAAATAGTTAATATTTGGTTCCGTTATATATTCCCACACCCGCTTTAAAAAAAAAATGAATGTAATAATTACAGTTATTATTTTTTTTTCTTAATCATTACACACATATTCTGTAATAATTATTCTTACTAGCTATACATCGTATTACTTATTCTGAAGACACGTACACAAGTGTTAATGTTATTGCATTATATACAATCTAACTCTAAATACATGTATTAAACTATTATATTTGCAACTTATTGCGTATAATGTTTTTAAAACGAGTAGTAGCCTTTATTTGTAAACAATGCCACTCGTACAAAGAATTTTGCTGACAGTATTTAAAACGTTATCGCCGGGCGCGCGGCTAATTGCTTGACCTAGTTTCATATGTGGGTCAGGTAGTTATCGCGTGACGTAACTGTTTCCTGCCGCTGTTCTCGCTCACTCAGTTGTATACGCTTATTATTTACCGCTATAGAAAAACATTATTATTAGTACACAAGTTATCTATAATTATTATTAATACTATTATAAAACACAAATTATTTATTTTAAATTTAATTATTATAATACAATTACGTTATCTTTTAACCGTAATATTTCGTAACCCTTTTTACGAACGGTTCGACAGTACTTCGTTAACCATCGGTCATTTTCGTCACCGGATTCTTCGTCTACGTCTTCCCACGCTGACTGTGTGGGAACGTCGTCGTCGCTTTCCTGCTCTGGCGGATGTGCTTTTGTCGGTGCCCATTGTTGCATTGTGTTAACGGGCAACCACGTTTCCTTACCTTCCGGTTGAAATACTTTGTCAACTGGCGTACAAATTTCTGTATAAAATTCACTTTTCTTAAACCTAGCATTTTTTTTATTTTTACCTACTTTATTGCGATAGGTTTTGGCATGATTTATGGCGCTTCCCCCCTGGAGGCGCCCGTTTCCAAGTTTTTTGGAAACTTACGATTCTTTCTCCTCTCGTTGGGATCTTTATTACTAGGAGTATCGCTGTCTTGCTCTATTGTATCGGTTCTAGCTATCTCAACCGTTTGCATAGCTCTAATCGGGGCCCCGTCGTTACCCTTATATTGCCCTTTTGATCTAGCAATATTTTGTTTGCCTTTGTATTCAAAGGTCTTATCTGGGGGTTTTGACGATGTTTGGAGTGGAGTAGAACTAGTACTCGGTCTCTGGTCAGGTTGCTGGTATTGTTCTCGCGTATTCTGCCCTTCAATATTTCGGCGAAAATCGGGATTATACCGCCACCCACCAAAATCAAAAACCGTCTCACTTTGGGACACTAGAATGAGGAGTTCGTCTACCGTGCGAATACCCTGGGTAAATACAGCTACTCTAATGTTATGATTAAAATGGTAGGCAAGCTTGGTGACTATGTCAATCTCCGCAAATGCTGGGGTTAAATGCTTCGCGCGCTCGACCTGCTGGATTATATAATTTTCGGCGGTAATATTCATTTTCTTGTCAAAACGGCCATATTCCAGTTCATTGCGCAGAAGTCGTTGGGTATGCGAGTTCCAGTATCGGCTTTCAAATTTTTGTTTGAACTCCGCGTATGTGGACACTCTATCGCGTACAATGTTATACCACTTACGCGCCGAATCACGCATCGCGTTAACCACCCACTGTATTTTGTCTTGATCTTCTAGTCGGGAACCTACTCTAGCCATCTCACTCTCACACGCTAATAAAAATTCAATGGGGTTTTCGTTATTTTCCCCCGTAAAATACACGCGATTTTTCTCGTCGACAGGACCTTGTACCAAAATATTTGGAGCAGACCTCCTTCGTACCTCCTGTCGTACTTTCAAAATCTCGTCGCTTAACGTTTGTAAAACACTCTCTTTATTAGAGTCAATGTTGGATCGCGTCTCTACAATTGAAGCGTCTAATTTATCTACTCGTCGTTGCGTTTCGGTTACGTCCGCGTGAATTTTTACCTCTAGGGATTCCACCTTTTTGGAAACCTCTAGTGTTTGCTTTTCACAACGGCTTATGTGTTCCTTAAACCGGCCCTCCATACGTGTTACTTGTTCAATAAACGATTTTTGCATTGTGGTCTCAAAAACCTTAAACCGTTCATTGATTTTAGTATCGACCGTATTTACTCTTTCAGCGATTTCCGCGACTTTCACAGTTAGCTCTTTATTACTCTCACCGATTTCAACGACTTTAGCGGTTAACTCGTGTACGCTTTCGTCTATTTTCTCGGTGGTTTGTTTATTGCTTTGCTTAATCTCGGCGTTTATGTCAGCGTTACTTTGATCTAATTTTTCGGTTAGACTAACTCTTTGCGCTTCGATATTAGATTTTAATTCTGCTATATTTATCTCAGCATTGGCTGCACTCTGTTCAAATTTCGCGTCTATTTTAGCGGTCAAATCCGCGTTAGCTTGTTTCATTTCCGCGCTCATTTTCTCGTTCATTTGCTGTATTTGTTTAAGTATTTTATCCATATCCATTTTAAATAGACAACAATGTCAAATATACACAATTTAAAATACACAGAATAGTTTCAAATACACACAATAACTTTACTGTTGTACAAACACCAGTCACAAAACTCTTTGGGGATTGTTTAGTTGGACGCCAGCTGTTTTACTAATTAAAACAGCAAAGTTTGTTTTAAAATGAAAATTAAATTTAAATTGAATTTAATTAATTTTCTCGAGCCCCACGAGATTGGAGCGCCATTTATAACTACACCTCTACTTTGCGTTTCAATCTCGTTGTGATTTAATTAATTTAATTGAATCGTGCCCCACGTTCCGGGCAAGCCATTTATAACTCTTGTTCGGAACGTGAATTCAATTTGATGTACGTTTGTCGGGCCCCACGTTGGCCGACATTTATAACTACACTACTATGCGTTATTGTAATGTAATGTTGTGTGTGAGTACCCACCTGCTGTCTGATCTTGCAGATTCTTCCGACTAGGGCGTGTGGATTTTGGATTTGAAGTTCGCAAGCTAGTAATCTCAAATTATTACAACAACACACATAATGGGTTACTTTAAAGGGGGAGAGTTTTGTGAGACTGGTAGGCTTTATCGTACAACAATAAAACACTGTTATATGGGGTAATAAAACGTTGTTTATTACACCAACAACACACAAGAATAGAATGGTTATAATCTTATGAATTTTCTTATAGTCTATACAATGAATCGATGTTTTTCGATTGTCTAATAGTTGAAAGAAACTGAACTCGTTCTTTGCGAGTTAATTGCAATTTAAATTTGACTTTATTAATTGATTTGAATTTAATTAAATTTATTTAATTAATTTGAATCTAAGTGTTCATGAAACAAAATATAAAACTCTAAAATTAATTTGAATAATTAGTTAATATAAATTAGACGTGACAGTCTAGTTCACGTTATTTCATTTCTAGTGATTCTACTTCTGATCTACTGCAGTATGATCTACGATTAGATTGTCAGTTAAGATTTGTATAGCGCTTTTATACTACCTCTATTTCTTAACTCTAACTTACTACTGTCTTAAACTGCTATACAGATTATCACAACGAATTTACTTTTTAATTACTAGAGTCTTTGTTTTTTTTTGTTTGGCACCTGAATTATTTGAATTACAATGTTTTAATTAAAAAATAGAAAATTTGATCTGAAAAATAAATAAATAGATTTTGCTTTCCTGTTACTGAAGAGGATGTCGTCCCGATTTGTCCCTCGTCGATTCGAGTCCTTGGTTAGAGAAAGTAATCTGCTTAGAACTGCTGGATTCGGTCGTGGAGTTCAAAATTCGGCAACACTCTGCTTCCCTGCTGTTTGTGAATATTTTAACGTCTGCTGTTGTCTGCTGGAACTGCTTCCTGTTCTCCGTCGATTTGCACGTTGCACGTCAGCGTGTGTGTGTGTGTGCTTCGTTCGGGCGGTCGCTCTGCTCGTCAGCTGTTAACCAATGATTTAGACGGCCTCTCTGCTGTATTCTTGAAGTCTGGTCTTGAAGTCGGGTGGATCTCTTGCGTGCTTATGACTAACTGGTAGTACACAATAAGCTTGGTTGATGTCCTGAAGAGTATCTCGCCTTTACACAACAATTACGAGCTATACAGATGATCTGTAGTTAGTGTGTTCGTAATTGCGTGTGCGTTGACCACGTAGAGTCTTCTTGTTGATCTTCACCGCTTTGGCTACTAGACGATCGAAGGACTACGTCTTAACTTCGTGAGTACTGACAGAAGAGTGATTTTTCCACCAGAAAACATCGCACTGGCCGGGGCTGCATGCAATGATTTCATTGGTCGACGCACTCTCCCTACTACATAAAATTTAGAATTCCCTCGGTCCGTGAGAATGAAGTCTGGTTCCCACAGACGGAGAATAGAATTATTATGTAACATAATTATCCAGCGGAACCAATTTGTCGCTAAGGATATCCTGTACTTATTTAATTTTGCAATAACTTGGTTGCAAATCAAGTTGTGTGAAATCTAAAATATACAATTTGTCAGAAATTATTATCTTTATAACATAGTAAAATCTCTTTACTGTAACTCTATTTTTACAGAAGTTATTTAATTATTTTAATTAACTCTTACATTTGTTAATTATATTGCATCAAATTTGCACACGTCATTATTAATATCTCGGCAAACATTTTGGCTATGTTAGATTTCGCCTTTATTTATTAGTTTCCGAGATATTAATAATTAACAGTTTGGGTGTGTTCGCTTGCTTGTACAGCGAACTGATTACATAACGACCACGTGTGCGTTGCTTTACACAGCATTATTTTCAATGCGCTACATTCAAATGGAGTTTTAACTGTTAATTTTTATTTAAATATGGTTTCAGCATGCGGTAAACATATAACCCCAAATAGTTAATATTTGGTTCCGTTATAATATATATATATTACTATAATACTTATAACTATTTACCTCAAGATATACTTTTTTCCTTTAGGAACATGTTTCGGGAGATCTTGTTCTCCCATCTTCAGCCTTCACCATCTTGTTTCTGGTGCAGTATTTGTGTGTTGGCTTCTGGATGTTATTAAGGTGGTTTGTTGGTCTTTGGTCCTTCAAAGTTGCATTATTGTGTGTGGTTGTAGTATCTGTTTTTGTATTTTGTGTATTTTCGATGTTGAGTGCTTTGAATATTGTGTCATGTTTTGTATTGATTTGTATTTGTTCTGGTATTAATTTGTTTTGTGTTTTATGTTTGTAAATCTGTAAATTTTCCCAAATGTTCATTATGGTGCCTTTGTGTGGTATATGTTTTATTAGTGTTACATTGGTTATGTCTGGGAATTCATGTCCTGTGTTTATTTCATGTGTGGCTAAATTGGATTTATATATATTTGGTTTTTTGTATGCATTTAGGTGTTCAAAATAACGTTTTTTCAGCTGTTTTTTTGTTTGTTTGTAGCTGAAAAAACGTTATTTTGAACACCTAAATGCATACAAAAAACCAAATATATATAAATCCAATGTAGCCACACATGCAATAAACACAGGACATGAATTCCCAGACATAACCAATGTAACACTAATAAAACATATACCACACAAAGGCACCATAATGAACATTTGGGAAAATTTACAGATTTACAAACATAAAACACAAAACAAATTAATACCAGAACAAATACAAATCAATACAAAACATGACACAATATTCAAAGCACTCAACATCGAAAATACACAAAATACAAAAACAGATACTACAACCACACACAATAATGCAACTTTGAAGGACCAAAGACCAACAAACCACCTTAATAACATCCAGAAGCCAACACACAAATACTGCACCAGAAACAAGATGGCGAAGGCTGAAGTTGGGAGAACAAGATCTCCCGAAACATGTTCCTAAAGGAAAAAAGTATATCTTGAGGTAAATAGTTATAAGTATTATAGTATTATATACATCAAGAAACGGACTGTAGCAGAAAGTGATTAAAATATATATATATATATATAAGCAACAGCGGCCGGCTTAGAAGTCAGTGTTACACCTGACGAGATTGTAGAGTGTGGATAAAGTGGTTACTGTGGATGTAGTGGAAAGTAATTATTGTGTTATAATTTGTGCAGAACTCTAATATCTGACATTATTATTGCATGTGGCAAATTTAACTTGAATTAATGTATGAGTATATCTTGTTGATTTCAATTTGTTATTTGTGACTCATTAAAGCCGGTAATTAGTGATTTTATTGGTGTCGGCATTTTGTTTCCTCTGTACAACACGACGATCAGTGAGACCGTCTTAACAATAGGAACTCTGCTTGTATAAATTGCCTTAGAACTTTTTTCCAGTCTTCAAGCGTGAATGTGAAATTCATACTGAAAATCTTGGAACAGTATACAATCAACGGATATCGATGTAGTTTCGTAAAGGTTAAGAGTTAGTCATCTGGTAAAGTTTAGGCGCATAAGGCGACGGTATCAAAGACAACTGCAACTGTTATTAAAAGACGTCTGTCATAATTGTACTGTATTTGCTTACTGTGAACTGACGGAGACTGGGATACCTGAAGAAAACATAAAGTAATAAAACAGGCTTCAGACCTCAGGCAAAGCAAAACGTTATTCTTTTTGCAAAGGAGGCCTTAAAATGATCGAGAAACGTAGAATGTACTCTGGAGGTAAGCATTACGTTTTCTCGGTTACTAGAATATATACAATCCGATTTCATGGGAATACAGTTGGGTAAATATAAAAGAACACGTTCAATAAGAACAAATATTTCTTATCTTCTTCTCCGTCGGAGTCATCATTGTCGTCGTTTTCTTCATCCTCTCCGTCTTCGCCGCAGTCGTCGTCATTGTCGTCATCTGCTTCTTCTTTCCTTCTCCTTATTCTCTCATAAGAGATTTCTCCTATGCAATCAGCTCCCTTCACGCCATCTCTTGTTAGATTTTTCATTTGTCCTCTTCCTAGATGGCTTGTTATTTTTCACTATCTTTACGAATATGTCCGATCGATTCTGGTAATACATATTGCAATGGAACATCGCAGAAAGGGTATTTGTAGCCAGGACTACATGCTTTTATACCAATTTATGACGTTATAGACATGTTGGAAATTGATTTTGTTTAAATTTTGTAAAATAGCTATAACTATTGAATTAAGAAATGGGTAATTAACTGTTATGTGTCAAAATTCCCATACATTTATGTTCTGTCATGTAAATGCGAATTTATTGCGCGAGTGCGCGTGTGCGCGTGTTATTCGTATTTACGTAAATAACTCTGGTTTAAATTAACATATTGAATTGAGATTTGGACAGCTCATGCTTCTAAATTAGCGCTACATTTTTTGTATGTCAAAGACTCGAAACATATTATTTTAATATGTATTTTATAACAGAATTCATCTTTCTAAAGAATCCTGATCTTCTGAAAGTCATAAAACTTTTTGATAAAATCTATAGGCCTACATGCTTTTGCAGACTTCAACCAAATTGTGCAGGACTTCTGTCTATCTTTCTAACCCATCAATCACGTGCTATGGGTTTTGACCAATCAGAACCCCCTATTTTCATTCAGATTGGGTCTCCGCGAAGGAAGTTTCAGTCAGCTCGACCTAAACAGACGTTCCCTCTGTGCGAGTTTTTCGTATCAGTATACGTTTTTATATAAGGGTTACGAGTACGGAATCTTAGCAACGAGTTGCCCGTTTGCTAAATCCTATTGGGTACTAGAACTCAAATAATATAAATTAAATTATTAATTAAATAGTGCTATTCTCGCGAGAGTCAAGATATCCTCTTAGGGATGATGTATATACCGGAATACATCTGTGTGAACGCGAGGACACATAAAGACTCAGGAAGGTGTACGTACAATACACCGAAACCACATTAATTTAAATTAAAACCCATTATCGAGCCCTGAGTAAAGAGATAAACGCTATCGGTGTATCGGCGTGCGTGTGTGTGAGCGGAGTGTTCACGTGTCATCAGTGCAGCAGATTTCAGCTGGCAGCGAGGGGTAGCAGATTCAACAGGCCGCGAGAGGAGCAGTGCAACGGATCAACGGTGTCATAAAAGGAATTCAACGACCAAGTAAAAATAGACATTTAAGGAAAGAAACTTTCAAATCATTTTACAGACATTAATAAATTTAGAATAAATAATTTTTGTCAATCACAGACCATTTTAAATCTGTTTAAAATATATACCTTACTCCAGATAAAAGACTCTGTTATTATTGTGTTTTTAATACTATGCCTTATATACGTTTTGTCGCAATATATACGTTCCACATCCACCTTCTTCATATTGTCTGTAGCTGTTATTCCACGAATCTACCTTATGTTCTTACTGGGTATTCTGTCCTATCTTGCTTTCCCTACAACTAATGAATTCGAATAGTAAATTTTGATATACATTATACAAAAGATTGAATAATAACTGATTAGTTAAAACCTTTCCATCTACTACTAGTTGATGCTATAATGTGAAAGATAATATTATTACGTAAAACAGCATCATTACACCCATGTACTGTAACAAAAACACTATAAAGAAAAAAATTCCTCAGTTGTTTACGGTTATTTCACTTATTCAGCATAGGAAACAACGTTGTTTCATAAACCGTTCCTAGAGTGCGGAAATAATAACACATTAACTTTACTAAAAACAACACATCCGCTGACAATGTACACAGAGAAATGCACGTGTTTACCGTAAATATTTATATTTGTATTCGCTCTTGGCTGTCCTCGAGCATATTAGGTTTTGAGTAGCACTAGGGTAGTAATTTGTATATTAACGACGTTATTTTATACTCTTAAAGTGTAATAAATCTAAATATAAATGTATTAATTAGAAATGTGATTTTGGGGATTGGAGGTGTTGTTTACATTTTTTACGTAAATATCTCTTTCTGTCTGTATGCCTCACTTTTTCTCTCCCTTTCTTCTCTATACATTAAGCAGTTTTGTAATATGTAACAACTGAGTAATGTACAATAGTTGTACACAGTGTTTAGTAACGTACAATGTACACAGTAACTAAGAAACACAGTCAAAAAATATTTAATAAAGTTTATTTTAAGACAATATAATTTCAAGATAAAAGTAGCTAACTCGACCACTGAAGTGATCAATTCTATTTTTTTACAAGAGAACTGAATACATTTCGGCTATCCTGAATAACTTCTCAATTGAATTGAGAATTTAGCTTTGAGAAAAATGTCCCGTATAAACTTCTGCAATGCGCTTTTAATTATTAGTGTTACGGAAGTTTTATAGTATCAATGATCTCTTTAATCGTACAAGCGTGTAAACTAGGAATTGCTGATTAAAAGTGTCTCCTGACTAAAAAATCGGCAATGAAATGTTATTTAACCTTATTGTTGCTATTTAATGCTGCAAAATTTTTATTGGAAAAGAAATTATTTTACATTTAATAAATAGTTATAACGTCAATAAATTATTTATAGGCAGAATTAAAAAGAGTTAAAAGTTATAAATAGTGTGAAAAATTTAGGAGAATCAGAGAAAAAGTTATATAAATAATAATCAGATCCCTGGCCAAAAAATTATAATCAAAGTAAACTTTGCATTTTACTTTTTAGGTAAATAATATTTTTATTATAAAATTTCCTAACGCAACAATAAACTTACGTTTTGAAGCCGGAAGGTATTCCATTCATAAGATGATGACTTTGTGTTACTAAATTGTTATATTTAACTATAATTCAGTATTAATGAAAGTCATGATATAATGAAGCATTAATGTTTAAATGTTATGATAAGGTATTCCAAGAGGGCACATTTTTATTTAAAAATTAAAAATACTAAACTTTTTTTAACGGAAAAGAAAAACGGGAATCCTTACGATATTTAATAGTTTTCCTATTGTGGGCGTTGTCGTCGAGAAAAATTACGTCCGTAGTAATCATTTTTTTAATCAGTTCCCAGCCTTATTGTTTTTTAAGTCAACTAGAACCTCTATATTTCAAAACAATTTTGGCATTTGAAGTTCACAATGCCCACAGCAAGAATGATTTAAACAAGTACCTGATATTTAAACTTGAGCCGATCTATCACGAATCTTAACGTAGCAGCACTTTTTCAGTCCTTAAAGTACAAACTTAACATTACGTTTCTGTCTGTACATTCAATTAGGAAATAAATTAGATAATGTAGTGCACAGGCGAATTTAATTCTTTTTCCGAAAACAGACGTGTACAGACCAATCTATAATATTATTGTTTGTTTTATATTCTTTGATTGTAAATTACTTGTTAACCGTTATTCATGTTTAGACATATTAATTTTGAAATATATTAACTGACGAGGCAAGTTAGGTTAATTATTATTCTCCTAAAATGACCATTCGTTGGAAGTGGTAGGATTGTCGTGACATAAGTTGAGTTAATGGTGGTTAACGTCGGATCTAATGTGCCATGAAATGATAAACTACCATAATTAATTTAGTTTCATAGATATATTTGTTCACACTTTTTGTCCTGGGGGAGATTATATTCTTCGTTATAGAATGTGAACGATTACGTATTGAATAACTTTCTTACGTAATGAAAGTTTTCAGTGTTTCAGCGAATAGCATTAGTTTTCAGGAAGCCGTCTGACCTTAAAGACAAAGCATTTTCCTTAAGAAGGGAGAATGTGCTTTAGTAGAATAGGAAACGTGACGTTTGGCGAGTGTTCGCGCCTTCATTCTGGCTAGCGGCAATTATGCGTCAATGAGTGTACTTGGAGAGGTAAACACGCAGAGTTCTACTTTAAGAGGAAAAGTAACTGTGCGTTGAGCAAAATCTCTCGACACAACTCTTTCCAAACGTTGTGTCTGTCGCTTTCAGGAAAACATGATTACAAACTAAAGCATCTCTAAACTGTAGACAGTTATCTCTAAACTAACACACAATTAATTAATTGACTGTTATTTTGTTTATTTATGTGACACTTATTACGTTTGTGCCTTCATTCTGGGTAGAGGCAATTGCATGCCTTTTAGTGCCCGTGGACAGGTAAACATACTTTTACTCTTTCTCAACCTACTGTCATTCCTCTTTCCAATTTATTTCTTTTTTTTTCAAAAAATCGGAGTTAAATATTTAACTCCCTTTACATTGTAACGCTTATGTACAATTAACACATAGTAAATTATTTAAAAATTCTTTTACAGTTTGACTTTTATATTACTTATGAGTAGGTAAGTATTTATCAAAAATAGGGTTATGAATAATTATTTTTAAATAAAATGCTTTTGAAACCGCTAAATGCTTACTGGAAGATGTTCTGTAAATTATGAAAAGTAAGATTACTTTAGATGATACAAAACTACATATACGTATGTGCTTTTTACTCAACACGCTTAAGTCAGTAGGTATATTAAAATATTTAATTCATGTTCGTATTTTCTCATTTTTTCTTGTAAATTGTATATCATTAATAATAATAATAATTCTCTTTATACAAGAATAAGTTTTATTATTTTGTTAATTACAATGTTTCAAAAGTATATACTATTTATAATACATTTACGTATAGAACTCATTTTAAAAGGCCCAAAAATTGACCTTATGGAAAAGTTTACATATATTTAAACATAAAAAAATAATAAATTAATACCATGAAAAAATTCACATTAATAAAAAAATTATAATATTTTCAAAATTTATAATATAATAAAAAATAAATATTTTTATTATATTTTACAATTAATTAGAGAACATATTTTTACATGCATATTTTTAAAACATTAAATTTTATCTACATATAAAACAGCTGTTTTTAACAATTAACTTACAATTTTTAAATTTCTTAATTTTGTTACGATATCTTAGCTGTCGGTGTTACGAGGTTGTTAAACGATGTTGTGATGTTGTGATTCTTCTGCTCGTTCGTATTTAGTTTATTTTAATTTAGTATAGTTTATGAAATTGTTTTTATAATGTGTAATAAAAAATCTAATGACGAGTTATTCGAGTTGGTTCCCTCGCAGGCGCACGTGGATAGGCGTAGTTCGCCGCAGATTCTAATGCTGCTGAAATAAACAGAAGTTATGTACTCACCATGCACTTACTGAATTCGAAGTTCTAGTTAGTTAACAAACTCGTCAACCGGTGAATAGATAACTCGATTCTCATATATCAGAGTCAAATGGTGCCACCTGTGGACGTACTAATGGTAATCTAACTCGTAACAGTATTGTCTATTAAATAAAAGTCGTCAACTCTTTTTCTGTTACACAATTTGAATTTATTAACATTTTTTAAAGAAACTTGGAAATTATTGCTTTATATTTAGTACTAGCGGAATACCCGTGCTTCGCTACGGAGTTTCACGTTGTACGTAATGAAAATGTTAGTTTAATTAATAAAGTTCAATTAAAGTAGGTTTCTTAAAAATAAATAGCTGTTGCCCACGACTTCGTTCGCGTGGTCTTCAATTTAATGCGATAATATATTTAGAACAGAATCTATTCTATTGGGTTGCCATAGTAACCAGATCTAATAGTATTTTAAGACCCCAAAGGACCCCCAGAGGATCGTATCGAAAAAAACACCTGCCCTATGTTGGTTTCCCGTTGCGTAAAATATTTGTGCCAAGTTTGGTTGAAATCGGTCCAATGGTTTAGGAAGAGATGTGGAAGACCCCAAAGGACCCCCAAAGGATCGTATCGAAAAAACACTTGTCCTATGTTGGTTCTCCCTTTGCGTAAAATATTTGTGCCAAGTTTGGTTGAAATCGGTCCAGTGGTTTAGGAGGAGATGTGGAAGACCCCAAAGGACCCCCAAAAGGATCCCCTGAAGGATCATATCGAAAAAACACATATCCTATGTTGGTTCTCCCGTTGCGTAAAATATTTGTGCCAAGTTTGGTTGAAATCGGTCCAGTGGTTTAGGAGAAGATGTGGAAGACCCCAAAGAACCCCCAAAAAGACCCCATCGAAAAAAGACCTATCCTATGTTGGTTCTCCCGTTGCGTAAAATATTTGTGCCAAGTTTGGTTGAAATCGGTCCAGTGGTTTAGGAGGAGATGTGGAAGACCCCAAAGAACCCCCAAAGGACCCCATCGAAAAAACACCACTAATTCGGGAACCTTCGCGGGCGTGCACACAACAACTCACCGAAGTTTCATCGCAATCGGATAAATGGTATAGGAACGCATACGGGACAAACAAAGAAACATTCATTTTTATATATAAGATGTCTGTTTGCCTCGTCAGTCATTGAATTTATTACTTATTAGCTCTTAATCTCAGGGTAATTAAAATATTTTGATTTAATATAAATTTAAAATATAACCTTGAACTTTGGTTCATTAGGTTTACAAATTCTTAGTGGTTCCTTTGAGACTGCAAGATACATAACAGAAAATGTCTGCACTACTGTTTAACATGAGTAGCTGGAATTAATTATTATAAACAACAATTATATAAAAAGTTTTTTCAAATCGTTAACATGGAATTATATCTTCGACTATCGTCAACATTACATTTACTTCAGGCATACTGAATTGATATTTAGAAACAAAATGACATATTAAAAGTTTTTAAAATTGTTAACATATGATTATGAATTGGACTGTTGTCAACATTAAAACAACTTCAGGCATACTGAGTTGATACAAAGTATTATCTATTCAAAATATCCTGTAACTCCTTAACCTATACATAATACAATACATAAGTGGTTATAATTATAAGTTCGTTATTAATTATCATGTCCATTGAATGCTGAACTCTGGTCAGGTAAACAATTACGATTTGTTGCTTAAATAGCTTTTGCCAAAATACTCATTGATTGTTTAGGTATTGGAACAATCGAAATCAGAAGGTTAGATAACCTATACTCGATTTCATATTACTCATTGTCTATTTCTCTAAGTTGTTTAACCTTCATAATATAGGTCAAAAAATATTTATTTTTTCTATACAAAATTCATATAATGTTCAGTAATGTTCGTGAATGAACTTTAATTAAATTAGTTATTCACTTTTAAACTCTACGAGATATCATGGTTACTTCCATGTCTCAATGTAAAAATCGTCAAATTTCTGTTTTCAGTTAATATTCAGTAATTATAATTAAACACCATACTTCCTGTCATTTCACTTTATTGCAGCATAATATACACTGTGCAATTATGATTCGCTATGGTATAAGCGTTTTTTCGATGCACTAGCCACTTAAAAATTTTTTGGTTAGGTTGACCAAAATTGTTTACATTTAGACTCGCACAGCTGATTTGATCCGAATTCGACTTTTTTCGCGCACAGAAAATGGCTGTCGTATCGCTTCGCTTGTGTGAGATGAAGTGTGAATAAATTTGTTCCTCTTCGCTGTTCCAATTTTGGGAGCACATACCCCCCGGTCGATTTTGATCGATTCCATTAGTTGAGATTTTGCTGCTGTTCCTTAGAGCGAGGTCACTCCTTTGGCGGAGTAATTAATTTGCAGATAATTGTTAATGATTTTGGTGTGGAGAGTATCATTATGACGCTCTCGTTTTGCCCAAAATAAACAGAATATCTTTAAAATTGGTTTAACATCCTTGCGTCACTAGTAATACTTAATATAGCCACACCATGTTATTACAATTGATTTGTTCTTTAAAATAAGTCCTCACAAGACATATGTGAGTGTTATAATTAAAAAGTTAATGTTTTTTACTTACGACTATGACATATTTCTTATGATTTTACATGATTAATTATGGCAATTGAACAAATGGTGATTAAATTTCAATCATGTGGTTCCTCTCAAGTCCTTTTATGATAATTTCTACTTCAATACAAAATTAATAACATTACAATATTTGGTCTATGCTTTCTTTGGCCTAGAGCATGGTTACTTTTGTTCACTCTATTTATTTAAATAATTTTGCTCTGTCCAATTTTTATTGTGATCTAGTCATTCTGAAATGTCCATTACAACTTCTGGATATCTCAGCTTTTCTTCAAATATAATTAGTTTCTTGTTTTTAGTCTTACTTATTATTCATAGTCTTAGTATGCCATGTGTCATTATGATTTGGTTCATGATTAATGATATTCTTAATTTTAAGTGGTTCTTTTGTGTACAAATGGTATTTATAGTCTAAAGAGTGTTTTATAATGGTTAGCCGCCTATTATTATATGTGAGATTGAGAATAATTCACTAATACTTCTTGCATCTAGTGTAGTCAGACAGTTACCTTAATTTTTTATAACTATGGTTTATTTAATATTTCATTATCATTGTTTTATACTATAATAGTAGTATTACATATTGGATTACACATTTATGTTGCTGTTCCTTTCTGGTTTACAATATTGTGGGAATTCTGAGTGTGTTTAATGGGTACATCTTTCTGTCCATTTTCAGTCTGTGTAATTACATTAAACACCACACATATCACTTTTAATTAATAAATCGTATCACTAGGTTTGTCTTTATAATGTCTATTTTCATTATTGTATAACCTAAACTAGTTTTACATTGTTTTATTCTTAATTTATTCTAATTACAAGTTAATTTGTACCAGAATTGAGGTTACTTGGGACCCCCTTGTCTGACAACAATGGTCTATGCTTTTCTCCATACTCTCAATGTTTTAAAGGTTATTATTTTACACTTTTGCTCTAATTAACCATTATTTATTATTTTCTTACGTTATTTTTACATGTCTACTGGTGATTACCAGGTTTTCTTTTATTTATTTTAATTGGATTTGCCTGTATTCTGTTATTGCTGTGATAACTAGCTCATTTTTATATTCTAATATCTTATTTTATTGTGTTTATACGGTTGATTAATTATATTTTTATCTTAAAATAAAGAGTTTTTGTTATGGTCAAGTCTTTAGTAATAGTTTGTCTAAGTCTGTGTCTCTTTACTGTTTCTTAATTCAGTTGACTCCTTGTTTTATTGGTTTCATTCTCTCTTGGTATACTTATTGGCACATTGTATAATAGATTTGTTAACTCTTCTTTGCTTATCGCTTTACTTGTGTTTATTCATATTATCGTCAGTCTCTTGTTAGGGTTTGTTGTCATTATAATTTGGTCTTGTCCTCTCACTTACCATATCTATTGGGTCATTTGGTTAATCACATTATTATGTTGTATTCTATATTTTCTTCTTCATTACTATTTATTATTCTTCGTTTGCTGATTTAATTATTTTAATTAGTTCGTGGACCGGATATAACATTTAGTATACAGTTATCATCATTTAGTATATTTATCATTCCTCTCTTATGTGTTCTTGTGTTAGTTAATGAGTGTTTTATTCCTTATTTTTTGTTGTTAAATGTACGGTGAAGATATGTACCGTTACAATATATATCTGATGATAGTTAAATACTATTGAAACATTGTAATTAACAAAATAATAAAATATATTCTTGTACAAAAAGGATTATTATTATTATTATTAATGTATGTTATATCATTAATTAATAATTAATTATTTTATAAATGTTTTAGAAATGACGTTGCAGCTTTTCAAAGAATTCAATACGTCGGCGTTGATCGTAATTGAATTAACTCAGTTTCTGCATTAGCTGAATTTTTAGCATTAAATTTACCGGGTCATAGGATTAGATGAATGCTGCTTTTGCTAACGCCAAATTCATGGTTGATATTGACGTGGTTAAATTAGATCCATTGTTGTGATCCGTTTTGTTGAATAGGTTTGTTTTATGTGTTTTTAAATATTTACTGTTTTTTAATTATATCATGTTTTGTACTGAATTTAATTTATTCAGGAACTAATTTGTTTTGTGTTTGTATATATATATATATATATATATATATATAGATTTCTATGCTATAGTGCCTCCGTATGGTCTATATTTTGTTAGTGTCCTGTCCACTATTTATAGCGAATGTTATTAAATTAAAGTTACAAACATTTGGCTTCTTGGCATGTTATTAAATATTTAAAAAATTAGTCCTTTTAATTATGTGTTTGTCTGCTCAAAGTAAAATTGTTGCAGTCTTTTTATTAAATTTGTAAATTCTAATATTTAGAGGATGAATGAGTACAACTAATTGTCGATTTTTGATGTATGAGTACACCGTTTTTTAAACATTATCAGTGTCTGTCTGTATCTTTGAATATCTGTGTTTTTCAATAGTTTGGTATTGCTTCCGGAGTGTTGTTTATGAAGCTGAGTATTGGCCATTTATTTTAGATTTCATGTAGGGTTATATAGAAATACAAGTTTATATATTTGAACACTTTTTGCTACAGGAAGGGAAAGGATGGGAACAATACGATTCCCAAAATAGGTACCAAATAAGGAAAAAACATCTTGAGGTAAAGAATTTATAAATGTTAAATAAGTTTACATATATACACATAAATACACACTTAAATATAAACACACAATATATTTCGCCTCCATTTTAAAATAACAATTTATATCAAAAGGAAACATGTGAATAACAACGTCACCTGATAACTACTACTCAATGCATTAATACATTAAGTGCTTTATTTTTCAGGTCAAAACAGAAACATTTATTGTGAAACAATGAAGGTATTCATTGTTATTCAACGGTCAGTAAATTCAGTGCTTGTCGTTCCGTGAAAATGAAGTAGAGCCACTGTAAACGTTGACAGGATTCTGACTTAATCCAGCTTCAAAATCTTGCAGAGTTTACACAGAATAAAAGAACTGTTTTCCCCTGAAACAATAAAAACAAAATATCCTCGTGTAATCAAGCGTAATTATAATATCAGTACTTGTTTCTTTAGTAACAAGTAATCAATGTTATAATAATTTGATTAAACAGCGTGTGTGTGTCTGTGTGTGTATGTGTGTCTGACTATACGTAACATACCTGAAGTCTCACTTCAACTCAGTCAAGTATGTATGCCTATATTCAAATCAATACACATGCTCAAATACATACATACATACATATGCTCATATTATAACGTATGGTTCTTTATGGTTATTTAGCCACACGTTGGTTGCATCAATTCTATTACGTGTCAATCTGTGACCCCTCTTTCCTTTTTATTTTTTTTTTGTATTTTTTTTTTTTTGAAAGAGAAGCCACTAGTTATTTAAAACTAGGCGAGAGACTAGAGAAGCCAAAAATGCGCTGGGTCCAGTATGACGGGACTTGCAATTAAACTCGGCTGTTAATTAACAATAACAATTTTTATTGTTGCCCCCATAATTCATTACATGCAAGTATCACAATCAGAAATAAATAACAAAATACATAATAAATAAGTAGTGTCCACATGTTCCTTAAATTGCATAAATAGACAATATATATATATATATATATATATATATATATATATATAGCAACATCCCATAAATTATATTAATTCCCCCCCCCTTTAATAACACTTGACATTGACATCACATATAGAAACACAAAGACACATAGACTCATAATAGCATCACAATACTCATGTTCGACATGGCCGACAGGCAGTATTTCTATACAGCCCCAAAACCAGCAATCATAAATATTTAACTCCCAGCCACAATTGGAATTAATCCTTTAAGACCCATAATTCATTTACTCCATTAAATGAAACAAAATAATTAAAAACCCCAAAAGGATGATAATGACTAACAAAAGCATAATGATAGGCCGGACAGCCCATATGAATTGATAACATCTGATAAATTGCCCATTATGGGCATATGAAAATCTTTAAGTTTCATGAACAGTATATAAGTGGGAAAAACCCTCATCACCTGAGTTTAAGCAATTGGCATGATTTTCTAAAATTTTAATTTTTGTGTTACAAATCCAGATGTATACATGTATCAGGAAATTGTTCCTTAATAAAAATGATTTAATTCAACAGACAAGAATCAGTAGCATCAGTATGCTTTTACAATGTCAAAATTATCAGTATATGCCCACAAAATATAAAATTTCCTTTCTCTTAAAGTCAGACATCTGTGTATAATTGATTTTATAATAACCGCCTGTTGTATCCTAGCAGATGTGGAAGCGCGTCAGCATGTGCCAGACTATCTGAGACAGGAATCAGACCTGCCTAAAACTGTATCAACATGTGCCTAACTTGAGGAAAAAACTATGTCCATTTTACCCCCGAAAACAGCCTGAAAAACGAAACCCCCAGCCGTTACATGTTAAACCGAAATGAAAATAATATATGAACCCGTTCTGAACCAGCCGGAACAGAACCAATAACATATGACTTAATTTTATATTGAATAGTGTAATGACTCTAAGGCTCTTGTATATATATATATATATATAAGAAAAATATTTAAGAGTATAAAAAAACTCTGGCACGCTCCCCCAGTGCAGCACACAATTACAATCATAGTACTTAGATTTATGGAGTTATATTATAAAAGTCAAATAATGTTCATAATGAATGTTCATTTGACACACCCCAGAGCGGACTGTCTAGTAGCGTGGGCATATGGTTTAAAAAGAAAATAATTTGTAACTCAGATGAACGGCAGGCCAGGCCAACGAAAAATAAAAAGAGTTCATATCACCTTAATAGTGTGCGTAGGATGCATCTTATGGCTGGTCAACAAACTCCCACTTCCGAACAGGTGCGTGTAGGATGGCTCACGGCTGGTGAAGGTGTCAGTACACCAGCAGAGACCAGAATCTCCGACTAGGAGCGAGAACCCGGGAAGTCTCGAAAAATCTAGCTTGCCATTAGGTGTAGAAGAAACTATGCAATAATGTCTGTCCGGGTCGGGGAGCCTGTTGATTCCCTTTTGAGAGCTGGAGTCGAACTGAACGTGCAGTTACAATGCAACCAACAGCAAAATTTCGACGCGAGATGGCGCGACCAGTATTCCAGAGCCATCCAATATCGTCGCGCTAACCGACACTGATACTCGCGTTTATATTAAAACGAATTCTATAAAACCTTCCATTGCCGGGTTATGCAAACACCGGCACACCCCCACCCCGAAAGTGCAACCTGGTTGACCCACACTTGAACTCGGGAGGATACCCTGCAGTGTACCCCCTTCCAAAGCGAACCTAGTGGACTTGGTGATCATGGCGGCCCAGCGGTACTTGCTCTCAGGAGAACAGAGAAACCTCACAACTGCGTCCATTCTCATGCGACCCTCTCCGCCATGCCAACCCCACGGGACGCCCCCAACACGTCACCATCTCCGGTGACCATCACCTACTCCCACCGGTCCCACTCACATACCCGTCCTAAGACCAAACAAGGTATCTCCCACCTTGGTATGTGAGTGACCGTACTACCTCTCGTCCATCTTGTGGACCGACCAGCCACATGCACCCACAAGGCATCTCCATCCTTGCCATATGGCTGGCCCACATCCCTACACAAGGGCGGACGGCCCCGCTTAGCCAGACAGAGAGGACCGCACCAAGGGCACGCGAACATTCATCCTAACTCTTACTCAACAAAAACACCATGACCAGCAAGGGGGTTTTACTTCTCCACCGACGCCGATACACAATAAATACAACCCTCTCCCTCAACAAAAAACACCCGGGAAACAACCGGAGAATGCGGCATGGACCGACCCTACAATAACCCACAATCAAAATTTACAACAATCAACAACGAAACAACGGCACATAACTTCTCCATCTTACTTTTAGAACAGGGGAAACTGACGATCTCCAAGACCACGACAAATCCAAGGGCACTCTCCAACTCTCTAACTTTCTCGATGATAACCTTCCAGAACAGGGGAAACCGACAATCTCGAGGACCACAATCTAATCACTTCCGGCAAGTCTCTCTAACCCCTTATCTTTTTTTTTTTTTTACTAAGGGGGGGGGTAGGAAAATCGGGAAGATGAAACGGGGCAAGGATCATTAAAGGGTCAACAGCTAGGTGTAAGGGGTGTAAGGGTAAGGACATGGCTCCCTCCGGAAATAAGAATGAATGGAAGAAACCAAGGCTCGCGTGGGCAGGGGCGCAACCCTGAAATAGATGAACACCACTGGGACTGTGAGGAACATCTACCCGCTACCCGTTAACCGCTTCTTCTTACCTTTCTATGACGGACTTTAGGTACTTGTTCCTTTCGAACACCACTCTCTGAGAAATTATTTCGTGTTGAGCTGTACTGGCTGGTTTCCTCTGAATCAGAATCAAGGCAACTTACCTCACTGCTTTCACCCCGATTTGGATAATCGTTATCATCTTCCTCTGCTTCTCTTTCTTTCAGTGTTCCTTCTTCCTTTTCTTCTACAATTTCTCCTTCTGCACCTCCATAATCGAAATCACCATCACGACACTGCACATCCGCAGCATCTTCCAGTTGCTCCTCTGATCCATCTTAAACCGCATCTTCCCTCATCTCCTCACCAATTTCTTCATCACACTCGTCACCAGCTTCTTCACCAACTTCTTCTCCAATCTCATTAACACCCTTCTTTTCATCAACACGTTCATCATCAACATCATCGCCATCACGTCCACTACCACCATCAGAACACTGCACATCCTCGTCCTCCTCTAGTTGCTTACCTGGTCCACCTGAAACTTCTTCCCGTTCCTCGGAATCCTCAACACTACTTACAGAAGGCGTCTGCACATCTTCACACACTACATCATTCTCACGCACACTCCACAATGCTGCCACCAAATTTCTCCTCAACTTCTACCTCATCTACTTCTACCACACTTGCAGCATGGACATCCCCTTGTCCACCCACAACCTCAGAAACACTTGCAGCCTGGACATCCCTGTGTCCATCCGCAACCTCAGACTCTTCAGTCTCCCTAACACCTATAACTATACTTCCCTGTGCAGCATCCGCAGACCGCTCTTCTGCCTCTTCTGTCGATTCCACTCCTTCACCACTTTCAGCAACTACAACGTCCTCAACATTTTCCACCCTGGAATCCAGCTGTCCAGGTTCATGTGAAATGACTAAATTAATTTCTACTGGCGATGGTAAAGCTACACCATCAAGTGACTTCTCATATCCCTGCGCAGGCGATGACGATATTACCGGATCTGGGTCCGTCACGAACCGAGATGGAGATACCGGAACAAATTATGCGGCATCTGGATTCAACCATGACGTCCTCTTCGAGTCCTGTAACTCAGTATTAACTGACGTATTCTTAGGCTCTTGTATTAATCCACAGAAGTTATTCCGCTTTTCTTCTTCTGCTTCACCTTCTTCATCCACTACTCTCTTAGGCACTTGTACTTCCTCTGGAACCTTTAAAGTGTCCTTTTTCTCCGAATAGGAATAACGCCTTGCTACCGGCTTCCTACTTGCCGATGTTTGTTCCCTAACATAATTTCTTCTTCCCCTGTTAATTTCACCCTTATTTGTTTTCTGTGCTGTAGCTGTTGTTACCGTCTTCTCACTTGCCACCCTCTTGTAGCCTCCATTACTTCCGGAATATTCAGGCTTTCTGACAGTCTCTTGTGTTCTCCTCCAACCACCATGTTTGTCCCTTTTAGATCCTCTTAATGAACCTCTGGAGTATTGGACATCTTCAGCAGCTCTTTCCCGGGACTCATCATTCTCCTGGACCCTCCTGGCATGCGCACACCACCGGTCCAGGTCTGCAAAACAACGTGGAGGCTCCGCGAAAATCAAACGAGATCTCTCTTTGGGATTCAGTCCTTCCAGATTTGCTTGTATAACTTCTGTCTCGGGCAACCCCAATCTTAACACCCGGGCAGCTTTCCGTATATCGCGCACGAAGTCCCCTAACGCCTCTCCGTTGACCTGTAGGCGATAGAATAACTCAAACTTAAGCTGGGCACGTCGTCGATGGGGTATGAAGAAATCCAACACTTCCCCATGGAAAGCATTAACACTGTCACCCCGACGCAGAGTGTTGGTGACCAGCTCAGTCAACGGACCCCGGCAATACGGGTATATAAGGGACAAGACCTCCCCATCGGACACCCCCGGGAAATCTGCCAACTGCAGAACAAGATCTAAGAAAACCAGCAACTGCTCCTCATCTATTCCATCTAACACTGAAAGTTTCTGGAGAACTCCTGAAAGAGGGTGGGGCAATTTCTGGTAGCATACCGCCGCCAGAATTGCACAATTCACAATACACAACAACAAAACCTAAATTCCCACGAAACACCCAACATAAACATGACTTACAAAAACATATTCACAAGAATCAGAAAAAACTCAAATACTATCCTTCCTTTGAGCGACCCTCGGGTTGGTTCAGAAGTAGGCCGGGTCTAGCGCTGCGGAGACCTGGCCTACTTCTGAACCACCTACTAACACCACAGAAGTAGACAAGCAACAACCAACAATACTTAACATACATAACATCAAACATCAATCCGACACACACGTCTCACCAACACATAACTAACAGACACAAACTAGTAATCAGAATTCCTAATTCGGGAACTAGTAATCAGAATTCGCAACACAGGAATTTAGTCGGTGACGGTACCGACTTCCGATCGGGCCATACCGCATCCCGCCAACGCCACACGCTATACTCCGACCTTGAATCAGCAACATTCTATCACCCAGGCAACGCTTGAGACCCCCCGGCAGTTCAACATCTCACATTTTCCGAACACAAATACCCGCCCCAGTGGTGGGATCAGACTCACAAGTTATGCAACCTAACCTAGCATACATGGGCATATACCTAAAAAAAAACAATAGCATAGTATTTCCGAGTTTGCAAGCCCCGTCACACCCAAGGACCCAAGGGTTCAACCCTAGAATGAACCACGCTCTTCTACCATTTGTAACCCCTCTTTCCTTTTTATTTTTTTTTGTATTTTTTTTTTTTTTGAAAGAGAAGCCACTAGTTATTTAAAACTAGGCGAGAGCCTAGAGAAGCCAAAAATGCGCTGGGTCCAGTATGACGGGACTTGCAATTAAACTCGGCTGTTAATTAACAATAACAATTTTTATTGTTGCCCCCATAATTCATTACATGCAAGTATCACAATCAGCAATAAATAACAAAATACATAATAAATAAGTAGTGTCCACATGTTCCTTAAATTGCATAAATAGACAATATATATATATATATATATATATATATCAACATCCCATAAATTATATTAATTCCCCCCCCCTTTAATAACACTTGACATTGACATCACATATAGAAACACAAAGACACATAGACTCATAATAGCATCACAATACTCATGTTCGACATGGCCGACAGGCAGTATTTCTATACAGCCCCAAAACCAGCAATCATAAATATTTAACTCCCAGCCACAATTGGAATTAATCCTTTAAGACCCATAATTCATTTACTCCATTAAATGAAACAAAAAAAATTAAAAACCCCAAAAGGATGATAATGACTAACAAAAGCATAATGATAGGCCGGACAGCCCATATGAATTGATAACATCTGATAAATTGCCCATTATGGGCATATGAAAATCTTTAAGTTTCATGAACAGTATATAAGTGGGAAAAACCCTCATCACCTGAGTTTAAGCAATTGGCATGATTTTCTAAAATGTTAATTTTTGTGTTACAAATCCAGATGTATACATGTATCAGGAAATTGTTCCTTAATAAAAATGATTTAATTCAACAGACAAGAATCAGTAGCATCAGTATGCTTTTACAATGTCAAAATTATCAGTATATGCCCACAAAATATAAAATTTCCTTTCTCTTAAAGTCAGACATCTGTGTATAATTGATTTTATAATAACCGCCTGTTGTATCCTAGCAGATGTGGAAGCGCGCCAGCATGTGCCAGACTATCTGAGACAGGAATCAGACCTGCCTAAAACTGTATCAACATGTGCCTAACTTGAGGAAAAAACTATGTCCATTTTACCCCCGAAAACAGCCTGAAAAACGAAACCCCCAGCCGTTACATGTTAAACCGAAATGAAAATAATATATGAACCCGTTCTGAACCAGCCGGAACAGAACCAATAACATATGACTTAATTTTATATTGAATAGTGTAATGACTCTAAGGCTCTTGTATATATATATATATATATATATATATATATAAGAAAAATATTTAAGAGTATAAAAAAACTCTGGCACGCTCCCCCAGTGCAGCACACAATTACAATCATAGTACTTAGATTTATGGAGTTATATTATAAAAGTCAAATAATGTTCATAATGAATGTTCATTTGACACACCCCAGAGCGGACTGTCTAGTAGCGTGGGCATATGGTTTAAAAAGAAAATAATTTGTAACTCAGATGAACGGCAGGCCAGGCCAACGAAAAATAAAAAGAGTTCATATCACCTTAATAGTGTGCGTAGGATGCATCTTATGGCTGGTCAACAAACTCCCACTTCCGAACAGGTGTGTGTAGGATGGCTCACGGCTGGTGAAGGTGTCAGTACACCAGCAGAGACCAGAATCTCCGACTAGGAGCGAGAACCCGGGAAGTCTCGAAAAATCTAGCTTGCCATTAGGTGTAGAAGAAACTACGCAATAATGTCTGTCCGGGTCGGGGAGCCTGTTGATTCCCTTTTGAGAGCTGGAGTCGAACTGAACGTGCAGTTACAATGCAACCAACAGCAAAATTTCGACGCGAGATGGCGCGACCAGTATTCCAGAGCCATCCAATATCGTCGCGCTAACCGACACTGATACTCGCGTTTATATTAAAACGAATTCTATAAAACCTTCCATTGCCGGGTTATGCAAACACCGGCACAAATCTTGCTCGTTATAGTACTTACACCTGTAGAGTGTTTACTCACCCGTCCCGAAGTTCGAATTCGTATTTTCTGCCTCAAACTAGGGTTTGCCAACTTTTCTTGGTAAACCAAAAATGCAAGGGTTATTTAATAATAAGTGAATACTCAATTTTTTAAAGAAATATTAAATAAAATCAAATATGCAGTTCAATGATTCTATTATGGTTTTATTAACAGTTATTGATTGGTTTATCTTATTACAATTTCTTCCAAGTTATATATTTCAATTTTGCGCCGGCATGTTTAATTATTAGCGGTTGGCTATTCTGACCAGCCGCTGCATAGCAAGACTCTAGTTGGTGTTGATATTTTCGCTTAATTTTAATCTCAGGTCGAAGTTATTGGGACTACAGAAATTATTGTTAAATGGACTGATAAAAGTACAAAATTTTACAAATACCATATAAATAACATACAAATGGTGATACACTTATAATTACAGTGGTAAACTATAGCTACTGGAATTAGCGTTTGGAGATAATCTGAGTTTCTTGAATTTTTACGTTTAAATATATTCACTCAAAAAATCAATGTTAGATTGAGATTATTCTTCAATTTGAGGTGTTCATTTAATCAAAAATGTTCAAGTGTCGGTTAAAAAAGTGATAAATTGTGTTGAAGGTGTATTTTCACTTATTGTTTTTGTTTTCTTTTGTGTTACTGTTAAGGTCGTATTTTAAAATATACTTAGCAGTCCTATGTCTCTTCTATCCTGGTAGTATTTCTTACGGCTGCTGCTTGTTTTCCTTTTTTCGTTAATTCAGTTCTTCTATTTTCTTAGGTATTTAGTTTAGAAATTTATTCTTCATGATTCATCTTTGTTGTTAAAGATTCCGTCATTCATTTATAGGTTTTAGGTATTTTCTTCCTTCTAATAGTTCGTAGTCAGTCACTTGGGATTCCTCAGCAATTCCTCATGGATTATTTAATTTCTTCTTGTGATTTTTAGTTCATGTGAGTGTTAATACTAGTTCTGTAATTTAGTTTATTATTTTCGTCATTATATTTTATAGATTTAAACTATTTAATTCTTTTCTTTTAACGTAGCGGTTTTTTACATCTGCACTCATCAAGAGCTAATAATGGAATAATCGAATTTATTTACTAGTTACAATGGTAGCTAGGTTTCCAAACACTAATTCTCATTGGTTGATAATTTAAAACATTGTTATATATGGCTAATATTTGTCTATATAAAATTACTAAAAATCTTTAAATTATTATAACTCCTTTATACTAGCTGTAATCCTAAATATAATAACACCATTAGTTTGCTTTTTTCTTACACATTATTTTGATATCTCACAAGACTACCTTTTTTCAAATCATAACAGATTCATACATTTACCATTTGGTTTTCTTTTGTAATTTAAATTTAAACTAATTATTTTCTATCCAGTTTTGTTTCCTACACTATTATTATTAAACCTAACAGGATTATATACTTTATTTTATCAAATGTTATTGTTTTGTATTAAATTTTACAAATTTCTGGTTACCAGTCATAGGCCTAACTGCCTAGAGTTCATAATTCACCTCACCTATACTCATTACAACTGTTCATGTCAATTTTGTTAATTTTAAGTGCTTTTAAACATAATTACTGTAATAACCTAAACTAAATTACAACATTTGATTACCTATAATCATAATATAACATAGCATAATTCCTTAACAAACTTTTTAGGCCAATGCCAGTATCTAATGTTTTACATGTATTTTAACTGGTTCTGTTAAATGTAATTCTAAACATAAAATGTATTTTTATCATAATGGTAATATATTTTCTGGATCACCTTTTCCAATCTATTGGGTCTCGTCATCGTCACTGTCTTTGTCTACGTCAAACTCAGTTAGTGGTGTTGTTGTATCATTTTTATTTATTAATTTTTTATTATATAGCTTTTCTTCACTCATTGAAACTTTTAAACTTTGGGCTACCGTAGGTCATGTTACAATACGCATATCATAATTATTAAAATGATCACATTTATTGCTAACTCCAGTTGCTTTGTAAAAATGTATAAAATGTATGAGACAATCTAGGTGAATTTAAATATTTTGAAACCCAATAATATTCATTATGTTATTTATTAAAACTTTCGTCTATGTAGTCGAGGTGGATTAAAAATAATAATACTCGCTTTGCTACTTAGAATAGACTTTACAGAGTTATAAAGAATAGAATAGAGTTAGAATAGACTGTATAAAAGTTCCAAAAGTGCAGTTTATAAAGTTTTAACAGTAAATAAAATAAAATGTGAACTGGAAGTTGTGATTGCATAAAGTAAAACATTAATTAACAAGATCCTAATATTTTGTTTTTGTATTTTATTTGTAGTGCAAAAAATAATACGACACACGGTTTGGCAATCAAAAAAATCCGGAAAATTGTATTCAGAAAATAATTGAAACATTTGTTGTCGCTCAACCTGCAATTTACGTTACGTCAATAACGCTTTGAAATGGTCAAACTGCGCTTTCAAATTGCTCTGTCGATTGGTCTGTGCATTGAATAAGTTTTGTTATTTAGATAACAAATACTAAAGTTCCACTTGTTTTCATTACGTTTAACATTCAGTGGGGATTAAAAACATTTATTTTCCAACTAAGCAAGATTATTTGGTTTTATGATTTTTTACAGAACAGTGTTCATATTAACTACCAGGATGTTTGAGCGCGTTTTGGTTTTTTCTATATTTAATGCAATTAATATTTTGTTTGTTATAGTGTCGCTAAGCCACACATCCATATTTGGTATTATGAATCCTATTTTTGCTGTATACGTATCCAGTGTTTTGTATCTACGAGAATAATAATATACAAACTTACCTACAGGCTATATGTATTGCAGCACTTTAAGTTAAAACAAAATAATTTGATAAAAAGATGTATAATAAATATATTGTTACGACATCACAGAACAATCTACGTGTTTATCGAACGTTCCAGAGAGATCCAGAATGTAAGCGTGTGGCGTTCGTGCTTGTTGACGCATTTGCTAGACGGTGCGAGAATTCACACGGCCGCTCTCACTGTGTCAAGGCCGCAAGCAGTTACGTCGTAGTTTAAAGGTAATACGTAGTATGTGGAACCGTCTAGATTTTCGGCGGCTATAAATACAAGTACTCAGGGACTTTCAGTTCAGTATAGCAGCGATATATTTTCAGTGCGGTTCGAGTTATTACCGGGCGAGATTACTGTGTACGTTCAAGTTGTTATTAGTGAAGTGTTGCGTTTTATAATCGAGCGGTATAATTGTAATACAATTGTGTTTAATATTAGTGACATTTTATTGCGTGTGAACAATTTTTATTTGATTTGTTATAGTAGACTGTGTTGTTAATTACGAACTGTTTAACTGTAAAAATTAAAGCTGGTGATTAATGACTTAATTGGTGTCTTGTACTTATTTTGTTTTCCACTGTACCTACGACGATCGAGTAGACCGTCGTAACAATATGTAGAAAATGATTTAAAAATAATAATTTATCAGTAAATAATAAGAACATACAAAAATTTATAAAAAATAATATCATATTTTATAATTAAATAAATATAACAAATAAAATAATCCGTAAAGACAGTAGTAACATATACTGTACATATACAGTTCAACATTAATTTTACTGCTTGCAAATTCCATTTGTTTCCAAATTAAGAGATTCTATTCATTAAAGGATCACTGTGTGTGAGGTTGTATCCTTTCTGCTGAGTTTAAGTAAACTAGACGTGCTGCGCCTCTTTGTTTAAACTAATACTGTAAAATAATAGTTCCATTTTTTATTTATGTCTATAAAATTGTATAATCTGAATAAAACTGCGAATCTGCAAAGTTATTTGCTTACCATTATTGACAGATGAGCGCTTGTTGTGAGTACTTGTTTTTGTGTTTAATGTGTAAAAATCTTTAACTCAATAAAATGTTATGTATCAAAACAGGGAATGCGAGGCATTCTTTAAATTAATAAATGAAACATTTGAATCATTAAACATTTGTTACGATTCATTAAGGCTAACATCGCTCAACGTCTACCATAATTATTTACTTACATTTAGCATTTTACATTTAATCTGTTTCATAAGAAGCAGTTTTGTGTTACTCGGCATTATTGGCCTAATAGTAAAACCCAGTTTGTAACCAAATTTTAAGTGAACTGTAACTATTTCCTGAGTTTACAGAGAAAAATCAAGTTTTTGGAGAATTGAATGTAGATTAATTATTTTTTCAATATAAATTACGATTTTGCTTATTGATATTGTTTTACACTATAAAAATTATGCTCTATTATAATAATATATATTAATATATAATATTTATAATTAGTTATTATAACATGTATTATTACGTGTTACTTTATATTATTTTTTATTGTATTAATATATGACATTTTGTGTAATATGCTTAGTTAGTTTTTGACTAAAATTTGATTATAAATTAACAAAATATATAGAAATAAGTAACATAGAAATTTAAATGTAAATGTAAATAAGTAAATATAGAAAAGCTGATTTCTAATAGGTTTATTATATATAACTGCTGTTGACTAAAAGAGTTAGTTTAATATTGCACACAAATAAGGTATATTATGAAACGTTGTCAGAGGTAGGGTTATTTATTGATTTCATAGTATAACTTAAATAGTTAAAGTACTAGAAACTGTTTGAAACAAAAGTGATTTGACAAATGGAATTTGTTTAAAACCAGACAAATATTATTAAGTATCTTAGGAGAAATTATTCTTAAACGATTAGTGGAAGATGACTTATAAAGAGATAATATGGTCTTAACGTGAATAAAGTCACCTTTTTCTACTTAAAGCGCGTAAAATTTAATTGTAAATGTTGTAAATAAAGGACTGGAGTGGAAAGCAAAGTAAATGAGGAAAAAGAACATAATTACTTGTTTGTATTGGCTTTGTAGTCGCCATTACATTTATGTCAGCAATTAGAAAACTCGATAAGGTTACATCATCAGTTATGTTAGTGATAAGCTTGGTGCTTGTGTAGAGCACAAGCTGCCTCGTGGGAAATCTCTATGTCCACCGCAGTGAAGTCTGACTCTGTCACGATTATAAGAATTGCTTTTACTGAAGTCAGCGGTTTTGCGAACTTGAGTACAACATAGACGTATACATGCACATAAAGTATATAAATACAAAGGAATTGGGTCACTGGCAATTGTATATTGATAGCTTATAACTTAGTAAAACAAATCTAACCTATTCTACAAATCTTGGAATTTACTTTTAATCCTTTTTGCATATTTCCAATTGTATAAGTAGGATATACAAATGTTCTGAGATATGCAGTACTTAAGCCAATTTATACTGTTATTTGTGAGAAGCTACTAAATTTGAATTACATTATACATGTAATTTAAAAAATAAAATAAATAAATAAAATTTGTGTAAACGTGCCAAAATTTCTGGTAACAGATATTGATCGAATAGAGAGGGTTCGAAAATTTAAGTATCTAGGAGAGATAATTCAAGAGAATGGCTTGGAAAAATCTGCTACAGAAGAAAGGCTTCATAAGATGAAAAGGGCATATGGTATAACTAAAGATATTTACAATAAAATGTGTGTATCTAAAAATGCGAAAATAAGGCATTACAGTACAGTAATGAAGCTAGAATGCCTATATGCAAGTGAATGTCTAGCACTGAATTATAATTTAGACAAACTAGAAATATTGGAAAAACGAATTACTAGGAAAATATTAGGCCCACGAAAAACTTCAGAAGGTTGGAAATTAAGAAGTAATGTTGAAATATATCAAAGTATAGAAAATATAACAGAAACAATGAGGTAAAGAAAACTATTATTTTTTGGACATTTATATAGAATGGACGACAATAGGTTGACAAAGCAAATCTTCAAATATCTGTGGGGGAAGAAGTCAACATCAAATTGGATTAAAGAAGTCCAAAAGGATTTAGAAAAAAATAATATACATGCAGAAGAAGCAATTGAAGGAGAAGTTTTTCGGGTAAAGGTGTTAAAAATGGAGGGAGTTCAGGGTAGGAGAGAGAAAAACGCAGGTTCAAAGTGGACTGAAGACAGGAAGAAGAGACACAGTGAGAAGATGAAAGAATATTGGAAAAAAGGAAAGAACAAAGAGTAAAAATTTGAAATTGGCATGTGGTCCTTAGATGGCCGATACGAAAAAAAAATTTGTGTAACTGGGATCCTGTTTAATATTTTTTATTTTGTATTAAATACAACTTACTGCGACATATCCGTCCCAGGTATGCGTTGTGTACCTTTTTATTTTTATCTAAGCAATAAAAAAAGTTAAGCAGTAATAGTTTTTTTTTTTTTTTATTGAAACTGGTCTAAAAGACCAACCATCAATTTACATCTAATGTTTGTTATAATTTAAGTTACTTATACAGTCGCCCACTGGTGTACTATATATTACTTTCTAGATTTCTGCACACACTGCACTACACTAATTCAAAAGTTTTAGTTCTCTTCAGCCTTCTCACTGTATTAAGCAGTAATAGTGACAGTAACAAATGTTATTTGCAATCGTCTTAGCTCGTGATACTACAGTTGCATAGAACGTTATTCACGAGAACGTTCTGCATGGTGAATTGTGATTTACTCTTTGTCCTGTTAACTATCGGCTAACTATTGTTACACGTTATCCGAGAACTAAATTTACTTTCACTGTTCGACGAACATCCTTAGTATACAAGTAGCAGTTAACAGATTTGCATTCTTATAATTTAGCTATACCAAGCCTAACTGCAATAATTTTAAGTGAGTCAAGTATACTACAGTTACGTGTTTAATTTTTATTTTAGTAGCACAGAGAATTTTTCAAGAGAGCATCAGCTGTGATGAAAATGAAATAGGGTTAATATTATTTTCTTAGAAACCTGAGACTGTTGAACGAAGTTTTAATAAACCTTTTACACGTCACTTGTTCCGTTTTCTCGGAAATCGAGTTAATCGAAATAACGCTTTGGCAGTATTTAAAATTTATTAACTTTGAATCATTTTTTCTTAATAAAAGGAAAAAGTAATTGATGTTTCTGTAAATGGGACTCAGAAGTATGCTTACGAAGTATTTAACAAAATGTTTTGAAAGCACGCAAAATATTCCGAGTATTATTTTAACCTGTATTATATTAATTAACTTCAGCATTACGGTAAATATAAAAATGTAATATGTATGGTGTAAAATAGAGTAAGATATTTCAATGCGGATCAAACCTACTACTGTCAATTTCAGAGTCAGCACAGAAATTGTTATCAAATACATTGGCTAAACTTTAGAAGGAACGGATTCGATGAAGCATTAATAATACAAGTCGACAATATTACGTAAAACGTACTGAAGCAGACAAGAAATTCTCTGACAGTAAATATACCGTAAATTATACTTTTAGGACTAGGTATATTGGGTGTAGGTGAATGCCTATTTTATATTCCATTACTTTTCTCAACGATATGTCTTCTTCTTCTTCTTCTTCTTCTTCTTCTTCTTCTTCTTCTTCTTCTTCTTCTTCTTCTTCTTCTTCTTCTTCTTCTTCTTCTTCTTCTTCTTCTTCTTCTTCTTCTTCTTCTTCTCCTCCTTCTCCTCCTTCTCCTCCTCCTCCTCCTTCTCCTCCTTCTCCTCCTTCTCCTCCTTCTCCTCCTCCTCCTCCTCCTCCTCCTCCTCCTCCTCCTCCTTCTTCTTCTTCTTCCTTCTTCTTCTTCTTCCTTCTTCTTCTTTTTCTTCTTCTTCTTCTTCTTCTTCTTCTTCTTCTTCTTCTTCTTCTTCTTCTTCTTCTTCTTCTTCTTCTTCTTCTTCTTCTTCTTCTTCTTTAATTTCTCTGTTAGGGCTCTGTCCTGTTCTATAACTACGGTTCTACATGCTGTCATTCCAGCTCTTTCTTGGCCGACCAGTGCTCCTCTTGGTGTATGGTTGGCTATCTCTTGCCTTTTTCACTAGCCTTGTGCCATCCATTCTTGCTATACATTATTTCCATTCCTTTTTCTTTCCGCAATCTAATAATTAATATCTGTTACATTACACGTTTCTCGTATATTATTGTTTGGGGACATATCGTACCTTGTCTTTTCAAGTACCCTCCGTAATATAGTCAAATTATTACGTAATGTGTAATTACACCTTAAAATATTTTAATATAAGAGTAAGAAATTGAAAGATGTACAGTATTTAAAATCGTAATAAATTTATTCAAAATTATTATTATTTTCTTCGTATAAGCTACTGTGGACTACGTTTCGTTCAACTGGTTCCTTCCTTCTCCTCTTCCATATTTCCTTCATTTTGATATAAGTCTCTACCTCCTTTCGTCAGTGTAGATAGAACCTGCCCTCTCCTTGGGATTTTACTAAAAACGTTGGGCATTTTTAAATTTCTTTTCAAGTGGTAAGCGTTCCTCAATGTCTTCTTGAATAATCTGGGGTTTTTTTTTTTAAGTATTAGGCATTTTGAGCTTTCTGATAATACAGTAGCTAAAAAGTTACACTGTTAGTCTGTTAGGATTCATTTTTTGAGTATGTCCGTAGAAAGTAATTCTTCTTTTTCTAATTATGTCTGTGATTTTCTCAAAATGTGTGTACAGATCATTATTGTGGCATTATTGAGGGCACGCTGAATTTAAAATTATATATGTATAAATTATTTATATTGTTTGATCGAACATTATTCAACGTGTGATCCTCTAACGTTTGTTAAATAATTTCCAACAAAAAAACGAGAAACGAGTTATATAAATATTAGAAAAGTAAGGAAGTGAATTGTGATTATAAAACAATTTAAATAATAAGAAAAACAAATAAAAGACGCAGTGACAATAAAACCAATGACTAGACTTTGTTCGGATCGTCTGCGGTCCAAGCTTTGAAAAGTGAGGTCGGCTGGCTGTCGACCTGTTGTGAATCCACAGCAGATCTCTGCATAAATTGAGTTACCAGAGAAAACCCTGTTTTCTTCAGTTGCAAGCTGGGTTTATGCTATAACTGACATGTTATTTTTTTATTCAACTCTACTTTATCTTTTATATATACAGTATTGTTTTGTATTAATAATTTTATATTTCTATCTGTACTTTTACTTTTAAGCCTACTGTCTACTGTTTATGATTGTTTCTTTTAAAACTTTGAAGAATAAGCTTTTGTTAATTTGTTAACGGTGAATATTCAGTGTTTTCACACAGACGGTATTTTGTATATTTTGCATGCAGACTACTACTACAAGTACTACTACTACTACTACTACTACTACTACTACTACTACTACTACTACTACTACTACTACTACTACTATTACTACTACAACTACTACTACTACTATATAATTAAATTTTATCCTTAATTCAGGGAAAAACAGTTATTTATTAAGAGATAAACTTACAACATTCCCAAATTTTTACACAAGGCTTCGTTCAAGTAATGTAGTTATGTGATCATGAAACCCAATTGTTTATTTTAAAGATTATCTAAAAGTACAAATCTTCCTTTTGTTTTATTGTGACATGTCACAGATTAACCCTCATTTAAGCGTGAAATAAACAATGTTGGACTCCTATAATTATTATGTTATGTTATTTAGACGATGTTATGTTAATTAGATGTAATGTTGTTTAGTTATTATTATGTTATTTAGACGATTTAAATAATTAAAGTACATGTTTAGTGGTAGATGTATCCTTATGATATTATTCATTTGTAAGAAACTCGTTGAGTTTCCTGCAGGTCTCCCATGTAATATCTTCAAATAATGTATTTACTTGCCTTATAATATTGCAACAAATTTATTTGCATTTAGCTCAATGGAGATGTTTTATTCTTTATATTTATCTAATTACACTTTCTCAGTGTGAATTTTAAGTAAGAAGTAGTAAAATCTGGATTAATATTGAATTCTCTAAGTAAACGTGATTATTTTTGTTAATATATAAGAATATATTTAAATATAGATGTTTATATTTTATAGCTATTGTAACGCAACAGAAATGCTAGCATTCATGTTACATAAAAACAAGGTTCACAGAATAATCAACAAGTCAATATCTAACCCCATGATAGAGCAAAGATCTAAAAATTACATTTATAATCATAGATAAAAGTAAATAAGGATGCAAGGTAATATTAACAAAAATAACCGAACCTGTAAGATAAACAATAGTTGATGATATATGTTTAGTGGAAAGCAGACAAAAAAATGAAACAACGATTTACTTTATAGTAATAACAAATAAGAATTTTGAGTTAAGAGGTATTATTTTGTGACAACAAATGTTATGATAAAGTTTATGTTATGTTATACCAAATATGTGTTGAGTTAATGAAAGATAATGAAACAAGTTGTATTATTCAATGACTGTTGTAGAATGAAGTGTGAAGCAGCTAATTAATGTTAATAGATTTGAAGTTTCTTATATGTGATCCATAGGTCAACATAAAATTGTTATTAGATATGGAAAAAATAATTGTTTATGTAAATGTTAATAGTTAAGATTTGATTATATGTATGAATTTATGTAAAAGGGGCTATAGATGTGTACCAGTTATAAACACAGGTAGATCCGTTTACAATAAAAGGCCTAACAGCCAAAACTACTATATAAACACTCATAACATAAAGGTTAGATAAATCAATTAATAATAATTAATAAATACGATTTGAAGAGCTAGAAAAAACATTAAATTAATAATAATATATAATAAAATTTATACAAATTATGATAATACCATAATGCCATGATATCGATTAATAACATTTAATATCGAAAGTGTATTAAATATAAAAAAGGAAAAAAAACGGCTTATATAAAAAAACCAGCAGAATATGTGTAGAAAATAATAAACCAACTATCGGTAAAGTTACATTCCGATAGGATAGCAAATTGATAAGAAATAGACAAAAAATATATGAAATAAATACTATATTCAAGATATGCGGAAGGAAGAAGTCATGTGTTGCTAGGGACGACAGAAGAAGAGGAAGTTGTTGACTTAACAATAATTGCTTTGATGAACTGAATGTGATGAGATTAAAAACCCAAGAAATGTCTATTTAATCGGAATATTCTAAATTATCAGACACTATTATAAAATACAAAATCCTAATGATAATGTTTATGACTTTCACCAGTATAGTTTAACCAAATAATACTACAGAATGAATTCACAATAGAAAACAAATAACTGGATTATACAAGGAAGGACTTGAACTGTTCCATATACGAGAGGAATTGATGATACATTAAAACAAATAAAAAGAGTCAAAAGTATCACAAATAATAATATACACTACACCAGAATTTATAACCTTTCAAAAAACACGGAACAACACTAATTGCTTCAACCGAGGGAAGAACGTATTTGGGTCCTGTCGTTGCAGAAGAAGAATCCATCGGGCTGTAAACCAATCTAGAAAGCTGTAATTCCGAAGTGGACAGGAGAAGAATTACTTTTTATTAAACCGAAGAAAGAAAACCGTACTGCATAATCGTCCAGAACAGTAAATTTATCAATCAACCGCCTACACGATTTGCTTCGTTCTAGTCTGGTAAATTATTATAATATTAATCATACTAACTACACAACACTACAAATTTGTAAATCTTGCATTCTTATTTATGTATTTTTAATCTTCCCCACAGTTACAAGAACCTTCACACCCTGAATTAAATTAATTACAAATTAAAACACACTATATAACTAAATTTAAATAAAGTATCAGAATAATCAACAATCGATTCATACAATCTATAGCCCAAGCATATGTTAATTAACATGTTCTAATTAGAACATATATTATCCAATGTTAAAGAAGTAAACAAATAAAGGACCTTTATATATTGGCAAAATCTTGTTATTTGGAGTATGGTTAATGAGCTAGGAATAAAAAAGTAACTGAAAAAGTATAGAATAATTGGTTAACATAAACATTGAATAACCTATAAGTTTCGTTGAGCCCATACTACAGCGCTTATAGCGGAATTATCTGGCACCAAAGAGAGAGCGTAAAAATACAAAACTAGACAGAATTCTCTTCAAGGTATAATAGGGTTGAGCGGAAATATAAAATAACTCATTAATTATTTAAGTTGCAGGTACACAAACACTGATAGTTTTTAGAGAGCTAAGTTAATATTAATTAATTATATCAATACATCCCACAACTCCAAATATCTCCGAGATTTACATAATTAAAATAATTCAAAACACATTGGCATAGTTGTATTAACAAATTGACAAACCCAACAGTGGGGTTTTAAGGAGAGGAAACCCGTGCAGGTACAAATTGGCTTCCATCGCGTGGCTTGAACAGTAGCGGCAACACCACGGGTAGGTACAAATTGGCGCCCAACGTGGGGCAGCAATAACGAGGATCCCGCGACCGTAAGAAACCCGTAAGGCGGTTACTTACAATATCTATTTATATTTAGATATATAAGAATATCTAAAATTATAAACCTTCCATGATTTATTATTAACGTTATAGTTATTTTTGCTTTACCTCATTGCAGGTTTTCTTGTCATTTAGATGTACCTAATAATACTATCGCCTTGTGCACAGCAAGAAACAATGATTAAAACCTTCATTAATATTATTGAATCCTAAGAGAAATTAACTATATGTAACAAGTCACGAAATAATTTAACCCTTTCTAGTGTACAGCGCAAAAACACTTTGTTGCGATTTGTTTTGCTTAGGAATTAAAGGCTAAATTTCTTGGGGAGATACAACATGAATTAGAAATTCCCAACGGGCAACGGCCCTTCAGCACAATGCATATTGGCAGTTTTGTTACATAAACAATTGGGCAGAGTCAGATTCATAATACTATACCCACTTAATAAGCGACTTCTTTCAATTAGGATACAATATTTTACGTAATTTACATGAAAATATATTCAAATTCTTTGCAATATACACATAAACGTTTTAATTTCGTATTTTATTAATCACGTTCTACCATAGAATATACGGTTTCCTGGTACACTGAAAATCTATTTGTCAACAGACAATCAAGAACCTTGGCTGTGAAAGTTTGTCGTCTATCAAAAACTGTGTATTAGAAACACTGATTTGTTATTTTCATTTGTAACACATGAATGCCCTATAAATTAGATAATTACCAATATATTATAAATATTCCGCATTAAAGATTTGTTGTTCAACGAATAATTTAAACATCCATTATCAACAATTTCAAAAAAAATACTGATTACATTTGAAATTATAAATTCAATTGAAAAAGAATATCCATAAATATAACGGGTCGGCAAGAGAGTCTAGATCAATTATAGATTATATAATATTTAATAAGAAGCGAAGAAGCTAGTATCACAAGTTGAAGATACAAGAGCCTGCAGGGGGTATAACATTTTTTCAGATCATTTTCTTTTGACATCAAATATAGAGTTACATAAGAGATGGAAAAAGCAAAATAATTTTGATCGACAGCAACAAAATAATGAAATAGTCTTTAAAGTTTATGGATTCGAGGATGAAAGGACCAGAAATCTTTATCAGAACAGAATAAATCAATGCATTGCAGTAATACGTACTAGTTAAGATATAGATGTGGAATGGAGTAATATCAAGAAAATAATAATACAAGCAGCTAAGGAAGCAATAGGCTGCAAAAAGAAAATATAGACGGAGGAAGGGTCTAAGAATTTGGACAGAAGAAATAGATACTGCGGTAAAGAGAAAAAATGATAGGTTTAGAAGATGTATATCACATCCAACAGAAGAGTCAAGAGAAGCATACCAGAGAATAAGTAATGAAACAAAGAAAATTATTAAACAAGCTCATCAAGACTCATGGGAACGCTTCTTAGCCACTATGGAACAAGATTTATCTGGTAGACACTGTGGCATATAAAGTAATGAAAACATTGAATAGGTCTGAAAAAGAAAAGATTCGTCTTAACATGATTGAGGAAAATGAATGGACAAACCATTATAGAAAGTTATATTTAGACAGCGCAAGAGAAAATGATAAGGAATATGTAAATAAACTCAGTGGAAAAGGTCTAGATGAGTTAACTATAGAAGAACTCCAACAAGCAATGAATGGAATAAAAAGTAGAAAGGCACCAAGGCTTAACGGAATACATGCTGAGTTAATAAAATATAGTGGCACATTATTTCATTTACGAATTCTCCATTATCTAAATAACATATAGATGGAAACATAATTCCGAAAGAATGGAGGCGGGCAGAAGTGATATCGTTATATTAAAAAGGAGACAGAACAGATGCTAATAATAACAGCAAGCCAGCCACGGATGACGGATATCAGGCATGCGGTTCAATTGTTCACACCATGTCCTTCTGTGGTCTTCAATCTTCTGGTGCAACGATACAATGTTTAATTCGCGTCTAATATCCTCGTTCCTTTTCCGATCAAGGAGAGAACAACTCTCCTCTTAGAAATTTCATTTCAGCTGCCTGAATCCGCTATACGTACTTCCCCCTCTCTGAATCCTCTGCATGTCAATTATTAATAGCTGAAATATCTGAGTGTCGAATATTCTTTAAAGACGATTTGTTAGCAGTACCTATCTTCTCAGTAAAATAAAAAAATTAAACCTGTGTGTTACTAATTCATAGGTTTACTACTACACTTTGGGATGACAGTTGGTCTTTAAAATTCTTTTCACTAGGAATAATTATGTTACAATTTATCTGTTATTTTTACGGTAACATTGCAACGATTACAGATTTGAAACGCAATGCCAATCTTTCATCTAACGTAAAATCAAATTCTTACTAATGAAGCCAATATGAATAAAAACGTTATTAAAGAACAAGAAAAATATTGTTATTTTTGGTTTCGATAAATTTGAAAAAAATTTCAACTTTGAATTTTATGTTGTTAATAAACCAATATTCATTACAAGTACTGTACTTATGCGTGTGCTACTTGAATGTCGGTATTTTCGCAAGAAATACAAAATATGTGTACAATACAAGACCGTATTACTATGTAAATATTTTTCTGCCTCTTATAAAATTTGATTATGGTCAGTAAATTTACTTAAAATTAGTTACTCACAATTACTTACACTTTCAATAAGCAAAAACATTGTACATAATAGTCTTCTTAATAAATGATATCACTGTGTTCAACATTTGTACAGAATTGTCAAACACTGTACCTTGTTATGCAATTGCCACACTGTCACTGCAAATAATAAACACCACCCAGTTACAAATACTAACAGTTATTCACATTTCTAACTCTACACTAAATGCTGCTGCTTATAACAAGCAAAGAATTACAAACTCAATTTTGTTCTTATTGTTTGGATTCGCCGAACTGAACTAATGGCGCAGGCGTGTTGTTACTTAATTATCTGTAAGATAAGGCAGTTGTGCCCAGATGCTTTTATTTGCGGCCAGATGTAAATAGAGTAATCAATCGGCATTTGAAATTGCGACGTTCACAAAGTAGGCCTATATGCGTATACTCGGTATTTTACGCGTACACTGCATATTTCTTGTCGTTTTTAACATTATTACTCTTAACCCAAAAGATATTAAATTAGTTTTCTTAATTCTAAGATCCGAAACAATTGCAATTTGTTCTTCTTCACTTGGGGCTGTAGAAGCTGATATTCATTACACTCCTCTTTCTATACTACACCGTTCCTACTTTTCAATATAATTATTATAATGGTACTATCTTACTGTAATGATGATGTATGTTCGTGGGGTTTTACTATAACAAAATCAGTGAAAATACATCGTAATTGCAGTTACTCAATTGATAGCATAAAAAGCGTTGTAAGGAAATACAGTATATTGGAAATACACTATAACCGACTATACAAATAGTTTTATACTTCACCAACTAATATATTTTATGCACTATAAGCTCTAGTAGTTATCATTCGTTTTACCGTGACGAAATCCAATTTGTGCTGGCGTTTATGCTGTGCATTCATGAGCAACTCTCACTCCTCGTCATTTAGTTGTGTAACACGTTTACGTGTCTCAGGGAAATCTCATTCTTCAAGTGTGTGACCGCAATCTATGGAGGTGGATACGTGTTTCAATTATATTACAGTAACAAATTGTCTGCTCCGGATACATGTTACCGTCCCCACACTATCCTTTAACGCTTTATGTCTGTTCTCGAACTAACAACTATACATAACTGAATGTACTTGCGATCTCTTCTCCAACATAATATAGTGTTGTGTTTCTATATGACGTTATTATTTTTTCTAATCGAAACGGTACGCATAATGCATCACAATATTTACCTATTATACCTTATAAGAACAACATTACTAGAAGCGTAAATGTTTTAAACGAAAATTATTTCTCTCTCTCTCTTACACACACACACACACACACACACACACACACACACACACACACACACACACACACACACACACACACACACACACACACACACACACACACACACACACACACACACACACACACACACACACACACACACACACACACACACACACACACACACACACACACACACACACACACACACACACACACACACACACACACACACACACACACACACACACACACACACACACACACACACATTAAAGGATATTCACATGTTTTTGACCATTTAATGTGCGGGTCATTTTCAAATATTTTAACGTAAGACAAAAAATAAAATAAAATGTTTAATTCTATGTTTTGAGAATGTTTTAACAAACTTGTTAAAAATTCAGTTAAAATTTTTGAATTAACCTGCACCAAAACATTCGACTATTTCCTTACAGCTACATTTAAGTTTTAATTGCAGCCTTGTTTGTCTAGTTGTAATTTATAACTTGACATCGTGTTAGTTATAGTGTTTCCACTGTACAACATGACGATCCGTGCGACCGCCGTATTATTAGTTTCAGAACTTGGACAGGACGTCCAATAGTGGAAATAGAGGCACTTCGTAGAAGGGTAGCCTCAGTTGCAATTGATTTAGAGAACCGGCACCAGTCGGATGATGAAAAACTACTGTAACCAAACAGTGCTGTTGCAGAGACAGGAACGATGCCGACGGAAAGCAGAAGAAGCAGAAAAACAATAGGATGAGAAACTCCGACAGAAAGCGGAAGAAGCAGAAAAACGACAAAGAGAAGAACGACGGCAGGAAGCAGAAGAAGCGGCAAGATGTGAAACGCAGGGAATGAAAAAGGAGAGGCAGAAAAGCGACAACCACAGACTCTTGTCGAGTCGGAGGAACTACGAGACGACAAACGGAAGCGTGAAACAAAAGACATAAAAACACTGATTCAGATGGAAAAGCAATTGAAAGAATATTATACTGGAGAATAGGGTCTTCTAGAGTGACTTGATTTCATTACACGGTGATATTGTAAAACACCCCACTCTTACCGTGTGTATTTCAATATTTAATATTTAATGTTTGTGTAATTGGAATTTTTATCGAACGTAAATTGTGTCGTTCGGAAGCGTCTGCTAGCCTGCGTGCCTTACCTGTCCCTTCTCGCACTTTTGTAACTCCCGATAGGCGCCAAATTGTTTTACGAGAAAATAATTAAAACTTTTTACCTGTATGGTTTGACAGTACACTAGTGAAAATTTGAATCGTTCGCCGACTGGCATGAAACTGATTCTCGTTTGAGTGGGGGAAAACGTGTTGCTAACTTGAATAATGTTGGTTATGTTGACTCACTGCTATTAAACAAAACATACATAATATTCTTTATAAATAAATACTGGACAGTTATTCTCGGTACGCACTTTTTTATTTAGGCTCTGAATTATTAGTTCTTGTTAACGCTTTATACAAAATAATAATTGATATAATAATTTTAGCCTCGGCAAAATATAGTCGCTCAGTCAGCGGATTGCTGGGTTGGCAGTACAATGTTTCTATTAGATGCAAAACAGCGTTGGTTATTATTTACAAAATTAAATCTGCCTATAGAGTCCTTTTAAGTACGATACAGAAGTTTTTACAACAAGATAACAAATTAGAACATATCATTTAAAGTTTGTGATCATTAAAATTAGACAAGGTTTGCTATAAATTAAATATTGTGGTGTTGAAGTGTGACAGTGTCGTTGTGTAACGTAGGGTATCATGTGTTCATTCAATGTTTACAAAGTTATTTCTTTATTTTATCAATCCTTGAAAATATATTCAGTGATAGTGAGAGTTTTATTATATAGTTAGAATTTTTGAAAGAGAATTTGTTTTATAATAATCAAATAAATTCAGCAATACTCAACGTTAGTAGATATGATGGGTATTGTCAGTCGTCCATGGAAAGTAATGGGTCGATGTTGATTCTTCCTACTTCAGTCTTGGGCTCAAAAATTGGTTGTTATCTTCTTCAAGTCGAATTACAGGTATTGTCCGGTCATCTGGATTAATTCCGAGCTGGTCCCTGGATGTAGATTAGTTGTAATGGCCTCTCATCTGTTGTCCTGGTACTCCTTCTCAAAATTGTGGGCACTTATACTGTTTTTCTGTTAAAAATTTGGCGTCTCTCCAGTTTAGCGTCACTACATAAAGTATTGTTCCTAACTGAAATTAGTCAATATTCGGTTGTTGTCATGGTTACTCAAAGTTTTTGATTGGCTGAAATTGGCTAAAGAGTATTGTTAGGGTATTTGAATTTTTATTTAAACTGGTTACAGATTTTTCTAAATGTAATTGATCTTCAGTACTCTTTTTTAGTAGTAAATATTATCACCACTGTTCATATTTTGGCTCAAGGATTAATTTGACATCCAATATTATAGTGTTCACTTAGGTATCAACATTTTGACAGTTTTGTGAATTTTATTTAATTATACTGTTTTCTTAATTTACATTATTATTATAATATTTCTGCCTTAACATGATTGTCTATTTGTATTTCATAGTTTATGTGGTTTAGTCTTTCTAATGTCAGTGTTTAATTCTATAAATTGAAGTTTTTTTGTAGTTGACAGTTGGGAATTTGCTTAGGCTTAAACAGCAATTGACTATTTTTCTTTAATTACTGATATTACATTTTATTCTCCTTGTAATGGGTCCTGATTGTTTTAATACAAGATTCTGTTCATTTGTTCAATGTTTAAGTCGGTTCTTGTAATTATGTGTAATTTCATTGTTTCCCTATATTAATTTGTCTACTGTCATAACTCATTTTTAGTGTCATCGTATCTGAATGTATTGTTTGTTTCTTGTTTACTGGTTTCTGTTGGTTTTAAAATCTTATTTCTTACAACATATAACATAACATCTAATGGTTTTAACAATTCCCATAGCTATAATTCTTATCATTTAAACATAATTATTTGGAACATAAACCTTAGTCATTAAAACATAATTCTTATTCATTTAACACATACTTATTTGGAATATATTATCCACTCATACTCTTCAGTGAGTAATAATTATTTTATAGTGTCATCAAAGGAAAACAAACATATAAACATTGATTAATCTTTTAGATCGTAATAGAAAATCCTTACCACTATACTTATTTGACCTTGTGTCATTAATTATGTAACCTTATCCTATTTCACTACCTCTTACTAAATTATATAATGATTATTAATTGTTTTTATAATTTAATCTTATAGAAACTCTCTATATGGTGATTCAACACACTAATAGTCTATGTTTCTTAACTTAAAACTATGAATTGTCCCTTAGGCCTACAATATTAATTAACACACATTTAAAAACCATAGTAATTAGTGATTACTAATACTAACTTAAGTTTAATAATATTAGTTTGTGTAGTTACATTTTGGGTGTCCACTCATATTGGCATTTCCACTATCACAGTCCTTCCTGTGTTTGGTCAATATTAGATTTCACTCACACATAACTTATCACTTATAATTTAGTTTATTCACTTATAAACTTTGGACACTGCTTTATCAGTGTTTTTGTCACTTTTTAATGGGGTTTTATTCTCACTTTGGGGTATTAGCACTAACACCTTACACTCAATCTTCTTTTAGTGTTACTGGTGGGTTAATATTATTGTATTGCTTACTAAAAAATTCTCTTTCTTACATCTATTTAGAAAATGTTCACCATCATTACAATTTACTACTCTCACTCTATTGTGTTTTATTGTACCACTGATATGTTAGTATTGTGCTAATGTGATTTGTCCTAGTTTACTCTATCTGTTTGGGTTATTGTGCCCTTCTATATCTTAAGTACTTAATAATTAGTATTTCTAACTTGTCTGTCCTTACAATTATTAATATTATATACAATTTTCATTAGTGAGTCTATTTCTTTGGTTTAACACAAGTTTTGTATTCCTTCTTGGTTCACTTTATTTTGTCATACTTTATACGTCACTTCCTTAGTGTTGTGGCTGATTGTATCATTACACTTCCATGTTAATTGTTTGTTAGTCACTATCCTTCTTATTTACACACTTATGTTGGTGCGGTGGCTAGTTCTAGTCCATTTGCAGTTGTCATTATTTATGTTATTCTTGGTCCTTTGGGGCTAGTTCTACTCTCTCACTTACCACCTATTGGGCTATTCAGGTTAAATCGCCTTATTTCTGTATTTACCATTTTGGTTTGTTTGTTTGTTACTACTTTATAAATATAAGTTACTGTTCTGACTACCTTGATATATCTGATCGTTTTATTATTCTGATTCACCCATCCTTCAATTCTAATTCATCCCTTTTTATATCTAGTGTTAATGATTAAATAATTTAACTTGTCATGTTTTCTTCATTATAGTTAGGTGAAGATATGTACCATTACAATATCAATCAACTAAAGGTAAGATTATCTGCAGTAAAAGACAATTGCAAATAGAAAATAGAAAAAAACAGAAGTTAAAGAATGAATAAATGCTGTATGCTGTAAAGAAAAATGAATAAAAATGAATGTAAGAGATGCTGTATGCTATAAACATGCTGGATGACTAGACAATACCAGTAGTAATGACAGAAGAGTACATTGAAAATAAGGTATTACAGCAAGTGGCTTTGACTGCATTTGGGCCAGTTCACGTCAAGACCCCAGCACTTGATGGAAGCACTCACTGGGCGACGTATCTTTGGCAATTTAAAGCCGCTGCTTGTGCAAATCATTGAACGGAGAAAGAGAACGCAATTTCAGTTGTCCTCTCTTTCATAAAACTCACCGGAGAGTTATTACAGACAGTGCTACGTGATAGCTAGAACACCTATGTTTTAGAATTTATAAAAGCTTTAGAATTACGATACAGTAATAAACATTTGCGAGATGTGTACTGCACTCACTTAAGAGGAATGCGACAGCATTCTGGGACTAATTAGACTAGCCTATGCGAAAGCACAAATGCTTCTTGAATGCCACTTTCGATGTAGAGTTTTACTGATGATCTTAGAGATACTGAACTACAGCAAGTGTCACGAATGTTAAGACGCCAGAATACAGGACACCCTTGTACATGCTCTACAATTTGAGGCCACCAAGTCAGCATCTGGTTGGAAAAATCATAAATTGCGCTCATTAAAGGATCGGGACGACACAGACCGAATACCGTTAGACAGATCGACAAACGTCTGGAATGGGTGGCTGGTACAATCTCGAGTGTGAAGAGTTGCGTAGGCACCGTTGTTAATTTATCGCCTCAACATAAACCCCTCCTTAAGACTCCTTCCCGGACTGGCAAACTGTCATGTGTTCATTGTTTACGTTTGACTCTTGAAAGTTCTCTGTCCAGTTCCAGAACACTTTATCCATCACTCGCAAACGCCTTTTCTTTGATTCCATTTCGCTTTCCCAGCCCGCTTCCAACCTGTTAGGTGATGTTCTCTTAACAACAAGCGTCTGGTCCCGTAACAAGCGTCATTCCATCTTTTTAATGCTACTTTGCAGTTATTTTTGAGACTCATTCATAAATTCTTATTGTTTAATCGTGTTTGAGTAAAGAACATTACGATTAAAGCAACATTGATAAATATTGATTTACCAGAATTAAGGTAACAGTATACACTATTGTACACTCCATAAATAATAAAGGTCTCAATATACAGACGAAGACAATCTTTTACTTAGAAAAGTGTCAAATATTTTACCAGATAAAAACATATTTTTTGTGTTTAATCCGTTCTGAAAAATACCGTGCCTCAAACGTTTTATATGAAAATTTAACTGGAAGGATGGTAAAATATGGCAATAAAAGGCTAAAAACCTATAATAAAAAAACCGAATCAAATTGTACAAAGCTTGTACTATTCCGTAAAACAATATTACTTTTAATGGAGCAACGCTGTGATAGTGTTGAGAAAAAAGATAACAAATTTACAATACTATCTGTTTTGGTGTACAAATACCATTTGGTGTACAATTGGAACAAATGTCAGTAATTATAAAGCTGTGCCAGTAAACGGTATTCCAACTGCAACACAATATTTTACCAATAATAAAACTCAGAAATAAAATTACATTTCACAAATAAATTAAATATTCATGACACGGATGGCAGGGAAATAGTAATATTAACAACGCTTTTAAATTAGCTGTTTAATTGAGTAGACAGATAGGCATTGCCAATTTTAAATCAATTTATTGTGCAATGTTTGTGTGAGTTTGAGTTTAGAAACTTCAGTTAGAATTTAATTTGTTTGCAACATTTGTATACTCATTGGTGGTAAAAACATTCTGTTTGTTTACACATTTTTCTCTTTTTTATCGGATGGTTGGTGTATTTATCAGATTTTCAGTAAATTAAAAAAAAAGCTCCTTTAAACGTTGAGCATTATGTAACGTACTGGTAAAGTTAAAAAGACTTGATTAGTCATCATTGGTTTATTTTTTATAGCACAGCGTCGACTACAGCAAAAATCTATTGCCACCTTCAGGCAAATCATTCGAAAACTCAAAAGTAGGTAACATTTTCAATGTTTTCAAAGATAATGGGTTCAAAGAAGTTATACATGACTGTATTGTTAACAGTAATTAATCTTATAGCCAAGTTATAAAGCCTTGGATCTAAATTTATGAAAATTTGCCAAATATAAGAAAATGTTATAAGATTACTCAACATTTTTAATCTCTAGCAGCGACGGCTCTTGATAAGGTTGCAAGGTTGCACAACGCATAGATAATGATGGCTTCTCAGTATTAAACTGCAATGATTTCATAATTATAAAATAACAATTTTCTTAAGTTTCAAACTACTGTATTTTGGGTAAAGAACTTTAGGTCTACAGATTTTGGGTTTAATATTGCACAATAAACTCTCGTCTGTTATGTCGCTCTGTTAAGTCACAACGCTTCTGATGAGTTTTCAGTTCCAAAAAAACTTTGGTTTGTGACGTCATTTATGGAAATTTTCCACTGGCAAGCCAACATGTGTACCAACTGTCATAACATGCGAAGAAAACTCTTAATGAGGTTTGCGGTCCAAGTGCCTCCTTCCAATACGTGTCTTGTATAAGATCGTTAGACATTAGCACGCACAATATACTATTGACTTTTCCTGTCCTGTCTTTATGTCTACATGCAGCCAGTATCCATGTGGCTGAATCATTACAAATCTTATTTCAGGATTGGTACAAAAGAAGGTAGATTTAGATTTATTGTATCTAAATACAAAAGAAAGTACTATTGCACAACAGCACAAGTTATATATATTTTTGTATATTTACAAAATTTATAAGAAATATTAGGTACCTGAAAAATAAAACACGGAAGGGTAACCGAATGAAATTTTACGAACCTATGGCTGTCCCTACATTTCTGTTTGGTCATGGACTCTAGGTAAAAAGGGACGTACAGAGAATTCAGGCAGATGAAACGAAATTTCTAAGAGGGACCAAAGAATGTTTTCTTCTGGATCGGAAAATAAACGAGGATACTAGACCTGAATTAAACATTGTATCATTGCACCAGAGGATTGAAGACCACAGAAGAAATAGTGTGAACAATTGAACCGCATGACTGATATCCGTCTTGTGTTATCACCCTACTGGGAAGAGAGATGCCAGTAGACCGGCGAGGAGATAGGTTCAGGAACAGGTCTAGGGTCTAATCCATGGAGTGGTGATGTTGATGATGATGATGACATTTATATACTTACAAGCCTAATGCTTGTGTACTTACAGGCATTTATAAAAGTTATTTTATGAGTACATAAATTATGGCACATTTATAAAGATTAGTATAAGTGATATCCCTGTATTAATGTCTCCGTTTAGGGTCACAATTGCGCACCATCATGAGAAATGTAATAACTGACAATTCTCCCATATCATAAAAATTTCAACTACGTATTGTTGACACCAAAACCGCCATTGATCTCTAGTCTGATTGAATCAAAATAATTATAAAATAAATGTAATTAGTATTAAAAACTTGCTGAAAGATTTTCTTTTGACAAAAAATAGTATTGATTAGTTTTCCACAAGTTGATGGAATTATTATTATAGTTAATTTTTAGTTTTTTGAGTATTTAATGATGTAATAGTAATGTAAGATTTGTACTTTACGTAGTTTTATAAAACTTGTACTTTAAGTATTTTAAAACCTTCTATAAATTCTATGGAATTTTTTGTTTATTGCTACGATATCCACTTATATCGTACCAATACTTGATACGATCGTTGGGTTACTTGATAGGCCCAATTGGTAGTAGGATGTTGTAGTGGGCACTGAAAAAGAACCTCAACAGTAACTAAAGGCTTTCAGTAAACAAAAGTGAAATGAATGGAGTCCACCTCGAGGTAAAGAGGTCTGTAGGTCTATGGAAATCGTACTATATAATACTGAAATATCCAGATCGGGGATTTAGCTCGGTATTTTGAATTTACTATACTTCTCCCATGTTAAGAAAATGGCCTATAGGCTAGCCTAAGAAAATCTATTAAATACATAGTAGGATATCCGAAGACCACGTTTTTTGGTGGAAGAAATGTTATTTTTAGCACGAAATTGATATTCTGCCCTTCAGGACATGTTTTGGATTTGTAGAAAACATCAATGCGATTATGAACACGTTTTAGCAAAACATGAGAGCCTATGCAGAACGTTCTCCATGAAACAGCAGTTTTAAGTTGCAAGTGGCTGCATTTCAAGCTCTAAAATACGCGTAACACTGATCATGTATAGAATTCATAACAGAAATGTATATTGAATGATATAAAAATGATCAACAAAGAAACAATGTACCAAACAAAAATTCAAACCAAGTACGGATCTGTTCAACTATTAGGAAAAATATACTAAAGATGTGTAAGTAGTTTATACTAAAAATGTATAAGTACTTTTCAGACGTAGTTTAAGTTTCACTGTAACGCCAATAATCAAGTTTAATATTTCACTCATTTGAGTTCGAAACATACGCAAGTTTACAGAACAGTCTGATTTTAGTCTTCAGTAGTAAGCAGAACTTGCATTTACTAGCCTTGCTGCCGCTAATTCATTTGAATTTATATTCTGCTTACTGAGAGTTTAGACATGTACAAAGAAAAAAATAATTATGTTTAGCTAATGTTAATTTGAATATGATTAGCAGAAACTTTTTGGAACGAAAACACACATTAGAAATCATATACATTAAATAAAATTTATAACTAAAAAAATAAGCCACAAAGATAAAAGGAAACATCTGAAATAACACAGGATGAAAATGTATCATAATTACCATTGCTTCTGATAGTTCCTTACTTTAAGCGTAATGATGAACGTGTGTGTGTGTGTGTGTGTGTGTGTGTGTGTGTGTAGACTAGAAATGATTTACGCTGTAGACTTAGACATAAAAGCGCTGCATTACTATAGATGAGATGTTTATACGATTGATCAAATATTTTGTCCCGTCACTACTCTCACCAGTTCGTAAAGTGGGGTTACAGCCAAGTAACGTTTCAGTTTTTTTTATCACACTGTTCAGATTTCTTTATCTATGCATTGCTCCATGAAATTTTTTTTTCTGCTTTTTGATAATGATGATCTGCCAACGTACTTGATTCTGCGAAGTAAGTCGACTTATTTACTTACATGTAGTAATAAGTATTTTTTATTGTTGTATTGGAGTGTTAGTGGTCTCAAATATTTCTACTAGTAATTTTGTACAAACCACTATGTTATCTTTGGTACTGACGAGCGCTTCAAAAGCCAACCTTGGTAAATGACCTGAAGATGGTTTGACCGCTCGTCAATACCAAAGATAACATAGTGGTTTGTACAAAATTACTAGTAGTAATAAGTATTTCTTTAACTCTTTTGTATCTACTAGACTCTCTGACACTATGGTGATAGAATAGTATTATTTATGTTTTAAAGTTAGTTGCTACTAATTACGGGTGCCAGTTTCTGAGGCACTACTTTATAAATTAAAGCAGTAATGGTTAACGACCGTTTTTAAAATTTTATTTAAACTGAATAATAGTCCATTACATTTATCAATACGATAAGCTGCTGGATAATAAACTACGGTTTGGCACGTTAACCGTTACGAGAAACGTTCATTTTTAAATTGTGTAAAAGAATTATTTGTATTAATTGTGTTTGCGTGTTAATTGTATTAATTATTACAAAAGTACGCGCCATAGTATATGCCATCGAGCATAATACATGACATACATAGTACATGGATTTCTGCTGTCGCATTAGATTGTGACGTAATCCCGCCGTTTACCGTAAACACCAGCTTGACGAGTCTGCTGTTTGCAGTTTATTATGACTCCTTTCTTATAAAAAATAAACGAAGATGTAAAAAATAATATTCCTTCAGATGTAATCAAAACTGCGTTAATAATATTTGCGCAAGTTAAGAAGAGCATCATATTTTGTATGTTAAAATGCATAAAACTGTCTGAAGTCCCGTTCGCATGTGTACAAAGTATATATCTCTCGCGGAACTAAATTATCCAAAATCTGGTCGGTTTCATATTTCGCGTTACTAAACAGTATAGACTAGTAAAAAGGAAATATGTATTGTATTAGGCACTGTAATATTTTCAGCTCAATCTGTCATTCTCGCATAAAGTGACATAATTTATTATAAAACGCCTGATAGTTTTATCATAGGTATTATTGAGGGACGAATGTATAAGATATTTTGAGAAGCAAGCTTTTGGGGAGGGACAGAGTAGTCTATGGGAAGAAGAAACTTGTCATCTAAAAAAATTCTTCCTTGAAAAGAAATTAGATTTACCTTTGAATGTAATCTATTTCTCATATTACTTTATGGAAATTTCTATTATTTTGAAAAAGTAGACTAAGCTTACCGCGGAAAAAATAAAATTAACTTCTCCTCAATTGATTGTAGAAGGTGTTTTTACAATATCTGACTGGTAATCTCTTTTGTTTTCTCCTATAATTTGCCTTTTATATCTACAACGTTCTGTAAATGATTGATTGTTCTATTTTATTATTTTGTTCAAGATTTGTTTAATTAAAGATTATTTTATAAAATTTATAAAATTGTACAATTACGAATTCTGTAAAATCTTCAAAAAGTCAATGTGATAAGGTAACTTGTGTGTCAATGTAAATATCAAATAGGCATAGTAAAACAACCGGTACCTTTAATCTTTACCATTATCTATGTAACGTAATTTGGTACTCGATGCTGAACAAACAAGCATGTTTGTAAAACATGTTATAGAATTTAATAATGATTTGTGTTTCCTGTTTATTAAGTATATAATATGAAATGGTATTTTTTATTGTGTGTGTCTTTGTACTCCATATTACGGTCGGTGTACAAATCTAGTAACAGTTCTATTCAACCTGCTCACTGTTCAACACGTTCCATGTCGGGATAATATAGTTCGCTTCCTGATGAGAAGAGCTTTACTTGGTTGGGATACAAATTGAATGAAACGTGTCTAGAATCAGTACCCAACTACAACCACAGTCAGTAAATCTTAAACGTGCTCCGACTGCACAACCAGTGGTAAACTCAAAAACGTCTCGCTTAATCTTCAAGTAAAAGTTCATGCCTTTTTAATTAACGTTCACACATATGTTAATAAGCCAACAAAGAAATATCGTATTGTCTTATCGTAATGAACCCGTTATCATATTCATATTTGTTGCAGTTCTTTCGATTAGCGCATGAGAGAGCCAGTGTGGATCACACACATAAAAACGTGAAAATGTAGAAAATATTATATTTTTGTGTATAACAGAATTAATAAAAATTTGTTATTGATATTATTAAGCAATTTATTTTTGAACGTTTAGTTAACACTTAATAATCGTCTTGTTCACAACGTTAGTTTAGACTGGGTTATTTTTACTTTGCCTACAGTGCAACACTTCAGGATCGCATGCATTTAGTTCGTATAAAAAATTCTGTGCTTCTATTTAATACCAATCTTATTACAAAAGTAGTGAGATTCTGTGGGAAATGTTGCCCTTACTAAGGGTTAACATAATAATTTCAGAAAGACTAGAACGCGTTTAAAAATTTGTTATTCTTGAACGTATTCAAAACGACGTAATTGGCATTGCCTTATACTGCATGAAAACACAAAGGTCTGTTAAAACACCGATTGTATTTACAAATTTTTGTGACGTTTATGTTGCCTTAGTGACAAAGACAACAATGTAAGTCTAATACTTGTAAGAAAAAAAATATTTAGAGTCACATCATCAACTCATCAACATGACATTCCAAAGATTTTGCTCTAATTGCCTGATCCAGAAGTCTGTTCCTCGCTTATTTCCATTCAGGTTATATTTCAGTGTTGCTACTAACAACCTATCAACTAACATTCGGGTCAGATTTTGAGACCACTTTCTCCTTTGCCCCGTAGTTACCTGACTCACAGACTGGATTCCTACTGTTCTCTCATTTCCTTGTTTATTAGCTGTCTAGGGGGGTTTTATACGTACTATTTGTGATTTATGTCAGTTCCTGAAAAACCCTGCCTAAATCTGGGCACTTCTCAAAAACTGAATTTTATGATTAGTGTAAAAAATTGAAACATCTAAAGTTTTTTAAAACTTTATGCTCGTGTCCTTCCTGGATTTAGTCATCAGATTACTTAATGGACGTCACTTCTATTTCTAGTAATAAGATTTTTTTCTTACATTTAAAATTGTGCTGCTGTATTGAATAAAAATAACAATAATATTAAGAATAACTTAGCTTACACTGATTGAGTGGTCGCTGAGCACTTTCTAGAACATTTTAATAATATTTAAATTTAATAAGTAAGCAATTTGTTTAGTTCTATAGATGCTTCCTATTTTCCTGACGATTGTTTTGCCAGTTAAGACAGCTACAGAGGTTGAATTTGAACTGAAGGAATGAAATACATGTTAGTTTTTTACTTTCTATCACTAGCCGTTTGCCTGAGGTTTTCCAATTGTCCCCTTTATCATATAGGATCTCCACCTCTCTTCCCACAAACATGTTCGTCATTCCTTCAGTTCAAACCTAATATCTGAAGCTGCCGAAATTGGTAAAACAATGTGGTCAGGAAAATAAAAATATCTCTAGAACAAAACCAAGTCTTTTTTAATTAAATTTAAACATGAATAGCTTAGGGGTAATGTGTGATGAAATTACGTTTGTAATTAACAGATTAGTTATGAAAAGATAAAGGACAGTAGGACGTGTGGATTAAGTAACTTAATTTAATTATGGCGGCAAAAAAAAATTTACTGTATATGTGTCACCAGAGAATAACGGAAACAAAACTGAGTATGCCAATATTGGTAGTGTAAAAATGTCTGCAGATCAACGTAAATATTAAAAAGTTACGTAACCTTTAGAATTCAAGGTTAATCCTGAACCAACAGCGTAAGTATACAAACATTTACCATCCAAGGCAATATATCTTGATTAAGATAATCCATCAACCCTGACAGATCCCCCGTCATTATGTGTAATCTCTCAGAAACGCGTAACTGCCACAAATTTGGACTTATGAATTTCCCAAGCTAAATTCACAGATATAATGGTTAGTTTTAGGTGTTAATAAATCGCTATTGTTACTTTAGTATTGAGATTTTGGTAATAACCGTTCTTGCTCTTATTGTAACCTTTAACTTAATTAATTTTTTAGTACTTACAATACTAAGTGAGCGGATATATCTTACAATGTATTGCAATAACTGTGACGATTTTATTAATAAAAATAAATTAGTTAATTAAGTTGATAATGTATAGGTTGATAAATTTTAAGGGTTTAATAAAATCTCACAAATTTTTTTTTCTTAAGCTTATTGTAATCATTAAATAATAATAATATTTAAATGAAAGTCTAATAATATATTAAAAGGAATACGAGTGTACAGAAAGGGTAAAGCTTGTTAATTAATCCTGCAGAAACAGGCGCTAACCAGAATCAACTTGTTTTCCGACCCCTTAACTAACTAAAAATAATTGTAAATTGATTATTTTTTAAATAATTAAACTAGATCACTATAATGTACTTTGATAGCAATTGTAACTAAGAATCTCTCTACTTAATTATTTAATCTAATTTTAGTCCTTTAAATAAAAAAGAAACTTGGAACTATTTTTATGTTGAGTTGAACTGTCGCGAGATTACGACTCTCACCCCTAACTATTTTCGCCCACTTGCTATGGAGCGGTCAAACAGTAAGCTATGTACTGCCGATATGTGCAACGTTAAAAATAGTTTATTACAAAATGTAATTAATCCGTCAGTTAAGACACTGACGCATTCTTTTTACTATTAAACAATGTGTTGCGTTAATGTAGTTGAACCGCGACTCATATAAATATGGTGTAAACGAGTGAGAATGAATAACTAAAATTTAGCGCCGGTGACATCTCTTCAAAAATCTTAAAATATAATACTTATGTAATTAAAACTGTGGTAATCCCATGAAGTGAAGTGCTACAATCAAACTATCATGTGAAGTGGATACAGGTGAATGAAACTTTGTGTTAATCAATCAGATCAACGAGCTATTACTATCAGTTAGCCAAGAGCTGAGAACCAGGAGACACCATGATCTAAAAGACTTCAGGACTACACCATTCCCGGATACGAAGATAATGAGAGATACCTGACCTACTTCAAACATGCTGCAACCGAGGACCTACGACTGGAATAACGCAGAGCTGGAAGACATCCAAAAAGGTGACACGGAGGCAAGCCTTCCGTGCTTATGAAATACTAAATATTATATTCAACAAAAGACAATTAATTTAACCACATTAAGACGTTTTAAGTAATTGTATAACAGTAATTGTATACTCATAACTTGTATACTTATCCCTAGTAAAAGAGTTATAGCTCTAAACTGTAAAGCCTTATTGTTTAAAAGATTAATAAAGACCATTCTTCAAATGGCAAAATTTTGAAAGCTTTATATGGCGAGGTAACCATTCTTAACGTATTAGAGGAAATCCCGGATCCGGAGAATTAATTAAATTCATGTACATCTTATTTTAAGGGGCCTTGTAAAGAATAAAATATAATCATCATGTAAACTGTAAGCTATTGAAGCATATGTGTCGAGAATTTTAAGTAGAGAAAATAATACAATATGTAATAAAGAGATGTTATCAGGAGTACATACTATACTGAGTGCATAAATCTACAGTCTCCCCTTCCCTGAATCCTTGTATATTTATTGTTTGTTGTTCTGATTAATTTTCAGCTCGTCACAAGTAAGGCAGCCTGAATAATTGGCAGAACCAATTATTGCGGGTTCCCTAAGTTATAACACAGGAGAAGATGTTATAAATTGCGCCACTCTGCTAATTTGCTTAAATTTTGCGACTCCTTTGTAAAAAATTTTGTGACTTGTGTTATTTAAGAAGTAATTGTGTCCCGATAAACCCACACACCTAAGCTGTTGATTTATTCACTCATGTACTTTAAAATGTGTCTAAAATATTAAAGAAAAATTAAACGATAATAGTTATTATAATAGTATAATAAATAGGTAATTTAAATATTATTTAGATATAGGAATGAACATAATGTTAACTAAAAACGCCCCAAGAATACGATATAACAGCAGGTACGTGCTTGTCAAAAAGTTCATTCATCAACCTGTCGGTTTGTAAACAATTTCAGACCAGTTGAATTCTTGTCTGCGCCTGTGTGTGTGTAAACTGTCATAGTGAACCTCTCCCATAGTTGAGTTAAACTACAACGACACCCTCTTTGTTAGTTCTATTGTTATAAGAAGCGTGTCTCTTCCTGTGTGTAGTAGCCGAAGATTCCCCCTTTTGCCGTACGCATATTTATGCCTGTGTGAGATTTCTCTCTCTCTACCAATGTAAAATGACAAAGCTTGTCATCTCATTTTGATTGTTTATTAATGAAAGAGTAAGAATACGATTGATTTATATTTTTATATTTGTGTGTAAAAAAAAAAGATAGCGTTGTATAGTATTTAATGCAATTAGTAGAATAATTAGTTATAGCCACTCACTTTGCGAAAATGGCTGAATTTAATCCAGATCTATTATTAAAAGATGAGCTATGCTACGAAGCACTTTTACGAGGTCTAAAACACGTGAATGTTACCGTGTCTGAATTACGAAAATCATTACGCCAAACCGGATCAGAGATAACCTCGCAGTTAGATAGATTGCGTGAACTCGATTAAGACGGCGAACGAGAAACCTGTTATGCGAAATATAGGGAACTGATAGTATTATCTCAGAACCTTCAGGACAAAAAATCACCTACGGAACTTTTGCGCGTTACGCAACGTATAGAACATTTAACCCGCCGGTTGAATAATTTATTAAGCTGGCCCGACGTCACCGTAATCCCCGCCGATGTGCAGAAATTTGCGGATGAGGCATTAAGCCAATTGCCCATAATTATCAACGACTTACGACGAAAGTCAGATTTATCGAGAATGGAGGAAATTGAGCACTACTAACAAAAGTTATATATTTCCCCAGTTCATTCCCCTACTTTAGAACACCCTCCCTCCACCTCGAACCCCGAATCACCCACCGTATCTAAGATACAACAGAGTCATGAACAATTACCTAGTAGAGAATTAAATACCCTAACCATGTTAGAACCCCCACCGCCTAAAGTTCAGCGTACTCGCACTAGTCAATATGCGATTACAAATCCTAATGCAACCACTCATCCTTCAAAAAGCATACCAAACGTAAATTTTAATGTAGTCCTCTACGGAAAGATTTCCCACCCAGTAGAGAAAATAATTAATGAAATTCCGTACACCGATGGCTTAAGTATAACGACTCTATTGACTTTTATCAGATATCTACTGCAAATAAAAGATCTACAACAATTGAGCGATTGGCAAATACAGCAGGTCATCTTACCCAAATGTAAACCACCATTACGAGATCGTGTACTAGAATCATTAAACTCGTCTCTTCCAGTAGAAGAACTTCATACGAATATAATCAAATATTTTATCCCCACGGGAATTTATGAGGAGATCAAGAGAAATACCGTACTTCGAGTACAAAGAGCTCAAGAAAGACTGGCCCACTATATCGCAGACATCAGAGAATCTTCACGTCTACTGCAAGTAGACTGGACTGAAAAAAAATTGGTCGATACTATCCTGGTAGGCTTATCTCCTGAAGAACGCTCCCGTTTAGCACTAATAAGTAGACCCCTTACTTTCGCTGACCTTGAACAATGTAGTATTCACTCTTCCAATGTGTGGTACGCAGATCAGCACAGACATGCACCGGTATCCACTACACCACATAGAAAAGAAATGCAAGCCTTAGTCTCAGATGCAAGAAGTCTACGAGAAAGAAGACCATTTCAAAGATCAACCTATGTTCATGGCCATGGTAAGTCCAAGGAGCCTCAACCACGACAGGAAACCAGTGAGACCCCGCGTAAAGAATATATATGCTATAACTGCGGAAAACCTGGACACCTCAGTAGAAACTGTAAAAGGAAACAGTACAATCGGAAAACTCATTATCCAAAAAACATGTAAGGCAGGGAGATCCGAAACCCTGTGTCTTCCGCAGCATCGTGAAAACAGGTAAACCCCTGAGAGACAATAAAATAAAACAAATTAATAATAATAACAAAAGAAAATTAGACCCCTATGTAAAAAAATTTATCGATAAATGTAACGCTATTAATAAATGTGATTTCAATAAGTGTCAATTACCGTATATACAAGTTGACCTTGGTGTTACTTCCACCCTCGGTTTGATTGATTCCGGATCAACGCGAAGTTTAATTAGTCAAGAGCTAGCCAATAAATTACTTAAACATAATTTAGTTAAACGCAGTCAATCAGTAAATATTAGATGCGCTACAGCTAACAAACAAAACTTAATGATAAAACTTATCATCACATTTAAGGTAAAAATTAAAAATCTGACGTGGTATTTTCCAATGTTAGTATGCGAGGAATTAGGACCCGAGTTAATATTGGGAGCTGATTTTATCAGTAAAACAGGAATAATTTTAGACATTCACGAGAAGAAATTTTACTTTGGATTCGATCGTTCACGGAAATATAACTTGGATGATAATTCAAATAACAGAGAAATATCACGACTTCTTCACATCTAAAGCATCACGAATGTGAATTAGGTCACCTGGAAGGTAAAGATAGACGGAACATACAGACTTTAATAAAACAATTCTCCAATGTCCTCACCCCGAAGTTAGGACTGACAGACCTGATAGAGTATAAAATAAATTTGAGCGACAATAAAGTAATACGTTTAGCCCCATACAAGTTATCACCTCCAAAAATGGAAGTAATGAGGAACCAAATTAATAAATTGTTAGAACAAGGAGTCATCGAACACTCTACGTCATCTTATTCATCCCCAGCGTTTTTAGTACCCAAAAGTAACGACAAACATAGATTAGTTGTAGACTATAGACAACTAAATAAACGGATAGAATTTGAATCCATACCACTTCCCGACATCCATAGTGCTTTTCATTATTTTACGAAAGCAAAAATTTTTACCATTATGGATTTAAATCAAGCTTTTCATCAGATACCCCTTTCGGAAGAATCAAAACGTCTCACCGCATTTGCCGTCCCTTTCAACCTGTACCAATTTACAAGGGTACCCTTTGGTATATCCCAAGGTAGTTCTGTATGTAGCAGATTATTAGAAAAATTATTTCATGACATAAAGTTTAAATATGTGTACCACTACTTAGATGACATTGTTATTTACAGCGAGTCAATTGAGCAACATCTTGAACATCTACGTGAAGTACTATCCCGATTGGAGAAAGCTGGATTAACCGTAAACCCCAGTAAAGTAAATTTTGCTGTGACACAATTCTCATTTTTAGGTCACATCGTAAAAGCCAACGGAAAGGTAAGCATAGACCCAGAGCGAACCCGTGCTATCAGAGAATTTTTACCACCGCGGGATGCGAAAGGAATAGCCCGATTTTTAGGAATGATAAATTATTTCCACAAGTATATCCCACATCTAGCCGAAATTGCAGCACCGCTAAATACTTTAAGAAAGAAGGGAGTTAAATTTGAGTGGAATGAGGTACATCAAACCGCATTCGAGAAATTAAAAGAAAGCGTAATATCACCCCCTGTACTACAATTAGCCGATTTTACAAAACCATTTGTTGTGCAGACAGACAGTTCAAGTGTAGCCCTAGGTGCCGTAATATATCAGGAAGTAGATAACTCTAGATTACCTATTAGTTATGCTTCACGCACCCTGACAGACCAAGAAAAGAAATACTCCGCATACGAATTAGAATGTTTAGCTATCGTTTTCGCCTTTGAGAAGTTCAAACCTTTTTTAGAACATAAAGAATTTTTGTTAGAAACAGATAATCAAGCTTTATCTTGGCTACTAAATCACCCAAAACAGTTAGGTCGTATCGGAAGATGGGTATTAAGATTAAATTGTTTTAAATTCAAAGTACAACATATTAGAGGCACCCAAAACGTAGTTGCCGATACCCTATCACGTATGTTCCAGCCGAGTAGTAATACTTACGAAAACAAGAGTAGAGAAACGCCGATTATTAATACTTTAATTACCGAATTTCCTCTTGCATTTACGGATTTAGCCCATTACCAACGACAAGACCCTCGTTTGAGTCCAATTATTGAACAACTTGAAAAAGGAAACAAGTCAGAAAAATACCTATTAAGTAAGAGAGTATTATGTTGTAGAATAGCGAACGGAAAATATTTACGAATAATCGCCCCTGATATTATTAAACCTATGCTGATGGAATATTATCACTCCTCCACCATTGGAGCACATATGGGAATAAATAAAACCATACATCGAATTCGTAAAGAATATCACTGGGAAAATATGAACAGTGAGATCGCTAACTTTGTAAAGAAGTGTAAGTTGTGTGCACTCAGCAAACCAGCGAGAAACAGCCAAATAAGTCAATTAATCTCAGAGATTCCTGCTACCCCATTCTCCAAAATTTATTTAGACTTTTCAGGACCCTACCCGCGTTCTAAATCAGGAAATACTATGTTACTAATTTGCGTAGATTCTTTTAGCAAATTCGTCTGGATGTACCCCATGCGACGAGCCTTAGCTACAACCACAGTAAGTATTTTACAGCATAGATTATTTAAAGAATTCGGTATTCCTGTCCATCTAGTGTCGGATAACGGACCACAGTTTAAGTCCAAGGAATTCAGGAACATGTGTTTCAAACTAGGTATAGACCACATTACCACTACAGAGTATCGTCCGCAAGGTAATATAGCTGAGAGGTATTTGCGAAACCTAAAATCTGCTTTAATAGCCTACCATGCTAATGACCATACTTCTTGGGACCAGAACCTATCCTGGATACAATTCGCCTTTAATTCAGCATATCATGAAGGACATAACTCTACCCCATTCGAATTATTGTTCAAGTATAAACCTAACCACCCATTATCCACTAAGTGGAAAATACATGAATTGTTACCCCTTGAAATTAGGGATAAAAATATTAGGAAAATATGGAATGAAGCGCGCGCTAATTTAAGAACAAACTTAGCGAAATCAAGGAAATATCACGAGCGAAAAAATAATAATAATGAAGTAAAGTACCAAATCGGTGACTTAGTTATGTATAAAACGCACCCAACGAGTAGTGCAATCGATAAGACAACTTCCAAGCTATCATACAGATGGTGCGGTCCTTATCAAATTCACAAATACTTAACTCCAGTAACTGTAGCCCTGTACGAACCCTCTACTCAAAAATATGTACGAAGGACACATATTTCGCAGATAAAACGTTATCACGAAGAAGGAAATGGTAGAGTGCAAGTTAAATAAATGTAAAAAAAAAAGGTAGATGTAGGTACTCAAATGCAAAGAGTACTTGAGTAACATTTGGCTACCTTATCGTATAAATAGGTACGAGGCCTGATCAACCTTGAATCCTATTCATCGAAAGTAGAGCAAAGTAAGAAGTCAGCTGACATCCAATATGAGGAATAATAATAATAATAATAAAAAAAAAGATTACTTAAAGAGTAATTCTATAACTAGAATAACTCACAGCTAAAGAAAAATCCGGTAGTAGTCATAAGTAATAGAGTTAAGAAAAATTTAGAATATTTAAAATACATTTTATAGTGTGTAAATTTTATGTAGTAGTAGAATTAGTCTGTAAATTATGAAATATATATAGTTAGTAAGAATCAGCAAGTCAAGAATGACTAATGCTACTCGTAATTACATACAAAGAAAAACGGGTGAGAGAAATTTCACACGGTACTCCCCAAGCATACTCCCGGTACATTGCTGACCAAATTTATCAGGAGTCTGTGTTTGTTAAGAGGCGGAGTATGTGACGATTTTATTAATAAAAATAAATTAGTTAATTAAGTTGATAATGTATAGGTTGATAAATTTTAAGTGTTTAATAAAATCTCACAAATTTTTTTTTCTTAAGCTTATTGTAATCATTAAATAATAATAATATTTAAATGAAAGTCTAATAATATATTAAAAGGAATACGAGTGTACAGAAAGGGTAAAGCTTGTTAATTAATCCTGCAGAAACAGGCGCTAACCAGAATCAACTTGTTTTCCGACCCCTTAACTAACTAAAAATAATTGTAAATTGATTATTTTTTAAATAATTAAACTAGATCACTATAATGTACTTTGATAGCAATTGTAACTAAGAATCTCTCTACTTAATTATTTAATCTAATTTTAGTCCTTTAAATAAAAAAGAAACTTGGAACTATTTTTATGTTGAGTTGAACTGTCGCGAGATTACGACTCTCACCCCTAACTATTTTCGCCCACTTGCTATGGAGCGGTTAAACAGTAAGCTATGTACTGCCGATATGTGCAACGTTAAAAATAGTTTATTACAAAATGTAATTAATCCGTCAGTTAAGACACTGACGCATTCTTTTTACTATTAAACAATGTGTTGCGTTAATGTAGTTGAACCGCGACTCATATAAATATGGTGTAAACGAGTGAGAATGAATAACTAAAATTTAGCGCCGGTGACATCTCTTCAAAAATCTTAAAATATAATACTTATGTAATTAAAACTGTGGTAATCCCATGAAGTGAAGTGCTACAATCAAACTATCATGTGAAGTGGATACAGGTGAATGAAACTTTGTGTTAATCATTCAGATCAACGAGCTATTACTATCAGTTAGCCAAGAGCTGAGAACCAGGAGACACCATGATCTAAAAGACTTCAGGACTACACCATTCCCGGATACGAAGATAATGAGAGATACCTGACCTACTTCAAACATGCTGCAACCGAGGACCTACGACTGGAATAACGCAGAGCTGGAAGACATCCAAAAAGGTGACACGGAGGCAAGCCTTCCGTGCTTATGAAATACTAAATATTATATTCAACAAAAGACAATTAATTTAACCACATTAAGACGTTTTAAGTAATTGTATAACAGTAATTGTATACTCATAACTTGTATACTTATCCCTAGTAAAAGAGTTATAGCTCTAAACTGTAAAGCCTTATTGTTTAAAAGATTAATAAAGACCATTCTTCAAATGGCAAAATTTTGAAAGCTTTATATGGCGAGGTAACCATTCTTAACGTATTAGAGGAAATCCCGGATCCGGAGAATTAATTAAATTCATGTACATCTTATTTTAAGGGGCCTTGTAAAGAATAAAATATAATCATCATGTAAACTGTAAGCTATTGAAGCATATGTGTCGAGAATTTTAAGTAGAGAAAATAATACAATATGTAATAAAGAGATGTCATCAGGAGTACATACTATACTGAGTGCATAAATCAACAGTCTCCCCTTCCCTGAATCCTTGTATATTTATTGTTTGTTGTTCTGATTAATTTTCAGCTCGTCACAAGTAAGGCAGCCTGAATAATTGGCAGAACCAATTATTGCGGGTTCCCTAAGTTATAACACAGGAGAAGATGTTATAGAACAAATGTAACAGTGAACAAAAATTTTGAAAAAGTAAGAGCGTTTCCACCGGAAACTATGTATGGTGTTGCTACAAATAAAATAGATGTATCTTGTTACTTACACTGTAGGGGATAACCTTTTCTTTGACAACCGCCCACAATGGCGCTCGATCAACTATATATGTAGGAACTGACATAAATTACAATTCGTAGAAAACCAAATAGGCAAATTATCAAATAAAGTAATATAATAAAAAATAACTGTCATTTAAATTTGAATTATAACAAATAACTTAATATTTGTCCGACACAAAAATCACTAATTCTATCGTCAGTCTGATAAACTCTTGAGCTTCAGTATAGTCTCAAGAGTGATACCCACTGTTTTATTAAGTATTGATATAACCATTATAACATTGAATATGAAAAACACACCAAAAATTGATAAATAGAAATATATAAAAGAACTTTGATGTTACTTTGATGAATTCAAAGTAACATAGTGTATACCAAAGTAAGACCTGTTGGATCATATTTTGTTTCCTATCACAAGTTGAGAGGTGAAATTATACACAGTTTTGTACACTGAAACTTTGTGCACTGAACGTCACTAATCAAAATCGTCTCCATTGCACTGAACACGGTTTCTCCATCTTTTGCGCCCACTACGGAAAGCATTTTGGAAAAGTCTGTGGAGTACTTGCTGACCTACGCTCTAGTAGCATCTTTAACCTCTTTTGCATTACTGAATCTAGTACGCCGAAGGACATCTTTCAGTTCCAAAGATGCAGAAGTCAGATGGTGCAAGATCAGGTCTGTAGGCAGGATGGGGAACCACTGACCATCACATCTGTGCAAGGTAGTGCTCTGTTGCTAGAGACATGTGAAGCCTATTATTATAATGATGTAAGTCTAATGACTAAAGTTTTATTAGGCCTTCTTGTTTTGATGGCTTCTAGAAGTTTTCAATGACGCAATGTAACGATCACAGTTCAACGTTGAGCTCCGTTCAAGAAAATCCAACAAAGTGGCTCATCTTTCATACCAAAAAGTAAGAAACATCAATCACAAAATCTGAAAAAATCTATTCATCGGCTTCAAACATGAACAGCAGCTCTGAATACACTTGCACGCTTCTGTCTTTCAACGGAGGTGTTAACTGATCAGGCACACATTTAGCACATACTTTCCTGTATCTTAGGTCATATTGTGACGATTTAAAGGCAATTTAAATAGCACAAAATAATTTTTATTCAAAATAACACGTGAGAAAATAATCCACCCTCCCCTCTGTACCTATATACCAGTACCAACTTGTAAAAAGGCTAGTACGGACATGCAAATTATACTGTTATGAAGCGAATACTAATAATCATTCTATTTAAATAAAAGACGTGATAAAAATAAATGAAATATCTAACTCAATAAAGAAAAGGTAGGATAATTAATAGTAGTTAATTAATGGAAAAATAATAATAATAAAAGTACGAACTACTTTTCTCTCGGCGTGTGAACTGCACCCGCTTCACTACTCACGGCCGCAAAATCAATCCCATTCGACCGAGAATCTCTGACAAGTTAACAGCTTTACCATGTGTCGTGAAGGTGAACGTGTGTATATATATTGCAAAACGATGTAGCAGAAAGTAAGTGTTTCGTGGTTACATACTCCACATGTAGTTGAAACGAAGTGAAACGTAAAACAAGTAAAGTAGTTTAAATGTAGAGAAAGAATTAAAAATAACTAACATAGCCGACACATCTCTTTATAAAAAGGTTTAACTTGTAAGGTATGTTCCTTACCATATAAAAAGGTAACATTAGTGCAGTTAAAACTAAAATGTGAAAAGTGAACACCAACGTCAGGAGTGAAGCAACGACGACAAATTCACGAGCTCCAGGTAGCAGAATCCTAGCGTCATGACTTGGATCACAACTTAGAACCAACAAACTAAATGGAGGAACCGGAACGACAACGAACAACATCCAGGAAAACCTACTGAAGAGGATCAGCAAGAGAAGCAGCCGCAGATTCACATTATACCCAGTTGACACTAAAGCGTAACTTCTGTGCTTATATTGTTTTCTAACAACCACAACAAAAACAGTACATTTTTGTAAAGACTCATTCAAATCATGTAAATTTTAACATAGTAATGTTTGTAGTTACTGTAACGAAATAATAGTAATCTGATGATGGTTAAAGGTAAAAGATAATTCGAAATTTGATCAAACTATTCTTCAAATAGTTTGCATAATGTTGAAGCATTTTAGAATATTATAAAGTTAAAACCCGGATCCGTGGTATTCAATGTAATATATAACTGTATGGTTTTGAGCTAATCAGAGTAACACTTTAAAGAGTATAAGAGCATTTGATGCAGAATCTATAAGAAGTTTCTTTTAACGTAAAAACAAAAGATGACCGTTAAAGGTATTATTTTTAAATCATTATTATGAAGCCATAATAAAGAGATGATTTTGCTAAAATCCAGAGAGTGAGTAAATTTACGTAACCTTGGAGAAATTCCTGATATTTATATTCTCCCAATTTGTTGGTAAGTAATTTGTACTAACAACGGCAGCCGGTTTAATTAACAGCAACCAATTAAACTGGTTCCCTATGTTATAATGTCTTAACAGGAGAGACGTTATAATATAAATGCCATGGGTCTTGTATTTTTTTCTTTTTTTTTTTGAGACCGGACCATGGTCGGACTCGGGCTGTTTTGGAGCTAGCTCCCTTCAGCCGTGTGGGTATGGGAGTGCAGGGGTACCATGTCTACAATTCAAGCACGCAACAATTTCGCGTACTGTGACAAACCCCCGATTGTACGAATCACGTCTTCAACTCGCTGTCGCTTGTCATCAGCCACTACAGTCGCTGACCTTCCACTACGTGGTTTGTCATCTATAGAAGTTTCTCCTAGCTTAAACTGATTGACTAATCTCCGAACACTGCTCTTGTCTAATGCTGTGTCTTCATATAGCATTTTTGAGGCGATCTTTGATATTTGCGCAGTTGTGCATCTGTCTTCAGTCAGCAATTCTATGACCGTCCTGTATCTATGCTTCACATCCATTGTTCTATTACTGTGAAGACAAAGAAAAATTTGCAGTGGAATGAACATAATATTGGCGATACTTAACATCAAAATTACAGACTTCACAGGTAAACAGGCACTACGTTCAATACTATTTTCGTACTCAGATTTGAAACATATGATATAATTTGTATACTAATGTTAACAAAACATAACAAAAAAATAACAAAACATGATAAACGTGTTTAACGTGATCTAATGTTTAACATGAATAACTTTAAAAGTTGCTTTTTCCAAATGAGTACCAAGAATTTTATGGATTGTAGGTGTCACATTAGACTTTGATATGCTAATGATTTAATCCAGTTATCTTCCTAAAACACCTGCGTTTACTTGATTCACATTTTATGTGCCTGTTCTATACAAGAAAATGAAAACCAAAGTATTTTATATTATGTTGTGATTATATGACTGTGACTTGTCCGACAATTGTCCCTAAGCATTCTCGCATACAATAACACAAGCACTAACGAATGGAACACAACATTACAAATACAACATTCTCATTCTTGTGCTTTGTCTAGACGTACGTTTTGTTTCAAATATAATAAATTATGGTAGTGAGTCATTATAAATGGGGCAGGTCTGTATTATATATTGACTCTGAAGAGTCCCGAATATCTTACAGTTATATACACACTCAAGCAGCTGTTTACTTTTACAAAGAAATGCTTCTATATAAGCCTCTCACTGGTCAAGCCCGCATGCACAATTCAGAAAAATAAAGTAGGCCTAAATAAAGTTTTATAGTTTCTGTTGAAATCGTCCTAAAGTACACAAAGTGATGTACATTCGGAGAATTAATTTCCTATGTAGTGAATAGAAAACGAGTAATCGGCTAATTAATTAAACACAAAATATTTTTTCCTGCATTTCATTTACTTTCGATGCGAATTTAGCTCACAAAAATTCCTCTGTTAGATATATATATATATATATATATATTCTGTAAATTCACAATCATTCATATAGTAATGTCTGAGTTATTACTTCTTTTATCCCTACCTTCCTATGCCTATAGTGAGTAGGATCTCAGTAAATTTCATTTCCTCATAAATTTCTTTAATACTTCATCCTCCTACATTAACTTCTTCTATTTTCTTCTGTATTCACTGCTTCCTAGAACTTCCACGTTTACTTTTACTTTGCCTCCCTGTTTTCGTTATGGTCTCGGCTACTTAATTCTGTGTTACCATGGTAACATTTGTATAGCTTTGTTGTTCCATATTTTCATATTCACGGCAAAATTAACAACATCATTCGTTTTTTGTTAACCACAGTGTGATGTCAGCTTTTTCTTACTTTAAAACCTTTACTGTATACAGTAGTTTTTATTTATTGAAGTTAATGTACTGAGTCTAAAGTGTTCTAGCTAAGCAGACATGTAGAAAAAATTATATTGTTTGTTAGTTTTTATTCAATACTGAGATATTAAAAACATTTTGCAGAAACAACAATTGAAGTTTCCATTTAAAAAATGGATTTCAGTCATTAGGCACGGATGAAGATTTAGGGGTAGACTCTCTACAATGTCCAGAATGTGTTACAAAAATTTTCTCATACCAGGGAACTCCCTTCTTTACGTATCGAAATGTTTAGCCTATACCACAATTAAGCATTCTATGTATCTCTTTTCTTCCGCGACAGTCCATAACCTTTGTCTACTAACCAATTTACTCTACAACCTGTATATTTTCGAAAGCGTTTACAAAGTCGTCAAAAGCTAAAAGCACTGCCAAACGTCCTACTTCCACACCCACGAAGACATAAGTTGCGTGAACCCTAGGTGTGTGGCGTATAACCTCTGGGTTCGGAAGAGGACGCAAGGCGTCTCCGGCGCTCTTCACATAACTGGATAATAGTTGTTAACTGGAAAGAAAACTCCTACAGGAAACCTGTCCTTGCAATATAAACGTTGAAAAGATAGATGAAAACCAAATCTCGTAAAATATTATGTTCTTGTTCGGATCTACGATGGATGTACTTTTAACATAAAGACGGATTGTGTTGAAATACCTGACGATTCCAGTCGACAAGATATACTTTTACTACCCTCCCCCCTATAACTGTTACGTTAACGTGATTATTTGGAAAAATTCATTTAGAAAAGAATTCGTGCTACTTGCGGGATTTTTCATATTTCTAGTAATAACAAAAATGAAATAGAATTAAATTTTTTAGAGTTTTTATGATACCGTATTAAAGATTTGATAAACTCTTACAATAAACAGTTATAAGCGGTAAGACCTTTACGTTTATATGTCTTTATGTATTTTTGTTATACTCATTTGTGGAGATGTTAAAATGATAAACAAAAGAGTTCGTAACACAATATTTTTATATAATGACTAAATAGATAAGCACGTTTAAGCCTTTAATACGACAAGCTGCGTGTTATAAAATGAATAAATGTGTACCTTTACTATGAACAGAAGAAGAAATAGCTTTTATATGTAAAGATAAAATGTTTATTACAAACAATTCTAAATAAAACCAAAACTCACGTACAAAAAGTGATGAATTTTAATTTAGGCTATTTTAAAACAACGTTTGTAGTTTTTCGGATTTAATTTTTTAAGTGGCTCCCGGCAGCCAAAGAAAGAAGGGCGTTCACTGAGTCTATAAAATCTATTATTTCTTTTATGAATTTGCTAACTGCTATAATTTTTTATTGTTCGACTAAGCTTTTCGTCATTACTGACATCTTCAGGTCTTAAACAACCTGGTCGTTGTTTAAGACCTGAAGATGTCAGTAATGACGAAAAGCTTAGTCGAACAATAAAAAATTATAGCAGTTAGCAAATTCATAAAAGAAATAGTAAGGATGGCTGCTAATTTAAACAATACGAAGTATAAAATCTATTGATTAAGCTATAAGACAAACAACATGTTGTTTACAGTGCAAGGGAACAATCGTTATTAAATTACCGTCTAAGTCATTTCGTATCCGTTCTTACCGTTAATTGCGTTGTTAATGATCCATTTTCACATTGTAATTGCGCGCTTCTCAATCTAATGAAGCGGCAAACCGATGTACACCTGTACATCACTGTTCCATCGCTTCTCTATGCACAGAGCCAGTGAGATTAAATGTTCCTTCTTTGAAAAATAAAGAAACACAAGGTGTCTATAAATTTCCCATTTCAGTTCATGAACCATTTGTGTCTTTTCAAACAATAACAGTTCTTAGTACGTAGGCTTTCACGGCCGGTGTCAATATGATTAGTTAAAACTTCCGGGCTGAAAGGCCGTGGTCGATTGCTTGATGTATTGGAGCTAAACGTTTCGGCCGCACCACCGGTGGCCATCTTCAGTAGCGAAAAAATTGTGTTCGAATAGATGACACGCCGAACACGTCTCCCAATGAACTGGGTCGTTGCTTGTTCCCAGTTCATTGGGAGACGTGTTCGGCGTGTCATCTATTCGAACACAATTTTTTCGCTACTGAAGATGGCCACCGGTGGTGCGGCCGAAACGTTTAGCTCCAATACATCAAGCAATCGACCACGGCCTTTCAGCCCGGAAGTTTTAACTAATCATAATAACAGTTCTGTTATTTACTACTACAGTTTTCTAAATTTTAAATTAACATATATTCTTTAACCACTAAATTATATTTAATTTTATGTTTTATACACAGTTACTTTTAAGAATTTTTATTAATGTTTTAGTTTTGTTAATTACTTAAAATTACTACGTGTATGAAAAATTATTTGATGTTATTGCTTTGTAAATTTTTCAATTTTACAAGGCCGTGTTCAATTTCATCTTTCCTTGCGAGGAAATTGAGGGGATAAGAAATCGAGAGGATTTGCAATTTCACCGGGGTTGCAAATCAATTCACCATCCGTGCTCTATGAGTGAAATAGGCTTAAATACTGATGTGCCAGCGACTCCTCTGATCTTCTCTGTCTTCTGTCACTGGGGTTGGCCGTGTTATGGTCGAGATGTAGGTTTCCCAGACGTAGGTTTTGCAGCGAGTAAGTCGCTTAAAACGATGCGATTATCTGTGGTCGGCGCTCGTTTATACCTGTTTAGGGCTCGACGCTTCTCTCTTATTGGGTCTTTTATAGCGTTGTTCCACCACGGTGCCGGTGGTCTGGATGAACGATTGGGTTATGCTTCGTAGCTGCTGTGAAACTGTGTACGGGTTCTTCTATATTTCCAAAGGGGTTCATAGATATAGGTCTACAAGACATCAGCACGGTCTATGCGCCATATTTTTGCTGTGCATATAACGGTCTCTGGCGTTCGCGGTGTTATCAGCACAGGGAAGTCAAGTGGTCGCTCCCGTGAAGATCTAGGAGCACTCTCACGACAGACATGGAGCAAGGCTTGTGCTGCAGATTGAAAGATTGATTGTCGAGAAAGTACCACCTCTAACGTTGAAATGTGTGCTCTTGCCTATGTTTAAAAAGAGAAGCGCGTTGTTTAGCAATAAATCCTCAGTCCTTATTCCAGCACTGTTTGTCCTAAGGCAAACCCAAGTGGGACTATGCGCATTGAACTTCACGAAAAAGAGCAATGCTGTTGGTAGCTGCTCGACCAGATTCTGCTGATCTCCTGTTTACCATTCAGAATCTGGTAAGTATTACCAGCAGATCATCTTCAGTAGCTGTAATAAACTGATTGCTACTGCTTGTACAGGCGGAGTGAGTGGAATATGTGTTGCTCTGATGCGTCTCTCTCTAGCTCTGATGTTTGTATTCATATCACACCGGAAGGACCCATAAATCACATCCCCCTCATACTAATCACTACTTGCGGCCTCAAATGTGTTTCCTGCCTGGCCTGGCCTCACATCGGTGTATGGATGGCCAGTAGCATTTTCAGTTCGCAACAGTGCGAAGTGCAACCATTGATATTCCATTGAAGGATGCTCTCCATGCTAGATGTTGAAGAATCAGTCGCTATGGTCCATGATTATGACCTTGGCTTCCATTTCGGCCAGCCCTTCTTCTACTTCTTTTGTAGACTGCCGAGGTCGGCCAGGTCGGTGAGATCACTGGCGGCGGCAATAGAGCTGAACTCCGATCCAGTGCTCAATTCCTGTTCATCGGGAATAGGTCTTGTCCCCAGTTTTTGTTTTAAAAAATCCTCTCTGGTATATTTGGGAGGACGGGGCGATGAACGGCGTTATCCCCTTGCTGTCTCACCACTACTGGAGGTGGCTGCTGCAGCCAAAATGTTTGGTTCCTGCTTTCTTGGCAGGAGGACTGTGGGTCTCGTAGAGTTTATTTTCTGTGTCCGTTAGTTGTTACTACTGTACTTGATTGTGATGTCTGCATTTTGGCTAAATAACGCTTGATGAAGTGCATCACTACCTGGATTTTATTTCCTTTGCTATAGATGTTGTCGTCGTTGCCGGAGTAGACTTGACAGCCTTTGCATAGCTTACTTTGCCCTAGTTTTTAGTGTAACTAGATACTGGGCAAACAACTTTTTTAGCTTTGAAGCAGCTGATTTTATTTAAATTTTTCGTTTCTCGAATTTCTACCTCTTGGTTCTACATAGGGCAATTGCGTAATCTTGATGAGTGTTGGCCACCGCAGTTAACGCACTTCATCGGCTCGGCACAAGGTTCATCGCCATGGACAAACTTCCCACAGAAAGAAAACTTGATTCGAGAATATCTTGATCCCATGTGCCCAAAACGTAGATACTGAAAACACTGCAGGGCTGAGCGATAAAAGGTCTCACGCTTGGCACCTGCTCTTATTTTCTACGACAGTGTTGTTTTCTGATAAAAGTCAAGACGTGGGAAGCTAAGGGAATTGTTTGTCCTTCCCTGCACGTGGTCAGCCTCCGACATTCTATGACTCATTGAGATGCTAATTCAGTTGTAATCTCCTCTTTAACGCAGTTCAACAAGTCACGGTACACCACTCCTTTGTCGTATTCAGAGAGGCATGGTGTAGCGTGACAGAAAATCCACTACATTTTAAGTCATGTGAAATCATAAAGTTTAATTACACCAACAAATGTTATAATAATATTGAATGACATTTAAATAAATCAGAGGAATGAACCACAATAAAATAAAAATCCTCATTACATTATATATAAAAACCACTGTTTTAAGAAACCAAAGAAAGTATCGAAGCAACTCATAGTATCATATCAGTAAGTTACCCAGGAAGCTCAGAGCAGTAAACCAGTTATATAAGAACATATCAAGAAAAAAGAGACTCAATTAAAGAGTGGTGAATACCAAAATACCCCAAAAACAAGAAGAGGAAAGAATAAAGTTTGTGATCAGGAAGAAAACAATACCCTGAAACCTGTATAGAAGAATAAAGTCAGTTCAGTGAATAAATTAAATACTCCAAACTAAACCTCAGTCGAGATAACACCAAGTACCTTGGTTTACCCAAGAATGAGGAAGGAAGACCAGAAGAGTGAAGACAAGACGAGGGACAAGAATGAAGACTAGAAGAAGGACAAGAATGAAGACCAGAAGGAAGATACGAAGAAGGACAAGAAAGAAGACAGGAGGAGAGGAAGAAATAGTATGGAAGAAACACCGTAGTAAAACCTATTATTATATAAACTACTATCAACCCCAAACCCACAAAAACTATGCAAAAGAAAGTATAACATACCCAAAATCCTATAAAATGTAATTATTGAGAAAACTAAAGTGCTGTATAGCGTTATAAGAAGTGCACCGACTAAAGCTATTGTGTAATAAAGAAAATAAACTAGTCTTAACGGTCCATGATTACTAAAGGTCTGGTCTGAGATAATAAGACTCAAAATATCAGGACCAACAGTGAAGGTGAATTTGTGTAAGTGTTTTTTAGAAAAGCAATAAACTTAAAGTTGGTGATACTATAACTTATCAGTATGCTATATCACAACTTTGATATCTAATAATAAGCAGCATAATAAAATAATAAAATGGAAGATTTCCAGTATTTTATTATTTTAATGTAAATCTTTATAGTTGTCTTGATTGTTCATCTCTTCTTTCACAGCACTATCACTTTACTAAAAATGAACTTTATCTTGTGAAAAACTTACTTTTTTCGTCGGACGCGTTTCGGCTTAGTATCCGCCTTCTTCAGCTTTTAGTCAGACTGCCATCATTTCGTAACGGTTTTTGTGTGGAAGGTGTAGTGGGGGTGGTGTGTGGAGGAAGGGGATTGGCGCAGGGATTCAACTTGATGTTTGTTTTTTGTAAAACTGTGTCAAAAAATGTATGTGATTTATATTGTAATTGATCGTTGAGTATGTTGTTTGGTTGTGTTGTGTGGTGTTTATATATTTCATATTGTTCAGTTGTGTTAAGTTTTCGGCCTTTAGGTAAGTAATGTAAAATTTCGAGATTTGTGTCTATGTTGGTGTAACTATGGTTTTCTGTGTGTATGTGTGTGGCAAATGCGGAGTGTATATTGTTGTTGGTTAGAGCTTTTAAATGTTCAGAATAACGGGATGAAAAAAATAATTTAATAAACACACTACACAAACGCATCAAAAACAAAAACAACAAAACATAAAATACCATCAGCACACAACACAATAAATACATCACACTCACATACCACAACTCCTACACACACAAAATCGCCAACACATTCAGAAAACACAAATACAAAATAGCATACAGAACAACCAATACCATTACAAAACACATCAATAATACAAACACAGACATAGACAAATATAACAAAACAGGTGTTTACAAATTAAAATGTAATGACTGCAATAGTTTCTACATCGGCCAGACAGGAAGATCTTTTTCATCCCGTTATTCTGAAAATTTAAAAGCTCTAACCAACAACAATATACACTCCGCATTTGCCACACACATACACACAGAAAACCATAGTTACACCAACATAGACACCAATCTCGAAATTTTACATTACTTACCTAAAGGCCGAAAACTTAACACAACTGAACAATATGAAATATATAAACACCACACAACACAACCAAACAACATACTCAACGATCAATTACAATATAAATCACATACACTTTTTGACACAATTTTACAAAAAACAAACATCAAGTTGAATCCCTGCGCCAATCCCCTTCTTCCACACACCACCCCCACTACACCTTCCACACAAAAACCGTTACGAAATGATGGCAGTCTGACTAAAAGCTGAAGAAGGCGGATACTAAGCCGAAACGCGTCCGACGAAAAAAGTAAGTTTTTCACAAGATAAAGTTCATTTTTAGTAAAGTAAATCTTTATGTACAAGACATTTGTAAAAAATGATAATAAATAGAGTATGGGAGTTAATGTTTACTGATGTAGGGGATCACAATAATAATGGTTTAAACCAGAAAGGACTGGTATTAATATAGTATTAATAAGTGTAAAATGTTTAAATAGACTGTTATTTCACAGTCCTAAAATCAATGTGTTAATAAAATGTATTTATAAGGGTTATTAGAAAATAAGATTTATGTTATGTGTTTTAAAAAGAATTATGTTTGATAAATAATAACCTACATACCATTAATAATGTTCTAATAGGTATGCTATGTTAGCTCAAAAATAGTTAAAAGATATATGTTCAAACCATATCTGCAATATGTTCAATTGTGCAGATTGCTAAGCAATGTTCATAATTAATTATTTTAATAACTGTAGTGTTAATTAACTACTACACCACACAATAAGTTATAAACCATGTTATTTTCATATAATTGTAATTATGTAAAGTCAGAGGAGGAATTAAGTTTAAATTTATTTGAGAAAGAAAGAAATAAAAAATTCTAAAATCTAGGCCATTTGGTGAAATCACAGAACCAATATAAACTAGTATAATTCACTTATAAATCCTGTAAACTACCAAGATTTATATAAGATAACACAATTAACCACTACTAGGAATGATCCTATGAGTTAAAATGATAATAAGGAAATATACCTTAAAACATTGTAAATTTTCAAAATATATAAATCAGTTAGTTTTAAAGAGCAATGTCAAATTTACAGATTAACACAAAAAACCAGTTCAAAGGTGTAATTTATATGTATTTAAGGAAAGGAAGAGGAATATGAATAATTAAAATTTATTATAATAGTATTAATAATATTTAAAATGGAGGAATTTTATATAAAGACGGAAATCCAATTTTGAGCCTATATTTCCAAAATGTGAACAAAATTTGTTAATTTCCACAAAATGTCTACAGATATGGACTATAATACATCAATTTAAAGGGAATGAGATGATTAAACCAATAATAAGGTTCATAATTCATAAAAGTGATGAATAAAATAGATAAATTCCATATATAATGTAATATTTTATCATGTGTACAGGTAATCGAATATGTTAACAATACTTTTTCAAAGATTAACTGGGCCAGATTTATGACCAAGTTAATTAGTCTTTTGTTGAATATCAAGCTGGACAGTTGTGTAAAGAACGTTTCTTTAAAAATCGAGTTGAATATGGTACTAGCGTTTAGCCATTGAAATAAGTGAACGAGAGTTAGACGGATTAGACACTTTTTAAAGCTAAAGCTGTTAATACATTCACGACAATAGTGAAAACAAACACTTAACTCCATAATACGAGTGATAGAAACAAATAAAACATTATATTTAAACTGATTCATTCTACAATCCTAACCACATCTTGAGAATTTTAACCCACAGAAGAGAACACATTTAAAATAAACTAACTAACACAAGTTTACACAGAACACTTCGCCAGAATACACCAAATAACTTTACAGACATATTACACCAGTGCGGGGACATTTTAAACCTTAATAAAGGTAATTTTATTGTGATTTTCTGACACGACGCATTTGCTGTAACTTAGTCCAACTCGAGTAGCGGCCATCTTGAAAACGGAGTCTGTTTACCACATCGCAGTGACGTCAGTCTTCATTGGTTTGACAAAACATTTATTACAATATTATATACTGGAATTATTTAAATACTATTGAATAGTAATTATTGTATTTATTTTTAATTGTTAATGTTATACTTTCTCGTCACCCTTCTCTGACTATTAATTCTAATCGCTCAAAGAACCTGTCTTTTAATATAATATATCATAAATTTGTTCTGTATGACACAATCGATAATTCCCGAGACAGAGTCGATAATTGCTCTCCATCGATAAAATATCGATTACTTATTTAATTTGTCAATAAATCTTTATATCTCCATTATTTCGTATCTGTTACTTATTTCACAGGGTAATTTAAGGGTACTTATAAGACTGAATGACTTAAGTAAGAAGAATATATTCTATTTGAACAAGATATTGGACCAGTCAGAAAAGTCACCAATCGATTATTAACTGGAGTTAATCTATTTAACTCCAGACTTGGTTCAAATCTTCAAGAAGTGCTCGACGGTCAATAAATACCTACCTGTTATTAGAATTTTACAAGAACCTTTTAAAACAGATGTATTTCTCATTTAAACACACTTATTAACATAACAAAATTATTTTATTATTTGAAAATTCTATTTTTATTGAATTTTCCATATACATTTTATTCTTTTGTAACGACCGGCATACAGCGGTCTGGTTACAAAGTGGCGTCCAACTTAGAGGGCTTAATAATCTAAGCTTGGCAGCGATTAATAATTAGAGACAGAGAAAGATGCAAAGACGAGCTACATCGAAAAAGAGGGCGGCAGAGGCCGAAAAAGAGGTTGACATGGGGGATAAGGAGGCAACACCCGTGGAGGATCTGGAAGTGTTACTAAACCCGGTGGAACCGAAACAACCAGCGCCACCAGAGGAACAACCCGAAGTAACAACGCAAACAGGGGAAGTCAATGGCCGGAAGGAACAATTGGAAATGCCGACACGAACGGAGGATGGGAGTATACAAGAGATGATGAAAATGATGAGGGAAATGAGTAAGAACTTAGAATCCAGAATGGATGGAATGAGTAAAGATTTAAAGGAAGAAATCAAATCCACGAAAGAAGATAATAAGAAGTTGAGTGAAGACTTGAATAAAAAAATGAATTCCACTAACAAGGACATGGAAGAAAGTAGTAAGAAAATGAATCAGGAATTGAAAGAAGATCTGGAGGAAGACAACCGATCCACTAAGGAAGAATTGGGCCGGAAGATAGAAAATACTAATAAGAGGATTGAAGAAACCAGTAAGAAGATGGAAAGGAAAATGGAAGAAAATAATAAGAATTTGGAAGAGAAGATGGAAGAAACCAGTAAGAAGATAGAGAGTGACAACCAACAATTAAAGGAAGAATTAAGGGAAAATAACAGGAAAATGGAAGAGACGATGGGGGAAAGATTGGAAGAATTGAGAGAGGACAATCAACTGCTGAGAGAAGAACTAAGGGAAGTTAACCAAGAGAACATGAATAAGTTAGACGAGAGGATTGAGTTAGCCAAAGAGGAGATAAATAAAAAGATAACTGAGACGAAGAAGTCCATTGTAAAGAAATTAGAACTGGAAGTCGTGGTTGTTAACCAGCAGATCCGAGAAGTAGACGAAAGATGTCGTCAAACAGAAAACGAAGTGCTGGAAGTCCGGGAAGTGATAACAAAGGAGATTACTCAGGTCCAAGAACAACAGAAAACTAAATTGGAGGAGACCAAGAAATTTGCCTTGGAGGAAGTAAATAAAGTGAGGACCCAAGTAACAGAAAGATGCGACGGCGTGGAAGCCGCTATGGTAAACATAACCGGACAGGTGCGTCAAAGCCAGGAGGAGATAGAGTTAATAAGAAACAGACCATCGGGATATCACAATTTCCCCATGTCAGAGAACAGAGAATGGCTCAATTTCCGGCAATACAAACGGAAGCCTATGGAGTTCTTGGCACGAATAGAGGAGTACCTCGAGAAACACCGAGGGAACCGATGGGTCCAGAACAGAGAGATCCTTGACGAGTCGTTTCGGGAGGTGAATGACCATTGGTGGATGGCCAACCGGAGCGACATCGACAATTATGAACAATTCAAGAGCCTGTTCAAGGCCAAATACTGGTCAGAGACCACGCAAAATCTCATAAGAGATAATATATGCCACGGCCGCTACAAACCACAAGTCGGCAGCTCAATGACAGCTTATTTCCTCGGCAAGGTGTGTATGGCCAAGCACTTAGAACCAGCCATACCGGAGGAGTGCCTAATAAACAAGTTGTCTTACCACTATGATGAGGAGGTGATTCGTGCTAGGAGGGGCAGCCAGATAAAAACCATCTAGGCAATGACAGAACTCCTAGAGAATTATGAAAATGAAGACTACTACCGACAGAGTCGTAGGAGAAGTGATGGGCCCGAACCAAGGACGTACCAGAACAATAACCAGGGTACGAACCACATAAATACTGGGTACCAAGGAGGTCGGGCATACCCGCGAAATAACAATTCTAATAATGGAAATAATGTAAATAATACTAATTACAATGATAATAATAATACGGGTCCCAACCAGCAAAACCCGAATCGACCCTCTAGTGGTTATCAGGGTAACCGCAATCCCTACCCTAATAACGTAAATAGTCAGAGAAGCCCCAATTATGGTAATAGTCCTTACCCTAATAATGCTAATCGTGCGGGTCCCAATAATGGTAATTTTAATAATAATAGGTATCCTCGCCCTAGAGTGAACTTCATACGAGCCACAGATGGAAGACAGCGAGGATTCAACCACAATCGACGAAACAGTTACCGAAGATACGAAGAAAGGCGGAGGAGCCTAGAACGGGACCAACCGAGGTACTATTCGACGCGTAGGAGCAATAGTTTGGACAACACTGAACAGAGGTCGCACCATGAACGACCGGAAGACCATAGGACAGATCGGCAGGTAACCACTCTGAGCATCCCGAATGAGGCATCGAATAATATGGCTCAAAGGAACAATGATGCCGAGCCTTTAAACGGGCACAGGCAGTAATAAATCGCCAGAACCCGTTACTGCTCTTGACTACTGGGTATAATAATGATAATGAGTGCAATTTTGAGAATAATCACAATCGTATTACAATCATCGGGTGCAACTACCTGAAGGACATCAGACAGGAGTTATTGGAAGAGGATAACTTCCAATAATTGGACAGGAGTCCCACCAATAACTTCAATAATGAAATTATACATGTTGACGCCAAGGTAGAAGGCATCCCAGCCAAGTTAATGATCGATACTGGGTCGAACGTGTCAATAATAAGTACGACGGAACTGGAGAGGATACAGCAAGAGTGCGGGAGAACTTTACCAACATTGCCGTTGAATAATATTGTTTTGTTGGGAGCAACCGGCCGACAAAACAAAACTATACGTAGACAAGTCTCCGCCAGTGTGATGAGCTGTGGTATAGCGATTGACATGGAATTCTTGGTGGCGAGCGGTCTGCCATTTAATATACTGGTCGGGTGTGATGTGCTTAGGAGAAATTCCGCCATCATTGATCTAAGAACTGAAACATTGTCGCTGTTTTCTAACGAACATACTTGGACGGCGAACTTGGTGGGTAGTGACCAAGTCGTTCCCAATAGTATCCATCAGCAAATCCGAAAAATTAATTACATCCATCCAACATCCATAATTGAACAGAGAATAGACGACACCTCCAATGAAGATTTATGGTCGCAAAAAATCCAGGAGATCAGGGATTTCCGGAGCGGTATAACTGGCGAAGGTTTAACAACAAACCAAGCGAACAAATTAATAGACATATACAATAAATATAAATCAGTCTTTTCTGATGAGCCCGGTAAAGTGAAGAATTTCCAGTGTACTCTACAATTCCGAGACACTGTAGACTTTAACCGGAAGTCTTACCCCATTGCGCAATCACGAAAGCAAGCAGTAAGAGCTGAAATAGAGCAAATGATTAACCGTGACATTATAGAGAGTAGCCATTCCCCTTATACAAGTCCTATCGTGGCTATTCCTAAGAAAAACGGACAAGTCCGTTTGTGTTTAGATGCGCGCGAAATAAATAAGATGATCATAAATGACAGGACTTCACCCGGTGAGATTGAGGAGATCTTAAAACGGTTCCACGGTACCAAATACTTCACTACCTGGGATACGGTGTGCGGATACTGGCAGGTGGAATTACATCCACAGAGTCGCCAGTATCTGGCCTTTATATTCGAAGGGCGGAACTACCAGTTTAAGAGGTTGCCTTTCGGACTGGTAAACTCAGTCGCAGTCTTTGTGCACTGCATGGATCAGATACTTGGCCAAGAAGCACTAAAATTCACCACCGTATACGTCGATGACTTGCTAGTGTCCTCAGAAACTTGGGAGGAACACTGCTACCGTGTGGAACACGTCTTACAGAAGCTAGCAGCAAACAATATTACTCTGAAGTTAGCAAAATCTCATTTTATTGCTAAAGAGATACAATTCTTAGGCTTCATATTAAATGATAAGGGAATCTCACCGTCGGCTGAAAGAGTCGAAGCAATTCAGAACTTCCCTACACCAAAGAATCGAAGGCAGTTACAGTCGTTCCTGGGACTCTGTAATTATTACCGCAAGTTCCAGGAAAAGTACTCCGAACTGACTGCCAGATTTCAGCCGCAACTGTCATCTAAAAATAAATGGATCTGGGGTAATGAACAACAAAACATATTGACTCTTATAAAACAAAAATTCCTTAAACACATTATACTCCGCCATCCAGATTTTAACAAGCCTTTCTTTCTTAATTGTGATGCCAGTGACATCAGCCTCGGCACTACTTTATATCAAGAGGATGAGGGCCCTCCTATATCAAGATGAGAGCATCTTGTAATCTGTTTTGCCAGCAGAGCTCTGAACCAGAGTGAGAAAAACTATCATGTGACAGAAAAGGAGTTATTGAGTGTCGTGTTCGCGTGCGGAAAGTTCCGTACATATATCCCGTTACCGTCCGGACAGACCATAAATCTATCTCGTTCCTTAAGAGACGTAAGCTGAGCCATGGAAGGTTAACGCGGTGGATACTATTGCTACAAGAATACGACCTTAAGTGGGAGTATATCCCCGGAAGGAAGAATATCGTCGCGGACGTATTGTCTAGAGTAGACATTGACAAACAAACGTTCGAGGGGGAGAAGGAGAGTATTCTGAAGGTGTACCATATTCTCAGCAGCAGCGCCGGTCTAAAATCAGTTCTGGAACAACTAAGCACACACCAACAAGCTGACCCGAAGTTGATTTCTATTATCTCAAGATTGGAAGCAGGAGATGAGACCATCTCCCAATATTACACTATACATAAGGGAATCCTGTTTTCCAAACCATCATTATATAAGGAGGAATGGAAGGTAATAATTCCGACCCATATCGAGAAAGAGATAGTGATCAAATATCATGTTCGATATGGGCATATGGGCGCTTTAAAGGTGGTAAAGGCCCTGGAAGAGAGCTGCTATATCAAGGACATCAATCGGAAGGTACGGAGGTATATTAGAAACTGTCACATTTGCCAACTCGTAAAAACTAATAACGAGAAAAGAGAAGGGCAGATGATTCCAATAACATCGCAGTCTAAACTTGAGAAGGTATACCTGGATATCTGCGGGCCATTTCCCCGCAGTGGAGGCCGCCACCGATACAAATATATCGTCATCATTATGGACCATTATACCAAGTTCGTTAAGCTATACCCAGCGAATCGGGCGACTACGAATAAAGTTCTTAATATCCTGATCGACCAGTACTTCCCAACCGTCGGAAAACCGGTATCGATCATAACCGACCACGGAACGCAATTCAAGGGGAGGATATGGCGGGATACACTGCTGTCCATGGGGGTTCACACATACAAGACATCCGTATACCACCCAAGCAGTAACCCGGCCGAAAGAGTCTTGCGAGAGGTGGGGCGCCTATTAAGAACGTATTGCCATGATCAGCAGAGAAGGTGGCAAGAATATTTGGAGGCTACTGAAGAATTCCTCAACCTGGCCTAACATCCTGCCATAGAAATAACCCCATACTCCGCAATGTACGAGAGACAACCCCCTAGAGAGATTGCAGATATCTTGGAGTTCCCCAGAGAACGTAAATATAGATTTGATAAAATTCAATTTTGTAATAAGGTGGCCGAAGATCAGGAGAAACGGCGGAATAAATACAATAAAAGTATGGGTAAGGTTATTCATTATACCGTTGGAGAGAAGGTGTTGTTGAAGAATAGGGAATTACCCAGTTCCTTAGAGGGGATAACAAAAAAGTTATTGCTCCTGTATACTGGTCCCTATATCGTCTCAAAGGACAATAACAACAACACCTACGAAATCAAGGAAATGAGTTCAAATAAAGTCAAGGGTGTCTTTAACCAGGCATCCATGAAGAAATTTTATGATTAAAATCCTCTAAATTCTAAAAACAATGTAAGACCATTACATACAATTTATTTGAGAAGAAACATTTTGGAAGAAGATATATAAAACAGAATTTTGAAGGTAAAAACAGCCAAATTCTAAAAACAATGTAGGCTCACCTTACAAGACAAAAATTTGTGAAAAAACTTTATGGCTAGAATAATATAAGAAGAGTTTAGAATTTAAAATCCCCAAAATTCTAAAATACATGTAAGCCAACCTTACATAAAGATTATTTAAAGGAAAACCATTTAGAAGATATACATAAGAAGTTAGAATAAAATCCACTAAATTCTAAAAACAATGTAAGACAATTACATACAATTTATTTGAAAGAAACTATTTAGAAGAAGAATAACAAGAAGAATTTTGAAAAAATCCCCAAAATTCTAAGAAATGTAAGCTCACCTTACATACCAGGAAAATGTGAAAAACTTTATGGCTATAATAACATAAGAAGAAGTTAGAATAAAAACCCCTAAATTCTAAACATAATGTAAGACAATTACATACAATTTATTGGAGAAGAAACATTTTGGAAGAAGATATATAAGATAGAATTTAAAAATCCCCTAAATTCTAATAACAATGTAAGCCAATTACATACAATTTATTTGAGAAGGAACATTTTGGAAGAAGATATATAAAACAGAATTTTGAAGGTAAAATTCCCCAAAATTCTAAAAACAATGTAAGACAAATACATACAATTATTTGAGAAGAGACATTTTGGAAGAAGATATATAAAACAGAATTTGGAGGTAAAATTATCCAAATTCTGAACACAATGTAAGCCAATTACATAACAAATATTTGAAGAAAAACTTTATGGCTATAATATAATAGTAAAGAAGGAGAGAATTTAGAAATAAACCCATCTAAGGTCAAAAACAAGTAAGGACAGCTTACTAAATATTTATTTGAAGAGAAACATTTTGACAATAATACCAAGAGAATTTAGAAAAATAAAACCAGCCAAAACACATATAAGCCCACCTTACATACAAATTATTTGAGAAAACTTTATGGAATAATATAAGAAGAGTGAATTTTGAATTATGTATACATCAAGTTTCCCAAACCAAGTATAAGTACAACTTACCAACCAATTATAAATAAAACACTATGGTGAGATAAACTGAAGAGATTTCATACCATATTTATGGTAAGCATAGAAGATAATTACCATGGTAACAAAGGATCATAATGGGATGAAGAAAGGAAACAGATTTAGAATTAAAACAAGTAATTCTGGACAGTATGATCAAGTCTAAGTTCAATATGAAGAGTAAAAACCTTTCCATAAAATGATGCTAAAGGAAATAAAAAAGAAAAAATTCTTTAATACGATTTGAGTGATTGACTATAATAAAGTACAAAAACTTATTTGGAATTATGAGAGAATGAAACTTTGAAGTGGTATGAGGAGAAATTATGAACTCATTATGAAATTAATAAAAAACCATCATTCGCAAGTATAATAACAATGACAGGAATAATGTGAAAATAATGTCAAAGATTTATGTAATTAAACGAATTTAATATAAAATGATTTATGAATTAAATATCAATTATGATAATGACAGTTATAAAAATTCTAGAAAATAGAACAAGTGGAAATTTAAGAACAAAGAAACAGTCTAAAAAATGTCATAAAGATATGCTACTATAAATAATGCAGATTATAATGAAAAAAAAAACCAGAAGGTAATAAAGAAATTACAACCAAAAGATTTATATGATAAGAAAAGTTGAAAAATGTAATAATAGAAGAGCTTCCTACCATAATATCAAATGAAAGAAACATCCAGTTAATGAGTATGAAGAACAACTGAGATAGAAATATTAAAATCTCTGAGAAGTATAATAAGTAATAAGTGAAGTATCCCAAAGATATTTTTTTTAAATAGTAACAAATGTGTACTATTCTGAATAATTTTTTAATCTGTCTGAAGATAATTCCAGCAGGATTAATATGTTTTTTGAGCAGAGATGATTTGCCTCTGTACTCAAATATGTGTGAAGTATTGGACAGCAGAGGAAAGTAGCGTACAGTGCCTCTCTGAACTGAACCAGCTCACAAAGTAGGGAACGATAGGGAGGAAATATCCCAAGGAGAAAATACTAAGAAGAAATATAAAAATGAAATAATAAATATGAAACTCAGAAGACTATTACTATCAAGGAAGATCAAGTGAGAATGATATAAACTCAAATATGAATAAGAAAATTTTAAAATGGAAGGAAGTCCAAAATAATAACAAAACTTGAATAATTATCATAAGCAATTGTTTCAGACAAAGCAAGTATAGTCTGAAAAAATTACTTCTGGAGAAGGGCATTCTGTAGCGTGACAGAAAATCCACTACATTTTAAGTCATGTGAAATCATAAAGTTTAATTACACCAACAAATGTTATAATAATATTGAATGACATTTAAATAAATCAGAGGAATGAACCACAATAAAATAAAAATCCTCATTACATTATATATAAAAACCACTGTTTTAAGAAACCAAAGAAAGTATCGAAGCAACTCAGAGTATCATATCAGTAAGTTACCCAGGAAGCTCAGAGCAGTAAACCAGTTATATAAGAACATATCAAGAAAAAAGAGACTCAATTAAAGAGTGGTGAATACCAAAATACCCCAAAAACAAGAAGAGGAAAGAATAAAGTTTGTGATCAGGAAGAAAACAATACCCTGAAACCTGTATAGAAGAATAAAGTCAGTTCAGTGAATAAATTAAATACTCCAAACTAAACCTCAGTCGAGATAACACCAAGTACCTTGGTTTACCCAAGAATGAGGAAGGAAGACCAGAAGAGTGAAGACTAGACGAGGGACAAGAATGAAGACTAGAAGAAGGACAAGAATGAAGACCAGAAGGAAGATACGAAGAAGGACAAGAAAGAAGACAGGAGGAGAGGAAGAAATAGTATGAAAGAAACACCGTAGTAAAACCTATTATTATATAAACTACTATCAACCCCAAACCCACAAAAACTATGCAAAAGAAAGTATAACATACCCAAAATCCTATAAAATGTAATTATTGAGAAAACTAAAGTGCTGTATAGCGTTATAAGAAGTGCACCGACTAAAGCTATTGTGTAATAAAGAAAATAAACTAGTCTTAACGGTCCATGATTACTAAAGGTCTGGTCTGAGATAATAAGACTCAAAATATCAGAACCAACAGTGAAGGTGAATTTGTGTAAGTGTTTTTTAGAAAAGCAATAAACTTAAAGTTGGTGATACTATAACTTATCAGTATGCTATATCACAACTTTGATATCTAATAATAAGCAGCATAATAAAATAATAAAATGGAAGATTTCCAGTATTTTATTATTTTAATGTAAATCTTTATGTACAAGACATTTGTAAAAAATGATAATAAATAGAGTATGGGAGTTAATGTTTACTGATGTAGGGGATCACAATAATAATGGTTTAAACCAGAAAGGACTGGTATTAATATAGTATTAATAAGTGTAAAATGTTTAAATAGACTGTTATTTCACAGTCCTAAAATCAATGTGTTAATAAAATGTATTTATAAGCGTTATTAGAAAATAAGATTTATGTTATATGTTTTAAAAAGAATTATGTTTGATAAATAATAACCTACATACCATTAATAATGTTCTAATAGGTATGCTATGTTAGCTCAAAAATAGTTAAAAGATATATGTTCAAACCATATCTGCAATATGTTCAATTGTGCAGATTGCTAAGCAATGTTCATAATTAATTATTTTAATAACTGTAGTGTTAATTAACTACTACACCACACAATAAGTTATAAACCATGTTATTTTCATATAATTGTAATTATGTAAAGTCAGAGGAGGAATTAAGTTTAAATTTATTTGAGAAAGAAAGAAATAAAAAATTCTAAAATCTAGGCCATTTGGTGAAATCACAGAACCAATATAAACTAGTATAATTCACTTATAAATCCTGTAAACTACCAAGATTTATATAAGATAACACAATTAACCACTACTAGGAATGATCCTATGAGTTAAAATGATAATAAGGAAATATACCTTAAAACATTGTAAATTTTCAAAATATATAAATCAGTTAGTTTTAAAGAGCAATGTCAAATTTACAGATTAACACAAAAAACCAGTTCAAAGGTGTAATTTATATGTATTTAAGGAAAGAAAGAGGAATATGAATAATTAAAATTTATTATAATAGTATTAATAATATTTATTTCAATCACTTTCTGCTACAGTCCGTTTCTTGATGCATATGGCTGAAGCAAGATGGCGAAGGTTGAAGATGGGAGAACAGGATCTCCCGAAACATGTCCCTAAAGGAAAAAATACATCTTGAGGTAAAATAGTTATAAATATTATAGTATAATAATATTTAAAATGGAGGAATTTTATATAAAGACGGAAATCCAATTTTGAGCCTATATTTCCAAAATGTGAACAAAATTTGTTAATTTCCACAAAATGTCTACAGATATGGACTATAATACATCAATTTAAAGGGAATGAGATGATTAAACCAATAATAAGGTTCATAATTCATAAAAGTGATGAATAAAATAGATAAATTCCATATATAATGTAATATTTTATCATGTGTACAGGTAATCGAATATGTTAACAATACTTTTTCAAAGATTAACTGGGCCAGATTTATGACCAAGTTAATTAGTCTTTTGTTGAATATCAAGCTGGACAGTTGTGTAAAGAACGTTTCTTTAAAAATCGAGTTGAATATGGTACTAGCGTTTAGCCATTGAAATAAGTGAACGAGAGTTAGACGGATTAGACACTTTTTAAAGCTAAAGCTGTTAATACATTCACGACAATAGTGAAAACAAACACTTAACTCCATAATACGAGTGATAGAAACAAATAAAACATTATATTTAAACTGATTCATTCTACAATCCTAACCACATCTTGAGAATTTTAACCCACAGAAGAGAACACATTCAAAATAAACTAACTAACACAAGTTTACACAGAACACTTCGCCAGAATACACCAAATAACTTTACAGACATATTACACCAGTGCGGGGACATTTTAAACCTTGATAAAGGTAATTTTATTGTGATTTTCTGACACGACGCATTTGCTGTAACTTAGTCCAACTCGAGTAGCGGCCATCTTGAAAACGGAGTCTGTTTACCACATCGCAGTGACGTCAGTCTTCATTGGTTTGACAAAACATTTATTACAATATTATATACTGGAATTATTTAAATACTATTGAATAGTAATTATTGTATTTATTTTTAATTGTTAATGTTATACTTTCTCGTCACCCTTCTCTGACTATTAATTCTAATCGCTCAAAGAACCTGTCTTTTAATATAATATATCATAAATTTGTTCTGTATGACACAATCGATAATTCCCGAGACAGAGTCGATAATTGCTCTCCATCGATAAAATATCGATTACTTATTTAATTTGTCAATAAATCTTTATATCTCCATTATTTCGTATCTGTTACTTATTTCACAGGGTAATTTAAGGGTACTTATAAGACTGAATGACTTAAGTAAGAAGAATATATTCTATTTGAACAAGATATTGGACCAGTCAGAAAAGTCACCAATCGATTATTAACTGGAGTTAATCTATTTAACTCCAGACTTGGTTCAAATCTTCAAGAAGTGCTCGACGGTCAATAAATACCTACCTGTTATTAGAATTTTACAAGAACCTTTTAAAACAGATGTATTTCTCATTTAAACACACTTATTAACATAACAAAATTATTTTATTATTTGAAAATTCTATTTTTATTGAATTTTCCATATACATTTTATTCTTTTGTAACGACCGGCATACAGCGTTCTGGTTACAATGGGTGTGACGATATAAATTGAAAACAAAAATAAAAAAAAATAATAATAAAAATATAAAATGGGAAGTTAGTGAAAACCATTAAATCGCACTATTAAACCAAATACCCCTGAACTAACTCATAATAGTAATGAGAATTAAAAAGAAAATTTAACTAAAATAATTAATTAAAACTGTGAAAGCAAAAGTTAAAAATAAAACTGTTAACCCTTTATTAAATTTATCATGCTATGACCTGTGTATGCCGGATCCAACTTGCATACCAACCCGGCATTAAATAAGAAATACCTGTAAACTATAATGTAAATAATTAATAATTTAAAGTCACTAGTAGTATTGTAATAAATTCTGTAGACAAGCAAAGTCTCGATTGTTTATTTTGTCGAACTGTAAGACTGTATTACTATTTAAAAGTTGGAACTATATTATGGCGGAGTATTCACTCCGCGTCGTTACAATTTTCCTGTTGTAACAATGTAGGACTTATGATGCGGCTTTCAAACTGTAAACAGTTCCAAGCGGGGCTCTGCACAAAATGTTTATTTTTTTCATTTTATTTGATTGTTAGCTTCCACTAAAAGAGTGGAGATATAGATCTAAGTAACTAAGATGTAGGGAGTCTTTTTTTTAAACAAAGAAGTGAAAGGAGGAAATGAGTGTATAAGGTGACATCTCCTGTTAATTAAAATAAAAGATCAAATATGGTTCAAGTTAAGGGTAATTCCAACATAATGTGAAAAGAATATGTAAACTCCAATACTACTATGAGATTACATATGTGATGTGAATAACAGTGAATAGTGACGACTAGAACCTCAACTGCATTTACACTACCGCCGAGGATCAGGACGACTTCACGCTAGATGACTCCATAACATCCACTTCATCATTAATTGACTCCGAGGACATCCACTGGAAAGACTACTCCTATGACAACCACGACTAAGAGAGTACAGAAGAATCACGCGGCAGGACATGGACAGATAACAATTTAACTAGAGGTGACGCGGAAGCCCGTCTTCCGTGAATTATGTATATTTAAAATATAAGTAATTATAAATGAAAAAGACTTTTAAATGACAATCTCTAAGCGTTAAGTTTTAAAATGATGTAACCAGTAATTTCTGAAATCATACGTTGTAACATAACGCTTGTGATGTAACTTTGAAACATCGCTCAACTAAATAAAACCATTCTTCAAATGGTAGTTAAGTAATAATGTAATCGTATAAACAAGTAGAGTAAATTTGAAACTTCTTAACTAGTTTAAAGAGACTCGGATCCGAGGTAAATACATTATCTGTATGATCATTTTTAAGACAGAAAACCCCTTTACAATTTCTGTGTAAGTAAAATTTTTATTTGTAATGTGTTACCTATCATATGTAAATAAAGGGATGTCATCTTTGTTACATACTAAAGTCAGTGCATAAATCAGCTAAATTTCCTCCCCTTGTTTCCTTTAATTAGAGTAATTATAATTATTGTTAGTGATGTGTTTGATTTTTCAGTTTGTTACAACGTAACAGCCTGTATAATTGGCTAGAGTCAATTATCACGGGTTCCCTGGATTATAACGTAGCCGACACGTTATATGGGGACTTAGTTGAACCTCCATTTCGCCGATCTTTTTCAACTTGAGCAGCCTTGCCCCTTGCTGGTCGGCTTGGGTCTCGATCAACACACCCCCAGCCGTTTTCCTGATGTCTTGTTATCAACACAAGCAGTAACGGATTTTTCTATTAAAAAGGGCCTCACTTTCGTGAAGTCCCCCTACTTTCTTTTGACAATCAAATACTTGGCATTGCAGGACTACTGGCCGACGGCGCCAAAAACGTCTCCGCAGACAGTCGTGTAATGCCGCTTTCTTATCACTCCCCGAGGAGGGCTTTTTTCTGGACGAGGGATTTTGATCCCACGAGTACCGGAGAAGTGGCAGACCACTGCGGCAGACCACAGTCGTTCGTGACTCACTAATGTAGAGCCATCCATCCATCGGCACGTTAGGTTCCACAGTGGGTTACGGTGTATTTTCGTGCGATACACAGAACCTTGTCAAAATCTCTTACCAGTGTCCTGTGAGCCAGCTAAAGAGTAACAGCTGTTGCCCGTCTCCCACGAGGCTAAGATTCTGTAGGCCGGGCGTAGGGGTTGGATTTCTGGGGGGGATTTTTGTTGTTGGTGTTGTTGTTATTATTATTATTATTATCATTGTTTGGTTGTTATTGTTCTTTAGAAGTGTCTTAGTACTGATCAGCAATGACTTACTTACCAAAGTGAACAAAATAACTGCTATTTTAGCTGTTGGTCCTTCACAGCTTGTGTATATGTAAATGCATTTATACTTTATTTACTGAATATAGTTCTATCATATATCTTTATAGTTTTTAAAATTATTCACAAAACTCAGTAAAGGTGAACGTGAAGGTTAGAAATTCATTGATAAATGTGTATTACCTTGTATGCCCTACACTTTGTGAAAGTTTATTTCGATTTATATTTATACACCTTTATATCAAACAAATTTAAAGGTCAGCTAGAGGTACACAGATTAGCGTTTGAACTAATTATTAGTCTAATCTAGAAAACCTTAGTGAAAGACCTGACTAAAAACGAAGCAATAAAGTTAATATGTGAAGACTGGAAATAAACATTTAGTCAACTACATACAACAGGCACATGAAAGTTAAAATTTTGAATTAAAAATAGATATTTTTTTTAATTATACAATAACAATTGAATTACGAAAACAATAAGTAGCTCACAGAAAGTATGATAAATCATGAATAATGAAGACAAGTTACAAAGAACAAAGAGTTCATATATTTCTATTTCTTTGAACAAATTTTGTTTGAGAAAAACAGTCCCGTCATAAACGTCAGTATAGTGTACACATTCTCAAAACAAAATTTCTGTAGGTCTGTTAATGTATCTAAAGTTAATGTATACAATTGTACTGAATACATTCGTCTTATCTTACTCTTATTATTCTGGTACAATAATACGCTCTATTACTGCTCGTATACGCTGTACTTGTATACGCTATTATTTTGCTCCTAATAATTTGAAAAATAATCTTTTGGTAAATGAAAACCTTACTGCAAATGCCAACCTATGGCAATAATTACGTAAGTAAGGGACTTTACGTAAAGTATACATCACTCAATTACAATTCCCAATTTCGGCGGTAGTCGCAACATTAAATAAATTTCTTTTATCGTAAACTGTAAAGCAAGTAATTCTGAAACTATAACATTTTTGTATTGTTCCTACAACACTTTGTGGCTTTTCCTAAGAAGGGATTGCCGGGCGTCAATTTCTACGCTGACAGAGTATAAGAACTAACATTATGAAAAAATGATCAAAGTAGGTGATTGATACCTAAATGAAAGCTACAGCTATGATGTTAATTACATCCATAAAACTTTATTATCAGTAGTAGTAGGCCTAATATGTATACTGTTTACCGACACCAAATACTATTATTTTAGATAAAACTTTAAAAAAATTTTAAGCTTTTCCTTAGGCAGCTTTCCCTCGTTGTTAGCTTTGTCAGCTAACTTAATTATCAAAACGTTATTTATCAAGAAATTTACGTAAATATACCATTTCTGGAAAACGATTATGTATAAAATTTTAATCTTAATTTTATTAGTGAACTAGATGTTTCAACTTGTGTAACTTAATTTATCATCATCATCATCTTCAAGGATTAAACCAAGGATGGTTTGTTCCCGTCTCAAACAGGCAAAGATTACAGCTGGTCACTCCAGCGCGTCCCACACCTCTCCGTCCCCTCGGTTTATAGTTCCCGAGTTATTTAGAGATGATGCCTGAGAAATCTCATTTCAGCCGCTTGGATGCGACTGGCCTGGACTTGCGTTAAAGTCCAATTCTCAGATCCATAAAGAAGCGTGGGAAGTGAAAGTGTACGTTTAGTGTTAAGCGACAAAACGTAAAAACTGAAGAGAGAAATAGGTATAAAATTGATGTAACTCCGTCGATGTAACGTCTTATCTATATAACGCCGTTCTCGTCTAATCCGTAACAGTTTGACTTTGTTGTACATTTGCCTTGTCACTTGGGCATGGGCACGTGAGACAATCAGAAACTTCTTGTGGGTTAAGAAAAATGACGGGTTTACTGGATACAATGGTTAAACACGGAGAAATTGATGCGTGTCTGGAGTGGACGCCAAGATTTCCCCCGGGATATTCAAACGCTTATCACAGATGCTGACGTCATTTCGCAGTTAGTGCCCAAACACGTAAACGACAATTATCATTGACATAGGCTTCTGTTTAAGTAAATGATGTTTATCCTCTAATATAAATTAATCTCTCAATTTGACGACCTCGTAATAACTTTCTTATTATAATTTAAACAACGTATTTATTTAAGGACTGTAACAGGGTGTAAAAGCTTGTATACAGTATGTAATCCTGTGTGTATTTTGTACGAAGTATTCACAGAAACAGGGGCGTTTTTAGGGGTGGTGAACGGGACCCGGATAACCCCCAGAGGGCGGAAAAGTTGACGAATTTTGTTAATCTTTTAATTGTTAGGCTGTTTTATTATTTTTTCAACCGTCTACGCCAATATAGTAGTAACTATTTTTTAAGTATACAACAGGTTTATTACACAGTATTAGCGTACACTGTTGAAGTGTTTAATAGAGGAAAATACATTCAGGTAATAAGTAATTTGTAAACAATAACGCGTATTTTTATTCTGTTATTACAGTTTATTTTAATGAGGCCGATTTCAGCCACTTTAAAGATAGTAATGTTGATTACATTTAATATGTTTTATTCTTTTGTATGAAGCCGACCCGACCCCGGACCACTCAAGGCCAAATTCTAGATACGCCACTGCACGGAGACAAACCAAGAATGAATTAGTTAAATGAAATATTGGGTAACACTTTCCGTTATGCAGTGTTATTGCCCTAACTTCTCTGTTCAGCGTTATTATAACGGTTAAAAGTATTAGGAATTAGTCTGTTCCTCTAAACTTTAACGCACTAAACATGGGTTCTTTACACAATTTTCCCTTTATGATTTAAATATTTAAAAATATATGAGAATTTGAGAATGCTTGTAGGTGTTACACTTGGACGCCTACATCCGTGTAAGTGAAAGACTATTAAAAGTACACTTAGTTGAACTCTATTTGAAGGATAAGCCTTAGTTTAGGATTTTTAAAATGTTCAATGTTTACCACCTACCAATATTCATGAAATTTTCAAATGTTCAAGGCTAGAAATATTTATGAAATTACTGCAGCAGAGAAATTTTATAAATTATTAATATTAGATTACATTAATATCATAAAAACCTAACTTTTATTTCCAGTTGGTTGTAGTACTGATGCAATTATTTTATTGTATATTTTTACTGTGTTTTGTTATTCATTATTCATTTTATTCATTCTTATTTTGTATACGCGTTTCAGGACATAAATATGTCCCATCAGGCGTGGAATGGAAGAAGGATAATATAATTTTTCATATTAGCCTTCCTGATTTGAATAACGATTTTTAGAAAATTATAAATGAATTGTTCTCGTTTAGACTGCTGAACTCTTTCAGTTTCTCCTTTGTGCGGAACTTTTATAAGCGCGTGTACCGTCTCCAAAAAATCAAATTAAATTTATTTCGATCTTGTAGAAGGTGTTCCAATGACAATGACTGTCCGTTGATTTCACAGAATCTTATTTGCTTTGGAAACCTAAATCGCCGTCTCACCGATTATGCCTGTAATCTTTTCGCTGGTTGCAGTTGTAGATATATAGTACATTCCAGGTATCACGACCACGTATTTACTTCTCGGTGTACAGCCCTCGGCTCTTTTTAGTAAGCACATTTCAGTTACTTGAATTTTTTAATATCTCTAGCTTTGTAAGAATTTAGGAATCCAGTTTCCACTGGTGAACATCAGTATAGCAACAGCCATGGTTCTGTAAGCCTGTTGCTTAACATTTCATGCCTTTTTACTGAAAACACGAATGTATATGAGAATAGCAAATTAATGTAGCCTACTATGGATAAGTAAGTTAATTTCGAATAGGCCTACACACTTGAAAGCTTGGAAGCTAAAGAAATTGTTAATGTTTTTTGTATCAGGTAGTTGATAAATCTTTATTTTCTTTACCGCTAAGAAACTAAGACTCTAAGATGTTTTACTACTCATACGTTGAAAATCTAGGGTAGTATGGAGAGATGAGATCACAAAACCCAAACCATAGACATCAAACCATAAATGAATTTTAATAATTTTAATCCAGCTTACACTTGTATTTAAAAGTTCGTCCTAAAAATGCAATAAGACGATACAAACTATTTAGGAATTACAATAATAATAATATAAACAGTGTATCAACCCTTTCTAAAACCCATTTGGTCTTCTAAGGTAGGTCGACTGTGGATGCATTGTTTGTATTACGACAGATAGTAGTGAAAAGGCGGGAGTGTAACCAGGAAACGCATTTTGGTTTTGTTGATCTAGAAAAAGCATTTGACCGTCAAAAGTTATGGAATATTATGGATATAAGAGGATATCTATAACATTTAATAAATTCAGTCAAGATCCTTTACAAAAGTACATCTGTAGTCCTGGATCTGAATGGTAGGCTCTCAGGTGACATTGCAATAAATAAGGGAGTTAGGCAGGGATGCTGTGGTTCCCCAACCGTGTTTAATATATACATTGACGACATGTTGAAAGCATGAAAATCCAGAGTGACTTCGGGAATACAGCTTCAAACAATCAATTTGTATGTGTTCCCTGCTATATGCGGATGACATAGTTCTTATTCAAGAAAATGAAGATGAATTACAAACAGCTATGTTTCAATTACAATAAGTGGTAAGAGAGTACTCACTGACAATTCAGTAAGAAAGACCAAAACCATAGCCTTTAAAGGTAAATATCCAGTGAAGACTAAGATAGTTATAAACAACAGCACCTTAGAACAACTGACCCGTTTCAGATATTTCGGCTGTGTAGTAAGCTACGAATCTGAATATGGTATAAGAGAGAAGATAACTAAATTTAGGAATATTTGTGGTACGATTTATAGAAAAATTAGAAATAACCAAAACACAGCACAATGATTAAATTTTATAAGACAATTGTAATACCCATATTGATTTATGCGAGTGAGCCGTGGGTCATGATAAAAAATCGGTATGGAGAACCATACATAACTTCCAATTTCTAAGATTTATATTTAAAATCATTTTCGAAATGAAATATTACCATAGAAACTACTTCTTTCTACTTACTGCTTCAGTCTTAACCACAGTATACTGTGGTCACTAATGTATACCACCTCACGTTATCGCACTCGATTTTCACTGATGATGGAAGTCGATGGCATTGCCGAAACGTCTGGTTTTGTAGAAAACATTGGACTACGGCCAAATATCCCGGGAAGGAATTTTAACAAAAACTACTTCTTTGTTGCCGATAACGTTGTACACATATATATAAAAAATATGCATAAAATTAATGGCTTGTATAAGTTAATAATTGATCTCCATTAAGTAGTGCTCAAGTTTCCAAAGTTTTAATATTACGATGTCCGTAATTAAAACATCAGAGCAGGTTTAGTGTGTATGAGGGTACACCGTGGACAAAAATTTTCAACATTTCCTATTGAGCGTTGCTTAGAGTAAAGCTGCGAATCTACAGTGTATGTTTCACAGAACAAACACGCGAAAAAGAAGGAGCGCTCCGAAGTCACTCATGGACCCTCAGCATCTTGGAGAGGGTTCATTCCCTAGAGACGAAAAGTCTGTCTATGAATCGTTCCTCTGTAAACACGTGCAGTTACACTGCCCAGCGATCCACAGGAAGCAAATCGCTATCCACGCTGGACACTTTTTCGACTTGCACGCGTTATGTTGGTATGGGTTTCGGCACTTACCATTTAAAAAGCGTGCAAATGTAAGAAAATAAACATGACTGAGGCCAGAAATAACGCGAATTTTGTGTGTGTGTGTGTGTGTGTGTGTGTGTGTGTGTGTGTGTTCCCTGCCTTTTTATTGCAGTAATCATAATAATAAAATGGAAACGTAAATATTACATAAATGAGATATGCTTTCCTGCCACGAACGATATATTTTCTCTCACACATGATTTACATTAAAATGAAAAAATTATAATTTTATTGCTTGGCAACAAAATTATTTTATTTTTAACAATTACCATTGTTTGAAAAAGTTTAAATGAATTTTCAAGTACTTTACTGTTGTTAAAACGTAAAAGGTTGCAGGTAAACTACCCCTTCCCCTTAACCGATCTTCACCAAAATCAAAAGACTTTGTGATTACTACAATTCAGGGATGTATGCAAAAAATTATTTGATTCTGTTTGAATATGCGGCAGTTACCGTTCGTCATAGAAACAATTACCCTTGTTAAAACATAAAATGTAGCAGGTAAACTACCCTATTCCCTTAACTGATCTTCACCAAAACTAAACGGTCATGAGAACTCTACAATTCAGGCTGTATGCAAAACATTATTTGATTCTGTTTGAATTTGCGGCTGTTATCGTTTGCCAAAGAAAATTACCCTTGATAAAAAAACGCTGCAGGTAAACTACCCCTTTCCCTTAACCGATCTTTACCAAAAACAATAAATCTTTAGTACTCTACAAATCAGGGCTGTATGCAAATAATCTTTTGATTCTGTTTGAATTTGCGGCTGTTATCGTTTGCCATAGAAAATACCCTTGTTAAAACATAAAACGTTGCAGGTAAACTACCCCTTTCCCTTAACCGATCTTCACCAAAAACAATAGGTCTTGAGAACTCTACAATTAATGGGTCTATGCGAAACATTATTTGATTCTGTTTGAATTTGCGGCTGTTATCGTTTGCCAAAAAAAAAATACCCTTGATAAAAAAAACCGTTGCCGGTAAACTACCCCTTTCCCTCAACCGATCTTCACCAAAAACTATAGGTCGTGAGTACTCTAGAAATCAGGGCTGTATGCAAAAAATTATTTGATTCTGTTTGAATTCGCGGCTGGTATCGTTTGCCATAGAAAAAAATCTATAGACACACAGACAGATAGACACACAGACACACAGACACACAGACACACAGACACACAGACACACAGGCACACACAGACACTTTTCGAAAAACGACTTTTTTCATGTTTTGAGTGTAGTACAATCAGAATCTGCAATAATCTCGAACACGATTTTTTTGCCATCACCATACTTCCATTTCCTTAAGGAACATGGAAGTAAAAAGGAATGCGGCAAGATTCAGAGTGCTGAAATGCAGTTTTTTCGAAATATTTTATATTATACATTGCAAGATAGAATAAGGATTGAGGATATCAGAGCAGAACTGGAAGTAAAGGACATAAATGAAATTATTTCAATTTACAGAAGACAATGGTGGGATCATCTGCAAAGGATGACAGAGGATCGATTGGCGAAAGCGGCACTAAACTATAAAGCCATTGGTAGAAGAGATGTGGGTCGTCCGAGGATGAGATAGGTAGCGGAACAGGCTCATATAAACTAATCCTTAAAGATGAGAAGAATAAGAATTATATAAACGTAGGAGGTATTGATTCAGACCTAATATTCACGTTCCATTATTCATTTTTAGTAAATATTTAATTCTTTCAATTTCTGCTTGCAGCCATTGACTTTTAATTTCATCAACTTAAATTTCGCAAGTTTGAGTATAAGTAAAATAATAAAGGCTATGAAAAAAAAATCAAAGTAAATTTAAAAAACTTTGAAAATAAAACTCAAGATAACAAATTAATTTTTATTATAAATAATACGTAAAATAATGCAACAAACGTTACTTTTTGTTACGGCTACTGTTACACGAGTCTGCGTATGTTTAAATTATGGTAATAATGAAGTTATCGCTGTCTTGACTACTCACCTCACTTGGGAGCCATAGCTATTTTTGGCATAGACAAGAATTAACATTATGCAGCAACAAACACACACAAATTACTATCCTTAAATTTTTAGTGACCGTCAATCAATGAATATGTTAGTGGATGGTTAGTGAGGATCGGTCAATTATACAACTTTTAGTTATTTTGCGTCGACGTTTCGACAATATTTATTGTCATATTCAGGACCTGTGTATGAAATACAATAGAAATATCAAACATAACGAAACAATTAAATATTTGGGTGAACGTGTTCGTGATGTGATTGTGTGCGTGCGTATATAGAGTATGTATCATTTTTTATGTGAAGACTTATGATAGTTTGTTTACATCTTCAAATTATCTTTAAGAAAGCGAGCAACTTATATTATGAGAGAACTTAATTTATACAGTATTACAATTTAAATTACTAAATGTAATGTTATTTTAATTAATTAAACAAATAGTAATCAACAATTGGATATTAGATTGGTACATAAATTGTTTATACCTATCAACAGTCAACATATAGCAAAGTAATATATTACTTATAACTAAAACAGATTAGGGGATGTTCACTACGTAATTATTAAAAGTTATTTTTACCATGTTTCACTCCCTACTGGTGTTAACAAACAATCATAATTTAGAAACATACAATTTACACAATATTGTAAAACAAAATTAATTAATTAAAATAACATTACATTTAGTAATTTAAATTGTAATACTGTATAAATTAAGTTCTCTCATACTATAAGTTGCTCGCTTTCTTAAAGATAATTTGAAGATGTAAACAAACTATCATAAGTCTTCACATAAAAAATGATACATACTCTACATACGCACGCACACACTCACATCACCAACACGTTCACCCAAATATTTAATTGTTTCGTTATGTTTGATATTTCTATTGTATTTCATAAACAGGTCCTGAAGATGACAATAAATATTGTCGAAACGTCGACGCGAAATAACTAAAAGTTGTATTATTGACCGATCCTCACTAACCATCCACTAAAATATACAAATTACTATGTTTTAGTGACGTCAGTACCAGTACCCAACACAAACTGAAATATAGCCTCAGTCATGCCGCAGCTAATTTATAAATAATTTCTTTCTTTGTAATAATCTGAAGAAACAGAAACGAAACAAATAATTTGGATTTGAATTAAAATGGTAACTTTAAATTGCATTACGTTTAGGTAAGAAGAGGATGGTACATTGGAAGCTGAGATTATCTCTCGGTTAGACGCCAGTGAACGTGTAGGATTTACTGAGATGCGGTTGAAGTTGAGAGGCGATTGCTTGTGTGCCCATTTATTCTGGACACGTCTCATATAGTTGTACCTTAAGCGTGTAACTTTAAACTTTCCTTATGAGGAAATGGATTACAATAGTCTGGCATTGAATAAACTTCGCAAAATAGTTATTACGCTTACACTTAACACTTTCTAATACACTGTTACGGATACAACTTCAGTTTCATATAGTTAGTACATAATCAGCTGAGTACTGGTAGTAGTAGTAGTAGTAGTAGTAGTAGTAGTAGTAGTAGTAGTAGTAGTAGTAGTAGTAGTATTAGTAGTAGTAGTAGTAGTAGTAGCGGTAGTAGTAGTAGTAGTAGTAGTAGTAGTAGTTCTAGTATCGGTAGTAGTAGTAGTAGTAGTATTAGTAGTAGTTATTTATACAGGGGAAAAATGCTTTATGCACCGTCAGAGGAGGCTGTGCTTCCACTGGTGTGTGGGACTCTCACCCACTAAAAAGCACAACTCTACCCACCTTGGAACCACTTATCGTATTACTTCAGGATGGAGCATATTACGCCCTTATCGGGCTCCTTCTAGTTGTTCCTCATCTTCTACTGCTCGTTGGGTGAAAGTTGGCCCTGTCTTTTTTTCTAGTAGGGCACACTGAATAAATGCATTGACGCAGTCCCACTCCGCCTTACCACGAAGCATAAGCGCAACTACGCTCTCGGGCGTGAACTCCCCGAGCTCCATTTCCAGTACCATCCTCTGTCTTGCGAATCTGCAGCACTTGAAAACATGTGCGAGGCATCTTCATGGGGAGAGTCTCCTATTGGCACGCTGGGCTTTGCGCCTTTTCCATTCTATGGAGGTAGGCATTAAAATTGCCGTGGCCACTGAGCAACTAGGTCAGATGGTAGTTGACCTCATCGTGTTGGCGGTCGATCCATTCCTTCACGTTTGGTATGAGTCTTGCGGTCTATTTTACTCTATTCTCTCTATCCCAAAGATCTTGTTTCAGTGCCGGAGAGTGAGTTCCCTGGCTTCATGCTTTGCGGAATTCCTTCCGATTTCCTCTCTTCTTTCGAATAAATGCTTCCGCTTTAGAGCCAACAGGTCTATGGGAATCACCAGGACTACTGGCTCTGGTGCTGTCCGGTAAGAGGATGCTACTCTGAGGGCTCCTCTTCTCTGCACCGATGTCATACGTTTTCTGTACTCCTTTATATTTAGTGCATCGGTCCAGGTTTCGCAACCGTACAAATGGATGGATTCTGTGACCGCCATCAACAATCGCCTCTTGCTTGCAGTGGGACCTCCTACGTTGGCCATAAGTCTGAGCTGAGCTTGGTTGTAACGTTTGGCGCCTTATCAGCTGCATACTTTATTTGCTTCCACTAGGAGAGCTTTGAGTCTAGTCACACCCCTAGGTAGTAGTAGTAGTAGTAGTGGTGGAGGTGGTGGTGGTGGTAATAGTAGTAGTAGTAGTAGTAGTAGTAGTAGTAGTAGTAGTAGTAGTAGTAGTAATAACATTGTTCTGGGGTTACAAATGCATATTTGATACAATTTCAAGGAATGCTGAGTAAAATTATAAATAGTAGTTAGTTGAATGGAATCAGGAAATGTCAACAATGTGAAAACCCTATTTGTAATAATTAAATAGTTAAGGGCACCCGCTGTAGCAACAGTAAGACGGACGTTTTTGAAATGTAGTGTTACAACTGAGCACAGTTAGTCTCCCCACTACCCTCACTTTTCGCGCAGCTGTGAATCGGCCACCATAAAGTAACGCGATTGTAATACTACAGCCACAGTTTTTGCTCCCATCTAGAAAAGCGAAAACAGACCTACAGCTTTCAGTGGATTTCACCAAAACAAGATTTTGGAATGCACTTTCACTCGAAGACTTGTATAACCATAACTTTTAGTAACATGGTTTTTGGTTGTCAACCATATTTTATTGATATCATTGTTAATCCCAATCACTATCAATACCATCATTTTCTTTACCACTTAGTATACTACATTGTAGAATGGGTGTAATGTTTGGTATTCACAGTGGTATCAGTAAAGTGTGGTTGTCAACCAAAAAAAAGGGTTCTTATTAAAATATTTTTTAATAATGTTTTTAACAACAGGAATTCCACTAGTACTTGATAAAATGTTTTGAGAGTAGTGCGTCATTATGAAATGGCAGCATTGTCCTCATCATTTAGTGTGTTGACCTGTAAGCTGCAAGCCTTAGTATACGCAGTGTTGGTACTAATAATATCATGTCATTCTATTCACTTAAGAATCACAAAGACAAGGAACAGTATATGTTAAACGCCCTGAAAGTAGTAAACTTATTGTCAGGTAGTATTTATTGTTGTTGTTGCTATCGTTGTTCTATTTTTGTTGCCTGAAAAGAAACACATAGCGTGAGAAAAAGACACCATAAATATTCAAAGGACGAACGCACTGACAGTCTCATGTTTAAACAGACTAACAACATTTATTTTAATTTATCACTGCGTTTGTTGAACAAACCAGTCGCAGACAGCATGTAGTAGATTTGCAAATAAAATGAAAGTCAGAAATATAATGAAATTAAAATAAAATGGTGTACTTCAAACACAAGATGTCACTTATGATGTAAATCCAGTTTCCAAATGAATTACACGTGTAAGTAGCTTTTTCTCTAGTAGCTTTTTCTGTTTCAATTATAATCTACACTATTCACTATTACAGAGTTCCTTGTATGTGCTGCATCATACTCTATTTAATATTGCAGACACTAATCACTGATGTCCATTCAAATATGTTCCTACGCCGTTTATAATTTACAATGTACGGATTTATCATTATTTTGACAGTTGACGTTTATTTTCTCTATGTGACAATCTAAAATTTTCTCTGGGCCTTGTTACTCTTGTTTACAAAAAACACTAATCGCCATCAAATTTGATAATGGCTTGTGTGCCTCAACTCATAATTACATAATCAAGTTTGGTCCCTGTTAAAATATCTTTATCCTTTTTCATACTCTATGTACATTATATTTTTAAATTTACAGTTCTGTAATATTAAAGTACTCATTACTGACATTAAAAAAATATAATTTAAAATAACGCCAGGCAACATACAGGATAATAACGCTAGATAACATACAGGAAACGCCAGGTAACATACAGGATAATAACGATAGATAACATACAGGATAATAACGCCAGGTAACATACAGGATAATATCGCTAGATAACATACAGGATAATAACGCTAGATAACATACAGGATAATAACGGCAGGTAACATACAGGATAATAACGCTAGATAACATACAGTATAATAACGCTAGATAACATACAGGATAATAACGCCAGGTAACATACAGTATAATAACGCTAGATAACATACAGGAAAATAACGCTAGATAACATACGGGATAATAACGCTAGATAACATACAGGATAATAACGCTAGATAATATACAGTATAATAACGCTAGATAACATACAGGATAATAACGCTAGATAACATACAGTATAATAACGCTAGATAACATACAGGAAAATAACGCTAGATAACATACGGGATAATAACGCTAGATAACATACAGGATAATAACGCTAGATAACATACAGGATAATAACGCTAGATAACATGCAGGATAATAACGCCAGGTAACATACAGTATAATAACGCTAGATAACATACAGGAAAATAACGCTAGATAACATACGGGATAATAACGCTAGATAACATACAGTATAATAACGCTAGATAACATGCAGGATAATAACGCCAGGTAACATACAGTATAATAACGCTAGATAACATACAGGAAAATAACGCTAGATAACATACGGGATAATAACGCTAGATAACATACAGTATAATAACGCTAGATAACATACAGGATAATAACGCTAGATAACATACGGGATAATAACGCTAGATAACATACAGGATAATAACGCTAGATAACATACAGTATAATAACGCTAGATAACATACAGGATAATAACGCTAGATAACATACAGTATAATAACGCTAGATAACATACAGGAAAATAACGCTAGATAACATACGGGATAATAACGCTAGATAACATACAGGATAATAACGCTAGATAACATGCAGGATAATAACGCTAGATAACATAGAGGATAATAACGCTAGATAACATACAAGATAATTTGCATGTTTTCTAATCTTACTTTTAACCGTGGTATCCGCTGCAGAAATATTTAGAGTTCCGTTTGCAGTAATATGTATTATCTGTGCTTTCTTTATACGAAAAACATGTTTAATTAATAAAGTTGTGTTAGTGGTTATAATCACAAACAGAAATGACACTGTTACACACCACTATAAATAAAAATTATCGGAAATTTTTATTTATAGTGGTGTGCAACAGTGTGTTTCTGTAAGAAAAACTGATTCAAGATTTAATAAAATTAAACCATTTCCAAACCGTTAATCCGATCAACTTGATTTCCGAGAGAACGGAACAAGTGATGTGTGAAGCGTTTTATTAAAACTTCGCTGAAGACGTTAAGGTTTCCAAGAAACATTTTAACTCGACTTGATATTCATCATAGCTTGAAATGTTTTGTATGGTTTAAAAATGAAATGTAACACCTAACTTTCTTGAAATATTCTGTATGGTGTTAAAATGAAATGTAGCACGTAACACTACTGTACTTGATTGACATTACGTTAGTTACACACTTGGCACGGTAAAATGATTGCAAAGCGCCTTTGAACACCCTCAGTCGCTATTTCGAAACTAAGAATATTCGTCGAGAAGTGTGTATAAATTTGTTTCAAGAATACGATGTAACAACAATTACCCAACAGTGAATGGGAGAGACAGTATAAATGAATGACCTCACTTTTCAGCGTGTGTAAAGTTTTGATTAATAAAGTACTGTGCAATCGCAGTAATCACATGCTAGGACAATTGCAAGTACCATTATTTTATGGAAAGCTTGCCCTATGAATATTACTAATTAATATTTTTTATTGGTTATGTGGAACTGAGAACGGATTTCTGGCACGGATCGTCACAATAAGTTGGTTTTAATACATTTTAAGTTCTATATAAGAATTTATAATTGTTTTTATTTTTGAAATTAGAGACATAACGTGTTTTAAGTGTAGTAACTTCTCGTAGACTACAATTTTGTAATAAAAACTGGCATAAATACAGTTGCACACAGAATACTCCAAACATTCAACTGACATTTAAGTGTCAAAAAATTATCCGGTCTTTCTAAAAAAAAAAGAATCTTAACTACTGCCAAATTTTAAAGTGGCAACATTCTACTTGTGCAACTGTAAAATATAATAAGTATATGAGAAACAAAGAATTTAACAACATAGTGCTTTATTAAATTATATACAGTAAATTATTTCCAGTAGCATATGTTTATTTAAAATACCTCTTTGTTTACCAAAATAAAATGTTACAAATGAAAAACATCCAGACTTTGCTGGAATGGACACAGAAGGTTTCCCCCGAGACAGACAGACTACTGCGTAAACAGCAGGGTTATGGTTGGCACAGTTGTGAGATCATCGAGTTTTCTAGTTGGTGTCATCGTCATCGAATTGATGACGTTAGTGTAACACTCAGTGCAAATACCATTACAAAACAGTAATTATGATCTCTTTCTTAACTACAGTTGTATTCCATTCAAATATTTTGTGTATATCATTTAAATATTTTAATTCACTGAGCGAAAGTGTCAAAGAAAAATTTGTTTGTTTGTATATTATGTGTGTTAAAAACATGTTCCACAGTCATTACATGTTAAAACATTACGTGGGGTCATTACAAATCGCCCAAGGGCGTTTGATCCTGATTGGGGGTGGAGGTTCAGCCGTACGTTTAGGGGTGATGGTTCTTAGGTAAGGAAAGGAGGACATCGCTGCCGAAACAAAGGAAGTTTCGGGGACCGACTGGACAAAGGCAGCAAGAGTAGGAACTCGAAGACCTCTACGAATTGCATTATGAACAACAGAGTGACCCGCCTCTTTATTTATACGCCCCTCAGTGGGCGGGTCTATTGTACAATATCACAAAGAATATAAAATATAAAATAAAGATACAGAGTTATAAAATATAAAAATAAGGAAATAATAACATAATCATAATAAAAAGTATATAAGTGTTATTGCAGTTATTCGGCATCCCCACCACGTATGTCGTTATTAATCTAAACAATGATGCGTCCGTGATGCATCGTATCGAGTTGGTAGTGCAATCATCAACAGAAGGTTTCCCCCGAGACAGACAGACTACTGCGTAAACAGCAGGGTTATGGTTGGCACAGTTGTGAGATCATCGAGTTTTCTAGTTGGTGTCATCGTCATCGAGTTGATGACGTTAGTGTAATACTCAGTGCAAATACCATTACAAAACAGTAATAGTTTGTTGTTGTAGTTGTTCGACGTCACGCCCGGAGATAATTTTATAATTATAATAATAATTATATTTTATTTAATAGTTATAATTTTAGTCCGCTGGCTGGCTTAATTTTTTACACTTAAAGAGGCTAATCTTTATTCTACTAAAATAAATCACTGCTGATTCTGTTCACTAAAACTTACTACTAATTAATTTCTGTTGTGCCTTATTAATAGCATTCAATGTAAATATTACAGTTGTTGGTGCCGATATATTTTAGTGTTACGTCTGTTTAGGCCCAGCAGCTCATCATAGGGGAACGCGGGGTAGCATCGATCAGCGGGTAGCCCCGATCAAGTCGGTAAGGAGAGTATAGTACGCTGTAGCGATATCTGTTGAATGCTGAACTCTAGCCAGTTGCACAGTGAACTAATTAAAAACGACCGCTAACCATTTCCGCCATTGTACTTACAGTGAATTACAGAAGTGTGTTTTAGACAAATCTTCTTATTTCTTCACATCTTTAAAGCAACGTAATGATATTTGCACTTAAATTTTGAATTATTTAATTGTACAGATGTATTGTTAACGTTTTCAGCATTATTTGAATTCGGTATTTACGGTTTTAAACTAACTTACTGTAGTCTCAGGTTATAAAACTTAGTAGTATACGCGGTGGGTTAGCACCGATCAGGTGAGTGGGGGAATGACGATCGACTGTACTGAGTTACAACTGTACAACACCATACTGAGTTAAGTACTATTAAATACTAATGCGTTGCCCTTATATGTTCGTGATACTTTCCGTGGCGTAGCTAGGGGTTTTTTTTAGTTTTGTACTGATTAATACAAACTTTTTTTTATTATGGCGTATCTTAATTTTAGAGTTACCCTCGGAGTCAAAGATTGTCAATATTAGTGTCTTTTGAATGAGAAACTATTATAATGTGTATTATAGGAAAGGTTTTTAGTAGGCCTATATGGAGAAAATATGCACACAAAAATTAAATTGCATTATTTCGCATATAAAATACATAGGATATAGTACATTGGCTTATGAACTAAAAAAAACCTAATTTTTTAAATTTATTTTTAGACTTAGATTGTAGTAAGGACCATTTGTAGATGTAAGTAACATTCTAATGTATCTTTTATCAATATATCATTTGCTTTTTACATTGAAAATTTTTTTAGGTTTTTATTTTTTCCCATTTAATTTGCATAGGAAATCAACTGATCATCATTACCCCGCGGGTGGGGGAATACCGATCAAAGCCCAATTTTTACTTTTTATGCAATAAGAGCCCCTTTCAACTTTAACGCTTACAGCGTATAACTAATAATTTGCTCTGTTAAATCAACAATTTTTTACATTTGTTTTAACTTTTAGCCAATTCTTCAATTTTTTATCGAATTTCTCCTTTAGGTGATCGGGGCTACCCCACTCTCCCCTACACTTCAATACATATAGCACGCAACAGTGTGTAACAAAGGAAATTCAGTAATAAAATGATATAATCTACTTAGCCAAATAAAAATCAGCTATGTTATCTGTCCAATATATATTGATTACGATTTTACAATTTTTAAGCAATTTATATCCCACGCCTTTTACTTTCTTAAAGGTGTTAGATGTTTTAATAATCTTTACTGAGTCTCTAACTGTCCATGGAAAATAAGGCTCTTGTATTCTATATCTAAGGCTTTCCCGGCCGGCGTCGGCAGGGTTGGGAATAAACTGATTAGGCCTAAATTCCGGGCTATTGGACCGTAGTTCACGAATGTTGTTACTGACAGACGCTTCGGCTTTAATTACCAGACGAACACTGTGTCAGTTGTTGAATCGTTTTCACCAGAGGATGGCGTCCAGAGGAGAGGTTGAAACGTATGTGAGTAACCACATTAATGGACGACGGCCGAACAGCCCGGAATTTAATCAGTTGTTTCCCAATATTGTAAGTCTCTTGCGGGTCTTGACGAAAAGAAGGAACGCATCGACATATAGCCGTGCTAGTCACCGATTTCTCCGTCACGTTGTTTCTCATGTGGCGGATGTACATTCCCACGTAAACATCTTCGCAACTGTACGGAATTTTGTAGTCGCCGGCGATAGTCGCTAAACGTAAGTTCTCCTTCACTGAACGTAGAAGTTCTTTTAACTTCCTACCGAGCGTGTATATTGTCTGAACTTGGTGTTTCCATAGAAGTTTACCACTTCTGTCAATCGCACTCCGAACCGTCTCGTCCATCAGACTCCGTCTGTATTCTGTTCTCACAAACTCTCGTACCGCTCAGTTAGTCATCTGCTTCTTAACGTCTTGTTTATCTCAGCATCCGCATATCCATTTCGACATAGAACATTATTCAACACTTATTTTTCTTTTACAAATTTCTCGTTGGCCGAGATGAGAATTGCGTCATTTATCAGAATGTTTATGACGCCATTTTTCTGAGCCGGCTGGTGGTGAGAGTAGGCATTTAAATACGTATTCCAATTCGTTGGTTTCCTGTATACAGCGTGTATTCGTTGGTTTCCTGATCTTCTTATTAATATATCTAGGAAATTTAAACTCTTAGTTATCTCAGCCTCCATTCTGAATTACGTGTTCTGAAATATGTGAAATCCACGGAGGTTTCACGAAATCCTGTAACGTATCTAAACCGTGAGTCTTAATAGCTCACACATAATCCACATAACAAAAACATGCTGTTGCCTTGCGTTACGTCATGTCCACTGCCTCCTGTGAAATATAGGCCTATAGATTAGCCACTAGAAGTGTTAAATGTGAGCCCATTACAACTCCATCAATCTGTACATCGTACACGCTATCAAACTTAAAGTAAGTGAATCGTAAGCACACCTTAATTTAAAGTCTTATTTGAACCTTTGCTTCCAGCAGATGTTCCCTTATCAACGGATTATGCCGAGTTTACTTATAGGTTTTTGACACACATTTTAAAGATTTTGCCAGTATTTTCTAATTTATATTGCATAAAACCGTGAGTATTTTCGGCAATTTGAGCGCAAAGAACATTTTGTTTGAGACAATTTATATTGCATTTCCGCTTTTCTCACACGCTCCTTTATTTCTAAAATGCTGTTCCCTGTCCTATTTGTCAATACTTTTGTCCTGTCACGCCGATACTTCTAACATTGAGCACAAACCGTACTGGTTTAGTGAGGAAAGAGATAACACTACATTGCTGTGACGCTTTGTGCGTATAGTGTGAGTGAATAACTTAACACTCTGGATCGTTCGAGACGCTCCTTCCAGACGTTGTTGAACTATTCTACCGGCGTCCCCTGCGACTGTTGGAAGAATACGTATTTAGTTTCTAAAACTTCAAAAGCCAGACGTATTCTTGTTTGCAGACACGTCTCTGGTCCAGCTCACGTATTTTTGAAGAATGCCTACTCAATAAAATTTCAAAGCATTTTATCCTAATATTACTGCATAACAAGAGCGGTGTTTTATTTACTAACTTAATGAAATAGTTGAAGCGTTCCATTTATTAATTTAATAACTCTACCTCAAAAATCGGCATACGCGGGCACGCGTAAGTTTGCGATTTTCTGTGTAAATTTGCATTATACCTGTTGTATTATCATTTCTGAGCTACTAATATTGTGTGTATAACAGTACTGTGGCTCGTTCATTGTTCATTGTGCATTATTAGTGCACAACACCAGTTTTTTCGTAGCGCCAAAACAGCGGCCTAATGCAATGTTCCCTTGTTCTATTGTCATTCAGCGGCGTTAGATGTAAAAATTGGAGTAGGTGTTACGTTTTGTTCCCTGTGATACAAAATTATGTTCTGCTGTGTTCTATAAAATCATTACATAACGTCATTGTTTTCACCTCTTATTATTCTATGTTATAGGTTAGATATACTCAGTTTTGCAAAATACATAAATATATGTCCAACTTTACAAATATAGAAATATTAATTAATATCCAGCTATATAAATCTACGTGATATGAGTAGATATTGGTTACTGGATGGCTTTTGTAATGCTGTATAGCACAGCACAATCAAATCATTGAAACAATGATGATTGTCCAAGAAAAATGTAATAGAAATGTTTATGTATAGGAGAAGAATGATCAAAATCCAACCTTAGTATGAAAAAAACGATCATAGTCCATACACCACAGGAAGGAATGATCAAGGGCACACTGCTCTGCTAAACATTTCTATCATCTGATTCCGTACTACCTATGTCAATTTGTGATTAAAAAGTTTTTTTTTAGCAAGTTTGATTATTGTAGTAGTTTGCTGATATATTTGTATTTAAATTTGTCTACTAAAACCTTATTGTTTGAGAAAAATCTGCAGGAAGTCTCCAGACCAGAAACCAGCTGTATAACCATGGTCTTCCAAAAAAGTGCCAATACCTAATATAAGGATGATGTTATATTATCTTATATTAATGATGTTTATTATAAGAGTCAGTTGTCATTTTGTTTTCATTTAATGTTTATGGACTAAGTACTGGCGGATCTGTATTCTACACTTATGAAAAAACAGTTGAAAAAAGATTCAGTGGTTGTAGTTTCAGTGCTGTATCAAAACGAAATGAACAGTAAAGGCCACAACTTGCAAATATTTGTGTATTTGTGACACGTGTTGTGGACAAAATAAGAATCGCTGTATATGAAAATCACAGAGACCACAGCTATTTTCAATGTGAGAAAAACATGGGTTTGTTTAATCAAAAAGCACCCTGTGAATTACCTGCTGTTTGGAGAAAAGAAATTAAAGTGGCTTGATCCAAACTGGAACCATTTATCACTTTGGACTGTAAACAGGATATGTTTCAATCTTGGCATAAAATGAAGGACATGAATTTCCATAAAAAGTGTTCATTTCTCACCCGACTAGTGAAAGAAAAACAACTCATCAAAAATGAAGAAGAATTAATTTAATAGCTTCTTCTGCTTTTGAGTCAAAAATGACAGTGACTAGATAAATGAGTAAAGTAGTCTAAGTAATATATTTTAATTTCATCATTCTTGTTTGTTATGTAACAATGCACTTGCATTATTCACAATACTTCAGATCACATCCATTAATGTTTTAGCAGCCTCTAAGAGTAAGTTTTTTTTGTTTATAGGGCTTTACTTTTGTCTTCATGTGTCTTTTTAATATATACTAATTCTTGGACGTTGATAATTTTTTTCAACTTATGTACGAGACTTACTCCAATTTTTCAGATGTGTTGAGAAAAAATGTATTACAAGACTGTAATTTTTTAGTTTAATTACTTTTAAATGTATGTATTATTTTATATATGGATAAAAATAAAAAAATAATTAAAATTTTTTAAATCGTATGTAAAGCTGTTTTTACAATTTTCCGTAAATAAAGTTTTTGTGAGTCTGACCGTTCATTACCTGTATCCTTCAATTTCCTAGTACATTAGTAGTATACTAGGTGATAGAAGTTACATTAGACATTTAGTCAATTGCTATAGTAATATATGCTACTCTTCATAAAATAAAAATAAATTAAATTAACCAATTTATTTATTACTTTATCACAGATGGTACCTGGTAAACTAGCGACTTAGGTGATCCTAAAAATAAACATTAAGAGTTGAGAGATCCTAAGAGTGGAGTTGCCATTCATTGGGTTCTAGGCGCCCGATTTTGTTGTTTAAAACTAATCGTCCAGCCAGTGAAGCATAGGACGGCTCTAACAGGAAAGAATCCTGTAACGTTTAAATAACTCCAGTCACCTTTCCTTCTCATAAGCCACACAATATTATTAGGCCTATGTAAACACCAATGTTCACATTTTCAAGGTGACACTCACAGATTTCGCTACGTCGGTTGTAACTGCAGTAGTTGCATTTTGAAGATATGCCATTTGTTGAATTGCACTATAGACGCTGCTTTTATAATGCCGGATTTGCCAAAGATGCATCTGAAACAAACGCTGGTGAAACACGGACGTTAACTCTCCATGGCGTCCGGAGAGGGGCTGGTCTTCGATATTCCCGGCCTTCTGGAATATTGTTACGAACTTTGTTACAGTGTCGTAGGTAATGGTTTCCTCTGGTCCAAGCTTCTCGTTGAACACCTTGGCAACATGCCCAGTGGTGCCTGACCCATCAGTGAGGATGGTCTCGATGCAGCGGTCACCGTGCAATAGAATTTTTGGTGTCTAACGTGGAAAGAAAGATGTGGCTTTAAGTTACCTATGTACGATGACTTTTGGGTCACCTGTATGTGCCTAACTCCAACTCACTTACTGTTAAGTGAACTTGTTGTCCCTGTTATAAATAAGGGTGACAACTATTCATAATAGTAGTAGGTCGCTGGAGTTTTACTTGAATAAAAGAATAGTGGACTGTATGAGTAAAGGTTTATTTCTTAATTGAATGTACACTAATTTTACACCGCACATGTAACGTGTAAATGTGTGTTGATTTAAATACATCACCGAACCTTGAATAACAATTTGTAGAACTTAACAACGAATATCTTGAATAATGCAGAATTACGCTGGACGAGCTTGAGGTGTGTATCGCCCGAAGGCCCTTACATTACTGAAACTAAAAATAGTGGGGCGAATGAACATCACGCGCGCTGCCCAATAGAACTAAGCAACAAACAGTCACATATTACACGCGCGTGCAATTGGATTTACAATATAATCTTAACACTTACCTTCCATGATTATTAATAAATACAAATTATGTAAATGTGTTCTGAAAATATTTATTCGTATTTGCACATGTTTTCGATTAACAAAGAATATAGGACATTGAATGCCCTTTACATTCAATGTCAATTCGCCTGAGAAATGTAGGCCTACATGATGACGATGACTGGTGGCGTTGCCTTTAGCTGATATTGACATGGTTTAATAAGATGTATTGTTGTAACTAGTTCTAATGAGTTAGTGTTTTTTGAGTTTTTAAGTGTTTATTGTTCCTTTCTTAATTACGTCGTGTTTTGTAGTGACTTGAATTTGCTCGTGTATTAATTTGTTCTGTATTTCTGTACATGCAGTTTTCTTACTAGAGTGTCTTAGCATAGTATATGCTTTATTAATGGCATGTAATTAATAACAGAGAATGTATGTCCTCTATTTATGACAAGCGTTGCTAAATATATTTAAAAACGTTTGGCTTTTATGTATGCACTTTAAATGCTTAAAGAAGACGGTCCTTTAATTGTTTTTTCTTATCTGTTTAGTGTAAAATTGTTGCAATCTTTGCATTGTCTTCATAAATTCCATTGGTTGTAGCATCTTTTCTGTTGTCGAGTTCATTAGTTTTTCAATATTTTTAGTGTTTGTTTTTTAAGCTATTTTAATATTTGTTTTTTGAATAGTTCTGCACTTTTCTTCATAGTCTTGTTTATGAATTTATTTGTTTTGACCATTTATTTTAGTTTGCTTGTAATATTTTTTAATATATACACAAATAAAGAAATAATTATATGCGTATAATACACTTACTCCCCCGTTTCGTATGACAATGTGCATCAAAAGAAAAGTGTATGATGAGGCACTACTCAAACGGCACTCGATGCGTTGAATTAACACATCAAGTATTTTATTTTCCAAGTCAGAACATAAATATTTACTGCAAACAATGAAGATATTCATTTCTTTTCAACGGTAAGTAGAAGCAGTGCTCACCGTTCCATGCAAATTAAATGGACTTTTGTTGTTACAGTAAACGTTGACAGGCTCCAGCTTTAAATCTTGCGAAGTTTACTCAGAATATAGGGTCTGTTTTCTGTTCCAAACACGTTATTGTTTTAACACTCTGTTTGAAAGAAGAGAAACAAAATTTGTTCGTGTAATCAAGAGTAATTATATTATCAGTACCTTTTCCGTCAACTTCAAGTAATCAATGTAATGATTATGTGATTGTGATTACACAGTATACATCACACGTGCTCAGCCAAGCGTGCTCATACCTAAGCACGAGCATTCAAATTTAATGTACATACGTATTTATATATTGTAGCGTGACAGATAATCCACACAAATGCATTACTCAATGATCATTAATAAAGCTCTAATATATGGAATATCCAGATGAGAATTAATTAAAATGCACTATTTAATAATATATTCACAAGAAAGGTTAAATAAAGAAAAATTCTGCAAATAATATAATATAATACAAATTTAAAAACCCAGGAAACTAAAAATGATAACAACAAAATTACCCAGGTAAGATAGAAGCAGGCAATTAATATACCCCGTCAAAGACACCAGACCAGAAGAAACAAAGGCATACACGGCGAAAAACTACAGAAGAAGGAAGAATAGTCAAAACTACCACTACTGAAGAAGGAAGAAAGAAGAAGCACCAAACTCAAAGAAGAAAGAAGAAACAAGACTAATTAAAACGAGAGAAGAAAGAAGAACTAATTAAAACTACTATTACTGAAGAAAGAAGAAAGAAGAAACAAGACTAATTAAAACGAGAGAAGAAAGAAGAACTAATTAAAACTACTATTACTGAAGAAAGAAGAAAGAAGAACAATTCAAACTCAAAGAAGACAGAAGAACAATCAAAGCTACTGAAGACAGAAGAAAGAAGAATAATTAAAACTAGAGAAGAAAGAAGACTAATTAAAGCTACTGCTACAGAAGAAGGAAGAAAGAAGAACAATCAAAGCTACTGAAGAAAGAAGAAAGAAGACTAATTAAAACTAGAGAAGAAAGAAGACTAATTAAAACTACTACTACAGAAGAAGGAAGAAAGAAGAACAATCTAAGCTACTGAAGAAAGAAGAAAGAAGAACAATTAAAACTCAAAGAAGACAGAAGAACAATCAAAGCTACTGAAGACAGAAGAAAGAAGAATAATTAAAACCAAAGAAGAAAGAAGACTAATTAAAACTACTACTACTGAAGAAGGAAGAAGGAAGAACAATCAAAGCTACTGAAGACAGAAGAAAGAAGAATAATTAAAACTAGAGAAGAAAGAAGACTAATTAAAGCTACTGCTACAGAAGAAGGAAGAAAGAAGAACAATCAAAGCTACTGAAGAAAGAAGAAAGAAGACTACTTAAAACTAGAGAAGAAAGAAGACTAATTAAAACTACTACTACTGAAGAAGGAAGAAGGAAGAACAATCAAAGCTACTGAAGACAGAAGAAAGAAGAATAATTAAAACCAAAGAAGAAAGAAGACTAATTATAACTACTACTACAGAAGAAAGAAGAAAGAAGAACAACCAAATCTACTACTGCTGAACAATGAAGAAAGAAGAACAGTCAAAGCTACTGAAGACAGAAGAAAGAAGAATAATTAAAACTAGAGAAGAAAGCAGACTAATTAAAACTACTATTACTGAAGAAAGAAGACTAATTAAAACTACTGCTACTGAAGAAAGAAGAAAGAAGAATAATCCAAAACCAAATCTACTGAAGAAGGAAGAAAGAAGAATAATTAAGACGTCCTATATAAAACAAAAACCCCATAGGGATAGAACCCCAAAAAACCCCAAAATCAATGAATGCCCAAAGAGAAAGTATAACACCCTAAAAAACCATATCACTGTAAAACTGACAAAAAACTAAAAGTGTTAGTAGTATTAAATATTAGTGCATTCAAAAAGTTATTGTTTAGTTTGTAGAAACTAATCTTCACAGTTCCCCCATGGTTGAATATTTCATGTTAAAAACTAGAGAAAGACTAGTAAATATATTGATAATTCACCATAGACAAGTGCAAGTGATCAAATTATAAATAATAAACTTTAAAAAGGTGCATGAGTTACAGTACAAAGTAACAAACTTTAAGTTTTATGAACAGTGTCTACTTTGATAATGAAATAGTAATGTTACTAATAAAAAGCTACTAAAGCTGTATGAACATTCCATAGAATGGAATATAACTTAGATAGCCAGGGTTATACTTTAAGAGGAGGCATAAATCTTATAAAATGTGGAATTACAGAACTAACTGTTTATGATGAAGTTGTAAAAGGTATTAACAATTATATATGGAACCAGGATGTTAGGTTCCCATTACATATAACATTAAGATAAGTAAGAATTAGTCATAAGAAATATTAGTATTATAATTGTTATTTTATTGTTCATTTTAATTTAGGAATGCACTATCTAAAAATAGATAGCACTCCAATGTTGTAGAAATACTTTTTATTATGTTATTAGGTGATATACCAAAACAATGTTATTCAGAACACCAGTTTTATATATCTAGGTGTTATATTTTAATTGCATAATCTGTAATTACTGTTATACCAGATCAAAGAACTAATTTGTTAATCAAATATATCAGAATCAAAGGTCAGAGAAGGAAATAAAATAGTTACATTAGTAAAACATTCTGCAAATAGCCACACTTCAAATCTAGGCAATATAATGAAGTTAAATTACAGAATAATTAATAAACCTGATCTTATAAGCCAGATAAACTGACAATATTTAGGCTAAGATTTTCATGAGACGAAGGAAATACAGACAGTTCATTATTATACATTGAAGCGAGCACTTGACGTGAATATTTGATAAAAACAACCTTCAATGGCGGTTACGTATAATAGAGTTCGGAATCAGTTTGTGCAAAATTAAATTTTTTAACTATTTTAATTATTGTGACGTGTTGAAGTTGCCCTATAAACTACATAACACCAATAAACAGCATCAAATATAACTAATTAAATGAAATAACACTAAAATCACACCAAATACCAAGTGAAAATTCGAGGTTAACTGACACACATAAACACCAGTTGATATACCTATTTAACAACATTTTTACACCAAGTGAACGTTTCCATCTTGCACCAGTGACAATAAACTATACCCCAGAATATTATATACAATTACGAATATCATTTAAACGAAGAAAGGACGTATTTATTCCAACAAGTACTACATCCAGGTTAGAAGGCGATCATCGCGCATGCGCCAGGCGGCCATTTTGACCCAATCTCATCAACTCTATCAGGCGACTGTTTGCTGAACAGTGGTGAATAAAAATTATATATAAAATTTTATTATTAATAACTATCATTATATTGTTTAATTTTAAGACATTTTTAGAATTGTAAGTGTTATACTTTCTGACCCTGACCTTCTCTGGCTTTTTATATAATTAACCGTTCAAAGAACCTACTATTTTCATAATACCAATGTAAAATTCATATATCGACCGGCCCTGAGCGAGTCGATACGGCATTGTAACATCAATATTTTTATCAACCAAAATTTATTATTCTGTTTAATAAACGATTGTTATCTAGTAATTTGAAGTTCATTCCTCTTATAAAAGGACATAATAGTTAATTCTTCAAGAAAACTGAATAACCTTTAAAGGCGGTATATGCGAACTACAACCTTTCAAGAGTAAGAAGAAGAGAGCCGTTTGCGCCTAATTTGAAGTTAACTGGATTGTCTTTTTAACAGATTTACAAAAGGGAAGATTATTACTAGAATACACACTATACCATCATACTTATAATTACAATCAACAACCTCAATTTATTTCTAAATTTGAAGAATATAAACACATTGAAAACATTTTTCCAGAATTTATTTTTTATTATAAATATAAATTTTAAATTTATATCACATTTTAAATTGCTGCAACAGCAACAGACACCTAGAATATTTGATAACCACATAATCCAGGAACATTACCAAATCGACGTTTCCCAGAGCGGAACGTCACTACTACACATACGCACCATAAAAATTATTCTGGGTAATACTATACCAGAACACCATTACAATTACGATTATATTATTGTTTTAATACAAAAGTGAAGATCAACACTGCGAGCAGAACGAAGACTTAGAAGACATAGCTACGTTACTACACACATTATTACATTGAAACTCACAGTTTTATTACAAAATTTGGCGTCCAACTAAAGGGCTGTAATTAGGGGTTGAAATTACTGTAATTACTTACCCAATTCCTAATTCAGCTTGGCAGCGGTTATCCTGCCAGAGAAAAGGAAACAACAACAAGCAAAATGGAAGAACTTACAGAAGAAAGTAAAATGGACAAATTAATAGAGATGTTCATGCAAATGAGAGAAGATTTGAAAAAGGACATAGAAGAAAACAGCAAAGAATTAAGGAAGGACATAGGAGAGACCAGTAAGAAAATGGATTCCACCAAGGAAGATTTGAATGAAATAAATAAAAACATAGAAGAATTGAAGAAGGACAACCAAGCAACAAAAGAAGAGTTGAAGAATGATAACCAATCTTTAAAGGAAGAATTGAAGAAGGACAACCAAGAAACAAAAGAAGAATTGGGCCGTAAAATAGAAAGGACCAATAAGAGAATTGAGGAAACCAGTAAAAAGGTGGAAAAGAAAATGGAAGAAAATAAGAAGAATTTGGAAGAAAAGATGGAAGAAACCAATAAGAAAATCGAAAGTGATCATCAACAGTTAAGGGAAGAGTTAAGAGAGACTACCAACGGTTAAGAGAAGAAATAAGGGAGGATAACCGACGATGGCATAAGGAAATGAAAGAAGACAGGGAAGAGGAAAGAATGGATAGAAAAGAATACAGACAAATCTTGAAGGAAGGTTTGAGTGAAATAGATAAAAACGTCACATCCTTGGATGAAGAATTGGATAAGACACTGGGCAACAGCAAACCAGAACGAAAGGAAATACCAAACAATAAAACAATGGAGCCAGTGATAGTGTTACCTGAAAAGAAAACGAACGGGAAGAAAGAAAATACTAAGGATATGGAAGTGAAACAAAAGGGAATGAAAAGAAGGCATCCAAAGAAATTAATGAAAACAAAGGAAGAAATGGAAATGATGAACCATGGTTTATTTGATAATGATAATATCCCTATTACCAACAATGAAGAAATCGTGAGTTCCAGAAATTATGGAAATAGATTGATGGTAATCTCAGAAATGGTTTACCAGCAGACAGTAGTTTACCACGGGGAAGTGATCAGAGGTAAATGGAATACAACAGGGATGGAGATATATGGTAGATTGTCAATGGTATCATTGATCATTGATGGACCAGAGACGTACTGGTGTATAAAACACTATGATAGAGGGAGCCGAATAAGCTTAGCAGCAAACAAAGGAATAACAGCTAGAAAAATGAAATACAAGACAAAGGCCAGAGATGTCACTAGTACCGGAACGATGATGAAGACTATGGTCATCCGGACAATGAGAGCAACTAAAGTGACAGACCACGGTTAAACCAAAGACTACACACCTATAAAAAAGGGACGGATGTTATGATAACCGACGACGGCCAAAAACCTATGTCAAAGAAAAAGAAATTATGAGCAATTGTCCAACCTAATAAAAATCTTCAACCTGGGTATATAAAAGAAAAACAATAATAAGAAGTACATTTGAAGTAAAGAAAAGAAGAGAGCTAATACCATATTTAGGGTAATAATATGATATGTTAACCATATTTATGAAAAAATATTATGAGTAATTGAATGTATGGAAGAAAGAATTTAAAAGTCAAAATTCTAAAATGAAGTAATGACTACTTACTACCTATTATTTAAAAAACAATTTATGGACAGAAGAAAATGAATTTTGAATTAAACCGCAAAATTCAAAAAAGAAGTAATGACTACTTACTACCTATTATTTAGAAAACCATTTATGAATCAAAAAGAAAATGAATTTTGAATTAAACCACAAAATTCAGAAACCCAAGTAAGAACAACTTACTTCCTTATCTTAAAAACAACTTTTAGAAATGAACAAGGAGAAAAAGAATTTGGATAAAACATTACAAACAATTATATATGGGACCAATTCTGAAAAAACTTTCAAGAATAAAGAAATGGCAGTACAACCCACTGATACAATTTAAATGAATAAACTTATTGTGAAGTAAAATAATGAGAATTTTATGTCAAATAAACAGAAATATTAAACATATGGCATTAATAATTAAGGAGTGCATTTGGATAAAAAGCAAGAGCAGAATAAAATCTTGAAAAGAAAGGAAAAACTATATATAAATAAATCCATACGAAAAAGATGATCATACAATAAATGTCAGTTATTAGAAAGACAGTTAAAAGAGTAATTGAAAAAACATAATACTAGTGGAACGATTCACAAGAATTAAGAAAGGAACAGAAATATAATACAAAATATATGCTACCAATGACCAGAAAGAGATTGTAATAACAGTCAAAAAATGACAGAATTAAAAACTTTACACTGAATAATGAATGATAATTATATCATACCAGCTTCCAACCACAAGGAGAAATAAAATGCCAGCAGAGCTAACCATTGAGAAAAAATAACTGAGATAGAAATTCACTAAGATAGAAATATTAATAGATCTGTTCGTATACGAAGTGAAATATCCAAAGATATTTAATTTTTTTTATAGTCATAAGGTGGACTATTCTTATATAATTTTTATAAATAACTGTCTGAGATAAGTCCAGCAGTATTATTATGTATTGATCAGAGATGATTTACCTCTGTTATCAATAAATGACGTAGCATGGCCAGCAGAGTGTGAAGCATACAGAGCCCCTCTGGACACTGCCCCAGCTAACGTATTAGGGAATTTTAGGGAATAAATATCCCAAGGATAAAGAAACGAGTTAAGAAGAAAATGGAAAAATAAAAAATAACGAACCTCAGATGACTATTACTATCAGTAAGAATCCAGTTAATAATGAAATATAGATAAGCTCAAAAATATGGGAGAAAAAATTTTTAGAAATGTGAAGGAAGTAAAGAAATATAATTTATAATATAATGTCATAAGCAATTACTTCAGACAAACTAAGTATGATCTGAACTAATCACTTCTGGAAGAGAGCAATCTGTAGCGTGACAGATAATCAACACAAATGCATTACTCAATGATCATTAATAAAGCTCTAATATATGGAATATCCAGATGAGAATGAATTAAAATGCACTATTTAATAATATATTCACAAGAAAGGTTAAATAAAGAAAAATTCTGCAAATAATATAATATAATACAAATTTAAAAACCCAGGAAACTAAAAATGATAACAACAAAATTACCCAGGTAAGATAGAAGCAGGCAATTAATATACCCCGTCAAAGAAACCAGACCAGAAGAAACAAAGGCATACACGGCGAAAAACTACAGAAGAAGGAAGAATAGTCAAAACTACCACTACTGAAGAAGGAAGAAAGAAGAAGCACCAAACTCAAAGAAGAAAGAAGAAACAAGACTAATTAAAACGAGAGAAGAAAGAAGAACTAATTAAAACTACTATTACTGAAGAAAGAAGAAAGAAGAAACAAGACTAATTAAAACGAGAGAAGAAAGAAGAACTAATTAAAACTACTATTACTGAAGAAAGAAGAAAGAAGAACAATTCAAACTCAAAGAAGACAGAAGAACAATCAAAGCTACTGAAGACAGAAGAAAGAAGAATAATTAAAACTAGAGAAGAAAGAAGACTAATTAAAGCTACTGCTACAGAAGAAGGAAGAAAGAAGAACAATCAAAGCTACTGAAGAAAGAAGAAAGAAGACTAATTAAAACTAGAGAAGAAAGAAGACTAATTAAAACTACTACTACAGAAGAAGGAAGAAAGAAGAACAATCTAAGCTACTGAAGAAAGAAGAAAGAAGAACAATTAAAACTCAAAGAAGACAGAAGAACAATCAAAGCTACTGAAGACAGAAGAAAGAAGAATAATTAAAACCAAAGAAGAAAGAAGACTAATTAAAACTACTACTACTGAAGAAGGAAGAAGGAAGAACAATCAAAGCTACTGAAGACAGAAGAAAGAAGAATAATTAAAACTAGAGAAGAAAGAAGATTAATTAAAGCTACTGCTACAGAAGAAGGAAGAAAGAAGAACAATCAAAGCTACTGAAGAAAGAAGAAAGAAGACTAATTAAAACTAGAGAAGAAAAAAGACTAATTAAAACTACTACTACAGAAGAAGGAAGAAAGAAGAACAATCTAAGCTACTGAAGAAAGAAGAAAGAAGAACAATTAAAACTCAAAGAAGACAGAAGAACAATCAAAGCTACTGAAGACAGAAGAAAGAAGAATAATTAAAACCAAAGAAGAAAGAAGACTAATTAAAACTACTACTACTGAAGAAGGAAGAAGGAAGAACAATCAAATCTACTGAAGACAGAAGAAAGAAGAATAATTAAAACCAAAGAAGAAAGAAGACTAATTATAACTACTACTACAGAAGAAAGAAGAAAGAAGAACAACCAAATCTACTACTACTGAACAATGAAGAAAGAAGAACAGTCAAAGCTACTGAAGACAGAAGAAAGAAGAATAATTAAAACTAGAGAAGAAAGCAGACTAATTAAAACTACTATTACTGAAGAAAGAAGACTAATTAAAACTACTGCTACTGAAGAAAGAAGAAAGAAGAATAATCCAAAACCAAATCTACTGAAGAAGGAAGAAAGAAGAATAATTAAGACGTCCTATATAAAACAAAAACCCCATAGGGATGGAACCCCAAAAAACCCCAAAATCAATGAATGCCCAAAGAGAAAGTATAACACCCTAAAAAACCATATCACTGTAAAACTGACAAAAAACTAAAAGTGTTAGTAGTATTAAATATTAGTGCATTCAAAAAGTTATTGTTTAGTTTGTAGAAACTAATCTTCACAGTTCCCCCATGGTTGAATATTTCATGTTAAAAACTAGAGAAAGACTAGTAAATATATTGATAATTCACCATAGACAAGTGCAAGTGATCAAATTATAAATAATAAACTTTAAAAAGGTGCATGAGTTACAGTACAAAGTAACAAACTTTAAGTTTTATGAACAGTGTCTACTTTGATAATGAAATAGTAATGTTACTAATAAAAAGCTACTAAAGCTGTATGAACATTCCATAGAATGGAATATAACTTAGATAGCCAGGGTTATACTTTAAAAGGGGGCATAAATCTTATAAAATGGGGAATTACAGAACTAACTGTTTATGATGAAGTTGTAAAAGGTATTAACAATTATATATGGAACCAGGATGTTAGGTTCCCATTACATATAACATTAAGATAAGTAAGAATTAGTCATAAGAAATATTAGTATTATAATTGTTATTTTATTGTTCATTTTAATTTAGGAATGCACTATCTAAAAATAGATAGCACTCCAATGTTGTAGAAATACTTTTTATTATGTTATTAGGTGATATACCAAAACAATGTTATTCAGAACACCAGTTTTATATATCTAGGTGTTATATTTTAATTGCATAATCTGTAATTACTGTTATACCAGATCAAAGAACTAATTTGTTAATCAAATATATCAGAATCAAAGGTCAGAGAAGGAAATAAAATAGTTACATTAGTAAAACATTCTGCAAATAGCCACACTTCAAATCTAGGCAATATAATGAAGTTAAATTACAGAATAATTAATAAACCTGATCTTATAAGCCAGATAAACTGACAATATTTAGGCTAAGATTTTCATGAGACGAAGGAAATACAGACAGTTCATTATTATACATTGAAGCGAGCACTTGACGTGAATATTTGATAAAAACAACCTTCAATGGCGGTTACGTATAATAGAGTTCGGAATCAGTTTGTGCAAAATTAAATTTTTTAACTATTTTAATTATTGTGACGTGTTGAAGTTGCCCTATAAACTACATAACACCAATAAACAGCATCAAATATAACTAATTAAATGAAATAACACTAAAATCACACCAAATACCAAGTGAAAATTCGAGGTTAACTGACACACATAAACACCAGTTGATATACCTATTTAACAACATTTTTACACCAAGTGAACGTTTCCATCTTGCACCAGTGACAATAAACTATACCCCAGAAGATTATATACAATTACGAATATCATTTAAACGAAGAAAGGACGTATTTATTCCAACAAGTACTACATCCAGGTTAGAAGGCGATCATCGCGCATGCGCCAGGCGGCCATTTTGACCCAATCTCATCAACTCTATCAGGCGACTGTTTGCTGAACAGTGGTGAATAAAAATTATATATAAAATTTTATTATTAATAACTATCATTATATTGTTTAATTTTAAGACATTTTTAGAATTGTAAGTGTTATACTTTCTGACCCTGACCTTCTCTGGCTTTTTATATAATTAACCGTTCAAAGAACCTACTATTTTCATAATACCAATGTAAAATTCATATATCGACCGGCCCTGAGCGAGTCGATACGGCATTGTAACATCAATATTTTTATCAACCAAAATTTATTATTCTGTTTAATAAACGATTGTTATCTAGTAATTTGAAGTTCATTCCTCTTATAAAAGGACATAATAGTTAATTCTTCAAGAAAACTGAATAACCTTTAAAGGCGGTATATGCGAACTACAACCTTTCAAGAGTAAGAAGAAGAGAGCCGTTTGCGCCTAATTTGAAGTTAACTGGATTGTCTTTTTAACAGATTTACAAAAGGGAAGATTATTACTAGAATACACACTATACCATCATACTTATAATTACAATCAACAACCTCAATTTATTTCTAAATTTGAAGAATATAAACACATTGAAAACATTTTTCCAGAATTTATTTTTTATTATAAATATAAATTTTAAATTTATATCACATTTTAAATTGCTGCAACAGCAACAGACACCTAGAATATTTGATAACCACATAATCCAGGAACATTACCAAATCGACGTTTCCCAGAGCGGAACGTCACTACTACACATACGCACCATAAAAATTATTCTGGGTAATACTATACCAGAACACCATTACAATTACGATTATATTATTGTTTTAATACAAAAGTGAAGATCAACACTGCGAGCAGAACGAAGACTTAGAAGACATAGCTACGTTACTACACACATTATTACATTGAAACTCACAGTTTTATTACAATATGTGTATTTCGTAACTTTTAAAAATACCACAATTGTTTCTGTTTCCAGAGGCTTTGTAAAACTATATAGACTATCTACGGTATTTTGAACACTCGTCGTCATCCTTTACGGCTTAGAATAGTAGCCCGTCCGTTCCAGTCTCAATGGAAGTCATCCAACCATCGCTTACGGGGTCTTGCCGCACTTCTCTTCCCCCCTGGATGATAGTCAAGGGCTCTTCTTCAAAATCTAGTTGGATCCATTCTCTCTACGTGTAACCACCACTCCCGTGTTTTGTAACGGGAGATTTTCTCATTTAAACTTTCAGCTATGTCTAGCTCTATTCTAATATGATCATTTCTGATAAGATCTCTCCTGGTACAACCCTTTACAGCTCTTAAGAACCTCATTTACTTTCCTTGTATTCTAGATATATCTTTTGCCTATCTAATCCAAGTCTCACTATTATACAGTAGTTGATGTATGGCCATTACATTATAATATTTCAATTAGGTCTCTTCCCATGTTTTCTTCTTTAAATGTTTAATGATACAGCCACAAAGAGACTGGAAGAGACTAATTTTGATTTCAACCTCTTTATCATCTTGGTAAGTAATGCTACACCATATATACTTTAAATCTGGCACCTGTTCTATTGGCAAGTCTTGTATGACAATCTTTGTTCTAATATGATTTGCCCCAGAAAAAGCCATAACTTTTGATTTGGATAAGGAAATGATTTGATTGTAATCTGCTAAAAGGTCAGTAAGATAAAACAGCGACCTTTTGACGTCATTTTAATTCTCTTGGATGATCACAAGATCGTCTGCATACATTAAAATATTTAAATTAAATCCTTTCCCCAAGTATAATCATTTGGGGGCGTCCAATTTCCATTTTCTTACGGGATCATCTCGTGACGTAGTGGCTATCGTGTGGCGCTGCTACGCTGTCGGCGCGGGTACGATTCCCGCCGGGACCATCTGATTTAGATACGACCGTTCCCCCTCGTAAGGCAATGGAAAACCAGCGAGAGGTATCCTGCCTAGTATAAATCCACCTCAAGTATGCCGTTCGGATCCGGTGTTAAACTGTAGGTCCCATATACCTGTGAGAGACTCCGTAACACACGCACCATGGGTATATATATGCGGGGAGGGTCCAAACCAGTCGAAAGAGTGAAGGACCCAATAATAATGGAATCATCTATATAGATATTAAATAAAACAGGAGAAAGGCTGCAACCCTGCCAATCGCCATGAGTTATTCCAATGGGCTCTGACACTTTAAAACCAAATAATATTCATGTTTTTATCGACTAACGTTTGTCGACTGAAACTTGTCGCGGCTTGCTGACCTTGGACGGCCATCAAAAATAATCTCTTTGCTACTTACTAACACTTCGACGGCTAGTGTGGTCGTCATCATCAGAATTGGGAACATAGAAACGCGGTATGAATGTCTCAGAAGACTGCAGTTTACACCACCTCATTAGTAAATCGAATGAACTATGAATGGAATTGTGATTCTGTATAGAAAAAACAAATTTGTACCTTTATAATATTTTGTTCATGGTGAAAAATGTTAGCTGTTGGAAGCGTAATAAACACGACAAACTTAATGCCAATCAATGAAACCCAGAAAATTATTCAACAAATAATTGACACATCTGTTGCCGTCCAACCCGTAATATGTATTACGGCAATAACACTTTAAAATTATTACGTAAGTTTTTAATTGGTTCATCAGTTGGTCTGCTGCATGGAGTCAGTTTTGCATTTAGATGACAACAACTGATGTTTCTCTTGTTCCCAAATCGTTGTTGACGTGAAAACATATATTTTCCACGTAAATACGTTTAATGGATTTTAAACCTTTATCACTCTTGTGCAAACTACCAGCGTGTTTGAGCGTTTTGCTTCTTTCTGTATTTAGAAAGCAATTATATCTATATTTGTTTTAATGGCGCTGGGCCACATACAGTATTTGATTTTCATGCTACTGTAATATTTTTGTGATATACCCAGTGGGTATTCATAAAACATTATTATACAACGAAAGTTATATGAAGAAAATTTAATAAAAAAAATAATAAATGCAAAATATTAAGAAAATATCATTAATATTACAATATTGCAACATTACAATTTACATATTGTGTATCTGAAGAGTACTCAACGTAACTATCAAATACACTACCAGCAAGGTCGTGGGATTTCTGTTTTTATTACGTTGAATCCCTTTTGTTGCACAATACATTTTTATCTAAGAAGAGAGGAGGAAGATTTTGTGGCGTGGAATAAATACTAATAAAATTTTGATTTATTAAAAAACAAATTCATTATTAAAGATTGATTTGAAATATGTATTAAATGTCACCTTTTAAAAGGAGCTATTTTACAAGCATGAGTCGTAGTATAGACATTTATAAATCACACATAAATAATGTACAAACAACAAAAATAAAACACAGATATGAACATAAATGTAGGACACTGTTTGAGTTACTTTAGTGTGTGACGTAAATATTGAATTCAAATAATTAATTTGAATATTGCAAGTCATATATAATAATATCATTTAAATATTTAGTATGTAAAATGAAAGTTTACTTACAGTATTTTAATCAAAAAATATGATTTACTTTAATTAAAATAACTAGTTATTGTGCACTTATTATAATAACATAGAAACGTTATTAGAAAAAAATATTAAAATTGTTTTAAGCATAGTAATTATTTAAATTTTTGTATTTACACTATGTACAATTTTGTATTTATTTTTCCTTTATTTATGACTCAAATTATTTACTGTCTTTTCTTTATTAAAAATGATTGTTTTTCACGTTGAGTTAACACGTACACACTTTGAGTGGTGTGTGTGTGTGTGTGTGTGTGTGTGTGTGTGTGTCTTGTGTCCTGGACAATGTTGATGATGCTGGTGCCGATTCTTATGCCGAACGAGACGGCAGAGTCTCCTCCGTCGGGAGTGATTGGAGTCTGTTGTCGGTTGCCCGTTGGACAGAATATCCCCCGTCTTTAATGACTGGCGTCTGTCTTATTTCGCTTAGCAAACTGATTTAGTGTCCCCATGAGTAAATTCTTAGCGTCTGTTCGGTCATTCAAAATCGGCTGGGGTTTTATACTCAAGGCACGATGACAGGTCAAAGACAGCTTAAAAAGCCTTCTCAGACCTGTATATTTTGGTCTAAGCTTGTTCTGCGAGTCGATTTTCAACACATCACTTTTGCGTATTTTCACAAACATGTAATTAGTGTTCATGTGCGAACTAATAGAATCATGAGATTCGTGATATTTTTGTCGTTGTTTATATACTAATTAATTACTCGTCACACGTTAATTAGCTGAGTAATTAAATAATTTGTTTATAGTTTGGTTATAATTTCACCATTCACACTTCAAACTGTAACGACACTTCTTACCAGATATGTATCGCACGTCTTAAAATGACATCATTCACTTCGCTGTAGGTATTTTCATGCGAAAATACGAATGCGAACTCGTATGCGAATTTTTATTAAATAAACATATTTAATTATTCGAATTTTATGCCTGTCTGAACTGCAGCTCACTACCACAGCGAAAATACGTATGTACACAGACACGATTGTTTCTTGTTTCCTGGCGTCGGTCAGCTGATGTGAGGGCAGGGACACACATGCGCACCACACACACACACACACACACACACACACACACACACACACACACACACACACACACACACACACACACACACACACACACACACACACACACACACACACACACACACACACACACACACACACACACACACACACACACACACACACACACACACACACACACACACACATTTTCTCTAGTAAAACATGTAAATAATTGTTCAAATCAGCTGTTTAAAAACGGGTTCCGAATTTCCAATTCTTGTCTGTTCCCGTATGCACCATTTGAAACTATTTACAACTGTTTATCTTTATTGTATATGTACAAATAAATTACCCTGGGCAAATATGCAAATATGTATTGTTGCAATATGTCTAAAAAAATTATTTGATTTAAAAATTAAATCATAAGTAAAAAAAAATCATAGATTTAAAAATGATATTCACAGGAAATGGGTATACAGAATGATTTAAAAATGAATAGAATTAAAAGTAAATATTATAAAAAATTAAAACAGGAAGCGGTAATATAAGCAATAATAACAAGAAGACAATAGTATTCAATGAAAACGGAGACGTCGAGACACAGTTTGTAGTAACGCTTCTAAAACTCAAGTACAACATATTAGAATAATTTCCCCAATATACTGTAGACATTCCCCAACGTGTGTATGTAGACGTTCAATACACACAGGAGACAACAGTACAATAATAACAGTTACTAATTTCAAAATTTACTAGGCCGCTGCCGTAACTTAGATTAAAACACTATCAAATCACCGTAAAGCACAAAATTATGTGAGGGTGTGGTTCGACTTTTGAAGTGTAGAAGAGTTCACTCGCTGTATATATATATATATTACGGTTGAGTTAATTAAACCCCACGCGAGTTCTGTGCAAAAGGTTTTTATGATTTACATAAGAACAGCCAAGGTCACTGTGCCGTTAATAAGTACTAAAATATATAATAATCTTTTAGATAAATCGGTAGCACTTGAACTTGTGGAGCGTAAGCTTGTTCGCAGTAAAATGTATTCGAATACTGTTTTGTGACGTATCACTGCAGGACGATAGTATTAGGTACAGAGGCGTTCTGTTGTGTCTGCTCTTGTACTTAATTATCTATCAAATTTATTACAGTTTCATGTTACCATAACTTTGTCGTTTGCTATTCTTACTGCATCCGGCGTTATATAGAATTTTAAAAATTGTTCATGAATCCAGAATATTCAATTTTAATATGTGTTTATAATAATTCTAAACTAAAAATGTACACAATCTGATTACTACGAATAGGGGATAGAAGAAAGGAGATATGAAGTGAAATTACAAAAAGCTCACAGGTGCTAATAATTAATAATATGCAGATGTGCTTACTTAGTAAGTAATAAGAAATAGATTAAAAATATATATTAACACGTGCTTAAAAAGTATCAAGTTTCATGTGGTTAGCAGAATATATCTTTCAATGGAAGGAATAAGGAAGGAATAAGACGATTGAACGCTATAAACATATCCGTTTTTGTTTCATATCATATTAAGTCAGTTGAAATCTTTATTTGTTTACATTTCGTGCTTTATAATTTTCAGGAACTTTTTTATAGTATACTTGAGTATCTGTAATACTTTGTTACAGCTAACAAGCCTATATCAATCTGAATTTTTTAAAATTTTTATTTGAACCTTTCCTCTTTATTACGAAAGCTTTTGTTATCTTATTCACCGGCCTTAAATAAAGGAACAATACAATGCTATTAATACAGAATCTAATAAAATGTGATGACAAATCTGAGGACAATTTTATATCTCTTAGGACAACTAGAAATCGTAGTGAACTAGAACATAAAGCTAGAAAATAAATTAACGTAAGGGCCGTGACCGTAAAAAATCTCAAAGTTTCTCAAGTATTACTTCTAAATATTGTTTTTACTTTTTATCTCGTACAAACTCTAAGCATTGGAAAAACAGTTCTTGAAGTCATATACCTGATATCATCAGGCAGTCTAGGTCCATGCTGTTAAAAATAATCAAAAACTATGTAAGGAACATATATAATACACATATAATTGTAACGAAAAATACACTTAGTGATATGGTTTGGTCAAGAAAACGTGACATATTTCTTTGGTGTACAAGTATATTTTAACACATATACTTATTTTAACACATCAAATTTTATTTCTTTCAACAACAAAATGTGAAGTAATTGTACTTTATTGTATATTTAAAAATGTATCATTATATTTAATTATAAATATTTCTGTACTTATGCAAACAGAACCATGTACTGACTAGTATCGGAGAAAATACTGACAGCACTTAGGAAGGTGCGACCTAGATGAAACCAAGGAAATCAAATTTTAATAAAACGAAGTTCTCCGAACACTGGGTATAAACAAAAAAAACTTATTGTTACTCGGAAAAAACTAGTACACACTGAGGTTACCTATAACTTTTATTATCTTTATAAATAAAGCATTAGATTGTGCTGATAAAATTACCTAAATGTAAAGATAACACACAATTATAGAATATTCCTAACGGTGCAGTAAAGGCAAAGGCATGTGTGTAAGTGAGAGCAGAGGCTATAATAGGATATAGTAGAGTGTCATTTACAAGAAACTATCTTACTATACCAGTAAATCTGATCCTCATCACAAGCTATTTCATTTGTTACCTCAGTCGTCAATAAAATTAGGGATTCCAACCCGAGAATTTGTAGTATTTATTGAGGGAAATTTTGTCCACTCATATCATCCTGTCCTCAAATCTATTGTCGTTGGATTCGAGCTCATATGTTGTGTGACAAATGTTTAAGCCTCTGAATCTAAGTATTATAAATCTTTAATGCTTTTTGTAAGAAAAAACAAATATTTTTCTTAATTTGTTCTAAAGGATTTACTTTAATTATTTACCCAAATTCTTACGTTTTGAGTGTGTTCATTTTATCACTTTTGAAAAGGCCAGTGGACGACGGTTCCCGCTCAATGTTGCAGCCAAAACACCACACTGAAGATCGGTTACGATAGCGGAATGATTTGAATGTAATCTATTTTCATTAGGGCAACGTCGTCCACAATGACAAACGCGGTCTGTGACGGTTAACCCGCGTTAGTGTAACCCCAGTTACCGTTAACTGTGTAATATTGCTAGTTTACAGATTTATAAATCACAATTTGTTACAAATTTAATTAGTAAACGTTAGAAAATGAATAAATAATTAATTGTAGAATGTAATAGACTTATTCATAGTAAACTCTGATAAACACAATTAATATATTTATTAAGTGTGTTAGTCTATCACACACACACACACAGACACACTGACACACAGACACACAGACAGACAGACAGACACACACACACACACACACACACACACACAAAAATCCATGTTTAGTCAGTGGTTTATCTGCTGACTAAACGTGATCTATATTTTACCGTAGGTTGCGAAATGTCTGAATTTCACATAGTCTTTGCATTTTATAAAGTTCGGAATATGTCAGAAAGTCTGTCGGCGGAAATAACAAAGATGGGTTTCTTATTCTATAATAACGTCAAATAATACATTAGGTTATTAATAATTGTCTAATTTTTATAAATAATTTTGAAAAATTGTAACTTACTCGCACTTAAATTTATATTTTACTGCGGAAGGAATTAAGAAATCACTTGTTTGTTTACCTATGAAACATGTAACATTTGTCAGTGACTGGCTGGAACATTTTCTATTATACTGGAAAAATCCAAAGATAGAAGATTAACAAAATTACGACATTTTTGTTTCTTCAGCACTGCCTTAGCACTGTTGTATATATACAGATTGATGTACAAGGCAGAAGACAGATAGACAGACAGACACACGCGCTTGCGCGCGCAATCTCAGTCATAATTCAGACACAGAAAGTACAAGATCGCATAGAATAAGCAGCTGATAATTAGATAATTGAATGTCTCGGATTTATTAATGATTTCCTTAATTTTTTTAAATTGCACAGTATTTTACTACAGTTTATGATAACAAAAAATTAATAGACTGTTTTTAATACAAATAAAATTAATCAATTTTTCTGTACAAAATAAAATTAATTAACAGTTTCTTCTGCAAAATAAAATTAATTGACAGCTTCTGTTGACCTATTCTTTATATTTAAAATAATTCTTTCCTACACTCTACATAGATCTTAATTCCTACAAGTTTCCTGGGTCTTTAGTTTATAATTGTTTTAATTGAGTTTATATAAACGGTTTCACTTCCCTTGTTTGATGAACGATACGGTGTTACTCTTCTTTTCCTGATAAGTGTCGACAGATGTTTCTTTCATGCAGACGTCAGGATACTGTTGTTCCTCCTGGAACTACTTCAGAATCTCCTCCGGCTTTCCAGCTCTCAGGGTCGTTTCCGGGTTGAGTACTTCTACGAACAGTGTTGAATTACTAATTACTAATGATTTGTATGGTGTATTTTACAATACACTATTCCGGCTAACTTAAAGTGTTCATAAATCCTAAGCGGATAATCTTGAACTGTACCGTACTAGCACTCGAGATTAATTCAGTCGCGAACTTTACTACATGCGTCCGTAACTCTTGATAGACCTAAATCAGAGGTAACGATTACACCTTATTAAGTTCAACGAGACTGCTTCTTCTGCGATCTAAGCTAGACTGACTTTACATCCCATCACAGATAAATCGACTGATGTATTAGCCAATTTCATTGATCAAAACTTTCCCTCACCCTTACGGCTACAGTCTAGATAACATTCTACTTGTAAGGAATTGTCTATTAACAATGTAAAACGTGAAAATAAAACCCGTATAATTTTATTGCTTTTCTTGGAGGTCATAAAACCTTTTTTATGAAAGAACATTTCGTTCTTTAAATTATTAACAAATAATACTACCAGATAGGTCTTTATTTTATACACATTCTGGTGTAGGCATAAGTCTTATGTCGGACATTTGATTGACACAAATCTTATTTAATTTACTCCGTTTTTTATTGTTATTTCGTAATACAGTTATTCACACGCGCACACGCGCACTCGCCATCTGCCTATACATATGATTGCACTACTTCACAACACTCATTATTTTTTATACAGTCAAAAATCAACTTAATCTAAGAATTTTGACATGAATATTACTGTCTATTTGACAATGTCTCAACGTGCAATCCTTACATCAACCAATTCCCATTGTAACATGCTATCATATGCCAAGAGTGAAATTATTATGTTATATGTAAATCTCACCTATTGCAATATATATATTGCAATGGAACATCGCAATAGCTATGCTTTATACAATTTATAACGTTTTAGACATGTTGAAAATTGATTTTGTTAAAATTTTGTAAAATAGCTATAAGTTTTGAAATAAGAAATGGGTAATTAACTGTTGTATGTCAAAATGCCCATAAAATTATTTTCTGTCATGTCAAGTGCGAATTTAGTGCGCGAGTGCGCGTGTTATTCGTATTTACATGAATAACTCTGGTGTAAGTTAACGTATCGAATTGAAACTTGGACAGCTCATACTTCTAAATTTGCGCTACATTTTCCATATGTCAAATATTCAAAACAAATTATTTTAATATGTATTTTTTAACAGAATTCACTTTTCTAAAGAATCCTTATCTTCTGAAAGTCATAAAACTTTTAGATAAAATCTATACAAGCGTTTGCAGTCTTCAGCAAAATTGATCAGGACATATGTCTATCTATCTAACCCATCAATCACGTGCTATGGGTTTTAACCAATCGGAGGCTCTAATTTCCATTCAGTTTGGTAGCTTGCGGAAGAAGCTTCGCTCAGTTCAACCTAACAGCTCGGCCTTAACAGACGTTGTCTCTGTGCGAGTTTGTCGTATCAGTTTACGTTCTACTTAAGGGTTACGAGTACGGGGTCTTAGCAACCAGTTTGATAGATCGATTGGGTATTAAAACTTAAAATAATTTAATTATGAATTAAATAGTGCTATCTGGCCATAGTAAAGATTTTTCCGCATAGGAATCAGGGTATTTGCCGAAATACATCTGGGTGAACACGTCAAGATACCAGAAGGTGTACGTAAAACACACCGAAATTGAATTAATAATAGTTAAACCCATTATCGAGCCCTGAGATAAATGAGATAAACTCTATCGGTGAAACGGCGTGCGTGCGTGTGTAGCGAGGGTTCTACGTGTCATATTGCAGCTGATCCAGCAGGCGACGGGTGTAGCAGTGGAGCAGTTTTAACGGTTTGTCAAGGGAATTCGTCGAACAAGTAAAATAGACTTTTAAGAAAGACAAACATTCAAACCATTTACAGACACTATTAAAATTAAGAATAAATAATTTATGTTCAAATCACAGACCATATTAAATTTCTCAAAGGCTTCCAAATCTTCAGGCCAAGGCAGTAATACATAGTTCATCACTTGCTAGTGATGAACTATGTATTACTGCCTTGGCCTGAAGATTTGGAAGCCTTTGAGTAATTATGCATTTTTAATTGCACAGCTTTTCTTGGTATTGTGTGTGTACACATATCAGATTGCACCATTAGTGAGATGAGATTATTATTCCTGTCCATGTTGACACAGTTACTGTAGTATACACGTTAACCACATATTAAATTTGTTTTAAAATAAATACCTAACTCCAGATAAAAGACTCTGGAGACAAAAGAATTATTATTTTGTTATAATTTACTATGCCTTGTATTTGTTACGTTGCAATATATGTATGTATTGTAACAAATTTAACCCTTTTGTGCAATTTAAATTTGTACATTAATTTAACTCATACACTCTATATACCATTACTAACAACGTGTATGAATAATTGGGGTGTAGGTGTAATTATAATAAGAGTAACTCTTTTTACGAATTGTAATATGGTTCATTTATTATTTGAAACAAACAAACAAAAATACTATAATAATATGAAAATCATGATTAATACGCCATGTAATCTTCACTATCTATGGTTTCAAAGTGTCTTTACTATTCGTGTCAACATTACAAACATATCTTAAATTCTAAATATTATATTACTTATCGTATATAGACTTCTCGTCAATATGATAATGTTTCTTGCTTGCTCAATCTAAATGTGTACTTACTTAAAGTTATTACTGCATTCTTATTCTGTCTTTCTTAATACCTTGTAGCATGACAGATTATCCACATTATTATGAACGAAATAATGATCATAAATAAATTAAAAATAATATGAAATCAAAGAAAAATACAATAAAAAACAATTAAGGACCACAGTAAAGTGCACTCATAGTTTGAAGAAATAAAAATAAATTAAAAACAACTATGCAACATAAATGAGTAATAAAAAATAAAACAAAAAGCCAAGATAAAGTAGGAAATTACCCAGGCAGGATTGGAGTAAGTAAGGCAATACCCAGCACAAACAGACATCCCTAATAACAGGACTGAAAATGGAAGAAACCAGTTAGTAGAATAAAATAAAGTAGGGAAATACCCAAAGTAAACCCAGTAATAAGAAAAAACGAAACCCCAAAAGAGAGTATATGTAACTAATGAAAGTATAACACCAAAAAATAAAAAATAATGTAAAGTAGATATAAACAAAAGTGTCTAAAGGTAGAATTAAATGTGGACCAGTGGAAATTATTTATATAATGGAAAAAACAAATCTTCATAATACTCTATAAATAAGATTCTTGATCTTAAATTACGTTTAATACGTTTATTACGTTAAATGGACTTCATGTGTCAATGTTTAAATTCTTAAACTAAGTGTATCTTAAACTAATTAGTACCTTTACACAACTTTAAAGTTTTTGTATGGAATACAGAAATAATATTTGGTAGGATATCATTAGGAAAATAGACTAAAAATGTTTCTAAGTGAGTGCCACTCTTTATCTAACAACATTTATTAAAATGACTAAAGATAAACTAAGAGCAGGCAATAAATAAGTGAAGTGATCAAGGGTACATCCCCAAAATAAACAAAAACAGCCAAGACTGCACAAAAATTTAGTATTAGGAGATAAGTTAAATAATGAAAGGACAGATGGTTTCTTAATTTTGTTCATTTTGTTTTAATTGTCTCCAAGTCACGTTACTAAATATTTAGAATTAATATAAGGCAATTACCTGTATTAACTTCCGTCTTGTGACTTATTTGGTTTTTTCTTAAAACGACGCGTTTCGAGAATAAATTCTCATCATCAGGTTGCAATACTATAAAAACATCAAATTCACCCAAAAGGGGTCGTCAACTAGTTAAAACACACAAACACAAAAAAACACCACACATAATTTAACACCGACACAGTCACGGCACAGTCCGATGCGCATCGTCTCGTTACCAACGACCAACTGTTGCACTTTGTCTTATATGACCGTTATCATTGCCCGCTGACCCATCGATATCGATGGCCGTGTTGTACAGCAGATTCGATCGGAACGAAACTTTGTCATTAAGTAGCTGGTCCGTTTGTAACTTAGAAGCCCTGTATATCTCATATTCCTCCACAGCGTTCATGTATGCACCCTTTTTACAATTGAATCACAAATTGCAGAAACGACACATGTGACATTTTTGGCGGTATTGAGTTACGAATGGAGTTTTATTCAGTATTTCTGGGCGCATCGTTTAGTGCAGAAATGACACATGTGCTATACTTTTAAGGCATTAAAATCTACTTGGAAAAATTCGTCCAATGCAGAAACAACACAAGTGAAATCACATGTGTTCTTTCTGCACTGGATGAATTTTTCTTTGTTCGTAGATTTAATTGGTACGATCTGCTTCCTAACCTGTTTTGACAGCAACAGCTGTGATTTATATGCATTATTGCGCAGCTTTTTATTGGAGCAAAAGACATTGAGGTTAGTGTTTTTTCCAAACATCAAACATCTTGTTACAATGTCGAGTGAAAGTGATTGTGGTGAAATTAGTGATAAGCCTAAAAAGAGGAAAGGAGTGACTAATGAAGAAACTTACAAAAGGAATGTAATAAAAAAAGCCAGAGTAAAAGGTGAATCCTACACGTCTTATAAAGGTAAAAATGTTCATGATAAAATTCAAGATACGTTTAATTGTAAGTATGCTGAAAGATGCTACTCTAATGTATCAGAGGAAAGTAAAAGCGATTTGTGGGAATATTTTTACTCCCTATGCAGCAAGAATGAACAAGATACTTTCCTCCAAAGTTTAATTGAAAGAAGAGAACCAAAGAGAAGACGTAGGCCTAATGGCACTGAAAAACCCGAAGTTGACGAAAACGTTGAGGAAGACATGGAGCAAGAGGAAAGTAGGAATAAGGATAAGAGACAGTATAAAGAAAAACATAACTTTTTTACTTATCATGTGAAAATTAATGGTCATATTCAAGAGGTATGTAAAAATACCTTTGTGAAACTATATGGCATTACAGTAAGTCATGTTCGTCGTTTATGTAATCTTTTGATTGCTGGAAAAGTCCACGTGATCTTAGGGACAAATCGAGAAGCGGAAACGCTATTAACGGTAAAATTTGCCAATTGATCCATAACCACATAGCGAAATACAAGGTAAAAGAAACTCACTATGGCGGAAGGCAAAAAATGTATTTGGACGCTAGATTAAGCATTAAGGTAATGCACAACATGTTTTTGGTCCAGAAGGTAAAAACAAAGTGAAGTATGATTTTTTTAGGGAGTTTTTCAACGAAAATTTTAATTACAGTTTTGGAAGACCACAGATAGACGTTTGTAGTACCTGTGAAGGTTTCTCTATGAAAATGAAAGATAGAAACTTGAGTGACAATGCTAAACGGAATGTAGCAGCTGAGCAAATGTTACATAAAAGGCGTGCGAAAAAGTTTTATAGCGCTCTACAAGTTGCATCGGAAAACGAGGATGACGATACTGTTGCACTTGCCTTTGACTTTATGGCAACACAACCCCTGCCTCGCATTCCAGTATAAGAGGTTTACTACTTGAGGTAACTGTCTGTAAATATTTTTTGTATTAATAACTTAAAAACGGACATAGCTGACTTGTATCTATATCATGAGGGACAAGCAAGTAAGTCACCAAACGAAGTATGTACTTTTTTGTGGCAATATATTCAAACTTTACCAAGTTCGGTGAAAAAACTCCACTTTTTCAGTGATGGCACAGGTGGACAGAACAAAAACCACACGGTGGTGCGGTTTCTTCTGAGCCTATGTGACAGGAAGATTTGACTGCATCGTTCATTTTTTCCCGGTTCAAGGACACTCGTTCATGCCTTGTGACCGTGATTTCGGTTCTCTAAAACGTTTTTTAAATAAAACAGATAGAATCTACTTGGTAGAACAATATGGTGAACTGTTCTTACGTTCAGGTAAGGAAGGTAGATTCAAATTACATTATGTTGAAACAGAGACAATAATAAACTTCCATACATGGTGGCCTAGATTCTACAAAAAGACAGTTTGCTCAGAAGAAACAGCAGGTCGTGAATTCCAAAAATGGCCAAAGTAACTTTCAAGGTTTCAACTTATAGACAATTTATCTATAAGAATGAAAACAAAGGAACAGTTACAGCTAAGGAGTTCATAGGTGGTCTGACATCTAACACATTTTCCCTTGCCAAAACTGAAGCTGCACCTATTCTTCCATCGTTAAAAGCTTATCCAATGGGCAAAATTCCAATCAATGCCAAAAAAATTGCTGATATAGGAAAGCTAAAAAATTACATTATTGGCTATAAAGATTTTTATGATGAAATTTTGAATTGTCCCTCAACAACAGCAGCTGACTGCAGTGATGACGATGGCACAGCCCATGACGACTAACTGGTCGGTCTTACTTCATCACAAGGTTGATGATTCACAAAACCTGAGATTCTGTAAATACTTTCTCACTTCTATGTAGTTTGTATTCTATCAATAATACCTTGTAATTTGTAAATAAATATTGTAATATTCATTTATCACGTTTTTCTTTATTTAAAACCATTCAAACACATTCGGAAAATTTGTAGAGTGCATTAACGACACATGTCCAAATTTTCAAACATAACGTATAGGCTTGTATAATGACAGATTGACATTAAATTTAGTTTGCACAGTGTCAGATAGCTAATTAAATACAAGGTAATTTTTCCAAAATTTTATTTCAAGCAATTTCGAAAAACAAAAGATTTTTTTGTTTTTCTCACAACAATGAAAATGTCACATGTGTCGTTTCTGAAATTTGTGATTCAATTATGAAGCAGTTTAAAGTTTGTGTGGAAGTCTGAGTACTTATGATTATACAGCATTAAATGCTGAGCGTAACTGGATCTAGTTTTCGAGATATCACTTTTGGGCAGGTGTTCTTAAAAACGTTCGGCTGACGGCCTGCCCGTTTGTCCTATATAGAATTTGTCACAGTCATCGCATTCAAGCTTGTACACTCCAGTTTTCTCTTCAGCCGGGATATGAGTTCTTTGTCCCAAACGTTTTTTGATGTTATTTGTGGTTTTAAAGGCCACTGTTATTTTACGTTCTTTCAGCTCAGTCTTTACAATGACTGGTAGTACATTCGTGTACTCAGTTACTATAAACTTAGTATCTTCTTTAGATGGGCCGGTTAATCTGCTTTTATTATTGATTTTTACCGAGTGTTTTCTTATAAGCTTGTCGTTGGCAACGAGACGATGCGCATCGGACTGTCCCGTGACTGTGTCGATGTTAAATTATGTGTGGTGTTTTTGTGTTTGTGTGTTTTAACTAGTCGACGACCCCTTTTGGGTGAATTTGATGTTTTTATAGTATTGAAACCTGATGATGAGAATTTATTCTCGAAATGCGTCGTTTTAAGAAAAAAACCAAATAAGTCACAAGACGGAAGTTAATACAGGTAATTGCCTAATATTAATTCTAAATATTTAGTAACGTGACTTGGAGACTATTAAAACAAAATGAATCTAGAAGCCAGTCAGGCAAGTATTGTCTATAAATTTAAAAACATCAAATTAAAATTGATTAAGGCATCGCAGAACATCAAGTATAACAAAAGATGCCTTCACTACAACATCACACCGAAGTACATAAGTTCCAACATCAACAGCAGACATTGTTCCGAAAAAATAAAATCAATCTGGATTAAGGAAGAGATCAAACGACTTTATATTTTAAAAAGTGGTCTAAATACTAAGCTTTATCTAGCCCACCTGGAAATTTTAAACGAGTTTCACCCGGCAGTAATAAACGGCATTCTCGACATTGTCAACAGACAGATAAACAAAGTCGTCAGTTCTCTTAAACGTAAACAGTTAAGAAAGTTTCAAAACCTGTATACAAAACAACACAATGACGATAATAATACAGTAGAACATGGCCACGTATTTCATCAGCGGTTTGCAAATTACACCGGAATTAAATTTGAACATAACGAAATGACATTATTGAACAAAGGTTTGATGTATAACATTCCCTCGTTTAATAAGAACTATGATCCGTGAAATAATATGCGCGGAAGCTGCCATAAAAGCTATTGATAATATTTCGCATCAGGAGGAAACGCGTGCCATCATAAATAACAAAATAAACAAAGTTATTAAGAAGGATACCCACATCGCTAACCTGCAAAATAAGTACAAACGTGACGCGCGATTGCACGGAATGTTTACGAAAAACTTGGACATGATAACGCTATCGTCACGACAGCTGATAAGGGTAATACGGTAGTTATTATTAACAAAAATATATATACCAATAAGGTACAGGAATTCATAAAAAACAATAATATTAAAAAGCTACACAAGGATCCCACCAGCGCCTATGTCAAGGAATTAAACAACGATATAAATAAATGCCCCAATCTCCTCAATGAAAGCATTAGACGTTATTTAAAACCCATAAATGCCAGGGCCCCAGAACTTACGGGTTTACCCAACATACATAAAGAAGATATGCCAATACGTCCGGTTGTATATTACACGACTGCCCCTGGTTATAGGAAGGCCAAAAGATTAGTAAAAATCATAAAAGAGAACATTAACATAGTAAATAACTACAGCATAAAAAACAGCTACGATCTCGTTGAAAAAATTAAAACTATTAAATCAGCACAACATTATAGGTTGGCTTCATTTGACGTAACTAATCTGTACACCAATGTGCCGGTAGATGAGACAATGACAATTCTCAGAAATAGCTTAATTAATACAAATAGGTTAGGTAGAAATGAAATTGATGAACTTATGCAATTGCTAAAAACAATACTCAAAAAAAATTATTTCTCTTATGATAATGAATATTTCATGCAGGAGGTTGGTCTGGCAATGGGGTCACCTTTATCGGGAATTTTAGCGGACCTATACTTGAACCACTTTGAGAATACATTTTTAATGTCTAGTCTTAATAAACAGCGAGACAAAATTAAATTTTACGTACGCTACGTTGACGACACTTTTATGATATTCAATGGAACGAGTAGACAAATAGAAAATTTGAAAGGATATATGAACACCATAAACATGAAAATCCAATTTACCCTAGAAATGGAGAATAATAGCTGCCTGAACTTTCTTGATCTCACTATCAGCAAATATAATGACCGTTTTAGATTCAAAATTTATAGAAAGCCCACCACCACGAATGTTACTATTCATGCTGATTCGTACCATCCATATTCCCAAAAAATGGCAGCCTTCAACGCGTTCGTTCATAGAATGCTTGCTATTCCCTTGAGCAAAAAGACAGAATGGAAGAGACTAATATAATCAAATATTATATTTGATTAGCTATCGCTAATGGGTATAACAGTGGAATCGTAGACAAGCTTATAAGAAAACACTCGGTAAAAATCAATAGTAAAAGCAGATTAACCGGCCCATCTAAAGAAGATACTAAGTTTATAGTAACTGAGTACACGAATGTACTACCAGTCATTGTAAAGAATGAGCTGAAAAAACGTAAAATAACAGTGGCCTTTAAAACCACAAATAACATCAAAAAACGTTTGGGACAAAGAACTCATATCCCGGCTGAAGAGAAAACTGGAGTGTACAAGCTTGAATGCGATGACTGTGACAAATTCTATATAGGACAAACGGGCAGGCCGTCAGCCGAACGTTTTAAAGAACACCTGCCCAAAAGTGATATCTCGAAAACTAGATCCAGTTACGCTCAGCATTTAATGCTGTATAATCATAAGTACTCAGACTTCCACACAAACTTTAAACTGCTTCATAATTGTAAAAAGGGTGCATACATGAACGCTATGGAGGAATATGAGATATACAGGGCTTCTAAGTTACAAACGGACCAGCTACTTAATGACAAAGTTTCGTTCCGATCGAATCTGCTGTACAACACGGCCATCGATATCGATGGGTCAGCGGGCAATGATAACGATCATATAAGACAAAGTGCAACAGTTGGTCGTTGGCAACGAGACGATGCGCATCGGACTGTGCCGTGACTGTGTCGGTGTTAAATTATGTGTGGTGTTTTTTTGTGTTTGTGTGTTTTAACTAGTTGACGACCCCTTTTGGGTGAATTTGATGTTTTTATAGTATTGAAACCTGATGATGAGAATTTATTCTCGAAACGCGTCGTTTTAAGAAATAACCAAATAAGTCACAAGACGGAAGTTAATACAGGTAATTGCTTAATATTAATTCTAAATATTTAGATGGGTTCTGTTTATATTAAGGTCAACGAACTCTATACTTAAATGTTTGAAATAGAGTATAAGGTTTTTTGTTATTCTAAAATATTTATTATGTTTAATAGTATTAATCAAGACTGAATGTCTGAGTTTGAGTACCATCCTTTTATTATAAGATGTTTATTATGTGTTAATAGTATTAATCAAGGCTGAAATGTCTGAGTATGAGTACAACTTTTTTGTTTTAAAATATTTGTTATGTATTAATAGAATTAATTCAATACTAAATGTTAATTTAGTTAAGTATGGGAATTTTAATTAAGATTGTATAAGAATAGAAAGTCAGAAGGGGTATAAGCAAGCTGTAATAGTCATAATACATTATATGTGAACAAAGGTAAAATCTAGGCAAATAGTAAATCTCAACAACATTATAATTGATGTATAAGTTAAGTAAATTAAATAAATTGATGAAATTTGTATAATGTAAATCCAAAACAGTGTATAATAACTGTACCAATACTTTATAAAGATATTGAAGAAATGTATAAAGGATTATTAGAAAAAATGCAAGTGTAATAACACTGTAACCTAAGGGGAAGATTCAAATTAAAGATATAATTTAAATTAATTAACCAAATAATAATATTACAAGGAATTAAGGAAAAATAAACATTTTGTTTCAATCAGATATCTTATTCAATAATAAATATAACTTCATAAAGATAGTAAACCATTTCAAGTGACAGGAAGTAACATTTTAGGCCTACATGTAAAAATACTGTAAATAGGACATTTTGAGATGGAAACCATTGTAAAAGTATCATATTTGGTACTAAATCAAGTAGAATTAACTAAAGAAAGAGATTACGTATTAGGTATTTAATAAACTTAAGTAATAGTAAAAATGTATTCATTCATATAATGTAAAAGTCAACCATGTAAGCGGAAATGCTAGAGATTTAAAACAATGTCTTTTTAATATTAAATTGGCTAAGACGTTTCGGATGAAGAAGAAAGTGAAACAGTTGATTATTATACGTTGAGTAGTTCACATCAGAACGAGAGCTCGCGAAATATTCACTTATAGTGAAGGAAGAAGAAAGATGGCGAGCATCAACCAAGCCTATTCAATGTAAAATCGCGAATTTTGACAAAACCTTAAATAACTACTAAATACAGTGAATTAAACCAGTATAACTATGAATGTGAACCAATATTGAACAGTAAAAGGTGCAATAACTATTTTAACACACATAAACGATAATTCCGAATATCAAGACAAAATCTGCCATTATCAACCTTATGGAATGAAGTGAAATAAAAACATTATTCAACACAAATTACCGAAACGAATCACTGACCACTGATCCAGGACAACTACACTATCACCAGAGGGATTAATCACTATTACTGGGACAAGGAAATCTTGGAAAAGCAACATTTATTTGAAGAGGATTCGTTGAGGTGCAGCCGTCGACAAGATATGCAGCACGAAGCAGCCATCTTTGAATTCCCAGGATCCTTTGCAGGCCACCGCTAGCTTCGTCAACAAAACGAGATTGGTTCGAACACCTTACTTTACTAACCATTATATATTAAATAATATCTTTGTATTTTTAGATCATAAGCCTTTAATTGTAAGTGTTATACCTTCCCGACTTTGCCCTTTCTCTGACTATTCTAAAATAACAGCTTAAAGAACCTGTGAATTAATATTAATAATTTATATAAAAATAATTACTCGCCCTGAGAAAACGAGTTTGTAATTTATCGATTCAATAATCGATTTAAAATCGATCCATTATTATTTTGTCAATAAAAACTGGAATTATACAAAATTGGGTTCTATTTATTTATAAAAATATAAATAGCATAATATAAGATAATCTTTAAACCCTGGACTACACGAAAGGTGGAATTTACCAACGTGGAGGAGTACACCATTAGAAGAAGAACCGTAAATCGATTAGTACAGGAGATAATCCATTTAACACCTAAACATAATTCTGAATACACAAAGTGATATAACTTGACAAAAACAATCATAAAAGAATTAAAATTTACACGAACACAATAAAATAATTAATTAATAAAATTTATAAAGAAAAAATAAATAAATAAAATAATATTTTTTAAAATAAACAAAATTTTTATTTTGTTACTAAATTGACGCTCACAACAGTGGGGCATAAAATAAAATGAAACACCAGCAAGTTTTATCTTGTTACAACCTTTGTATGGCTTTAAAAAAATCATTTTAACACATTTAATTTATTAGTATAAATGACTCTATGTTATGTGCTTTTATCAAGAAAAGTTAAATAATTCAATTACTAATTTCAATGACTCTACGTTATGTTCATTACGAAAAATAATTAAATAATCGTTTTGATTACATATTAATTATATTGAATTTTATTTATATCTACATACTTATTATTTATGTTTACAAAAATTGTTTTGACTTTTAGAGTCTCTCAATGTCTTTCTCTCTGAAAATTATGTATTGGTTTTTCGTCACCTTAATTTCCGTAGAGTTGTCCCATGTCTTCCAGTGATTCCTTCGGTCTTCTCCTCCTGGATGTCCTCTTGTCCTCACTGCTCGTCCTCTCGTCTCTCGTCCTCCACGGTACATTGACTGCTGTAGACTATGACGACACGTTACTCTGGATCTGTAGCCGTTATTATAGAAACGTCTCCAGTCCTCTGCATCTCCTTCCTCTGCTAGTCGTGCTCTCGTACTCTGTCAGGAGTTGATGTTCTTAGCTGTCGACTGCTTGTTGACGTCTGACGATTTCTTCGTTACGGTATTTTACTATTATTGTTTTTATTACTTCAAATAAAAAAAACATTACCGTGATACTTTATAAGTTCAGTTACAAAATCGTACTGATGTTAGATTTTAAATCTAACTTCGTCCAAAATAGTTAAAAAAATTCGCGTCACGGACCGGCATAGCGTACCGCCGCGACTATGGTTTGTTAAGAGAGAGCAATTAGCTCTCCTGGGCTTCTATTTATATCCACACAGAAAACTGCACCTGTCGATTCAGGAATCAGCCTGTCGACATTTGAAACATGGTGTGACAGCCCCCACTCTCGTCTCATTTCACATAATTGCACTTTTTTTTCCAATCGCACTGTTTAACGCGGATTTCACATCGATAAAATAGTGTCTCATTTAATGACTTATGAGATGTGCAATTATCACGATGCTCACACTACTAGTATAATTATGATGCATTAAAAATCGCACTGTACTCGCATTGATTGTCCGAATTACGTACAATTCTCACTGCACTCATGTCCGATTTTTACATATTTTTAGAAGTTTTTACCTTCTCACTAACATTTATGGTTTTCTTAAACATAATTATTTTCTTAATTTGTCATTTGCTTGAGGGGTGAGATTGCAACTTTCAGGATCAGACATTCTTCACGCACACACATTATTTACTTGTATACACACATGCAGTGGTAATCGCGTGATGTTTGCCTGTTGGTTCCTGCTTGAAAACCAGCTTCCAATCTCACACCTGCTCGTCTATTATATACTATTGAAATTAACTAAAATATTTATAATATATTATGTATGCGCATTACTGCCTTTGCTTGTATTGTCGCATTATTCCTCTACTTGGAAAAACAATTTTTAATTAATTTATTTATTAAAATATTTTTTTTTCATTAGACATCTTATATTTTTATGTTTCATATTACTTATATATAAAATTTATTTTTACTTGTATTTATACATTACTATCCATGATAATGAATATTAATTGTTCAAGTTCCTTTAGTTGAAGGGTACAAGTCTAGTTTCTATCTCCCCTCTCTACGAGTTAATAACAATGCATAAGCGTAGTAGCTCCTTTCATTGTTCTCTTCATCGGGTTCCACTGACCTAGTTATGTATATATTTTTCTTACGTATAAAACTTTCTACATGAACTTGCATTCCTGCACTGATAAACATTTTGCATCTTAACATATTATGCCATTCTTCAATCTGAAATTTTACATTATCTTAATTATACATTCCTACCTTCGTTCCTTAACCTATTTCTTACAAGAACATTCTTTATCTTTCTTAACCTTTCTTAAATAACTTATCTACTACATTAACATTCATTACCTCATTCATTACCTTTTATTACATTTCTTTAACATTACCTTTCTGATCGCTAATAATTTCCTTCATTCTTACCTTGAAATACACTTCCGTAACAGAATACTCTTTTAGCTTGTAGTGTGTCGCATGATCGGTTACAGAGGAACTGTCTTGGAAAACAACGATATTTTTCTCGAAGTCCTTAATCCTAAGTAGTCTCTGACCTTTGACTTTTCACTCTCGCTTTCTTCTGTGTCCTTGTATCTCCATTAGGTTTGAAGTTTTCGCTTGATCAGCCGTTCTGACAATTATAGCAATTATTGCTCATCTTAATCATTTCTTCATGTTTATAACACATCAATAATAACATTCCTTACCATTTCTTCATATTAATAACAACATCAATAATACATTCCTTACCATTTCTTACATATTTCTTTACACATTTCATACCTTGCCATGTATAATACATTTCCTAACTTTCTTTGAATATACTTTTATTTAGCATAACATTCTTTATTATTTAATTCCTTATTTCTTTCCACTAATATTTCTTTTTTTTATTTGCTCTCATAACCTTAATAAATAACATTTCTTAATTATACTCTCTTATCTTTTTACTCATATTATTTCTTATTATTAATAATTAATAGTTATATTATTTTCTTTTAAAAATAATTATTTATTTTCGGGTATTGAGTTTTGAGTTCAGTGTCGTTAGATCTGACACCCCTCTTATAACAATTGTTTGTTGTACACAGAAAATTCATTGTACTTACCCTCGTGTAAACAACGTCCGCATTCCATTGTATCGCTGCGACATCTGTATTTATCGTAGACGTCACCTGTTCATAGGGTAACATTTTCGTTTTGCCTCTCGGCCATACAAAATCTCCTCTTTTTCTCTCAGCACGTTCCACAATTCTCTCGTCACTAATGCATTGTGTAAGGTCAGTCCGTTTGAAGCCTATATAAACATCTGTCGACGGTTTTTTCGTTCGTCTTTTATGATAACCTCTGTAGTTTTCATACTTACAGTTATAATTATCGATACTATAATTATCGTTCACTTGATATTTATCGTGCGTATATCTAATATCGTACTTACCACAATTTTGCGTAGTGTTTCGTATAGATAATTTACTACGTTTATTGTTAGGCCTACAGTGATATTTATCTCCGTAAGTGTGGTGCCTTAAGTGTTTCACATGTGTCATCTTATGTGACTTACTAGTATGTGTGTGTCTCACAATTGGGATATCGCTATTAATAAGGTACGTTTTATTAACCTTTATTTGCTTCTCTTTCTTAACGTTAATTACTTCTTTATAATTATCGTTAGTAATTACGAACGTATTTTTAACTATTATGAATTCTTCACATATTAGTTCCGTTTGTTTATCAATTATTCCACAGACATTTTCTGTGATCGTGACAGTGCGTAAATTTGTATCAACAATTTTTTCTGTTAATTCTTCTACCTCCGTGATTTTTATGGGTCCTGTTTAAAATTTTCAGTCCGTTGTTCTAATTTATTTTCTAAACTTTCTGTTTGGTTTTTATTTAATTCTTTTAGTTCGTCTATTCTAGCATTTAAATTTTCTGTCTGTTTTGTGCTTAATTCATCCATCATGGCCCACATCATTTTCTAACATGCCGCCATATCTGAGTTTCCTGGAGTCGTCATGTTGAATTATAACAAAAATTTATTTATAATATTTAAGAATATTATTTTTATGGAACCGATTTATTAAATTTTTTCTTTATTTATTGTTTCCTTATTATTATTGCTGTATTTATATCTACTGATATTATAATTACACCTTTACAATGATATTTTTTTCGTTGAGCGCCAGTTGTGTTTTAGTACTCAACAATTAACATAACATACAGTTAATGTTTAATATAAATAATTATTATTACATATAATATATTTTTCATTTAACACACCTTTATTTTTTTTTAGAACAACCATTTAGCTAAAAAAAATTTTAATAGTCAAATGGTGGGGATCATGCCACACGTTCATGGGCGACAAAATTGTAACAAATTATATAATACAAATAAAACTCTATTTTGTGTTTGAATAGCCCCACATTGGAAGTGACAAAATGTAACAATACAATTTTTAATTTAAATTTGTGGAGCCCCACGTTCTTTGGGACGCCAAAATGTAACACATTAACCCTTCTGTGCAATTTAATTTATATAACATTTCTACAATGGCGTGTATGAATAATTGGGGTGTAGGTGTAATTATAATAAGAGTATCTCTTTTTACGAATTTTAATATGCTTCATTTATTATTTGAAACAAACAAACAAAAATATTATAATAATATGAAAATCATGATTAATACGCCATGTGATCTTCATTATCTATGGTTTCAAAGTGTCTTTACTATTCGTGTCAACATTACAAACATATCTTAAATTCTAAATATTATATTACTTATCGTATATAGACTTTTCGTCAATATGATAATGTTTCTTGCTTGCTCAATCTAAATGTGTGCTTATTTAAAAGTTATTACTGAATTCTTATTCTGTCTTTCTTAATACCTTTGTATGGCTTTAAAAAATCATTTTAATTTATTAGTATAAATGACTCTATGTAATTTGCTTTTATCAAGAAAAGTTAAATACTTCAATTACTAATTTCAATGACTCTACGTTATGTTCATTACGAAAAATAATTAAATAACCTTTTTGATTACATATTAATTACATTGAATTTTATTTATATTTACATACTTATTATTTATGTTTACAAAAATTGTTTTGACTTTTAGAGTCTCTCAATGTCTTTCTCTCTGAAAATTATGTATTGGTTTTTCGTCACCTTAATTTCCGTAGAGTTGTCCCATGTCCTCCAGTGATTCCTTCGGTCTTCTCCTCCTGGATGTCCTCTTGTCCTCACTGCCCGTCCTCTCGTCTCTCGTCCTCCACGGTACATTGACTGCTGTAGACTATGACGACATGTTACTCTGGATCTGTAGCCGTTATTATAGAAACGTCTCCAGTCCTCTGCATCTCCTTCCTCTGCTAGTCGTGCTCTCGTACTCTGTCAGGAGTTGATGTTCTTAGCTGTCGACTGCTTGTTGACGTCTGACGATTTCTTCGTTACGGTATTTTACTATTATTGTTTTTATTACTTCAAATAAAAAAAACATTACCGTGATACTTTATAAGTTCAGTTACAAAATCGTACTGATGTTAGATTTTAAATCTAACTTCGTCCAAAATAGTTTAAAAAATTCGCGTCACGGACCGGCATAGCGTACCGCCGCGACTATGGTTTGTTAAGAGAGAGCAATTAGCTCTCCTGGGCTTCTATTTATATCCACACAGAAAACTGCACCTGTCGATTCAGGAATCAGCCTGTCGACATTTGAAACATGGTGTGACAGCCCCCACTCTCGTCTCATTTCACATAATTGCACTTTTTTTTCCAATCGCACTGTTTAACGCGGATTTCACATCGATAAAATAGTGTCTCATTTAATGACTTATGAGATGTGCAATTATCACGATGCTCACACTACTAGTATAATTATGATGCATTAAAAATCGCACTGTACTCGCATTGATTGTCCGAATTACGTACAATTCTCACTGCACTCATGTCCGATTTTTACATATTTTTAGAAGTTTTTACCTTCTCACTAACATTTATGGTTTTCTTAAACATAATTATTTTCTTAATTTGTCATTTGCTTGAGGGGTGAGATTGCAACTTTCAGGATCAGACAGGCTTCACGCACACACATTATTTACTTGTATACACACATGCAGTGGTAATCGCGTGATGTTTGCCTGTTGGTTCCTGCTTGAAAACCAACTTCCAATGTCACACCTGCTCGTCTATTATATACTATTGAAATTAACTAAAATATTTATAATATATTATGTATGCGCATTACTGCCTTTGCTTGTATTTTGCAGTATATATATATATATAGGAATGTTAATTATCGACCGTATTATTACCGTATTATATATATATATATATATACTGTTAATGATTTCGAGGTTCGGTCATTAATCATGAAAACTCACTTTTGCGACGTTTCGAGATTTATTGTACTCATAATCATGCCTACAACATTAAAATATAGTCTTCAAAACGTCGCAAAACTGAGTTTTCATGATTAATGACCGAACCTCGAAATCATTAACAGTATAATAATACGGTCGATAATTAACATTCCTATATATATATATAGTACTGCTGTTAAAAAGCACAAAGTACATAATAGGGAGGTAATAAATTTTAAAAGAGAAAGGATGCAGATTTGGTATTGAATGTAACATATGTTTTAAGATGTAAACAAAAAACATTGGGACTATCGACTCACCCAGTCAACATAGAGGTCGATTCCTATATGATATAAAACAATATTCAATTATATGTTCTGAAAAAAATATATGAAATTGGAATTAATGTTATAATAAGAGTAAATAGTAATAAAATTATAATTTAATAAATAACAACTAGAATTACGAATATTAGAGGTAAAATAAAGATGTTTAATAAGAAATAGAAAAATGATATATGTTTTAAAGGTATATGATAAACAGATGTAAAGAAATTAGGGAATTATCAAAGTGGCAAATTTGTAAATTGTTAAAAAATTGTATTGTATAGAGATGAAAGAAAATGTTAGTATTCTAAAATAATATCTAATAAGAATAACATGAAGAGTCTTGAATTATATTGAATAAGAGTAGCACGAAGAGTCTAATTTTATTTTTAATAAGAGTAACGTCAGGAGTCTTCAATTATATTTAATAAAAGTAATGTCATATGTAAAAGAAAATACAGTAAAGGAGTTTAATTTGTGATACCAGAGTTTTGATTATAATATTTAATAAATAAATAATATTACGAGAAATATAAACATATCCGTAATAGAACGCCGATAGAAGAGGGAAATTCTGGACTGAAGAATAGTTTAAGTGGCCATAAAAGATAATTAAGTATTCCGGGGAGACATCTGTGTTGCAATCGTCCTAGAAAACAACATTCAGCAGTGAAAACAATAAGAAATTTGTGTGAAGGAACGGATCGCCAAGCCTGATATTGCTTTTGAAAAAAAAATAAACATCAACCAGAAGTGAACCCGTGGAAGCTGGAAGAATTCAGAATCAGTCAAGTTACATTAGTCTGGTATTTACTTTTTACATGGTTATTTCTCAAAATACTACATACTAACTGTATTTGGTGTGGTTTAAAGAAAAGAAGATACTATATACGATCTGAAATAAGATCTAACAGCTTAATAATCATTAACCCTGAGAAAGAGAGTTTATTTTCATGTACTGATAAACAAAAAATATAATAAAGGTAGTTACATATCATAATTACATAATTACCATACCTGGTAAAATAATTACAGTACACATAAATGGCAACCAACGTGGTGCAAATACTAAATATTATTATATCAGTAAAAAACAACAGTACAATATATATAATATATCTATTTGTTATATATATAATATTTATAATAACTTTACCTCAAGATGGTTTCTCCTTATTTGGAACATGTTTCGAGAAGCCTTCTGTTCCCATCTTCAGGCTTCCTGATTTTGAGTCTTGTGGAGTATTTGTGTGTTGGTTGGTTGTTGTTGTGGTTTCCTGTTTGCCTCGGGTACTTTAAATTGGTATTATTGTGTGTGATTGTGGTGTATATATTAGTATTATGCTTTGAAAATAGTGTCATGTTTGTATTGATTTGTATTTGTTCAGGTATTAGTTTGTTTTGTGTTTTATGTTTGTATATTTGTAAATTTTCCCAAATGTTCATTATGGTGCCTTTGTGTGGTATGCGTTTTATTAGTGGTTTGTTGGTTATGTCTGGGAATTCATGTCCATTGTTTATTGCATGTGTGGCTAAATTAGTTTTTTTTTTTTTGGCATGCGTTAAGGTGTTCAAAATAATATTTTTTCAGCTGTTTTTGTTTGTTTGTTCTAAGTAACATTTATTGCAATATTGGAATTCAATTTTGCATATATAATTGGTTGTTGTATTATCTTTGTTGCGTGTGTTATTTAGTTTTTATAAATTATTTTTGTTAGTGTTGTATGCTATTTTAATGTCTGTGTTTTTAAATAGTTTTGTTAGCATTGTCATTTTATTATTTATGTATGTGAATGTGGCCCATTTTTTATTTTTGTTATTATTTATGTGTTGTTCATTTTGATTAATTCTTAATTGTTCAGTTTTTATTTTATATTTGATTTTATTTTTTATTTTGTTTACAGTATGTTTATTGTATCCATTTTCATAAGCAATTTGGTATATTATATTTCTTTCTTTGTCTGTTTTTTGTTTGTTTAGGGGTATTTTTAAACAAGAAACAGACAAAAAAGAAATATAATATACCAAATTATTTTATTTTACTGTTTACCAGAACAATACTGCAATTACAACTGAAATTTCGATAAAATGTAATTAAATATCTTAACAGGAATTATTCTTACAGAAATTGTGAAAAATGTATTACACATACATAATATACACTTAACTTGAATAAAAGTTTTCATTGGTACTTTCAACCAGTGGATAGAATATTACAATAAACGCTGTACATGAAGTATTTGAATGGAATACAACAGTAGTTAAGAAAAAGAAATATCTACTTGTTTGTATTGGGTGTTGCACTGAGTATTATACTAACATCAGCACTTACGAAACTCGGTGACGTTATCAGCTGTGTCGGCGATAATCCTGTTGTTCATGTAATGCAGTGCACTGGCTGTCTCGGGAGAAATCTGTGTGTCCACTGCAGCTAAGTCTGAATGTGTTACATTTATACGTAACAGTTGCTTTTGCTAACGTCAGCAGACTTATGAATGTACAGACATATATATGTACAAAAGTTAAAAAATATGAAAGAACTGGGCAAATGGTGTTTTGTAAACCTGTATAGTCCAATTGTGAAATTATTGGAAACTATTTTACATATTCATTATATTTGTTCAGTTACACAACATCCAGTAGGATGATGACATTTTAAGTGTGCCGGAAAATAAAAATACATCTTCTTTAGAAAGGCAAGATTATTTTTTAAATGTAAAATGTAAAATTTACGTTTGGACTTTTCTGAAGTGTGCAACAGTATTTAAGACAATTGTTATTACTAATATCCATATGAAACTTACTACACTTAAAATACGTTATGCATGTAATTCAAAAACTATAAAAATTCGTTTTTTATCATCTTGAATACCGTATTAAATAGAACTTATTGCTACGTATCCGTGTCAGAATGATGATGTGTACATTCGCATTTTCGTCTAAGCAATAAAAAATATTTATCAGTAACGGTGTAAAGTAACGGCACTTACAATCGTCCTAGTAAGTGATTATACTAGGATATATACAGTAGGTCACTCATGAGAACGTTACATACGTTAGGTCGGTGAATTCCGCGCATGCTCTCTCTCTCTCTCTCTCTCTCTCTCTCTCTCTCTCTCTCTCTCTCTCTCTCTCTCTCTCTCTCTCTCTCCCATTGACTGTTGTTACATGTTATTCTGGAAACAAATTCATAACAATTTACGATGCACAAAGGCGCTTTGTAATTACTTTACCATACGAAGCTGTGTAACTTTACTATACAGTAATGTGTACAATATCATTTTCATTTTCAATTACCCACTGTACATATATTTTCAAGAGCGCATCAGATGTGACAAATATGAAATAGGGTTAATATTTTTGTCTTGGAAACCTAAAATTGTTGAAAGAAGTTTTAATATATAATTTTTCAGTGAAGGGTTTGTGAGGATCGGTCAAAAATATAACACAAATAAGTTAAAATTTGTGTTATATTTTTGACCGATCCTCACAAACCCTTCACTGAAAAATTCATTGATTGACGGTCACTACGAATTTAAGGACTTAATTTAATAAATAATGATACGGTCAAATTGATATGATTAAAGCTTTGGGCGTTTTTTGACTTCATTAAATCTTGAAAAATTTGTTTCCTTTAAAGGAAGAAAAAATAATTAATAATACTTCAAATGGGACTCCAAATATTACTGCTGCAGATGCTAAGGTGTTATTTTTTATATAAAATGTTTAGAGATAATTAAAAATATAGCGTAGGTTATTTAGCACTATTTCAAATATATAATATGTTAGCGTCAGAATGCTCATTTCAGCAAAACTGTAAGTATAATAATATAATATGTATGAAGTGTGAAAATGGACTTGGATATTTTAATATGGACCAAATCTGTACTCTTAGTGTAATGGGATGCACAGAAACTGTCATGAAAGAAGTATTAGTATTTGGGAAGAAACTATTAGTATTCTGTTAACAAAAGTACTACTACTCTGGACTTCGTAACCCAGAAGATGTTATGTAAAGAAATTTAAAGTCAGCTGTTAAAAGGAAAAATGAATGGATAGATTGTACGAGCAAAATTGTAAATTGTAGCTGGCGAATGAATAGATTTGATTGGGCATTAATGTTTTATGCCTACAATAATAAATTAGGCAATTGACGCACATAGGGAACCTTTGATAGTGGACAGTGTAAAATATATTTTAAACACAAGGCTTATTGGATATGGATGGATGCCAATTTTGTGTTCCATTTATTTTCCAGAGGCGCATGTATAAATTTAAATTTTTTTAACATAAGGGTAAATAAATGATAAAAATTATATAAAATGTTTTTAAAAATATGTACATGTTTTTTCTACTTTTTAAATGTTTTGAGGGCTTGGCAAATAAGGTTTTCAGCCCAACAATGTCGATCAGGAGTGTTGCTCGACTAGGCATATATTTCGTTCTCACCTACATTATATCTCACCAGTAAAACTGCAGTGTCGTGTACACTTAGACGCAAAACAATTCTGTCAGAGCCGATACATCAAACTCGCTGCTTTAAAAAGGACATAGTTCATATATTTATCGCTAACTGTTCATTTCCGAGGTCTTCGCCAATACCATTTATGGCCGCTCTGCTTCACACCAGAAAGTTTGCACTGCCGTGTGTTTCACATTTGCTGCCACACGTTAATAATGGCTGACGGTAAAGACGGTTAACCTATGACAGATTTGACAGATTCTTTTGCGTAGTTAGGTTTTATGGGAATTTTGGCGATTCTGGGCTGTCTGCAGCTTCTAATTACCTTAAATAACTACGTAACCCGGACCCCAAACAAAAGTAAAAGATGAACCAAGATCGAATAACGTATAGCATAGTCCCATTATCTGTTGCAATAACAGATCAACTGTGCCCGGATTGTCCAAGTTAGTTAGGAAAATAAGTGAATCCGTACAGATACGAAATTTTCTCTAACCTCGGTGTTCGCAGAATCGGGAAGCTTGCTACATCACATACAGTTCGACAAAGTATGAAATTGTCGCCTTGGGCAGTATCCAGGAGTGGGAGGACACTCGCCACCCTTGATGATAAACTCAGTACGCACTCTGATCTCCTTCTTCGAGCCGTCAACGCGTGGTTATGTGGCTCGATAGTGTTGCAGAATTTTAGCACCATATCTCATAACAGTAATTGATGTCGGAGATGTAATGACCTAATTCCTGACTGACAATATAAGCATGAGCTGGTAGAGTGCGGAATGCCCCTGTGGCACAGCGCACCCCAGCATTGTGTAGAGGATTAAGTATTTTCAAGCACGATCCCCTGGCTGAAGGATACATCGCGCATGCATCATCTGTGTGAGTAGCACTAGTGCGGCGTACAGACACAATGAAAATTCCCTTTCAGCTCTCTACCAGGTCATATGCGAGATGTCCTCAATAGAATACAGCAAAGGTTTTCACCTCGCAGCCAATTCGTCTAATGCCCATTCCACGTTAAGCGTCTGTCGAAAGATAGTCCTAAAAATTTAATTTCATTTTTATATTGCCTCCGAACATCGTTTATGGGTGGATAGGGTCCGGGTGATTTCCTAGCTTTAGACAGAATTGGACACAGGGCTTCTTTGTTGCCAAACAATAAAAGCTAATGCTCTTAATATTTTTGACAAATGTATCTATAGCACCATTAATTTTACGTTTGATCGTTGCCACTGCATTAGCTGAGTAGAGCAGCGGAAGATTGTCAAAGTACAAGCACTTCCCAACCGATGTTTCTATACCCTCAAAGATACCGTTTTTTGGCTACAGTAAAATGCGTGCCGTTCAATGGAGATCCTGGATCCTACTCCATTTTTTAGTTAGTGTGGGGCCGACAGTGATTGCACGACCCAAAGTGGAAAGTCATGTCCCTAAGAAGTTGAACATAAATTTGGATAGGTTACTTCTGAACCTTCAATCATGTTGCTGTTTCATAATCTTGCATTTCATGTTTTATCGAATGCTTTTTTCAAGTCGAAGAATACTGCAACTATGTGTTTTTCTACGATCTTCCTGTTTTGGACTGCTTTCTTCAGATATACACTTGATGAGTAGTAGACTGGTGCTTCCGGTACCCACACTTGTGTGCGGTCATTAGGCCGTGTCTTGGAGACACCAGATAAGCCGGTTGTTAAGCACCCCTTTTAATAATTTTCCTAAATAGTACGACAACGATATTGGTCGATAGTTTTAAGTTTTAGAGGATCCTTTCTAGCTTTCATAAGCGGGATAGCGATCAGTTATTTCCATTGTTTAGGATAGTCCACCAGTAGATTAGCCATAGCTACATCCGGCAGTTAACGTATATTGCTATAAGGAACATCGTTCGGCTGAACTAAGAAATAAGCAAGCTGTAGTTCGCTTATCATAAAAGACACATTATAAATCTTGTTCCCTTTAGTTTGGAAATCGAGATCTTGTTCGAGTTTTCCTTTTCTTTCGGAAACATCGTGAGGATTTTCTGAACTACGGCCTGGGCATATCGCGCAGCCAAAGTGTCAGCAATTTCGTCGGGGGATGCATATCAATTCACGATCGTGCGCTATACATGTGACAGACTTGAACACTGTTGAACTAATTAACGCCCTGGTCTTCCAAACTTCTGTCACTTGGGTCGACCTTGTTATGGTTGAAACGTAGTTTTCCCAGCTTGAACATTTGGCAGCAAATATCTTTCTACAAGCGCCGGCACGAAGAGGCTTAAAAGTGATGTAAATGTCTTCGGTCGGCGGTCGTTTGTTTCAGACTCGTCACTTCTCTCTTAATGCATCTCTTGCAACGGTGTTCCACCACGATACCGGTGTTACGGATGAACGACCACCGATCCGCGGGATATGATCCGTAGCTGCTATTGTTATAAAAGAAGTAAGATGTGCACATCTTATAAACTTCCACTGACATTTTTAGGTGTTACAGCAGTCGTGAAGACTGTCCAATCAGCTCGGTGCACGCTTCATCTCTTCGCGATGGTTGTGATGCTCTTTGGTGTTTGCGTTGTTATGAGCTGTGGGAAGTGGTCGATCCCTCTACGACAGACGTGGGAAAGGTTCGTCACTTCCAACATTAAAATGTGTGCTCGCGCCGGTGTTTGAAAAGACAAGTGCCTTGCTTCGCAGTAGATCATCAATTCATAATCCAGTGCAATTCATCCTATGATAACCCCAAATGGGACTATGAACGCTGAAATCCCAAGGAGTTTTAATAGGTATGTCAGCTGGTCAACAATATCCTATTAGATCTTTTCTTCGCCACCTAGATGATCTGGTAAATATCCCAGCAGATCGTCATATTCCGTGACTGTAGTAAATTGATTGCTATTGATCGTAGAGGGGTACCAAACGCGTTACGTCTGGTAGGATATGTGTTGCTAAGGAATATAACAACGCCTCTTCTATCTGTGATATTTGGTGTGACATCACAGCAGAAGGACTCATCTCAATTTATATTAAATAGTTTTGTGGCCTCAGATGTGTTTCTTGCAGGTGCACACTCACTGTTGTATGCCTGGCCAGTAGCATTCTCATTTAACAATAATGTGAAATATAACCGTTGATATGCCACTGAGAGATGCTCACCATGCTGAATGTCGAAGAATCAGTTGCTGCGGACTGTGGGTACCTCCGAGGCTTCCCTTTCGGACAGCTTTTCTTCTTCTCTTTCTGCAAGATACCGAGGTCTGCAAGGTCACCGAGGTCGGTGAGATCACTACAAAGCATTACATAGTCTCAGTATCGCTACGCAGTTCCAGTGACTGCGACCGGTGCAAGGTCACCAGGTTTCAAGCATTGAAACACTGCATTTACTGAGGGATGAAAGCTCTTACACACTGGCTGTGAATATTTTATTACATCTTTTCAAGGGCCTATTATTGTCACTGTGAATAAACATGCTGGAGGTCATTTGTAAGCGATGTCATTTTACAACTATGAGGGCGTCATTTTATGAATTCTTTGCGGGTTCGTGCCCTTATTAATTATTTTACACTGCTGATATAGCAAGTTACGTTTTACATATTATATCACATAGTTGCCGAGGATATGCTTACTTGCTTCTTACAAAATTGCGTTAAGTTGAGAGTGAAGTGCTTATCTCCTGCAAAATTTACATTGCAATATTGTGATTATCCTTATCCAATCCTCCTAAAAGCAGATCACGGTACACAAGCAAATTATGACTACCTGTTGCTTTGTTAACTAGTTCCGTATTTCACTAATGAAGAAAGGTCTGTATTCCTCAGTTGCTATGTGTCTACAATATACGAACAATAAATACTCAGCTCTCAATCGCGACACACACACACATGCCTCGACTACCTGACAATCGAAGAACCACTAAAACTGTTATTAACAATTTACAAACGTCCATTACAAATTTTATATCATCATCTGATTCGAATACGTAAAGATGGAACGGTTCTTATAAATAGACGTAAGACTACATTATATGGTCTTTAACTTTCAGAATACTTACAGAATATTTTCAATTTTGTGTATTATATTTCTGTTTTTGCATATCGTCTGTGCGGACGTGACAGTCTCAGCAATTACGTACGGTATTTGATTTCTAACATTATGAAACGATATGTCTGGTTCTTGTGAAAATATTCATATTCCACCAACTCATTTAATGTTTGGCTCATGTAACCCATTTCCTGACAAAGAGAGTTTAACGTTACACGCTTAAGGTACAACTGTATGAGACGTGTCTAGAATAAATGGGTACAAAAGCAGTCAGTGCTCAACGCTTTCAACCGTATTCCTAGTAAATCCTACACGTGCACTAGTTTCTAAGCGAAACATAATTTCAGCTTTAAATAAATCAGTGTCTTTTAGCTTAGCTTAATACAACTTAAAGTGACCCTGTTTCACTGCTATATAACGTATTTGGTTTGGTTCCTCCAACTTATTTTTATAAAGAAAGGAAATATTTATAAAAATTATTCGAAAAAGCACAAAAAATGATATATCAGACTGTAGTCCAAAGCATTATGACGTATACAGCAGAAGTATGGGTTATTGACAAAAAGAATGAAAGAAAGATTCTTGCAACAGAGATGGAATATTGGAGGAGGTGCTGTAGAATAACAAGAGCAGACCGAATAACAAACGAGGAGATCAGAAGGAGAATGGAAACGGAAAGAAGTGTAATTGACTACATCGAAGAAAAAAAGATTGGTGTGGTACGGTCATGTCCGGAGAGCCGAAAATAGGTGGATCAACAAAGTGACGGAATGGAGTCCATTAGGAAGGAGAAAAAGAGGAAGACCGAGAACATCTTGGAGGACGAAATGGATGAATCTATGCAACGTAAGGACTAGAGGAAGGACAATGGGAACATCGGGAGAATAGGAAAGCCAGGTTGAAGGAAGGGAGACGGCACTAGCTGTAGCAACCCTATTATATATATATATATATATATATATATATATATATATATTGCAAGGTAACAGGTTCGAGCCCATACCAGACTTGCAGAAAAGAATGCACAATTAGTGAAAATTTAATACATTTATTGTTCTTTCTTGTACACTTAGTATTAAAAATGTTCGTTAAACGTTTTATGTATAATTAACTTGTTGTTAAAAAATTTTTACTTGAAATGTCCTTTAACAAATGCTCTCTTGCTTTACCTACACAGTTTATGAATTTATTTAAATGTTCAAAAGTTTTCTTTTATTAAACAAAATTATTTCAAAATTAATGTTCTTTAATGTTCTTTAAAGTTTTACAATTTGAGAAAGATTTAATTTTTGCTTCCCTGTTTGGTCGTCCTCTCAGTCCTCCCGATCGACGATCTCGATCCGGCCTCCAGCTATCCGTCTTCTCGCTCGGTCCACGTTCCAGCAATCGCCTCCAGGTAGTGCCTTACTTAAGGTCTCCGTATTCCAGTCGCTACGATCAGCAAACGATGCCCAGGAACGGTAGTTGAATATCTCAGACTCCGTGCTAGTTTCCCGTTGATAATCGCCGCTCACTCGACCCTACGGACCCAAGGACGTCTGGAATCGCTTTCCACTGCGACCACCTTCGCTGACGAACTTTCAGAGAGACTTTAGAGAGTTATCACAGACTTCAGAGAGAGTATCGAGAAGACTGGCTGCTCCTTTTATAATGCAGCTGAATGTAAAGCGATGCGTTGCTGAGTGATGTCACCGCCGCTATGCACATAGGCGTCGATTCAATTACTTCAATGTATTTAGTATCAGCCACGTGTTTCCAACTACCTCTGTCTTGACTGTTCTAGAACACACCTTGTAGCATATGAATATATTTCCCTAACATTCTATTCGTTACTCACATTACACAACACTTCACTCATATGTAGAATTATATATTCATGGTTCTACATTGTCTTATTTTCTAATTTCCTTCTATTAATTCTAATTATTTTATTAACACTAATTATTTTCAAGCATTCATTTATTCATTGGGACACTTATAATAGCTGATACACATTATTCTTTATGTTCATTTATATTGAGACCATTTGTCACGTTGCAATATATATATATATATATTTATACTATAATACTTATAACTATTTTACCTCAAGATGTATTTTTTCTTTAGGGACATGTTTCGGGAGATCCTGTTCTCCCATCTTCAACCTTCGCCATCTTGCTTCTGGTGCAGTATTTGTGTGTTGGCTTCTGGATGTTATTATGGTGGTTTGTTGGTCTTTGGTCCTTCAATGTTGCATTATTGTGTGTGGTTGTGGTATCTGTTTTTGTATTTTGTGTATTTTCGATGTTGAGTGCTTTGAATATTGTGTCATGTTTTGTATTGATTTGTATTTGTTCTGGTATTAATTTGTTTTGTGTTTTATGTTTGTAAATCTGTAAATTTTCCCAAATGTTCATTATGGTGCCTTTGTGTGGAATATGTTTTATTAGTGTTACATTGGTTATGTCTGGGAATTCATGTCCTGTGTTTATTGCATGTGTGGCTAAATTGGATTTATATATGTTTGGTTTTTTGTATGCATTTAGGTGTTCAGAATAACGTTTTTTCAGCTGTTTTTTTGTTTGTCCTATATAACATTTATTGCAATCTTGGCATTCAATTTTGTATATACCGTTGGTTGTTGTATTATCTTTGTTGTGTGAGTTATTTAGATTTTGTAATTTATTTTTATTAGTTTTGTATGCTATTTTTATATCTGTGTTTTTAAATAGTTTTGTTAGTTTTGACATTTTATTATTTATATATGTGAATGTGGCCCATTTTTTGTTGTTGTTATTATTTATGTGTTGTTCAGTTTGATTAATTCTTAATTTTTCAGTTTTTATTTTGTATTTGATTTTATTTTCTATTTTGATCATAGTATTTTTATTGTATCCATTTGCATAACCAATTTGGTATATTATATTTCTTTCTTTGTCAGTTTCTTGTTTGTTTAGGGGTATTTTGTACATTCTGTTAAATAACGAATAAAATGCTGCCATTTTATGTTGTGGTGGGTGGGCAGAATGGTTAGGTATAATGATGTTAGTGGAAGTTGGTTTTCTATATATTGCATATTGTATGTGTTTGTTGTATCTTGTGATGGTTATGTCTAAATAGTTGATTTTGTTATGTTTTTCTTTTTCTTCTGTGAATTGTATTTTGGGATGTATGTTATTGATTTGTTTTAGTATGTTCTCTGCATTTGTGTTTTTGTTATTTGATACATATAGTCCATCATCTACATATCTTATCCATATGCCATCTGGGTCATGTGTTTTTATGATATTTTGTATTTTGGTGTCTATATGTTGTAGGAATATTTCTGCTATTATGCTTGATAATGGTGATCCCATTGCTAAACCTTCTTTCTGTTGATAAATTTTGCTATTAAATTCAAAGTAATTTTGTTTTAGTATTAGTTGGAGACTATTTTTTATTTCGGTTATATATTGTTTGTTTTCATTTTGTTCTATAAGTTTGTTTATTATTATGTCAATTGTTTCTTCTACTGGGATATTAGTGTACATGTTTGTTATGTCATATGATGTGAAAAATGTATTTTCATTTATATTTATTATTTTTAGTTTGTCTATTAATTCGTATGTATTTTTTATGTTATGATGGTTATTTGTTAGTTGGTTATTTTTTAGTTTTTGTGCTATTATTCTTGCTATTTTGTATGTAGGAGCTTTTTTGAAATTGATTAATGGACGTATTGGGTTGTTTAATTTGTGTATTTTTATTAGGCTGTTCATTTTAGGTGGTTCTGGATTATTGTTTATATATATGTCTATGTTTTTATTGTTGAAAATGTTTTTATTTGTTTTTATTAGTTTTATTGTTTGTTTAAGATAGTTTTCTGTTGGGTTTTTATCTAGTTGTACGCATTTATTATTGTTGATGAAGTCTTCGGTTTTTTTGATGTAGTCTGTTTTATCAATGATTACTGTTGCTTGACTTTTGTCTGCTTTAGTTATTATTAAATTATTGTTCTTTACTTTATTTTTAATTTCTTTTATTGTTTTATTGTTTTTCTTTTGTTTATCTTTGTTTTTCATTTCGCTAGTGATTATTTTTTTAATTATATGTGCTGCTTCTGTTCTTTTTTCTTCTTGTATATTGTCTTTTATTAGGTTAATGGCAAATTCTGTTTCTACTATTAAATTTTCTAGATTTTTGTTTGCATTTTGGGTTATGTTAGTTTTTGACATATTGTTTAAATATTCTGTTTCTTTTTTGTTAAATTCTGTATTGCTGAGGTTAATGGTTCGAGGGTAAAATGTGTGTTTATTTTTGTTTTTTTGTTCTTGATTTTTGTTTTGTTGTTTTAATGTGTTAAGTTTTTTGTTGATTGTATAAGTCTTTTTGTTTTTCTCAAATCTTATTTTATTTTCTATGTTATTGTATTTATTGTTCCAAGTGATTGGATGTAATAAATTTGTTAGCTCTAAGTGTAATTTACAGATTTACAAACATAAAACACAAAACAAATTAATACCAGAACAAATACAAATCAATACAAAACATGACACAATATTCAAAGCACTCAACATCGAAAATACACAAAATACAAAAACAGATACCACAACCACACACAATAATGCAACATTGAAGGACCAAAGACCAACAAACCACCATAATAACATCCAGAAGCCAACACACAAATACTGCACCAGAAGCAAGATGGCGAAGGTTGAAGATGGGAGAACAGGATCTCCCGAAACATGTCCCTAAAGAAAAAATACATCTTGAGGTAAAATAGTTATAAGTATTATAGTATTATATACATCAAGAAACGGACTGTAGCAGAAAGTGATTGAAATATATATTTATAAAGTAGCTGTGGTATGTCTCTGTCCATATCTCAGTTTGTGTTGAGTACTGGTGGATGATTAATGTGACAAAGACGTAGCATTGTGTGTGTGTGTGTGTTTATTGTCACCCAAGGTGGCACAGCTACTAAGACGCGGAGTAAGATAGGTGAGTAGTCAGGCCAGAAAAAACTTAACAGATTATAGATAAATAAATCACCTTGTATCCGTCGTGTGACTTCGTTACGTCGACGTAACGAAGTCACACGACGGATACAAGGTGATTTATTTATCTATAATCTATATTCCTACGTGACTTGGATACCAAGAACCAACATGCATTTTAAAAACTTAATGTAAGGAATCGTGCCAAACGTAACATTAACATTATGTAAACGTACCCAGACTCGTGTAAAAGTAACAGTATAACCGCATGAACTTGCATTATCGTGTAACAGTATTTAAGTGAAACATTAATTCTTCATCTCGAGTTTTATTCTTTAAAAGTTTCCTTAAATTCATTTTGATGTTTTTACAGCGTTTATTGTCTAGACTATACGAAAAAATGGAAAAATCAAGTTGATTAAATTAAAAGTTAACTCTACAAGCAGAAAATGGAATAATATTTTTGAAAAATTGATAACGGAAAAACGATTCTGAATGTAGCAAAATATTTTACTATGTTTAAAAATTCTTCAGTTCTTTTGCTTCAACTTAAAAATGAAATTTAATTTTTTCAAATTTCCGTTTCTTATTGTGAAACAACTTTTTGCCTCTGACATAGATAACAGAAGTTTATCCTTACTACCACTGATTAACTACTACCGTATAAAAGTGAATTTTCATGATTTTACGTGTTAGACATGTGATTATTCAGCAACTGCTTTGTGATAATTCTCGTCTTTTAAGGTGATGGTGTGTACGTATGTGTACTTTGGAATTATTAAAATTTATCAAATAAATTACTTAAGTATATGAGTAAGGTAATTATATTTATAATACAATGTTACTAGCGCAACCCAAAATAAGTCCCTGATTTCAAACAAGAAAAAATTGCTACAGTTAATACAACTTTGTATTACGTTGAATAATAAAAAATGAAAATTGAGGAGTAACTCTTTAATACAGGATCCTTGTTGCCAGTGTTGGAGCAATTTTTCAAATCTAATTCCACTCTCTGATAATGACTTCCGCGCGAGCAGCCGAAACGTCAACAAGGAGTAATAAATCTATTTTAATTGCAGACAATGTCCATAAAATTCTAAACGGTTTGCAAAATATGTAAAATAATTAGTAAACCAAAGTAAAGGATACAAGAATTTGATTTAAAAATTTATACAAAATTGTAAAATACTGTAACATATTTTATGTTAGTTTCAATGAAACGTAAAAAAAAATAGTTTTTTAGTATTAAAAAATATCTTTTTCCAAAAAGCGTGTACTTCTATGAATACGTCTGTGTGGATGAGTAACCAGGGAATCTTATCATCGTTGTTGTATGTAGGCTACCTGCATCTAGATCGAAGTTTTCAGTACATCGTTATAATGTAAATTATAAGGGAGTCTAATATAGATTAGAACACTTTATTTTATAGATCATATCCTGAAATAAAATCCATGTTATTATTTTTATTTTGACATCCATGGAAGAATAGAATTTTTTTGTGTTTTATAAATAAACAGTTTTATAGCCAGAAGATTTGAGTGATCAGTCAACAGATTAGGATAAAAAACAAATCGTTTGGCTCACTGGTTAATAGTTTGATATTGTAACACTGTTTGAACCTGCCAGTCTATAGAGACACATAATTAGAAACAGACTAGGGGCGTTAGCGGCTACTCTGAATAGCTGAGACTGAAATACATTTTTGATGATATTCCTAGTGTTTGGTCACTGATGGTTCCTTATACTGTAGCTGTTTATATACGTTCTTATAAGCTTATTATAAATTTATAAGGTTATTTTTTATTTGTCACGGATAGCTAAGATTAGCGACCCATGGTCCAGAAGCCTGTATACTATAATTAATTAGACCAAGATATCCGTTTTACCATATTTGATTTGCTTATGTTTAGCATATATTTTACCTTACCTTTTTAAGGGAAACACTCTTTGACTAGAGATGCCTCTCTTAAAGATAAACGTGTTAAAAATTTAATTCAAAGGTAGTAGCTTTGATTTGCAAATTAATCGTCCATTTCTCTTTTTTACAAAATTGTGCTGTAGATATTAAGAGGTAAAGGTAGAATAGCCGTCCGTATTACAGAGAAAGTTGGAAGTTAGTATGATTCTCGTGTGACTAATTACGTGTTTTGTCCTTATGTAAACACGTTGTCACAGTAATAATACAAGTAGAGTTTGAACTCGTCACATTCAGATTTATTCTGAACTGTAAGGCTCGTTTCAATTATATTTGCCTTCTTTACAAGAATTGTTAGAGTTCAGACTCTAGAATTTTAGAAACATACAAACATTTCTTATTTATATCTTATGATTTAAACAACTCCGTTTGCATCCTGTAGGAAACAATGTCTTATTACTGAATCAATAATTTTTTAATGTCAAAATATTTTTTTCACCGATGTGGTAGGCAACATGTTTAGTTGTACGTGAACTTGTCACGTATATATTGTGTAAGTAGCAGAATGACACAACACTCTCATAACATGTAGCAAAGTGTCGAGTTTTCTTCTCTTTCTAGTCAGCGCCGCGTACCCTACTTATTTAAGTCGTGCGCGGAAAATTGTAGCAGTTTCGCGTTCATATTTATAGCGCATTTGGTCAACGGTATTAGCAGCTAGACAGTGTGTATAATTCAGTATTTAATCACTGCGATGTTTGGGAACGGTAGTCAGCGAAAGTGTGGAGTATTTAATTGTTTATAGTTCTATTGAACTTTTATTATTGTTTAGGTTGTAAGCTTTTATTATTGTTTTGTAGTGAGGATTGGAAAGTTGTATGGCTAGAACTACAGTTTTTAGCCTATAGAAATAAAACGTAGCCTATATTCTTATGTAGAGCGTAAGGAATACCTGTGAACAATTTCAAACGAATATTTTTATTAGTTTAACGTGAAAACGTTTCAAACAAACAGACAGAAACTTATTTTTATATAACTTACGAGTATGGATCACTAAATGTGCGAAAATGTGCGAAAGATATTTTTATATCTTTCTATTAAGTAAATACAAAGATATAAGAAAATTTGTGAAATGCTCTGTATATTACGAATGTAGGCCTAATAAGAATGTATTCTTTACAGTAAATACAGTAGTATACGCCTTTTGAAACGGATAAACCAATATCCTTGTTAACCAACCTAATGATTTCTACGATCGAAATTTTTGTGAAAACAGGCTGCACCTTTGTTATAAAATTGTAAATGTATTAAGAAACATAAAATGTTATCAGCTTTTTCCTGACAAAGCTCTTTTAGTTTTTGAATAGATTGCACACACACACACACACACACACACACACATTGTGTGTGTGTCATAACGAGAAAATTTCAAGGAATTGAAAACGGAAACTAAAATTAACAACCTACAGAGTGTAGAATATATTTATCAAAACTACTTCAGTCATGAACCACTGCCAACGTTGTCACTGAAAACATTCGTAAACTACGAGATTATAAGTGTAAATTAAACAATAGTCATGGACGTTGTATCTCAATCTCCACCACACTTATCACCATGTCTAATTATTTTCTTCTCCTTACATGGCCATACCAGTGTAGTCTTCTTTCTTGCAACCTTAGGACAGTCGCCCATCCTCCATTCTGTCCAAATGCTCTAACCACTGCCTGCGATAAGTCTGGATTTTATCATTTATAGAAAACACCTGTAGCTCTTCTCTAATACCCTCATTGCGAGAACCATCCTGTCTCGTGCAACCCTTTGTTCTTCTCAGAAAATTCATTTCCGAAGTTTGAATCTTCTTTGTAGGAACCCACGTTTCACGTCTATACAGTAAAACAGACACTGCCATTGTTTTATGAAATTCTCATGAAAATTTACACAAAATGTTACAGGTGTTATAAAATCAGAGGCAGCTATTATAAATACAATTCACTATCATTGAGTCCTATAAATTGTTGTGGAAAGTTTTACTTTCTAAACAAATAAAATAAACACTTTTTTCTCGAACAGTGAGTTTACTCAGAAATGTTGTCCCGTAAATAGAAACAGTAAACAGTATAACATGACAACGGAATGGATTTCTGCTGTCTGACGCATTAGAAGTGAACAGGCTTCTGACGTAATCCAGCTCTTTTCCCTAAAACACCTGCGTTCACTTTGTCTATACTTTGACTAGATTATTATTATTATTATTTTTTTAAGGGATGTGGTTTTTGTTAATTTTAGATAAATACAACAGAAGTTGTAGAAGTAACATGAAGTTTAATTCCATTAAAAAAATTTATTACTATATTTCTAAATTGTTAGCATTAAGAATTAAATCACATGAAATTAAAATGTCTATATTCCAAAATTGTTGCTACGGTTTATTCTAGTACAAAAAGAGTGTAATTTTATTAATAATAATTTTACAATATTGTTTTTATTAAGTCCAATAAAATTAAGCAAATAGTACCAAATTAAATTTCCGTTACAGTGACAGTTGTCAGTTATCTGTAGACAATGACAACATAATTTAAAACACATTTCTCATGCCAGTATGCCTGTTATACCAAGAAAACTATAATTGTCTTCCACTGCCAGTTCTCCTACAACAGACTTTATTTTTATAAACCTTTGCTTTTTCTTTGCATTATTCCTGTATTTTACAGGAAATACGTATAACGTAAGTCTGTATAAGGAATTTGAAAGCCTGAAAGTTCTTTTTGTAAAATAATATATAGTAAATTTTAAGGATGGAAGGTTTAGCGAGAATCGATCAACACGTCTAACACAAATATTTCATTATTTGTGTCGACAAATATTTATGTTTCGACAATATTTATTGTCATTATCCTTAACTATCTTTATAAAGAATTATAGATGCAGTAATCATCGAATGTGTATTAGAGTTGGTATAGATGACAATACATGTCTACATATTTTACTATGCTATATGCAGACATGTATTGCTATCTGTACCAGTTCCAATATACAATGGATGATTACTGCATCTATAATTATTTATAAATATAATTGATAGATTACTATATTATCAATATTGTATTAAGTATGCACACACACACGCACACACACACGCACACACACACGCACACACACACGCACACACACACACGCACACACACACGCACACACACACGCACACACACACACGCACACACACTCACACTCACAACTGATCTTGTTGTGTTTGATATTTTCTCTTGCGTCCGTACACAGGGCCTGAAAATGACTATAAATTTTGTGGAAATGTCGACAAAAATAATGTAAAATTTGTCTTATAGGCATACTTATTAGTCGATCCTTGCTAACCCTTCCATTGTTAAAATTTATTGATCGATGGTCACTAGTAAATTAAGGACATATTAATACGCATAGTGTGCGTATTAATATGCATGAAAAGGTTATTTTACAGTTATAATTTACAGTTATATTTTCCTACCGGTTTTTTACTATATTTATTAAACATTGGCATGTTAGTGTAGACAAAGTTTATTTTGTTTTTTATCAACACATTATGACTATACAGCGTAAAAAGATAATTGATGTAATAAACCCTTCATGGTTTTCTTATGACAGCGAACTCGTCCTAGGACGTATGCATGTCAAAATCTTCATGCCCAGATATTTATCCTGGTACTATTGCAGCCGAGAAAGAAGGTGCTATACAGTTAAGAAGGCATCGAATCGGAAACTACATACCAACGATTGGACCCTGGCCCTGGATAGAGTAAAACAATTCACTAAAATGTAGTTATTGTTCTTCATTACCAATTTTACAAAAATACCTTCATCGTCATATGAAGATTGAACGGTTTGTATAATATACACAAATAGGCTACGTTACAAATAAAACGTAGAACACAATTCTTCATTACCAATTTTACAAAAATACCTACATCGTCATACGAAGATTGATCGGTTTGTATAATATACACAAATAGGCTACGTTACAAATAAAATGTAGAACATAATTCGAAGGGTGTACTTTGTGAAACCAATATAGACATTTAAAAATGTTTAATGTATTACAGAAGCAAAACCAATGAGAATGGGCAAGATACTTATTCAAATCTGTTCATTAATATTAATCTACTAATAAAAAAAATGTGTAGCGCAAATTAGTAAGCGATAAACGTGATTTAGGAGTGCACATCATCGTAAAATGATAAGATAGAATAAATTAAATTCACGTTACGATCACGTTCCTTCACGACATCCAACTAACTTGCATTTCCCCTTTAAGGAAATTGCTACAATACGGACACTTACTAGCAAAACATTCTTAATTATTAATTAAAGCTCTAGGTTCTCCGGGACGGGTCGCTACTTTGCAGTGCAGCAGTATTACCGCCATTGAAGCCGTGATACAGGAAAATTTGCTCAGCGCAAGCGAAGCACAGGCATGTAACGTATTACCCATACAAGTTAATAATCACTGTTCCATAATAAGGTTATGTAAACCATTTATGACAAAGTAATTAATTGCTTAATATTTCCAATCTCTGTATCTCTTTAATACTCGGAAGAAGATATATGTAAACACCTACATGTAGGCCTAATTAATATTTTGACATAGATAAAATTAGTGACAAACATAACTACAACGGGGCCTTATAAATCGGCTTCCTACAGCAGAAAGTTTTCACATTTTAATTTTAAATCTACGGACGTTAGTACAAAATTTGATCAGATTTTAATATTTACTTAATTTATTCTTACCTTGACAGTTGCACAAGATATATTTTTACAAGAAACTTACAACTTTCAAGCAAAAAAAGCCTTTAATCGTACAGGAAACTTTAACAAAGAAGATACGTTGTATTGTACTACAGTAACGTATTTTACGTCGTGGAAGTACGTACAGCACGTGCCATGCAAACGTCTCTTACCAGCAATCCCAGTCTCTTATTTAGCACCGTTACATTATTTACTTTCCAGCAGTTCTGTATGTACTGTATAGTACAAAAATATATTACGAGGTATGGAAGAAGAGTAATGTGAGACTGGTAACGCTGCGCACGAATCGACCCCTTTACAAGGCAGTTCTGTAACCCTTGCCGTAGACTCGGTACAAGTTTGAACTTGCTACTTTTGCGACGCGATTGTCGAGACTGTCTGAAGTGAAGTTGTGTTTAAGAGGTTCGTTACGAAATTTCGACAGCCGAAAATTTGAGCAACGTTCTGTCATCACATTTTCTGCAAATCTTCAAGAAATCGCTATTGTAACTCATGAAACGGTTTGTGAACAAACTTCCCTATTCAGGTCACAAGTGTTCAGACAACACAAGGCCGTTTTATAGGTCCAAGAAAAATAAAATGGAAGACTAATTTCGTGCGGGAAGACTTTCAATCTCAAAAACGGATGGCAATTGGACAGAGTGAGGACTATTCTGAGTCAAATTGTTGACTGACGTTGAGTAATGAGTTAAATTTGAACCAGTTTACTGTTCGTCAAATTCTAACACAGCATTTGGGCATGAGAAAAGCATGCGTCAATGGTTGAAGTGACTTTCAGCAGCTTTGACTTAAACTTCTGTGACGTCTCGTACTTAAACAACGTGTGCCTATGTAAACACTACATATAACATGCGCACACATAACACGTTGCACGTTGCTGGCAACCGACTTGACAGTTTCTGCGAACCATTTTCACTGGCTACAGTTTGAATGTCTGGTTGTGTTGAAGTACTGTTAGTGAATAAAAATTTTTGAACTAAGTTCTTAAACGTTTTGAACACTAACTTTTAGGCTAATCGGTAAGAACATTGCAGATAAACAGTATTAGAGGAAACACGATTATCAGGAATTAAACTTAAATAAAAATAGTTAAACACGGTTTAGTGATGACGATATTTTAATTATTGTAAAACTAAAAAACCAGTACAATTTTGTCTTATACAATATATGTAAGTGTTAGTATGACTTTTCGTTTGGCTATTTTCCTCATTGACAGTAATATTTAAAAGTGATTTTATCCAGTCCAATATCGTATAAATTAAATTTAAATGTTGTTTACACGTGAATAGTTACTAGCTAAATAAAAGAGGATAAAAGAGTTTTGCTGGGTTTACTATAAGTGCTTTGCTTGAAACGATGTAACAGAACTGCAAGGAACCTGATCGTATTATTGCCTTTGTATAGAAAGAATTTCTTTATTTTAAAACATCTAATTAGTCTCGTATAATAGTACCTACATCAAGTGGATTCCTCCTAATCTAGAAACGATTCACGTTTTCCCTATAAGAACAGAATTACAAACATTTACTTTTTAATTTTATTAAAACGTACACAAAAAGCAATTTAAATTTTTTAAAGAAAGCTGAATTCTGTAATCTAATTATACCTTCCTGGAGTGCTTTATCAATTCTCTAAACAAACTGGCAAATTAAACATTTATTTTTAATTAGTTAATATTTTTTATTTAAATCTCTGTCTGGCTTCGTACACAAAGATTATTTTCTTTATTTTGTTTATTTTCAATATCTTTATTGTGTTTAATCGCAACATAGACTTTTCTCATGTCGCAGTTTTGTTAATCTTAATTTTTAGTAATTAAACGACAATTCCAGTTAAAAAAACGATATATAAACAATTATATTACGAACCTGCACGGTAATTAGATCTTTTAATAAACGTAATTCTAAAATTGTAAAACTTAATAGACTCATAGTTTTCCGCAATAAATTATTAAATCGTTATACCTTCATAACCTTTCATTAGAACGAATATAGAAGCCTGAAGAAAATGTCTTTTTTTGTTTGAAATATTTTAAACATACCACTAAATTTGACCGTATTATCACACAGTAAAATTTAATTTGATATTTATTTTTTTATAATGCCGCGTCCGATTTGAAAGAATTATTTAGTATTTGCTACAATTAATGCTGCTTTGTAAGTACTGCTTTATTTTATATTTGACAGAGTATTAAATGTGATTATTTTGTCAGTGTCCCTTTAGTTTTTTCACAATTTGATCCAGTCAAAATACTATATGGCAATCGGAATATTTTACAAAGATAAACTACTCAGACAACAGCGTCACTGTACTTAAGGTCACGTACAACGTTATAAATTGTTCCTTGCACGCCAAGAGATATCCCACCAGTAACACTAGGGGTACAAATTGTAAGCTACATTTGTCGTCAAGGAGACCGGCAGTTTGTCTCTTATGTCTACCAGCACTGATCTTATAGCCTACACTGTGTATGTGTAAATGCAACATTAGGGTAAACAATATTAAGCAAAAACCCAGCATTATGTTTATCTATATAATGAACGCATGATATATTTTACAAGCTGTGCTAACACTCGTTTGTTTAACATTTTTTATATATGTATAAAATTTGTGTATTAAAATATTTTATTTTACATTTTGTGTAAGATTTGTATAATAATCATATGCAATATTCATATTGCAGTATATTATAATATTTTATATTCTACAAACTGCAGTGGCGTGCGGTGGGTTAAAAGTTTGGTGAAGCTGAGTTATATCCGAAACCGTAGCCTAATTCAGTTTCAAAAAGACAGCGGAAGCGCAATTTATAATTAAAATTAACGTATAGTGATTTACCTACTAATCTGTCTTCATGTTAGTAGGCGGCATACACGATTATGATTGAATTTTAGGTATAAGGTCCATTGTTAAGTCTATTATCTTAATGTTTTATAGCATGATAAAATATTATGTTTAACGGAGAATACATAGAACACATATACCCCGCGGCTGGACATCTCTAACACCGAGTTACTAAATCTTTAAAAAACAGTGGCACAATACAGGCTTCAACTTGAGGTGCAGATTCTTTTTAAAACACATGGCTCTATAAATATAAATACTGTCATAGCACATTTGCAGTGGTAAAATATCAGCTTTTTCTTCGAATAAACACACTAATACGTTGTTCAAGCATACTAATAATTCTCCTGAACGCAAACACGTTTTCTTTAAATATACAAACATTTAAATAGTTTTCAGTATCGTATTAGAGTTTAATAGCTTTAAAAGATCGGATACACTTTTCCCTTTAAACGTTTCACTACTATACAACACAATACGTTCGTTTTATAAACGCACACTGTGAGAGAATTTGCCAAAAGTTTCCAAAAGGCTTTAATAAGGACATTCAGGATAATCTTGAAACCGTGTATACAAGTAGTGATTGTCAATGTTATCAAACACTCACAATAAGTACGTTTGTAGTTCACATTACTTCTCTGTGATGGCTCCCTTAATACAGATAAATTTTGCTGGAAAACGCCTTCAAAGTCATCACGGAGAGATGGTAGGCCTATACTTTGTCGAGTTTCTGCAATTTTCTGTCGGCAGTACAAAATGTCACTTGCTTGAGTCTGTCATCTGTATATGAAAATATTTTATCGAAAGTATTTTGTCTCTAACACTGACAAAAATTCACGAAAAGAAGCTAAAATATCAGACTCGATATCTTCAAGGTGGTCTAACGTGGCATTGAATACGTCACACAATAGATGTATGTTCCAGTACGTGGTGTTTACAAGTCTAGAGGAATAATTCCACCTTATTGGACACAATCGGGAAGTCATCGCTTCACAGACTCATAAAAATTTAGTGCGTTTCGGAGATCTCGAAAAATGCTGCAATACCACTAGTGTGCTACAAAATATTTTCCACTCGAGTATTTCCCTGACACTTTGAGACAAAACAAGTTTTAAAACATGAGCATATCAATGTACAAAGAGAGCTTGTAGATTAGTTCTTTAAATTACGGTCTCTACTCTAATTAAAATTTCCCCATCGTTGCCGCCCCAGTAGGCTTGAGCGACTAGCTTTTCACTGCATTCAAATTCAGTCAGGAACTGGGGAATGAGCGTTGCAACAGCCTGGGCATGTCGATCACAACTTACGTCCTTGAATCCTAAAAATGTCTCTTTAATTCTCCATTATGCGCGTAATGCAAAACTATAAAGAACTATGATTTATTTGAAATATCTCTGGTTTCATCGACTAATGCAGCTGCAAAGTGTACCTCCTTTGTTTCATTTTTATAGTCACTAAAAGAACTGAGCTAATCGCTTCAATGAGATTAGACAGTTTCCTAAACACATTAGCTGTTCCGCAAGTAGAGGATGATATTCGGCTGTGTACTTGAGACATTCTACGTAATTGCCTCGGGAAACCGTCTTTTCCATTTCATCGTGTCCTCGAAATGATAATTCTCATTTACCGAGTTATCAAACAGCATTAGTCTCCTAAGAAAATCTCTTTTGCGTTGAACCTTCTGATTGTCAGCCGATATCTCCGATTTAAGTTGGTCATCTAACGCAGTTTCTATTCTACTCTGACCGAAAGCAGCAATACACAATGATGAACGAAGATGATTCACAGTAATTTCATGGCCGCCAACAGATCCAGCTTGGTTTCCTAAATGTTTGAATCCAGTCTTGGCCTAGGCAGTGTTCTTGTCCTTTCCAAACAACAAACAAAACCAGCAAAATAGTGCAATTAGCTCAGCACTGCCAGCCAACCACTCACATGTGCTGTACATACTAGAATGGAAATGCCAAGTAAACTTTCCAGACTGGTGGGTTAAGTTTAAAAGATTCGGGACCGGTTTATCAATTTTTATCGTTTCAGTTTTTCGTTGAATCACCGGAAAGAAAAAGGTTTTGCCGAAACGTCTTTTATTATTCAAACCGACACTGTAGAAAAAATATTACACCAACACTGAAACTATTCTAAAATATATAACTATAGCTTCAAATATAATGTGTATCGCTTAAATACAACGTAAATAAAATGTAAGATGCACTATTTAATAAGGTATAATGACAACTTCAAATGTTAAAAACGGAAACTCATATAGTTTAAATGTGGTACTAAATAAAGTAACACGCACAGCGATACCAGCAAACTCAACACCATGCAGTCCAGCTCAAACCAAGCTAGCATCAGTTATACCGGCCACTGCAGAGGCGGTTTTCTATCTCGCTCTACGTGCGCGCGCATCTTTTTACACCAGGCTATCTCAAGCTGCGACGAACCTGCTTCACCTACCACTGCAGAGCCAGCGTGTGAAATCAGTCTACTTAAAAATTTTCGAAATAGTCACGTAGAGAATTCCAGTGAATTTTTATTTTGGTTACTTAAAATTAGATTCAATTAAATTATAAAATTTACTTTAAATAATTGCAGTTAGTGTGTCTCCAATCATCACTGAAGCAGTGCTTCACTTGCTTCCCTTCACAGCACGCCACTGACAAACTGTGATAAAACGTTTACATTACCCATGTTATGTATGTAGAAAAATTATACATAAAAATTATATTATAATAAAAAGGTACTTCAAAATTGTAATAAATATTTAATTAAACTTTAAAATATTAATTTTCTTAAAGAAAGTACCAGAGACTTACGGTTGGTATAATAAATGTGTAAAATAGGGAGAACACGGATTAGAAGCAGCTTTGGACAAGTGGAAAACTGGATGGATTCCATTGCGAATAGTTTTACATAAAGGTTCTGCTATGAGTCATTATCTCTTTTATCTAATAAGGGATAAGACATCGATCTTCCTGGTACATATTGTTTGTAGATAACATCGTGTTGTGCAGTACGAGCAGAGGTTATGGAGGGAAAAATGAAACAGTTTTATAGGGACCGTTTAGGTGACCTTGGAGTACAGAGGGATTAAGATTAGCAGAAAGAACACAGTATATTTTAGTGTCAACGAGAATCAGGACTGTGGGATCACAATGCACGAGATAACGCCGAAGAGCTTGTATAATACCTGGGGTTAATGGTGACTGAAGAAGGATATGGGGATGAAGAGATGTTCTATTGAAGCACAGAATTAAAGCAAGATGAGCTAACTTGAAAAAAAACGTCGGAATATTATGTGACCGTAGATTAAGGCTAAAGTTAAGAAACAAGTCAACTTAATAAGGCTACAGTTAACTTACTTAAAACTTCTGTAAGACCACCAATGGAGATATAGTGCTGAAACATGGCCAGTGGGGAAAAAGCAAGTGAGAAAGCTTGTTGTAGCTTAGATGGATGTGTACCAAACTGGATATTGTCAGGAAAACATAACAAGACGAGCAATGAAAGTAGTAGCGAGTACAACGACCGGAGTGAAAGCGTAGGCCCAGGCCAGCGAGGTAGCCCGGACTTCTGCAGCATAACTCAGTAAATCCAGGAAAGTGGAAGTATATATAGATATATAAAACTATTGTATAAAATATATAACAAGTAAAGACTCCCTTTTTAATTGATAACAATAAAACATCAAAATTAAAAAAATTATTTATTTTTAAATTCATAAATTTTATTTTTAAAATTGTCAGACATAAATTGTATATGTGTTTGTAATAAAAGAAATAAATGTATTAATTCAGCTAATAAAAATTTTGTATCTTCAAGTGCAGTCAGTTTCAAACCTATTAACCTGCAATATATATATATATATATATATATATATATATATATATATTGCAACAATACATATATTTGCATATTTGTCCAAGGCGGTATGTTTGTAAATATTTAGCATAGAAAAATATATGATGAACAGTTTTTAACAATATTATGCAGGTTAAGAATTGTCAGAAAGCGTACACCTGCCCCGCGAGTGAATACAGCGCTTGTGGTGTTTGTGTGTGTGAACGCAAGCTACGACAGGAAAAAGTCTACGATGGGATGATGTGTACGTCTGTAATCAGGTTTTAACCGGATAACAATAAACTAATTAATACATTTTAAACATGTGAACAAAGACTTACCCCAATTATAAAGACACAATTACATTAAGGAATTCTTAACAAATATGGTGATATAAAAATTATTGCAAAAATGTGCAATAATAAAGACGCTAAGTAATGTAATGTTAATTACTAGTGTAATTAAATAGTAATTAATTAGTGTGTTAGATGTGAGTGACCAGAAAAAAATTACGCAAACGATGATATCGCTCGTGCTACGAGTATGTTTACGAAATCGCGAAAATGAACAAAAAAGTGATTTGTAATTAAAAGGACGCTTTGCACGAAGTGACAATATCTAACAGATCGAAAACAGTCCTGGACTTGTCAGATCGACGTCCAGTATAAATTACCACCGGCAATTTTGGGGCGGTCTCAGACTCAAGATATCTTCACACAACGTCATGCTGCTGGTCTGCCGTCCGATAGAACATCTTTACCACACACACCAAGACTTATAGAGGAACTCTGGACCATCACAAACAACAAACCGTAGAGACAGAGAACACAGCATCAGCATCATCATCATCATCATCATCATCATCATCATCATCATCATCATCATCATCATCATCATCATCATCATCATCATCATCATCAAATTCTCAGCATTCAGGACACACACACACACACACACACACACACACACACACACACACACACACACACACACACACACACACACACACACACACACACACACACACACACACACACACACACAACGGTAAAGTCGGCAGTACGCAGGTGATTATACAAACAATTATATTTTTGTTTGTGAAAAAGAACTATTAAAAAGAAACTTATATATGAACAGTAAAGAATTAAAGTTTTAAATATAATCATTGCACAGAAATTTAAATGGTAGTTAAAGAAAATAATTTAATTTAACAAGAAAATTTAAAAATACTAATCTTTTGTTGTATGTTAAAAATTTGGGTGTGTCAGTACAAATAAATAATAGGTTGGAAGTAAATGTTATATTATTTTATTTTGTTTATAGCAACAATTAGTTTTATTCTTGAGATTTAATATTATTTTTGTTTGTAAATGAGTTGCTACTATTATTTAAAATTTGAGTCAAAGTCAGACACACTGAAATAAAAAGTGTTTAGTTAATTTGTTTAACATGTCTGTTTAGCTAGTAAGATCATATGGTTGTTTTTAATTTTTGTATGTCATGAACAGCATAGAAGGTTATATTGTATTTTGTAAACTTATAAAAGAGAATTTTTTTTTATTTTTATAATTCGAAATTTTAATATTTGCATATTTTCGAGTAATATTAATAAATCATAGAATGATTATTTTGAAACGGTTTTAATTAATTACTTCATGTCATCAACATCTCACTTCTCTTTGAAAATTATTTTTTATTGTGCAACTACATATACTTGACGCAACGAGAATAAAAAATATCCTGCGACCTGGCCGGTGTGATACACTTCATAGTTGCGTTGAGTACATGGTACAGTATTTGTGTAACTTTTTTATAATACTTATAACGTTGCAATATATATATTAGCACAACGAAGTTTTTACCTTATTCTACAATTTAATATCACATAGAAAAAGAAGGGAAGAATCAATCTGGAAGGAGTAACGTAAACTTAAATAGAAGTAACAAAAAAAAAGTTATCACAATCATAAATAAAATGCCTTAACAGAACTAGAAAAATTCTCGATTCAAAGAAATTACATACATTCAATTTATAGCAAAATGTGTTAAAAACAAATAGTATGATTATCATCCCAGTAAAATAATCAGGATACCCAGTAAGATACGGAGTAGTAAGGAGTTACAGCCAAGAACAAATTAAATTAAAAGGAAAAATCTCAAGATACCCAAAAAACCTACTTTAAAGACAGAACACTCCAAACCAGTTTCAAAAGGACAATAAAAGACAATCATTAGGCTAAGACCTTAATTTGTTTAGTTATTTAATTATTATGTTTAATTATTATATGTGTATACAATACAGACCATGTTGATAGTAGTAGATACTAGATGTTAGTATATAAGTGTTTATTGTATTTAAATAATGTTTATTAATGTCAGAATTTAGTGAAGGAAGGAAAGGCAAAATATTAATTCAAACGACCTATAAATAGTGAATCAAAAAATATAATAATAGTAATGTAAATTGATTATAACATTGATAGGAAAATTGAAAATTGATAAGCTAGTCAAATTCAACTTTAACCGTGTAAATCAAATCATAGGAAATAAATTAATAGAAACTAGACCAAATTGATATAAATTATCCCATTCAGAATACAAATGCTTGTATACTATAATCATAATTATAACAACAACCTATAGTAGTGATTAAAAGAATCAGAGTGTAAAAGTGACTTAAATTGTGATTGTACAATATAATGCCATAATCAGTAAAGCAAGCACTAGTAAAATACAAATAAATTATTAAATGTTTAGAATAATAGCCAGGTAGAGAAAGCAAATTACAATAATTTAATTAGTAATCGTATCTGAGGAAAATTGTAACATAAAACATGTTGTAAACCATTTAATGGGTAATTATGTGAATTATAATAAGGCCTAGAGGTAAATTTCAAAGAATGTAATTCGGGAGCTTAACTCAAACCAAAATAGGTCAAGTTTAATATTAACTTGTATAAAATAAAAGCAGAAATATCGTTATGTAATTAGAATTCCATAAAAGTAATAAACAAATAATTTATAGCCAATAAAATATAAAAAATGTCATTTATTTCTATAAAAATGAATTGGAAAACAGCTGATAATGAACAATGAGAAATGAGACCAAAATATTACAGAATTTTCTATATGAAGAAACAAATATAGTTAGTTGATTGTTAAACGCCAAGCAGAACGGACGTGTCAGAATAGATATTGAAGAGACAAATGAATGGAAATTTTAACCAACTCGAACTAAGATGTACTACGAAATTATAAAAGGATAAAGAATACACAGTCAATTAATGAATACGATTAAAACAGTCATTGGAATCACAAAGCTAAATTAAACAACACTAAATCTATCTATCACTACGTATGGACACGTTTGAATAATAAATTTAACCTCATACAACAAGGAATTGATTGAAAAACACAAATCGACACTATACACCTATTACCGAACGAAATACAGTGGAGGATTAAAACTAAACACTACAACTTGTGGATATTCCAATAGCGGCATCACAGAAGAAATCAACTGCTACGTTTATTTGAAGGAAATCTCGGAATCTGGTTTTCAGCGTAGAATAACTCACGAAGGCAGCCATCTTGTCATTTCGAGTCGAACGAAACCCAACCGGGAGGGGACGAGTGACGTCAGAAAAATCAGCTGGTTCGGATTAAAATTTTTCTATATACTATATTCTATTATTATTGTCTGTTAATGAATAAGTTTTTATAATTGTAAGTATTGAATTCTCTTGCCTTTCCTGACTATTTCGACAGTTCAAAGAATCCTTGTTATATAATAATTTAATTAAAAGACACAGACACATACAGTAAAACAGGAGTTTATAAATTAAATTGTAATGATTGTAACCAATTCTACATCGGCCAGACGGGAAGATCTTTTTATTCCAGATTTTCAGAACATATAAAAGCCCTCACCACAAATTACATACATTCCACATTTGCCACACATTTACAAAATGAAAACCATAGTTACACAAACATAGAACACAACATGGAAATATTACACTACTTATCAAAAAGTAGAAAATTAAACACAGCTGAACAATTTGAAATATACAGATATCACACATTACAACCAAACAACATATTAAATGAACAAGTACATTACAGACCACATACACTATTTGATACATTGATCCAAACACAAAATTTGAACCTCAGCGCCAATTCCCTCCCATCATCAATTCCCACCACACACACCTATAGTCCATAATCTTTATTCTGCAACAATGACTTTCAGTATTTACTCACACTGAGGAAGAGGCACAACACCTAGAAACGTTTGTGAAAGTGAGAACAAAAGTAAGTTCATTTGTGAAAGTTTTTATATATAGTAATAATTTAATTTGAATAATTTTGGAATATGTAATAATCGACCTGGGATCTAGTCTCGACTCCGACTCGAATTAGTCGACGCAAGTCGAATAATTACTTTGATCATAATAAATATAATTATTGTTCTAAAATATCGTTTTATTGATTAGTTAAGAACTAATTTAAGGTAAATTAATTATCAACTTATAAACGAGAACTTCTAAGGGAAAGGAACGAGCAGAAGAAGAAATAAGGATACTAAATGGACCGCGGCATGCAATAGATTTGGCCACGACAATCTATTTAACGCTGAGAAACAAATATTTTTTCACCAAATCATACCCAATTATTAATTACTATTTTTATTAATCGAACACTAATCATAAACAAATAAAAATAATTAAGGTAATTAAATAATTAAATTAATTAATTATATAAAAATAAATAAATAATCAAAATTTTATTAAATAATTATTATACTTATTTGTAAAATAACTTCGTTTATTTACAAATTGGCGTTTCCAACGTGGAGCTCATTCAAACATTCATTTGTAAATTTGTTTATTTACAATATATATATATTCAAATCAATAGTAAAAGAAGTAATTTACGGTAATTTGAATAATTATGATATGCATATTGTAACGTCACGAGACGTCCCATAAATAATAACACCATGAGAATTAAAATAACCAAATAAAGAATAGTAAATGGTATTAAGAAATAACTTTTGTAAGTGACAAAATGTATTTCACAATGTTTCAAGAATCAGCTCAGAATAGGTCATAAAAACAGAATTGTTATAGAGTTATTACTCAATTTGAAACCAATGTATGGTTAAATATATCAATTAGAATTACCAAATGGCTTAGATCCATAATTAGAATCTTAAAAAATTGTAAAAAAATATTAGAAAATTGCAACGACAAATATGTAATGGGCATGTGACAAACACCCAGAATAAAAAAAAATAATAATTATCAATTATCACAAAACAAAAAGATAATAATGTCTGAATGTCAAGTAGATAAGGATGAACGTTTTATGTCAAATAAAGGAACTTTTAAAATACCTAAAAGTCAGAGAAAATGTTAAAAAACCATGTCAAAAGAGTTGCAGGTACTATGCATCTAAAATGATTTAAATTATTACTAATATATTGTCAAAATGCAACCAAATTCCTTTTAAAAGTTGCACAAGAGTGTAAAGTCAATAGACCTAAAGATATCATTAGATAATAAACCTGAATGTAGTAGACATATCAGAAGTTACCTGGACCACATAGTAGACCTGTCCAGACAGACATTATAAATGGGTCATAATTAAAAGATTTGATGTTTAAAACCTTAAAATATGGGCAAATAAGATGTAAATAAATGAAACCAAGCTAGAATAAACCTGCTCAGTTGATAATAATATCAATTCGATAAGAATTATGGCAAAAACAAAGGTATTATTGACCAAACCTTTGTAAAACTTAAAGGAATTTGTAAAAATTAATTCAAAAGGAAGAAGAAGAAGCAGACGCTATGGAAGCTTTGCCGGAAATGAAAATTGTTCTATGATGTTCGATAAAACACATTCTAGAAAATTCTCGAACAAATGTTTCGACAAAACAACGGAAGTACGTAAATTATTAATAGAAAAATGACGTAATAAGCGTCATGTAATGCAATGCATTTGGCTAGGGTATATAAACGACATTCCCACATGACATCGCCCAGTTTTTTCTAAAATCTCACACAAGGCGGAACAGTACGCAGATCGACTCTACAAATTTTCAAATATATTAGAAGAAAGAAGAAGTATTATTATACCAAGTGCGTGATAATTAAAAAAAGTAAAGTTTCTTTAACGACGAGTGATAAAATAATCCACGACAACGAACTTGCAGAAGAAGACTAGATTCGACGACTACCAACGAAGCACATTTGTGGTTACGACGCCAAGTTCACAGCGACACGAGAAGATTACCAACGAAGAATAGAAGTTTACTAAATCAGTGAAGTGAATTGTGGAGTGTTAGTGAGCAATTTATTTAATTAAATAAATTAAATTAAAGGCAGTGGAAGAAAATAGTTTCGACGGACACTGTAAGTTTTTAACCAAATATTTAAATAACGATCTGGTAATATTTTTTCAAATAACTAACTACATAACAAACAGTATACACTGTAATTCACAATAACAAGGGAACAATCTTGGTAGTTAAAGAACTTTGACGGTTAATTAACCAAAAATATTCATAGTAATAAATCGATTGGCAACACGTCAGTCAAATACGAATATTGTTCACTTATCAAGTTTATACTAATTTAAGAAATTTTGTAAGGCATCATTTTGATAAATCTTGGAAGTTAAAAGAATTCACGACCTTGTGATATTGTAAGGTAATTAAACTGAACCGATCAACTGAGCAGATTTTTAGCCGATGGTATAATTAAGGGTTATCTAGAATATCGAACTTTGTAATTTATTGAACCAATTTTAAAAAGTGTTAATTGTCCTTCAGACATTTTTGAATTTAATAAATTGAATTTTTATATAACTACAACTCAACTTGTTTTCATTCATAGAAAATTATTTACAAATTTAAGAATCGATTAGTTTTTTTATAAATAGTTTTAATAGTTTAAACTTCAGTTGATTCTTTTTTCCTGGACCAGTGTTCAGGTGGCGCCCAGATTTAGCATAAGTGTGTGTTATTGTATTACAGGAAACAACAATTACAGGACTCAAGGTCAGTATATCTAAACAAAGAAATAAAATAATCCAATTAAACCCCCAAAGCTAGGTACCCCTTAAACTCCCTTGTTAACGAGTTGATTCTTCTCAAAGGACATTTAACACCTGCGGTTGAAGGGAACGAGTGCCATAAACAAATAAAAGAATAAATTAAAAACTTTTTTAATACTATAAAGAAATCCCCAAATAGGAAGTTATATTACAATTGAATAACTACGAGTAACTCAAAATAAATTAAATTTAAATTTAAATACATACACAGAAGATTTATAAACGTTTTATACAAGTGGCGCTCAACTAGTGAGGCTTGAATTAGGAGGAAGATTGGACTACAATGCTTAGAAAAAAAAATAAAAATAATAATAAATTCCTAATTTGTGCAGGCAACTATACAAGTACAGAAATGCCTCACACGCACAATACAAGATTCCAAGCAAAAGAAGGAGAAAACAAAGAAATAGACACCGAAGCGGACATGGAGGAACAAGAAACAGAAACAATCCAGGACACCGAAATGGAACAAGAGGCGGGTGACAAGGAGGAAGCCAGAGGAGGACCGGATTGGAATAAATTCATGGAAATGATGAGTAGCTTAAATGAAAACTTTAAGAAAAAGAAGGAAGATGTTAAGCAAACAATCAGTGAAAAATTTGACAGTATGAAGGATGATGTTAAACAAACTAACGAAAATTTAACGAAGCAAATAAATGAAAATAACAGACAAATGAATGAAAAATTCGAAAGTATGAAGAAGAAACTAATGAAAACTTTAAGAAACAGGAAGAAAAATGACCGAACAAAATAAACAAACTAATGGATATTTAACAAAGCAAATAAATGCAAATAATAGACTGATGAATGAAAAGTTTGGCAGAAATGATGAAAATTTTAGACAGATAAACGAGAAAATAGATAGTACTAAAGAAAGTACTAATGAGAGTTTAAGACAGATCAAGGAAATAATAGACAAATGAACGAGAACTTGGAAAATAAAATTGAGAAAATCAATGAAAAGATAGACAGTACCAATGAAAGTACTAAGGAAGAATTGTGGGAATTAAATGAAAGGGTGTATAATATACATACAAGTATATATGAAAGAATAGAGAGGACCAATGAACTCACTGACGAGAAAATAAAAAATCTAAACGAAGCAATTAGTCAAAGGGTCGATAAAACAGATGAGAACCTCCTAATGTTCAAGGAAAATATAACTACTCAAGTGAGTAACGTGGACAATAATAATAGAATTAAAATGGACGAAGTACAGAAAGAAAACAAAAAGGAAATAGACAAGATAAATGAAACGGTGTCCAGCAAAGTTGAAGGGATCAAGGGTGAATTAGGCCAAGTAAAAGGACAAGTAGGCAACATCCAAGAAGAACTGGGAATCCTCCAGAGTAGGCCAGTACATTGCCACCAATATTTAATTTCGGACCACAGGGAGACCATCAGCTTCAGGGACTACAGGAGAAACCCGATGGAGTTCCTTGAAAGGGTAACTGAGTGGCTCAATCGAAACCGAGAGAATCGATGGAATCAGATAAAGAACCTCTCGGAAGAAGGGTTCAAGGGTATAAGTGACAACTGGTGGCCATGCAATCAGGAACGAGGTGCACGACTATGAAAGTTTCAAACAAATATTCCGAGAGAAATACTGGTCAGAGTCGTACCAAAACATTATAAGGGACAGTATATGCAACGGTAATTTTGACGCAACCGGATTACAAGCGCCAACAGTATACTTCATGGGAAAGGTGTGTGCAGCCCCGAATTTAGAGCCAAGAATACCGGAAGAATGTCTAGTGACAAAACTGGCCTATCATTTTGAAGACGGTAACAGCCAATCTCGACTTTATGGACAGATAAAGACAGTAGGGGGTATGGAGGCACTCTTAGGAAATTACGAGCAAGAAGGATACTATCGAAATTCTAGGCGGCAATATGACCGGCCGAATACAAACCGAGAAGTACAAGCTAGAGATCAGCGACAACGTGTAAACTATGTACGCGGCGGAGAGAACATTAACCATAATAAAATAATTCTCACAACAACGATAGTAACAATAGGAATTACCGAAATCAAAACACTAATAATAATAACTATCGGAAGAATGATAATAATCGTAACCAAGATAGAACTAGGAGGGGAAGTTTCGATAATGGTAGGAATTATCGAAATAATAATAGGTATAATGAAGAGAGGAGATACCAACAACGGAGCAGAAGTAGCGAAGACCATTCAGCAAGGAATCAGGAAAGAGGAAGGGAATTCAGAACGGACAGTAGAATGAAGAGGCTGCAGGAACCACTCAACCACAAGAGATAGTGAAAAAGCGAAGTCTGCAGTGAAAATAAACAATAGCCCATCACTGCATTACCTAAACGGGCAGGTGGCCAATGTTCATGGTGACAAAAATTTTAAAATTATCAGAAGCAACTATTTAAACAACATCCGTGATGAACTATTAGAAGTCGAAGAGGCGACAGAAAACAAGGAAAATAATGAAATAACCTTCATAACTGCTGAGATACAAGGAATACCAACCGAAATAGTGGTTGATACAGGGGCCAACGTATCTTTGATAGACCTAGAGGAATTCAACAGAATCAAAAAACTGTGCCGGTGTTTGCCTAACCCGGCGGTCGAAGGTTTTAGAAAATTAATTTTAAAATAACGCGAACGCAAGGGTCAGTTAGAGCGACGAGATTTGGACGGCACCGTTGAAGCGGCGCGCGCATTCTATGGGCCAGTTGGCCGTTTGTTGCAGCGTAACTGCTGAATTGAGTTACATACCGGCACGCATAGAAGCAGCAGACTCCTGGATCCGAACAGACAGTACTACGTAGTCGTTTCTTCTACTCTAATGACAGGCTAAATTGACGAGACTTCCCGGTAAGTGATCATAGCATCTTATTGTATGAGTCAAAAATAATTAAATTTAATTAACGAAATGTATGCAGCCGTCTGAGAGAGACGAATATATTTGGTGCGACCTGGCAGTGTGTGATTTAAAAGATTTATTTAATGTTCAGTACAGACAGCTTATATTCTTTTTATGATTATTATAATATAACAGTCACTGTAATTGTTTCATAGAGTGTTATACAAATTATAAGCTAAAGTCAGTGCGTAGGCATGAAGTTGAATTGTGCACGTGCATGCAACAGACTGCACGCGTGTTCCTTTTAATTAATTATGGCAGTAAAAATAACTTGTGAGACCACCCTTAGAGGAAACACTATTAATATTTTAGTTGTGTGCAACTGTGAGTGCCTTGAATGTGGTCATTTTCTAACAAATTAAGATAATTGTGCCACGTGGCGCGGCTAACCTGTTAGATTCTGTCGGCGCTTGTTAAGAGCTTGTGCAAGTGACTTTTACTCTACGCCTTTTAATAATATCTTTTTATTTAGTGAGTTAATCATCCCCTGGTAGACTTTATTACTCTTCAGGCAATTTTCAAAAAAAAAAATAATAAGCGAAACTTTGTGCATTTATCTTGAGTTGGTTGAAAGGCCCGTTCTGTGGTTATTTACCTGGAACTTGGGTGGACATTTTTTATGAACAGCATTTCTAATTTTTGTGAATTCCCAGGGTTCTCGTCTAAGCCGGAGATGCTGGTCGATGCTGATATAACTCCATCTTCATCAGCCATGAACCATCATACACACACCTGTCCGGAGGAGGGAGTCTGGTGAACCAACTCAGGATGCTTCACATGTTCATAATTAAGGTGATATGAACTCTTTTATTTTTCGTTGGCCGGGCCTGCCATGCTCCTGATTCACAGTTTAAATTTGTTTTGAAACCATGTGCCCACGTGGCTAGACAGTCTGCTCTGGGGTGTGTCAGCTGAACATTAATTCGGAACCTCATGTGACTTTAATAATTTAACTTCCTAAAACTAAGTACTATGTTTGTAATTGTGTGCTGCACTGGGGGAGCGTGCTAGAGATCTTTTTTACACTTAAATATTTTCACATATAGCCAATAGGCATTACCTTGTTCACTACAAAAATTTAAGTCACATGTTAGGGGTTCTGTTCCGGCTGGTTCAGAACGGGTTTATATTTTAATTTCATTTTGGTTTAACATGTAAGGGCTGGGCGGGGGTTCCGTTTTCCTTTTTGGCTGTTTTCTGGGGATAAAAGGGGACATAGTTTTTGCCAGGCACATGTTCATTCAGTTTAAGGCAGGTTTGATTCCTGTCACACATGGTCAAGTACAGGCTGGCGCGCTCCCACATCTGCTAGGATACAACAGTCACTTATTATAAACTCATTTATACACAGCCATCCGGCTTTAACAGAAAAGAAATTTTATATTTTGTGGGCATATACTGATTAATTTTTTCACTTTGTAAAAGTCTATACTGATTAATTTTTCGACCTTGTAATAGCATATACTATAACCTCTTCTCTTGAGTTATAACTTAGGGAACCAGTAATAATTGGATGTGCCAATTATACCGGCTGCCTTCGTTGTGAAGCACTGAAAATAATCACAACAAAAAAAAACAATTTATAGCAGAATATTAGGAAGGGGAGACTGTTGATTTATGCACTCATTTTACTCGGTACTTAGATGACATCTCTTTATTACATTTGGTGATTAAGTTCTCAATTGAAAGTTCTCAAATAATATAGTTTACTATATGGTTAAATATACAAATTACTACTTTACAAAGGGCCCTCAAAATATGATGTACATCCTTTTTAATTAATTCCACGGATCCGGGATCAAATATATTAAATGAATTATGGTCACCTTGCCATGTACAATATTGAAACTCTAACCATTTGAAGAATGGTTTTTTATTAATCTTCTAAAACAACAAATATTAGATTACATGTTACCTATAATGTCAGTTTTCTAAAGTCTTTAATGTTATTACATTTAAAGCATAATTTTTATTAAAGTCTTTAATATGATAATTTAAATTGTCTTTTGGGGTTTATAATTTTGTAACTCTTAACCATGGAAGACAAGCCTCCATGTCACCTGTGTGTTTCCTGAAGTTGCTGCAGAATTAGTTCTTCGGTCCTCCTGATGTTTCTTGAAGTTCAGTCGTTACATTATCATACTTTGGGGGTGAAGTTCTAGAAGTATGTGAAATCATCCCTGGTGTGGTACATTCATCTCAGGCGACTGTACTTATTCTTAGTAATTCTTGTAGTTAGAACACATAGATAGAAAGTTTGTTTCACTGTTATACACTTCACATGATGATAGATTATTTTACTATCACCTTCTTGGTTGTAATACTGTATTATTTACATGGTCCGTTATTTTATAATATAGAGAGATGTCATCACCACACAACTTTACTTATTTAACAAGTCATTGTATCAAGATTTTCAAATTTTTATAAACGCGTAGCGAAATAACGCTTTACGCTGCTTACGGCGTGAGCGCTCCATTCCAAGTGGCAGAAAATAGTTAAGGGGAGCGTAGTAATCTCAAGACAATTACTAGGCTACATAAAAGTAGTTCCGTTTTTCTAATTTTAATTAAAGGACTACGGTTGATTAAATAAATAAATCGTGATATTCTTAGTTGCAGAAGTCTTCAAAGTACGTAACAATGGTCTTATTTAATTATTTAAATAATAACAAATTTACAATAATACTTAGTTTATTTAGGGGTCAGAAAACAAGTTAATTCTGGTCAGTTCCTGTTTATGCAGGAATAAATAATAAGCTTTACCCTTTCTGTACAATTCAATTCCCATTTAATTTTATTATTAGACTTATATTAAATATTATTATTATTAGATGATTGCCATAAGATTTAGTTTACAATGTGAGATTTTATTAAGAATTTAAAGTTTCTCCGATTATATATTATCAACTCAATTAATTAACATATTTTTATTAATGAAATCGTCACAATACTGATACATGTATACATCTGGATTTGTAAAACAAAATTTAACATTTTATAAACGCATAACAATTGCTTAAAATCAGGTGATGAGGATTTTTTATTTTTTTATTTATATGCTGTCGAAGAAACTTAAAGATTTCATATGCTCGTAGTGGGCCAATTATCCGATGCTATCTATACATATGGGCAGTCCGGTCTCTTTATGCTTTGAGAGTGATTATCATCCTTTCGGGGGTTTTTCTTAACTATTTAAATTACTGGGATTAATGAATCCTGGTGACTGAAGGTCGAACATTTATGATTGCCGGTCTTGGGGCTTTGTAGAAACACTGCCTGTTGAGCATGGGTATTCCAAGGGCACTAGGTGTCTATAATGTGTGTATATAATTGTGAGTGTATGTGTCTTTATGTTTCTATACGTGTTGTCAATGCTAAGTGTTAGTAACAAAAAGGGGGGGAATTATATAATTACAGAATGTTACCGGATATATATATATATATATATACATGTTTGTAGGGATAGATAGACATTGTCTTTGACACGACTAAGGATATAGTAATTATTTATTTTGAGGGCTATTGCCCTGGCCATGTGATAGCGATGTGATTTGCAGGATATATATGTAACGAATTATGGGGGCAAAATAAAAATTGTTATTGTTAAATTACAGCCGAGTTTCATTGCAAGTCCCGTCATACTGGACCCAGCGCATTTTTGGCTTCTCTAGGCTCCGGCCTAGTTTTAAATAACTTGTGGCTTCTCTTTCAAAAAAAAACTAAATAAAAAGAAATAAAAAAAAAGAGAAATAAAAAGAAGTTTGTTTTATATATATATTAAAGGCATAAAAGGAAAGAGGGGTCACAGAACTTAGTAATGAAAAAATAGACCCTTCCAATAAGCAATATGGTGATAGTGGTAGCTACAGGGAGATTAAACAAGACCATCAGACAACAAGCCATGTTAGAAGTAGACAGTCAGGGGCAGGTGATCATAATGGTGTTTTTGGTAGCGCAGGGGCTACCGTTTAAAGCAATGGTAGGGTGTGATGTGCTACGGAAACACTCAGCAATCATTGACATGTGCAGTGGGAAAATATATCCCAAAAAACTATCCCTTTTTGTATTCAAAAGGGGAATGGTCGAGTAAAGGGCCGCAAATGTGCCACTCACAATCGACAAACATTTACCCTAGTTAGTAATAAGAGGGAGAGTTTTAGAACACCAACCTGTGAATCAGCCAAATGAGAAAATGAAGAGTGGGATAAGAAAATAACGGAAATTAACGGATTTACCACCACTAACATGAAGGAAATCACCCACATACAAAGAAACCAACTTATTGGAATTTACCAAAAATACAGAAAGGTATTTTCAGATTTGCCAGGAAAGGCCAAGAATTTTATCTGTGAATTGCAATTTCACTCACCTATCAACTTTAATAGGAAATCATACCCAATACCACAATCGTTGAAACCAGCAGTTAAAAAATAAATTTTGAAAATGTTAGAACAAGATATAATTGAATATAGTTCGTCGCCTTACACAAGCCCAATAGTAGCAGTACAAAAGAAGGACGGGACTGTACGCCTATGTCTGGATGCCAGGGAAATCAATAAGAATATAATAAATGACAGAACCTCTCCAGGAGAGATAGAGGAAATTATGAAGAAGTTTAAAGGCTGCAGATATATGAGTATATGGGATGCAGAATGTGGTTACTGGCAAGTGGAGCTACACAAGAACAGCAGACAGTATGTAGCGTTCATCTTTGAAGGTAGAAATTACCAATTTAAAAGACTTCCGTTTGGCCTAGTAAATTCAGTAGTCATATTTGTCAAGTGTATGGATCAAATCCTAGGTAGCAAAGCACTTGAATTCACAACAGTCTACGTAGATGACCTGTTGATCACATCTACAACATGGGAGGGACATTGTGAGCGAGTCGAGATAGTACTACGCAGACTGATGGAGAACAACATTACCATGAAATTGGACAAATCCAAACTAATAACAAATGAGCTTCAATTTCTGGGATTCATTTTGACTGAAAACGGAAATACGACATCCCCTGAGAAGGTAGATGCCATACAAAATTTTCCAACCCTTTACCTCAGGCAGCTCCAGTCATTCTTAGGAGTCTGCAACTACTATAGGAAGTTCCAAAATAATTACTCCTATTTAACGGCCAAATTCAAGCATCTATTATCATCTAAAAACAAATGGAAATGGGGCACGAAGATACGTTTAATTGATAAAAAATAAATGTTTGGGCAATATTATGCTTCACCACCCGGATTTTAGTAAAGGATTCTATATCAATTCTGACGCCAGCGACGTGAGCCTCGGGGCAGAGCTTTATCAAGAGGACGATGTAGGAAACCACATGGTGTTACTGTAAGTTTTGCAAGTCGCGTATTAAACAGTAGCGAGCGAAACTACACAGTAACGGAAAAAGAATTGTTGAGTGTGGTGTTTGCATGTAATAAATTCCGCACTTACATACTAGGCTTCAAGGTAACTGTCAGATCCGATCATAAATCAATATCGTTCTTGCAAAAATGTAAGTTACATCATGGCAGAATAACGCGATGGAGTTTAGCTCTTCAGGAATACCATATCACATGGGGATATGTCCCAGGCAAACAAAATACTGTAGCGGACGCACCATCCCGAGTAAATATGGATAAGGGCACTTTCGAAGCAGACCGGGAAGACATTGGGAAAATATATCATGTGTATGCAGAAAGGGAAGAGCTAGCCAATCTATTAAATCAAATCAAAGAAGAACAGATAAAGGACGACAAACTCACAAACATCAGGACAAGAATTTTAAATAATGACACAGAATTATTGCGGTATTATCAAATTGTTAACAAAATTATATTTATAAAGCCCAATACCAGGGACAACAGATGGAAGTTGAATGTACCAAAACGAATGGAACCTCAAATAATAACAACTTACCATCAAGTATATGGACACATGGGACCTACGAAAGTCATTAAGGCTCTTGAAGAGCATACTTACATGAAAGGGATAAATAAAAATGTGAGACAAACCTTGAGAAAATGTGGACTATGTCAACGAGTGAAAGTTAACAATGAGAAGAAGGAAGGAGCGTTAATTACCATAACCTCTGAAATAAAACTAGAGAAAGTGTTTTTGGACATATGTGGACCTTTCCCAAGGAGTGGAGGGAGGCATAGACACAAGTATATAGTAATTATTTGGGACCACTTCACAAAGTACACCAAACTTTTTCCGATCAGCAGAGCGTCCACCAGAGTAATCGTAAACCTGGTAATGAATAAATACATACCAGACATAGGGTAGCCAGAACAAATAATAACGGATCATGGAACACAATTCCGAGGAAGGAGATGGCGGGAAGAAATGCTTGATAGGGGAATAAAAACCTTTAAAACATCTATCTACCATCCCAGCAGCAATCCTGCAGAAAGTGTCCTGAGAGAAGTAGGACGTATCCTTCGCACCTACTGCCAGGAGGAACACAAAAAATGGAGTGAATACGTAGGAATTACAGAAGAATATTTGAACTTGGCATACCATGAAACATTGGGCATCTGTCCGTACCAATTAATGTTCTTGAGACCACCGCCAAGAGCAATAACGGAACTAATCACTTTCCCCGAACAACCACCAGAAGAAATAAATATGATGAGAATATACAACCGAGTACAGCATCAGGCAGAGCTGAGAAAACGAAGGCAGGAGAAAACAGGAGTCTGCAAAGTAACATACAATGACGGTGAAAAGATTCTGATCAGAAATAGACAACAGCCGAGTAGTACCGAGGGAATAGCAAAAAAAGCTACTATTACTATACATGGGACCTTTCATAATCAGGAAAAACAATGGTAACAACACTTATGTGGTTGGGTACATAAACAATAGCAGGATTAAGGGCACTTACAATCAGACGGAAATAAAAAAGTTCTATGACTAAACCTAAACTAGTACAGGGGCTAAGGTGTATGATATATGTCAACAGGATAAAAGAATTTTTAAAGGAAGTATAACAACACTGCAATATATAAAATAGTAAGGGTAAGAGCTATTGGTAGGCAAAATAAAATGGTTAGACGTGTCAAATTGATGCAACATAAATTCAACGGTGTTTATGGTGACTTAAGAGTTATCATTTTAGGAAGTGACAGAGTGTAGGATGCTACGGCGCCACTCAGAAGTCATAAATATGGGCAGGAGCCAAGGAGCACTGTACCATGCACTGGGGGAATGATCGAGTCAGGATAACAGGCCGCAAATGTGCAACTCACATTCGATATTCATTCACCGTGCCATATAGAGTTAAGGAGGAATTATAGCACCAGTTGGAAGATAAGCCCACATCAAAAATAACGGATGAAACCAGAAGGTAAACGAAATTTATGAAATTAAAAACTACCAGTATGAGCTAGAAAAGCACTATATAAGAAAAGCAGTCGTTTAACAATTACCAAATATGGAAAAATAAGTAGGAATGTATCAAGCAAAAAGCTTTAATTATAAATGATCGTATTACACCCCTGTAAAGGTTAACAAGAAACAATAACCCATAAAGTAATCAATCCCACGAAAACTGTCCAATTCCTGCAATCCAATGGAGCAATGATAAGAGGAAAAATTTTTCTTAAATAAATAATAAAAAAGTTCTATGATAAAACCTAAACCGGTAAGGGGCTTAACAGCTTATTTTCCCTAAACCCTGTTTAACAAAAATAATCATGTTTGGTGGGGAGGCATATGTAACGTCACGAGACGTCCCATAAATAATAACACCATGAGAATTAAAATAACCAAATAAAGAATAGTAAATGGTATTAAGAAATAACCTTTGTAAGTGACAAAATGTATGTCACAATGTTTCAAGAATGAGCTCAGAATAGGGCATAAAAACAGAATTGTTATAGAGTTATTACTCAATTTGAAACCAATGTATGGTTAAATATATCAATTAGAATTACCAAATGGCTTAGATCCATAATTAGAATCATAAAAAATTGTAAACAAATATTAGAAAATTGCAACGACAAATATGTAATGTTATCAGTTATTTTCTCTATGTTAGCAGTCTTCATCACAACTTTGTCAAATTTTGTTGCTTCCTTGCTATATACACTTTTTCCTCGTACGAGGCCTTTCGGTTTCGCAACCATTATCAAGTTCTTCCTACAACAACCTACAAATGTTGTTGTAGGAAGAACATGATAATGGTTGCGAAACCGAAAGGCCTCGTTCGAGGAAAAAGTTTATATAGCAGGGAAGCAACAAAATTTGACAAAGTTAAATATGTAATGAACATGTGACAAACACCCAGAATAAAAAAAAAAAAAAAAAATCAATTATCACAAATCAAAAAGATAATGATGTTTAAATGTCAAGTAGATAAGGATGAAAGTTTTATGTCAAATAAAGGAACTTTTAAAATACCTAAAGGTCAGAGAAAATATTAAAAAACCACGTCAAAAGAGTTGCAGGTACTATGCATCTAAAATGATTTAAATTATTACTAATATATTGTTAAAATGCAACCAAATTCCTTTTAATAGTTGCGCAAGAGTGTAAAGTCAATAGACCTAAAGATATCATTAGATAATAAACCTGAGTGTAGTAGATATATCATAAGTTACCTGGACCATATAGTAGACCTGTCCAGACAGACATCATAAATGGGTCATAATTAAAATATTTGATGTTTAAAACCATAAAATATGGGCAAATAAGATGTAAATAAATGAAACCAAGCTAGAATAAACCTGCTCAGTTGATAATAATATCAATTCGATTAGAAGTATGGCAAAAACAAAGGTATTATTGACCAAACCAAAATGACTATCCCAGATGAGGGAAAAAATGATGCTAACGAATAATGCTATTAAAATACTGTATATTATGAAACAGGAGGTGGTCATAATAATGAACCAAAGCCTAAGCTAGAATTGAATACCAAGCACAACCTGTTTCATAAGACAATAATGTCAAAATTAATAATTACTAATGTAAAAATTGTTAGGCCTAAGCCAAGGTCAGTGTTTATTCACCATTATTCTTATATTATGTTATTTTAAAGATATTAAATTTGTTATATAATTAGTCACATTATGTATCCATGTTTTAATAAGGTGTAAGACACCTAATTATCCAAAATAATTGGATAAGGATGAATTATTGAACATCATCACAAGGTAGGCTTATAAACTTGTATTTTTTTAAAGTTAACCTATCCTAAACCAGGCTTAACTAGTACCAAAATAATCAGTTGATCGCAAGGAATTCAATAATAATAATCAATTTTACATTGTAAGTAATCCTGTAAAGTTATCTGAAAAAAAAAACCAGAATCAAATAGGGAATTTGTAAAAATTAATCCAAAAGGAAGAAGAAGCAGACGCTATGAAAGCTTTGCCGGAAATGAAAATTGTTCTATGATGTTCGATAAAACACATTCTAGACAATTCTCGAACAAATGTTTCGACAAAACAATGGAAGAACGTAAATTATTAATAGAAAAATGACGTAATAAGCGTCATGTAATGCAATGCATTTGGCTAGGGTATATAAACGACATTCCCACAAGCCGTCGCCCAGTTTTTTCTAAAATCTCACACAAGGCGGAACAGTACGCAGATCGACTCTACAAATTTTCAAATATATTAGAAGAAAGAAGAAGTATTATTATACCAAGTGCGTGATAATTAAAAAAAGTAAAGTTTTTTTAACGACGAGTGATAAAATAATCCACGACAACGAACTTGCAGAAGAAGAATAGATTCGACGACTACCAACGAAGCACATTTGTGGTTACGACGCCAAGTTCACAGCGACACGAGAAGATTACCAACGAAGAATAGAAGTTTACTAAATCAGTGAAGTGAATTGTGGAGTGTTAGTGAGCAATTTATTTAATTAAATAAATTAAATTAAAGGCAGTGGAAGAAAATAGTTTCGACGGACACTGTAAGTTTTTAACCAAATATTTAAATAACGATCTGGTAATATTTTTTCAAATAACTAACTACATAACAAACAGTATACACTGTAATTCACAATAACAAGGGAACAATCTTGGTAGTTAAAGAACTTTGACGGTTAATTAACTAAAAATATTCATAGTAATAAATCGATTGGCAATACGTCAGTCAAATACGAATATTGTTCACTTATCAAGTTTATACTAATTTAAGAAATTTTGTAAGGCTTCATTTTGTTAAATCTTGGAAGTTAAAAGAATTCACGACCTTGTGATATTGTAAGGTAATTAAACTGAACCGATCAACTGAGCAGATTTTTAGCCGATGGTATAATTAAGGGTTATCTAGAAAATCAAACTTTGTAATTTATTGAACCAATTTTGAAAAATGTTAACTGTCCTTCAGACAATTTTGAATTTAATAAAATGAATTTTTATATAACTACAACGCAACTTGTTTTCATTCATAGAATATTATTTACAAATTTAAGAATCGATTAGTTTTTTTATAAATAGTTTTAATAGTTTAAACTTCAGTTGATTTTTTTTCCTGGACCAGTGTTCAGGTGGCGCCCAGATTTAGCATAAGTGTGTGTTATTGTATTACAGGAAACAACAATTACAGGACTCAAGGTCAGTATATCTAAACAAAGAAATAAAATAATCCAATTAAACCCCCAAAGCTAGGTACCCCTTAAACTTCCTTGGTAACGAGTTGATTCTTCCCAAAGGACATTTAACACCTGCGGTTGAAGGGAACGAGTGCCATAAACTAATAAAAGAATAAATTAAAAACTTTTTTAATACTATAAAGAAATCCCCATATAGGAAGTTATATTACAATTGAATAACTACGAGTAACTCAAAATAAATTAAATTTAAATTAAATTACATCCAGAAGATTCGTTTTATTACAATATGTAGCCTATGCGCGCGCGCACGTGTGTGTGTGTGTGTGCGTCTGTAGATTTGAATATGTGCTAGAGTATGAGAATGCTTACGAGAGTACGTGTGAAGTACGCTGTAAAATATCATCGTTATAACATTGACTACCTGATGCTGAAATACATAGTGTAATACTGTTATTATAACATTTATTACTTGATAGGAAAATGAACTACAGAAATACAATTACGCTTTATTACATCAAGACTCTTTGTTTTCATTCCTCCAAGCAGAGTGCTAAACAGTAGTTAGGACAGAAAAAGCACTACATTCTGAATAAAGTATGCACGATTTAAAGCTGGATTAAGTTAGAAACCTGTCACCGTTTACTGTGACAACAGAAATCCATTTCATTTGCATGGAACGGTGAGCACTGTCTCTACTCACTGTTGAATACCGATGGAAAATTTCAACCTGTTTCGCAATAAATATTTCTGTTCAGAGTTGGAAAATGAAACACTTAATGTGCTAATCAATGCGTCACTATCTTAGCACTACAAAAAACATGTTTCTTTTTTATCTACAATGTCATGTAAAAATGGGGCAAAAAAACGTTGCACATATTTATTGCTGTATAAATTTTTGTATATATTTATTTGTGTGTGTGTGTGTGTGTGTGTGTGTGTGTGTGTGTGTGTGTGAGTGAGTGAGTGTGTGCTCGCGCGCGACGCTTATGTGTGCTTGTTAGTGGGCGTATCTGTGTATTTATATTTATAGATAGGCCTGAATACAAACTAAAATAAATAGGTAAAACTCACATTCATAAACATTGATAAGATGAAAATTAAAATTACCTAACTATACCAGATATTAATATAGCGTAGCGTAGTTACATAACTATACCAAAACAAACACTAACATTTGAAAAATACAGAACTCATACAAAAAACATGGCACTAAACAATGGGATTTACGAATTCAATCCAATTCCAACAATTTTACATAATGCGGATAAAATACTTACAATTACCAGATGCTTTTTTAAACACTGATAAACATACCAAAAACCACAATTATGTACAAATATAAGTTAGCAACATTTACCATATATGAATTGAACTCTTTATGATGGCGGCCATTCTGACGACATTGTGAAGCGTGTTGCAATTTCCCTATGTAAAGAAATTTTGAAGGATTCTACATAGAGGCGTGTTTACATCTAAACCCTTATTAGAAATGTTTACTGTTTCATTACTTTTATCGGCTTTGGTTAAAGTAAGGTTATTTGCTGTTAACTTATGTTTTGTGTTATTAACAGTATTATTTTGTTTTCTTTTATTATATTGTTTTTTGTTACTATAAAATAAAATTTAAAACATTTTTTCAATAAAGCTTTGTTCTTATTGTAAGATTAGGCCTTAGTATACCTACTATGTAGGTATATATACTATACCTATAACTAGTATATAATATACACACACACACACACACACACACACACACACACACACACACACACACACACACACACACACACACACACACACACACACACACACACAAAACGAATTGATTTTCGGATTGTCCCTGTGTACTTATGCAGTAAGTACACGTGTTTGCACCGAACTCATGTAGGCCTAATAACGATACGGTATGCTGTTTTCTTATAATATTGTAATAACCAGATTTATATATATATAGGAGTTTATATTTTACGTATATATGGAAATATATTTTAATATCTATATATACGAAATTTATGTGTACATATAAGAATTTATTTTTATTAATTATAATGGGGGAGTCATATGCAACATAACTGAGAATAAACATGATATACGCCTACTATTTTACGGTTTAAAAGTAACAGTCCTGCGATAATTTTGACTTAAAATGTTGTATTGATTAAATAATTACAACGTTTAGATTGCAAAAGGATTGTTACTGGGAGGTCGCCTATTAAAAACATTAACTAATTTATATTATAGCATAAACATCCATCCACCAATGTGCAAGTGCCTGTATTACTATCTCTCAGGTAATGAGACTGTAATAATAATTTATTTAAAGAGAAGCCATTGGTAACTTCATGGCAATTACGGGTGTAGCTAGAACCCAAACAGTAATGCCACTTTATGTGTTGTACTGGAACACTGAATGCAATGTAAAGCGACTGAATGACGTCAGCAGCTTTGGAATGTCCCTGGGGAAATCTTGATGTCCACTCCAGATACGCATCAGTGTCTTAGGGTTTAACCACTGTATCCAGTAAACCCGTCGTTTTGATTAAGCCGCAAGAACTTTCTGCTCATCTCATGTTAACATGTCATAGTGAAAACGCAATATAGAACACATTCAGGCTGACCGACATTTAACAGGAACTGCATTGCAAAAAATTAAGACTGTTTCCTACGTTTCTACCTTTAACATTTAGTCGGGTTTTAGAACTAAATATAAACTTTTGCTAGGATTCATTTGTAATATATAATGCAACAGTACAAATGTATAGGGTACTGTGCATTGCACAAAGTAATTAAAATAATTAATTAAAGTAAATAAATAATTCATATTGTTAGCAATAGTAATTCAGCTTTCTATCTGAACTGTAAAAGGAACGACCAACTTTCACGTCGGGACAGGCTATCACGCCACTTTGCTATGTCTGTGTGTACACGCGTATGTTACATGTGTGTGTGTGTGAGACCTGTCGATTCCTGATAAACGTCACCCTTAATGAACTCTATTAATTATATGAATTTATTTATATTGTAAAGATTGTGTGCATACCATCACAAAACCAAATACACCAAAGTGGGTATAAAAATAAGACGCACATTAAATAAATAAAAAAATAGTGTTGTATAAAATGTCGCCTAAGAACGTGGTGTACTATTTAACTAATATACCATTTAACTATTTAAAAAAAAAGTTTAAAGTTAAATGTATGGTCTAAAAAAGTATGTTAAATGAAAAAATATATTATATGTAATAACTAATATTATATGAAATATTATTTGAATGTTATTTCAATTTGTTGTGTATTATAATAGCACAACTGGTGCTCAACAGGTAATTATTGTAAATGAAAGTGTAATCGTAATGGTAATATAATAAGAATAACAGTAATAATACAAAACAAAACAATAAATAAAAAAAATAGTATAACCGGGATCACCTATGATAATTATTTTAAAAATAAAAATAAAAATAATTCAACATGGCAGAACCAGGAAGCTTTAGTCTGGAAGCACTTCAAAATATGATGCGAGCCATGATGGACGAATTAAGTGGAAAACAAGATGATGTACTACTAAAACTAAGTGAATCAAAACAAGAGAAGATAAAACAAACAGAAGAATTAAAACAAAATATAAATGCTAAATAGATGATAAACTAGGTGAATTAAGAGAAGAATTAAAAGAATTTAATGCAAAACTAAGAGAAGAAATTAAAGAAAAATTAAAACAAGATATAGATAATACTACACAATTAGTAGATACAAGTATAGACACTAATACGCGCATAGATGCACGTGAAAATAAAATTAAACCAGCATGTCATGAACAAGCTGCTAAAATCGAAGATAAACTAGAAGAAACGTTGATAATTAATAAGGACGATTCTAGTGAGATAATTAATACTAGAGAAGAGTATAAAATAAAATCCAAACAGTCGTATCTCGTTTACAAGAATATCCAATCCTCTGTTTACACACAGGGTATTAAAACAACTGAAGAATGAATACTTGTAACACAATCGGAGCACATCACTCGCGATGAGAGTACACAACACAATTATCGACAGCACGAAAATTACAATTTTAACCATAACCACTACAGTGATTATTATTCTACACCAACGCAAAACACGAGAAATCGGTCACCTGTAAATGTAGGTCACACACCAACGACTCAAAGCGTGGAGTGTAGTCGCCAAGAGAGGGAGAGAAGCGAAGAGAGAGAGAGGGGTTATGTTTGGCCGTCTCCTAGAAAAAATTCTCACCATATGATTGTACACGTTACACGGTCAAAGCAAACGTGGGAACAAAGGGAGTGCGAAGCAGAAATAGCCGTACCGTCGGCTATTCAACGACAAGGAACAATACAAACGTCCTTTCAACTAAAACGATGCATTATTTAGCCCAGATGACGGTGTGAATCAAGGAACTTCGTACAATGCTCGAATATAAATAAAAATTATTTTAAAATACTACGATTTTACTGATTAATTATATGAGAAATAATAATAATATAATATTATAATAATATTAATATGTAATAATAATATGTAAATATGTCAAGAATTGTCATTTCTACGGAAATGTGTTGTAATGAACTCTTGTGTACTGAAATGAATTTTAGCCAGAAGAATGTGAAAAGATCTACAAATAAAGAGGAACGCAGTATGTCTATTACCTATTCGATTTGAAGCTAGCAACGAAGTAAGAATAATGCTACAAAATCTAGCAAAAGAACAGGATCAAGATATTACCTTACAAAATTTAAAACATCAATCTCACCTACCAGCACAATATAAGTTACATAACAACATTCTTTTCAAATTAATATAACAGGATTGGAAAGTTGTGTTGACAAACGAGATGTTATTTAAACTAGCACCAACTCATGAGAGCTTAGCTCATGCATCGGCATTAAAATGTTATGTATCCCTTACAGAAGATTTTACTATCAACAACATGTTTAGAAAAATTAAAAATGAATTGAAGAAATGTTATGATTGCCAGACTGCTAAGCAACCTAATCTTCACACATATGTGGAAATTCAAAGTATACAGAAGGAAGCGAAAGTGGAGTTAATTGCAGTGGACTTCTTAGGACTTTTACCATGATCAAGTCGGGGGGTTAAACACATACTAGTCTGTATAGACGTGTTTTCTAAGGCAGTTCATCTGTATCTTATTACGCGACCCACAACGATAGCTGTCCTAAAATTCTGATACAAAAATATATTCCAATACATGGTAAGATGAAGAGGATTCTTAGTGATCAAGGAGTGCAATTTCAACGTGAGGTATAGAATAGAATATTAAGTGAAAATGGAATCCAACCCATACTCACGTCCATCAGAAGTCCACAGGGAAATTTAGCTGAGAGTGTTAACAAAGAATTGGCTAAGTAACTACGTATTTACTGCCATAATGAACACAATAAATGGGTAGAGTATTTACCATTCTTTGAGAAAGCCATTAGTGAGAATTATAGCGAAACAACGAGCTACACACCAATAGAGATTGAACAAGTTCGTCAGCCCGATAGATTTTGAAGGAGGTATGTTCACAAACCTGCTAATCAGAACTTACCGATACCATTAAGCATTAAGATTGCACATGCAAAAAGAAGAATAATGGAAAAAGGTAATAAGAAAATAGAACGATTCAACAGATCTTACAAGTTGCAGAAGTTTAATGTTGGAGAGAAAGTATTATTAAAAACCAATCCAGTGGGAAAACGTATGGATAATACTGAGAAAATTTCTTCAGATTATATGATGGACCTTACACTTTGCTAAGACAAATTGGCAAACAGACTTTCATTATTGTGTATGATGACACAAGACAGAAATAATTGGGCAAGTATCATGCCATCTCTTTACGGAAATTCTATGAATGAATAACTAGGTCACTGTGACAAAGTAAAGGAGAACGTGTAATAAAGCAGATACTGCGAAGCACCAACTCAACATGCATGGGAGGGGAATAATTGTTCAGCCCACCACGCATAAGGGTAAAGTGAAGAATAATTTATTCATTAGTATTTGAGTATAATGTAAGTAAATGTGTTTTGTAAAAATGTACTATACTATTTGTCTAATGTAAAAAGGAAAAAATTTAATAAACCTGTTTATTAAATTTTTTATTAAGCAGGGAAATAATGCAAGAGTAAAAATGTATAGGGTACTGTGCATTGCATAAAGTAATTAAAATAATTAATTAAAGTAAATAAATAATTCATATTGTTAGCAATAGTAATTCAGCTTTCTATCTGAACTGTAAAAGGAACGACCAACTTTCACGTCAGGACAGGCTATCACACCACTTTGCTATGTCTGTGTGTACACGCGTATGTTACATGTGTTTGTGAGACCTGTCGATTCCTGAAAAGCGTCACCCTTAATGATCGCTATTAATTATATGAATTTATTTATTTTGTAAAGATTGTTTGCATACTATCACAAAATCAAATACACCAAAGTGTGTATAAAAATAAGACGCACATGTGTATAAAAAATAGTGTGAAAAGGATAAGAAGTGTAAGTGTAGTGAAAATAAAAATAAATAAAACTTATGTTAAATAAGATAACGAAAAACGGTTTATACACAGTGAACACATAAAAATTACCGACAAGATGAATATCCGGTAATGTGCAAAAGACTTCGCATTTCGCGATGACAGGCGAATTAAGTGGGATAATAATCGTGTGTGAGAAGGGATGGCAACGACAGACTCTGACATGCAGAATATTGTCGAAACATGATTTTAGCGCCCTAGAGTATAAATACACGAGACGCGCTAACTTAATAATTATTAAGAATAATTCTTTTTCTCGTTCAACCATAGTAGCAGCCGGAAGCTCTGCTCGGCAACTACAACTCTTTCTCGTACAACTACCGTAGCAGCCGGAGGTTCTGCCCAGAGACAACTTTTGTATATCAACCACAGCAGCAGCCGGAGTTTCTTCACGACTACTCATCACTTTCGTGAGAACACCTGCAACCTGAGGCCATGACGGGAGACGAGGGAGCAGCCAAGTACATGTAATAGAATCCACGAGGGACGAGGATCAAGGACTCCAGGACTATACGACGACTACAAAGGAGCATCCAGGATCGAGGACCTCGTACCGAAGAGGACACGCTGCCGATTTACCACGACAATAAGGTGAAAAACAATACATTTGTAAAACAGAGACTCACAGAAAGACAATATAATTAACGATGTAAAAAGAGAGAGAATCCAATTCAAAGACGAAAAATTAATAAATTCAATAAATTTTGAAAAATTAATATTTCTTGTATAGTAATTAGAGTAATGTTTTAAAAAATATTTTAAACTATAATTTTGAATCAATTACTTAGTCGTTGATATTTAAATTGATATAAAAGTAATTAGTAAATTTTATTAGAAAACAAAGAATAAATGCATATGCAGAATAATCAAAAGAAATTAGATAATCTACTAATTATCACATTAATGAGCAAGCCGATAGCAATATTAGATAATTATAAATGTGTATTATAGTATAAGAGTGTATATTATGTCTGTGTGTAATACGAGATTATCACTTATATGTAATAATTAGATATGTGGTACGACTACACACACAAGCAAATAATAATGATATTTTAAATCGCAACCAAATGAAAAATTGTTTCATATTGTGTTGTTGTCTCCAATTTGCATATAACTAATTATTGTTAATATTACCTCGTGTATCCGGGTACACTGGTGCTCCTCCTTGCAACTTCAATGTCTTTTAATAACTACGCGTTTCGGGACTTATGGTTGGTAATCATCATCAGGTTGGTAAAAACGAAAATCACTCACATTGAGTACGTCAACTTAATAAAATACAAATAAAAACTTTCACTCGCACATCATTCCAGAACACAAAGTCATAGTACCGCGTGTATACAATTACACCACTACACGATGCGCATCGTATCGGACCTCGCGAGCGACTAACCGTTACGCGTCGCACTATATCTACCTTTATCTATGTGTTGTTCCAACACGCGTATGGCCGTGTCATACAGACCGTTGGACTTAAAAGAAAGCTTGTCGTTCAAGAGCTGATTACCTTGGGTTTTTGAGGCCTTATAAATTTCAAATTCTTCCAGCGCGTCCATAAGCCTGCCCTTTTTACAGAAATTTAACGGGTTGAAGCTACTTTGCAAACTCGAGTGATTATGGTTCTGGTTGACTATATGCAAGGCAAAGTTTGATTTTACCTTCTGGATATCACCTCTAGGGAGATGTTCTCTGTACCTATCCAGACATTTCCTGCCCGTTTGTCCAACATAAAAATTGTTGAAGTCCTCCCATTCTATTTTATAAATACCAGAACAGTTTTCTACTATTCTGTTGGTCACTGGTCTCAAGGCGTTCAAAATACAATTACTCGTTTTGAAAGAAACTGCGAAACCGTGTTTTTTTAAAACTTCTTAATAGTATTAGGCAAAAGATTTGTAAATTCCGTTGGTATATATTTAGTGTCACTGTTGTTTGTTTTGTTTATGCTTCTATTTATATATTTGTTCCTCCTCTGCCTCGCTACTATTTTGTCTATAACTGTACTACTGTAACCGTTGGCCACCGCGATATACTTTATCGTATTAAGCTCATCGATGTAGTCTTCTGCCTCTAACGGAATTTTTAGTAATCTCTTAATCAACGAGTTGAATGATGTCATTTTTTGTGCAAATGGATGAAATGAAGAAACGTGAATAGTAATATCTGTGGCGGTTGGTTTCCTATAGATGTTGAACCTAAATAAATTATTTATTTTCCGCACAGTTATGTCCAGAAAATTTAGGCTACTGTTATTTTCCATCTCCAACGTGAACTTTATTTTTGGGTGTATACTATTTATGTATTTACTCAATGTTTCTATTTGTCTATGCGTGCCATTAATAACAAGGAATGTGTCATCCACATACCGAGTGTATGAGATGATATTTTTGCAAAGCTTGTTTTTATGCGGTAATATGTGTTCATTTTCAAAATGGTTAAGATAAAGATCGGCCAAGAAACCACTAAGTGGCGATCCCATTGCGAGGCCGTCGTCCTGCGCAAAAAATCGGTTATAAAAGTGAAATAATTCTGGCCTAGTATTATTCTTAGCAACGCGATAAGTTCATGGATTTTTTGCTGATCTAAAGTGCCTGAATCGTCCAGGTTTTTCTGTAAAATATCAATCGTTTGGGGCACAGGGACATTAGTGTAAAGGTTCATAACGTCAAAGGACACCAACTTATATTGTGGTAATACTACTATCGATTTCACCCTGTCCACAAACTCAATACTATTTCTGACGCTGTGGTTAATGTCTATTTTAATATTACTTTTCAAGATCTGTAAAAGTTACTTCGCTACCTTATACCCAGGTGCTGTGGTAAAATTAACCACAGGACGTATGGGCATATTCTCCTTGTGTATTTTTGGAAGGCCGTTAAGTGCGGGAGCTTGGGCGTGTATTGGGTTTAGCAGACGCATAGTGCGTGTATCAAATAGGCATGTGGATCTATTAATACAGTTGTTGATATCCCTAACGTAGTTTGTAGTGGAGTCTCTTGTCAAAGTACGTATGTTATTATCGTGAATAAACTCATAAACTTTCTGTTTGTATTCGTCTTGATTTAAGATTACAATCGTATTGCCTTTATCAGCTTTAGTCATGATAGCATTATTGTTCTCGAGTTTTTGCTTAATATTGCGTACAGTTTTTATATCCCTGCGACATTTGTAGTCAGATGGACGCTTTTCACTTTTTAACATACGGTTCAATTTGTTATTAATGAACACGCGAGCCTCGTTTTGTTTATCTTGATCACTTAGTATTTTTACGGCCGCTTCAGCATTAGTTACTTCGCGAATAATATTGTGTTTAGATAGCCTTGGAAGGTTATAATTTAGGCCTTTGCTCAATAATTTCTCTGCTACTCTAGTCAAATGTATGTTGCTATCGTTAACCATACGTGTATAAAATGTGTGTTTATTGTATGTGTAACCACGGTCCGTTTGGTACTGTTTTATTTTTAAGTTTTCATACTTTATTTTTTGGACCTTTACGATTTTACTTCTGATATTACGAATTTGCGTCTCAATACATGACAAGACTTCATGAACAACAACCGGGTGAATTTTATTAAGAACTTCCAAGTGTGGATGATACAGTTCGCTGTTTAGTTTGGTCTTTTTGGAATGAAGATGTTTAATTTCTTCTTTCATCCACACTTTCTGAGCCAATTTTTGGGCGACAGAAGCCGATGAATATGTGTTCTTGATGTTAACTCTAACGTAGTTAGGCGTTATATCCATGTATAAGCATTTCTTATTAAATCTGATGTCGAGACTAGCCTTTATTAGTTTGACTTTTATACTTTTGTATTTATAGACCAACTTTGAGTAGATTCGATATACATATTGTGTTGTGGTCTCCAAGTTGCATATAACTAATTATAGTTAATATTACCTCGTGTATCAGGGTACACTGGTGCTCCTCCTTGCAACTACAATATTTTTTAACAACTACGCGTTTCGGGACTCATGGTCCCATCATCAGGTTGGTAAAAACGAAAATCACTCACATGGAGTACGTCAACTACAATAATCTCACGGATATAAAAACTGTACGCAATTTTAAGCAAAAACTCGAGAACAATAATGCTATCATGACTAAAGCTGATAAAGGCAATACGATTGTAATCTTAAATCAAGACGAATACAAACAGAAAGTTTATGAGTTTATTCACGATAATAACATACGTACTTTGACAAGAGACTCCACTACAAACTACGTTAGGGATATCAACAACTGTATTAATAGATCCACATGCCTATTTGATACACGCACTATGCGTCTGCTAAACCCAATACACGCCCAAGCTCCCGCACTTAACGGCCTTCCAAAAATACACAAGGAGAATATGCCCATACGTCCTGTGGTTAATTTTACCACAGCACCTGGGTATAAGGTAGCGAAGTAACTTTTACAGATCTTGAAAAGTAATATTAAAATAGACATTAACCACAGCGTCAGAAATAGTATTGAGTTTGTGGACAGGGTGAAATCGATAGTAGTATTACCACAATATAAGTTGGTGTCCTTTGACGTTATGAACCTTTACACTAATGTCCCTGTGCCCCAAACGATTGATATTTTACAGAAAAACCTGGACGATTCAGGCACTTTAGATCAGCAAAAAATCCATGAACTTATCGCGTTGCTAAGAATAATACTAAGCCAGAATTATTTCACTTTTATAACCGATTTTTTGCGCAGGACGACGGCCTCGCAATGGGATCGCCACTTAGTGGTTTCTTGGCCGATCTTTATCTTAACCATTTTGAAAATGAACACATATTACCGCATAAAAACAAGCTTTGCAAAAATATCATCTCATACACTCGGTATGTGGATGACACATTCCTTGTTATTAATGGCACGCATAGACAAATAGAAACCTTGAGTAAATACATAAATAGTATACACCCAAAAATAAAGTTCACGTTGGAGATGGAAAATAACAGTAGCCTAAATTTTCTGGACATAACTGTGCGGAAAATAAATAATTTATTTAGGTTCAACATCTATAGGAAACCAACCGCCACAGATATTACTATTCACGTTTCTTCATTTCATCCATTTGAACAAAAAATGGCATCATTCAACTCGTTGGTTAACAGATTACTAAAAATTCCGTTAGAGGCAGAAGACTACGTCGATGAGCTTAATATGATAAAGTATATCGCGGTGGCCAACGGTTACAGTAGTACAGTTATAGACAAAATAGTAGCGAGGCAGAGGAGGAACAAATATATAAATAGAAGCATAAACAAAACAAACAACAGTGACACTAAATATATACCAACGGAATTTACAAATCTTTTGCCTAATACTATTAAGAAGTTTTAAAAAAACACGGTTTCGCAGTTTCTTTCAAAACGAGTAATTGTATTTTGAACGCCTTGAGACCAGTGACCAACAGAATAGTAGAAAACTGTTCTGGTATTTATAAAATAGAATGGGAGGACTTCAACAATTTTTATGTTGGACAAACGGGCAGGAAATGTCTGGATAGGTACAGAGAACATCTCCCTAGAGGTGATATCCAGAAGGTAAAATCAAACTTTGCCTTGCATATAGTCAACCAGAACCATAATCACTCGAGTTTGCAAAGTAGCTTCAACCCGTTAAATTTCTGTAAAAAGGGCAGGCTTATGGACGCACTGGAAGAATTTGAAATTTATAAGGCCTCAAAAACCCAAGGTAATCAGCTCTTGAACGACAAGCTTTCTTTTAAGTCCAACGGTCTGTATGACACGGCCATACGAGTGTTGGAACAACACATAGATAAAGGTAGATATAGTGCGACGCGTAACGGTTAGTCGCTCGCGAGGTCCGATACGATGCGCATCGTGTAGTGGTGTAATTGTATACACGCGGTACTATGACTTTGTGTTCTGGAATGATGTGCGAGTGAAAGTTTTTATTTGTATTTTATTAAGTTGACGTACTCAATGTGAGTGATTTTCGTTTTTACCAACCTGATGATGATTACCAACCATGAGTCCCGAAACGCGTAGTTATTAAAAGACATTGAAGTTGCAAGGAGGAGCACCAGTGTACCCGGATACACGAGGTAATATTAACTATAATTAGAAAAATTGTTGATTAATAAATTTTTAAATGATTTTAAACTAATTACGTTGGGTTATTATTATTACGATTACACCCATCACATACACACACGAATTTAATGTTTTGTAAATGGCTTCCAAGAACGTCGAGGAGTACACATTAAATAAATAGATAATAGTGTTGTCGTAATAGGCTATATTGAGAAATTAATTTTAAAATAAAATTGTGATTTGGGAGACTTATTCACGCATCTTTAATCAAAAGTCATGTATTTAAAATGTATACTTAATTTCATGATATAAAAATACCGATTATTAAGTTATATAAGTATAAATTTTCATTATTTCTGTAGGTTTAATTTACGTATCATTCACCCATTCGTGTCACTTGTCGTTCTTATACATTATCAGCATAATAAATATTGTTCGGCAACGGCGTTCTAAAGAGAGACGGAAAGTGTTGTAAAACTCAGAAAAAAATTGTATAATTTCAGAGTTATTCCTTTCACTGTTTAGGAACTTATAAAGATAATTTATAGGAGGTAACCTGCACAGGTTTAGAAATTGTAATTGATTCATAATAAACTTTTATCTACATAAACTTCCTTCGACACACAATTTACTGCCGTACATTATCATTTGTAACAATGTTGTAAACGCATTTGTAATTGTAGCAGAATAATTAGCTTTTATGGAGCAGAATAATATGAGTGAGACAAGACTGATTAACGATATTTGGTACAGTATGTCGTCAATTTTTTCATATTAACTCTCGGTGCACAATCAGACTCTAGTCTACTTTTGTTTCTAGAAGTATAGTATACATTATTGCCGACACTTACTACTTTTTCCAGAAATAACGAATATCCCTAAGCGAAATGAAATATTTTTTCTTATAAGTTAATTTTATTGTTCTTATATTAAACATGGTTTCTGTTGTTCTAATTATTATTTTAATAATTTACTGCTTAATTGTATAGTGTAAGTACAAATCCTTTTAGCGTTTTGTTTTATGTGGTTTACTGAATGTTTATTTTAGTTCCATATTAACTTTTCGCTTTGTTTAAGACAGATACAACGCTATCGTTTTCTAGATTAGGTTAATTAATATTTATTAAGCTGACTATTCTGCCTACCTGTAGGAGACGTTTAAAATATTATCATAATTAAATGTATAGTAGTTTACAAAATTTGTTTGACAATTTGGTATGTCGTTTTATAAATACACCACCATATAACAAATAATAATTTCGGTGTGTATTTTTACACCTTGTAGGGACTCAGTATAATTCACGCCGAAATAAATTCTAATCATCACATTCGCCTTTACTAAATCTTATAAATAATATTAAGAACATAGAAGTATATAAAATAACTATATTTATTTATATAAATTAAACATGTAAATCCATTCACTTATGCAAAAGCTATTGAGAACCAATCGTAAATAAAAATATAAATTATTTTATTAGCTAAATTAATCAAGTCATTGTTAATAAATACTAAGACACTAGTAAATGATAACAATAATAAAAACAAAGATGCCCATGGAAGGGGAATCACATTTACTAGTTGAGACAACTTAATTTGCATCACACTTTTATTTTGCGCTTATGTGTAAGTGTGTTTGCGTGTGTACGTGTTTTTATTTTGTAAGGCACGACAGACTCCGTTATATTTGCAGTTGTATATCGTGTTTTTTAAAAGAGGCACAGCAGTAAAGTTAAACACAAACAGGAGGGACTGCAGAGATAAAATGAAATGTCACCTGAGGGAAACGTAGTAACAACAGTAACGACTGTGGTGGCCTGTGTAAAGAGAGGGTACGTTGACGAATGTCTGGTAGGTTCGCATTTCATTGAGCTTATTACACTTAGTGCTAAGCAAACTAAATTTTATTAGCTTTTGAAAATAATTCAGCAGCTAATTTCTATTAATCGCCAAATAAAGTAATAAACATTAGTGATAATCGTCGTCGTCGTCGTCTAACTCCAAGCATTACATCTCAAGGCCTGTTTTGTTCTGTCTAGCCGTGGAACACGCCATACCTTGTCACCTTCACTGAGAAACCACTTTGCATATAACCACATGTATTAACGAGTTGCACGGTGTGGAGAGGTGTGTTCAGTATGTGTTCACGTGTAGATGTCTCTTTGCCTACAGAACTCCGCTTATCTCAGTAAGACTCTTGTATTACACAGTGCACAGTGTGACAAAGCCCACATGATCCCCATTCCACTTAGCATTCCGCCGACTACTATTTTTCCACTACTACAAATTTCAGATTATCCCGGTAAGTCTAGGTTATGAAATGACCTAGAAAATAGTAGATGATAAACAACTGTTCTCTAAAAGCCAAACTGAAGAGCGTTAAATGTTATTATTACCCGAAGTCAGTAGTTAAGGTTTTCTTAAACTATTCATGCGCCTGCACGAACTAAGTACGTAATAGCCAAACATTATGACTTGTTAGTTTTTGTTAGTTGACTTTGTTTTTGGATTTGTTAGTTGACACATATGTTGCCATCGATAAAACAAATTTAGTAGCCGTTATAGGTTATCCTGTATGATTCCTCCTCCTCGTATGGCGCTACAGCCCAAGTCGGGCCCCGGCCTCCACCAATCTCCGCCTCCAATCCACTCTATCCACTGCAACCCTCCTCCAGTTTCTTATCCCCATGTCCCTCGCGTCCTCTGCAACACTATCTTCCCACCTCTTCCTCGATCTGCCTCTAGGTCTCGTTACCTCCCATGTACCCAGCAAAGCCCTCTTGGGGTTCCTGCCATCCTCCATTTTTATAACATGTCCGGCCCAACGCAATCTTTGTATTCTTATAAATTTTGAGACTGGTATCTCTTTATATATGTGATACAGTTCATTGTTGTATCTCAGTCTCCATGAGCCATTTTCTTATATTGGGCATATAATGCGTCTGAGGATTTTCCTTTCAAAGGTGTCTACTATGTCGGCTGTTTTCTATGTGATTGTCCATGCCTCACACCCGTAGCATAGCACCGGTCTGATGACAGTCCTATATATTTTCATTTTTGTTTCCCTGTGGACATTCCCAGACCTAGTATCCTGTAGGATTACTGTATTTGATTTTCAAAAAAGGTCTACTTTTTCGTTTATAATCTAGTAAGAACAGAGCTCATTACAAATATGAAATACGAGTTCGTCTTCGTATTGGGTATTCACTTTCAGTTTTTTGTTCTCCTTAAACTATCTCATACCTGTACTCCAGCGACACAAGCGTAATCTGAAGGGAGCGAGAGCGGTGACTCTGAAGATTATAATTTATAACTCGGTCAAATCTTATGAATGGAATTTTGAACCCGATAATAATGTGTAGGTAATCGTTTAATAATTAAAAACCAATCGTGCTCAAAATAAGTTGTAGGTAAAGCAACGGGGTGTGTAGTCTTAGCGTAATTATTGCTTAAACTAATGAATAAATCAGCCAAAAATATTTCATAGATATTTGTTCTATAAATCATTACATATATTATTCTATAATCTATAAAAGTGTCCATTGGGTATTATTTCTTGTACAATGATTTACAAAACAATACAAAATGAAGAAAACCGGTAAATTTTGTATTTTAATGAGACAGACTTACTAATGTATTAAGCGTAAATGGAATGGAAGAATGAAATGGTTCCATAATTCAGTTTGTAATAATAGCATTGCGAATTCATATTAAACATTAGTGAAACAGATGCATTTTAAAACCGTTAAATGTTCTTTTATGATCGGCAATAGCAAAAAAATGTTTTCATTTTATCTTGCCAACAAACTAAACCCTACATCCATTCCTTCTGGTTATTGTAATATAGTGAAAGTACGTGTTGTAAAATACTTACGAATGTCGAATGTCTACTCACCCGTTCGGTCGTTCAAATTCGAATTTACTGCCTCAACGTCTGGTTGGCCAACTCTCCTTAGTAGACCAAAATTGTAAAGTTTACTATTCTTTATTTTTGTGCTCAAATTTTAATATTTCGTTGAATAAAATCAAACATACAGTTTAACGTTTGTACTAGTTTTTATTAACAATTATTAATTGGGTTCAATATTCTACAATCTTTCAAAATATAATTCTTATTTTTGCGCCGGCATGTTTAATTATTCGCGGTTGGCTATTCTGTCCGCTCGTGTGTATGTAGACTCACTGCTATGGAGTTTAGTTTCCTTCGTTTATTTAATCTCAGGTCGAAGTTTTTGTGACTACAGAAAATGTTGTTATATTGACTAATAAAAGTACAAAATTTTACAAATACCTTATAAATATTATAGAACAGGTGATATACTTAAATTATAATGGTAAATTACCGCTATGGGAATTAGTGTTTTGTAGGTTAAATACGGTTAGTAAACCTTCCGTGTTTTAATACATATTCCTTAAAAAACCAATGTTGGAGTGATATAGTTATTTAATTTGAGGTGTTTGTTAACTAAAATCAAGTTCAAGTGTTTATTAAAAGTGATAAGTGATGTAGAAAGTGTTGTTCACTTATAGTTGAGTTTCTTGTGTTTTTTCTGTGAAGTCGTATTTAAAATATACTTAACACTCCTTCGTCTCTGCTATCCAGGGTAATAATTCTCTCGAATACCGCTGCTTGTTCTTTCTCGGGTAGTCCGGTTAATTCCAAGTTCAATTTTCGTAGTTCTCTGGTTACGATGTTTAATTTCCCTCAGTCCTCCTGGTTAAGGCCGGTTCCATGGTTCATTTACGTGTTCATATATTTTCTCCCTTCAATTGGTTATTATTCCTCCACTTGGGCTTCTTCAGCACTTCCTCCTGGTTAAAATTTTAATTTATTCTGGTGAATTTATTAATTTTGTTAGTATCAGGGTTACTACTGTGATTTAATTTATCATCTTGATCATTACTTTCAATAAAATTGGTTGAATTACTTCTTTTTTAACTTTTTGGGTTTAATACGTCTACCGTCATCAATCTGTAATAATGGAATGATATAATTTATTAACGGTTTCCTTGTAACAAGGTTTGGTTGTTATGGCAACCTCCTCTCAAACTCTAATTCCCATTGGTTGATAATTTATAAATTGTTATATCAAATTAACGTTTTTCTATACAAAATTATTAAAAATCTTTAAATTATTATAACTCCCTTATACTACCTGTAATATTAAATACAATAACACCATTAGTTTGCTTTTTGTTGACAAATTGTTTTGATACTACACAAGATTACTTTTTCAAATTATTACATGTTACTAATTTTTCCATTTGGTTTTTCTTTTGTTAATTACATTTAAACTAATTATTATCTATCCAGTTTTGTATCCTACACTATTATTATGAAACTTAAACAGATTATACACTTTATTTTATCAATGGCTATTGCTTTATCTTAAATTTCACAAAATTCTGGTTATCAGTCTTAGGCCTAATGGCTAGAGTTCATAATTCATCTACCCTATACTCATTACAATTGTTTATAGTCATTTATTTTAATTTTATATGTTACTAAACATTATTACTGAATCAAACTAACTTAAATCATAACATTTGATTATTTTTAATCATCATATAACATTATATAACTATTTAATAACTCTTTTTAGGTCCATGCCTGTGTCTGAATTTTTACATGTGTTTGAATGGTTTTGTTTTAACATAATTTTCAACATAACAATACTTTGGTTAATTTCAATCAAAGAGATCTATAACAAAATTGAACATTAATTATGCAATAATATTCCCTTATAAACTCATTTAAGAGAATATAGTGTCTAACTACCCTTACTGTTTTCAATCTAATATATTATTTTTTTATACTTATTTTCTATGTGGTTAATATATCTTTATACCATTCCTTCATTAAAATTAAAGTATGTTGACCGATCCTCACTAACCATCCACTAAAACATTCATTGATTGACGGTCACTAAAAATTTAAGGATTTAATTAAAATTAAAACAATATATCCCTTATCATACTTATTCTAAATAATTATTATAACTGGGTTAATAGATGACTTATCATCTATTATTACTAGTTTATTATTTTATTGTTGACTACACTGCACTTTCTTAACTAGTGTTTATGTAGTTCATCAACTATCACTGGGTCCTATAATGGTTTATCATTGCTTATTAACCTTCTTATTCATTTATCACTTTTGGGGTTCACCTCCTAAGATCTTAATCTAGATTTTATATATTTATTATCACTGAGTCCTATCAATGTTTATTATTTATTAACTCTTTCATAATAATTATTGTTAATCAGGTTCATTTTATTTTAGTGGTTTTTGATAGCTCATTTATTAACATTCTTTCTATATTTTATTAGTATATTTGATTTTTTACATTTCATTTTCTTTTATCTTTCCTATAGGTTACATATTATTTATATTCCTATATAATTTTGTACTCTTATTTCTATATAATTTTTGTTAATACTTGGGTTCTTATACTTGTTGTCATATAGTGGCTTGAATTATTGTCTCTGTCTCACCTTATCCAATCTATTGGGTCTAGTCATCGTCATTGTCTAAGTCAGAATTAGTTAGTAGTGTTGTTCTATACATTCCTCATGTTATAACTTTTTACTTTCCTTTAGTATACAGCTTTTCTTCAATTAATTATACTTGTAAATCTTGTGCTATAGTATGTCACGTTACATTATAAAGCACAATCTGTAAAAAAATTATTGCTTTCCGAGTACACTTTTGTAAATGACATGAGTCTTATACAGAGCAAATGTCATAATGATTTTTAATTCCATCATTTCTCATATAATAGCGACGGCAAAGCCCAGCCTACAATTTACACACGATTTGTAATCAATACAGGGTGATACTGTGACAGACAAAAGGATTCAAATTCAAATTGTAGTAAGTGTGTCTATATATAATGGGTTAATATAAATATGTGTGTTGTACGTAAATGTCATTATTTTCAAACATTCTTTCTTATACATTATTAAAAGTTTTATATAAGTTAAATTTAAAGCTACGAGTGAATAATAAAATAGACCTACTTTCGAATGTATATAAATAAAAGCTTAATTTTCAAAGTACATTAAACAATTCTCAAACACATTATTGAGTGAGCACGTGTAAAATATGAGTCTGAAGCCTGTAAACGTTAAAGTTTTGTTATTAATGTAATTTGTTGAACAGCAATGTTTTTTGCACAGTTATTCCCTTATGAGGAAACCCGAAGTATAGTACTTCCATTTAGTTCAGAGTAAAAATGTATGTTGAAACTATTTATCTACCTTCGTACACTTATTACGTTAATACTTTATGCTTAGTTGTTCAATTCCTGGTTAATGGAAACAGCGTTTAACTTTTCGTAAAAGTTATTTGTTTTGCAAATAAACTGAACTGACTTATAACGTAGATAAATACATTATAAAATAGTCAGCAAATTGTTTTATATGTTGTATAACTCCTTATAACACTGCAGATAAACTTGGAGAAAACAAAATATATGTATGCTGCCAACAAATTACCACAAAACCCATCCCTTCAAAACCTTGAATTATGCACAAAAATATAGAGGCAGAAAAAGAGTTCATGTGGGATCTAAAGGGGGTGTGACGCGAACATATGCTTTCATAGAAGAGAAATGCACCAGCCTCTCCACCTCAACTCTACTCTCACGTACACGTCGGTGGACCCTGTTACGCCGAGCAATCCACTCCAAGGTTGTGATAACCAATCCCTTCGGCGGAGTGGAGCAAATGAGAGATGGGGGTTCTGTCATGTCAAACATGGTATCCTGGGTTCTGGCTGGCAGGATGGTGCACATCGGCAGCAGGACGTGAGGATGTGCATCTAGTGTGGAGGCGGAGGAGGCTATAGTAGCCCAACGGCTGCACACATGGGCTGAGTCAGTTAGCCTACTGCGACCGGGCAGAGAGAGCGCGTCAGCTAAGGTGAAAGCAACTCTCTAGGGGAAGAGCACCGCGAAATCAAAGTTCCTGGTCCTCCAGGTTGGGGGTTGGATCGAAGAATTTACATATGCCAGCTGTAAAACTTTTTTTGCGCAGAAACCTATCAGTTTCTCAGCCAGTCAATTGTCTGCACTTGAACGGGATAGCTGGCGGAGCTGTTAAAGGATGCCTTGACTCACTAATGGGTTGTCGCGCCGCTGGAGAAGAAGAAGAAAAGAGTTCATGTATCTTGGCTCTCAGATAAACAACACTAACGATGCCACACTGAAATAAGATGAAGAATATATCTCGGAAATAAAACATATTATGGATTTAAAAAACACCTGGCATCTAGCTTCATCTCAAGGAGCACTAAATGCAAAATTTACAAAACAATTATCAGGCCAGTGTAACAAAATCTGAACAATGACAAAAAATAGCGAGAGACTTCTAGGTTGCTTTGAAAGACGGATTATAAGAACAATATTTAGAGAAGTAAATGCAAATCGAATGTGGCCCAGGCGCTATAATTATGAGCTATACCTTCTTTACAAAGAACCAAACATTGTCAGGATAATCAAAATATACAGGCTGAGATGGGTTGGACACATAGAGAGAATGGAGGAAAGGCACCCTACGAAACATATTTTCTACCAGAAAACAATGTGTAGTAGAAAAAGAGGAAGACCCCGAAGTAGAATCAAAGACCAGATCGAGGAGGACCTTAGAAAGCTGAACATAAGGAACATAATATTCCTTATTCCTAAATTCTGAGTGTTACGCCTGTTTGACATGTTAGATATCGTGGAGCGACATCTGTCGGTTTTGATGCGTTAATCAAGATATATCCACCTTTGAACGTAAATGTTTGTGTACGTATGTTAGTGAGTTAACTTGCATTCTGATATTTACGGTACTTTCTAGTAGTTACCTTCTGAACTGTACACATTTTTACGCTAAAATATTTTCATAAATTTAGTATCATAAATTTTAAAATTTATGGTTGCGCTGTTCGGAACATATATAAGGACAAAGAGTTTGGTGAGAGTGGGAAATGTTCTGTCAGAATTGTTTCCTACCAAAAAAGGGCTTAAGCAAGGGTGTAGCGTGTCACCTACCCTGTTTAAAATATATATCCAAAAAGCCATCAGTAACTGGAGAAGAAAAACATCAGGAATGGGAATTCAAATGGATGAGCAGTGCTTAACAACTCTTCTATTTGCCGACGATCAGGTAATTATAGTGTGTGACGAGGACGACACAGGCTATATGTTTAGAAAATTGAAAGAGGAGTACGAGAAATGGTGTCTAAACATAAACACTACTAAAACAGGATATCTGAAAATAGAAGATATGCAAGAAGAAGACCCAGATTTGCAAATCCATAGAATCGGAAAGTGTAGCGAATTCATATGTTTGGGAAGCCTTATTTCAGAAGATGGAACAACAAAGAATGACATAAAAAATAGGATAAAACAGGGAAAAAAGGCTATTCGTTTGCTAAACTCATTACTTTGGTCGAACAAAATTTAACTTCAAACTAAACTGACAATCTACACAGCTATTTTGGAGCCCATTTTAACTTATGGCTGCGAGTGCTGGCAACTTTCAGATAAAGAGAAAAAGATGATAGAAACTGTGGAAATGGACTTCTTAAGAAGAGCGTGTAATATTTCTAGAATGCAAACTGTTAGAAACGAAGATATAAGAAGGAAAACAGGGCGCATATTTACAACAGCAGAAAGAATAGAATCCAGACAGTTGCTATGGTATGGTCACGTAAAGAGGATAGAGGAGAAGAGATAGCCAAAGAAAGCATTGACTTACACACCACAAAACAGAAGAAGATAAGGAAGGCTGACAACACAATGGAGACCAGGAATTAGGAAAAGCGTGAGAGATCGAGCTATTGAAGATGATGACTGGAAAGATAGGGAGAAATGGCGATCGAAATGCGGGATGCGGCATAGACTGTAGGGCCCCCGCTAATAATAATAATAATAATAATAATAATAATAATAATAATAATTTTAAAATAAATTTAAATTGATCTCCTACCGCCATAATAAAGATACTTAATCCAAGCCGTCCATAAACCCACACATAAACTCGTTATAACCGTACACTGTACTGTCCTTTGTATTCTTCAGACATAACAGATCTAGTAAAAGTGATTTCATTTCACATTAGACGAAAATTATTATTCAGTGCGTCGTTACATCCTATTGCGTGCGTGTTTATGTGTTGAACATATCTCTAATACATTTACGTACATAATCAGCGCGTGGGATTTGATTCGTTTATGTTACATCAAACATTACGTCCAATGTAAACGTGAATGTTGTAAAGACGATAGAGGAAATAGTTATAACAAATCTGAAAAACAAATTGGTTTTTAAATTAAAAAGGAATTAAAAATTGTAGAATATATGCCCCTTCTCATAGGCATGCTTGAAAGTGCTTTTATTTGTTGACTACTTGCTTGTAATTAACAATACAGAATCGGCTTTACAAAAATCTGTTTTTAAGCTTCATCAGATTTGCAAACAATACAATATGAATATCTCCACTACAAAAAGAAAAGGTAGTAGCATTACAAAGCAAGGCACTAATAAGAACAAAAATAAGGATTAATGATAAAATTTTAACAATTTGGGAAATTATATTTGGCTATGATAGGAATTATGATATATATTATCTTATGATATTAATTATTTCACTGACAATTATTACACCAACTAAAAATGCAGCTTCCTAAAACCATGCTCTCGAACCACTTTCTTTCGCGCCATTGGTTTTTGCGTCAATCTATGTTGTGAGTCTTATACATGAACATAATTTTTTTTTGCGAACGTAAAACACAAGTCTTTGCAGCATTACATATGTGCTCCTTTACTCAATCTGCATAAACTCATACGTTCTGCCAAAAGTATTCACAATCACATGCTTACGAGATGCTATAAAAACTTTACTTGTTAGGACTTGGACGTGACAAATCTTGCTAGTTATAATATTCTTTACCTTTAGCACGGATGAAACGCATTATACAGACCAGATTCAGAAGCCTAATTGTGATGACGAATTTAGTTATTCCTATGTACATTTATATTTCAAATGAATATTTTATATTAGCCAAATTGAAAAGCGAGCCTATATATTATCTTACTATAAAGTATCAGCTGATGCATATCAGGAACATTCATAAACAGGAAAATAATTAAATATTATAAAACAATATTTTATGTAGTCGTAGCATATTTTATCAAAAATGTAAGTACACGGTAGTAGAACGAAAAAGAAGAGATTCCCGAGGTACATAAGCGACTGCAATATCAGAAATTGTGTATTACGTTTTCGGAAAGTCTATAGATCTCAGATACAGGTGCAGTATAGAGCAACCGCTTACATTTCACTTTTGTGAACTAAAAAGTATTTGATTGTTATAATTGATTTATTGCAGTGCCCAATACAAGGTTTCTGCTATAAATTATTAATATTGTTCGAGAAGCCTACCGAACAACCCAGAACATTCTCCACTCCCCCCGTCTAGTGTGGCAGCTGTGCGTCATTCAAGTAGGAGATTCTAATGAGTTCCAGGAACACTTGAGATACTACGCATTAAGCAGCCGGCGTGCAGTTAAGGAGGGAAAGCTGTACTGCACCTCTCCGGGGCCTATATAAGCCATTGCAGGCGGATTGTCAGTTGAGTAACGTGAACGATTTTAGCTAGTGCGGATTGAGTGTTGTCGAAGTGAAGTAGTATTGTGTTAATAATTCTGTGAACCTCTATTAATAGACATTGTTATTGCGTGTGGACAAATCTGACTGGAAATATTGTTCGAGTTAATTATAAATTGTTTAATTGTGAAAATTAAAGCTGGTGAATAGTGACTTAATTGGTGTCTTGTATTTTGTTTCCGTACCTATGACGATCAAGTAGATCGTCGTAACAGTGGTGTTAGAACTGGGATATAACGGTTAACAGTGGAAACAGTGGACACTTTGTACAAGACGAGTGTAATTCGTAATTAATCGGAAAACAATGGTAGCCAGTCAGATGATGGAATATTTACAGGCGCAGCTGTTACAGACGGAGAAACGACAGGATGAGAAACGCAGGCAGGAGGCGGAAGAAGCAGAAAAACGTCCGAATGAAAAACGTAAGCAGGAGGCAGAGGAACGGAAGCGTGAAACAGTAGACATCAAAGCAATTAATACAGGAGCAGAAACAGATGCAAGAACATAGTACCTCTGGAAAATTCGTCCTGTTACGAGGTGAGATGAAGAAACAAGTTGACAGAATATCTGAAATAGAAAAATCTGTGTCAACTATGAAAACAAATATTTCAAGTTCAGAAGTTTCTATTGCAAATTCAATAAAACAAATTAAAAAGGAATTCGAACGTTTAGCAAATGAAAGAGTTGATAAAGAAAGACCATTAATAAATGCTGATGAAGATTCAAAATATCAGAGAAATCAAACTGTATTAGGTCCAGTATTCGCAAAGGCCACAACGTTTGATGGAAGTACTCATTGAGCAACTTATATTCGCCAATTTCAAGCTGCCGCTCGCTTAAATAAATGGACGGAAGAAGAGAAAGGACTTTCACTAATTCTTGCTTTAAAAGGGCCTGCCGCAGAACTAATACAGAAAGTGCCATCTGACAGGCGGAACGTCTATGCCGAATTAACTAAAGCTCTGGAATTACGGTACGGTGACCAGCATTTGTGCGAAGTGTACAGTGAACAACTTAAAGCGAGGCGACAGCGTTCAGGGGAGAGCCTTCAAGAGTTTGAACGAATGTCGACCGACTGACGCGATTGGCTTATCCTGAAGAATCGGAGGACTTTCGGAAGTGGATTTCTCTCATTATGTTTATTGATGCTGTCAGAGATAGTCAGTTACAACAAGTGTTAAGAATGGCTCGGCATGATAATAAATCAGACGCTCTTGTTCATGCTCTCCGTTTTGAAGCTGCCAAGTCGGCGACCTACATTAATCAAAGTATGCCATCATGTTGTAGCCAAACGGATCCAATACCACAGTATTGTCATAGCGGACGGAATAAAGAGACGATTCAAGATCAACGTTTAAGAAGTCAGCAGCGCCACAAACATCTTTTGAATCAAAGGATAAAGACAGAAGACCGAAGTGTTACAACTGTGGGAAACGTGGTCATCTACAGGTAGACTGTTGGGAGAAGAAGAAACCGAGAGAGGAGAGTGATCGCACCAATTGGAGAAGTAAAGCCCCAGAACAGCACTCAGTTTCCACGCTACATATGTGACGATTTCATTAATAAAAATATGTTAATTAATTAAATTGTTAATGTATAAGCTGAGAAATTTTAAAATTTTAATAAAATCTCACATTTTAAACTAAATCTTATTGCTATCATTAAATAATAATAATATTTAATAAAAAGTCTAATAATAAAATAAAAGGGAATACAATTGTACAGAAAGGGTAAAGCTTGTTAATTAATCCTGCATATACAGGCACTGACCAGAATTAACTTGTTTTCTGACCCCTAAACAAACTAAATATAATTGTAAATTTTGTTATTATTTAAATAATTAAATAAGACCACTGTAATGTACTTTGATAACGTCTGTAACTAAGAATATCTCTATTTAATTATTTAATCAAACTTTAGTCCTTTAATTAAATTAGAAACATGGAACTACTTTTATGTTGACTAGTAATTGTCGCGAGATTACTACTCTCCCCCTAACTATTTTTGCCCACTTGCAATGGAGCGCTCACGCCGTAAGCTGCGTACAGCGTTGTTTCGCGACGCGTGTATAATTATGTGAATGGTTGGTTCAATGAATATTTAAATAACTAAATTTGTGCGGCGATGACATCTCTCTCTCAATGAATAAATAACAAACTATGTAATTCATACATTACTACAAACATGAAGGTGATATTCAACTAATCTATAATCATGTGAAGTGTATTACTGTGAAACAAACTTTCTATTTATTTATTATAACTACAAGAATTACAACAGTCGTCTAAGATGAGAGTATCCTACAAGAATTACTACAGTCGCCTAAGATGAGAGTACTTCAGCCCGAATGATATAACAGACTTCAGGAACTTCACCGTCACCGGATACTACGGCAACGACAGACCTTCAGGAAACGCACGAGGACCGAAGAACCAATTCTGCAGCAAATACTGAAAACCAGGTGACATGGAGGCTTGTCTTCCATGGTTATGAGTTCCTAAAATTATTACCCACAAAAGACAATTTAACTCACCACTTTTAAGACTTTAAAAGACAGACATTATATGTAACATGTAGTCTGTAATCTAATAACACTGGTTATAGCAAAAGAGTAAATGTTTAAACTAAAAGTTTTCTTGTTTTGAAAGATTAATAAAGTCCATTCTTCAAATGGCTCAATTTTCAATATTGTACATGGCAAGGTGACCATTATTAACTTAATATATATATTCAATCCCGGATCCGCGGAATAAATTAAATAGATGTACATCATATTTTGAGGGCCCTTATGAAAGACTAATATATATATATAATTATACTGTAAATTATATATGTTGAGAACTTTAAATAGAGAACTTTATCTCATAATGTAATAAAGAGATGTCATCTGAGTACCGAGTAAACTAAGTGCATAAATCAACAGTCTCCCCTTCCCAATATCCTGATATAAGAATTGTTTTATTTGTTGTGATTAATTTTCAGCTCGTCACAACGAAAGGCAGCCTGTATGATTGGCATTTCTAATTAATGCAGGTTCCCTAGGTTATAACACAAGTTAAGATGTTATAAATTGCGCCACTCTGCTCTGCTAATTAATTTGCTAATTTGCTTAAGAGAAAAGAAAGAAGTAATTGTGTCCCGATATCACACACACACAAGCTGTTGATCTATTCACTCATGTATTTTAATATGTGTCAGAATTTTAAATAAGATAAAAATAATAATTATTATTATAGTAATATAGTAGAGGTAACTTTATTTGTAAATATAATATGTGTAAAGTAATACTAACCTATTGTCCCATGTAAACAAAACCATGTAGGTGCTTGTCTAAAAGTTTCATTCTACAACGTGTCAATTTGACGACAAACTCGGACATGTAAATTTCCTGTTGCCGATTGTTTAAAACTGTCATAGTTGCTCTCCCTCAAGTTAAGTTAGACAATATGCCACCCTCTTTGTTTGGTCTATTGTTAATAGAAGCGTGTCTGTTCCTGTGTTTAGTAACCGAAGATTCCCCCTTTTGTCGTACGCATATTCAAGCCTGTGTGAAATTTCTCTCTCTCTCTCAATGTAAAATGATAAAGGTTGTCATAACATTTTAAGTGTTTATTTGTAAAAAAAAAAAGGTTTAAGAATACGATTGATTTATATTTTTGGTGTAAAAAAAAAGGAAGCGTTGTATAGCATTTAATGCAAATAGTAGAATAATTAGTTATAGCCACTCACGTTACGAAAATGGCTGAATTTAATCCTGATCTATTATTAAAAGATGAGCTATGCTACGAAGCACTTTTACGAGGTCTAAAACACGTGAATGTAACCGTGTCGGAATTACGAAAATCATTACGCCAAACCGGATCAGATATACCCTCGCAGTTAGATAGATTGCGTGAACTCGATTATGACGGCGAACGAGAAACCTGTTATGCGAAATATAGGGAACTGATGGTATTATCTCAGAACCTTCAGGACAAAAAATCACCTGCTGAAATTTTGCGCGTTACGCAACGTATAGAACATTTAACCCGCCGGTTGAATAATTTATTAAGCTGGCCCGACGTCACCGTAATCCCCGCCGATGTGCAGAAATTTGCTGATGAGGCATTAAGCCAATTACCCATAATTATCAACGACTTACGACGAAAGTCTGACTCATCGAGAATGGAGGAAATTGAGCACTACTTACAAAAATTATATATTTCCCCAGTTCAATCCCCTCATGAACAAATACCTAGTAGAGAATTAAATACCCACACTATGTCAGAACCCCCACCGCCTAATGTTCAGCAAACTCGCACTAGTAAATATGCTATTACAAATCCTAATGCAACCATCAATCCTTCGAAAAGTATACCAAACGTATATTTTAATGTAGACCTCTACGGAAAGATTTCCCACCCAGTAGAGAAAATAATTAATGAAATTCCTTACACCGATGGCTTAAGTATCACGATTCTATTGACTTTTATCAGATACCTACTGCAAATAAAAGATCTACAACAATTGAGCGATTGGCAAATACAGCAGGTTATCCTACCCAAATGTAAACCACCTTTACGAGATCGTGTGCTAGAATCATTAAACTCTACTCTTCCAGTAGAAGAACTTCATACTACTATAATCAAATATTTTATCCCCACGGGAATTTATGAGGAGATCAAAAGAAATACAGTACTTCGAGTACAAGGAGCCCATGAAAGACTGGCCCACTATATTGCTGACATCAGAGAATCTTCACGTCTACTGCAAGTCGACTGGACTGAAAAACAATTGGTCGATACTATATTGGTAGGCTTGTCTCCTGAAGAACGCTCCCGTTTAGCACTAATAAGTAGACCCCTCACTTTTGCTGACCTTGAACAATGTAGTGTTCACTCGTCAAATGTGTGGTACGCAGATCAGCACAGACATGCACCGGTATCCACAACACCACATAGAAAGGAAACGCAAGCCCTAGTCTCTGATGCAAGAAGTCTACGAGAACGACGACCATTTCGGCGACCAACCTATGTTCATGGCCATGGTAAGTCCAAGGAGCCTCCACCTCGACACGAAACCAGTGAGACCCCGCGTAAAGAATATATATGCTATAACTGCGGAAAACCTGGACACCTCAGTAGAAACTGTAAACGGAAACAGTACAATCAGAAAACTCATTATCCAAAAAACATGTAAGGCAGGGAGATCCGAAACCCTGTGTCTTCCGCAGCATCGTGAAAACAGGTAAACCCCTGAGAGACCACCAATTAAAACAAAATACTAATACAAATAACAAAAGAAAATTAGACCCCTATGTTAGAAAATTTATCGATAAATGTAACTCTATTAGTAAATGTGATTTCAATAAGTGTGAATTACCGTATATACAAGTTGACCTTGGTGTTACATCCACCCTCGGATTAATTGATTCCGGATCAACGCGAAGTTTAATTAGTCAAGAGCTAGCCAATAAATTATTTAAACACAATTTAGTTAAACGCAGTCAATCAGTAAATATTAGATGCGCTACAGCTAATAAGCAAAACTTAATGATAAAACTTATCATCACGTTTAAAGTAAAAATTAAAAATCTAACGTGGTATTTTCCAATGTTGGTATGCGACGAATTAGGACCCGAGTTAATATTGGGAGCTGATTTTATCAGTAAAACAGGAATAATTCTAGACATTCACGATAAGATGTTTTACTTTGGATTCGATCGTTCACGGAAATATAACTTGCATGTTAATGCACATAACAGAGAAAGTACTAGCACCACTTCTACACATATAAAGCATCACGAATCTGAATTAGGTCATCTGGAAAGTAAAGATAGACGGAACATACAGACTTTAATAAAACAATTCTCCAACGTCCTCACCCCAAAGTTAGGACTGACGGACCTGATAGAGTACAAAATAAATTTGAGCGACAATAAAGTAATACGTTTAGCCCCATACAAATTATCACCTCCAAAAATGGAAGTAATGAGGAACCAAATTAATAAGTTGTTAGAACAAGGAGTCATCGAACCCTCTACGTCATCTTATTCTTCACCCGCGTTTTTAGTACCCAAAAGTAACGACAAACATAGATTAGTTGTGGACTACAGGCAACTAAATAAACGGATAGAATTTGAATCTATACCACTTCCCGACATCCACAGTGCTTTTCATTATTTTACAAAAGCAAAAATTTTTACCATTATGGATTTAAATCAGGCATTTCACCAGATACCCCTCTCACAAGAATCAAAACGTCTTACCGCATTTGCCGTCCCTTTCAACCTGTACCAATTTACGAGGGTACCCTTTGGTATATCCCAAGGTAGTTCTGTATGTAGCAGATTATTAGAAAAATTATTTCATGACATAAAATTTAAATATGTGTATCACTACTTAGATGACATTGTTATCTACAGCGAGTCAATTGAGCAACATCTTAATCATCTACGTGAAGTACTAACCCGATTGGAGAAAGCTGGATTAACCGTAAACCCCAGTAAAGTAAATTTTGCTGTGACACAATTCTCATTTTTAGGTCACATCGTAAAAGCCAACGGAAAGGTAAGCATAGACCCAGAGCGAACCCGTGCAATCAGAGAATTTTTACCACCGCGGGATGCGAAAGGAATAGCCCGATTTTTAGGAATGATAAATTATTTCCATAAGTATATCCCACATCTAGCCGAAATTGCAGCACCGCTAAATACCTTAAGAAAGAAGGGAATTAAATTTGAATGGAATGAGCAACACCAAACCGCATTCGAGAAATTAAAGGAAAGCATAATATCACCCCCCGTACTACAATTAGCCGATTTTGCAAAACCATTTGTAGTGCAGACAGACAGTTCTAGTGTCGCCCTAGGTGCAGTAATATATCAGGAAGTAGATAACTCAAGGTTACCTATTAGTTACGCTTCTCGCACCCTGACAGATCAAGAAAAGAAATACTCCGCATACGAATTAGAATGTTTAGCTATAGTTTTCGCTTTTGAGAAGTTCAAACCATTTTTAGAACATAAAGAGTTTTTGTTAGAAACAGATAATCAAGCGTTATCTTGGCTACTAAATCACCCAAAACAGTTAGGTCGTATCCGAAGATGGGTATTAAAATTAAATTGTTTTAAATTCAAAGTACAACATATTAGAGGCACCCAAAACGTAGTTGCCGATACACTGTCACGTATGTTCCAGCCTAGTAGTAATACTTACGATAACAAGAGTAGAGAAACGCCGATTATTAATACTTTAATTACCGAATTTCCTCTTGCATTTACGGATTTAGCCCAGTATCAACAAAAAGACCCACGTTTGAGTCCAATTATTGAACAACTTGAAAAAGGAAATAAGTCAGAGGAATACATATTAAGTAGGAGAGTATTATGTTGTAGAATAATGAACGGAAAATATTTACGAATAATCGCCCCTGATATTATTAAACCTATGCTGATGGAATATTATCACTCTTCCACCATTGGAGCTCATATGGGAATAAATAAAACCATACATCGAATTCGTAAAGAATATCACTGGGAAAATATGAACAGTGAGATCGCCAATTTTGTGAAAAGGTGTAAGTTGTGTGCACTCAGCAAACCAGCGAGAAACAGTCAAATAAGTCAATTAATCTCAGAGATTCCTGCTACCCCGTTCTCCAAAATTTATTTAGACTTTTCAGGACCCTACCCGCGTTCTAAATCAGGAAATACAATGTTACTAATTTGTGTAGACTCTTTTAGCAAATTCGTCTGGATGTACCCCATGCGGCGAGCCTTAGCTACAACCACAGTAAGTATTTTACAGCATAGATTATTTAAAGAATTCGGTATTCCTGTCCATCTAGTGTCGGATAACGGACCACAGTTTAAGTCCAAGGAATTCAGGAACATGTGTTTCAAACTAGGAATAGACCACATTACCACTACAGAGTATCGTCCGCAAGGTAATATAGCTGAGAGGTATTTGCGAAAACTAAAATCTGCTTTAATAGCCTACCATGCTAACGATCATACTTCTTGGGACCAGAACCTATCCTGGATACAGTTCGCCTTTAATTTAGCATATCATGAAGGACATAAGTCTACCCCATTCGAATTATTGTTCAAGTATAAACCTAACCACCCATTATCCACTAAGTGGAAAATACATGAATTGTTACCCCTTGAAGTTAGGGATAAAAATATTAGGAAAGTATGGAATGAAGCGCGCGCTAATTTACGAACAAACTTAGCGAAATCAAGGAAATATCACGAGCGAAATAATAATAATAATGAAGTAAAGTACCAAATCGGTGACTTAGTTATGTGTAAAACACACCCTACGAGTAGTGCAATCGATAAGACCACTTCCAAGCTATCATACGGAAGTGCGGTCCTTATCAAATTCACAAATATTTAACTCCAGTAACCGTAGCCCTGTACGTACCCTCTACTCAAAAATATGTACGAAGGACACAAATTTCGCAGATAAAACGTTATCACGAAGAAGGAAAAACTAGAGTGCAAGTTAAATAAATGTAAAAAAAAAGGTATATGTCTGGTACTCAAATGCAAAAGAGTACTTGAGTAACATTTGACTACCTAATCGTGTAAATAGGTACGAGGCCTGATCAACCTTGAATCCTATTCATCGAAAGTAGAGCAAAGTAAGAAGTCAGCTGACATCAAATATGAGGAATAATTAAGTAACCAATTACTTAATGAGAAATTCTACAACTAGAATAACTCGCATCTAAAAAAAAACCCGGTAGTAGTCATAAGTAAATTTAGAATGTTTACAATATGTTTTATAATGTGTGAATTTTATGTAGTATTAGAATTAGTCTGTAAAGTATGATATGTAGATAGTAAGAATAAGCAAGTCGAGACTGACTTGTGCAACTCGTAATTACATACAGAGAAAAACGGGTGAGAGAAATTTCACACGGAAACCCCCAAACATACTCCCGGTACATTCCTGAACAAATAAGCCGGAGGCTGTGTCTTAAGCGGCGGAGTATGTGACGATTTCATTAATAAAAATATGTTAATTAATTAAATTGTTAATGTATAAGCTGAGAAATTTTAAAATTTTAATAAAATCTCACATTTTAAACTAAATCTTATTGCTATCATTAAATAATAATAATATTTAATAAAAAGTCTAATAATAAAATAAAAGGGAATACAATTGTACAGAAAGGGTAAAGCTTGTTAATTAATCCTGCATATACAGGCACTGACCAGAATTAACTTGTTTTCTGACCCCTAAACAAACTAAATATAATTGTAAATTTTGTTATTATTTAAATAATTAAATAAGACCACTGTAATGTACTTTGATAACGTCTGTAACTAAGAATATCTCTATTTAATTATTTAATCAAACTTTAGTCCTTTAATTAAATTAGAAACATGGAACTACTTTTATGTTGACTAGTAATTGTCGCGAGATTACTACTCTCCCCTAACTATTTTTGCCCACTTGCAATGGAGCGCTCACGCCGTAAGCTGCGTACAGCGTTGTTTCGCGACGCGTGTATAATTATGTGAATGGTTGGTTCAATGAATATTTAAATAACTAAATTTGTGCGGCGATGACATCTCTCTCTCAATGAATAAATAACAAACTATGTAATTCATACATTACTACAAACATGAAGGTGATATTCAACTAATCTATAATCATGTGAAGTGTATTACTATGAAACAAACTTTCTATTTATTTATTATAACTACAAGAATTACAACAGTCGTCTAAGATGAGAGTATCCTACAAGAATTACTACAGTCGCCTAAGATGAGAGTACTTCAGCCCGAATGATATAACAGACTTCAGGAACTTCACCGTCACCGGATACTACGGCAACGACAGACCTTCAGGAAACGCACGAGGACCGAAGAACCAATTCTGCAGCAAATACTGAAAACCAGGTGACATGGAGGCTTGTCTTCCATGGTTATGAGTTCCTAAAATTATTACCCACAAAAGACAATTTAACTCACCACTTTTAAGACTTTAAAAGACAGACATTATATGTAACATGTAGTCTGTAATCTAATAACACTGGTTATAGCAAAAGAGTAAATGTTTAAACTAAAAGTTTTCTTGTTTTGAAAGATTAATAAAGTCCATTCTTCAAATGGCTCAATTTTCAATATTGTACATGGCAAGGTGACCATTATTAACTTAATATATATATTCAATCCCGGATCCGCGGAATAAATTAAATAGATGTACATCATATTTTGAGGGCCCTTATGAAAGACTAATATATATATATAATTATACTGTAAATTATATATGTTGAGAACTTTAAATAGAGAACTTTATCTCATAACGTAATAAAGAGATGTCATCTGAGTACCAAGTAAACTGAGTGCATAAATCAACAGTCTCCCCTTCCCAATATCCTGATATAAGAATTGTTTTATTTGTTGTGATTAATTTTCAGCTCGTCACAACGAAAGGCAGCCTGTATGATTGGCATTTATAATTAATGCAGGTTCCCTAGGTTATAACACAAGTTAAGATGCTATACATAAGACCAGGGGAAACTTGAAAGTTATTGGATTTATGGAAGGTAAACCAACATCATTTACAGTTGACACGGGCGCAACAGTGTCCATTGTGCGCCCTGACTTAGTCAAAACCGCCAGCCTCTAATTAGCTCTTGTACAATACAGACTTTGACTGGAAGCCCCCGTCAATATGTTAGGAAAGATAGACGTACATGTACGCCTGGATCTTCTCGAGTTTAGCCACCAAATGCTTGTTGCAGACATTGTTGATGAAGTGATTCTTGGCACTGACATTATGAGTGCCTACGGATTCGTTGTGGACTTGGGAGAGAATGTCCTGAGGGTTGGCCAAGGGAAGATAAAGCTTTGCATGGCTAAAATGAGAGGGTCCACCAACCATTCGATTAAGCGAGTGGCATTGGTCGAAGAAAAAGTCAACAGGTCTGGCCAAGAGGAACCCTGCCTATTGCAAGCAGAAATGGAGGAAGAACTAGCAGAGGAAATACAAAAAAGTGTAACGACAAAAGAATTGATTGCAAAGCCAACTATGGTTGTCGAGACAAGATTCTTGCTTGTTCCTGAGCTGATAGACGCGCCGAGGGAAAAGTGGCTGAAGATGAGGTTACGCAAGAGGTTGTTGACAAGAACCAAACAAACATGGATGAGCCAGTGGTGTTTAGGTCATCAGTACATGACGCAACGGGAGTGATTCCAGCAAAACTAGTGGTTGAGCGGAAGACTCGTATTCCTGGGAACTTGATGTTCGGATCACACGAGACTGAATTCGAAGAACGGGAAAATTATCCTTCGCAAGGACGTCCACCTAGATCGCCTGGCCAAGTATTACTTCAGAGACGGTTTGCCAGTTCGGGACGAATAGGCTTAAGGAGGGGGTTGTGTTACCAGAAGCCTACCTAACAACCCAGAACATTCTCCACTCCCCCCGTCTAGTGTGGCAGCTGTGCGTCATTCAAGTAGGCGAGTCTAGTGAGTTCCAGGAACATTTGAGATACTACGCATTAAGCAGCCGGCGTGCAGTTAAGGAAGGAAAGCTGTACTGCACCTCTCCGGGGCCTATATAAGCCATAGCAGGCGGATTGTCAGTTGAGTAACGTGAGCGATTTTAGCTAGTGCGGATTGAGTGTTGTCGAAGTGAAGTAGTATTGTGTTAATAATTCTGTGAACCTCTATTAATAGAAATTGTTATTGCGTGTGGACAAATCTGACTGGAAATATTGTTCGAGTTAATTATAAACTGTTTAATTGTGAAAATTAAAGCAGGTGGTTATTGACTTAATTGGTGTGTTGTATTTTGTTTCCACTGTACTTACGACGATCAAGTAGACCGTCGTAACAATATGTTAATAATGAATAACATAACATAACAAAACAGTAACATAATAACATAAATAAATATGTTAATAACGAATTCAAAAGTCAACAGATTTTATAAAGACTAATAATAATTTTTAAGTACAAATTTTGTACATAGTAATTTATAACTAAAAAATTATAATTTCTGTAATAACAAAAAATAATAACAATAACAGTAAATATTATATCACAGTTCTGAAAAATTTGTTAGAAGAAAATTATTGTACAGTTCCTTGGTTATAGGATATGTGTTCAGAAGGTTGAAAGCTGTAGGCGATTTTTAGAGGGTATTGTATGTGACGAGGTCAAGTTGTCTAAGTAAGGGGCGGGACTAACAAGGACTGGGCGGTAAGTAATGGCCCTATTGGTTGAATGTAACCGGTTATGCGTGGGAGGGTTCGTATATATAGGCCTATAAGGGAAGTAGGTATTTTAATTTTGTTGTAACAAAGAAGAAGTTGATAATGGTTGTGAAACCGAAAGGCCTCGTTAGAGGCAAAAATTGTACATAGCAGAGAAGCAACAAAAAATATGACAAAGTTGTTATGAAGACTGCTAACACAGATAAAATAGCTGATATTTCTTTATTTACCTGATAAATAAATAAATAATAAAAAATTTGGTAAGCGATATTAATTGTTCTTCTGTTCCTTACAGGAAGCCTGAATTTAAAAAGTTACAAGTATAAAAATCCTGGAACATTAACGTGACAACAGTACAAGCAAATAAAATTTCCAGTTTAACTTACTTTAATTTCCAGTGACTAAAATATACTGTAACAAGGAAAATTACAAATTTGGTACAAATTTGGGTAGATTTAATTTGTGGAGTGCCAAAGTTTATATTACATTACGTACCAATTATTGGAGTTTGGGTGTAATGGTAATAAGAGTAGTTATTGATTGAATTGTAACGAGTTTTCATAATTTTATTCATAAACCACAAGCGTGTTTAAAAATATCATTTACTTCGCCATAAATATTCATTATTGTTTGCTTAAAACGTTCAAATGTTGCAGTACATTTATCATTAAATAAATCTTATATTCTACAGTAACAAAGTTATATGCTAAATACTTATTTGTTAATATTTAAATTCGACTGCTCAGTCTGACAGTGTGCTTTACTGCAGTTTTTTTTTTTTTTTTCTTTACATAACTTTCAACTACGTTACTTTGTGTATTTCATATATAGTAATCATTGATTGCTTTACAAACTTTAAATAAAATTTAAATTAACTAAATTAATCACTAAACATCAAACAAAATATTTTATTAAATTTAAATCAGATTCTCTGAAACTCTTTATCTACATTTTACATAAACTCTTATTCATTTTTAAATTTAAAAGTGTCTTTTAAATGTCTTTAGTCTCTCATTAAAATTTATAAATGGATTATCTGTCACCTCGTTTTTTTAGCTCATACTCATGTCCTACGTTGATCCGTAGGTACTCTTCTGATGGAGTTTCCTGCACGTTCCCAGGTTGCACTTGTCGTCCTCCAGTTACTCGTCTCTCATGGTCCCATTTGGTTGATGTAGTATAGAGTGAGATGTTGCTCTGCACCAGCTGCTGTTGTTCTAGCAGACGCCTCTATTGTTCAGCATAGCGTTCCTCTACATGATGTAACCTCGTAGCTTGTCTTGACTGACGGACGTTTGTGTGTAGACATCGTAAAGTATGTTCTTTTAATCGTATTCGGAAACAGACTAAGAGTTACTGTTTGATACTTAAGACGAACATAGCGTCCATCCGCATTTACTGTTCAATTAACAAAATTTAAAACTTGCGTCGATAATGGACATAGCGTCCCGCCGCTACTGAAGACTGATTGAGAAGAAGTCTGGCTTCTTCCGTGCCCTATTTATATTCCAGCATCGTACAGCACCTGTTGGGACAGAATTATGCCTGTTTGAAATTGCTTGGTGGCGTCAATTCCCCCATTAATTTCCAATTTCGTATTTTCGCACATTTCTGCCAATGGCAAAGCCTAATCTGCACTAAAGGGTGCTCTAACGATGGGTGATTTAATTACACATGTTCAAGGTAATTACCATCGTAATCGAATAATCCATGTAATTACTACGCACTTAAAATCGCACTGAATTCGCACTGCGCGTCCTTTTCACACCGTTGTCTCACTACACATGCGTATTAATTTTATACATATTTAGGAGTCTTTGAATTTTTCTTACCATTTATGGTTTTCTTATAATTAAATAAAAACTATAATTTGAGAATTATTCAGGGTGAGATTGAAAACTTTCATGCTCGAACCGGCCTCACTCACACACATCATTTACTACTGTACACACTCTCGGCGACAATCGCGTGAACGTTCAGGTCAGTTCCTGTATGTCTACATGCCGTACTTTTAACATAAACTCAGCTTTCAATCTCATACCTGCTTATTTATTACATATTTATAAATTTAATTTAAATATTCATTTTATCTAATAAATGCACAGTACAGCATATGATTGTATTGTCGCAATACTTTTAACAAAATAAAGGATATTAAAATCAAGACCCTCAAAATTATTCTATGCTGACGCAAAACTATAGAAAATTTGAATAACCCTCTACTGAGGGGAGCTGTTAATTACGTCATATGTTTTTTAGTGATCTGATCTTTTTGTATTTCCTGTTGTACCTGTTCCTATTTCCTATTTGTTTTAACTTGTGTCTGTACATGCGTCTCCTTTTTGTGACGTCTCCCTTGTTAAGACAACACAAAAGTCGGGAACTAGTTCAATTCGTTACCAGTTAATTAAACTAGCTGCCGTTGTTAGTAAAACTTCCTTACCAAAAAATGACAACACAATTTTTACATAGGAAATAGACAAGGATTGCAAAAATGTATTCACTCCTTTGGTGTTAGCAAAACATCTCTTTATTACTATTCAAATCTCATGATTTACTTTTGTATCTGTATCTGTATCTGTATCATGACGTATCCTTTTTGTATCTGTATCTGTCTCCTTTTCATTTGTATCTGTCCGTATGTTACGTGTGTAGCTGTATCTGTAGCGAAATACAGTAAAAAGACTGATTTAGAATCTTGTATAAACGATATATTTTTATCGCTTTTGTGTTTTGCAGTATATTGTTTACACACCCAGTAAACTGCATCTAATATAGCTAGTAGTTTATAATTTATCAACTATGAGTGTAGGCCTACATCTTTTTTAAACTGACATCCAAGGAAGTAACGTTTGCAATTTACAAGACAATAACACAATTGTACTAAATTGTACATATTGAATTTTACATAGACAAATTTAATTCATATTGACTGGTGTAGCTTGATAGCGTTGCATACGTACATAAATAAGGTTTACAAACATAATATACATATGGAAACATACAGAACATACAAAGCTAAAAATATTAAACAATATGTCTTATGTCTTTTAATAAAAAGTAAATCACAATCGTTTTGTTATCACAACATTTATTTTAAAACTAAATTTCTTGCTTGCAAGCGTCAGCTTTATTTTATTGGTTCCACGTATTCACACAATGAAACAATGAAATACACTATTCTATCCAATCCATTTTTATTTTAAACTTTTTTTTAAAGCTTTTGGGAATTTGGGATATTCAATTAGTCGTTTAGTTTTTAATATTTAAATACAACTGAAACCGTAGATAGAAATATTTATTATTTACAGAATTTATGATAGAACTGTAGAGATACGAGTATATTGTCGGCGTTGGTTTTCTCGCAATAGATACTCTGTGATGTGTGTGTGTGTGTGTGTGTGTGTGTGTGTGTGTGTGTGTATATTCTTTATAAGTAACTCTAAGTTTCTTGCAGGATACTTATATTATAAAATTGTAATTACATCGGCAAGTAGATTGTATTATTTTTTATCTTCTTAATTTACCACGTTTAACTGACCGCATCTTCAGAGGTTTCAAAATGAATTAACATGTAATCGATTTGATTCGATTTAAATATTTTATATTGTTTTATATTGAAATCAAATCAAATCGATTATTTTTTAATTCATTTTGAAACCTTTGAAATTACTGATAAGTTAGTGAAACGTGGTCAGGTCAATTAAAACGATAAAAAATAATACAATTTACTTGCAGAAGTAATCAAAATTTTGCTGCGGCAGCACTACACACAGATAACATAACAACATCTAAATGCATCAAAATGCTTAAGGCACTTTTTCTGTGTTGTGACTTACCTCTCAAGTATTTCTATAATTAATATAATTCTGTAAAGGGAGGAGGTGTAAGTAAAGAAATTGTTGAATGCGTCAATCTGTGAGCAGAGTCGGTTGCGACCCGTTTATTTCAAAAACATTACGAGCCTCTAAAATTTTACTTAATTAAGTGCCAGTCAGCAACGGTCAGTACTGAGCTAATTTCTTTTTGAAAAACTGAATATAGAAAATGTTAAATGCTAAATATGGGGGTGTCGCATAAATCGATGCTAGTTTACAAAATGGTGTACAGCGTACACGCTGTGATCTATTTATAAATTTCTAACACTTTTATCTATTGCAAAAGTTTATAAAATTGTTTCTGACACTTATGACGAGTAACTAGTTTGTCTCGCTTTTGCTTCGTGATTATGCAGCAACTAGCACCGTAAGTTATTAGGTAAAAATGTTACTTGGCAATCCAGGTAAATCCTTCTGCAACCTGCTGTATCTGGTCGCTAAGGCTGCGTGTTCCTCCGTACCTGGTCTGAACCACTGCTATGTCTGTGCTGGAAGATCGTGTAAAACTGTACGAAGTTCGTGTTCTTGTGTCTTCTGTCCGGAACGTTGAACCAAGTTTCGAGCTGAAAGTTTTCACATCTTTAATACACTTTTTTACCCACATCGTTCGACTAACACGCACGCATGCATTCATACAGTGCGTGTTACAGTTTACAATATTACAAAATAGCATTACAAGGCTATGACTTTAAATTACATATATAACGAGTACTGACACTCAACCTTACATATCTTAGGTCTTTTCATCAAGTTGACTGACTGAAATTTAAATTTAGGCGAGGCTGACCTTTACAGAAAAGATACATCTTGGTTGGTTACGGATAACAATCTTTTTACATCTATTACAAGTTTTCTTTTTTGTTACAAACGTAATACACAAAATTATTAGCTACTAGCATTGATTTACGATAGCTCGAAAACAATTATAGTTACCTTGGTTATTGAGGCTCCCATACTTGACGAAAGTCCGGCGACGGGCCGCTCTGCTCACAGCGTTTGATGGGAGACTGACGAGATTTAACAAAGCATGCGATAGGGTTGGTAAAGGGTAGGGCGTGACGTCGGTGCGTCGGGCAAGGTACAATTCGCCGATTGTTGCATTCGGCAGAAGACGAATGATTGCAACAATTTTATTTGACTGTATGCACGTGTATTGTATGAAGCTATTGTTGATGTTTTTTTATTTAATGTTGTCTAGCCTACTTCATGAGTAGGCTAAAACCCACAGAGAGTTGTGAGCTTAAAGAGGAAGAAGAAGAAGACATTCTACTTCATAAGGTTTGGTAGGCATAGTTTTGTATATTTTATTCATATATAATGTAGTCTATATGGGTGTCTAGGCCTATATGCTACGCTAACTAACATCAAGGTGAGAGAAATTAAATGGAACCTTTTACGTATTGTTACGTTACGTTACACTGGGCCCAAACGAACGTAACACAAAATACATTAAAAATAGTCGTAATATCTAACTTAAATACAAGGGGGGGGGTGCGTTAGAAAACAGTCAGTACCACTAACTAGTGAGAAGGTCAACGTGAATTTATTTATTACACAACGAAAATCAACCTCTTACTTTTATAAATTATGAGTCAGCCAGCGGAGCAAAAATCAATTACTGAATAAATTAAATACTGGATAAATCGATTACTAAAAATCAATTACTGAATAAATCAATTGCTGTATAAATCCATAACTACATAAATCAATAACTGCATAAATCAATACTAGTTTACAATATTGTTGCGCGTAGCGCACAAGCTATAATCTGTTCATGAAATTTTAACACCTTCGTATATTACAAAGTTCTTATAAAAGATATGTTCGCATCACACAGAGTAAGGAATTTAGTTCATTTACTTTTCAATTAGCAATCTGGCAGACTGGAAGCTCCTGCTGCATGGTAATTAATTATTAATATTGTTACTTGGAAATCGGAGATGTGTCCTCTCGCAGCCTGCTGTCGCCGGTCATGCCGTGCGTGAACCCGTTGTGGGCACGTGTTTCTCCGCTGGTCCCACTGAGTGCTGTCGTGTATATTCTCAAAGGTAGGCCGATGAAATACTGTAGCGAGTCAATATTCTCTGGTATACGTGGAACCGGTCGTGGAACCAAGCTTTATGCTGAAAGTTTCAGAATCTTTAGTACAGGCTAACAGTTACTGCACGCGCACCTTCACTCTCATAATGCACGATCGCAATTTACAAGATCATAGTTACAACAATTACAAAATCACAGCTTCAATTCTATAATAAGTGACTGACATTAAACACTAAACGTCTTACTTTTTCTTTTTTAACTGATTGACTGAAAATAGTTTAACTCAAGAGGCTAACTGCTACAGACAAGTTAGGCCTACATCATGGTTGCTTACAACGAGTTACAGTGTTTTACATATGATACATGCTTTTCTTTTACAAGCGTCACTGACGAATATAATTCGTCACTAGCATTGGCTTATGGTGGCCAAGAATTCATAATTACCTTGGTAGACGCAGCTGCCAACGAAAAGTACCCATTGAGGCGACCGCTGGTGACTGATCACGGTCCGTTCAGGTGGTCGACTGAAATCAGCTCGCCGGGCGAACGGCGAAACGAGTTCGTTAGAAAGGAAGGGGCCGTGACGTCAGGGAAGCACTGACCGATGCACGGATAATTATCTGTCGCGCCACTATTTAAACTTATTTTTATTTAAATTAATGTTAACCATTGCTGCATTCGGCAGGGATGCCGAATAACTGCAACAATATTTACTTGTACCGATTATGACACGTTACTCCCTTCTTTAGTAAATGATGTTAGTTAACAGGTAACATTTCTTGAGTTTGCTTTGGCAGTTTGCTACAGAGTAAAAACACATTTTTAAAAATCAATTTTTCAACATAAAAGTCGAAGAAAAGAAGTAATTCGGTAGGCCCTCTCTTGGAATAGAAAGATTTTTCTTACGTAGGACTACGGGTCATTTAACCTATATAGGTATGCAATTAAAGTGCAGTTAAATTATAATTTTAAAAAATTAAATTTAATTCGTGTAATATAATTTAATAAAGAAATGAAAAATTAATAAAGTTTATAAATACTAAAAGAGTTACGTGAGGTTGTACATCGAGCCTTCTTTTGTACTCTTTGTTATTGAATAAGGCAACGAAAAGGTCTGTACAATAAAAATCGCACACCGGAAAATTAAGACCATAAACTTTGTCTTACAAGTTAGGTTTATATTCGACGCGGTCCATACCGGGTGAAACCTTCAAACACAAAATAGACACCGGCCGACCGGCCGCAGAAGCCTACGTAAGAATATCCGGTGTTGATTTCTCTGGTGCTTAAGTGCTCCATTCCACTGATGATCGCTACTTACAACAGTCGAAATAATATAACTTATATCATCTAACAATTTCTGTATTTAAACGACTTTATTGCTACAGTTTCGTGATTTTTTTATTAGATTTATACAACTGTATAAATGTATGGTTTCAAAATGTGTTTAAACAATCATCTTTCTTAGTAAACTAATTATAACATTTGAATGTTCTAGCGAGAATGTTGTACATTTTGTTATACGTAGTAACACCATTCTGTATGTTAGTTTATATTGAATAATAAATACAAAATAATTTAATTTACATTATTAAAAAAGTTTATACCTAATGCCACGTAGGTATAAACTAAGAAAAAATGAAAAATGCGCTGGTCTCTGTGATCCGACACTAAAAGCAGATTTCTAGCTACAGCGATGCATCCCTAATACACGGTAATGAAGATGGATGAACTTGACAGAATATTGAATGTGTTTTAGAATGCTTATTTGTATTATTTGTATACCGAAAATGGAAGTTTTGTGTAAGCTATTATTTAAAAGTTTTAGTGAGGACGAATATTTTGTTTCCAGGATACACAAATCGAACTTGAGTTTGTTAATACGTTCATAATTCTTAAGTTGTCAAAAAAAAATGAATATTTTTGTTTTAAATTTTTAACTGACAGTGAAGAGTTTAAAAACGATGAGTCTGTTGAACGTCCATAAAACACATGATTATTTTCATACTTTTTTGTGACTCTGTGTGTGCGTGTGTAAAGACCGCGCGCGTGCGTGCACGCGTGTTTGTAAAGTATAATTTTTATTTAAAATATTTACATTTCTATTGACGTCGATTCTACAACGTGTTTAGTAGATGAAAATTTTACGTATTATGTGTACCGATTCTCTCACTAAAAGGAGAGAAATTTTCAAGTATTTTTAACGGGACGTCTTACGGAAAACACACTATTATTATATGGCGTAAAACAGACTACAGGTACATACAGATTTCTAATAACAATGATATTAATTCAGGTACGATTGTCGGTTGTTTAGAAGTGTTGAAGAGTTATGTGGCAACGGTGATACGTATTCGGAGCAGACAATTTCTTACTGGAGTACCGTATAATTGAAATCACGTTTATGATCAGCTTCGCCGATTGCGGTCAGACATTTCAAGAATGAGCTTTCTCCTATCTCTGAGACACGTAAACGTATTACAAAACTAAATGATGAGGAATGAGAGTTGCTCATGAATGCACAGCATGAACGCCAGCACAAATTGGATTGCGTTAGCGTCAAATGAATAGCGACTGGTAGACACTTACGTCTATTATAATGTATTTCTAAGGTATGTCTTTAAAAGCTTTTGTTATCCAACAAACTACGCTGTATTTTTTTTTTTGTTATCACGATGTATTTTTCACTGTTACATATGCATTAAAAACTTATACACCCATGCACAAATATAATCCAAAAATTATAATTTATAATATCATTATGTAAGATATCAATTACGATATTGGTAAATGGAAGGAGTACAGAAAATCAGTTTCCATAGCCTCAAATGAAGAAGAACAAACTGTGGAATTTAAAGGATTGTTGAATTGTAAACAAAATAAGTAAAAATGTAATTACATTTTTTTATAAAAGAGAGATGTGCGCTATTTATATTACGTTAGCGTTGTAATGACGGTCAGACAACAATGGTTGCAAGGTCGTCTGAACGTCACAGTTTCAAGTGTACTAGCTGTTTCTGTACCTTCTAGAGACCAGACAGTATTATTCTACCTGCACCTGAGAGCATTCGCTACACAATATTGCCACGTCTACTACATATAACCAAGTAACACCGCACCGACGTACTTCAGTTATTGGTAGCAATGCCTACTGCTCCAGCCTGAAGGCTCAACCTTAAGTGATTTCTTTAGTATTTTCATTCATTACCGGTGTTGATTCTTCATTTATTTATTATTATACAATTAAATTATTGTACACAAATTTAATTGAATTCTTGAGAAATTCTAATTTAACTGTACTAAAATTGTATTATATACATATATAGGTTAAATGGCTCATAGGGCTACGTAAGAAAAATCGTTCTATTCCAAGATAGGGAATTACTTCTTTTTTTAGAATTTTATGTTGAAAAATGTATTAAAATAATTCTGTTGTAAGCTGCCAAAGCAAACTCAAGAGAGGTTACCTGTTAACGAATATCGGTTACAAAAGAATGTCATAATCGGTGCAAGTAAATTACTGTAACACATAATTTTTCAGATAAAATGAAAGTTACATTAAATTTTTCACTAAAAATGAATGTTACATTCAACATCTTACATAAAATGAATTTTCCATTTAATTTTCATTTTATTTCCTGGGCACACCATACGGCTATCGGAGATCAACTAACGATCATCGTGTCACCGGACTCCAGTTACGGAGTCCAGCCTTCTTCAGTCTACGTACAATGGAAGTCCACATTTTAGTAAGTCATTCAAATCACAAACTTTAAATATAATTTTATAAATTAAAAACTGTACAAATGGACTATTTAAATATAATTAATTTAGCTAATTCATGTTTGTCAACACAGTAATTTGCCAAATCTATCAGAAGTGAAAATTTTAAATTTTCAGCCATTGTTTAAGTAGTTAATTATACATACATAAAATTAATTATTAGCACACAGACACACACATATATATATATATTTGTATGTAAATATGTATGTAAAGTAGGTAAATTATATAAAACAGGCATTACTAATATTAACTGATGATAGGTATCATCACAACTCATAATTTTAAATAAAGCTAAATATCTTGCGGAATATGTTGGACGCATTCAAAACGGCATCGTGATATCAGTGGCAATAGTACTGTTGAGTACCATCTGAAGAAATATTAAAGGAAAATATTTCCCCTCTTGTTAAAAGAAAAAAAGCGTTTCAAGACTTCATATAGTTAATAAACTCCCAATGCATTAATCCGATCAACTCGATTTCGAGGGAACGGAACTAGTGACGTGTAATGCTTTTTATTAAAACTTCGTTTAAAAATTGTATATTTTCAGCAACAAAAAGAGAGTTCACCCTACTTCATACCCATCACAGCTGATGCTTTCTGGAAACGTTCTCTGCAATGCTAAAATTAAATTAAACATCCAACTGTACTGTATTTGATTCGGGTAAAGTTTTACGGTTTGGTGTGATAAAGTGATTAGAGTGCACCTTTGCGCACCGTCAGTTTCTGTTTTTAAATTAACGCCAAGCAGTAGATATGAATTTCTTGTTAGTAGAGAGAGAGAGAGAGAGAGAGAGAGAGAGAGAGAGAGAGAGAGAGAGAGAGAGAGAGAGAGAGAGAGAGAGAGAGAGAGACTGACAGACAGGTAGATAGACAGACTCTGTGTGTGGGTAAATCACCGACCGTACAGTTACATATGTAACGTTATCATGAATGACAAAGTGTACAATCGTAGTAACCACGGGCTAGGACGATTGCAAGTACCGTTACTTTATGGCAAAATTTTCCCTTTACATATTACTGCTTACCATTGTTTGCTGCTTAGATGGAAATGAGAACTTATAGAGCATGTTACTAGCGCCGATATAACGCTGTAAGCAACAAAATCCAAAAATATGTAAGCAGGAGTGTCTGTATTTATTTGGTTTCTGGAATTATATGTATATCCTATGTTAAGTGCAGTGACATATCGTAGTAATATGAATAGGCGTGCACAGTTCAGAATACTCTAAACATAAATCCTTTGTTTTGCTTATAAAAACTAAGGCCACGTTTCTACGGTTTCTGACACATGTTTAATTGGCAATAAACTGTAAAGTAGCACAAATCCCTTTTGTGCAGTTTGACAAATGCAACGAATGTATATGATAGTTCCAAGATTTCCGCAATATGAAGTTTAGCCAAGTTTCATACAATACATCAATTTTTTTAACCAAATCCTTCAACATATGTTTACGTTTTGTGTATGTAGGTTATGTGTGTGTACATATACGGCGTTGTCAGTGACATAGTTGATGACGTCATCAAGGTTTCTAATTGCTGACATAAGTGTAGCGATTGCTGACTCATTAAAAACCAACACTATAGGTGAATGTTTTTCCCCTAATTGTTGTCGCTTTTTATTGACAAACTTTATTCCAAATTTTACTTTACAGTGTAATCTAATTCTTCCACATATGTTTACGTTTTTGTGTATGTATACGTGTGTACAGACATTCGTCAGCAAAAGCAGCTGTTACAGTCATTACCAAACGGACTTTGCAGCAGTACACCCAAATATTTCCCTCCAGACAGTCAGTGCATTACGCGAACAACGGCGTTGTCAGTGACACAGTTGATGACGTCATCAAGGTTTCTAATTGCTGGCATAAGTGTAGCGATTGCTGACTCATTAAAAACCAACACTATAGGTGAATGTTTTTCCCCTAATTGTTGTCGCTTTTTATTGACAAACTTTATTCAAAATTTTACTTTACAGTGTAATCTATTTCATCTGGTTTAATTAAAAGTGTATAAACACATAACGAGCAGCATTAAATATACGAACATACAAAACATCAGACACCCACATAAATTAACTATCTATAATTAAATTCTATTCATAAATGCATTTGAAATAATCAAGGTATGTTTAATAAATAAAGTTAATAATAAATAAAAAGGAATCCAATATCTTAACAGAAGAAGCGAAGCGAGTTCCCAGTTGTAACTTGACCGTTTTCCATTTGCCTATCTGTTTATATTTCTATCTACCAGTTTGGTGGTATGACTCACGATAACTTTTGGACGCATAAACCAATTTTCATGATACTTGGAAATCGTGCCCATACTCTTATCCTACAGAACCTATAGGTTTTGAAATTTATCCCTACAAAAATATGAGGACTAGAGCCAAAAATGTGAGGCGACCAAATTTTAACGAAATCGCAAAAATTATGTGGCAAAAATCAAGTTAAAAGGAATTTTAACTAAAATTGAATGTACTTTTAATTTTTAGAAATTTAAAAATTTTGTGCGGCCAGGGTTCTAAAAGTTTAACAATATTGCAGATTACAAGTGTGATATTATTTCAAAGAGATATTTAGCCAAAATCTAAATGTAGCATACAGTTTTAGAAATTTCAAAATGTGTTGACCTATAAAAAGCTAAAAGTAGAATTTAAAATTTGAAAAAATTGTAAAAATCTGGCCGGTTTAGAACATTTTTAGAATTTATTGTATGATTGCTCAACAATTGTTTTTTACTAAGGGTAATCGTAATTTCCGTAATTTTTTCTGATAACTGATATATTATCTCAAATTATTCCAAAATTGATCCAATGTACTTCGCTCATAATTGTGAGCGAGTTCTCCATCTCACGGTGCATATTAGTTGTATCACAATAAACAAAAGTTTTTAGGTTTCCTGTGTTTTATTTTGTCACCCGCTTTCTAAATATAAACATCTGCTACATTCAAAATTAAATTAGATTAATTTCAACTAAGATTAAAATTATAGATTTAAACTTTTTAAGTAGCTTATGAGTGTAATATGTATCTTCAGATTGTGTAGATAAATTTAAGGAAACTAAAATATTATATTAAGTCACTTTGTTTATTTTAACATATAATGGAATTAACAAATTTGGTAACACTTCTTAGATTAACCATGGGGGTGCGGAACTCATGTTTACCTGAATGATGACATAGAGACCCCAGTTACGGCCTTCTTATTGTGCACTCTGAAAGTGTTTTCTCCTTTATTTGACAGCTAAATTCTGAGAAGTAAGTCTTTTACTTATTAACATCTCACGTAACTATTTATCTATCCGACTTTGTGTGACTGGTGGTACTGCATAGTGTTTAAGCTATTTTTAATTTCTTTGTTTCTCAAAATTAGCTACCTGAAAACAGCACCCAATTGCTAGTCTGAAAGTACGATTGAGCATGTTGATCAGTACTAGACAAATTAATTTTTAAACTCTTTGTAAACTTTCCGTGAAAGGGATACATTTTTGTACACTAGATTTACGCTCTGAAAAAAATTATGCACGACGATACGAGCAGATGGAATGGATTTTAGCTGTCCCATTACATTCTGACGAAATCCCGCTGATTATCTCAGCACACACCTTCGTTGATTTGTCACGAGTCTCGAGTCTGCTCGTACTGAGATACATGATCCGTTGGTGTATGTGTGTGTGTGTACATGCGCGCCCGTGCGATGTTTAGAAAGCAAAAATAATAATCCTTCATATACGTATAATTGCAATTATATAACATACAATCATTTTCTCAGTGTCGTTTTTATGTTAAACACATCTGCCTGTAAACCACTCAGACCTCCTGCGAAACCAGATTAAAATAATCCTGCACCATTTTATCATTTGCATCACGTATGAATGTACGTATGTCAGTAGAAAGAAATTATATAACGTTTCAAAGATGAAAAGAAACTTATACTTTCTATTATATGTATCTTTCTGTATTTGTTAAGTAGAGTGTGAGGTAATTTATTGCATAAAAAGTTTTATTTTTAATCAAATCTATTATTCCAAGGCGATTCAAGAAAGATATTTTGAAGAGAATAATTTTTTGAGAGAATTCAGATAGGCCTGCAGGGAAAAGAAAAAATTCCTTTTTTTTCTAATTTAATCTTTAAGAGAAATCAGGTTTCACGCTTGAACTGGAGTTTTTGACATTCTTACACGTATTGTTTTAATATTTTGAAAAAAGTAAGCCCAGATGAAAACAAAAAACATACACTTCTCCTCTATAATTATAGACGATTTTGTTTCAAGATTTAGGAGGGGGTAGAAATTCTTTTGTTTTCTCCATCGTAATCCGTCCTTTTTCTGGACCGTTCCGTGAAAAACAGATTGTCGTATTTCGTTACTATTCTAACACAGCGTCTTATATAAACATTATTATTAGTATAAAATTAAAAAAACGTTACCGGAAATAAATTTGTGTTTCAATATAAATGCCAACAGACATAAAGGAACTATTACTTTAGTGCTTGCGTTAATTTATATAATCTAATTCGGTAGTCGAAGTCCTGAATTCACGAACTCATGAAATATGTTACCGGATTTCAGTAACTATTTGTATCTGTACAAAGTGCGTATATCGCAATTTTGATATATCAACAAGTATGTGTGTGTGTGTGTGTGTGTGTGAGCAGATTACGGTTGGATTATAAATCTAGTAACCAAGCTGTTTCAACCTGTTCACTGTTCAACACGTTCCATACGTGGATAATATAGTTCGTTTCCTGATGAGAAGAGCTTTACATGGTTGGGTTACAAATTGAATGAAACGTGTCTAGAATCACTGCACAACCATAGTCGCAGTTAGTAAATCTTGCACGTGCTCCGACTGCAATACCAGTGGTAAACTCTTAAGCCTCTCTTAAACCTCAAGCAAGTTCATCCTTTTTAACCTTGATGAGTATGTAAAAAAAAACAACAATATTAAATATTATCTTATTGTAATGAACCCATTGTCATATTCACCAGTGCATTTACGGTAGCGTGTGAGTCGTGTCATAGAGACAAAAATATGAGAATGGATGAAATACTTTTTGTTCTGTATATAATATAATAGAAGTGATAGAACTTCTTATTAGTGCACTATTTTGTATCATATTTAATGCTTTTATATTTATATATTTCTGATTGTTTACTAAAGCTGATTTGAAATCTACAATCACGTCTACTTTTTTAACATTGAAAATGTTTATAAGGACGTGTCGCACATTTGCGGCCGATCGCTGGTGCGTGATCGAAAATGGGTACCGGTGAGTTTCCATAGAAACTACTTCTTTGTTGTCAATAACGTAGTACACATATAAAACTTCGCTTATGAGTGCGACTACATTTAACTTATAATCTGTACATCGGTAAATGAAGAATGACTTCATTGATTGGTGAATGAACATAAATATATATATTTTTTAGATTTATTGAAGCATTTTCAAGCCCTCCTCTGTGCATTGCATTTGTGCAATGCCTGTAAATTTTTTTGTAGAAATTTGTTAAGATCATTTCCGTTTGCACCTATTTTACCTGTTGAATTAGTGAAAGTATTTTGTTTTTGTTTAGCTATATCCACTCACTTATATAACATACTGGTGAGGAAAGGCATATCATCAGTTACATCCCATCCCGACGACTATGGTCTGGCTGTCCTATTCCGGGACTCGTCTCTTCCTCGCTTACCGGCGTCCTTTTTCCACACTGCTTCCATATATATATTAAGGTCACTGTGAAAGTATATAAGGATGTTAGGGCCCATCGGCTGACATTCGGTTAATGTGTTCTAAACCACCCCCCTGGTGTATTGTTTAGTTATCGCATTTAAATATTGGATTCCTACTCTTCCCTGATTTCTTCGTTTCTTCGCTACTTAGGAGGAAGCAGATCTGGATACTTCTCAAAACTTCATTTCAAGGTGTTTCATTGGCAAAAGGAAATTTGGGAACAGCTAATGCTTTTTAAAACTTTATGTGGTTCTTAGTGTCATTTCTCACTTTACTGACTTGTAATGAAAGGAATCTTCCCTACATAACTTATTGTTAAGAACAGAAATTAGTATTGTCTCATTACACTGTTAATATTTTGTTAAAAATAATATGGATGTTAAGAACGTATAATGGCAATGAAATCATGTTTATATGTTAGAAGAAGATAAAAAGCAATGGATGCATGTATTCATTGAGGGCAATAATTTTGTTATGACAAAAAATAACAAATTTATTTTAGTTAATTGAAATTGAAACATGAATATGTAAATATAAATTAGAGTGAAAATGTATGCGTATGCATGCAAATGCTAAGTATTAACATAAGTTTCAAATATCAAAGTTAACTGTGAATCAAGAGCGTAAGTATATAGACATTCACATCCCAGACAAAGTGTATATTTTTATATATTTACAAATAATGTAGGTTACATTGTACGTACTTTTAGTATAGTGTTAAAACTTTAGTAATAAGCTTCCTTTCTCTCGTTATAATCTGGAAATAAGTTCAAATATCCACTGATTAAAACGTTAAGTACCTATACTTCAGGTATAATTACGTTAATGCGTATGGGAAGAGCAAATGTAACTGTGCACAAAAAAGTATGGAAAATGCCTAAGTGTTTTGGATAAAAAGCGGGGATGATATTGATATAGTAAAAGAGATAGAACTTAGTTCTTATGATATATACAGAAACATCTTTCCTGTAGACAACTGATTAGAATCAACGTAGGAACTAACCAGAATGTTAACTCATAGCAAACGCAATAAGCAAATTAATGACTAAAGTGATATAATCAAAAATAAGTGGCATTCAACCGTAAATTTTAACAAATACCTAAAACCTGTTCCAGGCAAAATTAAAAAATTTCGTTATCAATATTCTTAAAAATATGTGCAAAGATGAAATACGCTTAACAGAAATTTGGAAACATGTAGAAACACAAATATTTTAAGACTGTGTAACGCAACAGCGCTGGAACATACTTGTATACTAATAAAACTTGTATGCTAATAATTGCATGAACGCACAATGGAAAATTAACATTAATGAGTAAAGTTCTTAAATGTTTCGTTTTATATGTCAATGAAATGGAGCGTCATATTATACTTTGGTAAGCTACTAACTTAATCTACTTGTCTTGCTAAAACACCTGCGTTATTTTATTCAAATTCCAAATGCTTTATTTTATATGAGAGAATAAAAATAAATTGTTTTACATAATATCGTAATTATTTTATAGTAACTTGTCTGACAATTCTTTCTAAGCACTATCATATGGAGATTTATTGATATTAATGATTATTGCAACCAAACATTCTTATTAACGGACTTTTCCAAACTATGCTTTGTTTTAAGTACAATTATTACGTAATTCTAAATAAGGTATACATTACATTTTGTTTTAAAAGCGAGGTATGAGGTAAAAATTAGTGGTGTATACTTAAGTTAAGCCGGGATGTGCAGTTGATGATAAAATTAAAAAAAAATAGTTTAATATAAAAATTTAGTAATTTTTGTTTAAAACGTATTAATAATTTAGAAAAAAAATCCGTATACAAAAAATTTCTTAGTTTCAACAATACTGTTTTTTTGCCGTTCAGTTCAATAAATTAGCATCTGTTAGATTACGTATTCTGTAAAATTCTTAAAATCCATGTAGTACATTTTGAATTACTACAGATTTTATAAATTTTCCTGTCTTGAGTAGTTAAATTATCTGGAATCTTCAGGTATGCATAAATTTGCAGAAAAATTGTAACGAAAAGATGACCGTTTTTTGTTTTGATACAATTTATAGAACCCGAGGTATTAATAAAATTCTGGAATAAGATAAATAAAAGAAACAATTGGAAAAAGCAAAATATACACGGGTTTTAGCTATGGAGAAGCAAAATAAACACGGGAGAAGATTGCAGTGGAATCTCTTCAATAAAACACTAAATTCATGAAATGATATGAAATTCCCCCCGTTTCCTCTTTTGAGTAGTTTTTCTCTTCTCAGAGATATTGTCTTCATGATTTGCTATTAAAAGTAAATCATTTATGAAAATGATTCTTTCCTTCTCGAAGTTATATTTAATTTTTACCTTTTCTAGTATCGAAATATTTATGTAAGCGTATTCCTCTATTAGTGTAGGCATATATTTTTCCTTCTGTGATTTCCCATAACTTATGACTGTTAATAATGTCAAAACCTTTTCTAAGTCGAGAAAAGTAAGAAGAACTATTCATAATTCCTGGCTTCACGACCACGAAGACATGAATGATACTTGGCGTATAATGGATGAACGGAAACGGAACCAGGCGAAACTCCGATGCTCTTTAAGTAACTGGGACATATTTGGCTAAAAAATAATATCTACACAGAAAGTCCCACCTTCCCACATACAGGCTGAGTAGGTAGTTAATAACCAACTGTTGTAAATGTTACATTATTGGAGTACCCAACAAAACTTTGGATCTTGGATGGATTTACATTTAAATAAACTTTGTGTAAGTATCTAACGATTCTAGTTGACAACGTACATTTTATCATGCCTCCAGAATAATCTTACTGTTAAGTTAACGTACTTTAAAAAATTATTATTCACTTGGAAAATGTATCATTAGATTTATGTGTTCACTTTCTCTTGTAGGAACAAAAATTTAGTAAATTATTTTTATTGTCGTTTTTGTTTTTGTATGTATAAAAGTCTGATATGCTCCTATAATAAACGGTAACAAACGGCATGACGTGTACATTTATGTACGTTCAAACATGTCTGTTATGTACACTTCCAAGTCAAGTATAAATATGGCGTTCGTGACAACTTACAGGCGTCAATTTTTGTGTCTTTAGTATTGCGTATAGTTGTATTAGACGTATAAGTGTGTATCGTTCCTTTACACTCAAGGAGAAATCGCTAATATCTGTTCAAAAATATATCACGTGTACTATCATAATTCCTTCAAAACAAAAGATAACACAGAACAAAGAGTAAGACAATTTTTAATATTAATTCGATACTGCGTTGCACAATTTTTCCTTTAATTTTTGAAGTCGCTCGGTAACAAGAGCAAGAAGAGCGTTTATTGAGTTTATAAAATCTACGGAGTAAGCGAGAAGACGAAATACTCGTTATTAACAGTTTCAGGAAAGAAATTTTATTAAATTACCGTGTGTGTTGTTTCGTTACCGGTTCTGACTATTAACTGGGTTGTTAGTGTTGCATTCTCACAAAGTAATTGCGTGCTTCTCAGTCTAATGAAGCGGCAAACCTATGTGCACCTATATAACACATTTCCAGCACTTCTTTACCTAATGGGATTAACCATTAACGATTACTTCCGTTGGAAAATAAAGAAGTACAGACTGTGCATATATGTTTCGTTTTTTCTTACGGGTTTCTCTTCACGAAGAAGAACGATTTTGTTATGTAATATTAATGCCATTGTTTCTTTCTTATACCATATTTACTTTTCCTTCTTCAAGTAGATCGACGTTTGTTTTAATGCTATTCAAAAGTTTGAATTTTTTCTTGACTGAGAATAATTATTACTTATTTATGCGTGTGTAACATTGTTTTTTTATTGTTGCCTTATATAGTCTTCACATCCTTGAATAATGTCTAATTTTAATTTATAAAAGTCGTGTGAGAAAATAACCTACATTGTTTGTTCAAAATTATATAAAATACTTATTTAAATATTATTTACCATTAATGCCAAATATTTGGAACGGGAAGACCGTTCTGTATTCCGTAGTTTAACTATTTGAATCCAAGCCAGCTAACGGATCCAGACACTCAGCAGGATATACACAGCTTGCCTACGCCCGATTATGGCGTACTACATTATGTATTGTATAATACCATATTCAAAATACCATGAATGCAGGCACTCGAGCCTCCATCCAATCCACCGCAGCCTCCTTAAACTGCCCCACCAGAAACACGAAACAGCTCACTTTCCTCGTAAATCGCCTGCTGGCTCTTCCCAACACGCCTAACAAACAACGCAGATGAACATCACAACTGTCTACATTAAATAGGCCTAACCACACATCCGTATGTACCACACAAACCCACCCGACACTCTCTCCCCTCACTTGAGTCTACCGCCGCACCGTCTACTGTACCGTTGACTCCATTTTTTAATTTAGACGCGACCCTCCACCATTAGCGTCATGCGCTACGCGTACTGTCCGTTGCACTCTCTAGTTTGGTACAAACCCATTCTACTCTACACCATACCCAATCTGGGTGTTCTACAAGAAACACACACAACAACACACTTATACTCTCTATACCAGGTGCCTCCACCAGCTGGCCCGCACTGGCGTGCGTCTCCACAATCTTCTCCCAAACCGGCTGAAGTCTCCAGAACAGTGAGAGACCCTATTGGACAAGCCTCAAACATCGCAAAACAATATTACCCGTCATCTTACGCTTGAGATTCAAGTTTAATGGAAAACACGATCAATTGATTATGAAAAGCTTTTTATTATGAACAGTAGCCCTACGTGGAAACTGAATATTCTTTAAACCTATAGCCTATCTATGCGTACAACAACATGGTGGATTATTACAATTTTAAAATGTGTCATACTGTGACGATTTAAATAAAAGAAATAATCTAGAAAAAAAAAATTTTAAAAATTAAGGTTGCGAGGTCTTAAGCTATTTAAATCTCACTGTTTTAATATAAGATACCTGTATGTACTCAGTTATAAGTTATAACTTAATCAGTTATAATTAATTAGTTATAAGATACTTAAATAAAAAGATAAATTGTAAAGCGTTATTAATATCGTATTTAACCCTTTGCTTGTAAGCAGGCGCTTTCCTGTTGATTCCAGACTCGACATGCTTTCAGAGTCTTGTGTGAGTAAGAATAAGATAAAAAAAACTAATGTTAATAATAATAAAATCTGAAGACATAAATAGTTGCTAAAACAACTGATTTAAATTATGTATATTTGTTTAGGGATAGTTTAAATAAATAAAAAAGTTAACTTAAATATAGTTAGGAACTATATTCTCGCGCGGAAGTTGTCCCACTAACTTTTGTCCAGTACCTGGCGAAGGGAGCGTAAATTCTCTCTCTTGCAAGCGCGACTCCGTACAGTGTAGACGTAAGAGCTATGCTCTTCAAATATGTGTATCATATTTGGTTTCATCTTCAGAAAGTGTACCAGATGTAGTTTGTTTAAAGCATCTGGATGTATTAATTAATGTAGTCATGTGAATAGACAATAAGTTTAAAGTTATGTAAAACAAAAAGTATTGAAACGTAACAAAAAGTGTAACACAAGATGACTACGTACTTCAACGAATAACAACTATTCCAAAGTAATTCCCGGAGATGTGAACTAGCAGAAGCCACAAACTCTACTGCACGTGACAGAATATGCAGATCAGGACATCCGAGAATCTACATGATCATCGTAGATAACTACATGACCTATTGTTCTCCCTGCTAACTTTTGGAGCCCTTTACAGAGAAAAGCCAGACCGAGATGACGACGTAGCTGTTCCTGTTTCCCAAGACTGATACCCCAGGAGGAGTCTTCTGCATACCAATTAAAAGGTGACTCGATAGCCTGTCTATCGAGGGTTAATAATATTTGTTACACAACACATCTTGAAAGAGACTTTTCAGAAATGATTAACTTTGTAAAGACTTATAAATTAAATCTAATGTTTATAAGATTATATCTTATTAATTAATATTTCATGTAACTATTCTAACTTCATACGTTGTAACAGTTTATATGTTAATGTAGAGTAATATAACTCAAGCAATAATAACATTCTTAAATGTTGAATTAAAAGAAAGTCTTGCAAGCTAATATCATGAAAAGAGTATAATTAAAAGTTTTAATACAGAAAGTTCACCCGGATCCGAGGTATAACTATATATAGAATCTAGTTTGATGCCAAAGTTTAAAGAAACCTTTCGATAATTTAATAATTGAGTTAGTAATGTCATGGCACCAGTCAGTATATGTTTTTCTTAAATGTTGAATAAAGAGAAGTCTTCTTGTTACACACATATGAGGAGTGCTTAAATCAATTGTATACCTTGCCATTGTTTCCTTACACAACGTAAACAATTACACAGCTAGTAAGTAATATGTTATTTTAATTATTTGTGATCAATTCTGTTACAACGTAGGCAGCCCTTCTAATTAACGGAGTTTAATTACGAAGGGTTCCCTGGATTTGTAACGCGGCGAAAAGCTAGTAACAAAAGTGCGCCACTCTGCTGAATTGTAAAAAAAATAAAAGGGTAATTGTTTACAGAGTGTCATAAAAGTGCATTCACTCTGCTAATTTATGTAAAGGGTTGTTAAGCATCGTGACGTAAACAAAAGTGCGTTACTCTGCTTACTTTACTTGTAAAAAAAATATAAAGGAAACAAAGGAAAGTGTTTTAATTGTGTATATATGTGTCACAAACAAATTGCATTCACTATTTATGGGTGGATAAACATAAATAGTATGATTAATAACTAAATGTTTAATATTGATATATGCACTCAGAAAATTACTTTAATAAATGTAATGTTCAAAACATATTTAATACTCTATTAAATAACGTAATATGTATTAATACGTAGATGGTAGTATGTATAAGTAAAATGTCATTAGCGTCATACAATGCAAAATGCTATATGCAGGTTCCTACCGGCACAACCTGAATAATTCGATGTAAGTACTTGCATACATGAATTATGACCAAGCATAACAATTTTGGTCAACCGAACAATCTGTAACAGGTTTGTTTACGACAAACTACTACCTGTTGTCTCCTGAATCATTCTGCACGGTGTATGTCCAACTACATAGCTTACATACACTAGTATGTGTTATAAAAAAAAAAATTGATTAAAAAATAACTTTGTAAATAATAATAAAGTAATTAAGTAGAAGTCGTGATTTAAAACTTGTGAACAAAATAAGTAATTATTTAATTGAGAAAAGTTTATGAATGAACGAAGCCAAAGTGTTGTCTAAGCGGAATAATAATAAATGTGTTGTACAAAAGTGTGCTCCCCTTCTCAAGTTTAAAACGACCTGTTTCAAATCGTTGGTGTTATTCACTCGCATTGTGAAGACAATAAGATGTAAAAGCAAACACCCCATTGTCACACACTCTCACCCTCCTTTGTTAACTAAATATGTAGGCCACCCTCTGACCTACATTCCAGTAAACAGCTGATCGGCTATTTAACATTGAAAGATATGTGTGTGATTTCTGTCTCTCCCTTAGAAGAGAAATTGTTCTTTTCTAATTTGTGTAAATTGATTACTTATGAATTTGTTATATGTAATATATGTGTAATATAATAGTATTAATTTTAAGTACGTGCTAATGTGTTAGAACAAAATGGCCCAATTTAACCCTGAGTTGTTATTAAAAGACGAGCTGTCTTACGAAGCTCTTTTGCGTGGACTACCCCATGCTGATGTAACAGTCGCGGAATTACGAAGTTCAATTCGCGAATGTGGATTTGATGCGCCCGTGGAATTAAACAATCTAAGTCAACTCGATTATGAAAGCGAGAAAGAAATTTGTACTGCCAAGTATAGTGAACTATACTTATTGTCTCAAACACTCCAAGACGAGTAATCTCCGGCAAAAAATTTTGCGGACTACCCAGAGAATAGAGGAAAGTCAAGTTTCTAGTAGACCTCACTATGTGCGCAAAGCTGGTAAGTTAACTGTAAACCCAGATAAAGCGGAAACCAAGTACCCACCTCGCAGAAAACCCACCTGTTATAATTGTGGCAAATATGGACACATAAGTAGAGAGTGCAAAAGTAAGCCATTGGAACGGAACCAACCTGTGAATATAAAGTGTGCTAAATAAATATGGTGATTAAATAGACGATAGTTCTAGGAGCGTTTCTTAAATCCCCAAAGTAGTTTAATAAATAATAAAGTGAATAATAATAATTGATTTAAAGACTAGAGCTAAATAAATCCTAAGTATACTAAAATTGTGTGAAGTGTAGAAGTAATTAAAGGAAAAGAATAATAATAAAAGGTAAAGTTGCGTATTGTAAACACTTCGCAGTGGTGGCAAGTAAGAGATATAAAAGCGTGTTCAGTATTGTAGGAATTGTAGTAAACAGCCACGCACCCTCCCTATTGTGTTAAACCGGTGCTAGCCTGAACAATTGAAAAACCACCCCTAGAGAGTAGGACAATGTATTGTGAAGTGTCTCCTCTCCCGCATAGTTTGTTTAAGTATTGTTAAAAGAGATAAAAGAGAATCATATTCGTGAGATTCCGCTTCTCTCAAACCAGTGATCTAAAGTGGAGTATGGGATCCTCTTTAGATTACATTAGAAATAAGTTTATGAGATATAATCAAGTATTGATTATATATGTAACGTAACAGGTCACAACGTCGCCGACTGAAAGGGTAATGATAGGGCTGAAATGTGCCAAAGATCATTAATAATCGCTGAAAGCTAACTTCCGTAGTTAGAGTAAGCTGGTGTCAGTCGGGCCGGGATGTTGTGAGTTACGGATAAGTAGGGATCATTCCAATCTAAGGTTTGGAAATTAGGATTAAGATTAAAATGTAAGTTAGTACTTAAGAAGTAAGAAAAAGGGAATTTCACGAAGGCGATCATTTAAATGAATAATGTCATTTAAAGAAATTAGGAAAAACAAACTGTGCACTAATAATAAATAACTTCACACACTACCACTAATCGTACTCCCAGTCCCCAATTACCACGAAGGTCACAAGTCGACCCCGTTCGAGTTACTATACAAGTATAGACCAAACCACCCTTTGTCCACAAGATGGAATATACATGATCTACTGCCTCCGCAAATAACGGATAAGCAGATAAAGAGAATATGGAACAAAGCCCGCTCTAACTTGAGAGCAAGCTTGGAAAAATCCAGAAGATACCACGAGAAAGGTAATCATAGCAACTCAGTCAGGTACCAAGTAGGTGACTTGGTAATGTACAAGACTCACCCCATTAGTAGTGCGATTGATAAGACCACCTCGAAACTATCATTCAGATGGTGTGGCCCTTATCAAATCCAGAAGTACCTAACTCCAGTTACAGTAGCCCTGTGCGAAACTGCAACTCAGACATATGTGCGGAGAACGCATATTTCGCAACTAAAGTTGTATAAGAAGAAGTGACGGTATAGTAAAAAAAAAAAAGAAAAGGAATACTAGGTAGTAAAGAAAATTATATTTCTGAATCAGCGTAAGAAATGTAAAACGTAGAGTTTGGAAACGAGGCCTGATCAACCTGAGTTCCAGTTCTGCGGAACATGCATTAATGAATAATCATTAACTAGATGGGTACTAACACTCATTAACTACATGAGTTATATATATAGGACTCACAGAAGAAAAGATAGAATTCTAAATAGTAGAGATTTAGAAAGTTACTCTACAGAAGAGAGAGTAAGACAAACAAAAAAACCGGTAGTAAAATTAAGTGATAGAGATAAGAAAGAGTTTTGTGTTTTAATTGTGTAAATATTTAGTGTAAATAGTATGTAAAAAAAAAGGTAGTTCATAAGAATATAAAGTGTACTGTGTTGTAACTATAGGAAATGACTATGTGGAGAACGTTGTAAAGTGTACAAGAAAGTATGTGAAAGAAATTACACACACTAAACCCATTCAATATTCCAGTGCCTCATAGTGAGTTAGACTCAAAAAGCTAAACCGTAGCGTGCAATTCAAGCGGTGGAGTATGTGACGATTTAAATAAAAGAAATAATCTAGAAAAAAAAAATTTTAAAAATTAAGGTTGCGAGGTCTTAAGCTATTTAAATCTCACTGTTTTAATATAAGATACCTGTATGTACTCAGTTATAAGTTATAACTTAATCAGTTATAATTAATTAGTTATAAGATACTTAAATAAAAAGATAAATTGTAAAGCGTTATTAATATCGTATTTAACCCTTTGCTTGTAAGCAGGCGCTTTCCTGTTGATTCCAGACTCGACATGCTTTCAGAGTCTTGTGTGAGTAAGAATAAGATAAAAAAAACTAATGTTAATAATAATAAAATCTGAAGACATAAATAGTTGCTAAAACAACTGATTTAAATTATGTATATTTGTTTAGGGATAGTTTAAATAAATAAAAAAGTTAACTTAAATATAGTTAGGAACTATATTCTCGCGCGGAAGTTGTCCCACTAACTTTTGTCCAGTACCTGGCGAAGGGAGCGTAAATTCTCTCTCTTGCAAGCGCGACTCCGTACAGTGTAGACGTAAGAGCTATGCTCTTCAAATATGTGTATCATATTTGGTTTCATCTTCAGAAAGTGTACCAGATGTAGTTTGTTTAAAGCATCTGGATGTATTAATTAATGTAGTCATGTGAATAGACAATAAGTTTAAAGTTATGTAAAACAAAAAGTATTGAAACGTAACAAAAAGTGTAACACAAGATGACTACGTACTTCAACGAATAACAACTATTCCAAAGTAATTCCCGGAGATGTGAACTAGCAGAAGCCACAAACTCTACTGCACGTGACAGAATATGCAGATCAGGACATCCGAGAATCTACATGATCATCGTAGATAACTACATGACCTATTGTTCTCCCTGCTAACTTTTGGAGCCCTTTACAGAGAAAAGCCAGACCGAGATGACGACGTAGCTGTTCCTGTTTCCCAAGACTGATACCCCAGGAGGAGTCTTCTGCATACCAATTAAAAGGTGACTCGATAGCCTGTCTATCGAGGGTTAATAATATTTGTTACACAACACATCTTGAAAGAGACTTTTCAGAAATGATTAACTTTGTAAAGACTTATAAATTAAATCTAATGTTTATAAGATTATATCTTATTAATTAATATTTCATGTAACTATTCTAACTTCATACGTTGTAACAGTTTATATGTTAATGTAGAGTAATATAACTCAAGCAATAATAACATTCTTAAATGTTGAATTAAAAGAAAGTCTTGCAAGCTAATATCATGAAAAGAGTATAATTAAAAGTTTTAATACAGAAAGTTCACCAGGATCCGAGGTATAACTATATATAGAATCTAGTTTGATGCCAAAGTTTAAAGAAACCTTTCGATAATTTAATAATTGAGTTAGTAATGTCATGGCACCAGTCAGTATATGTTTTTCTTAAATGTTGAATAAAGAGAAGTCTTCTTGTTACACACATATGAGGAGTGCTTAAATCAATTGTATACCTTGCCATTGTTTCCTTACACAACGTAAACAATTACACAGCTAGTAAGTAATATGTTATTTTAATTATTTGTGATCAATTCTGTTACAACGTAGGCAGCCCTTCTAATTAACGGAGTTTAATTACGAAGGGTTCCCTGGATTTGTAACGCGGCGAAAAGCTAGTTACAATACAAGCCAGATTTAAAAAACATATCTCAATATTTTTCTGTTTTAACTATGCATTATATTAATTAGGATCCTAACATGATATGTAAATTTTCAACCATACGGTAGATAATCGTATAGCCTATATGGTTTGCCGCGTACTACGTAAAAATGTACCTACTGAATCTGAAAAGTGTAACGTGTTAATGTATCTGTAATTTGATGACCCACAAACAAGTCTTTGTAAAACGTGCACGCAAGTGAGCCATTCTGCAGTTGCCACACTAAACATGTACATATTATTCCAAAACGTGTAATTTCAAAATATCTATAATTATAAAAATATTGATATATTGTTCATTGCATGCCAAATATCTGTGCTGTCAAATAGAAGTAAGTTTCCATTAAAAATATGTAGTTCATAATAAATTGTCACCCTTATTACTGGAAAAATATTTACTTGTTTGAAAATATTTCAAATTGAATAACACACAATACAGACTGATAATTTTAAAAATGTTTATTCATATCTGCCTGATGAATGTGATCAGAATTTTCAGTTCTGTTTACTGTCAGTCACATAATGGGAATTGAATAGCGAAATATGTAACTACTCTATTAATTCCATGCGTAATTCTACGCATGGAAGACAAAATTCTTTGTTACGAAATTACGGTTAACAAACATGTGAATGGGGCATTTCTCCCTTTTACATCTAAGGAAATCAGATTACCAGGAAGTAATCCATGAAAATTTATTTTGAGGAACAACATCTTCCAAACACAAATACTAAGTACAATCGATGTGGATAACTGTACCTTTTGCCCAGAAATGGTGCTCAACTTGGTAAGTTCTTTACCAATATTAGTTAAAGCTAGTACTCGATTCAACGTTTTGAATAGCTCTGAACTAATTTTTCAGGACGAATCTCAACGGATTTCATGTATTAAGAAATTAACGAAATCGCCATAGTCATAAACATCTACGGTTCCCTGGCCGTGGTCCATGGTTTACAATGAAACCAAACGTTTCAGCAGCACTACTGGCTGCCATCTTCAGTGGAATTCGAGTCTACCTAACGCAGGATGTCATACGTCAGGGCCACAGTACTGTGGTGAAGGCTGACTTATGACACCCCGCGTTAGGTATTTTCGTATTCCACTGAAGATGGCAGCCAGGGGTGCTGCTGAAAGGTTTGGTTTGATTGTAAACCATGGACCACCGCCAAACAACCCGGTAGATACTTCAAATATAACTGACTCCGGCCGTGAAAGCCTTACAACAATATTATCTACGGTTTCCCCTTATGACTCCCATAACCTAACTTAACCTAATCTATGACTGTATAACTCTATAGAAATATTCTTGAAAGACATAAAAAGATACGTCAAGTTAGTAATAAAAAAATCGTATATTACACAAATTTAACATCTTACTACTGAAGGATTTATCAGAAATTTGGGGAATAAAATCGTAATGTCGTAACAATTGAGGGTTGAAGCACAGATAAGACATTCTGAGAATTTTTGTTGTAGAGTAGAGACGGGAGAAATAGGAATTATGTTGCTACAAATAGACGTCTTGTGCTAGTGAGTTTCCGCTTGAATGGCTGAGAAAGTGTTTGTGATCGTAAGTATAAAAATGTTGAAAAGTCTCATAATCCGATTTAACTTCACTCACTGCCACCAGCGTTCAACACTAAAAAATAAACCTATTGTAGCAACCTTCATTAAAAACGAATTAAACGTAAATTTATTAGAGAATTGTATACTATCAACAGGCATTGAGATATTGAAGTAAATATTTCAACGTTTCAAAGCACATAAGTTATTACAGAAAAACTAACTGAAAGGACAAACTGACTTTCACAACTTTTACAGTCCATTGATAGTATAGGAAAAACGGTGGGATTTAATAAGCAGTAATATTGCATTTTTTTGTCAGACGAAACCACTGTTCTGGTAGCAGTTGTTAAGCGGTTTAGTGACTGAATATCCCGTAGTAATATCCGGTTGTGTTTATATTTGTTTTCAACACGCTTATGTAGCCGTTTAGTTGAGCTAAAGTATCCATATAACTGGACAGTGTACTACACATCTGTTTTTCTTCTCATTTTATCAAGTATTATTTTAATTTTTGTCTCTTTTAATGCATCAAGAAAAAAAAATTTTCAGGTCTGTAGACAACTTGTTCTGGTTATGCTTCATACGGAAACGGATGAAATAAAACTTTTCAATTGGAAACTACATTGTTTTCGAAGAATACTCTCCGACCTTAGTAATTAATTAAATCGACTTTGAAACTTTACTCACAATAAGTAAGTTTCTATTAAAACAAAGTTATTTATCGTAATATATATTTATTTAAGCTATACAAGTTTCTGCTATTATAAGAAAAGATGTTTCATAGTCTTTTCTATTCGACCTTAGGCCTATTTTAGGTATGCTTGAGAGCCAATTTCGTTCTTTGATCTGAATAAGAAATGAGTTTGAAATGGCGAGACCGTTTGACAAAAAATTTAAAGCTGTGTCTTTGAGTTATCTGTTGTCATACTTATGCTGTATATTCATTACGGCAATGCGTAGTAGATAACAATTGAAAAATTCTGCAGTAGTCTTCAAGGTAGAGTAAACATGTTTTGTGCTTTATATAATATTAGACTTTGCTTACATTTCCGTCACCCTCTGAAAACGCTGTGTCACTGTAGTTCAGTCAGTCAGTTTTGTTAGTGTTAGCTAAATCTAAATCTTTGTTGACTAACTTTCGATTAATTAGTCTTTAATTGCAATTAGATTACTAATCTTGTTCAGACCACATTTCATTTCAATTTAATTAGATTAGTATTTTAATTTTAATTAGAACCATATTAGATTACATTTAAATTCTTAACCAGTGGCAAAAAACATTTTTTGGGGCAGTTTATTGTATACTATAATGTAATCGATGAAGTAAATCTGAGTAATGTAGTGCGCAAATTGTCTTATGTAATCACAGTAGTATAAGCTAATAGGCTATGTACAGAGTTCTTACGGGATAAGTTAAGTTACGTTTTTTCTGAACAGTTCACATATTCTGACGAAATGCATTAGTAGTATTATTTATGCTGTCAGTTTTACGTTGTAAAATAAAACGTTTTCTTTTTATCTCGTCTTAAGAAGCTGACAAAATTACTACAGTCGGGGTCATAGGTGAATTAGTTTAATCAAGTGCTTATTATTGTTTCTATACTTATGACATGGTTTATGATACGTCTCGTCTCTGATTGTGAATGCAAATAATGTAATCGAAAGTTACTTTCATTTACACGGAAACGGATTACAATTTGAATAGGGTTAGTAGTATAACTATTGCTATATTTGTGAACAGTGGAGCGCCGACGCAGTGTGCACAATGTGTGGCACACACAGGCGCCAAAAATTTCAGGTAATGAGGAAATATTTGAAACAAAAATTATTATTCAGTAAGGTAATTGTATTAACATTTTCGGTCCTCATAATAAACTTAAAATTATTAAAAACAACTTGCGCTCCACAATGGTACGTCACACTTTCAAATCTTTCCATTATATCAATAGAATCAGATATTTTGGATCAACTTGATATAGGCCTACACTATATTTTTCGAGAGTTTTCAATAATGAAAGCTAGAAAAGTTTAATTAACTAAATGATTTTTTTCTTTTTGTTTAAATATTTACTTACCTAGGCCTATTTATTTGTGAAGTATGTTCCTATTTTATATACTTGTAAGTTTATCTGTTTCTTACTTATATGATATCTATACAAAGTACAAATGTCAAAGTGTATTTCTTGGTAAATAAAATATAGTACTGTGAGCTTAATTATGTACCAAAAAAATATTTAATATTTTTGTTTTTATAAAACTGTAAGTTTGTTTGTTAATTTACGTAAAACTACATAAGGTACAATTGGCAATTGATTTTCTTGACAAATAATATAAATTAATTTACTTTCTTTTAAATTATTTTTGATGTTTTTGTTTTTGTACCCTTCTTGTATGTTTATTGTTTTTTATACAAGTTTTTGTAATTCCTGGGTTTTGTTCAATACACTTAGTATATTTTCTTATTTATATGTTCTCACCTATACGTTTTTATAAAGTGATTTTATTGTTGTGGGACGGTATAGGGACGCCAACTAAAGTTCTACACATAGGCGCCAAAAATTAAAAATTACTGGCGCGCCCCTGTTTGTGAATAAAAAGACGACTTCTTAAGCCCAGAGTTACATAACATATTTACTTTTATCTCTAATCATTATGAAGTGTAGTATTTCATTTTTTATTGTGTAGGTGGTTTTTAAAAATAGGTTTTATTTCTTTTTAAATGTACAGTATGTTATTTTTAAATTTTTAGTTTTGTTTTTAAAGTATAAGTAAGCCTATGAAAATGCAGGACGTTTGAAAAAAGGCGAGGAACGTATACCGTGATAAAAGAAGAGAAGGAGGAAGGAGTGAAAAGAAGTAAGGAGACGAGTAATAAACGAGGTCCGCGCTTTCTGGAATTTAGTGGTATGTAAATTACCAATCGGATAGAAGGAGAGAGAGTAAGAGGGAGAGAGAGAGAGAGAGAGAGAGAGAGAGAGAGAGAGAGAGAGAGAGAGAGAGAGAGAGAGAGAGAGGTTGCACCGCACTTAAAAATGAACATCGACTTAATTTATACAAGGCGTCTTTCAAATAAGGCAGCAGAAGAATGTTCACAGGAATTGTGATACACGAGCGTTTATCAAACGAGACTGCAAAAAACCATTCTTATCGCGTCACAGTTTAATTTGTGAGTCTGTAGTCGTGCCAATTGACTGCTGCACAAAACCGTAACTATCGAAAGTTAACACAAAAATTAAATGAAGAAAGTTGTGTTAGTGGTTATAATCAAAAACAGAATTATCACTGTTGCACACCACTATAGAAAAAATATTCCGATTAGCGCTTTCAAGCTTCTCAGCTCATCGTCAGATCGGAATTAAACACTCAGATCAGGCTCATCGTCAGGTTAATTCCGATCTGACGATGAGCTGAGAAGCTTGAAAGCGCTAATCGGAATATTTTTTCTATAGTGGTGTGCAACAGTGATAATTCTGTTTGTGTTTAACAGAAAAAGAAACGAAAAACATCAGTTGCAATGTATATGTCAAGTTGCTCAAATTTTTTTTCCAATAATAATGCTTTTAAATTGGCAATCAGTCTGTTTGCTACTGTACCTTGTATAATTATAAAACAAGGCTTTATACCCATACAGCAACAATGTACTTTATTGGGCGGGTACGTTCTAGGTTAGCAAATGTTTGCACTCAGACACGATAATGTTGTCTTAATTCGTGTTGCCGTCTTAAAAGAAAAAGATTCTGATGACTCATTTTTGAACATTAGTTCACTTCGTTTCAAAATAGAATTGTGACGAACCGTCAAACTAAATAGTGTCACCACATCCGGCTTATATCTTATTCTGATACTAGTCATAATTTAAAATATCTGGTAAACTTATTATAAGCATTTTTATTTAGCTCTATATTGTTATCCTTGTTTCTCAAGAGTTCATACATTCTTGCTCCTGTCCTTGAAACTATTTTATATAGAAATCAGTAAGTAGTTTTAAATCTGTAAGCGATTGAAATGTTATTAAACACAGGCTACCTTAAAACTATTTATACATAAAATGTTGGTGTACACATTTTGAGCGTAGGTGATACAACAAGTAGTTTCAATCCAGTGTACTACTTAGTAAACGTTTCGAAAAAAATTCCTTTGAATCCGAAAATAGCTGGTTCCTATATTGTATATTCTTTACACTTATACTTTCGTGGTATTAATAGGGGTATAGCCGAGTAGGCTTGATGACACACATTGTACTCAGATGAAGTCTCCGTTAAAACATTTTTAATTTGTTATTCCAATTAATCTGTATTACAAAACTACTGGGATACCAGAAAAATGTATAGGATAAAATTAAAAAAAAATTCTATTCGAGTCCACTAAAAGCTGTAAGTAGACAAATGTTAAAAATTTATTTGTGTTGATTTGAGAATATATTCTTCATCGGAATTTGATTAACAACCGTTTGAAGGTAGCCGGGAAAAAGAGCATTAACTTCGGTGTTAAAAGTAAACTTTTATATTTGACGTTTATGACTTGAATTTTGTTAATGAAGAGTTTTTATCAACACACTATGTCGGCTGTTTTCTTACCTGCTTTTAATGTCAGCTTGGTTCTTATCTCTTCACTGTCACAGGCTAACGTGTTCTGTTTAATGAAGTGGCAGAGTTCTCCCATATTATTAATTCCTGCGAATTACCGTAGGAGATTAATTTTTTCCTTTTGGACAGTAAGAAAATTTAGTGAGGATATACATTCCTTTTCTTGAGCAGTAACTGAGCATTTGTTTGCGAGTATTATTCCTTCGATTTGCAAAATTATACTTTGTATACAAAACCCACTGTTAAATTTATTTAATCCTTCTAATCTGTGTTAGTTATTTAACTGAATTTTGTACTGACAAATGCCGAATTGTCAATGAAACTATATTTTTATAAATTAGTGATTAACCAATTTTATGTTATAATTTTGTGTAGTTGTACTGTCAACACTTTAGTTGCCGGATTCTCTTGAATCTGTTTAGAATTTCATGATTCAGCGAAGAATGGGAAAACAAAGAGAGGTAATACTTACGCTTATGTATACACAAAGTTTTCTTATGCATATAATTTCTCACCTACAGTGATAGAGAGATAATTTGATTTCTTTGGCGTCATTTGATAATAATTGTTACAGACAATGGATTTAGTAAAAGATTCTTTACACTTGTCACGCATCCGCAACGAGACTTTTCCAGATCATACTGGTCCGCTCGAGCTGTGTTCAAGGCCGCAATCAATTAGGTTCTAGTGTTTTCTAGTAGCCGCCTATTAGGGAATATTCTGGAACCTCGGCGGGGTATAAATACAAGTACTCAGCGACGCTCAGTTCAGTTTGAGTTGCGATTTACACCAGGGCGGTTCGAAGTAATGTGGCGAAGTGTTATGTGTTTCTATAATTGTGCGGGACAATTGTAATACAATTGTGTTTTATACACGTTGACATTATTATTGCGTGTGAACAAATTTTTATTTGATTTGTTGTTGGAGACTATCTTGTTGATTACAAACTGTTTAATTGTGATAATAATTAAAGCTGGTGATTAGTGACTTAATTGGTGTCTTGTATTTTGTTTTCCACTGTACCATACGACGATCAATAGACCGTCGTAATAATATAAACAATATCTTAGAGAAGGAGATTGCTAGTTACAAATCTTTATTTGATAATTATTAATTCTTATATAAATTTGTAAATTATTATGGAAAATTGTCTCATTTCTTAAAGAAATAAAACGGAAATTTTCCCTAAACGATAAATGCACTCAGATTTTTTATTGTAATCAGAAACAGTAAACAGAATAACATGACAACGGAATGGATTTCTGCTGTCTGCCGCATTAGACATTGACAGCCTTCTGACGTAATCCGGCTCCTTTACTCTAAAACACCTGCGTTCACTTTGTCTATACTTTACCTAGATTGTTTTTTGTGTTACAAAAGCAGAGTTGTCTTATTGTTAATTGCAATAGAAAATCAATGTGGTAAGAATGACATGCAAAATAATTCGATTAAAAAAATTGTTACCACAACGTGTTGTTACCATGCTGTGACACCGTCTGCTAGTGGCGCAAATTAATATGTGTAAATATAATATATGTGTAAAGACAACATATCGTACGATTATAAGATAAATAAATAAATTCACAACATGATTACGTTCCTATACAACATCTAACTTTAAGGAAATTGTTATACAACGGACCCATACTAGCAAAACATTCTTAATTATTAATTAAAGCTCTAGCTTCTACGGCGAGGGCCGATATTTTGCAGTGCAGCACCATTGCCATCATTAGCGTCCGGGATGTGCGCTCGTTTCACCCGGAAAAGTCACTAAAATTGTTTCGCAAAAGCGGAAACGTAGGCGTGTAAACGTATTTACCGTGTAAATTAAAAACATCTGTAGGGTATAAAGGCTCTTGAAAGATATACGAAAATGAATTAATCACTTAACATGTCTAGTGCATATGATTAATATTGAAATTACAAGTAAACATATCTACAATCGGCGGATTAAGAATTGGCTAATATGGGTTCAATGTACTAAATAGCTGTTTATTTTCTTAAGTATACTTGGTTGATTTATGAAGCACTAAAGGTAGTTTAACATTTGATACAAAGTACTCAGTATCTATGCGATTTGATAAGTAGACATACATTCATCAGTCTCATTTTAAATGTAGCTTGTCTCATTTGAAATGAGATGTCTCATTTAAAATTGTGTCATAATAGAAAACTCAGTAAATTAAATATACGAAATTAAGTATCTTTGATCAGATGTGAAATTAAGAAGACCTGAAGTTTGCTTTGGAAAGATTCCTTTTTCACCCGACTAGAAGAGTCTCAATTTGGACTCCTGCCTTTGGGTCAGTTTATTTGTATTTATTTAATTTATTTAAATTTTGCCTAAGTGAGGGTAGGGGTAAAGCTTTCTTTGATTGGTGGGTCACTCGACGCGGCCTAGCAAACGGAGTCGCTTCCGAAAGATACACACCTTGGTTTGGGGTTGCCTTGGAATACAGACATTGGATTGTATTTGCCGAGTCTGGTGACCGTGGTTAACTCGGGCCGCCCAACCGTAGAATCTGCATGCCAAGCGTCTCAGAATGTCATCAAGTGTACGGACACCCAATGTGGGGGGGATTTTACAATCAAGGTTTAGCCAGGTGAGAACGCTCTGGAGCAACTTTTTTTGGCAGGCGGTCAAGTATTCCCAACCAAACACGGCAGGCACCAGGTAAGCAACAGCAAGACATATATGTTGACGGTGTACATACCAAATCCATGGGTTATCGCTGGGTTATCGGACTTGGAAGCACGGGTTATAACCTTTAGAGTTGCGCCGAAGGGCGTTGTCTGATATTCTCACATGGGTTTGCTAGGTTTGCCTCGAGCCAAGGTGGAAGCTCGAGGACTTGACGCTGTTGATCCAGGTCAGCTCGACTGAGTCTACTGTTAGCGGACGAACCCGCTTTAGGCGTCGCGAGAACATTAACGCTGGTTCTTAGTAGCGGTGACGGCAACTCTCCAATTGTCGGCCCACCCTGAATACCAATTAGTTGACCCGGGAGCTTTACAGCCGCAAAATTTGCTTTGTAACCTGAGGTCAAAACCGCTGTGTCGTCCGCAAATAGTACAGCCTCACTCCAGCCGCTCAGGGCAGTGTTGTTTAAGAACTGCGAGAACAGGAGACACAGCACTGAGAGACAGCAGTGGTAAATAAGCTTTTACGAAAATGGTGCGTGCTGTAATACCACTCGGAACGTGGTCGTCTGTTGTTCCCAGCAGCCAGCCTCGCTAATGTTCGTTCTCCACCAGTGTCATCAGTTGAAGACACATTCAAGGATCAGCACAACCCAATCTAGCAATTTTTCTAGGTGGTCTCGAATCCGACGGTGAACGAGTCGTTCAAAGACTTTTGATGTAGCGGACTGGGGTCTGAATCTGAGGTTCTCAGCACGAGAAAAAGACTTTTCAGGCTTCGGTGTCGCGACCACTTTAACCGTCTTCCACTCGGCGGGGAACGTAGGTCAACCTGAGGCAGGCGTTGACCAGTCATCCATGAAGAGAGTTCCACGCTCCGGAAGGCGGACGAATGCGGTCCATAACATAGTCCGGACCAGGCGCCTTTGTGAGCTTGAACTGTGCTATCCTCTCAGGGACCTCTTCCTGTGAGATGGGCTCGGGTCTGGCAGTGATAGGAAGCTATAGAAAGCGCTCTAAGCGACTGTGCTCAGCGGAGGGTTCTTAGGTGGGTTGAGAGCAAAATGCCGCTTGAAACAGTCAACCAGTAACTCGGCCTTTTCATCCGGGCGACTGAGGGATTGATCATCGAAGTGTTCCAATGCGAAATCGCTAGACAGGAATGGAGGCTTGGATACAGAAACGATCCGAGGTCTCCATGGGCAGGGAGGTACCAGGCTGACTAGGCACTAACGGCTGTACCCTACTCTGCTCTTTGCTCAGCGGGTATTGCAACGGCAGCTATAGTCTACTTGTGACCCTACATCGGATTCCACAGAGGCCGCTGAACAGCGCTACCTAAGTAAATTATCAGCATCGTGCGGCTGGTCCCAGTCGATTGTTGCTCCTTTCTTGTCTTTTCTTGCTTTTTACAAGGCTGATCGGTATCGATCGCCGACTATTAGCTGTTGTATTCTTGGAAACCATTGATGGGTTTCTTTTCCTTTCCCAATGTTTTGGTGGTTGGTTGCTTCTCATTGATGTCGTGGCGTGTCCTTTTTGCTTGACTATTGTTGAACTTCTCTTTCCAAGTTTCAGATGCAGAATGTTCGCTTCTCTTCTTCATTCCTTCTTTACCAAAGGCCAATGTAAAATGTTGGGGCGGCTGCTGGACGTGTTTCAGTGGTCCGGGCGAGCCTGATGACTGCCTGATGTTGCTCTGTAAACCTGAGTAGCAAACATGAGGAAGTTAGGGGTGCTTCTTTCCTCCTATTTATTATTAATTTTAGAAGGAGGAACGCTGTCTTTTGTGGTTCTCAGTTGCATAGCGGTTCCAACGGGAGAGTCTCTGGAGACATTTTGGTTGGGAAGGCAGGGTTCCACACTCCGGAAGGCGCTGGAGTGCGATATTCGTAATACTGTCTGGGCCTGGCGCATTTCGGAGAGTGAGCTGTACAATCTTCTCAGTGACTTCAAACGCCAACATTGGCTCCGCATCGGCGGTAATACCCTCCGATGCCTAGCGGCTGAAGCGCTCTGCCTAGCGGCAGATGTGTTCAGTAAAGGCCGGGTTCTTGGATAGGTGGGGCGAACTGTCCCTTGAAACAGTCAGCCAAGAACTCGGCCTTTTCGCCGATGTGTTCTATGCCAGCGCGACAGCCTTGCGGAGACCGTGTGAGTAGCCAATCACGTTGCTGATATTTATTATGAATATCGGCGGAACCTGACTTTCGGAGGTGCAAACTCACCTGAGGCTTGCGGTTCCGCCGAATGCGAAATCGGCTGCAGCGTCGCATTAGAGAGACACCTCGCTGGCCTCCTGCCGAGCCCTACTACTGCCAATCGGCGGGGGCCGAGATCTCCATGTCATAGGAGTCAGGCTCCTGCAGAGGCAGCGGGGTGACTGGTTGGTTAGCTGTATTATTTCCATGCAGCTGGAGGGTACGGACCGTAGCCGATATCAGCTCTAAAAAACACCGATCACAATGTTGCGGGGGTTGAGCAGGGTTGCCTGCACAAGTCGAAGGATTCCCAAATGGCCGAACGGGGAGCTCGTCGCTGCTGCATCAGCTGGTCTACTGCAGACTAGTTCTGCTCTTTGCCCAGCTGGTGTCCGGGTGCCGAACTGTGACACCACCACAGTTACGACGGAATCGGCATCTCTACTTGTCAGCACAGTTGGACCGGCGTTCTTCCTAAAGCCTTCTTGCGTAAGACAAGGCTGGTCTGTGTCCATGTGTGTTGTTTGGACGTCACCGGTTTGTTGTTATTGCGGCTTCTTCTCATTTCCCGTAACCTTACATTTGGATTGCCTCTTCATTACACATCGAGGTCGAGACTATCCTCTTCTGCGCAGGTGAATCACTTTGATGTTTACTCCTGTCTATCCGAATGAAGGTGTGTCTAAAAACTATTCCTGATTCTCGTCGTGGTAGTAGCGTCTCCTTCTTCACTTGTTCTCAATTTTTAACCAATTCCAGTTTCTGTTCAGGTAGCAGGATAGAATTTCTTCTGATTTTAGGTTAAACAAAATTTGTTTGAACCTGGCGTTCATCGGGATCCTGCCTGGACAACGCAAACAAACCAGGGTACGAGATGCCCCGTGTATCTTCCGTCTGTCTGTAAAATTTTGTCAATCATATTATACACGCCAAATCGACTCTAACCAAGTGGGGGTGAATCCTTAAAGAAACCACGGAATATAGACTGCAACTTAGAGCCAGACCGGAGACATCACAAAAATGCTTTACTGCATGCCATATTGTGCTAAGGAGACCAATCCTAACACCTCGGATACAAATGATACAAACGACCGTGACGCACAGGTTGAATTTGTTGTTCATCAGGAAACGGAAACACACCAAAACGCAAAAGTAGGGGATTCCAATCTTCGTTCCGTCTGTCTATCAAAAATTCTCTTGACTTTGTTTTATGACGTAACTTACTATTGTTCGTTTAAACCACCAAAAGTTTCTAAGCTGAAACGTAACCTAAATGACATCTTTGAACTGTATCCTTCAGCTTTTATGGACCCTACAATTTACTTTAAAATTTATTTCGAGATAAATGAAAATTGCACGAACACTATAAATAATAAACAATTGTAATAACGTATATTGTAGAACCGCAAATTTATTTTTACCACAGACACCTTTAACTGTAAAGACCATGACAAATTAATTATAAAACCGATACGTATAATAAAAAGTATATAAAAAAATTGTTGAAATTGATTTTTTATTTATAAACGTGTTAAAAATATAACGAATAAATGTAAAACTAAATAATAAGCAGGCTATTTATAAGTTTAAATTGTAAACCCCTAATTTGGGATAACATGCTAATAAGAAAAATCATCCCTTCCTAGGAACGGATAGTAATGTAAAAAAGATGGCTTCCTACAGCAAAATGTTTTGAGATTTTTATTTAAAATCTACGGACGTCTATACAAAATCTGATATGCTTCTGATACTTAAACAGAATAACTAATTTTGTTCTTACCCTGACAATTGAACAAGATATTTTTTGCTAGTGTTTCTTAACCTTATTTAAAGTCTTTGATCACACACGAAACGAGGGAATGTTGCAGTACACTCTAAAAACATACGTTTTCTAATACGTGACAGCACGTGTAGCACAAACGTAGCGTCTCTTACTAGGAATCCGTTTTTAATTTAGCGCTTTACCTTACTTGATTTCTTACAGTCTTTCTGCACGTATAATGTCAGTGCCCGATGTCACGTTTATTAAATGTAGGGCTGGAAAACATTAGAGAACGTCACAGTCTATTTCCGAATGAGACTAATTTCGCCTAGTAAATATGGAGCTAATGCAATCGCCGTGGATGCAGTATACAGCGATGACTAGCTACGGTGAAAATAATTGGCTCGTAACAACAAACGATTGTTTTCGTACACATTCTATGTGGTTGGAGTTACTATGTGCATCTACTGGTTTTTGCTGACGGCTCGTACATAAATAGTTGAAGGCTATATAATCGCTACACATTTATTGATAAAGTAAGGTGGTGATAAAGTAATATTAATTAATGAAATTTTTTTAACTAAGTTAGTTAACAGTAACTGTTAAGTTAACTTAACAGTAGTTTTAAATGGAACTAATTACTAAAGACCAAGCACACTGTTACATGAGAGAAAGGAATTAGCAGGTAATAAGCTCAAGACATAGACGCTCACTAGAATGTATATTCCTGTACAGTTACTATTCACAAGAGCGTCTGCGTTCCTTGCCATTCAGAGTTAGTTATTCGATTTCCTTAACCATGGCTGAAATAATGTTGAAAGTTTAGCCGTAAAACTCGGTTATTACAAAGTATGCTGCATGTATAACATAAAAGCGTATTCAGTAGGAACCTTTCTCATGGGTTTTAAGCAACTTGCCGTATTTTATAAGAGTAATAAACTACGGAGAAAATAAATATCATCGTAAATGTAAAAAGGAAGGAATTTCTAATACCGCCGTCAATTCGACTTTTTAATAGAGACTAAAATCAATCATCGTTTGCAGGAAGGGGCTGTTCTTTTCCTTAAAATTACAATACTCTTTGTACTTTGTTGGTACTTGAATACTTACACCATTTCCCCATATTATCGTAAAATATAAATACACTATTCCAACAATATTTGGAAATCAATAAAATAAAATAATATTGAAACTGTTAGTACATATAATACGTTGTGCATACGATATGTACAGGACGAGGAACAGAGAGTCTCATGTGTATAAATACAGATTTTTAGTTTGAGATTACATGTTCTACAAGGAAATAGAATATGGAAGAATATTCGTTTCTTCAAAAAGACGATTTTCTAATGGCGTATCAATTGGCCAAAATATTTAATGCTTTCATTTGTTTGTCTGTAGCGCTCACAGAAATGAGCGTAGTTTTACCGTCTACGCTAAACACTTGGTTATACATATATTTTATCGCTCTAAAAGTCTACGAGTGTGAACAGAAATTAACGAGTTCATAAACGTTACATATACAAAACATTACATAGGTTGTAATAGCATTTTTATAGGTTGCATAATTTGGAAGTAATGGTTTTCAAAGCTAAGTATGTGCGTGTATGATTATCAAACTATAGTTAGGATACATACCTATAATAAAGCATACAGTTTTTATATATATTTCTATATATATTAACGCAGAATAATCACTCGACTGAAGTAGATACAAACTCATCCACTAAAAAGTAAAGAAAATTAGTGGGTAATCTTATTTACCTAATATTTCCTATTGATGTTAGTGTTAGTTGATTAAAAGTTGTAATTCAAGTATTAATAAATGTTGGTATAAAAATTATAACTATAAATTATCGCTTGATATTCGCTAGCTTAGTTATATGTTTACACGGTAGGGCAGCACTCATGTAACAGAGAATTAAAACATTTCAACACACGAAAATAAACAAAACGAAATTTGAAAAAAATGACAGCAATGATTTTATTGACTTTGAGTTTATACATAAGACATCTTACATCTGGAATGAATGTAATGTAAATATAATACTACAAGAAAGGATCCAACTATCTGCAGTCTAATCAGTAAGAAAGCTGCAGATAAACCCTGTGAAAATAAATACGGTTATCATAAATCAAAATTAGATCAAAATGTACGATTGAGTGAAATTTAATTTAAATTTAAGAGAAATGTTAGGGCAATATTTAATTTCAAATCGCAAAATGTTAAGAAGAAATTAATTTTACAGAATATAAGTGTTAAGATCACTTTCTATTAGTTAGTTTTTCTTGTTACTACCAATATTTTAAAAATGATCTTGTCAATATTTCTACATTAAAATGTTGTTTACAAGTGAATATTTACTGGCTAAATAAAAGAGGATAAAGAGAGTTTTGATGGGTGTACTATGCAAGTGTACGCCTACACTCTAAAGAATGTAACAGAACTACAAGGAATGCAGAATCCACCGTAGTTTGCCGTATTTATATATTTATTATGGAAATGCTCTAACAAAAACTCACTTTAAATTAAAAAAAAAGAAAATGCGTATTTAATAATTGCCTTCAGTTAAAAGAAATTCTTTTGTTTTAAATATCTAATTAATCTCTTATACTAGAACCTACAGTAAATGGATTCCTTTATATCTAGAAATGATTCATTACATTTCATGTTTTCCTTATAAACATTAAATTGCATTACAGGAAGTTAATTTTTAATTTTATTAAAACTTATTGAAAAAGTAAAGTAAGTTTTATTGAAAACTGAATCTGTAATCTAATTACTCTTTCCGGGAATGCTGTATTCATTTTAGCATACTAACAGATTACACACTTATTTTTAATTAGTTAATATCTTATCTCTTTGTAATTGCATCTCTGTATAGTTTTTATATTATAGTTTACGCTACTTATTTTGCGTATCTTTTCATGTAACAGTTTAATTAGTCATAGTTATTAGTGGATAAAATAACTTAAATGTTAAATCGTAAATTTAAAACAGTTTTGTCCGCAGATGTTGTTCTTTCCTCGGTAAGACCAACACTATCTAGGCAGCCTTATCTGACTTTCCATTTTCAGTTGATTGAGTGTAATTTCTCTAATCATCCCATTTTTAATTTATCAGTATTCAACAGACTTTCCTCCTTTACCGACAATAGATATTTTTAAGTACCGTACTTACATTTAATATATTTTCCCCATTTGCTTTATAAATAAAATTTTATCTTGGTACATGGCTTACCTGATAAAATATGCTTTTCTAAATATATTTGACATAGAAATAATGTTCAATTATTTACTTTTCAAATAATTAAAATAAACATAAAATATTATGTTTTTAAAATTCAAGTTTTATCATTATCCTACCAGGAAGGTTAACTACTTTCATACGTACTCATATTATGATTCCTAGATCACAATCTGTAATATTACTTATGTTTTATCGCAATGTCCTTAAACATTTTTATGAGTATAGAATGACCCGTTCGGGTGTTAAATGTATTTTATAAATATTTTATTGATTGAAATGTCAATATAGGGGAAATGACAATATGGAAAAGGTACAAGATAATCAAACTTCTTTATCAAACAACTTACTCTAAATTAGAATAATTAAAATGCAAAATTAAGTCTCTAGCTTATGATCACTTGACACAATATTTTTCTAAATTATACTTAAATGACGCCTAATTTGTCTATTAAGTGCTACAATTTTACACTGTTGTCTCAACACACAATTTTTTACAGCATATTTTATATGAAATATCTGGGTTTTTAAGTAGCACATATAATTTTTAATACCCCATATAAAGCATTTTTACGATATTTCACAATATAAAAATATACAATATTGTTCACAATATTCATATTTCATAATGTGTACTATTTTATCTTAAAGATGTTTGGACGTATAAATTATAATGAATGTTTTTATTAACGTAATTGCTTAAATTTGACAATAAGTTTGGATAGTATACTAAGTAAGTAAGCTAGCTAATTACAGCAGTTTTACAGTCGGTTTGCCATTACGTTTTAATCTATTTTGCTTATTTATTATCTATAACCCTATTATTATTCTACTAGTGTGGGGTATACTAGTAAAAAGGTATCAGGAATTTTCCATTTGAAAGTTCAGTGATGCATGTATTGAAAACATTATTGTAGATAAGTTGGTAACACTGTACTGTATGTTACGCTGAGTTCAAGCGCGATGTGTCAATCAGTCTGTTTACAGAAGCTGTCTATGTCAGTCGACTTCAAGTGTGTTCTGTAATTATTACAATGGAAAAAGCTGTCTAGCAAAGAATTTGTCTTAAATTTTGTGTTTTGAACGAAATTTATTGTGCTGAAGCGTTGAAAATGTTACAAAAAGCCTATGGTGAGTGATGCCTCTCGAAAACGGAAGCGTATGAATGGTATAGGTTATTCAAAGAGGACCGAGAAGACGTTCAGGATTTGCCACGTTCCGCCCGACCTTGAACGGCTCCAACTAACGAAAACGTCGGAAAAAACAAGAAAATGGTTATCAAATGTCGTCGCCTGAGTGTTATAGAGGTAGCCCGTGAACTGGAAATGTCTCATATGCCCTGCATAATATTTTGGATGAAGGTTTGAGCATGAGACGGGTCAGTGCGCGACTTGTTCCGAAAGAGCTGAATTTTTTGCAAAAAGTGTTGTTGCTGAAAACATGATTCCGCGAGCTTCTAGTGACTATAACTATACGAAACGTATCATAACTGACAATGAAACATGGGTTTATGAGTACGGCATGCAAACATTCCAACAAACTTCGGGATGTTGCTTTGAAAACGAACTGAAACCTAAAAACCGCGTCAAAGTTGCTCAAAAATCAAGGTCTTGCTCACTGTTTTCATCAATTATCGTAGTGTTGTTAATTCGGAATTCCTTCCGGATGGACAAACGGACAATAAAGAATATTATTTGAGCGTCATGAAGCATTTGCGTGAAAATATTTGTCGGTAACGGCCAGGTTACCGGAAAAAGAATTTTAGGATATTGCACCACGATTATGCACCGTCGCATAATTTTGGCATAATTTTGGTACATGAATTTTTGGCCAAAAAACACAACACATGTTATCGATCAAGTAGCGTATTCATCAGAAGATATGGCCCCGTGTGACTTTTTCCTATTTCCTAGACTCAAATTACCGCTTCGGGGAAGGCATTTTGATTTGATTGAAACCATAAAAGAGAATTCGCAGAAGGAGTTGAAGGCTATACCTTCTTCAGCGTTCGAAAAGTGTTTTGAAGACTGGGAGAAGCGTTGGCAAATAGTGTATTGCCTCAGATGAGGCGCATTTTGAAGACGACAAAATAAATAAGTAGTTTGTTTTTTATTTACAAATTTCGGGCACTTTTCTTACAGAGCAGTATCTCAATACAATTATATTCCATTACATTATTTAAAATAAGCACATTATAGTATACATTCATAGAGTCAATACATCGTATATATTATACTTTTTTAATGTTATAATTATACTACATTTACACTGCAGTTCAAATTTTATCAACTTTTTTATTCTTTTATTATTTCTTGCAGACCTATTCTCTTTCTTTTCTATAATTTTAGCTATTGATTAGTCTCATGTCTGCCTAGGTTTTCCTTTTATTTGTTTTTTTTTTAAATTGTAACACACTGGCAATTACAACGAAAGAAGTCACTATATAATGACAATCTAAATGTCCAAAATAGTTACCAACCAATGGCAAAACAAAAAAGCACTTCCGTCCAGTACACTAGACATTCTTCCGCTTAACAGTAACAAACTGAGACAGTATGTTTGCCTAAAGTGAGGAGCTAAACAGAAATGTGTTGTGTCAACGGCCTGTGTTGAAAACATCAGATGGTCGAAGGAAACGATACAAAGAGTCTAAACAGCCAATTATTAAACACAACAATTCTGTAGACTCTAGTAGTTCCTGTAGTTTGTTTATTGTATCTTGCCAGAGGCAAACATAGAAAGTCCGAAACCAAACTACATAGTCCGGTTGTTGTTAACAATGTACTGTATTGTTATGGTTTGTCGCCCTTCCTTGTCTACGAGTATAAGTGTAAATTACGTACTTAAAGAAGAATTTCTTCATAAAAACTTGTTGCTGTTGCTTCTGTTCAAGAAGAGAAACTGGGCCATTACTGGATCGATTAGCCACCGGCGGGCCAGACCTATTAAGCGAAGCAACTTTCTATCTGTAAGTTTTTTTTTTTTTTAGTATTGGTGAGTTTTTTGTATTTATTGGTAAAGCAGGTGCCCTAATAATTTGTAGCCCAATTAACCGGAATACACTGCAATTAAAAAATGTGTCTTGTCCATAAGTCAAAATTTTTCTGTGTCTAACACTAAAATGGATAAGACACTAGTATACTAGTATATCGATACACAGAAGAATTCTTTAATATTTTATTTTCTTAAATGTTGATTTTTAACGGTTTGTAACACGCCACTTAATAAATATGATTTAACAAATGATTTAATAAATTCTTGACCGATTACAGTATTTTGTACATAATTACCTGAGGTTGAACACTAAATTTTAACACCAACCACGATACAATAGAACATTACATTCACCATGTACTCAATGTCTCAAGATAAATGGCATTTCTGAAAGCAATCCCGTATTATTTACGAAACAAATACTTTCAGATTTATTGTATTAAAATTAAGTTTAATATTTTGACAAATATTTTTATATTTTTTAAACAGAATTCACGACATTTTCTATACAATACTTTCTAAAGAAAGTTGAGAGAGGGTGCCATTTATTTAACTAAATACAATACATTTGTAAATTAAGGTAATGTATATTTGAGACATGTTGTTAGTGTAAGGTAATTAAACGGCCGATTTTTAAAGTATCTGTCACTTACAGTGTACTGTATTTGTATTTTATTTACACTGTAGTAAACGTTTTGGAGTTCATCTTACATGTACAAAGCCTCCATTAAAAGTCTCATTAAAATTATTACGCATGTAATCATTTTATTTAATTCTGGTACATTCTTTTTTCTGTTATTTTTTCTTTTTCACTTTAAGTCATTACTTTGCTGAGAATTTTATACAGAAGGTCTTACAGTACCTATTCTATTTGCTACACTATTGTCTTCAAACATAACTATTGTAGTGTAACATAAATACTTCTCAATATTTTCGCAAATCTATAAAAGTGTAGCGTTTTGCACCTTTTATCTGTTTGAGAAACTTTCTTCATAGGAAACTCCTTTTGCTCTTCTTGTTTATGAAGAAACCAAAAGACGCCTTGTTTTTCTCCTTCATTGGTTAAAATATTGAAGAAATGTTTGCTCTGGATTCTTGAATAAGAGACTCCGGAGGATTGACTTCTTTTGTCCACAGGAATACTGTGTCCACATTGGGATCTGCAACAACGGCAAGTGTTTTAAGTTAATGTACTCATTTTACTCTAAATTGACTCAGAGTTCAGTTTAACAAACGCATCTTCTTCTCTTGTTTTTTCTTGTGCAACATTCGCAGCCACCATTACGGCCACATAACTTTCACGTTCTGCTTGTGACGTTTTGATGACTGTGACGGGCACCGAGTAACGCTTCATCAAATCTTACGGCTTCTCTACTTGGCACTCTGCCCCGAGGGCGGAATCTTGACAATATCAAAAAAGCTGATAACAAGTGAAATTATAAACAATAATATTTCTTTACCTAAGAGAAATATACATGTACCGTATTAAAAAAAATATACAAACGCAGCTAAAATAAATTAATTTTAACAGTGGTTGGAGCAAAGATCATAATGTGTTTTGAAATTAAATTAATTTGATTTTGATTTATTTATTTTACATACTTACCAACATTTTCATTTGTACTGCATGTGTATGTAATAAGATATAATTGATTAACGGATGAAGCCAAAACATATAATCTCAGATCTGACTTCAAAGAGTTACGAGGATCACGTAGGGCTGAAAATACGATAAATAAAATCCGTCAAATTACAGACAGAAGTTCATCAAACACAAGTAACTGTCTATTCACTAGTTTTAAAAATGTCCTAAACCTTTAAGTTTACAAAACATAAATTTTATGTATACATTTTACTCAGAATTTTCATTATTTTGTCCAAGAAAGCTTCAAGTTGTTGAATTTTGGCTAGTAACCATAAAACAATCCAGAAAATTAGATTCATTACACTGAAACTATAAAAATTAACCTTTGTCATGATAAAAATCATTATAAAACAATATAATATTATACATAAATTATAATATATTCATTATAATATTTCAATCACTTTCTGCTACAGTCCGTTTCTTGATGTATATAATACTATAATACTTATAACTATTTTACCTCAAGATGTATTTTTTCTTTAGGGACATGTTTCGGGAGATCCTGTTCTCCCATCTTCAACCTTCGCCATCTTGCTTCTGGTGCAGTATTTGTGTGTTGGCTTCTGGATGTTATTATGGTGGTTTGTTGGTCTTTGGTCCTTCAATGTTGCATTATTGTGTGTGGTTGTGGTATCTGTTTTTGTATTTTGTGTATTTTCGATGTTGAGTGCTTTGAATATTGTGTCATGTTTTGTATTGATTTGTATTTGTTCTGGTATTAATTTGTTTTGTGTTTTATGTTTGTAAATCTGTAAATTTTCCCAAATGTTCATTATTTACATAGGACAAACAAAAAAACAGCTAAAAAAACGTTATTTTGAACACCTAAATGCATACAAAAAACCAAACATATATAAATCCAATTTAGCCACACATGCAATAAACACAGGACATGAATTCCCAGACATAACCAATGTAACACTAATAAAACATATACCACACAAAGGCACCATAATGAACATTTGGGAAAATTTACAGATTTACAAACATAAAACACAAAACAAATTAATACCAGAACAAATACAAATCAATACAAAACATGACACAATATTCAAAGCACTCAACATCGAAAATACACAAAATACAAAAACAGATACCACAACCACACACAATAATGCAACATTGAAGGACCAAAGACCAACAAACCACCATAATAACATCCAGAAGCCAACACACAAATACTGCACCAGAAGCAAGATGGCGAAGGTTGAAGATGGGAGAACAGGATCTCCCGAAACATGTCCCTAAAGAAAAAATACATCTTGAGGTAAAATAGTTATAAGTATTATAGTATTATAATATTTATAATATATATAAATTACACATAAGATATAAGAAATAAAACTCGGTTTTTAAATCTTTGTTTTTAAAAAATATTGTCTGTAGGCCTATAATTAACTTAAAGTAAGAAGCTACATGTTACTAAATATCACTTAATGCTTTATAAGTTCATAACAGTAAAACATTGTATATATGTGCGTTTCAAGTAATAAAAATTGTTAATCTATAACCTCAATGAATTACATTTATGGATCCCTAACTAATATAACTTTGCTAAAAAGTCCTTTTCACCACAAAATAAATACGAAGGTGAAGAGGTTTCCTAAAAGAACAAAACACAAACACCCGTTGATCCCGAGACGCGCTCTGGATTGAAGTTTGATTCACATCCTAGGACCAGCGAACTCCCTACCCTTAGAAATCTTGCAAAAATGTAAGAGACTCGAAGGATGAAAAAACGATAGCCAAACTCATAACCCGAAAACAGACCTGAGCTTCACATGCTCCATGAAAATATTCATTGATGAAATATACACGTATGTGTTTCTTATTACTGCAAAATGAACTGTTCCCGTCTGTGTGTGTGTGTGTGAGCGCGCGCGCGCGCGCGTGTGCTTGAAACCGCATCAGAACACTTCAGCATTAGTATAAATAACCATTATAAGAGGGATGTATGTCCTGTATGGATTGATTAATCGCAACGTAAATTCGTAAGAGTACCAGGCAAAATCGAGGGATTGTTATTTAGTAAGCGTAAGACCTAATACTGATAAAGAATTATGATCCTGAATAAAAGTAATGACATAATAAAGAATAAATCAAAAAATGGTTACTCGGTTGTAAAACGTCTTCTACGTTGCCCGATGCCTTGTCTCCATTCAACGCGATCAATTCACATTTTTGTGGTACATGGCTCGTGTACCTATAGCTATTAATATACCTTCGTTCCAGGACTTTCTATCCAATAACATGGATATTCTAAACGTATACACAAAAGGCCGAAAACTAGACACTCTTAAACAATTGGAAATATACAAACACACAAAAACACACAAAAACGACATCCTGAATGAACAGACACAATTCAAATCACACGCATTATTCGAACATATCACATCCCACGATCACAACATCGATCCTTCAAAAGTCGACACCGTCGCCATAACAAGACGGACAGCGCTCCCAGTAGCAGCCTGTGACGAAGCTTATAATAAGCGAAAACTGTTTCAGGCTATAAGGTAAACCTTTTTACCCATAAAAAACTTTCCGATCCCTGTCAGTAGTGATTTATTTATATTTAGTTAAAATTTCGAATATATTAAATAATTCGAAAACTTTAAAGTTAGTCTCAGGAAATACCGCGATATATGTGACACTGGAATATTTGGCACAAAACTATCAAGTTTTTCTCAAAACCTGAGGTAGGCTACTTAATCTTGTTTCTCTCTACAATTTTTTGAATAGGAATACAATATTGTTTGTTTTATATTGTACATAAAAATACGTAAGACATTAGATTACATTATTGTTACATTATGATACTTGTAACGTCACAGAACGTTCCATAAAGGAAATCATTTACATAGCAATTTATCACAAGAGGAAAGTGAGGTGAACAGTATCGAACCCAAGTAGTCCTAAAAATTTTGTAATATTGTCTAATAATAATTAATACCATCAATATGAAAAAACGACCAGACTATGACTAAGACTTAAACCCCATATATGTTATTCAAGTGAAGAACAGTGTAAAACCAATAATATACTATAATAGAGACAAATAATATCAGAAACAACCAAAATAAGGTCATTAATTATTAAGTTTTGTAACTCTGAATAGAGTATAAAAAACTATTTATTGTGAATTAATGGATATGATCCATTATTATATTATGCAATGTAAATAAAATAAATGTATTAAATGATGTGAATACATTATTAGAAAGGATCTAAATTAAAATAAAAAATATATAAATGTTATGACAAAAAAATATTAAGGTGTTGGATTTGAGACCAATCACTCAGATTTCATGTAAAAATTAATTATTATCAAATTGAGATAGAAACTATATGTAATTGTCAAGTAGACAAAGATGAACAATTTATCTTAAATAAAGAAAGCTGTCAAATGAATAAAAATCAGTTAAAACAGCCAAAAACAGTATTAACTGAAAACATGTAGTAGACCTATAATATTGTAACATTTATGGATTTAATGTTGACAAAATGCAACCAAATTGCATTATAAAGTTGAAATATAATATAATGTGACTATACTAATATATTTGACTAACTTAAACACTTTAATAGTCGAGTTAGCAAACTATTTACCTATACCATATCTGACTAAAGCCAAGCAACCATCACAAAAAATAGTCATATTTGACTAAATGTTTACAAAATATTAACAAAAATAAAAGAAAATGGTACAATACTTTAGTGTACCATGAAAACAAACAGACTCAGTTGAAAATAAGATCAATTATTAAAGAATTTGACTTATAAGAGTGAAATTTGTCACACAAAGAAAAAGGACCACTTAGGCAAACCAATATGATGCTAAGTAATCCTACAATAAAAATAATATGTATCAGGATGAACCAGGTATCACAAAAGACAGACAATATAATAAACTCTCAGTGTATACTAGAAAAATCCCATATATATTAAGAAAAAAGACTAATTATTGTATTTTAACAGTGACAACAACGTAGGCCATAGGCATGGACCATATAAAACTGAACTTATTTGTATATTATATGTGTTAAACTTTAATTATTTTGTTATAGAAAGATGGTAATATTATGTGTTAATGTTGTAGAAGAAACCAAACAGCTTCACAACAATTTTTAAGTTTAAAAATTGAATTTTTGTGGAAACATTCCAAGGTAAGAGTTGTATGTTGTGCTATTTTATTATAGTTAATTTATTCAAAAACAAATCGTAATTAGTATCATTAGATTCAGTTGAAAGCAGAGAATCCAAATGTAGTAATGGCATGCAAATTGTAGATAACTATGTAAAATTGTTTGACAAATACCAGAATAATTTTTGTAATATCCTTAGTGTGAAGAATAAGAAATTTTGTTCTAAAGCTTCTACGGAAGTTAAATTTGTTCCATGAGGTTCCATTTCATTATTCTCGAACGTTCTAGAAGGAATTTTTACACAAATACACCGGAAGTTCATGTCGAAAAGCTAAAACAATGAGCCTTACAAAGTATAAAAGGAAGACCAAATTCGACCGAAAAACACTTCATGCTTTGACTCCAGAAGAGACGCATCACCCACGACACTGATCACCGCAACCGAGGCGAAACCGAAGGCGAGAAGTCGACACAAGAACGAAGAAAGGCTTTTCCCGTACATTGACAATAGACTGACTTAACCTCTACAAGAGTATACGCCAATGTGTTGCTGAAATAGAGCAGCAACACGGCACATTTAATAGAACACACGCAGCCAGAATATCAGCGGCCCAGGAGGGACCAAAATTTTAATAGAGAATCAATTCTGCTGTATTCGCTAAGACAAACTGACTTTGACAAAATCTCCCCATAACGTAACATACACAAAGCCTTTCTATCAACTGCAAGGGTATCAGCGCTGTGGCGGCTAATTTGAGAAACAACGCGAGCAGCTGATCGCCGGCGGCGGGATTCAAGCGTAAATTTACTGCCAAACTGTTTTACGAAAGTGCGGAAGTTTTAAAAAATCGCATTTTGACTTTAAATAAATTCAGTGCACAAGGAACGTCAACACGAAGAGGCGAGATTGAAAACTACCCGAGAGAAGTGTCCAGTGCGAGAATAATTACCCATCGGAACGTGAGTTGTTCAAAGTTAAAGTCATTTTGACCTGGTTACATTTGTCACGCAGTTGTACTACATATGCCACACACACCTTCAAATCACTTAATTTTTGTAAAGCATCTTATTGATCTGTCTTGGTAGTTCAAAGGAGTCACGTACTGAGAGTAAAGATTTTTCATATATTAAACTCATGCTTTTCAACTGAGTAAAATAAAATATTTGTTAGCCGATACTTGATTGGAGAAAAAAACTTGTCAATAATAATAATTTATTTTTTTTTGTAACTCTGCAATTTTACTTTTTCACGAATGTTAGTCCTTCAGACGATTTTTTAAGATTCATTAAACATACTTTATTTTTTCAAACTCAAACTGTCTTGTTCACATTTTTTCATAGAATTAAACTAACTGCTAAGAATTCAAAATTTTAATTTTAATAACATTTTCATGGAACAAAAGATTCCAAGTGGCGCCCACAAACACATAGTAGATTAAGTTGTTTTGCAGGACGACATCACCGCAGAGGATCCAGTCATCAGTAAGTAATAAAAAGTGCGCGGAGTGTAACGCCCGACACGAACACGACACACAACACACACATCTCTCTTTTTGTTATATACTGTATGTCACTGTATGTAATGAACCAAATTGTCGGAGTTCACCACGGTGTATGGACTAACACTCATCGATAAAATGGCTCTACTGTGGACCGCACTCTCAACAGGTGCTTTTGCTTCACGGATAATCTACAAAAAGACCTTTACTTTGAACAAATTATATTACATCCAAATTTTAAATTAAATTTTTACGTAGGGTATGTTTTGAAATCTTTAAAGTTTCTTCACGAATGATTTGAAGAAATTTAGAACTACGGTACTACAATTTATTTTCCAAAACAACAGTTTTTTAACCCAACAAATTACATTGTTTTATATTTTTCTAATAATCCACAAGCTACATGACTTTTAATTAAATATTTTAGAATATTTATGTAAATGTGAGAACCGTGTGGTATTATTTCGAAACTTCACAGGTTAGAAAATAATACAATTATACATCACGTTCCTATAGGTGATTTCATATACCAGATTTCAGGTAGTGTTCGAGGTCTACATAAGCCTGTTGCAGTGATAGGCTCCCCATAAACACGCAGTATTATAACTTTAATTTACACATAAAAGTATATAATGTTTAAAAAACAAAACAAGTTTGATAATAGAAGACAATAATGTTTAAAGTATTAAGTTTAAATTACTGTTTTATTTATAGTGTAGTTATTTGTTTTAAAATATTATTAAATTTCTCACCTTGCAAATGAGATAGGTTAAGTGATCATGAAAACTGTTGTGTTGAACTCTGTGTTCTAGTAACAAGTAAATTTGTAAAATCAGAAGCAGTAGAGCGTATATGTATGGCGCTCGCCTCATACATCCAATATCACGTATTCGTGAACCGCACCTAACACCTGGTGTCGAGCAAACAACCGTACTGCACTCTTTGAACCTAGCGTTCATCGGGCTTCAGCCTGGATAACGCAGTCAAACCAGTGTTTGGTTTATTATTGGTCTATCTGTCTGTCTGTCTCCGTATATTGATTATACTGACAGTCATTTATAAACATTCACATAACACATAATATTTATGTAAAGAAGGCTTGCAATTTTGTGTGATTTGAATTAAACGTTTTAAACAAAACAATAATTGTTTGATGTCTTTGGTGAAACAAAATGTATGATATTTTTAGAATTAACCTGAAATACAGGAAATTTATATACACAAGATCAACCAGTAGAGGAAGCAAGGAAATACCATTTTTAACCAAAGTTTGTACGAAAACAACGACAGCTTTCTCTCCTAAAATAACCTTCAGAATTGAATTTGCGAGAAGTGCATTCAAAAATATAAAGAGAGTATTCTATGGACGAGAACTAATTTCCAACTGAAGTTACAGCTTATTAAATGCTACGTTCTAGCTGTGTTAAAATATACAAGAGAAGAATAGACAATGAAGAAGATGGACGACAGTAAAGTAGAGCTGTAAATGTATTGCAGAATACTGAGAATATCGTGATTAAAGAAATTCACGGACGCGAGTGATATTACGAGAATGCAAAAGAAAAGGAAGTTGAGTTAACAATTGAAAAGAAAAAAACTTCAGTATCTAGGTCATATTCTAAGAAAACAAAAATCGATCAGTTTCAAGACATTTTGTAACGGAAAATTATGTGAAAAGGTTTACAAGAATAAGACAACGTTTGTAGCGGAGTAGGTTACGTAAGAAGTATAAATGCACCAACATTGAAGATCTGTATCTTCGACAGCACATGTAGCGTTTATTATTGCTAACCTTCGAACAAAAACTGCACTTAAGTAATAAGAAATTTATGTGTGTCAGTTGCTTTAATACAATGTATTTACTTAATATTACTACAACATATACGCAAACATCCGCAGTCTATCAGATGGAACCTATATAAAAAAAAATTTCAAATAATTAAACAAAGAAAACTGTCAATAAAACTTAATTTTCGGCACACTTATGTTACTTAAATATTAATATAATTAATATGAAATTAAATGTAAATTTAAATACAACTTTACTAATAAAATAGTTAATAAATTATTTTAATACTTTAGGTGTAAAATTAAAACGATTATATACAATTTTAAAAAATTAATAATTATTTTAAATTTTCTTTTCCCATATAAAGTATTTATCTACATTGGGCTACATAGTTGTAATGCTATATTATTTTAGATTTTGTGTGAGATTCATGTAGAAAAAAATTCGTTTTGATATAATAAAACAAGGTTAGTTATTGTACTTGTACCATAAATTTTGTTTTACTTATATGTCACTAAAATTATATTACAGTATCATTAACTGCTCTATATCTTATTTGCTAAGATCTATTTTGTTTTGTTCTAAACATGTTTTCAGGAATACAAATTTAAAGGTATCTTTTTTATTAAAATAAATCAGGTTTATATAATTTTGTAATAATTGTGTATAAAATGCAACAGTACAAATGTATAGGGTACTGTGCATTGCATAGTAAATTATGATAATTAATATAATTAAATAAATAATTCATATTGTTAGTAATAATAATTCAGCTTTCAATCTGAACTGTAAAAGGAATGACCAAATTTCATGCTTGGACAGGTTGATCACGCCACGCAACTGTATCTGTGTGTACACGTGTATTTTACGTGTGGGTGTGAGACCAGTTGATTCCTGTAAAGCGTCACCCCTAAATGAATGCTATTAATTATATGAATTATTTAAATTTTAAAGAGGGTGTGTATAATATCGCAAAACCAAATACGCCACAGTGTGTATAAAATAAAGACGCATGTGTGTACAAAAATTAGTGCGAAAATAATAAAAAGTGCGAATATAGTGAAAATAAATATAAATAAAACTTATATTAATTAAGGTAGGAAAAAACGGTTTATACACGGTGAACACATAAAAATTACCGACAAGATGAATATCGGGTAATTTGCAAAAGACTTCCTATGTTGTGAAGACAAGCGAAATAAGTGTGAAAATAATCGTGTTTTGAAAGGGACGCCAACGACAGACTGAGACCTGCAGAAGATTGTCGAAACATGATTTTTGCGCCCTAGGATAAAAATACTCGAGACGCACTAACTTATTTATCTTTCTCGTACAACTACCGTGGTAGCCGGAGGCTCTGCCCAACGACAACAACTCTTTTTCTATCAACCACAGCAGCAGCCGGAGGCTCTACCCGACTACTCATCACTTTCGTGAGAGCACCTCCAGCCAGAGGCTATGACGGAATACAAGGGAGCAGCCAAATACATGGAATAGAGTCCAGCGTACGGAACGAGGCAAAGGACTACGGAGAGGATCTGAAGGACAAGGATCAAGGACTCCAGGACTGCACGACTACAGAGGAGCATCCAGGACCAAGGACCTAGGACCGAAGAGGATACGCTGAGTATTACCACGATAAATAAGGTGAAACAAAACCATGTATTTGTAAAAACAAAATGACTCAAGTAAAGACAATTAACTATGTAAAAAGAAAGACAATATAATTCAAAGTGGAATTAATAATTTTTGAAAATGTAAATGTTTATTTGTATAGTAGTTTAGAGTAATGTTAAAGTTATAAACATATGAAAGTATAATTTTGAATAAATAATTTAGTCAATGATGTTTAAATTCATATGAAAGTAAATAGTAAATTTTATAATTTTGAATAAATAATTTAATCAATGATATTTGAATTAATCTGAAAGTAAATAATAAATTTTGTTTAAAAACAAAGAAATGCATATGCAATATAATAAAAAGAAAATAGATTATTAAAAAGAGATCAGATAATTTAATAGTTATCAAAGTAATGAGCAAGTCGAGAGCAATATTATATAATAACAAACGTTTATTGTAGTATAAGAGTGTATATTATGTTCTATGTGTAATACGAGATATTACTTATATGTTAATAACAATAGGTGTTGTACGGCTACACACATGCGAATAATAATGATAGTTTAAATCGCAAAAGAATTTAAAATTTTTAATTAATAAATTTTTATATGGTTCTAAACAATTTCACGTTGTGTTATTATTATTACGATTACACCTGTCATAATTTTATAGCGTAAGTAATGTTGCTAATAAACGGCGTTAACGTTGCAAAATAAATGGCTCACAAGATCGTGGGGTTCACAAATACTTAACGTTATAATATATTGTTTCATGTACTTTGTTTTACGTAAACATTTATGCGAGTTGGGGAGAATAGATACAATAATACATTTTTACAAGTTACTGGCACTTCGAGTAATTTTTGTTGTAGAAAGCTTTGCAAACTTAGAAAGATGTACATGGCAAATAAGTTACCTACGTAGAAGTTGTATGAGTTAAATATATACTAAACAACGGTTATATATATAACCGTATTGATACCACTAAGAAATGCTTCCTTTTAAAGACTTCAGTACCATTATTATAAAAATACTTAACAAAATTAAAAAAAAATTAAATAAATCTTTCAAGATAACGTTTATAATTAATAAATTTTGGGAATATTTCTAACCAGTTTGAAGATTTGAACATAATTTTGTTACCAGAGTACAAATACGTTGTATATTAAAGGCCATTACTAAAGTCTTTAATAATTACAGCTTAAAGAATTACCAGTTATTGGTGTATCAAATATTAATACAAGCAAATATTATTATAGAATATTTAACTAGTAGTTTGTACATGTTGTACTTAGTAACAATTGTTTTGGAACATGTCTTCAAAGAAAAATAAACATTCTAGAGTTATATTCTGTGAATATTTTTCATTCAGAGACCATCAAAATTCCATCAACTTTACATTGCCGTCACTTACTGTCACATTATTTCCCTTGAGACCACATTTCATCTTATCACCCTTATTCAGTGGTCTTCTTCTCTGCGTTCTCTTCTCAAATATGCTTTTACAGTAATTCAGATGAAAATATAGATAGGAACGTTTTAAGGATGTCTATGTAATTCACAGAAACCCGAAAACATGTTTTAAACATCACTTGTGTTTATATGTATCAGAACTTGTATTTAAGCATTTAAATGTATCAGCAGTTTTAAATGAATTTGTAAATAAATCGAATTTACTTGGAATATTTTTATTTTATCTAATCGTTCTATAAAATGTAATATGCATAAAACATCTTTTAGAAAATTAGCCAGTTATGGATTGACGTCAGTGTTCTGTAACTTTCAGAAAAATCTTTTTGATAGACTACTAACATGATACCGACACAACTTAGTACGTCTCTAATGGACATAAGCAAATATGTCATCTTATTTACTAAGATGTATAAAAACGTTTTCAAAAACAGTTATACACGTTTTCAGAACAGTCATCTATCCGAGACTAATAAATTACATTAATAGTGTAATAGTTCTTACAGTAAGTTACAAAATAATTATACAATTGTATTTTTTAAAACCTAATAATAAAATAAATACAGTTATCACTGTTGCACACCACTATAGAAAAATTATTCCGATTAGCGCTTTCAAGCTTTTCAGCGCTTTCCGATCTGACGATAAACTGAGAAGCTTGAAAGCGCTAATCGGAATAATTTTTCTATAGTGGTGTGCAATCGTGATAATTCTGTTTGTGATTATAACCACTAACAAAACTTTCTTGATTAAATTAATTAAATGTTAAAAATTAATTCTCTTCTTAAAAATGTAGAGTAAAAAATTATACATATAATATTTATATTGTAACGTAACAAAATTGTCGTTATATTGTCGTTTTATTAGAATATAAAACGTCGAATAATAGTGTACCATGAACATATTTAATCAAACAAAAATGAGAAAGAATAACTGAAGTATAAAGCCAAATGTGTATCTATATATGAATAATGTCAAAGCAAGCCAACGCAGAAGAAAGAAGAACTATAATAAAAGCATCATCAAAGTGAGAGGAGAAGAATAGAAGATAAAAGATCAAGCCAATACGTTAGCAACATAGGCCCAATAGATCATAATAGTGAGGGGACATAACCAATTATCATAAAAATGAGAGGACATGCCAATAGATTAAAAAAGTGAGGAGACATATTATATTATCATAATAGTGATGAGACATATTAACTAAGGAAAATAAATTATCACCATAGTAAGTGAACATATAATGTGTGTTATAAATATGATATGAATTATCATACAAGTGAGGGAACAAAAGATACCCTCTAAGTGATAAAAATTAAATATGGAAAAGTAGAAACCAGATAACTAGAAGAGGAAGTGTAAAGAAGAAGAAGAAGAAGAAGAAGAAGAAGAAGAAGAAGAAGAAAAAGAAGAAGAAGAAGAAGAAGAAGAAGAAGAAGAAGAAGAAGAAGAAGAAGAAGAAGAAATGTATCATGAATAATGAAGAATATGTAGCAAGAACAAGACACCAGCATTCCCAAAGTAAGGAAGGCATCACGAACAAGAAAGAATAAGATAAGTGTAATAACTGCCAGATTAATTGTTATAATACCATACAACAAAGAAGGATATAATGAAAACCAAATGACGGAGAATCAAGTGTCGAAAACTTATTAAGTAGCCACAGACAATGATAGTGAATACCTTATATGAGTGCACCGATACATAGTATAATAACACTACCCCAAATAAGCACCACAGACAATGAAAGTGAATGTTTATAGGAGAGGGAGATAAAAAGAGTGTTAACAAATAAAACCAGTGATTACCAAATAAACTACACAAACATTCAGTGTACTAGTTGTAAATCAAGATTGTAACACAGACAAACTTAGTAAGACCACCAATATGTTGAAAATAAAAAAGAGAAATAATTGCTCAAAAGACTACTGAAATAAAATATTAAAATCCTTGATAAGAAATATGCCGGAATGTCAGAATAACACAGGACAAAATATAAAAATATAAATAATATGATAACTAATGTGTTGTAAATAAAACAATTAGTTATAGAGAGACAAAACCATGTATACAAACCAAAATACAAACCCATAAAGTGTGTGACATAGATAAGTAAAAAATTGAGCATTGTTGTATAAACAGATAGTATAAAATGTGTACAGATAGTGTAGAACATTGTAATAGACAATAGTAATAACATGTAATCTATTATAAGATTATAATATTTAAGCAGAATATTGAACAAATTAAGATGCATATTGTTGTCAAATCAGTAACACATAACCTCATTTGAGCAGGACCTACAACATAAAATCAAACATAATAATTAGATAAAGCAATCAAAAATAATTGTACAAAGCAAAAACCAAATAAGGACAAATGAATAAGATAATGAATACAGTATAAGCTGAGAAACACAATTATATAAATCAAATTATTGTTACAAACAATAGCAAAATCAGCCTAAACACAAAGTGACTATTAGAGTTACACAAAAAACACTATTAAAACTTGATAACAGAGAGGAAAATTGTTTACCAGTAGTAAGTAGAATGCTCAATTCCTCTATGGGTATACTTAACAACCATCAGATGAGTAAATTAATAACAATTTAATGATGAACCAATATACTTGACCAGTAGGACTAGATGCAAATAACCACTCTATTGAAATTTTAAGATATTTAAACCAGCCAGAAGTTAGTACAAATACTAGACAGACAATGTACAATGTCTAGGTACACTTTAACAAATAAATATACATGTATCAAATACTAACAATGACAAAATAAAGATGTCAAAATAACGAAATTAAAGCATGGTGTAGATAAACAATACTATATGAATAAATGAAGCACCATTTACTGGAGTAAAGTTTATACAAAGATGTAAAAATATATTAAGTACCATTTGAATACCGAAAGGGTATATCAGGATAAGATATATTGATAAAATAAGCAAATACAAATGCTAGGACATTAGTGTATGGCTTACACGCCAAGAATGCATTTTGATAAAATCATAGATATCTTAATATTTAGTATTAATTAGTGAGAGAAATGGACTCTAGACACCTAATTATAAATATTAGAATAAGATTACATCGAAATAAAGTGGAAAAAACTTATTTATAATAAGAACCACTATAAGTGAATTTTGTGAAGTGAATCAGGTTATTTATGAACGGATTTGTAGCTTGTTTGGACTTAATAGAAAGACCCAAGTATCCGCAGAATAATGAGACCATTCATTTATTAATCAGACGAGGCATAAGAAAGTTATGTACAATAACAAATTTCATATCATTTCCAAAAAGGAATGAACGCGTCACAGTCTAGCCTCTAACCCAAAGACGGACGCCAAAAATTAAAAGTTTTAATGTAACTAAAGCGTTTGGGGTTGAGATTAAAGACTTTTCAACCAATGAGGTGACCTAATTTTACTAGACGCCAGAGACGACTTTTCCGAGAAGCATTAATTGTCCTGGAACCATCACGGCGAGCGGAACGTGTGAGAGTCAGCAAGATATTTTCAAATTTGTGCGCGTTACCCAGTATAGTTTAGCAATCTAACCTAAACAGAGTAACTAAACTCTTACGTGTGAAAGTGCGACGAGTGATTGTGATAAATAAGAACCATCGCTAGTGTATAATAAGGGCGATGAGAAGAGTTAAATTCAGGGAGTACTATTCATTAAAAATATTTTAAAAAGAAATGAAATATAATAATTACCGATTGGTAAAGTTTATATTGAAACTACTCTAGTCAAGTACGGACTGTACATGGCTAAATTAGTAAATTACTGTCAATTGATAGGCACATGAGTAAAGGTTCTCGATTTTATTAATTATATTAGTTAAATAAAATATTATTGAAATTTTAAAGAAAATAATACATGAAGTTAAAATAATATCGAATATTGAGAATAACAAGAATAAATATAGACGCTAACTTGACTACATCTAACGTTGAACCAAGTAAATTATAAAATAACCTCCGAGAACTATCATTGTCATTAATGGACAATACAATCATTTCAAATATGTGTTATGTATATAGTTTTAAGATTTATATAATATGAATTAAAATATTTTAATAATTTACTCTGAACAACCAGTGGAGTTAACCTATAAAGAACAAACGTTCTATGTCAACATTGATTCCAATTTTAAACTTATAATCATTTTGAAGAGACTCAAGTAATAAGAACTTATCTATTCAATAAAATACCTTTCATTGGTAATAATTAACCAAATAATATTATTTCGATACGCAGCGTTTATGAACGTGTATCACACCTGTCTGAGTAGCTGACGATAATACATCAGTTGTACCATGATACGATAGTTTTTATATCGTATTTGAGGTTAAATTTTGTTTGATTATTAATTATTCTATATAAAGTAATATTGTTCAGTATTAACATCTTTGTAACTTGTATCATGACAATTAAAAGAACTCATGAACTTTGGTAATAGTAACCAAAATTAACCAAATAAGGTTCTAACGTCACAGAACGTTCCATAAAAAGAAATCATTTATATAGTAAGTTAGCATAAGAGGAAAGTGAGGTGAACAGTATCGAACCCAAGTAGTCCCAAAAAATTGTGTAATTTTGTATAATAATTATTTCTATCAACTTGAAAAAAAACGACCAAACTATGACTAAGACAAAACCCCATATATATTATTAAAGTGAATAAGAGTGAAAAAACCATAAGACACTATAAGAGAGAGAAATAATGTCAGAATTAACCAAAATGGAGTCAATAATTATTGAGTTTTTAACTATGAATAGAGTATTAAAAAACTATTTTTTGTGAATAAATGGACATGATCCATTATTATATTATGTGATGTAAATAAAATAAATGTATTAAATGACTTAAAGACATTATTAGAAAGAATCTAAGTTAAAATAAAAATTGTATATTTGCAATGACAAAAAATATTAATGTGTTGGATTTGAGACCATACACCAAGATTTCATGAAAAAATTAATTATTATCAGATTTAAATACAAACTATATGTAATTGTCAAGCAGACAATAGTGAACAATTTATCTTAAATAAAGGAAGCTGCCAAATGAATAAAAAGCAGTCAAAATAGCCAAAAACAGTGTTAACTAAAAACATGTAATAGGCATCTAATATTGTATAATTTATGAATTTAATGTGGCCAAAATGCAACCAAATTGCATTAGAAAGCTGTAATATGATATAAAGCAACTATGCTAATATACCTGACTAACTTTAACATTGTAATAGTCAAGTTAGCAAAATATTTACTTATACCATGTATGGCTGGAACCAATCATCCAGTACAAAAATAACCATATCTGGCTAAATACTTACTTAATACTAACAAAAATAAGATAGAAAGGTACAATACATCAGTATACCTTAATAAGAAACAAACTCAGTTGAAAGTAAAGTCAATTCTAAAAGAATTTAACTAATTAGAGTGAGATTTGTCACGCCATAAAAAAAGGACATCTCAAGACCAATCAATGATGCTATGTCATCTTGTGATAAATATAATATATGTACAAAGTAACCAGGTATCACAAAAGATAGACAAAATAATAAACTCTGTGTGTACAGTAGTGAAATAATGCATATATTAAAGAAAAAGACTAATCATTGTATTAGAAAACTGACAAGAATCTAGGCCATGAGCAGAGGCCATATAAAATTGTATTTATTTGTGTTTTATCTATGTTAAAATTTGTTTATTCTGTTGTAGGAAAGTAGTAGTAGTAGATGTTCAGCTTGTGGAAGGAACTTTGTAACTCCACACCAATTTTTGTTATAAAAAATGAGTTTTCAATGACAACAACTCAAGGTGAGGGTTGTATATTGTATTGTTTATTAGACTTAAGTTAATTAGAAACCAATCATATTTAATATCGCTAGATTCAGTTAAAAACAGGGAATCTAAAGGTATTAATGGCATACAAATTGTGAGTACTAATGTAAAACTGTTTGATAAATACCAGAGTAATTTTTGAAATATCCTTTGTATGAAGAATAAGAAATTCGTTCTAAAAGCTTCTACGGAAGTGAAAATTGTTCTATGACATTCCATTTCGTTTATTCTCGAACATTCTAGAAAGAAATTTTACACAAATATACCGGAAGTCGATGAAAACAGTCATCCTGAATTAGTATAAAAGAGAGACCAAATTCGACCCAAAAACACTTGAAACTTGAACTCCAGAACTGATGCATCTCACACAACACTGATCAACGCAGCTAAGGCGAAACCGAAGAGGCGAGAAATCGACAAGACACGGCAGGAAGGCTTTTCCCGTACGTAGACGTACCGACTGACTTAACCTCAACGAGGATCTTCGCCAAAAGTATCGCTGAAATAGAGCACCGATACGGCAAATTTTAATAGAAATCACGCAGCCAGAACGTCCACGGCCCAGGAGGGACCAAACACTTAAATAGAGAACGAATTCTGCTGTGTTCGCATTGACTGACTAACGTGACAATAATTCCCCCTAACGTAAACATACAATAAACAAAGCCTTCCTCAACACTGCATGGGAATCAGCGCTGCGGTGGCCGATTTCTGAATTAACGCGGAGCAGCTGACGAGCTTTTGGCGGCGTTTGAACGATATTCTACTGCCAAACGTTTTTACGAAAGTGCGGAAAAAGTAAATGATCGCAAAATTTGACTTTAAATAGATTCAGTGTACACCCGAAGAGGCGAGATTGAGAAACTACCCGAAAGGAGTGTCCAGTGCGAGAATAAATAACCATTGGAACGTGAGTTACCAAAATTAAGTCATTTGTTACCTGGTTACATTTTATCACGCAGTTGTACTTCACACGCCACACATACACCTTCAAATCACTTAGTTTTTTCTTGTAAGGCATCTAATTGATATGTCTTGGTAGTTCAAAGGAGTCACGTCCTGAGAGTAAAGATTTTTTCATGTATTAAACTCATGCTTTTCAACTGAGTCAAAATCTGAAATATACTAGCCGATACTTGATTGGATATATATAAAAAATTTGTCAACAGTAATAAATTGTAAAATTTTTTCTCAGCAATTTTATAATTTTTTCTATGAATGTTAGTCCTTCAGACAATTTGTTTGTTTTTTAAAGAACCATTAAACTTAACTGATTTTTCCAAGCTAAACTGACTTGTTTAATTTTTTTCGTAGATTTAAAAATTTTTATCAATCACATTTTTTTCTTGGAACAAACGTTTCCAAGTGGCGCCCACAAAAAGCATAGTATTAAGTTGTGTTACAGGACTACATCACTGCAGAGGATCCAGTCAACAGAGTAAGTAACAAAAGTGCGCGGAGGTAACGCCCGACAGTTTATAACACAACACAATTAAACAACACACAAGCATATTTCTTTCCGTTATAAATTGGCTGGCCCAACAGTGGGACTTAAAGGAGAATATCCTAGAAATAGGTTACACCATTCTACTTAGCTTTTCATTCCGTTATAAATTGGCAGCCCAACTAGTGAGGCTTGAAAAAGACGGAACAAGCCCGGCAACTACCAACATATTAAAATGCCACAACCTAAGGGAAAAAAGGTGAAGAAGAATGTGGAACCCGAGTTAAGTGTGGAAGACGGAGAGGCAGTACAAATGGAGGAAACGGAATTAGAACCGCCCACACTAGAAGTGGAAAGACCGGTACAAACAGCAGAGGAATTAGAGGAGCAAACGGGAGAAGAACCCATACAAATGGTAGAACAAACAGAGAAACCCGAACCAGAAAAAATAACAGGGAGCGTTGACGCTAATGTAATAATGCTAATGTTCCAAACGCTAAACGAAAATACAAAAAAAATAATGAGCAAATGTTCCAAAAATGGAAGAAAATATGAACAAAAATACAGAATCTCTGAAAGAGGATATGAATAAAAACAGACTGGAAGATAAGGAGAAATTAGACAAAAACATAGAATCTTTAAAGAAGGATATAACCGAGAAAATAGATGACAATGGAAAAAAACTGGAGATATTTCAGGAGGAAAATAAAAAAAGTATAGAGTCCCTGAAAAAAGAAATTAGCATACAGTACGAAACAGTAAACAAAACGATCAATGATAATAAAATCGATAGTGACAGGAAGGTCGAAAACATGGAGAAACAGTTGGAAAGGTTACAAGAGGGAAACAATACACGTTTCGAAAATCTAGAGGAACAAACAGTAGAGACCCAACAAGATGTTAGAAATCTCGAAAACATGGTAAGGCAGAACCAAGACGCCATTATGCAGGAGGTGGGAGAAGTCCAGAAAGACGTTAGCGAGAGGATGCAGAAAACATATGACATCGCTAACAGGCTGGACGAACAGATAAAAACTAACAAAAATAGTATACTGGAAATAGACCAGAGAGAGAAAAACCTGCAGGAAAGATTAGAGGCGCTGAGAGACACACCAATACTAAACACTCATACGTGTCATGGTGAAAACAGGGAAGTAATCAACTTCCAGAACTATCGACGAAACCCAATGGAATTTTTGGAAAGAATGGAGGAGGTTATTGGGAGAAATAGAGAAACAAGGTGGGACAGGATAAGAGAGATGCTTGACGAGACGTTTAAAAATACTAAGGATAACTGGTGGATAGCGGTACGACCCGAAATAACGAATTTAGCAGAGTTTAAACGCCAGTTTAAGGAAAAGTATTGGTCAGAGACCGCACAAAACAGGGTAAGAATGGACATTTTCTATGGCAAATACGACGCGTCCTATGGACAGTCCCCGACGTCTTATTTCCTGGGAAAGGTATGTTTAGCACGGAAGTTGATACCGCCGATCCCAGAAGAATGTTTGGTAAGGCAGTTAGCTGGACATTACAGCTATGGTATCAAGGATGCCCAATTATACCAACAAATTAGCAAAATAGCTGATCTGGCCAAATTATTGGAAAATTGCGAATCCACAGGAAGGTTACAGGATTACCAACCCCCCAATCGTAAGGTAGAGTACAACAACAATAATAACGGACCAAACCGGAATGGAGGTGGGAACAGTAATAATCCAAACACCAATAATCAGAATAATAATATCCCACCAAATGGGCGAAATGATAACACTCAGGGCCCAATTAACCGCAACTATCCGGGACCAAACAGAGGTAATTACACCGGGAATAACTACGGTAGGAACTTCCACCAGGGAAACGGTTATCGCGGGAATAATTATAGAGGAAGTAATTATGGTCAACGTAATGGTTATCGCAACGGGGGAAACCAAGGAGGAGGCGATAGGAGAAACCAAAATGAATATAGGCCCCAGGTAAATTATACAATGGCCAATAACCGACGGCCATATCCACCTAATGTACCCACTTACATGTTTTACCCACAACAGGCGCCAGGTAGCCAGGGTAACACGGCGAATAGCCAACCTATTAACGATAATCCCGAGGTCAGGCAGGAAACACAGACGGGTCAGCAACCCAATGTTCCGGGAGACCGGGCCAATGAGACAGTGGCTCATTTAAACTAAACGCGGCAGTGAAAAAGGAAAACCGCCCTTCACTGAACCAATATTATGGGGTGACAAACGACGAACATAGACAGGACGAAGACGGGACTATATTAAGAATAAATAATTACCTTAAGAATATTAGAGAGGAGTTATTAGAAGAAGGTGACGATATCATTAAAAATAGTAACCAAGGGAACAATAGTATCGTGCAGATTAAAGCATATATCAATGGCATAGAAGCGATACTACTCATTGACACGGGGTCAAATGTGTCACTTATCGATAGCATTGAGTTAGAGCGGATTAAACAAAATAGTAATTTACCAATACCCACTCTACCGATAAATAACGTTATTTTAGTCGGAGCAACGGGGAGGCAAAATAAATCAATAAAGAGACAGGTGTCATTAGAGATGACTAGTAATGGGGTGACGATACCAATAGGGTTATTAGTGGCGAGTAATTTACCCATGAGTATACTAATAGGCTGCGATATACTTAGGCCATACCATGCTGTAATAGATTTGGAAAGTAAGGTGATAACTTTTAAGACTAGCAAGGGGATTTGGACCAATAATTTAATCGATGTCCAAGGAAGTGGTACAGACAATACACCTTATCAAGCGATAGTGAACCATTATTATTGTACCGATCGTCCAATCAATATGCCATTATATCAGGAGGAAAACCCAGAGTTGTGGTTAGAAAAGTTAGAAGAAATACGGGATTTCCAAAGGACGAAAGCAAGGGGTCTGATCAGCGAAAAACAGGCGGAACAATTAATCGAGGTATACAACCATTATAAACACATATTCTCGAACGCTCCAGGTAAAGCCAGAGATTATCAGTGCACCATAAAATTCAAAACTCCGGTGGAATTTAACAGGAAATCGTACCCGATCGCATACTCGCTAAAGAACGAAGTCAGGGAAGAATTGAACAGGATGATAGAGGACGACATAAACGAGTATAGTCATTCGCCCTTTACCAGCCCAATCATAGCGGTGCCAAAAAAGAACGGAAAGGTACGTATATGTCTCGATGCTAGGGAGATTAACAAAATGATTGTTAACGACCGCACTTCACCTGGGGAGATAGAGGAGATATTAAAAAAGTTCCACGGAATCAGATATATAAGCTCATGGGATACGGTATGCGGATACTGGCAGATAGAACTCCACCCTGATAGTAGGAAATATATGGCATTCATATTCGAGGGCAGAAACTATCAGTTTAAGCGGTTACCTTTTGGCTTAATAAATTCTGTGGCGGTGTTTGTAAAGATAATGGACAGAATATTGGGGCAGGAAGTACTGAAGTTTACGACAGTGTACGTCGACGACCTACTGGTGACTTCAGCGAATTGGGACGACCATTGTAATAGGGTTGAACAGGTGCTAGAGAAATTATCAGAGAATAATATCACCCTCAAATTAGACAAGTCTCAATTCATTGCAAATGAGGTGAAATTTTTAGGATTTAATTTAACAGAACAAGGGATTACTCCATCCAAGGAAAAGGTAGAGGCCATACAGAAGTTCCCCACCCCAAAGAATAGGAAACAGCTGCAGTCATTTTTAGGAATCTGCAACTATTACAGAAAGTTTCGGTCCAATTACTCAGAATTAACTGCCAGGTTCCAAAAGCAGTTATCAGCTAAAGACAAATGGACTTGGGGACCAGAGCAAGATGGAGTGCTCAATATCATAAAGGAAAAGTTTTTAGAAACCGTAATGTTGCATCATCCCGACTTTACAAAACCATTTTTTCTAAACTGCGATGCCAGTAACGTGAGTTTAGGTGCAGCCCTCTATCAGGAAGATCAGGACGGTAACCATTTAGTAATTAGCTTTGCTAGCCGCGTGCTGAACAGTTGCGAACGAAACTACAATACTACCGAAAAAGAACTGTTGAGTGTAGTTTTCGCATGCGGTAAATTTAGGACATATATATTAGGGTACCCCATAACAGTTAGAAGCGACCACAAATCTATATCATTTTTAAAGCATTGTAAACTGAACCACGGAAGGCTGACTAGATGGGTTTTGGCCTTGCAAGAGTACAATATCACATGGGAATATATACCCGGCAAACAGAACGTAGCCGCCGACGTCTTATCTCGCGTCAATATACCAGACCAAACCTTTGACGGCGAAAAGCAACAATTAGCCAAGGTTTACCAAATTATTAAGAGGAGGGAGGATTTAAAAGATATTTTGCACGAACTAAAGTCACAACAAGAGGCCGATCCGAAATTAGGAGATATTAGAAAAAGGGTACAGGAAGGCGATGAGGTCATAAACAGATTTTATTGTATACACGACGGCACTTTGTTTATTAGGAATACCCCGCAACAAGAGAATTGGAAATTAGTGATTCCACCAGCGATAGAGAGACCGCTAATAATCGACTATCACGAGAGGTACGGACATATGGGTGCCCTCAAAGTAAGGAAGGCATTGGAAGAGCAAACATACATCAAGGGGATGAATAAGAAGGTGCAACTGGCGATACGGTCGTGCGATATTTGTCAAAAGGTAAAGTGTGATAACGAGAGGAAGGAAGGGGTCATGATACCCATATTATCTACCGAGAAATTGGAAAAGGTATTTCTCGATATCTGCGGACCCTTTCCACGCAGCGGTGGGAGACACCGATATAAATTTATCGTAATCATTTTCGACCACTTTAGCAAGTATACAAAGCTATACCCAATAACTAGGTCAACGACCAGGAAAATAATAGACATAATAATCAAGCGTTATATAATGGAAGCGGGCCGACCGTATTCTATAATTACGGACCACGGTACTCAGTTTAGGGGAAAACTTTGGAAAGAAAGCTTGGGAGAACACGGAATAAAAACGTACAAGACGTCAGTATATCACCCGAATAGTAACCCAGCCGAGAGAGTGTTAAGGGAGGTAGGACGGTTACTGAGAACATACTGCCATAACGAGCAGAAAAGATGGCATGAATATGTAGCCTCTACCGAGGATTTTCTCAATTTCTCGCATCACAATACCATCGAGATGTCGCCATACACGGTTATGTTCGAAAGACCCCACCACGAGAGATAAAAGAAATTATTAATTTTCCCGACGAACCCGCATACCAATTTGAAGGGGCAAAATTTTATAATAAGGTGTTAGAAAAAACGGAACAGCAGCGGAAAAAATATATCAAATCACAGCCTAAGGCTATTAAATATGAGGTAGGTGAAAGGGTGTTAGTTAAAAATAGAGAATTGCCCAGTGCTATACAAGGCATAACGAGGAAATTGCTACTCTTATATACAGGGCCTTTCACGATAACCAGAGACAATAAAAACAATACCTACGAGGTAACTGACACAATTAGGAACAAGGTAAAAGGTACGTATAACCAGACTTCATTAAAAAAGTACCATGATTAAAAAAATCGCAAGTCGAATACTCAATCTGTGACCAAGTACCATGACCAAAAACCAAAGTCAAATACAGCATCATAGAGAAGGTACCTTGACTAAACATGTTAACGTGAATTTTTTAACTTAGCCATAATTAGAAAGGAGGTAGAGATTATTAAATAAATATAAATATTATTGTATAGAGATTATTATTAATGAATATTACGAGAAGGACACCTTACACCAAAGGCATAAAGATATATATAAAATATAGATTTATTTCCAATAGCCATGTCAACGTATATTTACCAGCTTACCCGTACTTAGAGAAGGAGAGAGATTATTATTAATAAATATTACGAGACGGACACTTAGTAAAGGAGAAAAGAAGGAGAAATGCTGTCATATATTTGATACTAAATGGAAATGATAAATGAAAAATAAAAAAAGGAAGAACTGTGTGTTACATAAGGAGGTAATGATGAATATGAATATAGCTATTAACATTGAATGATTTTAAACGATAATTTTAACCTGCGGAGAACGATATATTAATATAATTGTGAATTAATCAGAAGAGTTTAAGAAAGGGAATTTATGTGTAGGAGCCTATGATCTTTGAATATTGTATTTTTTTATTATTATTATTATTATTATTTGTTGCAAAGGTGCAATTATTATTTTCTGAACAGGGATGTGTTGCCTCTGATTTCAGTAGTTATAGACAGGAAGGGACAGAGAATGTATGCCATAGCGAGCCACTCTGACTCCCAACCCTCTATGTAAGTTAGGGAATTGATAGGGAATTATATCAAAGATTAATTATAAAACATCAAGGTAAAAAGGAAAGGAATAGGTGATACGACGAAGAACGAATTAGGAATATTGAGTTGGATTAATATATTAAAGGAGTAGTACAGGAATTTAATTATAAGATAAAAGAATGAGATATAAAGAAGCTAATAAAAGGTTAATATAGAGATGATAATTTCATCAAAACCAAAGATATGTTTTTCCAAAATTATCAACTTTAACGGAGAGGCATATGTAACGTCACAGAACGTTCCATAAAAAGAAATCATTTATATAGTAAGTTAGCATAAGAGGAAAGTGAGGTGAACAGTATCGAACCCAAGTAGTCCCAAAAAATTGTGTAATTTTGTATAATAATTATTTCTATCAACTTGAAAAAAAAACGACCAAACTATGACTAAGACAAAACCCCATATATATTATTAAAGTGAATAAGAGTGAAAAAACCATAAGACACTATAAGAGAGAGAAATAATGTCAGAATTAACCAAAATGGAGTCAATAATTATTGAGTTTTTAACTATGAATAGAGTATTAAAAAACTATTTTTTGTGAATAAATGGACATGATCCATTATTATATTATGTGATGTAAATAAAATAAATGTATTAAATGACTTAAAGACATTATTAGAAAGAATCTAAGTTAAAATAAAAATTGTATATTTACAATGACAAAAAATATTAATGTGTTGGATTTGAGACCATACACCAAGATTTCATGAAAAAATTAATTATCATCAGATTTAAATAAAAACTATATGTAATTGTCAAGCAGACAATAGTGAACAATTTATCTTAAATAAAGAAAGCTGTCAAATGAATAAAAAGCAGTCAAAATAGCCAAAAACAGTGTTAACTAAAAACATGTAATAGGCATCTAATATTGTATAATTTATGAATTTAATGTTGCCAAAATGCAACCAAATTGCATTAGAAAGCTGTAATATGATATAAAGCAACTATGCTAATATACCTGACTAACTTTAACATTGTAATAGTCAAGTTAGCAAAATATTTACTTATACCATGTATGGCTGGAACCAATCATCCAGTACAAAAATAATCATATCTGGCTAAATACTTACTTAATACTAACAAAAATAAGATAGAAAGGTACAATACATCAGTATACCTTAATAAGAAACAAACTCAGTTGAAAGTAAAGTCAATTCTAATTGAATTTAACTAATTAGCGTGAGATTTGTCACGCCATAAAAAAAGGACATCTCAAGACCAATCAATGATGCTATGTCATCTTGTGATAAATATAATATATGTACAAAGTAACCAGGTATCACAAAAGATAGACAAAATAATAAACTCTGTGTGTACAGTAGTGAAATAATGCATATATTAAAGAAAAAGACTAATCATTGTATTAGAAAACTGACAAGAATCTAGGCCATGAGCAGAGGCCATATAAAATTGTATTTATTTGTGTTTTATCTATGTTAAAATTTGTTTATTCTGTTGTAGGAAAGTAGTAGTAGTAGATGTTCAGCTTGTGGAAGGAACTTTGTAACTCTACACTAATTTTTGTTATAAAAAATGAGTTTTCAATGACAACAACTCAAGGTGAGGGTTGTATATTGTATTGTTTATTAGACTTAAGTTAATTAGAAACCAATCATATTTAATATCGCTAGATTCAGTTAAAAACAGGGAATCTAAAGATATTAATGGCATACAAATTGTGAGTACTAATGTAAAACTGTTTGATAAATACCAGAGTAATTTTTGAAATATCCTTTGTATGAAGAATAAGAAATTCGTTCTAAAAGCTTCTACGGAAGTGAAAATTGTTCTATGACATTCCATTTCGTTTATTCTCGAACATTCTAGAAAGAATTTTTACACAAATATACCGGAAGTCGATGAAAACAGTCATCCTGAATTAGTATAAAAGAGAGACCAAATTCGACCCAAAAACACTTGAAACTTGAACTCCAGAACTGATGCATCTCACACAACACTGATCAACGCAGCTAAGGCGAAACCGAAGAGGCGAGAAATCGACAAGACACGGCAGGAAGGCTTTTCCCGTACGTAGACGTACCGACTGACTTAACCTCAACGAGGATCTTCGCCAAAAGTATCGCTGAAATAGAGCACCGATACGGCAAATTTTAATAGAAATCACGCAGCCAGAACGTCCACGGCCCAGGAGGGACCAAACACTTAAATAGAGAACGAATTCTGCTGTGTTCGCATTGACTGACTAACGTGACAATAATTCCCCCTAACGTAAACATACAATAAACAAAGCCTTCCTCAACACTGCATGGGAATCAGCGCTGCGGTGGCCGATTTCTGAATTAACGCGGAGCAGCTGACGAGCTTTTGGCGGCGTTTGAACGATATTCTACTGCCAAACGTTTTTACGAAAGTGCGGAAAAAGTAAATGATCGCAAAATTTGACTTTAAATAGATTCAGTGTACACCCGAAGAGGCGAGATTGAGAAACTACCCGAAAGGAGTGTCCAGTGCGAGAATAAATAACCATTGGAACGTGAGTTACCAAAATTAAGTCATTTGTTACCTGGTTACATTTTATCACGCAGTTGTACTTCACACGCCACACATACACCTTCAAATCACTTAGTTTTTTCTTGTAAGGCATCTAATTGATATGTCTTGGTAGTTCAAAGGAGTCACGTCCTGAGAGTAAAGATTTTTTCATGTATTAAACTCATGCTTTTCAACTGAGTCAAAATCTGAAATATACTAGCCGATACTTGATTGGATATATATAAAAAATTTGTCAACAATAATAACTTGTAAAATTTTTTCTCTGCAATTTTATAATTTTTTCTATGAATGTTAGTCCTTCAGACAATTTGTTTGTTTTTTAAAGAACCATTAAACTTAACTGATTTTTCCAAGCTAAACTGACTTGTTTAAATTTTTTCGTAGATTTAAAAATTTTTATCAATCACATTTTTTTCTTGGAACAAACGTTTCCAAGTGGCGCCCACAAAAAGCATAGTATTAAGTTGTGTTACAGGACTACATCACTGCAGAGGATCCAGTCAACAGAGTAAGTAACAAAAGTGCGCGGAGGTAACGCCCGACAGTTTATAACACAACACAATTAAACAACACACAAGCATATTTCTTTCCGTTATAAATTGGCTGGCCCAACAGTGGGACTTAAAGGAGAATATCCTAGAAATAGGTTACACCATTCTACTTAGCTTTTCATTCCATTATAAGGTTCACCATAATATTGTATATCATAGCAGTGTTACCAGCCCTGAGCTGAACGACTCTCATCAAATAATTAACTTTTTTGTTGTTTAATGACTATTCATTGTTTTAAAAGGAATTCAACTTAAATCAATTTGATGTTAATAAAGTAATAGTTATCTTACCTGTGAATCAGTCGTATTTATTTTATTAAAATATGCACGAGGAAAGTTCATTCAAGGAGCAATTGTTTCCCAAGGTGGCAGCACGATGATCGAGCGGCCAGGTATTAAATTTTAAATCAGTATTAAATACAAACATCATTTTATTTACTGTCTGCATGCTAATGCCCAAATGAATTATTTTGTGTATTGTGTTGTGACTTTTCAGTAATACAGAGCCTACGTTGGAAGATTAAGGACATTCACCGATGGTAAGTGGAAAGGTAAACATACCAGATTGCAATAGAGAACTTTAAAATTCCTTTTGACAATAATTCAAATCATAAATACACAAACGATAAACATAATAATATAAACAACACTCAAATTTTTAAATATAATATAACGTGATGAACCCAACGCGGGGCTCGACTTGATTCCAGAGAATATATCAAATATAACAACAACATTATACGTTATAGTTATATTACAATATAAAATATAAATATTATAATATATAGAAGAGGTCGCTATTGTTCATTCGTATAGTATACCTCTGTAAAATACAACAGTGTGTCTGAGTGTGAAAGTGTGTCTGTGTTTCTTACCACTGCGTCCTCGCACGGCGATGTACTTCACGATATTTGGGCCCGTAGCGAACGTACTGGGGACCAGGTGTCGTGGCTCCCGATTTGAAGTTCAAACGTAGTGGATAATCTCCGGGTGGCGCCAAATTGTTTATAGAAAACAATTAAAATGGTTTACTTATCAGTGTTCTATTTGAACGAGGCGACGAATTCAATGCGTCCCGCCTTTTCTCAATTTCGTGTCAATCGAGATAGCAGTTGCGGGATTCGCTACTCCACTACTTGAGCGCTAGACGTCGCCTTGGAAACCTTCACTATACATTATATTTTTAAACATACACTTTGCTAATAGAAATAAGACACGATTTAACACACACAGTACAAATTTATTATTAAATTGAAGTTAATATTTTATAAACACAAGTTGTAATTAATGTTTCATATATAATTCTGCACCGGATAATTCTTTATAAGACTCTTACTCAAGGTTAAACGATCGACTTTTGAATACAAATAAACAGTAATGGCGTTATATTTCGCCGATCAACAAATATTTTGGTCGATGTTTGTGGGTTGTTTGGATCACGTTAAAAGGTTCAGATGCAGTTACAACATTAAAAATACACAACCTTACAATGTTTTTTCCTTATGTAGGATAATGTGTAGTGGTAATTGTTTTGTTTAAGTGTCATACAAGATGTTTATAATTCGTACATAAATATGAGGTTAGTTCTATAGTTAACAAGTTTTTCAGTGATATAAATTTATGGATCAATCCTTGTAAGAGAATAAAAATGATTTAGTGGTATTCAACATACATTGAGAAATGGTTAAAGTGCGTTTATTTTTTGGAAGTTGAAATAATTTAACTGATACTTAACAGCATTGCAGTACGTTATTATTCGGGATGAAGAGAAGGAAAGATTATGGCATCAATATTGCTCAGCGTTCTTTATTCAGGCTTCGGCATCTTTTTCAAAGTGGTTTGGACTTATTTGGATATTTCATATTGATTTAAACGTCTTCTCCCTCTGGAAATGGTATTCTGCATCTATCAGTCTTCTGTACTATCGATTTCTACACTTTGTTTTACTTCCAATATGTTTTAAACATTAAAAGGTGTTGTACAGACAATTCGCATCTGGCTTGCGATAGCGTCACTTTTCAAGTAATAATATTTAACGGTAATTACCTCGTTAAACGGCTGTTTCCATGGTTACGTGTTTACTCTTATTGGGTGATCTCAACATGAACACATTGTTATCAATTTTCGAATTTCTTTCAAATCTTCCCATATCTTCGGACCTTCTTCCTCCTCTTATCTTCCTTCGGGGTTATTATCTAAATGCACTGTCATTTATATTTTCTCACAAAGACTATTTTGGTACCCCACAATATTGGGTTTTATCAAGTTTTCTAAGTTTAAAATTAATTTCATACTTACTAATTACATTTCTTTATTTATATAATTCCTTAATTTAATATTTGGTTTTTAAAAATAACTATTATTCATCCTTGATGGATTAGTCACCTCGGATTTGTCCATTACATGGTGATTTTTGTACAATCAGTAATTGTTTATGTTGACCGTTAGGCCTGTTTCACATTTAAGTAGCCATTACTGGGTTTTTGTGGCTTCATACACAACATATTTCATTTAGTCCCAAATTGTTATTTTGCATTTGTAATTATGTTTAATGTATCTGGATGTGTTTTAATTAGTAACAACGGTGTTATTCAACCTTACTTACTAATTATTTGCTATTCATTTCCAATATAAAATAAAACATCTAGGCCTATGGTCTGTATAACTCTTACAGCCATATCCATTTCATAACTAACAGTTTATATAATTCATTATTTCTTATTTGTTGTTCTGGTGCTAAACAATCTCACCTCTATTGAACTTTTTCCATTAAACTCCCCTTATAACATGGGTATTGAATTAATGTTGATACAAACATATTTTCTAATGCTTTTTTCTCTCCCTTCCATATTAACACCATCTAATTACTTTTCTTTGTGAAACACACCTTTAGCCTTTTACAATACATTTTTAAGTTATAACAATACTATCTACTAGTCATTACAGTGAATATCACTACTTAGTGTTCATTATTTACTAAATAAATGTTCTATCCTAAATACTATTCATTGTAACTTGTTACATGTTATTGTTCACTCTTAAAACTAAAACATATTGTTCACTCTTAAAACTAAAACATAAGTAATTTTACTAAGTCTTTAACTTAGCCTACTCTCCTCTTACTATTTATATGATAGACAATATTTGTATTTATTGTTCACTAGCACTTTCTTAAATTGTTTAGTGTTCATTACACTTTATTTAGTGTTTTTTAGTATTATATCACTCTAGTATAAATCACTTTCACTAATTCAACTTCCATTTATTTCTCATCATTTTATTCTCTTTCTCTACACACTATCTATATAACATTATTAATATTGTGTCTTTCTTAGTTAACAAATTACATATATCCCTAACTCTTTTGGTTAGTGTATTTTTATACATTGTTTCATATTACTGACGGTTCATAATGGTCATTTTATCAATACTAACATTCATTAATAGTTTTGGTTCTTAACCGAATTTCATTGTCTTTATTATTTTCGGTTACATTATTTCTCCCTTATCTATTTTTTATTACTTGTCTAGTTTTCTTGATGCGTTTCATCTTGTTTTCTTCCTCATGGGTTTGTTCTCTCTTGGTTTTCATTCTTCTTCTCCTTCCTCCGTCTTGTTTTCTTTATTTTGATTTCTTAACTGGTTTCTCAACTGGCCAATCTCTGGGGTTGGGTTAATGTCATTTGTCTGTCAGTCTATTATTTGAGTTTCTTTATTAATCACTTTCAGTTTATTACACCTCCTCCTTCCATGTTAATTACCTTTTATTTATATTTTACTATCCACATAATTTATTTATTCAAACATAATATTATTTAGCATTTTTTATACATACTTATTGTTATCAAAATTTATCTGAATTTGGTGATGTTATCTAATGCTCTCCCACCAAAATTGATCATTTTATAAAACGTTATTCTAAGTTTGATGAAATTATCAATGGTATTGTATCATTTTCTTCTTAAACTCTCCTGCTTCTCACTCGATTTTTATGCTTAATTCTGTATCTTTTAATTCCTATCTTCTGATTCTTTTCTTCATTATTTTTCTTATTACGAACTGGCTTATTGATTTTTTATTATAAATTATTCCCTATAAATCTTATTTTCCCTAACTAACTTTACTTTGTAGTTGCAATCGATTCGGATGGGCTCTATTGGCTTACCTAACTCCGTCGTTCAAAACTACTCTTATTCTGAGATCAGGGGAACATCATCCCTGCTCAGTAAAATGATTGCTGGACTTATTCAACAGTCAATCTCAATTAATGAATCTTAAATATAGTCATCTTGTGACTCAACATAATAATAATAATCATAACATTTGTTGGGAATCTTTTACCTTTGTACTTCATTATTGCTCAGTTCGGGTCAAATATTTTTTCATCTTTCTTTATAGATACTACTTGATAATACTTGAAGCATTGCTTTTTATTGATACAATTCACATTTTTAATTACTTTTTGTTTCATCTCAATTCATATTACAACTCTTAGAATGTTTATTTTATTTATTTCGTTTTTTGATCATTGGTTTTCTTAATCTTACTTCCATTTCTTTCTAAATAGTATTGGAAGTTGGTCATTTTGGTTGATATTATTATTATTATTATTTTTTTTTTCATAACTTTTTAAATATTGCGACAGTACAAATAAGTGATGTACTGAGCATGAAATATAAAAATTTAAATTTACTTAATAAACTGTAAATAATTAATAATATATTAGAAATAAGCATGTTATGGATTGCAAGCTTGACTCAGACAAAAATATGAACAGGTGTTTCGACCTGAATCAACGTGCACACACACACAAATGTAACTGAAAGTGTGTACACCAGTATTTTGCTAGTGTCTGTGAACGCAGGTCTCTGCAGGCAAGTTTGCCACCCCAGTATGAATAATTGCACAATGACTGTTTTTCCGTAATTATTCATAAACTAGAATTAAGAACTAAAATCCAAAAGCACCATAAAATGTAAATAAATTTAATAAATACTGTGTGCGAAAACCACGCGAAAGTGACACGCCGTACAAGTGCAATAGTGAAATAACTGTGTACAAATCAAAAGGGTTAAGTTGCAATGTCCAAAATTACAATGAACATGTGTTGTAAAATTAGTTATAAGATAAGTATAAAAAAATACTTACAGGACTCTGCAATTCGCAGAAATATAAAAAATAGTGAATTTGACAAAGAGTGGGGGAACTGACGCCAAAGACAGTTTCTAACATGTCGATTTTGTATCACTGAAGGGAGTCGACTCGACCAAGACATGGGTATAAATAGGACACGCAAGCTTCAGTGGTTCTCTTTCTTGAATCATCCACGATGCAGCGGGAGCTTATGCCCGTCAGCACGGCATATTTATTAATATTTTTATAAACAGTTTAAATTGCCAGTTATATACAAATACGTAACCAAGCTATAAGACAAACATTGTAATTAATAACAGCATTACTGAAGAAGTTCCATAGCGATACGACGCTGGACAAGAGAAGAAGTTCTATAGCGATACGACGCTGGACAAGAGAAGAAGTTCCATAGCGATACGACGCTGGACAAGAGAAGAAGTTCCATAGCGATACGACGCTGGACAAGAGAAGCAGTTCCATAGCGATACGACGCTGGACAAGAGGAGAGGACGAGAGAGTGAGAGACAGCCGACGCTGGACAAGAGGAGAGGAGAGACAGCCGACGCTGGACAAGAGGAGAAGAGAGACAGCCGACGCTGGAGGCGAGACGAAGACGAACACCGATGGAACAAAAATGATCGAGTATGATTGACGACAATAAGGTGATAGACAACTTATTCATATCTTAATCATACACAGAATAGAAAGACAGTTAAAGACTTTAATATTTTATTTAAAATTAAGAGCAAATATTCTTGTATAGTAGAGTTAAAAAATCATAGATGTTTTAGAAATACGATTAACATAACAAGAGCTCAAATTAATATAATATAAAATGATTACAAAGAATTTAAATAAAAACAATTAGTATTTGAGAAAACAGTACTGAGAAACAGTAACTATTAATATTTTGAGTACGTACAATATAGAAAAAAAGATTTAAAATTTGATTTTGAAACATATTAATAGACTGAGTAGTCTAAAAATGAGATTTTTCTTTTATATACTATTTAGTAGCATAGAATGTTTAGTTAGTAACGATGTATATATCTTAAGCCTTACGGCATTATAACAAATAATAACTAATGTTTTTTAAATCGAAGTCAGTGCCATGTGCACATATTTTTTTATAGTATCAAATAAATTGTAATTACTGTTTCAAGTTCCGTAGAGTTCTTATTGCAGATACACCTGACCCCCTATTTAAATGTTATATGTTTAAAGAATTGTCAATCTTGAACGTGAGACCGTTCACGCCTATTTATGTATATGTAACGTTGTTCAAATTTGGTGCTCCAAGATCGAGGGACTCCACAAATTTAAATTAAATTAAATTTGCCGAATTGTCACGTTATATAAAATTGTCGCCCTGCACGTGGGGCCCAACATGCCTAAATTTATGTACAAAAAAAAAGTTTGTGACATAAATTGTAGATCATGAATGTATGACCCGATACCCATCATTTGACTATTAAAATTTTTTTTATGTAGCTAAATGGTTGCTCTAAAATATATAAAGAGTGTTAAATGAAAAATGTATAATATGTAATTATTATTTGTAGTAAACAGTAACTGAATGTAATGTTAATTGTTGTGTAATCACACAGCTGGCGCCCACCACAAATAATATTGTTGTCTATGTAACAGGTGTAACTGTAATGAGTATTAATAATAACTATTAATAAAAATACAGAAATAAATAAATAAGTAGGGAACGGTTATCAATAATAATTTTTAAAGAATTACTATTAAATAAATATTTTAATTTTAATTATTCAACATGGCAATATCGGGAAGTTCGAGGATGGGAGAAGCACTTGAAGCCATGATGCAAGCTCTATTTGGTGAAGTAGAGAACAAACAAACAGAAAAAGTAAAAGGAAATAATATTAGAACTCAAATAGAAGAGTTAACAGAATTTTTTACAAAACTGACCGAAGAATTAAGAGAAGAAAGGATAGCAAAAGAGAAAATTAGAGACACAAATACGCACATAGCGTCTGTAGAAGGTGAACAAACCATAGTAGTTAAAAATACGTGTGTAATTGCTAATGATAATTATAAAAAAGTAATTAACATTAAGGAGGAGAAGCAAATAAAGGTTAATAAAACATACCTCATTAATAGCGATATTCCAAGTGTGAGGCACACACACAATAATAAATCACACAAGATGACACATTTGAAACACATAAAACACCACACTTACGGAGATAAATATCACTGTAGGCCTAACAAGAAACGTAGTAAGTTATCTAGACGAAACACTACGCAAAATTGTGGTAAATATGATGTTAGATATACGCACGATAATTATAATAATGATAATTATAACTGTAAGTATGAAAACTACAGAGGTTATCGTAAACGACGTATGAAAAAACCGTCGACAACTGGTCAGGTAAGTTCACTCAACCAAACTAGGGACGAGAGAAGTGAGAAAGAGCGAAGCATTTGTAACGAGAGAAAGAGGGTAGATTTTGTGTGGCCGAGAGGCAAGATGAAAACATTGCTCAATGAACAGGTGACTTCTACGATAAACACAAACGTCGCAGCTATGCAACGGAAAGGTAACGAGGGGATAATACAATGGAACGCGGATGTTGTTTATACGAGGGTAAGAATAATAGTAAACGCGGCGACTACGCTACAAAGGAACAATATACGTCCAGTAGACTATGGACAATGCAATTGTTATAAAGAGGGGTGTAAGTTCTAACTACACACTGAACTCAATACCCGAATAAAATAAATTATTATTTTTAAATGAGAAATAATATGTGTAATAATATAAGAGAGTATAATTAAGAAATGTTATAAGGAATATTATTTGAAAGGGTTAATTAAGAAATGTATTAGTGATGGTAAGGAATGAAATGTGTAGAGAAATATTTAAGAAAGTAATGGTAAAAGATGTTATTGTTGTTATTAATATGAAGGAATGGTAAGGAATGTTGTTATTGATATGTTATAAATATGAAGAAATGATTAAGATGAGCAATAATTGCCATAATTATTAGAACGACTGATCAAGCGAACACTTATCGAAGATACAAGGACACAGAAGAAAGCGAGAGTGAAAAGTCATAAGGGCAGAGACTACTTAGGATTAAGGACTTCGAGAAAAATATCGTTGTTTTCCAAGACAGTTCCTCTGTAACCGACCATGCGACACACTACGAGCTAAAAAAGTATTCTGTTACGGAAGTGTATTTCAAGAAAGCTGTAGCGATCAGAAAGGTAATGTTAAAGAAAGGTAATAAAAGGTAATGAATGTTAATGTAGTGTATAAGTAATGTATTAGATAAAGTAATGTCATGTTAAGAAAAGAGCTAAGGAAGTTTAGAAGCGAAGGTAAGAATGTTATGAGTGTCAAACGGCGAAAGGACCGAATTTACACACATATGTAGGAATGCAGAGTATACAGAAGGAAAACAAAGGAGAGCTAATTGCAATGGATTTTCTGGGACCATTACCACGATCAAGTCGAGGTGTGAAGCACATATTGGTATGTATCGATGTGTTTTCCAAGGCAGTCCGACTGTACCCAATTATGCGACCCACAACCAAAGTTGTTCTAAAGATACTACTGCAAAAATATATTCCGTTATATGGAAAAATGAAGAAGATACTCAGTGATCAAGGTGTGCAATTCCAAAGTGAAAAATGGGAGAGGACGTTAAGGGAAAATGGAATACAACCAGTACTCACATCCATAAGACATCCTCAAGGAAACCTTGCTGAGAGAGTTAACAAAGAATTAGGTAAATATTTACGAATATATTGGCATAATCAACACAATAAATGGGCAGAATATTTACCATTTATTGAAAAAGCCATTAACGAAAATTATAGTGAAGCAACAGGATACACTCCAATGGAATTAGAAGAAGATAAGAAGCCAACCAGATTTTGGACTAAATATCTAAACAAACCTAATAACCAAAATGTACGTGTACCAATAAGTGTGAAAATTGAATACGCAAAGCAACGAATAAGAGGGAGAGGTAACAAGAGAATAGAGAGATTTAGATTTAATCTAACTCACAAGTTACAACAATTCAACGTGGGAGAAAGTATACTACTCAAAGCAAATCCAGTGGGAAAAAGGAGTGATAATACGGCGAAGAAATTCTTCAGACTTTATAATGGACCGTATACGTTAAAACAGCGAGTGGGACAGAACACTTTCATTGTATATGATGAGATACAGAAGAAAGAAATTGGTAAATTCCACGCAACGTCATTTAAGAAGTTCTACACATAAATCAGAGGTCATTGAAACCAGTCAAATCAGCTGTTTGTAAAGCCACCCTAATTCAAGGTCGCGAGCAGTGAGCGTACGAAAGAGGGGAGGTAGGACATTTGTATACACTCCTATTAAGGGTGAAATGACGAATATTATTCTTTATTATTTGTTACATTTTTTTTTGCAAATAATAATAATAAATAAATAGATAAAAAAAAATTTATAATAAATAAATTTATTAAAATTTTTTTTTTACCAAGCAGAGGAATAATCGACAGTACAAATAAGTGATGTACTGAGCATGAAATATAAAAATTTAAATTTACTTAATAAACTGTAAATAATTATAATATATTAGAAATAAGCATGTTATGGATTGCAAGCTTGACTCCGACAAAAATATGAACAGGTGTTTCGACCTGAATCAACGTGCACACACACACAAATGTAACTGAAAGTGTGTACACCAGTATTTTGCTAGTGTGTGTGAACGCAGGTCTCTGCAGGCAAGTTTGCCACCCCAGTATGAATAATTGCACAATGACTGTTTTTCCGTAATTATTCATAAACTAGAATTAAGAATTAAAATCCAAAAGCACCATAAAATGTAAATAAATTTAATAAATACTGTGTGCGAAAACCACGCGAAAGTGACACGCCGTACAAGTGCAATAGTGAAATAACTGCGTACAAATCAAAAGGGTTAAGTTGCAATGTCCAAAATTACAATGAACATGTGTTGTAAAATTAGTTATAAGATAAGTATAAAAAAATACTTACAGGACTCTGCAATTCGCAGAAATATAAAAAATAGTGAATTTGACAAAGAGTGGGGGAACTGACGCCAAAGACAGTTTCTAACATGTCGATTTTGTATCACTGAAGGGTGTCGACTCGACCAAGACATGGGTATAAATAGGACACGCAAGCTTCAGTGGTTCTCTTTCTTGAATCATCCACGATGCAGCGGGAGCTTATGCCCGTCAGCACGGCATATTTATTAATATTTTTATAAACAGTTTAAATTGCCAGTTATGTACAAATACGTAACCAAGCTATAAGACAAACATTGTAATTAATAACAGCATTACTGAAGAAGTTCCATAGCGATACGACGCTGGACAAGAGAAGAAGTTCTATAGCGATACGACGCTGGACAAGAGAAGAAGTTCCATAGCGATACGACGCTGGACAAGAGAAGAAGTTCCATAGCGATACGACGCTGGACAAGAGAAGCAGTTCCATAGCGATACGACGCTGGACAAGAGGAGAGGACGAGAGAGTGAGAGACAGCCGACGCTGGACAAGAGGAGAGGAGAGACAGCCGACGCTGGACAAGAGGAGAAGAGAGACAGCCGACGCTGGAGGCGAGACGAAGACGAACACCGATGGAACAAAAATGATCGAGTATGATTGACGACAATAAGGTGATAGACAACTTATTCATATCTTAATCATACACAGAATAGAAAGACAGTTAAAGACTTTAATATTTTATTTAAAATTAAGAGCAAATATTCTTGTATAGTAGAGTTAAAAATCATAGATGTTTTAGAAATACGATTAACGTAACAAGAGCTCAAATTAATATAATATAAAATGATTACAAAGAATTTAAATAAAAACAATTAGTATTTGAGAAAACAGTACTGAGAAACAGTAACTATTAATATTTTGAGTACGTACAATATAGAAAAAAAGATTTAAAATTTGATTTTGAAACATATTAATAGACTGAGTAGTCTAAAAATGAGATTTTTCTTTTATATACTATTTAGTAGCATAGAATGTTTAGTTAGTAACGATGTATATATCTTAAGCCTTACGGCATTATAACAAATAATAACTAATGTTTTTTAAATCGAAGTCAGTGCCATGTGCACATATTTTTTTATAGTATCAAATAAATTGTAATTACTGTTTCAAGTTCCGTAGAGTTCTTATTGCAGATACACCTGACCCCCTATTTAAATGTTATATGTTTAAAGAATTGTCAATCTTGAACGTGAGACCGTTCACGCCTATTTATGTATATGTAACGTTGTTCAAATTTGGTGCTCCAAGATCGAGGGACTCCACAAATTTAAATTAAATTAAATTTGCCAAATTCTCACGTTGCAATATCATAGTAAGGTAGTGTTTCTTACTAGTTAGGAATGTTTTTAGCTCATTCCTTTATAGTATGTTTTGCTTTTTTGTGCCTCACATTTTGGCTAAAGTTTATTGTAACTTAATCTTATTTTGTTAGGAATGTTTTGTAACTTCACTCCATTATTATTAATTTTTATTCAAAGATTATAGTAAGTTAGTGTTTCTTACTTTATGTGGATTCTTGGTAATTGTATTTCTCCATTTTTATGATTCGTCTAAACTATTCTCGAAATATTTGCGTAAGCTGTCCTTATATAACCTTTTTGAATTTTGAAATTCATTTTTTATATATATTTTTTCATTATTATTTATCAGTAAACTTACTTGCTGAGATTATTCTTTCTTTTTATTCCAACTAACTTGTTGGCTTTTTTAAATTGAATTCTTTTCAGTTAAGTTTGATCGTCATAGTATTTTTTAATCGATGCTTGGTTATATACCCCCTTTATTTTCTGGGTGGTGGGGTTGGTTATTTCATATGTGTTGTTGCCCTTGTCTTGCGTGATAGTGTACGGCCCGACATATAGCAATAATAATTTCGTAATGCCTTCAATGGAGCTGGGCAATTCCCTGTTCCTTATTAATACACTCTCTCCTATATGGTACTGGATCGTATGTGGATGATTTTTAGAGTATTTATTTTTCTTCTGCTCTACCTTCTCAGCAATTTTGTTATAAATCCTTCTCTTTTCAAAATGGTATTCGGCATTGGTTGGAAATTTAATTAAATCGTTTATCTCTCTAGGTGGTGGGCGTTCTAACATCATCGAGTATGGTGTGGTTTCAGTGAAGTTGTGGTAAGCAAGATTTATAAACTCTTCGGTGGATCTTAAGTAATTGTGCCACTCCTTTTGTTTGTTATGGCAGTAGGTCCTCAGAATACGGCCCACTTCTCTAAGCACTCTCTCAGCTGGGTTACTGCTGGGATGATAAACAGATGTTTTGTATGTTTTGATGCCATGTTCCCAGAGTTTATTTTTCCACAAATTTCCTTTAAACTGTGTCCCATGATCGGTTATTATGGCCGACGGTCTTCCCACTTCTGGTATATAGTTGTCCAATATAATTTCAATGATTTTCTTGGTAGTAGCCCGGTTAATAGAATATAATTTGGTATATTTGGTAAAGTGATCGAATATGATGATTATGAATTTAAATCTGTGTCTTCCTCCACTGCGAGGAAACGGACCACAAATATCAAGAAATACTCTCTCTAATTTTTTGCTTGATATTATGGGTATCATCATACCCTCCTTCTTAGCATTGTTGCATTTCACCATTTGACAGATTTGACATTTTTGTATGGTCCGGCTTACCTTTCGATAGATACTTTTGATATATACTTGCTCCTCTAGTGCTTTTACTACTTTCATTGCACCCATATGGCCGTAACGGATGTGGTAGTCCATGATTATCTGTTCTTCGGTTGTAAATGGGATTACCAGTTTCCATTCTCCGACGCTAGGGTTATTTTTTATGAATAATAAATTGTCATGTACTTTGTAATACTGTACAAGGGGTTCTTCTTCCTTCAGTATTCTTTCTCTGATACTCACTATCTTTGGGTCCACATTTTGCTGTTTGCTTATCTCCAGCATTATCTTTTCCAAATCTGTTCTGTCTTTAATGATGTTATATACTTTGACTAGCAACTCTTTTTCTCCGTCGAATGTTTGTTGCTGGATGTTGATACGTGATAATATGTCCACAGCAATATTTTTCTTTCCGGGTATGTATTCCCAGTTGATATGGTATTCTTGCAATAGTAATATCCATCGGGTCAGTCTTTCATGGCTAAGCTTGCATTGTTTAAGGAAAGATATTGATCGATGGTCACTCCTCACGGTTACGTTGTACCCTAAAATGTATGTCCTGAATTTGTCACAGGCGAATACAACACTAAGCAGCTCCTTTTCCGTGACGTGGTAGTTCCTTTCACATGCCTTTAGGGTCCGGCTTGCAAAGCTTATGACCAGGTGTTGCCCTTTATCATCTTCTTGATACAAGACAGCGCCGACACTCACGTCGCTCGCATCACAATTCATGAAAAATGGTTTTTGGAAATCCGGATGGTGTAGCATGACGGTGTCTAAAAATTTTTCTTTTATTTGTTCGAATACCTTGTCTTGGTCGGCTCCCCATGTCCATTTATTTTTTGCGGATAACTGTTTTTGAAATTGTGCTGTTAGTTTGGAATAATGGTCCTGGAATTTCCGATAATAATTACATATTCCCAGGAAAGATTGCAGCTGTTTTTTATTTCTAGGTGTTGGGAATCTTTGTATTGCTTCAACCTTCTCTGCTGAAGGGGTGATACCTTCTTCGGTCAGATTAAAACCTAAAAATTGTACCTTGCTGGCTATAAATTTGGATTTGTCCAGCTTAAGGGTAATATGGTTATCAGATAATTTTTCAAAACTGTTTCTACTCTATTACAGTGGTCTTGCCAGTTTGATGATGTGATCAATAAGTCATCCACATAGACGGTAGTAAAGTTAAGTACCTCTTGTCCCAGTATCTGATCCATACACTGGATGAATACAGCAACGGAATTAATTAGTCCGAATGGCAGTCTCTTGAATTGGTAGTTTCTCCCATCGAACAGAAAAGCTAGGTATTTTCTACTGTTCGGGTGTAGCTCTACCTGCCAGTATCCGCAGACTGTATCCCATGCACTGATGTATTTCGTGCCATGGAATTTTTTAAGGATCTCTTCAATTTCGCTTGGGGACGTTCTATCATTTACTATCATCTTGTTGATTTCTCTTGAATCAAGGCATATTCTTACCTTGCCGTCCTTCTTTGGTATTGCCACTATCGGACTTGTATACGGAGATTGGCTTAATTCTATTATATCCTCCTCCATCATCCGGTTAATCTCGGCCTTCACTGCATTTCTTTGAGAGTATGCTATCGCACAATAATATCGCTATTATAAATCTCGAACCGCACGGTCAATATCTCATACTAATACTGAACTGAACGTCGTTGAGAACTGGTTTTTCTACCGCCCCAAAATACTAGATTATTCGATAGCGCCAGTATAGTTACGATGTAATTACTTGCGGCCTTGACACAGTCCGTGCGCCCGAGCGAAGTCTAGCACAGTCTAGAAAATGCGTCAACAATCACGTACGCCACACACGTTATATTCCGGATCACTCAGGAACATTCGATAAACACGTAGATTGTTCTATGATATCGTAACACTGCCCCCTCCTTAAGCCTGTTCGTCCCGAACTGGCAAACCGTCTCTGAAGTAGTACTTAGCCAGGTGATCTAGGTGGACGACCTTGAACTTTCGCTGCCCTTCCTGTTGAATCCGATAAACAACATCGTTGATTTTTTTTTCACTGTGTAGGGTCCTTCCCAGTTAGACTGAAGCTTAGGTGAGCGACCACGACGGCGCTTTGGGTTGAACAACCAGACCTGATATCCTTCTTGGAAACCCACACTATTGCTGCGAATGTCATACCGAGTTTTCATTTTATCACTGGCAATCTTCAGCCGTCCTCTTACCAAGCGATTCATTTCTCGCAGTTGGTTTTCTAATTGCGAGGAATAGTTCTGTGGCTCTTGGGACTGAGTCTCAGGTGATCCGAACATTAAGTCCCCAGGAAGACGAATCTCCCGCCCAAACACCAATTTTGCTGGAGTCATGCCGGTTGTGTCGTGTACTGATGTGCTATACGCCATGAGGAATATTGGTATACGTTGGTCCCAGTCTGTTTGGTTCTCGTCATCAACAACATTCGAAAGATGCTGCTCAAGTGTCCAATTGAAACTCTCAACCATCCCGTCCGACTGAGGATGCACAGGCGTTGTCCTGGTCTTTCGAATTCCGAGTAGACGGCATAATTCTTTAAACACTCCTGATTCGAAATTTCTCCCTTGATCCGTATGGATTTCCATAGGGGCTCCATTATGGCAACAGTAGTTGTGAACTAACTGCTTTGCCACAGTGGTAACCTCCTGATTTGGAATTGCGTAGGCTTCCACCCACTTAGTAAAGTAGTCACCTACAACCATGATGTACCGCTTTCCATCGTCAGTAACTGGGAATGGTCCAGCAATGTCTATGGCAATTCTCTCGAAAGGCAGTCCAACGTTATATTGTCTCATTTTTCCCCTACTTCTGGTTTGTGGGCCCTTGCTTGCAGCACACGGCCGAACCCATTCCTCTACGTCTTGGCGAAGATGAAGCCAATAGAATCGCTTCCGTATTTTGTCAAGGGTTTTGTTAACGCCAAGATGGCCTCCAGATGTTCCATCATGCATCTCCTTCAAAACAGACTGTACTTTACTTCGGGGAACTATCAACTGCATGAGCACGTCTCGTCCATCTCCACTTTCCCAAGCCCTTTTCAGCAATCCGTTTTCTAAGGTGAGAGATTCCCATTGTGCCCAGCAGCCCTTCAGCACTTCGGAACCATGGCAGATATCTTGCCAATCCGGGCTGCAACCTTCCTCTTTTGCTCTCAAGATCGGTCCAATGTCTTCATCAGTCATCTGTTCTTGTCGACAGTCTTGTGTTGTCCAGCCGTCAGCCAGGAAATCTACAGTGATGGCTTGAACATGTTCGCTTGAGTTTTGTTCTTCCTTTCTGTGGCAATGTCGGCAGCCTTCCGGGCACGGTCTTCGTGATAAGCCATCTGCATTACCATGCAGGCGCCCCCGTCGATTTTGTAACTTGAAGTTGTACTCTTGTAGACGTTCAAGTCATCTTGCCAACTGTCCTTTCGGATTTTTAAATCTTAAGAGCCGTGCAAGCGCGGCATGGTCGGTACGTAGTGAAAACTCTCTTCCATAGAGGTATTTATGGAAGTGCTCCAATGCTCGGACGATTGCCAGCAACTCTCTCCTTGTGACGCAATAATTTCTCTCCGGTTTAGAAAGTGTCTTGCTGTAAAACGCTATTACTCGTTCTTCACCGTTTTGAACTTGAGACAAAACTGCTCCTAGACCAGTATTGCTTGCTTCTGTGTCCACAATGTACTTCCCTTCGGAATCTGGGAAGGAGATAATTGGCTGCGAACATAATGCAATTTTCAAAGTTTTAATTGCTTGATCACACTCCCTCGACCACTGGAATTTCGTTTATTTTCTGTTAGCTAATGTAGTGGTTTAGCAATAGTAGCGAAGCCTTTCACAAAACGTGTGTAATATGAGCATAACACCAGGAAACTCCGAACTTCGTGTTTACTCTTCGGCACTGGCCAGTCTCTTACGGTGTCTACTTTATTAGGATCCATGCTAACACCCGCTGCCGAAACCAGATGGCCCAGATACTGTACTTCCTTCTGGAATAGAGAACACTTCTTCGGGCTCAGCTTTAGTTGGGCACCGTGAATTCTAGTTAGATCCTCCTTAAGGTTTTCCAAATGGTCTTTGAAAGTCTTCCCGATGACTATGACATCGTCTAAATAAACAAGGCAAGTTTTCCATTTCAGACCTCGGAGTACCAGGTCCATCAATCTTTTAAATGTTGCCGGTGCATTACAGAGTCCAAATGGCATGACGACGTTAAATTGGAATAAGCCACTTGGGGTCGAGAAAGCGGTATTTCCTTGTCTTCTTGATGACGACCCACTTGCCAATATCCACTCTTCAGGTTCAATGTGGAAAACCACTGTGTCCGGACAACGTGTCGAGTGTATCGTTAACACGAGGTAATGGATAGCAGTCTTTCTTTGTAACGTCATTTAACCTCCGGTAGTCTACGCAGAAACGCAACTCACCATCCTTCTTCGGTACCAGCACTACAGGAGAAGACCAAGCACTTGACTAAGCTTAGATTACTCCTTTTGTCAGCATGTCCTGTACTAACCGAGACATTTCCTCTTGTTTAGATAATGTAGACCTTCGAGGAGGTTGGCCTATCGGTGTTGTATCCCCGGTATTGATGCGATGTTGCACAAGAGAGGTTCTTCCCAGTGACTGTCCCCGAACAGCAAAACAGTCTTTGAATTCTTGTAAACTCTGTCTGAGTTCTTTTACCTCACCACTTGAGAGGTCGTTGGAAGATCTGTTCAATAATTCTTGCAGTTCCTCTGGTAATTTGGAAGTATCCGAAGCACCTGGATCTTCATTGCGTCATTCCGGCTACCCAGGCCACAGGAGTCAATTTGCCTAGGGGCGTATTGCTTTGTAAAGTGATAGCTTGATCCAAAATATTCGCCACTCTAATAGGTAAATTTCCGGTTTCGTCAAGTTTTACTAAACTTCTAGCAATTAGTATGCCCGGTGTGCTGACTACCTGGGGTTCGAATATAGAGCACTGATTGCCCCTAGTATCTACCTCGGTTCTAACCATGATGATCTTTTCGGAGTTTGGCGGAACAGTTACGGCCACTTGGTTTATGACGTCCATCGATTTTTCTGCTGTCGTCATTGTTGATAGCATTACCTCTCCGCCTCCGATTCTCAAGACATTGTTTTTGAAGTCGACTATAAATCCGTATGCGTTCATAACGTCCACACCAAGAATTGCTGCATCCACAATGTCTGCAACAAGTACTTGATGATTATACTCAAGTCGACCGAGGCGTAGATGTATCTCCACTTTTCCATACACTTTTACAGGTCGTCCAGTAGCTGTTCGCAAGTTGCAAGAGCACCAGATTGGCTTGAGATCTTTCACCACGTCGGGGGGCACAATAGAAACTGTTGCGCCTCTGTCAACTGTAATCGAGGTTGGCCTTTCTTGAACAAATCCGGTAACTACCAAGCTCCCGCTGTTTTTATGAAGTGTAGAAATTGCGTATTGTCTAGGGGCTTCGTTCCTCCAGTTAGTCAGCACACGCCCCGTTGTACCGACTATTGCTCGTTTCCCTGCTGCTGAATTCTAACCCGACAATCTCGTTGTAGATGTACAGGTTTCCCACATTTATAACACTTCGGTCTTCCTTCCTTTCTTATTTTATTCTGTGGCGCCGACCGTCGAGTCTCTGTTCCTTGTTTTTCTTCCTCATCGTCTGTGCCGTCGCGATCTTTTAGCGCGCGCACTTTATGTCTTGTCCAACCAGACGCTGATTTGCCAAATTGCAAAGCATGTACCAGGGCGTCCGCACTGTTCTGGTGTCTTGCCATAGTAAAACCTGCTGGTGTCTTCCCCGAACACTTGCTGTAGTTCGTTATTATTTAACTACATTTTTCTCCAGTGTGTTTGATTTTCCTTTATTATTGACTAGTAATGAAAAAAGATTACGTTTGTTTACTGATACCATGTTAAGACCATGGTTATTTAACCTATTATTAATCCTATCTGTTATAAACGAAATGTAAGTTGTTAAATAAAATTTTTTGTTACCCTGATGGAATTTTTTATTCCTCTATGGAATAAAATTCTTTTAAAAAAATTTTCTTTTGTTTTTTTTAAATTAAATAGTCTATTATTCTTTCACCATAATCGTTATTTTGTGCTATGGCTTTATAATATCTACTTCTTTATTGTAATTTTCTTTGGATAAAGGAACTATAAGGAGACGATTAACCATTGCAGGAAAACTGCTTAATTTTATGTGCCATGATGTTAGCGATTGTTTATGTATAACGGTATCCGTAAAAGTAGGTTTTCTATATATCTGAAAACTAAGATTATTTTGTGACCTAATAATGGTAAGATCCAACAAATTTAAACTTTTCATATTTTCTGTTTCAAGTGTAAATTGCACGCTACTATAAAAGGAATTAATATAATCTAAGAACATATGGAGCTGTCTATCTGTTCCCGTCCAGATACAAAATATATCATCAACATACCTTAGCCAATGAAAAACATATTTTATGTTGGGGTTATAGGATGTAAAATGTTTTCTTCCAAAAATGTCATAAAGATTTCACTTAATAAAAGTGATAAAGGAGAGCCCATAGGTAAGCCATTTAATTGTTTATAGATTTTATTATTAAACTGGAAATAATTTTGTCCTATCCAAACATCTAAGGCCGAGAATAATTCATTTTTCTGATCATATTTAAGGTTAAAGTATTTTGTATATGTGAGGAACAGATAGACAGCAGAACATCTACAGGTATAGACGGAAATAAATTCTTAACATCAAATGAAACTAATTTTGCATTCAGTGGTAAATGTACATTTTTTATATTATTAACTAATTGTAAAGTGTTTTTAATAGCATACTTTGGGTTGAAGTTAATATATTTTGGCAGTAATTCATTAAGTTTTTTACAGACTTTATATGCAGTTACATATGAAACAACTGGGGGCATGGGACAATTAGGTTTATGTATTTTTAGTAAGCTATACAAAACAGGAGCTTTCGGGTTCATCATAGTTAGCATGAAACTTTTTGTGTCTGAAAATATATTAGGGCAATTTTTAATAAATTAGAATTAATAAATTCCTCACATATACATAAATGTCGAAACAAGTTGTCAGAGTTAAATAAAATCTGTGAAACTTACCAAGTGTTTGTATATATTTTACAAAACTTTTGTATTTTAATATATTTATTACTATATTTCTTTAGACGTACTTTGTTAGTAACAAATCTTATAATTGCGGTTTTTATTGTAGTTAAGAGTTGTGTTTGTTTTCTCGTTATTAAGAACGTTCGGTTTATAAGGTTTATTTTTTTACTTTATTTTGGATAATAGGCCCAGCTGCTTAATTGGACCAACTTGATACGGTCCTGATGTGTCCCAATAAAGCGGAATCAACTATATATCAAATAAATATGTTAAAAAAAATTTAATACACACTTAGATTTTAAAAATTGCTTTTTTAATTAGAAGTTATTATAGGAACCATATATTTTATCTAGCTTTAGAAACAACCACCTGTCTTGGCGTCGCCGTGCTCAGGTAAGTAAAAAGGAACAAAATATCGTATGGTTGGAAAAGGAAAAATAAGAGAAATAGATGATCTGAGTATTGTGCGATTTAATTGTTTCTAAACAATGCTTTTAGGATTTCAAAGTCTCCAAGTTAATTAAATTAAGCGACGTTTGGTGCACACACACACACACACACACACACACACACACACACACACTCATACACTCACACATATATCTTTGTGTTTAAATATATGTTGTTCCAGAGCGCTAGTCTGGTAGTCCTTAAAAGTGTCAGTGAAAAATTCGGTCTTCTAGAACTAAATGCAATAATACGATAAACACGTTACTCATACAGGAATCACTGAATGAAAATTACTTGGAAAAGATTTACGCTATTCCAGGCATGCTATACGTATTAGCGACGTGTAAATGAAGTGAGTACAATGACATTTTTCTTGTAGTCACTGATGACGTACACTAATGAACTTGCTGCCAACTGTGTAGCCAAACAGATGTTACAAACGACCCTGCTCGTTAGCGAAAGACGCTTTACTTAAGGAAGTTCTGAATATTTTGTCTCGGTTAATAAAAACTTGTAACTCATGAATATTTGTAAATAAGAAAAAACTACCTAATTAATATGATGTTTGTGTAGGTCAGCTGGTATATTACATTTTTATGGTCGGAAAGAGTACTTAATAATGTGATGGTTCCGAGGAGAGTGAGTGGTAAAAAAAAAGATGTTTATTCGATTGACTGTGGAAAGGAGATGTAATATGGTTGGTCATCTGCCAGCCATTCAATCTTGTTCACCACCCTGATTGGGGACGTAGGAGGAGAGGTTAAAGAAGTAATAAGGTATGCTGTGATCTAGAAATTGAAACCCCACCAACCTCAGGGCTGAGGGGAAAAAGAGCAGAGCTATGATTGCTCATTTACATAAAGTTGGAGTCTCCACGTTTTCCGATTTCCAGGCTAAATGTTCCCGGTCGATAGTCTTCAATGTCCCTTTCTCTCTGTCCATGCAGATCATACTTTCTATGCAACTCTTTTTGTAGACAGACTGGCTTTCTTCTATGATCAGGTGAAGTTATTACTCCTTTTTTGGACTCTGCGTTTGCTTTTGTAGATTGTTTCTTATACAAAATTACGTATATCGTCGAATTTATATCCTCTATCGTATATATCGTATATCCTCTAAACAAAGGAGTTATCTGCTCTTCATCCCTGGGTTACTAGGGTTCTCAGAACTCCCGTCTTCTATGCGCCCAATCCTAAAATTATGTTTGTAGCGCCCACATTGATAAACCTGGGCCCTTCGTGCACAATGCGCACTATGTGCTCTACGCGGTCATCTTCTTTATACGTTAGAGGATTTGGTAAGTTGAGGGTATTCGCCGATCCGATTTGTACTATACTTTTTATGCGGTAAGCCATTGCTATAGGCAGTTTCGTAGCATTAAGCATGTTACAGCACATCATAAAGATATGACCTCAGCGACATAAAGACATGGTTACTAGACTTCATTTGAGCAAAGCATTGAAGTGTAAAGAGAAAATGTTTCCAACGGTGTGGTTCAAACATTGGTCTGAATATTCCCTGTAGGATAGGTTTTGACTTGCTCTCTCACTTTATCCAAGCTTGGAACTTACTATACCTAAGAAACTTACCAGTTAAAAGTTTTCAACATCTTGTTTAAATAAAATAAGGGTCTTAAACCCATATGCGTGTACAAATTTTTTTCTTTTTATTGTTTTCAGTTTTTAATTTTGGTTTATATTACGTTCTATCACCTTTAATTTTTCTGGTCGTTAATTTGTATCTTTGTAGTTTATTTGTTCCGTTTGTTCTTACTTGATAAACAGAAGATTCATTTCGGTCAAATAAAGGATTACAACATGATTCAAGGTCTTTAAATATCTGCACACGTCTCCTCCTTCGTCCTTGTAGCATCCGGTAAGATCTTGTTACCGGCTCAAAATTTGATCTACCGGTATTTTATTTTGTACTACAGAAACTCACCCTCACTGTTTTGGATTTGAGATATAACCGATTCTGCTTCAGTTTTAAGTTTTCCGACAGAGACATGCGTTAGACTTGCAGTCTTGTTACGGGAGAGTTGAACCTTTGTTCCAACCTCTACTCCATTGTTTCGTTCGTGAATTTCCCAAGAACATTCCAAAACTAAGGTGATACGCCTTTATTGTCCAACCACTACGATTGAAAGTAATGAAAAATCTGTACGTGTTACAGCATTTGAGCACATTTCCATAATCATTAAACAGTAGTCCTCTTGCTAATAAACATGAATGTAGCCACTGTGCATATCAAATGTACGTCTTCACTTTCTTTGTAATCACTGACGAGGGCAACATTTTTAATTTTAGGGCACAAACATTGTATTAAAAATAAAAGTCAGATACGTCCACGTCTAGAGAAAGATTCTTAACCGCTAAAATTTCAGCAAATTTATAGTCCGTCTTTATTTTTTGAGGAAACAATTCTTTCTATTTCAGAACAGGAAACAGTTGGAAGAATGTTTTGCATTTTTACTGAAACTGATAAATGTTTGTTTCAGCAGAACGCCATTCAGTCCTCCTTGAATACAACTTAGTAAAATGCTGTGATAAAATTTTAAATGTTCCGTTGTAGTAAAAAAAGTGTTAATCTTCAAAAGAAGCATCTAACCCATTCCTGCTGAAAATTAACATTCTCTCACATTAATTTTAAAATCAGTCCTCAAGGAATCAGTCAGCTGATTTGACTATATAGTCGTTGAGGAAGATTTGATGGTTGTTCCCTGAACACCATTTAATCCTCCTTGAATACAACTTAGTAAAATGCTGTGATAAAATTTTAAATGTTCCGTTTTATTAAAAAAGTGTTAGTCATCAAAAGAAGCGTCTAACCCATTCCTGCTGAAAATTAACATTCTCTGACATTATTTTGAATATCAGTCCTCAAGGAATCAGTCAGCTGATTTGACTATATAGTCGTTGAGGAAGATTTGATGGTTGTTGCCTGAATTCTGCATTGCTCCTAGCGCTTTCCCCTATTTCTTACGAAGATGCGACTACACATGATTGTATTTCGGTATTTTTGTTATCATGTCAATACGTCGATCAGCAAGTAATTGAAATTCCTGTTAAGATACTTGGTGAACTTCCATAAAACCTTTCTTCCTTTTTTTGCCACCACTAATCACCATTAACTATTCTTTTTTTATTTTTTAAGCTTTTGTCACCACTGTCAGTCAAATTTTGTTGCACAACCATGCTCATATGAGAAGCCACGATGATTTCGCTCCTTGTTTTGATAAACTCTGCACATGATGTTTTTTCTTCGTAAACCTAGAACGCAATATTTTCATTTGAACGCTTAACGCAGTACCGATGGCGCTCATAAAAAAAGAAGGGGTTCCTTTCTTTCAAGTAATTACCTCTATCTAGGTCACGAAGACTTCAAAATTCACCACTGCTAATGTTACTGTACTCACACCAATTGTTAAACTACTGATAAGAAAGGTGGGGTGTAAATAACGCTGCAGTTATACATGTATAAAGACGTTTCAGTGGTGATACTGAACGCAACTGTATGTAATAATCACCGGCAAGGTCGTAGGATTTGTGTATTGGTTATGATGGTCTACATTAACGTTGAACAATAAATCTTGATGTTTATAAAAATTAGAAAGATTGTAGTATCACGAAATAACTACATTAATCACAAACCGAATAAACACTGTTGCACACCACTATAGAAAAATTATTTCGATTAGCTCTTCCAAGCCTCACAGCTCATCACTGAAAGCGCTAATCGGAATAATTTTTCTATAGCGGTGTGGAACAGTGTTTATGCTGTTTGTGATTATAACCACTAACACAACTTTCTTCATTAAATTAACTACATAAATATTTAAAAAGAAAATCATCGATTCATTAAAAGTTATTTTAAAAATATTTAATAAATTTAAAAGAAATTTATATTTAGAGATTCCATTTTTAATAAGCTGCTTACAAAGCATAAGATATATTACGCATATTATAAATCACACATAAATAATATAAAACAACAAACATAAAACACAGAAAGACTATTTTAATATTTATTACACACAAATAAAAACTTCCTTTTAGTATTTTAATCAGAAATAATATTTATTTTAGTTCAATAAATACTAGTTATTGTGTAGCCATTTTAATTAATTAGAAAAATTATTATAAAGTTAATATTAAAATTATACTGATTATGTAAATTTGTTATATATACACAATATACAATTTTGTGTGTTTTTTTTAATTTATACCATGATTGTATTTGTTTTTTCTTTATAAAAAGTGATTGTTAATGTTTCTCCTGCTTATCACATTTATTTGTTTCGTTATATTTTCCAGTTATCATTTCTAGTTATTGTAACAATGTTTACACTCTACGTATTACCATGTGTAAAGTAACCTAAACATAAGTGTGACACAACACACAAAACATTACGCACAACATACTGTTACGACATCATAGAACAATTTACGTATTTATCGAATGTTCCAGAGGGATCCGGAACGTAATGCGTGTGGTGTACGAGCTTCTCGACGCATTTGCTAGACGGGGCCAGAATTCACGCGGCCGCTCGCACTGTGTCAAGGCCGCAATCAATTACGTCGTAGTTTAGACTAATACGTAGTATGTGGAATCGTCTAGATTTTCGGCGGGATATAAATACAATTACTCAGGGACGCTCAGTTCAGTTATTGTCTGGCGATTACAAGCGATATTACTGTGTGCGTTCAAGTGGATATTAGTTAAGTGCTGTGTTTTATAGTTTTATAATCGGGCGGTATATTGTAATACAATTGTGTTTTAATAATTGTTGACATTTATTTGCGCGTGAACAATTTTTATTTGATTTGTTGTAAGAGACAGTGTTGTTAATTACGAACCGTTTAATTGTGAAAATTAGAAATGGTGATTAGTGACTTAATTGGTGTCTTGTATTTTGTTTCCACTGTCCCTACGACGATCAAGTAGACCGTCGTAACAGTGTTGTCAGAACTGGGATAGAACAGTTAACAGTGGAAACAGTGGACACTTTGTACAAGACGAGGTAATTCGTAACTAATCGGTAAACAATGGATGCCAGTCAGATGATGGAAGCTTTTCAAACGCTGCTGCGGCAGACACGGGAAGAGACAAAAGAAGAACGAAGACAAGAAAGAGAGGAAGCAGAGAAAAGACGCCGACAGGAGGCGGAAGAAGCAGAAAAACGACAGGATGAAAAACGCAGGCAGGAAAGAGAAGAGGCTGAGGAACGTCAGAAAGCACTAATGCTAGAAACAGAAGAAAGACAAAAAGAAGAACGAAGACAAGAAAGGGAAGAAACAGAGGAACGACGTAAGCAGGAAGCAGAGGAACGCAAACGTGAAACAGAAGACATCAAGGAGTCAAAAGCAGACACAAGAACAAACCGCTGCAGAGTTGGGTCTCCTACGAGGTGAGCTTACTAAGCAAGTTACTAAAATATCGGAGGTACAAGAATCAATGACATTAAAAATAGCTGAAGTTAAAAGTCAGTATTCATATTGTGACGTGAAAATTTCCTTCACATAAAAATAATCTAATAAAACAAAACTTGAAATACAAAACGATAAAAGATAAGGAACTTAGTCAAGAGAATCTTAATTTTATACCTTAGTAGTAGGTAAAATAAGATTATTAATGTATAATAATATATGTTAAACCTTTTTATACATTATAATAGATAGTACATTTTATTTTTTTGAGTATGTTAGAATCAATTATCAGGTTTGTAATTGATCATTTGATAATGTATAAAATAATGTATTTGTTATAGACTAGAAAAACTAACATCTACATAGGAATGTGGAAAGTATTATTGTAATGTACTGAAAGTTTTAAAAACTATAAATTATATAAGAATAAATAATAATAAATAAATAATAATAAATAAATAATAATAAAAAAAAATAATAATAAATGAATAAATAATAATAATACTAATAATAAGAATTAAATAAGGTTTAATGAATAAATGTAAAATTATAAAAGAAATAAGAAAATGTATGATATAAATGAATTCTAACTTGAGCAACATTAGGCATTATAAGGCCTACAGTTAATCAAAAGATTTTGTAAAAATTATTAATATTATTATGAATCATGGATGACTAAAGGCATAAATGTTAACAAGAAGTTATTTATACAACTACAGTAATAAATTAGTTACAAAAAGATTACTGTAAACCTAGTTTACTGAAGTAATCAAAATTTTATAAAATGGAACTCTGGTATTAATGATTGGAAACTGGTCATGTAATATATCTAAATAACCATTAAGAAAAAATCTGTTCAATGGTACTAAGTACTAATAATTGCAAGATAGTATTTAGTACAAGAAAGCTAGATCAGTTATAAAAATTTTTGTAAATTTTAATTTGAGAAAATTATGTCATCAGTAACAAATTGAAATAACCAATGGAAAATTTACACTTTGGTATCTTAGCAACCTAATATTTAAAAATAACAAATTTGTTAGTCCTTTGTTAGATTTCTTAGTGCACACTTAAATAAAATTGTAATCCTCTAAAAGAAGAAATTGAACTGAATTTAAACCTAAGACAAGGTATATGAAGGAAGACATATGAAGATTAATTGAATTAATGAAGAATAATGAAGATAGAAGATTATATGAAAGCCGTATAACAGAGTAGAAACATTTAAAATGATTAAAAAAGTGTATAAAATCAATTTAAAAGGAATTAAGGTGTTATAGGTGTTAAATTAGGAAACGATTAATAATAACAGTTAATTACCATACACTATTATACTTTTTACATACTTAAACAAGATTAAATACACTTTTACTGAAAGAAGACACTCATATTATATAATTATTTCACTTATGAACTCTTCTTTATTTGTATTCGATAATTATTAGTAGAGACAAACAATTTTATAAGGCCTACTAACCTATAAAATAACATTGTTAACCTGTTCACTATTTATAATACTGTATTTTATTTACTGTTGTATTTTACTATAATTTATTTATGTTTGTGAGGTTCTGTACTTCCTATGTGGTATTATCGTTGATATTTTGTAGTCTAAAAGGATCCACGACATTATTAAACAATGAATAATTTATTAATGTCAGACAAAGCCTGAGTTTTTAAAAGTGTACTGCAGCCAACTGAGAAACAATATTATTAGCTGGGACAAATGTATTTATGATACGAGTTATTCAAGTTAATTTAACTGAAGATATAAAGAAAAAAAGATTATTGATGAATATAATTTGCATGGATAATTATTATTTTTATAATTAACAATTTTATGATATAGCAAATGTTAATTTTTTTTATTACCAGAAAAGAAAGGTTGGCTAACCCTATTTTTTGGCACGAAAATTAATTTGAATGAAAATAACTAGGTAAGTTCATTGAAATACAAGAAAAAGAAGACAGATACTATTTAATGATTTTTTAAATTGTTTATCTTTAAAACAATTTGGCGCTCAACACCTGAAAATAATTGATAATAATTATTCAAATTTGAAGAAACAAAAATTATCACAACAAATAACGGCTAGTTACATATTGACACTTCAACGTGTGGCAAAATAACCCGAATACGCGAGTCGTTACAATATTAGTAATGTAAAGCTAAAAAATTATTCATTTTGGCCTGTTGGGAATGGCAATTATAGTATAATCAAAGAAAAGTTAAAATTACAAACACAATATACTGTTTACTTAAATAACTTATATTATAAATAACCTTATCACTTGAAATTATACATTTGAAAATTATTAAAAAAAATACTGTCTGTTGAAGTGTGAGTAAGGTTCTAATTACTGTAAGTTTTAAGCCATATGATGTGTAGACTATAATCAGGATTAATGTAGCAGTTAGTGAAATGTAGCAGTTAAGTGAACGTCGTACTTTAGATAACAAGTGAGATTTTTATAGATTACAAAAAGGAATACGATGTGCTAAACTATATCATAAGTGTGATTTACGATAGTCGAGTACAAATGTACTCTTGCCACAACTAAGTTAAGTGAAACAATTATAGTACGTAACTATAGATTGACCAGAGACAAAAAATAGTTGGAGTGGGGACTGCTGCCACAACAGCGTCACAACGAAGGAGGAACGTTACCCCCTCCATTGTCGTCAGTCACACTTATTACTGCAGTATTTTACACTTGTTTATATACCATCAACAATTGTTCTTCGTGTGCGAAAACGTGCGCATGGTATTAATTTGTAACAGACTATTCAAAGTAACAGATCATAAAATAATCATGCACGTTTCTTTAAAATTCACAATAAACAAATTCTAAAATCCTTAAATTTGTACAGACTCTACTTAATTTGTGTAGAGCAGAACTCTACTTAATATGAAAATAATATCTGAAGAGTCTAACCCCAACATTTGTGAAAGGCATGCTTTAAAAACATTTCTTATGCTACATAAAGCAACCGCCTGTGTAAATCGAGATGCCTACCGCTGTGGTAAAAATTAATGTTATTAAACATTTTTAACAATAAATTGTTATAAATGTTAATTATTATAATTAATTATTAATAATAAAAAATTGTAAATATTTATGGTGTTAATTTTCCTTACCTATTCGTCTTCTGAATCTTCACTTGTACTTGAATCTGAATCTTCTCCCACAGAAATAATTAATTTGTCCACTTCTTCGTCCATAATATGATCCGTAATCCAATACTGTTCTTCAATTTTTTTGTATGTTCAAAACATTTTTCACTTTTAAATTGTAAAATTATCAACTATTTTTTCGCAACCACTTTTCTTTTCATATAAAGATAATCCACTAAAATTACGTGGAAGTTTTCCTTTAACATCACCCCAGATACGTTCTATAGGATTCAGATCGGAATGGTAAATCGACAGACGAAGTGGAATATGTCCTTTTGCACGAATTATTTCGTCGACAATAAATGTTTTTTCACAGTTAACTGATTTCACTTTTTCCAGCAGCTGAGATTTCGTTAATGTAAAATCTATTGTAACACCATGATTCACAAGCCAGTAAATTATTTCTTGTTTTAGTGAACCCGCGGTCGGCCGAAACGGTGGTAGCCAGTTGATGGTACTGTCGAAACGGCTGTAGTAAACAATGGACCACGGTCAAACAGCCAAGGCAGGAATTTTAAAATGAGCTTCTACACCATGGATAGCATATATTTGTTACAGTAAATTAAGGTTTCAACCAAGTGGAGTACTCTAGTTGTTAAATTTCGTATACTTCTTTTGAATTCAGATGCCAGTTTGTACAGAGCACCGTATCGTGTCAGCCGTAATGTGTGTTTTTCAATATTCAGTTTGGAAGATTCTTTATAATTCGGTAAGGCAACAAAATACCGAAACATTTCTAATTTGCAAAACGTTGTGATTTAATTTATACAAATTTTGCCGAAATTTATTAACATCAATATATTAATAGGTCAGGAAAGGAACTGTACCAAGAACTATGTAAACTTCCGTTACGCAAACGCGCGCGCGCATAAATATGTTTAAATTATTGCATGTACAGTCGCAGAATTTTAATTTAAAAGTGGTTCATATTTGTCAAACAAAAAAGATTGACAATGCATAGGCTCAGACATTAGAATATCTAAACACGCCGGGTTTGTTTCAGTTTTCACAGCACGAAAATAAAATTATTCATTTTCATAAATTAAGTGAATGTATTAATAATAATTGACGTGCATGAATTACGTTCTTGAAAGCGTAACGTAACGTAAGTGTAATATTGTTACCTATTAATTTAATAATAGATTCTCATACCTATAAGTAGTATACGCGCGAAGGCAAGTATTAAAAGTCGATGAATGTTTAATGACGCACCAACTAAGTGGTACCCATGCAACCGCTTGTTCACATATATGTGAAATATTGTAAAAGGTGTTTAAATATGACGATGCACACAGACGTTAGTTGCTTGTATATTATGATGTACAATAATATTTTCATTTTATACTCTGTATACAAACTGTTGGTAAACACCTTTTTTGAGAAAACAGAACAAACCCCATTATGTAAATCATCTGATTTCAAGTACACATTGCGTAGTCACGCATATTGGGACGCTGAGTGCGCACGCTCGTAGAAAATGCTCTGTAATTAAACTTCAAAAATTTAATAAAAATTATACTTTATAACAGTCTTTTAACATTTTGGTCCTGAGACGTGTGGCAGAGATAAGGAGAATTTTGTGTACGATATACCACAAACAACACGACTCTCTTACTATATAGGCCTATATTACTCATTAAGCAAATTTAATTTTGAAATACGGCTTCCATGACAATGACAAGTGGTTTATTAAAATGGAGAGATTTATAGTTCCAAATATTATTAAAAATATTATTGATATTTGTTTTTAAAAACAGACCTTCACTTTTCACAAGATTGAGCTATGATACAGTGCAGTGTTAAGTTACCTGAATATTTGTATACGAATAGCGTACGGTAATTACAAGTAATTTTTTATTTAAAAAATAAGTAATTGTTAGTAAAAACATTTGATATTTATTATTCCTATAATGAAAATGTCTCAGTAGTGTTATCGTCTTTCAGTCTGCATCAAGAAAAATTTATTCAACAAATTGATAAAAGCACTTTTACAAAAAGTACATAAAAATAACTGTTGGATTAAAACCATCTATTTTTAAGTACACATGTGGAAGTACATTGTCTCGAAAGAAAATATTGGTGAATATTGCGCTGTGATGTTGAAATATCCATTAAGTTTATACAACCTTTGTCATTATTTATTCATACCAACCCAAGACATAAATTTCATTAATAGTAAATTCTCCCAATAGAAAAATTTGTTATATAAGCACGCACGGGCACAGGGTCTGTAGTGATTGCCTTAATACCAGTATGTGAATCTTACAAATATTTTTTATTCTAAACACATACGTTCATACAATAAGCCTAAATTTTTAAGTTTAGTTTTAAAAATTTTATTAACACGTAACCATTATAACACGTAGTTTTTAAAGTTGTTGTCTCTCATGGGTGATCGGCCGGACACAGTAGAATATTGAGTTTCTCTAACAACAAATGCTTGAAAAAAAGTTGGAAGGGTGGGAGCATTCATTGTTAAGTAGCGGTATTTTCTTTGTGCCCAGTTAATTTTTGTAATTCGCAAGAAGTGTACATTTAGGTAATCTCAAGTACATAAATACAAACGTCAATACAGTGTTGGCGTTCTGTGAATTTGTATTACACGTTCATTGGTTAAATCTACGGATCCACAGATTCAAACACTAAAATATCTACGCTTTATGTAATGGAATTTGCATTTGTAAAGAGAAATAACAACTTACGTTTAACAGAACGTGATGACATAATTTTGTGGCGATATTCTTACTTAGCGATATAACACAATCCAGTAAAGAAAAGAGAAAATTATTTACTTATGTAAAAGACGGGTGCACGTGGGTCAGTCATACAATAAAGTGTGCTCGACAAAACGATAAAATCTCTAAAAAAAGCTTTGTATGAGAGACTCACGACAGGACTGAAGGCTCCAACTCCAAAACGCAAATGTTTTGTAATTCTTCATGCTAATGGTGAAGATGTCTTTATTTCCTATATTCAGTTAGTATTCATAGCGAGGAAAAATGCACATATTAATACGACGAAATGGACAGTACACGATTCGAACATGTTTGATATGAAACTGCTCACGTCGGTTTTACACGGAAGTGTTCTAATGGAATAACCATATCACTGTAGGCGAAAGAGAAAATACCGACGGCAGCGTGGCAAGAAGGATATATTAAAGGTTGGCTTAGTTAAAAAAGTATGAACATCCCAGGTGACTGTTTGAAAAACGAATTGAAGATAAAAAAATAAAATATAAATTTTTATATCGGATGGTCGATGAAAAGAGAAAAATTTACTACTCTCCGTTTACTACCATACCACTGAGAGCTAAATCCTATTGAGCTGGTTTTGAGCCAAATGAAAAGGCATGTTGCTAAGCACAACAACACATTTAAGGCTCAAGATGTTGAAAAATTAATTGCCGATAGAATTAATGCAGTTAGAACTTCCTACTGGAAAAATAACTGAGAACACATTAGATAAGTGGAGGATGAAATGTGGCGAGCTCATGATCTTTAAGATGACGTCGAGTCATTCAATGTTCAACTAACAGATTCTGCAATTTCAAGCACTAATTGGACATCAGACAGTTATATATCGCGTTTGAAACTTTGTATTAATACATGCAGTGTTTCAGTACAAAGTTGGAATTTCTGAGACTAATTTACACCCTTGTTGCTACGGACAAAGTGTAACCTACACTTTCAATTTTTTTACCAGGTAATAAAGAAAACATATCGAAAGAAGAAGGTAAACAAACTCTATTAACAAATAACAGAATTTTTATTGTATTGTACATATATCATTTTGTGTGAATTATAGTAAACCTTTCGACTTTGAAGATCATGTATACTGTTACGACATTACAGAACATGCTACGTGTTTCACGGTTGTTCCAGTGGAATCCGGCTGTAATGTTGGGTGCATACGTGATCTCAGCATGAATTTGCGAGACTTTTCTAGTCTTCGCCGGCCGCGGGCACTATGTCAAGGCCGCAATTAATTACGCTCTAGTGTAGCGCTGACGCGTGGTATGGACGATTCCGGAATTTCAACGGGGTATAAATATAGGTATTCAGCGGCTCTTAGTTCAGTTATTGCCGGGCGATTTACACATTGCGGTTCGAAGTATTGTGGCGAAGTATTATATGTTTTATAATTGTGCGGTACTCTATTAGCGGACATTTTTATTGCGTGTGAACAATGTTTACTTGATTTGTTGTAAGAGACTGTCTTGTTGATTACAAACTGTATAGTTGTGATAATTAAAACTGGTGATTAGTGACTTAATTGGTGTCTTGTATTTTGTTTTTCACTGTACCATACGACGATCAGTTAGATCGTTGTAACAGTCGGTCAGACCTGGGACAGAACCGTTAACAGTGGAAACAGTGGCAAGACTAATGTAATTCGTAATTAATCTGTAAACATGGATGCCAGTCAGATGATGGAAGCTTTCCAGACCGTGCTGTGGCAGACACAGGTACAACAAAAATTGGAACGATAAAAAGAGGCTGAATAAGCACAAAGAAGACAAAAAAGAAGAACATACAAAGAAAGAGAAGAAGCAGAAAAACGACAGGATGGGAAAGCGGAGGCAGAAAACTCTCCTGCTGGAAACAGAAGAAAAACAAAAAGTACTCGAGTCGGAAGGACGACAGGCAGCAGAACGTAAGCAGGAAGCAGATAAAACAGAAGCTCTTTTTGAAACTATGGAAAAACAGTTGCAAGAACACACTACCGCAGAGTTGGGACTCTTCGAGGTGACTTGTGCGAATTACGCAGTGACCTGAATGGTCAAGAGGTAATATTGTCTACAGTCGAAAAATCTTTATCAAATATAGAGCAAACGATATCTACTAAAATATCTATCATAGAAGACTCAATGGCAAATATAAAAGAGCAAATTAAACATGACGTTGAGTAGTTCATGAAGATACAACCAAAGCAAATTTCTGAACAGACTGTACCAATGATAAAGACCGAAAAGACAATAGACAAAGTCAGCTTGCCTATGGTTGGGACAGTTCATGTCAAGGCTCCAACCTTTGTCGGAAGCACACTGGGCGACGTACTGTAGGCAATTTGAAGCCGCCGCATGTGCGAATAATTGGACAGAGGCAAGTTTCACTTGTTCTCGTTGTAAAAGGACCTGCCGCAGATCTACTACAGAAAGTGCCACCTAACGGCCAGAACGTCTACGACGTTCTGATTAAAGCTCTAGAATTACGGTACGGTGATAAACATATGCGAGATGTGTACTACGCTCAGTTAAGAACAAGACGACAACGTTCCGGGGAGAGTCTTCAAGAGTTTGAAGCAAGTATCGACAGACTGATTAGATTGGCCTATCCTGAAGCACCAGAAGATTTTCGAATGAGGTTTGCGGTGTAGACATTTATTGATGGCATCGGAGATTGTGAACTTCAGCAAGTGTTACGAATGGCAAGACACCGAAATAGCTCAGAAGCTCTTGTTCGCGCCCTAGAGTTTGAAGCTGCCAAGTCAGCGTCCCGCTGCATTAATGGGTTTATGCCATCACATGTAGTCAGAAGATCGCTGAATCACATTGCCGTTACGATGGGTGCACGATGCAGTGAGGATGGAAAATTGTTTTTCGAACACTTGCTATAAAAGCAAGAGCGACTAGCTTTGTCATTTAGTTTACAGTGAGGGAAGTATTGTGAGAAGTGATTACTGTATTATATTTAGTGCGAAACTCTATTACTTGACATTATTAGTGCGTGTGTACAAATTTAACTTGGATTGTCGTAGGAGATTACCTTGTTTAATACAAATTATTAATCGTGATTAATTGAAGCTGGTAATTAGTGATTTCACTGGTGTCTGTATTTTGTTTTCCACTGTACCATACGATGATCAGTGAGATCGTCGTAACATATTCTGTAAAAGACAAATGAAGAAAAATACTTTTATAACAAACTTACTAACGTGTTGGACAATGCGGAATAATTCTTATAACAACTTTAACTCACAATGCTTACGTATATACATTGTGGTGAACATTTCGTTATTTATATTACATGTATTACCACTGTATTTCTAGGTTGAACTTTATTATTGCGTGTAACACACATAGGTGATCGACGTTATCTTGTTACATTACGCAAAGTAATGACCTCCCGTTCGAATCGCTAATTCACAAAAACAGTAATTTATAAAGTTTGTGAAACTGAAAAACTAATAAATTTTAATCTAAATAACAAGTGAGTATTTGTTTTGCTTCAAAAACATTTGTTTGCTTCGCTTTTATTGCAAAATATTACTGTCACATTAAAAATGTTATTTAAATTATTACGCATGCAATCATTTCCCTCCCTTCCGTATTTAAAGAGCATTCTGTTATCTTTTTTGCATTCTGTTCTTTTCTTTGCAGTTTAAATAATCACTTTTCTGGCAATTTCATACAAGAGTCCTTAAACTACCTATACTTAGTATTATACCATTGCTTTCATAGTGTAGTTTACTTTCGTTATGATCGGGTCGGGCTCGGGATGAAGGTTTATTGAAGGTGATGCATTGTTTTAAAGTAGGAGAATGTGAATCTAGTGTAGGCGACGGAATTATAAAAAAACTAACGGAGTATGCACTGTAAAATTTACAAAGCTTAATTTTAACATTTTACAATAAATGGGTATATTTAATAGCCTATATTTTTACAATTTTTAAAGGTAAGAATATTAATTAAAAAGTAATAAAAATTAGTTAACCGATATGTTGATAAATGTTTTTAACAGCTGTATGCTAAATATAAATTAATATAAATAGTAAGGAAAAATTACTTTTAGAAAAAATCTTTCAGCATTATTGATTTGTTATTTACGTTACGATCAATTCAAATTACAGGAACTATCCTTATCTAATGTAAATAGTTATGTCAAATCTCGCACACACTTTACGCTAGGCATTTATTACTGATATTAATTCCGTGTTAATGTGTCCAATATTGACGGTTGTTTTCTCTGAGCTGTCTTGTTATAACTATAAGCGATAATTACATTTGTACATGATTAGTTACGGTCAACGTGATTTTGCTATGCTCATATGATTGCGTAAAACGAGTCAGCATCCCTACAGAAACCATTTTAATGTCTGATACAAGAATCTTACGCCATATTTCGCAAACAGACCTCAGTAAAATATCGCGTACACTTTTTTAAAATTCTGTTTTATGAGACAAGCCGGTAATACTTTTCATGAAGACCGAGTAGAGGCCGCAGGTTCAATGACAGCCTACAACAACCGGTGATAATTTTACACATACAGTAAGCCAACAATAAAGAAATATATTGTTGTAAGCGAGTAGTAATAATGGTGTGAGTTAGTAGTAATATAATTGAAGACAGAAAGGAGACTGTCACGTCGGTCGAAGTGACGGATATTGCAATGGGGGGTAACTTGACATAATAATACAATGTGAATTTCATTAAACTCTTTAATTAATAAGTTAATGTTTCCAAGTACTCCAGTTGTTAATAATAAAAGAGTGAAGTCGAGCTATTATAAGATAATTACAATACATTTTACATAAAAATATTTTGTATTAAATGAAATAATTTTTTTAAGATTGTCTCTATATTACTAAAATAATTTATATACCACAAGTTAATGTAGGGTGTACCGACACATTAACCTGTAATGTATTACCTGTAATGTACCGACAGTCACCTGTAATTCCGGTATTACAAACAAAAAGTGCCTTCATAGGTGAAGTATTAATTTTTTTCTTGTGATAAATCAAAGGTTTTAGTTTGCAGAATTATTTTATTTTAAGGTCTAGATATTAAGAAAAACGGGATAATTACGCTGATTCAAAATTTCAGTACTGCACGCTTGCTTTTGCCTATGCCTGACATCTCATTTTTGAATACTTTCGCAAATTCAGTAACAAGTCGCGTTTCGCACTTTTTATCCGTTTGAGAAATTCTCTTCATTGGAAACTCTTTTTGATTGAGGAAAAAAGTAAACCATTCCGGATCGGATGAAATATTATATTAATTTGTTTTCGGGCTTCTTGAATAAGAGACTCCGGAGGATTGATTTCTTTTGTCCACAGGAATACTGAGCTAACTTTGGGATCTGCAACAACATCAAGTGTTTTAAATCGATGTACTCATTTAACTTTGAACTATAGAATGCATCCATCTAAAATATCTATTAAAAATTCTTTCAAAAGACGAAATGAGATGTTAAAAATCTAGTAATAATTGTCTGTATAATTCACTTTAGTTTATATTAATTTTTTCTTTTTACATCTCTGTTTAAGACATGCTTATAAACATACATCGAGGTTTACGTTTTCCAGAAAAGTGCAGGAACGTGGAGGACACCATTAGCACTAACACTAGATAAATGTCTACCACTGTGTGTTAACGTCAGCATTTATTATTATAACAAAATTTTGTAATGCTTAATAAAAAACAAAGTTTATTGTACTAAAAAAATGCATTTATGTTTGAAATACAGAAACAGTTGATTACAACAGAACTGATGTAAAACTAGAGTGACAATGAAAAAGAGGGGGAGAAGCGGAAAAGGTAGAAAAACTATCGTGCCACAAGAGTGTTATGTTTCTGATCTGTTTTTTACAGTGTTTTAAACCAACATTTGTAATCAATTCCTGTTGGTGTAAGATATTGTTAAAAATTGAGTGTGTGTGTGTGTGTGTGTGTATTGTTACTGTGGCACAAATAATTCCAATCTTTTCATAAAAGAATTAGACCAACTTTTCATCTAGAGTAACAAATTATTAGAAAACAGGTCTAATAATTTCCCAGTCTTTTGAAATTAGGCAGAGCAACTGTAGAGCAACTCAAATTAAGCTCTTCATAAAGCAGAATAACTCCACAATGTCTTTGAAAAGAAACGCAGTTGGTGAGTGGCTGTACACATTACAAATACAAAAAGATAAACATATGTAATACGAACAGTCTAAAATAACCAAATGTAATGTTATTTGTTGATACACAAATTGAGAAAAGTAAAACATATACCAGTAAGGTGTAAATACTAGATTTCAAAGGGGCCGAGGGTCAGTTATACGTAACGATTTTACATTACAAGTGCTGATCAAAGTGATTGTTGTGGTTTAATGGGAAGTAATTATTTGTGTTAATTACTGTAGAACTGTAACAAGGTGACATTTACTGTTTTTTTGGACAAATGTATTTTGAATTATTGTATAAGAGTGCCTTTGTTAACTGTTGTCTGTGTTTCATTAAAGATTGTAATAAGCGAGTTCATTGGTGTCAGTTGTTCTGTTTCTACTGAACAACGCGACGATCTGTATGACCGTCGTAACATTGGTGACAGAAGTGCGATAAAACCTTTTATAATGGTGGAAACAGAGGACACTTGAATAAGAGAATCAATGATGTATATCAAATACGTACAACAAGAAGAACAACGGAAATTGAAGGTCGTTTACCAAGGCCGCCTGGCTAGGTGTTACTGCAGAGACAGTTTGCCAGTTCGGAACGAACTGGTATAAGGAGAGGATAGTGCTACTTTGCGCTGAAAGAAAATGTCAATAAGGCCTACGTGGCTCTCGACAAGCCGCGATTGTTCCAGCCGTTTTGAGACCATTCTGCAAGGCAACAAGCAGGCAGACAAGCAAACAATTTAAATATCTTTAAATTCGTGTAATTAACTCATCTCGTTGTGTTACAGAAACACAGCAAATAACTGCAGTTATCAAATAGTTGCTTCCCTTTTTTAATAGGTATGCTCAGTATGAGTTACGAAGGGACTCAACAAACAACTTAATAATTGTAGACGTCTTGTTATTATTTCTGTAGTTATGTCATTTACTACTAGCCAAACTTATAGAAATAAAAGTAAACTTACTTATTAATTCACATACTTACCAGCTTTTCTGTCACCACTGCATATGTATGTGATAAGATAATTTTCGGATGAAACCAAAATATATAATCTCAGATTTGACTCGGAAAGATTTTGAGGATCGCGCAGGACTAAAAATAGGATAAATAAAATACGTCAATTTCATCGAAAACAAATGACTTTCAGTGTACTAAATTTTAAATTTTCTAAACTCTTAAGTTTAAAAAAATTATTTATAAATTTTACTCATCATTTTTACTAAATTTCTTTAAAAAACCATCAAATTGTTCAATTCTGGCAATAAAGAGTAACAAAGTTGAACAGAAAATTATATTCATACATGCCTCCTCAGTGTAATATGCAAGAAATAAAACTAGGTTTTTTAAACCTTGGTTTTTAAAATATTGTGTGCATAATTTTAAATTAGAAATTACATATCTATGTGCTTTTTATGTGCGCTTACAACTGCAAAACACATACATGGTTTCACGGAATAAAAGCTTAAAATCTATAACATCAGTGAATTATGGATCTCTAAACAATGTTACTTTGCTTTATTAATAAATTTATTAATTGAATTTTGTTCTTATTAACAAGAACAAAATTCAAACATAATGTTGTAGTCTTAAATTGAAATATATAAGCATAGTAACTAAATCTATGCTTAACTAAGCATAATAACTGAATCTATGGATAGCTAAGAACGTGTACTACCAAGTCCCAAAATGGTCAACCATTTTTTAGCAGCATGGATTAGAAGTTTGCGTTCACTAAATCTAATTAAACTGCATTAAATTGAACTGTTATAAGAGTCACGTATACACTGTCATAAATCCTGGTATAACTTTAAATATTATTAATAAAATATATGAATTTATCTTTAGGGATCTTAAGTAGGAATCTTAAAATATAAGCATTAAATTTTTGAAGTTATGGGAGTCCCTGTATTGTTCTTGAGTGTGAATTATAAACAGCAACCAAGAAACAGGACAGTAAAATACAGACCTCGGAAATGGCGTTTTTAAGAGGAGTTAAAAAGTGTTCTAAACTTGACTGTATAAAGAAAAAAGCCATAAGAGAAAAGTTACAAGTTTTTAACTTGAATAAAAAATTGAAAGATTACAAAAAACGGTGGACAGAACACTTAGAAAGAATGTCAGATTCCAGATTGGCCAAACAAGTGTGGAAATACAACGTATATGACAAAGGTGTGTGATTAGACCCAGGAAGACATGGCTGGAGGATCTTTGAAGGAGGAACAGGGAGCACATTGCCTGTGCCGTGTTGTGAAGATGATGATGATGATGAGTCTGAAAAATTAGGTTTACGACAATTACTGCACCTGGTATTATGAGGATGATATTAAAATGCAAAGTGGATTTAAAACGTACTTTGGACGTAGTGTCAAGTCACAACACGGAGAAGGAGATAAGAAGGGTGGAAGTACGAAAGAAATTGGTAAGAGTGATAAGGGTGACAATGGACATTCCGTAAGAGGAAGTTTACAGTTACGAATGAATAAAAAACGCTATTGATGGTAACACAGGAAACAAGAGGATGATTTGTAGGTGACGCTCTTTAATCACAAAGAAACAGAAATTGTTGACGCTAAGTAGATAATAATATTGCGGTTGTGAAGAGATAAATGATGTTTGAAGGACGCGAATATTAAGACTATTTCAAGAAAGGAAAATCAGAGAACTGGTAATAAGTCAAGCTCAAGACAGAACAGATGATAAGCGCAAGAAGAGATGCAACGAGATTCGCACATAAAAAAAAAAAAAAAAAAACAGAGAAACAGGCGTGTGTAAAAATACGAAAATTTACGTTTTTTATATTGAAAATATCACAGATTTATGAGATAATAAACATTAATAGACAAATATAGTTGAGAGTATACAAGGCAGTAACAAAATAAGGTTTACAGTGACATACGCTGCCTAAGTCTTATGCCGCCCGTAAAGTATAAACGGCGAGTAACAAGCCTGTCGCTCTCCCTCCTATACACCAACCCTAAAACATCTTATCTTGTGGAGTATAGGCAAGAACTGTCAAAAACTCTAGCTTGGCAATAGTGACTGAGAACTAACAAGGATATGTTATCTGCTGAAGAACACACCGTAATGCATAATACGACCGATTGTGTCAACAAGTGATTTGCGAACGATGGGTGGGAGCAGCCGTAGGAGTCATGTTATATTAGTCGTAGCTGCAATACGTGTGGGCTTCGCTGTAGAGGTCTGTTTATTTTTGGGACTAACATGTTTATCACTTAACACAGAAATCCTGCGAGTAACCGGTAGACTAGAAGGCCACTTCATGCTCCCGAGACGGGCTCTGGTTTAAAGCTTGACTCACATCCTAGCAAGAGAATCTTGCAAAACACAAAGACTAGCAGGAAGGAAAATAGCTGAAAGTCATGTACAGAGCATGAGTAATCTCTTCACATGCTGAATAGAAAGTATTCTTTAATACAATTAAACGTAAGCGTTTTTTATTACTTTAAACTGAACTGTGCCCGCGTGCGCGCGCGTGTGTGCATTAATGAAGAACCGCTTAAAATCGTCAGAGCACATCAACATCATCTTCACAATTATGAAAGGGAGGTACTTTTACGTGCGGAGTGATTAATCGGAGTGTAAGCAAAATTCATTCGCGTTTTTCAGTGAACACAAGACCTAATGATAATAAAGAATAACAATGCTGAATGAAAATAATTAAGCAGTCGTCGCTAAGAAGTTTTGGTCCGCTGGTGTTACCCATAAATTCTGCTCAACGCCGCGGTCACTGTTGGAGATTAATCTATTTTTATTTTGTACCTAAAACGTAAGCTTATATCCAGCAGTATCCCCAGATACTTAACCGTAACTTCTGTCTGCACAGTTTCTGGATGTTGGGCAGGTGTCTCTTTGTAATTAGCACGACGTCTGTTTTGTCAGCTGCCAGTTCTATGCCGTGATCTGTCATCCAGGAACTGCCTCGTCGCATAACATATCTTAATCTCATCTCAGATAGCTCTACATCTCGTGTTACATAATCGCTGCAATATCATCAGCGTACTTCACTGGGAATGTCCTTTCAGACATGTCCATCTGAAGAATGCCATCATATAAAGCATTCCACAGGTCTGGCCCAAGAATTGATGCCTGAGCTTCCCCTGCTGTGACCTTTCTAATCCGGAATCCTGCTGCAATACTATAATGTTACGACGCTCTCACGGATCGCCGTATTTCACTGTCTTCTTATTTGTAACATTTACTCAAGTTCACAATCACCGACGCCATCAATAAATTTCTGCACTGCAAACCTCATTCGAAAATACTATGGGGGTTTAGGATAAATCAGTCTAATTATATTGACGATTGCTTCAAAATCTCGAAGATTCTCCCTGAAATGTGGTTGCCTTATTCTCAACTGAGCAAATGTTATACATATCGCGCAAATGTTTATCACTGAGCGTAGTACATATCGCGCAAATGTTTATCACCATACCGTAGTTCTATAGCTTTACTCAATTCGGCATAGATATTCTGGCTACCAGGTGGCACTTTCTGTAGTAGCTATAAGGCCTACATCAGGTCCTTTTAAAGCAAGATCAAGTGAAATTGCTCCCTCTTTCTCCGTCTATTTATTTGAGCACGCAGCGACTTCAAATTGCCGAAGTTGCCCAGTGAGTGCGTCCATCAAATGTTGGGCCCTTGACGTGAACTGGCTTAACTGCATGTAAAGTGACTTCCTATATTGTCTTATTTTGTGTGTATTTTCTGTCTTTATCATTAGTACAGTTTGTCTAGCAATTTCTTTTAAAACGCTTGGGTTTATTTTTATTAACTGCTTGACTTAACTTTTAATTTGTTCTTGTATTTTTGCAATTGTCTCTTTATAGTTGAGACTGAATCTTTCACAATTGGTACAGTTTATAGAATATCTACTTCAAATATTTTATTTGACATGGATTCTCCACGACAGATATTTTTCTAGACATCGCTTCTTCTACAACAGATATTCTAGAAATTTAGGCTATTAAGTTTACCTCGTAACAGATCTAACTCTGGAGCAATATGTTCTTGCATCTGTTTTCGCTTCTGCATCAATGCGTTGATGTCACCTGTTTCACGGTTAAGTTCCTCTTATTGTCGTTCTTCCACTTCAAGCAAGAGTGCTTTTTGCACTCTTCTGCTTCTTCTCTTTCCTGTCGACGTTCTTCTTTTTGTCGTCCTGCTGTTTCTTCCGCCTCTTGTCGTTGTTTTGCATTTTGTTGTTTCCGTGATTACCGTAGCCTCGCTTGGAAACCTTCCATCATCTGAGTGGTATCTATGTTTACAGATCAATTACAACCTACACTACTCTTCTACAAAGTATCCTGTGTTTACACTGTTAGAGTTTTGTCCCACTTCTGATCCACTGTCACGACGGTCTCACGGATTTTACAGTGGAAACAAAATACAAACATCAATAAAGTTACTAATTACTAGCTTTAATTAGTCACAAATAATAATTTGAAATCAGCAAGGTACTTTCATACAGTGTGTCAATTAAATTTGACCACGCGCAATAATAATGTCAACTATCAGAGTTCCGCACTAATTATAACACAACAATCACTTTCCACTAATTCTCAACAATCACTTTATCCGCACTCTACAACATCGACAGATGTAACTAACTGACTAAGCCGGCCGCTGTTGCTTATATAGTCTGGAAGGTACTTTTGTGTACGCCCTTGACATAGACACTTGCGGGTTCAACTACTATATTATTTGCCTTTACTGTAGACCTGCCCTTACAAAAACCATACTGTCTGTCGGATATATGTCCGCAGTCCTTTATAGCCTGCAAAAGATTAGGTTTTATACATTTTTCTAGCACTCCCCCCCCCCTTAGTGTCTAGCTTGATGGATGCTGGGGGTATTGACATCCCCTTTGCCTTCGATAAAGACCAGCCTTGCCCTTTTCCAACGTGAACAGAAAACTCCTGCTCAGAGACAAATGTTAAACATGTGACATTTCCTGCCTTTTTTTTGTCTGATGGATCTGATATCATATTGATGTCTTCAGGTTTAACGCTTCTTCGTATTACTCAAACTATCTCAGGGTAGGTTTTTTCCTGCTCCGGTCTAATGAGTAGGGCGTCTGTTCATGTCTTGTTTGTGGATCTTCCTTGTCGCTGTTTCCCCCCTTGGCGCTGTTTCCACTGAGTTTTATGCTCTGGAACTACTGTGTCTTTGGTCCTGTTCACTTTCTTGTTATTTTGTACGTTCTTTGGCACATTCATCTTAAAGGAAGTTATCATTTTCTCTTTTCTTTTCCTTATTTTTATTTCCTTATCTTTCTTTTTTTTGACTCTAATAGGACTAGTAGTAACTTTCATCTTTTTTTAATACACTCCGTTTCTGTCATGCCAAAGTGAATTATAGGTCCAAAAGTTTTTGCTTGGAGAATCTGTCTAGCTTTCCTATGCATGCGTCCTATGTTTGTTCGGATGACTTCCTACAATTCTTCCAAGGAGTGTAGTCCAGTTTTAATGTCCATACTAATATATTTCTCTCTGGACACAGCAGCCGTCATATTTTTGACAATAGCTTCACATTACTGGAGCTTTAAGTCTTCTTTAAATTTCTGCCTCCTCTATCTGCTGTTGAATCAGGTCGCCACACTGTTACACCCCTGAGCGTCCAACAACCAGATCTGTCCTTTCAGATTTTTGACATTCTAAAGAACTAGCCACTCTGGTCACAAATTAACAAAAAAGCAATGATTGTCCCCTCCCCTGCAGTGCCACTTGGGCTATTACATCCGTTTGTTTTACTCATGGTCCATGATAGCCCATAGACATATTTGAATATAGCCCATGGTGTCTATATTTGAAATTAAAGAAGAAATATGTGAGGAAACTAAAGACCCCCTAGTCCTCGAAAAGTCGGGATTTGAAAAACAGTAGGTGTTCAAGGGAGACAGACAGGACAGATTAAAAAATAGAGGCCTCACCCAACACAAGTTGAAGTAAAGTGAGAATCCAGCTCGGTACCCCGGACTTGCCACGCCAATACTCACAAGTTGTGAACCCCTGGGGGTAATAATAATAATAATAATAATAATAATAATAATAATAATAATAATAATAATAATAATAATAACAATATAACAATAACAATAATAACAATAACAACAACATCAACAACAGCAACAACAATAATTTCTTCATGCGTCTTCATGTAATATCTGAGCCAACTAAAATATAGGTGAGAAGAAAACATCCGTCAAGAAACATTCCTGGTAGCCGTCGTTGGGCTAAAGGCCTTAGTTGCCAAGCCCTAACAAATAAATTAAAAAAAATTCTTCATAGAAACGAATAAGTTTTATAAACCTATTACACTAATGAAAAAAAAAAAATTATTACACTTAGCTTTTGTGGTTTGGAATGCAGATACACACAAACAAAAAGCTACATTACTGTGTAGTACACAATTTCGTATTCAACTCAGTATGTGCTATTTCCAACTCCTTGTGAAATCTGATGATCCATCATAAAATCTGATGAAAATTTTATGTTGCTTGAGGAAAACTTGACTGCTTAACAGTTGGCTTTATTGAATACGCAAAAATGAGTATTTGCAGTGTCGAACTACCATTTTGAGGTCCAAGGCTTTATTGCGCGATAATCACCAATAATAAACCAATAATTTGACAATGGTCTTCGTCAACTGCACGGCTGAGATTCAAAGGTAAGACTAACAATAATTTTACTTTGACAACGGATTCTACTTAAAGAACTATTGAATATTTTTACTTTAATGATTAAATCGTAGACTACTTACCTATATACCTTTTTACTGCATTAAATTTTATATTTTTACTGTACCAAAATTATGTTTTTCTAGCTCTAGTCATCAGTTACTCAGTTACTTATTTCATTTTTTAATTAATTCTATTTAGACGTTCACATACCTAACACCCCACATACCTAAAGATTTTGCAATATCTTTAACAATATATAAACACACGCTTTTCAACAACCAACGATCGTTTATATAAGCGGGATTGTTGAGCAACTTGGACAGACATTTGTTATACTTGTCTATCCGTTATCGTAACGTCACATGGGCGCCGACATCTTTTATATCACCACATCTCAAATGAATCAAATTCTAGCTAGAATCACTTGTAAGAGGTAGGACCGTTGTTCGTACATACACAAGCGATAGTCGTGTGTGTTTCTATTTGATTTGAAATAAATTATACAAAACAGTACAATTCAAATCTTTAAGTTCAAGTTATTACAATGTTTTTTAAAGAATTATGTTTCATAAATATGATTGAAATATTCACATTTATCTACAATATCCATATGTACTCCAGAGTACAAAATTTTTAAAAATAGACTACTTACATTTTTTAAATCGATTGGTTGAAGATTTAAAAAGCCAGTACACATTCCAAATGGTGTAAGAGGGTTCGGATCCTGGCCAATTGTACCCAATTCTAAGGTCAGAAGACATGCTACTACTCGAAGTAATATATTCATCTAAACATGGATACAAACCAACCTTATAAGACACTATTTTTCTGTTGTTTTGATGGTTCAACCTACTTTATTCACACCACTTAATATTAGTGATTACTGTACTTTCACTTGTGAAAACTTACGTTTCTTATTGTCCTCGAACGTTTCGGTGTGGTGTACACCTTCCTCTGTATTCAAACCTCGCTGAGGAAGGTGTACACCACACCGAAACGTTCGAGGACAATAAGAACGTAAGTTTTCACAAGTGAAAGTACAGTAATCACTAATACTATTTTTCTGTTGAGTGAAACACTAGACTTGATATTTTTCCTATATATTTCGTATAGTAAAGTAATTACAGTAATTCGAATTTGAACACCCAAACAATTATTTTAAGTCCAGTTGTTTAGGAAAATATAGAAATCAGTATTCACATTGGTATGTAAAGCTAGAAAATTATTCATTTTTCTCTTTTCGGAAACGGAAATTATAATTCATCTTGTTATTCTAATCAGCAGTCTCTGTAATTCCAACTTTGTCGTGTTTACTTTTGAATATAAAAAGAACAGTATTACACTAATGAACATACAAACAGACTTTAGTAATGAAGAAATATTTTGTCATATTTTGCAAGGGAGAGATATGTTAGACTGTAGTATAATAAGTGTTAGGAAAGTAGACAAACCTGACTGTTTAATAAGGTAACAGAGGAAGAGCCGAAGCTTTGTAGTAGGTAGTAGGGGCGTAGATTAAACGGAGCTAAGCCCATAGGGTAGTGAGAAGTAGACTTATTTACGAATTGACCAGCCGTGAAGGCGGATAAACGGGTATATATACGGGTTCCAGCGGGATATTTTTTGTTGCGGCTTAGGACTTGAAAATGGTGGAAACACTGGAAGGTCTCGTCCGGAATATTCAGCAAGTAAACACGACAAACGTGGACATTATAATATTGTCAAAGAAACGTTACGGACACGGAATAAGGCAAATTTATAAAATTTGTATTATAAATAACATTATAATTTTATCTTACAAATTTGAAAACGATTAAATTTAAAGCGACGTTACAAGTAGTACTGCATGTTGAAGTGTGAGCAATTAAAGCCATATGCTGTGTAGGCTATAGGCAGGATTAAGTTGTCCAATGTATCAATTAAGTGAACGTTGTACTTTAGACAACGGATAAGATTTTTGTAGGTGGCAAAAAGGAATACGATGTATTTAACAGTATTATACATTTGATTTAAGACAGCCGAATGGAAATGTACGCTTACCGCAGCTGTGTGAAGTGAGAAAATGTAATACGTAGCTACCTATTTACTGGATAGCGATTTACATAATAGTGTTGTTCGTAGCATTACAAACAATTTGCCGTCATTATTTGCTGTATTAGATATATATATATATATATATATATATATATATATATATGAATAAGCTAGTTAATGTCTTATTAGTAGGCCTATGACTCATTGTTAAAAGCAAACATATTCTGAACATATGTATTATAATTTTATAATTTTTTGAACATATTTAAGGCAGTTCTTTGCTAGATATACTGTTGTGCTCATAACTTTCTGTAATACATGCATGCAGAGAAGTAATGAACGTCGAAAACATTATTTAATTATGGTCGACAGACGCATCACCTACGTTGTGTCTACGCAATAACTATCACCGCTTGTTCGCATAAACGTGAAGCAGTGTAGAACGTGTTTAAATATGACGATTTACACAAATGATGTTATGTTGTTTGTTTAGTGTTACATACAATAATATTTTAATTTTACACCCTGTATATCAACTGTTGGTAAATAACATAACACTTTGTCGGGAAAACAGATTAAAACGTATTGTGTAGAACACCTGATTTAAGTACCGTACATATTTACCTTGCGCAGTCGCACTCATTCAGGGCGCGAATGCGCACTCACGTGCACATTTTCTGTAATTAGTCTAACAAAATTTACAAATAAAGCTATATAATATTCGTCTGTTTCCAGTCGATAGTATCCCATCACATCTCCGAAGGTCTACAACGTCACGTACAAAAAAGATTTCTGTAAAATTCCAATCACCGACCTTGCAATTGTGCACAATGTTTGCGGCTATAGTTGTTTTATCTATGTTAATTAAAATGTTGTGGTGAACTTGCCAAAAATGTGTTGCCGTTACTTTATTTGGGCGTCCAAGGGGACAACGGAAGAAAAGATTTACAGGAGTACGCAACAAATAAGGACGCGCAACTCAATTCTATTCTCTCACTTAAGCATTGCTACTGCAGTAACGTATCGTGATTTATAGATATAGAATTTTGTGCAGTATAGTTATGTAGTTATGTGTGCAGTTATGTGTTTGTGTAGCAAAAAGCTATAGTTATAAAGTTATTTTTAGTTTAATAATTGTATTGTTTTGTTCCATACAAATAAATAGGTTTACCACACCTGTTTCTTTATAATAACAAAGTTGTCCTTTGTTGCAGGCTCTCCAGCACTTACGGAAAATCTCTTTACCGGTTCGACTCTGACGACCCGGCACTTCAAGTCATTGGCTCAGAAGAACACACTCACTTCCCTTTTCCGGTCAGCGACCGGAATTTCTTGAGATTGTTATTGTCAGTAACGTGACCTGCCAGGATTGGACCTCGTTGCCAGGATCGGACCTCTCTTCCGACCACAATCGTCTTTTTATAAATCTACGAGACATGTCGACTTTACCCCGACCTCCCACTAGTCTTGTTAGGATGGTCAACTGGCACTCCTATCATGACGAGCTCTCTCGACTATTACTTTCCCTTCCAGCGGACCGGATCTTCGAGCCACTCATCTTCAGGAGTTAGTTCAAGTTGTCTTGATCGACACAATTATGCTTCGAATGAATCATCGCAAATCAATCCTTCGACTAAAGCCTTCCACCCATCTGGCTTCGACGCAATTTCCTATGCAGAAGGCAAAGAACCTGAGACCCCGCCGTTAAAGTACGATTTTATGCTCAGTCTCTTTACGTTTAGTAACTTTTGCAGGACGTGAACCCTGATTGGTGGGACTCATACCTTGAATTTCTTCAAGTTGACCTCGCCTCCGCTTGGAGAGCGACGAGTACTTAGAAACTCCGAACGGAATTGTATGTTTTGCAGGAGGCAAGACTGAGCTTGAAGCCGACATCGGTTACAAATTCCAGCCGTTCCGGATGCTAGGTCACTAGCCGACCAGTAATCCCAATGCCTCCCCCACCGAAAGTGTCCTTTACAAACCCATCCCAGATTGTTACGTTTGTTTGATTAAATAGTTTCTGCGAGACCGTAGCTTCTGTGTGAGAGTAGACTACGCTCTCTCTTCGGAGTAGCGTGTTACGGCTGGTGTCCCTTAGGCCTTTCTTGTTCTCGGTGTTAGTCAACGAAACGCCCCGTGTGGCTGAATAAGTCTATCTCTATTTGGAGACAATACCGCAACCTTCGGTGTTGATAAAAATGCAAATTTTGCGACCGTCAAACTCCAGCGCCAACTCATCGCGTATGTCGGGTGAGCAGAGAACTTAAGAGTTGCCGTAAACTCTACTAAGAGCGCAGGGTTTATATTCTCACGTCGTCTCAAGCGGCCTCAGCCGCTAACTACAGGGTCAGTCGAGTGGCCTGGACAAAGAGCATTAAGCACCTCGGACTTCATCTTGACTCCCGGCTCACCTGGCGCAACTATACTCATAAAATCCGTCGCTTCGGCGTAACTCCCTGCTTCCGAGTCCAACGATGACCCCTCGGCTGGGCAAGCTTATCGTCAACACATACGTGTTACCGGTAATTTCCTATGCTTGTCGTGTTTGGGGATACCTGGAAGTCATTCCAGAGTGCGCTCGACCGGGACTTAAAGTATTTAAAGTAGCATCTATAGTCCCCCGCAGGTTCTCTTCCCGTGAACTTCAAAGAGGACTGGGAGTCCATGCACTTGATGACACCCTGAGACGCTAGCGCTAGATTCTTGGACGGCTCGAGTCACCTACATTCCCTTGACCGCCGGACTCCTGGAACGTGACTCTTGAAGCGTCCACGTTTGATAACCCACGTAGTGTAATCCACCAATGTGAGGAAAGCTTCATGTTCCCTACTAATGAAAACTAATAAATAACTCAAACTGGGCACAGTGCCAGGTGTCCAGCTGCAGATTTGGGACACTGCGAAACGTCCAACCCCAGTCGAAACATAACAATGGAGGTGAACAAGGAAAGCTTAGTGGAATAGAAGGAGACGTGTTTCTCACGGATGGAGAAAAATGTTTATACGATGAAAGGGGTTTTAAAAGTCTAAGCAAAGCACGTTATATCTACTTGTAACCTCGGAGCAAGCATTCTTGAAGAGGAGAGTAATATTACGCCATTGCGTCACAAATAATGTACTAGCAAAAGTTATTCTTCTCGCTTATTGGCGAGTCGACAGATATAGGAGAAGCTATAGATATCTGCTAAGAAACTATATTTTTTCCTCGCGGGATTAATTATCCATCTATTACAAGATAAAAGCAAACATTATTATAATAATACACATGATAAATACTTAATATGAAAAAACAATAACAATAAGATGTCGAAGCAACAAGCATGAAAACGTTTACTTAATCTGCAGCAGTGAGGCTTGAGTTGCCTAGAAGGCTAACATAGGATTTAATCTACCCTTCTCGCTATGGTTAGTTAATCAGCCTTCCGCTTGATTAGCTGCTATAATTGTAGTCCCTTTGGAATATTATATTGGAGAAGTTTACAAGCGCTGACCCTCTTGTGCAAACAGAAAGCCATTTGTATGTGAATAACGCACTCGAGACGCAAAATCAGATCACTGGTATTACAACATTGCATCCTATGTGTCATTGCGGAAATTTGTACATTTTACAAACAGGTTTATCATTAATAGGTTTATAGTAACTGATTAAAAGTTGTAACACTCCACTATTTTTGTATGTGATTTATAATAAAATCGTTTTATTCACAATTATATTTTAAATAGCCATTTTCGTAACCAGTTGCACAATTGTTGCTAACTACGGAAGTCGTGCTCAAACAATTCCATCTTCAAATTGTTTCTAGTTGAACAAGAATTATTGTAAATTTTGTCTGATGTTATTTACGCAAACTATATATCAGATTTAAGTTACTGAAGTGAAAACCTCTACATACGGAACTATGGTTTATAAACCATACCAGTACAGTCAGAACACATAGTGCCTCACTCCCGTACACCTGGCTCCTAGGGCTGCAAACTAATTTGAACGTGTAACAAAACGTGTAACGCAAAAGAAGAAACGATAAAGCAATGCTGCCAGGTCAACGAAACCTCTTTTCCCAAAATAGCTACCCAAAATTTCCCCACTCCCACAAATATGTGTGGTTTAAGCTGTAACCCCTCTTTCCTTTTATGCTTTTATCTATAGAAAATCCACTCCCTTTTTTCCCCCTTTTATATTTATTTATTTTTTTTTTGAAGGAGAGGCCACAAGTTATTTAGAACTAGGCACGAGCCTAGAGAAGCCAAAATTGTGCTGGGTCCAGTATGATGGGACTTGCAAATGAAACACTGATCTTAAGATAACAATAACAGTATTTATTGTGCTCTGCTTTGTACAACATATGCGCCCTTAAAGCAAGATAATTAAGTATTTCACAATCAATATCACTCACTTCCAAAACCCTTAATTGTTGTTATAATTCCCTTAACCTATGCATCGCCAATTAGTTGAATAATAAATAATAAATTATTATCATAAATAAATATTGAATAAATAATAAATAGCTGAATAATAATTGAATAATAAATCGTTGAATGGCACATAAATAATAATAATACTATTGTGAAATGGCACACAATCTCGACCTGCAAGTAATTACACATTTCCTAACATGATATAAATATATAGAAATATACACATATGCATAATCAAATATAATAATGTAACAATCACATAAGACACAACACACACATATAATTGACATAGAAAGACATTTACATGTAAGTAACACATCACATGTTCACCTGGTTAGCAGCGTATATTTGTCATCATACACCCTCAACCCCCCTTATTCTGACCAAGTATCCGGCCCACCTCAATTTTCAATTAATAAATAACTAAACCTCAATTAATATATCCCAAGGAGTGGAGCAGACATGCCCCAAAATTTTAATTAGATAAGTAGTAATCTAAATGTTCTATGTAAGCATTGCGGCCTGCGCACAAATACCACGCAGATGTTTAATTATCAATTTCGGATCTCGTCAATGATAATGATAAAGAGTGCCATCACGAGGTTAACATGGATGCCCGGTTGCCTAACTGCATTTCGTATTTCTTTTTATTTTCTTGACAGAATTTGTAAAAATAGTGGAACGTGACCACCCATGAATATTCATAACTGATACTGATTAGTCTTGTATTCTTTAACGTTAATTAATTGGTATAGTGAGCAATAAAAGGTTAACCGTTACAAAATTTAAACTATGGCAAAATATAAACTGTGACAATATTTAACTGGCTATGGCAAAATTTAAAGCACCCGCACACTTACATACTACACATCTTCTTTCGTCTCTTTCGTTTTCCTTCTGAGCCTCTGTTCTCCTGAGAGCAAGTGCTGCTGAGCCGACTCAATCACGAAGACCACTGGCTTGTTTTGGGAAGTGGGGTACACTGCAGTGTACCCTCCCGGCGTTTAACTGTGAGGCAACCAAGTTGCCCTTTTGGGGTGGGGGTGTGCCGTGTTTTGGGAAAAACGCGGCGGTGTTCCTATATATATATATATATATATATATATATATAGTGGAAGGATTAAAAATTACGTATTTGACTACGCGAAGGGGTCACGTAAAAATTTACGTACGCTTATTCGGATTTTGTCATTATGATTTTCCCCTCTGCCGGCCGACGCGTGCGCGCTCTAGGTCGGAGGTTACGTACTGTTTTTTCAATCGCCGGTTTGTTCAGTTCAATTTTGGCTTTCGGCGGATTAACGACTGGTCTCCGGCTGACAGAGCAGATGTAAAAGTTTTCGTCTTCTAGCTGCTCTACTTATGGATAAGTAGAAGTCTACGCGACCTCCGGTAAGTGTATTAACATATATAAATTAGTTATTCATAAAAACAAATTGTATTTATTTGATATTAACGCGGATGCGTTGCGATATATATGGCAGTAATTATCACCACGTGGCGACAACAGGTTAAGTTCGTTTTATGTAAGTTCAATCTTAACGCTGGTTAACCGATTAGTAGTAATAATATAATAATGTGTTATAATAATGTAGTAATAATCATACTCAATTCATTAAACCAAAATGGGGCGTAAGTCAGTTATTTTTCTGAAATCAGTGTACATCACGTACTTGTCAGAGTTTGCTAATTCCTGTAAGGGTGAGTTAAGTGCTTTATGAAGACTGGTGCATAACTATTAATTAAAATGATTATTATTATGGAATGACTATATTTGGACATATTATATATTAAAATATTTAAAAGGGTTATTTTGAAGCGATTTATTAGATTCAAGGGTGTTCTATACTTGGTGAATTTTCGGAGTTATAAACTGGGCAGGCCATGCAATGTCAGCTGGTAAATGTGGTAGTGTGTTTTATTAAACTTGTAAGTAATCCCAGATATAATTGTGCAGGGTTTCTGATGTAGACGGGAATCTGTCCCGCTCCAGAAGGAAGGCCGAACAACTGCCTCCGATGATGTAGATTCAAACACTTCCGTCAGCTGTCAGCCGGAATGGACGGACAAAATACACTCAACGGAACCCTCTGACTACACGCTACTAACCAGGTGAAATTTAAGCTTATTAAACCAAAATGTTGTGGCCGATAAACTCTTTTGAGACACTTGTGCAGACGCTCCAGTTTGGATAATTATTTCCGGACAATGGGGGTTATATTTTACTTTGTAATTTTTTGTAAGGCTTACGCCTCCTGAATATATCAATGTCTATCTCATTCTGAGAATTGTAAACTCGGCCAGGGTCATGCATCACCCGGGTCGAGGGGAGTTTTCTGTAAAAAGGGTCGGCACTAAATTGTTTCTGTGTTGTGCATGCATGTGCAGATGTAACTGTCCACGTTGGGACATTTTACGGTTAATTAATTTTTCGGTTAATGAGGGCTCATGTATTTTATTATTAAGTTAAAGATCGGGGAGGTCTTTTAACATGTGGGCGACTCCCTTAGGGGCCGTTCTCTGCAGGTCTGTATCAGGTCAGATTTTGCTGGATCTCGCCCGGACGCATGACCATGCCTGGAGTCAAGTTTTTTTTTTATGAACACTGTAAGCATGTTTCAGTACCTTCATGACATAGATTCTGTTTTGCAAAAATTCAGTTCCACTGTTCAGCTAATTTTGTAAATTCGTGAGTTTGATTCTGGTTTCTATATTGTATTTGGATGGAAGTTTTTATGTTTCAAAATTCGATTTGGTTATTAGGAATTTTATAATTTGTAAAAATTGAATCCTTATACTGCATATATAAATTATAATATAATATATAATATAAATATTGTAATATATAATCATATGTAATCATATTCTGTATATATAATCATATATGTGTCATATGAAATAGTATAATATATAAGAAAATCATAAATATATTATAATTATTACATTTTCATTTTCATCTAAATATTGCGTAAATCATATTGTTACAGAGGAAAAAAGTTTTGTTACATATTGTTTGTATATGTATGTATACTGAAAATAATACGACGTGTGATATAATTCTATTCACGTTCATTGTAAACATCGATTTCTTGTAACGATTTCTTGTACATATAAACACTAATATGCCGTCGTCTCATTTAATTATACGTTCACTTTTATTTGCTTAATTCTGTATAGAAAAATCTCTTTTACTTCAAATGAATACGACAATCTTTTACAATCTTTTCACTACCGAAGTTCTCACTTCTGACTTGTGCCCCACGACACACCCACTTTTTTTCCTGTTTAGTTGATCTTATTTATATTCTACACTTCAAATTAGTCATCGTTGGGTACAACAAATTTTTGTTAACGTTATTCAGTTTTCAAGTCATTCGGAATGCACAGCCTTGAGCTCATTCAGCAAAATTTGTTTTGTATCTTCAACGTTCTCAAAAACACGCTAATTAATTTATTATTATTATTATTATTATTCAGGCTGCACAATGTTTACAAATTTTCCAAAACCAAAGATTACAGACTTGATTGGATTCTCCTCTTCTACTCCTGGTCGTCCATTCAAAGATCTTTTCAATTTCTGTTTCCCTCAATATAGTCTGAATGTATTCTATCCAGGTGATAGGTGGTCTTCCTCTTTTCCTTCTTTCTGGTGGGGTCCTTTCCATAACTCTCCTTGGCAATCTTTCCTGTGCCATTCTTTTATTCTTTTTATGTCTCTAACTCATTATTTTATAATTCCTTTATTCTTGGGCAGAGGATGGTCGGTCGTATAACGTCGTGTCTAGTGACGAACAATTACGGTGTTAATTACAGTCAAATGACTTAAAAAAGCAATGTCGTGTGAGCTGTTGTTGTGCATTATCATAGTAGAATTGGGGCTTACAAAAAACCTGACCATTTTCAACAAATAGTTACATGCAAACGGCATAAATTGCCCAAATACATTTTTCTCTTTATTAGTTGTATTGTTAGTGATGAAAATTCATGGAACATAACACATCGACACTATCGTCAGCTTCTACTGATTCATTTAAAATGATAAGTCTTTGTATAGATTTTAAACAACTTATTCATCCATCCTAGATTTGCCAAATCTCTTGTAATATTTTCATCTTGTTAAAATATTGCATTTTATTTTTACCACAAAATTTTAACAAAACGTTTAACTTTGTTCCAAAATATTTAATACAATTCAAACTTCAACTTCAACAATTAGCTGCAACAAATATATAAGTTTGCATCCAGTGTGACTGAAGGCTTACACAATAATTACAAACAATTATTCCAAAAAATCAACATTTCTTGAATCTGATGTTTGAGTTGCAGAAAACAGAAAAACTTCAATATTTTTTTGACATTATTTGTGATGGTGAGGTTAGTGTGTAAGTTTTATAAACTTATAAATATTAAACTTAGGTATACTTCTGCAAGCCAGGAAATAAAGTTCTGATATCCCTGAATGTTATGTTATTAAATGTGAAACTGCACTGCGGATATTCCGTTTTTCACTAAATATTTAATGAAATTACTTAGTCTGTAAAAATCTTTACGAGTGAATTTCTGTAAGAATGTTTTTAAGAACAAGCTACTCCTTTATGAGGGTGGCCACAGTCGAACAAGCAAGAAATTCGACTTTATCTGGAGCTAGGTCTTGCTAGAGACAAACTATTATGTATGAAAAGTAGACTTTATCATAGCTACTGGCAAGGGTAAGTACCGTGTGATATTTTACACGCTGTCAAAACATATTGTTTACACCTAATGTTTTCTCTATGTGTGTTGTGTTATGTTTGATATGCTTAGGATACTTTACACAAAGCTCTGCATACAACGTAAAGTATTTACAATAATAGAAACGATAATTGACAAATATAACAAGACAAATATAGCTTAAAATAATATTATAAACACAATAAACTCCCATCAAACATCACAATGAGAAAAACCGAGACTAAGAACTTCAGTAAAAATTTGTAAGCATAATACCATACATTATAACTATTCCATACAAGACCGATAATGTGATAATAACTTAAAAAAGTTGTTTCTGAAATAATATATTTAAGTTGCTTAGTTATTAGGAGAGTAAGTGTGTGTGTATGAGAGAGAGGAAAGAGAGAATGAGAGAAGGAAAGGGAGAGCGACAGGGGGAAGAGAGTGAGAAATTTTTTGGAAGTACTATATTAGTAACAAGAAGGGAGACCTACACATAATTTGGGATAAAGATAAGATACAGAAAAGTTAGCGGAACCGTGGGCTTCGTGCCCAGAATGTTCTGAACGCCTATCGACAAATGACCGTGTTGGTTACGCCCACTAAGTCTTCTTTGTTTTTTTGATTGGCATAACCAATGAAGATTATACAAGCCGTCTTTAAACTGAAATTAAAATGGCTTAAGAGATACTTTAATTTGTTTTTTGTAACTCCTGCTATTGGTAAACCTGTTGATAATAATAGAAACAACAATTGAAAAGTATAACAAGACAAATAAAGCTTAAAATAATATTAGAAACACAAGAAACTACTATCAAATAACACACTGAGAAAAACTGAGACTAAGAACTTTAGTAAAATTTGTAAACATAATACTATACATTATAACTATTCCATACAAGTAAAGGTAACCATTACAAGAATATAATTATTTTTTCTAAACGTTCTTTACATGAATTTAATATTTCAAACGGAAATACTGTCACATAAGCGGAGTGTTTTGGTGCAATGAAGTAATTTATGGTTACACGAACTTTTGGTATTCTTTAAATTGAGTGTCGTTCGAGTCCCGTCTATTCCTTTCCACTAACAAGCATAGAGAGGTTACAGAATTTCGATTTTGTAAAACATTTGATATTTGTAAAAATATATTACAAAAATTATAAATAACGATAACATTTTTATATCTATTACTTTTTCAAAAAATAATTAACTCACATTTTGTAAAACAATAATAGGCTATTATATTTTAAATTATACTTTTGTAAATTCTTTTGTTTTCTTCTGTTCTGATATGTAGTCTTATCAAAGATAGAATATAAATTACCTGTATTATTTCTAAGGAGTACTAAAATTCGTTATACCACTGTGAATGATTGGTGCCTGTCTCACAAATTTGAAACGGGACGAACAGATGGGTTTACGTCTAAATTTTGCATTTTAAGAACAAACGAAAATTCAGAACAAGAGTTGGGTGCACAAATATCCATGAGATTGGTGCAAAGTCGAAAATGTAATAATATGGTACTTATAACGATAACAGTAAGTGCACCGGGGTAATATTGAAACGTTAGTAAAAGAAAGCGGAACAACCCTAAAAAAAAGCTGGTAACCCTAGTTCTTGGTAACAAAAAAAAAAACCTTTAACGAAATATCTCCATTGTGTATATAATTTTTCAACACAGTTAAAAGTTCAGAGGAAATAGCCAACTATAAGCATCCTTTAACACAATAATTGTTTATCTTCACACACATACATCACCCTTTGGTAGACGACTAGCATCTACGTATATACGCGTACTAGCGTCTAGCAAGCGACACCTCTTTTTTTAAAGAAATTCTGTGAAAAAACAACAATTATTAGTTTCCTGTAAAGAACACATTGTTTACAGTTATAGTTGCAGTTTACAGTTATGAAATTAACTTTATTCAAGTGTTTTTACCAGTTAACATAGTTTTATTCCAATTAATGTTGCGAGCTACGTTGTTGAAGTGTTAATACCGTGAGTGTAGTGGGTGAATCGTCTCTTCAGAAATCGTCGCCAAAGTGCACCAAACCCAAGAATCAAGACCACGAGGAGCAGGAACACTCACGCCAATTAATTAATAAATATAAATTATTTATTGTTAATCACTTGATTGCTTGAAAGCCACTGTCCTATTTGAAACATTCAACGATTGAGAATGTCAACTCTAATCATTAACAAGTTACACAAATAGGCCTAAACTTGAGTCCATTAAACCATTATAATTATTCAACAGAGTTTCTTGTAAACACATACGTAAACATTTTATTGAAGACACAAATTTTCGCTAATATTTAAATTCACATATTGTTAGAATTTGTTACTCAGTAATTAACAAGTGTGACTTAATAATATTAACTTGAGTGATTATTACTGTATACTAATTTAGACATTTACTTAGAATAAAATCTTTATTGCCCGCTCACAACAAAAACAAAAAAACAAATGTATACTGCTCCACCAACTATAACCTTGAGTCACACATACATGTTTACAATAAAGCGTTTACTGATTTACACCATTTAAAAAGTAAAAAATCTTACTTAATAGATTGGCGTTAGTTGTAGTTGTTAATAACAAAATCGAAAACAGTTTATTACAAAAGGAATGGTGTAAAATTAGAGTCACTATGAAAAAGAGGGAGTGGAGCGAAAAAGCAAGAAAAACTACCATGACACAAGAGTGTTATGTTTTTAATTTTTTGTAACATCTACTTATAGCGTTTTCAATTAACAAATTTATCAAATTCCTGCTGGTGTAAATATCACCAAAAATTCCATGTATTTGTTATTTTTATTACTGTCATGAAAACAATTGTAATATTTTGAAAAAGAATTAGACAAACTATTCTTCTAGAATAACAAATTATTAGGAAACAGTAGAGAAACAACACAATGACGTATTCATATACACTAATGTGTATAAGACAGAAATATGTAATAGGAACAGACTAAAAGAACAAGATGTGATGCTATTTGTTAAAAAAAAATTATAAAAATATTACATAATTGTTTACAATACAATTCATCTAGATGAAATCTGCTGTCAGCAGTGTGAAACCAGTGTTATCATCCACAGCTACCCTGTCGGTAGGATAACTATGCCCGACAGTGGGGTGTAAAGCAGCTATTCCTTCTTGATCTCCAAACTCGCCACCCGTTATATCCCACTTCAACGTTAGTGCGAGGGTGAACCTCCATTCGACTGCATTCATCTAGTGTGCGCATGGCCAAATATGTGAATTCAGAAACCAGGACTGATGTGTGCTTTCTATATTCCTTTCCCGATAACGTCATTTTGAATTGTCTGACCTCTCAATGAACTCTGTATGTGAACAGCGGCAAAACGAAGGTCATAAGCTTTGTGGCAGTTGAGTCCGCGGCTTCCGCTACGGAAGGGAATTACTAACCCTGATAAACAATAGCTGCTTGTCGTTCCGAGATCTTTACATATGCTTTCGCCGCATTGTGCTCAGCGTGGTAATACAGTCTTCGGCTGCATCGCAGCTGAAGACCGTCGGGAAGCGTGCGTGCAACGCTCGGAGGCGCGGCGCTACTCTCATGATAGGAAAAGGCCGGAGGGTCTACAACTTCTAGCTGATCTGTGTAGCGAAATTTACCGATGGGCTCAAGGTCGTCGAGGGGGGTTGGCCTCGCACTGCCAATCCAGGTATGAAAGGCACATCCCCGCGGACCCTACTTTTTTACATACACCAACTATATTTTTTCTTTCATATCTAGTCATTGTAGGACTACACACGCTTTTGATAAATATCCGATTTCATCGTTGTGTGACATTGTTACGTTTCACAGTTACATATTTTCACACAGTAGGCTACAGCTATTTTAAGCAGTTTCTTCTCACGTGTCTCCCTCTTTCCTCTTATTTTTTTTCTATTTCTCTAGGTTTCACTTCCAATTTTTCTGGACTTTTTTGGAAATTGTTATACAGGCAGTTAATGTAAGGTTTCTTTTTTGCCTTACTACTGGGCTCAATATTGCTTTTTGGCAGCAGCCAGCTGTTAACACCATCTGTTATTCTCAGTTTTAACTAAGTGATCATGATAATTGATTAAATCTATTGCGCGTTTTCTGAACTGCAGTGATCAGCTGCATAGAGACTTTCATATCCAGCTAAAGCAAATTTATTTAAACCGTGGGCAAAACAAAGATCGTATTAGTGCAAAATGTGTTCCAAATTTATAACTGTTTTACGAAGGTAAACCCTATTAGAAGGCTATAAAAAATTAATAGATAGACAAACATGCAAACAATTTAAGTGTAACAAAAGTTCAGCAGTTAATTCATCTTATTTTTTTTTAGAAACGTAACAAATAATTACAGATAACGAATAGTTGCATTCTTTTTTTAATAGATATGCTAAGCATGACTTATGAAGGGACGGAACAAACACCTTACAATTGGAGGCGTCTTGTCAATATTTCTGTACTTACTTAACTGGGCAAATTCATAGATATAAAACATTTCTTAATAAAAGTAATTTTATTTATTTATTTCACATACAGTACTTACTAGCCTTTTTGTCAGTACTGCACATGTATGTGATAAGATGTGATTGATTAGCGGATGAAACCAAAACATATAATCTCAGACCTTAGAATTTATTGCTAAATTGTTTGTTTAGGTTGTACTTAATTTTTGCCAAACCAAAAAGCAAGCACAAGACTGCTGGTCAATTCGGAGACTCAAACATTAGCATGTCAAAAACGACGTCTTCGCTTCAGTTTTCATAGCAATAAAATAAAAATATTCATTCATATAAATTAAAATAATGCATTAACGTGAATATACGATTACGAATTTCGTTCATCGAAACATGACGTTGATACATACAACTTAAGTAACAGACTCTTATATTTCCTTAAGAATGAAAATTCAGGACGAAAAGTATCGACTGTTAAAAAACATCTGATTACGGTTGACAAACGCAGCGCGTAACACGCGACTACACAATAACTGTATTCACTTGTTCACACACATGCGGAGTTGTGTAACATGTCTTCACGAGTTATTTGTTTAGTAAAGCGTACAATAATGGTTTCAGTTTGTACGCTACGTATGAACTGTTGGTAAAGAAAACAACACGTTTGTTGAGAAAGCAGAACAAATCGTAATCTCTAGATCACGTGAATTGAAGTATTAATTATATTACGCACACACTTTGCTATAATTAATTTTATAAAACGTTCCAGAAATAATGTTGCATAATAAACTTCTGTCTCCTGTCCGCAGTACCGAATGCCTTTTTTAACTTTCCCCTGTGGGCGAACCTTCTTAAGAATAAGAAGTCTTGGGCATAGGTTTGTGAAAAGTTACTGACAGCTCTGGTAGAAACAAGATCGTATATATTGTAGCATAACGGAAATTTTGCCTTATTTACAATTTAATACCATCTAGAAAATGAAAAGAAGAAGCAATCTGGAATGAGTAAAATAAACCTAAATAAAAGTAACATAAAAGAAATAATTACTATAATAAATAAAATGCCTTAACAGTACGATAAAAACTCCCGATCCATAGAAATTAAACACATTCAATTCAAAACAATATGTGTTAAACCATGTAGGATGATTATTATCCCAGTAACATCATCAGTATACCCAGTAAGATAAGGAGCAGTAAGGAAATACAACCATGGACGAATTAATTAAAATAAAAATCTCAAATGGACAAAACCTATTTTAAAGACAGAACACTCTATCAGGATCAAACAAAATAAATAAATGAACATAAACTATAGTTATTATATAAAAATTAGAAAACCATATACAAAAGTCAGAGAATACAATACCAGTAGGCTGATTGAATGTAAAGTTAGGTATAAATAAAATAGTGTGTAATTAAGGGGAACACCCCAAACCAGTTTTGAAAGGACAGCAAAAGACTGTAATTAGGCTAAGAACGTAATTTGTTTAATTATTATGTTTAATTATTATTTTGGTATTCACTACATACAATGTTAATATTAGGATATACTAAGTGTTAGAGAATAAGTGTTTGTTGTACTTAAAGAATGTTATTTTATGTCAGAATTTTGTTAAGGAAGGAAAGTCAATATATTAATTCACGTGTCATATAAATAGTAACTCAGAAAAGATAATAATAATAATGTGAAATAATTATAATATTGATAGGAAAAATGAAAATTGATAATCAAGCCAAATTTGACTTTGATAATGTAATCAAATCAGAGGAGATAAATTAGTGAAAACCTGGACCAAATCAATATAAATTATTCCTTTTAACATGCAAATACTTTATTATAATTATCACAACAACCTGTAGTAGTAATTAAAAAAGTCAGGGGATAACATTGACTTAAATAGTGATTGTACAAGATAATGCCTAAGCAGTAAACCAAGTATAAGTAAAATGTAAATAAATCTGTAAATGTTTAGTATAATAACAAAGTAGTAAAGGCAAATTATAATGATTTAATTAGTAATCTTATTTGAGTTGGTAACGTAAAATCTACTGTAAACCATTTAATGGGTAATTATGTGAATTATATAATTACCTTATTATCCACTCTGGTGTTACAAAGTTTCGTCAGTTATGACGAGTTTCGGGACTAAGTCCCATCCTCAGATAACATTTATTTAAATATAATAAATTAATTAAATAAAAATCACAACCATGATACTGGTCAAGTCAATTAAATAAAATAAAATAAAACTACGAATCGCATGTGAAATGTAATACGAACCACGGCCGGAGCTATTGAATTGAATTTGAAATTTATAAAGCTATAAAAAATAGTACCACTAAAAACAGTTTACTAAATGATCAAATAAATTTTGCATCAAACTACTTGTTCGACACTGCCATCGGTTTGGATTAATCTTTGATCAGTCGCGTGACGATCGCGGTTGTGGGTGAACGCATGCGGGAGCTCCGCCCGTGGTTCGTATTACATTTCACATGCGATTCGTAGTTTTATTTTATTTTATTTTATTGACTTGACTAGTATCATGGTTGTGATTTTTATTATATTAATTTATTATATTTAAATAAATGTTATCTGAGGATGGGACTTAGTCCCGAAACGCGTCATAACTGACGTAACTTTGTATCACCAGAGTGGATAATAAGGTAATTATATAATAGGTGATACGGTACGCAAAAAATAAGTAATTGAAATGGAGCCATACAAGGCAAGTATCGCGTATAAATATCAGAATCTTAAACTTAAATTATTCAAAACTAATTTACATATAAAATTTAATAAAATCTGTTTACAGCAAAATTTAATTCCAAATTATGCTAAAATTAAGATTAATAATTCCTCGACACTAGCCAGAATAACCGAACAATATGCTAGCACTTTTAGAATCAAAGAAGAAATTAAATTTCTATATAGCAAAAAAATATCATTTAATTCGGCTATGTATAAATCTCAATTGGAATTATATAACATGGTACATCCTGCATTGATCGATAGTATCATAGAGCAAATTAACAGATACGTTACAAATAAGATTAGACTTCACAAACATAAACAGGCAATTAAAATCAGCCATTTAAGTAACAGTAAATATAAAGATAACATCGAAAGCACGCACAATTTCTACCCTAGAGTAATAAATACAACAGACGTCACTTTAACTGACGCAGAAACAAAACTTATCAGCAAAGGTCTAAATTACAATTTTCCCCCCAACCTCAAAAATAAACATAACTTAATTAAAGAAATAATTGAAGCCGAGTCAGTGATAAAAAACATTCCTGACCCAGATAAACAAAATGAAATAAGAGTAAATAATAAGTTTAATAAAATCATTAAAAACAAGAACAATAATCATATACAAAATAAAGTTAATTACACTAAAGCACAACATGAACAACGTATAGCTATACAACTAAATAAAAAACTTTCTAATAATAATATTTACATAACCAAGGTAGATAAGGAAATTCTATAGCCATGCTGAAACTTGAAGAATACACACAAAAAGTACACAACTTTATAAATGACAACAATATTACTAAGTTGACGTCCGACCCCACTAAGAAGTACACTTTAGAACTGAATAAAACAATAAATAAATGCACGCAATTATTTGATAAACGCACACAATCATCACTAAAACCAATAAATGCTAGTGCGCCTTGTTTAAGGGGTCTTCGGAAAGTACATAAACACAACACTCCAATTAGAACTCTGGTTAATTTTACAACTGCCCCCGGTTATAAAATAGCAAAAACCTTAGTAAAAATCATCAGAGAGCACACCAACTTAGAAAATAATCGGAGTGTAAAAAGCTATAAAGATTTTATCAAAAATGTAAACCACGTTACAATTCAACCAAACCACAAACTAGTATCATTTGACATAGTAGATTTATATACACTAATGTGCCTATTGATGACACATTAACTTTACTCAGACATAATTTAATGAATAAAGGTTCTTTAGAAATACAGAAAGTTGACCAACTGATGATGATACTAAAAACCATTCTTAATCAAAACTATTTTTCATTTGAAGATACATATTATAAACAGAATGAAGGACTTGCCATGGGATCTCCACTTTCTGGCATCCTGGCGGACCTATATTTAAACCATTTAGAAAATACAAAAATTTTGAAAGATAATTATTTCGCCAATAAAATCATCCATTATTCCAGATATGTTGATGATACCTTTATTATTTTTAACGGGAATGCCAGACAAATAGAATTATTTAAAAATTACTTAAACAAAATTCATAATAAATTAAAATTTACTATGGAGATCGAAAACAACAAAAGTATCAGTTTTTTAGACCTAACTGTATTACATAACGGAAATAATTTAAAATACAAAATCTTTAGAAAACACACTAATACTGACACAGTAATACACTATGATTCACATCATCCCGTTACACAAAAAATGGCTGTATTTAACAGTCTTGTCAACAGACTTTTAAATGTTCCCCTCGAAAAGGAGGACTACTTGAATGAGGTTAGCACTATCAAAAAAATAGCTATAAACAACGGGTATAAATCTACAATAGTTGACAGAATAATAAATAGACATAGAAAACGTTTAGAAAATAAAAATTTTAATGGTATAAAAGCAAGTAATAAAAATTATAAATATCTTTCTGCTAATTTCACAGGTATTATGCCAGATATTTTAAGACCCGTTCTCAAAGATAATAACTATATCTTATCATTTAAAACAAATAATAATTTGGGAAATTATTTCAAAAACAAAAACAAAGTACCTTTAAAAAAGAAATCTGGTGTATATAAAATAAAATGTGATGATTGTGAAGCGTTCTACATCGGTCAATCAGGCAGATGTTTTTATACAAGATTTTTAGAACATATTCCCAAGCCAAGTAATACTAAGTCCAATTTTGCACAACATTTAATATCAAGTGGACATAAATATACGGGCTTTGAAGAAAATTTAACAGCGTTGCATTTTTGTAAAAAAGGTAAACGGATGGATAGTCTGGAGGAATTTGAAATTTATAAAGCTATAAAAAATAGTATCACTAAAAACAGTTTACTAAATGATCAAATAAATTTTGCATCAAACTACTTGTTCGACACTGCCATCGGTTTGGATTAATCTTTGACCAGTCGCGTGACCTTTGAATCTTTGATCGCGGTTGTGGGTGAACGCATGCGGGAGCTCCGGCCGTGGTTCGTATTACATTTCACATGCGATTCGTAGTTTTATTTTATTTTATTTAATTGACTTGACCAGTATCATGGTTGTGATTTTTATTGTATTAATTTATTATATTTAAATAAATGTTACCTGAGGATGGGACTTAGTCCCGAAACCTGTCATAACTGACGAAACTTTGTATCACCAGAGTGATACGGTAAATTATATAAGGTAATTATATAATAGGTGATACGGTACGCAAAAAATAAGTAATTGAATTATGTGAATCATGATAAGGCCTAGAAGTAAATTTCAAGGAATGTAATTTTTTAGTTTAATTCAAACCAAAATAGGCCATGTTTAATATTAATTTGTATAAAATCAAAGCAGAAATATAGTTATGTAATTAAAATTTCATAAAAATACTAAATAACTAAATTATAGCCAGTAAAATATAATAAAATGTCATTTATTTCCATAAAATTGAATTGGTAATAAGGTAAACAGCTAATTGTGAACAATGAAAAATGAGACCAAAATCGTACAGGATTTTCTACATGAAGGAACAAACAAAAGTTAGTTGATTGTTAAACTCCAAGCAGAACGGACGTGTCATAGTATTGAGAGAAATCTGAAATAAATTTTAACTAACTAAAACCAAGATGTACTATGGAAAAATGAAGGAATGAAGAATCAACAATAAATCAATTAATCCAATTTAAATAATCAGTGGAAGAATAAAACAAATTTAAAATAACACTAAACTAACTACCAGAACGAATGGCCATAGTGGAATTATAAATCTAACCAAATTATGAACAGAGAACTGATTTAAAAAGGACATTCATCACTACACACGCATTACCGAACGAAATCCAGTGGAGGACGAAAACTAAACACCATAACTTGAAAATCTTGCAATAACTACAGCACAGACGAGGAATTTATCAACTACTGCATTTTATTGAAGAAAAATCCAAGAGACAGATTATCAGCGTGGTACAACGTATGAAGGCAGCCAAATTTCAACGAGAAGCAGCTTGATCAAGAAGAAGCCTGCGTGACGTCAGAATAGCCTGCATGCGGTTCGAATTTCCTTTCACTAATATATAATATATTTTTAATTATTATATGTTAATGAGTAAGTTTTTCTCTAATTGTAAGTATTGAATTCTCTAACTTGCCTTTCCTGACTATTTCAACAGTTAAAAGAATCCATGTTAAATAATAATTTAATTTGATATAACTTAACCCAACTGTATTAATCGACCTGAGATCCAGTCTCGACTCCGAGAGCAATAGCCGACGCAAGTCGAATAATCTCATTACTTACAATAAATATAATTATTTGTTTTAACTTGGCGTTTTATTGAATAGTTAAGTAGCTGAATTAAAATACGTCCAGTTTTTAATTAACTAACAGGACTTCAGAAAGGAAAAAGACGAGCAGAAGAAGAAATAAAGACGTTGAATTGGCAGCTACCTTCAATCGATTTGGCTACAAATAATCTATTTAAAGCGGTGAAACAAATATTTCCTAACCAATTCATACATAATTACTAATTCTTATTTTAATTAATTGAATAATAATAATAAAATAATAAAAACACCTAACATAAATTTATAAAAATATAAAATTAAAAAAAAATTAAAATTTTCTTAAACAGTTTATTAAAACATTTGTAATCATTTAGTTTTATTACAATATATATCTGCTGTTTTGTCGATTTCATGTATTTAATTAATAAAGTTGTGTCAGTGGTAACCACAAATCGAAATACACTGTTGCACACCGCTATAGAAAAAAATTCCCAATTAGCGCTTTTAAGCTTCACAGCTCATCATCAGATCATATTTCCGATCTGATGATGAGCTGTGAAAACTGAAAGTGCTACTCGGGAATTTTTTCTATAGCGGTGTGAAACAGTGTAATTTCTGTTTGTGATTTCATATATGTTCGTCATTTTTGTAGATTGTTCAAAGTACATATCCTAAAAAAATATAAATAATATAAATCGTAATATAAAAAACAAATATAATGTATTGACAAAATACTTACGTAAATTTTTATATATATCGTGCTTTAGTAAAATTGACAAATTTTAATTTAAACAAATAAAGATACAGAGTTTGTTCTTAACTTAACATCAATTTTCAACCAGTAGAATAATTAGTTTTCACACTACAACGTCAATTACAAAAAGTTTAGTTTAGTGAATTAGATAATGAAAAAGTTTGTAACGTAAAACTTCATTGAGTATGGGTTTGTGGATAAAAATATGAAAACCTACTGACAGCATAAGAAATACGACAACCAAAACTTACTAAGAAAAACAGAATAATTTCTGTTTGCAAGTTTTGTACACATTAACATAAAATTCAAAATTATAGCACATTCAAAGAGTGTAAGAATATAACAAGAAACCTATGGTAAGTTTCATTGCTTTAAAGTGAGAAAATTGAATCCTGTTATCGTGCGGAAGGCAAACCACTGGAGTACACGTTACAAAGATATTCGTTTGGTGCCTCATTAACTGGGGCAGACGTAATTAGTTTGTAAAAATAGAACATTACCAATTTACATTACAAATTCAGTGTTACCAACCTGGCACTAAAAATAAGCATACAAACAACAGAGATGATAATGTGATAATTTTGCGTCCCTTTAATTCTTAACAAAACAAAGCAGTTTACAGACTGTTGCAAAATACTATCAATTTAGTCTGTAGGCCGTTTGTGCCGACACCAATTTCAGGTTTAAACTGTAAACGTGCAGGTATTTTGTTCTTACAGAAAGCAAGTGTGAAAAGTTTTTAATAACTAAAACATTAAAAATTGTGAAAGGCGATATTAACTAAACACCATTACATAATGTATTATGCATAGACTACTAACGCTTTACAAAGTACACCATATTAGAGAAAGCTATATTATAAAACTTTTATGCGTAGTAGGAAGTTTGTACGTATTATGTAAAGTGTACATGATCAGTAAAATAAACCTAAAAGCCTATTGAGATAATAAGCGAGAGAAGAATGCTTTCCGCAGTTTATAGTGTAATAGCTATAAACCACAATCCACGATCTCTTTTGAACTTAAAAAACAAATTTTAAATTGTAATTAACGCTTTGAAAGTGATGGAACTTTTTCAGCTTAATTAATTACAATGTGCGAAGAAGCTTTCAATGTTTGACGAAACTTTCAAAGAATCATTTGACAAATTAATTTTTATCTTACAAGAAATACAATTAAGGATTATCAATTGATTTTAATCACACAGATGTCCTTGAGCAGTTTTGATTTTAAGACCAATATACAGGGTGTTCCGGGAGGAGAGGGAAATAATTTTAGAAATGGTTCTATAGTGTAAAAGAAGACAAAAACGTTCATATAAACATATGTCCGGAAACGCTTTGTAAGCGAGTTACGGCTAGCGAAAGATTTCGCCCGGGTTTCGGTTCCCCCGGGTAAATGAAGACTTTCTGAAATTCTGGGAAGGTAAATTAAGGGGCAAATTCTGTTGCTTCTTATGGTTTTTGACCTGAAAAATCGAATAAAACAGGTCGCAGAAACTGTATCTCCCATAACTTTCATGATATCCGAAGTAAACAGAAAAATCTTTGCCTAAAAACGTATTGTATTGTTTTTAACCAAAATTGGAATATTTTGTTGATTTGTATATTTCACACCTGCTTGTCTATTACATATTACTAAAATTAATTTAAATATTTATTTTATTTCATATATGCGCCTTACAGCATATTCTTGTATTGTCGCAATATATATATATATATATATTACATTCAATATTTATAAATAAATTTACCCCAAGATATACTTTTTTTCCTTATTAGGAACATGTTTCGAGAGCTCCCGTGCTCTCATCTTCAGCCTTCGCGATCTTGCGTCTGGTGAAGTATTTTTGTGTTGGCTCGATGCTATTAAGGTTGTTTGTAGGTCTCTGGTATTTTAAAGTTGTATTATTGTGTGTGATTGTGGTATATATATATATATATATATATATATATATATTGTAACGCATCAAAAATATCGTTACATAAATATCATCACAAATACCCAAATGAAGATCTACCGTGAACATATCATAATAATATAGCCAAACACACCAACAAGAGGAAAGACAACACTAAAACGTCAAAGCCAAACTTGTATATCCAGGAAGAAATAATGTTAAAGAAAATAAGCACCCAAAGGAAGAAGTTGTAATATTAAATGAATCATCAATGTTATGACAAGAGGAAAAGTAAACCAAGCAACTACGTTAGCAACCAGGACCCAATAGATCCAATAAGTGAGGGAAAAATATATAAGAAGAGGGAAAATATATAAGAAGAGGGAAAAATATATAAGAAGAGGGAAAAATATATAAAAAGAGGGAAAAATATATAAGAAGAGGAAAAATATATAAGAAGAGGAAAAATATATAATAAACAAATAAAATAATATTACCAGTGTAAAGAGTACACAACAAGTGAGGAAAATATATTATAAATGAAGAAAATATATGACAAATAAGGAAATAATATTACCAGTATGAAGAGTACCAAGTAAGTGAGGAATAATACCACAACAAGGAAGAACCTGAAAGAAAACAAAGTGACCAAGAACAAAGTATTGACAATATGATAATTCAATAAGCAACCACAGACGATAATAGTGTGCTACTTACAGTGAATTAATTAATACTAATATACCACGAGCTGAAACAAACTAACACAAACAATTAAAGTGTAGTGTTTATAAAAAGTGAAACTAATAAGTGATAACAGTTGTATAAAACAATCTCAGACAATAAGTGTATTATCTATGAGACCAAAAGTATAATAAAATAAAACATAATAAAGACTGCAAGTAAACTGAAATTAAGTAAAGAAATAATTGCTCAATTATGAAAGTAAATGGAACTGCTTACCAGTAACTACCATGGCTGACATTAAATATAAAATCTTTACAAAATATGCATTTAAATATCAGGAAAGTGAAAGGTAAAGTCAATACAGAATGTAATTATTAGTATATCAGAGATAAGATAACATGTATTAGATTAAAAACAGTCAACCCAAACCAAATGTAAACACACAATATGTATGTCAATAACCAATCAGAATTAGATAATAATATGTAAACAAATAGTATATAATAGAATTAAAATAAAGAAAACCATTTTACTAGATAATAGTAATAATAATCATGGAAAATATATAAGAAAATATGCAAGAAACCAAGCTAATGCATATAGACATTGTTGTCATTCAGTAGTGTACACATAACCTCAACTGAACAGAATTTGCAACAAAGAATCATAACTAACAATTAGAAAAACACTGATAAAAGTACTTACATGATAAAACAACCAAACTAGAATAAATAATGAACAGAATAAGTCCAATATGAACTAAGAAACACAAATATATACTTTAAATTTTATAAACAAATAATAGCCAAAATACCAAACGACAGAGTGAATGACAGAATTACATAAAAAACTCAATCAAACTTAATCAGAAAGAGGAAAATAGTATTACAGTAGTTTCAAGAATACTCAATACCTCTTTGAGAACCATTACCAAACAATAAATGCATAAATTTATGTAATAATAATGAAAACCAATAATACATGTCACATAAAACTAGATGTAAGTAACAGTCCAACAGAAAATTGTGAGTAATTAGCACAGCAGGGAATACTAAATACCCAAGATAAGATGTAGACAAACACTAAATACAAATGAATGGATGAAAATACATCCCTGATACAGAGCTATTAATAAAATAAGAGTGTCAATATGACAGGACACTTAACATGGTGGGATAAAACCATTCAATGTAAATAAACGAAGCTATGTTAATAAATACAAAGCTGCACAAAAGGTGTAGTATCATTTGATGTACAAACCAAACACAATAGAATTGTGTTAGAATAATATATATGTTAGAACTATTAAGAAATAATGCATGGACATTTAAGGCCTACTCGCCTGAAAATGCATTATGGAATATTGTAAATATTTAGTATTTAAGGAATAATTGATAAGAAATAATGACTTGAACCATTATCAGTGAGTAATATAAGTATCATGTGATACTATAAAGTGGAAAAAACTTATATTTAAATAAGAACCACTAAAAGTGCATCGACGAAAGGGTAAATAAGTTAATAATGGACGGAATTAGTGCTTGTGTGGACCAAAATAAAGAGCAGAGCATCCGAAATAACGTGATACCTTTAGTTTCCAAATCGGAGATGTATTAACAAAGTAATAAACAATCATAATTTTTCAATCAATTCCAAAAGAATTGATAGCGTCACTTTTAGACTCTCCAACCCAAAGCCAAACGCTGAGTAATAAAATTTAATAATTTCTTATGGCGTATGGGTACGAGATTAATCGATTTTCAGCCAATAAGAAACGCTGATTTCAGCAGACACCAGTCGAAATAGCTAAGGAGAGCGACATTAAGAAACTGATCGTCAACGACGAAAGAACGTCTCTTCGATGAGAGTATTTTTTTTCAAAATGTGCGCGTTCCCCAGTTAGTAAACAATTGTATCTAATCTAACGAACGCGTGTATTAATAATTAATTAATTAATTATTAATAATAATTATGTGTATTAATAAGCTTAAACGTGTGAAGTGTAAACAGTGATACGAAATAATGAAATATACCATTGCCAGTGTATAATATCGGCAATGATGAGTGAAATAATAAGGGAGTATTTAGAATTAATAACATTTGAATGAATTTTAAACAATTATCAAATAATAATTTTTGTGTTGATACCACGTTAGTCAAGTACATTCATACGTGACTAACGTCAATAATAATTATGAATTAACACATTATTGAACAAAAGTTCTGAGTTTTATTTTTTATATAAAATACTATTAATTTTAAAGAAGAATTGCAAATCAAATTATTACTTAACCAGTACTAATGTACTCGCACATAGATGCTGATTTGACTAAAACAATAACGAAAGACAATTCGATTATCAATAATAATTGACAACTGTCAATAAGGTTAATGATTAATAAATGTGTCATTAGCTAATAGTATGTGTAACTATAAGATTTTATGAAGTTAATTTAAATATTTTTAACAATTCACATAGAGGAATTTTCACTCTAACCTACCTGTTATTGAAAGGTACACAGATAATGCAGTGCTATGCTTTCAATTCAAGAAAGCCTAAATATTCTTAATCACACTGAGATTATAAATTAATCATTATATTTCAATTGTTATAACCATTAAAGGAATTTTATTCCGATATACAACAATATTAATCGTATTGCACATACTGTACCATAACCTGCAAAGTTGAAAGCAGGCGTGCCTGATACGATAGTTTCCAATATTATAATTAAACTTTTTTCTAATTTTGTAACCACTCTCCATAATACGTCATTATCGTATTTAAGCATTTTTTGTAGTAAGTATCTTGTATACTAAAAGAATTCACGATTTTTGTTAACTATAAATAAGAAAACTAACCAAATCAAGTTAGCGAAATACAATATAACAAACCAGTGTTACCAGCCCTGAGTTTTAAGAATCTCTGTAACGAGTTAAATTATTTTTAATGTTTTATGAAATGTTTTAAAAGGTTTTAAATGAACTTTAATTATTGTTAATAAATTACCATTTCACATATAATCGAGTCAGTCCGTCATTTCAAGGTAGATTATAATAACAACAACAACAGAGCATTTATTTTACAAATTGGCAGTAAGGCAAATAAGCGGCCAAGATTTTGAATAATTTCAAAACAGTCTCATATGCAGAACAACTTTATTTACTTTATATCGACATACACACTAGTGGTAAATATTGTATGAACTGTGTTGTGTTATTTTCAGTATATTACAGGAAGAAAGGATCTACTTTGGAAGGTTGACACCAGTAAGTAAGTGGTAAGTGACAGCTAAACTAACCAGTGCTTCAAAAAGAGAATTTGAACATTTTTTCAGCTTTCTAAACCTTTTTGAACCAACAAATTAAATAAATAATAACTATTTAAACCTACATATTTGAATCAACACACATCAATACCCTTCTATACGTTATATTACAATATATATTGTAACGTAGTAATATTCGAGCGTACCTGCAAAATGTGTACATAAAAAATAATGTGTTTTGTATAATTAGTGCGTTCGCCTCGCACTGGGTCGTTACAGTAATGTTGTGGCTAGCGATGTTCGTAGCGTAGATATGGTCACCTGTATATTACGGCAGTAACCTTACCTGTTATTCTTAGGGGGTGTGATAATCCCGGGTGGCGCCAAGTCGTTTTACAAAACAACTAAAAATTATGTTTAAACAAGTTATCAGCGTTGCGGGCTGGTGCATTCGAATAGTTCCCGCTCGCACAGCCGTCCCAATCGTCGCTTCTGCTGTATGTCTGACAACCTGCTTACTGCTATGATTTATTCTTAAACACAAGTAATTATTATATAGCACTCCCTATGAAATGATAACGCTGGTTACTCCCTGTAATAAATATTTTTTAATGGGTGATAACTGAAAACATTTACATTTACAACAAAACAATTATCAATTTGCTCCGACTGATACACGAGATCTTGCTTTCAGGGTCGGCGACGTGATTTAGAAACCATTTAACCTAGCGTCGTTGTTTACGTTAGGCTTGTTACAGTTATAATTGGTTTCAAAAATTGTGGATCCTTTTGGCTATGAGTTAAAGAACTCCAATGGTTACAATAAAAATATAAATTACCTTAATCTAAGTGTACATGAAAGATAAAGTGTGCTGTTACAATCTGTTGTGTTGTGTCGTAAAGTGTTCTGTAAGTTCGTGTTTAATTCTTAGGTTATTCAATGTTAACAAAGTTTCTATTAAGTTTTAATTTGCTCAAATATTCTATGAAAGAGAAATATTGTTTCTATAGTGTGGTAATTTTACCTTTCAAAATTATTTAAAGTGATTAGGGTTGGTGGAAAATAAATAATTGGATAGTACTTAACACCTCAACGTGTCTGGACGCCTTCGTAGTTTATTCGAGATGGGATTTGGCTGCATACATTCAGTTTTCATGGATTTTGGGCTTCACTAAATGTGGCATCTTTTTCGTCATGGGTTTTGACATTCTTTTCAAGGATAATTTCTATTTATTTTGGTCTTGGGTCTTGAAATATCTGCTACAGTGGTCATCTGCTTCTTTAATGATCACGTTCAGGAACTTTGAAGAACTATTTGTATGACTTACACTGAAAAAACGTTCTTCCAAATTTTTGCATCTGCATTGGCTTAATGACGCTTCGCTTCTGTTAATTTCCAACGGTATTTTCGTCTTCAACCGCCGTTTCCATAGTAACGGTATTATTCTAATTGGCTGATTTTGAGATGATGTATTGTTATCAAAAATTCGAATTATTCGTATATCTTCTGATTACTGTTATTCCTCCATCTTCCTTCCTGGTTATTAAATATTGTCACTATAGTATTTTTCTCGTTCATAGATTATTTTGATACCCCACAAGCTTGGGTAATTTCAGATTTTAAGTTTTTACAATTATGTTAATGCTTGTTAATTACATTTCTTTTTGTATAATAATGCCTATTACAATATTTTGTGTTATAAATGATTTACTATTTATTCTTGGTGATCCCTTCACCTCAGATTTTCTAAATTCTTATTCAATTTGTTATAATTTTTGGTGGTTTGGTTCTGACAGTTATGTTTTTTCTAGGCCTAAGTAGCCATTATAATAATTTACTTATTTCGTTCAAACCACATTTTGGTTCAGCCTATTGGGCCTTACTTTGTTATTTGTATTAGTTGTGTTGTGTTTTGAGTCTGTAGGTGTGTTTTTTACTGTTCAATATTGCTTCCTCTATTTCAAACTTTAAAACATAACATTAGGCTTATGGACTGCACATTTCATTCAGCCATATCCTCTTCATAACATTAACATGAACACAATTTTTTATAAGTTATTAGAGTTATTATTTTGATTAAGAAATATCATCACTCCCTTCTAACTTATCCTTATTTGCTGATTTTTTTGTTTATAACACATATTATTTTTGTTGTGATAAACAACATCACTTTCTATTAAATCAATAATAGTCCTTTATAATTTAGGTATCTTTGTTAGTTTTTTGACTTCTTAATCTCTAAACAATTTTTATATTCCCTCCATGGTAACACCTTCAATTTATTCTATTCTGGAATCCTCCCTTTTTACTTACTACCAGCTATAATTAAACTTAACTCTATTGAACATCTTCCTTAAATAAAAAAGTCATCATCACTTCTAGTGTTTACTATACCTTATTCTATAATTCACACTTAATACTATTTTTCATCAGCTATTTATTCACTGTTAATTTCCAACCTTTATCTTACCTTCACTTGTAAATTATTTATTGTTAATTATAACTTCACTTGTGTCACACTTCACTTTGGGGTTTTTACACCTACACTATTGCACTGTATCACTGTTTATATCATTTGTTTTATAGTGGGTGATCCCTATACTTATTTCTCTTTCATGACTTAATACTAATGACAATTAATACTTAATAATTAATACTTACTAACTAATAACAATTTTTATTTGTGGTTTAGGTTGCCTTTTTAATGGGTAGTAACCGTTATCTCTCCTTTCTCCGGATAACCATTGTTTTGGTTTCAATATTCTTGTTGAGTGCTTTATTACTTGTTTTGTGAACCATTATTGGTTTTCACTTCTGCTTGTCTCCCTCCTTCTTCATTTTCCTTATTTGATTAATACATTGTGTTTTTTCATCCGTTTCTTTGGGTATTTTGGGGTCGTTTAAACCCATGAACTTGTTTCCTTTTGGTTTGGGTTTATTACTTCCTTATTCTCGTAGTTTATTTGTGTGGTTCCCTTCTTTATTTGGTTCTTGATGTTGGGTCAATCACTTGGGTTAGGTCAAAGTCGTCGTTTGTCGAGTCATATTCCTTATATTTTAATTAAAATCAATCAGTTTATTTGATAAGAAGTATTTTTACATTTATAAATATATTTTTTATCCCTGGTACTGGGTTGGCTATTTGTGTCGTAACAATATATATTTAAACAGTTTCTGCTACAGTTAGTTTCTTGATGTATATAACATATATTTTATAATGACTTTATCTCAAGACGTTTTCTCCCTATTTGGAACACTTTTCGGGAAACCTTTTGTTCCCATATTCAGCCTTCCTGATTTTGAGCCTTGTGAGGTATTTGTTGTTGGCTTGTTGTTGCTTTGGTTTCCTGTTGGTCTCAAAGCAACAACCATCCAACACACAAATACCTCACAAGGCTCAAAATCAGGAAGGTTGAAGATGGGAACATAAGGCTTCCCGAAACATGTTCCAAATAGGGAGAAACCATCTTGAGGTAAAGTCATTATAAAAACGTCTACTAACATCACTATACCTAACCATTCTGACCACCCACCACAACATAAAAATGGCTTCTATTCACGATTTAACAGAATGTACAAAATTCCCCTAAACAAACAAGAAACGGACAAAGATGAAATATAATATACCAAATTGCTGATGAAAATGGATACAATAAAAATACTGTAAAAAAATAGAAAATTAAATCAAATATAAAATAAAAACTGAACAATTAAGAATTAATCAAAATGAACAACACATAAATAATAACAACAATAAAAAATGGGCCACATTCACATACATAAATAATAAAATGACAAAGATAAGAAAACTATTTAAAAACACAGATATCAAAATAGCATAAAAAACTAATAAAAATAATTTACAAAAGCTATATAACCCACACAACAAAGATAATACAACAACCAATGGTATATACAAAATTGGATGCCAAGATTTCAATAAATGTTACATAGGACAAACAAAAGAACATCTGAAAAAACGTTATTTTGAACACCTTAATGCATACAAAACACCAGAAATATATAAATCTAATTTGGCCACACATGCAATAAACATTGGACATGAATTCCCAGATATAAGCAATATGACACTAATAAAACACATACCACACAAAGAGACCATAATGAACATTTAGGAAAATTTACAAATATATAAACATAAAACACAAAACAACCTAATACCTGAACAAATACAAATCAATACAAAACATGATTGATGCTATTTTGCTATTTTCAAAGCACTCAACATAGAAAATACACAAAATACTAATATATAAACCACAATCACACACAATAATACCAATTTAAAGCACCAGAGACCAACAGGAAACCAAAGCAACAACCAGCCAACACACAAATACCTCACAAGGCTCAAAATCAGGAAGGATGAAGGTGGGAAAACATCTTGAGGTAAAGTCATTATAAAATATATAATATATACATTACATTTAATATTTATAATTAAATTTACCTCAAGATGTTATTTTTTTCCTTTTTTGGAACATGTTTCGGGTACTATCTTGTACCCATCCTCAGCCTTCCGGTTTTTTTGTCTGGTGAAGTACATATGTGTTGTTGGTTGACTATTATTATTGTGGCTTCCTGTTGGCTTCTGGTATTTCAAATTGGTTTTATTGTGTGTGATTGTGGTGTATGTGTTAGTTTTTTGTGCATTTTCAATGTTGAGTGCTTTGAATATTGTGTCATGTTTTGTATTGATTTGTATTTGTTCAGGTATTAGTTTGTTTTCTGTTTTACAATGTTTTCTGTTTGAGGATGGGTACAAGATAGTACCCGAAACATGTTCCAAAAAAGGAAAAAAATAACATCTTGAGGTAAATTTAATTATAAATATTAAATGTATTATATACATCAAGAAACGGACTGTAGCAGAAAGTGACTATATATATATATAGTAACGTAACGCTTAAGAGGTGTTAGCGAAACGTCCGTCTTATGCAAGTCCCAATGTTGGGTTCGCCAATTCTGTAACGTTATCGCTTATATCAAAGGTTTCCGCCTCTCCAAGAGTGTATTGTAATTACGGGTTTGTAGTTAATTCAGCCCCACTGTAGTAAGCGCCTATTTTTGTAACGTACCGCCTTTAGAGTGAGGGTGTGACGTCCGTCTTTTTTACAGTCTCGGATCGGTCAGAACACCTCTTAGCAATCGCCACTTATGAATTATAAAGACTGAAGTTTAAATAAAGTTGTTGGTAATGTTACTCAAACAAAGCAGAAATTGAGTGTGTGTGATTTGGCTCAAGTAGGGAAGCTGTTTAGCCTTCTTTTAAAGAGAGAGCAAGTACCGTTTGTTTACCCTCGGTTTAGACGATTTCTAAAATTTTTCAAATATTTGCCGTGAACCGAATCAGCTGATTTTGACATTAGTCTCCAAATATAGGTTAACCAAACGACACTGTTGCTGAATACTGAGGACCTGGTGGATCGTCCTCTTCTTATTTTTTCTGAAATCTACTACAACTACCCACTACAATAAAGGAAACACATTTTATTATTCAATATCATTTCTCAATAATATTTATTTATAATATTATTGGTTTTTCTCTTCCGCCAAAATACAAATATTACAATCGATATTTTCATTAACTAGTACATGATATCGACTTCATTGAGTAAACATGGAATCGTCATAAAATCGGGTTTTTGACCAATTTTATCTTTTATTTAAACATCAATCAACATATAATTCTTTTATTTATTTTCCCAGGGTTAAGGGTAAGTTCTTTTAGTTATGAGATGGTCAGAAATGGATAATTATACTACGCTTTACAAATATAGAAAAACTTCGAAAATTTGTTTATTTCGCTTAGTACGTAGTTCCGGATTTGTCCGTAAGAGAGCAGATTGTTTTATTTTTATTAAAACATGTGATTACACTTGGAAAGTTTTGTACTGAACGACAATTTGATTTGAGTTTTCTTTGTTAAATATTAAAAGAACTGTTTACATTACCTCTCTTCTCGAAGTTCTTACTTGTGTGAAGCTGTTTCTCAGGTGGTGTTCTTAGTTGTTTGTAATTTCATAACCGTCTGTCAAATACTATCTCGTCAAAACTCAAAATGCGGTTAGGCTAGGCCTGATCGTCCAAAATGGTTTTTTCACTTTGATTATGGAGTATAGCAAGTTAAGTTTGATAATTAAGGTAGTGGTACATAATGTTTATACTGTTATTTAAATTTTGTAACAATTTTGTGCTGTTCAAAAGATTTCTAAAGGATATTTTAATACAATTTTTGTCTCATCATTTTGTCAACCGGACGGTTTTCAATTTCAAATTCGATTAAACAATACTTGTTATTTCGTTACTCTTAGTAACCCATAATTTTTATATACCTTTTTATTGGTGCTGCTATTTACTTTTTAGTATATAGGCGGTTTGTAATTATTATAAATTTATTTTTGATTTACAGAAAAATAATTCTTTTTAATTTTGGTTTCTTTCCCAATTTGATTTACATAATAGTTTTCTGTTTATTTTCTTATAACTTTGGATATAAGTCTTTAATATTATTATTAACTTTACATGAATTTATATATTATTTATTAATCTCTTATAGTATTCTTACACTGCACTATTTCCTTCTGCCATTTTCCTCATACAGTATTATTTTAATTTTTATTATCATCTGATATTTAAATCTTTTATGTTTTTAAAAACCCTGGGTTATCTTATACAATAACACAATTATTTTATAAAAATATAAAATTAACATAGGTATTAAATTTTGTTGCCTACACAATATAAATACTACAATAACTAAACAAAATACATAATTAGTTAGTAGCATCATAGTCTACTATTATAGTCTATAATTCTCACATCTACAGCACAATTCTGTAAGAAGTTCCCTTCCTTCACTTATTACCTCATTGGGTACACTATAACTCACTTGTCACTGTATATCACTTTAATATTGTTTATAATGTTTAGTGATACAACTTAAATTTTAGCTAGTTATAGTTTACCCATTTCTGACCTTTATGATATTACAAGAGTTATCACTTATTGGGACTGGGTTATGTACCGTTACAATATATATATATATATATATATATATATATATATATATTTTGCAACAGATCAAATTTTATTGTACTAATAAGGATATAGTGAGTGTGTAAAAATCACATACAAGTCTATTATGGAGGAGATGAAAAATTATTTATTATATACATAAATATAGTTTTTAAAGATGTACGTTGTTTTTCTAAATTGTCATGTATTGATAATAGAATTAATTGTTTGTATTGTTCGATAACATAAATCGATTTTACTTGGTTTATGCAACGTCCTCCTCTCCTCTCGTCGCTCCCGTCCTGGCGTCCTCTTCTTCTCGTCGTCCTCTTCTACAGCGTCACTCCTTCCTGGTGTCCTCTTCGTCTTGTCGTCCTCTTCTACGGCAGGCGGCTCCAGCGGCGATATTTCAATGAGTCTCGTTGTTATGTTTGAGTGCTAACATTAATTAGTTTCTTCATAAATTGTTCACTCACAATGCTTATAAATTCCACTCGTACAGATTATTATTAATTTATATCTTATATTTTCTTAATCTCAGGATTAATCTGGGTATTACTTAATGCGGTGCGTTTAATGTACACCTTCCACGATATCTTGAAGTGTCTTTAAATTCCCTAAGCGGATATCTTAACTTACACGAAACAACACTGTATTATATTTTCAATTTTATCTAAATATTTTACCCACTCGGTTCTTAACGCGAAACTTCGTTAAGAATTACCATGGTTTATTTTATATATGATATTTCGACGTTAGTAAGAGAACAACTCTCTTCACCGGGCACAACTTCCCCTTGCAACTTCTACAGACAGACTGTGTCGATCCTAGCTCTACAACGTATGAATCTCACTGAATTTAGTGTATTCTGATAGGCTAAGCCCAAGTCACATGATTGATGGAACAAACAGATACACAAATTTCATGAAAAACTTAGTATAATTTAGCATAGTCCTGCATGGAAATTATCTACAATTTTTATTACCCTATCATTGATAAGAGTTACAATTGAGTTTTTCTTTACTTAAAAAACCATATTTCTAAAATAGTTATGAATCTCAGAGTATACACAAATTGAAGCTATTTACCTAAATAATTCCTTGTCAAAATTTCACGTCAATCGGTTAACTACCACTGAAGCTATAGCGATCACAGATTATCACACCCGCACACGCGCACAAATTCACACAAAAAATACATGACAATATAGAACATCTTTTTATGAAGAGTCTACCCTACATGCTTATCCATTTCTAAATACAAAACTTACGACCAAAAGACAAAATATTACATAAAACAAATTTAAACAAGGAAATGCTCGTCATCCATGTGCTCTGATATAAACAGCATAGCTTATCATCCTGTGTTCTGTTGCAATATATATATATATATATTGTGTGTGTGTGTGTGTGTGTGTGTGTGTGTGTGTGTGTGAATAGATCTAAAGAATAAGTGGTTTTAAAATACTATACATATTACAATATTTATTTATATGATACACTCGTTACTTTTTAGAACGTTTGTTACGAAATATTTTTTGCTATACCTGCATAATTTTTTCCTTTCTACAATACTTTAGGGTTTTCCAGACCCTGTATCAAGCCATCGTTGGAACAAGCCCAACACCTACATTGTCTTGATGTCTTTGTAATTTGGAAGTATATTTTTACATATGTTACTATCAATTTTGTTTATTTCTGTTCTAGTAGAGGCTGACGAAACATAGAGCTCGTTACTGCCTTTTCCAACAGTTGTGAAGTACGTGTCAAAACATCTCATCATCTGCTGAATTAGTACTGCCTGCTGGATATCGTCGTTCTATGGAAAGACGGTAGAAAAAACCATGCGACTACTAAGGGGTCTGGGGTCATGCGAACCAATCATCGCCTGACCGAAAATATTACCCAATAGAACGATGATCCTTCACGTGATTATATCCCGTTATCCGAAATCTACCGTCTCGAGTCTCAGCGTAAGCAAAATCCGCGTACTTAGAGCTCCCGTTAATTCCTTGGATTTCCAAGAGGTTTTTCTCTTCGCCAGACCTAAATAATTAAACAACAGTTTTGGAATTCTTTGCAGGCCTTGTTCCCCGTTAATTTTGTTGTTCTAGAGCATATCATTCATTGACTTATGTTGTTTTTCTTCTTATCTCATGATATAGACTCACACGTAAACAAACATAAATTTAAAATTATTGCTTTGGTGTCTGTCGTGAATAATTCAAACCTTCTCGCCTAATAATTACATACATACTTATGTTCTTTTCCTAGTTAATATGGTCTGATATCACTTGCTGGATATGTTTAGATATGATTTCTTATAATCTGTTTTCCTAACTGAGTAAAAGATTTACGATTCCAGTTAAACTTTAAAGAATTATGTTGGAACGTTTACGCGAATTATTACAGCAGTCTAGTAAAGATGGAGCAATAATTTCCGGCCATGTTCAGTAAACACCTTCTGCGTAACGAGCGAAATCGTTTGTAACATATGTTTGGATTCGCAGGTAGCTATATTAGTTTACAGCTTAACTGACTTATTACAACAAACAGAGAACGAGATCAGTAAGTAAATGCCTGCCCTGCGTCTTTCGTGTTCAAAACTAATGTAATGTTTCGTGTGTGTCTTTCATTTTCTCGTACTTTGTGTGTCAGTAATTAAAACAAAAACACATAGAAAAGAAAACCATTTCTACTAAATGTATAAAACTCTCTTTTTTTTACAACTAACCCAATTACACTCGAAATAATTAATTTGAAAATAATTATATTAAGCGTTTACCTTAATTGGGTTTTTAATAAGTTTGTTGTTGTTATTAATTTAACAATTCTATTGGCCGTCACTAGTAGTTATCACCAAAACTGTGTACTTATGATCGAGATCGAATCTAAGGAACATATAAAACATAAAATTACTGAAAGAAATAAGAATAATTAAATTAGTCTAGCAAAAAACGACACCTGTTTTTCTGAAGAATAATGCAGAAACTTTCATTTTTATAGAAGTTTTCATGCAAGAAATTGTGGTAATTGTTTTTCGAAATTTTTAAATCTTAATTGTATAACAACAGTAATGTTAACTGGGTTATAGGCCTACATATAACTCAAGCAATTATAACCTGCAGTAAAATAACAGAATAATTTAATAATTATCTGAATATTCATACCAATTAATTACCAACACTAAAAGCGTTTATATAAAATTTATTCATTAATTTAGAACAAAGTTAAAGCTCAAAAATAGTGAAGTCTATCCATACTGTAAATATTTTTAAACATTATATTAAATTCTGCTAATCAATGTAAACAAAAATTAGAACAAATTTGAGAAAGACAAAAATAAATGTGACGACAGACACTGAAAATTTAGAATATACTGAGTTCCCTTACTTACGGGAGGGAGAAAACTCAATTCAATTAGGCAGGCAGCGGAGGCACCGGAATATGGGAGAACTCTGGTCTGTCGCTTCATTAAACAGACAAGCATGTAATTAGTCCGTGACAGACCACTAATAGTCGTGAGCTGCCGCTAAAATCTGCTAACAAAATAAGAAAACTAAATAGTAATTACTATGTTAAAATATCTAGTGCTATTACTTTTTTACTCCAAAGATCTTATAAATACATTATTCATCAGTTAATAAAGGAGGATTGATACTGCATAAAGTGTCTATAAATTAGAAGCAATTGTGTAAAATCTTTATATAAATTATACTGATTTTTTTACTGAGTAGATATTTTATTTTCACGTACATAGACTATCCATAATGAAAGATATGCGAGTTGCATATCTGTTTTTATAATGATGATCATAAGAATGGGATAAAGCAAGAAGTGTAGGTTAATAAGAAGTTCCAACACGCACTGTAATAAACGAGACGTGTCTCAAGTAGCTACTTACATTAAAATGTGAATAGCTTCACATTCTAATATGAATTTTGTTCACGTAGAACAATGACATCAAGTTGGCAATAATGATCATAATTAATTACAGTATTTATGCTAAGCCGCTATCTGAATTAATTTCTCATCCATAAAATAAGTTATATACATCGGAAATAAAGTTTAGGCTATAACCTAATATTGACAATTCATTTGTAACAATTCATTTGGGTAATCGGCCTTTCAGACATTTCTGACGATATGTAGGCGGAAATAATAGGAAAAATAGTATCCTTTTATTGTTTAAACAATTTCTGTCAGAACTCAAAGCCTTAAGCAGTTTAAGATTTTTGTGCTTAGTATATTTAAGCTTTGATAAGAAAGTAAGTAAATATATCTCTCTTGAGATTTGGCCATACACTTGAACTATCTCTCTTGCAGAGTTTTGATAATTAGACAATCCCTTTGTTAAGTGCGTCACGTTTACCTTACCGAGTCTCGACACATTCATGTGTTGGTTTATTGTCCTCCTTTTACATATCGTAGGACGACAGTCATGATGAAGCAATTCTTACATCATACCAGTTGACATCATTCTTCTTAAAATAAACAAGCATCTTCAACACGACTCATCGTCTATTCAAGCCTGTTGTTTCTTTAACGCAACACGTTATGCAACTCAATAAATAGAAATATGTAATGTTGAAAATTATAACTGTAAAATTAACCGTTCTATCGTAATATTCAACAATAGTAAAATAAATTTAAAAGTTTATAAGTTATATGTAGTTCTTTTTTTCGAGATGTTTGAGACTTGTCTAGAAGGATAATCCTCGAGCTGATCTTCTGGGACATGTCCCCTTCAGCCGGATGGTTGGATGTGGGGAGACCCGCGCCAGCGCAGGCCGGAAGCGAAGAAGGTGGCACATTGAAGATAGAGTAGTGCATGTGAGTGTATGTGTGTAGATGTAGTTTGTAGCTAAACAGGTAAAGGAAGTGGCTGATGGAAGTGCCATGAAGTTTAGTTTATATATGAGGGCGGCCAAGACGAGTAGTGCAGGTCGCCAAAGCTGGAAGGAGGCTATAGAAAGGCCTCAAGGTAGGCAGGAGTCACAAAGAAGAGGGCTAAAAAGTGTGGTAAGAAGATAGGGAAAATTTAAGTTATTATGTGATCAGGAAGGATGGCAGGTTGAGTAAGTTTGAGTTTGAGAGTTAGGTGTTTCTATTTCTATGCCATGTAGTTTCTTTTCCATTTACGTATATTGCAACGATACAAATTAAACTGCATAGATAGGTTACATTTAAATTATTATAAACAGAGTCTATACCTAGAGGTAGGAAAATTTTATTCATAAAAACATTAAAATTTACTATTGTCTTATTACTTTATAATATAAATTGTTTATTAATGAATTGTCTTTTAATAAGTGACTCTATTGGGTTGTTTTACAAATATGTTACTTGTACGTTGAATTCCAACAGTTTGCGTAGGCTTCAGGCCCCACGCTGTTGCTCCTCTGCACGTCGACCGATGACTACTACACTGAAATATCTACGTCGCGGCCTACACCCGCACACAGAGATATGAAACTGTTACTGTTTATAACTTGAATTCACTTAATCTCAGGGATCAAAACTGAGTAAAAATAGATCGTGTATTAAGCTTACACAAATTCCGGCTTCAAATTTCTCGCGTAAACTCTCAAACTATCTCGGTAGATAATCTGCCCTAGTCCGGAAAATCTTCCACTTTACGCAAAAAAAATCACTAGAGTATGATCTATTTAAAAATATCTGAGTTCTATAAGTGGTAATGGTTACGAAGAACTCGAACCGTGAACCGTTTCTTAAGTCTTAACGAAATCGACTTGTCTTGTCACGAAATCGTGACAGTGAGTACGTCGTTCTATGACGAGACTTTAGAAGAAGCTGAGCGATGTGCATTCGACAGAGCATCGAGTCAAATAATTTTTAGACCTTCTGATTTGTGGAAACTCTAGCAACGTCAGAGATGAGAATACAGATAGACTGAACTCAATTTAAAACTCTGTCCGATTCTGCAAAGGCCTGTCTAGATTTAATCTAAAAATTTTATTACTTTCTTCGAGATAACGAAAATAAAGAAGAACTGATTTCATAAAAAAAACATATAAAAATTATAGTTGTGGAGAACTGAGTGGAAAATGTAGCTTATAACCATGAGAATACCCTGTTCAAGTTTCAGAACGAAATGTTAATTTTCAACGAAATTATTAAATAAAATGTAAATCACACGCGCACCCGCGCACTTACACACAAATATTTCACATGACATAAAAGAATATAAAATTGTGAACATTTTGACATAACATACTTTTTAAAACAAATCTTAGTTCAAAACTTATGACTACTTTACAAAGAAAGAATAAAATCAATTTAAAACCTGTCTATGGCCGTCAGAAAATGTGTTATAACCTTAGTATTCCACTTATAAGAACGTAGATCCTGTGTACTGTTGCAATATATATAGGCCTATATATATATATATATATATCCCTTAATACGAAGCACTATGTTCAATGGATGAACGTAATGGATGTATGTATAAATGTATGGATGTATTGTACAAGCTGTACAATACTCGTACTGTATTTTACTCCAAGCATTCATTGAGTATTTACCTGTTTTCATGTAAGGGTTTAGTAAACCGTTAATATTATTCTTTGATCAATCAGTAATCTCTTGCATTACGTCATACATTAATATGATATCGTTGTTTACTTCTCGCTGGAAAAATTGGACTGAAAAATTTTATGTAACTTTTCCCCATCCGTACACATAGAAGACGCTGTATACAACATACGAAGGTAGAATTAAATGTCCAAAACATGACTAAGAAAACAAACATCTTTAAGTTAAATTTGCATTTGTTTGTCAACATACTCTTTACTTAGCTAGACACATGTTTTCCACTGATGTGATAGAGCGGTTATGACAGACTGGTAAGCCGACTTGTCGAGATCATCAAAATAACCTTTTACAACATCGCTGAATAGATATTCGCAAACCAATCTTTTTACAACGAGATATTCTCTTATGTTACAAACAAGACAGAAGTTGTTCGGGGCTAAATTTGGCAAGTGTAGTGAGTGAGGAGGCAAATCCGTGAAATCTTTGCTTTAGCCAACATAACAATTATTGTGTGAGCTAGTGCATTGTTTTTGTAAAAGAAAACACCACTTTCTTTGTTAAATGAAGGCATTTTTACTTTATTTATCGTTTTCTTCATGCTATAATAAATTTTCATAATACTTGCCACTAAATGTTTTTAAGGTAACCAATGAAAAGTCGTTCCAAAAGAGTAGTTATAACCTTACCAGGAGATACAATTGTCTTGCCTTGTTTGGGTTTGGTTTGCCCTTTGTAGCCCATTGTTTTCACTTCTGTTTGGTATCAGGAGTGTTGTGGTGGATCCAGGTCTCATCTACGATTGTGAATCGACTCAAAAATTTGGTTGCAGTGTGCTTCCAAAATGCCAAATAATTGATTGAATTGTCCTTTAGACATTGTTAGGACATGTCCTTTAGACATGTCTTACGCGTATAGATAAACACACACACACACACACACACACACACACACACACACACACACACACACACACACACACACACACACACACACACACACACACACACACACACACACACACACACACACACACACACACACACACACACACACACACACACACACACACACACACACACACACACACACACACACACACACACACACACACACACACACACACACACACACACTTAATTGTTTGATTATTTCTGTAATGTTCCCATACACAAGCTCAAATTATGTTAATAAAAAGTGTCGAAACGTCGTACAAAATGCTGTAAACATTTTGTGTATAATTATTGATCGATCCTTGCAAAAATTCATAATTTGATAATTATTAATTACTTTGTGAATAATTTGTAGACGCTCAAGGAAAAAAGTGAAAATAAAAGTAAGGTATACCTAAAAAAATGTTGTTACATTCGTGCTCAAAGTTATAGTTTTAATTCAAACCGCAAATATTGTTACACAAAATAATAAAAACACAGTTTAAAGATATGGTTTTGTGCTGAACAATCGCCAGAAAAATAAGAAAGCTAACCTATTGCGTTTGAGGTATCATATAGAAAGAAAGAGGAAAGAGAGAGGAGGTGTGAGAGAGAGAGAGAGAGCGAGAGAGAGAGAGAGAGAAAGAGAGAGAGAGAGAGAGAGAGAGGGAGGGAGAGAAGAGAAAATAAGAACAGACAGAAAAACTCACAAGGCGGTATAATGACAGCGGATTAATTAACTAAAAGTAAATATTTTCTTTCTTAGAATACTTCAGGAATCTAATTAAACACTTCATAAGCAGTATTAGAATACTAGATGAATGCGATGATACAAGGAATTCGTAAGCATATTTTTCCTTAATGAATTAAAACTTTAAAAATACTCGTTTTTAATTACAACTGATACTGTATTAAATGTATGTTTAAAGTCTCATTCTGATGTTAATTAATTGATTAAGCAAATTATTTTAAAAATGAATATCAAGAAAACTATGTTCTGAGATTAATAGTAACGTGTTACCCGAAGCTTCACTGAACCATTCCAGTATTATTAAATACTTCGTACTTGTATCAATTCAGCTACATAAAGCCTCAGCCCATGTATAATTTGAGATGTATAAGCCTAATATAATGATTCTTCATAGATTACAAAAAAGCTGAATATTTTGCTTTAATAAGTGGAAATTTATTATAGCTACGGCTATTATTTTACTTTACTAATGGTAATTGTTTTGTTAGTGACCGAAAATAAAGTAGATGAGAAACGAATTTAAAAATGTAAGTAACTGTCTAAATAGAATTTCTAAATATTGTTAAAATTATAACCTGAATGTTTTTGTATGACCACGACCTTCAAAGGCTTAACAGAGACGTTCAAATAAGATCGTTTAGAATACGGGCGACGAATTTTATTATAACGTTAAAATTGAATGCTACTCAATTTTACGCAGATTTTATATAGAATAATGATTATTAATTGTTTATTAGACTAAGACATGCAAATAACGTTGAGTTGAAGTACTGTTAGCACCAAGCCTAGCGGTGTTCTTCAAAAGAACACACCCTTGTCGAGGCGCCTGTCTGACGGGGAGAAAACCATACAAGTCACGTACAAGGTGAAGAATCATAAAATGTATTATACTAAAAAAAGCAATAAAGTTTAAGTGAAATCGAGAGAAAGCTGAGTGTTCAGACAATAGAGTCCGTTAGAATTAGAGTGAGAAGGAAGAGCGGGCGAACATTAGGTGGCGTCTCCCCCCTACTTGTTTTGTATTAGTCTGGCACGCGCTGTTTTTTGGCGAACGAAAGAAAGCGTAATATTTTTAGCGGGTGAAATTAGCTAGTTGGGTTGGAGGAAATCAAATATCGCGGTACTTGAAACCAATGGGAACGCGGTTTGTAAATATTGAGTGTGGGTAAGGATTGTGTGTGTATAAAAAACGTAGTTGGGAAATTTGTCGGGAGTCTACGGAGAACATGACAGCTATCAGACTCGTCACCGCGTATTAAGTCGACGAAGATTTTTATTTATAACTAAACTTGCGATAGTTAGTATGAGTACAATATTCGTGTCGTGCATTAATAATATTAAAACCGGTGTTGCAGCGGACGAAATATACTAAAATCAAAGTAATCATAGTGATAAATATACTGTAACTTGGCGATAAACTATCCAACTCCATGTCAAAGATAATCTAACCGTGGATCGGGAAGTTACGAAGCGTTGAAGTATATTCGGTATGAATTACTGATATTGTGAGCACTCAGCTTAATAACATATTTACTAAGATGTCAGAATAAATAGTAGTTATACACTAATTACATTCTAAATCAGTAAGTAGATGTGAGCTGTATAGTGAAGGTGAAACCGAGGTAATTAAAGTGTTAGTGTCAACGAGTGTCGACAACAGGATCGTCCGAATCGCCGTCTAACGCAAAGCTCCAGGATCGCAGACTCCGAGGGAAGGAATCACCAACACAAACGGAATTCAACCAACAAGTAAATAAATTTGAACATTAAAACTCATAATAATTCATGTACCTTTTGTTAAATCTATTACTATTTGCAATTCAATCTGTCTAAGAACCTACTTTCAAATGAGAATTGATGAGAAGCAATAATTTCAATATTTAGTAGGAATTTCCTGTTTTAGTACCAAGCCACGTGTCCGTTAACTATATAAAAATATATTGTACTAACCGTCTGTGACTTCTCGTATATGATGTCCTTTCCTATTGCGACATGTTTCGGGACACTTGTCCCATTTTCAAAGCATAAAATTTGTAGCACATATCATTCACTGATATACTTGTCAAACGTTAAAATCCATGCGCTATGATGACCACAAATAGCACATTTTAACATAACGAACTATATTATTTTTGTAACATGAATATGCACATCGGGCAAACAGTGTACACTGCGCAGCGACCTACCGCGCATTAACCACAATTGATTCTTGTTATCTTAGTATCTCAACGCGGTGTCGTACAATATATTAGATTTGACTAATAACTGGTCGTTCAAAATGTGTGGCTTGGTACTAGTGTCCCTGAACGCTTTGTACACTTCAAATTCCTCGAGTGCGTTCATATAACGTCCCCTACTGCAAAAGTGGAGGGGTTTTAAATTGGTTCCGAAATCGGTGTAATTATGATTTTCATTAATAAGATGTTTGGCGAATTTTGATTTGATGGTATCATAGTTGCGACAGATAGTGGGTGGTTTGTGTTCGTTAAATATTTTGAGGAAACCACGGCCCGTCTGGCCCACATAGAAAGCATGACATTGTATGACAATTTATAAACGCCCGTTTTATTCTCAAGGCAAGTGGATTCGTGGGTGCGAAGTTTATTTAAGATATTATTTGTAGTCTTGTAAGTGACTATAATATCACTGTTTTTGTTTATGAGTGATTTTAAAATGTTCGGCATAAAATTGGTGTATGTTGCGGTGATATACTTGTGTGGTTTTTTCTCCCGTGTAGTCATTGATAATTGGTTAATGTTCCTTTTTCTGTTTTTATGTTTGTTGAGAATGTTGTTTACGACGTTGGTATTGTAACCATTTGCGACTGCGATGTATTTTATGGTATTTAACTCGTTAAGAAAATCTTTGTTATCAAGGGGTAAAGATAAAAGTCTATGTATCATGCTGTGAAACGCAGCCATTTTTTGCGATATGGGATGAAATGATGTGGCATGTATCACGGTGTCTGTCGTTGTTGGTTTTCTGTATGTATTAAAATTTAATTTATTGTTGGTGTTTTTTGTGATTGTCAGATCTAAAAAGTTTAGTTGTCCATTGTCTTCATGTTCCAAGGTGAATTTCATATGCTTGTTAATATTATTTAGATAACTGTGTAATCGATCTATCTGTCGCTGTGTACCTTTATAAATTAAAAAAGTGTCATCGACATATCTACCATAAAATATAATATTGTTACTATGTATATCATTCTCAAAGATATAGGAATTCTCGAAGTAATTTAAGTATATATCTGCAAGATGGCCTGAAAGAGGTGAACCCATAGCTATTCCTTCTCGTTGGCTGAAATATAATTTGTTATGTGTAAAGTAATTTTGGTCGAGGAGCAACTTCAATAACTCAGTCAATTCGTGTATACTCTTGATATCTAGTTTTTTGGTATTTATGAGGTTCTTCTTCAGTATCTGTAGAGTTTCGGATATCGGTATAATTGTATATAAGTTAACGATATCGAGGGACGCCAGTTTATATGAAGGTTCGATTTTTAGTTTTTTAACCTTATCAACAAAGTCAATGCTATTAGTTAAGCTGTTCTTCAATATTATATTCTGTTTGATTATGTTGAGTAGTTTTTTAGTGGTTTTATATCCCGGGGCAGTGGTAAAATTCACTAACGGTCTTATAGGGGTACTTTCTTTGTGCAACTTCGGTAATCCTGTCAATAAGGGGGCTTTTGCGTTGATAGGTTTCAAATATCTCCTAGTCCGTTCATCAAATAGATGTATGCATTTATTTATACATTGATTTAGACTTTTAGTATATTGTTCTGTAGGGTCAGAAGTTAATCTAACTATGTTATTGTCTGCTATAAAATCTTGTATCTTTTCATTATAAGTATTCGTGTCCATGATAACTACAGTGTTGCCTTTGTCTGCTTTAGTAACTAAAGCATGATTATCAGTTAATTTCTTTTTGAGATTAACTAGAGTTTTTCGTTCTTTGTTATAATTGGTTGAAAAAACAGAGCGAATGTTCCTATTGATGTTATGTCTTTCAATAATCTTATTAAACTTGTCATTTATTAAAAACCGCATCTTATTTTGTTCTTGTTGGTTTTACGACAGTTTCGACGTTTAAAGTTTCTGCAATAATATGTTTGCGGTTAAAATTGGATGTATGTAATGGTAAATTATATTTCAAACCTTTATTTAGTAATTCAGTTTCGTCTGAGTTTAATTCGATGGAAGTTAAATTCCGTAGTCGTGTATAGAATGTTTGTTTATGTTTAATATTATCAAATGTCTGTAATTGATCGTTCATTAATTTTTGAAGTTTGTTTGCCTGTGTGATACGCATGCGATAAGTAATCTGTTGTATATCTCTGTTTATAAAATCAAGATAGTATTCTAATGCGGCAGGGTGTGTGTTATCTAGTAACCTTAAATGTACTGGTATTTTATATAATTTTGAGTTTAAATATGCTTTTTTGATGTAAAGAGATTTTAATTCCTCTTTAATTCTATATATTTCGGCATGTTTCTTAGTTTTTCTGTCAGCAATACTTGAGCATTTTATGCCACATCATTTCATCCCATATCGCAAAAAATGGCTGCGTTTCACAGCATGATACATAGACTTTTATCTTTACCCCTTGATAACAAAGATTTTCTTAACAAGTTAAATACCATAAAATACATCGCAGTCGCAAATGGTTACAATACCAACGTTGTAAACAACATTTTCAACAAACATAAAAACAGAAAAGAACATTAACCAATTATCAATGACTACACGGGAGAAAAACCACACAAATATATCACCGCAACATACACCAATTTTATGCTGAACATTTTAAAATCACTCATAAACAAAAACAGTGATATTATAGTCACTTACAAGACTACAAATAATATCTTAAATAAACTTCGCATCCACGAATCCACTTGCCTTGAGAATAAAACGGGCGTTTATAAATTGTCATGCAATGACTGTGACGCTTTCTATGTGAGCCAGACGGGCCGTGGTTTCCTCAAAAGATTTAACGAAAACAAACCACCCACTATCTGTCGCAACTATGATACCATCAAATCAAAATTCGCCAAACATCTTATTAATGAAAATCATAATTACACCGATTTCGGAACCAATTTAAAACCCCTCCACTTTTGCAGTAGGGGACGTTATATGAACGCACTCGAGGAATTTGAAGTGTACAAAGCGTTCAGGGACACTAGTACCAAGCCACACATTTTGAACGACCAGTTATTATTCAAATCTAATATATTGTACGACACCGCGTTGAGATACTAAGATAACAAGAATCAATTGTGGTTAATGCGCGGTGGGTCGCTGCGCAGTGTACACTGTTTGCCCGATGTGCATATTCATGTTACAAAAAATAATATATTTCGTTATGTTAAAATGTGCTATTTGTGGTCATCATAGCGCATGGATTTTAACGTTTGACAAGTATATCAGTGAATGAAATGTGCTACAATTTTATGCTTTGAAAATGGGACAAGTGTCCCGAAACATGTCGCAATAGGAAAGGACATCATATACGAGAAGTCACAGACGGTTAGTACAATATATTTTTTTATATAGTTATAATTTCAATATTGTGAATCATTTTAAGATTGTATGTAAATTTGTAATGTGTTAATGAAGAGTTTTATTAAAATTAGGATTCATTCCATTCAAATTGTGTTAATAATCATTTTGATACCCTGAGATAATTTTAAGAGTCGCCATCAAAGCAAGAGTTGAGAGCTTAGTATTAGTGAATTACACATATCCTTTTCTAGCTCTAAACTGCGAGGGTGGTATTTGGCGCCCAAGACCGTGGAGCTTATAAAGACCGAATCCTACGCTAGGTAGTATTTGGAGCCCATTGCACGGCTTAATTTGTAAGCTAAACAGACAATTGAATTGCAAATAGAGTATAAGAAAAGTAGAATAAGAAACGTAGAGGATAAGAATAATTTTGTATGATCACACGAAGCAAAAGTAGACAAACGAATTACATACAGAACAACACAAACAAAATAAACGACAACATGAATACAGAAACAGAGACAACTCAGAATAGCGAAGGGGAGTTTGATATTAACAAACAGTTAGTGGATCAACATACACTCGCCCAATTAACAGTGGAGGATCAAGAGTCAAGGACGCGGGGACAGGACCACGAAGAAGTAGAAACACCACAAATAACACCAGAGATACAACACGAGGCTAGACCGAGATTAGCACAAAAAACAACAACAGAAGCACCTAAAGAACCGGATACGTATGCATTACTACAACAATGGTCACAACAGATGTCACAACAAATGACAAAGCAAACAGAATTATTATAAAAACAAATGCGTGAACAGAAGTTAGAACAATCACAACAGACGAAACAATTGAAACAACTATCACAACAGATTACACAACAAAACCAGGTCTTAAGAGACGAAATAGCCACAATAGCCACACAACTCAGTGAATTCAAAAAGGAAAACAATGAAATTTTGCAACAATTTAAAGTAGACGCCAAAACTATGATAGATGAAGAGATTAGTATGTACTATTAGGGATGAAATTAATAATAAGTTTAGTGATAATGAAAAATTACTGAAGGAAATAGATGATAAGCATAGTAGTGACATTAAAATTATAAACAAAAAAGTAATAGCAACCAATAAACGTTGTGGCGAAAGTATTGCTGCTTACAAAATAGGGGCAGATAAATTAAAAGAGTTAGAAAGCAAAATCGATAACCATTCGGGCGAAACGAACCTCAAGTTGCAGCAGTTACAAAGCGACGTTCGGACGAAGATGGCATTGATAAACGCGTCACTTGCCATCCGAAGCGTTGTCAACGAGCAGATAAAAGAAATCAAATTTGGATGCAGCGATTTCCCGATGGAGTTCATCAAGGAACTAACTGAGCTATACCATTAACATTACCACGACATCAACAAAATCGCATGGGTATCGAGACATCTGGAAGGAGAGGCTGCAATTTGGTGGCGGTTATTCAAAGATAGTGTTAACAATTTTGCGGGGTTTACAGAAGCCTTTAGTAATAAGTATTGGAATGACGTTATCCAGGAACGGGTGCGAGACCAGTTGGAATTCGGACTGTACCACTCAGAGACAGGGATGTCTACAATTCAGTACTTAGAAAGAAAATTGTTGGAGAATAGGCAGTTGATTCCGCCCATCTCAGATAGACATTTGATAAGGAAATTGGCAAGACATTACCCGCATGAGATTGAGGTAGCTATTACCACTCGTGGGGTAAATACGATTACTGAATTTGAGCAAGTGTTACTGGAATTCAATCACTTACGAAAGGGCAGTAGGTCGATGAACCAAAGACCAGCTGACAGCCGGCTTGAAAAGGAATCAATGGAAGCATAGCGGGGAAGTTTTACCTTGACTAAATAAATAGGATGGTATTTTGTTTACGTGTTGTGTTAACTCGTTTGTTTGTTACTTTGTAACTATAAAACGGCTGGACTAATATTCGACAAATGACGTATAAAATTACCTGTTTTGAATCTGCAATTGTCAAGAAGGAGATAAAAGTTTGGGAGGATCATAGTGGCGGAAGTTTCGTACATATGTGTTGTGTAAAATATGGATGATCCTATCGATTCGGGATCACAGGACATTAAACAGGGTATAAGAGCATGATTTAGAGAACATAAATGAAAATAAAAATAAATAAAAATAAAACTACATAGTAATGCTCAAGGAAGATGACATTATTATTAGAATGGCATGTTTGTTGGTTTGGTTATAGCTGGCTGCTTGGTTATGTTGGTAACGTTTACGATTTTTTTTTTGTATATCAAGAAGAAAACAAAAATATTTGTTGCGAGTTAAATTTCTTAAATAACAGTTTTTAGGAGTCGTGTTTTTTTTTGTTTAAATAATGATTTATTCAAATAAAATTGCATGTTTTTGTTCGCATAGAGAAGATGAGTATATTAGTGTGCATTGTACTAATAAAAATTAATACAATTTTAAATAAATAGGAAATCTTTTGAATAATTTTAATAAACATATGAGGACTGTTATAAAAACAAAAGTATTTTTAATCAATACTTTTTTTTGATAACGAATTTCAGGATTATAGTTTAACGTTTCTACCTAACAAAAATTACAATTAAAGTAATATTTAATAGGTAACATAAATTTACATAACATTCTTAATTACAAATTTTCTATTGCTAATTGATAACGTCTAGCCACCTTTTAGTGTTTCCATCGATTAAGAAATTCCATCATTTAGATATTACATTTTTAGAAATTATAAATTTTAAACTTACAAAATAATAAGTTTTCTATTATTTACAAGTTCTACAGTAGACTAATACATCCTTAACTGGAGACACCGAAACGCTTTCGGTCGATCAAAGCGGCAAACGTGATACAACACCCAATAAACTATAACTGATTGAAAATAATTTCGTTCTTCTACTCCAGTGTCACAGCCGATGTACCGTAAGTATCCTTTGGTGCTCATAACTACCGTGAAAGGGTGAATATACGTCAGCTGAGTTGCAGTAGCCAAACGTTTATCGCTTACGTGTTGTTTCCAGTAACATGCTATGTATTACATAGATTTTGTTCGCTACATGTTAGTAAGACATTCATATAAAGGTTATAAAATATTAAATTTTTTTCATTATACTAACAACGAAGGAAACGAACATTAAATATACGTAATGATTACAATTTTCATAAAACAAGAAGTAACATATATTTTATTCTAAGGATGTTATTATACAACACTGAATCTTCTTCCAAAGAGACTTAATAGTTAATTAAGGGATCCCGGCTGTGAGCTTATACCGAACTGTGCTAGCGTTATCGCCATTAACAACTGCACCACATATTAGAGGCGCCCTCGTAACAACTAACAGTTTATTTCCGTAAAAGTTGCATAACACACGTAAACACAATTTACCCTACAAACTAACGGCACTGTAGCAAAGTGAGTTTAGTACAACGGTATATGAGAAAATGAATTAAATAATTTAGTACCTTTAATCTTAATTTTTTATAGCAAATTTCCTCTTATTCAAAATTCAACGAGCAACCTAATAGACGTTGGATCAGCTTACTCGCCACTCGACACTTAAGTTCTCACTTCTGGCGTATGTCCTACGATACTCCGATTTTCGTCTTTTAATACAATAAATCTGTACAGTGATATAATATGTTTAATACGGGATTACAAATGGATTCTTGTATACGTTAATTAAAATTATAGATATTAAATAATAAACTGGATGACCTGCTTAATGCGCCAATTATCAATCCGATATGGTTTCAATTCAGTAGCAAAAGGAACAATTATTTTCATTAAGCGCACATAAAGGAATTGTTTGAATCGTTTTCTACTAATGCTTTCCTCTCGACTGAAGCCTTATTACGTATATTGGATCAGAAACAATATGGAGCCAAGTTCAGGAAAGGGTCTCTACCAGCGTAACGAGCAAAGTCATTTGTAACACGTGTTTCCGTACTTAGTCAGCGTTCTGTAGTTACATTAGTTTATATCTTCAATGACTCCAACAAACTGTGCGAGGCAGCGTAACTACGTAAGCACATGTTACATAAGAGAATATCAATAATGAGTAACGGGGAAACAGTAAAAACGACCACATTTCGGACGTTAGAGCTAATAACACTAAGTCAATTTCAGAAATTTTACACAATTTCATAGCGTCTTACAGAAATTTAAAGTATGCTGTAAACTATTTTATTGAAACACAAAACTAGGAATATAATATTTAAAATGTGCTTTGAATAAAAATGTTAAAATGCTAATACCACGAAATAGTTCACAAAGTTACACTGATTCATTATTATCTTTCGAATAATAGAAACTAATGGAAATTACATGTGTGAACATTTTTAGTCACATGTAGGTAGTAAGTGAATGTAATGTATAGTTTTCATAGTGAGAGTCATATCGTCTTTTAACTTTTGTAATATCAGCGAAGACAGGAATCAAGTTATATAAATTCTAACGTTTATTGTAATTGCTTTTGTTTAGAAAAAACATTTATGGTTAAACCAAAACGTTAATAACTACTAACTATAATTATTTTTATTGCCAAACTGTTCGTACTATAGTTACTATGTTTTCCCTGGAATTTTATGTCTTCACATATGTCTAAATAGAACCCATTGATTGTCGTTAATTGTACGGAATTTGTTATGTTCGTCAATAAGAGATTCGGTGTAATAGTTGTTAAAGTTATATTCGTCAATCGCTATGAAAGCTGATGGCTTATCAATTCTTGTCTAGTGTGACATGGACTTAATAACATTACACATAATATATTATCCTTACTAAACGTCTTCCCATCGCAATTAAGCTAATGTATAAGTTTAGTATTTATCATATACACGCACACACAGGGGTTTACATGTTCTGAAGTCTTAATGCTTGTAACGCTTAATAATTTCTCATATACTGTAATGCCATAATGGTGTTGCCTTGTAGGGCGTGTGTACATGCACCCTCGCTTGTAACATAGCTTCCTGCAGAAATGAGCGCGCATCAAGAACAAAGTAATGCTAATGATACTGCATTGCAAATTATCGGCTAACAACTGTGCTCAAGCTTTAATGAACAATTAAGAACGTTTTTCTAGTAGAGGTTCGTCAAACAGTATTTTCCTTAAAGTAAAACGCTAGTTAGTTTTCAGTTGTGTAGAAATGTAGGAAAACCATAACACGAATCGATTTACTTTACCTTATTACTAAAATAATCTAAATTTGGCTATTCGGTCTACACAGATATGCTAACATGTGGTAAATACATAGTACAATTGGACTGGAAATGAATTAGCAGTACGCTCGTTTCAGAAATTATACCGTTTTGCATTTATTTCATGTTTTGAAGATTCTCATTGGTCCTGATATCGGTAGCACATCAAAAATTTCAAAATATAACACATAATTATTATAGCACATATGAGTTTTCATATAACACATACACTAGTTACATAACATATACACTTTGATATTTGAACTATGTAATCGTTTTCTCTACTTCACCCTGGTATTTATGTTTTAAGATTTTGGAAGAAAACTGTTTTTTCTAGTGTAGCGAAAACTAAGAAAGGACAATAAAATGAGTTTAATTTTAAATATACTGCAACAATACATATATTTGCCCAGGGCGGTATGTTTTGTAAATAATTAGTGTAAAAAGAATACGACGAATAGTTTTAAACAATTTTGTGCGGGAGAGTACAGGCTGTGGCCTGTCAAAAGTGACACCTGCTTCGGTAGCATTAAATACAGCGTTTCTGTGTATGTGTGTGTATGCCAGTTCCGACCTGCATTGAACAACGAGAAGGGGAGACACGTACGAATTGTTGGTTTGTCATTAATCAGGTTTTAACCGGATTAAAATAAACTAATTAATACGTTTTAAACCTGTGAACAAAGACTTACCACCATTATAAAGACACCATTACATTAAGGAATTTTTAACGACTCAAGAATCTACACATGACGTCACGCTGCCGGTTTGGCGATCGATCTGGACCACACACACGCTTTACCACACACACCAAGACGTATGGAGGAACTCTGGAGCATCACCAACAACAACCCGTAGAGACAGAGAACACAGCATCAGCATAATCATCATCATCATCATCAAATTCTCAGGATTCTGGACACACACACACACAAACACAAAACGGTAACGGCAGATGTACGCAGGTGATGAATAAACACTAAAAAAAAAGAACTTACCTATGAACAGTAAAGAATTAAAGTTTAAATTTAAATAATAGTTAAATAAAAGAATTTAATTTAACAAGAAAATTGAGGAAAGAAATACTAAGCTTGTGTTGTATGTTAAAATTTGGGTGTGTCAGTAGAAATAAATAATAGATTTGAAGTAAATGTTATATTATTTTTATTTTGTTTATAGGAACAATTAATTTTATTCTTGAGTTTTAATATTATTTTGTTTGTAAATTAGTTGCTATTATTATTTAAAATTTGAGTTAAAGTAAAACACACTGAAATAAAAGGGATGTAAATAACGTGTTTAACATGTTTGTTTAGCTAGTAAGATTATATGTTTTTTTTTTATATGTTATGAACAGCATATCAAGTTACATTGTATTTGTAAAGCTTATAAAAGAGAATATTTGATTTATCTAATAATTGAATTTTTAATATTTAAATATTTTTCTATTAATATTAATAAATCATAGAATGATTATTTTGAAAAGGTTTTAATTAATTATTTCATGTCAAAAACATCTCACTCCTCTTTGAAAATTATTTAATTATTGTGCAACTACATAAAATTGACGCAACGAGAAAAAAAAATCCTGCGACCTGGCCGATGTAATACACTTTATAGTTGCGTTGAGTACATGGTAATATATTTGTGTAATTTTGTATAATACTTGTAACGTTTCATAATAAATTGGCGTGCCCAAAGTGGGGCCCGATATATATTAATTATCATATATGTTCAGAATTAATAAGTGTATTTTTATTATTGTTATTAATATTATTGTATTGTAATAGTAATATTGTTGTGTATTTTACAACTGGCGCTCAACAAAACTGAAAGAGGAGAGAAATTGTTGGTATGAGATAATTTGTAATAATAATAAACATAAATAAATAATATTAAATAAAAAAACCAATACAGTCGCGGTTTACCAATAATAATTAATAATAAAACGAATTTAAATTTAACGAAATGGCTACACCGCAGAAAGAATTTGATCTTGAGGCTATGTTGAAAAGTCTCATGGAGACTTAGATTTAGGGAAAACTAATGAACAAATACTAAAGAAAAATCATGAAGAATAGATAGCTGAATTAAAGAGTTTAAATAGGGGCGAAGTTAAATCCGAGTTTAAAGCTGAATTAGCAAACAATAATGAACAAATACAAAAGAATAGCGAAGAATTTAAAGCTGAAGTTGAAGAGTTTAAACAGCAACTAACTACAAAACTCGAAGAAACTAATACCAGAATAGAAAGATTAGGAGACAGAGTAGAACAGTCACCAAACGGAAAAACTTTAAAGATGGAGAACACATTTAAAGAATATAAAACAGAATGGTCAAAAGAATTAAAAGATAGTGTGAATCAGGTAGCGGAACACTGGAATGAGAAGTTTATTTTATAAAAGCAGGAGCAGGAGATGAAGATAAAAGCAGTCAGTGAACAAGTCCATGAAAACAACAGTAAGACACAGGAGTTGGAAGCCAGAAGAATGACGTTGGAAACTGCCGTAGTAGAGTCTAATACAACCACAAAAAATATTCAAGTGAAATAAATACAATAAATAAAAATCAATGTGGAGAAGTAGAACGTCTAAAAACGGAATTGAAGAGGGAACCAACGCAGATGATGGTGTATCCAACACAGATTGATAAAAAAGGACAAAATTGTTAGTCTTCAAAGGATTAAAGGGAGACAATCATATTGAATGCCTACTGAACTGTGAACAAGAAATGGAGTTAACAGCTAATGCTTTAACTTATAAAGAGAAAATTAACTTTATTAGTAAACATTTTCAAGGTTCTGCTGCAAGATGGTACACGATTGCTCGATATAATTTAACTGCTAACGAACAATTTAAAAACTCATTTGAAGGTAGCTATTGGAATATTCACACGAAAAAACAAATACGAGGGCAATTTGAATATGGTAAGTATCAAGGTAAAGTATACACTCACCGTTGAAGAATACGTCGTAGTTCAGCTGACGGAAAGGAGTAATCGCTTAAGACCCACATTTGCATAACACGAATTGGTACTTAAATTAGCACATCACTTTCACAGAGGTAGTAGATTAGCCATTTACACAGAAGGAATAAAATCGATTGAATATTTATTAATTTTTCTCGCACAATCGGAGCATATAGAAGACGACGCACACAGTAACCGACCCGAACTGCGCGAGACAAATAGAACTAATTTTTGTACAGAGAGAAGAAAATTGTTGTGAAGAGAAAAATACAACGGACTCTCTGAATGCAGGTAAGAGGGAAGAGAACCGCAAATGACGCAAATTAAGGAAGCGTAGTAGCGGCATAACAGTACACAAAGAGTAGAATAATCATTGTTATGTACACAGAACAATTGTAATGCAGGATATCTATCGTCTATTATGATGAGAGCCGATCCACAGAAAGAAGGAAATATAAGCTGACTAATTGTACAGTGAACTAGTGTGTATTTAAACACAACAATACAACAATAGAAAACAGGATGTAAGTATGTTTGTACAGGGGGAAGGAATTTTGTCGCCCTCCGCAAAGGGGTTGTTTCTTACATATCGCTATAAAATATTTACTTTATAATCAGTTATTAAAAACCAATTGTAATGTAGAGAATAAGATGTAATTGTAATTATAAAGTACACATATAAGTACTCGTATCTGTGTAAACCCACCTGGGGAATATATGCAACAATACATATATTTGCATATTTGTCCAGAGCGGTATGTTTTGTAAATAGTTAATATAAAAAGAATACGACGAACAGATTTAAACAATTTTATGCGGGAGAGTACAGGCTGTGGCCTGTCGAAAGTGACACCTGCTTCGGTAGTATTAAATACAGCGTTTGTGTATGTATGTGTGTGTATGCCAGTTCCGACCTGCATTGAACAACGAGAAGGGGAGACACGTACGAATTGTTGTTTTGTCATTAATCAGGTTTTAACCGGATTAAAATAAACTAATTAATACGTTTTAAACCTGTGGACAAAGACTTACTTCAATTATAAAGTCACCATTACATTAAGGAATTTTTAACGAGTATGGTGATATAAAATTATTGCAAAAATGTGCAATAATAAAGACGCTAACTAATGTAATGTTAATTACTAGTGTAATTAAATAATAATTAAGAATTGTGGTATATGTGAGTGACCAGGAAAAAATTACGCAAAGAATGATAACGCTCATGCTACGAGTATGTTTACGAAATCGCGAAAATGAACCAAAAAGTGATTTGTAATTAAAAGGACGCTTTGCATGAACTGACAATATCTAACTGGTCGAAAACAGTCCTGGACCTGTCAGATCGCAGTCCTGTATAAATACGACTGGTAATTTTGAGCGGTTTACACTTAGACTCAAGAATCTACACACGACGTCACACTGCCGGTTTGGCGATCGATCAGGACCACACACACACTTTACTACACACCAAGACGTATGGAGGAACTCTGGAGCATCACCAACAACAACCCGTAGAGACAGAGAACACAGCATCAGCATAATCATCATCATCATCAAATTCTTAGAATTCTGGACACACACACACACACACACACACACACACACACACACACACACACACACACACACACACACACACACACACACACACACACACACAACGGTAACGGCAGATGTACGCAGGTGATTAATAAACAATTATATTTTTGTTGTGAAAAGAACTCTCAAAAAAAAAGAACTTACCTATGAACAGTAAAGAATTAAAGTTCAAATTTAAATAATAGTTAAATAAAAGAATTTAATTTAACAATAAAATTGAGGAAAGAAATACTAAGCTTGTGTTGTATGTTAAAATTTGGGTGTGTCAGTAGAAATAAATAATAGATTTGAAGTAAATGTTATATTATTTTTATTCTGTTTATAGCAACAATTAATTTTATTCTTGAGTTTTAATATTACTTTGTTTGTAAATTAGTTGCTATTATTATTTAAAATTTGAGTTAAAGTAAGACACACTGAAATAAAAGGGATTTAAATAACTTGTTTAACGTGTTTGTTTAGCTAGTAAGATTATATGTTTTTTTTATATGTTATGGACAGCATATCAGGTTACATTGTATTTGTGAAGCTTATAAAAGAGAATATTTGATTTATCTAATATTTGAATTTTTAATATTTGAATATTTTTCTATTAATATTAATAAATCATAGAATGATTATTTTGAAAAGGTTTTAAGTAATTATTTTATGGCAACAACATCTCACTTCTCTTTGAAAATTATTTAATTATTGTGCAACTACATATAATTGACGCAACGAGAAAAATAGTCCTGCGACGTGGCCGGTGTAATACACTTTATAGTTGCGTTGAGTACATGGTAATGTATTTGTGTAATTGTGTATAATACTTGTAACGTTGCAATACATTAATCTTACAAATCAACTCTAACTAAAGAAATCTGCTGCGGTTATCGATTAATTTTTTATTATGTTCCTTATAAATAAGAAACTACTTGTTAAATATAGGTAAACTTTACAAAGTTCCTTATAAATCCTTACTGAAAAGGCTTTAAAATTTCATAGCGTTTTCTGAACTTCAAAGTGTTAGTTACATAATAAATTCTTTCCTTAAAAGATATAAGGAGGCTATGGGTTAAGGTCTGTGCCGTCACAATATAAATTGAAATGCGTAGTCTTCTTCTCTACTGTTTATCTTAATAGGCTTTAAGTTTATTTTACAGCCCATATAAATTTTGTACAGTACTCAAAAACTTTCAGAGACGTATAAAAGTTTTATAATACAGCTTTCTCCATCAGCATGTAACATGTAAGGCATTAGTAATCTATGCATAATAAATAGCGCAGCACCGTTAATTGTGCATGATTTCTAAAACTTGTGTTTCTCAGTTTTAATTTGTTTTTCTTCGGTGACGGAAAAAACCACTAGGCTGAGTCACTGGTATCTACGAGAACCAGCAATGCAACCACAACACGTTTTTAAGGAAAACCGGGAGTTTTCAAAGGGCACAATTTGTCACATTCCCTTGACGGAAGAAACTTGTTCTATCAGTACACAATATTCATCATATTTTTAGCAAATTGGTTTGATTGATCACAACAGGCTTAATGGGAACCACTTTATTTAGTTTTTGGTGTGAACCGTTTTAAGACAAGTTTTAAACCAAAGTTACGTCTTTTATGGATGACTTCATATGCACCACTATGATTAATTTTTGAACAGTTTCTCATTTGACTTACAGTTACTTGTATGCGTAAAAAAAATCAACTTCGATTTGTTATCAGATGAACCCTGGAATGGAGTCCTCACTTTCCACAATGTGGAACACTTGTGCAAAGTTTCTGAAATTGTAAATAAACTGAAAAATTGCATCGTATGGAAGAATTTTAAATAGTGTTGCCGAATTACGATTGTCGCTTGATATGTCTCTAGACAAGGAACGGACCAAATGGTAACGTCACTGTAGTAACAACGGAACTTACATTGAATTTTAAATACAGTGTATATGCACGATAACGAACAGTGTAAAAAGATAACTGACTGCAAAAGATTATTGACACATATTCGTTTAATACTGCTCAAGAGCACTAGCCAATTTCGAACAGAAAAATCTCCTTCAGAATCTTATATCATTTCAGCTCGTTTCATTTTTCTCTTTAATACTCGTACCAATTTTATCCCATGCAACTCTCTGTCTTATAGCAAACAATAAAATTACTTTATGTAAAGTGTAACTAGACCCTGTATGCCGGTCTTTACAAAAATAAAATAGTGGAGAAAAAATTTATAAAAAATAAAATTTTTCAATAAAAAAAAATAATTTTGTTTATGTTATTAATGTGTGTAATTAAGAAATAAGGCTGTTTTAAAGGTTTTGTAAAAATTTTGATAATCAGGAAGGTATTTATTAACTATCGAGCACTTCTGGAAGATTTGAACCAAGGCTGGAGTTAAATAGATTAACTCCAGTCAGCAATCGATCGAAGATTTTTCTTGCTGGTCCAATATCTCACTCAAATAAAATATTTTCTTCTTCTTGAAGTCCCTTAGCCTTAATAAATAACCTTAAATTAGCCTGTGAAATAATAACAGATAAAAAACAATTGAAATATATGGATTTATTGAACAATTTAATAAATAATCGATTTTTTATCGATTGAGAACAATTATCGACTCCGTCTCAGGGAATTATCGATTGTGCATACAGTATAAAAATTATTATAGGTATTATATAAAGGACAGGTTCTTTGAGCAATTAAATTAATAGTCAGAGAAGGATGACGAGAAAGTATAACATTAACAATTAAAATAATTTAATAATTATTATTTAACAGTATTCAAATAATTCGTATATATAATGTTTAAGAAAATTGTTTTGTCAGACCAGATGTAGCTTCTATGACGTCACTCGAGGTGGAATGCAGATTGGTAAATTCAAAGATGGCCGCTACTCGATCTGGATATGTTACTGCAAAAGTCGTCTTGTTAAAAACTCAACAAAATTATCTTCATGAATGTTTGAAATGTTCCCGCACTGGTGTAATCTGTCTATTAGGTAGTTTGGTGTGTTCTGAAGAAGTGTTCCGTGTATATTGGTGTTAATTAAGTGATTTGGTATGTGTTCACTTCTGTTGGTTAGGTTGTCTGTAAAAGTGATTATGCGTTGTAGCGTGAATTATGTCAAATATATTGTTTTACTGTTTTATATCACTCGTATCATGAAGTTATGTGTTATTTCTCACTATTGTCGTTAACGTTTTGGTAAATTTAGCTAAGAAAGTGTTCAATTCATCTAACTCTCGATGCACTAACATTAATGGCAATTTGTCGTACCATTTTCTACTCGGTTTTAAGGAACGTTTTTTTTACACAACTATTCAGCTTGATATTCAACAAATGACTAATTAACTTGGTCAAAATCTGGCCCAGTTAATCTTTGAAAAAGTATTGTTAACATATTTCGATTACCCATACACATGATACAATATTACATTATATATGGAATTTATTTATTTTATTCATCACTTTCATGAATTATGAATCTTATCATTGGTTTAATCATCTCATTCATTTTAAATTGATATATTATAGTCCATATCTGTAGACATTTTGTGGAAATTAACAAATTTCTTTCCCTTTTGGAAATATAGGCTCAAAATTGGATTTCCGTCTTTATACAAATTTTCCTCCAATTTAGTTATCATTAATACTATTATAATAAATATTAATTAGTCATATTCCTCTTCCTTTCCTTAAATACATATAAATTAAACCTTTGAACTGGTTCTTTGTGTTAATCTCTGAATTTGACATTGCTCTTTAAAATTAATTAATTTATATATTTTGAAAATTTACAATATTTTAAGGTATATTTCCTTATTATCATTTTAACTCATAGGATCATTCCCAGTAGTGGTTAACTGATTTACCTTATCTAAATCTTGCTAGTTTACAGGATTTATAAGTGAATTATACTGGTTTATTGGTTTCTGTGAATTCACCAAATGGCCTAGAGTTTAGAATTTTACATTTCTGTCTTTCTCAAATAAATTTAATCTTACCACTCCTCTGACTTTACATAGTTACTATTACATGAAAATAAAATGGTTTATAACTTATTGTGAGGTGTAGTATTTAATTAACACTACAGTTATACAAAATAATTATGAACATTATTTAGCAATCTGTACAATTGAACATATTGCTGACATGGTTTGAACATATACTTTTAACTCTTTTTGAGTTAACATAGCGTACCTACTGAAACATTATTAATGGTATGTATGCTGTTATATAGCAAACATTATTCATTTTAAACACATAATATAAATCTTATTTTCTAATAACTCTTACAAACACATTGATTTTATGGCTGTGAACAAACAGTTTATTTAAACATTTTAAACCTATGAATACTAAATTAATGCCAGTCCTTTCTGGTCTAAACCATTATTATTTATGATCCCCTTCATCAGTAAACATGACTACCCATACTCTAGTTATTATGCATTTTTTACAAATGTCTTGTAAACAAAGAGTTACATTAAAATAATAAAATACTGGAAATCTTCCATTTTATTATTTTATTATAGTGTTTATTATTGGATATTAAAGTTGTTATATAGCATATTGATAAGTCATAGTATCCCTAACTTTAAGTTTATTGCATTTTCAAAAAACACTTACACAAATTCACTTTCACTGGTGGTTCTGATATTTTGAGTCTTATTATCTCAGACCAGACCTTTAGCAATCATGGACTGTTAAGACTTGTTTATTTTCTTATCACACAATAGCTTTAGTCGGTTCACTTCTTATAATACTATACAGCACTTTAGTTTTCTAAATAATTACATTTTTATAGGATTTTGGTATGTTATACTTTCTTTTTAATCGTTTTTGTGGGTTTGGGGTTGATGGTAGTTAATAATAATAATAGGTTTTACAACGGTGTTTCTTTCATACTATTTCTTCCTCTCCTCCTGTCTTCTTTCTTGTCCTTCTTCTTATCTTCTTTCTTGTCCTTCTTCTTATCTTCTTTCTTGTCTTCCTTCTTGTCCTTCTTCTAGTCTTCATTCTTCTGGTCTTCTTGTCTTCCTTCTTCATTCTTGGGTAAACCAAGGTACTTTGTGTTATCTCGACTGATGTTTAGTTTGGAGCATCTAATTTATTTACTGATACGGACCTTGTTCTTCTCTAAAGGTTTCAGGGTATTGTTTTCTTCCTGATCACAAACTTTATTCTTCCTTCTTCTTGCCTTTGGGGTATTTTGGTATTCACCACTCTTAAACTGATTCTCTTTCTTCTTGATATGGTGTTATTTAATTTGTTTACTGCTCCTCGCTTCCTGGGTAAATTACTGATCTTATAATATGAGTTGCTTTCAATACTTTCTTTGATATTTAAACAGTGGTTTTTATATAATGTAATGAGGAGTTTTATTTTATCGTGGTTCATTCCTTTGATTTCCTTAAATCTCATTCAATATTATTTTAACATATGTGGTGTAATTAAACTTTATGATTTTATATGACTTAATAAGTAGTGGATTTTCTGTCACGCTACAAAAGTATATGTTATTTTCCGATAATTTAAAGGAATTCCACCATTAAGGAATTACGGTTGTGAAGAAGACCTAACACGTTCTATAACATCACATTTATCTGTAATCCTCACCATGTGCGCTAAAGTTGACTGACTGTTAAAATGTTAACTTAAAAGGTAGCGTAGAAAACAAACAACCCTAATGGTTTTCCTAATTATTGCTACTTATAAAAATATATTACAAATACAAATTAATTGAAAGTAATGTGCACAAATTATTTGTTTATAAAGCTTATAAACAAAATATATAGCTTATAAAGCTATATATATATATATAGAATATACAGTAGTTTGGTTTCTAACATGTGTCAAAATTCGTGGCATTAATCAGTTTAAAATTCAAGCAATTAATAAGACAACAAAAATTAAACCTGTGTTTTACTCTTCCCTTAGAAAATATAATATAAAGTATAAGCATACAGTATAAACACTATAAATAAGAACAAGCAGTTGTGTGTATCAATGTCGTGTTATTATTATTACTGAGGTCGTCGTCGTCGTCGTCGTCGTCGTCGTCGTCGTCGTCGTCATCGTCATCATCATCGTCATCATCATCATCATCATCATCATCATCATCATCATCATCATCGTCATCGTCGTCGTCGTCGTCGTCGTCGTCGTCGTCGTCGTCGTCGTCGTCGTCGTCATCACCACCACCATCATCATCATCATCTTCATCATCACCATCATTATCGTCGACGTCGTCTTTCGTCGAAATCGTCATCATTATAATTTTAACATAGTAATTAAATTTACCAAATAATACTAAACAAATTACAAAATTATATTTGTATAAAACTTAAAACTTAAATCTTTAATTTATTTTTGTAATTAATAAAAACGCTTAAATTGATTTACATAAGTTAAATAATGTGTGTATTTAAATTTCCTGTTATCAATGAAGGGGTGGACCTATAAGAATGGTTATTAAATGAAAACTTTAATCTCCGCGCTCTTGGCTTTCGAAGAACTTTTTGCCATGTAATAACTTACAATCGTCAAGTAAAATACCTGTTATGCAACTCTTCATTTTGACTTAGTCGTAATGACGCATAATCTTTCATTATTGCTTACTGGTCATAAAATCTACTGCAGTTGCTGGATAAATATTATTTTGTAAATCACATAGTTTATGACCTAAGAACGATGGAATAAATTATCAATCCATCCAAGTCACTCAATGGAATTAATAAATTTAATTTAATTTAATTTATTATGTTAGACTAATTAAGTGCATGGACTTATATTATAAATCGTACAATACCATCACAGTGACAGAGCCAGTGGGTTCGCTTGTACGCATTAGGCTAGGACAAACTAGATAACTATACTGTGGTGACAAAAGACGGAGGGTGTGGGTCAAAAAAGTTAATAAAGATTCTTTCATTAGAGGGGACGCAGAGTTTCATTTACTTTAATTTCCGTTTTTTTATTGAAATTTACATTTCGTATTCTGGGGTTACAATCTTGCATAGTTTCATATACATTTAAAGAAATTCAGCATATATTTTCTGATGAGATAATTAAAGGAAATAAAAAAGTCACAATTTTCAGATTTTATCATTAAAAGAAACAATTAAATTAAACTTATATAACCAACCTACTGCATATTATATATGTACAGTGTGGTTGTTAATTTTACAATGAAGAACAAGTGGTATTTAGGACAGGAAGATCAAACTACGTATAAGGTTTCTGGGCTAAAGCAGATAACAGAAACGTACATGCAATTCAAAGGTGAGAAGAACTTTGTCTTTATTAATTTTTAAGAGCGTTAAAACGAACAGATAGTTTAACTAGTTCCTCAACTACGCTTTCAATTTATATGGCAGTATGCAAAATTGAAAGTTTGTTTAAATCAGTAGAAAAAATAAATTATTTCGAGTGCCCAATCGGCGTTATTAACGTGCTCAACTGTACGGACGCATGTAATTTATATTGTGTTTGAAACACTTATAGACCTCGACAGGGTGATTGAAGATAGAGTACACGATCCAAAACGACCATTTTTACCTTACGCAAAAACGAAATCACACGACGGATTCAAGGGTAATAAATTATTTAAATTATAATTACAATTACTATTAAACGATTAAAATTAGGTTGACTGAACATATTACATAAAGGGTTGACAACTTTAAAAAACATTTGTTTAAAGAGTTCAAGGAACGAAAGCAACACATGTGACCATCCTCAATTGAAAAACTAGATATACGAAAAAGCGAAAGAAATATGTGCACTATGTCTAAAAGTTAGCGCGTCAAATCTTAATGAATTATAAATTTAATATATTATAAATTATAAATTTATAATATAATGAACAAAACAAAGGCTATAATTGTTCTACTGTTACATAATTTGTTCTTTAAATTTTGTATTTATCAGGGCGGTCTCTTCAAGACATGTAGAGAGGCAATGGGTGCAAAAAAGCTACGTATTTAGTAAGGAAACACATTAGCACTTTTTAAGATTTTTAGGGATGCAGCATTATCAAATTACTATGAACATGGTTTCTAAGATTGTTTTTTGGAATTGGAATGTCAAAAAATGTGTAATTTGATTTGTTGTGCCTTATTTTGACAGAATATGTACAAGCGTCTTAGTGTAATGACGTAACAAACTAGTAAGATTACACCTTTACTCCACTATTTTGCCTACCTCAGGATAATGGGTAAAATTGTGTTCATTTTATTTCATTGCAAATTTTATTTTCTATTCAGACTTTTGTTTTTTCTTTACTGCTATTGCTATTTATTGTTATTTAAGATTGCTTTTCACGTCCACATTGTTTCACATTCTTATGTCAGTTTGCGTATTATGTAACTGACGTTGTCTTCTTCCTCATCTATGATTATTCGGTCATCTGTAGAACTCATGACTAAACATTTCTTCTATTGCTGGCATTATCGTTCTTTGAAACTTTTTTCCAGTCGTCAGTTAGTAATTCAATGTTCAGTCGTCAGCAATATTTCAAACAAGATTGGGGACTTAGTGAAGAATTATAATCCTCTCCTTGATGTTTCAAAATGAGTCACTATCCTAATTCTCAATATGATAAATACTTAATTACCTTAGCAGCAGAGATTCCTGAAGACAACCTTGATGAATAACTTACACTTTACTTGCATTGCTTAATTCTTTTGTTGTTGTTGTGATATTAAGGTTTCCTCAGTAGCCGTAGTCTGTAATTCAGATTTCTCGGATGTTTTTCTAATGTTGCTGTGTTGGCTAAATGTGTCTCAGCGTGACTTTTACTGTTGAAATCTAGTTTTCACTTTGCTAGTATACTCTATCATCCAATTTATTCCTTAAAATCCTGTCGCCACATAATCTTAGCATAGTTGGTAGTAAAAAAAAAAAATACCCTGTAATTTTCGTATTCCCTTCTATTACCACCATTTAAAGTTTTTGTTTATTGAACTTATCTCCATTTACTTAACATGTCATCTTTAATAGTTATGTTCCCAAACGTGAGAGGGATTATTTTAGTTATTTCTTATTTTGATAGTCAATTGTTCTTGTGTAAACACTTCCTGCCTTTTGCTTTATTGCTTTTAACAATTCAACCAATGTTGCCTCCTATCTTAAAGTAAATTTATCCCATAAATCAACACTTTATTTACACATTTTTTATTTTACTTTCTATTCCAGCCTTTTTTTTAAGTAGCAGTTTTAGCAGTTTTCTATATGTTTTCTCATATCCGTTTTTTCATGTATCATATTTACTTTCCTGTTTTTACTTGTTTGTAAAAAGTGAATCACTAATCTTTCTTATTTAAATTATCTTTCTTGTGTAGCTTTTCTATAGTTATTTAATTTATTGAAATATTTACATCTGCTTACAATAAAGGATGTTACTTTATTTGTTTGGAGCTATTTATTATAAAACTTTTTTACAATTATTTTATTTACTTTTTAAGTAATTCTTGATGAATACCAGCCAGTAAATACTTTGTGCAAAAGATGACGTCTGATTCTATCATGTCATACGAAAGGTCGCCATTAACATCAAAATACTGTACCTGATGAATTACAAGTTTCAAATTACAGTTGAGAAAATTTCAGAACAATTCGTTTCAACGTTGTTTTGTGTTTTTGTGTTTTAAAGGGAACTACTTACTCCTACGTATTCGGAATGGAAAATCGAAGTACTAAGAACAGATCAATATGCGTCCAAATGATGTTCATATTAAGAGATGATTGAAAAATTATCAAAATATTTTAATTGTAATAGATGAAATACACAAGACTACAGACAAGCTTCTTTGTACAAGAGGTGTGAATAAAGTTCAATACAAACATGTGTACTTGAAACAAGACAGTTAGGCCTACCTCTGATGGTACTTTTTGTGTTTTCGAGAAGGCTCGCTCTTTGGGGTCGCTACAAACGGGATTCGGTACTACGGACACGAGGCAGAAGAATATTGTACAGGATTGCTTGGAAAATATTTTATAAGATTAATTACAGGAAAGTGTACGTGCACGTTTGAATGTGTGTGACTGCGCAAGTTAAGTACTTACTTCAATTCACGTGTTATACATATTACGTTTTCTTCTACTCTTCAACAAACGTGTTATGTTATTTGCAAACAGCTGAGGCACAGCTTATAAAATGACAATATTATTGTATGCTCCACTAAACAAACAAATAACATCTATGTAAATCATCATAGTGAAACAACTTTTACAGAACTCTACATGTAAGTGTGAACAAGAGGATACAGTTAGTGTTGACGAGATTTAGATGGTGCGTTTGGCAACCGTAATTAAGTTATTTTCTTAATTTATTTAGTGCTTTTCTTCTTGTGGCGTATTTACTTAAATTCTATAAAAAACTTTATTATTCAAGTAGTATACAGTAACGTTACACTTTAAAGGGCATATCTCGTACACTTTAAGTGCTATTTAATATATTAATTAATTGAATTGAATAATGCTGTCTTCTTTAGTGGAAACAGGAACAAATCGGTGTTTCGGTGTCTAATGCCTAAGATTCTGACTTGTTAAACTATTTTATTGTTGCCCTTTAAATTGAAAAAAATGAAACATTTTTTAATGGAATTTTTTAATAAGGTCTCCGACTAAATATACAATAATGAAATATTCACGTACATAATTATGCAATTAAGCATTTATAAGTTATAAACAATTATGTACTGTATGTGTGTATGCATATACTAAGTAAGAATCTAGGCACATTGCGGAAACTCGTACACGTATTTTTTAACTCTTTACAAGCCTGTCCAAGGATTCTATTTAACATTGTCGGACAAATTGTAATTTATTTTTAGCCAAGCGTCACAAAAAAGATACTAAAGAAAGCAGTCATTCATACTAAATATTACAAGTAATTATGCAAACTTTTGCAACAAGATGAGCTGCATTTTAATGCAAAATTCATTTTAATGAATTTCAAACCCTCCAGTTTTGTAATGGATTTATTACACTTTCCACTTAACGCAGCTGTGAGACGCTCATACGTGCACTCGACTATTTAAATCACATTTGTAATGGTTATGTACATTTTAGTGTATCGTCTTCATTTTCATCGGCTAAAAAAATTGGTTTACTGTCTAAAATATGTTGTTCCCTTAACCCTTAGAATATTCATTTCTGCTTGATGTCTACACAGAAAATGGCTAACCTACTGCAATAATTGGATTCTTGGTCACACTTCAACCATGCAGTACTATTTGTAACGTGACTTAAATTAATCATTTTTAATTTAAAATTACAAATAATAAATTTATTTTTAATTTATGGTTTATAAATGAGCGGTAATACTGTATTTGACGTTACTTTGACGTTAAAATACTTTGACTTTGACGTCATTTTACTTCAAAGTTAAAATGAAAATTTTTACGTTACAGTGAAAATTATTATTGCCGTGTGGCCAACAGTAACAAAGTGCATAATTTCATAATTTTATGAATGCTCCTTTCTGGACGTCTCTGAACAGCTGTGATAAAATGAATTGAATTGAATTGAATTTGGAGTTTTAAGATTGTACTACATTATACTTAACTGTACATAAAATAAGCAATTAATATTTCACATATACAATAATACCAAAACTTCTAATACTAGGTGGTTTCTGTCCATGTGCAGATGAACTTAATATTTCGAGTAGTAGCGTGTGCTCTGGCTTTAGAGTTGGGTATAACTGCCCAGGACGCGAATCCTCTTCAAACATTTGGGAAATGTAAATACTTGGAAAGGCTTCCAGAATTCTACTTTACATCGGTAAACATTTTATATTAAACAAATTTGTAATTAATTCATATAGACAATGTGAGTATTCAAATGTCTGTGTCAAAGTCCAATTATAAAAATCCTATGTCAGTAATCTAAAATTAACATATTATTATTATTGAAGTTGTACAACCAGCATATCCATTGTAATTCGGTGTTTCTTTGTAATCATAAATATTATTTATTACAGCACAGTACATACTATTAATTAATGTCGTTTGAAGGCAATTTGTTATTGAAATACAACAAAAAGTCCTTATTTCTTTTACCACTTACATTGTTGCAATTAACATTTGTAAGGAATTTGAACTTCTGCAAGAGGATTGCTCTGGCTGAAAATAGTGTCCGTTTTATAGAAATAAGAAACGTTTAACGATGTTTATATCTCATTATAATTTGAAATATATCAGTATGTTTGTATTATGTTTACAACAAATACTCTCTCTCTCTCTCTCTCTCTCTCTCTCTCTCTCTCTCTCTCTCTCTCTCTCTCTCTGTGTGTGTCTCTCTCTCTCTCTTTCTCTCTCCCTCTCTCTTCTCTGGCAGTACGGTCCCTGTAGAACCCTGGTCTGCTCAATGATTAACCGCCATCCTTCTCTGCCAAGAGCCTTACTCCTCCAATATCTCCCTCAAATACCCTTCCACACGTACACACGATTTCCTCCTAGGTCGTCCTCTCCTCCTTACTCCCTCCGGCTTCCTTTCCAATGTAATTTTTGGGCCTCGATCACTTTTCATTCTTACCACGTGCCCCAGCCGTCTCAACCTTTGCGCCTTCACTGCAGCAATTGTGTCCGCTTATTCATAAAGGTCTCTTACCTCACGACTCTTTCTTATCCTCCACATCTCTCCGTCCCACACTAGTCCATAAATTCTTCTCAGAGTTTTTCCTCTCAAAACACCAAGGTTCTTCATATCTTCCAACTTCAGTACACATGTCTCGCTTGCACATGTTACCACAGGTCTGATTACCATAGTGTATATTTCTTTTTTGAATTTTTTTATTCATTCCTGGATTGGAATATATTTTTTAATGTGTAGTAGCTTCTGTTTCCTGCTGCTGTTCTTGCTTTGATTTCTTCGCTTGTTTCATTATTCTCTGTAGTTGTGGTTCCGAGATATTTAAATTCTTGAACCTCTTCAAAACTGCGGTTGTTAAAACAAATACAGATACAGAAAAACTGGAAAAGTATTAAAATCACCTGTACATTTAAAAGAAATTATACATTTCTTACAAATTGAGTCATACAGAATAGAATTATTTGAGGTGTGTGGTATTTATTCGTAAAACTTCTGCCATGTAGTAGCAAGTGATCGTCTGTCCAATTACATAGATGAGGATACATTATTGAGAAGTATCTGTTTGCCGTTTGTTAAACATTATAAACCTATTTTAATGTTCTCAGTTCAGTCGTTTGACGTATATGCTTATTTAACAGTAATGGATTATTTCTGATGTCATATGTAATGGAATGAACTAAACGTCGCCATAGAGAATTCCATAATCTGGAAAATATCACTCATCTTTGTAACGACAAAAACGGTAGATATTTATTTCTACAATACATTGAAAAAGAGAAAAAGTTACAAAAGTCATTCAGCATTATAATTATTATAGTTATTCAGTAACTGTCAAAACTTTATAATATTTTTGTAAAATATTAAAATATTTTAATAATAATATATAACATTTTTAGTATTAATAACATCTAAATAATTTTTTAAGCAGTATTAGATTATGTGCTTTATACAATATTTAATATATTATGCCTGTCACATACATTAACCTGAATAATTCATATTATATCTAAAAGTTTCTAAAATATTTAGAATTAATTTTATATTATAATGATGCGGAGGAATAATTGCTGCTTTACCGCAGCTAAGTACATATCATATTTGTCTGAATGACACACGCGCGCGCGCGCGCGCGATTGTTTTTTAACGTGATAAATAGATTTAACGATAATGTATGTTTTGTTTCTTGTGTCACCATGTTAGCTGTCGAATATATGGTATTTGCAACTTGTGTCCGACATTCCTGGCCATAATTCGCCTTATGGTTGCCAAGCGTCATTCATGTCTTGTTACAAAACATTACCTCAGTACACACGGTCTCAAGAAGAAAGGAAAATAAAATTGTATTCTTATATATTTTACACCAAGTAAGTTGATAAGAACACACTGAACTGTATATATGTACACATAAATGTTGACCTTTAATATATGTTTATCAATATTAAGTGTATCTGTTAAGATGATAATAATAATGGCTCCCATGTGTACCACCGAAGAAGCTTAGGAGTCAGGCAGGGTAGGCTGTCTTATGCGAGCCGTACAACATACAAGGAAGGCAGTGTGGCCAGCACTACGCTTCAGCTGCCCATTATTATCCCAAGGATGTTATCCCAGGTACTCATTTTCAACAGGCTGAGTCGATCTGGGGGCTGAAAAACGCACCTTGATTATTACGGTGCGGGCTCGGGAATCGAACACGGGACCTCTAGATTAGTAGTCAGGTGCCATGCCCACTGGTCTACTGAGCTGCTCCTCTCTGTTAAGATGATGTCACATAAATATTTTGAATTACTTATTAGTATTTAAAAACGAAGAAATATATATACTATATTTATAAGTTATATTCAGGATTGTTCAAATTTGTCTTGTTATTTTATATTATTATTAATAATAATATATTTTTAAGGTATATACAAGACATATAGTGATAAAACATTTACATAAAAAATAAACAAACAAACACATTCAGTATATATATATTTTTTGTTCCATTACTCAGATGATGTTGAGCAGTACTGGTTAACAAGATGTACAAAAATAACAAGTGACATTGTAATATAATAATTTAACGAGAATTCTATTGTACTGGTTGACAAGCCTCACGTTTGATGGTCAACTATGTGAAATAGTCAATACATAGATTTCACATCAAGATCCTTTGAACACAGGTATATAGAACACACCAGACATTGTCAACACTCAAATCCGAACTCAACAGTAGGCAAACACATAAATCAACAGTCTTATGAATATGGTCCAACAGCGTTTAACGGTATTTGAAACAATGATGAAATGACATCTAATATAAACGAACAATACCGAATATACAAACATGTAAAAGAAGAGGGCCATGAAAATCTATTAAACATCATGACGGACTTCAAAACTCGATCAGATTTGAGATATTGTGACAAAATGAAAATTAACATAATCAGCTGATATAATATATAAACCTGAATGTAAACATGAACACTCCGCTACAAAATTAGTTCTCGAGAAACTTTGGACACAAACGTATGTTTCACGATCATTAATCAGTGTTTTCAAATTAGTTTTCTTCTGTAAATATTAACTGTTTCGCAATATCGTGACCGCGAGTGTATAGTGTAAATATCCTGACGATGGTCTATAACCTAAATTGATAAAATTAAGAATGTGAGTAATTTGAGAACTTTATTGTAATTCATATTTATGGTATCTTATGCCTATGAACAATGAATACACCACAATAGAAGATTCAAATAATATTATATTCCGTACAATCTGTGTTAAAGGAGCTTAAATGTACATTTTACGTAATGTAAAAATATCACATTAGTTATTTGTAAACAAATGTGTATTGATATTTTTTAGAAATGGGATAACTATGAAATTTCCTACGGTTTTTGGCTTCGAGTATAATTATTACTTAGGAGCTTTTGAGGAAACGCAAAAATCTCTTCGTAAGTACTTGTACTAGCTCATAAGTAAAACATTCGCTTCGTTGGTAATATTAGTATTAGCATTATTATCATCATCATCATCATCATCACCCTTCATCGATAGGATCCTCTTGTTCTGGCCTCATGACTCCTGCCATCCATTATTTCCAGTCTGGAAATTTCACGCTGGCCACGTTAGGAGAGTTGCGCACGGCTGCTCAGTAGTGGGGCTGCCACTTCTCTGCCTCTGAGCATGCAGTTATGTTGTTTGGAACATCCTCCCTAGATGTGTTGCCTTCACCATGGCTACTGAGTCACATCTACTCAGGGTAGGGCACTGTATACCCCGCAGTCGCAGTACTACAGCCAACTGAATCCACCTAGATTTCTGCCTGTAATATTCGAAAGTGAAGCCGGTTGAAGATTATTTCCCTTACGTCTTAAATTTATTGGTACTGGTCGCTACTGCTGCCCTCCACCAGGAATATTTTTCGACCTTCCGGTCTAGATCCGTACTGTTCTGCGAAAACAGGGTCACCTCTTGTAGGATGTTGCTCTTCACTACGCAGTACGGTCTTGGCTGGAGAGAATTATTATTCTCAAGACACGCTACGGTCTTGTTATTATTATTACGTACTAAACAACGACTCAATTTATGCTGGGGCTCTTATGGTCTCGTCGCGATGATCTCTCCACAGGTGCACGTGTGTCTCTTATAATCATGTCTCCTCGTTTTGTTCATCAGCCGGTTCCATTTTCATCTATTTTTCATGAAAGATCTGTACTTTTTGCCTCTCCGTCTTTGCCATGTGTACACAAATTTCTCGTCATGGTTACATTGCCTCTTTTGGTCTGTTCTACAATTGTCGCTACGTTTAGACTTTCCTTATTATCACTCTGGATGTTTTCCTCTGCACGTGTTCCAACTATCTTAACTCTGAGCTATTATTGCATTGCATTATGGATGCGGGGTGTCTTTGCACCCGTGGCTTGTTTGCAGCATCTGGAACGTGTCCAATGGCTGCCAGAAGTAAACTCAGTGCTGGTACAATGTCGACTGGTTACCTAAAACTGGAAAAGGAAACCGCCAACCAGTTAACTGTGAAGGCGGGGGAGTAGAACTTTATTTGTTTGGTGCACTGCCGCTGGTACCGATTCGAGCAACAGATGTTGCACGTTTCAAGTCCAGTCAGCAGGCGCCCTGAGGGCGTCGGTCGCTCCCCGCGAGGCGGAGAGCCTCCGTGCTAATGATTGATGACAGCGACAAGCAGCCGGCTCAGCGTGCTAGGAGGTAGGCAGGAAGGAGAGAAGGACAGTTTAGGTAAAATACTATGGTCTAGGACTGATGATTACAATTTGTTTTTGTTTAATTTAAAGAGGATGGCGTTATGGCGGGTCATCAAGAAGCGCCGAGGGCGCTTGACCCGAATGGGCGGTGGTGGTTCTGATGCACTGATGGTTCGTAGGTATGGGAAGGTGGAGGTCGAGGCTTTAGCAAAGAGAGTTAGAGCCAGCGACCGGACAAAGGAAGTCAAGGTAGGAACACGGAGACCCCTTCGAATCACGTCGTTCCTTACAAACCAAGGGGACCCCGTCAAGGATCGTAGGGTTCGGGACTGGAAAGCTTCCAGCCTACATCTGTTGGTGGTGGATAAAAGAGACCACCAGGCGGGTGCCGCATAGGTCAGTACAGACCTGAGAAAAAGCAGATAGATTGTAAATTTCGTGCGCATGGCCAGGCGGCTCCGACACGAGAGGAAAGGAGATAATTTGACTCGGACGCCGCGAGCCTTGGCAAGGGTTTCCGTCACGTGGCGTTGAAGCAAAGGCGACGATCTAGCCGAACGCCTAAATACTTCACCGATTCTTTGTAGGCGATGGGCCTCCCTTCTAGGGAGAGGGGCTGGCATCGGAAGATGGACTTACGGGTGAAGCAGATAGCCTCGGATTTCTCCGTGTTGATCGTCACCCGCCATTTCCGTAGCCAGTCCGGAAGCTGGTTCAACTGACGCTGCAGCTTTGTACTCGCAAATCGCGGGGACAGGGAGCTGCAGTGATACATAGCATCGTCAGCGAACAAAGACAACGTGACTCCGGGCAAGACAGGCAGGTCGTTCGTGAACACAAGGTACAGAACGGGGCCGAGGACAGATCCCTGAGGTACGCCGGCGGCGACGGGTCGAACTGTAGAACAGGACCCGTTGACGCTCACCCTGAAGGTTCGGTCGCTGAGATACGACTGGAGGAAAACACTATGGGAGATGGTAGAGGGGAATTGGCAAGTTTGAAGAGAAGACCTTCGTGCCAAACTTTATCGAAGGCCTTGCTCACGTCCAACAGTACGGCGGCCGTAGCCGCTCGCCTGTTGGTGGCGTCTGACAAGTGCGTAACAACGCGGACCAATTGAAGCGTGGTCGAGTGCTCTCTGCGAAACCCGAACTGTTCTCTGCGGATGAAACCATCTAGCAGCGGCGAGATGCGAGCCAGCAGGAGACGCTCGAACACCTTCGAGATGACTGGAAAGAGAGAGATTGGTCGATAGCTTTCAGGAAGCATGCGCGGCTTGCGAGGCTTCGGAATCATTACGATGTTGGCTGATTTCCACAGGCGGGGAAAGTACTGTAGCCGGAGATAGGAGTTAAACAGCTCAAGAACGAGGTCAACGCCTGAGGCCGGGAGATTTTGTAGAGCAGCGGCCCCGATCCGGTCAGGACCGGGGGCGCGACGGCGATTTAGTCGGCAGATAGATGAAACTAGTTCATCCCTGTCAAACGGGAGGGATGGGACATCGGGAGGGCGTGAAAAATGTCCAGATAGGAAGTCACGGACTTCTGCGGGCAGGGTCCGAGACGCCTTGGTGAACAGTAAATTGCACCTCCATGCAGTCGGCGAAGACCTCGGCCTTGCCTTCTGACGAAGATACAATCCCGTTCGGAGTTTCAAGTGGGTTGCGAGTTCTCTTCTCGCGGGTCAGTCTACTCGCCGCTCTCCAGACGGAGTCGACTTCAAGAGACTCAAAGTATGAGTCCCATCGATCAGAGTTTACGTCCCGCAGTAGCTGCTGGACGTAAAGAGACTGGGCCTGAAAGCGCCTTTTCACGCCGGGATCACGGGTTCTTTGTCATCTGCGGCGGAGATTGCGCCGTAGCCAGATGGCGTGGAGTATTTCCGCAGGTAAGGCCGATTTACGATGATTCACCTCGAGAGCATATGTGTGTCGATCCATGACACTTTGGACCAACTCCTGAAGGTGAGTGGCTCGGAGATCCAAATCGTCACAAGTGACGATCGGGTCCGCGGGGGTGATGGTAACCGCCGTGAGAGCTCATCATGGTAGGAGCGCCAGTTGACTCTCCTAACAATCTGAGCGGGAGGTCGGGGTGAGGCCGACAGCTCACGGGCAGTTATAAAAAGGGGATTGTGATCGGATGAGCGATCCGACACTGACGAGACCTGGATGTGATGGGTCACGTCCTTGGCTATGACAATGTCAAGGACGTCCGGTCGATGACCGGAAAAGGGGAAGTGAGTAGGGTCTTCTGGGCCGATGACTTGAAGTACCGGGTCGTCGGAGACGAACCGATACAGAGATTTTCCGTAGGCGTTGGCTACTCTGCTGTTCCAGGAGAGATGCTTGGCATTTAAGTCGCCGGCTACAATGGTTGGTAGGGGATGATCGAGGAGAGCGTCCCACTCCTCGGGCGGTGGAGGTAGCCGCAGGCCGGGCCGGAGATACGCCGCAACTACGCGCAACTCCGATCCGCCAGCGTCTATCGCCACCGCACAACCTTCAACAAGAGATGTATCTAAAGGGGGTAGTGGCCTGTGGGATATCCGCCTGTGGACTAAGGCGGTTGTCCCCCCCGAGGGGCGACAGCCAGGCCGCTGGGGACGATCCTGACGAAAACAGATGTAAGATGGCAGGTTGAAGGTATGGTAGCGAGCCAGATGAGTCTCGCAAAGGAGGACGACATCAGCGTCGTACTCCGTTACGAAAGTCATCAGTTCAGATCGTCGAGGAACGATCATGGGCATTCCACGCAACGATCCCAAGACTCCTAGCCATTCAAAGGAAGAAGAGGAAAGAGGGTAGACAGTGATTGAAACACCAGGGCGAGAACCGTGGTTGTATCTGGAGCAGACCTGATGTTATTTACCAAAGTTTCAGCCCAGGCAGTCAGGGGGTCCACCGGGGCCCGGGAAAATTCCAGAGATTCCGGAAGACGTACCTGGCTGGCCTCAGCCGGTGTCATAGATGGCGCAGGGCTCGGGGACGGACGTGAGGTCTGCTCAGTTGGGAGCTTAGGTTGATGGCAGGGGGCGGGCGGGGCCCGTTGAGGCTGTACAGGCAAGGCCTGTGGAACTTGTCGCTGACGGCGACGAGTGCGCTTCGTTTTGGTGCCCCGAGGAGCGGAAGGCGGGACAGATGTAGCGGCCACAGCCGCGTATGAAGGACCGGGCACTACGGCAGGCGCCGGGACAGAGGGGACTGCAGGCGGCGCCGAAACGACGACTGCAGGCGGAACTGGGGCCATGGGAGCAGCCGGAACTGCTGCCGGGGCCTGAGATGATGCTCCGGAGAGAGGTGGGAAGGCCTCTCTGCTGTTAGGGAGGGGACCTGCAACACGGCTTGCCTGCGCGCCAGGGCGAGCAGGAGTCCGCTGCAGCTTCATGGCTGATATAAAGTCCTTACATCCTCTATAACTAGCCGGATGGTCCCAGCCGCAGTTGCAGCAAATGGCCGTGAACCCCGTCTTGGGCTTATCACACCCACGATGAGGCTCAGTACATCGCACGCAACGCGGAGGGTGGTTACAGAACAAGCTGGAGTGACCAAACCTCTGGCAGTTAAAACACTGCGAGGGGCCTGGCCGCGGGTCGAAGGTTCTGACTTGCACCCGAAGGTGCAGGAAGTTTTGGAGGCCATAGACCTCCTCGAATTGGCCTACCTTGATTAATTTCACAAGGAAACTATTCACGGGACGGCGATCTTCCCCCTTGCCAGCATGCAGTACACTTACCGCCGTCGGCGAATAGCATAAAGCGACAAGCTCCTACCTGATGGTATCGGGGGCGGTCCAGGAAGGAAGTCCAGAAAGAACTACTTTAATTTCGCGCTCTGAAGGAAGCGCGAAAGTATGAAAGGAGATCTTCCGATCGGTGAGAAACTGTTGGACCGATCGGAAGTCCGGGACTGTAGTGGCAGCAATTCGAAGCGAGGCGCCTTGGCACCTGGCCTCAAGTTTGGCCGACGGAAGCAGATTCTGCAGGGAACGGAGAATTTCCCTATAATTGCGATTGTCGGGAATGACAAGCGGAGGAATTTTTGGTTTAGGCACATTGAGAGGTTGACTGAGTAGGATGGCTGGCGCTGTTACCAGGACTGGATACCCGATGCGTAGGAGCGGCCGGTGGCGGGCTGGCGACTAATTTTCGCTTGCGTTTGGCAGACTTGCCCTCCACAAGCGAAAATTCACCGTCCCCCGTCCCCACACTACACATCGACGCACAATCATCACTTTCACTATCACTTGCACTGATTGAATGGGAAGGTAGCGGGGTAGATCGAGGACAGTAACCGCAGGTTTCCATTAAGGTTACCAGCGGTGCCGGTAAAGGAACGGGCGTTGCGTTCGACGCCATGCCGGGATTAACCGAAATGAACGTCGAAGACGCAAAAAAGGGCTAGGAAAGAGTGACTTTCACCAGCACTGAATTACTAAACTGACAGACAAAGGACACGAACACCAGACGCGCACTGCACACGAATCACAAAAACACACGCTCACGACACAATACACTGTTAAATTGTAGCACAATGATGATGATGAACACTGATGATGATGTGGTGAAGAATTCACTTTGATAAATATACTAACAACGGTGAAATTCACAAGCAAAAATGCCATAAAAAGTACCGCAGCCTACCCGGGCAACAGCTCTAGGTAGACTCCCGAGCTATTATACGAGTATGTTTTATTATATTCTATCGTTCTTGTTACTCTGTTTCACTGTGCTACCACACACACGCGCGCACAAGACTGAAGCAGCGTATGTTACTACAGACCTTGTACTTACTACTGACTAACTGTATACTGTCGACTTTGTCTACTAATATTTCTTCCAACATAAATTTGTGGTATCTCCAGTACACAAAATTTTTAATTTTTGTCCATACACCAGTTTTTACAATGTCCAATTTTGTTTTGCGTATGTACATCGTGTAGATTGTCTTAGGTTGGTTTACACCAGTACTCTGATTTTTTGCCTTAATAACCTGTTGAATCTTCAAACATCCTGTGTCTTTCACCAGTCGCATCGTATCATCTACATAGGAATATAAGTATCAACAATGATATATCTTCCTACTACTCTGATCGATCTCGGTCAGATGCGACGAAACGGAGTTTTCCCTGTCCCTACCCGGTCAATTGCGCCCCGCACTTTCACTTGGTGGCAACTAGTAGTAACCTCCCTGTTCCGAACATAGGCAAGTTTTTAATTCTGTAACGTTTTCATTTGTGGAAATAGAATATTTTTGTTACGTTAGGTTAGGTTAGGTTGTGTTAGGTTAAGTTAGGTCAGGTCAGGTTAGGTTAGGTTAGGTGAGGTTGGGTTAAGCTAGGTTAGATTGGAAATGAATAGAATTGTAATGGTAATTTCTGTATTATTATAATAATGACATGAAAATATTAGTAACAATTGACACCACCTTACGACAGGGAAAAATTCATTCTAGGATAATACACAGAACGTTGATTGGTATATAGACAATATATAGACATTACTGGAAACTGTAGTAGTGTATTATCATTTCAGGCGTGAGTCTTTACCATTTCACACATCTTTGATAGATGTAATGTGTGTCTGTAGCTTAGAGGACGATACTTTAAATGGAAATTGCCCGGGTCGCAATCAATCGGGTTCAAATTTCTACCTCGGTCGCATATGACCGGGTTTTATACGGTTGGGTCGCAACTGACCGCGATCCCTACCTGTGACAACGTACAGCAATTTCATGTACCACTACTAAACAGTGTCGCAGGTAGAGTCATTCTCTTGTCTCACTGCTGTCATCATATCAGCTTTCTCTTTTAGGAATTATTTTGTTAAAATCTAGTTTGTAAACTATGCATAGCCATCCTTATCACTCCTTTCATCTTCTCTTATGCTTTCAATCTTATCGTCTTACCCTTTCAACCTTCAAAGTCACGGTATGTTGTAACAAAACGTTGATGTCTGTTTATAATTTGTAGACAGCACGCGTATTTCAATATCGTAAACACAATACCTTAGCGCAATTAACGGTTATAAACCAGATTTAAATACTTGTATGCACATATTTTAAGATTCCTACTTGTCAACATGAAGTTCTAATCATTTATATTATGTAGTTGCGTAGCCCACGTTTTATGAGAAGTGTTATACATATTTCTCAATACACGTTTCAATTAATCAAGTTCAATTTAATAAAGTTCAAGCACCGTTAATGAACTCAGGAAGTCTATTTTATGCTGTCACGAAGAGGTAAAAATTTCTTAGACTTCCTAGCCTAAGTTCTTAGCTTCAAATGAATTCATCATTATACTTATATATATTTCAATTTATTACTATTACAGTTGATTATAAGACATTTCATCTAATCAGCTTCTTATTGTTATAATAACTTTGGACAAAGTTACATTGATTAGACATATTGATAGATTAATTACATTGATATATTTAATTGAGTAGTGTAACATGTTTTAAATTTCTGTTACCTTAAACGCATTACGTATAGTATTAAGCTTAAAAGTACGGTATTATGCATTATGAGCTTGAAAGTAGATTTAGTTCTATTTAATTTATAATTTAAAATGAACTACACAAATAATCTATATATATAAAAGAGAAATACCACTGACTCACTGACTGATTCATCACGAAATCTCCGAAACTATAACACCTAGAAACTTGAAATTTGGCATGTAGGTTCCTTATGTGATGTAGGTATCCGCTAAGAAGGGATTTTTGGAAATTCGACCTTTAAAGGGGGAAAAAGGGGGGAAAGTTTGCCGACTGACTGACATAGAATCAACGTAGAGCAAAAACTACTGAATGGATATCAATGAAACTTTGAACATAGCTTCATCATAGGTCTTAGGTGCTCAATAAGAAATGGTTTTAAAAACTTTCACTCCTAAGGGGCAAACCCCCCCCCCCATTGTATGTATGTATCTATGTATGTATGTTCCACATCTCCTCCTAAACCACTGGACCGATTTCAACCAAACTTGGCACAAATATTTTACGCGACGGGAGAACCAACACAGGAGAGGTGCTTTTTCCGATGGGGTCCTTTAGGGGGTTCTTTGGGGTCTTCTACATCTCCTCCTAAACCACTGGACCGATTTCAACCAAACTTGGCACAAATATTTTACGCAACGGGAGAACCAACATTGGGTAGGTGTTTTTTTCGATGTGGTCCTTTGGGGGGTTCTTTGGGGTCTTCCACATCTCCTCCTAAACCACTGGACCGATTTCAACCAAACTTGGCACAAATATTTTACTCGACGGGAGAACCGACATAGGATAGGTGTTTTTTTCAATGGGGTCTTCCACATCTCCTCCTAAACCACTGTACCGATTTCAACCAAACTTGGCACAAATATTTTACGCAAAGGGAGAACCAACATAGGATAGGTGTTTTTTCGATGGGATCCTTTGGGGGTTCTTTGGGGTCTTCCACATCTCCTCCTATACCACTGGACCGATTTCAACCAAACTTGGCACAAATACTTTACGCAACGGGAGAACCAACATAGGATAGGTGTTTTCTTCGATGGGGTCCTTTGGGGTGTTCCACATCTCCTCTAAACCACTGGACCGATTTCAACCAAACTTGCACAAATATTTTACGCAACGGGAGAACCAACATAGGATAGGTGTTTTTTTCGATACGATCCTTCGGGGGGTCCTTTGGGGTCTTCCACATCTCCTCCTAAACCACTGGACTGATTTCAACCAAACTTGGCACAAATATTTTACGCAACGGGAGAACCAACATAGGACATTTGTTTTTTCGATAGGATCCTTTGGGGGTCCTTTGGGTCTTAAAAAACTATTAGATCTGGTTACTATGGCAACCCAATAGAATAGATTCTGGTTACCATAGCATCGGTGGAAGTCTCTCTCGAAGAAAATAGCGCGGGAGTCGTCCGACGGGCCTTCCCCGGAGTTCATCCACGGAACCCGGGGATTCTTAGGTCGGATCCCGCGAAAGACGGCGGGGCCAGAGTCCACGGTTCTTATAAATAAAGATATAGGTTATGATATCAAATGTGGTGTATGCATCTTAAGAAACTTCTTAATAGTGTGTGAATTCAGAGTTGTTTCAGTTTGAATTTAAAAGTGGATAAGTTAAGATCGAAGTAAGTTATAAGCGAGTATAAAAAACAAAGTTTTGATAGCGAATGTATTCAGATCATAGTGTTCAGACAATATAAATGCTTCAGTGTGAATTTAAAAATTGGTAAGCTGAAATCTATAGAGGTATTGTATTGTTAGAATAAGTTTAGGAGACACTAATTTAACAAATGCCTTATTTCAACATTAACACCATGAATTATAAAACGACAGTTAAATACGCAGCGCGTGCAAGTACTGTAGACATTTTATTGAAAACTAATTTAGCTGTTCGCCCTCTCCCAGAGTTAGAAATCGAGCAGGAGCATCACGCGCAACAGAATTCTTCTCCAGATATAAGAATACAGTTTATGACATGTTCTTAAACAGGTGCGCTACAGAGTATTCCTCCAGTGAGAATGCCAACGTAACAATATAAGGAAGATTATACAATATACAAGTAATATAACGTTAGAACAAGAATAGGTGCCTATGAGCCTATGAATAAATTATGAACCCGAGCAACGCTGGGTAAATCGGCTAGGTATAGTAGATATTTATATAAGCCAAATACCACTGACTGACTCACTGATCACGATATCTCTGAAACCACTGAATGGATATCAATGAAACTTTGAACATAGCTTCTCCACAGGTCTTAGGTGCTCACTAAGAAACGGTTTTAAAAACTTTCTCTCCTAAGGTCCAAAAAACCAAATACTGGAATTTATCGCGGGAATTGCATACTTTGTAAATGAAGTGGTTGACATCTCAGTTTACTGGAAACCCCGAATACATTTAGTCCTGAGTTTTTAATCATTGTTTTAAATTGAAAAAAAAATCGTTGTTTGCAGGTTCTTATAGTCGAGAAAATTTCGAAGTTCAATTAATTAATAAATGTATGTCCTTTTTTTCTCGGAAACGGCTCTAACGATTTTCTCGAAATAAATAATAAATAGCTGTTGCTATGAATGTAAATAAACAAACTAAGAGTTGAAACTCCGTAGCGAAGCACGGGTATTTTGCTAGTATTTTAATAAACAAAGGTTTTCAAATACAGTTATGTCTATTACATATTAATAACACTATTAATAATACATATCATTACCTTCAATGCAATAACAATTTCCTACTATAATTGTTTCTATTCCTTAAAATAAATTTTAACAGTATACAAGGTTTGTACAATTTTATAAACGTGTTGAGTAAAATCTCTACTTATTTTAAAATTGTTGTAAACTTAAATGTTTATAAAGTTTTAACTAATGTATTTGCAGTCATTTGCGTCTGATAAAGTCGCTTTAATTTCACGCACTTTGTTTATCTTATTTTCAGTTTTACGCAAATCTGACCCTATGTTCAACGCTCTCGAGTCAGACCTGAGATTATACGTTTTGGCTTCGTCCGCTAATCAATATCTTGTCACTTACATATGCAGTACTAATGTAAAAGCTAGTAAGTATACGACACGTGTATATAAAATTGTATTTTTTCTAGGAGCTGTATATCTACAAATTTGTTTAGCAATAAATGGAATAACTATTTTGAGTATTATGAAAACTTTATTTAAAACTTTTAATATGTTTGTTGAGTCATTTTGTTACTCATACTTAGCGTATCAGTTAGAAATAAAAGAACGCTACAATTTTTTGGTTGAGTTGTTAGGAAAATATCTGTAAAACAACAGAAACAGACAGAATTAATCACAGGAATTTAATGATTTTTTAGAACTCTATTGTCAGTCCAACTGATTGGTTTTTTTATAGTCCTGCAATTGCATTTTTCAGTGTAAACAGTTCTAGAGTTACAATGCATATTTCATTAATATTATTTTTTGTTGGAACTGTCGTCGAATATATGTTATAACTTCTGATTAAAGAAAATCTCTTTACGGTAAAATATCCAGTGATTACGGTACGCAAAAATATTTTACAATTTATCACTTACTATTTTAACATAATTAGGATTACATTATATCAGCTCACCAGAAGGTGATACTGTGCCTCTAGTGTCCCGTTGCTCTCGCGGGTCAGTTGCCAAGCCGAATCGTGTGGCAACAGAGAAACATTGGATAGACTGCGTATATGCCAAATACCAAGCGCAACTAAAAATATTTTGAATGAAATATGGATAGCTAAGAATAAGAATGGCACAAGGAAGGAAAGACAAATGTAAGAAGAAACTTCTTAAAATAGATATGTAAGGACAGGTCTGAAAACAAATAAAATAAAGGCCATCTGTAAAGACCGGAGGAGCACTGCCTACACAGACTTCAGGCCCCGAAAGCAGATTGTAACCCTTCAGCCTCTTCCTATCAGATCCAGGCATCGTGACGCCTAACGCTACACTTACTCTTTGTGGCGGTAATAAGCTAAAATGGAGCAGAAAAACTGTTTATATTCTAATGCCAGTATAACGGTATTTGTTTTTACATCCAATTCCGGTAGGCCATGACCACGATTGTCGGAGCAGAAGAGTAGTCGTTCCACACTGCTTTATAAATGTATCCGCATAGATTAATCGTATTCTGAACAACAGTTCACATTTATTTTGAATTTTTAGTTGCCTAATAATTTTGTCTTCAATCAATAAATTATTTTACATTATGTTTGTGTCTGTTCCTGTTAAAGATTTCTACCTTAGTGTGTTTTGATTCCTTATTTACTTATAATTTGTTATAGTACGTAGTTGACCTGGTTCCTTCATATGAAATACTTGAGTTATTTGTATAACAACAAAATCGTATTGTACGTAAAATTTTTTTACAGTAATTCACACAATTTGATTTGAAAAATTTTTAATGCATGTAGTAAAACAAGTTTAGAAAAAATACACACTTGTGTCACAGTAGTTTTCTTATGTATTGCGCTTATTTCTTTTTTTCGTAATAACCCTAGTTTTGTGTTAGTTTCATTGTAATCAACTGCTCCTCCTGTGTAAAAGAAATCGGTCCCTTTTTCAGCGCTTCAAACATTGTTTAACGTAACATTCTTCTATCAAGATTAGCACCGCGTGGTAGGCTTTTTATCTTGTATTAGTGATATTATCTCATAAGTTTCTCTGAAAACCTTAAAAAGTCATAAAAAGGGCATGTTTGAAATCACATCTCAAAGAGATGATTCAAGGAGGTATGCATATTGTTCTGCTCAGCTTTCCTACTGTTTTGAGTACTGGTACTGGTAACTATATGTCTCCTATAGAATCTCGTTATTGTTTCTAATGGCTACTGATATCGTTATTTGCTTTGTGTTGTCAAGTCTTTGCCCGAGAGGGAGGGTTCGAACTAGAGAAAGTCATAAGTTTGAAGAGTTCTTGGGTGATTTCATGCAGGGCGTGAAACGTACGTATCTTGGAGATGAGGCGCAAGAGGAAACAGCAGAAAAATTTATAGGCATTGCACAAATGCAGTGCACAGAGAAGGGCATTAAAAATGCTTCAATAAATCTAAAAAATATATATATTTATTTTTCTTCATTTACCAATGTACAGATTATAAGTTAAATGTAGTACTACGTTATTGACAACAAAGGATTAGTTTCTATGGAAACTCACCGGTTCCCATTTTCGATCACGCACCAGCGATCGGCCGCAAATGTGCGACACGTCCTTATAAACATTTTCAATGTTAAAATATGCGGTTATCAAACTGTATGTCGGAGTAAATTTAGAGTTAAATAAGTACATATAATATTTAAAAACATTTTATGTCTTTGCAGATCCCAATGTGGACGCTGTATTTCTGTGGACCAAAGAAATCAGTCCTCGGGCGACTCTTATTCAGGAAGCCAGAGCAAACATTTCTTCAATGTTGTACCCAAAGAAGAAACACCTTTTTTCATTCTTTCATGAAAATGAAGAGCAAAAGCAACTCACAATGAAGGCAATTTCTCAAACAGGCTATCAGTGTAATAAGCGAAGTGTTCGTGATTTTGCAGAAGAATTCAAAAGAGAGAGAGGAGGTAGGAAAATAAAATAAAAGACCGAACAATTGAATGTGTTAGAATAATTATGCTGTTTTGGCTAATATTTAACATTTCTAATAAAGTATTTCTGCAAACTAGAATGTTTGTGATATTATGTTAATTTACCTTATGGCAAATTTTAATAATTTATCCAAACCCAGGTAACTGTATTGGCCCGTCAGACTGAGATACTATATTGTTCAGTACTTGGCTATAAAGGTTCAGTAAGAATTATCTTTCTTTCAAAAATTCAAAGATGTCTTTCATTTACTTTGATAATGGTCCATTTGCGCAGAATGGTAATGGTCCATGTTTCTGCGTCATATGACAAGACTGGACTTATTTAAGTTTTATATAGGGTGCATTTTTTGCTTTTGATATTAATCAACTTATGATTTTCTTCTTAAATGTCTATTTGCTGCTGAGATTTGCTGTTGGATGTCATTTGTTTTATCATTATTTGTAGCTACAGTTGAATCCAGACATCCAAAATAATTGACTTTTCAAAGTGTAGGGATTAGTAAAAGTCTCAGGTCTATTATAATTTTGTCAGTAGTCGCATACTTAGTCTTATTCGCATTTATAATTAAACCCCTTTTGTTTGAACTACGCTCCACGAGAGGAATGTCTCAGTCACAGAGCAATGCATAAAATTGAGCAAATATATCATATGGTAATATGATATCTTCAGTAAAATAATTACATAAACTAAATGATCTTATTTAATCTACGCGCATTGTAACAGCGTAACAACAGTTTGAGGTTACAGTTTTTATTATTAGAAACCAGCGTATTTATAGTAACAAACTTATGAATATAATCCCTCAAACTTATTAATAATATAGTCCCCAAAAGTACTGGAGAGGACTTTCTGTCACTATTCATTTACAGTTTGTCCTAACAAATAAGACTAATTTAAGTAGTTACCATATACTTTTCTTAACCGATTCTGTAGAATCTATCTCTAGCCGCTTAAGATAACATGGAAAGATAATGATTATTTTTATTAATATTGTCACGACGGTCTACTTGATCATCATAGGTACAGTGGAAAACAAATTACAAGACACCAATTAAGTCACTAATCACCAGCTTTAATTTACACAGTTAAACACTTTGTAATTAACAACACTGTCTCTTACAACAAATCAAATAAAAATTGTTTACACGCAATAAACAATGTCTACTAATGTTAAACACAATTGTATTACAATATACCGTCCGATTATAAAACACAATACTTAACTAATAACCACTTGAACGCACACAGTAATATCGCCAGATAATCACTTGTAATCGCCCGACAATAAACTCGGACCGCACTGTAAATATATTGCCACTATACCGAAAACTAAGGCCGCTGCCGCCATGTATTTATACCTCCGCTCACAGACCAGAACGTTCCAAACTACGTTTTAGCGCCAGTGTGAACACGTAATTAATTGCGGCCTTGACACAGTCCGCGCGGCTGGTGGCTCCGAGAAAACTCACGAATGCGTCTAGAGTCACGTATGCCACACACATTCGAGCGAGATCTTTCTGGAACATTTGACAAACACGTAGATTATTTTGTGATGTCGTAACACTGTCCCCTCCTTGAGCCTGTTCGTCCCGAACTGGCAAACCGTCTCTGAAGTAGTACTTAGCCAGGCGATCTAGGTGGACGACCTTGAACTTTCGCTGTCCTTCCTGTTGAATCCGATAAACAACATCGTTGCTTCTTTTTTTCACAGTGTAGGGTCCTTCCCAGTTAGACTGAAACTTAGGTGAGCGACCACGACGGCGGTTTGGGTTGAACAACCAGACCTGATCTCTTTCTTGGATACCCACATTATTGCTACGAATGTCATACTGAATTTTCATTTTATCACTGGCAATCTTCAGCCGTCCTCTTAACAAGCGATTCATTTCTCGCAGTTGGTTTTCTAATTGCGAGGAATAGTTCTGCGGCTCTTGGGACTGAGTCTCAGGTGATCCAAACATCAAGTCCGCAGGAAGACGAATCACCCGCCCAAACACCAATTTTGCTGGAGTCAGACCTGTTGTATCGTGTACTGATGATCTATACGCCATGAGGAATAGTGGTATCCGTTGGTCCCAGTCTGTTTGGTTCTCGTCAACAACCTTCGAAAGATGCTGCTCAAGTGTCCTATTGAATCTCTCAACCATCCCATCCGACTGAGGATGCAGAGGCGTTGTCCTGGTCTTTCGAATTCCGAGTAGAAGGCATAATTCTTTAAACACTCCTGATTCAAAATTTCTCCTTTGATCAGTATGGATTTCCATACGGGCTCCATAACGGCAAGAGAAGTTGTGAACTAACTGCTTTGCCACAGTGGTAACCTCCTGATTCGGAACTGCGTAGGCATCCACCCACTTAGTAAAGTAGTCACCTACAACCATGATGTACCGGTTTCCATTGTCAGTAACTGGGAATGGTCCAGCAATGTCTATGGCAATTCTCTCAAAAGGTAGTCCAACGTTTCTAAGGTGAGAGATTTCCATTGTGTCCAATAGTCCTTTAGCGCTTCGGAACCATGGCAGATATCTTGCCAATCCGTGCTGCAACCTTCCTCTTTTGCTCTCAAGATCGGTCCAATGTCTTCATCAGTCATCTGTTCTTGTCGACAGTCTTGTGTTGTCCAGCCATCTGCCAGGAAATCTACAGTGATGGCTTGAACATGTTCGCTTGAGTTTTGTTCTTCCTTTCTGTGGCAATGTCGGCAGTTTTCCGGGCACGGTTTTCGTGATAAGCCATCGGCATTACCATGCAGGCGCCCCCGTCGATGTTGTTAATTGAAGTTGTACTCTTGCAGACGTTCAAGCCACCTTGCCAACTGTACTTACGGATTTTTAAATCTCAAGAGCCATGCAAGCGCGGCATGGTCGGTACTTAGTGAAAACTCTCTCCCGTAGAGGTATTTATGGAAGTGCTCCAAAGCTCTGACAATTGCCAACAAATCTATCCTTGTGACACAATAATTTCTGTCTGGTTTATAAAGCGTCTTGCTGTAATACGCTATTCCTCGTTCTTCACCGTTCTGCACTTGAGACAAAACTGCTCCCAGAGCAGTAATGCTTGCGTCTGTGTCCACAATGTACTTCCCTTCGGAAGCTGGGAAAGTGAGAATTGGCTGCGAACATAATGCAATTTTCAAAGTCGTAAATGCTTGATCACACTCCCTCGACCACAGGAAGTTTCTTTTACTTTCCGTTAGCTCATGTAGTGGTTTAGCAATTGTAGCGAAGCCTTTCACAAAACGTCTTTAATATGAGCATAACCCCAGGAAACTCTGAACTTCGTGTTCACTCTTCGGCACTCGCCAGTCTCTTAAGGTGTCTACTTTATTAGGATCCATGCTAACACCTGCTGCCGAAACCAGATGGCCCAGATACTGTACTTCGTTCTAGAATAGAGAACACTTCTTCGAGCTCAGCTTCAGTTGGGCACCGTGAATTCTAGGTAGGACCTCCTTAAGTTTTTCCAAATGGTCTTTAAAAGTCTTCCCGATGACTATAAAATCGTCTAAATAAACAAGGCAAGCTTTCCATGTCAGGCCTCGGAGGACCAGGACCATGAATCTTTCAAATATTGCCGGTGCATTACAGAGTCCAAATGGCATGACGTTAAATTGGAATAAGCCACTTGGGGTCGACAAAGCGGTCTTTTCCTTGTCGTCTTGATGAAGACCCACTTGCCAATATCCACTCTTCAGGTCCAATGTGGAAAACCACTGTGCTCCGGACAACGTGTCGAGTGTATCGTCAACGAGAGGTAATGGATAGCAGTCTTTATTTGTAACATCATTTAACCTCCGGTAGTCTACGCAGGAACGCAATCCACCATCCTTCTTCGCCACAAACACTATAGGAGAAGACCAAGCACTTGACGAATGTTTGACTTATTTTCTGAGTCTTTTTCTGTCTTTATCATTGGTACAGTCTTTTCAGAAATTTGTTTTGGTTGTATTTTCATGAACTGTTCAACTTCATTTTTAATTTGCTCTTTTATATTCGCCATACAGTTTTCTACTGGAGTCAGATATTCTGGTAATCTGATTATTAAGCTCACCTCGTAATTCACCTACGTCACCACGTAGGAGACCTAATTCTGCTGTAGTATGTTCTTACATCTGCTTTTGCTCTTGAATTAACGTTTTGATGTCATCTGCTTCCTGCTTACGTTTTTCATCCTGTCGTTTCTCTGCTTCTTCCGCCTCCTGTCGGTGTCTTTTCTCTGCTACCTCTCTTTTTTGTTTTCTTCTCCTTTTGTTTCTTTCTGTGTCTGCCGTAGCAGCGCTTCGAAAGCTTTCGTCATCTGACTGGCATCCATTGTTTACCGATTGGTTAAGAATTACCTCGTCTTGTACAAAGTGTCCACTGTTTCTACTGTTAACCGTTCTACCCCACTTCTGACACCACTGTCACGACGGTCTACTTGATAGTCGTAGTACAGTGGCAAACAAATTACAAGACACCAATTAACTCATAATCACCAGCTTTAATTTGTACAGTTAAACAGTTCGTAATTAACAACAGTGTCTCTTACAAAAAATCAAATACAAATTGTTTACACGCAATAAACAATGTCTATTAATATTAAATACAATTGTATTACAATATACCGTCCGATTATAAAACACAACACTTAACTAATAACCACTTGAACGCACACAGTAATATCGCCAGATAATCACTTGTAATCGCCCGACAATAAACTCGGACCGCACTGTAAATATATCGCCACTATACTGAAAACTAAGGCCGCTGCCGCCATGTACGTATTTATACCTCCGCTCACAGACCAGAACGTTCCAAACTACGTCTTAGCGCCAGTGTGAACTGCGTAATTAATTGCGGCCTTGACACAGTCCGCGCGGCTGGTGGCTTCGAGAAAACTCTCGCGAATGCGTCTAGAGTCACGTATGCCACAAACATTAGATAGAGCGAGATTCTTCTGGCACTATCGACAAACACGTAGATTATTCTGTGATGTCGTAACAATATCTTCCTCTTTTAAAAAAAGGATACGTCAAAATCTATGCAATTGAAGCTGACAACAAGGTGACGGGAAGAACGCGTGAAAGTCTAAAGATAGTAATGTCCCGTACATGTTTTTTCACTCTACAGTTTTTTTGCCCCACATCTGTAAATCAAGTTTCCATTTTGCCTGTATTAGTATACATTAATATACATTCCTCCTCACTTCACAGAGTCAATTGATTTTTTCATATGCTTCCAGGCTTCAGCACAGTTTTTAATGCCTCTCTTTAGTATATAATTTTTTAATAAATCTGTACTTGTCAAATCCATCTTGCTATTCAATTTACCGCTTAAAATTTGATGTAACAAAACGCACTGCCACTGGATTGTACACTGTAGTTTGAATGCTCTACGCTTCAAGATAACACGATATTAACAGAACACTGTACGCCGACTAAATGAAATGGCCTTTAAGAAACTAGACGGGACCACGTTGGTTTTGCATTTCCTTAAATATGTTTGAATAGACGACTTGCGTAGGTGCAACAAAAGTATACAATAGGCGACCATTTCGAAGGTTGTTAACGCAGTAGGCAGGTAGTCTGATACGATAGCCCCGTCAGGTTTCCATAACCCCTTACGTTTTTCAAGCATAAAGGCTTAAGTGCCTGTTACAAAATAGTATATTCTAGATATTAGTCCTTATAGTACAATCGTCCTTACCTACCTTTTTTTTTTTTTTGATTCTTACATTTCAACAATAACAGTCACCTTACCTCCTCGTTTATCAGATAAAATATGTAGTGTCTTTCTCATAAGCTTTACAGTGACACATTTTTGTACTCTAATAGTTCATATCTAAAATTAATTCTAAAATTCATATCTCTTTTATACCCCGTGTTAAGAAACTTCACTATAAAGAATTTCTTAGCCTTTACTCCCTGGTACAAACCCGAAATCGTTAGATCCGTTTACGTTTAACAAATATCCCAATTTAAAAAAATGTCCTGTGTTCCTACAAAATATTAAAATAATAAATTCACAATCATCACATGAGGAATTAAATATATTGTTAAATGATTCATATTATTTTAATAGTTAATAATAATCTTATTACAAAAAGGCATAGGCCTACATTACAACATCTTAAAACACTAAAATATAACATCTCATCTGATGAGAATATTTCAAAACTAAAGGTGAAGTAAAGACATTTTTATGATAATCTAAAATTTGTTTACGGAACTTCGTCCTAGAAGCCATAAATTGTTTTAGGTTTTTCATGGAATCTCTGGTAAATAATTCACCTTCCCGCCAAAAAACCCAATGTAAATTTTATAAAAGGATAGGTATATCTTGACTAAGGTATGTTTATGAAATATTACATATGTTACTTGTGCCCGTCGGTAAAATGATTTTTGCGAGTAAGGAGTTCTCACTGTGAGGCAAGTATTCAAGCATAGCAAAACATGTTGATTGTTTCTGTGACAGCGTTTAAAAGTGCTAAGAACACAGAAATGTAGTTATCACATGGTATAAAAAGGTAAGTCGTAGAAAATAACTTTCAATTATTTGAAAGTTTATTATGGTCTATTTTTGCAATGGACATGCGATGTAAAGTGCAATGTGAGCTTTAACCAAACTAATTATATTAACCAAGTTCCAGAATTTTGAATTCAAAAGAGCTTATTTACATTTGTTTCTACTTAGCACATAATTTCCTGTAAGATAAATTTTAGTTACTTTAATTAAGATTGTTAGTTTTATTATCTAAACATTACATGTATTTATTAAGTTGTAGAATGTTTGCAAATTCATAAAACTTGCTCGGAGCTACTTGCTAATCCGTTGCCTACACTGGATTTATATTTTTCTTTTTGGAACGTTGCTTCATCTTCAATAAACCTGTTAAAGATAGCGTAGTTGAATGGATTTACATTTCAAATTTATCGCTCTAGCTTCGTGACATTACGACACTATACGATATAGATAAAAATAGTAGGTATTTTAAAAACGTTACTATGAAGTTACAGGAAAGAAATAATTTCTAATACGTTTGGAAATTTGCAGAAATATGGGATTATATTCATAAATATCAATTATCTTGAGACGCTGAGTAGAGAGTGAATATAACATTGCATTATAGGCCTACCGAGATTGGTGCGTACATTTAACTTTGTAAATCAGATATTAATTTTGTACGTACTAGTGTGTTGTTAAGTAGTTTATTGAATCAGCTACACGTTTGCGTAGAACGTTGTTTAGTACAGATCATTCCAAAATTGAAATTTAAGAATCGCACTATAAATCTGTTTACAGTTAAAATACGTATTTATAATATATCATAACAATATTTTATAAAAAAGTAAAACCCAAAGGAATTTTTAAAAGTTGCTTAAGTAATTACAAACTATTTTAGAAAGTGTATCAAAAACAACAAATTTTGTTGACCTTCTCAGTATCTAACAGACAGAAGGAAACCGGCATTATGAACACGTAATTGAAGACGAAACCTACGAAAATTGTGTAATGCGACTGTAAATTGTGTGTTAGCGTTTCAAACTTCCATTATTACTGGTTAATCTGAGGGTTAACACCCCCCCACACACACACACACACATCTTGGTAATGTCATCTTGTTTCCCGGTTGGTTCTGCAGGTTTTAATGCAGACGATGGAAATGTTTTGACTTTAGGAAAATGGCCATGTTTCTTTTCTGATCACAACTTTAACCCTTAAGGAGTACTGATGCGCTGTTTTAGTAGCGCACTATTTTATAGCGCACGCATATCAGCGTCACCTATCATTTTCAGGCTAAGGATTACGCACTACTGATGGTGCTTGGTCGTGCTTTTGTTTGCATGAGCATGTAATTGCAAGTCAAGATACAACTACCCAAAGCCTTAACTACTCTGAATAGGTAGACTGTTCGTGAGGTGGGGGTTCGGCCGGACACTCGTGGTTCCATCACGGGTAAAGCCGGAGCTAATTAACATAGAATATTCAACTGTTCAAATATTTCTAGGTAATCGCTTCACCTTTTCCTGTTCCGCTGTACGTCTCCGGTGACGGTTTTCACAGTTATCAAAATAAAAAGTTTGAGGAAAAAATTCAATATAAAGCACATAGACTGCAACTCAAGGCATATAATAAGAACTAGTTTAACAACAGCGGTCATTTAGACCGGTTATAAACCATAAAAACATCAATTAATAGTAGGCCTAGCAGCTGGCGTCTTTGTTGAATACAGTTATCACAACTTCTCATTTACTTTTATCCATATAAGTGTGTCATAAAATGTGCACCTAAGGATTCTCCGTCAGAGGGATACAGCTGTAATTAAGACAGACTCATTAAATCACTATATTCATAGTATAATGTCATGTACGTGCAAACCTGATTTAATAAATTTAAGCATTATTATTTAGTAATTCTGTGCGTAGTCACTCTGTTCAGGGAGTCATCAAAATTGATAAACTTTGTTATGCTGTTTTATTATTTTTTTCAGATTGTACGCTAATATAGTAGTTTTCTTAAATATACAAAAAATATTTCGTAAATATAAGCCTACAAACAAGTCTGTTACACAGCAGTTGCGTATACTTTTGAAATACGAAATACAAGGTTGGTTACACGGACTGTTCAAAGATGCCGCTAAATAGCATCTGTTTATTTACTAGTTACTATGGTAATTAATTCTAGTCTCCATGGTTTTGTTGACATCTTTATACACGTCACACATCGACTGTAAATAAACCGCATAATTAAAAGGGCCAAAGTCGTGCAAACAAGACAAAATATCAAATTCTAAGTACACAGTGATTTCGCCTTGAAGCAAAGGTTACTTGTGGAAAATGTGGTCGGAATCGATGTAATTGTGTGGATTTGTACTCAATACAAAGAAACAAATCCTCAGACTTTGAATTATATATATATATATATATATATATATATATATTGCAACGAATCACAGGATCATGATAGGCGGGGCAAGTTCATATATTACACAGACAATGGACATTCATATTATATTGGTAGATGGTTAAGTTTGGTTGTTATCAATTGTATTTAGTAAGGTTAAGGGTTTAGTTTAAAAAAACTGTACATTATTATTTATGGTTATTCATGTACTGTGTTAGTGGAAATGTGCGCGCGTGCGCGAGTGGGAAACGTTTCCCGGGCGGTGCGTGAAGTATTATCGTTGTTTTGACATTAGCTGAACTGAGACATGTGTATCGCTACAATCCCTATACCTGTCGGATTATTGTTTACGTTCATGTATATTATTAGTATGTAGGCAGTCATGCATGAGATACGAGTAGTCTGATTACCGCTATGCATGCTGTTACAAAGTAAATGCACTCTACTGCATGAAAAGTGCATGGTCACCTTTACTAACCATGTGACTTCCATCCACCAATAGAATGCTGACTGGTGGTTGGAAATTTTCTTAAGCCTGTCGTTACACAGGCAGTTCTTCTACGCCATCTACCGCGAACGGGACGTGCACTCCTTGTCCAAGAATTCTACCGCTTGCAAGGTGTTGTAAAGACTATTCGTCGTTAGTGAAACGGGAAGACTCAGAACTGTGTGTGTAGTACATTTGCACACATCAGTGTTTTAACGCATTGTGCGTAAAATTACAAGCAGTTCTTCACTGCTGCTACCGTGAACGGTACATACAATTCCTTGTACAAGATTATACCGCTTGCAAGGATTTGTTAAGACTTTTCGGGGATAGTAACGCATGTGACGCATAACAATTGATTTTATATCTTTACACACGATATTAATATTGTAGTATTACGTGTGTAAGAAGTGTGTAACTGTATCACTGTGCGAGATTTTCCGCAGTGACAGTATCATTAATTGTTACGCAATAGTTCCATCAAGACGTTTCCGTGCTAGTGCAAGATTTCCTCATAGGGTGGTCTGCTGATCGCGGTAGACCTTGGTATTCGCGAGAACACTTGAAGAAGCCGGAGAGGTATAAGCTCAATATACCGTTATTGATTAAACTCACTGTCACCTGAGATATTACTTGGTCTTAAACTCTATATAAGTTTTGCGAGTAATAAAATCCGTAGTACCGTTGTGTGTGCGAAGTGTCGGATTCATCGTGGGTATTGCAGGACATCAACCCAGCTGTTGCAGGACATCAGCCCAGCTGTTACAGGACATCAGCCCAGCTGATATAGGACATCAGCCCAGCTGTTATAGGACATCAGCCCAGCTGTTATAGGACACCAGCCCAGCTGTTATAGGACACCAGCCCAGCTGTTATAGGACCAGCCCAGCTGTTACAGGACGCCAGCCCAGCTGTAAACGTTTCTGGTGAAACGTCTGTCATTTGTAAGCCACACCTGACGAACCATCTATACCGCAAAGACCGGCCCTTCTCTTCAACAACATCATCGTGGGAGTCTTCTTATGTAACGTATCACGTCTTGCGTATGAACATTATTTAACATTTTAAAAGAAAGACTCTATATCAAACATTACATTCTGTACATTTCAAATATACCATATAAACTATAACTTGTGTTTGTACAATAAATAATCTTAAACCCTCCAATATAGACTTGTAATTTGAAATACACATACTATCATATCCTATGCGCCAATAGTTTAGTAATTTGTGTTGTCGCATAGAGATATTTTGGCGCTTAGCAACGTAGGGCTCGTAAAATAGCGGAAATTTTACGCTATTATATATTTGTCTATGAATATAAAATTTGTTGGAAAAATCCGACGTATATGTATAATTAACGTAATAATTGTATGTGTATTGTTCATGTGAAAATCTGAGGATATAATTTTTCAAGTGTGCATATTCTCTTGTATATCATATATGAACAGATTTTATCAGTATATTGGAGGTAGATTATTAGTTGTTGTATGTTAGATAAGGTATTTACATGTTGATATTTTGAACTGCTTTTTCTGTGTCCATATAAACTGGTTACCATATGTTCTAATCTTGTTGTGATAATAATAACTTGCTTTGCGTATAAATCAATAAATTTAAATTTACTAAATTTTAATTTAAATTTTAATCATTATGGCGGAGTCAAAAGGGGTAAAGAGTGCTTTAGCGGCCATATTAGCTAATATGAAAACTATGGAAGAAAAGATGGAAGTGAATATACAGAAGCTTTCAGCAGAAGCCGGGAAACAAAACAAATCACTCCATGAGGAGAACAAGAAATTATACGCGGCCGTGCAGGAGCAATCTAAACAAAGCAAACAAATGATAGAAGCGGCAGAAAAGCGTATTAGCGAGACCGTGGAAACTATGAAAGCTGATATAGAGGCGAGTTTGGAGGTTAATAAGTCACGGCTTAATGAATATGGTGCGAAACTCGCTGGAGTGGAGGAGCAGGTAATACAACACAGATCCACGGTGAGTGAATTAATGGCTGAGCAAGACGTGCGGATTCAAGAGCTGCAACAGCAAGTGTCACGATTGCAAAGTACCTCCTTGTCACCACTAAACTGTACTACGTATGTATATAAGACTTTGGATGACGTTAATTCACAGCAAAGATTTTATGGACGGGAGAATGAAAACCCCATGGATTTCATTCAAATTTGCCAGCGGGATCTGGAGCAAATTGGTGATACCTTAAGTGAAGCTGATAGAATTAATTTCATAGTGCGGCGACTTAAGGGTACTGCTGCGGAGTGGTTTAGTATCGTCCAGGATAAAATCAACACGTTGGAAGACCTGGTAAGACATTTCAGAGCTAGATACTGGAATGAGGAGATCCAGCGGAAGATACGTACGCAGCTGGAGTTTGGAAAATATTCCAATACCAGAGGTCCTAAAGATGCATATGTGATGCAGTTGATATCCAGAGCTAGATATCTTGAGCCTAGTTTACCGAACCTGACATGGTAAGTAAACTTGCGCACCACTTTGGACGCGGGATACAGGTGGCCGTCCTTACGCAAGGAGTTCAGTCGTGGGACGAGCTACTCACATTACTTGCAAAATGGGAAGGTATCGACAACCCGAATATCAATGGTAACAGTAATGAAACACTGCATAAAAGTTTTCAATATCAAAATCAAACTAAGCAAACACAGTCGCAACAACAACAACGACCTAAGATGTCTAATAGAAATACCAATCAAAAATTTAATGCCAATAAAGTAGCAGTAGTAGCGGAAGAGGATTCCGATATAGAACAGTCAAAAAACGTGTAAGGCTGCACGGCGTGAGTCCGTGCAACAAAATAACTAGTACACGTAAAGGTAGGAATGAAGTTTCAAAAGCCCGGTGTAACTATAAAAAGCAGTTCAATAAATCAAATGTGAAAGATGTTAATTATAAGAGAAAATTTGTGGTGTCCGGCCTATATCCTGCCGTAATTAGAGATAGTTTAATTTGCAATAACCATAGTAAGGAAAATGAGAAAGGTATTAGTGTTGAAAATGACACTGACCTCATTGTCAACGCGAAAATTAACGGATGTGTCGGCGAAGTTTTATTTGACAGCGGGGCAGAAATCTCGTTAATGGATGAGCGATTCCTAGAGAAGCACAGGAAACATTTTAAAAAAATCCCGATTCTGCCAGCAGCTCACAAAATCATAAAATCAGCGACGGGTAAATCTCAGAGGGTTGACCGTCAAGCTATGATAACAGTATCCATTCAGGGAATGGAAATAGAAGTCTCTGTGCTTATTGTCAAGAAAGTCGTGTATAATGTTATTTTGGGAGTGGACACATTAAATAAACTGCACGCGAACATTGATTTTCCAAATAAAATACTAAAATGTACTATAAATAATAGTAAACACGATATCAGGTTAGGACGCAGGAGGGGTAAGACGGGGTCTGATTGTGAACCTATTACTATAACTCGCCCAGCGGTTCAACTTGCCGATAAGATAACACATAATATGCGGACTCACAGCAGGCAGATAACGAGCAAGGAGCAAGATAAGCTGCAAAGTATGCTTGATAAATTCGAATCTGTGTTTTCAAAAAATCCTACCGTCACGAATGTTTATGAACACAGTATTCAGGTCACTGATGAAAATAAATTTGTACGGAAGACGTACCCCATCCCCCTTCACTATCAACAACAGGTTGATGCCGAAGTTAAGAGTATGCTTCAGAATGGTGTGATTGAACGAACTGATAGCAATTTTTTAAATCCTATGGTTGTTGTTAAAAAGAAAAATAACGACATTCGATTATGTCTCGACATGAGAAATCTAAATTCTATTACAAAAAAATGCTACGACTGTGCTCCGAATGCGGAGAACCTATTCATAAAATGTCAAGGTGTTAAATACATGTCTCGCCTTGATCTTAAAAGTGGATTCTGGCAGATTCCCCTTGCCAAAGAGTCGAGAAGATACACAGCATTTCTATATCGAAATAAATGCTATCAGTTTAGAGTAGTTCCATTTGGTTTGGTTACCAGTTTAGCGGCCATGGTCAGGTGTTTGGAGTTAGCTCTGGGACCCGAGGTGGAGGACTTCGTCAGCATATTTGTTGATGATATTTTGGTCATATCCAAATCATTTGAAGAACATCTTGAACATCTCAAGATTGTATTTCAGAAATTGCAAGCCGCTAACCTGACTCTCAATCTTGAAAAGTGTGAATTCGGGAAATCGCAAATTAAATTTTTGGGACATATTATCTCAGCGGAAGGTATAACAACTGACCCGGAAAAAATACGTGCGATCATGGAGTTCCCGAAACCCACAAAACCCAGGGATATCAGAGCGTTCCTCGGATTGACTGGATACTTCAGACGTTTTACGCCAGAATATTCTGGGACAATTGAGCCGTTGTTAGAACTGCTTCGTAAGAGTACTAAATGGAGATGGGAGGAGCGTCATCAGCATGCTTTCGACGCGACTAAAAATTTGTATAGTAGGAACCTGCACGTGTTCCATCCTGAGAAAAGGGGCACATATGTCCTGAATTGCGATGCTTCGGATTACGCCATTGGGGGGGGGGGTACTCTACCAACGGAATGAGAAGGGTGAAAACAAAATAATTGCGCACAGCAGTAGGTCACTAAAAGGGGCCGAACGTAACTATTTCACATCGGAGAAAGAAATATTGGCTATTGTGTACTGCATTAGTAAATTTCGTTATTACCTGGTTGGACAACACTTCGAAATCCTTTCGGACAACCAGGCCTTATCGTTCATGTTGCGCTGCAAGTTGGCGAACGCTCGCATATCCCGTTGGATCATGGCCATCCAAGAGTACGACTTTACCATTAAATACTGTAAGGCAAGCGAGAACCAAGCAGCTGACACGTTAAGCCGATACCCTCCAATGGTGGAAGAACGTCATGCGTCTAATAACCAGGAAGTTCAAATTCTAGCTGTCAAATATAAATTAGAAGACAGTCTCAAAAATAAGTTAAGAAATATTGGTATGGAACAACAGCGGGACACAAAATTGAAGCGGATATGTGACGCTATCCGGATACAAGAAAACCCTAAGTACAGAATATATAAAGACGTAGTGTATAAAATTATCAATGGCGGATGGAAGATTATGGTACCGGACGCCATGGTGGAAGACCTCACCTGGATGTGTCATGAGAGTCTGGCTCATGCGGGGCCTTATAAATGTTACCTGGCAATGCGGGAGGATTTTGTGTGGCTAAATATGACCAGGAAAATAAAGGCCATACTCCGCTCATGCCACATCTGCCAAACAGCGAAATATCCGAACCAACATACACAGGTTGAAATGGGTAACATTGTTGTGCGTAATAAAAATGACCTTGTATGCATTGATTTTTTGGGTCCACTTCCTCGGGCGGCACGTGGAATGAAGAACCTGGTGGTTGTTACGGATGCCTTTACCAAACATGTTAGCCTATATGCTATTGGTAGACCTACTACGTCGGCTGTCATAAACATTATGCTAAATAAATACATGCCGAAAAATGGTCCCGTAAGGAAGATACTCTCAGATCAAGGTAAGCAATTTACGAACACCAAGTGGCACTCCGAGCTTGAGAAACACGGGGTCCAGACGGTCTTGACTGCGATCCGGAGACCGCAAGGTAACTTGGCCGAGCGGGTCAACAAGGAGTTGGGACGGTTGTTCCGTACGTACTGTAATACTAACCAGAGTAAGTGGCCGGAATTCCTAGAATTTTTTGAGTATGCCATAAATGGAAATTATAATTCTACTACTGGGTATACTCCGAATGAACTCCAAACCGGAGAAATGCCAGACCGGGTCTGGGGTAAACACATTGAAAGGATAGCGACGCATAATATGCCTATACCAGTTGAGATAAAGAAAATCGAGGCTAGAAGACGCATTAAAAAGTGCGCCGAGGAGCGCACGGAAAAATTTAATGCGGAACATAAACTAGTCAAGTTCAAGACTGGAGAGAGTGTGCTTTTACGAGCATTAAATGTTGGAAGAAGGGAGGACAACACAGCCGCGAAGTTTTTTAGGCTGTATAATGGTCCGTATACCCTGTCGGAGCAAGTTGGGAAAAATACCTTTATCTTAACCAACCCAAATACCAACCGTGCGATTGGTAAATTCCATGCGTCCTCATTGAGGAAGTATTATACAAAGGATCCGTAAACTCAGAAATAAATGTCAGGATATAGGGGTAAGAATGTGTAGTGATTTAAATATGTCAATTCAGGTTTAAATGTTGTAAGTAAGATGGCTCTGTGAATGAACAATAATCTAGTTTTGTTAAGGAATGTTGTCTGTGTACCCTATGACCCTGCATAAGATTTCGTTATCTGTGTTTCAAGAACATGTGTGTTTGTTTTGGTTTGAAGGTTACCACGTGTCTTTCGATTTGATGCTTCTGTCAAAGTGACAGTTGGAAATGTTAGTATTAATTGAGGATGTTTATTTGATTTTAGTTTGAGGGTATTATTATTATTTCAGGATTAGGAAGTTGTTTTGGTTATATTGAAAAAAAAAATTTTTTATTTTTTGTTAGTTTACTAAAAACAAAAAAAAAAATTTTTTTTATGCGGGAAGGAGTTAATCCTGCAACGAATCACAGGATCATGATAGGCGGGGCAAGTTCATATATTACACAGACAATGGACATTCATATTATATTGGTAGATGGTTAAGTTTGGTTGTTATCAATTGTATTTAGTAAGGTTAAGGGTTTAGTTTAAAAAAACTGTACATTATTATTTATGGTTATTCATGTACTGTGTTAGTGGAAATGTGCGCGCGTGCGCGAGTGGGAAACGTTTCCCGGGCGGTGCGTGAAGTATTATCGTTGTTTTGACATTAGCTGAACTGAGACATGTGTATCGCTACAATCCCTATACCTGTCGGATTATTGTTTACGTTCATGTATATTATTAGTATGTAGGCAGTCATGCATGAGATACGAGTAGTCTGATTACCGCTATGCATGCTGTTACAAAGTAAATGCACTCTACTGCATGAAAAGTGCATGGTCACCTTTACTAACCATGTGACTTCCATCCACCAATAGAATGCTGACTGGTGGTTGGAAATTTTCTTAAGCCTGTCGTTACACAGGCAGTTCTTCTACGCCATCTACCGCGAACGGGACGTGCACTCCTTGTCCAAGAATTCTACCGCTTGCAAGGTGTTGTAAAGACTATTCGTCGTTAGTGAAACGGGAAGACTCAGAACTGTGTGTGTAGTACATTTGCACACATCAGTGTTTTAACGCATTGTGCGTAAAATTACAAGCAGTTCTTCACTGCTGCTACCGTGAACGGTACATACAATTCCTTGTACAAGATTATACCGCTTGCAAGGATTTGTTAAGACTTTTCGGGGATAGTAACGCATGTGACGCATAACAATTGATTTTATATCTTTACACACGATATTAATATTGTAGTATTACGTGTGTAAGAAGTGTGTAACTGTATCACTGTGCGAGATTTTCCGCAGTGACAGTATCATTAATTGTTACGCAATAGTTCCATCAAGACGTTTCCGTGCTAGTGCAAGATTTCCTCATAGGGTGGTCTGCTGATCGCGGTAGACCTTGGTATTCGCGAGAACACTTGAAGAAGCCGGAGAGGTATAAGCTCAATATACCGTTATTGATTAAACTCACTGTCACCTGAGATATTACTTGGTCTTAAACTCTATATAAGTTTTGCGAGTAATAAAATCCGTAGTACCGTTGTGTGTGCGAAGTGTCGGATTCATCGTGGGTATTGCAGGACATCAACCCAGCTGTTGCAGGACATCAGCCCAGCTGTTACAGGACATCAGCCCAGCTGATATAGGACATCAGCCCAGCTGTTATAGGACATCAGCCCAGCTGTTATAGGACACCAGCCCAGCTGTTATAGGACACCAGCCCAGCTGTTATAGGACCAGCCCAGCTGTTACAGGACGCCAGCCCAGCTGTAAACGTTTCTGGTGAAACGTCTGTCATTTGTAAGCCACACCTGACGAACCATCTATACCGCAAAGACCGGCCCTTCTCTTCAACAACATCATCGTGGGAGTCTTCTTATGTAACGTATCACGTCTTGCGTATGAACATTATTTAACATTTTAAAAGAAAGACTCTATATCAAACATTACATTCTGTACATTTCAAATATACCATATAAACTATAACTTGTGTTTGTACAATAAATAATCTTAAACCCTCCAATATAGACTTGTAATTTGAAATACACATACTATCATATCCTATGCGCCAATAGTTTAGTAATTTGTGTTGTCGCAATATATTATAACGTACCAAATCCCATAGATTTGGGGTTATATGTAGAAAGTTTTAAAAATCAAATATAAAGTTAATTTAAATCGATAGAACCATATCTCGCGCTGTAGCGAGCATTTGAAACAATTGTAAAACGCCCAGCGGATATTTCCGTTGACGTTATGTAACCACGCACACACCGTTATAAATTAGGGACACGACCTAGCTTTGAAACATTCATATTTCGGAAACGAATAAATATAGGCAAAATCCAAAATAGCCAAAATGTTTGCCGAAATATTAAGTATACGGTGTGCGAATTTCATTAAATATAATTAAAGACTTAATGAGATAATTCATTTTATTTAAATAACTTCCATAGTAAGTGAGCTAGGGAGTTCAGATTTGGATATGTTATAACTGTAAAAATTACGAATCAAATGTATATGTTAGATTAAGCATAACTTGGCTTGCAGCCAAGATAATCGCAATAAAATTTGCAACCGGACGTCCGACCGACAATTGGTTCCGGTGTATTCCAGAATATTAAAAATAATAATAATTCTCGGACTGTGGGAATTATTTTTCGTTCTCACGGAATGAGGTGACTCAATTTTAAGTAGAAGGGAGAATGTTTCAGCCAATCAGATCATTCTAAAAATTTTGAACAACCGTTGGTTTCGGGCTGAACTCTCTTCACTCTTCTGTTAACGTTCACGCAGTCAACACAGACTCTTCTGTCAACACTCGACCTGTAAACACATACTCTACTGTTAGAACTCAAGCAGTCAACACATACTCTTCTATAAGGATTCAAACAGTGAACACACACACACACACACTTCTGTAAAGATTCAACTTCAGAACAACGCAGACACTCTTCTAGAACGACTGGACTGTGACGGCATCTGTGTGCGATAGTCTTATTCATCAACAAATAAGCGTACAGCGCAATACACTGTTGGCGTACGCATATAAGAGATCGAACATATACTACTAGAAGTCACGCCCAGACTACAACAGAACGAGGTCGTCTAAATCGTGGTACGAGCTGAAGAACTGACGACGCAGAGCAACACCCGAGACGAGGTACACACACACAAGTGCAGAGTATCCAGACCGAGGGCCTGAAGCAGTTGCAGCAGTTAAACCACGGACGTTAAATCCATCAACAGTTGCTGAAGGACCTGAGTTGCTGATCCCTGAACTCTTCGTTGGAGGCCAGGACGCAGCGGAAATCATCGCCACTAGCTGATTGGACTAGGACATCGAGGGACCCCAGAGGACATCCTCGAGAACTTCAGTACCAGGAAAGTCAAAAATCATTTATACATTTTTATATAAAAAGATCATTTCTCTTTCTTTTGTTACAATCAAATGTAAAGTTAACTTCATTCAGATGCCTATAAAAACAGAGACTCTAAGTTAATAAGAACTTCAATATTGTGATAATCTGTAGAACAAGTATAAGTTAATTAAGAAGAAATAGATAAGAAGTAGAGTAGATAAAAAGCGGTATACAAATCTTAATATTAAATCACTTAAGAAACTTATACTGCGGTATACGTGAAACCAATCACAAAGTAAATAAAAAGCACGTAGAACAAGATTCACGGCTAATTTATTTAAGAGTAGTTTAAAAAGCATTCTGAAGCAGTAAAATCAATATTGAAGTCTTGAAAAATCATTACTTAAATTATTTAAAAATTTAACTTTTGAAAGTAATAAGAAACAAGTTCATATAAATTCGATTTATAAGCTTTCCCTCTGAAAGCTAATATTCATTCTGAAAACATCGATCAAATTACTCACTATTCTTTAGTACGTAAGAATTACATTAGATATAAGTTTTTCATTTTATGTGCTATTAGAATAACAAACCCCAGTTTTATACCCAACACTGTTTTGTTATTGCTGTACTCCAAAATCTACCAACATCACAAAACTATTCACAATAATTATAACGATACACTTTGTGCTTGTACTTTTGAATTAACCTACTTGCGAATTCAAATCACAAATTCCTACGGCCCTAGTCGGAAGAAGAAGACGCAAGAACGCACAGCACAAGGTAGGTCAGTTCACACACACCATAATAGTAAAGTTATAAATGTCGCCCTGAACTTAGGGCTTCCCGAAGTTAACAAAGTTTATTAGTTATAATATATATATATATATATATATATATATATATATATATATATATTGCGACAATACAAGCAAAGGCTGTAATGCGCATACATAATATATTGTAAATATTATAGTTAATTTCAATAATATATAATAGATGAGCAGGTGTGAGATTGGAAGCTGGTTTTCAAGCAGGAACCAACAGGCAAACATCACGCGATTACCACTGCATGTATGTATACAAGTAAATAATGTGTGCGTGAAGCCTGTCTGATCCTGAAAGTTGCAATCTCACCCCTCAAGTAAATGAAAAATTAAGAAAATAATTAATTTTAAGAAAACCATAAATGTTAGTGAGAAGGTAAAATCTTCTAAAAATATGTAAAAATCGGACACGAGTGCAGTGCGAATTGTATGTAATTCGGACAATCAATGCGAGTACAGTGCGATTTTTAATGCATCATAATTATACTAGTAGTGTGAGCATCATGATAATTGCACATCTCATAAGTCATTAAATGAGACAGTATTTGAGCAACGTGAAATCCGCGTTAAACAGTGCGATTGGGAAAAAAGTGCAATTATGTGAAATGAGACGAAAGTGGGGTCTGTCACACCATGTTTCAAATGTCGACAGGCTGATTCCTGAATCGACAGGTGCAGTTTTCTGTGTGGATATAAATAGAAGCCCAGGAGAGCTAATCGCTCTCTTTTAACAAACCATAGTCGCGGCGGTACGCTATGCCGGTCCGTAACGCGAATTATTTTTTAAACTATTTTGGACGAAGTTAGATTTAAAAATCTAACATCAGTACGATGTTGTAACTGAACTTATAAAGTATCACGGTAATGTTTTTTTTTATTTGAAGTAATAAAAACAATAATAAAAAAATACAGTAACGAAGAAATCGTCGGACGTCAACAAGCAGTCGACAGCTAAGAACATCAACGCCTGACAGAGTACGAGAGCACGACTAGCAGAGGAAGGAGATGCAGAGGACTGGAGACGTTTCTATAATAACGGCTACAGATCCAGAGTAACATGTCATCATAGTCTACAGCAGTCAATGGACCGTGGAGGACGAGAGACGAGAGGACGAGCAGTGAGGACAAGAGGACATCCAGGAGGAGAACACCGACGGAATCACTGGAGGACATCGGACAACTCTACAGAAATTAAGGTGACGAAAAACCAATACATAATTTTCAAAGAGAAAGATATTGAGAGACTCTAAAAGTCAAAACAATTTTTGTAAACATAATAATAAGTATGTAGATATAAATAAAATTCAATATAATTAATATGTAATAAAAAAAAAGTTATTTAATTATTTTTCGTAATGAACATAACGTAGAGTCATTGAAATTAGTAATTGAATTATATTTAACTTTTCTTGATAAAAGCACATAACATAGAGTCATTTATAGTAATAAATTAAACGTGCTAAAATTATTTTTTTAAAGCCATACACAGGTATTAAGAAAGATAGAATAAGAATGCAGTAATAACTTTTAAATAAGCACACATTTAGACTGAGCAAGCAAGAAACATTAACATATTGACGAGAAGTCTATATACAATAAATAATATAATATTTAGAATTTAAGATATGTTTGTAATGTTGACACGAATAGTAAAGACACTTTGAAACCATCGATAATGAAGATCACATGGCGTATTAATCGTGATTTTCATAATATTATAATATTTTTGTTTGTTTGTTTCAAATAATAAATGAAGCATATTACAATTCGTAAGAAAGAGTTACTCTTATTATAATTACACCTACACTCCAATTATTCATACACGTTGTTAGTAATAGTATAGAGAGTGTATGAGTTAAATATGTACTAATTAAATTGCACAGAAGGGTTAATGTGTTACATTTTGGCGACCCAAAGAACGTGGGGCCCATTCAAATAAAAATTGCATTGTTACATTTTGTCGCTTCCAAAGTGGGTCTATTCAAAAACAAAATAGATTTTTTTATTTGAATTATCAAGTTGCATATTTTGGCGCTCCAAGATCGTGGGGCTCCACGAATTCAAATTATTTGTGTTATAAAATTTGTTGCAAGGTATATATTTATATATATGTTATATATTTTGCAAGGTAACAGGTTGTTAGCCGAACCAGACTTGCAGAAAAGAATGTTCCATTAGTGATTTACATACATTTATTGTCTCTTTTTTTTACAGTAATTTGTATTTAAATGTTTTTTTTTAACTCAAGCAATTACAACTTTAAATGTTCAAATCTTCTTTCCGTATATAATTTAAATAAATGTTCTCTTTTACTTAAAACAGTGATATAACTTTAACTGTTCAAAATCTTCTTTTTTAATATAATTTAAATAAATGTCTTCTTTTATTTAACAATTATATAATTTTAAAGTTCAACAAGTTTTATTTTCTTTTGAACGCTTTATATTTTTGAAAACAAATTTAGTTTAAATTATGCTTTCCTGCTTTGTCGTCTTTGTTGTCGTCCCGGTCTCCAGCGATCCGTCGTCCGTGTTCCACCTTCCAGCCACCACCTCCAGGAACTGCCTCGCTCTAGGTGTCCGTTTCAGTCGCCACGATCAGCACACAAAGGTCAGGAACGGTAGTAGAAGATCTCTTACTCCGTGGTTGTTCCCTGCCGACACTCGCTGCTTTCTCGACTCCACGGGCCCCAAGGACTGCCTGGAATGGATGTTAGACTGAACGATGACTACTGCGACTGCTCTCGCTGAGTGCTATTTGAAGACTGCTATCGCTGAGCGCTACATGAAGACTACTTTGAAGACTGCTGTACAATGAAGCTGCAACGATATAATGTGACGTCATCCACTACCTGCGCACAGACGCATTTCCAGTACATTCCATGCTATATTAGAGAACATTCTGGATAAGCCACGTGCAGAAAATTGTACATCCGTCTTCTAGATTTTTCTAGAACACGTTTCACTATATATGAATAAATTACTTTAACCTTCTTTTAGATACGTGCACAACACAACACTTCGCTCAAATATAAAACTATATCTTCATAGTCTTTATAATGTCTTATTACTAATTTATACAATTATTCTTAATTTTTAGCAATATTCTTACTCTCAAACATACCCCAATTGTCCTGGACACTCGTTACAGCTGGTCATAATTATGTTCTACACATTCACATATAGTATGATTCCCTGTCACATTGCAATATATATTGTAACGGTACATAACCCGGTCCCAATAAGTGATAACTCTTGTAATACCATAAAGGTCAGAAATGGGTAAACTATAACGAGCTCAAAATTAAATTGTATCACTAAACATTATAAACGATTAAAGTGATATACAGTGACAAGTGAGTTTTAGTGTAACCAATGAGGTAATAAGTGAAGGTGAAGGGAACTTCTTACAGAATTGTGCTGTAGATGTGAGAATTATAAACTGTGATAGTAGACTATGATGCTACTAACTAATTATGTATTTTGTTAAGTTATTGTAGTATTTATATTGGGTAGACAACAAAATTTAATACCTAGGTTAATTTTATATTTTTTAAAATAATTGTGTTATAGTATAAGATAACCCAGGGTTTTGTTTAAAAAAAAAATAAAAGATTTAAGTATCAGATGATAATAAAAATTAAAATAATACTGTATGAGGGAAATGGCAGAAGGAAGTAGTACAGTGTAGGAATACTATAAGAGATTATTAAATAATATATAAATTCATTTAAAGTTACTAATAATATTAAAGACTTAGATACAAAGTTATAAGAAAATAAACAGAACAGTATTATGTAAATCAAGTTGGGAAAGAAACCAAGATTAAAAAGAATTATTTTTCTGTAAATAAAAAATAAATTTATAATAATTACAAACTGCCTATATACTAAAAAGTAAATAGCAGAACCAATAAAAATTATGGGTTACTAAGAGTAACGAAAATAACAAGTATTGTTTAATCGAATTTGAAATTTAAACCTGTCCGGTTGACAAAATGATGAGACAAAAATTTTATTAAAATATCCTTTAGAAATCTTTGAAAAGCACAAAATTGTTACAAAATTAAACAACAGTATAAAAATTATGTACTACTACCTTAATTATTAAAGTTAACTTGCTATACTCCATAATAAAAGTGAAAAAAACCATTTTTGGACTACTAGGCATCGCCTAGCCGAGTTTTGAGTTTTGACGAGATTGTATGTGACAAACGGTTATGAAATTACAACCAAATTCGAACACCACCTGAGAAACGGCTTCACCCAAGTAAGAACTTCAAGAAGAGAGGTAATATAAACATTTCCTTTAATATTTAACGAAGAAAACTCAAACCGAATGGTCGTGTAGTACAGAAACGATTAAAGTGTAACCACATGTTTTAATAAAAACAAACGCACTCTGCTCTCTTACGGACATTTCCGGAACTACGTACTAAGCGAAATAAACAAATTTTTGAATATTTTTTCTATATTTGTAAAGCGTAGTATAATTATCCATTTCTGACCATCTCATAACAAAAAGAACTTACCCTTAACCCTGGGGAAAATAACTCAAAGAATTATATGTTGATTGATGTTTAAACAAAAGATAAAATTGTAAAAAATCGCTCTAAACTGTATATTTTTTTTATGACAATTCCTTGTTACTCAATGAAGTCGATATCATGTACTAGTTAATGAAAATATCGATTGTAATATTTGTATTTTGGCGGAAGGGAAAAAACCAATAATATAAACAATAAATATTATTGAGAAAATGATATTGAATAATAAAAATGTGTTTCCTTTCTTGTAGTGGGTAGTTGTAGTAGGTTTCAGAATAAATAAGAAGAGGACGATCCACCGGGTCGTATTCTGCCACAGTGTCGTCTGGTTACCCTATATTTGGAGACTAGTGTCAAAATCAGCTGATTCAGTTCACGGCGAATATTTGAAAAAATTTAGAAATCGTCTAAACCGAGGGTACACAAACGGTACTTGCTCTCTCTTCAAAATAAGGCTAAACAACTTCCCTACTTGACCCAAATCACACACACTCGATTTCTGCTTTGTTTGAGTAACATTACCAACAACTTTATTTAAACTTCAGTCATTATAATTCATAAGTGGCGACTGCAAAGAGGTGTTCTGACCAAGTAGAAACTGTAAAAAAGACGGACGTTTCGTGGGTACCTCAGAGGCGGGACGTTACAGATTTGGCGCTTACAACAGTGGGGCTGAATTAACTAAACCCGTAATTGCAATACACTCTTGGAGAGGCGGAAACCTTTGATGAAAGCCGCTACGTTACAGATTTGGCGAACCCAACATTGGGAGTTGCATAAGACGGACGTTTCTCTAACACCTCATAGGCGGGACGTTACAGATTGGCGCTCAACGTAAAAGGGCTGTAATTAGAAAAGAATTTTGATATATTTAATAAATTAATATATAAAAAAATCTAATTATCGTCGGCAGTTATGAGAAAACAAGAAATGCATAATACCAGAGGCAGATCGAAGAAGAGGGCAGAAGAAAAGGAGAAGGAAGAAGGTGGACAGGAACGAGAGATAGAAATATTTACGGACAGCGAAATGGAACAACCAATGGGTGATAAAGGAGAAACCGAAGTAATCACAGATACGGACAAGGAAATAGTTGAAGAGGATGCCCAAGGGGATCAACCAGATAAATCCAACCAAAAAGAAGATATAAGCATACAGGAGATGTTAAGAATTATAATGGAAGGGAATAACAAGATCCAGGAAGATAATAAGCGAACCAATGAGGAAAATAAAGAAAATTTTAGGAGACAGGAGGAAAAATTTGATAAAATAATTGAAAACTCAAGGAAACAAAATGAAACCATGAGCGAAAAATTTGACAAAATAGATGAGAATTTTAAGAAACAGGAAGAGAACTCAAGGAAACAGAATGAAACCTTGAGGGACAGTTTAAAACAAATTGAGAAAATAAACGAAGAAAGTTTAAAGCGGATTGAGGGTAAGATGGAGAAGTTCAATAAGGAGATATGGGAAACTTTTGGAGAGAAGTTTGAAAATGTTAATACGCTTATCCAAAGAGCAGATACATACAAAGAGGAGACAAATAAGAAAATGGACAGTGGTTTTAATAATTTGGATGAAACATTAGACAGCACTTCCGAAAGTATTATAGTAAGTCCAAACACAGAAGAGAGTAGCAAGAAAACAGAAATTAGAGAAGACCAGAATGCATTGCTATCTGAAAATAAGATAATAAGGAAAATATGGAGAAAGAAACTATTCAATACAAAAGAAGAAATGGAGATGAGGAAGGGTGGATTAATTAATGTATTTAACCCTCCCATTAATAAACAAATGGAGTTAAATAAAGTCAGAAATTGTAGACAAAACTCAACAAGAATATCAAAGGTAAGCCACCATAGAATAATAACAAAAAACTTAAATAAATTTAAATGTCATTTAAATATATCGATGATCAAAGAGTATCTGACCACATCAATTATATTTTCAAGACGGAGTATACCAATAGAACATTATGTAAATAATACAGAGGTCAAAGAGGATGGAATGATAGAATATATGAGTGATTACGTTAGGTTAGAGAAGATACAATACTTGTCAATTAAAAAAGGTCTAAATATGACCGAAAACTGTGACTTAAATGAAGACTTTGTATCAGCCGAGTGACAGTACCAGATACACGAGAGATATTTAACAAGGACAAAAATCATTATAGACACCCCAGTAATCCGAGAACATGTACCTGAGTTAATGGACCATGGTTAACCTAAATAATAACAAACCAGAAAAGGGGACTGAAATTCTGAAAACCGACCCAGCAACCCATTGAATAGCGGAAGAAAACCCCAAAATTCTAAAAGCATGTAAGGACATCTTACTCAAGTTATTTTGAAACCATATAATTTAAAATGAAGAGACTAAAACCCCAAAATTCTAAAAGTACGTAAGGACAACTTACTTAATTTATTCAGAAATAATACGATTTAAGATATTTTGAAACCATTTGATTTAACAAAAAATAATAACAGATTAGTAAATAAGAGTTATAAAGAATTGATTTAAAATGAAATAATAGGAAAAAGTAATATTTTTAATGGTAACAAACAGAAGAATAAATAAATAAATAAGAACAATTGATGGTAATGTGCTCAGTTGAGAAAGTCAAATAAGAAGAATAAAAAATAATTTAATGACTCCAATGAAACTGAAGGAGGATGATAATTAATACAATAATTAGAATTTCTCGGAATTGAACATTATATAAGAAGAAATGTTACGGAGAAATATGTCACAAGAAGTAAAGTCAAAAGAATTTTAACACAAGGCCTATCAATAATGTTATATGCTATTAGTTAATGGAAAAGAAGAAGGAATCAAGGAGAAGAAGAAATATATGAATAAATGCAAACAGCTACAGTATGAAGAATCCCAAAAGTGTTTAGTACTAGTCGCTAATTGACTACTACTTATAATTTTTTAATTTTTATGTATTGACCGTAGAAATGTTCCGGCAATAATTTTCCTGAGCAGGGATGATGTTCCCCTGGTCTCAGAAGGTGTAAGGATGGACAGAGGAGTATGGACCCAGAGTGGCCACCCGACTGGTACCACCGCACAAGTTAGGGAAATTGAATATTTAGGGGATAAAAATTATAAAATAGCTGTACAGATTGATAATAGATTCCAGAAGTATAGATGAAGAAAATAGAAGGAAGATAGCAGACTGAAGCTTAATTGATAAAGATAATTTATAGTAGTAAATAGAAACGAGTGTTAAAACAAGTTTAATATAATTAGTGTGACCAGTCCTTATCAAATAAAATGTGGAAGTACCACTACCCAGAGAAATAAATAATTGATGAATTTGCCTCCAAGAGAGAGAGAGAGAGTAGAGTAAGAAAACAACAATTACCACCAGTCTGAATTACCAGTCAGTTTACAACCAGTTTGAAATAAAGGAAGATATTACGAAGAAAAAAACCAAGAATATTAGGAAAATGGAGACAATCCACAATTTATTTTAGTAAACGACTAAAACCAAAATAAATTTTTTCTAGTGGGGAGGCTTTATGTAACGGCACATAACCCGGTCCCAATAAGTGATAACTCTTGTAATACCATAAAGGTCAGAAATGGGTAAACTATAACGAGCTCAAAATTAAATTGTATCACTAAACATTATAAACGATTAAAGTGATATACAGTGACAAGTGAGTTTTAGTGTAACCAATGAGGTAATAAGTGAAGGTGAAGGGAACTTCTTACAGAATTGTGCTGTAGATGTGAGAATTATAAACTGTGATAGTAGACTATGATGCTACTAACTAATTATGTATTTTGTTAAGTTATTGTAGTATTTATATTGGGTAGACAACAAAATTTAATACCTAGGTTAATTTTATATTTTTTAAAATAATTGTGTTATAGTATAAGATAACCCAGGGTTTTGTTTAAAAAAAAAATAAAAGATTTAAGTATCAGATGATAATAAAAATTAAAATAATACTGTATGAGGGAAATGGCAGAAGGAAGTAGTACAGTGTAGGAATACTATAAGAGATTAATAAATAATATATAAATTCATTTAAAGTTACTAATAATATTAAAGACTTAGATACAAAGTTATAAGAAAATAAACAGAACAGTATTATGTAAATCAAGTTGGGAAAGAAACCAAGATTAAAAAGAATTATTTTTCTGTAAATAAAAAATAAATTTATAATAATTACAAACTGCCTATATACTAAAAAGTAAATAGCAGAACCAATAAAAATTATGGGTTACTAAGAGTAACGAAAATAACAAGTATTGTTTAATCGAATTTGAAATTTAAACCTGTCCGGTTGACAAAATGATGAGACAAAAATTTTATTAAAATATCCTTTAGAAATCTTTGAAAAGCACAAAATTGTTACAAAATTAAACAACAGTATAAAAATTATGTACTACTACCTTAATTATTAAAGTTAACTTGCTATACTCCATAATAAAAGTGAAAAAAACCATTTTTGGACTACTAGGCATCGCCTAGCCGAGTTTTGAGTTTTGACGAGATTGTATGTGACAAACGGTTATGAAATTACAACCAAATTCGAACACCACCTGAGAAACGGCTTCACCCAAGTAAGAACTTCAAGAAGAGAGGTAATATAAACATTTCCTTTAATATTTAACGAAGAAAACTCAAACCGAATGGTCGTGTAGTACAGAAACGATTAAAGTGTAACCACATGTTTTAATAAAAACAAACGCACTCTGCTCTCTTACGGACATTTCCGGAACTACGTACTAAGCGAAATAAACAAATTTTTGAATATTTTTTCTATATTTGTAAAGCGTAGTATAATTATCCATTTCTGACCATCTCATAACAAAAAGAACTTACCCTTAACCCTGGGGAAAATAACTCAAAGAATTATATGTTGATTGATGTTTAAACAAAAGATAAAATTGTAAAAAATCGCTCTAAACTGTATATTTTTTTTATGACAATTCCTTGTTACTCAATGAAGTCGATATCATGTACTAGTTAATGAAAATATCGATTGTAATATTTGTATTTTGGCGGAAGGGAAAAAACCAATAATATAAACAATAAATATTATTGAGAAAATGATATTGAATAATAAAAATGTGTTTCCTTTCTTGTAGTGGGTAGTTGTAGTAGGTTTCAGAATAAATAAGAAGAGGACGATCCACCGGGTCGTATTCTGCCACAGTGTCGTCTGGTTACCCTATATTTGTAGTGGGTAGTTGTAGTAGGTTTCAGAATAAATAAGAAGAGGACGATCCACCGGGTCGTATTCTGCCACAGTGTCGTCTGGTTACCCTATATTTGGAGACTAGTGTCAAAATTAGCTGATTCAGTTCACGGCGAATATTTGAAAAAATTTAGAAACCGTCTAAACCAAGGGTACACAAACGGTACTTGCTCTCTCTTCAAAATAAGGCTAAACAACTTCCCTACTTGACCCAAATCACACAAGCTCGATTTCTGCTTTGTTTGAGTAACATTACCAACAACTTTATTTAAACTTCAGTCATTATAATTCATAAGTGGCGACTGCAAAGAGGTGTTCTGACCAAGTAGAAACTGTAAAAAAGACGGACGTTTCGTGGGTACCTCAGAGGCGGAACGTTACAGATTTGGCACTTACAACAGTGGGGCTTAATTAACTAAGACCAGCACTCAATAGGTCACATACAAAGACTCCGCGGAATGTACCTCTATAGGCGGGACGTTACAATATATAGATAAATTAGTAGTAGTATTTAATATATTTCATTACTTATTTATTGCATCACCAGAAATACGTAAAAACATAAATTTTATAATCGTTTAAAACAATTACAAAATATATAGACGTATCTGGATTTTCAAATTATGTCAACACCGTTAATACCGTTAACCGTTAACTCAAAAACCTTAGATTCTTTATTTTAAGTGTTACTGTGTTATAAGCTTTGTATATTCACATTAAACGTTATGTTTTCCTCAACCACGGTTTTTATTTATTTCAACAGCAAAATAAAAACCAAAAACCGTTGTCACCTAACCTCACAAATGGAAGCAACACGTATTTTCGCTTTGCGTTAAGAAATAAGACAGTTTAAAATTAGTACGCTTCTTCTTTTCCACATCGTAATATTTCGATACAATCGCATATTTAAAAACATAAAAAATGTACTGCAGGAAAGGATAAAGGTACAGTTCCGATGCCAATAAATAGTATTTTGTTATTTTCTTGTTACTATGGCAACTAATTCTGGTGTCTCCATGGTGTTGTTGACATCTTTATACGCGTAAACAAAAGGGTATAATTAAAATAACCTAAAACGTGCAAACGGGGCAGAACATCAAATTTCAAGTTATACAGTGATTTTTGCCTTGTGTCAAAGATTACCTGTGCAAAATTTGGTGGCAATCGTTGTAACGGTGTGGATTTGTATTCAATGCAAAGAAACAAATCCGCAGAATTTGAGTTTTATATATATAGATAAGAACGTACACCGTCCATAAGCAAGTATTATAAAAATTAATATAAAATTACTTGTAAGTGTACGTATCAATGTTATCCAATCACACTAACAGACAGCAAATTACAAAGATGGGAATTTAGACAACTAATAAATCATATACGACTGATAAAGTTGAAGAAATAAAATGTACAGTAGTCATAGGTGATTTCAATAGAAATATCCAGAACAATATTGTTTTGGGGTGCAAGATGTAAGAAATAGAATCTTAACGTAAAGCATTACTAACTTTGTAGGATCTGCGGGTGTTATATATCTGTAATTAGTTTCGGATAGAACAGAGAACACAAACTAAACATGCAGGAACCCAAACAATTTTGCAAATGATTAAATACACTTTCTCATTGTTATAAAAAAAGAAACTGTTGAATATTTGTCACCTGTTAGTTTAAATATAATGATACAAATCGTACAAGAGCTTTTTATCTACAGATCAAGTAGGAAATATAAACTTTCTACAGAAGACAGGAAAACATGATTTCAATTGACAAGAAAATTTTCAATAAATTACAGTAAAAGTAAATTGTTCAAACTGAAATTGGTACAGATATATACGAAATTATAGAACAAAATCATTGCAATTCTTGTATTATTGGAGAAAAATTTGTATGCACTTATCGATTACAAAGAGGCTGTTTTTTTTACCTATGTAAAAGCGTGTTGAATGGTAATGACGGTTTGTGTTAAAGATGCAAGGTTGTATAATTCCTCAATAACTGTTTTCTTAATATTATATATAAAGCAACAGCTTTAGTAAATAAAGTAACATATTATTTAGTTGACAAGTCACTAAAGTTTTATAAAAAGTTGTATGCCTACGGTGCTTGCGATCCCTTATTCTTGACTCCACCAGCCGCCACTGGGTCATGTCAGTATGTTTTCCCTCTTACCTTTTATTAACACAATAAGATTGATTTACGTTTTTATTACTTTGTACATAAAACAAGTTTTTTTTTTAAATAATTAAAACTCAGAACGAGAAATCTGATTTAATAGATACGCAACATATGAATCATACGTAGCCTATGTGCGGCTTGTCACAATTTGCGACTGGCCACTAAGATGCGATGTTTTAGAAGAAGCATCCATACTAATAGCAAAAGAATCTGAGCTTAATATTCTAAAGACCGCCCATAATTACACATGGACTTATCTGGAATCTTATGGAATCTTCTTGTCAAGATTGCACAATATCAATATATACAATAATATACAACATTTTACATTAGGAGGCTGACTAATATTTGTAAAAAACTTGCGCCTGCTATTCAGCGAAATGAGAATTGTACTAATTGCTTGTTCATATTAGTATTAGTATTAATGCAATGATATTAGTGAAAGTTTCAAGTGCGTAATTGTTTATTTGTGTTACGGGATTTTAGAATGTCTTTATTTTGTTGATTTTTATCATTCATTGTTTATAGTAGCTATTAGATGTGTGTCTTCTTAAAACATTTGTTGCATAAGTTTGGTTGTTTAGAGAAGTGTAAAAAAAATTGTGGTATTTGGAGTCTAGTTAGTCACTTCGTTGCTTCGAGGCAATAGCGCTTGCGTTCTTTCAGACAAAACAGACAAAAATTTGAAACTTACTGAAAGATGGTATGGAACAACATTATAACGTAAATACTTTCAAACTCATTTAATATTTTCTAATGCAACGTAATCAGTCTAGAAAATGTTTAGAAAGTATTTACCTTTACTTAAATTATTGATTATTTTAGTAATAAACAGTCACGATGGAAATTCATTTTCTTTCTTTAATTTTTTACAGACAAAATTTGTGTAATAGTTATAAGTACATTAAATGTAAATATTTAAAAAGATTTCAATAAGACGATTTGACATTCTTTCGACATATGTTACCAACAGAGAAGGCAGTTTTTAAAAATTACTTGGAAATATTTACAGTATTCCAGACATGCTTTACGCATTAATGACGGTGCCCCGTGGTAAATGAAGTGAGTACAGTGAAATTTTCGTTGTCGTAGTCACAGATGACGTAAACTAATGAACTTGCTGCCAACTGTGTAACCAAACAGCTGTTACAAACGACCTTGCTTGTTATGAAAGACCCCTTACTGAATGACTGAATATTATGTCTTGGTTAATAACAACTTGTAAGCTAGTGAATGTTTGCACAGAGAATTACTCATTTAATTAATATCATTTTGATGTATACTCACTTCACACACTTACAATCAAGGCTACCAACTACGTTTACATCTAAAGCTTGCTTTCCTACGAAATACTAAACACTTTTAAAAAATCGCAAAAATTTCACATTTGTTTGTCGTTTGTTTGTCACTACGAACTCCACCAAATTATAATGGAAATGATAGAAACTACCGAATTCTTCAAATCTGGAAAAGAAAACTCATTTTTACAGTCTCTAACTTTTCAGAAAACACAAACCTGGTGACTAAGTTCGATTTTGATAATACATTATTAAATTACTAACAAGGAGAATGTCGAATTATTAGAACAAGTAATCTCCTTTCTACTATGTATATACTATCAAACATAAAGATAAAACTTTTGAGATACATGTATTCAAATCAGTGATATTATGAATATTACTTTTTTATGGTAGTATGGAAATGTGTAAACTCTATCATACAGGGGCCAAGTAAAAATTGAAGTAGGCTAAGTTAAAGTTTAAAATTAACGAATGAAAACACTTATATGTGTAAACAATTATGATGTACTAACACAAATGATATTATATTGATAGAATATAATAATTAATGGTTACGTAATTTTAAAATTAATAACGGTTACGATTAGGTAAACACGTATAGGCAACGTAATCGATTTGATTACTCTCGTTGATTTTATAATTGACGTCGATTCAAGGTATAGTAAATAATATTGTTAAATTTAAACAGTATTTACTTTCCAAGAAAATAGTATTAAACACTTTACACAGTAAATGTCTGGCAACAGAATTGGCTTTTTGCAAAAAATGATTAAAATGTGAAAAGTATTACTAAGCGTTAACATTAATCCTGGGTGTTTAAAATATATTTATTTATTGGTAAGATTCAAGTTAATTATTCTCTTTAGTAATCCATTAGTGTACACACACTGATTTAAAATTGTTTTTCTATTAAACTACTTACGAAATATATTTACGTAAATTAATTTAATCGAATTACTTATTAAAAGGAATTATTGGAATAACAAGGGCAGACTAAAGGGAGTAGAACCTAAGTATTAATGAGTAGCCTGGTTAGACCCGGGTACACTGTAATCACGAAATAAAAGAGCATTTTGTATCTTCTAGATGGACTCAGCTTTTGGAAACTGGCTATAGTTGCCTTAGCAAAAATAAGTACAACTAAATTACTTTGTACTTAGTTTGCTGTTGAAGCTCCACCTAGTACTTGACTCTTTAGGAATGCGACAGGGGTCCAGAACTGATACCAACACATTAATACGTTGAGGAGATCTGTGGAAGAAGGCAAGAAATCCATAAAAACAATGTTCATAAGCAACAATCTCATTTTAGGTATACTGGAAAAAGCTTGTAACTCTTATAAGGTTAAAAGTATGAAGAAAACAATGGATATAGTATTGCTACGAGAATTACGTAACACTCTCGAAAAGTCGATAGCGTCATTCTACACTAGCGGTCTCTAGGCTAGCTGAGCAGATGCAGAGTCTCCGTGCACTCACTAGCGTCCAGAGTGTTTGAGCACTTGTAACTACGCAAATTATGCCAACACGCCGCCAAAATAACAGAAAATTATTCTAGAACTTCTACGGGTATATATAGTCTTAAGGGCCTGCGGCTGGCTTAGAAGTAAATTACACCGAGCGATACTGTAGAGTGCGAATCAAGTGATTGTTTCGGATTAGTGGAAAGTGATTATTGTGTTAATTAGTGAGTTATTATAATAAGGTGACATTATCATTGCGTGTGGACAAATTTAACTTGAATTATTGTATGATAGTACCTTGTTGACCAAAAAAATTGTGACTAATTAAAATCAGTGAATAATGGTAAATAAGTGACTCCAATTAGTGTATGTATTTTGTTTCCACAGTGCAATACGACGATCTGTGAGACCGTCGCAGCAATGTGCATACAGGTAGTGCTCCCTTGTCAGCGTGTTTACTCCTCTTTATGAGCCTCTCATCACTGCAGCTACATCTTTTATCTCAATTTAATAATTTACTTTTTCCATGGCCTAAAAAAAATTCAAAGTCAAAAAATACCATGTGCTACTACTTCAGCAGAGACACTTTTACAGTTTCTAAAAATTGAAAAACTCACTACAGTTTCAACAAATCCTTTGTCCTCTACAACAGAGCGATAAATTAACACCATCTGACCAGGTGTAGAGCAGTCTGTAGTTTTGTTAGCTTGAAAAACCACATATTTTGATAATCCAATTTTTTAAATTATGTTTCTTCTCCAGAAGTAAAACGTACAATTTAATATTTCAAATTGTTTTAGAAGTTCCTTTAAAAACCTCTGTATATCACTGAGCATAAATGATTTCTGAAAAATGATGCTTTAGCACAGTCTCCAAGTCAGCAGTAAAATCAACTAAGCATAAAAATAATCTCTTGTCTGTTAAAGGGGGATTTAAAGGGGGACTTCATACCAGTTCAAAAGCTCTAACAAATTTAATACAGTCAATAACTTTTGAAAACGCATATTGTTTTTTCTCGATTTTCTCGTTATAACACCTTATACTTCGTTGACAGGCTGTATCAAACAGTATCTCTATACATTAATTGTCCCTAACCTTCCTGATTTCGTATCATTATTGATATAAATTTTTAGCATTTGTGTGATCTGATTTTTGTACTTAAATGTTTTATGTCTTTGGTACCCTTTCTTGTTCACGTTTCATCGCCACCATATATTAAACAACAAAACAAAAAAGTGAATTTGATTCAGCACAAGCCGTAAGCACGTTTTCTTATTATACCAGTCTTTATTACATTTCGTATCAGTCATGTTACCTCTATTTTCATTGACTGTTTATGTTAAATATAAATCCGCTTCTATCTGAATTTAAAATTATAATTTTATTTTGCCTTCATGAGTCCTTGTTTTGAACGCGACTTTAATAGATTTACGTGTATTCATAATATAAAGACTGTACAAATGTTAAGATTAATACTAAATAACACCAATAAATATAAAAATATTGACTAGAAATTATATTAAATTGTAATAATACAGATTTTAATTATGTTCCTATAAGAACCAACAAACTCATACAATAAGGTACAGAACAGAAAACGTTGACAAAACACTGATCTCAGTTCATCAAAGGACTGGCTGGACACTTTCAGCTAGAGGCCTGATTTCAGAGTTACAAGCAAGGATCACCAGTAATATCTCCGGCCACTATACACTACTGGCCCGCACAGCTGTTAAATTACAAACATTGGTGTTGTAATGGTACATATCTTCACCTAACCATAATGAAGAAAACATGACAAGATAAATTATTTAATCATTAACACTAGAATAAAAAGGGATGAATTAGAATTGAAGAATGGTGAATCAGAATAATAAAATGATCAGACATATCAAGGTAGTCAGAACAGTAACTTATATTAACAAAGTAGTAACAAACAAACAAACCAAAATGCTAAATACAGAAATAAGGCGATTTAACCTGAATAGCCCAATAGATGGTAAGTGGGAGAGTAGAACTAGCCCCAAAGGACCAACAATAACATAAATAATGACAACTGCAAATGGACTAGAACTAGCCACCGCACCAACATAAGTGTGTAAATAAGAAGAATAGTGACTAACAAACAATTAACATGGAAGTGTAATGATACAATCAGCCACAACACTAAGGAAGTGACGTATAAAGTATGACAAAATAAAGTGAACCAAGAAGGGATACAAAACTTGTGTTAAACCATAGAAATAGACTCACTAATGAAAATTGTGTATAATATTAATAATTGTAAGGACAGACAAGTTAGAAATACTAATTATTAAGTACTTAAGATATAGAAGGGCACAATAACCCAAACAGATAGAGTAAACTAGGACAAATCACATTAGCACGATACTAACATATCAGTGGTACAATAAAACACAATAGAATGAGAGTAGTAAATTGTAATGATGGTGAACATTTTCTAAATAGATGTAAGAAAGAGAATTTTTTAGTAAGCAATACAATAATATTAACCCACCAGTAACACTAAAAGAAGATTGAGTGTAAGGTATTAGTGTTAATACCCCAAAGTGAGAATAAAACCCCATTAAAAAGTGATAAAAACACTGATAAAGCAGTGCCCAAAGTTTATAAGTGAATAAACTAAATTATAAGTGATAAGTTATGTGTGAGTGAGATCTAATATTGGCCAAACACAGGAAGGACTGTGATAGTGGAAATGCCAATATGAGTGGACACCCAAAATGTAACTACACAAACTAATATTATTAAACTTAAGTTAGTATTAGTAATCACTAATTACTATGGTTTTTAAATGTGTGTTAATTAATATTGTAGGCCTAAGGGACAATTCATAGTTTTAAGTTAAGAAACATAGACTATTAGTGTGTTGAATCACCATATAGAGAGTTTCTATAAGATTAAATTATAAAAACAATTAATAATCATTATATGATTTAGTAAGAGATAGTGAAATAGGATAAGGTTACATAATTAATGACACAAGGTCAAATAAGTTTAGTGGCAAGGATTTTCTATTACAATCTAAAAGATTAATCAATGTTTATATGTTTGTTTTCCTTTGATGACACTATAAAATAATTATTACTCACTGAAGAGTATGAGTGGATAATATATTTCAAATAAGTATGTGTTAAATGAATAAGAATTATGTTTTAATGACTAAGGTTTATGTTCCAAATAATTATGTTTAAATGATAAGAATTATAGCTATGGGAATTGTTAAAACCATTAGATGTTATGTTATATGTTGTAAGAAATAAGATTTTAAAACCAACAGAAACCAGTAAACAAGAAACAAACAATACATTCAGATACAATGACACTAAAAGTGAGTTATGACAGTAGACAAATTAATATAGGGAAACAATAAAATTACACACAATTACAAGAACCGACTTAAACATTGAACAAATGAACAGAATCTTGTATTAAAACAATCAGGACCCATTGCAAGGAGAATAAAATGTAATATCAGTAATTAAAGAAAATAGTCAATTGCTGTTTAAGCCTAAGCAAATTCCCAACTGTCAACTACAAAAAACTTCAATTTATAGAATTAAACACTGACATTATGAAGACTAAACCACATAAACTATGAAATACAAATAGACAATCATGTTAAGGCAGAAATATTATGATAATAATGTAAATTAAGAAAACAGTATAATTAAATAAAATTCACAAAACTGTCAAAATGTTGATACCTAAGTGAACACTATAATATTGGATGTCAAATTAATTCTTGAGCTAAAATATGAACAGTGGTGATAATATTTACTACTAAAAAGGGAGTACTGAAGATTAATTACATTTAGAAGATCTGTAACCAGTTTAAATAAAAATTCAAATACCCTAACAATACTCTTTAGCCAAATTCAGCCAATCAAAAACTTTGAGTAACCATGACAACAACCGAATATTGACTAATTTCAGTTAGGAACAATACTTGAGGTAGTGACGCAAAACTGGAGAGACGCCACGCCGTGAGGGGCCCAAATTTTTAACAGAAAAACAGTATAAGTGCCTACAATTTTGAGAAGGAGTACCAGGACAACAGATGAGAGGCCATTACAACTAATCTACACCAAGGACCAGCTCGGAATTAATCCAGATGACCGGAAAATACCTATAATTCGACTTGAAGAAGACGACAACCAATTTTTGAGCCCAAGACTGAAGTAGGAAGAATCAACATCGACCCAATACTTTACATGGACGACTGACAATACCCATCATATCTACTAACGTTGAGTATTACTGAATTTATTTGATTATTATAAAACAAATTCTCTTTCAAAAATTCTAACTATATAATAAAACTATCACTATCACTGAATATATTTTCAAGGATTGATAAAATAAAGAAATAACTTTGTAAACATTGAATGAACAGGTGATAACCTATGTTACACAACGACACTGTCACACTTCAACACCACAATATTTAATTTATAGCAAACCTTGTGTAATTTTAATGATCACAAACTTTAAATGATATGTTCTTATTTGTTATCTTGTTATAAAACTTCTCTATCGTACTTAAAAGGACCCTATAGGCAGATTTAATTTTGTAAATAATAACCAACGCTGTCTTGCATCTAATAGAAACATTGTACTGCCAACCCAGCAATCCGGTGACTGAACGATTATATTTTGCCGAGGCTAAAATTATTATATCAATTATTATTTTGTATAAAGCGTTAACAAAAACTAATAATTGAGAGCCTAAATAAAAAAGTGTGTACCGAGAGTAACTGTCCAGTATTTATTTATAGAGAATATTATGTATGTTTTGTTTAATAGCAGTGAGTCAACATAACCAACATTATTCAAGTTGGCAACACGTTTTCCCCCACTCAAACGAGAATCGGTTTCATGCCAGTCGGCGAACGATTCAAATTTACACTAGTGCACTGTCAAACCATACAGGTAAAAACTTTTAATTGTTTTCTCGTAAAACAATTTGGCGCCTATCGGGAGTTACAAAAGTGCGAGAAGGGACAGGTAAGGCACGCAGGCTACCAGACGCTTTCGAACGACACAATTTACGTTCGATAAAACTTATAATTACGCAAACATTAAATATTATAATAATACATACGACACGGAACACATATTTACAATGTACAACTAAATTAAGAACCTCAAACTGAGAGAGTAGTAAGTACAGTTCACCCTCAGAGGCAAAGAAAAAGAAAACTGGCCAGTTTGTTGTAAAGGTTGCGTTCAAGCTGAACTCACACAATTAATAGTCTATTAAATTACTACTATAAAAGTAAAGTAATACCATGTTGGTAATACAACATAGTCTAATATATCCTAATTTATAGGAGCCTACTATTTAAAGTAGTGTACTCCATGAGATGTAGGACTCGTTGACAGTTTTCAATGTTTTGGGTATAAATTTTAGTAATATGACATTTGTGGAGCACACTATCATTCAATGAACACAAAAAATTGGAAACATTCGTATTTAGGTTACAATTTCTTTTATTCTGAAACCGTGCTGGTTTCAGAATTTTCTTCAAATTTTGTATCTCTTTCTTGGGCCTTGGGGTCTCAAAATCGTGGGACATGCGCCAAATAGATAGACACACAGACCTGAGAGTAAAACAGAGCTGATAAACATACAATGGTAAAAACTGAGAACTGCAATTGGGAAATTGCAGTAAAATTGCAGTGAACTCTCTCGTTCAATTAACTGCGGAGCACTTGCCCAAGTGGGTTTGCGTACGAGACTCCACTCGTAAATACTTATGAACTAAATCATATCATTTAATACTCAGTAAAGTACATAACATATAGCAGGGCCGTTCTATATAAAATCATAATATTAGCGTGTTATAAAAGGTAAATTTTTGGTTTTAGAAGTAAAACATTAAAAGTGTATTCGAATAAGTTTTTAAAACTGTACGTAGTTTACATATACAAATGAAGTTTAATCAACGACTTATTCCAATTTCTGTACTACCCGCAACACAAATTTCAGATTTAAAAGTGTTCTTGCAATGTCGTCAAGCTTGTCTCTAACAGTTATCTAACTTCATAAATTCCCACAGGATGAATAACTACAGAATTCACAGCTAACTGTGTAAGTTGTGTTCTAGCGATTTAGGTGGTTTTGTAAGTATTTTACAATAAAAAGCCAAAAAGCTTCCTTTTAATGAGACGGGAGATATTGCAAAGTTTCTGTAATTTTATCAATTCCGTTTTTACATCCATATGAAATCAACGTTGGAATTATAAAAAAATTATTTCAAGTCTATATACGCACGTAACTAACACTATAATATTTTAATACGAAGCATTGATAAAATTTATTTTTTTGTTATAAAAAACTAAACAAATTACGGTACCTTTATTGTGTTTGGAAGACTTTTAAATACTGGTGTCGAATCGAGATCTTCCCACTAGACCCTGCGATTGCTTTAGACCACAGATATCAGGTCCTGGAATGCCGGTCACCTTTAGTGCAACAACGGAACTGACGTGGCAATGTAAAGACAGTAATGGTATGCGCACGACACCCAACAGTGTAAAAAGATACAAAAGCACTACAAAAGCTTATTGATATGCGTTCTTTTATTACTTTTTTTACTCCGCAGCGGGATGTAGAATGTCCCAGTGGATAGGCTTAGCTTCTACTTCTTCCTTCACCGATGTTATTTTCTTTGCGTCGATGGCTATGTGGTTGTGCGTCACAGAGACGTACCACTCGGGGATCTGAGTCCGAGCTCCCTTCTGGTTTCTTCTGCTCTTTATCAGGCCCATCGACTGTTTGTACTAGCCTACACTAGCCGTCGTTTCTTCGCTGTATACAACAGTATACGCCGAGGTCGTTTCCACGAATCACCTGGACGTATATGGTTCTTTCCTTACTATCGCTTCTTAAAGCCGCTTTAGTTTACATTTAACAATTGTCACACACGAGATTTAGCCAGCGTTACTACTAACCTTGTACTTACTACTCACTGTAGATTTTGTTTGCTCTACTAATATTTCTCCCATCATACATCTGAGGTATCTTCAGTATACAAAATTTTTAAATTCTCTATTTTCCATAGACCTGTTTTTATAATTTTGTATGTCCAATTCTGGTGTCATCTCGTCTTGCTCATGTATGACTTGTACTTTCTGTTAGGTAGGTTTACACAAGTTCTCAGATTTAGTTGTCTTAATAACATTTGCACCTCTACCTCACACCAAACGCATCGTATCATTTACATAGACGTCTACGTATCAACAACATGTGTTTCGTTGTGAGTGCAATGATCTTCCTTCTAACACTGCTTCTGCATTTCCGTTTAGCACTACTAAAGTTTGATGCCGATAGACCATCCCCTTGTCACACTTCTTATGAGTTTTATCTGTTAGCCATTATCTTAAAAATTTGTAGTCTGTAAAATATGCATTGTCATCATTATTACTCTTCTCACCGTCTCTAATAATTTCAACCTCCTTACCTTATCCTTTCAACCTTCTATGTTGTGATATGTTGTAACAAAACGTCAAGTGTCTGTTTGAAGTTCAGAGGCAGCACAATTTCAGTATTGTACACATAGTACGTTAGTAAAATAACGTTTATGAACCAGATTTTAAATAGTTCTATGCGCTTATTTCAAGTTTCCTACTTATCAGCATATGAAGTTCTAATGATTAACATTATATAGTTACGTATACTACGTTTTACGAAACGTACAGGCCTATATATATTTATCAATACACAGTTGAATTTAATCAATCTCAATTAGGGTTAATTAACGAGATTAACTATTCCCAGACTTCTTACTCTAAGTTCTTAGCTTTGAATAAATTCATGAATTATAATTATATATTTTAGCATGACAGATAATGCCCATAATAATGTATGGTAAAATGATCATAAAAATAAAATAAAAACATTGTTAAATCCGAGTAAGCAAAATAAAGAATTAATTAAGAACCACCGTGAAGCACAATAATAGATTAAAATAAAAGTTCATGTAAAACAAATGGTATAATGAGTGATGAATCATCAACATAAATTTAAAAACTAAATATGAAAAAAGGTAATACCCAGGTAGGATAGGAGTAGGTAATGAAGAAACCCAGAAAATGACTAAATCCACAACAAGAAAAGAAAATATGTTGTAAGAAACAAGAAGAGTAGGTGAGGAAGAAACCCAAAACATGATGACATCCACAAGGAGATGAAGGAAATACATTTATAAGAAACAAGAAGAAGAGGAGGAATCAATGAAGAAACCAGAACAAGACAGCATCCACAAGAAGAAGGAATGCTCTTATAAAAAACCCAAACCCCAAAATAAATATAATAATAATAAATGAAAGTATAACAAAATATGAGATGTAGAAACCACATGTAAAATAAATGTAAGCCAAAAAGTGTATAAAGTAAGAATTGAAAGTGAACCAATGTGAGATAATAATATAATACCAAAAAACAAACCTTCATAATATTCTATAAATAGATTTCTTGATTCTAATAAAACTATGTAACTATTTAGAAATAAAGTCAAGGAATAAAAAGAGAATCAGTGCAAGTTTTTGTGTTATAAAAAATAAACCTTATGTTTCAATATTGAAGTTCACCAACCAAGTAAATGGTGAAATATTACAACTTTGAAGTGCTTTAATTTGTGTTCATGAATAATATAAAATAAAGTATTATCATGACCGATAATACATGTGTTTTTAAATAACTGCCACTCTTTTTATATAACATTCATTAGAATGACCAGAATAAAACAAGAGCAGGGCATACATAATAAAAGTGAAGTGACAAAGAGTCATTACCCCATAAATAAAAAACAGATAAAAACTGATAATAAAACCTAGTATAAGAAATAGAGTATAAGATTATAATAATTATGTTTTGTTTATATAGAATAAGGTATTAGAAATAAGCAAGTTTAAAAATGTCAGAACCACTAACATTCTTTAATTATGAAATATTTATTATGTATTATTGTTAATAATTAAGTATAAGATGTCAGAGTTGAATAACATCCTTTATTTATAATATATCTATTATGTATTACTGTTAATCATTAAGTATAAAATGTCTGATTTTGGAAAGACAAATGTTAATTTGAATTATGTGTTATGTATTAATAGTATAAACCATATACTAATTGTTATCTTGTTAAAATAAGAAAATGTTAATTTATGTCACAATAGCAAAGAAAGTCAGAGAGGTTATAAACCAATATGTATTATTTAAAAACTTTGTATGTAAAAACTGTTAGAAATCTAGGCCAAATGTTAAAAACTAAACAGCATCAAAATTGAGAAAATAAGTACAGAAATACAATTAAACTGAAGGAATTTATATAAGGTAAATCAGTAATAAAGTCATGTAATTGGAAATATAAGGAAGGAAGATTTTGTAAAATTATAGCCAGAATTATTGTTAAAAATGGAAATGTGAAAACTGAAAATTTAGAGAGGGGAGTCATATATTACTGTATAATATTTTAAAACATAACCAATTAATCTAATTGCAAGAAATTAAGGGAAGATAAACCTTTTATTACAATCTGAGATTTAATATAATCATTAATATAACTTGTAAAATGGCATCATTTTTTAATACAAGGACAGGAAGTGATTTTAAAACTTACACTTTACAAAATGAGGTAAAAATACCATTTTAGATCAAAAACTTAATAAAACTAAATTATTTGGTATCAAATTAAGCAGAATGAACTGAAGAAGAAGGTTATGTATTTACTAGTTAATAAATTTGAATAATAGCAAAAATATAATCAGTTATATTATGTAACTTTCTCACATGCACAGGATGCAAATATTTTTGAAACAATGTATTGAATAATATTGGTTTGGCTAAGACTTTAGCCGAAGACGAAGGAAGTAAATTAGTTTATTAATAGACGTTGAATGATACACTCGATGCGAGCACTTAGTCACTCTTAACCTAATTGCTACTACAGTAATGGCGAATGTTTTTATAAGCCTAAAGTGAAAAACGCGAGTTTTGGTTAAAAATACCTTCTAAACGGAAAATCAGTGAAACAAATACCTACAGACATTCAATTAATACCCTACAGAACACAACACCAGTGAATATAACATTTAAACGAATCAAACAGTAATTACACATCACAATACAAAAGTGCAAATATCGGCCTAACAGACATAAGTGAAATTGACTTAAAACTACACCATTTTTCAAAGTAGAACACTATCACTGAACCAGAAACACTCCACCAACCCAAGAAGGAAGATTTGCAGCTACAAGGACGAAAATTCAGAGGGAAAGCATCTTTTATTAAACTCAGAAACTGCGAGGTGTGATCATCTTCCAACTGTACACGAGGAGCGGCCATTTTCTTCCCACAGTTCAATGCGACTCCAACTACGAAGCTGCATTGGTCTGACAATTTCTATACTTAACATTATATTTTAAATGTCATATATGTACTTTTAAATTTTAAACTGATATATATTGTAATGATATACTTTTCATATTTAACCCTTATTTCTCTGACTTTACCTAAAATAACTGCTAAAAGAATCCTAATATAAATAATTGTATGAATTAACGATACCCTGAGAATCGATTTATAAATCGATAAAGAGTCGAAACAATAACTATTTGTTAATAAAATTTCTTATTTATCACAAAATCGAATATCTATTTATTCCTAATAGATGATTAACATAATAATTAATTTTAATTGAGTTAACTACTAGAACTTCACCACCTTGAAGGAAGATAACCTACAAATAAGAAAACGTTCACATATCGATCATAGTAGGAGACAATTCTATCAACTGGTGGAGGAATTTAAAAATACAGAAAAGGCGTTAAAACAATTAAAATAATTAACAAAAGATTCGGAACACCACAGAACATAATTAATTAATTAATTTTAAATTAAATAAAAAAAATTTATAACCAAAATTTTTTTTTACACAAACAAAATTAACAAATTTATATATTTGTATTTGTAAGATCGTTACAATATTTAAATTTAATACTGGAATAGTACTACAATAGTTGATTATAAGACTCTTACTTAATCAGTTTCATATTGTTAAAATGACTTTTAGACAAAGTTACAATGATTAGACATATTGATAGATTAGTTACAGTGATAAATTCAGTAAAGTTACATGTTTTAAATTACTATTATCTGAAACGCATTATGTACAGTATTTTTCTATTATGTGCTTAAACATTGTTTAATTGTATGTAATTTATAATTTTAAATGAACTACACAAACAATATTTTATTAAACAAAGGTTTTAAATACAGTTTTATTTGTTATATGTTACATTCAATTAATAAGTACAGCTACCTGCTGTAAATTTTTTCTATTCCTAAAAAAAATTAAATAGCTTGCAAGGTTTCTTTGAAAAATTTTGTAAATGCTCTGATTAAAATTTGCACTTATACTGAAAACGGTTAGTGTAACCGTAAACTAGCTAAGTTGTAAACTTAAAGGTTTATAAAGTTTTAACTAGTGTATTTACAGTCATTTGTGTTTCTGAAGTCGCTTTAATTTCTGGCACTTTATTTATCTTATTTCTAGCTATACGTGACTCTGACCCTATGTTCAACGCTTTCGGGTCAGACCTGAGATTATACATTTTGGCTTCGTCCGCTAATCAATATCTTGTGATTTACATATGCAGTACTAACTAAAAGGCTAGTAAGTATACGATATGAATAAACAACATTACTTTTATTTCTAGAAGCTGTATGTCTACAAAATTGCCTAGCAATAAATGCAAAAACTATTTTGGAGTATTATGAAAACTTTTCAAATTTTTAATATGTTTGTTGAGTCATTTTGTTACTCATACTTAGCATATCTCTTAGAAATAAAAGTAGGCTACAATTTACAACGATTGCCACGTGTTGGGCAGTCATTAAGCAATTATGCTAACAATAATGGATTAATTAATCTGTGATTAATTAATTATGTAAATATACTAATTTGCATAATGAGCTCGTGTAATCAATTAGGTTGCTCATATCAACTGAACTGATTGAAATTAAATAACACGTTAATTACTTACGTTAGCATAACTATTGCATGGAGACTCTAGTTGTTGTATTAATAAATAAAATAAAATAAACTACCATAAATCACTCAAATGCCATTACTTTCTTGTTCTGAGGTAATTTGACAATGATGAACGCATATATTCTGGATAAAATAAACACTTATTTATTTAACATTATATCATTCATTAAATTCAATATATAAGATATGGATGATTCTCTGTAAATACATTCATAAACTCATAAAAAGAACATAAAAGAACACATGTTTATACATCAAATTACAAGGTGAATCCAATACGTTGTTTGCTGGAAAACATACACATACATATATAATGCAATCGATATATAGAAACACAAATATTCAAACAATAAATCCTATACTAATGCGTTCATCGTTTGCCTCAGATGGATGGCGTTTATTATGTTTATCATGTTTAATTTAAATGCTCAAGGGGTGTTTCTTGAAAAAGAGACAGGACAGTAGAGTTTCTTATGATAAGAATAGCATAAAGATTACTTGTTAGATGAATTATCCGATATTTCCATCGGCGTAACTCCTCCTCTCTGCTGGTCCATGTGTGGGAAGCTGCGTAGCTGTGCTGTCACTGACACTTAACACACGCGAAACAGATTCACTCGCGCTGTGTGTGTATTCTGTTGATTCTGCTGTTACTGTTCGAGTCATGAAATTATGTGTCGTGAAGACAAGTTCATCGTTAACTATGGTGTATATATATGTCTGTCTATTGTTCAACTTCTGGTATGTTCATTAATGTTTAATGTTTTGATGCCGTGGTGTAATTGTTCCAAATGATATTGTATCGCTCCGCCGCACCGTATAATATTACGATTTCGTCGTCCGATATTACATCAACGATAGTTCTACGCGTCGGTTATTGATGTAAGTGTGACTGGTTAGTTCAATTCTGAATTAGAGTATAATAAAGAACTCTACAATTGTTAAGCACTGGCGTATGTCGCATGTTTTTAGACACTGTAAGTACACTATTACCGGATACGCGCCAATATCGAACTGTCTAAGTCACTTAGTTATATGTCGCGTGGCAAAGTTTCAAAGTCCCACTGCCGTCCGTATGTTAATCGAACTTTGACGACCGACTGTTGAAAGTTATAAATAGACTGTTTTAAAAGTACGTGAAGACTGTTCAAAGTATATGATTGAAAATTTATGAAAGACTGTCCTCCCGCGTGCTCTGCAAACAGTTTTTATCAAGCATCGTTTACCACAATGCACCCTTCTGGAAAAGACGCCCCAAGTCGAACCTGATAGGACAGAAGATCTCCTACCCTTAAGCCAGAGTGTCGTTCTTCACTTCTCATTCGACGTTCCCGCTGCCATGCTGGCGACGGTCCTCTCCACCAGTTCTCTGGGTAGATGATGGGTTGTGATTGGATATCCTGTCTCCCCACGAGTTCGCGTCGAAAGCCTCCGTACTCTTTTCCTAGAACAGGAGCAATTTCATGGTCGTCCATCAAGTCTTTGTCTAAGCGTACTCCGGATCTCGCTGCAGTTCTCACGCAAACAATGTGTCGTATTTTGTTATTGTTTCGTTGTGCATGACCTCTTTTCCGAACGCTGTCCTGGCGCAGCGTGACGTCGTTTCCAAAACGGCACTCCTTCTGCCTGTCGTAAATATCCGTTGTCGCCAGTAAGTCGTTCCCCTGCTGTTTACAAGTTCGATTCTATTATTTTAGGTATCGATGTCCGTCCTCGTATAGGGTATATACTATTGTGTGTCTTACACCCTTTTCTTATTACTGGTACTCTTCAAATTAACCGGCAGTGTGTCCGTCACAGTTTCTCCTCTAAATTGGTACTTGACACAGTTTCTTTTATCTTACATTTGCAGGCTGTAAATCTCGTGTTTGAGTCGAGTCTGTCACGGCCAACCTTGTTCCCTATTGTACAGCTATGTGAAGCGTACTTGTATTGTCTGAAGCAAACGTTCACTTGACACCTCGACACACAGTTCTTTATTTATTGCTCGTGGCCTGCGTAGGGGTGTCTAGCTGTATGTAACGTCTTTTCGGTCATACTAAAAATTTTTAAATTTTTGGTTGTTACAAATTTTTTGGTTGAGCTGCTTGGAAACTTACTGTAAAACAACGAAAGAGTTAATCAAAGGAAGTTGATGATTTTTAAGTTTTTTTATTATCATTCTAACTACTATTGATTTCTTATAGTCCTTCAGATGAATTTTTCACGGTAAACAGCTTCAGAGTTGCAATACATATTAAATTAATATGATATTTGTTGGAACTGTCAACAAAATAAATACATTGTAGCTAGGGATTAGCAAGGGATTATTATACATAGGGATCCCTTTCATCCAATGATTACAGTACACAAAACACGCACAAATATTTTACATTTTATTATTTACCATTTCAACATAAATAGAATTACATTACATCACCACACTAGTGGTATTACTGTGACTCTAGTGTCCAGCTGCTCTGCGGTTCAGTTGCCAAGCAGAATAGTGCGGCAACAAAGAAACGTTACATAGACTGCCTACGTACCAAATTTTAACACCAACTAGAAACATTTTAAGTAAAATATTGATAAGTGAGAATATGAGTGGCACAGGGAAAGAAAGAAGAAACAAATTAAAGGAAAAGTCTATTATCATTGTATGTAATATAACGGCAAATAGAGCTAAAATCAGATACTTAGCAAATACTTCTGCACCAAAAAAAACGTCAAAGAAATGTATAGATGGCACATGTAAAATAAATCAGATAACACGTAGAAATAGAGTTTGTTACCTAGTCTGACAATACGGAGTCCACTCTCCGCGACTGCGAGGCAGGAGCAACACTGCCTACACAGGTAGCAGGTTGAAATCCTCCTACAATCCAGAGGAAGTTGGCCTCTTCCTAACATATCCAGGTATCGTGAAAGCAAAGAGTAGACTTATGCTCTGTGTCGGTGATAAGCTGAAATTCAGTCGAAATCAGTTTTTTTTTATGTAATGCCAGAATTAAGGTTTTTGCTTCTAAAGCCAATTACCGTAGGCCATGGTCCTGAGCAGAGGATCAGTCGTTCTACGCTGGTTATGAAAGTATTCACATAGATTAATCGTTGTCTGAGCAATAGTTTACATTTATTATGAATCTTTTGTAGCCTAATAATTCTGTCTTGAATCAACAAATTATTTTATATCTTCTTTTTATCTCCCTTATTACAAATTCAACCTTAGTGTGCGTGGATTCATTATTTTCCTATAATTTGTTATAATAGGTTGAAGGCAAGTTGATCTGTTTCCTTCATACGAAATATTTGGGCTACTTGTATAACAGTAACAAAATTGTATCAACAATTGTAACAAAAATATTTAACAAGGACGTGAGTCTATCACAGCTTTCACTAGAAAACTGTAAAGGTTTGTAATGAAACCAATTATAAATATATCTCATTTGTGTCAAAGTAGTTTCCGTATGTTTTACGCTTATTTATATTTTTTTCGTAGTCGTCATAGTTTTATACTAGTTTCATTGTCGTCAATTGTTTCTGTATGAAACAAACAAGGATTTTTTAGTACTTAAAACATTGTTTCCTATTTATCAATAAACGCTGACATTACCATCTCGTGGTAGCCTTTTTATCTTGTGTTACAGATATTAGCTCCTGTACTTCTCTGCAAAACTTAAAACTTTATAAAACCGATATGATTATAATCACATCTCAAAGAGGGCTGTATACGAACTGTTCTGCTAAGCTTTCCTACTTTATTGAGTATTGGCACTGGTACCTACATGTCTCTTAGGAAAACGTTATTGCTTTTAATAGGCACTGGTATCGTGATTTGCTTTGTATTGTCAAGACTTTGCCCGAAAAGGAGGGTTCAAATTAGAGAAAGCCCCAAGTTTGATGACAAGTTCCTGAGTGATTTCTATCAGCGAAACACATCGTCACACACAGGTCGTGATAGGTACGCGCAGGAAGAAACAACAGAAGAATATGCGGTTATCAGACTGTATGTCTGAGTCGATTTAGAGTTAAATAAGTACATGGAATAACTGATCACTTATGCTGAAATTCGATTGACTACTCTCGTGCTGTTAGTCCACTACTGCCGCATAGAACAGATGTTTGGCCCCACTTTTAATATTGAAAGGAAGAGAAAAAGGGTTAGACAATTTAATGAATACTAAAACTTAATTTGATAATGAAGAAATATTTTATAATATAATTAAAAAGTAAAAGACAGATAACAAGAGATAGATAAAAGAAATTAAAGAGGACGGATAGATAACATTAAGAATTAAATTGCATAGGACTATTGGATGTTTTTAAAATAAGGGTGAGTGACCGCGCCCACAAGTGTGAATGAGAAAGGCGGTAGGTTTTAAAAAGAATGTACACACACACACACACACACACACACACACACACACACACACACACACACACACACACACACACACACACACACACACACACACACACACACACACACACACACACACACACACACACACACACACACACACACACACACACACACACACACACACACACACACACACACACACACACACACACACACACACACACACACACACACACACACACACATAAACACAAGGAATGTGCTAGAAAAATATGTAACTGTACAGACGGGGGTGACAGGGCTCGGAGGTGGGGAAGGGACAGTTGAATTATAGCTTGTTGTGTGTGGACAGAGAGGAGGGGGGTGAAAGGGTTTGGTTTTTACTTCCTCTTGTTAATGCCGATCTGACGATGAGCTGAGAAGCTTGAAAGCGCTAATCGGAATAATTTTTCTATAGTGGTGTGCAACAGTAATAATTCTGTTTAAAAAAGGAAAGGAAATACTTAGATGTGGAACAATTTATTATGTAAGTATAATTTAGTTTGTTCTGTGTTAGTAAAATATACAGTACATATTTTTGAATTACATGCACACTGTGTGAACAGAGTTTGCGTGACTAGCGCGTTATACAAACACAGTGGGTTTCCGATTGCGCAAGATGCTGAGCCCTTGTATAGCACTCTAGCCTAATATTCCAAAGGGATTGCACTTTATAGGACTTAATCAAGCGGAAGTTTGATTAACCAACCAACCAACCACAACGATGAGAGCCGTCTTCATCGAAATGGTTATTTCCGATGTAACGTTAAGCCTCACTGCTGCGAATTTAATCAACGAAGTTTTCATAGACTTTTTTTGTCACTTTAAGGTTACGTTGCTGCTTATGAATAGTAATTGACTTTAAATTTATGTTTTATTTATGTTTTAAAAAAGTGTTTTTTATCATGATGAATGAAATTATTTGATCTTTGTCTATTACTTTTTTACTTTGTCGACCGTTATTTCTCCTTAGACGCGTTTCAGGATATGAATCCCATACATTCATTAGTTTGGACTGAAAATGTTCCTACATCATTAAACGTTCACACTTGGAACTTAGATATCTTGCACATAATTATGTAAAACAGTTTTATTTTATTCAAAATGTACTAAATAAGTATACAAAGAGCACAACAGACCCATCTGCGCACTAGCTACGTCATTTGGCTAGTAATTATAATTTATGATTTACGTTATTTCTAATACATTTTAACGATTTCAACGTACACTAGTCGCCATAGTTCAATAATCAAATCAGTACCTACTTGCAGAAAAAAATTTTATATTAGGATACACCTGTCTATTATTGAAAGACTATCGTTTAAAAATTAGGTCTGAAACGTGTAATAATTTATAAAAGTTAAAATTTCTGGTTACGTAATTTTTATCTAAAAACATAGTATATGAGGACTGCATGGATTGTGACCTTAGAACAGTGTAATATATTATTATTTGGTAGAAAAACCAATATTTTTTAAATTGCATTTCTACGAAACAATAATGCTTGCATTAAAATCCCCTATTTCACACACACACACACACACACACACACACACACACACACACACACACACACACACACACACACACACACACACACACACACACACACACACACACACACACACACACACACACACACACACACACACACACACACACACACACACACACACACACACACACACACACACACACACTTTATACATACATTATTTGGGTAAATTCTTGTGGCAGTTAAGATGAACTCTGATTAAGCAGATATGCATATATGGTTCTGAAACATGGAAGATCTACAAGTTACGTAAGGTGACCTCTTACTTCGCTGGGATGCATATATGGTACGAATGGATAGAAATGATATTTTCGATGCAAATGTCGCAGTGTAGGTTCAGAAGAAATCTGTCGACCAACGGTACGCTGGATAGACGGTGTGAGGGACGATGGTGAGTTTGATGGGTTGCAAAACCGCATATACGTAGAACAGGATCGATCAAAGGGTCCTTCAGGATGTCAGGACTTATTCGTAGGTTGTCGCGCCACTGGTTGATGAAGGTCATATTTTCCCATACATACATTACACACACTATACATTATATATAGGTTGTTTCCATCTGAAGATGAGCCGAGAGGCTTGAAAGCGCTCATGAAAGTGTAAGTGAGTATTAGTGGTACCAACACAAGTTTAGCAAAAGTTAGACTTAACCACTAAATTGTATTTATCGTTGTATTTATTGTTGTGCCACTAATATACACCATACATAACTAATAATAAAAGTTGCCAATTTGAAGAAGCTACAAATAAACAGAACTCCGCGCTGTGTCAGAATTCTTGACTATTGGGATGTTTGTATATGTGCAACCAAAGGTATCTATGTAGCGTCATGTTATGTGGAACCTTCATGTCTCGTGAGATTGGTCTGAGCGTCTGTGGATTGTGAAATAAAAGATTCCCGTTTTCGGATCTCGATCACTTTAGAACGTGCTGACTCGACAATACATGAGAAACAACGTTGGCTATTGATGTTGTTTATGATTTCTTCGGCGTAACAGTCCCTTACGTATATTTTTTATGTATATTCGTTCCGAAGTAATAACTTCATACAACGTGGACCTTGTAACCTCTCTTTTTCACTTCAAGGTCTTTTTCATTCATTGGGGAACACTTTTGTCGCTTACAATGTACCTTCGTACTTCACCCTCAATACTTGCCTAACATCCTCTTCAACAACATTCGTTTTTCCTTGGACTAATATCTTCCCAAAGCCGAGCTCCTCTATTCCCTGTACGTCTGGTACGTCGTTTCTCTGCGACTAATAATATTGTTAACTTTTCATTCACTCTTTCTGTTGTCACGTTAAGTTGCCTAATAACGTTTTTAATGTTTTGGGGTATTTAAGTGTTCTTTATTATGAGTTTATGTTATACTTATTGTTTGTAATAAGTGCTTAGCGTTACTATGAAACGTGTACAGGTCATCTCCCTGTCTAACGGCATTCCTGTGAGCCTATTCTAGGCATCCTATTTTTGGTCCGCTCCTCCAACGAATCCTTCCATGTTTGCAGTTTATTTATACAAGAAACATTTATAATCAATCGTTATTTATATATTTCTAGATTACTGATTAAACAGAATTTTAAATTCTTTATAGAATGCCTGTGCATTGTAATAGCCTAAATTTATAATATATCACGAAACTTCAAGAAAACACTATACTTTTATTGAATTGTAGTTATTTTAAATACTGCTACGACAATTATGACAATTACGTAACGCTCTCAAAAAACCGACAGTTTTAATTATGTAATAGTTCTACACGTTTCTCGGCTAGCCCCGCAGGTGCAGAGTCTCTGTATCCACTCAAGGCCGTGCACTTAATTGGCTTCTAGACTGTTTTAAAGCAGTCTTAGCTACGAAAATTGTGCCGGTATACCGCCAAAAGAATGGAAAACTATTCTGGATATTCTGGAACACCTGCAGGTCCTATATAAGCAACAGCGGCCGGCTTAGAAGTTAGTTAAACCTGGCGAGATTGTACAGCGCGGATCAAGTGATTGTTGCTCATTAGTGGGAAGTGATTATTGTGTTATAATTAGTGCAGAACTCCATTAGTTGACATTATTATTGCGCGTGGACAAATTTAGGTTGAATTATTGCATGAGAGTACCTTGTTGATTTCAAATCGTTATTTGTGACTAACTAAAGCTGGTCCAAAGACTTTTACCGATGCAAAGACGTCTACAATAAAACTGGAACGTGTACCAGAAGTGCTTCTTAAGGAAGAGTTCAGAAATAAAAATCAGTAACGGAAAGCAAAACGACGGGATCCCCAGACAACAGTCCAAGGGTAAATAGGAACCCCTTCCTCCCACCACTCATACAACACGCTTTCCTTTTACTTATGTGAGAGGTGTTACCTAACTTTGCGAACTGCTCATGTATGTAGGAGGTCGTTACTAGTTTGGCTAACACATGCCAACGTAAAATAAGCCTCCCGTACTTGCGTTCAGAACAACTTAAGGTGAATTACTAAAATTTCTAAATTTTCCCAAAGAATCGAGTACTGGTGTTCCAGTATGCTTTCGCAACGCAGGAGGTAAATTATTACACAGCACCGACCCTATACGTTCTAAGTATGAAACAAATGTTGTGTCGGGAGAACGTGTCGGCAAAATAAAATATTAGCCTATTCACGAAAGTCGCAGCACTTAATTAAGTCTTAATTTAGGTTTACAACGATGATACGGTGTAGTACTGGAAGGTGAGGGTGCGTACACTATTGTAAAATTATTCCTTGCACACTAAGGCGTCACGAGAAGGTAATAAATTGCAAGTTGATTATACATTTTGACAGCACTAAACCAATTCTGGGTTTATATGCAAATGTAATATTTGTGTAATAGCATAACGCATTGTGAGCTCAAAATTATTTTTAACGTCAGTAAATTCAAACACAATCTCATTGCGATATTTTGCAATCTGTGTTGAAACAGTTTTATAACATTAAAATTTTTAACATTGGGTGTTAAAAATTATATATGTATGAAATCCCATCGATACTTATGTATAAGTCGATACTAAATACCGGTAAAATATGTTATTAACGCTGTAATGAATCGAACAATATTTGTATTGCTGAAGTTATTTCGAAAAGTCATATAGTTCACTAGCACATAGTGTTATTTTTTCATGAAATTTTTCCGTGTTTTAAAAGCGTCTAAAATAGAAATATGATCACGTAAGTAATGCTTTTTAGTGTATTATAAAATTGTATTTTTACAAATCCTTTAGATTTCCTGCGAATTTTAAACTATTCATTTGTAATGGTTTAATACTAGAAAGGAATACTGTGAGGCAGATGTGTAAGTATAGAAGACGTTGTAAAATACCCTTCTTGTATTTACTTTTATTGTACGCTAATTGCTCATTCGATAAATTCTCTTTCCGCCCACATGTGTCACTTGTTACCAAAATAGTCTATGTGAATTGTGAATTGTAAAAACCCATTAAGTAATAAAGAGTAAACTTTCGGAAAACAACAAAAAACTGTTTATATCAGTTTACTTTTGATGTACATTCTTGAATTTTATTGTTTTAATGTTTTACGGTAGCAAATCTATACTTTTACAACATATTTTCAATAAATTTAAATGACCGCAGGTTAGTTTTATATTTTTTTATATAGTGCTGTATTTGCGTGGTTTTTCCAAAAAAACGACATTTTTTATTAAAATATTTAGTGAAAATAGCATTAAGAACTACTGTTTTTTATAATGTGCAAATTTTCACTTTATTTACATAATATTAATTAATTAGACATGGTAATACTGAATTACAAAACTATAAATATAAAATTCCACCTGGAAATCTATCAGTGTTAGTCTTACTCATTAAATGCTTCATGTTCTTGGTCACTATCATTGTTTTCTGTTGTTGGCCAAGTAAATTATCTGCATAGAAGTCCATTTTTTCTTCTGGAGTATAAGGAACTACTTTTTTATTAAATCATTCATCTTCTTTACGTTGATTGGTATGCGCTCAGTGTACGCACGTGTTGTTGGAAAAGTTAATATCGGAGAACTGCAGCTTTTTAATGGGATTCTTAAAGTGATCTCATCGAATGGGGTGATGCTGTCAATAAACTCTTTGCATAGCACCTTTCCTTTTTTATCTTTAGAGAGAAGGAAGTGATTTACTTTATATATCTTGAAGTGTACCCTTTTTTCTTTGGGTACATTTCGACCATACGAAGTGTCAGACATTCATGTGCGTTTATAAATCTGTGGCCACCAGTCTTTAAAGCTAAGAATGTCTTCTTGCTCAACAAGCTGAACCAAAAACTTTCTTGAAGAATTAACTACAATTTCAGCCAGTTCTTTGACTGTACAGATACGATCTATCATCTTTTTTGCCCTTTTAATAGTGCCAAAAAGGTCACAGGGCAAAAAAGAGTGACCACGAAGGGGATAGAACTGTTCGACATTATCAAGTCTTCCATTTTCCACCAAGGCACTGTAAAATGTTATCAGGGTATGTTTCTTATCTTGACCTCCACAGTTATCACTAAAGAGGTAAAGTGATTGATTTTAGCGTCATTAATTTCGTTATTTATGTAGTCACTTATGAATGAAGTAACTTCGTTTGGGCCTTTCTGACAAGGCCTTTTTGATACCTTGATGATAATTGGTTTTTAGATTGGTTTTTAGATTGGTTATGCAAAACACATTTACGGTTAACTGTCTGTAGTAAAATATATCTTGCACAGGGATGTTACGAAGCTGTACACACATCATGAAATCAAAGCATAAGCCTGCAACTGTGTCATCATCTGCACATTTAGATTTTATTTCTTTAATTTTGTCGTAAAATTTTTTGCTTCGACCTTTGTGCACAATCAGCTCAGCTACTGCGGCACGTTTGGCATTTTCGTTTAAACTAGGGCTCTTTATCTTCACATTTAGAGACTCACAAGAGACGCAAGAATCAATCTGTAATTTGATTAAAATTGATTAAATAATATTTATTTAATTATTTATGGTAAAACCAATAGTTGACTTTCAGATCGGGATTAATTTCTTTAAATATATTGTACATTTTTTCAAGGTCAACTCTGCACTGAGATAGTGCATCTCTCTGGTTGAGTAATGTGACACGTGTTCAGGGAGTGACTTGATGTGTTCTTCTATTTTTCGACAAATTTCTCCTGGCACAGCATACGAGGCTGGAGCTTTGCCTATAAAATCTGAAGGAAGCTTGTTTTCTTTCAATAGATTACAAAGCCTTCTAATACGTTCAGGTGTAACACCAAACATACTACAAAAAGAATGCTTGCATACCTCCAGTGTGGTGTCTGTTAATTTTGCATGGTGTCGGTAGCTCACTGTTCGTTTTGGCGGACCAGTTGTATCGTCAGAAGAAGTTTTGCGCCGTTTTACCTCTTCCTTCTCAATCAGAGACTATAGGTACACATCTTGTGCATTCTTGGAGTCCAAATCCCAAAAGTTTGAAAACAATGTGATGCGTTCTACCTCATATACTCTTTCAAAGCACTTCTTGTATCTGAAAAAATAATGTTAATTAGGCCTAATCATGATTTAAAATATTATTCTCTAACCAGTGTCATGAAGGGTACTAAACAATTTAATAAAACTTTGTGCTTACGTAAATGCTAACCTAGCCGTGAAAAACATATGAAGAATATGTACTCAATCTACTCATTAAAATTTTGGAGTCATGGATGATAGCACATTTTAATAAAGTTAACAACGTTATGTCCAGGCCTAAAATTTTGTTAATGCCAATTATTAGGTTAGAATCTTGAAAAATATTTTGTAGGCCAAACTCCTGGCTTTACAGCATAGTAAATGTTTTCACTTAAATAATTATAAGAATACGGAATAACACAGGAATATACGCTAACTTACTTGCAATCTGATCCAACTGTGGAGGCTGAAACTTGTTTCCCTTTTTTAGTAGTCCCTATATACTTGGCCTTTGAGTCTAGCTTTTTTAATAACATTTCGCTTATAACACTCTTCATTTGTCACTCCGCGTTTCCGTTTTTTCTTTTCTTGTACATTAACTGCTGAGTTGTTTTCTTCATTATCCGAATAATCCATGGTAAAATAACAAAATATTCGCAAAATAACCGCTCCGAAACTTGCTGTATGTACTCAATAAAGAAGAATAACAGAAAGGAGACAGGTTATGTTTATTTCAACAAATGATTCTTTGTTGACATGTCAGGTAAGCCAACTGTTTTTGTTGTAAAAACAACATAAGTTCTGTGACTTGTGAGGTTTTACACCAAACGCGATTTTGAAGGCTTATTTAAACCACTTATGGTTGTGGCAGATAAGTTATTTTTACACCAAAAGGTGTATTTATATTCAATTTACAACAATCATATAAAAAACGCATTTTAAAAAAAATGTCACTTATGTGGTTTTTACAATTCACGATTTATGTGAGGTTTGCTGAAACATAAAGGTAACAAAATACTGCTCCACGTGGTCGAATACAAACAGACACAAAAATTATTTACTGCTTCATAAGATAGTGTCAATATATTTTTTCAATATTCGTCAAAGATATTAACTTTTACTAAACAAATATGATTTATTTCTAACTTTTACACAAAGTAGAAAAGTAAATATTTACGTTTTTCACAAAAACGTAAATAGTAACAGAATAAAATTAACGTTACAAAATAAAATATTTCTTGCCGTAGGCCCTAACACTGGAATATGTAACAGTGCAACTAGTGTTCAAATAAAGTAAGAAGCATCTGAAATTCAAGGCAAGTCAATAATTCTACGCAATCTAGTTGTATTTTCCTGCTGGCAAAACTGTCGATTTCACATCTGTTGTTAGTCTGCACAGCTGCACAGTTATCAAGCTGGAGTTGTTATTGTTGGTGTTAACATGTTTCTTTTTCACATTAAAATTATTTCTTCACGTCTATCTTGGCTTATGTCCGTATAATATTTGATGATTGGCCGACATGATTTGTCTGTTATTTTGTGATCCTTCGGTTGGTGTGTCTCACGCATTGACACAAAGAAACGTTATTAGTCTTTTAATCAACATTGTGTATCAGTAAATATGTACGTACGTGAGTGCGTGCGTGCGTGTGTGTGTGTGTGTGTGTGCATGTGTGTGCGCGTGTTAAATTAGACAACTTTATTGGTGTTATCATAATATTCAAGATAAAAGAGATTTTGTCATTAGAAAAGGTTCATCATACGCAAAACGTACTTATTTTTATAGAAGAAAAAACAGGAAGTGTTTAAATTAAACTAACTTTTAATTTTATATTTTTAGTACTGCACACAGCTTCTTATCTATAATTTACACGGTAGGCTATATAAAGAGAATAAATTACTGCACTTTGTTCAGTGTTATGTGATAAAAAAGTTTGTTAAACTTGTTAGATTAATTTTTGTATTCAAATATCACTTTTTATTACTAATATTTATAATATTATATTATGTATCTACAATATGACATCAATAAAGTAAAATTATAGTTTACATAATGTAACACCACTTCTAAAAACCATTCTTAAACAAAGTCAGGATGCGATAATGACGTAGATTTTTTTAAATCAACCCAGAAATATGTAGCACAAGTTAAACGGCTTAATACTTAATGTATTACAAATCAAGATTTCTGAAATAATTCATTGGAATTAAAAAGAAGAATAGAATACAGTTTTCTCTACTAAAAAGTAATAGAAGTTAATGCAATTCTTACGTATACTAATATTTCAACATTATACTAAAATATGTTTAAAGCAAAGTAGATTAGGTATTAGGTTCAAAGTAATTGAAAGTTATTTTACAGCCACAGCCATTGGTTCTATGTAATATGTAATATTTTACTTAGGAATAACAACAACAAAAATTAAACACGATGCAGGCAGATGTGACCTTTGCTTTAGTTGTCACGATGGATTAGTTAATTTTCTACAGTCATTAAAAGAAAGATGGTCCTACAAATGAACTAATAATAATTTCGTTTATATAAATTCCCCTGGCACATTAACATTAGATACGCCATTACGATACATAATCAAGATAGCCACAACCTCTAGTTTAGGGAATATGTTTCAATCGCACGTCACAATTAAACTGATGGAGATCAGCGCTGAGTGTTATAAATAATTAAAATCGTGTAGTGTTCAATATAATCATTTGTGACTTATTTAAAGTTAATAAACGTTCAAATTAAAGACGGAGAGCACTACGTATGGCCAATACGTGAGCAATATATAAGTTACAAAAAGCATAATTTGCTCTCTAGGGACCCTGAAAGCAGCGGTTGTTGAAGAGTTCCAATATTGAATTTTAATGTGGAATTTTATATTATAATATTTGTTTTCGTAGGTATTAAAATTAGAATTAGTTTTAAAACACCTTCATGAATAATTTGGTGTATATCGTAAGGATTAAGTTTTTGTTATTTAGTTGCATAAGACTAATGTTTTAGTAGATTTAACATTACCACGTTGGATGTAGCCCGGATGTAGGGCTATATTGTTTGTTCTCTTTGTCTGATGCAGTCTCACCAACCACCATAAACTGCAATAGGTGGTTGGTTTAATTTCCTGCTGGTATTGTATTAAAACTGTGCATATTTTATGGAAATAAACAATATCTATCTGTAAATTTGCACTAGACCACAGACGGAAAATACAAGATGACGGTATCGAGTAATCAAATTTTATGTATTATTTTTTCTTGTATAAACCTTTAAATGTTACAACACTATTAATTTAACTCAATACCTGTGGCGTCGAATAGTGTTTGATACACCTTCAAATTGTTATCAAACTAAATTTAACTTTTACGGAGAATAATTCTAATCCACAGTTATTAGAATAGTTTCTGAAATCCAAGACATATGGTGATGAATGTGCTTTTTGCGTGTTGATATAATATAACTTTACGTTGTACGGAATGGCGTGAAAAATAAGTTCAACAGAATTTAAAACAGCGTACACCAAATTATTAGGTAACCAGTACGCATATTATAGAATTGTTAAATATAATTAATATAATTAAATTACAAAAAAGAGACTAAATTAATAAACTAAAATTACTATTCTTTTAATTGGTGTAGTTTTATACTGTAAAACATTTCGTAAGAATAAATCTACGTGAACATTTACGAAGTTAACTTATATTGAAAATTTAATTCATATAAACGTAGAAATAAGAATATTGAATTTATTATGTAATAAAACGTTAGTCTGCGAAAGTTTTAAATTTTAGGTACTTTAATTTGTGAACAAGATTACCGGGGGAAACGCTGAAACCAACCATAAGCTTGAAATTAATGGCACAGAAGCGGGAAGAAACCACTTTTTGTAGTATAATCGCCTCCAGCTGTTACAGTATTTACTGCTCTTTACAAGCGTTACTTGCTTCTACTGCTTCTACATAGTACATAATTTATGCTCTAGTAAAAACAGACAGCCGCAGAGTCTAAGACTTTTTATTATAATATGTGACTAGTTTTGTACATTTCAATTTCAAGGACAGATAAATGTAGAGAGAGATAGATAGACAGGCAGAGAGCGAGAGAGAGAGAAAGAGAGAGAATAAAAGAAGTTTACAGAAATTTAATGGGAGCTAATTATTTTTCTATAATCAGGAGTAAACTATTTTTAACTGGAATGAAATGTCCAAAGTATAAAAGTCAAGGAGAGATCACCTGTAATTATTCTCTATTATTTTGTTACGTCCCGGACGACTTTTATGGCAAATTGAAGGTTTTAACTAGAGACAGTAAAATAATCAAAATTAAATTATCACTGTAATTCTAAGCTACACTTAGTACAGTAACGCAAATACCGAATGGCACAGTCTTCTTCCCAACTACATTAAGCCTAAACGAATTTTCACCTTTTACAATGTAAGACATTTAAAAAGGTAAGAAAAAGAAACAACTGTATAATACCTAAAATTAAATATCAGATGCTCGCCTTAATGAAGTGTAATTAATTAAAGGAAATTTTGATCAGCAAGAACACTGAGAAAGTTATCATTAGGTTTGAATGTGTAATGAGATTTCACTTTTACTCGTGTTATAATCTTCGCGCTTAACTTTATAAAAGCCTATAGCCAGCTAATTAGGATATGGATGATTAAAGCCGAAATTAAGGAAATGTGATGATAAATACAAGGTACAGAAGATATTAGAAAGTTTTAAAGAGAGAAAAAACGAAGTGATGAAGGTTATTGCGTTCGCAGCATAGGCAGCCACAAATGTATAAGAAAACGAATTGTTTTTAACTAATAAAATTAAAGTTTAAAAGTAATACCTTTCTGTTATATTAGGTATATGTTAGGTATACATATTAGGTATTCCAACTAAATTCAAATGAGGAAATTAATTATTAATTAAATCAAATGTCTGAAAATATTTAATAGAATTTTAAGTAATGTCCCTATAACAAATTCTTTCAATATCTCTTTGTTTCAATTAAGTCAAAGGAATATTTCTCATAGAAAACTATCTGCTTATGATAAGGTAATGTATTAACAAAACGAAGCTAATGTTATCATTTTACACGTACGGGAAATGAATGTTATGATGTACGTCATACTTCCTTGTAACAGTGGATCTACTGTATCAGCGATGAACGAAAAACCCTCAGTATTACGCTTTTACACATAATACCGTATATTGCAACAATACTGTCTGGTCGTGATACTGACGAAATTTTGATAGTCCAGCTTTATACTATACGTATTACTATGTCTTTATAGTATGAAGATACGTAGAATAATAATAATAATAATAACAATAATCATTTTTATAATAATAATGATGACGACTCTTTACGTTATCTGACACCTGAGGTAGGTCAGACAGAAAGAATATGTCAGGGTAGGCTGCCTACGTTCGGCATACAAGAAAGGCAGGCGAGTGTCCAACATTCCCGCTTGAGTTACACAAGAATACTATTCTGAGCACTTATTTAGGTAGGTTAAGTCAACCTAAGACTGGAAAACAAGAATTGATGTTACGTTACTGTTAAGGAATTAAGCAGGGACGTCTAGATAAGTACCCTAGCGCCATACTTGTTGGTCTAATAATACACCTATGAAGCCACCTGAATTAAACAAAATCATGCGAAATACCTTAAATCTTACGTATTTTATTTTGATTTTAAACTTATAATGTGTAATGTTCGAGTTTGTAAATATTTTACATATGCAGGAAGCTTATAAGTCTCATAAGTAACTATCTTGCTCTTCTGTAAGAATCTCAGTACTTATATAGGCCTATAAGCAAAAATGTACATAACATATTATACTCTAATATAATATTTTATTGTATCATAATTTACATTTATTCCGTACGCATTTGTTTTTATTTTGTACGCATCTTTGAATTTTATTGTTTGTTGTATTAATACGGTAATGAAAAAACAGTTTTATTTAAAACATTTTTAAACCGGGTGTAAGCAACCTTAATGAATTTATAGTAGAGTTGTCTCATGGTATATACTGTAAATATTATACTCAGTATGTTAAAGATAGGTACTTTGTAAGTTTCAATGTATTTGTTTAATTTATATTCAGCGACAAAATCAAAATTATTCGATGTGTTAGATTTGGTTTTCCAAATTTTAGCTTATGGTAAATTTCGGCTACACCTGCGGCCGTCCATCTATAGCAATAACACCAGCGCTATTATGACACCAAAAATTATGACCACTTTTAGGAAGTGCAGAATCGTCTACAAATATGCCCAATAATATTGGATATCTGGTGTACTTATACAGCCACTCTAAAACTCAAACTGCCTATTGCACCACTTCGAAGTGACAGTGGAGACCTCCAAGCTGATTCTGTTTCCCGCCTGCAATCTTTCTGGAATACTCATTGAAACTTTGAACTAGTGGAGTATTTAACGGTGAGATAAACGTCTGGCCCTTTCAAATCAGCATTGTTGCGGACAGGGCCAAGACCCCACACCGAACATGGTATACATCAATTTTAGTGTAACTTCTGACGAGTCATATCAGACAAAAACAGGCCATGACCTTGACGTCCGTCAACCCAAAACGATCCCAAGATTAAAAGTCCTGACGTGATAAGCTTAGCCAAAAATAATGTAAAAATTAAGTTTTTAGTGCATTTAAGATTTGCAGTGTTTCATAAAGAATTACAATGTCGTACAAAAATCACTTAGTCCAGTTTCATTTAATACAGGCTTATGTATAGGAAGATATTAACAAAAAAACAACGCAAACGTTAAGTCTTTGGGACGGCCAGATGTTTAGATGATACTCGATCATGTTCTTCTGGGGATAAATGAACCACTTTGCTTATATATCCAAGTGTAGAAAAACGTGTGTCTTTGTTGCAAAGTTTAGGTACAAACTCCTACGCAGCGTTGATAAAACTTTCTTTCTTACGGAAGCAACAGAATATGTTTTCTCCTTATTATTATTATTGTGATTGTCATTTTTATTGTTATATTAACATTGACTTAATAGATTAACTTAGTCTTTTCTAACTTATTTACATTTTATCTTGTTTTTTCCTTTTATTCGCTTGCCCGAAGTTCATGGTGCTTCTTCCATCGGCTCATGGTGCTTCCATGGTGCTTTTATCCTCTCGGTTATAAAATGTTTGTTAATCTGCGTAAGTTTCTAGTCCTTTTAGTTACGTTTTCGCGTATTAATTTCACGTATTATTCGTTTTATTAACGCAATATATGATGTCGAAATAGTAATCCATGATTTAATTATGTATTCACGTGCTGAAGCCATGATTGGTTTGAGAACTGAAATGTAACGTTGTCTGTCATACACTTAGAGCGCTTGTGGTAAACATATCTAATAACATAATCATGAGTGTTTTATGTTACTATACAAAAACACGTTATCAACGAAACCTGAAAATATAAAAAATATGGTAAAATATTCTCTTTTTTATGAACGTAATGCGTTCTTTGAGATAGAAAATACAGTAGCCTATATTTGTTTCAAAGCGGATAAACTAATCTTATTCTTAAAATATTCCTGATTTGCATGATAGTAATGTATGCCAAGAGAGCTTGTGTTTTACAACTGTAAGTATACTTAGAAACAAAAAAATTTATCAACTTCTTTCTGAAAATTGTCTTCTAACGTTTTCGAAATAATTGCGAGGATAGGGTGAAAATTTATGGGCCTGGATAAAAACAACATTTTTTTAGATTACTTTGCATTTATTTCTCAACATAATCTAGCTCTATACACTTTTTCAACGATATTATAAGGCGGTAATGCCAGACTGATGAGCCGATTTGTCGAGATCCTCAAAATTGCATTTACAACATCGCTGACTTGAATGTCGTCAGTAAATCTTCTTCCACGGAAACGTTTTTTGAGGTTAAGAAAGAGATTGAAGTTGCTCGGGGTTAAATCGGGCAAATGTGGTGGTTGAGGAACCAATTCTAACTTCAGTTCTTTGATTTTAGCCATCGCAACAATTGACGTGTGAGATGGTGGTGAAACAGCACTTTCTTTTTCGCTACATGCGGCAGTTTTCTTGATTTAGTCGTTTAAAAGATGCAGTAGGTTTGCACAGAACTTTACACTAATTGTTTTTCACCTTTATAAGGTAATGAATGAAGATTACCCCACGTGCGTCCCAAAAAAAGGGATAAACTTACCAGGAGAAGGAATTGTGTTTGGCTTCTTTGAAGTTGGTTCGCTTTTCCCGGTCCATTGTTTTGATTATCATTCGGTCTCAAAAGTTTTGTGTTGAATCAATTCTTATCAAAGGTTACGAATCGATGCAAAAATTTGGTTGCATTGCTTGTATACAATTGGTTGAAACATCCTTTCGACACTGTTTTTGGTGAAGTGTAAGCAAACGCGTCACCCATCTAGCACACAGCTTTGTCATACACAGATGTTCGTGTAAGATACTACGCACATATTCTGTTGATATACCAACAGTCTATCTCATTCATTTTCTTTCTACGGTCTGCCAAAACGATTTTGTGGGTTTTTTCCTATTATTTCTGGCGCATTACATCAATGGGTCGTCCATCAAATAGGTTATCATTTGTGCTTGTCCGACCCATTTTGAATTCAGGAATTTAGAAGTTAACCGTTGTATTCAATGGAGAAGAGTCTCACAGCGTTGAATCCAGTCTTTAGTTTATATAGTTAAAGCCTTTAAAAAAATAAATAATTGCTTACCGAATTTGTCGAGTGACTTACTTGTAATTTCGTTTAACTTGACGCGTTTCGAGGCATATGCCCCATCTTCAGAATAATTTCTCTTTAAAGAACGTCAGACATTAAGATCAAAATATAATAAATTAAATTTAAAATCAATAGTTAAAACATTAAAGCATCAAAAATATTAAAAAATTAAAACACACTAAAAACACAGAGGAGCACGCACTGTCACACTATGATGTGTTCGCGTTGCGTTTATAGCCGGTGTACACCGTCGCGATGTTACTTGCGCACTGACTGTCCGAGTAAACTGTTATCTGTGCAACGCATCTTGTATCCCAATGGCCGTGTCGTACAAGGGATTTGACTTGAAGTTGAGTTGATCGTTTAATATGAATCCGTCGTCTTGTGAGTTGTTCGTCTTTTTAGACTGTTTGAAGGCCTTGTAAATTTCGAATTCTTCTAATGTGTACATATATCTGCCTTTTTTGCAAATGTGTAATGGTTTAAAGTTGGTGTCAAAATCGGTGTAGTTATGATTGTTATTCACTAGGTGACGTGCAAAGTTGGATTTGATATTATGGATGTCGGTTTTTGGTAAATGTTCTTGGAAGCGTTTTTTGAACGCTCTGCCGGTTTGTCCGATATAAAAGCTGTTGCAATCGTCGCACTGGATTTTATAGACACCTGTCCTCTGTTTTATTGGTTTAGCAGATTTATGGTGAAGAATTTTCTTAATGTTGTTATCAGTCCGGAAAGTTAAGGTTATATTCATTTTTCTAAAAATGTTGGTTAATGTATGGGGTAAAGTTCGGCCGTAAATAGAAGTCACGTATGTGCTGTCTCGGTTACTACTCGGTTTTGTTATCTTGTTATGTAACTTTTTCCGGTGTTTTTTTGATTAAAGTATCGATCATAGAGCATGTATATCCATTGGCCTTTGCTATGTGTTTAATGGTGTTCATTTCCTCATGAAAGTCACTGATTTCTAACGGTATGGTGAGTAATCTATGTACGAAACTGTTATAGGCGGCCATTTTTTGCGGAAGAGGGTGATGGGAATCCGCGTGTATTGTGGCGTCGGTGGTGGTAGGTTTTCTATATATTTGGTATTGAAAACTATTGTCCAACCTTGTTATTGTTAGATCGAGAAAATTAAGTTTATTTTCTATTTCAACCTCAAGGGTAAATTGTATGTTCTTGTTTATGTTATTCAAATAGTTTTTTAAATTATTGATCTGTCTTATGGTACCGTTAAAAATAATGAAGGTGTCATCTACGTAACGTGTGTATGATACTATCTATGCCATTTGTTTGCGCTGCTGAACATATGTATGTTTTCATAGTGGTTCAGGTATATGTCCGCCAATAATCCAGAGAGTGGGAATCCCATCGCTAAACCTTTCTTTTGTATATAGTAGTTTCCATCAAATATAAAATAGTTTTGATTTAAAACAACTTCCAATAGAGCGGTTATCTCATTAATTTCTTCAGGACTGCGTATGTTAGCTTCACTAAGATTAGACTTGAGAATAGTTATTGTATCATGGACGGGTATATTTGTATAAAGGTCTACTCTGTCGAAAGATGCGATTCTGTAATTAGGTTTAATTTGGATGTTTTTCAGTTTGTTGATAAATTCAGTGCAACCTTTGGTGCTATGGTTATTCTTTAAGCTTACACTCTTCTTTATAATTTGTACAAGTTTTTACTGATTTTGTAACTCGGAGCAGTGGTGAAGTTCACAAGCGGCCTAATTGGTACATTGGGTTTATGAATCTTAGGCAAAACAGTAAACTGGGGTGCCTCTGCATTAATAGGTTTCAATGAGTGACGTGTGGCGCTATTGAACAAGAGCGTACAACGATTAATTGTGTTATTCAGGGCTTTAACGAAATCGGCTGACGGGTCGGTATTTACCATTGCAATATTATTGTTTTCAATGAATTGATTAACCTTTTGCGAATATTGGTTTTTGTACATTATGACGATAGTGTTTCCCTTGTCCGCCTTTGTAATGAGTGCATCATTGTTGGATAATTTTTCTTTGATTTGTTTTAAAGTTTTAATTTCGTCCATATATTTATAGTTTAGTTTGGGGCTTTTTTTGTTCGGAAATTTATTGAGTTTGTTGTTAATCAAAACACGAGCCTCATTTTGTAAGTTTATGTTAGGTACTGACTTTATAGCCATCTCAGCGCTAAATTACAAGTAAGTCACTCGACGGATTCGGTAAGCAATTATTTATTTAATACAAGTGACTTGGATACTTTAAAATTGAATATTAAATTTTAAAAAATGTTAAATTACACCACGAATTTCAAACTATCCAGTGTTAAAATGATGCTATAGGCGCTTACAGTGGTTGATGGTAAAACTAATAATAAATAAATTATTAATTAACTTTATATAATCGAAACTAATCCTATAAAGGATGAAATCATACAACAAGGTCAAAATTATGATCATCGTGGCTCTACCTTTGTGTCAGGCTTAAAACTTTTTACCCTACACTCGTATATTATCTGATAGTGAATGTGAACTCACCATCACATTACAGTTACTATGTGAGTGCAACAGTAAAAATTACATAGAATAAAAACCTTAAGACCAAAAAAAAATTATAATCAAGAAAGGGTAGAAAATGTTTATTAAATCATAAATCGTAAACTAGGGCAGACGTTGTTACTGCGGCTTGTATAAACTATAAAACTGTAAGCCTAAATTAAACAATATTCTCGGACGCTATAGTTTCGTTACCGCCACTGTATCAGTAGAGATAAGCCGGCATCTCGGTTTTATAACTTTGTGAGGGATTATGATTTACAGTTCAGTCAACTTTGGTCCACGAAGAGTAAGTGTTAAAAATAATTCTGATACCGACTAGGTATAGCCTTATATTACTGGCAGGAGCACGTATATATACGTATTTATATACGTAGAAATATAATTCAATCGCAAAATGAATGTAGGGTTATAATTAAAAATTTTGTTTGCAGGCAAGTAAACATATTTCATAATTCTAAACACGATTTTTAATATTTGTATTAGTAGTGCTTCTGACAATGAAGAATTTCAAATTACTAGCGAGGAAAAGTTAAGTGTTTTTATGTATATGTATTTTAGGACCTATGAAATCAGTCAAAATTATTTACTACTTTAATATTCAACATTACACAGCTTGCAGTAACATGGTTGTACGCTTATGCCGCTCACCGAAAAGTGAATGTTAAACGACTTCAACGTTTATTTTATAACGAACACGAAATTTTCATCGAAACTGTCTCTTACTGGTCTCACCTGAGACCACCGATTGACCAATTTGTTACTGTAGTCTATGGCTAATTTTATTTTGCTTTCGCTGAAAAATGATTTGTAGTCATTACTGTAGCAAGGTAATTATGATGCGTAAGGATCGGATTATTTATTAGTCACATTTGCTTCTACAGTAGATAATATTTTGTAACATTTTTTGGTTGTAGGCTATACGAAATCAACATATGCGTGAGCGAATTAGTCCTATTATGTCTGTTTCTCTCAATATTAAATCAACTTTGTTATCATAAAAAAAATATATACATATATACGTTACTGTCAATCTAAAGTATGATCTATTGTAATTTTGAAAGCATAATTTTACTATTACGATAAGCGTTTTTTAGTTCAAAGCAGGAATGGCTTATATATATATATATATATATATATATATATATATTGTAACATTTTTATTCTGTTACATTTAATTTCAAATACAAATACACTTCTATTTGTGTTTGCGGAGCCCCACGATCTTGGAGCGCCAAATATATGCAGCGTATTTATGTGTGTGAATTTTTATATGTACTTTAATTTGTATAGCTCCATGTTCTTTGGGAGCCAAATATGCAACAATACATATACATAAACACATATACATATACACAAATTTAGCGTGACTGGTCTCACGTTCAAGATTGACAAATTATGTAACAATATAACATTTAAATTGGGTTTCAGGTGTATTTGCAATAAGAACTCTATATAACTTGTAACGGTATTTCAAATTTATTTGATATTATTAAAAAATTGTGCACATGGCACTGACTTCGATTTAAAACATTCGTTATTAATTGTTATTATGCCGTAAGGCTTATGCTATACACATCCTTACTGACTAAATATTCTATTCTACTAATTATTGTATTACAGAAAAATCTCATTTTCAGACTACTCAATCAATTAATGTGTTTCAAAATATCAATATTTAAATCTCTTTTTATATATTGTACTGTACTCAAAATATTAATAGTTATTGAATTTATCGTTTGTTTCTCAGTACTCTTTTATCTCAAATACTAATTGTTTTCATTTAAATGCTTTGTATTCATTTTATTTCATATTAATTTGAGCTCTTGTTACGTTAATCGTATTTCTAAAACATCTATGATTTTAATTCTACCTTACAAGAAACATTGGCTCTTACTTTTAAATAAAATAGAAATGTCTTTAATTGTCTTTGAATTCATTGTACGATTAAGATATAAATAAGTTGTTTATCACCTTATTGTCGTCAATCATACTCGATCATTTTTGATCCATCTGTAGTCATCTTCGTCTTGGACTCCAGCGTCGGCTATCTCTCTTCTCCTCTTGTCCAGCGTCGAATCACTCCTTCTTGTCCAGCGTCGTATCACTCTCTGGAACTCTCCTCTTGCTGTTTCTGACGTCAATGGATCTTCTTATGTAATTCTTCTTATGTACTGATGTTATTATTTAAAAATGATTGTATTTATAACTTAGTTACATCTTTATCTTAGTTACATCTTTATATATATACTAGGGGAATACCCGTGCTTCGCTACGGAGTTTCACGTTGTACGTAATGAAAATGTTAGTTTAATTAATAAAGTTCAATTAAAGTAGGTTTCTTAAAAATAAATAGCTGTTGCCCACGACTTCGTTCGCGTGGTCTTCAGTTTAATGCGATAATATATTTATAACAGAATCTATTCTATTGGGTTGCCATAGTAACCAAATCTAATAGTTTGGGGGACCCCCCAGAGGATCGTATCGAAAAAACACCTGTCCTATGTTGGTTCTCCCGTTGCGTAAAATATTTGTGCCAAGTTTGGTTGAAATCGGTCTAATAGTTTAGGAAGAGATGTGCAAGGCCCCAAAGGACCCCCCAAAGGATTGTATCGAAAAAAACACTTGTCCTATGTTGGTTCAGTGTTTTAGGAGGAGATGTGGAAGACCCCAAAGGACCCCATCGAAAAAACACCTATCCTATGTTGGTTCTCCCTTTGCGTAAAATATTTGTGCCAAGTTTGGTTGAAATCGGTCCAGTGGTTTAGGAGAAGATGTGGAAGACCCCAAAGAACGCCTAAAAGGACCCCATAAAAAAAACACCTATCCTATGTTGGTTCTCCCTTTGCGTAAAATATTTGTGCCAAGTTTGGTTGAAATCGGTACAGTGGTTTAGGAGAAGATGTGGAAGACCCCAAAGAACCCCCAAAAGGACCCCATTGAAAAAACACCTATCCTATGTTGGTTCTCCCTTTGCGTAAAATATTTGTGCCAAGTTTGGTTGAAATCGGTCCAGTGGTTTAGGAGAAGATGTGGAAGACCCCAAAGGACCCCATCGAAAAAACACCTATCCTATGTTGGTTCTCCCTTTGCGTAAAATATTTGTGCCAAGTTTGGTTGAAATCGGTCCAGTGGTTTAGGAGAAGATGTGGAAGACCCCAAAGAACCCCCAAAAGGACCCCATCAAAAAAACACCTATCCTATGTTGGTTCTCCCTTTGCGTAAAATATTTGTGCCAAGTTTGGTTGAAATCGGTACAGTGGTTTAGGAGAAGATGTGGAAGACCCCAAAGAACCCCCAAAAGGACCCCATTGAAAAAACACCTATCCTATGTTGGTTCTCCCTTTGCGTAAAATATTTGTGCCAAGTTTGGTTGAAATCGGTACAGTGGTTTAGGAGAAGATGTGGAAGACCCCAAAGAACCCCCAAAAGGACCCCATCGAAAAAACACCTATCCTATGTTGGTTCTCCCTTTGCGTAAAATATTTGTGCCAAGTTTGGTTGAAATCGGTACAGTGGTTTAGGAGGAGATGTGGAAGACCCCAAAGAACCCCCCAAAGGACCCCATCGAAAAAACACCACTAATTCAGAAACCTTCGCGGGCGTGCGCACAACAACTCACCGAAGTTTCATTGCAATCCGATGAATGGTATAGGAACGCATACGGGACAAACAAAGAAACATTCATTTTTATATATAATTTCCTGGAACCCGATCGCAGCGCCACCTACCGGGTCCAATTGTGAATCTAAACCATCCAGGGACCCACTCAAACACACACACAAAATTTCATCAAAATCGGTCCAGCCGTCTAGGAGGAGTTCAGTGACATACACACGCACACACGAAATCTTTATATATATATTTCGTGTGTGCGTGTGTATGTCACTGAACTCCTCCTAGACGGCTGGACCGATTTTGATGAAATTTTGTGTGTGTGTTTGAGTGGGTCCCTGGATGGTTTAGATTCACAATTGGACCCGGTAGGTGGCGCTGCGATCGGGTTCCAGGACATTATATATAAAAATGAATGTTTCTTTGTTTGTCCCGTATGCGTTCCTATACCATTCATCGGATTGCAATGAAACTTCGGTGAGTTGTTGTGCGCACGCCCGCGAAGGTTTCTGAATTAGTGGTGTTTTTTCGATGGGGTCCTTTGGGGGGTTCTTTGGGGTCTTCCACATCTCCTCCTAAACCACTGTACCGATTTCAACCAAACTTGGCACAAATATTTTACGCAAAGGGAGAACCAACATAGGATAGGTGTTTTTTCGATGGGGTCCTTTTGGGGGTTCTTTGGGGTCTTCCACATCTTCTCCTAAACCACTGTACCGATTTCAACCAAACTTGGCACAAATATTTTACGCAAAGGGAGAACCAACATAGGATAGGTGTTTTTTCAATGGGGTCCTTTTGGGGGTTCTTTGGGGTCTTCCACATCTTCTCCTAAACCACTGGACCGATTTCAACCAAACTTGGCACAAATATTTTACGCAAAGGGAGAACCAACATAGGATAGGTTTTTTTTTCGATGGGGTCCTTTGGGGTCTTCCACATCTCCTCCTAAACCACTGAACCAACATAGGACAAGTGTTTTTTTTCGATACAATCCTTTGGGGGGTCCTTTGGGGTCTTGCACATCTCTTCCTAAACTATTAGACCGATTTCAACCAAACTTGGCACAAATATTTTACGCAACGGGAGAACCAACATAGGACAGGTGTTTTTTCGATACGAGCCTCTGGGGGGTCCCCCAAACTATTAGATTTGGTTACTATGGCAACCCAATAGAATAGATTCTGTTATAAATATATTATCGCATTAAACTGAAGACCACGCGAACGAAGTCGTGGGCAACAGCTATTTATTTTTAAGAAACCTACTTTAATTGAACTTTATTAATTAAACTAACATTTTCATTACGTACAACGTGAAACTCCGTAGCGAAGCACGGGTATTCCCCTAGTAGTTGTATATAACTGGAAAATTTAAATTATTTAAAAAAATAAATACGCCGTGCGGACGGGCATAAGCTCCCGCTGCACCGTGGATGATTTTAGAAAGAGAACCACTGTAGCTTGCGTGTCCTATTTATACCCATGTCTTGGTCGACACCTGCAGTGGTACGAAATCGACATGTCAGAAACTGTCTCTGGATTCAGTTCCCCCACTCTTAGTCAAATTCGCTATTTCTTATATTTCTGCGAATTGCAGAGTCCTGTAAGTATACTCTTATACTTATCTTATAACTATTTTTACAGCACATGTTCACTGTAATTTTGGACATTGCAACTTAACCCTTTCGATTTGTACACAGTTATTTCACTATTACACTCGTACGGTGTGGCGCTTTCACATGGTTTTCGTACACAGTATTTAGTAAATTTTATTACATTTTATTGTGGTTTTGGATTTTAATTCTTAATTATTGTTTATGAATAATTACGGAAAAACAGTAATTGTGCAATTATTCATCTTGGGGTGGTAAACTCGCCTGCATAGACCTGCGTTCACACACACTAGCAAAATACTGGTGTACACACTTTCAGTTACATTTGTGTGTGTGTGCACGTCGATTCAGGTCGAAACACCTGTTCATATTTTTGTCTGAGCCAAGCTTGCAATCCCTGACATGCTTATTTCTAATATATTATTAATTATTTACAGTTTATTAGGTAAATTTAAATTTTTATATTTAATGCTCAGTACATCACTTATTTGTACTGTCGCAATATATAATAGGGTTGCTACAGTTAGTGCCGTCTCCCTTCATTCAACCTGGCTTTCCAAGTCTCCCGATGTTCCCATTGTCCTTCCTCAAGTCCTCTACGTTGCATAGATTTATGCACTTCGTCCCTCCAAGATCTTCTCGGTCTTCCCCTTTTTCTCCTTCCTAATGGACTCCATTCCGTCACTTTCTTGATCCACCTATTTTTGGCTCTCCGGACATGACCGTACCACACCAATCTTTTTTCTTTGATGTAGTCAATTACAGTTCTTTCCGTTTCCATTCTTCTTCTGATATCCTCGTTTGTTATTCGGTCTGCTCTCGTTATTCCACAGCACCTCCTCCAATATTCCATCTCCGTTGCAAGAATCTTTCTTTCATTGTGTTTGTTAATAACCCATACTTCCGCTGCATACGTCATAATGCTTTGGACTATGGTCTGATATATAATTTTTTTGGTGCTTTTTCTAATATTTTTGTCCCATATAACACTGTGTAATTGTCTAATCCCTGTTCTAGTCTGCCCTAATCTACTTTTTATTTCCTCTTCCGTTGTGCCTTGTTTACTCAGTGTGAATCCTAGGTACTTGAATTTGTCTGTTCCTCTAATTTTAACATTTTCGTCTACTTCTAAATCTGTTGTTTCTTCATCTCTAATTGCCAAGTATTCAGTCTTTTTTATGGTTATTTCCAATCCCAACTTTATGTATTCTTCATTCAGCTTCCTGACCATAAATCTTCTTCATCGTGGGCTATAACTACCTGGTCATCGGCGAAGCATAGGTGTACAGGTGTTCATTTCGTATCGGTATTCCCATTCCATGGCATTTATGTTTCCACATGGTTAATGCATATTCTAAAAATATCTTAAACAGCGTGGGCGATGTTGGGCAGCCTTGCAATAACCCTTTGGATGTTTTAAACCTACTGACAATACAGACAATTTTGTTACCTACTTTAATTTGTACGTTGTTGTTTTTATATAGATTTTTTTACTGCTTGCGTCAGGACTTTCGCTATTTCCAATTGTGATAGAGCTTTAAACATTTCCTGTCTGGGTACTGTATCATATGCTTTTCTAAGGTCGATAAACGCTAGATGTACTTCCCTGTTCTTCGCTTTTTTCTGTTCTATGATCTGTTGGATTGTATGTATATATCTGGTCTACGCATGATCTCCCGGCTGTAAAACCTGCTTGTTCTTCTCCAATCTTTCCCTCTATATTTTCCTCGATTTTATTTCTTAGCACCCTACCATACAGCCTTCCCATTGTTGCTATGAAACTAATGCCTCTATAGTTTTCGCAGTCTTTTCTATTGCCCTTTTTAAATAGCGATGTAATTCGTGCCTCTTTCCATTCCGCCGGTAAATCTTCTCCATTTATAACCTTCTCGAATATTCTTCCTATCATTCTCATAAGTTTTTCGGTTCCGTACTTTATTAGCCCCCTGGGCCTGATGCTTTGTTGTTTTTCATTGAGTTTACTGCTTTCCTTATTTCTGCTGCCGTTATAGTAATTCTATTTTCTGTTTCTGTCTCTATTTCTTCTTCATCGTTATTCAGGAATTCTTGTCTACGCTCCGTAAGTAGGTTTTTATAGTGTGTCTCCCACTCATTGTCTTGTATGTATTGAATATAGGTTTTATCCTTCCTATTCGTTCGTAATGATGCAATTAAATTCCATGCTTCTGAACTCCTAGCTCCTCCTATGTATTGGTCTACATTTCTACACCTGTTTCATTTTTCTCTTTGCTGACCATTTCCTTCACTTCCTTGTTCTTCTCTCTGTAGTTTCTGTAATCTGCTTCTTTTTTCGTGGACATCCATTTGTTATATAATTTTTTCTTTGCTTTTATCTCTTCTATCGTCTCTTCCTTCGTGTCCCATTTGTATGTATTATTTCCCTGTTCAGTCTCTCCTAGGGCTTCTAGTGCTGCTTGCAGCATAGCTTCTTTTATGTGTTCATATGTGATGTTTACTTCTTCATCATACCTAAATTCTATTAACCTTTGATCTAGTCGTTGCTTGTATAGGTTCCTTATCGATTCGTCCTGTAATAATTGAATTTTGAATTTTTTTTCCTTACTTATTTGTGTTGCCGTAATTGTCTCTTCTGTCCTTGTTGGCATTTTGGCTCCCGTCTATGGGAATTTCATTTTTGCTATCAGTAGTTTATGGTCTGTTCCACACTCCGCTCCTCTCTGAACTCTGACGTCTTTTATTATAATTGTTGTTCTGTTCCTTATTATTACATAGTCAATAATCGACATCAGCTTTCTTGTGTCGTGTGTCCAAGTATATTTATGTATGTTTTTGTGTTCAAAGAATCCGTTTGTAATCTTTAAGTCATTTAGTTCACATAGGTCTATTAGCCTTTCTCCACTATCATTCAATATCTGTTCTCCAAATCTTCCTACTGTTTTGTAATTTTCCCTCTTCCCGACTTTTCCATTAAGATCACCAGCTATTATGATTTCGTAGTTTTGTTTTATTTTAGTAATTTGGAAGAATGGTTTATAACTCTATAAAAACTTTAAATTATCAATTTAAATACTTATTGCCATTTACTACAGTTTATTTTGATTATAAGCACAGAATCCACAGAAGTATGACGTATAGCTCAGAACCCACGTTATACATTAGTGGAATTCAGTTTTACTGCTTTCATGGTTTGCATACTTCATACATATTACTATACCTGGTTTTTGTTTGCTTTGAATATTGTAGTCAAGTTCCAAACTTTTATGACTAAACGTCCTTTGTAAAAATAATTTGAGCAACTACCTTTTATTACAGATAATTAAATTAAACACAGGCAAACGCAACGTACACGCACGCACGCACGCACACACACACAAGCACACGCGGAAGTCTACCTACATAGAAACCTCCGAACATTATAAAGATAGTGCATATAAGAGAAAATGTAATGTAACGTAATTAAATAAACACAGATGACACTGAAATTTAATTATCAACATAGACCATTTAATTTAGAAAGTATAAGAACTTAGTCTCTTCAAAATATAAAAATTGCAAATTTAAAGAACCACAGCCTTATTAAGAATAATTATTAAAATATTTTAACATTTTATGATTAAATTCAAAACAAAGAGAAGACAATTTTAGAAAAGTTATTAATTGCTTAAAGTTTCTATTCACAGGTAATACATTTTGAAGTTGATAAATTCTTCAGATTTTAGTAAGCTTCATGTTACGAAATATTATTTGATAGTAGAAAAACAACTTAATTTATTGTATTCATATTGTAAACTATGTTTTCAATTATGTTTCCTGTTGGAAATATAGGAGTGTCACTAAAATGCCATACGTTCTACATGAATAAATTTACTTTGTTTTGCTTAGTTACAAAATCTTTAGGAATAGTGATCATAAAATATTTTGTTTTATTAAAATTAATTAAATACGTACTTGATGAACATTGATTTTTCCTTAATTTTGTTTTGAGAGATAAACCTTTGTACGAGTTAGAGAGACTAGGTACCATATTACAGTTTGTAAAGAAATTGGCTGTTCATTTAATTTGTTACTTATAAAGAAGCATAAAAGTTTAGTACTTAACAACCAAGGTGCGAACACAGGAACACATGTTGATTCTAATACGCAGTAACTAACAAGTACTGAGGCCGCCAAAATACAATTTCTTCAACTGTACGTTCAGAACGTTACTCACAACAAGGATACAGTTCCTTCAAAAGAAATTGGATAGAGCCATCATTACAAAAGGAAATGATAAAGCTAAAAAATATTGAATAGCCCTTTGAACGCACGTAGTTAAACAAACGTTGTTAACTGACCATTGTTTAAGTAAAATTTCGGTATTTCCTATTTCTGTGAAGGCTTGAGCGTGTTTTGAAATAAAACGTACAGATATACATTATAGGCCTATATTGAGGTTATTGTTAATTTGCAGCTTAAACAGTTACCTCCTATTACCCTGACAACAACTGATATAGACACATAGTAGCACAAAATATTTGCATAGTGGCTTGTACGCTTCCTACTTGGGGAAACCTATTCAAAGAAAGGTAAGCTCTCAAGACTTACAGGTTATGAATATTTTCTTTCCAGAGACCATCAAAATCCCATCAGTTCTACATTGCTGTCACTTACTGTCACATCATTTCCCTTGAGACCACATTTCACCTTATCATCTCCTATTCAGTGGTCTTCTTTCTGCGTGTGGTATTACATTTTGACTTGTAAAAGGCAAAAGTTCATATATATATTCACAAAAATTCGATTGTAAAATGTAGACAGAAATATTTTAAGAATAAATATTTTAATGTAATCAGCGTGAATCCGAAAGTACTTGTGTATACAGTGGTTACATATAAACAATAAATATATAGTAACTTTTAAAAGTTACTTTAATTTCTGTTATTAAACTAAAGTTTATACGTGAAAAAAAATGTTTCTGTAGCGTTTGTAGAAGGGTTAAAAAATAAAAGAGACAACAACAATTTCTATAAAACTACTCACTTCAGTGAACTAACTTCAGTAACACTAGATTACTGAATTGATGTCAGCAGCATTAATAACTTGATATCTCATGCAACTTGAGCGTGTTGAATCGTCATTGAATCGTCAGATTGTCTAATTACAGTGACAAAAAAATTTTCTACATATTTACAGAATACCTAAAACGTTTTATCCATACTTATATAAACTTAAATCCTGTGCAGTGTTAAATATGTGAAATTGCGTAATTTTCACTTTACGTATTTATGAAATAACTAATATGTAAGCATATAAAGCCGTCCAGTAAATATAATTATAATTTAAATATTTATTTAGGAATATAGTTATAATTTACAACTATCTTACAACTATGACACTTAATAATGTCAACATTATTAACTTACATTATTAACTATAACTTACAACAAATATATAAAATTTTTATTATTTTTAAATTTGTATTTAATTAACTATTTACTAATTAATTTTATGTTTTAAATTATTGTTGTTAAGTTTAAGTTAAATTAAGTTTTGGTTGAGTTTTACACGAACAGGCCAGCTGTGGACCACGAGAATATAATTTCCTTTTCTTCTGCTGCCAGAAGGCCCTCGTTCGCACACAATGTGCCGCCTTCCTTTCCACTATCCACCCCTTCTCGTCTTCTTCTCACCGCAGAGGACCTCAAGATTTTTGTTTCTGTGAGTATTTCTATCCACACAGTCGCTCAAAGAGATACCCAGTTTTATCATTTCCTACTTGAGTTGTTTGGTGTCTCCGTTCAGACTGGTTGAGTTTATGTTTTTATATCTTTATATTTCATACAATGCATTTTCTTTAATAAAATACCTTTACTAAGTTATAACGTTTACCACACACACACACACACACACACACACACACACACACACACACACACACACACACACACACACACACACACACACACACACACACACACACACACACACACACACACACACACACACACACACACACACACACACACACACACACACACACACAAATTCTACTGTATTTCTACACATGTCTAGGTTTATTTGTGTTAATACATATTAACATGTGGCTAGGTATTTTATCTTATTTAATTCTTCACTTTGAGAGTCAGCTTATGGACTTTATAAAAGTGGAATCTTTTCACCGTTATGACTAGAGATGGTTACTTTAGGCAAAGTAGGTTACTTTAGGGCTCATAGACAGCTTGTAAGTGGAGCATTCACCTGGGTGGCTCTTAACTCGAAGTGGTGAGAGCATTTTGATAAATTATACAATTGCTGCCACTTTTTGGTAATTCCATTTTGAGTCTCAACTCACACTTGATGACTGTTAATAACAAAGTTATGCTTAACTTGTTCTTTTATCTACGCATATTAATTATTTTCAACAAAGTAATTAGCACTATTCGTTAATCAAATTATTAATACTAAAATAGTTTAGTTTTAAAAGTTTGAGACTTCATTTCAAATTTAAAAAATACTAAGCAAAGTAAAGTATATCAAGTACGCACACTATAAAAGCAATAGAGTTCAGGTCCGTTGATGTAAAAAGTCGTTGCTTAGTGAGTCTGGAGGCAATATATAACTTTTTGTAATCATAGCAAACTACAGTGAATGGCCTCAACGTAAGCTTACAAAGACGGGAATTGCCAATAAGGACGTCAATGTAAAATTCTGTGAAGCCATAAAAATTCCTCTTTTGAACAAAAACCCACTAAATATAATGGTAACGTTATCTTCCGTTGAATAATATTATATACATTCTACTTTATGTTGATAGTAACGTTTAGCAGTATCTTAACATATTTTTACTTTATTGTGATGCGTTGTTCATAGGATTTCATGTAATGAGTTTCAGACATTGAAACAGAGACTTATTGAAAATGATGACGTAATAGAAATATCAGCTCAAACATATGATGATTTTTACATGTTACCAGAGCATGTCAATAAATTTTGTTAGTGGTAGAAGCTAATATGTCTAATATCCATGTTTATTAGCCTTTATAAAATTCATATGTAATCGGTTTTCTAGCAAGTGAGTCTGTCTGTCAGTATTCAAGCACATTATTTCTTATCTATTAATCTTTGTAATCTATATTGAAATTATTTCTATTATCACTAAATCATTATTTTTAGCGAATGTGACGTAAAATAATTTAGGCTCATTTCTATAAAAAAAATTTGAATATTTTGTACTGTCAGTCTATTAGAAGAAATTAGATTCCTAGAATCTGGTTCCTAAAAGTTTGTTTAAAATTTTAATGAACCTGTTAATTCGTGTTCGTATAAAGCACACAGAACCTTGTTGTCGGAGAATGTCGCTTTTTACAAGTCATATAGCCAAGAAGACCAGATAACTGAAGGAAAGTAAAAAGGTTTTACCTCAGATTATGCTAATGCAAAATAACGCAATCTTACTTTGAGTATGGTAAAAATTTCTTATTTCTTCGTTAAGAATAAATGAAGTGTATTAATAAATAAAGTGTATTAATAATATTGTATTAATTAGTTTCAAAATATTGTAAGTTGCTCATCGAGTTACTATGAGCAACATATAGAACACATAATATCTGTAAAATATACAGATAGTGTATAGAATATGAAAAATTGAAGTTAACATACAATAACTTTAATACTGATGATCTATTTGATACGGTGATCGTCCGAATGTATTAGCTACCACATGAGATAAATATGTCAGAATGTCGAAAGTCGAAAAGGAAATTAAAAGGCCAACATGTTGTTTTGTACAAGACCGTTCGCAACATAGGTATATCACAGAAGTTCTTATAATGGTCTTGAGATACATTTTACACCAAATTATGTAACTGTAACAGACTTCAGAAAATGATTTCAACATAAATCAGCATTCAATAATCTCAACACTATATATATTGTATCTAAACGGGTTTCCTCTCCTTAAAACCCCACTGTTGTATTTGTCAATTTGTTTTGTATTACTTTAATTATATAAATCTCGGAGATATTTGGAGTTGTGGAATATATGGATGCAATTAATTAATATTAACTTAACTCTTTAATAATTATCAGTGTTAGTGTGCCTAGAACTTAAACAACTGAATCGTTATTCTACAATTTCATCCAACCCTATTATACCTTGAAGAGAGATCTGTCTAATTTCGTAATTTTACGCTCCCTCTTTGGTGTCAGATAATTCCACTATAAGCGCTGCAGTATCAGCTCAACGAAACTTATAGGTTATTTCGATATTTATATTAACCATTTATTCTATACTTATTCAGTTACTTTTTGTTCCCAGTTCACTAAACCATACTCCAAATAACAAGATTTGACAAATATATAAAGGTTTTTTATTTGTTTACTTAATTCACATTAAATAAGATATGTTCTAATTAACATATGCTTGGACTATAGACTTCAGGTATCGATTGTTGATTATTTTAATCCTTTATTTATATTTGGTTATATATTATGTTTTGATTTGTATTTAATTTATTTCAGGGTGTGAAGATTCTTGTAACTGTGGGGAAGACTAAAAATACATAGATAAGAATGCAAGATTTACAAAATTTATGTGTTGTGTATTTAGTATGATTAATATAATATAATTTACCAGACTCGAACGAAGCAAATCGTGTAGGCGGTTGATCGCTAAATTTAATGTTTGGATGATTATGCAGTACGGTTTTTCTTTCTTCGGTTTAATAAGAGTAATTCTTGTCCTGTCCACTTCGGAATACAGCTTTTGGATTGATTTACAGCCCGATTGATGTTTCTTCTGCACCGTCAGGATCCAAATAAGTTCTTCCTTCGGTTGAAGCAATTAGTGTTGTTCCGTGTATTTGCAAGGTTATAATTTCTGGTGTAGTGAATATTATTAATTGTGTTATTGTTAATTCTTTCTATTTGATTAATATCTCATCAATTCCCTTCGGATATGGGACAGTTCAAGTTCTTTCTTGTAGACTTCAACTATTTACTCTCTATTATCATTTCATATTGTAGTGTTATTTTTGTTTATCTGTATTGGTAGTAGACGTAAATATTGTCATTAGAATTTTGTATTTTTATAATCGTATATGGTAATTTCGAATATTACAATTAAATAGATTATTCTTGGGTTTTTAATCTCATCACCTTTTGTTCATTCAAAGCAATTCTTGTCTTGTCTAAAATCAACAACTTCTTTTTCTTATTTGTCGTCCCTAGCAACATACAATAATTTCTGCCTTCCACATGTTTTGAATATATAGTGTTTCTTTCATATATTTTTTATCTATTCTTTATCAATTTGCTGTCCTATCGGAATGTAACTTTACCGATAGTTGGTTTATTATTTTATACACATATTCTACTGGTTTTTTGATATAAGTCCGTTTTTTTTCTTTTTTATTATATTTAATCCACCTTCGATATTATATTTTACCAATCGATATTATGGCATTATGGTATTATTATAATTTGTATAAATTTTATTAAATATTATTATTAATTTAATGTTTTTTTTTCTAGCTCTTCATAGCGTATTTATTAATTATTATTAATTGATGCACCTAATCTTTATGTTATGAGTGTTTATATAGTAGTTTTGCCTGTTAGGCCTTTTATTGTAAACTGATCTACCTGTGGTTATGTCTGTTAGGCATCTATAGTCCCTTTTATATAAATTCATACATACAATCAAATCTTAATTATTGGCACTTATATAAACAATTATTTTTCTATATCTAATAACAATTTTATCTTGATCTCTTGATCACATACAACAAAATTCGAATTTATGAACATTGATTAACTGCCTCACACTTCATTCTACGACAGTCATTGAATAATACAACTTGTTTCATTATTTTTCATTAACTCAACACATATTTGATATAACATCACATAAACTTTATCATAACATTTTTGTCATAAAATAATACTTCTTAACACAAAATTCTTATTTGTTATTACCATAAATTAAGTCATCGTTTCATTTTTTTGTTTTGCTTTTCATTAAACATATATCATTAGCTATTATTTATCTTACAGGTTCGTTTATTCTAGTCAACACTACCTTGCATCCTTATTTAATTTTGTCTATGATTATAATTGTAATTATTGGATCTCTGTTCTATTATGGGTTTAAATATCAATTTGTTTATTATTCTGTGAACCGTCTTTTATGTAACATGAATGCTAGCATTTCTGTTGCGTTACAATATATATAGATTTTGCAACATTATAAACAACAATTTTAAGGAAAATAGCCCACAATTTTCTTATAAAAGAAATGTAATATCTCCGTAATTTTTTATCTGTATCCAATAAACAAAGTATAATTGGATTTAAAATGACTTACTTACTTATCCAACGCCCGTCTTTGGTGCTTCCACCATTCGACGTCGAGCCTCCCAGTAGCGATTGATTGTTTCATCGTTCGGGTAAGTCAGCGATTGGCACGTCTGCAGGTGGTCGCCGTCCATCCTGCCAAGACCACAGAGAGGGCATGTTTCATCAGCAGCAAGACCGATACGGTAGAGATGCGCTTGGAGGCAGTCATGTCCAGTAGCAAGACGAAATCGTGCTACTGCCTCAGAGCTCTCTCAAGATTCCTTGGAATCGCTCCCACTGTGGCAAGGCTTTCCCACTTTTTGCCAATGCTAAGGTCCTTTAGAGTTTTGAGCGTGGCGTTGTTGATGGTGTTGGTTATGAGGTTATTTGCTCTATTGAGTGTGAAAGGTATCTCAGGCTGGTCAGTCTCTGCGCCGCGTTTTGCCAAGATGTCCGCCCTTTCATTCCCTGGTATTCCAACATGGCTTGGAACCCATTGAAGAGCTACAACCCAGCCATTCTTGATGAGTTCTGCCAGTTTCTCGCGGCACTGGATGGTACGGAGGCGGTCAGTTGAAGCGTTGCTACTCAGAGCTGATATTGCGGCCTGTGAGTCAATGAGGAAGACTGCTTTGGAAGGAGTTAGGTTTTGTGTGCTTAATTGGTTGGAGGCTTCAAGCACCGCGCAGACCTCTCCCTCGTAGTTGCTAGCATTTTTCCCTACAGCCATTGAGTCTTCAAACATGCTGCAGAACCATCCTGCGCCGGCCCCTTTTATGTCAGAAAGATATGAGCCATCGGTATAGATGTGAATCCACCCGGTCGACGGATATCTTAAGTTAATGGTTTCGAGAGCGCAAGCTTTGAGTTCGAGAGGGGTGGCTTCGGCTTTGTTTGTAGTTAGGCTTGTGAGATCAAGCCGCTTGGAAGGTAGTGCAGGCACTATAGAGGTGAAGTGTCTTAGAGGAGCTGGGTTGTCCATTGCCAGATTATATTTGGTAATTAGGGACTCAGCATACGTCAAGGGGGAAGTTTGAGTTTTGAGTCGTTGGGAAGCATGGTTGTACCCACTCCAGTAATTTTTATCCACTCTCTTGACCCTTTCCCAGAATTTCAATGTAGATTTTTCTCTCCGACTGTAGAGGGGCTCAATGCCAGTTTGCAGGAGCATAGCTGGGATTGGAGTCGATTTGGCTCCTCCGGTAATCAGTCTAAGGGCATTGTTTTGCACGACGTCGTATTTAGCTAGGCTTGCTTTGCTTGCTAGGGAGGTTACCTCGCCACCATACTCCAAGACGGGACGGACATATGTTTTGTATGCTGTGGATAACACATCCTGCGTAGCTCCCCACTTGGTTGCAGATAGTCTCTTCAAGAGGTTGATGCCCTTTTGACTTTTCTCGACTACCTCCGTAATGTGGGCACCCCAGGATAGTTTGGTGTCAAGGTTGAGTCCGAGGTATTTGGATAAGGATACTTGTTTTAGGGGTAGATTTTTGTACACTAGGTTGACTGGGTGGGTCCTGGTAGACATTGTGAATAGCTGTGCAACTGTCTTATCAGCGCTTACTTCCATTTTGTTCAGATCCGCCCATTCTTCCAATTTAGCAAGTGCCTTGTTCAAAGCTTCTTCGAGGGCGAGGATGTTACTTCCGGTGGCCCAGATTAGGACATCGTCAGCAAAGAATAAGCAAGATACTCCTGGGATCTTTTGGATAGCTAACATCAGGTCGTCAATCATGATGTTGAAGAGCAAACAGCTTAGGACGGCTCCTTGAAGGAGTTTTGAAATTTGCACCGGATATAGCGTTGCGAAAGGAAGCTGCATATCCATTTAAGCATGTTCCCGTTCACGCCAAGTCTCTTTAGCTTGGATATGCTTATACGGCGCCATACTTTGTCGTATGCGGCTTTGAAATCCACCAGAACAGCCAATGTGGATTGCTTTCTGTGGAAACCGTCCTTGACGGCTTGTGTGAACTTCACAACTTGGTCCATTGTGGATCTATGTCTTCGGAATCGCGCTTGACAGTCGCTGATGGCGCCCTTCTTTTCGACGAACTCACGGAGTCTACGTTCAACCATTTTCTCCGCAGCCTTACAACATACGCTCGTCAGTGAAATTGGACGATAGCTACTGAGATTGCTTGCCGGCTTCCCTCGTTTCAGAAGCGACATTACTACTGCTTTTCTCCACTGGTGGGGAACTCTGGTGTTCCATGTCAAATTGAGGTCTGGAAAAACTTCGTCAGGTCCAGCGGATTTACCTTTTTCCAGCGTCGCGATTGCAAGCGTAAGTTCATCAGGTGTAAAATCTTTACTAAACAGAAGATATTCTTCCTCAGTCTGGCAGGAAGGAGCTTCATCTTGTGTAATCGCTTTTCTCTCTTCTGCTTTTACAGAGAGACGACTGATCGCTGCGTAATGTTTACTTAAGGCTGAAGCAACATCACTTGGGCTAGTTAAGAGCTTGCCATTAGCCGTTATAGGCTCCCAGTGTCGTGTAGATGCATCGTTGTTCAGTCGTGATATAAACTTGTGCGCTTTTGGGCCGTCTTTTCTAAAGTCCAATTTGGCCACGAACGATCTATAAGCGTGTCGTTTTGCAGTGGTGACAGCTCGCTTCAGTTTAGATTGTGATTTTCTCAAAAAAGTACAGTCTGCTATGCTGTGGGAGCGTTCAGCTTGAAGTCTCAGCTTGTTCGTGTCCCTCTTGAGTCTGTCTAGAGAGCAGTTCCAGAAGGGAGAGTACTTTTTTACCTGGCCTTTGGGAATGCTTTCATTGGCTGCTCGTAGCAGTCCTTTTACGAATAGTTCAGTTGAGGCATCGGGATTTGCATTTACCAGGTCTCCGGGTAAATAAGCGTCCGACAACAAGGAGTACTTATCCCAATTTGCTTTCTTGAAGTTCTATCGAGTAAGCTTAGGTGGTCCTGGCTGGCGGTTTTTACCAAGAATCTTTGCATACATAAGGCGGTGTCCACATCCCTGCAGGGGGTCTTTCAAGGATAGCATTACTCTCGAAGATAGGTTTGCGTGCGCTAGTGCAAGGTCAGGGGTACTAGTGTGCCCGGCGTACGATAAAAACGTTGGGTCGGAAGGAATTCGGATGAGACTGGACTGGTCGAGCATGTCTTCAACACATTTACCGGTTGCATTTGAAGAAGAGTACCCCCAGCGTGTAGAGCGGGCATTGAAGTCACCAACGACAATGGTGTTGTGGTGCAGGCTCATATTCATGATTAAGTCCAGGTTTGGGACATTATTTGGCGGATTATAAAGGCCAATAACTGTAAAGTGAACTCCATTCTTCCAAATGTCTATGGAGATAGCTTCCAGTTTGTCTTGGTTATCCATCTCATGAATTATAGTGCTCTTACTTGCATACAAATTACGTACATAGGCAATAATACCGGATGCGACTTGCCTTGATCTTTTAATGACGTATAACGAGTAGTCAGTTATTTCGTAAAAACATGTGGCGTCTGTGGAAGCGCCAGCTTCGACAATTATAATAATGTCTGCGTCGTGTCTAAAAGCATTAACTTTCAACTCTGCATGTTTTGAATTGCTCAAGCCACCCGCATTCCAGAATAGGATGCGGAGGTGATTTTCGCCGCCCTTACAAGGGCCGTTTCTTGTAGCGATCGCTGTCATTATAGAGGCTCGAGTTCGCGGCGATTCGCCGTAGCAGATTTAGCGTTACCCAGGGTGCACCACGAGGAGGCCTGCTACATTGCACCCCGGATTTAAAATGAAAGAGCTACGTTTTTATGTAATCGGAAATTTTGGGTTATAAGTACTGCTTTTCATGAAATTTATAATTAAAAATTTAATCAGACACCATGTTAAATTTATAATTAACATTTTGGTTTGCTTTGTCCTTCTAAGAAATAGTAGGCCTACGCTTACTATGTACAGCAAATTTGAAACCACATCTAATTCCATTCAGCAGTAATTTATTTTGGATAAAAAGTCATAATAAAATCACGCAAACGAAAAACAAAGCACTTTTTGACATATGTTTATTTGACATTTTTTCTTTACTTTTATAAACAGAGTCATTTCCCGAAGTTTGACACTATCTTCTGAGAACACTCTGTAACCATCTGTATACATTGTCGTGTAGTAGTATCATTTTACTAAGTACTGAGGTAAAAAATTAACATTTTACTGAGGGAATGAAAACTTACGTGCCAATTATGGTAAAATTAATAAAAGATAATTAAGTTTTATATGAGCTATTTTGAAAATAAGTGTTTATTTAGTAAATACTTATATATATTTTCAGTTCTACAAATATATATTAAATTCTGTAATAATAAAAAAAATCATGATTAATAATGTTTACACCAGCTATAATTTACTCTCAACTTCTTTAGGTAATACATTTTAGGTTAGTTGTCTCCAAGTCGCTTATATTAATATAATAGATATTTACCATATATCCGTCGTGCGAATTCGTTATTCTTGTCTTATGACGCGTTTCGGCAACGAATTGCCATCTTCAGAAATCTTAATAACTCATTAGAGATCGTTAAAAAATTAAAAACACTAAAATCATTACAGTAAAAGTGCACTTCTACTACATTGGAAACTCACAGACGCGAACATGAAAGTTTACGTTTCTCGCGTGGACAATATCGATCGACTACTTTCGCGTGGACAATATCGATCAACTGATTCACTGTTTATATAGCCACTGATATACCTGTTTTGCTTATTATAGCCCGTATGTACTGTGACTATCCATTTACCGGCGCCCGTGTGCAAGTATTGCCGTGTCGTACAAGATGTTATGTGAAAATGTAAGTTTATCATTCAAGACATAATCACTGTTGATTTTGACGGCTTTATATATTTCGTATTCCTCAAGCGCGTCCATGTATTTGCCTTTCCTGCAGCAATGCAAGGGCTGGAAATTTGTCTCAAAATCACTGTAGTTATGATTACATATTATCAGGTGTCTGGCAAAATTAGATGTTGTTTTATGTAATTCCCTTCTGAGAAGATGTTCGTTATATCTTTCTTCAAACGGTCTGCCTGTTTGGCCTATGTAGAACATGTCGCATGAGCTGCAATTCATCTTGTATACGCCGGTTCTTTTTCTTTCTGGTATACTGTTTTTCCGGCTAAGAAGTCTCTGAATGTTGTTATTTGTACGGAAAGTTACAATTACATGGTGTTTCTTGAGTTCGTTAACTAGAATATTTGGTAAAATATTTGTGTAATCTGCAGATATGTATTTATTAACCGGAAGTGTGTTATCATTGTTCGACTTTTTTATTTTCTTCTCTTTGTGTTTACTTATTAATTTATTCACTAATGAACTTTTATATCCGTTAGCCGCTGCTATGTGCTTGATGGTATTAACCTCATCATTGTAGTCTTTTTCACTTAACGATATAGTTAGCAATCTATGCACAAAACTATTGTAAGCTGCCATTTTATGCGAGGTGGGATGATATGAATCGGCATGAATTGTGATGTCCGTTGTTGTGGCCTTTCTATAGATTTTAAATTGAAGTTTTCCTTCGTTTTTTAAAATGGTTAAATCTAAGAAATTTAATTGATTTTCTTCTTCTATTTCAGATGTGAATTTAATCTTATGGTGTATGCTGTTTAAGTGACTATTTAAGTTTTGTATTTGTCTTTTTGTTCCATTAAATATCATAAACGTATCATCGACGTATCTACAATAAAAAATGATTTTATTCTTGTATAATTTATTCGACATTATGTTTATATTCTCATAATAATTTAAATATATATCAGCTAATAGTCCTGACAGTGGCGAACCCATAGCCAGACCGTCATCTTGTGTAAAAAACCCGTTGTCAAATGTAAAGTAATTTTGTTCTAAGACGACTGTAAGTAGTTTTATAAGTTCGTTGATTTTTTGCATGCTAAGTTGAGCTACTTCCTTTAAATTGTTATTTACAATTTCTATAGTTTCCCTCACGGGAATATTAGTGTACAAATTAGTTACGTCTAACGATACTAATTTATATTGTGGTAGTATTTCTATCTCTTTAAGTTTTTCAACAAACTCATAACTGTTCTTTATACTGTAATTATTTGCTATCCTGATATTATTCTTAATTAAAGTCACTAACAATTTAGCAGCTTTGTATCCGGGAGCTGTGGTGTAGTTTATTACTGGTCTGATTGGTGTACTTTCCTTGTGGATTTTAGGTAGACCTGTGAATTTTGGTGCCGTGGCATTAATTGGTTTTAAATATCTGCGTGTTTTCTCATCTAACAAAAAATTACATTGATTAATGGTATTATTCAAAGTTTTTACATAAGCCTTTGTGGGATCCCGGTCTATTTTCTTAATATTATTATTATTTATGAAATCAAAATACCTTTATATACCTTTACCTTTTTATACATATACCTTTTTATACCTTTTGAGTATAATCTCTTTTCTGTAAGACCACCAATGTGTCACCCTTATCTGCCTTACTTATAATTGCATCATTTTTCTCAAGTTTACTTTTTATGGTTTTAAGATTTATGATATCCTGCTTATATTTACTTTTTAAAAAACTGTTTTGACTTTTACATTTATTACTATTAATTGCGTTATTGAGTTTGTTATTGATAAAAACCCTTGCTTCATTCTGTGCAACGGAACCATTTAATCTTTTAATTGCAGCTTCAGCATTAACGACCTCATGGACAATTTCGTTCGTCGTGTTAAATCTTGGTACATTATATTTCAGACCTTTATTAAGCGTGTTTATTTCTTGATTAGTAAAATCTATGTTGGTTGTATTCGTTACACGTTCATAGAACACATGTTTACATTCTATTGGTCTATTTTCTTTATTATGCTGAGTACGATATAAATTTAGTATTTTCTTATTATGGGTTAATACTTTATGATAAACATAATTGGATATTAAAGAGTTAATTTTGGTCATGATAACATCTATAACCGCAGGGTGAATTTCCTTTAACATTTCTAAATGCGCTTTATAAAGATCCGTATTTAACCTGTTTTTCTTTTTGTATAATTGTCTAATTTCTTGTGTTAACCACATTTTTTCTGCTATTTCTTTCGTCTTGAGTGCCGCCGGTACGTTTTGAGAACCGGCGTATACAAGATGAATTGCAGCTCATGCGACATGTTCTACATAGGCCAAACAGGCAGACCGTTTGAAGAAAGATATAACGAACATCTTCCCAGAAGGGAATTACATAAAACAACATCTAATTTTGCCAGACACCTGATAATATGTAATCTTAACTACAGTGATTTTGAGACAAATTTCCAGCCCTTGCATTGCTGCAGGAAAGGCAAATACATGGACGCGCTTGAGGAATACGAAATATATAAAGCCGTCAAAATCAACAGTGATTATGTCTTGAATGATAAACTTACATTTTCACATAACATCTTGTACGACACGGCAATACTTGCACACGGGCGCCGGTAAATGGATAGTCACAGTACATACGGGCTATAATAAGCAAAACAGGTATATCAGTGGCTATATAAACAGTGAATCAGTTGATCGATATTGTCCACGCGAAAGTAGTCGATCGATATTGTCCACGCGAGAAACGTAAACTTTCATGTTCGCGTCTGTGAATTTCCAATGTAGTAGAAGTGCACTTTTACTGTAATGATTTTAGTGTTTTTAATTTTTTAACGATCTCTAATGAGTGATTAAGATTTCTGAAGATGGCAATTCGTTGCCGAAACGCGTCATAAGACAAGAATAACGAATTCGCACGACGGATATATGGTAAATATCTATTATATTCTTTAGGTAACAAAATCATATAAATGCTGTTTACGAACCATTTAGTGTTACTGCTAATATTATAATTTTGAGCTAACTGTGTACCATTGTTCTACAAATATTCCGTTATTACAGATTTCTTCATTTAGTCTGTTTGACGACAAAGCATAGGGTATGAGGTCGGCTGTCAATTCATTTCAGGTCCCCAAAATGTCTTTTCGCACTTTGAATACTAAGCACAGGTTAATAATTTCTTTATAGATATCGTGTGTATATAGAAAAACTCATACTGACTTATAGAATTGCACCGTAATCCCCTTTTATTTTGAGGAATAATGATAGACACATAAAGTAAATAAATGATACTTATAAATAATCATTGTGAAGAACAGAAAATTTGGAACAGCTGGAGGAGATTATACTACAAGACGTGGGTTTCATTCCGGTTCTCTGCCATTAACTTTAGCGTTCTCTTATTGTGTTGTTCACGAATTACTCTCTAAACTTTGAAACTTACACAAACTAAAATTTTATTTGCATACAAGTATACCTTGAAGTTCCACATTTGTTTACTACATAAAGCAATCTTAAGACCTGGAACAAGTTTTCTTAAACCACATATGGTCGTTGATATCCTGTAGCTTGACCAGCATACATAGCAGCGTATTAAATTCCTAACTAATTATGCTCTTGTAGTGAATACTAACACAAGCTCATCACACACTAGACACGAAGGTGTAAGCCGAATGGGTGAAGATTGTGAGTTGAAAGGAAGAATAAAAAACAGAATTATTTAGTAATGTAATGTAAACTAAGCAAGAAATAATTATTCCTAATTATAAATATTAAAAATGAGATAAACATCACAGATTTTTAAAGCGTGACGTATAATTTTACTTCATATTTGTGTAGCTGATAAAAAATTCTGTTTTCGCCTGCTGCTCGCAGTATTAAGCATATGCTTCTTCGCTGTATTTATTTTGTGTAACCTTTGTCCTTAGTTTAATGTAATTTTGTGCTGAAATACGAGACATGTCTTCTAACCATGATGCTAAAATCAAATTAAATACTTCAAATTTTTGACAAGATAGGAAGTTGACAATCGCTAACTTTCTCATGTGTAAGTGAATCTGTAACTGTGATAAGCGATACTGCAACTCAAAATATAACACAAATAATATAATTTAATGGCATAAATGGATATGCAAATAAATGGATATATGATGGATATATGTAATACAACAACAAATTAAGCGTCCATTTGAAGTCAAATAAAGTATAATGACACAGGTAGTATTTATTAACCTATTGTATACAAAATAATGTAATGATAATATTTCAAAACAAATATGAAGGAAACTATTTATAAATTACATTTTTAGAGTAAAGCTGTAGGTATCTGACTATCCAATAGGTAATATTGTAATATAACATTGTACTATCCAGTGGGTACCCAAACAGTTACCCGAATCCACTTTCCTGAATGGACATTTTCCCAAACGACGAGATACCCGAAATCATTTTGCCCGAATACCTTTTTGCTACGTAGTATTACGGTCACCATGGTCAATAGATTATTTCAAAAACTACTATTCGAGAAAAAGGTATTTTGATTCCTATTTAATTAAATAAATTGTTTTGGGAAACAGGGTGTTCGGGAAATTGGATTTGGGAAAATGACTGGGAATCATCCAACCAGTTGATTGAACTTAACAGAACTATATACATAAAAAATATCAGGCTTTTATTGTGTAGCAATGATTATAATAATAATTATGTTATAGTGTTTATAACAATAATAATTATAATCTTTATAATGTTAATAATTAACTAACAGGTGGAAACAAAAGGCGGATAATTTAAAACACATTGAATGTCACAAAAACTAAGAAAATAAACTGAACTTTTCAAGTAAGTTTTGATTTTTAGACTACTTTGTGTATAATATTTTTAACCGACAACGTGCACTGAAATGTATTACAAAAAAGTATAAAGTTAGGTAATCATTAAATATAAGTGAAACTAAATTGAAAATATAATGTAGTATTTTATTCATAAGCATCTACCTCTTCTTCGCTTCGCGGAGTTGCACATTGCCTGTTCCGTCTTCCCAGTATATAACTCGCCATCTTGCTCTTGGTCTTCCCAGATTCTTTGTTTCAAATTGTCTGTGTATTATGTCCGTATGTTGTGATCATATTTATTAACATAAATAAATAAGTGTGTGTGTGTGTGTGTGTGTGTGAATCTTACAAGAAGTTACAAGGTTAAACATTACCTTCATTTTTCATTTTGAAGTAAAATATTATAAAAATAAAATTGAATTAATATTACAAAACTTCTGAAAATAACCTCAATAAATTGTATCCCTTTTAACTAAAGTGAAACGATTTAACTGGAACCAACTTGTAGGCATACAGAAGAGTGAAACAATTTATTACACTTGAGGGATGTATCACATCAGTTACTCCCCACTCTGTTTTCTCGACTTGTGATTACAGTAAGGGGATTCTGGGATTTCATTTTGCCTACCACATCTTTTTGTTACCTGTTTGTGGTTGATACAAAACAACTACTTTGCTTTGATACTTAAACCTGAACAAGCATACGTGGTGCTATTAAGTCATAAATAAGATTAGAGGATATACGTATATATTAAAAGGCGGCAAATACAATAAAATGTATAAATAAATAACTTTCCACAAAAATTTTTGTGGAAAATAAAAGAAATAACTAAGCCAATGTGACCGCATGCGTTATACCACGTAACACTATACAATACAAAAAAAATATATGAAGTCTTCAAAAACAAAATTGTGCAGTGATTATTTTATTATATCTCTATGAAGTATTCTACCGACAAAAACAGAGTCCTTATACATATCATTTGAGGGTTTAAAGCTTTCTAGCGATAATAAAGTAATAAAAAAAGGATGAGACTTTTTTGTACATGTGTAATCTGTTCGTCTTGCGAACATTAAACAAACTGAATGACATACACATACATGATTTGAAGAGTTGATCATTAACAGTTCTTGTTACTGTCTACATATTAAACACATACACAAATACTATAATTAACAGACTAAATGTCTAAACATTAAACAACTAAACAAAAAGATTTCTACTTTCTGCTGACACTAACTGAGTAAATTACTTTAATATATTAAACACTGAGCCTAGGCTATAAACCAGTAATTCTAGTTGACATTAACGCTAACGTTGACATAAACACAAATCATACAGATATTTTACACAGAGATTACAATACAGATAATACAGATTACACGTTATTCGTTGAACTTGAAGGGTAGGTCTACAAATTTATGTCTTTTTTGTCTACAAACGTCTTCACTGTTATCCAACAAATTAATTGATAGCGGGTTAAAACTATATTCCAATTTAGATGTGTGTTTCCTGTAGAGGCGCACAATTTATTCACTTATAGTAGGTAATTTGGAGCGTCGAATAGTGATCTTAGAGTTTGGATTGAAAGCACTGTATAGTCTCTATGTTGCTTGTACTAGCAGTATCCCAAACTTGAATACCGTAAGCCAATACCGGTTTAAGGACTGCCTTACATATTAAACGTTTGCTGGCAAGTCTTAACCGCAATTTTCTGCCTATCAGCCAGTAGATAGTTCTGACCTTGAGGTTAAGTTCAGTCTTCATGGAAGTTAACGTGTTTCTTCCACGTCAGATGTGACATATGTGATGATATATCCCCTGCCAGCCCAAAGGAACATTCACAATTAAATTGACACTTTTATTCAAATTTTGAACTACAGTTCCGGACTGTCGAATACGGTACTGATAGAGGTGTGAGGAAGTGAATAAGCTTTAAGAAAAGTGCACACATTCTTTATTGTTCCTGCTACTTTGGTTTCCATAATTTATATTAGTCTGTTAATATAAATAATGCAAAGTGTTAAAGTGATTAAATATTTTACATACTAAGTCTATGCTGTTCCTCAAACAGTACTTATAAACTTTACTAAATACGACGAAAATGATTAATTTAGCATCTTACATTATTATGTACTTTTTGTTGTAAGAGCGAGCGCATTTGATGTAAATTTAAGCGCGAATAAGATCCGATTTCATTACAGTACAGTGTACTACAGTTTAAAGAACCGATCTTACTAACTTACGTACACAGTACACCTACACTAAACAAAGCCTACTGTACTGTACTCGACTTTCAAACAATTCGATTTTCGACCACGTTTTCGGGAACGCGTTACGTTTAAAAGTCGAGTACCTCCCCTATAGGCCTACCCTACAATTGTGTAATAGTAATTATGTGTGTTTTTGTATTTAATTATACTAAAATATAAATTATATTTTGTGATTCATTACGTTATGTAGTGGTTAATATTAAAAGTAATTCGGGAGGAGGGTATACACACCGCCGTCCACACTGTACTTTAATGTGTAACATTAGCCTAATGATGTCTACTAATTAACAAACGTAGGTGGCAAAGCTGTTACCGTCTTCAGAGACGTTTATATGAGTGTTTATATGTAAATGTCCACATAAAATTAATTAGTTCCGTAGCGAACCAATTAAACCACCTTGCACACACAGTGTTCCATGTTTCGCTTATCATTTATTCCCTGCCTAGCTCTGCAGTCCTAAAACTTGCCTTTATTAAATTGTACAATCTTCACCCAAAAACGTTGTTGACGAAAGTATTTTGAATAGTTACGTAAGAAGGGACGTCCAGTTTTTTGAAAGTCAAAATGTGTGCTGGACTTTTGTTACTAAATATTAACAATAAATGTATAGTAACTGATTGTTTAGTTGAAATGAATTATATGCAATAGTCGAGATCACTAAATAAATAATTTAAAGTAGTCGCAGCAGAAAAGAACGAGAAAAGATTAATAATTATAACAGGATGCTAATAAATACCAAATAAACAATTCTGTTGATAAAACAACCAGTATTTTTAATCTCATAAACTACTGGCTGAAGAGTAACCTTACATGAGAAAGAGACTAGTTTATCACACTGTCGGAGACCAACTTTTAAAACTAATGAAGCATAGGTGTCAACACCGCGCCTTTACTACGCAAATATGTTCCTGGATGGTCTCACCATGTTATTATGGTAGGTAGAAAACCTATTCCGTCCATTGGTTCCTAACGTATATGTTCTGTACGATGTATGTTTAAACGGTGGATAAATGTTAATACACATATCAAGTCACAGACGAAAGTTCTGTTAGCATATCATTTACAACCTAAGATATCAAAACGATATTTCTATAAGTGCATGTATCCACTATAGAAAATATTCACTCTCCATCTCTTTTACGAGGACGTGGTATATAAAAATTATTGACACGTAAGCGTCCAAGTATAATTAATAAACATTTAGTTAACTTTCAATTAATAATATTTGGCATTTAACTAATATTGTACTTGCATTCATGGATAAAGCTAACGCATAGGTTGGCGCTATAAATGTCATCATGCTCTATTTCCTGAATTTTGAAAAAGATATGTTATTATTTTTTCTTATTATTTTATTATGTTATAGTCTTGTTTATATTTTCATGATATTACTAGACAATGTTTTGCCATTAATTGTAGACGACTTTCTTGCGCAAACACTTGTCTCTAAAAGACCAGCGGATTATGTCTTAAGTTTAAGCATATGCAAGGATTCTACACAAATCCTTGAGACATTGTGTCTTGGGTAAACATTAAGAGAAAACGACAGTGTTAATTTTAATCTTTAATCCCATTGTTCGGATACATTGAGAAATTTTACAGGCACTTATTAAACATCATTTTAATATTACATGTGCAGTTGTGTGTGTAAAGTTTATGAAGTAAAATTTAGAAGTGTAAATTCCGTAACTAGAGCCTACTACCATCATATTAACAAAGTTAGTCGTTAGTCGTTACTCACAAAGTTAGTCACTGTATTGGATCTGATATTACTAAAATTGTTTATTTTTTCCTAAAATCTGTTTTTTCTTATTAAGGTTTGCACTGGGAATTTAATTATTCGGTATTGTCTTCTAATAGGTCATTGTAAAATATTATCTCAAATCGTCGAAATATATCATTTTATTAGACAAAAACAAAACTGTAATAATTAAATTATAGGAAAAAGTATGACTATAAGTGCGTGCATGTTATGTTACAGATGCTGAAGACGTTTTCGACTGGTGGTATAACGTATGTACTTTAATATTACATAATGAGCTGTAAAATAAAGAATACTATCAGGTTATTCTAGTATCAGAGGTATCGTTAAGTAAGTTAAGTTATCGGAAAGTAACAATTCGTTAAGATAAAGAGGCCAGTAAAAGAGTTCAAAGAGATTGTATAATTACCAGATTGGTAATGGGAGGCCTAACATTTACTATGATATGTCCTGTTCTGTAACAACGGTCCCACATGCTGTCACTCCAACTCTTCCTTGGCCAAACGATGCTCCTTTTCATGTCTGGTTGACTATCTCTTGTCTTTTCACTAACCTTGTGTCACGGAAAGGTCAAATTGTGCAAAATATGGTGCTACAAAAACCCGGTGGTTTGAATCCAGAAGGTTTGAGAATCAGATCTTTAAGATTGTGCTTCCTTATGTACACAAAATAAATAATTTGTAGTAGTTATGTTGTTTTTGCATGATATAAGAGTAATAATGTCGTGCAAGGAGAACAATGTTTATGTAACTCTGCTACTGACCTATAAACGTTTGGCAAGCCATTACTCATGGTTGTGTTCAACTCGGTGAAGACTAAATGAGTTGCGATTTTGGATAATCGGAGGAAAGAAAATAGAATCGCTGGAAGTTTTCCCAAACCCAAATAATATTTCTCAGAGACTTTAAAAAAACTATAAGGCAGCATGCCTATTTGCAAAAAAATTCTGTTTTTGAGCAGCATATCTAGAGCAGTTCAGTCCGTTTGTTTATATTTCTAAGAAATACGTGGCTACAAATCATTAGACTTGAAAGTGGTACAGATCCTAGACCTCCATGTACACTCAAAAACAGATACTATCAATAACAGTATTAGCGTCAATACTGAAAACGATAATGTGTGTAAATATGTTTCTGTGGACGAGAAACGTAAAGGATCTAAATGGGTGCAGTGCGAAGAATTGGGTAGGGTGAACTTGTAATGGTAGAACTGAACACCGTTTGTTACATATGCTTAATCTGTGAAAACAAAGAAAAATACAAGTATTAAAAACGTAACTTTGTTATTTTTAATGTAATTATTGCTTGAATTTGCAATATTCTTGCAAAGGCATACTACATTTAGCTAATTACTTTTTCCTTTTTTAGACAAGCTTTTATATTGTTTTATAAATAAAACGTTTTCGTGTACTTCTAATAATGAAATTAATAATAAAAACATTTATCAATGTAAATAATGTCAATTTACTTACTAAATGAAACACAATATTGTCCAATTTTGACTAATAATGGATTTTATAAGAAACTTCAAAGTTACTCCGTGAACGGGGAACATGCAGTTTGCCATTCAAGACGTCAATGAAATAACGAAAGAGTTAGTGCAGGGGATTTGTTTTCCATTGTAAGCTTATGTAAAAATACGTAGGGACCGACTCTGGTTTTCAGATACGTCACTTACTGGGAGTTTGGAAAGGATAGGCGACTCTCTTTTGATTGGACAACAAATTCGTTTTCTAGATATTTAACTTTATTGTCTGCATATTTGTGTGTTAGGAACGGGATTCGTTGCGCAAGAAGAATCAAATGAAATTATCTTCATCTTCTTCTTCTTCTTCTTCTACAATCCACAGATTAGACCTTAGATGACGTGTTCCCGAACCCACCTCCGTCTACCAGCATCCCTTTCCTTATTAGATTTATGTTTCAAGACTGCTACTGGTAATCGCTTATTTGCTGTGGGGCACAAAAGTTGGCAGAATCTCCTCTTATTGTCTTTATTCGTCTTGTGAGAAGATTTGATTTTCAGTTCTTCCTGAGTAATATCTTCATTCTTCTCCTTAGCCAGAAGAGAATAACCCTATATGTTTCTTAAAAATTTCATTTCAACCACTTGAATTTTCTTTTGTTCTTCTTTACCAATGGTCCATGTTTCACTGGCATACAGGGTTGGTGGGCTAGGTATTGTTTTACGCATCATTCCACAGATGCCTCTGAACTTTGTTAACTTATCTTCTTAATCAGTGTCACTTTTGTATGATATGTCACTTCCCAGGTAATTAAAATGACCAGTATGATTTAAAATGTGATTGTCTATAACTATTTTGGTCTAACTGGATGTTTACCTTTCAATTCCACAGTGTGTGATTCTGGAGAGGAGATTTTTAGCCCATAATTTTATAGTGCGTTATGAAGTGTAAATATTGCATTTAGTTATTCCTCTTCTGTTTTCTGTATTATTACACTATGGTCTAAGTAGAGCAAATAGTTCACATGTATGATTCTTTAAGTGATATTCCTGGGTCAACTTTTCCATTCCGTAAACAAAGTATGCCATCTATGTATTCCTGAAAAAGTGTATGTAAAATAAGGCACCCTTGCCTAACACCTTTATTTGTAGAAATACCTTCCGTTAGTCTACCATTCACATCGAAAACGATAGCAATCTTGTAATACAGGCTCTTAAGCACTCTAACCAACTCAGTAGTGAAACCTCTTCTCTCCATTATACTCCAGAGTAGCAAACGTTTAACATTGTCAAAAGCTTTCGTTACATCTACAAACGATAAATGTGTTCCTAAGTTAAATTATCTCAACAAAGACATGAAATAAAGACGCAATAAAATATTTTCAAAAATAATTAAGCTTATATGTATTGTAAAAACAAAGTCATATTTGGCTATCTACTTAAACGCGCCGCCATAACCTCCAGTACAGAAATCTGAAGAAACTGACAGAACACTTACACTCCAAAAGTAAAGTGGAAAATAGAATAAATTGTTATGACCATCTCAAAGAAAGATAAAATTACATCTAAAAGTTTAATGCAAAAAATTCTAGTTTGGGGTAAAAAGAGTTGAGAAGAAGGCAAACTTCATGATGTGTTAGAATGTTAAATACAGCCATAAAACTAACAAAGAAACGTATAAAATCTTCTGATATATAATTTCAATCTTTTCTTATTAATATGAGTTAATTTTTGGGAAACCGAAATATCTATAGTATACTATAACCATGAGGTTAAAGCCTGCAGTTGTCGGTCAACGATTTGGGGTGCAGAAAATAACGCTAAGAGCAATCCGAAATAGTTTGCGTTTGTAAGACATTGAGGATTATGTGACACGTTAAGTAAGTAATCACTTTTCATTTACTCAATTACGTACGAAATATACACTTTTTCATTAATGAAGACATTAAGTAAGAAAGTGAAAAAGGACGCAGAAATTAAACTTTATTAAATAACGACTTTTCTAGCCTCAGCATAAACATATGTTTATGTTTCAGAGACTTCGGCCGTTTATAAGAAGGAGAACATATTAAAGATACTAAGAATAAATTTACTTAAAGACTCAGAGTGTATATTAACGGAAATGATATGCAATGACGACATTCGGGAGTATTGAAGATATAATAGCGTCCTCAGGCGTTACACGATCAGAAGAATGGAAATGTGGAACGAATATCACCGTGTATAATTCCAGGGCAGCTTGTGAATAATCAAGCATTAGGAACAAACAGTACTTACGAAGAGCAACTCTTCCATTACGTGTATAAAGGTGTTATACATGTGTGTGACTAATTGTTGCGGTAATTAAATTTTAGTTCAACATAAAAGTTGTTGTCTATGAAACAATACGATGTTACGAAAGAATACTTATAAAATATTTATTTTTTTCCGTAATGCAAATACTGCTGTTCGTTCGCGCTAAATTATTGAATTTCTTTAAAGAAAATAAGTTCCTGTCTTTTAAAGAAAAGTTTCTTTAATTAGATTTTTCTAAATTTCTTTTCTTTCTAAATAGAATATACTTGAAATAATAAAATTATTCAAAATTTGTAACTTTTATAACGTTTTTACTAAGACATAACTTATGTAACTTTGTAAGTTAAAGTTAATAATCGTTGTAAAGAACAGTAAATATTGTAACAGCTGGACGCAATTATCCTACAAGAAATGGATTTCCTGCGGCTTCTCTGCTATTAACTTCAGCTTTTCCTAGGTAATGTTGCCCACAAATTAGTGTCTAAAGTTATCAACTTATACAAACGAAAATACTGTACCGTACTATTACTCCGTGAGTCCCTATATTTTTGTTTAGTGGACATCGCAATCTTAAAATGTTTGACAAATTTTCATTTCCTGCATGTTAAGCATTTTTAAATCAAGTTATTTAAAAAGCTAGTAATGCCACTTTATTATTTTAATCTCTGTATAGTAGTTTCATTATAATACAAATTACATACTACGTAAGGCCTATGCATTTGTTCCGAATTGATTGACGCAATGTAAGCTTTGATTCATTTTGCATTCATTTTTTACTTCATTCTACATAGTGTAAAGATAAGGACCATCTATAAACAAACTGAGATAGAAATCGCATAACAATAAAATTTTTATTTTACTCCTACCTCCCGTAACTGAGGTAGAATATCGCATAACAATAAAATTTTGATTTTACTCCTACTCCCGTAACTATCTAATTCATGTTGATAAAAATTTGAGTACCAATGGTTGATAAGTTGAATGCACTCCAAAGACTTCAAAGAATGTGGGCGTTGTTGCGGATATATATCTATTGTTGTTAACTGGGATTCAATGTAGTTACTAGTTTTGGCGGTTGTGTTGCCTAATTTAAGTCATTTACTAGGCTATTCCATTCAAAAAAAGAAAATATTAGACGTTTTTTACACTAATTACTGTTAATATTTAAAATTAAGTAATTCTCCTGAAATCATCAGGTGCGGTTCCGTAAAAGTTCTACACGTTTCTCGGCTAGCCAGGCAGGTGCTGTGTTTCTGTCAGGGCCGTGCACTAAAGTATTTCCAAGACTGTTCGAGCACTCGTAAGTACTCAAATTACGCCGGCACTCCAAACATTCTCTTGAACTTCTGCGGAGTATAGATAAAGGTCTACGGCCGGCTTAGAAGTTAGTTACAACTGCCTATATTGTAGAGTGCGGCTCAAGTGATTGTTGCGGACTAGAGGAAAGTGATTATTGTGTTATAATGAGTGGGTTCTAATAGTTGGCATTATTATTGCGTGTCGGCAAAGGTATTCTATGAGAGTACCCTGTTGATTTAAAATTGTTATTTATGACAAAATAAACTTGGTAATTAGTGACTTAATTGATGTCTGTATTTTGTTTCCACTGTACTATTCCAGAAAAGTTTGACCGTCATAACAATATGAATTATGATTCTTTTACTATACCCTGATTTGCGTAAATCCTAAGACCACCAAATCTGCAATAATCATTCACGTAACTTTATGTGTGTGTGTGTGTGTGTGTGTGTGTGTGTGTGTGTGTGTGTGTTTGTATTAGATTTTGTTCCGCTAAATGTAATGGAAGGCATATCTACCACGTTACCATTTGTTTCACTTTTAAAAATTAGTGTAACTAAATTACTTACATATTTTTAATAAAATATTATCACTTAACATCACCTGTGCAATCTGTGCAAGTTTTATATTCAAATTTACAGCTTTTTTCTTGGCAAACAACAGGTTATTAGAACCTTTGATACGTCCTGCATAGTGTCGATTACCAGGAAACATGATGCAGTTGAATAATTCTTGCAGAACTGTTATCCACGAAATTCTTGTTTTGTTTTTGTATCGGCCATCTAAGGACCACATGGCAATTTCAATTCTTTATTCTTTGTTCTTTTTCTTTTTCTTCAATATTCTTTCATCTTTTTACTGTGTCTCTTCTTCCTGTCTTCAGTCCACTTTGAACATGCGTTTTTCTCTCTTCCACCCTAGACTCCTTCCATTTTTAACACTTTTACCCGAAAAACTTCTCTTTCAATTGCTTCTTCTGCGTGTATATTATTTTTTGCTAAATCCTTTTGGACTTCTTTAATCCAACTTGATGTTGACTTCTTCCTCCACGGATATTTGAAGATCTGCTTTGTTAACCTATTGTCGTCCATTGTATACAAACGTCCAAAAAATAATAGTCTTCTTTTTCTCATTGTTTCTGATAATTTTCTGTACTTTGATATATTCCATCATTACATCTTAATTTCCAACCTTCTGAAGCTTTTCTGAAATTCTTGTTTTATTTTATAGCGTTTTGCTTTCGATTTTACCGTGAAGTAAGAGCTGCAAAAAGGTATACGTTGGTCCTCGCAAAACATTCCTAAAGTACTCGATCTCTCCTTTCTGAACACTAGAAGTCCGTTCCTTTACTTCTATGTGTTTTTCGTTGGGATTTTTTTTTTCTTGTCAAGCATCCTTAAACCTTTCCTACTGTATAAGAATTCATGATATTCTGAGAGACCTTTGACACATTCTAAATCAGAAGCCTAAATTCCACATGTATTTTTATGGTGACTCTGTCCTTTTAAGACGGCTTTCCTTTTGAAGTTCTGCCCTTTTAACCTACACACCTACACAGTGACACATTTCAGTCTAGACACTTTTAAACAGCTAATTGATATTTCACGGTATTGCATGGACACGTGTTGAATAACGAACTCCTTGATAACCGTTGTAACTGTGTACAACAGAAAATAATTTTTTCATCATTTTACCTATGAATAATTTGTTTGTGTACGTATTTACTAACTGTACCCAATAAAACCATCGTTGGAAAGCTATGAACAAAAAGACAGAAAGAAAGGTAGCTGCGATGAAGTGAAGTTTTGTTTTAAGTGAAGTGATGAGACGGCAACAAGGGGTTTTGTGGTCTCTCAAATTGTGGAAATGTCTCTCAAAATCAAAGCAAATAAATATTACTCTTTTAGTACGTTTTATACTGTGCACTAACCTTAGTAGTTGTACCTACAACTTTACAATTTAATGCTAATGCTTCCTAACCCAATTTGTTTTATAATTTTAAACTGACTTTAGGAGCAACTAATTACGTTTCATACATTAGGCATACGTTGCCTATGAAACTAACTACTAAATTTAGTCTTCTCCTCTCGTAGTGGTTAGCTAATGAAACTTCCGCTTGATTAGCTGCTTTAACTGCAGTGCCTTTGGAGCATTAGATTAGAGTGCTATAGAAACGCTGCGCCTGTTGTGGAAGCAGAAAGCCATTTGTGTGTTAATAACGCGCTAGGCACACACATTTTGCTCACTGGTATTTAGCCACCATGTATACAATCAAAAAATACGTACGCAAACATGAGACTAGTTAATTTATAGTTATGTTATGTGGGATTCGACACACGATAATTTTATGTTTTAGTAAATGTAATTTTCAATAATATGGTTATGTTCATAGTTATGTTTTGTACAGAGATTGTCGCACACCTACATAGAACCGAGATATTTGTTAAACATTTACTTGGTCTTAAAACAATATATAATATATTTTTAAATATTTTATTGTTAAAACGTTTCCTATCTATTCTTAATATGGTACCCACAATATGTGTCTTAAAAATTTTGTTTCATTTTGTATTCTTTCCCATCTTTATTTTTTTTAATTTTCTGTCATTTTTGTAGCTTATAATGAATTATTTTATTTGCTGCTACACATATAGTCAAACACGGGCATGATTGTTCAGTAATAGCCCTATTATACCTGAATGCGTGTCTTTTATAAATATGTAGAATTTTTGTATTATGTTGTTAATTTTTATATTTTAATCAAATTAATCTGAATTCGTCCTTCTGTTTCCGTAAACGTAAACTATATCTCTTGTTAAGCTGTTTTTAACTCCACGAACGAATAATGTGTCTTAAATTTTCCTCTTTATATGATTAATACATACCAATATTAATAAATAACTAAATAAATTATTAAATGATTATTAACTTAATAACTTTAACAATTATTGCAGAATATATTAACGATACTCATACATTTATTTATTATATTTTAATAAGCCTCATTTCTATTTCGTTTACATTCCCAAGTTCAAATATGCTAAAACATTGCTCATACTTTATTGCTTATTAAATAATTTTTAGCTTATTCTAGTCATTATCAATACATCCTTTTATATTAATTTTCAAAAATTTAATAATTGGTTATATGAGGGAACACACAATTAAAGTCAATTTAACAGAGGAGTAGACTTGACGTACTACTTAAACATTTTTAAGTTACTGTCAGTACAATAAACAGACTTTACATGAAAGTCGTATTTATTGACAGACAAAAATGGAACCAGCATTTAAAATAATTTTTACATGTAAAGCATTTACATTATAAGCTCACTGTGCTCACCTCACTATACAATAAAATGTCCTGGGATAACTCACTTAAGGGAAGGTAAGCTCGCAAGACGTATGTGTAATATGTATGTTTGGTTTACAGACACCATCAAAATTCCATCAAGTCTGCAACGTCGCCCGTTACTGGGACATCATTTCCCCCGAGAACGCATTTCACTTTTGCCGTTTTCGTTATCACCGTCACTTTCAATTCTTTATTTTAGCACGGCTTTATTGTAATCACTTTCCCTAAAATTTACAGGACACACGTAAAATTGTAAAACCCATGTGACAAAAATTATACAGTGAATGAGGAACACTAAATCTAGGAAAACATCCCATGCTAAAAATACAAATCTTTCACTGCCAAAAATAAATAAGTATTATTTTTAGGATATTTAAATTAGTCACAAATGTTTTACGCTTGTCGTTATTAATGAAAAATGTTGACCTTGACATAACGAACAAATAATATAATAAAGTGTATGAAATATAAAAAAAATTTTCTTACGTAGTTGTTTACACTTGTCACCGTCCTTTGTAAGAGAAGAGTAATACTTTTTGTCAACTGAATATTAAATCGCACACAACACAAGGTTATTTAACGCATAAGAGATTGGTAGTGCTAAAGTAATACTACAAAATACAAAGGTTTACTCTCAATGTGTCTGGAGATAAATGTTGTTAAAGTCGACTATAATATGCAGTAACACTAGGTCGATGACAGATCACACACATATTTATTTCCTGTCTTCCACTGTGTGGTGTCGTTTATCTTCTACATCTGATGCCCAAACGTCAGTTGTCTTTAAGAAGTTGCTCACTGAAACTACTAAGTAGCAAGATTTTACAATATAAAAAATCATATTATTGTAACAAAATGCTTATAAGACTATAAGTGGAAGTGTTTTTTTACATATATCTTAAAAATCTGAATGCCACGATGCATTCTAGCTTCGTAAAATATATTTTCGTACAAATCACAGAGAGATAATGTACAATCTGCGAGGCCTCCATCACAATCTGCGAAAAATAAGGTAAATTAAGTTTACTAGAAGAAGTGTTTTAAAATTACGACGGACTTTTAGTATAACGACTAATATTAAATAATACTGATAAATAATTAGAAACAAATATTAGTTATGAAAAAATATTGTCAAAACACGATAAACGTAGAAAAAAATCAGTCTGGTTATCGTAAAATAAAGCGGAAGTTCAATGAAAACTATTTAATAACCTCATGCAAACTGAAAATGCCAAAAAAATGACGATTGCTGTTTGACTTTATTTTCTTTAGTAAGGGCTTTAATAATGTTACTTAACTATAAAATATTATTATTATCTCACAATTTAACACATATTTTTTCCTAAACAATAATGGCTTGTCCTATTAAAGATGAATTGAATACACAGAAGAATGATATGTACAGTTGGTAGGCTTTAAAGTATTTAGGTATACAAAAGCATAGAGCTGAAATCAGGATATGGAAAATAAAAGTGGAGGCCTTTGTACTTTTGTTTTGTTTTTGTTTCATTGAACAGGTGATACATTTACGCAAAGAGAATGGGATATTATGCGTAAAAATTGTTTGTAAAAATAAGTATCACATTTAGAGTTATGTACATAATATAATATAGTGTTTAACGTAGAGTAACAGTAATCTGTGGGACAAAGTTTTCGTCATAAACCCTTCTATGAGACTGATGTAAACGTAAACAAAAAATTACAGAAATAGCATTCCAACTTTTAAATAAACTTATATCTGTAGAAACAGTAAATCTAGGTTATAGGCCAAACTGTCAAACACAGGTTTTGTAATACAATGAAAGTTACGCAAACGTTAAGAATAACTTGAAACAAAAAAAATGAATCTGGAACCCCAGAATGAATTTGGAACGAGCTCTGCTTAAATCTGCAGACTTACCTGATATTATCAGGAAAATGTATATGTTTTTTTGAGCAAATATAGTTGAAAGTAGGGAAAGAAAGAGGCGGGGCAAGTACATAACCAGCAGGTAGAAGGATAGTAGTGTATTACAAATTAAGAATACAAATTTTATTTTTTAAACGTTCGATTTGTTAGTGCGTTTAAGAAAAACTAATAAAATGTTCCAGGAAAATGTAATTAGATTACAGATTCTAACTTGAATAAGACCTAGTTTGGATTCTGTATTTCTCTTAATAAAATTAAACATTAAATTCTTGTAATCCAATACATTTCTTGTAAGAGAAACCCGAAGCATAAAGTGAATCATTACTAAACAAGAAAGAATCTAATTTGCTGTAGAGACAAGAGAACGCAATTAAATAGATGTTGCTAATCAATTATCCGTTTTACTGTCTATGTAAAAAAAATAATTCAAGGTATATTCATGTTTTAATTATGCATAAGTTATTTTGTTCCTTACAAAAGAATTGATGAAAGGGGATTTCTAGTTATTTTTGTTAGAAACATCCAGTAATCACTTGTTTCACCTTCAGATCTGTAGGAAAATTACTTGAACACCTAAACATGTAAAACAGCATTATTATGTAAATGAGAAAAATAAGTACATAAGTAATGTTGACACTCCTGATTTGTAGAAAAATATTGTGTCCCCTTTAAAGCATGAGATTTAAAAGTAATCGTTTAACTAATCCAATCAGTTTTATTTATTTTTGTTAATGCTTCAGCTTAGTTTTTATTAACGTGTTATTAATTCTTGAAAGTTTTCTTTTTACTGTCTTACAATATAAAAAAGTTTTATTCTGTTTTTTTTTAGTAAGGCAGTCTTACAAATTTATAACGTTTTATAATTTTTAATTATGATAAGGGATTTTAATTAGAGTAATACATAATTATGGTAAACGTTAACATAATGTTGTATATTTTATTTGGTTTAGTTCTGAATCAATTTGACTTTACTGTTGTGACTAGACTAAATGATGTTTTCACAATTTGGAAAAATTGACTTTCTCCCCAACACACATTTGAAAATCTCGTAGTTTATTATAACGTCAATGCTCACCTAGCTTGTAAGTAATACACTAATCCAGATATAATTAATCACCCATAACGTTAATTATCATTTCTATCCTACCAAAACTTGAAATAATAATTGTTTTTCACAAATAAAATAACCAGGTAGTTATTATAATAGTGTAGCTTACATAAGGCAAGTAAAAGTTTGTATTTTTCATTTGTTTACTTGTTTTATCCACAGCTGAGTGATAAACATACTTTAATACACATGAAATGCTAAACACCTATTTAACTATTAGTCGTTATAGATTTACGAGATTTATAATCATACGGATAAATAGTGTTTAAAGGTATTAGTTTTAATTACTGTAGTAAAAGCAATGCTGAAAAATTTTATGTAGGTTAACGTTAAGTATTTAAGTTTTCAGTTACGTTTTCTTATAATTTAAGATTGTAGTGTCATATATTTGTGTTTCACATTTTATAAACTTTCACAGTAAACAACCCGCTCCTTCGTGAAAGGTTTGAACAGCTGTGAGAGCATTAAATTTATCAAATGGGACGTCACTGATATTTTCTTTTATTTAAAAAGTACACTAGCAACATCTGCTTTTAGTACAGTAAGCGTTCACTTGTACTAAAGATTTATTTGTATCAAACCCCTTGAGAGATCCTCTAATTTGTTTTGCATATTTTTTATAATTACTTAACATATTTACATGAATAACTTTGTAGTCCTTCTTGGATTGTATTTACACCTTTATTCTACAACTCATACATCTTTCTGTTATATGTATGTTGTTGATCAACATTACCTTTTTGTATTTTATAACAAGTGACAAGACTTTGCTTAGTATCAAGTATTACAGTGCAGTATAGGAGTTAGTAGTACAGTATAAGAAATATTGTAATCTAAAAGAAAGGGCAAGTTTATCATTATGGTTTTAGTAGCTTCGTAAAAGAGACGAATGATTTAGATTCTATGGAACCTTTAAATGGACGTTTATATTAGAAATTCCTTCCTTTGTTCACTTACGATGATGTCATAATGTGTGTGGTTTATAGAATACGACAAACTGCTTCAAACCCTTGGGAAAGAATCTTATTGAATAACGTTTCAAAGTTTTATTTTGACATACATTCTATTGATAACGCAAGCTTTACTGTTAAACTTAAAAGTTATTTACGACCAGGTCGAAAAAATGGAGTAGCTAATTCAGCATAACACCGAACAAGTTTAAACACACACACAGTACATAAACGACAACAAAAAACCTGTGATGTATAATTGACATAAAATCGTGTTGTTGCTGTACATATAAATATTTCTTTTTAACAGCCAACCTTCTAATTAAAAAATATTGTATTTTAAATGCTGCATCAGTTGCTGTAAAAGTATTAACTGATTGAAAATTTTTCTCTTGGCGCTAACCTCTATCTTACTGATTGAATGCATCTATTAAAGTAATAATTACGTTATATCACCAAAATACTATACGGGAAGTGATCGAACACTGGAAACTGCACATCGTATTCAATCGTAATAAAGAACCCATAGAATATAAGATTTTAAAAGTACAAGCCAAAAAGATGAATGTGAATCAGGACTATGTATTTGACCTGGAAAAGACGGTAAAGCTAAAACTGAAATAGTTTAAACTTATAAGGGAATAAGTTAAAAAGTCGTCTTCATTTCGTCTTTGAGCGCTTAGCATATTTGTAATTAATATTATTAATATCACTTAAAATAAATATCTAACGTGTACTTAATTGATGAAAATGTTTATTATATAGAATAAATTAATAATGAATTTTTAATGTTTGAACTGTAATGATTATAATGTTATTTATAATAGAAATCTGTATGTTTGTTTGTCAAGAAGAACAATTTTGTAGCGCAAATATTTTTTCTGTTTCCCTACTATATACGCAGTAAGGGAACAGCATTAGTAGACAAAGTTTATATATATATAGGGGTATCGTAGACAGAGAGACAGACAAGTATTAATAAAAAATAATAATTAATTTAAAAACATTATTTACTTTACTACTGTAATTAACAAGCATAGCATTCCTTACTGACGTAATTAGATTAGAACTAGCTGTTACGTAAAGAATCCACTTTAGTAATTATAGATACATTTTAATTAAATTGAAAAAATGCCTTTGACAGTATAAAGGTACTTTGTTAAGTACATAAAAGTAATTAATTCTTTTCAGCTTATAGTTTTTTGATATACATTAAGATATACAGCTTATTTCTTTTGTTGACGGTGGTTTCAGAAAATTATTAGTCTAAAGTTAGACACTTCTTTCCTCTGAAAAGACGTCATTAGTATTACTAATCAGTTTTAACTTTACATATAACATACATATCTTTGTATCTGTTACAAATATTATCAGTGAACTGTTGTAGAATAATAATAGAACATTTGTTGAATGAAAGCTGATAAAGGGGAATAGAATTAATAGATGGTTTGTTTATGGTTAGAGGAAAGTCTGTTTTGTAAACATCAAACGTGAATAGAAAATAACTGGATACGGGTTGGATATCAACTCCTATGTTAGGCAAAGTACAATGCAATATACAGATCACCAACTTCGTTGTGTTTTGTTTTGTTAGAAAACAGAACCCTACTTTTAAGTTGTCCTTTTGTGCTCAACAGATATGTATCGACACGAAAGTGTGGAATTCTTGTTTCTTCGCTGCTTTGGAGCTCAAGCATGCCGCGCCGCGTTTTCTAAAGAAGACCTTTGTTTTCCTCCACGGGAGCAGAACCTCCTCTAGAATAATATTGTACAATCACGCATAGCCTTTTCACTTTCGTATTTAAATTTTTGGTGACATAAAAATTGCCTTTCTATATCCACCTGCATATATTGTTCCATCAATTGCCTTTCTATATCCACCTGCATATATTGTTCCATCAATTGCCTTTCTATATCCACCTGCATATATTGTTCCATCAATTGCCTTTCTATATCCACCTGCATATATTGTTCCATCAATTGCCTTTCTATATCCACCTGCATATATTGTTCCATCAATTTTCTTGCGAAATAAACGTGTAGGGGTAACATAAACACTCCGGCTTCCAGAATTTTTTGTGCTGCAATCCCACAACGATAAAACACTTCGGGAATTTTTATCGCACACAAACAAGTCTGCTATTGTCATTTACACCCCACGCACACACTCACACACAAAAGGGACAGGTATATCCCTTTAACAATAGAACATTAGTAAACAAATGGTGGCAAGTGACTTTTTCTGCCGGACAAGCTGCTGCTAAAGGAACGTTCAGGAAGGTCGTTCAAGGAAAGCAAAAATACCTTTGCTCCAGGCATACTATTGTCGCGGTATAGGGTGAAGGACTTTCTTCAGGCTTCCAGAGGGAATGGTCTATGGTTTTTGTATAACGTCAATGGTTTGGTGAATTGTTTCGATGTCCAGTACAATCAAATGGATTGGAGACTTTATAGACTCATCAGATAGAAGCCTGAAAGGATTCAAATTGCACAACGGTAACTTCTATGGATTCATCTCAATAGCTTATTCTGGCCATCTTAAACAATCTTATAAAAACATAATCCCAAGCAATTGCTTGAAACACAAGAGCGACAAAAGCACTCCTACTGGAAACAGCGGGAAATTTTTGAATGAGGTTTGCAATATAAATATTTACTGCTAGTGTCAGAGATGGTAAACTATAGAGAGTGTTACGAATAATAAGAATCGATACAGCTCAAACGCTTTTTTTTATACTCTCGATTTCGAAGCTGACAAGTCAGCATCTACCTACATCAATAAGTTTAGTTGTTGTCAGATGAAAGCAGTACCGTATCTCCTTGCAATGGAGGCGGTAAAGAAGACAAACAATTGAAATGAAGAAGAGCGCCAAAACGACTTGAACGACGGGAAAGAGCCAGGAGGTCTAAAAGCTACTAACGTGAGAAACGTGGCCATCTCCATGCACATTGATGGGAGACCAAACAACAGTCTGAAGAGCGTGAACGCACCAATTGGTGAACTAAGCTCCATACAGTTTCCATAACGCTTCAATTAATGGAAACTAAGTTATGTTCGAAGCACCCAACAACAACAAAACCCAAATCTTGAAGGTAAACCAGTCGCATTTACAGGTGCCGGGCGCTATGGTGTGCGTTGTGTGCCCTGACATCTTCAGATTCAATTGTGTCCCTTTACTTTATTGACTGCAACTGAAAGCTATGTCAATGTGTTAGGACAAGTTGGCATATGCTTAGACTTTAGTCTCCTTGAGCTTATCGATCAAACGCACGTTGCACGCATTGTCAATGTAGTGACTTTTACCACGGGTGTTACGAATGCCTACGGGTTTGTAATGGAATCAAGAGAGAATGTCCTGAGAGTGAGTTAAATGAAGATAAAGTTTTGCACTGTTGAAATGGTAGGAACAGACAATTATTTGATCAAGCAAGTTACAATATGATACTACATATAAAAGGAAACCTGTTCACCTGTTACATTAGACGCATGTATGTGTAAACATGTACAGAAATGAAATATAAAAAAATATAAGCTATAAAACATGAACTACAGTAGATTTTTTTATTGTGCCTTTAAAGAGATCATAGAATTTAGGTCATTGTAACTGATAATCACAAAACCCAATATGTGATTTTAAACTTCAATACTATGTAGCCGTAGGACTATTACTAAATAAATATTTAAAATACTGTCCGTATTTTTCTTCAACAGTTAAAACATAACCTTTTGTCTCAGAACAATTCAATTAATAGCAAAAAGAAATTAAAAAACTTATTATTAATTACGCGCAAAACAAAAGACCCTAAAACGTTGTGGTACTACTGTGCAACTTTATTCATCATAAGAATATGTTTTCCTTTAAAGCAATTCTTTTCATGCAAAACGCTTCTCTCGCTGACACATTTACTGCACATTTCTCAGTTTTCCACGCTTTGTTTCACAGTATAATTGCGAATCGAAATCAGTTGACAAAGAATGTGCTAAAGCAATAAGCACATATGCAGATAATATTTATAAATTAACAAACATCTAGCGAAAAAGGCGGACATATCTTCATCATACATCTTCACCAATTAAATAGCCTTTCATTGGTTTATACAACCTTGTGTATTTATTTATATTCACTGTATATTTTATAAGGCACTGCTGAGTTTCAAAACTATTTCTTTTCATACAGTTTATTTGAATTTTCGTTTAACATACAACTTGTAGAAAGCAGTTTCCAACCGTCCTGTAAAAACTGGTCTGTTCATTATCATAGTAAACCATTGTTTTTTTTTTATTACAAAACATTTACAGGCATTGCACAAATGCAGTGCACAGAGAAGGGCATTGAAAATGCTTCAATAAATCTAAAAATATATATATTTATGTTTATTCACCAAACAATGAATTCATTCTTCATTTACCAATGTACAGATTATAAGTTAAATGTAGTCGCATTCATAAGCGAAGTTTTATATGTGTACTACGTTATTGACAAAAAAGAAGTAGTTTCTATGGAATCTCACCGGTTCCCATTTTCGATCACGCACCAGCGATCGGCCACAAATTTGCGACACGTCCTTATAAACATTTTCAATGTTAAAATTTGCCTCTGGAACACATATCGTTCTCTGTCATTGAAAACGATTATTTGGCATTTTACAGTGACGCCTAGTCAAACATTAAATAAATTTTGATAATTAAAGTCGATAGGTCCTTACTACATTCGATGTCGTTTCATACGATGTCTCGTGTACATTGTTTCGTACAGCAATTAATACGTTAACTGTAAAACAAAATGAACTTGTGATAACAAAATCGTTTGTGGAATACTACACTTATACTACTAACACTTATTATTTTCTACCAGATTGAAGAGATCTATTTAAAAAAAAAAACAAGTATGCAGAAGGGAAGATTCGATTTATTACACCTGAGGGATTTGTTACCTGAATCACTCTCAAGCGATTTCATTTCGCGTGCTCTCATTATAGAAAGGGGACTCTGGAATTTCATTCGGCGAATCTGCAGTTAAATAAATTTTGTAGTTACCCATCGGCTGAAGCAAGGTTAGCTCTCCTTGCTTAGGAAACAGTTTTGTAGCGTACGGTAAAGTTTAAAAGTGCTATTGTAATCGTAGCTTTGAAACTATAATATGTATAAGCACAGTTATTGTTTATAAAATTAAAAATGCCCTTTAATAACTTTAGAGGGAACAAGAATATTATTTAAATTCTTAGTCAAGACATATTGATTCTATGGCAGGTTCTGTACATTAAGTATGTTGATCAGTAGTGAGCCGATAAACATATCAGATGACCAAATTCGAAATGTATCTTGATGGTTTATATATAATGACTGTATACACTTACATTATATGAATAATTTAATACATGTGGTAAACTAAGTGTATGGATTTGTGTGTGTGTGTGTGTGTGTGTGTGTGTGCGCGCGCGCTTGCGAGTAACCTATAGATGGTTAATGATTTTTACTCAGGCATAGATAAGAAAGTGACTAAAGTAAGACCGTCTAGGCATACTTTTCTGTGCGTTTTTATACATACAAATTTATTACATAAAAGTAATAATTTTCTTGCAACTTTCTAGAACAAAAACGTCTGACACTGTTAACAGTATCGTCGTGGTAAATTATAATTTAAATTTACTGTCACGGTAAATTGATTTAAAAGGAATTTAAAAATTTGATTCTGTATAAATTCACATTTAATTAACAAATTTCATGTTTTTAAAAAGAATGTTTATTAGTTTAAAAAACATTTAAAATTTTGCTTAATTTCCTGAGCTAATAATGCGAGTTCCTTGACTCGTCATGTGAAGATCTTTTGCTGACTGATCTTTTACTGTGAGTCGTTGACAGTCACCTCAGATCCTGATAACCTTTGAGTTCTGTCCAGCTCATATGAGCACGTTAACGCTTAATCCATCGAAGGCGTTTAGTAGCACACTACTACTGGAAATCTCACGTATGTATGATCTTCTCACTAATGGGTTCGCTGACGGTCTGGACGTATCCTTCAGAGTGCTACTTCCCATGCTGTGCAGCGTCTATTTACAACCTTCTGCGCCGTGAGGCGTCTCCATGATATTCTAATAGATATTTCTTTTACGCTTTTTGTGTTTGTAACATTTCGTTACGGAATATCTAACATTATTACTAATATTTCATTTACACATAAGTTATTACTTTATGGTAGTTGCACTTTCAGATCACCAAACAGGTAACCTTAGTTAATGTTAAATCCACTGTATACATATTAACATTTCTTGGACTCAGTCCTAATGAATGTAAAATTATAAACGTATTATAAGTAAGTTATTTTCAGAATACGACAAATATATTTTTCTAGTGGTATCATGTACTTCGCTGAGTATAATATCGTCACCTCGAGAGTCCCAGCTTTGTGTAAACTTTGCGTAGGCATACTATTACTGCCGTATGTAAATTAATAAACACAGCAGGTAAAGGTAACGGCGTCTTGATGCTCCAAGCGTTTGTATGTAAACATCCCCGACAATGTAAAACAACTAGGCTTCCTCTCTGGAAGTAAGCAACCGGCAGTTTAACAGAACGCTCCTTGTTCCCTGGTCCTCCGCTATAGTTCAAAAAATTCTCGGAGCAATGGAAAATACTTTGCTAAGACCGAAAAGAAAAGTTTAGTGTGTGGGAGAAAACAGTACCTACCAGCAACTGAAATTGAAATGGTTTAGTAGTCGGTATGTGACAGTAATATTCTACCTGAAAATAAAATGTTTGTTTATGACTGTGAAAAATGTATATTTTAAACTGATCTCATAAAGCACCTCAAACAGCAGTCTTTTGACCGCATAGAATACAAGAAAATACTACTTCCGCTACCAGTTGCATTCTCCAAAGGAATTATTGTTACTGATGGTTGCAGTATTGCATGAAATAATAAATAAGTAAATAAATGAAGTTAGATTATACACTGTACAAGATAACTTGCAAAAAAGTTGCTTGTATTAAGTACAAGCATTTTGGAAGAGACAGCTGAATTGTAAATTACGTTTTTAGTTTTCATTTCTCCAATAAAAAATATATTTCTTAAAGGCAATATTTAGTGTTGGGTAAATTTGTTTAGGCAAATGCAGTTTGAGGTGGAATATTAAACAAATAAAATGATATTTTTCTTTACTTACTAGTATACAAATTAAACAAGATTTTACTCGCATTTCAGTAATGTAGCAAATTCTATGGAGTATAATTATTTTTAGGTATTGTGTGTACACAATTGTGAACGGTCGTCTCTGATGCACTTTTTGTAGAGTTACAATAATTGTAACAATAATTATTATACACTGTACCATTGTTCAGAGCTGTATAAAAGCATATTAAAGGTATTAGAGGTTTATTGCTTTATTGCTTGTTGAACGTATTTCTACTGAAGAAGGCCTCTGGTTGTCGCCGAAACGTTTAGAAAAATAAACAAATTGTAAGCAAATTTTTATATTATTTTAAGGGTACTAATTCTAATTTTACTCCTGATTTTTATTGGCATTCATTTTTTCTTCAGTTTCCCTTGCATACTAAATTATTATTATTTTTATTTTCTTTTATTGTTTTGTCTATTAACAGTTAAAAATTTTTCATTGTTTTTATTTGCATCTTTATTTAAACATTTCATTTTGTATTATTATTCTTTTTTGAACAAAAACAAGTAGTTATACATAAAAATTGTGTCTAATTACACATTAATATTTAATTATACAAATATTTTATCTACAATTTACTGTTTGTAGGTAAAACACTTGAACGCAAACATTATTAATAATGTGTGATGTCATGGTCATCAGAATCCAAGAAGTACTTTTTCAGACTTCTGCAGTCTAATTGTTTTATTTTGGTTCGTTTTAGTTTATACAACTGGAAGGCAGGCTGTCTCCGTTTGGTACAATCTAGCAGCTGTAGATTATTCCTCAATATTAATTTTGACTTATATTACTATCTTACGGTGCCTGCATTTTCGGGCGACAATCAACTAGCCTTAGTGTTACATCCACTTATGTATACAGACTAACTTTACTTGCACTAAGACGTAATAAAAATAAAGTTATGAAAGTACTACAACTTTAACTTTAGAATACGTCAAATACTTTGCTACTGATATGAGCTACGTGAAACGAAACATTGAGCCCTGAGTTTAATATCGTCAAGGCGACAGTCCCAGCTTAGTGTAGCTTTTGCGTATCATTGCTGCTCTATGTAAATTAATAAGCACAGCAGGTAAAGCTCACGGCATCTTGATGATCCAAGCGTTTGTATGTAAATATCCCCGACAATTAATTACCACCTAGGCTTCCGCTGTGGATGAAAGCAAGCACTTTGTATACAGAATACCCCTTGTTCCCCCTATCTTCTGCTGTAGTTTGCTAAATACTTGGCGCAATGCAAAATTGCTAAGGAATCGCAAAACAAAATCTACCGTGTGGGGGAAAACTTTACTTACTCGAAAATTAAAATAATTGCTATCGTTGTGTTAGTTGATATGTGACAGTAATCTTTCAGCTGATAATAAAATATATTTTACGATTGGTTTAATAATATGTATGTCAAATAAGTTTTATAACATACCGCAAACAACATACCATTGACTGCACTGTCTCTGACAAAACACAACTTTAGCATTCAATTGCATTTCCCCCCCCCCAAAAAAAAAATAAAAATAGCATTTCAATAAATCATCATCTCCACAACACGGCATTGGCAAGGAACTGCCTGATCCGTCTTCAAAGATCCACCATCCATCTCTTCCTGGGTCTATCCACACACCTGTGCTCTATAGGTTTGTGTTTACAGATTTGTTTGCCCAGTTTGAAATGTGACATTCTATCTAAGTGTTTTTCCACCACAAAGTTACTTGTGTTAACATATTTCATTTTTCAACATATTAGGTCTATAACATCTCGGGATCGGTTGCTGAATGTTACATTTTAATTTTCATTTGCCTAGTACAAAAGGATGTTTCTTAAAAGCAGTGTTTAATGTTGTGCAAATTTGTTTAGGCAAAAGCTATTTGAGGCGTAATATTAAAAACGTAAAACAATATGTTCTGCGCACTTACTACCACACAACTAAAATTAAACAAAGGATTTATTTATTGTATCAAATTGTATGCAATATATTTATTGCAGCGTATTATATTTACATAAGTATGAATTGTCGTCTGTGTTATACTTTATGTAGAGTTAATAATAGACTGCAACATTTCTTAGTATTTGTACGGTTATTAATGGAACTAGGCGCTTGAGTTTTCGTATTATGGAACGTTTATGCCATCCCGTAAACAATGCATCCATTTCGTAGTAGGTTTAGAAAGGTTTCGTCTAACTTTCAGAAACAAAAATCAGTTTAGTGTTCACTTTCAAAGTAATTAATTAATAATATTTTGAATATGCATCTACTGAGATTGTTATATACTTATTTTAATTAACAAGGCAATTTTAGAACTAAGATAAAACCATTATTTTTAGACACGAACATGCTTAAAGATCAAATCCGTGACATTCAATATTGCAATATTCAGCGTCTACATTTTTTTATTATTATAATTTGCTTTGTTATTAGAAATTTGGAAGAAAATAAATTATTATTTTTATAAAAGAATTTACAAAAGTTGAGTTTATTTAAAACATTAGTAGGTTATTTGTTTAGATTGTTCACTACGTAAAAATTACTGGATTTACTGGACATAAATTTGTGTCAGTAACGCACGAGTAGACTTGAAACATCGTTTCGTTATACACTATAAAAGGAATACAACTTTTTCTCTATATAGGCCTATGTTTGAAAAACAGGGAAGCATATTGAAAGTAAACATTCAAAATAAACAGTGACACAAAACTCACGTATGTAAACGGAAAAGAGGTAAAGGGAAACGAAAGCTTTCGCCTTGTTTGATTAAAGTAAAACATTTTAAAATTTATCTTTATTACGTTAAACAGGACTTAAAAACTTGACACTCTTTGTTTCTCGTGTAACCGTTTCGCGTGAAGGCTTCCATCTAACTCAGTTTTCAGCCATAGTCTTGTCTTGATCTGCTCCCATGTCCTGCTTTATTTCCTCCTCTTTGGATTTATGTGTGATTTCTTCTTCCCCTCTTTCTTCACCAGGTGGATTCCAGTCATTGCTTCTTTCGTTATGTCTTCTTGAGGTTTTCGGAGTGTATGGTCAATCTACCTGTATTTCCTTCTTCTAATTATTTTATACACTGATTCACGATTCGATCTCTTCGATATAGCTTCATTTAACGCTCATTCTGGATAATAGATTTTTAGCAATATTTTTTAAGCATTTATCGACAAATAGTTTATACATTTGTATATCCAATATTTTATCGTGTATGTTCTTTATTTCTTGTAACCTTCAAGGTTTCTGCTCCATAAAACAACACAGATAGTATTCTGCAATATAGTTGTAAAACATGAAAAGCGCCATTCCTCATTGCTGAGTACGATATTTTTTTTAATATAGAAATATATCCTTTGCTTACACAGTGAATATATGCAATAATATGTTTATATTAATTCTAACAAATTGTAAACAACTTTTTAAGACGGCATAAATTTTATTTGAATTTCCCAGTAATATGCTCAACTATAGTAATACTGTGATTTCTACGCCACTTTATTATATAATTTTTATTGTACGGATTCATGTCATAGTCCAAGAACTGTTTCATTTACGTGAATATTTGTACGGAGTTAACATAAAATTTGTACCTCGCTATACACATTCAGTTTCTATGCGACAATGTAACAACGACAATTCCTATAAACATAGTCTGGTTGTCATTTTATGTTTTTTAAGAAACATTTTATAGTGAATTGAGAAGGGAGGGATCGAGATATCATAATACGATCGGTACAAATGTTTACATCAACGTTCTTTAATAAATGATAAACATCATAATTATTTTTTAATTTTAATTTCTAATAGCGGCCACTTGAATTTTTGGAGTACTAACTTAATTGTTTTGTAGGTTTAATTTTATCAAATTAATGTACATTAAGTGAAATATTAAGCATATTTTTGTGAACAAAGTGGCATCTTGCTTCTTTAAAAAGGATAACAAATAATCACGATATAGCGGATTATCACGTTTTAAGCTGCACATAAATTCTGACTACTTGACGTTTTTGTTGTTGAACTTTGTTCACTCCAGTGTATGACAAAATTATTTAACGTTATTACTCTCATCATAACCGTCAGCAAGGATTAAACCAAAAATGATTTTTCCGGCTCCAAGCAGGTAGCCTAGAGGTGATCACTCCAACGTTTCTTGCAAATTCAATAAGTTTGTGGATGCGGCAGTCATCCATTCGTATCAGATGTTGTAACCATTTTAGCCAATATTAGGCAGTCCTATCAAGTAAGTCATAGTATTTCATAGTATCTCCTGCCGTATATCTAGATTTCGTATGCGACCTTGAAGAGTATATTATTCTGCCACGTGTCTGAGAAAAGTTATTTCGGCGCCTTGAATACGACTGGCCTTGGATTTCGTTAAAATCTAATTCTCATATCCATAGTGAAGAGTCATTACTAAGTACTTCAAAACAACTTACCAAAAGTAATTTTTACAATGTGAAAGATCAATTTCCAGAAAAATTGATGACTTTTAACATTTTAACTACAACCAATTAGACATCATAGTTTGAATGGTAAGAATTTATAAGGAATTAATTGAAATGATATTTCGATTTTTAAACAATCTGTTTTCCTTAGTGAGTTTAATTATAATTAATTTATTTAAATAATAATCGTCTAACTAAGTAATATCGTCACTTACGTTTTCTTAAAGACGATTGTAAATTAATGTTTATTTACTCATTGTTTATCCTGTATTGTCGGGAATCGCTAGTTCCAGTTTTGTTGACATATTAGCTATAAGTTTCATATGTCTTTCAAACTGTAAACAAAAGAATGCACAGCGACTTTACGCAGAACGCTTACTCAATGAAAACTTGGCGAGTGAAAAAATGCTTTTAGGCTACATAATCGGCTAAGAGAAACTGGATATTTTGTTTCCCGAACAAATCGATCGAGGTAGAAACGGAACCTGAAGTGAGTACAAGGAGAGTTGGTAGGTTGAAGGTGTGAATCACATGATGTATATAGGATTTTACAAAATCAACAACTAAAACCGTATTATCTGCAAAGAGTACAAGCCCTTAAAGATGTTGACTATGAACAAAGATGGGCATTTTGTTTATGTTTCTATTCAAAATTGAAACGCTTATTTGGTATCTGTCATGCTCCTTGACGAAGAAAGATTTAGACGAAATGGAGTTATAATATCAATGATAATCATTACTGGGGAAAAATAGGGCATATCGGACATAGCTTATAAATCATTACTGGGTAAAACAGAATAGACATTAGTTATTATTAATAAAAATATAAATTATTTGAAACTGTTTTTTACGTTTCTGATACTAAAACAATTTTTATTATTTTTTATTTTATTTTATATGTACAAACTGCTTCATAAATCTTGGTAAGCACTGACACGATTATTTATCTGATATGTTTATTATCTGAAGCATATACTGGTATTTAATTTTACGATTATTGGAAACCACAAGTAATTTTAATTTAGCCGTAAACAGTAGCAAATTTGAATTGACATATCATTTGACAATAATTAATTTATTAAACAAAGAGGAAGATTATCATCATGGATAAAAATTTTGCTTTATTAGGCCTTATGACAATGTCTTATTATTAAAAATTGTATCCCTTGTCGATTATAATTTGCAAGGTATACAAACTTAATATACTTCAGTCAACAAAAGGAATTACATATAAATAGGCAATTCAAGCTGAATCTTGTTTATAATTAAAAATATATGATAACCCTAGCTAATTAATCTCTGCAAAACCAAATAAAAATACCTTATATGATTTTAATAACAAATTAAATATGCTAAAGATAACGTAACGTTTTGTGCGTTTTACTAAATGCATAACATTTTTGAAGTAAATTACATTATTTTAAAATTCTAGTTGCATAAACTAAAATAACAATAATTTATCTGGTATTCAAATTCCTTTCTATTATCTTAGAGTATCATGGAAAACAGTGAATAAAGTAAGGTTATACACACGAAGCCTTTCTTCGAATCTGTAAATTGGCTCAACATACGTACATTTTTAATTATGAAATAAATCAAAATTTATGCTGGACTATTAAAGAAAATAACCACAGTATACATGAAGAAATAGATTATGATACAAAAATATTAATTAATCAGATGATAAAATTTTCTTATTTTATTCATTAGAATGAATTGTAACATCTAACTCATTTATTTTCAGGCGTTATGTTTATTGAATGATTATAATGCATATCATATGTATATCGCTATGAAAATAAGTTATTGGTGTTATTTAATTTAGTATATGTGACTTTAAACAGGTGTAATTATTATCGTTGTACATTTGGTTGGCGAGTAAATGGCGTTGTTGTGCATAAAGTAACTGAATACGTCAAATGATACTATTAATCTTTCACATTATCAGAAACTCGTGGTTGTCTATTTGAAATAAATCACATACATTAATGATGTTACGTTGTTTCCTTTGCCAGGCTTTGTTCTACTGCTCAATTAGATTAATATAACATTCACTACAACATCTAATTACAACAAAATTACCTTTCAATTATATTTTAAAAAAATATGTTTTTATATTTCGAAATATAGGACGCAAGTCAAAGACGAAGTTACGCAAAAGGTTGGTGGCGAGAACCAAACAGTCTTGGACCAGCTAATGGCGTCTAGGTCGTCAGTACACGACGCAACGAGAGTAATTCCAGCACAACTAGTGGTTGAGCGGAAGATTCGTCTTACTGGGAACTTGATGTTCGGATCACACGAGACTGAATTCGAAGAGCCGGAGAATTATTCTTCGCAAGTAGGCCAACTGCCTAGATCGGTTGGCCAAGTATTAATTTAGAGAAGGTTTGGCAGTTCTGACGAACAGGCTTAAGGAGGGGACAGTGTAACGATGAAACCTCGAGATAAAAACCGTGTATCGAACATTCGAGAGTGCTCTTCCACCTGTCCCTCTACTAGCCGACCAGGTGTAGCCTCAGTCAAGACCACAATCAATAGTTCCAGATTGTACAGGAACGCACTTGAAATTCCCATTATGCTGGCGCGCCGCAGTAAGGATGGAAAGTTGTTCTCGAAGACCTGCGCTACCTATAAAAGCAAGATGGTCTGGCTTTGTCAGTCATTTTACAGTAAGCGATTCCTTTGGAGCGGATCGAGTGGTTGTCAAAGTATTGTGAGAAGTGATTACTGTGTTATATTTACTGCGGAACTCTATTACTTGACAGTATCATTGTGTGTGTATAAATTTAACTTGAATTGTTGTAAGAGACTACCTTGTTGACTACAAATTATTAACTGTGATTAATGAAAGCTGGCAATTAGTAATTTCATTAGTGTCTGTATTTTGTGTATCCACGGCCGGTAGCAGGCCACACCCTAAATCCAGACCCTATCAGTCGACCCTGCGGCAGGAGCTCTATTTGAAGCTCGGGACGTAGTATACGAGCGGGCGACGGGCAAGCCCTTTGTCCCGCACAGCCATTAAACTTGTTGTATTTTGTTGTTTCCACTGTACCATACGACGATCAGTGGGACTGTCGTAACAGTATACCATTTAAAGCCAACAGTAGTAGGTCGACGATTTGGTGTGAAATGAGAAGGTTGTGGCCAATCGGATTTAGTTTCCGTTGTTAGAGCAGTGAGGTAAGATCGACAAGATATTAACTAATAATTAATTATTAAGCAAAGTAATATTAAAAAATAGTTATTAGAAATTTAGAACAAAGTTAGATAACACGAAAAAATTTAACATAATAAAGGAATGGCTGTTTTACTCCTATATGTTTTGTTAGACAATTACTAAGAAACAGGTAAAACTTATTCAGGCCATTGATATGAATAACTGATTGTTTCATTCGCCATTAATTAGACATTCGTCACGAACTGAATTCGCAAAATTTATTGTGTAATAAAAATAAACTGTTTCTTTACGTCTATGATGTTGCGTTAAATGTATGTTTTTTTTACTGTATATGGCATAATTTTATTTTACTTTAACTTGAAAGTTGTTTACAAAACGATACGATATTAGAGAAAGATGTATTTACAAGATATTTTATTTCTAATTTGGATACCTTATATTTGTTTGTGTTAAATTGTTAACTGTTTTTTTTTACAGAAAAAGACGTTATCTTTCAATAGCTTCAATCCAAGTTTCATTTCTTCTCTCAGATTGGCAAAAATGAGTACACCCAATGTAATAAAAATTATCCGAATTTTTAACTCTTAAATTCTTTTAGTAGGGAATTAATTATGTAACTCACTGTGTTAAAGTAAATAATAATTGCAAAGAAAAGGAAATATTGTAACAGTTGGAGGCAATATGAAACTTGGATTTTTTCCCATTCTTTGCAATTAATTTGAGCGTTCCTTGTTAATATGTGCAAAATAATTCTTTACAATTCTAAAGGTATACAAACTTAAGTTTTATTTGTACATTAAACTACACCTTGAATTCCTATATCTTTGTTTACTGCATAAGATAAGCTTTAAAATCCTTAAGATAATCTTTGAAGAGTTTTTATTTTTCATGTTAAAAATTCCTAAATAAGGTTATTTACAAATGACGAAGTGCCAGTATGTTATCTTAGTAACCGAATTTTAGTTTAATTATATCATATATTACATACTGTAAATGTATTGCTCCCTTTTTTTTGGTGCAATTTAGGCTGTGATTCATTTGATTTTCATTTATTCTAAATATTAAGATATTAATTCTCGTATCTAGAGAATTTAGTTTGTTAATAATTCGAAATCTTATTAAAAGCAAATTTGTTATTTCTCTAATGTACTAGTATTATGTCAACAATGGAGATACTGAGGATTATAAACTACATTGTTTACTTGTTTTTAAATGCAATTCAAAAAGCAATTAAAGAATGTCCTGGTTTCAGTGAGTCTTTATGCTTGATTTATTAAATACTCTAATAATTAAAACTAAACCAGAAGTTTCTACTTTAAGCAAAATGTGAAAAATAATATAATATGAAGATATCAAAGAAGCGTGCAGGAAAAATTGTAGTTGGTCTGTAGCAAACAGTGAGGCTTACGTTACCACGGAAACTTAGACGACTCTCATCGTAGTGGTTAGCTAATCAAACTTCCGCTTGATTAACTGCTATAACTGTAGTGCCTTTGGGATATCAGATTGGAGAGCTTTAGAAATACTGAGTCTCTTGTTTAAGCAGAAAACCAATTCTGTGTGAATAACGCATTCGACACACAAACCCTGCTCACTAGTATTTACTCAGTGTACATAATCTAGAAATAAATTTGTTTAACTGACATGAAACAAAGTAGGTTGGTTTATCTAATGAGTAATAAGACACATGATCATATGTTTTCTTTATAAATGTAAATTTTAATAAATCGATTATATTCATAATTATGTTTTGTATTGACATTTCCGTATACAATAAACCTTTACACATGCATAGTAAGATGTATGTTAAAACATTATTTTTTTTTTATTGGAGATCTGTAATCTGTTCGACTAAGCGAATATTTAACAAATTGGCTGACAACACACATACAGGATTATGAAGAGCTGACCATTGACAGCTCTTCTTGTTTTTGATAATAGATTAAAGAGGTACACAAATTACAAAACTAAATGATAAAAACATGTAAACAAATGAACAAAAATCACTTTCACTTCCTGTTGGCATGATATAATAAGTACAAGTGTTTTAACACTGGGCCCTTAAGGGACATATACAGGTTGACATTAACACTTAATAATGACACGAATACAGAACAGATATCATAGACATTACAATACAGAGAATACATTATTAGTTAAACCTGAATGGTAAGTCTAATAGTTTGTGCCTGTTTAGTCTATAAATATCTTCACTGTTGTCTAACAAATTAATTGCCAGGTGGTTAGGATGCTGTTCTAATTTGGAGATGCGAGTACTGCAGAGGCGCATGATTTCTTCTCTCACGGTTGGAACTTTGAGTTGTTGGAGACAAACCATGGAGCGTCGACTATTGATCTTAAAGTTTTGGACTGAAAGCGCTGGATAATCTCAATATTACTTGTACTAGCAGTACCCCAAAGTTGAATACCATAAGTCCATACCGGTTTAAGAACTGCTTTATAGATCAACAGTTTGTTGACGAGACTTAACCGTGATTTTCTGCCTATCAGCCAATAGATGTTTCTGACCTTGTGATTAAGTTCAATCTTCTTACATGTTATATGTTTTTTCCATGTTAGTCTCCTGTCCAGATGCATCCCAAGGTACTTAGCACTTTCAGTTTGCGGTACTGGTTGACGGTTAATCGTTACTGGAGGACAGTTTGCCTTACGTGTGGTAAAGGTAACGTGGACTGACTTGGATGAATTGATTTTTATGCGCCATTTATCAACCCATAACTGAACGCTGTTTAATGATTCTTGTAGTATAAGAGATGCTATCGAGGGGTCGGAGTGTGTCGCTAGGATTGCTGTGTCATAGGCGTAGGTAGCAACAGTGGTTTCACTTGCTGACGGTAAGTCCGAGGTGAACAGGAGGTAGAGCAGAGGACCCAGGACACTACCCTGCGGAACACCTGACCCCATTGGTAATAGAGGAGAAGTAGCATCCGAGTACTTGACTTGAAATACTCTGCCCACTAAGTAGGAATGTAGAATACGGTAACAATTATGTGGCAGATTTTTCTTTATTTTGTATAAGAGTCCAAGATGCCAGACTTTGTCAAATGCCTGGGAAACGTCGAGAAACACACCTGAGCTGAACTTTTTCGATTCCAGCGATTGATTGATAACATTTGATCTACCGTAGAGTGCTTGTCTCGAAAACCAAATTGGTGATCCGGAATTAGGTTTTTTTCTACAATTGTTGGCATAAGTCGTTTTACAAACAGCTTCTCAAAGATCTTACCAAGTATCGGTAGAAGGCTTCTGGGTCGATAAGAAGCGAGCTCTTGTGGGTTTTTACCAGGTTTTAAGACCATGATTACTTGAGGCAATTTCCAGAAAAGAGGAAAGTATTCAAGTCTGAGTATGGCGTTGAAAATGTAAGTTATTAATACAACGCCTTTGTGAGGCAGCTCCTTTAGAATTTTTCCCGATAGCAAATCAATGCCGGGAGCCTTTTTACTTTTCAAATTATACAGGATTATTTCCTTGACTTCCTTAACCTTAAAAGGCTTAATAGGTAGAGTCAGTTGGAGTGGGGAGTGTAAATATCTTTGTACCTCTTCATCGAAAGAGACGTTCTTGCTGGCTTCAGGTTGAAAAACGTTGACCAAATGTTCGGCAAAAGTTTGGGATTTTTCTGTATTGCTTCGCGCCCAGCTACCATCTGGTTTAGGTATTTGTAATAGTGGCCTTTTTAATCGTTTAGTAGACTTCCACAAGGAATAATCAGTACTTTCATTAGGTGACAGATTTTCTAGACAATCCTGAATCTCTTCATTCTTTAAATTTTCTAACAATCGTTTTAGTTTTATGGCCGCGGAATTCCACTTTGTTTTATCATCCGGATGATGGATGAGTATGCTGCCAAATTCGTCGCAATCAACGCTTCTCAGCTAATTTCTTTCGGACAACCAGAGGATGGTTTAAGTGGTTACTCTTCGCTGTATTGCAAGGTGTAGCTTCCCAGGGTGATTTTTGAAAAGTACTGGTGAGATAATTTACAGCCGCATCCAATTCATCAGGCGTGTGGAGTGGAAGGTCTAGCGAGATACATTTATAAGCTTCAGATCCATGCTATTTGGTATCCGAGCCACTATATGTATATAAATAGTAAAATAGCTTTACCTTTTTTCTTTTCCGTCTGGTGGCCTTTATCCTTTATGAATATCTACGCGTTTCGGGACATATGTCCCATCATCAGGAATATCCCTTGGTAAAGTTCGTCAATTATTAAAATATTAAAAACAACTTTATATACAATTTTACACACATCACAATAAATATAAATATAAACACAAAAAATATATAAACACCCCAAAACGTGAGAGGATAAAGGATCATATAGGATCATAAATGATAGAGGCCACCAGACGGAAAAGAAAAAAGGTAAAACTATTTTACTCTTTATATATTTATAAGCTCTCTAAAGTAGTCCCAGTCAGTATTACGATTTGTGAGTGTTGGTAGACTTTCAGACTCAATTATAGTATTGCTAATAGAGGCAATAATTGGAGTGTGGTCAGAGGACAAATCAAGGCAAGATTCAACTTTGTAGTATTTATGAGAGAAGCCTCGTATTAAAAAGAAATCAATGAGGTCAGGTATTTTATTTGTATCAGAAGGCCAATAGGTTGGTTGACCAGTGGACAGAAAGGACAGGGATTCTTGTCTAATGACGTTATATAAAATTCTACCTCTTGGATTAGCTAATCTCGAACCCCATAGCGGGTGTTTTGCATTAAAGTAACCTCCCACCATAAAACGTGCACCAAGAGTTCTAAGAAAGGAGCTGAAGTCAGTTTCATTGATTCTGTGTTTTGGGGAAAAGTAGACTGCAGAAACAATTAGAGGGCCTCTTTGATCTTTAATTAAAACCTTTGTCGCCTGTAGGTGTGCAGTTTTGACTTTAGAGAAGAAATAATATTTTAGCCTATATTGTTTCGGATTAACAGAGCGGTTCCGCCACGAGCTGTACCGTCAGGATGTTGGGTATCATAAACAGTAAATCCTGGAATCCTAATATGGCTTCTGTCTGTGAAATGTGTCTCAGATATAAGCATTATGTCTAACCTGTTGTCAATAAGACAAAGCTGGAAAAAGCTTTGAGTTCCAGGGTGCGCTGAGTGTCCATTGGCGTTCCATAATCCAATCCTGTAATTGTTATTCATTATTAATTAGAAAGTTTATTGACAAGTGTTGTAAGGAGATTAAGCATGAAGCTATTTTGCTGCATGAGTTGACTGAACATAGTCTCAAATTTTGTCAGGAAGTGTGAAAGAGTGATGTCTGCTTGAGATTGCTATCATAAGGGGGCGAGGATTCTGAGTATCGCTGTAGTCCTGCAATTTGAGCGTAAGTAGGAAAAGAGACGTTATGTTCTGTTCCGTGTTCATAGTCCTAGAAATTGAAAGGGTTCTCCTAGGTGTGGTGTTACATACGGGGCTTTGCTGGCCTGCAGATTTTGATAGACTTCACAGCCTTTATAATTAGCTGTATGAGGACCATCGCATAATGCACATGTGGCTGATGTAACCTTAAATTTGGAACAAGTTGCGGAGTTGTGCTCATCTCCGCACTTGGACACTGATTTCATAGTGTCTTTCTTTTAAATACTTTTTTTTTATAATTGTACATAAATAATAAAAGTTCATATACCTTTAATGCCGAATGCAGGTATTTCAGACGTTGTGTTGCTCCTATCACTATGAACACGTGGGTTGCTATCGGTCTACTCTGCCTGGCTACAGGGTTACTTTCGGGCGTGTAGATATTTCTCACGGGAACGATCACATACACTTTCACTGAGAAACGATACTGTTAGTGCTTCTGGTGTATTAAGCTTACACCTCCAGTCAGCTCGAAATGTCTAAATTCCCTTATCGGAATATCTTGCGCTTTCGCGGAACAGCACAATGATAATACTTCTTGCAGTAACTCAACAGGAATTTTCTACCTTTTGTTTGTCGCGATTGGCAGACTGATCGTCTGTACCCAAGCAATGTTTACACGGTATCAATTTCGAAGAGAGACTGATGTGTATGTTAGAGTTTTATTTTTGAATCTAAATTTATCTTAATTTTAATGGTTATTGGTAACCTCTTCTAATGATTTTCTTACAGATTTTCTTACTTCTGTGCAAAAAGGTTTCCAAACATAACAATTTTTGTTCAAAACCTGAAATATTTTGTGACCAATTTTATGGGCCATAAAACCTTTTTACTTTACATGAAACGCATAGATTTAGTTATTACTGTTTAGAACAACTACTGTCATCAGTTAGGACTTTTTATTGTGATAATTCTTATATAAGAATTCAAACAAGTCCCATCTCAAGTATATGTATATGAATCTCATCTCAAAACTTTCCATCTCTAAAAAGGTGTTTAAATTAACGTGTTTTTTTTTGTAAATATCCCGTAAAATAATGATGTACCCTTACACACGCGGCTAAGTATCCTTACGGAGCATTTCATTGCACCAAAAATTGTTTTATCAGTCGAACATTACTTAAAGCTTCCTTTTCAATTAATTGATAACGTTAAAAATTAGCAATCTTTAATTATTTATGCAGCGTCTTTATATGCTATGCTATGCAAATAGATTGCCAATTACAGTCTATATATATTTATACAATTAATTTAAAATTTTTTTTACTTATTTTATTGCAAGTATGTGTATTTAAATAATTATTACAGAAACCTTTAGCAATAAAAATGTCTTTCCTTCGTATATTTAAAACGTCCACCTGTCTCTTACATTATATTTTGAACTAAAATATATAAAAATATTTCTCATAAATCTCTTTTTTAAGCAATTATAAGCTTGTATTAATCATTAGCAATACATTCTTTTCATTCATTACTAGAGATTTAATAATTGTTTACATGAGATACCACACACGCTTAAATTCAGCACAGCATTTGCATACTACTAAGAGTAAATATCTTAAACAGACTTCACATAAGATCCTTAATAATTTTTAGACAAATATCAATCCAAATATCTCAGATAACTTGACTTGTTATAACTCAGTGTTCTCACCTTATTATGTAATGACAACTCTTGACGTAACTCATTCAAGATAAGGAAATCTCAGAAGAGGGATTTTCGGATATGAATATTTTCTTTACGGAGTCGATCAAAATTCCATCAAACCTGCAACATCGCCCGTTACTAGGACGTCATTTTCCCTGAGACCGCGTTTCACTTTTGGCGCTACCGTTATCACCTCTACTTTCCGTTCTATATTTTGTTTATGGGCACCTTCTTCACCCTCCGTGAGAAATACAAGAGACACATGAAGTTGTAACAACCAACTGACAAAAATTGTATGAGGTAAAGAACAGTAAGAAACTGTTACGTAAAAAAGCATTCACACCAAATTTACAAACATTTCATTATTAAAAATAAAGAAACACAGTTTTTAGGATCTCTAATTTATTCATAAATGTGTTATACTTGCCTTCAATTAAAAACGTTGACGAAACAAGCGAAATAATCTAACTGAGTGTATGAATGGAATAAACATCATCATCTTGACATAGGCTACGAGTGAATAATTTGTAGGAGCTATAAATGACAAACGAAATATCGCATCAGAAGCAACAGTTATTTGAAAAATAATAGACCAGTACCACAGAATGTAAAGGGTTATTGACAAAGTATTTGATACCACAATTAGTAAATTCTGTTATATGAAGTAAATACAAATCGGTGACGGACAGCATACCCAATTATATCCTATGGCTGTGTGGTATCGTTTCGATTCTACGTGTGCTTTTCAAAAAATAGCCCTCTAAATAGTTGTTCATTAAAACTACTTACAAACGAGGAGTTACAAATAAAAAAATCAGATTATTGTAATAGAATTCTGACAGATGTAAGAGTTTTCTGACATCGATCTTAGAATTGAGCATGCTATTGTGAAATCCTCCACGATACTTGTAATCATAGTAATAGAAACAAAAATATTTATGTAATAATAATGAGAAAGATAATAACAAAATCTATGACGAATAAAGTGTGTATGTCTGTTATAAGAGAATTATAAAAATTACGGGTAAAGTCTGTTATTAGTACATTCTGTTAAATAAATTATAAAATGTCCTTGTGTGTAACCACATACGCCTGGCCAACAACATTATCTAATTGTAGTTTATCTTGGACAGATTTAATCGTATCAATGAACGGACTGCTGGGAGCGCTACACTTTAGCCTAGTATTTTTCTTTGTATTCATTATCATGTGTATTAAGTTAGTAGCACATTAAAACAACACCCTGTGCAATAAGACCTCATTTTTGTAGACTAATAATTAGTTTTTGTTTTCAATAATGCATTACGTACTGACCACAGTAAACAATAACTTTGGCTACATTCATTAAATCTATTGTATCAGAAACGCTTAAATATCAAATTGCCAAGTTGTGTCTAATACTCGTTGGTCTAGCAAACATTTGTAGTCAAAAATCAACAAAAATTTTTAAACAGGGTGAAATTTGTATTATTAAAACAAATATCGGTATGGAGAACCATACATGACTTCCATATTCTAAGATTTATATTTAAAATCATTTTCAGCCAAACAGCCAGGGAAGGAATTTTAACAAAAAAATACTTCTTTCTTGCCAATAAAGTAGTACACATATAAAAAATATTATCCCCTCCCCTTCAACTATAATTTTGATTTATAGAAAATTACCCCCAGCCCGTTCAACTAGCCTCTTCATTTATATATATTTCGTCTACGTTTCTACAGTGGATTATTAAGATTTTATCAGGATACTTTATCAAAATTAAGTACTTTACTCATGTTACAACAGAAAATGTTTCAGGTAAACTGCCCTTTCCCCGTAACCGATCTTCACCAAAATCAACAGACATTGAGTTCTCTACAGCTCAGGCACATATGTAAAAAATTATTTGATTCTGTTTGAATTTACGGCAGTTATGGTTCGCCATGTAAAAAATTACCCATGTTAAAACATAAAACATGAGATTTATAAAACATATCTAAGATTTATATTTAAAATCATTTTTGAAATAAAATATTTTCATAGAACCTACTAACGCTGGGGAAATCTGAGGAGCCAATCAGAGTTGGGCCTACCTGTCACTCTGCTGAATTTGGTGGAAAGCCCTGTCACTGTCGTCAAAGTATCAGCCTTGACAGGGTCCTCTTTTTCTGCAAAATGGGAGAGGAGGCTTGAGATGGAGTGAGTGACATGGTCCCCACCTCAATGAAGAACCCATTGTTTTATAAAAATATATTTAAATTTTGAAAACTGAAAATTCTTTTCTTGTTGTAAATATTTATATTTTATAATCAAAATGACTTTATCAAAAAACAAACATTATTTTTTTATAATAAGTATTTACATATGTTTCTTAATATGCTTACTTTTTCTTCAATGTTGATGATCATTTCCAAACATTCTGACAAAATTGTATCTACAGAACAGTTAACATTCCCCAGGTTTCCATTTCTGCTAATTTCTCATTACACCTTCCACTGACGTATTATTAACCATTTCATAAACTATCGTATAATCTTTTCAGATTTTGTGGTACAAAATCTGAAATTTTCAGATTGCCTGGCAACAAAATTATTTTATTTTCAACAATTACCATTGTTTGAAAAAGTTTAAATGAATTTTCAAGTATTTTACTCTTGTTAAAACGTAAAAGGTTGCAGGTAAACTACCCCTTCCCCTTAACTGATCTTCACCAAAATCTAAAGGCATTGAGTCCTCTACAACTCAGGGACATATGCAAAAAGTATTTAATTCTGTTTCAATTTATGGCAGTTATCGTTCGTCATAGAAAAAATTAGTCTTGTTAAAACATAAAACGTTGCGGATAAATTACTCCTTTCCCTTAACCGATCTTCACCAAAATCAATAGGTCTTGAGTACTCTACAAATCAGGGCTGTATGCAGAAAATTATTTGATTCTGTTTGAATTTGCGGCTGTTATCGTTTGCCATAGAAAATACCCTTGTTAAAAAAACGTTGTAGGTAAACTACCCCTTTCCCTTAACCGATCTTCACCAAAAACAATAGGTCTTGAGAACTCTACAATTCAGGGCTGTATGCGAAACATTATTTGATTCTGTTGGAATTTGCGGCTGTTATCGTTTGCAAAAAAAAAAAAATTTCCCTTGATAAAAAAAAACCGTTGCAGGTAAACTACCCCTTTCCCTCAACCGATCTTCACCAAAAACAATAGGTCTTGAGAACTCTACAATTTAGGGCTGTATGCAAATAATCTTTTGATTCTGTTTGAATTTGCGGCTGTTATCGTTTGCCATAAGAAATACCCTTGTTAAAACATAAAACGTTACAGGTAAACTACCCCTTTCCCTTAACCGATCTTCACCAAAAACAATAGGTCTTGAGAACTCTACAATTCAGGGCTGTATGCGAAACATTATTTGATTCTGTTTGAATTTGCGGCTGTTATCGTTTGCCAAAAAAAAAATTTCCCTTGATAAAAAAAAACCGTTGCAGGTAAACTACCCCTTTCCCTCAACCGATCTTCACCAAAAACAATAGGTCGCGAGTCCCCTACAAATCAGGGCTGTATGCAAAAAATTATTTGATTTTGTTTGAATTTGCGGCAGTTATCGTTTGCCATAGAAAAAAAATCTACAGACACACAGACAGACACACAGACAGACACACAGACAGACACACAGACAGACACACAGACAGACAGACAGACAGACACACACACAGACACTTTTCGGAAAACGACTTTTTTTCATGTTTTGAGTGTAGTACAATCAGAATCTGCAATAATCTCGAACACGATTTTTTTTGCCATCACCATACTTCCATTTCTTAAGGAATATGGAAGTAAAAAAAGACCAACGTTATATAAAAGTATAGATAGCAAAGGAAACGTAAAGCCAGAATGTAGCAAGTTCATTGTAAAAACAGAGAGAACCAATGGTAAGGTAAAATTTATTTAAGAATTTGAATGTTGCATATAGACTTAAAAAGTGAATGAACATTAGGTAAAGGAAAAACAAACACAAAATAGGTTAAAAATCTGTGAAAATAAAATATATAAAATAAATAACATTTGTTTAGGGAGAAAGGTGTGAGAATTAAAAATTGCTCTACTGAAAGGTAAAGATGGAAGACAAAGTAAACCGTTAGAGCCGTAAGTAACCGAAGATGTTTCAACATTTAGCCTTTAAAATCTTAGTGTCGAAAAAGCTTTGGTTATTATGCAACATATTTAAATAAATTATAGTAAAAAGGAAAATAAACCTCTTCTCAACAGTCCGTAAAGGACCAAGGCATACCGCACGGCTTTTGTGTTTAGTGGGACGGTTGCATGACTAGTACAACGCGTCGGCAGCCGCTAGTTGCGGTATTCACAGCCAGCAACTAAACAAATTATAGTGAAGCTTTAAAAATAAGATATTGTATGCTAAGGAATGAGAGGTTACTATTAAAATTTAGGAATCAGAACTTTTGAAGAAAACAAGTGGAAATTGATGGAGGTAATTTGAATATAAGAGAGAAAACTTAAAATTTATTAAAGAAGAAAGAAGAAAGAAAGTTAATAGATGTTATAAAAATAGAAATATTACTATATTAAGCGATTAGACCTCGAGTATATTTGAAGGAAATTTTCAGAGAAGACAGAGAAAATAGACTAAAAAAACATGAAGATCACATCCATGAAACCATGAAGTCACACTAAATTAAATTAAAACTTAACAATCGATTACCTTACAGAATAGTAGCCCTACACTTGTTTCACACAATTATTAATTAATTTTAAGAGACATAACCAGTACATATTGTGTATTTTACTCATTATCTAATGTATGTACAAAATTTTTCCTCTGTGGTAGTGTTATCAAGTTGATAACACTAGTGTTAATTGTACTGATATAGTTCAGACTACGTTACAGTATTGGATAGAAGTGTCATATTTCTTCTCTCGTGTTTTTTACGTCGATGGAGGATTCATCCTCTGAATCCTTTGTAGCATGACAGATAAGCCCATAAATATGAATGGTGAAGTGATCATTAAAATAAAGTAATAACATGTTTAAATCCGAAGAAAGCAATATAATAAAGAATTAATTCAGAACAACCGTGCAGTACAATTATTGATTTAAGATATAAGTTCATATAAAATAAATGTTACAAGTGATGAATCATCAAAACCAATTTTAATAACTAAAAAGGTGAAAAAATATAAAACCCAGGAAGGTTAGGAGTAGGCAAGGAAGAAACCCAGAACATAACTAAACCCACAACAAAGAGAAGAAAATCTATTGTATGAGACCAGAAGAGTAGAGAAGGAAGAAACCCAGAACAAGGCAAGATCCACCATAAAAGGTGATGCATTTGTATGAAACAAGAAGAGTAGGTGAAGAAGAAACCAAAAAACCCGATGACATCCACAAGAAGATGAAGAAAATACAATTATAAGAAACCAGAAGAAAAGAAGACATCAATGAAGAAACAAGAAGAAGACAGCATCCACAAGAAGAAGGAATGCTCTTGTAACAAAAAACCGATACCCCAAAATAAATAAAAATAATAATAATAAAAAAGTATAACAAAGTATTAATGCAAAAACCCACATGTACAATAGATATAAGCCAAAAAAGTGTATAGGGTAAGAGTTGAAAGTGGACCAAGGTGAAATAATAATACAATACGAAAGAACAAATCTTCATTATAATCTACAAATAGATTTTTTGATTGTAGTAAGACTATACAACCATTTAGAAATAGAATCAAGGAATGTAAAGAGAACCAGTGCAAGTTTTAGTATTATAAAAAATGAACCTTATGTTTCATTATTGGTATTCACAAACTAAGTAAATAATGAAATGATACAACTTTGAAGTGACTTAATTTATGTTCAGAAATAATATAATACATGTGTTTTAGTAAAGAACTGCCAATCTGTTTAAATGAGGTTCATTAGAATGATTTATAAAACAAGAGCAGACACAGAATAAAAAGTGAAGTGACAGGGTACAATTACCCAAAACCCAATTAAAAACAGATAAAAACTGTTAATAAAACTTAATATAAGGAATATAGAGTATAAGATTATAGTAAATAAGGTTTTGTTTATGTAGAATAAGATATTTAAAAATGTATTAGGAATAAGCAAATTTAAACAGGTCAGAACCACTAACATTCTTTAATTATAAAATATTTATTATAGGTATTATTGTTAATAACGAATGAAGATGTTAGAATGGAACAACATTCTTTATATATGATATTTGTTATGTATCATTATTAATCTTTGAGTATAAAAAAAATGTCTGATTTGTTAAAGACAACTATTAATTGGAATTATTTGTTATATGTTAGTAGTATGAAACATATACTAATTGTTATTTTGTTTACAAGAAGACAGTGTTTAATTTATGTTACAATATCAATGAAAGTCAGAGAGGGTATAACTCAATATGTATTATTTATAAAAATTTGTATGTAAAAACTGTTAGGAATCTTGGCCAAAAGTTAAAAACTAAACATCATCAAAACTGAGAAACAAAATACATTTAAACTGAAGGGATTTAGATAAGGTAAATCAGAAACAAAGCCATGTAATTAGAAATATAACTAAGAAAGATTTTGTAAAATTATAGCCAGAATTATTGATAAAAATGGAAATGACAGAACTCAAAAATTTGGAGAGGGGAGTCATATATATCAACATAATATTTTAAAACTTAACCAATTCATCTAATTACCAGAAATTAAGGGAATATAAACCTTTTATTACAATATGAGATTTAATAATCATTAATATAACTTGATAATGGCAGAATTTGGAAAATAACAGGAAGTTAGACCCTTAGGACTTAGAAATTACAAAATGAAGGAAGAAATATCAATTTTAGATCAAAAACTTAAATAAAACGGCATTATTTAATATCAAATTACGCAGAATGAACTGAAGAATAAAATTAAGTAACAACTAGCTAATAAATTTGAAGAATAACCAAAGTATAATCAGTTATATAATGTAACTTTATTACATGCACAGGATGCAAAATAAAATTTGAACAATGGAATGGATAATATCACTTGGGCTAAGACTTTAGTTGGAGATGAAGGAAGTAAGTTAGTTAATTATTGAACAGTGTACGGGACACTTGACACGAGCAATTTACCCGTATTAACCTAGTTACGAATACCGTAATGGCGAATGAGCCGAAAGTGAAAATCGAGAGTTTCGGTAAAAAACATTTTTAAAGTTCGACACAGTGAAATAAACATATACCAACACTGAACTAACATTATACGCACAGAACACCAGTGGAAATAACATTTAAACCCATTAAAATAGTAATAAAACTTAACCAAAAAAGTGGCTTACATATGACTAACCGACAAAAGTGAATTTGACTTAGAACTACACCATTTTTCCGAATACAACACCAAAACTGAACCAGTGACACTCCACCAACACAAGAAGGAAGAATTGCAGCCACCAATTCATAAGGAAAACATCTTTATTTGAACGCCAAAACTGCGAGGTGACGACTCAACGGCGGCCATTGCTGATTAACCACAACTCAACTTAACACCGCCTTCTACTGCCTACAGAACGGTTCGCAACATATTTATTTATTTCTATACTTTGAATCTAATATATGTACTGTTAATTTTAAGAATTTATCTTGTAATGTTATACTTTTCAAACCCTGAGAATCGATTTACATATCGACAAGAATCAAGATAACTAATTGTCAATAAAATTAATAATATATTTCCTATTTAAACAGTTTTTCATTTCTAATATTGACAACTAACATAATACTTTAATTTAAATAGAACTAACTACAAAATCTCACCACCAGAAGGAAGATAACCTCCAAACAGAAAATAAACAACTATTGATTGTCATTGGAGACAATTCTATAAGTGGCTAGAGGTTTTAACAAATACACAAAAGTCTATAAAACAATTAAAATAAGTGATAAACGTTTCTGAACACCACGAAACTTAATTAATTAATTGTTTTTAATTAATTATTCAAAAAAATTAATTAAAACATTTTTTTTAATAAACAATTTTATTTATACACTAACACATATTTATATATTTGTAAAACACAACACAACACACTTACACACGTTTTCGTTACACCTTCCATCCTCAAGGTGAAAACCAAGAGCACAACAACCTAGGGTAAGCAGGTTGGCGACACTGTTAGTTCTGCCATTCTAGCTACTGTGCTTCCCTTCCCTGATTTTTAGCTCAAGAGAATCGGAATTCATTTCGCTTATTCTGAACTGGTTAGGGTCTAACTCTGTAGCAGAGTCTTGACATCTATCTTGTTCTACAATTTTAACGTTAGCTGACTTTTTGCAGAGTTGCCTTCGAACTGACAACAGCTACTTACCCTAGATCCCTGCTAGGCATAGTCCATGCGTCCCCACAAGGAATCGGCAAAGGGTAAAGCTTTAAAAATTTCGAATACATTGATAGTAGATGGTGAAAGAAAGACAGGGTGATTTGAGCTATCTAGATGTTTTCTAATTTTTATGTTTTAAGACTGGGTGATAAGAAAATACTAAGTTGTTGATTAGTTGCTAAGATAAGCAGTAATTTTTATGAATACGGTATTATTATGTAAATGCTATGGAATTGTTAAAAGTTAAATAGCTTTAAATAAATTCAATTAATAGAAGTTACATATGAAATGAAATATACAGAATATTAGTTGTAAATTTATGATAGAAAATATATTGCTGGAGTTAAATATAATTGTATTAGTACAAGATAAATTTTACTGCCTTAACTGTCAATGTACTAATAATGGAACAGAGCCAAATCTGTAATAAGTGATGCGCACAGGGAAAGCTGGAACAGGTTTTTTCTCACATAGAAAATAATATATAATATGCATGGGCGTATGAACTTCTCTTATAAACTGTTGAAAAGCCTGAATCAATCAAAGAGAGACACTGTTATGATGTTATAACAAAAAGAAATAGTGGTGTAGTGTAAAAGTGTTGTAAAATGTCGGGCGTTACCTCCGCGCACTTTTTGTTACTTACTGTTGACTGGATCCTCTGCGGTGATGTAGTCCTGTAACACAACTTAATACTATGTTTTTTGTGGGCGCCACTTGGAATCGTTTGTTCCAAGAATGAAATGTGATTAATAAAGAAATTAAAAAGTTTTAGATCTTGCTTCTATGAAAAAATATAAACAAGTCAGTTTAGCTTGGAAAAATCAGGTAAGTTTAATGATTCTTCAAAAACAAACAAATCGTCTGAAGGACTAACATTCATAAAAAATTATACAATTGCAGAGTTAATAAAAAATTCACAAGTTATTCTTATTATTATTATTGACAATTTTATATATATCCAATCAAGTATCGGCTAGTGTTTTTAATTTTTTACTCAGTTGAAAAGCATGAGTTTAATATGTGAAAAAATCTTTACTCTCAGGACGTGACTCCTTTGAACTACCAAGACATATCAATAAGACGCTTTACAAGAAAAATTAAGTGATTTGAAGGTGTGTATGTGGCGTGTGAAGTACAACTGTGTGATAAATGTAACCAGGTAAAAAATGACTTTAATTTTGGTAACTCACGTTCCAATGGTTAATTATTCTCGCACTGGACACTCCTTTCAGGTAGTTTTTCAATCTCGCCTCTTCTTGTGTGCACTGAATCTATTTTAAGTTAAAATTGCGATCGTTTACTATTTCCGCACTTTTTGTAAAAACATTTGGCAGTAGATTATCGTTCAAACGCCGCCACTACGAATCATCTGTTTCGCGTTGATTCAGAAATTGGCCGCCGCAGCGCTGATTCCCATGCAGTGTCGAGAGAAAGGCTTTGTGTGTATGTTTGTTTACGTTAAGGGGATTATTGTCAAGTTAGTCAGTCTATGCGAACACAGCAGAATTCGTTCTCTATTTAAAGTTTTGGTCCCTCCTGGGCCGTTGACGTTCTGGCTGCGTGATTTCTATTAAAATTTGCCGTGTCGCTGCTCTATTTCAGCAACACTTTGGCGTAGATTCTTGTAGAGGTTATGTCAGTCTGTTTGTCTATGTACGGGAAAAGCCTTTCTTCGTCTTGTCGATTTCTCGCCTCTCGGTTTCGCCTTAGCTGCGTTGATCAGTGTCGTGGGTGATGCATCAGTTCTGGAGTTCAAGTTTCAAGTGTTTTTGGGTCGAATTTGGTCTCTCTTTTATACTAATTCAGGCTGATTGTTTTCATCGACTTCCGGTATATTTGTGTAAAAATTCTTTCTAGATTATTCGAGAATAAACGAAATGGAATGTCATGGAACAATTTTCACTTCCGTAGAAGCTTTTAGAACGAATTTCTTATTCTTCATACTAAGGATATTTCAAAAATTACACTGGTATTTATCAAACAGTTTTACATTAGTACTCACAATTTGTATGCCATTATTACATTTAGATTCTCTGTTTTCAACTGAATCTAGTGATACTAATTATGATTGGTTTTTAATTAAATTAAGTCTAATAAGTAACACAATATACAACTCCCACCTTGGGTTGTTGTCATGAAAATTCAATTTTTATAACAAAAAAATTGTTGTGAAAGCATTATGTCTCTTCCACAATCTGAACATCCAACATTACTACCTTCCTACAACAAAACAAACAAATTTTAACATAGATAAAACTTAAATAATTACAATTCTACATGGCCTCTGCTCATGGCCTAGATTTTTTGTTAATGTTATAACACAATAATTAGTCTCTTTCTTTAACATATGTAGTATTTCACTAGTGTACACTCAGAGTTTATTATATTGTCTGTCTTTTGTGATACCTGGTTACTCTTTACATACATTATTATCATTACAGGATGACATAGCATCATTGACTGGTCTTGAGATGTCCTTTTTCATAGTGTGACAAATCTCACCCTTATAAGTTAAATTCTTTTAGAATTGATTTTACTTTCAACTGAGTTTATTTCTTATTAAGGTATTCTGATGTATTGTACCTTTCTATCTTATTTTTGTTAGTATTATGTAAGTATTTTAGCCAGATCTGATTATTTTTGTACTGGTTGATTGGCTCCAGCCATACATGGTATAGGTAAATATTTTGCTAACTTAACTATTACAATGTTATAGTTAGTCAAATATATTAGTATAGTCGCTTTATATCATACTTCAACTTTCTAATGCAATTTGGTTGCATTTTGGCAACATTAAATCCATAAATTATACAATATTATGTGCCTACCACATGTTTTTAGTTAATACTGTTTTTGGCTATTTTGACTGCTTTTTATTCATTTGACAGCTTTTTTTATTTAAGATAAACTGTTCACTTTTGTCTGCTTGACAATTACATATAGTTTTTATTTCAATCTGATAATAATTAATTTTTTCCATGAAATCTGGGTGCTTGGTCTCAAATCCAACACATTAATATTTTTTGTCATAACAAATATATAATTTTTATTTTAACTTAAACTCTTTCTAATAATGTATTTAAGTCATTTAATACATTTATTTTATTTACATTACATAATATAATAATGGATCATGCCCATTTATTCACAAAAAATAGTTCTTAATACTCTATTCAGAGTTATAAAACTTAATAATTAATGACTTTATTTTGGTTGATTCTGACATTATTTCTCTCTCTTATAGTGTCTTATGGTTTTTTCACTGTTATTCACTTTAATAATATATATGGGGTTTGTGTCTTAGTCAAAGTCTGGTCGTTTTTCATGTTAGTAGAAATAATTATTAGACAAAATTACACAATTTTTTAGGACTAGTTGGGTTCGATACTGTTCACCTCACTTTCTTCTTATGATAACTTACTATGTAAATGATTTCCTTTATGGAACGTTCTGTGACGTTACAATGTACATAATAGAAATTCAAGATTGGATAAAACATTATACAAATCTTTGGTGCAATGACAATCAGACGACACAAGAAGAAGAGGCGATGAAAACAAAATGCTTAGATCACGTATCTGTAGAAAAGCTGGAAGAAGCGTTATGTGAAACAAAAAAATAAAAATGCATCTAGTTCAGAAAGAAAGCTGTAGAGTTACTGAAATACGAGGGAATGTTACTGAAATATAGATTTCTGCTTTTGATAAATAGGTGTTTGTTTGGAAGTAAGATACCTCAGCAATAGAGAATGGCAAATGTAATGTCAATTTTGAAGACGAGAGATAAATGCAACACAAATAGCTATACACGATTAAGCATATTAAACGCAGAGTACAAAATTTACGCTAGGATAATTAACGCTCGATTGCAACGCATAGCAGAGGCCAAATCAGCAGAAAATCAAAACGGTTTGCGAAAGAAAGAACCTGCTCAGATAAAATTCACATAATAAACAGAATATTGGAGACGCTGAAAGAATTCTATCTTACGACATCTATTGCGTTCGTAGATTTTGAAAAGGCTTTTGACACGGTAGACAGAAAGATGTTATGGGAAATTTTACAAAAAAAAATGAATGCTCTAAGCACTTAATTTTAGCAGTAAAGAATCTCTACTTGGACACACAGATACTTCTGCAAAGAGGAAGATAGGAGAAGGTTCTAAGTAATAATCAAGGTGTAAGACAGGGCTGTAGTCTCTATCCAACGGTATTTGATATATATTTGGACGATGTCACTCGTAGATGGCATAGCATTTACTCAACAACAGGCATTTCTCTAGGACAAAGCGAATTTGTTAATACGCTGCTGTTTGCTGACGACTTGGTGCTTATAGTTTCCAAAGAGCGCTACATAATTTACAGCGGTGTTCGATTCAGTGTACAGTATCTTAAGAATTTCCACAAGTAAAACGAAGGAAGGATGGCTTTCCTGGGAAGCAATCCTGTAAGAGCCAAAATAATGATTAACAACCAACTAATTGAAAAAGTCTCTCGTTTTAGCTACCTAGTGTATCAGATGAGCAGTATAGAGACATAGACAATTAACTACATAAGTTTCAAATGATGTGCGGCACCAAAAGAAGAACACTAAAAACAAAACGCGGAAAGATACTCAGCTCATGTTTTACAAGGCAATGGCTCTCCTTACGCTTCTTTATGGAAGTGAGTCATGGCTAATGAGAAAGAGAGATAAAAGCCGCATACAAGCAGCGGAGATGACATTTCTAAGATTGGTCAAATGTTGTTTTAAACAAGATTGATTTAGAAATGAAGAGATTAGAGAAGAGTTGGAAATATGAAATTAAAATTAGAAAATAGAGTTGCACAGAAGAAACTAAAAGGACCCTCTGGAGAGTATGGATATCGAAGACTACCAAAAGCGGTAAGTAGATACAAACGAGCTGGAAGAAGAAGCGTAGGGAGAGCAAAGAAAAGATGGGAATAAATCCTGTAAAGCCGGAACATCTCACCATGGACTAATCCTTGTTGGGGAAGAAGAAGAAGAAGAATTAAACTATTGCTCTTGCAATTAGAAATTGAAATAGACTAAAAAGTAATTATTTACTAAGTTATATTATTCAAATACCTAAGACTACACAAATGACATAACAGGATCTAAATTGGTTTCACCTTGGTAGTAGAACACATTCTCCCTCTTCGTATAATAGGTTTTGGGCCGCGGTGCTCATTTATGGAGTAATTTTTGTTATGTTGCTTTGCAGATCAACAACAGACGTTTATTTTTATTAATAAAAATCTCTGCCACTGAAAATACATAATTGTGCATTGAGCTGCGAGATTGTGTCAAGAAAAAAGTGTCTAAGAACTAAAAACGATATTGTACTTGTTACCCAATAAGTCTGTTATCCTAGTCTTACAAACATTTCCTACCACTGTCCAACGGACGAGTCAGACGACGGTTTTAAAGTTTACATTGTCCAAGAAGATATTTACGCATTTCGTAAATATTCTGAAAACTTGATGTTGTCTGCAGAAATAACTATACCAGCTCAAGGACTGTGTGTTATTTAATCCTTGTTTAAGGTGCCTAATAGTGTTAGCGTTATGCAAATATATATTACAGTCATCGCTTTCCTGTTGCTAATGAGCAACAGCTTGCCGGCTTAATCTCTAATTGGTCTGTGTGGCTTTTGGATTGTGTTAACAGAGCCGCCTCTTCCGTACAACCACTACGTATGCACTGCTATTTAATCATTATTACCACTCACGTTAAGTGCCCTGGTTACGTAGATGTACGCCTACAAGAAACTGCAATTAATTATTCTATACTTGGAAACCTACTTCCAAAAGCCGTCACTGATAACCGAAATTGTCATTGATATTTTTATGAAAACACTAACAATATTATAAACAACACTGTTATATGAACATAAAAAAGATGTAAGGATCGCAAAAAGAGATAGACAATATTTGTGCAAAGAAAAAGTATTGGCTCTAAGATGAGACGCTTCCACAACATGAATGCCATGTAACAAATAGGGGAGTATGTCAGTTGACCGGACACTGCGTTAGGAAGCTGGAAGTATAGTTTTCGATTATTTTGCATGAACGCGATTATCCGATTTGAGTTAAACGTTTTTGCAAGATTGATTTCACTGACAGCTGAAACGTTCGGCAATTATTTTAAATATTCGGACTTATATTTAGTAATTTATAGCTTTTACTATGTTGCAAATTGTCGCACAACCAGTTTAATGCTTTAATGTTCTGTATGTTTACTATTTGTAAATGACGTCAGTTTACTGCTTGTAGACAACAAAATATGTTATGTGTACTTCATAGCATGTACTTTACCAAATAATACCTAGATGAAATTATATAAGAAAAATTATGCCTATTAAAAACCTGAACTTTTAAGAAAATCAAATTATATGTATCTTCTTTTACCAACAGGGATGGGCCACTGATACAAACACTTAAATACAAAAATTTCAAAAAGAATCGCAAACTGGTAGTTATGGCATGAAAGAACAAACGCACCTGAATGTAAATTCTAAGGAGAGGTAACAAAGTAAAAGCGTCTTATCGCCTGCAATAAAAGGAAATAATATTAAGGGAATAGTAATCGGGTAGAGTGTATTAACGTAGAAACAATGAAAAAATTGCTAAAAATTATATGAAATACAGAATTATAAAATTGAAAAGCAAGAAGTAGATGGAATCAGAAAGAAACAAGATATTTTACAGTAAAGAAATATCTGTAATAAAATACAGAAAACTGGAAAATAAATTTCTTTGAAATTTTGATTTAATGGAAATCGGTTACTGGTAACAATAAAATACTACCTAAGTAATATCCTGAAATTAATAAAATTTTACTTTCAGTGTAATTTAAAATTAAAACTCAGTTGAATCGTATACTTTTTAACAGAGATTTTAAATTGAGCTTGGAAGCTCATTGTATATTGCGTTATATATTCAGCAAGTGTGACCAACAACGTAAACTAACATGTAACCATAAAGACAACTCTGGCACTTTTTTAAACCTTGGCTCTCTGAGAAGTTTGAAAAACTATGCCCCCGGGTTAGCGATGCCCCTTTCTGGATCTTATTTCTGGAGCTCTACAGACAACGTTTGGTGTGCTAATTGGTGAAAATGTATGCAACAGGTTTCTAGAGCTCCCCACCCCAGTGATACTCTCTAAAATTTCGTTCCCCTTGTTCAAGCACTTGTAACTCAGAGGAGGGGCAAACATTTTCTCATGAATATACAGAAAAAGTAAGTTATTATTTTTATACAAATAGTGATTGACAAAGACGATCCTATAACATAGCAGTAAATAGCATGTTATTAGCTTATTTTATTAGTTTATTATTAACTCGTTTCTAAACAATTATTTTACTGAACGCTTGGCAAAAATAACACACAAATATTACACAGCCTTTCCTTACATTTCTGTATTATTAATATACTCTCTCGTAATGTATTATATAAAATAAGAAATGCGTCTGAGGATTCCTTAAATTTTGTAATCATTATTATTAAAATTAATTCGGAAGTAGAGTATAGACCGTCATCTACATCTGTATATTAATCTGAAACTGTTACTGTTGTGTAGAAATTAACTTAACAAACGAAGGTGGCAAAGCTCTTATCATCTTCAGAGATTGTTTACATGTAAATATCCACAGCAAATTAATTACCGCCTAGTATTTCCCTAGGGAATGAAGTGAACCACTTTGCATATGCAAAATACTATCCTCCGCTTATCATTTATACTGTTCCCAGCTACACACAACTTCTCTTTGTCAAATTGTACAGTCTTCATATAGAAAAGTTGCTGAAAGTGGTATTTTCGAGAGTTACACGACAATGAGAAGTTTAATTTTTTTAAAGAGTCTATGTCTGTTGGACTTTCTGAATACTAATAATAAATTTGCAGTAACTGACTGTGTACTTGAAATGAATTTTACAAAACAATATAAACCACAAAAGATATATTCTGGCCTTTTCGCAACAGGCAGCATTAAACATTTTAAATTATTTATAATAAAATGCTACCAATAATGACATTATTCATAATAATTGATAATGGTCACGCTTTGCTAAATTTTACAGCCGAAGAACATTGCTGTACGAAAGAACGATTAGCGAATCACACTGTCGGAAGAAAAATTATACAAATATTGTACAAAGTCTACTTAAGTTTGTGTGTATGTTCTAAATATTCAAAACATTATGTGGTTGTTGAATTAAACATCTCATTGCGAAAGTCTTAATAAATAACTTGTATTGCTTTATATTAATTTTTATAACATTATAGCTATTACATCCTTGGTTACTTTTAGGTATTTACGTTATTAGAGTTGTTGTCAGAATCGTTACATCATTACAATAAATTAAATTTAAAAGCTGTTACAAATAATTTTTATTTTCACACATATTTATATTGAATTGACTTTTTTTGAATTGATCTGTGTCATTGTAATGTTCAGTGAAGCAAAGTTGAAACAGCCACTGAACTATTACAATTCCATCTTCATTTTTGTTTATTAATACATAAATAGTGTACATACTATTCCTATGAGGAATACTTCTCACTTTAATTAATTTATTTATTAAAATTATTGACATCGCATAGTAACATTTACTTGTAAAAGAAGATTGTGGCTATATATTTCTATACGTTTGTTATCAAAGTCTTAATGGCAACCCAAACAAACGGCAGAAATTTCATCAAAACATAAGATATAATATTATAATACTACCCTGCGTTCCTACTTGTCTGCGCTTAAGACAAATTTATTCTTTCAAGTTTTGATTGTGACAACAAAAACTAACATTAAATTAACGTATTTGAGAATACACGTGTATGAGTAACACATTTCAAGTTTTAAAAGTTTTACTAAGCGTTTGACTTTAGTTTTATATCGTCTACATGTGCTTGAATTCTCAGTAAAATTACAGATGATTAAACATTAAAATTATGTTTAAATTTTAAGTTGTACATGTGTTTCAAAAGTAAATTTTTTAATTCTTGATTTATAAAAATTCATGACTTACTAACAAGTTTATTGCTAGACATTTTAAAATCATAACATACAGCATAACATAATATTATATTGTGGTTTCAGATAAATTTCACTCCATTACGCATGAAAGGAAAGAGATGAAAATCCGTACAAATGGCAAACACAAGGATACAAACAGGTAATACTCATGTAAACAAATACACAAACAATCATTAAAACGCACACAAACTATGTTATTGCAACTTGTTAGCTGTTTTTAAGAGAAAGCGCCTTCAAATCCCGAGCAAGTAGGCAGAACAACGATATTACGGTACTGCTTTCGTCATCATAAAAATACGTTTTCAATTCAAGTTACTTTCGTCACGCAAAACAAAATTTAATCTCACGTTTACTGCACAGAGACAGTACATTTGTTGCATTGTACACTTTGATTCACTACGTAATCATAGTTAATAAAATTACAGAAAATGTTTACTGCCTAACTAAACGTAAAACACTGAAGACGAATGAACATCACAATCACTTTGTAGGCTTCTCGTCTGTCGATAATCAATACTACTGTGCTACCATGGCGTGGCACTCCATTATTTTCTACAACTTATTAATTTCTTCAAACTCGTTCAATAATTTATAAGGTGTCCTTGGGTTTTATACAGTTTTTCCAATTTTATAAGCACTGTAAAAATACACCGCTTTTAAATTTCTTTTGAAAATCCAGCATATCGAAAGCAATTTGCAATCGTCCCGTAAAAAACTGGATTAAACCATTGTCATAATACAACTATATATTTTAATTAAGTACGAAAATTTGTCACTGTAATCGACATGTAATTGTTTCATTATAAACGATATTATTTATATTATAAATTACGCATGATTGGTTACAACAAAATGTATTAAAATGTTTTTGGTTGCTATAGTTTATTATAGGCAAATTATATTATATTACATTATTTTTACATTATATTATATTTCATTTTATTATATTATTTTAGGCAAAAACTATTTTTGGTAAACAGTTTATTATACCGGATGTCGTCATATAGGCCTACAATTTCTACTGTACTTTTACTTAGCATTTGGTAAGTTAATTGTAAAAACAAAATACAAATTACGGTATAACAACTTTCTTGGAATACTATACTTGAAATAATAAGACCACAATTGCTTTCCACTAGCAATTAAGAAATCCATTTGAGGAAACAAGTATGCAGAAGGGAGGGTACGATTTATTACACTTGAGGGATTTTTTACCTGAATCACTCTCAAGCGGTTTCCTTTCGCGTATTCTCATTACAGAAAGGGGACTGGGACTCTGGGATTTCATTCCGCGAATACGTAGTTGAATACATTTTGTAGTTACCCATCGGTTGAAAGCAAGATTGCCTTTCCTTGCTTTCAAAACTGTTTTGTATCATTCGGTAAATTTGGAACGTGTTTTAATACTAAAACTATAAAATAAAAATATTTATATTAGCATTGTTTGTAAAATAAAAAATTACAAATGGCTGTACTGTTCAGTAACTTTAAAAGGAATATGTATATTATTGAACTGTACAGTGGAGATATATGGTCGCCATGACAAAGGTTACGTTGCGATTTCTCGTTCCTTGATCACGTTCGTGCAGAATAGCCGCTGCGGAAATCCCCGTCTTGGACCTTGTATACTCTTCTTGAGATACTGACGAGACGTAAGTCCTGTCGGACGCTGCTCAGCTACTTAGGCCACTAAGCGGTGCTATCTGAAGTAGTGTTTAGCTTGTTACTGCTAGAAATATCACATTTCTTTGTAGTACTTCTCTTCCATCAGCGTCGGTGATGAACTGGTCGCAAAATATTGACTCCTAAGGCTTTCCTCTCACGCCACGCAATCTTTATTTATAACCTGTTCCCGTGCGAGGCTTCCATGATGTTTTATTGTTTACTTCTTTAATCTTCTAGAATATGTAACTAAAAAAATTAGTAACCACCTTTGTCATACAATACTGAAAGCCACGTCGACATGCATCATTATTTACTGGACAACGAGTCCAGACACATTTAAACCAAACGTAAATAAATTGTACTTTTCCTTACTGACGCTTCTGCTCCAGTTGTTATATTGATAAAGCTTTCATTAAACTTCACATCGAACAATAACCACTCAGTGATGGGAAGGATTATAAATATTATTGAACATTGAAGTTTGTTAAAATATATCTAATGCTTATAGCATAATACTAGCTCGATTGGGCGACTATCAGATAACATAAAAAAGTGACCAAACGAATGTGCAAAATGGAACGGCTAAGTACCCGATAATAAGATAAAATTTGAAAGTGTACAAAAGAGGCTCTTGGAATTGGACTGAAAATTGACAACCGTGGGACCAATTGGTAGAACGACAGAAAGGAGAACATAAATTACGATGTACATAGGCCTATATTTTCTTTTTATTCCACCAGTAATTTACAAACTATACATAAACTTTTTAGTGTTTTTTTTTACAAAATATTTAAGTGCAAATTATTACTAGTTTGCACATTAATTTTTCTTCATTAACACTATAGGAATATCTAACTATATATTAAATTTAAATGTTTAAATCCTATTGAAATACAAGCGAATTGCGAAAGATACCTGAATAGCATGCTCGTGCTTCTTGCTAGGAACTAAGTGTACTTATGTATTTGTATTATTAATTATGTATTATTTCTTATGCATTTTGTATATCATACATAACATATTTTTATACTTGTAATAATTTTATAAACTTTTTACATTCATGTTAACAAAATTCACTCACATTTCGGTTCTACTTTAAATTGACATTAATTGTTTATTCAGTTTTCTAAGTATATACAAACTCACGCTATCATAGTTTTTCTAAATCTTCTATTTTTATACTTCTTTTGTTATGAATTATATGTCATTATTTTTGAAAGTATGTTTATTATAGTATTTAATTTAATTTAGTAATATCTGTTTTTCAAAATTATAACAATTATACAGGAATGCACATATTGTTTACTTGAATCTGTCTGCTCATCTTGAGTTAGCAAGGGCAATCACAGTACCGCTAATGTCAGTGATTGCCACGAGTTACACAACACAAACATTTTGTACAGACTGTGTTTCAATTCTTAGTCCTATTTGTCTTCATATTGTAACGTGACCTACGATAGCACCAAGTTTACAAGTATAATTAATGGAAGAAAAGCTGTATACTAAAGGAAAATAAAACATTATTAAAAGAGGAATGATAGAACAATACTACTAACTGATTTTGACTTAGACAATGACGATGACTAGACCCAATAGATTGGATAAGGTGAGGCAGAGAAAATAATTCCAGCCACGATATAACAACAGTTATAAGCACCCAAGTGTTAAAAAGAATTATATAAAAAAAAGTACAAAATTAGATAGGAAAATAAATAATATGTAACCTATAGGAAAGATAAAAAGAAAATGAAATATAAAATCAAATATACTGAACAAATTACTTTTGAAATAAACTATCAAAGGACACTAATATAAAAATGAACTTGAGTAACAATAATTCATTAGGAAAGCGGTGATAAGTAATAAACATTGATAGGACCCAATGATAATAAATACATGAAACAGTGATAAATGAATAAGGAAGATAATAATCAATAATGAACCATAATAGAACCCAGTGTTAATAAATGAACTACATAAACACACTAGTTAAGAAAGTGCAGTGTAGTATGAAATAAAGAAATAAACTTGTAATAATAGATTATAAGTACTCTATTAACCCAAATATAATAACTAAACAGTGTAAATTATAAGGGACAGTTATAAGTAATCATGGGCCTAGTGTAATGAAAAAGGAAAGATTGTATTAAAATATAAGAATATTTGTGGGAAACAAACCACTGGAAATTGTGATACATTATGTTAAAGAAGTTTGTTAGAATAGTATAAAGATGATAAGGGATATATATTGTTTTATGGTTAATGAATAAAATTAACAAAGTTGTATTAACCACATTGCAAATAAGTATAAAAGACTAAAATGTTAGGTTGAATACAGTAAGGGGAGTTAGACACTATATTCTCTAAAGTGCGTTTATAAGGAAATATTAGTGAATATTTAATGTTCAATTTTGTTATAGATTTCTTTGATTGTAATTAACCAAAATATTATTATGTTGCAAATTATGTTAAACAAAACCGTTTAAACACATGTAAACTTTAGATACAGGCCTGGGCCTAAAAAGAGTTATTAAGTAGTTATATTATATTATATGATGATTAAAATTAATCAGATGTTATGATTTAAGTTAGTTTGTTACAGTAATTATGTTTAGTAACATATAAAATTAACAAAAATGACTATAAACAATTGTAATGTGTATAGGATAGGTGAATTATGAACTCTAGGCATTAGGCCTAGAACTGATAACCAGAAATTTGTGAAATTTAAGATAAAGCAATAGGCATTGATAAAATAAAGTGTTTAAAATCTGTTTAGGTTTTATAATAATAGTGTAGGATACAAAACTGGATAGATAATAATTAGTTTAAATGTAATTAACAAAAAAAAAAAAAAAACCAAAGGAAAAATAGTAATCTGTTATAAGTTGACAAAAAGTAAACTTTTGAGGTATCAAAATAATTTGTAAACAAAAAGCAAACTAATGGTATTATTGTATTTAAGATTACAGGTAGTATAAGGGAGTTATAATAAGTTAAAGATTTTTAATAATTCTGTACAGAAAAACGTTAGTTTATATAACAATGTTATAAATTATCAACCAATGGGAACTAGTGTTTGGAAGGAGAGTTGCCATAACAACGAAACCTTGTTAGAAAAAAACCGTTAATAAATTGTATCATTCCATTATTAGAGCTTGATGAAGACAGTTGTATTAAAACCACAAAGAATAAAAAAGAATTAATTCAACAAAGCTTATCAAAAGTAATGTTCAAACAAATAAAATAAAACACAGAAGTAGCCTAACACTAATACTGACGAATTAATAAATTTACCAGAAGAAATTAAAATTAACCAGGAGGATTGCTAAAGAATCCCAAGATTGGAATACAAACCAACTGAAGGTAGAAAATGTATGAAACACATAAATGAACAATGGAACCTGCCATAACCAGGATGACTGATGGAAAATAAACATCTTAACCAGAGATCTACGAAAATTGAAACCCGGAATTAACCGAAACACCCAAGAAAGGACAAGCAGCAGAATTCGTTGAGAATTATTACCCTGGATAGCAGAGACGAAGGATTGTTAAGTGTATTTTAAATACAACTTCACAGTAAAAACACCAGAAAATCAACCATAAGTGAACTACACTTTCCACATCATTTATCACTTTTAATAAACACTTGAACTTGATTTTATTTAACAAACACCTCAGACTGAATAACTATCATAATCCAACATTGATTTTTAAGGAATATATTTTAAAACGTAAAAGTTACTAAAAGTAGACAACCTCCAACCGCTAATTCCCGTAGCTATAGTTTACCACTGTAATTATAAGTATATCACCTGTTCTATAATATTTATATGGTATTTGTAAAATTTTGTACTTTTATTATTCCATTTAACAACATTTTCTGTAGTCACAAGAACCTGAGATTATAAATAAACGAAATTGTCAACAACCATCTACGAGAGTCTCGATAGAGACTGGACAGAAAAACCAACCGCGAATAATTAAACATGCCGGCGCAAAAATAAAAATTATAATTTGAAGGAAATTGTAGAATTTGAACCCAATTAATAATTGTTATTAAACATAATAGAACCATTAATCTGTATGTTTGATTTATTTCAACTAATAAGTACAATTTGAGCACAAAATATAGAATAGTAAACTTTACAATTTTGGTTTACTAAGAAGAGTTGGCCAACCCGACGGTGAGGCAGAAAATACGAAATTGAACGGCCGAACTGGTGAGTAGACACTCTCCCATTAGAAACATTAGAAACTCGAATTATCGATACGTTACAAATTGATGACAACAAATAAGGGACGATACAACCGCAACCTCGTCTTATTACAATATTTACATTTTTTAGATCTGTACTCTTAATTACTTAATCTTAAATTTAAAAAAATAAATGTAAGTAACTTAAGTATAATTGCACGCATGCACACACACACATTAAAGCTCGCGCAAGCACTCTCACATTCTTAGCTATGCAATATATTTAATACGGAAACATTAGACTGGGATATGCGGTAATAAAAAATCCTAAATACACTAAACATGTACATAACATCAGTAAAAGGAAAAAGAAATATAAATAATCGGAAAGAGGTTTCATTATCTGAGATAAATTATTGTTCATTCCTCTATAGTCTGATCCTTTTTTCCTAGAATTTAGATTCTGTAATCGGGAGACAGTATTCTTGCACTAGGACGTAACAATAGTTAGTCGTGTTATTTCTGTACCTTAATTTTCAACATTCGGTTAGTGGTTCGCTATCGGGTGTACCAAACGTAACAGTTAGTGCTGAGTGTAATATCGTCAAGACGAGAGTCCTAGTTTTGTGCAACCCTTGTGTATTAACGCTGCTCTACGTAAATTAATAAGCGTAGCAGGTAAAGCCCACAGCATCTTGACGATCCAAGTGTTTGTATGTAAATATCTTCTACAATTAATTACCACCTACGCTTCCGTTGTACAAGAAAGCAACGGCTTTGTGTACAGAATGCTCCTCGTTACCCGTATCTTCCGTTGTGGTAGTAATATCTAATGTTGCAAACTATCTACAAAATAAACGTAAGTTGAATATAATGATACACAATTTACTTGCAAAATAAATTTGTTGGTTTCCTAATTACAAATTAATATGTTATAATTTTGCTAACATATTGAAGCTTATTAACCTCCTACAAGATTCAGTAGGAACGGTGTGTCACAGTTATAACAACACACCAGATTACAGATTCGATGTGTTGTTATCTAACGCGGTAAGAATTACTCATTTAATAAACGATAGGAGTATCTCGCGTTTAGTAAGGACTGAGTAACATCTACATATGGAGTCATTGGACAGTGTTAAAGAGTTTTGATTAAGACTCATATTGTTGGGTGTCGATAATTACTGGTTAACTTTTCTGGTTATGTCTAAGAGGTAACCAAAGGCAGCACATTAAAATAATGTAAACGAATGTAAATTTCAGTAGAGCATGGTGTGTTTAGGGTTCCGCATAGTGTAACTGAAGTATTTAAAAAATAAAACACGCTATTACACTGCTGGAATGGTCGCTCGGCTCTTGGTAGAGCATTTCAGTAATAATTAAATTTAATAACTAAACACCTGGTTTATTTCTACAGATACGTTTTGTTAGTCCTGACAATTGTTTTACCAGCTTTGTTACCTCAGAGACTGGATTTAAACTGTACGATAAAGAGGACAATTGGAAAACCCCAGGTAAACGTTATTGAACAAAGGTGAGTTTCCTCTTACAGTTTGGAACAAAACAAAGTAGGCCTACAGTTGTTGGATAATTATAAATAATATGCAGTAAGCTTTTGTGTCCCAGCCAATTAACCGTACGTATTTTAAAAGTCAAACTATGTGTCATTCACAATATACTATAAATATATACAAAATACGTAAAGTAGAGTTACTAGATAATTAAAATTAATATACAGTTAAATGGGTTCTGTTTTCACCCAAATAAAATTGCTTAAACAACCGTTTCTTTACTTTAACTGTGCTAATTTATCTATTATATTAGATCGATACTTATTGTTGATGGTTATAATTTTCTGTAATGTTTCATTCTGTTTTAGACAACGGTATAATTAGAAATCTACATATCATAGACTGAAAACGAGAATACTTTATGTTGTATGAATGTCTAAGCTGTACGTGAATGGCCGTATGCAAAGAACTGTTCTTAAATAGCTGTAATATTATGCTATCATCCCCATAAATCAAAAGAGCTAGAAAATTTAAGATCTTATCTTGTTCTATTTATATTGTGAATAAGAATAATTGTGTATCTACTCAGGCCCGGCTCCAGGCAGGGCGAACCATGCCACTGCCCAGTACGCCAGATTCCGGGATGTTAAGTTTTGAAATTGAGGGAAAAAATAAAATTATTCACTTAATTTTATCACAGTATGTAAGATCTGTAAGAAATACTTTACGTATAAAGTCAGCGGAGTTTAACGAAGAGTCGAAAACTCGTGAACGAGAGAACGTAAACCTGACTTTTTCGGTGCTCCAACATATTAAAACTTATCTCAGATCGAGTATGTCCGAGACTCGCCTGAGTGGTCTGGCGACTATACCTACGGAACATCAGTTAGCTCAATCACTTGATTACAACGTAGTCATACAGGAGTTTGCCAGTGCAAAAGATAGACGAGTATTTTAACTAAGGTATATTGTAATATAATTATTACAAATATATAATAAAAATAAAATAATTGATATATATATATAGATATATTGTGTGTGTCTCTTTGGTGCTAACAAGGGTATTGTGCTCTTCCTTTAGCCCCACTAGTTGGGCAAGTCAATTTGTAATATAATTACAAATATTACAAATAGAAATAAAAATATAATTATAATTGAAATATGTTGATATGTGTTGATACGTACTGATATTTTGTTTATCACTGGGTAAGTCTGACTCCTTAAAGTCCCACTGTTAGGCTAGTCAAATTGTAATATAATTTCAAGTGTAATAATAAACAAAATATAAAGATATTGATGATAAGAAAATGTTATAACTAGGTGTGTTTGATTGATAAATAATAAATATATCAAACTTTAAAAATTTTGCAAATATTTTTTCTTGTGCTTGTATCGAAATTGACTGAATAATTTAATTTAATTAATTGATAATTAATTAATTATTTGAGTTTGTAATTTCCTCCTATATCTATTCTCTCAATGTAAATTATGGGTTTGCTTAATAAAAAATAATAATAACATTAATGGTAGAAATAAAAACAATGCTGGTAACTGAATACTGATTTGCGTTTATTCATTCAAAATTGTGCGCCAGTCAAACTGCGCATGTCCCAGGCACTGGCTAATATTCGCCACAGTCGGCAGTGAGAAAGATTAACAAATATATTTTTTACAAGTTAAATTTATGGTTCTTTTAACGAGTCGAAATGGTCAGAGGGCAAGGAACAAGATACATTTAACAGGTATTCTTAAACTAAATGTTAACATCTGAAATAGAACAGAATTATTATTACAATTGTCAATTAGAAAGAAATTATTTAAAATTCGAACCAAGTCGAAGAAATGACGTCACTCTGCTCCAGGTAGCACTGCACCGTCTATGTGAGAAATTCAGCAATGGCCGCCGTCTGCTTGGTTTTAATCTGCTATGACGCCGTTGGAATTGAAGATCTTCTCCCACAGAAATAAAACGATGTTCCCTTTTCCTGCGAAGTGGTGTTGTTCCAAAATATAGTTTTGAATGTCCCCTCGTCGTCTGCGATGTCGAATTCTGGATGGATCTCTTGTGTAGTGTGATGTTCAAATATGTGTGTTGGTTCTCTGTGAATTCGTTCCAAAAATTGTTCAAAATGGCTGTCGATTTCTGGCGTTGCGTTTTTATGGTGTTATACTGTGTTTTTGGAAATTTGTGAAGTGTTAGACATAGATAGATAATATTATTTCACTTGTTAGTTCATCTCCGTTACACGCCACATAACCACACTTGGTTTTAATATAAATTATTTGGGTTTCAAAACTCCACTAATACATTTTTCAACTGTTCAGCTTTGCGATTAACAATAGACTAGACGACGCAACGTCGTCGTTTTTAGGGCAATTTGTGGTATGTCTTTTTCCTATTCATATTGTTTAATTATAAAATATCTGTCTAAGACTTGTTTCACTATCTAACTATACATAACAAGTTTTCTTATTTTTTACTGTATTTCCAATATTTCTTAATTTTACATGAATCTAACTATTCAGTAATATTGATTATTTAATTTTACATCTTTTGATATATAGCTGGGTTTGTTTCAAACTCATTTAAGCCCAAAAATTACAATTTTGCATAATAATTGCCTGTCTCATATTTTGTACAAATTCAGTGTTTTAAAGGTTTTTATTTGTTTTTTCGGTATAATATTTCCATGGAATACACCTAATAACTCCGTAATTACTTTGTTGTTAATAATTTGTTTATTAAAACATTTCAATATTGATTAATTTGCTGTTTAGTCTGATTTGATTACTATCATAAGCCTATTTTTGACTGTTTCCAAAAGAAGTTAGTTTTCTTTCTTTTGTCATTCTATTTGCTATTAACTGTATCTGTATTAATTATATTTTCAATTTCTGTATTGTATGTATTGAATTCTATTCCTATTACATAGATTAATTCTTTGATAGATAGTTTTTTTTTTGGTTTATAGGCCATTCTGTGTTTACAAACATAGTGTCTTGGTGGGTCTGTTTGTACATTATACATGGTTTAACGATTTGAATAAAACTATTACATTTTTATGCCCTACTTGCCTCTCTGACTTACACAATGGAAAATTAAATGACATGATTTTAATTACAATAGAATATCTTGTATCTATTAAACTTTCTTTATACTAATAACATCATTGAACCATAACATGAACATCTTATGCCTAATTTTAACAAAAACATCTTATTCCTATTATTTTTTCCTGTATCATCAAATGATAACAACATAGCTTATCCTAGACATAATTTAATTAGAAAACATAAAAAACTCCTATTACTAGTAACACTGTCAGTCACTAACTGTCTTGTGTATGTATTATTCTTATGAAAACACTTTAACTGTGATAATAAACCTCGTGTATCTATTTACACCTTACATCTAAAATATTATTTAATTAATAATAAATAATAAATATCTTAATATTAGGCATACCTTCAGTTATGAACCGTCCTTTGGTATTTTTGTCCTCACCATTTATTTAGTTATAATTAAAGAAAACATTTTATATGTAATAGTCCTTATATCTAATTTAAAACTCTTATTACTAGTAATGTTGTCAGTCCTTAGACCGTCTTTCATTTCAATGGTTTTATTATTATTATTCTACACTCATGGTAGTCTTTTTATAATACTTAAACCTCATTGAAGATTTTTTCATAGATTTTTTAACTATGTTTCTCACTGTACACTCTGTAGTTCCTTAATTTTGTTATCTCACTTCACTTTATTGTATTCTACACTCTGGTAGTCTTTTTAGTGAGTTCTACTCTATGGTAGTCTCTTTTGACATATTTTTTGACATGTTACACTTACAACTAATATACAATTTGTTTTTATAGTATTGTATCTTGTAACTTGTTTGGGGTTTACCTATATCGGTTTCAATTTTGTCTCATGGTATTTAATATATGATTAACATTTTGTTTTGGCATATCTCTTCCTGTTTCTGGTCTCTGTTGGAATCTTGATATGTTTCGTCCCTTCTTCAAATATCACATTAGTAGTTTCCTTATCAACATGGTTTCATGACAGATTATTCCCTTTTTTATGGTCCTTCCCTTTTTGTACTGCTTCCCCAATCTACTGGGTATACTGCTGGTTTAACTGGTTTTTTCATAGTAGGTTATTTTAATTAATGGTTTTCTTTATTATCTTCCATTTTTATTAACATTTTAATAGACTTAATCATACAGTTTCTAGGGTAATCCTTAAACAATTTATTCCTCTCACTCACTATGGAACTTTCTCTTTTATTTATGTAACATTAATTCAAATGTTCAGTGTGATAATTTTGTTATGTTACATATGCTCTCCTGTAAAAGTGATTAGTTCAGATCATACTCTGTATGGATGAAATAATTACTACTAATTCTTTTGTATTTACATTTTCTCCGTGATTACATGTTTTCACTTTATATACCTTCTTTTTCCACCATTGCTTCCTCTCAGCTGATGTGTATCTCCTTCATTAGTTTCCTTTTTTCATTGATAAGTGATCTTCAATCTTGTGTATAACATTATCATTTTATATTCCTTCTTATTTGGTGCTTCCTCACCAGTATGTTTACTCCCTAACATTCCCTAACAAATTAATTGGAACAGTTCAGAGTGGCACTTTTGGCTTCAATCCCTGCTGTCCAATACTTCAATTGAGTCCAGAGGTATTATCATCTCTGCTCAACACATAAGACTGATGGCATTTTCTACATCCAGTCATAAAAATAAATAAACAGTAAAAGTAGTCATTTTTGACTAAAATAAACATCTTTAGATTCTTCACTTCATAATACGTTATATTAATTAATACTTTTATACACTTGACTCTTCTTCTCTCTTAAAGCTTATTCCATATTAGGTGGTTTAGGTATGTGGTATAATATACATTTCATCATGTTTACATAGTAAGTAGTATTTATATTTACTCTTTCTACCATCTGGTATCCATTGAGTTATTTTTATTGCTCATGGTATAACATGAATTAATTCTTTATCACTTTCACTATAACAGTGGTTGTTGTAACAGCATTATCATTATTTATATCAGGTTTTTTTGTTTTTTCGTTTCTGGTCTCACTATTTGGTCTTTAGTGAGCTGGTCCTTCTTCATTGTTCCATTTTTATTAAATTATTTTCTTTGTGAGTTTGGTTAATTTGTTCGATTAAGTCATATGACATTCTGGTTTCCTTTCTCCCTTAGAATTTTGTATCTCTTTCTTACAAAATCTTTTTTCATATTTCAGAGTTATTTCCCATCATTTGTATGAGTAATGATGTGAGTTTACTGTCTTTTAATTTTAGACATTTTTATTCAACTACATTCTTTCTTATTCATAGTTGTTTTTCAAATATTTTGGTATAAGTTGTACTTATTATTGTTTTGAATTTTGAAATTATTATTCCTCAAAATTCTTTTTGCATTCATAATAGTCTTTGAATGTTTGTGTAAGTGGTACTTACTAATTATTTTGAATTTGGACAATTATTATCTGCATCCAAATTCTTTTTACTTGCATAATAGTCTTTGAATATTTGTGTAGCTTGTACTTACTATTGCTTTTGAATTTTGAAGCTTATTATGTTCAAAATTCTTTTTATTTATTCACAATAATCCTTCAAATGTTTTGTTGTAAGTTGTACTTACGGATTTTTGAATTTTTGTAATTATCTATTTAGCAAAATTCTTTTTTTTTTTTTTTTTTTGTTCACAATATTCTTTCAGATATCTAGTGTAAGTTGTACTTACGGATTTTTGAATTTGGTAATTATATTTTTATCAAAATTCACAATTTCTTCATTATAGTTTTAACTCACAACTATGAGTCCTCCAAATATTTTTTAATAGACAACTGATTATAAGTTCCCTTTACTTTATTCGAAATGATATCCTTTAGTACATATGTATTATTATTATTGTTTTTAATAATCAGGTATGGGCCGGTATACAGCAGTAATAACTTTTTGGTAATGCCTTCCAAAGTACTGGGTAATTCCCTGTTTTTTAGCAGTACCTTTTCTCCGACTTCATATCTTATTATTTTCTTAACAGCCTTTTGATATTTGTTCTTGCGCCTTTCCTGGTCTTCAGCCAATTTATTGTAGAATCTAATTCGATTGAATTTGTATTCTTGACTCCTGGGGAACTCTATTATGTCTTGTATTTCTCTCGGAGGTGGTCTTTCATACATTGCTGTGTATGGAGTGGTACCAATAGCGGTGTGATATGACAAATTAAGGAATTCTTCAGTCGCTAATAAATATTCTTGCCACTTCTTTTGTTGATTATAGCAATAAGTTCGTAATATTCTTCCGACCTCTCGCAGTACCCTCTCCGCTGGATTGCTGCTGGGGTGGTAGACAGACGTCTTGTATGTCTTAATGCCCAGTGTATTCAGAGTGTTTCTCCACCGCCAGCCCTTAAATTGCGTTCCATGGTCGGTGATTATGGATGTCGGGCTTCCTACCTCTGGAATATAATGATTTGTTATTATTTCTAGAGTCTTCAGAGTGGTGGCTCTGTTCACAGGGTATAGTTTTGTAAATTTTGTAAAATGATCCATCATAATAACAATATACTTGTATCGATGGCGTCCGCCACTGCGGGGAAATGGACCGCATATGTCCAGAAAAACCTTTTCCAGTTTGGCTTGTGAGGTAATTGGTATCATCATACCTTCCTTTCGCTCATTGTTGGTTTTCACCAACTGACATATCATACAGGTTTTAAGGTAGTTTCTAGTTTTTCTATTGATACTTTTGATGTGACAATTCTCTTCTATTGCCTTGATCACCTTCATGGCTCCCATGTGACCGTATCGTAGGTGATAGTCCAGGATGATATCCCTTTCGATTGTAGTAGGGATCATGATCTTCCAAACGTCTTCGTCAAGGGATGTCTTGATAAATAAAATCCCATTATGTATACAATAAAATTTGTTTATTGTGTCATCTTGGTTGGAGAGACGAAGTTTAATAGAGTTTAACTTCGGATCGGACTGCTGGTGTTTGCTGATGTCCTGCACTATCTTCTCTAAATCAGATCTGTCCTTAATAATGTTATAGATTTTCAAAATGCTCTCCTTTTCGCCTTCGAATGTTTGTTCTTCCAGATTCACTCTTGACAAGACGTCGGCTACTACATTTTTACTTCCAGGAACATACTCCCACTGTATATCGTATTCCTGTAGGGCGAGTACCCATCTGGTCAATCTACCATGGCTTAATTTGCATCTTCTTAGAAATGATATTGACTTGTGATCTGTTCGGACGGTCACCGGATATCCGAGGATATACGTCCGAAACTTCCCGCAGGCAAAGACTACACTTAGCAGTTCTTTTTCCGTCACATTATAGTTCTTCTCACACTGGTTAAGGGTTCTGCTAGCAAAGCTCACTACTAGATGGTTTCCACTTCCATCTTCTTGGTACAGTGTTGAACCCAAGCTAATATTACTAGCGTCACAGTTTAGAAAGAAGGGTCGGTTAAAATCTGGATGGTTGAGCATTACTGCATCTAAGAATTTCTCTTTAATTGATTTGAAGGTCTCGTCTTGTTCTTGACCCCATCGCCATTTATTCTTGGACGATAACTGGTACTGAAACTGGGCTGTTAGTTCGGAATAATTATTCTGGAACTTCCTATAATAGTTACATAGGCCCAAAAATGATTGTAGTTGCCTCCTGTTTTTTGGTGTAGGGAATCGTTGTATGGCGTCTACCTTTTCTGTTGATGGTGTTATTCCTTGACTGTTTAGCTGGAAACCCAGGAATTGAACTTCTTTAGCTATAAGCTTGGACTTGTCCAGTTTAAGGGTGACATTATTCTCAGCAAGCTTCTTCAAAACATACTCCACACGATAACAGTGTTCCTCCCAGCTGGTTGATGTTATTAGGAGATCATCAACATAGACAGTTGTGAATTGGAGCGCTTCTGGTCCTAGTATATGATCCATACAGGCGACAAAAACAGCTACTGAATTAACCAACCCGAAGGGCAATCTCTTAAACTGATAATTGCGCCCTTCGAAGATGAACGCCATGTATTGCCGGCTTGCTGGGTGCAACTCCACTTGCCAATAGCCGCATACCGTATCCCAAGTGGTAATGAATCGTGTTCCGTGGAACCTCTTCAAAATTTCATCAATTTCGCCAGGTGAGGTACGATCGTTTATTATCATCTTATTTATCTCCCGAGCGTCAAGGCAAAGTCTTACCTTCCCATTTTTCTTTTGTATGGCCACAATTGGGCTAGTGTATGGCGATTGACTGCTCTCGATGATATCTCTACGGATCATATTCTGGATCTCTGATCGTACGGCTTCTTTCAAAGATTGTGCTATTGGGTATGACTTTCGGTTGAATTCTACCGGTTCTCTGAATCGTATTGAGCATTGGTAGTTCCGGATCTTTCCAGGTTCGTCGGAAAATACAGCTCGATATTTCTCATATATTTCTACCAATTGATTCCGCTGGTCTTCCGTTAGTTGCTCGTTAGTATTGTGGCACTGGAAGTTACGTATCTCTTGGATCTTTTGTTTCCATAGGTCTTCCTCCGAATCTTGATGTACTGGCTTGTTGTTTGTTGAGTGGTTGGATAGGTAATTCACCTTATTTTGGTGGTCGAGGAGTTGTCTGGAGTCTAAAGTCTTGTTATCAGTTAAATTGGCTATCCAGGTTGAACCTTCAGCAAAGAGCGATACCCTTCCTCGGCACAAGTCGATAATTGCTGAGTTTCGGCGCAATATGTCGCATCCTATCATGATGTTGAAAGGTAATCCGGCTGCAACAAGAAATATCATATCCACACTAATGCCCTGACTTTTGACATTGAGGGATACCTGCTTTCTTATGGTCTTGTTCTGTCGGCCGGTAGCTCCTACAAGTACAATGTTATTAATAGGTAGTACCGGTAAGTTTTTATGGCATTCCTGCTGTATCCGGTCCAATTCATTTCGATTTATTATGGAGACATTGGCTCCAGTGTCTATCATTATAGGAACAGAAATACCTTCAATTTCTGCGATTATGTATATTATTTCATTATCATTATTTTTAATATTAAGCTCACTTTCTTCTAATAGGTCCTTACGGATATCCTTTAAATAATTGCTGTATATTATGGTAAAATTTTTTCTGTTTTTCTTCACATTCATACCTACTTGATTAAACCCAGCAGATTGGAGCAGTAAAGGGTCATTAGATTTTATTACTGCCTCCGTTCGTTTAAATGTTCCGCTTCATTACGGATCAGGCCGTTGGAAGCGTCAGCTTGAAGTCCTGAGGCTGTTTCGTTTGGTTCTGCTCGATCGTCTGGTTGGGCTTCTGCTACAGGTAGTCTGCGCTGATTATCCAAGCTGGAACTACGTCTGGGCTCGTACTCTCTGTACCTATTACTTCCCTGGCTCCCTTGGAAAGTCTCGTACTCGTAGTATCGGCTCCTTCTTTGAGGCTGGTACCTCCTGTGTCCACTGCCTTCTGCTCGGATGTAGTTGACATTAGGTCGATATGCCCTGTAATTGTGGTTACCTCCACTTGGGTAATTTCGGTTATAATTACCATGATAATTATTATTATTAGAAAGGTTGGGGTTCCTCTGACCATTTTGAACATAGTTACTATTATTATTGTAATAACCGTTGTTATTTTGGGGACGGCTATTATTATTGTTATTATTATTGTTGTGGTTGTTGTTATTATTATTATTCATACGAGGAATATTACTATTATTATTATTATGGTTAAGCCTCGGCAAATTATTGTTATTTCTAGGGTTATAATTGTACTCGGCATTATTCCGATTTGTGGGATTATAATTGTTATTATTACCCACATTCTGCCGATTATTATTATTATTCAAATTATTGCTGTTATTCCTTGGTTCCGGCTTTTCATACCTCCTGCGACTTTGACGGTAATAGTCTTCGTGCTCGTACATCTCTAAAAGCTCGGTCATGGCTTGCACCGTTTTTATTTGACTATTTCGTCTGGCTCTGATAATATCCTCCTCGTAGTGGTATGAGAGTTTGCTGACCAGGCATTCTTCCGGTATTCGGGGCTCTAGATGTTTGGCCACGCACACCTTTCCTAAAAAGTACGCCGTTAAAGTTTGGTTTCCATATGGGTTGTACTTCCCATGGCATATCCCGTCTCTGGCGATATTTTGCGTTGATTCCGACCAATATTTGGCTTTGAATAGCCTTCTGAATTGTTGATAGTCGGTCACCTCGTCTCTTATTGCCATCCACCAATTGTCTGCTATTTCTTTGAATGATTCGTCCAGCACCTCTTTGTTCTCCCTCCAGCGAATACCTCTGTGTTTGGCAAAGTATTCCTCGATTCTTGCTAGGAATTCCATGGGTTTATTTTTGTAAAACCTGAAGTTAATCCCTTCACGATTTTCACTGTTGGGACAACTGGTAATGGTTGTCGGTCGACTATGGAATAGATCTATATCGGTCTGGTTCTGTCGTACCTGACTGTTGATACTGGTCACAGCAGCTTCTATGCCGTCACATTTTTCTGTGAATCGGTCCTGCACTCGCTCCCAGTCTTCCCGTGTTTCCTTTAGTTTTTCCTCCAACGTTTTCCTAGTCGTTTCTTCAATGGTGTTAACCTTCGTATTTATTTCTGTTCTGATACTCCGTACTTCTTGTTCGGTTTGACTCCATTTTTCGTCAGCTCTGGCAACCCTTTGTTCGATTACCGTTATTTCCTCTTCTACTTTCTTGCTGATTGTCTCATTGTTTTCAGCTATTTTCTGGCTCAATTCTTCCTTCAATATTTCCATTCTTCCGTCTAACCGGTTCATGTTTTCTTGGTTCGTCTCCTTCAATTCTTCTCTCAATTGCTGACTATTATTCTCCATCTTTTTATTGGTTTCTTCCAGTTTCTGGCTTATCTGGGTCAATTCCTCCTTCGATTGTTTATTGTCAGTTTTTATTTCCTCCATTTTCTCCTCCATCTTCTGGATATTTTCCTCCATCTTCTCCTCGATCTTCTTAATATTTTCCTCCATTAGTAGTTTATTTTCGTTTTTTATTTCATCCACTTTCTCCTCCATCTTCTTACTGTTTTCTCTTAATTCTTCTTTCAATTGCCGGTTATCATTCTCCATTTTCTTACTATTTTCCTCGATTTTCTTGTTGGTATCTCCGATTTTATTACCCAACTCTTCTTTCAATTGTTGGTTATCGTTCTCCAGCTTCTTACTATTTTCTTCCATTTTCTCCTCCATCTTCTTACTATTTTCTTCGATTTTCTTGTTGGTATCTCCGATTTTATTACCCAATTCTTCTTTGGTCGTTTTAAATTCTCGGAGTAACATCTCCATCATTTGATCAAGTTTTGTATTTTCCTTTGCGGTGGATTCCTCCGGCTGTTCCTTCTGTGGTGCCGGCTTATTTGGTTCTGCTGGCGGTAACATTAACTCCACATCTTCCACTGGTGTCGCTTCTTTATCCTCCATGTCTATCTCCTGCTCGGCCTCCATAGCCCTTTTTCTTGATGTAGCTCTCCTGTGCATCTCGCTCCCTCTTCCGACCTGTTGACCGTTGCCAAGCTAAAAAATAGGAAATTGGACAATCGTCCTTATTTTACAACACTATTATCTCCTATTTAAAGCCCCTTAAGTTGGACGCCAATTTGTAATATAATTATTACAAATATATAATAAAAATAAAATAATTGATATATATATATAGATATATTGTGTGTGTCTCTTTGGTGCTAACAAGGGTATTGTGCTCTTCCTTTAGCCCCACTAGTTGGGCAAGTCAATTTGTAATATAATTACAAATATTACAAATAGAAATAAAAATATAATTATAATTGAAATATGTTGATATGTGTTGATACGTACTGATATTTTGTTTATCACTGGGTAAGTCTGACTCCTTAAAGTCCCACTGTTAGGCTAGTCAAATTGTAATATAATTTCAAGTGTAATAATAAACAAAATATAAAGATATTGATGATAAGAAAATGTTATAACTAGGTGTGTTTGATTGATAAATAATAAATATATCAAACTTTAAAAATTTTGCAAATATTTTTTCTTGTGCTTGTATCGAAATTGACTGAATAATTTAATTTAATTAATTGATAATTAATTAATTATTTGAGTTTGTAATTTCCTCCTATATCTATTCTCTCAATGTAAATTATGGGTTTGCTTAATAAAAAATAATAATAACATTAATGGTAGAAATAAAAACAATGCTGGTAACTGAATACTGATTTGCGTTTATTCATTCAAAATTGTGCGCCAGTCAAACTGCGCATGTCCCAGGCACTGGCTAATATTCGCCACAGTCGGCAGTGAGAAAGATTAACAAATATATTTTTTACAAGTTAAATTTATGGTTCTTTTAACGAGTCGAAATGGTCAGAGGGCAAGGAACAAGATACATTTAACAGGTATTCTTAAACTAAATGTTAACATCTGAAATAGAACAGAATTATTATTACAATTGTCAATTAGAAAGAAATTATTTAAAATTCGAACCAAGTCGAAGAAATGACGTCACTCTGCTCCAGGTAGCACTGCACCGTCTATGTGAGAAATTCAGCAATGGCCGCCGTCTGCTTGGTTTTAATCTGCTATGACGCCGTTGGAATTGAAGATCTTCTCCCACAGAAATAAAACGATGTTCCCTTTTCCTGCGAAGTGGTGTTGTTCCAAAATATAGTGTTGAATGTCCCCTCGTCGTCTGCGATGTCGAATTCTGGATGGATCTCTTGTGTAGTGTGATGTTCAAATATGTGTGTTGGTTCTCTGTGAATTCGTTCCAAAAATTGTTCAAAATGGCTGTCGATTTCTGGCGTTGCGTTTTTATGGTGTTATACTGTGTTTTTGGAAATTTGTGAAGTGTTAGACATAGATAGATAATATTATTTCACTTGTTAGTTCATCTCCGTTACACGCCACATAACCACACTTGGTTTTAATATAAATTATTTGGGTTTCAAAACTCCACTAATACATTTTTCAACTGTTCAGCTTTGCGATTAACAATAGACTAGACGACGCAACGTCGTCGTTTTTAGGGCAATTTGTGGTATGTCTTTTTCCTATTCATATTGTTTAATTATAAAATATCTGTCTAAGACTTGTTTCACTATCTAACTATACATAACAAGTTTTCTTATTTTTTACTGTATTTCCAATATTTCTTAATTTTACATGAATCTAACTATTCAGTAATATTGATTATTTAATTTTACATCTTTTGATATATAGCTGGGTTTGTTTCAAACTCATTTAAGCCCAAAAATTACAATTTTGCATAATAATTGCCTGTCTCATATTTTGTACAAATTCAGTGTTTTAAAGGTTTTTATTTGTTTTTTCGGTATAATATTTCCATGGAATACACCTAATAACTCCGTAATTACTTTGTTGTTAATAATTTGTTTATTAAAACATTTCAATATTGATTAATTTGCTGTTTAGTCTGATTTGATTACTATCATAAGCCTATTTTTGACTGTTTCCAAAAGAAGTTAGTTTTCTTTCTTTTGTCATTCTATTTGCTATTAACTGTATCTGTATTAATTATATTTTCAATTTCTGTATTGTATGTATTGAATTCTATTCCTATTACATAGATTAATTCTTTGATAGATAGTTTTTTTTTTGGTTTATAGGCCATTCTGTGTTTACAAACATAGTGTCTTGGTGGGTCTGTTTGTACATTATACATGGTTTAACGATTTGAATAAAACTATTACATTTTTATGCCCTACTTGCCTCTCTGACTTACACAATGGAAAATTAAATGACATGATTTTAATTACAATAGAATATCTTGTATCTATTAAACTTTCTTTATACTAATAACATCATTGAACCATAACATGAACATCTTATGCCTAATTTTAACAAAAACATCTTATTCCTATTATTTTTTCCTGTATCATCAAATGATAACAACATAGCTTATCCTAGACATAATTTAATTAGAAAACATAAAAAACTCCTATTACTAGTAACACTGTCAGTCACTAACTGTCTTGTGTATGTATTATTCTTATGAAAACACTTTAACTGTGATAATAAACCTCGTGTATCTATTTACACCTTACATCTAAAATATTATTTAATTAATAATAAATAATAAATATCTTAATATTAGGCATACCTTCAGTTATGAACCGTCCTTTGGTATTTTTGTCCTCACCATTTATTTAGTTATAATTAAAGAAAACATTTTATATGTAATAGTCCTTAAATCTAATTTAAAACTCTTATTACTAGTAATGTTGTCAGTCCTTAGACCGTCTTTCATTTCAATGGTTTTATTATTATTATTCTACACTCATGGTAGTCTTTTTATAATACTTAAACCTCATTGAAGATTTTTTCATAGATTTTTTAACTATGTTTCTCACTGTACACTCTGTAGTTCCTTAATTTTGTTATCTCACTTCACTTTATTGTATTCTACACTCTGGTAGTCTTTTTAGTGAGTTCTACTCTATGGTAGTCTCTTTTGACATATTTTTTGACATGTTACACTTACAACTAATATACAATTTGTTTTTATAGTATTGTATCTTGTAACTTGTTTGGGGTTTACCTATATCGGTTTCAATTTTGTCTCATGGTATTTAATATATGATTAACATTTTGTTTTGGCATATCTCTTCCTGTTTCTGGTCTCTGTTGGAATCTTGATATGTTTCGTCCCTTCTTCAAATATCACATTAGTAGTTTCCTTATCAACATGGTTTCATGACAGATTATTTCCTTTTTTATGGTCCTTCCCTTTTTGTACTGCTTCCCCAATCTACTGGGTATACTGCTGGTTTAACTGGTTTTTTCATAGTAGGTTATTTTAATTAATGGTTTTCTTTATTATCTTCCATTTTTATTAACATTTTAATAGACTTAATCATACAGTTTCTAGGGTAATCCTTAAACAATTTATTCCTCTCACTCACTATGGAACTTTCTCTTTTATTTATGTAACATTAATTCAAATGTTCCGTGTGATAATTTTGTTATGTTACAATATGATACATTACTTTTGTTATATTTCAATCATAATGAATTTTAGTTAGTATTTTAATATTAAGTCATCACATATGCATACATTTCATTGTCTTATGATTCCTTATATTGTCTCTACAATTTTTATTGTAGCCGTTTGCCGCATGGTAAACGCGAAAAAGTTCTAGTTATTGGATGAACACAACAATGCAAACATTCCTAGTCGTCATTTGAAGGCAATTTAGAGTAGTTCTAGTGAGCGTGAATCTCTTCAGAGTTAAAATAGGGAGGGGGCGGCTCTCATAAATACTGCACAGGGCAGCAGAAGCGCTGGGGCCGGCCCTGTATCTGCTTGTAGAATAAGTTGAACTCCCCTTCCTAATGTACACGGAATTCCCTCAGTTCACATCTAACGTCCAAAGGTACCGTGACTGCTGAAACAATTGACAAGACTAACAAAAAAATCTGTTAAAATAAAGTATATTTATTAAATTTAAATATTAGAAACACGTTATGTTGTTTAAGAGTAACTGATTTTTTTCACTGATCTGTCAAGCTCTGCCCCAAGTGTGCCGATGTAATTTAAGCATTAAATTATTCGGCGCGCGTCGCAGAGACAGTGCCGTCTGTATAGCGGGTTCAAGGGTTGCGTGAGCAGCCTGCTCCACTGCTTGACTATATCGCTTAACCTTGACCGTGACGTGGGGATAATTGTGTGTGTATGTAATCTATGCCATTCCGATCAGCTGATTTGTTCAACTATCTGTTCGCGTGGGTTGGCAGGCACCGACATTCGGTCTCATTTCTGGTTCTGCACTCGAGGGAAACACTGGTCTGGCGGCGTCAACTATTGTTCTATTATCTTTGAAATGAGTTGCTGAGTCATTGAAAAAGCTTCAGGTGTGAAAAAGTATGGTATTAGTTTTGATTAATTCAGGGATTATGCGGGTTTTATATTATATGTATGTATTTTTGTGTGTGTGATTTTGTGTGTGTTGTGTCTTGGATAGTTGAGAGCATGTTGCCGACTGGCCTTTTCCTGTATTAAAAAATTAATCGAAGATGTTGTTACAATCAAGTTTAAATGTAGAAATAATAATAACTAAGAAAGAAAGTTAAAAGTAAACGTAAATTGATCTTAGAAAAGATTATTTTGAGAATTGTGAAGAGTAATATTTCAATTCACATTTAGTTCACGGAATAGAATAGTGACAGTGTGTGTCTGTGATTGGGGTTACTGGGGCGAGAAAGATTTGTGTGACGGTATTTTCCTGACGGCAGTCTACAGATAAAAATGTTTCCAGGGTTCCCGGATAGCCGGGAGGTGAAAGGGGAGACGAGGATGGAGACAGACCATCAGTCTTCATCGGCCGAAGATCTACGCAACACTCCAACGCCGTCAGACCTCTAGAGATCCCCATACTGCCAGCCTGAACCACTGCCCGGAGGAGGAAATGAATTCCTGGAATTTCGGACTCTCCAGTTGCGTCATCATGTTCTATATCATCGTGCATCCTGAGTAAAGTAATCTTCTATATACAGGTGGGACTATTCCTTATATTTTAATACACGAACACAGCAACTTACGGGATTTAAAGTATGAACTTAAAGACATTTTCATAAACAGTAACTTCACATATACTATGACCAAAGGTCTGTGTAACATGTCCTTGTGGGCATTCAGTGAATTGTGTAATTAACTGACTTAAAGAATCTGCCTGTTTAAAGGTGTCCATTACTGCTGTATTTTATAGGACGCCACTTGCCTTCTAGCTGTGGGTAATTAGCAAGGAAAATTTAAATCTGTTTCTTGGTCAGTTTTATTAACTTTCGTATGAAGATTAAATCTCATGAACAAGCTTATACTGAATGCATTGACAAATAACTATGGGAGTAGTTCTTTATGAACGTTCTTGTGTGAACAGGTTCTTTATCATGGGCTGTTACGGTATTGTGCCAGAATAAGTATCAAGTATTAGTACTCAATTTTATGGGCAACTGGGGTTTATAAGAATATGGCAGCGATGTTAAGATGTATCTATAGTTATTTATATTACTCCTGTAATGTACAATTCAAATGTTTTTATTAGTTGGCCAATTTTAAATATTACCTGTCTCTTGACAGTGATCATTATTCGAGTGTAAATTTAATTAATTTATCTAAATTCTAACGTAATAATTGTTATTGAGACTGTGATCTATAAATGTTATTTGAGTAAATGTCAATGTATAGCAATGTTAATTTATATCGAAACAATGCACGAAAAGGTGTTTGAAAATTTTGTTGTTGTTAATTATGTAATGGTTCAGAATTAATTCTTGTTACTAATGGCAATGGTCATTATTCTGAATATTGAGAATTTAAACGTGCATATTGTATTAAAATGTTATTATCATATAAGTAAAGAACACTAATAAAAGCTGTTATCGTTATGGAAGAGTTTCATTGCAAGTCCTGTCACGGTGGGATCAGCGCATCTTTTCCAGCTAGACAATGAGTCTAGTTTTAAGAATTAAGTAACGACCCCTGAAAAAAAAATAACTTAACAAAAAAGTTTATAAAAACTGAGGGTGAGTTTCACATGTTCACATGTTTAACAGTATGTCAGCTTGCATAAAGTGTTTGTGCTACAGAGATTGGACTATTTTGTTCTGCCATTACTGCAGTACCATTAGCAGTAACATTAGCTGTGAGTAGGTTTTGTTAACCAAACATCAGGATTCAGTGTGTACGACATAAACTCAGTACACTATCTCGAGACACGCCAGCGATTAATTGAGAGTAATTTAGTTAAATGGTCTTTTCATATATAAGACTGAAATACCTCTATTCCAAATATAAATTCAGTATTATAAATAAAGAGTGTGATAATGACTCTCATAATTTTGTACAGAGGTACATTATTGAATGCGTTTTCAAGAAGACAGCATTGGGATCTTTTCCTTAAAATGCTGTGTTAATGTTGCTAAGTATTCTACAAACTAGTTCAGTGGTATAGTGATGTCACTTGAAGCTGAACTGATGGTTAGAACTTCTAATCGTGAAGGGTGAAAACAGTCACATTAAAGCCACATTAACACAATACACAAAGAAACGCCTCTTTCTCGTGGGCTGCAAATAATTTCCTTCAATTGATTACAACCATGTATATAACATTAAATGATGTTTATAATGGGTTGGTTTAATAGTAGTCTTGAACAATCATGAAACAGGGAAAAAGTTACTCGCTCATATTATAACTTTTATCGTTAAATTATGTACTTGATTTTGTATTACATAACTGAAATTACATTACAAAACTAATATCTTTTTTTTATGCCATATAATAATTAGGGTTAGTTAGGAGAAAGTAATAGAAATTCCTAGAAGTAACATAAGCAATACTGACATAATATGCAATATACGCAGTAGTGTAACGTGAGCATACTTTCGTATAGATTTGATCGTCCCAACGTGTTCTAATAACATACTCGTCAGATACTGTAAGTTTCCATGATGTTAGAAACTAGATGTGTGCTACGAGCTTCATTGAATCCTCAATCTAATCAATGGACATGAAGGAAATTAATTAAAAATTTTAATTATTAATTTTTTACTGCATATTTTTATGCAGCGTTAGCTAACTTGTTCTGCAAAACAATAAATTTGTAAAGCGAATATGTAAAATCATTTGGAAATTAATAAAGACCTTAACAACCAGGAAGATACTGAAAGGGAATTGAATTCATCTATCAATTGATCCTTCGTAACATTCATACCAAACCAAAAGCTAAAATGTAGCCTATTTAATACGCGCGCACACACTAGTACGACAGTTAGGAAGATGGTAATTGGAAAGATGGTTAACATTTCCTACAAGTTATATTTAAAATAAAAAAACGTTTGGTTTTAAAAAATACACATTATAAACCAATTTGTAAATTGACAAATCTCGCAGAAATTTATTGCCGAATTGGATAAAAGATGTAACATAGGTAACCAAATTTACTAAAATTAATAATAAACAAACTTACTTTGAGTTCATAACCGACTTGGATAGCCGTACATGCCTGTAGTCAAGTAGTTTGTAAGCTGCCAGATGACGCGTGAAATAGGCCTTTCCACTGTTACAAAACACGATGCGGAAGGTCGTATGATCGTCTTAACTAATGTAGATATTATTGTGCACGGGCGGTACACAGTGCATAAACTTATGAGTGAAACATATATAAAAGACTACGCGAGTTGGCAGGAGAATAATCCCACCACCAACACGACGTGTGAGGCCACGGTGCTTAAAATTTGGTTTCTGAGAAAGTTCTTCTCTTACAAAATTGTTCCCTTGTAGTTGTCTCAATTCAGAGAAAGAGAGATGTTCTATCATCTATAATCTTCTTGTTGTAATCTCCGTCTGATGGGGGAGGTGGACATATTGTCCAACCCGTCTACTCACGGTTCCGTTAAACGTATCTGTATATGTTTATATCGTTTCTACACACATATAGTTCATAAAGGTCTTTCATAATTTATTTGCCCTAACTTCTCTCCTTTCCAACAGAGCAAACCTTCTATTGTCTTTACCTAAGTGACCAGCCTTCGATGTATAATTCTAATCAGACCGGTCCAAATGTTTTCGTTGTGTAATGTTTCAGCGAAACGTATACATACATTTACTTTAAAACTAGAACTGGTAAGTTACAATATACCTAACTAATTCATATAGTAGGTATAGTAGTAAAAAACATTAGTGAAAATAATGCACTAATGAAAAGTTTTAGAAATTAACTTATGCAATTAAAGGAAAAGATTTTTTCATTATTAGATTATATGTTGACTCCCAAAGTCATAGGCATTCAATGTTAAATAACAGGCTTGTATTTAAATATTTTAATATTATTTAAAGGTAAAAGGTGAAGAATTTTAAACAGAATGTTTACTAGTATTCATAGTTACGTTTATTGTTTCTGGGAATAATGCAAAGGAAACAATGCCTGCAACCGTGACAATGCTTGTGTAAACAATACAAGTAGAACAATGCCTCTAGACTCACAAATCATGGTTTGTGAATATAATGCGTAATACTACATTGTACTACACTCATTACACACTCGGGGAGTAGGTGAAATACGTCTCTTGGGGGAATGTTAGAACGTACACAGCCTTGCTGAAATAAATAGTTACTGCTGATTAAATTTCGAGAATGGTTTTAACTCGCAAGTGAATTACATTTGGGTCACTGCCAAACCAAAAACTATGATACCGTTCCGACATAAAGTTAAAAACTATTTGTACGTCTGTAAATCAATATATGTGTTAATTAAAACCTTTAATGCATGCCCTAAAGCGGCAGCATCTTCACCACAGCTGAATAAGTTTTATTCGTTATATTTTAAAAACACTTTTTTATCTAAGTACTAATATAGCATCACAATAGTGTGATGCATAGTATTCTATAATTTATCACGACATAACAACATGTATATCAACATGTAAATAACGTGTAGGCCTACATGTATATCATAACTTATTTACGGCTTTAAAATTAACTTTTGTAATTAAAGGAATTTAATAATAAATTTAAGAAATATAATAAATATTAATAATAAAAATGTGCAAATTTTTAAAAATAAGTAACTAAATCATGAAACGCGACTAATTCTTTTAAGTTATTGGGCTAACAATATCTTATAAGATTGTTCTTAATAAATAAGAAACTCATACAAATATAAAAATATAATAAAAATTAATAATACAAAATATACCTAGTACTCCAATAGTAACGAGTGTAACATAGGAAAGACAAAGAAAAAACATATTTCAGATTTTTCAACACCGTAGTCCTAGCTTAAAGTTGCATATCTACAACGTAATATTGACAATAAAATGTGTATTGTTTAAACAATAAACGTCTACTTAATTTTATTCAAAATACTAAACTAATAAAAGTATATAAAAATATAACGGAGTGACTATATGAAGAAATTTTTATATTTATATAAACAGAATAACATAAATTAAAGCAAATAAAATATCAAAATAAAATGATTTATTTTAAACTATAAATATTAATACAGATAAATAAAAATCATGAACATTATAAACGTGTAGACCAACATGAACTACCAAAACGTGTAGACTCGGGAGCACGAACGAAGGCGATGGGCAGGATCTTACTGCGCAGAGTGACAGTGATTCACTGCAATGTTGCCAAACTGTTTCCGTCAACTGTCACTTTCTTCTACCACTAGGCGCTTCTCATCTGCCATTTAGTAATGCTGGAACAGGCTCCGGTTTCTAACGTCGCTCCTATTGGCGAGAATGAAACGAATGACTGACGCCTATTGGCTAACACGGTCACGTGATACTGTGTTCCTGGCGCGTAGCCGACCCTCATCGCCTTCGTTCGTGCTCCAGTGTCTAGTAAGGTAAACAAAATGTACAAAAATCGGATTCTTTTTTATAATTAGATACACAGATAGATAGAGAGACAGAGATCTGGTAATGGAGATTATGTTTGCAAAACGTATATAACGGCATAATAAAACATTTACCGGTACTTGGAGAAGAAATTACGAGTATTGTTATGATCATATAATTATGTACGTGTGTGTATGTGTGTGCGTGCGTGCGCACGAGTGCACTTGCTAGCATCGTACATAAAAAAATGTTGTTTGATTTTATTATAAACAGATACAATTTTCTTATATGAATACTTGAGACTCACTTAAGCAAGACTTACTTAAGACTTAGTTATTGTTATGCGATAATAAACAAAAATATATATAAAAATATAAGAAAGAAGTTTTCTGGTTTGCCTTACGTGTGAATAACTAAACATTTTATTTCTTTTAACTTGTACCACTTCTTTAGAATATACTTTCCAGTGAAAAGTAGAAGAAATATTGAGCCCAAACGTACAGCGTAAACGTTAGCACAGTGCTGAGGTACGGAAATAAAAAAGCAGTTACTTGTGCAGGAAATTGAGTACCGTCGTTTACGAGAAGTTAAAAATATTTTCTTTACTTTGTTTTCAATAAACACAATACATTGCGTTTAACATTTACAACTTTTTCAGATTACATAATTTAAATTACACTAAAAACTCGTTTATCCGAATTTGATGGGACCGTGCCCGTTTTTCGGATAAACGGGATCATCTTTTAAATAATAATACATATGTAAGTACAGTAAATTTATTTATTAATAATTATTTAAAAGTTGCTTAGAGTAAATATGACACATTAAGCTGTAAACGGCACCGCACTTGTTACAGTACTGGAACAAGTCCTAGTGCTTGTTCGTACAGTAACCAATCATAGTTTTTTGCCTAAGCTTTGAAGCTCGTTTGCTGGGTGCTCGATCTCGAAGTCGTTTCATTGTTAGAAGTTCTACAGGTGAAGTTTCGTCTTTTTGCTCCAAATACGACAGTAGCTCTTCAATCATTGATGTTGCCTCTGTATGGTTGACTCCCATTTTCTCTTCCACATCATCGTCAGAGCTTTTGTCCTCACCGGGCTGTTGTGAACATTGTGCAACAACTCCGTCATCGGATAACAGCTGATATCCAGGATCGTCTTTTTCCGAATTCGTCTACTCGGATACGTTTTCTTGTTGTAACTTTGTGCACCTTTCAATGTATTTTAATATTTCTACAAATTTTGCTTCGGATAAACCAGACTTTCGGATAAACGCAATTGGGATAAACGAGTTTTTAGTCTAAATGATGTTAGCTGTTACTGTGTGGACTTTAAAATACACTCATACCATAACAAATAGTTTAATACGGCTACACTTAATGCCTAACTTTGAGTCTGATATTTCATTGCGCGTACTACGATTTGATAATTTATTTTTGTTATTTGTTACCTTATTTTGTCACATACGGTTATGTACGTAGAACTGTAGTATTAACAGCCATGAAATAAAACATATTTACAGGCATCAGATTGGCATCAAACAGTCAATAAATGTCATATGCTGTGTTGTCAATTAAGTGTTGTAAATCACATAGTACAAGTGTTTGTATATAATAGGTGCATTAATTTGTTACGTGAATCACCTTCGAATTTCCTAGAGCGTGTCATAGACAACAAACGTAACATGTACTATTACCGCAAATATTATGTTTAAAAATGTGGCAAACAGACTGCCTACACCAAATGTTAACTCTTCCCGTCTGGTGCTAAAATAAAAATAAAAAATTCAGACGTAAAAAACGAAACGTCTTTTTATGAGTAGAATTATTACCGACGTTTGGTACCTTTTTCTAAGAACACTCTGTATATATATATATATTGCAACGGTTCAAATTTGATTATACTAATAAGGATATGGTGAGTGTGTGAAATTTACAAACACGTCAATATGGAGGAGATGAAAAAGTATTTATTATGCACACCAATATAGTTTTAAAGATGTATATTGTATCATAAATTGTCATGTATTGATAATAGAAATAATAGTTTGTATTGTTCGATAATATAAATCGATTTTACTTGATTGCTGCAACGTCCTCCTCTCCTCTCGTCGCTCCCGTCCTGGCGTCCTCTCTTCTTCAGCGTCACTCCTTCCTAGTGTCCTCTTCGTCCTGGCGTCCTCTTCGTCTTGTCCTCTTCTACGGCAGGCGGGTCCAGCGGCGATATTTCAATGAGTCTCGTTGTTATTATGTTTGACTGCTAACATTAATTAGTTTCTTCATAAATTGTTCACTCACAATGATTATAAATTTCACTCGTACAGTTTATTATTAATTTATACTTTATATTTTCTTAATCTCAGGGTTAATATGGGTATTAATTAATGCGGTGCATTAAACGTACACCTTCCACGATATCTTGAAGTGTCATTAACTTCCCTAAGCGGATATCTTAAACTAACACGAAAACAGCACTATATTATATTATAATTTTTATCTAACTATTTTACCCACTCGGTTCTTCACGCAAAACTTCGTTAAGAATTACCAAGTTTTATTTTATATATGATATTTCTATGTTCGTGAGAGAACAACTCTCTTCACCGGGCACAACTTCCCTTTGCAGATGCTAAAGCAGAACTGTCCCCATCCTAACTGTACAACGAATGAATCTTACTGAATTTAGTGTATTCTGATTGGCTAAGCCCAAGTCACATGATTGATGGAACAAACAGATATACGAATTTCCTGAAAAACTTTGTATAATTTAGCAAAGGTTTGCATGGAAATTATCTACGAATTTTATTACCCTATCATTGATAAGAGTTACAATTGAATTTTTCTTCACTTAAAAAAACCATATTTCTAAAATAGTTATGAATCATAGATTACACATGAATTGGAGCTATTTACATAAACAATTCATTGTCAGAATTTCACGTCGACGGTTAATTACCGCGGAAGATATCGCGATCACACGTTATCACACGTTATCACACCCGCACACGCGTTCAAATTCACTCAAAAAATACATGACAATATAGAACACCTTTTTATGAAGAATTTGGTATACCCTACATGCTTAGCCATCTAAATACAAAACTTACGGCTAAAAGACAAAATATTACATAAAACAAATTTAAACAAGAAAATCCTCGGCATCCATGTGCTCTGATCCAAACAACATAGCTTATCATCCTGTGTTCCGTTCCAATATATATATATATATATATATATATATATATATATATATATATATTTCAATCACTTTCTGCTACAGTCCGTTTCTTGATATATATAATACTATAATACTTATAACTATTTTACCTCAAGATATATTTTTTCCTAAGGAACATGTTTCGGGAGATCCTGTTCTCCCATCTTCAGCCTTCGCCATCTTGCTTCTGGTGCAGTATTTGTGTGTTGGCTTCTGGATGTTATTAAGGTGGTTTGTTGGTCTTTGGTCCTTCAATGTTGCATTATTGTGTGTGGTTGTGGTATCTGTTTTTGTATTTTGTGTATTTTCGATGTTGAGTGCTTTGAATATTGTGTCATGTTTTGTATTGATTTGTATTTGTTCTGGTATTAATTTGTTTTGTGTTTTATGTTTGTAAATCTGTAAATTTTCCCATATGTTCATTATGGTGCCTTTGTGTGGTATATGTTTTATTAGTGTTACATTGGTTATGTCTGGGAATTCATGTCCTGTGTTTATTGCATGTGTGGCTAAATTGGATTTATATATATTTGGTTTTTTGTATGCATTTAGGTGTTCAAAATAACGTTTTTTCAGCTGTTTTTTTGTTTGTCCTATATAACATTTATTGCATCTTGGCATTCAATTTTGTATATACCGTTGGTTGTTGTATTATCTTTGTTGTGTGAGCTATTTAGATTTTGTAATTTATTTTTATTAGTTTTGTATGCTATTTTTATATCTGTGTTTTTAAATAGTTTTGTTAGTTTTGACATTTTATTATTTATATATGTGAATGTGGCCCATTTTTTGTTGTTGTTATTATTTATGTGTTGTTCAGTTTGATTAATTCTTAATTGTTCAGTTTTTATTTTGTATTTGATTTTATTTTCTATTTTGATCATAGTATTTTTATTGTATCCATTTGCATAACCTATTTGGTATATTATATTTCTTTCTTTGTCAGTTTCTTGTTTGTTTAGGGGTATTTTGTACATTCTGTTAAATAACGAATGAAATGCTGCCATTTTATGTTGTGGTGGGTGGTCAGAATGGTTAGGTATAATGATGTTAGTGGAAGTTGGTTTTCTATATATTGCATATTGTATGTGTTTGTTGTATCTTGTGATGGTTATGTCTAAATAGTTGATTTTGTTATGTTTTTTTTTCTTCTGTGAATTGTATTTTGGGATGTATGTTATTGATTTGTTTCAGTATGTTCTCTGCATTTGTGTTTTTGTTATTTGATACATATAGTCCATCATCTACATATCTTATCCATATGCCATCTGGGTCATGTGTTTTTATGATGTTTTGTATTTTGGTGTCTATATGTTGTAGGAATATTTCTGCTATTATGCTTGATAATGGTGATCCCATTGCTAAACCTTCTTTCTGTTGATAAATTTTGCTATTAAATTCAAAGTAATTTTGTTTTAGTATTAGTTGGAGACTATTTTTTATTTCGGTTATATATTGTTTGTTTTCATTTTGTTCTATAAGTTTGTTTATTATTATGTCAATTGTTTCTTCTACTGGGATATTAATGTACATGTTTGTTATGTCATATGATGTGAAAAATGTATTTTCATTTATATTTATTATTTTTAGTTTGTCTATTAATTCGTATGTATTTTTTATGTTATGATGGTTATTTGTTAAATGGTTATTTTTTAGTTTTTGTGCTATTATTCTTGCTATTTTGTATGTAGGAGCTTTTTTGAAAATGATTAATGGACGTATTGGGTTGTTTAATTTGTGTATTTTTATTAGGCTGTTCATTTTAGGTGGTTCTGGATTATTGTTTATATATATTATAACGGAACCAAATATTAACTATTTGGGGTTATATGTTTACCGCATGCTGAAACCATATTTAAATAAAAATTAACAGTTAAAACTCCATTTGAATGTAGCGCATTGAAAATACTGCTGTGTAAAGCAACGCACACGTGGTCGTTATGTAATCAGTTCGCTGTACAAGGAAGCGACCACACCCAAACTGTTAATTATTAATATCTCGGAAACTAATAAATAAAGGCGAAATCCAATATAGCCAAAATGTTTGCCGAGATATTAATAATGACGTGTGCAAATCTGATGCAATATAATTAACAAATGAAAGAGTTAATTAAAATAATTAAATAACTTCTGTTAAAATAGAGTTACAGTAATGAGATTTTAGTATGTTATAAAGATAATAATTTGTGACAGATTGTATATTTTAGATTTCACACAACTTGATTTGCAACCAAGTTATTGCAAAATTAAATAAGTACAGGATATCCTGAGCGACAAAGTGGTTCCGCCGGATAATTAAATATTAGATAATAATTCTATTCTCCGTCTGTGGGAACCAGACCTCATTCTCACGGACTAAGGGAATTCTAAATTTTATGTGGTAGGGAGAGTGTTTCGACCAATGAAATCATTTCATGCAGCCCCGGCCAGTGCGATGTTTTCTGGTGAAAAAAGCACTCTTCTGTCAGTACTCACGAAGTTAAGACGTAGTCCTTCGATCGTCTAGTAGCCAAAGTGGTGAAGATCAACAAGAAGACTCTACGTGGTCAACACACACGCAATTACGAACACACCAAGTACAGATCATCTGTATACCTCGTAATTGGTGCGTAAAGGCGAGATACTCTTCAAGACATCAACCAAGCTTATTGTGTACTACCAGTTAGTCATAAGCACGCAAGAGATCCACCCGACTTCAAGACGAGACTTCAAGAATACAGCAGAGAGGCCGTCTAAATCATTGGTTAACAGCTGACGAGCAGAGCGACCGCCCGAACGAAGCACACACACACACACACACACACACGCTGACGTGCAACGTGCAAATCGACGGAGAACAGGAAGCAGTTCCAGCAGACAACAGCAGACGTTAAAATATTCACAAACAGCAGGGAAGCAGAGTGTTGCCGAATTTTGAACTCCACGACCGAATCCAGCAGTTCTAAGCAGATTACTTTCTCTAACCAAGGACTCGAATCGACGAGGGACAAATCGGGACGACATCCTCTTCAGTAACAGGAAAGCAAAATCTATTTATTTATTTTTCAGATCAAATTTTCTATTTTTCAATTAAAACATTGTAATTCAAATAATTCAGGTGCCAAACAGAAAGCAAAGACTCTAGTAATTAAAAAGTAAATTCGTTGTGATAATCTGTATAGCAGTTTAAGGCTTTAGTAAGTTATAGTTAAGAAATAGAAGTAGTATAAAAGCGCTATACAAATCTTAACTGACAATCTAATCTTAGATCATACTGCAGTAGATAAGAAGTAGAATCACTAGAAATGAAATAACGTGAACTAGACTGTCACGTCTAATTTATTTTAACTAATTATTCAAATTAATTTTAGAGTTTTATATTTTGTTTCATGAACACTTAGATTCAAATTAATTAAATAAATTTAATTAAATTCAAATCAATTAATAAAGTCAAATTTAAATTGCAATTAACTCGCAAAGAACGAGTTCAGTTTCTTTCAACTATTAGACAATCGAAAAACATCGATTCATTGTATAGACTATAAGAAAATTCATAACATTATAACCATTCTATTCTTGTGTGTTGTTGGTGTAATAAACAACGTTTTATTACCCCATATAACAGTGTTTTATTGTTGTACGATAAAGCCTATCAGTCTCACAAAACTCTCCCCCTTAAAAGTAACTTATCTTGTGTGTTGTTGTAATAATTTGAGATTACTAGCTTGCGAACTTCAAATCCAAAATCCACACGCCCTAGTCGGAAGAATCTGCAAGATCAGACAGCAGGTGGGTACTCACACACAACATTACATTACAATAACGCATAGAAGTGTAGTTATAAATGGCGCTCCAATCTCGTGGGGCTCGAGTAAATTAAATTCATTCAATTTAAATTTAATTTTCACTGTAAAGCAAACTTTGCTGTTTTACTTCATAAAACAGCTGGCGTCCAACTAAACAATCCCCAAAGAGTTTTGTGACTGGTGTTTGTACAACAGTAAAGTTATTGTGTGTATTTGAAACTGGTCTGTGTATTTTAAATTGTGTATATTTGACATTGTTGTCTATTTAAAATGGATATGGATAAAATACTTAAACAAATACAGCAAATGAACGAGAAAATGAGCGCGGATTTGACCGCTAATACGAATGCGAAATTTGAACAGAGTGCAGCCAAAGCTGAGCTAAATATCGCAGAATTAAAATCTAATATCGAAGCGCAAAGAGTTAGTCTAACCGAAGCATTAGAACAAAGTAACGCTGACATAAACGCCGAGATTAAGCAAAGCAATAAACAAACCACCGAGAAAATAGACGAAAGCGTAACCGAGTTAACGGTGAAAGTCGCGGAAATCGCCGAAAAAGTAAATACGGTCGATACTAAAATCAATGAAAGGTTTAAGGTTTTTGAGACCACTATGCAAAAATCGTTTATTGAACAAGTAACACGTATGGAGGGCCGGTTTAAGGAACACATAACCCGCTGTGAAAAGCAAACACTAGAGGTTTCCAAAAAGGTGGAATCCCTAGAGGTAAAAATTCACGCGGACGTGACCGAAACGCAACGACGAGTAGATAAATTAGACGCTTCAATTGTAGAGACGCGATCTAACATTGACTCTAATAAAGAGAGTGTTTTACAAACGTTAAGCGACGAGATTTTGAAAGTACGACAGGAGGTACGAAGGAGGTCTGCTCCAAATATTTTGGTACAAGGTCCTGCCGACGAGAAAAATCGCGTGTATTTTACGGGGGAAAATAACGAAAACCCCATTGAATTCTTATTAGCATGTGAGAGTGAAATGGCTAGAGTAGGTTCCCGACTAGAAGATCAAGACAAAATACAGTGGGTGGTTAACGCGATGCGTGATTCGGCGCGGAAGTGGTATAACATTGTAAGCGATAGAGTGTCCACATACGCGGAGTTCAAACAAAAATTTGAAAGCCGATACTGGAACTCGCATACCCAACGACTTCTGCGCAATGAACTGGAATATGGCCGTTTTGACAAGAAAATGAATATTACCGCCGAAAATTATGTAATCCAGCAGGTCGAGCGCGCGAAGCATTTAACCCCAGCATTTGCGGAGATTGACATAGTCACCAAGCTTGCCTACCATTTTAACCATAACATTAGAGTAGCTGTATATACGCAGGGTATTCGCACGGTAGACGAACTAATCATTCTAGTGTCCCAAAGTGAGACGGTTTTTGATTTTGGTGGGTGGCGGTATAATCCCGATTTTCGCCGAAATAATGAATGGCAGAATACGCGAGAACAATACCAGCAACCTGACCAGAGACCGAGTACTAGTTCTACTCCACCCCAAACATCGTCAAAACCCCCAGATAAGACCTTTGAATACAAAGGCAAACAAAATATTGCTAGATCAAAAGGGCAATATAAGGGTAACGACGGGGCCCCGATTAGAGCTATGCAAACGGTTGAGATAGCTAGAACCGATACAATAGAGCAAGACAGCGATACTCCAAGTAATAAAGATCCCAACGAGAGGAGAAAGAATCGTAAGTTTCCAAAAAACTTGGAAACGGGCGCCTCCAGGGGGGAAGCGCCATAAATTATGCCAAAACCTATCGAAATAAAGTAGGTAAAAATAAAAAAAATGCTAGGTTTAAGAAAAGTGAATTTTATACAGAAATTTGTACGCCAGTTGACAAAGTATTTCAACCGGAAGGTAAGGAAACGGGTTGCCCGTGAACACAATGCAACAATGGGCACCGACAAAAGCACATCCGCCAGAGCAGGAAAGCGACGACGACGTTCCCACACAGTCAGCGTGGGAAGACGTAGACGAAGAATCCGGTGACGAAAATGACCGATGGTTAACGAAATACTGTCGAACCGTTCGTGAAAAGGGTTACGAAATATTACGGTTAAAAGATAATGTAATTGTATTATAATAATTAAATTTAAAATAAGTAATTTGTGTTTTATAATCGTATTAATAATAATTATAGATAACGTGTGTATTAATAATAATGTTTTTCTATAGCGGTAAATAATAAGCGTATAGAATTGAACGAGCTCGCGGCAGGAAACAGTTACGTCACGCGATAACGACTACCTGACCCACATATGAAACTAGGTCAAGCAATTAGCCGCGCGACGGGCGATAACGGTTCTAAATACTGTCAGCAAAATTCCTTGGTACGCGTGCCATTGTTTATAAACAAAGGCTACTACTCGTTTTAAAAACATTATACGCAATAAGTTGCAAATATGATATTTTAATACATGTATTTAGAGTTAAATTGTATATAATGCAATAACATTAACACTTGTGTACGTGTCTTCAGAATAAGTAATACAATGTATAGGGAATAAGAATAATGATTACAGAATATGTGTGTAATGATTAAGAAAAAAAAAATAACTGTAATTATTACATTCATTTTTTTTTAAAGCGGGTGTGGGAATATATAACGGAACCAAATATTAACTATTTGGGGTTATATGTTTACCGCATGCTGAAACCATATTTAAATAAAAATTAACAGTTAAAACTCCATTTGAATGTAGCGCATTGAAAATACTGCTGTGTAAAGCAACGCACACGTGGTCGTTATGTAATCAGTTCGCTGTACAAGGAAGCGACCACACCCAAACTGTTAATTATTAATATCTCGGAAACTAATAAATAAAGGCGAAATCCAATATAGCCAAAATGTTTGCCGAGATATTAATAATGACGTGTGCAAATCTGATGCAATATAATTAACAAATGAAAGAGTTAATTAAAATAATTAAATAACTTCTGTTAAAATAGAGTTACAGTAATGAGATTTTAGTATGTTATAAAGATAATAATTTGTGACAGATTGTATATTTTAGATTTCACACAACTTGATTTGCAACCAAGTTATTGCAAAATTAAATAAGTACAGGATATCCTGAGCGACAAAGTGGTTCCGCCGGATAATTAAATATTAGATAATAATTCTATTCTCCGTCTGTGGGAACCAGACCTCATTCTCACGGACTAAGGGAATTCTAAATTTTATGTGGTAGGGAGAGTGTTTCGACCAATGAAATCATTTCATGCAGCCCCGGCCAGTGCGATGTTTTCTGGTGAAAAAAGCACTCTTCTGTCAGTACTCACGAAGTTAAGACGTAGTCCTTCGATCGTCTAGTAGCCAAAGTGGTGAAGATCAACAAGAAGACTCTACGTGGTCAACACACACGCAATTACGAACACACCAAGTACAGATCATCTGTATACCTCGTAATTGGTGCGTAAAGGCGAGATACTCTTCAAGACATCAACCAAGCTTATTGTGTACTACCAGTTAGTCATAAGCACGCAAGAGATCCACCCGACTTCAAGACGAGACTTCAAGAATACAGCAGAGAGGCCGTCTAAATCATTGGTTAACAGCTGACGAGCAGAGCGACCGCCCGAACGAAGCACACACACACACACACACACACACGCTGACGTGCAACGTGCAAATCGACGGAGAACAGGAAGCAGTTCCAGCAGACAACAGCAGACGTTAAAATATTCACAAACAGCAGGGAAGCAGAGTGTTGCCGAATTTTGAACTCCACGACCGAATCCAGCAGTTCTAAGCAGATTACTTTCTCTAACCAAGGACTCGAATCGACGAGGGACAAATCGGGACGACATCCTCTTCAGTAACAGGAAAGCAAAATCTATTTATTTATTTTTCAGATCAAATTTTCTATTTTTCAATTAAAACATTGTAATTCAAATAATTCAGGTGCCAAACAGAAAGCAAAGACTCTAGTAATTAAAAAGTAAATTCGTTGTGATAATCTGTATAGCAGTTTAAGGCTTTAGTAAGTTATAGTTAAGAAATAGAAGTAGTATAAAAGCGCTATACAAATCTTAACTGACAATCTAATCTTAGATCATACTGCAGTAGATAAGAAGTAGAATCACTAGAAATGAAATAACGTGAACTAGACTGTCACGTCTAATTTATTTTAACTAATTATTCAAATTAATTTTAGAGTTTTATATTTTGTTTCATGAACACTTAGATTCAAATTAATTAAATAAATTTAATTAAATTCAAATCAATTAATAAAGTCAAATTTAAATTGCAATTAACTCGCAAAGAACGAGTTCAGTTTCTTTCAACTATTAGACAATCGAAAAACATCGATTCATTGTATAGACTATAAGAAAATTCATAACATTATAACCATTCTATTCTTGTGTGTTGTTGGTGTAATAAACAACGTTTTATTACCCCATATAACAGTGTTTTATTGTTGTACGATAAAGCCTATCAGTCTCACAAAACTCTCCCCCTTAAAAGTAACTTATCTTGTGTGTTGTTGTAATAATTTGAGATTACTAGCTTGCGAACTTCAAATCCAAAATCCACACGCCCTAGTCGGAAGAATCTGCAAGATCAGACAGCAGGTGGGTACTCACACACAACATTACATTACAATAACGCATAGAAGTGTAGTTATAAATGGCGCTCCAATCTCGTGGGGCTCGAGTAAATTAAATTCATTCAATTTAAATTTAATTTTCACTGTAAAGCAAACTTTGCTGTTTTACTTCATAAAACAGCTGGCGTCCAACTAAACAATCCCCAAAGAGTTTTGTGACTGGTGTTTGTACAACAGTAAAGTTATTGTGTGTATTTGAAACTGGTCTGTGTATTTTAAATTGTGTATATTTGACATTGTTGTCTATTTAAAATGGATATGGATAAAATACTTAAACAAATACAGCAAATGAACGAGAAAATGAGCGCGGATTTGACCGCTAATACGAATGCGAAATTTGAACAGAGTGCAGCCAAAGCTGAGCTAAATATCGCAGAATTAAAATCTAATATCGAAGCGCAAAGAGTTAGTCTAACCGAAGCATTAGAACAAAGTAACGCTGACATAAACGCCGAGATTAAGCAAAGCAATAAACAAACCACCGAGAAAATAGACGAAAGCGTAACCGAGTTAACGGTGAAAGTCGCGGAAATCGCCGAAAAAGTAAATACGGTCGATACTAAAATCAATGAAAGGTTTAAGGTTTTTGAGACCACTATGCAAAAATCGTTTATTGAACAAGTAACACGTATGGAGGGCCGGTTTAAGGAACACATAACCCGCTGTGAAAAGCAAACACTAGAGGTTTCCAAAAAGGTGGAATCCCTAGAGGTAAAAATTCACGCGGACGTGACCGAAACGCAACGACGAGTAGATAAATTAGACGCTTCAATTGTAGAGACGCGATCTAACATTGACTCTAATAAAGAGAGTGTTTTACAAACGTTAAGCGACGAGATTTTGAAAGTACGACAGGAGGTACGAAGGAGGTCTGCTCCAAATATTTTGGTACAAGGTCCTGCCGACGAGAAAAATCGCGTGTATTTTACGGGGGAAAATAACGAAAACCCCATTGAATTCTTATTAGCATGTGAGAGTGAAATGGCTAGAGTAGGTTCCCGACTAGAAGATCAAGACAAAATACAGTGGGTGGTTAACGCGATGCGTGATTCGGCGCGGAAGTGGTATAACATTGTAAGCGATAGAGTGTCCACATACGCGGAGTTCAAACAAAAATTTGAAAGCCGATACTGGAACTCGCATACCCAACGACTTCTGCGCAATGAACTGGAATATGGCCGTTTTGACAAGAAAATGAATATTACCGCCGAAAATTATGTAATCCAGCAGGTCGAGCGCGCGAAGCATTTAACCCCAGCATTTGCGGAGATTGACATAGTCACCAAGCTTGCCTACCATTTTAACCATAACATTAGAGTAGCTGTATATACGCAGGGTATTCGCACGGTAGACGAACTAATCATTCTAGTGTCCCAAAGTGAGACGGTTTTTGATTTTGGTGGGTGGCGGTATAATCCCGATTTTCGCCGAAATAATGAATGGCAGAATACGCGAGAACAATACCAGCAACCTGACCAGAGACCGAGTACTAGTTCTACTCCACCCCAAACATCGTCAAAACCCCCAGATAAGACCTTTGAATACAAAGGCAAACAAAATATTGCTAGATCAAAAGGGCAATATAAGGGTAACGACGGGGCCCCGATTAGAGCTATGCAAACGGTTGAGATAGCTAGAACCGATACAATAGAGCAAGACAGCGATACTCCAAGTAATAAAGATCCCAACGAGAGGAGAAAGAATCGTAAGTTTCCAAAAAACTTGGAAACGGGCGCCTCCAGGGGGGAAGCGCCATAAATTATGCCAAAACCTATCGAAATAAAGTAGGTAAAAATAAAAAAAATGCTAGGTTTAAGAAAAGTGAATTTTATACAGAAATTTGTACGCCAGTTGACAAAGTATTTCAACCGGAAGGTAAGGAAACGGGTTGCCCGTGAACACAATGCAACAATGGGCACCGACAAAAGCACATCCGCCAGAGCAGGAAAGCGACGACGACGTTCCCACACAGTCAGCGTGGGAAGACGTAGACGAAGAATCCGGTGACGAAAATGACCGATGGTTAACGAAATACTGTCGAACCGTTCGTGAAAAGGGTTACGAAATATTACGGTTAAAAGATAATGTAATTGTATTATAATAATTAAATTTAAAATAAGTAATTTGTGTTTTATAATCGTATTAATAATAATTATAGATAACGTGTGTATTAATAATAATGTTTTTCTATAGCGGTAAATAATAAGCGTATAGAATTGAACGAGCTCGCGGCAGGAAACAGTTACGTCACGCGATAACGACTACCTGACCCACATATGAAACTAGGTCAAGCAATTAGCCGCGCGACGGGCGATAACGGTTCTAAATACTGTCAGCAAAATTCCTTGGTACGCGTGCCATTGTTTATAAACAAAGGCTACTACTCGTTTTAAAAACATTATACGCAATAAGTTGCAAATATGATATTTTAATACATGTATTTAGAGTTAAATTGTATATAATGCAATAACATTAACACTTGTGTACGTGTCTTCAGAATAAGTAATACAATGTATAGGGAATAAGAATAATGATTACAGAATATGTGTGTAATGATTAAGAAAAAAAAAATAACTGTAATTATTACATTCATTTTTTTTTAAAGCGGGTGTGGGAATATATAACGGAACCAAATATTAACTATTTGGGGTTATATGTTTACCGCATGCTGAAACCATATTTAAATAAAAATTAACAGTTAAAACTCCATTTGAATGTAGCGCATTGAAAATACTGCTGTGTAAAGCAACGCACACGTGGTCGTTATGTAATCAGTTCGCTGTACAAGGAAGCGACCACACCCAAACTGTTAATTATTAATATCTCGGAAACTAATAAATAAAGGCGAAATCCAATATAGCCAAAATGTTTGCCGAGATATTAATAATGACGTATGCAAATCTGATGCAATATAATTAACAAATGAAAGAGTTAATTAAAATAATTAAATGACTTCTGTTAAAATAGAGTTACAGTAATGAGATTTTAGTATGTTATAAAGATAATAATTTGTGACAGATTGTATATTTTAGATTTCACACAACTTGATTTGCAACCAAGTTATTGCAAAATTAAATAAGCACAGGATATCCTGAGCGACAAAGTGGTTCCGCCGGATAATTAAATATTAGATAATAATTCTATTCTCCGTCTGTGGGAACCAGACTTCATTCTCACGGACTAAGGGAATTCTAAATTTTATGTGGTAGGGAGAGTGTTTCGACCAATGAAATCATTTCATGCAGCCCCGGCCAGTGCGATGTTTTCTGGTGAAAAAAGCACTCTTCTGTCAGTACTCACGAAGTTAAGACGTAGTCCTTCGATCGTCTAGTAGCCAAAGTGGTGAAGATCAACAAGAAGACTCTACGTGGTCAACACACACGCAATTACGAACACACCAAGTACAGATCATCTGTATACCTCGTAATTGGTGCGTAAAGGCGAGATACTCTTCAAGACATCAACCAAGCTTATTGTGTACTACCAGTTAGTCATAAGCACGCAAGAGATCCACCCGACTTCAAGACGAGACTTCAAGAATACAGCAGAGAGGCCGTCTAAATCATTGGTTAACAGCTGACGAGCAGAGCGACCGCCCGAACGAAGCACACACACACACACACACACACACGCTGACGTGCAACGTGCAAATCGACGGAGAACAGGAAGCAGTTCCAGCAGACAACAGCAGACGTTAAAATATTCACAAACAGCAGGGAAGCAGAGTGTTGCCGAATTTTGAACTCCACGACCGAATCCAGCAGTTCTAAGCAGATTACTTTCTCTAACCAAGGACTCGAATCGACGAGGGACAAATCGGGACGACATCCTCTTCAGTAACAGGAAAGCAAAATCTATTTATTTATTTTTCAGATCAAATTTTCTATTTTTCAATTAAAACATTGTAATTCAAATAATTCAGGTGCCAAACAGAAAGCAAAGACTCTAGTAATTAAAAAGTAAATTCGTTGTGATAATCTGTATAGCAGTTTAAGGCTTTAGTAAGTTATAGTTAAGAAATAGAAGTAGTATAAAAGCGCTATACAAATCTTAACTGACAATCTAATCTTAGATCATACTGCAGTAGATAAGAAGTAGAATCACTAGAAATGAAATAACGTGAACTAGACTGTCACGTCTAATTTATTTTAACTAATTATTCAAATTAATTTTAGAGTTTTATATTTTGTTTCATGAACACTTAGATTCAAATTAATTAAATAAATTTAATTAAATTCAAATCAATTAATAAAGTCAAATTTAAATTGCAATTAACTCGCAAAGAACGAGTTCAGTTTCTTTCAACTATTAGACAATCGAAAAACATCGACTCATTGTATAGACTATAAGAAAATTCATAACATTATAACCATTCTATTCTTGTGTGTTGTTGGTGTAATAAACAACGTTTTATTACCCCATATAACAGTGTTTTATTGTTGTACGATAAAGCCTATCAGTCTCACAAAACTCTCCCCCTTAAAAGTAACTTATCTTGTGTGTTGTTGTAATAATTTGAGATTACTAGCTTGCGAACTTCAAATCCAAAATCCACACGCCCTAGTCGGAAGAATCTGCAAGATCAGACAGCAGGTGGGTACTCACACACAACATTACATTACAATAACGCATAGAAGTGTAGTTATAATATGTCTATGTTTTTATTGTTGAAAATGTTTTTATTTGTTTTTATTAGTTTTATTGTTTGTTTAAGATAGTTTTCTGTTGGGTTTTTATCTAGTTGTACGCATTTATTATTGTTGATGAAGTCTTCGGTTTTTTTGATGTAGTCTGTTTTATCAATGATTACTGTTGCTTGACTTTTGTCTGCTTTAGTTATTATTAAATTATTGTTCTTTACTTTATTTTTAATTTCTTTTATTGTTTTATTGTTTTTCTTTTGTTTATCTTTGTTTTTCATTTCGCTAGTGATTATTTTTTTAATTATATGTGTTGCTTCTGTTCTTTTTTCTTCTTGTATATTGTCTTTTATTAGGTTAATGGCAAATTCTGTTTCTACTATTAAATTTTCTAGATTTTTGTTTGCATTTTGGGTTATGTTAGTTTTTGACATATTGTTTAAATATTCTGTTTCTTTTTTGTTAAATTCTGTATTGCTGAGGTTAATGGTTCGTGGGTAAAATGTGTGTTTATTTTTGTTTTTTTGTTCTTGATTTTTGTTTTGTTGTTTTAATGTGTTAAGTTTTTTGTTGATTGTATAAGTCTTTTTGTTTTTCTCAAATCTTATTTTATTTTCTATGTTATTGTAGTTATTATTCCAAGTGATTGGATGTAATAAATTTGTTAGCTCTAAGTGTAGTTTGTATATGTCTAGTGTTATGCTATTTTTCTTACTGTATAATTGATTAATTTCGTTTTGTATCCATAGCCTTTGTGCTTGTTTTATAGTTTTTTGTGCAGTCATATTTTTGTTGTTTGTGTTTATGTTGATGTATTTAGGTGTTACTTTATGTTTTTGGCATTGTCTATTGAAGTATATGTTTATGTTTGTGTTCATTAGTTGTTTTTTTCGTGTTTGTAATTTGTTTAACAATTTGGTAATGTGGTTATATGGAATTGTGGTTATGTTGTTTGTGTACATTTTAATGTATATTTATGTGAGAGATGATTTGTTATCCGTTATATGGTAGTTGATTTCACTTATTTGCTATTCACTTCACTATTTTTTTTCTTCACTATACACTTTTGTTTTTGCTTTGTTTTATAACCTCACTTTTCGTTTTTTCATTGTAGGCTTATTTACCTTGTATGGTTATATTATTTCAATCACTTTCTGCTACAGTCCGTTTCTTGATATATATAATACTATAATACTTATAACTATTTTACCTCAAGATATATTTTTTCCTAAGGAAAAATACACCAAAATACAAAACATCATAAAAACACATGACCCAGATGGCATATGGATAAGATATGTAGATGATGGACTATATGTATCAAATAACAAAAACACAAATGCAGAGAACATACTGAAACAAATCAATAACATACATCCCAAAATACAATTCACAGAAGAAAAAGAAAAACATAACAAAATCAACTATTTAGACATAACCATCACAAGATACAACAAACACATACAATATGCAATATATAGAAAACCAACTTCCACTAACATCATTATACCTAACCATTCTGACCACCCACCACAACATAAAATGGCAGCATTTCATTCGTTATTTAACAGAATGTACAAAATACCCCTAAACAAACAAGAAACTGACAAAGAAAGAAATATAATATACCAAATAGGTTATGCAAATGGATACAATAAAAATACTAAGATCAAAATAGAAAATAAAATCAAATACAAAATAAAAACTGAACAATTAAGAATTAATCAAACTGAACAACACATAAATAATAACAACAACAAAAAATGGGCCACATTCACATATATAAATAATAAAATGTCAAAACTAACAAAACTATTAAAAACACAGATATAAAAATAGCATACAAAACTAATAAAAATAAATTACAAAATCTAAATAGCTCACACAACAAAGATAATACAACAACCAACGGTATATACAAAATTGAATGCCAAGATTGCAATAAATGTTATATAGGACAAACAAAAAAACAGCTGAAAAAACGTTATTTTGAACACCTAAATGCATACAAAAAACCAAATATATATAAATCCAATTTAGCCACACATGCAGTAAACACAGGACATGAATTCCCAGACATAACCAATGTAACACTAATAAAACATATACCACACAAAGGCACCATAATGAACATTTGGGAAAATTTACAGATTTACAAACATAAAACACAAAACAAATTAATACCAGAACAAATACAAATCAATACAAAACATGACACAATATTCAAAGCACTCAACATCGAAAATACACAAAATACAAAAACAGATACCACAACCACACACAATAATGCAACATTGAAGGACCAAAGACCAACAAACCACCTTAATAACATCCAGAAGCCAACACACAAATACTGCACCAGAAGCAAGATGGCGAAGGCTGAATATGGGAGAACAGGAACTCCCGAAACATGTTCCTTAGGAAAAAATATATCTTGAGGTAAAATAGTTATAAGTATTATAGTATTATATATATCAAGAAACGGACTGTAGCAGAAAGTGATTGAAATAATATAACCATACAAGGTAAATAAGCCTACAGTGAAAAAACGAAAAGTGAGGTTATAAAACAAAGCAAAAACAAAAGTGTATAGTGAAGAAAAAAAATAGTGAAGTGAATAGCAAATAAGTGAAATCAACTACCATATAACGGATAACAAATCATCTCTCACATAAATATACATTAAAATGTACACAAACAACATAACCACAATTCCATATAACCACATTACCAAATTGTTAAACAAATTACAAACACGAAAAAAACAACTAATGAACACAAACATAAACATATACTTCAATAGACAATGCCAAAAACATAAATTAACACCTAAATACATCAACATAAACACAAACAACAAAAATATGACTGCACAAAAAACTATAAAACAAGCACAAAGGCTATGGATACAAAACGAAATTAATCAATTATACAGTAAGAAAAATAGCATAACACTAGACATATACAAACTACACTTAGAGCTAACAAATTTATTACATCCAATCACTTGGAATAATAAATACAATAACATAGAAAATAAAATAAGATTTGAGAAAAACAAAAAGACTTATACAATCAACAAAAAACTTAACACATTAAAACAACAAAACAAAAATCAAGAACCAAAAAACAAAAATAAACACACAATTTACACACGAACCATTAACCTCAGCAATACAGAATTTAACAAAAAAGAAACAGAATATTTAAACAATATGTCAAAAACTAACATAACCCAAAATGCAAACAAAAATCTAGAAAATTTAATAGTAGAAACAGAATTTGCCATTAACCTAATAAAAGACAATATACAAGAAGAAAAAAGAACAGAAGCAACACATATAATTAAAAAAATAATCACTAGCGAAATGAAAAACAAAGATAAACAAAAGAAAAACAATAAAACAATAAAAGAAATTAAAAATAAAGTAAAGAACAATAATTTAATAATAACTAAAGCAGACAAAAGTCAAGCAACAGTAATCATTGATAAAACAGACTACATCAAAAAAACCGAAGACTTCATCAACAATAATAAATGCGTACAACTAGATCAAAACCCAACAGAAAACTATCTTAAACAAACAATAAAACTAATAAAAACAAATAAAAACATTTTCAACAATAAAAACATAGACATATATATAAACAATAATCCAGAACCACCTAAAATGAACAGCCTAATAAAAATACACAAATTAAACAACCCAATAGTCCATTAATCAATTTCAAAAAAGCTCCTGCATACAAAATAGCAAGAATAATAGCACAAAAACTAAAAAATAACCATTTAACAAATAACCATCATAACATAAAAAATACATACGAATTAATAGACAAACTAAAAATAATAAATATAAATGAAAATACATTTTTCACATCATATGACATAACAAACATGTACACTAATATCCCAGTAGAAGAAACAATTGACATAATAATAAACAAACTTATAGAACAAAATGAAAACAAACAATATATAACCGAAATAAAAAATAGTCTCCAACTAATACTAAAACAAAATTACTTTGAATTTAATAGCAAAATTTATCAACAGAAAAAAGGTTTAGCAATGGGATCACCATTATCAAGCATAATAGCAGAAATATTCCTACAACATATAGACACCAAAATACAAAACATCATAAAAACACATGACCCAGATGGCATATGGATAAGATATGTAGATGATGGACTATATGTATCAAATAACAAAAACACAAATGCAGAGAACATACTGAAACAAATCAATAACATACATCCCAAAATACAATTCACAGAAGAAAAAAAAAACATAACAAAATCAACTATTTAGACATAACCATCACAAGATACAACAAACACATACAATATGCAATATATAGAAAACCAACTTCCACTAACATCATTATACCTAACCATTCTGACCACCCACCATAACATAAAATGGCAGCATTTCATTCGTTATTTAACAGAATGTACAAAATACCCCTAAACAAACAAGAAACTGACAAAGAAAGAAATATAATATACCAAATAGGTTATGCAAATGGATACAATAAAAATACTATGATCAAAATAGAAAATAAAATCAAATACAAAATAAAAACTGAACAATTAAGAATTAATCAAACTGAACAACACATAAATAATAACAACAACAAAAAATGGGCCACATTCACATATATAAATAATAAAATGTCAAAACTAACAAAACTATTTAAAAACACAGATATAAAAATAGCATACAAAACTAATAAAAATAAATTACAAAATCTAAATAGCTCACACAACAAAGATAATACAACAACCAACGGTATATACAAAATTGAATGCCAAGATTGCAATAAATGTTATATAGGACAAACAAAAAAACAGCTGAAAAAACGTTATTTTGAACACCTAAATGCATACAAAAAACCAAATATATATAAATCCAATTTAGCCACACATGCAATAAACACAGGACATGAATTCCCAGACATAACCAATGTAACACTAATAAAACATATACCACACAAAGGCACCATAATGAACATTTGGGAAAATTTACAGATTTACAAACATAAAACACAAAACAAATTAATACCAGAACAAATACAAATCAATACAAAACATGACACAATATTCAAAGCACTCAACATCGAAAATACACAAAATACAAAAACAGATACCACAACCACACACAATAATGCAACATTGAAGGACCAAAGACCAACAAACCACCTTAATAACATCCAGAAGCCAACACACAAATACTGCACCAGAAGCAAGATGGCGAAGGCTGAAGATGGGAGAACAGGATCTCCCGAAACATGTTCCTTAGGAAAAAATATATCTTGAGGTAAAATAGTTATAAGTATTATAGTAATATATATATATATATATATATATGTATATAAACGGATTAAACTCTGTGTTGAATAAATAAGCTATACTTTATTCAAAAATTTCATAGAACGGACAATTTGAGAACCTGTAGCTGAAGGTAATTGTATAAAAGAAAACGCATAGTTAAAAGGAAAACACTGTAAACATAAAACATGAATGAACAAAACTGACTACAAGTAGTTAGTTAGAGGGAACCAGTTGCGTTCTTATAGGCTATATATTGAATTCAATGGATAATTGTTATTAGTACTGTAAGTACTATTCTGTTATATGAGGTCATCTGATTTAGCCTAGAAGCATTGTCACAATATACTAAATAGGCAAAGCATGTATCAGACATACTTGTTATGAAAAATTACAACTAATTGTGTTATCAATTTAAGTAAACAATATGCTCATTCTGCCCGATCATTGTTGGGTTGAAATAGTGAATTTGATCGAGCAGTTTACTGTAACTGTGTATTCAATTTATTGCTGACATAATTGTAGAACGTTCCTCAGATGATATTGACTCAGTGCATTGTTGTATATACGCAAAACGTACAATATTACTGGAGGAAACCATTCTTGCAACTTAACCGCGACTGAGTAATGGAAGCCTCACTGTTATATGTTATACTCGCGCAATGGAAGTCGTTTTCCTCTTGAAGTTCTTTAATCCGAGACATTGTTTCCCGTTTTGTTTATTAGAGAAGTTAGAAATGTCAAGGGATACCATTGTTGAAACTGAAAGAGCTCCTTCATGCTGTGTACACAACCAGCTGTAAATAAACAGCCAGTATTTTCGATGATAAAATGTATGGCTGAAGAATAAATTTAATGTAGTAGGGCCTACATTTCATCTAACGTGTCTAACATAACCTACTGCATAGGTTGACATTTGACATATTATAGTATATTTTGTAATGTCAAATGCATTTTGCATTTTAAAATAACACATTTTTTGTTAAGCATGTACATTATGTAAGATTTTACCTCAGTTAATATCGTCGGAGTACTGCACAACCGAATGTACATTCAGTTCTAAACGGGAACTTTGTAATCTACTTTCAAAATATATAATTCAATATTTTTAAATTTGCGGGTGCATTAAAGCATATATCTATCTATATATTAATACGTGAAGAGAAAGCTTTGTACCCCTTTTTAAGCATATTGCGCGCACGGAGGAGTGTGAGATTTGGCATAGTTAAAGTTTATATGGAGATGGAGTGCAGAAAGCTAAAATTTATATATAATATGTGTTACAAATACATAAAATAAAATAAAATAAAACATTCGTTTGCACTTTAACATTCATTTAAACTTTTTCAAACAATGGTAATTGTTAAAAATAAAATAATTTTGTTGCCAGGCAATAAAATTTTAATTTTTGCTTCCATATTCCTTAAGGAAATGGAAGTATGGTGATGGCAAAAAAAATCGTGTTCGAGATTATTGCAGATTCTGATTGTACTACACTCAAAACATGAAAAAAGTCGTTTTTCGAAAAGTGTCTGTGTGTGTGTCTGTCTGTGTGTCTGTCTGTAGATTTTTTCTATGGCAAACGATAACAGCCGCAAATTCAAACAGAATCAAATAATGTTTTGCATACGTCCCTGAATTGTAGAGATCTCAAGGATTTTCGATTTTGGTGAAGATCGGTTAAGGGGAAGGGGTAGTTTACCTGCAACCTTTTACGTTTTAACAACAGTAAAGTACTTGAAAATGCATTTAAACTTTTTCAAACAATGGTAATTGTTAAAAATAAAATAATTTTGTTGCCAGGCAATAAAATTATAATTTTTTCATTTTAATGTAAATTATGTATGAGTTAATATACGAGGTGTGTTCATAAAAAGACCAAACTTTTTGAGTAACACATCAATCCGCACAAACGACGCGCCGCGACTTTGCGCGCACCCAGCGATAGTTTTTGACAACAAACTACCACTTATCGTGTTCCGCTATTAGCAGTAGTCTTTGAGGTATATCACATTGAGTGGGGACGTGCACACGCTGGCCGGCGGATTAGTGACAAAGCGATTAAGAAAGACCGCGAGAACAACGTGTGCGTATGAAATTTTGCAGCAAAACTAGGTTAAAACTTTTCAGAGACATTCTGGTTTTCAATTAAGCATAAGCGGAAGCCTGCGTGAGGCAAACGATTAGTTTAAGAATTTTTAAAGAGGGAAAAACAATGGTCGGTGCAGATCAAAGCGATATCGAAGATCATGGGAAGAGAGCTCGTGATGTGGTAATTGTAAATCATCGTTTAAATGCCGATACTTTCTGACAGAATCCACTTAAGATCGTAAAATTAAATTTTGATAGAAAAATTTAAATGTATCGTATCACTGAAAAATTCTTACTGTGTTTGTTGACGACGATCAGAAAGAGACCCGTTTTGAAATCGGTCAACAACTGCGTACCAATGCAAATGGTAATGAAAACTTTGGAAGACAATGGAAATAGCTCTGTAAAAATTTTACGAAGTCAGCAGCAAAATTTTATACACACACGTTGTGTTAAGATCTTCATTCTCACTTCGTTATAAATCCGCCGGACGGTGTGTGCCCGTGCCCACTACAGCGCGTGTAGCTCGAAGACTGAAGATCGTGACGGAACAGAGAAAACGGCATTCAGGCGTCAAAACCTGTCGCTAGCAGCACTTAATTCTGCAGCTCGCTCTATGCGATAGTTGACGTGCTACACAAATAGTTCGGTCTTTTTTTGAACACACCTCGTACATGTATAAAATAATATATCGTTCGTGGCAGGTAAGCATATCTCAGTTATGTAATGTTTACGTTTCCATTTTATTATTATGACTACAGCAATAAAAAGGCAGGGAAGACACACACACACACACACACACACACACACACACACACACACACACACACACACACACACACACACACACACACACACACACACACACACACACACACACACACACACACACACACACACACACACACACACACACACACACACACACACACACACACACACACACACACACACACACACACACACACACACACACACACACACACACACACATACACACACACACACACACACACACACACACACACACACAAAATTCGCGTTATTTCTGGCCTCATTCATGTTTATTTTCTTACATTTGCACGCTTTTTAAATGGAAAGTGCCGAAACCCACACCAACATAACGCGTGCAAGCCGAAAAAATGGACATCAATTTGCTTCCTGTGGATCGCTGGGCAGTGTAACTGCACGTGTTTACAGAGGAACGATTCATAGATAGACTTTTCGTCTTTAGGTAATGAACCCTCTGCAAGATGCTGAGTGTCCATGAGTGACTTCGGAGCGCTCCTTCTTTTTCGCGTGTTTGTTCTGTGAAACATACACTGTAGATTCGCAGCTTTACTCTAAGCAACGCTCAATAGGAAATGTTGAAAATTTTACTCCACGGTGTACCCTCATTCACACTAAACCTGCTCTGATGTTTTAATTACGGACATCGTAATATTAAAACTTGAGCACTACTTAATGGAGATCAATCATTAACTTATACAAGCCATTAATTTTATGCATATGTTTTATATATATGTGTATAACGTTATCGGCAACAAAGAAGTAGTTTTTGTTAAAATTCCTTCCCGGGATATTTGGCCGTAGTCCAATGTTTTCTACAAAACCAGACGTTTCGGCAATGCCATCGACTTCCATCATCAGTGAAAATCGAGTGCGATAACGTGAGGTGGTATATGTTAGTGACCACAGTACTGTGGTTAAGGCTGAAGCAGTAAGTAGAAAGAAGTAGTTTCTATGGTAATATTTCATTTCAAAAATGATTTTAAATATAAATCTTAGAATATGGAAGTCATGTATGGTTCTCCATACCGATATTTTCATTTTAGTGTACGCTCATACTGCCAATGTCAAACACATAATAGTCTGTCGTTTGTTTACGTTCATACTGCCAATGTCAAACACATAATAGTCTGTCGTTTGTTTACGTTCATACTGCCAATGTCAAACACATAATAGTCTGTGGTCAAACAGTCGCACAGAGTAGAGATTGTCGCCAAATAATTTTAAAATGTTGCCAACAAATAATTACTTACAGATTGACTGAATGAGCTGTGAATTTTGTGTGATTTCAAATGTTCCTTTTTCAATAGTCTGTGGAGTGTGTGTCAAGGCAAAAAAGCGTTTATTTTATATTTTGTATATTAGACATCTGTGTTTTATATATTAATGTGCAGTTGAAAGTGAAATGCAGCTTGCTTAATATACACCTGTTGCAAAAGGAAAATTTTGTAGCAGCAATTTGAATTGACTTACTCTCGCCTAATTATTATTGGTGGTTTCAAAAAAGTGAGTACATTTTAGTATTTTTAAATTAAACCCTGTCTAATCTTAGTTTCAGTAATTTCTTTATATGTTTTTTTTACATTCAAATATTCGCACCTACTTCCATTGTGCCTCGACATAGAACATTGACGGGTCGGAGTGAGAGACAAAGAAGAAGGAATATATATTCGCGTACAAGTCAAAATGATAATAGACCAAATGCAAATTTAAATAGTGTAAATAGTATACAAAATGATGAAATTATTTTGAGGGATGCATTTAAATGCGCACTGAATGTCATTCCAAGAATTTTTAATACTTTTGATTGTGGATTAATGCATTTACAATGCAGGTTTTGCAATGCAAAACATTTCGAATCTGAGGTCACTTTAGGTGAAAGGACTGCATTCACTTCATGTTGTCATAAGGGTAAAGCAATATTACCGGCCTTAAGTCAAAATGAATACTTTAAATCATTGTATGATGGACTTACTTCAAATGAACCTTCAATAAAAAGAAAGTCAAAAAATTATTTTGAAAACATTCGTAAATACAATTCATCATTTGCTATGGTTAGCTCAGAAGCTAAAATTTCGGATACAGTTACGCGTGGAGTGTATCATTTTAAAATACATGATGTTTTTTATCACAGATCAGGTCCAATGACTGCTGGATATGGTCGCTCACCATGTTATGCGCAATTATATTTTTATGATGTTGACACTGCTGTCAATTATAGATTACGTGAACACTATAATCAAACATGCAATAACAATATAATGCGCGAAATCTCTCTTGAATTGGAACGCATTAATCCTTTCGTTCGGTCATTCATTGCAATGAAAGATCATTGTCAGAGAGTTGAAAATCAAAATAAAGAAATTTGTATGCTCATTAAAGTAAATCGTGATTTAGATCTACGCCGGTATAATGATGCAGTTCAAACTGATGTAGCAGTAATATTTAGTACAGTTGAAAGTGAGCCACCCTTTGAACGAAATATGGTTTCGTTTTCAAAAGTTAATGGTACCATTAAAAATATATCTGTTTTGGATTCATCATTGGACCCTTTATCGTATCCATTACTTTTTCCAAATGGTGATACTGGGTGGCATATCAATATTTCTCATAATGTACCAACTACATCTAATTCAAGAGCGCCCAGAAATAAATTAACCATGCTTCAGTATGCAGCCTATCGACTTGCAATTAGAGAAGATTTTAGCATGTTGCACCATTCACAAAAATTATTTCTGCAGTGGATAGTTGATATGTATGTGAGAATAGAGGGCACAAGGTTACATTTCATTCGACAAAATCAAACAAGTCTTAGGTCTGAAGTTTACAACAATTTAACAGATTATTTAGAATTGAACCCCAATGCCAATAATGTTGGCCGTAGAGTATTTTTACCATCTTCATTCAATGGATCTCCAAGAAATATGTATCAGAATTATTTAGATGCAATGTCAATTGTACAACATTTCGGAAAGCCTTCTTTGTTTATTACAATGACTTGCAATCCAAGTTGGCCTGAAATAGTTAGCAATATTGGTGTAGGTGAGTCAGCTAATTTTCGACCTGATATTGTTGTGCGTGTATTCAAGTCCAAACTGAAAGCATTAATTGAGAGGGCCTTACACTAAAAAAAATCTTCGGTAAAGTTGAAGCACTCATTTATACAATTGAGTTTCAAAAGAGAGGATTGCCTCATGCTCACATTTTACTCTCTTCAAATGAGCAAGGTAAAATTGTTAACGCTACCGATATTGATAAAGTTGTATCTGCGGAGATTCCTAACATTCAAACACATCCTACATTACATGAATATGTTGTAAAACACATGATGCATGGTCCATGCGGTGTACTTAATCCAAATTCTGTATGTATGAGAGATGGAAAATGCACAAAAGATTATCCAAAACAATTTAATGAATTTACATGTGAATCATTAAATGGATATCCATTATACAGAAGGCGTGATAATGGTATTAATGCTGAAGTTCGCGGTAGTTGCCTCGACAATCGTTATGTTGTACCATACAATCCGTATTTACTTGCCAAATTTAATTGCCATATAAATGTTGAAGTATGCACTACAGTTAAAAGTGTTAAATACATTTATAAATACGTGTATAAAGGCTATGACAGTGCATCTGTTGAACTAGGTTCAGAGAGAAATGAACCAGGTCAAGAAATACAAATTGATGAAGTTAAAAATTTTTTAAATGGCCGTTATGTCGGATCAACTGAAGCTGTATGGCGCATCTATGAATTACCAATGCATTTTCAATCACATGTCATCGTTAGACTTGACATTCATTTACCGCGTAGACAGAATGTTTACTTTCGAGAAGGGCAAGAACGTCAAGCAATTGAAAATGCAAAATAAACAAAATTATTAGCATTTTTTGAATTGAATCGATCAGATCCATCAGCGCATGAATATAAGTATATTGAAATTCCTTTGCATTATGTGTGGGAAGATTCCCGAAAAAAATGGAAGAAGAGAAGGCGTGGAGGTGATAAAATCATTACACGCATATATGTAGTATCACCAAAAGACATCAAACTTTTCCATTTACGATTGCTTTTATTACATGTCTGTGGTCCAAATTCATTTGAGGATGTTAGAACATACAATGGGAATTAAACACACTTCTTTTGTTGAAGCGTGCCATGCTCGCGGCATTGCTTCAAATGATAATGAATGGCGCGAATGTTTAAATGAAGCAAAAGAATTACATTCACCAAAAAAAATGCATTTGGTTATTTGGTTACATTTGTGCATTAAATGTGCCAGCCAATGCATTGGCGTTATGGAATGAATTTAAAGTATATCTAAGTGAAGATTTTTTGAGAGATTACAACGAAGAAGTATCCGATAACACAGCTCTATTAGAAATTGAAGATATTTTGAATGTTCATAACTTGTCATGTCAAGAACTTGGTTTACCAGTTCCCACGTACTCGCTCAGAACAGACGAAGCAAATGCTATTGATCCAATAGAACAAGAGTTTCTGTTTTGTGAGCATTATGAAACTGCAAATATTGAACAGCGTAATCTAATTGATCGTGTGATTCGTGAAGTTTTGCAACATGATACTGGATCTAATGTTTTTTGTTTAACCGCTCATGCAGGTTGTGGAAAAATATTCACACTAACAGCAATCATTCACAAATTAAATTCGCTTAATCTTAGTTGCATTGCAACAGCGTTCAGTGGCATAGCTTCAACTCTATTACTTGGAGGTAGAACTTTACACAATGTGTTTAAGTTGCCTATACCCATTTTTGGAAAATTCTGTAGCGAATATTACCGCAAATAGTAGCTATGGACGTTACATAAATTCATCATCATTGATAATTATTGATGAAATTTCTATGTGTCCACTGCAAGTGTTGAAAATCATAGATAGATTATTGCAGGATCTATGCGATGAAAATGATAAACATAAACCATTTGGAGTGAAAACGATACTTCTGTGCGGTGATTTTCGGCAAATCTTACCAGTTGTCCCACATGGATCACGTGCAACTTTAATTGAAAATTGTGTCGCGAGTTGGCATAAATTTGTTTATTTTCATAAAGTAACGTTTACTCAAAATATGAGAGCCTTACCAAGTGAAATAGAATTTGTCGAATTCTTGAAAAAAATTGGTAATGATGAAGCCCCACAATTCCCTCAGTTTGGTAAAATATTATTGAAATACCTCAGCAATTAATAGGATATGAAAATAATATTATTAATGAGGTGTATGGAAATATTTCCGAAAACATACTCTCAGATAACATATTGAAGTCAGTTATTTTAGCACCTAAAAATGATGATTGTACTTTTATTTATACTGATATACTTAATCGAATACCAGGTGAACAGAAAACATATCATAGCTACGATAAAATAATTTGTGATGATGGCAATGAAATCAATAACTATCCAGTAGAGTTTTTGAATTCTTTGACTATTAGTGGTTTGCCACCACATAAGTTAGTATTGAAAGTTAATTGCATCGTTTTACTGATCAGAAACTTAAATTCAAAGGAAGCATTAGTCAATGGAACAAGAATGCGCATCAAGTGTATGCATCGTAATGCTATTGATTGCGAAGTTTTAACTGGAACCGCACGCAATAAGAGAATTTTGATTCCACGTATAAATTTAACATATTCCGGTACTGTTTTACCATTTAACTTTTAAAGAACTCAATTTCCAATTATACCTGCATTTGCGATGACAATAAATAAGTCTCAAGGACAAACATTCGAAAAAATTGGAATTTTATTGAGGCAGCCAGTTGGTACATGGTCAATTGTACGTCGCAGCAAGTAGAGTTCGATCATTCGATGGTTTGAGATTTTATATTTCCGAATATAATGGGCAAGGGCATTTAGCAAATGATGAAAGAGTTTTTATAAAAAACATCGTTTACACAGAAGTTCTGAATCATTAAACTCACTTTCAAACTATTTTAATTTCAATGGACAACATTTAATTTTTTAAACCGCCCGGTTTTCTTGATTTAATGAAAAATATATGAAAAAATACGAGGCACGTATTTTTTATTTAATTTTTTATTTTGTATTAATTTTTTATTTAAATTTTATATAATTCGAAAAAGATAGGCAAAATAACTGTGTAGCCTTGGCGAAACCTGGTCAGTATGGCAATTAAAAAAACCCAAGGAAATGTCAAAAAACGCTTTATTGCTTTTTAAATATGGCTTAGCCAAGCTAAACCTCATTTTTCCTATCTTTCATATTTTTCAAATAACTCGAAAATTAATGCATAGAAAACAAAATTAAAAAATTATATAAGCTTTGTAGCAGATAATCTTCAAACTGTTTTCGAATTTTGTACCTTACCAACAATGAAATGTAATCCACTGGAATTGAAAACAATGTATCTTATACTTCTATGAATGTCAAGTCTCATTTTTATAAGCGTTTATTTGATTCAATAATAACATGAAAAAATTAAAACTGACAATGAATTATATCAAAAAATAAATACGAATACAAGCTGTAATTGTGTTTTTTTTTTCAACTGTTACTAACATTAAATTTTAAATTTCATAGGTATTGCAGGGAATTAAGGCAAACAACACACGCTAATGACGTATTTGTACACGCTCGCAGCTGACGTAATTGAACAAAATTCAAAAAAATTATATGCAATGATTATAGAGGTATACTCTTTGACAAAACAACCTCAATAACGTTCAAACTTAAAAATTTAATGAATTACGGTCGAATTTCGACCACTGGGCGACCACTAGTATACGTTATTAGGTTAAATGGAGAATAAAAGTTAAATTATATGACGAAATAAGTATTTACATTTCTAATTATTTGAAATAAGTAAGTATTTAAATTTAAATAAATAAGTTTTCTGCATTACATTAAGTTTGCATAGCACTTGTTATACAAATATATAGGCTACACAGTGTTCATAAGTGTACCAGTATACCTTTGTACCTAACATAGAGTTTATAAATATTCTGACAAGACGACAATAATAGCTACCTTTAATCACCAAGCATGTAGGAGATATAATATGTGGAAATTATGAAAAATTCTACTTCATAATCTAACTTACATCAGTTTTTTGCAGAATTCAATAGACATTGTTCTTGAAATGATTTCACATTTGTGTTCCTGTTGAGTTGTAGCGAGTTTGATATGGGTTGAATACTGTAAACCCTAATGGAACGCAACCATAAACAGGCTATTAGCGTAAAGCCATTTAATTAAAGTTTCAACGTGTTGAATGTCATTCTACTTCATACGTTCTGCGTATTAAGGACTGTTCATAATTTTATATTTCAGAACAGCTCATTGAATAAATTTGTCTGTTAGATTGCATAACAAAGTTTTTGAAGCCTGCAAGGACAACTTTACTGACCCAATTTATGATCAGACTATGAATATCAATATTACAAGTGGTCTGATTCATAGAACACGTTAAGTGTGAATGAATATTAGAAACAAAAAAAGAAATAATCTCTATTACGTCACCGATGTTGCTTGTCAGTAAAAAACAGACTTGCTCGGCAGGATAATGTCTGGCAATAAATTATTCCTAAAATGAAAACATAAGGCATACAATAGTATATCACTGTATATTACAACAATTCTAAGCCAATTTTCCTTAGCATGTAGTACACGCATGAACACTTTGCAACGATATGTAAGAAATGTATGTCAACGGTAAAATATTTTCTCCAGCGGAATAAAAAATGTTCAATAAACAGTCACAGGAGTTCGTAGAGTAGCCTTTTTTGTAAACTTAATCCAACAAACGTTTTTTTAAATATCTTTAACCAAATATTTGGAATTCAAATTTACCACAATGGACAAACGTTGTTTATTTCTCTGCTTCGTTTCCACAATTTCCTTTAAATTGCATTTACTTTTGTGCAAATTTGTCTATTCTGTCGATTTTAATTTATGGTCTGATTCATTTCATATTTGAAAAGAATTCATCTTCTCAAATGTGTTTATTAAAATTTGCTGTGAAATACTTTCTTGTAAAGCGTCTAGAGCAATTTTATCTAATTTTATAACTAACCTATCCTAATATCTTCTTCTTCTTCTTCTTCTTCTTCTTCTTTTTCTTCTTCTCGTCAAGGATTAGGTTCTATAAACCTGTTCCGGCACCATCTCATCCTCGGACGACCTACGTCTCTTCTACGAATGGCTGAATAGTTCAGTGCCGCTTTCGGCAATCGATCCTCTGACATTCTTTGCAGATGATCCCACAATTGTCTTCTGTAAGTTGAAATAAGTTCATTCATGTCCTGTACTTCAAGTTCTGCTATGATATCCTCATTCTTTATTCTATCTTGGAACGTATAATTTAAAGTACTTTGAAGGAACTGCATTTCAGCACTTTGAATCTTGCCGCATTCCTTTTGTGTCATCAACCACGCCTCACTCGCATTTGCCAATGTGGGTATTGCAATTGTCTTATAAACTTTAATCCTTGTGCTGTGTCTTGTTTTGTTTCTAAGATTTCTATAAATCGTACCAAAAATGTGCCTAAATTTATTTATCTACTCTTTTATATCCCCAATATAAAAACAAAATTCTTTTACATTTCACGAATGTTGGTTTCTGGAGTCTGAAATCCCACTTCTGGCACTAGTTACTACACGGTTAGGTGTGTTACCATATAATCTTTATAATAACTTTAATGTCTACATTAGAATCTTCATAATAACGTTTATATCTTTAACGAACGATTACACATCCATTCATTCATTTAACAAAGTTTCTTACAGCCTACCCTCGTTAGTCGCCATCAGTGTAATGAGCAACAATTTTCATCTTTCTTGTACATAAAGTAGAGAATGTGTATCTGAATAGATAGTGGTAAGTTATAACAAATTTCTTAGATATGTTTCTGGTAGTTGAAGTTTGAGTATATACTTTGTGCTTATATACCTTTCTAACAGTCTCTGTTCTAACATACATCACAATTTAATCTGCAAGTATGGTATGACAAGTGATAAAAAAAGATCTGAAAGAAATCGTTTTTTGAAAAGTCAAATACTTAAGTCGTAACACAATCAAGAGTAGCTTACTACGCTTCTACTTCATTCTTTTATAAGTAAGCAGTGTGTTTTTCTGAACCTTTTTTAAAAACATATCACTGAAAGGTTTTTGTAGATATTTTTATCCGGGTTTGATCCGAATCGTTGGTGTTGAAGCCAAAGAGAGGAGATTTTTAGGTTATCACTCGCCCATGAAATTGCTTTCTGCCTGACCAACTAGCCACGGTTTGTTTACTTTTAACAGGTGCGCCCTTTCACATGTATTTGCTGCAGCAAGATATATTGTTTCAGTTTAATTTTGTGTTTTAAAATATATCTTTAGTACTCTGATAATAAATAATTTTTAAAGAACATCAGTCTAAAAGCAATAATAAACACCAAAAGAATTTAAATGGTTAGCTGTTAATTAAATTTATATATCAAATATCTCACTTTTGATTCATGTTTAAAAAGAGTTTTATTAATTTTACTATTTACAATTTACACAACTATTTACATTCTTATAAATTTGACAGGGAACTGTGCAGGAGCACGGGAATTCCACTTGCTGGCGATACACTTTATTCATTGCACTTTGCTGATGACCAATTAATTTTGACTCAAGATTTTGAAGACATAGAGTACATGACTAGAAAATTGATACAGAAATGGGGACTAAAGGTAAATATGAATAAAACGAAATACATGGCAGTAGGTGACCTTCAGCAAGACTTGATATTGGAGGAAGACATGGGAAAGATTTCATATATAGAGGAATACAAGTATTTAGGGGTACGTATTACGGACAGTGAGAAGCAAGACAAAGAAATACAATCCAGAATTAATTTTCAAAATATGACTGTATCTACAATAAATGGAATCCTGTGGGATAAGCAAATTACAGCATAAACTGGAAAAAAAATAAAACCATTGTTAGAAGTATCATGACTTACGGCTCAGAAGTTTGGACTACCAATAAACATACAACAACAAAATTAATGACAGCAGAGATGGACTTTTGAAGACGTTTGGCAAGAGTATCCAGACGTAATAAAATTATAAATGGAGTTATTAAGGACATAATGAATATGACAAATTCAATTGTTGATTTTAACCAAACAAAAAAATTACAATGGTATGGACACACGAAAAGAACGGCACAAGAAAGATTGCCAAGAAGAGTTATGGAATAGACCCTACCAGGAAGAAGGGAAAGAGGAAGACCACCTATCACCTGGATAGAAGAAATTCAGACTATATTGAGGGAATGAGAAATTGAAGAAGATCTTTCTCTGGATGGTCAAGCAGCGGTGGAAGAAGAGAATTCAATCAATTTTGTAATCTTTGGTTCCGGAAAATGTTTAAACATTCTCAAGCCGGAATAATAATAATACATTTTACAGGTTCTTATTGTCTCTGATTCATTACTGCCTCTGTTTTTTTAAGTATGTTTTGATTTAAATAATTTAGTTCATGGTCACCTGACGGTGTAGATCACTCTACTCTGGTGCCCATGACCATGGTGATCCTCCTGACGATTGCGTGTGCTTATGTAAGTGTGTAAGTGTCGGCTGTTTCGATAACAAGCCCTACGCGAGACGCGACGTTTACTTGATTACAGTCTGATTCCAGACAGAGAATGTGGTTCATCAGATTTGCGTTTACATATTCGTTGGGTTACAAAGCTGTTAAAGATTGATTAAGCACTCCTGAGGCTAGTCAATGATTGTTCCAATAGGCTCGGCGTCACCTTCACAATATGAGATATTATTTACCTATTCTTGGAGATTTCCACCGTCTGTAGTTCACTATTGGCAAATAGGCCCTACAGTAATAATTGTTCGCGATATTTTTTCACTTCATGAGAATGACTTTATTAATCCGTAATTATTTATATATTGGAGTAATTAACAAATAATTACTCTGCCACTTATACACTGCCACGAATTCCCAATATCGTGAGTCCACGGGCGCGTAACATTTGCACAAACCGACGATATACCATGATATCGCGTGCGCTAACTTGTTTTCGCACAATGTAATAAATTACTTCAACTAAATAAAACACTGTAGATGGTTATGTCCAGTAGTTTTTTCTAGAAAATTGGTTAAAAACCATAAAACCCCAATTTACGTGAGGAGAATAAAGACCATATAGAAAATGGATCTACCTCACGCAGAAGTATGTAGAAGGGATTGTGCATGAGACACTACAAATAATCGATAAATAAAACCAGCAGCGTGTTAACAAATAAACAACAACAGAATAGACAAATATTCCATTATAGTTATTAATTCCATTTGATACCAGAGAGAATGCGAGTGTAGTTCTGAAAAAAGTCGAAAATGAATATTCATCGGTGATTGAAAATTCGTCGAGTATTTGAAAAATGAATTTTACACTTTTATCAAATTTGTATTTTATTTAAATTTATTACGTGTTTTATTAAATTTTTCATTTTATTATTGAAATGCATGTATAAAAGATTTTAATAATTTTCATGACGTTACATGCTATGTTGTTCTAAATATTAAAACACACATGCGATCGCGCGCGGGCTTAATATATTATATATGAAATTGTTGACCAACCGCATATTGTATTTATTTTTCCCTTGTGACTACAAGAAAAGTAAAAGTAATAAATAATGTCATACGTAAGTTATGGCAATTCAATACGCGAAATTAGACATGTGAAGTTAGACACAACACACTTTCCGACTAAAAGCAAAATCTATTCAACACATGTTCCGAGCTCAGGTGTATTCATGTCAAATACCCTTTTGTGAAATCTCGGGGCGGCAATCTTTGCATTCCTACGTGCTCTGTGGTTATATTAGAGTTGCATTAGTTTACCTGAACGCATTTCTGTTATTTCAATTGTTTGTGTAAAGAAACATGTAAACGTGTGTTGCTATAAAACATTAATGCATTATTTTTAACTAAATATAATTAAATCACTACCGACCCGGAACACTAAGTTGTTTATGGGTAAAAACGTAAAAGTTTTACCTTATAGCCTGAACCAGTTTTTGCTTATTTAAGCTTCGTCAAAGCCACTGGCAGCGCTGTTCGTCTTGTGCTTAGCGACGGTGTCGACTTTTCAAGGATCGATGTTGTGTGTGTGGAGGGTGAGATATGTTAGAATAGTGCGTGTGATTTTAATTGTGTCTGTTCGTTTAGGATGTCGTTTTTATGTGTTTTTGTGTGTTGGTACATTTTAAATTGTTCAAGGGTGTCTAGTTTTCGGCCTTTTGTTTGTACGTGTAGAATATCCATGTATTGTCGATGTTGTTGTATGTGTGATCTGCTTCAATGAGGTAGTTTGCGAAGGTTGTGACGTCTCCCTTGTTAAGATATCACAAATGTCGGGAACCAGTTCAATCTGTTACCTGTTAATTGAACTAGCTGCCGTTGTTAGTAAACCTTAATCACTAACAAATTATAACACTTTATTATTCAGGAATTAAGCAAGGATTGTATAAATTTATTCACTCGTTGGGTGTTAGCAGAAACATCTCTTTATTAACATATATATATCTCATACTTTACTTTACTTTTAAAACTCATTTTCTAAAATTTTCTGCGTTAAATATTTTGAAAATTTACTTTTTTTATTCCTTTTATATCAAAAGCATTCAGCTATATATTGTTTTTAGTACCTCGGATCCGAGACTCAACTTAGTTATGTTTTTATTACAACTTCAACCAAATTATTAAGAGAATAATTTTGGTTGTAAATTTTAAAATTAATTTAAATCTAAACATCGTAATGTCATTACCACTTCATTACAGTGATTACAAAAATATATATATTAAACTTTAAATTATCAAAAGTTCTTTACTGTTCTTTTGTTACTGGTCTTGTTGTTTTACAATGAATTTGTGTTACAAATATTATGTTTTTATATCACCTGAATATAACATGTGTATGCTGTGGGGTCCGTGATGGTCATCTTCAGTCCTCTTCTAGGGTGTGATCCACGGTTCCTCTTGAAGTTCCATGAGGTTGATTGTTTCTGGTAGTCTCTTCCTAGACGATTAGATTTTGGTTCTAGAAGTTCATCCGGTTGCTGTTTGTGTTATCTTCTTTCGGAGTCGGTAGTTTACATTTTACTTTTAGTTACAGTTTTTATTTTATCAGCACTAAATTTTGGTAATTAACATTTCTCACCATTTACAGCTTGCTAAGAGATGTGTCGGCTAGGTTTCCTTTTTAATTCTATACATGTTTCCTCACGCACTACATTATAATTTTGTTTCTATTATTATTACTATACTACATAGGTCAATTCGAACTCATTATAAACGTGATTAAATATTGTTTAACGGTATACACCTATGTGTATGTTCACAACACAGCAGCTACATCCTTACATCTCGGTGTCTATCGGGCGAGTGAATGCAATGTTTAGCGGCAAGGGTTCAGTAGCTGGCGCGGTTTTACGCACTGAGAAAATAGTTCGTTCTTTTAAGTTATATTAATTATTTACTAATTAAGTCGTAATACATTATTTTACCTTTTGGATACGAATTATGAATTTCTTTAATTATTTTGTACATATTTTATTTAATTATTAAAGTAATTATTATTATTAGCTAAATAACACCGTTCTTAACGTGTTGGTACGGGACAATTTGCACGTTGTTGCATGAATCTAGGCATAGGTAAGGGGTGGATAATACTCTTACTTATATTGAAAGCAATTTTTTTTTATTTGTGCGATTTAAACATTTTTTTAAAATCGTCACATCCTCCTGCACTTAACGATGAAATTGGGGTGGTGAGGTAATAATTAACATCTAATAAACACAATTACATTTGGGCACAGAATTTCATATTGAAATTTCTCTCTCTCAGATTATTTCTATCTATCAATTGATTATCTTACAACTTATAAAATATTTAAATTCCAATATATCTACTACACATAAAATATACAAAAACATAAATCTACCTTATGTTTAATTCTTACATCTACTACCGGTTTTTATTTTGTTAAATTCCTTCACTCGTTTTACGGAGTTATACTCATGAGTATTTTACTAATAATAATACCGTATTGTAATCACAATCGAATTACTTTTAGTTTACTTCGCTAGGGATTATTTCTTTACTTTCTCGTCATCGTCATCTTCATCGTCAGCTGACTTCTCATTTATTATATCATTCTCGCAGGACTTTAGCTAAGGTTGATCAGGCCTGGCTATTATTCGTACGAGGGTTTTGAGTTTATACTCACTTACGATATAGGATGTTGCAAAATCTTATCTTATTCCTATATAAGTATATACAACATTTTTTTTATTCTCAGTACTTAAATAGTATTCTCTGTTTGCTATCTTTCTCGTAGTCGTGCTTCTGTATTTTGACACGAAAAGCATTTTTTTATTTGAGACAGATGGCTTCGGCGAACGTAATTTTCTGTATTGGGTTCATACAGAGCTACAGTAACGGGGGTGATGAACTTATGAATTTTGTAGGGGCCACACCATCGGTATGATAGTTTCGCAGTGGTCCTATCAACGGCTTTACTCATTGGATGCGTTTTATACATTACTAAATCACCTACCTTATATTCTATTTGCCTATTATTCCGCTCATGGTATTTCCATGATTTTTGTAAATTCGCTTTCAAATTTGCACGAGCTTCGTTCCATATTTTTCTTACGTTATTCGTATTCATGTCACGGGGCAATAACTCATGGATTTTCCATTTCGTGGTTAAAGGATGGTTGGGTTTATATTTCTAGAGTAAATCAAATGGTGTTGATTTATGGCCTTCGTGATACGCTGAGTTGAACGCAAATTGTATCCACGATACATTTTGATCCCAGGTTGTCTGGTCTTTAGCGTGATAAGATATTAGAGCTGATTTTAAGTTACGCAAGTATCTTTCTGCTAGATTTCCTTGCGGTCTGTACTCGGTCACTGTAATATGATTTATCCCTAATTTAAAACACATGTCGTTAAATTCTTTCGACTTAAACTGAGGTCCATTGTCAGATATTAGTTTTAAAGGTGTACCATAATCTTTAAATAGTCTTTCTTGTAGAATTTTTATTGTCGTAGATGCTAATGCACGGCTCATAGGATACATCCACACGAATTTAGTGAAGGAGTCTACACAAATTAATAGCATTGTATTTCCGGATTTAGAACGGGGATAAGGTCCAGAATAGTCTATGTATATCTTCGAGAAGGGAGTTGTGGGTATTTCTGAGATTAATTTTCCGACTTGACTGATTCTTGCTGGCTTGCTCAGGGCACAGATTTCGCATTCTTTCACGAACTTTTTTATTTCACTGTTCATGTTTTCCCAATGGTATTCCTTGCGAATACGATGTATGGTTTTCCTAATTCCCATATGAGCTCCAATGGTCGATGAATGGTAGTATTCCATTAGCATAGGTTTTAATATTTCCGGGGCGATTATTCTCAGTAATTTTCCGTTAGCCTTTTTAAAACAAAGTACTCGTTTACTCAATGTATGTTTGTCAGAATAATTTCCTTTTTCTATTTGTTCTATTATTTTGCACAATTTCGGATCCTTTTGTTGGTGGTATGCAATATCCTTAAATGCAAGGGGAAAGTTAGTAATTAGTGTATTAACGGTAGGGGTTTCAACATTTTCTTCGCCTGATCTAGTATTGGGTAGTTGGAACATGCGGGATAGAGTATCGGCTACTACATTTTGAGTACCACGAATATGTTGTACTTTGAACTTGTAGCAATTCAATCTTAACACCCATCTTCCGATACAACCTAACTGTTTTGGGTGGTTCAATAACCATGACAAAGCTTGATTGTCGGTTTCTAGTAGAAATTCCTTATGTTCCAAAAATGGTTTGAATTTGTCAAAGGCGAATACTACGGCTAAACATTCAAGTTCATAGGCTGAGAACTTCCTTTCTTGCTCGGTAAATGTACGGGATGCATAGCTGATCGGGAGTCTAGTATTATTTATTTCCTGGTATATTACGGCTCCTAATGCTACACTTGAACTGTCGGTCTGTACGACAAATGGTTTACTGAAATCTGCTAACTGCAATACCGGTGGGGATATAATGCTTTCTTTAAGTGTTTCAAATGCTTCTTGGTGTTGAGTAGTCCACTCGAATTTCGCTCCTTACTTTCTTAAAGCATTCAATGGGGCTGCTATATCCGCTAAGTGGGGTATGTACTTATGAATATAATTAATCATACCTAAAAATCGAGCTATACCTTTGGCGTCTCTCGGTGGTAAGAATTCTCGGATTGCGCGTCTACGTTCGGGATCGATGCTAACCTTACCTTCGGCAGATACTATGTGACCTAAGAAGGAGAATTGATTTACTGCGAAATTAACTTTACTCGGGTTTACCGTTAGTCCAGCTTTCTTTAACCTGGATAATACTTCACGCAAGTGATCAATATTTTGATCCATTGATTCACTATATACTACTATATCATCAAGATAGTGATATACAAATTTAAATTTAACATCATGAAAAATCTTGTCTAACAGTCTGCTACATACTGAACTTCCTTGTGATATACCGAATGGTACTCTAGTGAATTGATATAGATTAAATGGTACAGCAAAAGCAGTTAGATGTTTTGATTCCTCAGCTAGTGGGATTTGATGGAATGCTTGGTTGAGATCCATTATGGTGAAGATTTTCGCTTTCGTAAAATAGTGAAACGCGCTGTGAATGTCGGGAAGTGGTATCGATTCAAATTCTATAATCTTATTTAGCTGTCTATAATCCACGACTAGTCTATGTTTGTCAGTTCCTTTTGGTACTAGGAATGCAGGTGATGAGTATGGAGAAGTTGACGGTTCAATGACGTGCTGATCAAAGAGTTTGTTAATGTGGTTTCTCATTATTTCCATCTTGGGCGGTGATAATTTGTATGGATGAAGTCGTATTACCTTGTTGTCACTAAGATTTATTTTATATTCGATTAAATGGGTTAATCCTAACTTGGGATTAAGTACTGTAGAAAATTCCCTTATTAACTTTTGAATTCTTAGTCTCTCATTTCCTTTTAAATGACTCAGACTAGACTCTTTATGCTCTGATTGAATAGTTGAGGTTTCACAATTAACGTCGTTACTTGACTCGGAGTCGAACTGATATTTTCGAGTACGAACAAATCTGAAGAAATATTGTTTTGCATACATATCAAGGATTAAGCCAGTTTTACTTATGAAATCAGTGCCTAGTATTAGGTTTTGTCCTAACACTTCAGCTACTAGCCGGGGAATATACCAAGTAAAATTCTTTATTTTTAATTTCACCGTAATACTGCGCGATATATTTAGGTTTTGTTTATTTGCGGTGGCACACTTTATGTTCACGTTTTGGCTACGTTTAATCAGATTATGATTAGCTAATACGGTGGCTAACTGTTCACTAATTATACTACGGGTAGATCCGGAATCAATTAAACCAAGGATATTCGTTGCTCCAAGGTCTATCTGTACGTAGGGTAGTTGGCAGATACTTGTTTTACATGCACCAATAGAGTTGCACTTCTCAATAAATCTTGTTAGGTATGGGTCTATGCGTTTATTTTTATTTATTTTTACTCTATGATTATTATTGTTTTTACCTTTCCTTCTGTTGCTGCGGAAGACGTAGGGTTTTTGTTCTTCCAGCTTCACATGTTTTTTGATTGGTCGGTTTTCTGTTGGTAGCGCTTTTGTTTACATACCTTGCTAATGTGTCCGGCCTTTCCACAGTTATAACATCTTCTTTCCTCATTTACTTCGCTCGTAGGTTGTCGGGGTTTTGATCTAGAGTATGAAATATGGGGGTAGCTTTGGGTTTTATATGTACTTACGAATCGCTTATCGCGGTAGGTTCGGGTATCTGTTCCAATTGGTAGAGTTCGGAATGAATCTCTGCGTTGAGTCTGGGATATAGAAACGCGTCTGTTCTGGTCAGAATACCAGACGTTGGACGAATGTATACAACATAGTTCTAGTTCGGAGAAACTGGTTGGTCGCTTCATGAGTGCTAGGCGAGATCGCTCCTCGGGGGATAGTCCGACTAAGATATTGTCTACTAACTGTTGTTCACTCCATTTGACTTGCGGCAATAAGGCAAATTCTCTTATTTCAGATATATAATGAGCTAATCTCTCGTATGCTCCTTGTACACGAAGTAATAGATTCCGCTTCAATTCGTCGTAGATACCGGTGGGAATGAAATGTCTTATTAGGGTGGTATGAAGTTATTCTATTGGGTGATTATGCCTTAAGGATTCTAACACACGATCTTTTAAAGGAGGTCTACATTTAGGTAAAATTACTTGTAAAATTTGGTCATCTCTTAGTTGTCGCAGATCCTTTAATTGTAAAAGATGCTTGAGAAAATCTAGGAGCTTTGTAATATTCAGCCCATCAGTGATTGGTATGTCCAACAAAATATGTTCTACAGGGTGGGTTATCTTTCCATAAAGCTCTGTAGTTAGATTAAAAGAAGTCTTCATTCTCGGTTTTTCCGGAGATTGATTCGTCGGCAAGTGAGAAGGTAAATCGTATGTACGAGTCATATTCTCTAGTTCATTAGGGAGTAACGTAACGTTTGGTGGTTGGATATTTACTTGACTATCAGTTAACCGTTCTTTAAATGGATCTATATTGGATTCCTGCAGAAACTAAAACTTTACAGTACCGGTTTGCTGTTCTTGAGTAGGAGATTGGGTAGGGGAAATATTTAGTTTCGTCATTGCTTCTTCAATCTCTTCTAATCTAAATGATTCGGATCTTCGACGTAATTCGCGCATTATTTCGGGTAATTGTTGTAATGCTTCCTCCGCGAATTTTTGTATATCCGGTGGGGTAACTTTATCACCGGGCCAATTCAACAAATTGGTGATACGGCGGGTCAGATGTTCGATTCTTTGGGTTGTACGTAAAATTACTGCGGGGCATTTTCCATCACGCAGGGTTTGTGCGATCGAAGTTAGTTCTGTATACTTATGATAGCATGTTTCCTTTTCGCTTTCAAAATCTAAAACACTTAAACGATTTAATAATGAGGGTTTGTCCGGTTTATTTTCACGTAACATTTTGCGAAGTTCCGCGACAGTTACATCTGAGTATGGAAGACCACGCAATAATGCTTCATAGCTTAATACGTCTTTCAACAACAAGTCAGGGTTAAATTGAACCATTTTTGTTAATAACGTCGTTTAAATAAACAAAGTATTACGTACAACAAATCTTATATCAGCTTAAACACTTGTAAAGCTCGACTTCATTTAAACACATACATATATCTCTTATTACACATAGAATCTTATATTAATTAGTCAAAATAAACTTATCTCACAACAATTCAATTTTCTGTACTGTCATATATAATTAGTCAAAACAAAATGCTAATACCATTGTATAGTAAAGAGAAATTTCATATACGAAAAGTTCATTGCTTTAACAATAGCACAAACGGTCAGCTGTTTTGTGGAGTCGTATTGTTTGCATAGGGTGGTAACACAGGTAGGACAATTCAGAACAGGAAAAATTCGTGTCTAGGATTGTCTGTTAGGTCAGCGAGGGGAGGTTTTGAATGAGATGCGTGCATACAAAAGGGGAGAGTTTACATTCCTCAACACGTATTTAACATGAACCAGCTTGTTCATACCGACAGGTTTAGAATGGAATATTTACCAGCGATGACTTGTTTATTACAGCAATCTCACGATACTAATATTATTATATCTTAATTAAAATTCTACCCATTTATTTGTTCCCGATTTCAGAGTGAATAAATTTATGTTTGTCAAAGTTATTGTTAAAGAATTATAACAATATACAATATAATTATTAAAACAACAACACAATACACAATTATTATTATTTTTACAAAGCAGCGGCAGTGGTGCAATTTTGTGACGTCTCCCTTGTTAAGATATCACAAATGTCGGGAACCAGTTCAATTTGTTACCTGTTAATTGAACTAGCTGCCGTTGTTAGTAAACCTTAATCACTAACAAATTTTAACACTTTATTATTCAGGAATTAAGCAAGGATTGTATAAATTTATTCACTCGTTGGGTATTATCAGAAACATCTCTTTATTAACATATATATATATCTCATACTTTACTTTACTTTCAAAATTCATTTTCTAAAATTTTCTGCATAAAATATTTTGAAAATTTACTTTTTTTATTCCTTTTATATCAAAAGCATTCAGCTATATATTGTTTTTAGTACCTCGGATCCGGGACTCAACTTAGTTATGTTTTTATTACAACTTCAACCAAATTATTAGGAGAATAATTTTGGTTGTAAAATTTAAAATTAATTTAAATCTAAACATCGTAATGTCATTACTACTTCATTACAGTGATTACAAAAATATATATATTAAACTTTAAATTATCAAAAGTTCTTTACGGTTCTTTTGTTACTGGTCTTGTTGTTTTACAATGAATTTGTGTTACAAATATTATGTTTTTATATCACCTGAATATAACATGTGTATGCTGTGGGGTCCGTGATGGTCATCTTCAGTCCTCTTCTAGGGTGTGATCCACGGTTCCTCTTGAAGTTCCATGAGGTTGATTGTTTCTGGTAGTCTCTTCCTAGACGATTAGATTTTGGTTCTAGAAGTTCATCCGGTTGCTGTTTGTGTTATCTTCTTTCGGACTCGGTAGTTTCATTTTACTTTTAGTTACAGTTTTTATTTTATCAGCACTAAATCCTGGTAATTAGCATTTCTCACCATTTACAGTTTGCTAAGAGATGTGTCGGCTAGGTTTCCTTTTTTATTCTATACATGTTTCCTCACGCACTACATTATAATTTTGTTTCTATTATTATTATTATACTACATAGGTCAATTCGAACTCATTATAAACGTGATTAAATATTGTTTAACGGTATACATCTATGTGTATGTTCACAACACAGCAGCTACATCCTTACATCTCGGTGTCTATCGGGCGAGTGAATGCAATGTTTAGCGCCAAGGGTTCAGTAGCTGGCGCGGTTTTACGCACTGAGAAAATAGTTCGTTCTTTTAAGTTATATTAATTATTTACTAATTAAGTCGTAATACATTATTTTACCTTTTGGTTACGAATTATGAATTTCTTTAATTATTTTGTACATATTTTATTTAATTATTAAAGTAATTATTATTATTAGCTAAATAACACCGTTCTTAACGTGTTGGTACGGGACAATTTGCACGTTGTTGCATGAATCTAGGCATAATACTCTTACTTATATTGAAAGCAATTTGTGCGATTTAAACATTTTTTTTAAATCGTCACAAGGTGGATTCGGTAGTGGAGTGTTGTGCCTTTGTATGTTCAACGTACCTTTGTTTGAATCTACGTCCTGTCTGGCCCATGTAGAATTTGTTTCAATCGGAGCAATTTAGTTTGTAAACACCAGGTAGATCGAATTTGTTTTGTGCTTTGTGTGTGTGTTTTGACAGTGTGTGTTCTGTTTTGTTTGTAGTTTTGTATGCGATTCTGTATCCTGCTTTTTTGAATTTGTGGGCTATTTTCTCAGTATTACAGTATGTGTCAGTTACAAATGTTAAAGTAATTGACAAATTTAATTACTGTAAGCAATTTGAGGAAGGAATACATTGCAAATTGAAATACATTTTTCTTACCAGAATGAACAAGCTGCGGAACAAAGCTTTTTTCTTTACTCCATGGAATGGGCTACAGCTCGTTTGGACCTTACACAGTTTCTGACTATTGTTTTCAGGGCCCCGTGGTCCTCTTACCCGATGCTTTCTATTTCAACGCTTGTCTAGGAATACGCGTGTTTCCAATATTGCTTGTGTTCCTTTATTGTATTAATGACTGGTGGTATCTAGAGGTCTTTCCTTATATCCTCGTTTCTAACATGGTCCCTCAATCTATATACTATAACAACTTTTAAAAATTTTATCTCAGAGGTCTCTATTTAAGAAATATGTTTTTGCCCGAGAGGCCAAGTGTCACTACGATACATTAAAGTAGCACTTCCATGACTTTATTAACTGTTTTAATTGTATAGTGTTAATTCACCCCTTATTCTTTGGATTTGTATACTTCTAGACAAACAATCATCCATTTGTTCAAACTTTTGTTACTATACATATTAAATAAACTTGAAGAGTTGTCCGACATCTTAATTTATGACTACATTATTTTGTAATCTCCTCTTTCCTAAATCTATACACATAATTGTCCCTGCATTCAGGCTCGCAATGACGTGAACAATGTGAATGTCTTTACCAACACAGCCTGTTTCTCATTTATTATTACACAATCAATAATGGATTCAGAAAATCTATCACTCCTTGTATAATTATTCTTATCTCTCTTCCTGACAAAACTATTAATAATTTTCAGTTAATCCGAATTACCAAAAGTTTTAAGAGTTTGGCAGTTTTTATTTATATTCCCTATGAATGTCTATTAAACCTGTAACTAATGTATTGCCAAGCATAGAGTTTAAATCGCATGCAATTGTAAATGATTGACCTTAATAAACTCATTAACATCTATAACCAACATATAATACAAGTTTAATGTTTCTCTTTCCTTCCGTCGACCGGTGTGAGTATTGTGTGTGTGTTGGTTAATTTTATTGATACAGTTAGCAATAAAGCGTTACACATTGCTTAGGTATATTGGACACATCAATCAGTCTATATGGCCGAGGTACGAATAGATATTACATAAGTTATGAATGCAAGAATTATATTACCACAGAACTTCAGAAAGCTTTTGCTGCAGCTTTGAGAAGAATGCCATAGAGGAGCGACATATTTTAAACCGTACATAGTTTGACACATACAGAGTACACATGCAACAAATGAATAATGAGTTGGCCTAGAAGGATACTGACGCGCAGAAGAAAAGGCAGGCATCAAAAACTTGGAGAGAAGATATGGAGGAATATATGAGGATCAGGAATTTACAGGAGATGGTCTGGGAAAACAGAAATTACTGGCGGTTGAGATGCGGGATTTTATGAACGTCGTAGTCCTCCTTCTACCCACATAACACACACACACACACACACACACACACACACACACACACACACACACACACACACACACACACACAGTTTGAAATTTGTTTTTACCTAATTCGTAATATACATTTAACGCAGAAGACAATGAATAAAAGAGTCGCATTTAAATTTTGAGCCTTGACTCATAATATTCTTCTGATATAAGAAACAAGAAACTACTAATAAATATATTTTAGAAAGTAGATCAGTATAAACAATTTACCTTGAAATAGCCATTAACCAAAACTTGAATAATAAACAAGGAAGAACTTCAACGTGATGTCAGCATGACATTAGTAGTTCATGTAACAACTAATCGTCAATATTGTTATTAGATCTGTACACCATGGATTATCCGTGTACCGGTTTCACACTAAAGAATAATAAAGTGGTTTAAGTGAGAAAAATTTGATAGTTCATGACCTTTCAGGTGCGTCAAATTGTGCGTCAGATTTTTGCATGTTCATGTAGATATCACCTACGCAATAAATTTAATAAACTTCATGTAATTGTGATTACTATCGGTTACTGTTGTCGTAATCACAAATTAAAAATATTATTGCTTACACCTGTGACAAAATACTAGTCCAAATACGAAGACAGAAGATGTACTTAGGTTAGGAAACTGTGTAATCAAAATTATCAATGAACCAGTCACAAAAGAAATAACAGTAATACAAATATTTTAGTTCTGTAACCGTTTTACTTATTCATGGGACCTGAGTCACCCTATACTACGTACGTGCAGGTCAATGGCCAAATACGAACGTACAAATACCTTGTACAGTCTAAGGAAAATTAACACTTGTGATGTAAGTGAGTAAGGCGTTGTGTCCTTTAAAATTGCATGTATATAGAGTGATTCGCATCTATACGTGTACACTACTCCGGGAAAAGTAAAATGAATATACTCGCCTATTATTATCTACACTAAATAACACGCTCCGTACCAGACATATTTGTCACTAACTGTGTAATTTTCTTAAATAAATTATAACGAAAAAACTCCTAACTATAATTTTATTATACGTTTCAACGTAGAGAGAATTTATGTATTCTGTCTTTGCAAACTCAATTATAATCTTGCCAAATTTGATACGAAGTAACCAGCTATTATGTAATACAATAGAATTAAAGTAAATGAACTTAAACTGGGGGAAGCACGAAGAAATTACACTATTGATTACACGTTACTGAGGCTGCAATCTACTGTTAAATAACTTTTTTATTACGCTGTCCTATTGGTGACTTAATCATTTCATATATATACTTCGATGTAATGTGTATGGTAGGATTAAAGGATTTTAAGTTTTCTTAACCAATTACACATGACTGTGATTCTTTGAGTGTTGTAAAGAGGAAAGAAGAAAAATTGGCAAGTAATTCTCACTTGAAGGGTGTGGTGTCAGGTGGTGTTATTAATAGCGCATGTAGGAAATAGTGGTCAATACTATTACAACGGTAAAAAATATCGTCGTGTTGTACAATAGAAGCAGAATAACTGACACAAATAAAGTCCGTAATTACAAACTTTAATGAGAGAGAAAAGAGAACAGTTAGAAATCAACAAAGGCACTCTTATTCAATGAAAGTTAAATTTGCCCAAAAAACAACAATAAATGTAACCTTCTTACAGTTTTGCACTTTCACACACTAATCAATTTTCACTATACCGGCAACAATCACTTTGACCCGCACTTGTAAGCTAGGTGTAACTGAAATTGGCCTCTTCGAAATCGGGTACTTATGCTTCTCCCGTCTTGCAATGCAGTGACACAGCAAGCCTGGATGGAGGTAGAATTATCAGGAAACGATTGGAAGGTGTATCTCAAATTATCTAGAGCACTGCGTAATTCTACCACGCAGAATAATCTGCACGCTTGTGCACTTGTGTACGTACGTCAGCATTCCTGGAATCCAATGTGCGTATAGTTTCCGATAATGAAGTTGATTTATGATACAGGTATCTACACTAACAATAGGGATATTTAATGGGGAGACAATATCCCGCAACGTGATTCAATGGTAATTTTGAATAAGTATGTTGATTCTATCAGACAACTCTACTATTGTCAATGTTTTAGGGAGTCATAGTTGCGACAGGTTCTTTGATATTTTTTAAAGATTTACTCTATTTCTAGACGCTTATGTCTCCTAAGGTTTCTTCATTAAACTGAATTTTAAGTTTTCGCAAATTTCGGATGGTTTCACGTTTCATGGTTGAACGTTTTCTTTCGTAAGGACGTTAATAATAGTACGCTCTTCGGCGCTTGAATGCACGTCTACCTCACTCGTACTTTCAAGACGAACAATTGCATGCTGGTTGCTGAACGACCCAGAGAGAGATTAGTATTTGTTACTGCGCATCAGCCAGTGTTATCGGTTTTGGCATTTGTTTCTTCTATCTGAAGCTCAAACTACATTTTAATTTAAGTCTGAACACCCCTCATATTTTTGTTTGTTTCAGTCAGAAAATATCATTACAACGTTCGCACTGATCGTGATTTTTAAATGGTGGTGCGCTAGACCATTTTCAAATTCATGAGCCCAAGATAAATCTTCACTCACAGTTTATTTACGCTTGTAATAAATAAAAACACCCCTTTAACAAATTATATTTACATTGTTGTACAAGAGGCTACAATGCAGTTGTATAATAAACGTCATCCAATTTGACAAGTCTCCACACACAATTGACAAATTACACTAAAAACTGTTATCTGGTAAGATGCAATTAGTTGCAAAATCATTTTCTCGTTTTAAATTTCTCTAAGACAACTGGACAAATTTCGCAAAATACGTTATACTCAGGCGAAGTGTTGTTGCTGTATTGTAACCTGCAAGAGAGCTGAGAGGCGTAATAATGTTTGCTGCTTTAGCTATCAAATTTAGATAATTTCAAATACACGTAAGCTAACGCAGAAGAGAAACATCACTTGTTTTATAATTTAGTAAACAATTTTCTGCCGAAAGCTTATTCGGTTACTCACTCGAGTGCTTTAGACACGTACTACTTCGTTTCCATAGAATGTAATGACCGTATTCTATTCAATTACTAAAGACACATTCTGTAAGGATTACTGAGCACATCAATGCTAAACTAGTAAATTATAGGTACTTGGATCTCAGTCAAATCCTTGGAACTATCAACTGTTACGTACGTTACATTACGCGCTTGTATAATATCACAGTAACTATAAATGTGTCAACCATTACTAATAATTAAATATCTAGAACAGGGAATCTATTATATGTACTACTGGGGACTAGGTAAATGTTGAATTACAATTTCCTTGAACTTTGGATGTAAATTATGACAGATTTAAAAAACAAATTAAATAAAATTAAAACGCGGGTGATAAAACGATAAATACCAGGCTTGTGATATATTTACGAAAATAAAAAAACAGCCCTTCTAGAAATAAATGTTACTAGAAACAGAAACGTTTTTACTACTAGCTTCAAACTACTTGTCATTCTACTACCTTCTATCTACCGTGCCGATACGACCGTAAACAATATACTTATCATGCTGTTTGGATTAATGACTCTCAGGTTACACACATTACTCCTGGTATGTCTCCTCTTCACTAATTTACAAGTGCGATACATAAATCTAGACAAAATCTTAACGGAAAAACTGTTTATATTTTTTAATTTATTTAATCAGCTTGCATATATTTTACAATATTCGTAGCATTTAGCACAGTTGTTTACAATTTTTTAATACAAAAATCTATACTCTTTATATACTATCGATTTTATAGCAATACCGTAAGATGCAGAAGAATTTCATGAAACAAATCAAAGAGCGTATTGCTGATACCCGACCAATAACTATAAATTTTATTCATAAAGTGTTGCACCGAATCAGATTTCCAGGCTACCTTCTCTACTGGAAAAGCCAAAGAAAATCATCGGGGAAATACTGAGGTGTCGAATCCCTTAAGCACAATAAATCGTACACCACGCATGTTTCTTTAACACTACTTTAACACTAACATATGTCTTATATCAAAATTTTCCATATCTCAAAAATTATTTAAACTAGCTTGTTTTTTAAGAATATCCCATAAAATAATTACGTATCTTTGCACATCCATACTCCACTCTCGACTGAGTATCATTACGCATCATTTCACTGCAGCTTTTAAACCATTTAAAAACCATTTTTTCACTACACCATTTAAAGTTGTTGTAAACGTCAAGAAATACTTAAAACTAACATATTTTACAACGTTCCTTATCAACTAATTTAAAATGTTCAAACCTGCAATCTCTACTTATTGCTATAGCTTCTACACACGCTATCATATGGCAATATCGTCTGCTACATTCCATATACAATTGCAATGTCAAATGCAATCTCTCTCCCCCCTCTATCGCTCTCTCTCACTCTCTCTCTCTCCCTCTCTCTCTCTCTCTCTCTCACACACACACACACACACACACACACACACACACACACACACACACACACACACACACACACACACACACACACACACACACACACACACACAGAGTATTTTGAATACTCTTAAACAATTCGAGTGTCCTAGGAACTTGTATTGTCTCTCACAGAGTTACTTTGGTGGACGAAAGGCAGTTCTGTCTACTCACAATACATCAATGGAGAGGGATGTCAGTAAAGGTTGTCCTCAGGGATCTTGTTGTGGGCCAGGATTTTGTAACATACAGTATAACTCGTTGCTCAATTTAGACTTCACTAAACGTACAAAACTTATAGCTTTTGCAGATGATTTAATTGTGTTAAAAAGTGGTAAGTCTCTCTTAGAAGCTGAAAATTATGCCAATTTAGAGATGGTAAAGATTTCAAAGTGGGCTACAAATAACAAAGTTTCTTTTAATGAACAAAAATCAAAAATACTCTTGATATCTCGTAAAAGACTTCAGAATTCAGAATTAAGAATTTACCTTAATTCTAAAAAACTTCAACAAGTTAATAAGTTCAAATATTTTGGTTTCATTATTGACACAAAATTCAATTTTAATGAGCATATCCAGTATGTGGTCGAAAGGTGTACAAAACTGATTCATATGCTATCAAGATCTGCAAAATTAAACTGGGGGTTGGGAAATGAGGCACTTAAAACAATATATAAGGGGGCAATTCTCCCCCTTTTATCATATGGAGCACCTGTATGGATAGACGCATTAGAAAGGAAAAGTAACCAGATGAAGTTCAAAAGAGTGCAACGTCTCATCAATATTAAAATTGCGAAAGCTTATCGTACAGTGTCCCATGAAGCTTTGTGCATTTTGACGGGACTGACTCCAATAATAATAAAGTTGAGAGAGATTGTTAGTGCTTACAGAGTTGCTAGAGGTTGTGATGGTGCTAATATTTTGATGGTCACAGTAATTCCGTTCAGGGATTGGCCTCATCCGGCAGATACAGTTCTTATAAACTCGAGGCCATGAAAGTAAAGTATACACAGTACAAGCATATACAGATGGAAGTAAGCACAACAATGGGGTTGGGTCGGGTATAGCCTTGTTTGTTAATGGTGAGCTCAAATATGAGATGCAGTATAAGTTGGGTGTTGGGTGCTCTAATAATCAGGCTGAGCAATTGGCAGTCTTGAAGGCCCTGGAAAAGATAGCTGAATTAAATTGTATTATAACTAATTTGAGAACGGCAGCTGTTTACACCGACAGCAGAGTGACGCTGGACTCACTTAGGAGCTCGAGGAATCATAGCTACTTGATAGAAGAAATAAGGAATCAGTTAAGAAGTTTAAAGGCGGTCAACTGGTCAATTGATTTTGGTTGGGTTAAGGCACATGTGGGTATTTATGGTAATGAACTGGGTGACAATCTGGCTAAAGAAGCTGCGTCCAGTAGCAGTATGGTGTGCTATGAACGAATACCAAAAAGTGCAATGATTAACAAATTCCGTGAGGTGAGCCTAATGGAGTGGCAAAGTGAGTGGGAACAAACATTAAATGGAATGGTGACTAAGTTGTTTTTCCCTAGTGTGAAGCACAGACTGTCCTCAAGGTTTGCATTGTCTCCTAATTTTACCACAATGGTGACTGGTCATGGCAAGCTTAGAGCCTACTACTATCGTTTCAAAATAAAAGATGATCCGACATGTGTCTGCAACGACGGTGACCAAACAGTGGAACATTTGTTATATGAGTGCAATATGTTGAATGAAGAAAGACGGGTTTTCAAAAATAGTGTACTACGGAGTGGTGGACGATGGCCTCCGAATAGAAGTGAATTGACATCAAAATATGTTAGACAGTTTATTAAATATGTTAATAACATTGATTTTGATTCTTTGTAGTGTTTATTGTTATTGTGCTTGTCTATCTATTTTGAATCATTGTATGCATTTGTTATTATGAATTAACTTACATATTGGTCGAACAGCTTTATCATGCACATGATACATACATGCATACAGTTTTAACATGTTAATAATGTAGTACTAATTCATTGTATCATTGTCAATGATTGATTTTTATTTTTCTTGTTTACTTTGAATCTTTGTAATTGTTGTATGTACCACTGAGTTGTTTTTTTATGTATTGAGAATCGGCTTGTAATAAGTTTATATATAGCATGTAGTATTACTTTATTTGTAATGGAGCATGCTGATAAAATAAAGGTATTTAAAAAAAAAAACACACACACACACACACACATATTCATTAATGGTAAGTTTTGATGTTTCTTGTAATATGTTTATATTGAAATATGCATAAAACTTCGACATATGACAATAGTAAGACATTTCTTCTGAAACTGTATTTTGATTGTCTCATTTGCATAACACCTCGCGTAACATAACCTATCTACCGTGCCGATATGACCGTAAACAATATACTTATCATGCTGTTTGGATTAATGACTCTCAGGTTACACACATTACTCCTGGTATGTCTCCTCTTCACTAATTTACAAGTGCGACACATAAATCTAGACAAAATCTTAACGGAAAAACTGTTTATATTTTTTTAATTTATTTAATCAGCTATTTAATGCAAAGAAGTACTCTGAATTTCTATACATTTTGGTATGTATTACATAGTTATCACAAAAAAGCAAATTTGTAGAAGAAATTTGTTATTATTGTGATAGTACTATGTGTGCGCGCGCGCGCATATGTATGAGTGATGTAATGCCGCTGTTATTTATTCGTAAATATACATGTAGGCCTAAAAATTAAATGTATCCAAAACCGTGTCTACGACAGTAAAACAAAGAGACCTTATGATGTAAATTTGAAATTTCATCGTTAAATTTTATACAGGTTACCTACCGAGTGAGTTTGTTTGAGGGTAAATAGGGGTAAGCAATGAAGTCGACCGTGAAGTCATTTCATGGGCGAGTGGTAGTCCAAAATATTTCTTTCCGCTCTCCTGAGCATGAGTGACTCACATTGCGAATCACCAGGCAAAATTTTGCCCACAATATATATAAAGCATTCGTTTTAATGTGAAGTTTCTAGAGATTCAGCTGCGTTTGAATATACTCCGCCTGTGTGAAGGCTTATTTTGTGTACAAAAATATATGTACGTTTAATATAATTACACGACTATACACATTTTGGTAGACTGAAAACTATGATTCATTATATAGATGAATTGTTGATAATTAAGAGAGTTTAAAGTATGCTAATATGGGACGGCTTTCGTAAAATATATTTTAGTCAAATATGTACAGTCTGTCGTTTTATGGTAAGTAACTAACCTTAGGATCTACAAATGCAGAATTATAAAATCTCATTATGGTAAAAGTCAAGTATGATAAAAAACTTAATTAAAAAGTCACAGGAGTGAAATATATCGTTAGAAAAATACGTAACGAAGCAAATGGGAAACACCTTTAAAAGGCGATATAAAAAAGCGATGGTGAATGAAACATATATATAAACAATAGACACTCTAACATAATTCAATTCATCTTAGTAAATTTTCTGGCGTTATATAACTAAGACAAATAGAAAAGTGATAATTTTTATCGTAAAATAGATGCAAAGAATCAATTATATAAATGCTCGAGATATATATTTCGGAATGAAACAATCTAGATTTTATTTTAATAACGCTGTACTATTTGACAAAATGTTTGAAAATGTTTTTCAATTCGACAAAATCTCTTTATAAGATGTTTACTAGATTGTTCTTTTTTAACATATATCTTAGAAAAGTAGGAAAGGCCAGAAACGACGCAAGCAACTTGCAGAATTTAGATAATGCAGGTGATAACCCAATTTAATGAAATTACGTTTTACATTTATCAGTGCAGTGATACCTTTATACTCGAGAAATTTAATCTGCTTATTTTCTTACAGGAGAAATTTCTACAACCTACTTTATGTAACAGACAAAATTAATATTGAATTATAACGTGTTATAATTTATTGTAGTGGGTACTTAATGAAAGTTTCAGCACAACATACAGAAGAAATCGTCACAACTGAGGGGCAATAATGATACTTACTCTCTCTTCTGCATAAGGCTGAACAAATTACCTCCTTGACCCCAAATCACACACTCTCGATTTCTTTTAGATTGAGTAAAACAAGATAAACAAAATCCTTTATTTATACCTTTTAAAACGTCAGTTAGTATAATTCAAAAGTGACGCATACTGCGTGAGGCATATAATAACACTTTCGCAAGTGCACACCTCACATTAAGCGGCACGTTACAGAATTGGCGAACCCAACATTTGGGGCTTGAATGAGAAGGACGTTTCGCTAACACCCGCCTCTCGCAGAAACCGCACGTTACAGAATTGGCGTACAACTGTGGGGCGGAATTAACAAAGCTTGTAATTGCAATATACTCGTAAGTGGTGAATGCCTCTATTAAAGCGGAACGTTACAGAATTGGCGAACCCAACATTTGGGGCTTGAATGAGAAGGACGTTTCGCTAACACCTGCCTCTCGCAGAAACCGCACGTTACAATATACACAAATACTTCTGTACTTTTTAATTTATCTTTCAATAATTATTATTTTTAATATAGTTGGCCTAAATTTCTTATTACACAAATTATTACTTAATAACTCATTACATTATAACTTTGCTCTGACGTCGGTGGAGATTCTGTCAATTTACGTATCGCCGATGGGAAAGGCTGACGTTTTTATTTAATTTAGCAAATTTTAAGGTTACATTCAAGTAACCGGAAGCGATACATTGAGCAATACATTGTTCTTTCCTAGGTAAAAGATCATATCATCATATTTTTTCAAGCATCACGATTACAAGCTGTATCAAGATTATGTGATCCTTTATCACTTGTTCTGAATAAAAGAAGAAATGCATCTTCTACGACACCAAAAGTAATAAATTATAATTTATATACAACAAAATATAAAACTTTTATCGTGTTTAGTTCGTCTTTGTTGTCTTTTTCATCTAGGGGGATGTTGTATAAACAAAATACATAAAAACATAACCTTTACTGCCGAATACGAACACAACAATACCATAAACTTCTTAGACCTCTCCATCACAAAACTTGAACACAGGCACAAATTCAGTATATACAGAAAACCGACTACAACTGACACACTAATACACAACTCCTCCAATCACCCAATACAACACAAACTAGCTGCGTTCAGAACCATGATACATAGACTTATCAACATCCCCCTAGATGAAAAAGACTACAAAGACGAACTAAACACGACAAAATATCTAGCACAATCTAATGGATACGACAGAACAATATACAATAAACTCCTACACAAAACAAACAACAGACAAAGACAGAAAACAACAAATTCATAACACTAACATACATCAACAAACAAACTGAAAAAATAGCCCACAAATTCAAAAAAGCAGGATACAGAATCGCGTACAAAACTACTAACAAAACAGAACACACACTATCAAAACACACACACACAAAGCACAAAAAAAATTCGATCTACCCGGTGTTTACAAACTAAATTGCTCAAATTGCAACAAATTCTACATAGGCCAGACAGGACGCAGCTTCAAACAGAGATACATTGAGCACACAAAGGCACTCCACTCCAGTACAGAATCCACCTTTTCAAACCACCTCATTGAAGCAAACCACACATACAAAAACATCGACAATAACATGAACATTCTACACGTGCACACAAAATGCCGAAAACTAGACACTCTAGACCAATTGGAAATATACAAACACACGAAAACAAATAAAAACGACATTCTAAACGAACAGACACAATTCAAATCGCACGCATTATTCGAACATATCTCACCCCACACACTTTCGAAATTCGATTCCGTCGCCCACAACAGGACGGACAGCGCTACCAGCAGCAACCTCTGAAGAAGCTTTATAAAAGTAAAAACCGGTTCAGGTTGTAAGGTAAAACTTTATGTTTTTACTCATAAAAAACTTTGTGTTCCGAGTCGTTAATGTAATAGTTGTATTTGGTTAAGTAACGGACACGTCATGGAGAACGAAATCCAAGAATTTTATTAATAATTGTCACACTAAGATCTTTTAAACTAATGTTTTAAACTAATAATATGTTTAAAATATCTTAGTGTCACTGTAATATTCTTGTAATTATAGTAAATACATTGAGATGTTTATTTTGGGCTACCAGAGAGACGGACTTCTTCAAGCACTGCTTTATTTATATACGTTCCAGCTGCCCAACAAATGTGTAGTCGTCTTCGGATTTATTGACGGCGTAGCCGAAACGTCGAGAAGTCTGTCTCTCTAGTAGGCCGAATGTCGATCATCACTGACGTCTTTTAAAGAAATTACAGATGTTTATTTCTTAACAAACAAACTCAATATTTGGTAAAACATTCTCAATAAACAAACATACAAGAAAAACCTTGTTGAGGTGGCCTTTTGGTCAGCTCACGCGAGAAAGGCTAAGAACAAAATTCTTGTGTTATATAGAAGAGGACCTGCGAACTAGTAGAGTGAGAAGGTGGAGGCGAAGAGCATTATCTGGAGACGATTGGAAGGATGTGCTATAGGAAGGTATACCAAGGCCATGATTGATGATGATGATGATTGTTGTTGTTGTTGTTGTTGTTGTTGTTATTATTATTATTATAAATATGACAACGATGGTGTAATATTTCAGTAGGCCTATCCTTTACAAAATATTTAAAATTCTGAGCTTGTCCAATTAAAATAAGGAATTTTTAATTGGTCCTGAAATAAAGTAAGCCGTTTAATGATGTAATTTCGAAGACAACTGTATGCATGTTTTGATATAAAACGGCTGTCCCTAAAAGATGCGCATGTGATAATAAATTTAAAGTCGTAAGTTTATATTAAATATTTTTCTGAAAAATGCTTATCTCATTTTAATGTAAGTAAAAACTAATGTAATGTAATGAAGTGTAATGTAAGTATAAAACTGTGCTGTATAAACTTACTATAATACCTTGAATTTTTAGTAACCGTCAATCAATGAATTTTTCCGGTAAAGGGTTTGTGATGATCGGTAAAAAAATAATACAAATTTTAAATTATTTGTGTCGACGATGTTATTATTTGATGATGTTTATTGTCATCTTCAGGATAATAGTTTCTGACGCCGAAAACACAACTGTGACACAACTATGTTTTGACCGATCCTAACAAACCCTTCACAGGAAAAAAATTACTATACTACGTTTTCTTATATTCAATGAAAATGTTTTAATGACGAATTTATAAGATCTATAAGTAGTCGTTGTGTAACTTTCTAAGTGTGTTCAATTTTAAACCCAACCGATGTCAAACAGCCTATAAAATCAACGCTCCCTAAGCGACCAAGCGGTAGTGATGCTTTTAGAAGCTCCTTTGTTCTACTCTAATAGCGTATAAATTGTTGTAACGGGTCGAAATATTTCGCAAATTGTCAGTCAAGTGAAAGAAAGCTCACCAGGTTGACGGAGAGTACTGACTAAAGTTTACATAACTGAAATAGAAGATCATATTTTTATTTTATCCCATTTTAAAATAATAAGCTCTTCTTAGTCCATTACATAAACCTCATCTACTTATAATTCATTCATTTTCTAAATAGAAATATGAAGATCTTTAGAAATTAAGAAAAGAGACAAGGAATACAAATTTTATTTTCTTTAAGTTATAATGACAATAAATGTTTATATCATTTTAGATCGCCATAAAATATATAAATTTAACAGAATGTAAACTAAAATAAAAAATGTATAATTAATTAATTAAATAATATTATAATTAAATCCAATATGTTTAACTATTGTATTATGTTTACAACAATTTTTTTATGTATACAAATAGTTTTTCAGCAATGACAATGATGATGATGATGATGATGATGATGATGATAATGATGATTATTATCATTATTCTTCCTTTTTTATCATAACTAGATTTCTCTGGTACATGGCAGGATATACTCTTCTGATCGCAGAAGACATCCAGGTACACGGCAATAACTGAATATTACTAGTACACTCGAACTCGAGAGGATTGCGCAATATCGGATAAAATGGCTGGAACATCCCAACCCAATAGACAGCTGCTGCATCCCTAAACAACTATTGAATTATAAGCCGAAAAGACGGAGAGGTGTGGGACACACGAAGGTGCACTGGTGACCAGCTGTAGTCTGTCTGCTTGGGACCAAAACAAATCATTTTACTTCCATGTTCCTTAAGGAAATGGAATTATGGTGATGGCAAAAAAAATCGTGTTCGAGGTTATTGCAGATTCTGATTGTACTACGCTCAAAACATGAAAAAAGTCATTTTTCGAAAAGTGTCTGTGTGTGTGTCTGTCTGTCAATGTCTGTAGATTTTTTTTCTATGGCAAACGATAACAGCCGCAAATTCAAACAGAATCAAATAATTTTTTGCATGCAGCCCTGATTTGTAGAGTACTCAAGATCTATTGTTTTTGGTGAAGATCGGTTAAGGGAAAGGGGTAGTTTACCAGCAACGGTTTTTTTTAATCAAGGGTAATTTTTTTCTATGTCAAACGATAACAGCCGCAAATTTAAACAGAATCTACTACTCTTTTGCATACAGCCCTGAATTGTAGAGTTCTCAAGACATATTGTTTTTGGTGAAGATCGGTTAAGGGAAAGGGGTAGTTTACCAGCTACGTTTTGTTTTAACAAGGGTATTTTCTATGGTAAACGATAACAGCCGCAAATTCAAACAGAATCAAATAATTTTTTGCATTCAGCCCTGAATTGTAGAGTACTCAAGACATATTGTTTTCGGAGAAGATCGGTTAAGGGAATGGGGTAGTTTACCAGCAGCATTTTTTTATCAAGGGTAATTTTTTTTGGCAAATGAGCAAACGATAACAGCCGTAAATTCAAACAGAATCAAATAATGTTTTGCATACGTCCCTGAATTGTAGAGTTCTCAAGACCTTTCGGTTTTGGTGAAGATCGGTTAAGGGAATAGGGTAGTTTACCAGCAACATTTTATGTTTTAACAAGGGTAATTTTTTCTATGACGAACGGTAACTGCCGCATATTCAAACAGAATCAAACAATGTTTTGCATACATCCCTGAATTGTAGTGATCTCAAGGTCTTTTGATTTTGGTGAAGATCGGTTAAGGGGAAGGGGTAGTTTACCTGCAACCTTTTACGTTTTAACAACAGTAAAATACTTGAAAATTCATTTAAACTTTTTCAAACAATGGTAATTGTTAAAAATAAAATAATTTTGTTGCCAGGCAATAAAATTATAATTTTTTCATTTTAATGTAAATCATGTATGAGAGAAATTTTATCGTTCGTGGCAGGCAAGCATATCTCAATTATGTAATGTTTACGTTTCCATTTTATTATTATGATTACTGCAATAAAAAGGCAGGGAACACACACACACACACACACACACACACACACACACACACACACACACACACACAAAATTCGCTTTATTTCTGGCCTCACTCATGTTTATTTTCTTACACTTGCACGCTTTTTAAATGGAAAGTGCCGAAACCCACATCAACATAACGCGTGCAATCCGAAAAATTGTCCAGCGTGGATAGCGATTTGCTTCCTGTGGATCGCTGGGTAGTGTAACTGCACGTGTTTACAGAGGAACGATTCATAGATAGAATTTTCGTCTTTAGGAAATGAACCCTCTGCAAGATGCTGAGGGTCCATGAGTGACTTCGGAGCGCTCCTTCTTTTCCGCGTTTGTTCTGTGAAACGTACACTGTAGATTCGCAGCTTTACTCTAAGCAATGCTCAATAGGAAATGTTGAAAATTTTTTGTCCACGGTGTACCCTCATACACACTAAACCTGCTCTGATGTTTTAATTACGGACATCATAATATTAAAACTTTGGAAACTTGAGCACTACTTAATGGAGATCAAACATTAACTTATACAAGCCATTAATTTTATGCATATTTTTTATATATATGTGTACAACGTTATCGGCAACAAAGAAGTAGTTTTTGTTAAAATTCCTTCCCGGGATGTTTGGCCGTAGTCCAATGTTTTCTACAAAACCAGACGTTTCGGCAATGCCATCGACTTCCATCATCAGTGAAAATCGAGTGCAATAACGTGAGGTGGTATACGTTAGTGACCACAGTACTGTGGTTAAGGCTGAAGCAGTAAGTAGAAAGAAGTAGTTTCTATAGTAATATTTCATTTCGAAAATGATTTTAAATATAAATCTTAGAACATGGAAGGTATGTATGCTTCTCCATACCGATATTTTAGTTTAATCCTTGTTGAATATGATGACGATGGTTGTTATCATTATCATGATTATTATTATATATTTTACATTATTATTATTATTGTTGTTGTTGTTATCATTACAAAATAATTACACAATATTAATTAATAACAGTATAATTTGCACGAACAATATTTTCAAATAATATTTTACGCGAAAGTTATTTTTATATCTGCATAAAATCGAACAAGATCTAAATACTTTACATAAGCTTCTCAAAAGTAACTAAAAATATGCATGTAGATTAGCATACATTCTTAGTATTCAACATTAAATTAAATTAAATTAGTATTTTTAGAATTAAACATAAATTCTTAGATAAGTTAAATTTAAACTTACGAGCAAGTGGAATAGGCAAATTAGTTTTTTTGCAGTAAATTTAAAATTCAAATAGTTACTAAGAGTAAAAAAATATCTTATCTCAAATATTAGACCTGAATAACTACACCGAGACATTGTATTACTGTTATGTCAGTAGTTTGTACTATATTCAGTTTTCGTTACAAAATATAACCTTGGAATCGATGTTAAGTATTTCTTTTAGATAATATACTGTTTGTTATCTCTTACCTTGTATTTTCTTACTTTTCCTTTCACTCATGAGAATTAATCAAATTTAAAATTACAAATGATATTTCTTTAACTATTATATTTTTACATAATACTATAATACTTTTTTTATTATTATTCAGTTGACAGATTCATCTTCTATTCCTAATGGTTTCCGGTTTTTACATTGTATTTCTTTTGACTATGCTATGTTCCTTCCGTAATGATCAATTAATTTTTCAATGTCAGTGCACTTATACTTTTTATACAAAAAAATAGTTTGATTACTTAAAATTCAATATCACGTAAATCTTTAAATACAGCGTTGTCAAAGATTAAAGTCCTACAGTAATAAAACATTAAAATTTTTAAATTTATCCAAAGCCATTACTAAGCTCGTATCTCGCAGTCTGCACGTCACACTTCTGTTCTACCAATCATTACGTTACAAGCTTCCTCTGTCTATCTCGCCGTGTATGTCCCCTTTCAGCAGTCTTCTGGGTCTACGTGCAAGATAAATAAATTGGAAAATATAGTTTTAAAACTTTAAAGACGTAATTACGTGAAAAGTCGGTAATTCAAGTTAACTACCTGTCGCTCGGTGTTAACTAAATGAATTTAGTTACATTGCCACTTGGTACGTGAAACCCATAACTCGCTGTTAACTAAAGTAATTTCCAGCCTAGCGTGGGGTCTACTACCAAACGGGGAACACTACTAATAATATTAAAACTGATTTCATCGTTATCAGCCCACCCATAAAATTAAGGTTGATTTGTTTCAATCTTATATAGACAAAGTATAGAACAGTGCTTTTTTGGACGTCTCAGACTTCTCGTACTTCCGGCGTATAATTCAGTAGTTCCTCAGGAATACGCCAACTATTCATACCGTTGGGATGGTCCAACCAATTTTGCACGAACGTGATTTTGTGTAAACGTGATTTACTCCTGTAACACTCTTTCACAGCTTTATTTAATACGTTCTTAACGAATATATATCAACCAACTGAGCAGAACTTAGATACTAAATTTTTTAAATATATTATAAATATTTTTAAATAAACAAATTTTAAAATATATTTTATTTATTTAGCTAATTTATAATTAAATACTGATGTAACACACTTCTTCAGCTTTATTTAGTACGTAATTAACGAATGTACATCAACCAACTAAGGAGATATGAAAGTTTTTAAAAATATTCAATAATTTCAAAACAAATTCTAAAATATATTTTATTTAATTAGCTTATTTATCACTAATTACTAATGTTTATTCGTTTTTTAATAACAAGTTATTAGTCGGTATGTTATGTAACTCTCTTATGTTATGTTGTGTCAGTCAGTAAACTGATATTTAAAACTTGTTACTAGTCCTTCAGCTGATAAGATACATTCATAAAGTCACAATCTAATAATTTTTTTATTAAACTATAAATTGATAAATATAAAATATTAAAATATATTATATTAAAATATAAATTGATAATACTGAAGACGCACGTAGCTAGTAAATTAAAAAGCGCGCACTTGAATCCTTGAAGTCAATTTAATTAGATTTGTTAATAGCAATAAAGTATGTAGGCGTTTATTTCACGAGTTTACATTAAAAGTTTGTAAGTAAACCAAAAGTTAATAGATTCAAAACTTAACAAAACAAATCTAATATACATTCGGGACAACATGGAAACAAAAATTATTCTGCTAATATAAACATCTGAATTTCAAAAGCTTGGTTGTAGCCTGCAAGTGTTGAAAGTAAACGACCAAATATGAAACCTAGACGGTTTTTATATCTACAAGCAAGAAGTCTAGAGGAAATTAATGACCAAGAAAAAGAGGCGTATGTCTACTTCTTAAAAAATTCATGTACCGAGTATGACTTTCCCATTATAACAAGGCCAAGAATGAAGAACTCAAAACTCTCAAGTATTACGTAAGCCAAATGACAGGTTGCGATATGGGAACAATTATAGTAACTGTAGTTTTCATAAATAAAATATAACTTAATAGCTTGAAAACCGTCTTACTTATTCCAATAAACGTTTCTTAATCTTTCCTTGCTGAGTGCGTAAAAATTATCAGTAGTTTTATTCACTACGTGAAAAAGCTCTATAAACATTTAATATCTAAAAATAATATGAGCAACATAAGTAGGCATGTACTCATTATGTTTCACAGCACTCTAAAGCGTATAGGCACTACATAGCAATCAAATAAAGCAGATAGATTTTTTTTTTATAATCCTCAAGTTGTTTGTCAAATATTTATATAAAATCTTTGGAAAATATAAAATATTAGTTTATGTAATTTTAATGCGTCGTCTAACAGGTACACGTTGCAAAACTTTGTCAAACGAAAAAACAAATATAAGTTCATAACCAGTTGAAGCACCATTACACAATCACAGTAATAATTATTGCATGTTACTAAATGTTTCCATTCAATTAGCCCATAATGTAAATTGTTTTCCTACAAGCTTACCCCGCATACTAGTACTGGAGAAGAATATTAATCGCTCCATCAATTGAGACTTGTTTAAGTTACAATACTTGAATTACCGGCAGGTGTAAAAAATCTTACTTATATGTATTCCAGAACAATATCAGAGTGCCAGTAAGAGATAACTTAACCTATTACACGCCTGCAGACTTACCACTGTAAAACGTTAGGCGCAACTGTAATAAACTAATGTATAAGTGTATTAAATACCTACCAGAGTCACAAATATTCCACAGATTGTTAGTAGAAAATACAACTAATTTATTTTTAAGACACACCCATATATTTGTGTTAAAAAACTAGTTCTTTTTCATATGTTACATAATGAATGAAATTTCACTAATTATAAAAACACGAGTGGCTTATAACTTTTGTGTATGATTCAGCAACTTAACGTCAGGAGAAACCTTTAGGAACTTGGATTTTTACGCGTGTCTAAATCGCACACTAGACCATTCATTATCAGGTAGTCTGTAACATGAGATATAATATAGCTCAGACTTTTTTAATTTGCAGTAAGTTTTATGAATGAGTTAGCATTGATTTACATCTACAACTGCTACAAATTTTAAATAAATTTATTTTATATATTATTTAGAAGACGTTTAAGCAACAGTACACTTTTAAATCAATATATTACTGACCAATACAGGTAATTCAGGAATTCATTTTATAAAATTGAATACGTAAGTGTTTATCCTTCAGTAACTCATACGTTCATTAAATTGGCCTACGTATTTGTGTATACTATTACAGTCTATAGAATGTTGTAACCTACTCAGTTTTGTAAATTATGATAAAATAATATTGATACAATAAAAAGTTTTCCTAAATATAATGTTTCTGTTTAAGCACTTAAACTAAAAAATGTATATTTAAATGCTCAAGATTCTTTTTAAAATTTAGTAGAATTTTAATATATTATGAATCTACATGTAACAGATTCCTACAATCATCAGGTCATTATCATAATATATTTCGCTCTGAAAGAACTTGATTAGTTATGGATTCAACTTATGGATTGTATGCTGAATAAAAAAAAACTTCACGACAAATTTTCTTAATTCATATATTTGTTTTAATAAACTATGTAAATCAGAAATATTACAGAAGTTCTTAAAACATATTTTGACAGCAACATTTAATTTATTAAACTTAAGTCCTTTGTTGTATAACAAGGGGTGTGTTTGAGCATGTAGAAAGTGTTTTGTTGGATATTTCTTAAACTTTTGTGATAGTCAATTTAATTTACGCTAAACGTATACTATCCATTCCTTGTCAGTAAATAGTAAATTTTTATATAAATGTAACCAGTAAAGAGTCGACCTATTTCAGATTTACAGAGCGCTCAGTCCGGATGGTTATTTTTAAGATATAAATAAAGTGGGAAAGGAAGACTAAAGCATCAGGAAGACTTCGATAATTAACCTGTCACGAAAGCCTATAAAATCATAGGAACGAATTGGGAAAATCAAGATCTACTCTTATCATTTATTATTATGGGCACTCCTGTTTTACAATTTGTAACTAAATTCGAAGTTACAGTACTGAACTGTTGACACTGTGTGGTGAATAGAACTGCTGGTTCGGATTTCACAGACACAACTGTCCGACGGGGATACACTTTAGCTCAAAATATGTGTGTTGAATATACTTAGTGTTGGGAATACATTTTGGTAAAGAACAGATTTGAATTCAGCACACGTATCCTTTTCAAGGACTGAGTATCTATTGAATTCCGTCTTACATTACTTACACGGATAAGGGCAGAAATATATTGGCACATTTAGTTTGACGCATTCCTTTTAGTTTTGGCAAATTTACCAGATACATTTTACAAGAATAATTACAATTCAAAAATAAACTTTTAAGATATAAGTTGTAACGTCACAGAACGTTCCATAAAAGGAAATCATTTATATAGTAAGTTAGCATAAGAGGAAAGTGAGGTGAACAGTATCGAACCCAAGTAGTCCCAATTGTGTAATTTTGTATAATAATTATTTCTATCAACTTGAAAAAACGACCAAACTATGACTAAGACAAAACCCAATATATATTATTAAAGTGAATAAAAGTGAAAAAACCATAAGACACTATAAGAGAGAGAAATAATGTCAGAATCAACCAAAATGAAGTCAATAATTATTAAGTTTTATAACTATGAATAGAGTATTAAAAACTATTTTTTGTGAATGAATGGACATGATCCATTATTATATTATGTGATGTAAATAAAATAAATGTATTAAATGACTTAAATACATTATTAGAAAGAGTTTAAGTTAGAATAAAAATGATATATTTGTTATGACAAAAAATATTAATGTGTTGGATTTGAGACCATACACCAAGATTTCATGAAAAAATTAATTATTATCAGATTTAAATAAAAACTATATGTAATTGTCAAGCAGACAATAGTGAACAATTTATCGTAAATAAAGGAAGCTGTCAAATGAATAAAAAGCAGTCAAAATAGCCAAAAACAGTGTTAACTAAAAACATGTAATAGGCATCTAATATTGTATAATTTATGAATTTAATGTTGCCAAAATGCAACCAAATTGCATTAAAAAGCTGTAATATGATATAAAGCAACTATACTAATATACCTGATTAACTTTAACATTGTAATAGTGAAGTTAGCAAAATATTTACTTACACCATGTATGGCTGGAACCAATCATCCAGTACAGAAATAATCATATCTGGCTAAATACTTATATAATGCTAACAAAAATAAGATAGAAAGGTACAATACATCAGTATACCTTAATAAGAAACAAACTCAGTTGAAAGTAAAGTCAATTCTAAAAGAATTTAACTAATAAGAGTGAGATTTGTCACGCCATAAAAAAGGACATCTCTAGACCAATCAATGATGCTATGTCATCTTGTGATAATTATAAAATATGTACAGAGTAACCAGGTATCACAAAAGATAGACAAAATAATAAACTCTGTGTGTACAGTAGTGAAATAATACATATATTAAAGAAAAAGACTAATCATTGTATTAGAAAACTGACAAGAATCTAGGCCATGAGCAGAGGCCATATAAAATTGTATTTATTTGTGTTTTATCTATGTTAAAATTTGTTTATTTTGTTGTAGGAAGGTAGTAGTATTAGATGTTCAGCTTGTGGAAGGAACTTAGTAACTCCACAACAATTTTTGTTATAAAAATTGAGTTTTCAATGACAACAACTCAAGGTGAGGGTTGTATATTGTATTGTTTATTAGACTTAAGTTAATTAGAAACCAATCATATTTAGTATCGCTAGATTCAGTTAAAAACAGGGAATATAAATGTATTAATGGCATACAAATTGTGAGTACTAATGTAAAACTGTTTGATAAATACCAGAGTAAATTTTGAAATATCCTTTGTATGAAGAATAAGAAATTCGTTCTAAAAGCTTCTACGGAAGTGAAAATTGTTCTATGACAATCCATTTCGTTTATTCTTGAACAATCTAGAAAGAATTTTTACACAAATATACCGGAAGTCGATGAAAACAGTCATCCTGAATTAGTATAAAAGAGAGACCAAATTCGACCCAAACAACACTTGAAACTTGAACTCCAGAACTGATGCATCACCCACAACACTGATCAACGCAGCTAAGGCGAAACCGAAGAGGCGAGAAATCGACAAGACACGGAGAAAGGCTTTTTCCCGTACATAGACATACCGACTGACTTAACCTCAACGAGAGTCTACGCCAAAAGTATCGCTGAAATAGAGCAGCGATACGGCAAATTTTAATAGAAATCACGCAGCCAGAACGTCAAGCGGCCCAGGAGGGACCAAAATTTTAAATAGAGAACGGATTCTGCTGTGTTCGCATAGACTGACTAACGTGACAATAATTCCCCCTAACGTAAACAAACATATACCCAACAAGCCTTTCTTCTCGACACTGAATGGGAATCAGCGCTGCGGCGGATAATTTCTAAATCAACGCGGAGCAGCTGACGAGCTTTTGGCGGCGTTTGAACGAGATTCTACTGCCAAACGTTTTTACAAAAGTGCGGAAAAAGTAATGATCGCAAAATTTGACTTTAAATAGATTCAGTGTACACCCGGAAGAGGCGAGATTGAGAAACTACCCGAAAAGAGTGTCCAGTGCGAGAATAAATGACCATTGGAACGTGAGTTACCAAAATTAAAGTCATTTGTTACCTGGTTACATTTTATCACGCAGTTGTACTTCACACGCCACACATACACCTTCAAATCACTTAGTTTTTTCTTGTAAGGCATCTAATTGATATGTCTTGGTAGTTCAAAGGAGTCACGTCCTGAGAGTAAAGATTTTTCACGTATTAAACTCATGCTTTTCAACTGAGTCAAAATCTGAAATATGCTAGCCGGTACTTGATTGGATATATAAAAAATTGTCAATAATAATAACTTGTAAAATTTTTTCTCTGCAATTTTATAATTTTTTTCTATGAATGTTAGTCCTTCAGACGATTTGTTTGTTTTTGAAGAATCATTAAACTTAACTGATTTTTCCAAGCTAAACTGACTTGTTTAAATTTTTTCGTAGATTTAAAAATTTTATCAATCACATTTTTTTCTTGGAACAAACGTTTCCAAGTGGCGCCCACAAAAAGCATAGTATTAAGTTGTGTTACAGGACTACATCACTGCAGAGGATCCAGTCAACAGAGTAAGTAACAAAAGTGCGCGGAGGTAACGCCCGACATTTTACAACACAACACACACTCTAAGTCTTTCTTTCCGTTATAAAGTTTATTATACTTTTTTAATAGAGATTTGTAAATTGCAATTGATATTACGTTTTCAAGTATTATAAATACAAACAGTAATTCTTGTTAAAATTTGGTCAGTAAAATTTGTTAAATAAAAATAAAAAAATTTGTTAAATTCTTGATCGATAAAAGGCATATTTAGGTATCTTGACAAGCAAACACTAGAGTAAATTCAGTGAAGTTAAATTTTATAAATTTGTGTAATATAGTAGCTCCAATGAGTACCGCCGAAATAGCTTAGGAGAAGGCAGGATAGGGTGCCTTATATGAGCCATACGGCATGCAAAGGAAGGCAGTGTGCCCAGCACTACGCTTCAGCCGCCCATTATTATCCCCAGGATGTTATCCCAGGTACTCATTTTCAACAGGCTGAGTCGACCTGGGGGCTGAAAAACGCACCCTTGATTTTATGGTGCGGGCCCGGGAATCTAACCCGGGACCTTTAGTAGATAAATAAAGGAATGATTTATTAAAAAATTAAATAAGTTTTTAATATCGGACTTAATTTTACATATTTTAATTATATCGGAAGTGCCTAAAGAAAGCAATATAAAATTTCTGCGTGATTTGCTATAATCTCTAAAGATGACAGTGTTATTAGAAATAACACAAACTTGTAACAAAGAATTGTGATTTTTCAATTATAAAACACTTGTGAAGTATGACGTGTGTGTATGTATATATATTTTCTATAAAAAAAAATATATATACGAAATTATATTACTTGGAGAAGAAATAAATTGAATAACATAACAAATTTATATAATTACTGCAAGAAACGACGAGTTCCTTATATACAAAATGATATATATTGTTACAGTTCGGAGTCCTTCTCCTTTTAAACCCCACTGTTGGGTTTGTCAATTTGTAATAGATCGGGTACGTACGGTTTAATCCCCCACTGTCGGGTTTGTCAATTTGTTTTGAATTACTTTAATTATGTAAATCTCGGAGATATTTGGAGTTGTGGGATATATTGATGTAATTAATTAATATTAACTTAGCTCTTTAATAAATATCAGTGTTAGTGTGCCTAAAACTTAAACAACTTAAGCGTTATTCTACAATTTCATCCAACCCTATTATACCTTGAAGAGAGTTCTGTCTAATTTTGTATTTTTACGCTGCCTCTTTGGTGTCAGATAATTCCGCTATAAGCGCTGTAGTATCGGCTCAACGAAACTTATAGGTTATTTCGATGTTTATATTAACCAATTATTCTATACTTATTCAGTTACTTTTTTGTTCCCAGCTCATTAAACCATACTCCAAATAACAAGATTTTACAAATATATAAAGGTTCTTTATTTGTTTACTTAATTCACATTGAATAAGATATGTTCTAATTAACATATGCTTGGGCTATAGACTTCATGAATCGATTGTTGATTATTCTAATCCTTTATTTAAATTTAGTTATATAGTGTTTTTTGATTTGTAATTTGTAATTCAGGGTGTGAAGGTTCTTGTAACTGTGGGGAAGATTAAAAATACATAGATAAGAATGCAAGATTTACAAAATTGAAGTGTTGTGTAGTTAGTATGATTAATATAATAATAATTTACCAGAACAGAACGAAGCAAATCGTGTAGGCGGTTGATCGCTAAATTTACTGTTCTGGACGATTATGCAGTACGGTTTTCTTTCTTCGGTTTAATAAAAGTAATTCTTGTCCTGCCCACTTCGGAAATACAGCTCTCTGGATTGATTTACAGCCCGATTGATGTTTCTTCTGCAACGCCAGGATCCAAATAAGTTCTTCTTTCGGTTGAAGCAATTAGTGTTGTTCCGTGTATTTGAAAGGTTATAATTTCTGGTGTAGTGAATATTATTAATTGTGTTACTGTTAATTCTTTCTATTTGATTAATATCTCATCAATTCCCTTCGGATATGGGACAGTTCAAGTTCTTTCTTGTAGACTTCAGTTATTTACTCTCTATTATGATTTCATATTGTAGTGTTATTTGGTTAATCTGTATTGGTGATAGACGTAAATATTGTCATTAGAATTTTGTATTTTATAATCGTATCTGGTAATTTCGAATATTACGATTAAATAGATTATTCTTGGGTTTTTTAATCTCATCACATTCAGTTCATCCAAGCAATTCTTGTCAAAATCAACAACTTCTTCTCCTTTTTGTCGTCCCTAGCAACACATAATTTCTTCCTTCCACATGTTTTGAATATATAGTGTTTACTTCATATATTTTTTGTCTATTCTTTACCAATTTGCTATCCTATCGGAATGTAATTTTACCGATAGTTGGTTTATTATTTTCTACACATATTCTGCTGGTTTTTTGATATAAGCCGGTTTTTTTCCTTTTTTATATTTAATCCACTTTCGATATTACATGTTATTAATCGATATCATGGCATTTTGGTATTATTATAATTTGTATAAATTTTATTATATATTATTATTAATTTAATGTTTTTTCTAGCTCTTCAAATCGTATTTATTAATTATTATTAATTGATGTACCTAACCTTTATGTTATGAGTGTTTATATAGTAGTTTTGGCTGTTAGGCCTTTTATTGTAAACTGATCTACCTGTGTTTATAACTGTTAAACATCTATAGCCCCTTTTACATAAATTCATACATACAATCAAATCTTAACTATTAACATTTATATAAACAATTATTTTTCTATATCTAATAACAATTTTATCTTGATCTATTGATCACATATAACAAAATTCGAATCTATGAACATTGATTAGCTGCTTCACACTTCATTCTACAACAGTCATTGAATAATACAACTTGTTTCATTATCTTTCATTAACTCAACACATATTTGGTATAACATAACATACACTTTATCATAACATTTGTTGTCATAAAATAATACTTCTTAACTCAAAATTCTTATTTGTTATTACTATAAATTAAATCATTGTTTCATTTTTTTGTTTGCTTTTCATTAAACATATATCATCAGCTATTATTTAACTTACAGGTTCGTTTATTCTTGTTAACACTACCTTGCATCCTTATTTAATTTTATCTATGATTATAATTGTAATTATTGGATCTTTGTTCTATTATGGGGTTAAATATTGACTTGTTTATTATTCTGTGAACCTTATTTTTATGTAACATGACTGCTAGCATTTCTGTTGCGTTACAATATATATATATATATTAACGTTAACGCCGTTTATTAACAACATTACTTACGCTACAAAATTATGACAGGTGTAATCGTAATAATAATAACACAACGTGAAATATTGTTTAGGATCATTTAAAATTTTATTAATTATAAATTTCAATTCTTTTGCGATTTAAACTATCATTATTATTCGCATGTGTGTAGCCGTAGTACACATCTTGTTTTTAACATATAAGTAGTACCTCGTATTACACATAGAGTATAATATACACAGTTATACTACAATAAACAGTTGTTATTATATAATATTGCTCTGGAGTTGCTCATTTCTTTGATAACTATTAAATTATCTGATCTCTTTTTATTAATCTATTTTATTTTTGTTATTACATATGCATTTCTTTGTTTTTTTTAAACTTACTATTAAACTTTCAGATTAATTTAAATATCATTGATTAAATTATTTATTCAAAATTATACTTTCATACGTTTAAACATTATTCTAAACTACTATACAAATAAGAATTTACATTTTCAAAAATTATTAATTCCACTTTTCAATTATAGTGTATTTCTTTTTACATGGTTAATTGTCTTTACTTGAGTCTTTTTGCTTTTACAAATACATGGTTTTGTTTCACCTTAGTTGTAGCGGTAATACTTAGCGTATCCTCTTCAGTCCTAGGTCCTCGATCCTGGATGCTCCTCTGTAGTCGTGCAGTCCTGGAGTCCTTGATCCTCGTCCTTCAGAACCTCTCCGTAACCCGTTGCCTCGTTCAGTACGCTGGACTCTATTCCGTGTATTTGGCTGCTCCCTCGTATTCCGTCATAGCCTCTGGCTGCAGGTGCTCTCACAAAAGTGATGAGTAGTCGGGTAGAGCCTCCGGCTGCCACGGTAGTTGAACGAGAAAAAGTTGTTGTCGTTGGGCAGTCTCCGGCTGCCACGGAAGTTGAACGAGAAAAAGAAATAAGTTGGTGTGTCTCAAGTATTTATACCCTAGGCCTCAAAAATCATGTTTCGACAATCGTCTTCAGGTATCAGTCTGTCGTTGGCGTCCCTTTCTAAACACGATTATTTTCACACTTATTTCGCTTGTCTTCGCAACATCAGAAGTCTTCTGCAAATTACCCGATATTCATCTTTTCGGTAATTTTTATGTGTTCACTGTGTATGAACCGTTTTCCCCTATATTAATTAATATAAGTTTTATTTATATTTTTTTTTACTATATTCGCACTTTTTATTATTTTCGCATTATTTTTTGTACACACGTGCGTCTTTATATTATACACACTGTGGCGTATTTGGTTTTGTGATATTATGCACACACCCTTTACAATTTAAATAGTTCATATAATTAATAGCGTTTATTTAGGGGTGACTACAGGATTTAACTGGTCACACACACACGCGTAAGATACACGTGTACACACAGACACAGCTGAGTGGCGAGACCAGCCTGTCCAAGCATGACATTTGGTTGTTCCCTTTACAGTTCAGATTGAAAGCTGAATTATTATTACTAACAATATGGATTATTTATTTAATTATATTATCTTAATTAATTGTGCAATGCACAGTACCCTATACATTTGCACTGTTGCAGTATATACATATATATATATATATATAAAGTTTAATTTACTTTAGATCTTGTGAATGTTTAGTTAAGGTTAATGGTCACTGACAATAAACGACTGGCATCACATCAATAAAAAAAATCACCGTTTTGTAAAGCACTTGTACGTAAATGATTAATTGCTTTCTCGTATTAAAAAAAACAAAAAACAGTCTTATAATGATCTACTTAAATCTCTCAATAAATAATCCTATCTATAAGAACATATTAAACATATCAACAAACATCTATAAAGACCAGGGGAGATACGACTAATTTTACAAATATTGTTATAATCATTAATATGATTAATCATTATTATATTCATTAATTTAGAGAAGTCAGTACTCTAATTTGATGTTGCGGAAAGCGAAGTACAAGTGTCTTGCCTAAACAAAGATTTATAATAATTACGTGGACAATTTCCGTTTTATATTTTTGCACGTGCGTGTTGGATTACACTGTATACTTACTTTGTTCCAACTTTTTGTAAAGTTGTACTTTCTTTTATAAGTTACAACGTCTTCATCGTTGAACTAAATTACTTTGACAACCATGGAACTACCGCTGAACTGTCAACGCTCGTTAAACACCAGATCTGTTAAAGCGAAATAATTGTGTTGCGTTGATGAGAAGAACACTCTCGGGCCCGGAAGCGTTATGAAAAATTAAATTTCATGATAAATAATGTTCTTAAACTTTTGAAATAATTTTCATGCAGAAGAGTGAATAATGGATTGTGCGGATAGATTGTGTGGATGTTGACATTGTATGGATAAATCTAATAGGAACTTTTATTTAATAATGTGTGATGTTCAGAACTCCAATGAATATAATAGGCTCAGTGTTCGAAAAATAAAATTATAGAAGATAAGTTTGATGGAATAAATGTACGAAATCCTTCCGAGAACAATATTTGTATTGGAGTATATTTGTAAATCTGGACAGTTACATATTTTTCTAGCAAATTCCTTGTGTTTCAGTGTTGTGTGTGTGTGTGTGTGTGTGTGTGTGTGTGTGCATTCGTTTTAAACCTACTGTCTTTCTCCCCCACATCTGGGCCAGTCACACACCCTTATTTAAAAATATCCAATTAGTCCTATGCAATTTAATTCTTAATCTTATCTATCTGTCCTCTATCATTTACTTCTTAATTATGTTATAAAATATTTCTTCATTATCAAATTTAATTTTATTATTAATTAAATTGTCTAACCCTTTTTCTCTTTCTTTCAATATTTCTAACTCCTCCCTAAGTTTCCTTTCAACTGTGTTATTTACTACTTTTACAATTTCGTAGTCTTCCAAAGGATTAACAAACTTATGGTTGTCTTCTATGAAATGTCTTGCATATAACGAATTCGTTGTTCTATTATCTTCTCCACGTTTGTGGTCAGAGAACCTGCATACGAATTTTCGTCCTGTCTCCCCTAGGTACACTTTGTTGCAGTCTTTATATTTTAATTTATAAATTTCGCTTTTCTGTAAAACTGGGATTTTTTTCTATATTTTTATTCCTTATTTCATCAAATACCATTCCACATTTTTTAATAGCTATATCTACTCCGTATTTATTAAAACATTTTATAATTTTTCTAGTATGTGAACCTATGTATGTCAATGACCCTGCATAATTCTTTTGTTCTTGTTCAATTTTAGCTTTTTGTATGTTAACCCTTTTCATAACTTTATCCACTATGTTGGTGTTATAGTTATTATTCCTTACAATTCCCTTTATCGTTTTTAACTCCCTATCTTTTGATTCGGTCTCTTTTAAACACTTCTGAGCTCTATAACAAAATGAATTGGTTGCCGCCATTTTATATCTATAAGGGTGGTAGGACTCTCTTGGTATATTTATATCAGAATACGATTCTTTCCTAAATATCCCAAACTGTAGTTTTTCATTATCTTTAATTTCATTGTGTAAATCTAAGTAATTTATTTTCTTACCTCCGATCTCTTCTTTAAATTCTAAGTTTTTATCCTTATTATTTACCTCATTTATAAACTCATGCACTTCTTCTATGCTTCCTTCCCAAATTACTAATACATCGTCAACGTATCTAGTCCATAATTTTATATTGTCTTTATACTTAGTGGAACTTATTAATTGGTTTTCAAAATCATTCATATATATTTCTGCAAGAATAGGGGATAATGAAGACCCCATAGGTAATCCTTTTTCCTGTATATAAAACTTGTTATTAAACCTAAAATAGTTCTGGTTTACACATTCTTTAATTACTTTAATCAATTGCTTTTTATACCTGTATTCTCCCATATTATTATCGTTTATTAACTTAATAACTTTACTTACTGTGATATTGGTAAACATGTACTTAACATCCAGTGATATCAATTTTGTATTTTCATTAATTCAAATATTTTCTAATTTTAGGTGTGACTGGCCCAGATGTGGGGGAGAAAGACAGTAGGTTTAAAAGGAATGCGCACACACACACACACACACACACACACACACACACACACACACACACACACACACACACACACACACACACACACTGAAACACAAGGAATTTGCTAGAAAAATATGTAACTGTCCAGATGGAGGGACATGGCTCAGAGGGGAGGAAGGGACATTGAATTATAGCTTGTTGTGTGTGAGCAGGGTGTGGTGGGGTAGGGGTGAAGGGTTTATTTTTAAGTTATTTGTTCATTTCCGATCTGACGATGAGCTGTGAAGCTTGAAAGCGCTAATCGGAATATTTTTATATAGTGACGTGCAACAGTGATAATTCTGCTTGTGATTTTAACCACTAACACAACTTTCTTCATTAATCTGTACATTGTAGTTTGTAAATCTATAGCGTAAGAAGGGCCATTCTTAGTTATTTATTAGTATGCAGTGTTGAGAGTGTTCTTTACATTCAACTAGAACTTTTTTAAATCTCGTCAAATAGACCTTTTAATTTTATTAACTGTCTATGCTTAAAAATTTTTTAGTAAACAAAATAATATATACTGAGTACGCTCTTTTATATATTTGCATTTAACAAAACCAGATGAAATTAAATTAATACTATATTAAAATTTAAAAAATTAAAAGTTTTACAACGTGAAATTTTGTTAGATGTTTAAATATTATTTTCTATATATTCATGAGTACGAAATAAAAGTACTTTGAACATTAATTTTGTTTATCATCACACCGTTATTATCTTAAATGTATTAAAGGATATATGTTAATTATCTTAAAATTGTTTTTGTAATAAGAATGAAAATAAAAATTGTGGTGAAAATTGTTTACTATAAAATTATACTAAATTTTCATGGTATAATTTATATATTATATAATTATATATTATAATATAAACTCTCTGATTATTAAGGATAATTTGTTAATACTACTTTACCTACCTTGATACAGATAAATCTGAAGAAATAGTTTTTTATCTTATACGTCTCATGAGTATCATATAAAAATTCATAGACACTCTAAGAACACTACAAAGCAATTTAAAAATTGTTTTTACTACGTTCGTATAATCTATCTAATCTAAAAACGTATTAAAATATACGTATGTAAAATTTTAAATCGTCGTCCCCTGCGAACAATGGAAGGCATTCACAATTTTATCGTCAAGGTAGGAATGGATACAGATCAAGGCAGCAAGACTGGAGACCCCTTTCTTATTGTACTTAGTTACTAATGTGAAACTATATTTATGGTTTATTAACACTAAAGTGTTCATATCTCTGTTGGGACTCAGTAGCGTTTAAACATACGTGAAACGCCTCCTTTTTACCTGATTGTGACACTATAATTTATATAGTAAATGCGTATTGCGCATAAAGCACTGTATTGTGTCACATCAACCAAATACCGTCTTCAATGAAAAAAGATTTATTCAGCTTTAAATCAAATGGATTCTATAAAGGTTGTGAACACTTCAAGTTTTTAATATATAGATTTCACAAACACTGCAAATAAAATTATATCATTTTCATGGTAGTGAGCAACATAATAGATAAGTGTACAGATTCATTAAATATTATTTAAATGATCACCGTATTTTAATATATGATTTTATCTGCAATAAGTGGTGCATCTCAATAATTGTTGAAACAACTGGAGTTCATCATCAATAAAAATGTGTGTTCACAGTAATTCCGAATGTCCTTTGTTTCAATAATTACAATTTTTTTAAGGAATTTGAAGATTTTATTTAACAATATGTACATAAAAATAATTATAAATGTGTTTTTTAAGTTTTTATATATTTTCCTCCGTAATAATTTTGTTTGATTACATACAGTTGTAAGTTACGGCATCAAAGACATCTGAGATATAATTTCACCACATAGCTGATTTAGTTCTCTGTACCATGGCTGACATTACTACCAGTGGAAGAAGTACAAGCTCTTCATCCACTAAAGACTTTAACACAGCGTCATTATAGGCATACTAGCACATTAATTAAAAGAGGACATATATAAGACTGTGCCGAGTCTAAGAAAGATCGGCGCGTATTCGGCATTTAACGCCAAAGCTGACGAAAAATACTGTACTGTATTTAGCGGTAGATATACGCATACAATCTACATGCGGTAAAAGCTGTGCCTGATTGGTGCTGCGCTCTGGTGCTCGATACTGCTTGCGAGCAAACAATAGCCAAAACTGCGTTCTAAAAGCTGTCTTATTCTGGTGGTCATCTAAAACAGACGCCTGGCCGGTTTCTCCGACAGAAAGAAGTTTTTAGTTGTACCATCATCTTCATCTATGGCAGGCTAAACTAATACAGATCTGCGGTAAGTTACGGCAATATGCTTATATACATTAATTTAAAGTTATACGAAAGGAATTTGTTTAATAAGTCCACATACGAGTAAAATCAGTTAACCTCACGCCACATGGCAAGTTGTGAAATGCGTAATTTTGAGTAATTTAAATGTAACTTTTATTGGTAATTATAGTAATACTACATTAATTTCAGAAGTCTTAACTAAGGCACCAGAATTGAGAATAATGTAAATGCAAAAAGGTATTTGTTTAATAAGTACAGATATGAATGTAATCAGGTAACCTCTCACACCACGTGGCAAATAAGACTATGTGTAAATTTTATTAATGGTATAACAAACTGAATAATTATATAACCGTAATTGAATAATGTTAACCCACAGGGGTAAAGTTTATAATATGAAATTTAACAAAACTAAATGTTTTCAAGATAGGGCCATGTGGCCGTATAACCGTTGCAAAGTGTGTCAAACTATCATTTTAAGTAGGCCTAAAGCTGTGTTTAATATTATATATGGATTTTGGTGCGTGGGAGGTTTCTGGGGGAATTAGTTTTGAGAACTTATCGCTGATAATATTTTGTATAAATAGGGTCCCTCGCCGGAAGTCGAGGAACAGCTCCATCCTGAACAATTAACATCTAGACTCTCTCTCAACTTCATCTGCCGGAGGAGAATAGCGAGGACGGGCCACAAACACCCTAACATGTAGACCAGAAGACCACCGCTTCACACTTTGGAATAAATAAGGTGATACCAAACCAATTTACTTTTACACAGTGAGATGTAACCCACTAGAACCAGTGGACATAGAGTCACACTACATCAATGACTTTAAGCTCTAAACATTTTAATTGGGTCCCCGGTTAACGGGACAGAATAGTGCGTGGACTTGGGGGGGAATCTTTTGTACATTTTGTAACTCTGTTTGTATAATCTGTGAGCCCAGAGGTTGGCATGTATCTGTGGCTGCTTACCATTCAGGCGTGTAAATTTCCTTGTTATTTTCAGTATAAGGGTTACCTTAGCGCTACTAATTCATTCAATCAACATGTAATTTCACTGGTTAAATTTAGTTTTCATTTTATGCTTTAATTTCTCATTTTTAAATTCAGTTTGGGTCATCCTGTATAGGTGCATTTTTATGCAGACTTGAACATGCTCTTGGGACAGGTTGAGTTATGCACTATCTTGCCTAGGAACATGTCGGCCTTTGGGCCAAATTAATTTTAAAAGGTTATAAGGCATTATGACACGTTACTGTTTTCAATATTTAACAAAATTTATCAATATTTAAATTCTTTCAATTAATTATGATCACTTGTGTGATTACTGGATTCTAATTATAATTACTCCAAGTCTAAGTGCTCAATGTGGGAGCACTTTATAATAGTATCAGGCACTATGCCAACTCCTGAATGTAGTATGTCCTGGGGCCACTGGTGTTACATACATGTATCTTATTATACACACATAATATGTTATACACATATTAGGTATTAAGACCTTGCAATAGGTGTTACGGGCAAGGAGATTTATTAATTGTTAATTATGTACCTCATGGCGTGAAAAGGGTGTGGCAAGATTTAATGATAGATGTTATAATTGTCCTGTGTTGTGGAACGTGTATATGTATTGTATATTCGTGTGTATTTTTGGGGGTTAGATATAGGGCTAAAAGGAGAATATAGAAAATAAATTTTATATTTATTAATAATTTTCAAGTAACATTTTTAAGGAGAATTAATTTTTTTCAATTAACATTTTCAAGGAGAATATAGAAAATAAATTTTATATTTATTAATAATTTTCAAGTAACATTTTTAAGGAGAATTAATTTTTTCAATTAACATTTTTAAAGAGAACATAGAATCTAAATGTTATATTTATTGATTTTTGTAGGTAACAATTTTAAAGGAGATATAATGAGTTTAGTTTAAAAAAAGATTTTATTGATTGTTAATTTTGTGAGTTTTAATTGCAAGTCCCGTCTCACTGGATCCAGCGCATTTTTGGCTTCTCTAGGCTTTGGCCTAGTTTTACTTATCTTGTGGCCCCTCTTTAAAAAAAAAAAAAAAAAAAAAAAAAAAATTTACAAGTCAAAGTTAAAGTACATTTGGTAGCAGAGCGTGGTTGAGATTAGGGTCAACCCTTGAGTCCTTTGGGTGTGACGGGGCTTGCAAACTTACTAAACATTTGTAGTTCGAATAGAACTTAGAATAATCTCTAAAAGTCCCTATATCTATAAGTACATATGTCTTGTTAGGTTTAAGGTTTTGTGTATTATATGTGTATATACTTGCCCGCCTGTTGGTATCGTTGAACGGTAGGTTGCCACGCGGTGTGAAATTTTAAAGGGGGAAATTCCTTTGGGAACGCGAATTATCGCAGATCTGTGCGTAGGTGGAGATATGGTTCGCGTATTACCTTGCCCATAATAGGGGAGGTGTTTCATTTATGCGGTATGGCCCGATCGGCAGTCGGTCTCCTCCGAGATACGGGAGCCGAAGTCATTACAAATTTTTTTGAGAATTTGTCGTTGGTCGGTAAATTTGTCATGTTGTGTGTTAGTGTGTGTGTCGCGTTCCTTAATGTGTAGTGTTGTTGAGAGCGAGTTCAGGTATGTGGGCTGGGTCCTCGCAACGGAAGGGGGACCCGCAGTCTGCTTAAAGGAAGAACAGTACTTAAGTATTTCTTGTGTTCTTATTGTCATTTGTTTTTCTACGGTGTTGTGTTTTGTGTGCCGACCGCGAAGCTCGAGGATGAGTGTCCTACACCCCGAGCTGTTTTTGCTCGACGAAATTGAGTTCGAGTTACGGGCCCGGGGGAGAGACCCTAAAGGGACGGTTCTTGTATTACGACGGCAGCTCAGAGAGGCGCTGTCCGCGGGCGAAGCGCTCTCGAAGGTCACCATGGCCGACAAAGAAAGCGAGTTGGAGATATGTAACGAGAAGTGGGAGGAGCTGCGGGAATTAGCTCGCTGCGTAGACAGTTTCGAGGAGGGACCGGGGTGCTCCATCGGCGTCCGGCGTATCCGGCAACGCCTGCAGCATGTAAAACACAGGCTGCAAAATCTTGAAGAACAATGGGGCGATCTTGAGCCGGCCCATGATGTAAAAGATCTCATACAACAGATCACCTCGACCCTGCAGGGGTCTCAACCGGCTAGACCACCTACGCCGGCTCCAGTTGCTGAGTCCGTGGTCTCTGCGGTAGCTTCGTCATATAGAGCAATAGAGCCTGCTGCAAGTACCCCGGTTCTCGCCGGTTTGGGGGCGGCGTCATATCATAAGCTGCCCAACCCACTGTCTCATATCATCCAGCAATTACCGGTCGTGGATGGACTGGATGTGGAAAAATTGTTACCATTCTTCAAAACCGTTTTCCAATTTGTCGATTTCCCGGGCATGTCCGATCGAACGGTGCTCGAGCTCGTTTTCCCTTATTGTCGCGTCCCCATGGCTGAGAGGGTGGCGGATGTAATGCGTCCAGAGGTGGAGTGGCGGAGTTCCACCAGGAGGTGTTGGAGGCGTTCGTGCCAGGTAGATTATTGGAGCAGTTACGTCATCGACACTTTTATCGCGTGCAGGCGCGGGGCGAGAGTCTGGCCCAATTTGTACAACGAATTCGAGAAGTAGCTCGTATACTGGGACTGGGCATGTCGGAGGAAGAAGTGGTACAGAATATTCTTGACGGCGTCTCCTCCGAAGACAGATTGCGTCTGGTTTTTGCTGAGCGGCCGAGGTGGTTTGCGGACTTGGACCGGCTGTGTGTAATGACCAAGGCCATCCAGATGAGCGACCAGGCGAGGGGAGACAGCAGAGGGGAACTACCCCGACCTCAGAGAGCGGAAGGACGCAGTGAGCCTTTCCCCCCCCCGACAGGCCCAGTCATTTCGAAATCGCGAGCAAAGGAACGAAATAATCTGTTACAATTGTAACCGCCCGGGGCACGTGGCTAGATCTTGCTCTCGAGGGCGCGCGCGTCCAGCACCTCCATCGTCCAGACCCATACCAAAAAACTAAGTAGACAGGGGAAGATATGTCGGAGGATGTCTTCCCCTAGCTCTAAATCTGTACAAATTCCGACTACCTCCAGGCAATTGTTAGAATCCGACTCTTTCGACATCAAGGTCCCGTCCACTACCTCTCAACACCTTTCAGTATGCCCCTTTCTGTCGCTCGAGGTAAAAGGGGGTCAGCTCAGAGCTTTAGTTGACTCTGGTTCAGCCCGATCCATCATCTCATCTCGGGTATGCGCGGACCTTGAAAAGCAGGGCTTGATCAAGGGGTCGAACCTGTCGTCTGTAGTATGCTGGACTGCATCTCGGGAAATCTTGCCTATCTCCCAGGTGATTACCTTCAAAATTAAAATCGATGGGTTTTCTTGGGTGTGGCCTTTTCTAGTTTCTCCTGCTCTGGGAGTGGATTGTATTATTGGTGCCGATTTCATCGCGAAAAGTGGTCTCGTGCTGGACATCCAAGCGCACCAATGTTATTTTAAGTTTAATCGGGGAGCTCTTATTCCGTTCCTTGGGTACCAGGGAGCTAAGCCGGGTATCCAAGAGGTAGCTTGTCCCGATTCTGCACGAGATCATCTCACTCCATCCCAGCAGAGGGCCTTAGACCGATTGTGTGAGTAATTTCCCGAGGTGTTAACTCCTACTTTGGGACTCACACACCTGCTGGAGTATAAGATCCGTCTTACATACTCTAAGGTAGTAAGGTCGCACCCTTACAAATTCGCACCTCCGAAGATGACCATTCTGCGAGAGAAGGTTCAAGAGTTGTTAGAACAAGGGGTGATTGAACCTTCTCATTCTAGCTATGATAGTCCAGCATTTTTGGTACCTAAGCCTGGGGGTAAGCAACGTATGGTCATAGACTATCGGAAGTTGAACTCCAATATCGAGGTGGATTCTGTTCCCCTCCCAGACTTACATTCGGCCTTTGATTGGTTCAGTGGGGCCAGGTATTTCACCATAATCGATCTCAATGCGGCCTATCACCAGATTCCGTTGGCCAAAGAGAGTAGACCATACACGGCCTTTTGTGTACCCTGGAATTTGTACCAATACACAAGGGTTCCCATGGGTTTGGTTGTGGGGGCCCAGACACTCACTCGTCTTCTCGATACCGTTTTCACGATGTGAAATTCAGGTTTGTTTTTAATTATTTAGATGATTTGTTGGTATATAGTGAGACATTCGAAGATCATCTGGGTCATCTCAGAGAAGTGATGTGTCGGTTGAGGAGATCTGGCCTCACTGTCAATCCCGAGAAGGTTCGTTTCGCCCAAGAGAGTATTTCTTTCTTGGGCCACTTGGTTTCACACCGGGGCGTTACTGTCGACCCCGAGAGGACACAGGGCATCCGTGACTTCCCTCCCCCCTAGGGATGCGAAGGGAATAGCGAGATTCGTAGGTATGGTCAATTTTTACCGACGATTCATACCTAATATCGCTGAGATTGCCGCATCCTTGAACGAGCTGAGGAAGAAGGGCGCTAAATTTACATGGGTGAGAGTCAACAGAAGGCTTTCCACACCTTGAAGGAGGCCATCATCTCCCCACCGGTGTTACGGATGCCCGACTTTTTGAAACCGTTTATACTACAGACGGACGCGAGTTCGGTTGCGCTCGGGGCGGTTCTATCCCAAGTTGTTGATGACGCTAGGCAGCCTGTGGCTTTTATTTCCCGGACATTGACCCAGCAAGAACGAAAATCATCTGTCTATGAGCTAGAGTGTTTAGCTGTTGTGTACGCTCTAGACAAGTTCAGGCGTTTCATGGAACATGCTGAGTTCCTGCTCGAGACCGACAATCAAGCTCTCTCTTGGCTTCTGGCTCATCCCCGGCAACTGGGTAAAATTGGTAGATGGGTGGTAAAGATCTCATCCTTTAAGTACAAAGTGCAACACATTAGGGGATCTCAAAATGTTGTTTCAGACGCCTTGTCCCGCATGTTTTCCCAGCCCAGTGATGCCCAATCTGAGCAACCCTGGTTCCGTTCTGTTAGACTTCCCATTAGCCTTCACTGATGTGTTACCCCATCAGTTAAACGACGAAGAGCTGGGTCCAGTCATCCAAAATATAAAGGAGGGTAACGTACAGGCCCCTTACTTCTTGTCCAAGGGAGTCCTCTGTTGTAGAGAAAGAAAAGGACGTGCCCCTAAGGTCGTGCTGCCTAGCAAGTTAGTGTCCATGGTCTTCAGTTATTATCACAATTCCCCAGTAGGAGGCCACAAGGGAATTTCTAAGACCATTTCCAGTATTAGGACACATTTTATCTGGAAGGGCATGGATAGGGACATTGCGACCAGGGTTAAGAGCTGTCATCTATGTGTCTTGAGCAAGCCTGCCCAGAACACCAAGTTAGGGTTGTTGTCATCTGAGGTGGCGAGCAGACCGATGGAGAAGTTGTTCATCGACTACGTGGGGCACTTCCCCCGTAGCAAATCAGGTAATGCTTACCTGCTTGTTTGTGTGGATGCTTTTTCAAAGTTTGCCTGGCTACTGCCCTTACGGCAGGCAACCGCTCGTTTAACCATAAGCGCGCTCCAGAACAATGTATTTCAGCATTTCGGTCTTCCGACCATCATTGTCTCGGACAATGGCCCGCAGTTCATTTCGAGTGAATTCCGGCGGATGTGTTCCGCCAGTGGGATCAAACACGTAACTACTTCCCCTTATTACCCACAGCCGTCCCATGCGGAGAGATTCAATCGGAATCTCCGGTCCGCCCTGATTGCTTATCACGCTGAGCAACAAACCACCTGGGATCAGAATCTGAAGTGGTTACAATTAGCTTTTAACACGGCCCGACACGATAGTCATCAGGCCGTGCCCTTTGAAATCCTGTTTGGATTCTCGCCCGCACTCCCGTTGACCAATTTGTGGAATATCGAAGATCTTCTGCCACGGGAGCCCGATAATAAAACTGCAGAGAGGTGGAAGGAAGCTCGGAAGAATTTGCTGCGAGCGCATGAGCGGGTCCGTCAACGTTATAATCAGGGGCGAATTTCAAACCCCTTCCGGATTGGGGACTGGGTCTATTGCCAAAGCCACCCACTCAGCTCAGCCGCAGACAAACGTGCCGCAAAGTTGTGTTACCGCTGGTCAGGGCCATATCGCATCCTGGGGTTCACGTCACCGGTGACGGCCCGGCTGGGCGTACCGGGGGACGATTCTAAAATCATTGTTACTCATATTTCTAAATTGAAGCTCTGTCGGAGGGAATTTGCTAACTAATAGAAGTGGGGGGGGGTAAGATTTGGGGGTTTCCGTGTGCGTAGGAACGGTGATCCTTCGGTGGTGTGTGCTCCGGGGAAAAGGTAAGAACCTGATATGGTAGCGGGTAGATGTTCCCCACAATCCGGTTGGTGTACGTCTACTTCAGGGATGCGCCCCTGCCTGCGCGAGCCTTGGCTTTCTCCATTCGTCCTTATTTCGGAGGAAGCCATGTCCTTACCTACAGTCCCACCTCATGACCGTTCAGAGATCCTTGCCCTTTCCATCTTCCCGATTTTTCTATCCTTCCCCTTATATAAAACATAAATAGCAAAAAAAAAAAAATTAGAAAAAGACAGATAAAAAAAAAAAAAAAAAAAAAGGTGTTAGAGAGTGGAGCGAAACATGTCGTGTGGAGGAGGTCGGTTGTGCACTTCATCTACTCGATATGTTTTGGGCATGCCCTTGGAGTACACATGTAATAGGTTAAAGGAAGGATATTTACTGAGTAAACAAATCATTGTCATGGAAACCTCCTTCCCCCCGTTCTCTCCCTGTTCCTGCGGGATGTAAGTGGATTCATAGGATAAAGCATTACCGAAGTTTTAAGGGGTTAGTCCCCGTGGATTATAGGGCATGGGTCCCTGTTGAGGTAGCCTCGGAGTACCCGCACTAGTGGTCAAGCCTCAGGAGTTCAGAACTCAGGGTGCACCCGAACACTCTTTCTTCTTTTCTTCTTCTGTCTTTCTTGCTGCATGCTGGCCCTGATCAGGTCAGTGTGTTGTGCCAACACTCTCGCATATTACACGTCTTCTTTCAGTTTTTTCGACTTCCTTCTGAGCCACTGCTCCCCTGAGAACAAAGGCAACTGGGAAAACCGAGGAACACCTACGTTGTTGTAAAAAACATTGGGGTACACTGCAGGGTGCTCCTCTGTCTAAGTGTGGGGCAACTATGTTGCCCTTTTGGGGTGGGGGTGTGCCGAGTCTAAGAAAGATCGGCGCGTATTCGGGCATTTAACGCCAAAGCTGACGAAAAATACTGTACTGTATTTAGCGGTAGATGTACGCATACAATCTACATGCGGTAAAAGCTGTGCCTGTTTGGTGCTGCGCTCTGGTGCTCGATACTGATTGCGAGCAAACAGTAGCCAAAACTGCGTTCTAAAAGCTGTCTTATTCTGGTGGTCATCTAAAACAGACGCCTGGCCGGCTTCTCCGACAGAAAGAAGTTTTTAGTTGTACCATCTTCTTCATCTATGGCAGGCTAAACTAATACAGATCTGCGGTAAGTTACGGCAATATGCTTATATACATTAATTTAAAGTTATACGAAATTTGTGTACGAAATTATACGGAATTTATTTAATAAGTCCACATATGAGTAAAATCAGTTAACCTCACGCCACGTGGCAAGTTGTGAAATGCGTAATTTTGAGTAATTTAAATGTAATTTTTATTGGTAATTATAGTAATACTATATTAATAAATTTTATTAATGGTATAACAAACTGAATAATTATATAACCGTAATTGAATAATGTTAACCCACAGGGGTAAAATTTATAATATGAAATTTAACAAAAATTAATGTTTTCAAGATAGGGCCATGTGGCCGTATAACCGTTGCAAAGTGTGTCAAACTATCATTTTAAGTAGGCCTAAAGCTGTGTTTAATATTATATATGGATTTTGGTGCGTGGGAGGTTTCTGGGGGCATTAGTTTTGAGAACTTATCGCTGATAATATTTTGTATAAATAGGGTCCCTCGCCGGAAGTCGAGGAACAGCTCCATCCTGAACAATTAACATCTAGACTCTCTCTCAACTTCATCTGCCGGAGGAGAATAGCGAGGACGGGCCACAAACACCCTAACATGTAGACCAGAAGACCACCGCTTCACACTTTGGAATAAATAAGGTGATACCAAACCAATTTACTTTTACACAGTGAGATGTAACCCACTAGAACCAGTGGACATAGAGTCACACTACATCAATGACTTTAAGCTCTAAACATTTTAATTGGGTCCCCGGTTAACGGGACAGAATAGTGCGTGGACTTGGGGGGGAATCTTTTGTACATTTTGTAACTCTGTTTGTATAATCTGTGAGCCCAGAGGTTGGCATGTATCTGTGGCTGCTTACCATTCAGGCGTGTAAATTTCCTTGTTATTTTCAGTATAAGGGTTACCTTAGCGCTACTAATTCATTCAATCAACATGTAATTTCACTGGTTAAATTTAGTTTTCATTTTATGCTTTAATTTCTCATTTTTAAATTCAGTTTGGGTCATCCTGTATAGGTGCATTTTTATGCAGACTTGAACATGCTCTTGGGACAGGTTGAGTTATGCACTATCTTGCCTAGGAACATGTCGGCCTTTGGGCCAAATTAATTTTAAAAGGTTATAAGGCATTATGACACGTTACTGTTTTCAATATTTAACAAAATTTATCAATATTTAAATTCTTTCAATTAATTATGATCACTTGTGTGATTACTGGATTCTAATTATAATTACTCCAAGTCTAAGTGCTCAATGTGGGAGCACTTTATAATAGTATCAGGCACTATGCCAACTCCTGAATGTAGTATGTCCTGGGGCCACTGGTGTTACATACATGTATCTTATTATACACACATAATATGTTATACACATATTAGGTATTAAGACCTTGCAATAGGTGTTACGGGCAAGGAGATTTATTAATTGTTAATTATGTACCTCATGGCGTGAAAAGGGTGTGGCAAGATTTAATGATAGATGTTATAATTGTCCTGTGTTGTGGAACGTGTATATGTATTGTATATTCGTGTGTATTTTTGGGGGTTAGATATGTATTGTATATTCGTGTGTATTTTTGGGGGTTAGATATAGGGCTAAAAGGAGAATATAGAAAATAAATTTTATATTTATTAATAATTTTCAAGTAACATTTTTAAGGAGAATTAATTTTTTCAATTAACATTTTTAAAGAGAACATAGAATCTAAATGTTATATTTATTGAGTTCTGTAGGTAACAGTTTTAAAGGAGATATAATGAGTTTAGTTTAAAAAAAGATTTTATTGATTGTTAATTTTGTGAGTTTTAATTGCAAGTCCCGTCTCACTGGATCCAGCGCATTTTTGGCTTCTCTAGGCTTTGGCCTAGTTTTAATTATCTTGTGGCCCCTCTTTAAAAAATTTAAACCAAGATATTATATATATAGTCTACGCATTTTCATAGGCTCAGTCGACTTTTATATTATGGTATGGCTTTTACCTGAATACGGGTTGCCTAGTTTGTAACCGTAACAGCTATATCACGTATCACATATGAATGATCATTTAATACTTTATAAATGTTACATAGGCTTACGTGCTCGGATATTTAAGAATACGTTAGACAGGCAACTGAAATTCCTAACGGACAAGAAAAAAAACAAAAATAATCTCTTAAGCTACACCGTTTGCAATGGCAGAAATAAGTGATTCTTGAAGACAGTACGTATATCTCTATCTATGGCAATATCAGACTACAGTGAAGATAATTACTTTTTATCGCATCTAGTGTAAAAGCTATAGACGGAAAATTCAATTTAAATAACAAAAAATTAAAATTTCTAAATAGTGCGGAGTCATTGCTTTAGAACATATCATTTCTACTGGGGTAGGCCATTATAAATACCGAGAATAACGGTGGCTCAAAATAGAGATCATAGACCATACATAAAACGTTATTTTAAAAACAACATATAAAATTAAATTTAAGGATAAACTTATTGTGTCTATACGTGTACACTGTTACGCAGTGTCGAAATCCTGGAATATGCGTTGTCGTAACCCATGTCAGTGACACATTGATAGGCGCTATTGCTTCGTGTCAGTAACCATGCAAGACAACTCAGGCGATAAAACGGTGTAAACATTAGTACTTAAGTAGGTAAAACTATGTATTTACATTTGTCATTTACATTGGAATTTTTGAAATGAATGCAGGATTAATTAAATTACTCATACGTTGCCAAATGCTTTTATAACTTTATACAGATATAATGCTGTACTTTCGTTACACGAAGGCTGACACCAGCAGTTACACTAACAGTTACACTAACTGCAGTTGACAACAGCTACGTACTGGCAACAAATATTTGTTTCGACCGAAGCTTTTTGTGATTTAGTTTGTACACATTGACGTATGTGGCAAACGTATGTCGGAGTGTCTCCACCAATAAATTTATTCAATATGTGTACCTGGATTAAGGTATAACTGTCGTGCAAAACGTGACCACAACGTTAGCGATGGCTACGTGTTTTCGGTTGTAATAGAGTCTTGCTTTGTGGGGCAATGCTTTGGTAGACTCAGGTTACTGGAGTATGTAAGCATTTTAACTATATCTGATGAGTATATATATCAACAGGTCCTTGCATGTATTTATTTTATGTGTTACAACAAAGTAGTAAGCTATATCATTAGAATTACAATAATGGACAATGCAAGCGTAGAGTGTACAGTGTGTATCAGGAAATTTCTGCCTTACTTTATAAACGTATTCCTCTCATAAAACAGTGAAAAGTGTATTTAAACACATTTCTGAGAACAGTTTGTTTTCTACGTACGCCTAATAAAATATTTTAGCCATAAAACCGCTTTTAGGCCTTCAAAAAAATCAAGCGATACAGTACCTATGTGGCACAAAATTAAAGATTTTCAATAGAATTTGCCTGATGTAAATAAAAATCTATTCTAAGCTTGTAAACTTTAGGCTGTATCTCTAGCAAAATTTACAAAATTTGTCAGGAAATTGTATGAAATATATTTTTTTTAAAACAAAATACTATTATAGTGCTTCAAAAAGAACGCGTTTTCTCTAAATCTTTAAAAGAATTCAATTCTAAGGATTACAGTCTAAGTAACATCATAGAAAGTGGTTAAAAGAATTAATAACCAGCACTCTTTTGTTGGTCTCGTACAACTTGTACAATATTATCAATAAACGTTCTCCTGTTACCAGTAGCGCTGAGACTACTATGCGTAGAAGACGGCAACGAAATAAACATATGTGTAAATAGTACATTATAGTATTGAAACTTTCTTGCAAACAAGGTATGTGATTTCAGATAACACCACGAAAGAAATATTTATGGTTTACATTATGTTTGTTTAACCTTTCATGTGCATGTGGAAATGTTAAACACATGTGAATATTAAAATTGCGATGTACAAAGGTCGCATAGAATAAGTAGTCGGTACTCAGGTACTTGAATGCTTCGGTTTTATTAAAGATTTGCTTTTATTAAGTTGGACTAATGGTTTAATATTGTTTATGATAATAAACAATATTAATTAACTGTTTCTGATAACAAATAAAATTAATTAACTGTGTCTTTTGCCCTATTTTTTACAAATTTAAAAGTAATGTTTCTCCTGTATTCAAATTACATTAAAGTTTACTTTATACAAGTTATTTTGTTTTTAAGTTTATGACTGTTTTAATGGAGTTTATATAAATAATTTTACTTCCCTTTTACAATGGACAGTGCGATGTCGATCCGATGCGATGTTCCTGGTAAGCGGCGACAGTTGTTCCTTCTGGATAAATCTTCAGGATTGCCTCCTGGCTCAGGCGATCAGAGTCGTCCTCGGGTCTGTGGACGACTCAACAAACTGTGGTAAATTAATATTTAACAGTGACTTATATTGTGAGTAAACTACTCATTACTCCAGCTAACTTCAAGTGTTCTTTCAATACCTGTGCAGAATCTTGTACTATATCGAATACTCGACGTTAACTCACTCGCAAACGTTTTGACCTGTGCTCGTTGGCTTTTGGTAGACCTATTGTCATGAACCAGCAGCGATATGACCACGCGTTATCAGAGCGAGACTGAATTATATTCTACGAGGAATAAAATGAACTAACGTTTTAGTCAATTTCATTGACTGAAATATTCTCTCACCCTAACGCCTTCAGTAACGATAACGTTCTTCCCGAAAAAGTCTGTCTGCTGAACTTGCAAATAAAACAATAAAACATGTATAATGTTATTGTTTTCTTAAGGTTCATAAAACCTTTTTATAAAGAAACTCATACATTTAGTTCTTTAACTTGAAAATAAAGATTAGAACTAGATAGGTCTTTATTTTATGCATATGTATGCATATAATTACCTTAATATCTACTTTAGCGATACAAAGTTTCGTCAATGATGACGCGTTTCGGGACTAAGTCCCATCTTCAGATACACTTAATTAATAAACTAAAACATTCAAATCGCGACCATCATACTGGTCAAGTCAAAAATAAAATAAAATAAGTTATAAATCGCATGTAATAAGTTTTACTAACCACGGCCGGAGCTCCCGCATGCGTTCACCCACAACCGCGATCGTCACGCGACTGGTCAAAGATTAAGACAAACTGATTGCAGTGTCGAACAGGTAATTTGACGCAAAATTTATCTGGTCATTCAATAAACTGTTTTTGGTGTTACTATCTTTTAAAGCTTTATAAATTTCAAATTCCTCCAGACTATCCATCCGTCTACCCGTTTTACAAAAATGCAACGCTGTTAAATTTTCTTCGAAGCTCGTATATTTATGTCCGCTTGATATTAAATGTTGTGCGAAGTTGGACTTAGTATTACTTGGCTTAGGAATATGTTCTAAAAATCTTTTATAAAAACATCTGCCAGATTGACCGATATAGAACGCATCACAATCATCACATTTTATTTTATATACACCACATTTCATTTTTAATGGTAATTTGTTTTTGTTTTTGAAATAATTTCCTAAATTATTATTTGTTTTAAATGATAAAATATAGTTATTATCTTTGAGAACGGGTCTTAAAATATTTGGCATAATACCTGTGAAATTAGCCGAAAGATATTTATAATTTTTGTTACTTGCTTTCATACAGTTTGAATTTTTATTGTCTAAACGTTTCCTATGCCTATTTATTATTTTGTCAACTATTGTAGATTTATACCCGTTATTTATTGCTATTTGTTTGATAGTGCTAACCTCATTTAAGTAGTCCTCCTTTTCGAGGGGAACATTTAAAAGTCTGTTGACAAGACTGTTAAACACTGCCATTTTTTGTGTAACGGGATGATGTGAATCATAGTGTATTACTGTGTCAGTACTAGTGTGTTTTCTAAAGATTTTGTGTTTTAAATTATTCCCGTTATGTAATACAGTGAGGTCTAAAAAATTGATACTTTTGTTGTTTTCGATCTCCATAGTAAATTTTAATTTGTTATGAATTTTGTTTAGGTAATTTTTAAATAATTCTATTTGTCTGGCATTCCCGTTAAAAATAATAAAGGTCTCATCTACATATCTGGAGTAATGGATGATTTTATTGGCGAAATAATTATCTTTTAAAATTTTTGTATTTTTTAAATGGTTTAGATATAGGTCCGCCAGGATGCCAGAAAGTGGAGATCCCATGGCAAGTCCTTCATTCTGTTTATAATATGCATTTTCAAATGAAAAATAGTTTTGATGAAGAATGGTTTTTAGTATCATCATCAGTTGGTTAACTTTCTGTATTTCTAAAGAACCTTTATTCATTAAATTATGCCTGAGTAAAGTTAAAGTTTCATCAATAGGCACATTAGTGTATAAATCTACTATGTCGAATGATACTAGTTTGTGGTTTGGTTGAAATGTAACGTGGTTTATATTTTTGATAAAATCCTTATAGCTTTTTACACTCCGATTATTTTCTAAGTTGGTGTGCTCTCTGATGATTTTTACTAAGGTTTTAGCTATTTTATAACCGGGGGCAGTTGTAAAATTAACTAATGGTCTAATTGGAGTGTTCTGTTTATGTACTTTCGGAAGACCCCTTAAACAAGGCCCACTAGCATTTATTATTTTTAGTGAGGATTGTGTCCGTTTATCAAATAGTTGCGTGCATTTATTTATTGTTTTATTCAGTTCTAAAGTGTACTTCTTAGTGGGGTCGGATGTCAACTTAGTAATATTGTTGTCATTTATAAAGTTGTGTACTTTTTGTGTGTATTCATCAAGTTTCAGCGTGGCTATAGAATTTCCCTTATCTACCTTGGTTATGTAAATATTATTATTAGAAAGTTTTTTATTTAGTTGTATAGCTATACGTTGTTCATGTTGTGCTTTAGTGTAATTAACTTTATTTTGTATAAGCTTATTGTTCTTGTTTTTAATGATTTTATTAAACTTATTATTTACTAATACTCTTATTTCATTTTGTTTACCTGGGTCAGGAATATTTTTTATCACTGACTCGGCATCAATTATTTCTTTAATTAAGTTATGTTTAACTTAAACATAAAGATAACATCGAAAGCACGCACATTTTCTACCCTACAGTAATAAATACAACTGACGTCACTTTAACTGACGCAGAAACAAAACTTATCAGCAAAGGTCTAAATTACAATTTTCCCCCCAACCTTAAAAATAAACATAACTTAATTAAAGAAATAATTGAAGCCGAGTCAGTGATAAAAAATATTCCTGACCCAGGTAAACAAAATGAAATAAGAGTATTAGTAAATAATAAGTTTAATAAAATCATTAAAAACAAGAACAATAAGCTTATACAAAATAAAGTTAATTACACTAAAGCACAACATGAACAACGTATAGCTATACAACTAAATAAAAAACTTTCTAATAATAATATTTACATAACCAAGGTAGATAAGGGAAATTCTATAGCCATGCTGAAACTTGATGAATACACACAAAAAGTACACAACTTTATAAATGACAACAATATTACTAAGTTGACATCCGACCCCACTAAGAAGTACACTTTAGAACTGAATAAAACAATAAATAAATGCACGCAACTATTTGATAAACGGACACAATCCTCACTAAAAATAATAAATGCTAGTGGGCCTTGTTTAAGGGGTCTTCCGAAAGTACATAAACAGAACACTCCAATTAGACCATTAGTTAATTTTACAACTGCCCCCGGTTATAAAATAGCTAAAACCTTAGTAAAAATCATCAGAGAGCACACCAACTTAGAAAATAATCGGAGTGTAAAAAGCTATAAGGATTTATCAAAAATATAAACCACGTTACAATTCAACCAAACCACAAACTAGTATCATTCGACATAGTAGATTTATACACTAATGTGCCTATTGATGAAACTTTAACTTTACTCAGGCATAATTTAATGAATAAAGGTTCTTTAGAAATACAGAAAGTTAACCAACTGATGATGATACTAAAAACCATTCTTCATCAAAACTATTTTTCATTTGAAAATGCATATTATAAACAGAATGAAGGACTTGCCATGGGATCTCCACTTTCTGGCATCCTGGCGGACCTATATCTAAACCATTTAGAAAATACAAAAATTTTAAAAGATAATTATTTCGCCAATAAAATCATCCATTACTCCAGATATGTAGATGAGACCTTTATTATTTTTAACGGGAATGCCAGACAAATAGAATTATTTAAAAATTACCTAAACAAAATTCATAACAAATTAAAATTTACTATGGAGATCGAAAACAACAAAAGTATCAATTTTTTAGACCTCACTGTATTACATAACGGGAATAATTTAAAATACAAAATCTTTAGAAAACACACTAGTACTGACACAGTAATACACTATGATTCACATCATCCCGTTACACAAAAAATGGCAGTGTTTAACAGTCTTGTCAACAGACTTTTAAATGTTCCCCTCGAAAAGGAGGACTACTTAAATGAGGTTAGCACTATCAAACAAATAGCAATAAATAACGGGTATAAATCTACAATAGTTGACAAAATAATAAATAGGCATAGGAAACGTTTAGAAAATAAAAATTCAAACTGTATAAAAGCAAGTAACAAAAATTATAAATATCTTTCGGCTAATTTCACAGGTATTATGCCAAATATTTTAAGACCCGTTCTCAAAGATAATAACTATATTTTATCATTTAAAACAAATAATAATTTAGGAAATTATTTCAAAAACAAAAACAAATTACCATTAAAAATGAAATGTGGTGTATATAAAATAAAATGTGATGATTGTGATGCGTTCTATATCGGTCAATCTGGCAGATGTTTTTATAAAAGATTTTTAGAACATACTCCTAAGCCAAGTAATACTAAGTCCAACTTTGCACAACATTTAATATCAAGCGGACATAAATATACGAGCTTCGAAGAAAATTTAACAGCGTTGCATTTTTGTAAAACGGGTAGACGGATGGATAGTCTGGAGGAATTTGAAATTTATAAAGCTTTAAAAGATAGTAACACCAAAAACAGTTTATTGAATGACCAGATAAATTTTGCGTCAAATTACCTGTTCGACACTGCAATCAGTTTGTCTTAATCTTTGACCAGTCGCGTGACGATCGCGGTTGTGGGTGAACGCATGCGGGAGCTCCGGCCGTGGTTAGTAAAACTTATTACATGCGATTTATAACTTATTTTATTTTATTTTTGACTTGACCAGTATGATGGTCGCGATTTGAATGTTTTAGTTTATTAATTAAGTGTATCTGAAGATGGGACTTAGTCCCGAAACGCGTCATCATTGACGAAACTTTGTATCGCTAAAGTAGATATTAAGGTAATTATATGCATACATATAATAAGTGATACGGTACGCAAAAGAATATATAATTGACATACGTATGCATACCTGGTGTAAGTCTCATGTCAGAAATTTTATTTACAAAAAAGTTATTTAATTTAATCAGTTTTTCAGTTTTTTATTGTTACTTGGTAACATAGTTATTTACACCTGCACACGCGCACTCGCCATATCCCTACGCATATGTTCGCACTACTTTACAATACTATTTATTTTTTATTTTCAAAATTTAACTTAATCTATCAAATTTGACATGTATCTTATTGTCTGTTATACAATGTATGAACATGCAGTCCTTAATTAAACAAATTATCATTGCGACATGCTATCATATACCAAGAGTTAAATTATTACTTTATATACAAATTCCACATATTGCAATAAACTAACTTAAATCTGATGAGTATATGTTTAGCCGGACTTTCATGTATTTATTTTGTAACGCAAAATAGTAGCAAGGCATATCACCATTATAACAACGACAATGGAAGTGAACAATGTGTTCCAGAACTCTTGTTTAATTTATAGGCGTAGTCTTCTTATAAACGTAATAAAAATTGTATAAAGCAGAAGGCTGGAAACGAATTGTTTTATACTTATGGCCAACCAACTAATCAAAAATATATTCTGAATGTAAAAATACTACCAAAAAATGAAATAGACTTCTGATGTTGACGGTAATATACAAAACTGTCGAAACTTGTAAAAAAATAAAATATATTACTAATTTGAAATATAAAGTGTTATTATTTGCTATAAATTAAATTAACAAGAAAAATTCAGTAACCACACACGCGCGCGCGCGCGCGCGCGCAAACACATAACAACGAAATGCTGCATGTACGCAGACAAATTTGGAATTCTCAATTGACGATTTTGAATAGTTTAATTACCTAAATCCTAATTAATTTAAAAATTTAATAATAAACCTGTAAACGTGTACTTTTTATAGAAATTTATAAAAGTTGCCAGAGTATTGAATTTTTCAAAAGTCTTTGGAACAAAAACAATATTAAAATTCTTTAAAATGAAACAGTTTTATTTTTTATCTGGTAAGAATTTTATTCTGAATAATTCGGTTTAGATAACATTTTAGAAACATTGTTAGAATGCAGAAATTTTTACAATATTTTTAATAAATACCCAAGTTATTTATCTTGCTACTAAAGACAACTAAGTTTGGAGTGCTAAGTTTCTACAATTCGTAACAGAACATAAATAGGCCTAGCTGTTGCTAAAGGAATGTGATCGGAGGGTGGCGACTATATAAACAGTAGTGTGAGAATAGTGCAATATAGTGTTGACACTGCCTTTTAAACTGGTTACGTGATTTCAGGAGATATATGCCTAAGGAGAACCGTTACCTTTAGTGCATACGTCTATGATGTGTTAACACAGTGTTTGTTTAATTTTTTATGTAAATTTTTCGATACTTTTCTGCTTTTAAAATTACAGTATTAGACATTTTATTACAGTTTTCCCAAGAATTAAAGCTTTATCAAACATTCTTCTTGCCTTACCTGCCTAACGTTTCTTACCAGTCCCACGAGATACTTTAAGTGAATTTTACTTGAAAATTTAATTCTGTACCGTGAATTGTTAGCAAAAGTATTCACAGCACCGCAAAACTTTGTGCTTCTCAAATTGTTTCCAAACGCATAATCACACACGGGATGAGTGTTTACAATTGTAATACTTACGAGAAGGATTCAACTCGTATCTATAATACAGCAGTGGATTCCAATATAGATTCTTAATAGTTCTAAAAAAATTATTCCTTTTCTGTATTATTTAGTAAGTAGGCCTATATTGACAAATTCATTCGTTTTAAACAATCGTTATGATGTCAAGAATGTGGTAGAGAATATTATAAGAAAACTGAGCTTAAAATTTCCTCAAAGAAATGTAAAAGAATCTTAATGAATCTTTACTAGTGTAATACGCGCGCGCGCGCGCACTCATCAAATACATCTATAAGCTTTCTTGACGTATTTAAAGCAAACTTTTTAATATTATGGAACGTTAAAAGTATTATAAAATGACTACATTTCTGACCATATACCCAACGCAACTATAAAGTGTTAAACACCCTCTAGGTCGTAGGATTGTTGTGTTCGTTGTGTTAAGTATATGTGGTTGCACAATAAACGTATTTTTTAAAAAGAGAAGTGAGACGTTGATGACATGAAATATTTAATTAAAACATATGAAAGGAATCAATGAACGGTTTATTAAATATTGCAAAGAAATTACATGTTTATTAAAATTTGAAATTATAAAATTCAAAATATTGTCTTTTATAAGGTTACACTCTGAAAACGTAAAATATTTTTGCTATTCAGCACACATTAATAACATATAGTCTTAAATGTCTAAACATATTTAATTAACAAATTATAAAATTATTTTATATTGCATGGGTGTCTGACTTTTAATTATTAAAATGGCAACTCATTTATAAAAATAATACAGTATTAACTTTACTAAAATAAAATTGAATTGTTGCTATTAATCTTTTAATAAAATATAACATATATTTTAAAAATATTTATGATTTCTAATGACACCCAATTTGTAAAATTAAACAGAATAAAATTATTATTTTTTACAACAATTTAGAATTACGTCTTTTACTCTGAATATTTACATTTAATTCTTCGTATGCCGTTGCATTGTCTTCGTAATTTTTCACTCGTCATTTACATATAACACACTTGTTAATTAATAATTTATTATGGTAATAATTAACGGTAATTAATATGACGTCTCTATTATCGCACTTTTCTGCCATAATTTTGCATCACCATACGCGTTTAAATGTCCTTAATGTACTAGTGTTCTTAGAATTGTGATATGTCTTTGCTAACAGGTAAAAGACATATTTATTAATTTATTTAAATCCTGTCAATACCTGATTTAGTAAAAAAGCAACAATTTATACGTCTGCCGCCTCGTAGTACAATGCAGGTCGGAACTGGTTTACACACAAACAATGGCTTACAGGTGTACACTTTCAACGGGCGACAGTCATGTCCACCCATGTCCTTTCATGGACAGAATTGTTAAAACTATTAGTCGCATTCTTTTTACACTAATTATTTACAAAATATTGCCCTAGGTAAATATGCAAATATATGTATTGTTGCATTAAATAATAAGTATTGTGCTATTACAGTATTGATGTCTTTATACATGGTTCACAACCAAAATGTTTGTGTGTTTCTCTGTTCGTCCAAGTTCAATAAACATTTATTGAAAGTTAATTTTTTATAAAATTCGTTTTACTATTGATTAAAATTATTATTACTTTGACATTAATGAATCTTTCTCTTAAATCGAGTTATTTTCTTTATCAGGTTTTCTAATGATTATAGTTTCTGCTAAATAATAAAAGTAATATTTTATCAATTGCAACAGAACACAGGATGATAAGATATGCTGTTTATATCAGAGTACATGAATGACGAGCATTTTCTTGTTTAAATTTGTTTTGTGTAATATTTTGTCTTTTAGTCATAAGTTTTGTATTTAAAAATTGATAAGCATATAGGTTACACCAAACTCTTCATAAAAAGATGTACTATATTGTCATGTATTTTTTGTATGAATTGGTGCGCGTATGCGGGTGTGATAATCTGCGATCGCTATAGCGGCAGTGATAGTTAGCCGATTTACATGAAAATTTGACAAGGAATTATTTAAGTAAATAGCTTCGATTTGTGTATACTCTGAGGTTTGTAACTATTTTAGAAATATGGTTTTTCAAGTAAAGCAAAACTCAAGTGTAACTTTTATCAATGATAGGGTAATAAAAATTGTAGATAATTTCCATGCAGGACTATGCAAAATTATACAAAGTTTTTCATGAAATTTGTGTATCTGGTCGTTCCATCAATTATGTGACTTGGGCTTGGGCTATCAAATTTCACCAAATTCAGTGAGATTCATACGTTGCAGAGCTAGGATGGACACAGTCTGTCTGTCGACGTTGCTAGGGGAAGTTGTGCCCGGCGAAGAGAGTTGTTCTCTTATAAACGTAAAAATATCTTATATAAAATAAACCATAAACCTTAAAATTCTTAACGAAGTTTTGCGGTAAGAACCGAGAGGGAATAGAGGAATATTTTATATAAAGTAAACTATAAACCTTGAAATTCTTAACGAAGTTTTGCGATAAGAACCGAGAGGGTAAATAATTAAATAAAATACAGTGCTGTGTCGTGTAAGTTAAGATATCCGCTCAGGGAACTTAAAGACACTACAAGATTAAGAAATTATAAAATATAAATTAATAATAAACTGAATGAATGAAATTTAAATTCTAGCAGTCGAACATAACTACGAGACTCTGTGAAATATCGCCGCTGGAGCCGCTTGCTGTACAAGTTCACGACGAGACGAAGAGGACGCCAGGACGAAGAGGACACCAGTAAGGAGTGAAGCTGTAGAAGAGGACGACGAGACGAAGAGGACGCCAGGACGAAGAGGACACCAGGAAGGAGGGACAGGAAGAAGAGGACGCCAAGACGGGACCGACGAGACGAGAGGAGGACGTTGCAGCAAACAAGTAAAATCGATTTATATTAATCGAACAATACAAACAATTTAATATACTATCAATACATGACAATTTAAAATACATTATACATCCTTTATAAACAATATTTGTATATAATAAATAATTTTTCATCTCCTCCATAATAGACTTGTATCGATTTTTACACACTCACAATATCCTTATTAGAATAACAAAGTTTGATCTGTTGCACAATATAATAAACAGGTCGAAGTATAGTAGTTAAAAAAAGTACGCAAGTATGAAGCGTACAGAATATATCAGAAAGTGTGTATATCTATTGACATTTTATTATAGCCTTTAATAACGCTTTGCTTGTGCCTTAAGTGACAGTTTGCTAGAAGCCGCTTACATAATCGGAAATTTTGAATACTTTCAGCAAAAGGGCTCATAGTTATCAGATGAGCAACAACTTTGAACAGGGAAATTTCCAGTTATATTGAAAATTCCTTCTTCTATGTGTGTGTTTGTGCGTGCGTGAGCGTGTTTAATAAAGTTTTGGGACACAACAAAAATCACTTTATTATGTTCGCCTATTTTTTTTAGTAACAATTTACAAACTTTTACAGAAAAGCTGAAAAATTATAAAATGTTTACTTAAATTTTATACACTTTACGTGTTTTGTATGAATAAATTTTTAAGCGATTTTGCCGATCGTGCAGGCTAGCACATAACAAATACAAAGACATTAATATTATTAATAAATGGGTCTTGAAAATTTCAAATAAATGTGTCACGATAAAACACATAGGACTAAAAGATTAGGTTTGTTTTCTAGAGTTGTATAACATACACTACCTATTATTAAGAATTTTGTGTAGCATAATTTTTTTCTTCCCCTTACATTTTGTAAATTTTAAGTTACAAAGTGTATAATAAAAAGCTCCTACATACAAAAAAGTTCGATAGACTGCAGGTATGGTAAGTGATGGAACATTTGACTTAGTTTATCCTATCGTGTATTGCGTTCCCTTACGAATTAAAACGATACATGTAAATGAAACTACAATTATTACTTGATATGCTTCCAGACACACATATACATATACATGTAATATAATAAAATGCAAAATGATCACACAATATATACCGATACGACAATTAAGTATCGCTCTCGAAAAGTCGAGAGCATAGTTTTACTCACTTCTCGACTAGGCCAGCGTGCAGCGTCTGTGTCAACACCGTCCACTTACGAAGCACTCCAGACTTTTCGAGTACTTGTAACTAAGCAAATTATGCCGGAACGTCGCCATGGGAATGGGAAATTATTCTATAACTTCTGCTGGCTATATATAAGCAACACAGGCCGGCTTAGTCAGTTTGTTACACCTGGCAAGATTGTAGAGTGCGCATCAGTGGAAAGATTGTTGCGGATTAGTGGAAAGTGATTAATGTGTTTATAATTAGTGTGGAATTCTAATAGTTAACATTATTATTGCGTGTGGACAAATTTAACATGAATTATTGTATGAGATTTACCTTGTTGACTTCAAATTGTTATTTGTAACTAATTAAAGGTGGTAATTAATGACTTCATTGGTGTCTGTATTTTGTTTCCACTGTACAATAGGACGAACCAAGACTTTTGTAACAGTATAAAAAATATCGGTATGGAGAACCACACATGACTCCATGTTCTAAGATTTATATTTAAAATCATTTACGAAATGAAATGTTTCCATAGAAACTACTTCTTTCCACTTATTGCTTCAGCCTTAACCACAGTACTGTGGTCACTAACGTATACCACCACACATTATCGCACTCAATTTTCACTGATTATGGCAGTCGACGTCACTGCCGAAACCTCTGGTTTTGCAGAAAACATTGGACTACGGCAAAACAGCCCGGAAGGAATTTTAACAACAAACTACTACTTTGTTGCAGATAACGTAGTACACATATAAAAATTATCCCCTCCCCCTTCAACTATAAATTTTCAATTATAGAAAATTACCCCCATCCCGTTCAACTAGCCTCTTCATTTATAGATATTTCATCTACGTTTCCACAGTGGATTATTAAGATCTTCTTATCAGGATACTTTATTTATCAAAATTAAGTACTTTACTCTTGTTACAACAAAAAATGTTACAGGTAAACTACCCTTTCCCCGTAACCGATCTTCACCAAAATCAATAGGCCTTGAGTCTTGTACAACTCAGGCACATATGTAAAAAATTATTCGATTCTGTCTGAATTTACGGCAGTTATCGTTCGTCATGAAAAATTTCTCATGTTACAACATAAAATGTTGCCGGTAAACTACACCTTTCCCTTAACCGATCTTCACCAAAATCAACAGGCCTTGAGAACTCTACAATTTAGGGAGGTATGTAAAAAATTATTTGATTATGTTTGAATTTACGGCAGTTATCGTTCGTCATAGAAAAAATTAACCTTTTTATCACATAAAACGTTGCTGGTAAACTACCCCTTTCCCTTAACCGGTCTTCACCAACATCAACAGACCTTGAGTACTTAAAAATTCAGGAACGTCTCCAAAAAAATATTTGATTCTGTTTGAATGTGTGGCAGTTATCATTCGTCATAAGAAAAATTACCCTTGGTAAAACATAAAACTACCCCTTTCCCTCAACCAATCTTCACCAAAAATAATAGGTCTTGAGTACTCTACAATTGAGGGCTGTATGCAAAAAATTATTTGATTCTATTTGAATTTGTGGCTCTTATCATTTGCCATTGAAAAAAATCTACAGACAGACACACAGACAGACAGACACACACACACACACACACACTTTTAGAAAAATGATTTTTTTCATGTTTTGAGGGTAGTACAATCAGAATCTGCATTTATCTCGAACACGATTATTTTTGCCATCACCATACTTCCATTTCCTTCTGGAACATGGAAGTAACAGTATATTATATTCTTAAATCTAACGTATACGTACCCATAATGTCACATACATCCTATCTCCGAAAGGAGGTATTGGATGTGTCAGTAATACCAATAACTGTAAACTTATTATCAAACTTATTAATTGTATAATATACTACCTGTCCCAGTTTATACAAGTTTCAGTAGGTACGAGTAATTACAAATTCCAAAGAAGTTATTCGATAATTTTGCTTTTACGATTAAATTGTACCAGTCTGATTCTACTATAGTCACTAATATCAGGAAATGCTTATATCGATGTTCAGATTTCAAAACATGCGGTTTTATATACCGAAAAAAATTAATTTCTTCATTTAATTATCAATGTATTGTATTGTCCGCCACCCACTCATCGTTTACGTACACAATTCAAATGTCCATTTATATAAATATTTTAAACAACTTAAGTTACTGTATATTTGAAAAGTTAGGAGACTTTAAAAAACAACTGTTTTTATAGAGTCAGAAAATCCTGGTTGTTTGTAATCTAAAAAATTTTGGAACACCAAGTAAAATTGACGACAATTGGCGTGCTGAAACAAACTTTACAATTTAAATTTGTTCTCTGAATCGTGCTATGAATTCTAACACTATTTTCGTGTTCTCAAATAATGTTTATGTAATATAAATCTTGTTCTTCGATCTTTAACCGGATTTACGTTGCAGAAGACGTGTTTGTTATCAATTACGGTGTAGGAACTCACATCTCCAGTCAAAGACTAATTGCTCTCCTAACCTCGATTTGAAACGTTAGACAAGCTCTTACTGTTTAGAAATTTACACATTTACTGCCGTCTAATGTTTTAAAAACAACAGATTTAACAATAATCATTATTATTACTGTTGCTGCATTCAGCTATGAGGATACATAGTAACATCATTAATATAAGGAATATAAAGAAAACCAAGTATCCCAGTAACGTATAATTTGAGGATTTATTTCTCTTATAAATTTATTGTTTATCGATCATATACACACACACACACACACACATTGACGATATGTTGAGAGCATGGAAATTCAGAGTGCCTTTGGGAATCGATTTGTGTGGGTTCCCTGCTATTTGAAGATGTCATAGTTCTTATTCAAGAAAATGAGGATGATTTACAAAGCTATGTGTCAATTACAAGTAGTAGCAAGAGAGTACTCACTGACAATTTCAGTAAGGAAGAGCAAAACCATGGCCTTTAAAGGTAAATATCCAGTGAGGATTAAGATAATTATAAACAACAGCACTATAGAACAAGTGAGCCGTTTCAAATATATCGGATGTGCAGTAAGCTATGAATCTGAATATGACATAAAAGAGAAGAAAAATAAATTTAGGAATACTTGTAGTACGATTCATAAAAATCTTAGAAATGAAACAAGACAGAGCACAAGGATTAAATTTTATAAGACAATTGCAATAACCACATTGACATATGCGAGTGAGGCGTAGGTCGTGACAAAAAAGGAATGCGGCAAGATTCAGAGAGCAGAAATGCAGTTTCTTCGAAATACTTTAAATTACACATTGTAAGATAGAAGAAGGAATATCAGAGTAGAAATCAAAGTAAAGGATATAAGTGAAAATATTTCAATTTACAGAAGACAATGGTGGGATCATCTGCAAAGGATGACAGAGGATCAATTGCCAAAAGCGGCACTGAACTATAAAGCCACTCGTAGAAGAGACGTGGGTCGTCCGAGGATGAGATGGGGGGCGGAAGATGTTTATATAACCTAATCCTTGAAGAGGAGGAGAAGAAGAAGAAGAAGAAGAAGAAGAAGAAGAAGAAGAAGAAGAAGAAGAAGAAGAAGAAGAAGGTGATGATCATATATGTCAATATTCCTGACGCTTGTTGGTTACACACAAACTTTCTTATTAGATTATGTACATAATGCGTTTGTTTCGTCAGTAAGCCTATTTTAATAAAGTAAATATTTGTGTGAAATTAAAATTAAGCGTTTAACAATAGTAATTCCGCATGCGCGTTGGAAAATGTGTGCCTGTAAAAACTTTGTTGTGTCGTTAGATTTGTTTTATTTTCCTTAATCTTTTATTTACTATACTTTATAAATGTCCAAAATAATTCATTCCCTTCTGAATTTCTTTTGTAAAACTATTTAAAAAATTTTCTAAACTATTTGTAAATAGTTTCGTCGATTCTCAATATAAATATAAACATTTTTCATTTGTTTTAAACCATAAATGGTTTCTTAATATTATTATTTCTGCATTTAGTATTTTTTCTATGGAGAGAACTCCCAAGCAACAAGGTACGTCGAAAGACAAAATTAAAATTCTACAAAGTTATAGCGGTCCCTGTACTGTCCTATGGGTGGGAATTGTGGTTCACAATTAAGAAACAAGAAAGTAAAATAGAGGCCTTGCGTCCTTAAAAAGAACTTTATGTTCTAAAGTTGATCATATAAAGAATGAAGATATAATAGGAGAATTACAAGTTTTTAACGTAAATGGCCGACTAAAGATAAATGTCGGTGAATAGAACAGTTCTGCAGAATGTAAGGTTTGTTAAACAAGACTGGAAGTATAAATATACAGAGAATAGGTATATGGGCAGACCCAGGAAGAGATAGCTGGAGGATCTTTAAAAGCAGAACAGGCACATGTTGCTTATGGCGTGATGTAAAGATGATGCTGATGACTTGAGTTGTAATTTGTATGTTATAAGCTGTATGAAACTTTGTTAGGCTCCTTAGTCTATACAAAAGTAGTCTCTGACTATTTCTTTCAGATACAGAATATAACACACACTTAATGTTTACGAAAAAAGTATTTTTTATATATAGGCCTACGGCTTATATAAACATATAACTTTATGTGTTTCAACAACGGTTAAGTTTATCTGGTTCATTATTTAGAAAGGTGGAAGTAAGGTAGAAATTAGCTCTAGTACCAAAAAGACATTATACAACATCCAGTTTACACTATTATAGTTATTTCTTAAATAATAATAATAGCACAGTTTGCACTCTCAGAGTAGCTTATTAAGCCAGGGATACTTTGCAAGTTGGTTTTGTAAATCACTTAGCACAGAAGGAATGTATTGTTCCCATTATTATTTTTTAGCCGTCAACACTATTTATTGCGTTTATAACGCGTTACATTGTTTTGGCGCAATATTATATTTAAATTTGCGTATTATTTCATGTTTTTAAAGTAACCTGCTATTAACACAGGAATTAAATTTTTACCTGTAGTCGTTTAACAATAGATTTCCCAAGAGTCAAAGCTTCATCAAGCAATTTACTCACGTCGTCTACATAATTTTGCTTACCAGTCCCATGAGGAGCTTCAGATTAATTTCAAGTGTAAAATAAATATTATACAAGTGAATTACTACGGTATTCAAACAACTACAAAGTAATGTGTTCTCATATTGTTTTTTTAAACACATTGCTACAACGATATTGATTGAAGACGCGTTGGGCACTTGGTGAAACGTATTAGTACAAAGGTTATTAAAACCACACAAACACTTTTTTAAGTTTCACAGTTTGTTCGTAACCTCTGACAGTTTTTATTCTCAAACTTCTATTAAACTATTGTTATTGTTAATTCTCTGTTAATTGTCTATTGTTATTGTTAACCTCTACTAAGCTATTCTTAAAGAGCTGCTAAGAATAACTAAACAAATAAAGTGTAGGATGTTAAGAATGTGTATCAGGAAACGTGTGAGGATTGTGTATTTTGGAGGGGTTGAAGGAGTTAGTATAGGAAAAAAGTCAAGTGTCTGTAAAAACTAAATATTACAGGAAAGTCAAATTTAAAAATTAACTAAACTCATAACTACTTTTAATAAAAGAGATACAAAGAATTCAATTGAACAAAGTATCAAAAATTTAACAAAAAACATACTAAATTCTTTGTATCTCCTTCATTAAAAGCTGTTATTAATGTTATTTATTACAGAAAATTATTTCTTATCATAGTCGTTTTGCTGTCTAGCTCTTGACCGTACTGAATTTTTAAACAGGCGCAATTAAATTCATTTGTCCCGTATGATTACGTACAGTACACAAACTGTAAACTAAATAATAACATAAATTCTTATATTTTTCCAGTTTGTTAATTTTAAGTTACAACTTAATCATTTCTTCATTCAAATGTTTCAAGAGATTTCAAAATTTAACAACTGATGTAATTTTACAATTAATTATTCTCTCATAACTCGATACCTTCCGAATTCAGACAAGTGCTGTAATCGGAAATATACCCAATTTTTTTGATATGTTTACGGTATATACAAATATTTGTATATATAGATACAAACATACATATAGGAAATTTTAATCTTATACAAAACCAATTATCTTGGGGTTTAGAATAGTATAGTACTAGAGATACTATTCCACATTGTATTTCAATAATTACTATTGATAGTTTCTTTTCTGTCTCTCTCTTGTTCTCTTGTTCAATAATCATTCTGAAATGAACGAATAATAAAAGATCAGAGACACGTGTTTAATTTTTTTAGGTACTAAAGGCCTTTTTTTGTACGTTGCTAATAATTTTAGTTAGAACTGGTTAGTTGTATATTATTTTGTAATAACAGTTGTAGAAAGTAAATAACAACGTTTAATGTTAATAATTATATTCAGATTGCTTCTTTACTTTTTTATTACTTTTCAAAATAAATATAACAAATCTGGAAAAATCTTATATCATTTTTTACTTCCATATTCCTTAAGGAAATGGAAGTATGGTGATGGCAAAAAAAAATCGTGTTCGAGAATATTGCAGATTCTGATTGTACTACACTCAAAACATGAAAAAAAATCGTTTTTCGAAAAGTGTCTGTGTGTCTATCTGTCTGCCTGTCTGTCTTGTGTCTGTGTGTAGATTTTTTTCTATGGCAAACTATAACTGCCGCAAATTCAAACAGAATCAAATAATTTTTTGCGTACAGTCCTAATTTGTAGAGTACTCACGACCTATTGATTTTGGTGAAGATCGGTTGAGGGAAAGGGGTAGCTTACCTGCAACGGTTTTTTTTCTATCAAGGATAATTTTTTTTGCAAACGATAACAGCCGCATATTCAAACAGAATCAAATAATTTTTTGTATACGTCACTGAATTGTAGAGAACTCAAGGCCTTTTGATTTTAGTGAAGATCGGTTAAGGGGAAGGGGTAGTTTACCTGCAACCTTTTACGTTTTAACAAGAGTAAAGTACTTGAAAATTCATTTAAACCTTTTCAAACAATGGTAATTGTTAAAAATAAAATAATTTTGTTGCCAGACAATAAAATTATAATTTTTTCATTTTAATGTAAATTATGTATAAGAGAAAATATATCGTGCGTGGCAGGCAAGCATATAATTTATCTCAGTTATGTACTGTTTACGTTTCCATTTTACTATTATGACTACCGCAATAAAAAGGCAGGGAAGACACACACACACACACACACACAAAATTCGCGTTATTTCTGGCCTCATTCATGTTTATTTTCTTACATTTGCACGCTTTTCAAATGGAAAGTGCCGAAACCCATACCAACATAACGCGTGGAAGACGAAAAAGTGTCCAGCGTGGATAGCGATTTGCTTCCTGTGGATCGCTGGGCAGTGAAACTGCACGTGTTTACAGAGGAACGATTCATAGACAGACTTTTCGTCTTTAGGGAATGAACCCTCTGCAAGATGCTGAAGGTCCATGAGTGACTTCGGAGCGCTCCTTCTTTTCCGCGTGTTTGTTCTGTGAAAGTACACTGTAGATTTGCAGCTTTATTCTAAGCACGCTCAATAGGAAATGTTGAAAATTTTTGTCCACGGTTTACCCTCATACACACTAAACCTGCTCTGATGTTTTAATTACGGACGTCATAATATTAAAACTTTGGAAACTTGAGCACTACTTAATGGAGATCAATCATTAACTTATACAAGCCATTAACTTTATGCATATTTTTTATATATATGTGTACAACGTTATCGGCAACAAAGAAGTAGTTTTTGTTAAAATTCCTTCCCGGGATATTTGGCCGTAGTCCAATGTTTTCTACAAAACCAGACGTTTCGGCAATGCCATCGACTTCCATCATCAGTGAAAATCGAGTGCGATAACGTGAGGTGGTATACGTTAGTGACCACAGTACTGTGGTTAAGGCTGAAGCAGTAAGTAGAAAGAAGTAGTTTCTATGGTAATATTTCATTTCGAAAATGATTTTAAATATAAATCTTAGAATATGGAAGTCATGTATGTTTCTCCATACCGATATTTAAAATTTTTTTTTAAAACTGCTCGTTTTTAAACAAATAAAAATTCTTTATGTTTCATGAAAACGTATGGAATGTTTCAAGTTTAGACAAAATTCTATAACCTCCTGTACGAAGTGATTCGATTTAACACTTCATGGCCTCCGGTCATCACGTTTTAGACGCTTTTTTAATATTTTGTAGCTTTTACAGTTGCAAACATTTAACTATGGTTTCTTCGTACTTTAATTAGTAGAGAAATCCACATAACCTACCGTCAAGTAAACTATTATGACAAGGTACTAGAAAATATCTACGTAACGTGTCTGTTAGTTACCAGCAAATTATAATATCTCGCAAAAAGTCACAAGAACGTTTCCTCAAATTCTTCTTTATTTATTATATAATAAAAAAACATTGTTATCCAGACCACTCCACATACTTCCGTTAGCAGTAAGTAGTCATACCACGATTCTTTTGTCGTCTACCTTAAAAACATTGGGAATTGAAATAAACTGTTATTGTTAGAATATCATAAAACATATTACTGACAAAAGTGGTACTGTTATTCACTAGAAAGTTTCAATAAATAAAGTTAAATGTTTAAAGTTGGATTAAAGAAGTCCAAAAGGATTTAGAAAAGAATAATATACATGCAGAAGAAGCAATTAAAGGAGAAGTTTTTGGGCAAAATTGTAAAAATGGAGGGAGTCCAGGGTAGGAGAGAGAAAAACGCAGGTTCAAAGTGGACTAAAGACAGGAAGAAGAGACACAGTGAGAAGATGAAAGAATATTGGAAAAAAGGAAAGAACAAAGAGTAAAGAATTGAAACTGGCATGTGGTCCTTAGATGGCCGATACGAAAAAAAAGTTAAATGTTTAATCCTGATTCAATAGCAAAGAGGTAAGTTCTCCATCATAAAATTGTTAACAGCACGTTTAATGTCGTCACGGCATAGTAATATATAGGATCATCTTGTATAAAGAAGTGGAAAGGTATGAAAACAATTGATAAGACGTGATGGGGAATGCCTTAACATTTGCGTCTGCATGCTTTCAAACAATAGGTATGTGACAGGATACCAGGCAACAACTTTCAATAGGCGGCAGTATTAGTACAATTACCTTTATTAGCATGTCTTGTAATGAGAATAGTTGAGAATATTTTAGTAATAATGGCTAAAAACTAATTTCAATTACTAATAACCCTCTAATAATTCAGAATGAAAATTGTAATGGAATGTACGCATGTAATATTAACGGCTGAACTCAAGTGCCTGCATTGACATAGTGTACGCATATATGACAATAATATCAGTAATATCAGAATGTACTATGCAATATATAGACTTCTGTTTATACACACTCAAGACTAGGTATACTTAACACTTAAAAATACACGTAAAGAATAGTATAAGTAAAAGCCCAAAATAAATATATCGTTAGGAATTAACCTTAAATTGAAATCTTGCTTTATACGTCGGCTTTATAATGCTTTATGACCTTATTAACGTTTTTAATAACCACAGAGATGGCAAAAGGCAAATGTACAATACACAGAAGAGTATAAGAAAATAAAATCTACCGTCAAGTTTCACATCTGTTTAAGTGTCGTTTGTTAGAAATAAAAGACTGTAGTCTCTTTTGAAAAAATACAGTATTTTATTTTACAATAACTAACAAAGGATTTTGCTAACAGATTTTTAATTAAAATTGGAAAGGTTCAAGTCTAAAACATATTAAACTAATGGCAAATGAAGAACTGAAAAAGTAAACTAATAGAATCTAAATTATAAAATATAAGTTCTCTATAACAAAAGTAAACAACATTATATCTCTGCTTTGATATACTCTATAACTCTGTGATAATCTACTATAAACGACAAAATAAAAACGATTTAATAATAGGTGAAATAAGACTTTAAATGTAAGAAACCGATAACCTGTCCTTTGTGAGCCTACATACAACCAGAAACTAAGTAGAATCAATATCAGACTAATAGTGATGAGATAAAGGTTGACTGGCAATAAAATAAATAAACAATATATCGTCTAAGATCTTTTAAGACATTGTTAAAGATATTCTGTGTTTTAAAATCGTTGGCTTCTAAAACACAAAATATTGGAAGATGTCAGTTAAAAAAATTAAATTAAAATTCGTTTTAACATTATACAAGCATTATTGGAACGTAAATAGTGTATAACGGAAGGATTGTAAAGTAGAAAAAAAACCTCGGTTGTGCAAAGAATTAAAGAAACAAAATGAAAAAATAAAGCTTGCCGTAGTATAGTCGAGGCAGACAAATAAGCTTTAACAATAAGTGGAGAAGAAAACTCAGAGATAAATTCTTTGAATTCTTTGAATTCTTCTGACAAAACTAAGTAGCCTGCTATTAGAAAACGTTTTCCACATGTTTCCTTCTGTATAAATAAAATACAATAAGTATAATTGGAAGATAAAAAAAGGTTGAAGTATCTATGCTAAGAGTAAAACACATCAAAGACAAAAATATCATCATACAGACAAAAAAATCTGTATTTGCTGAGAATAAAGAATTATCTAAACTGCCTGTAATAAAAGCAGCAAAGATTAAGAAATAACTTGTAATAACAAAGAAATTTGTTGGAAGCAGCTTTTACAAGTACGTAATTAAGTGATCAAGTACTTTCTGTAGACAAAGGCGCTCAACGTATTGATTAAGATCAGATTTTAACAACAGTTTAATCTGTGGACTAACTTGCTTATTGGCATTAATAGAATTATCGTTTCCCTATGGTAAAAATGCACGTGCGCCTATGAATCAATATTGTCCAGAAGGCAGATACGAGCAGTTGCATTCTATCCATAGTGATACCATCGCGTTAAAATTTGGAAAGCAATTCAAAGCATACTTTTTCGTCATTTTAGACTCCTTCCCCCATGTAAGCAAAATAACAGCCGTTCAAACCCTCCCGTCACGTGGTTACCTAAGATTTGAAAATTTCTTCTCATTGTTTCCTAGGGTAAGGCCACATTATTTGTATCAATACGTAAGTTGATTTTAAATTTTCGAATAGACGTACATATATACCGTATGTATATTACCGTATATGTATATACCGTAGATATTAAACCGTTAACAAAATTGCTACTAAACAATCGATTAAAACAGTCAAAATTATATAAAAGTATTAACACTTATATTCTTTCTTAATTTAGTAATCGTAAATTATCTAAAAAAAATTAAGAATTTACTTGTGCCTACGATATTATACAGGGACCCAGCCAACTAGTTGTTTGTTAGCAATAAGAGACAGCAGTGTCTTTTGCAAAAATACGGTAATTTATTTTATAATGAAGTACATGTATATAACCACTTTAGCGAAAACAACATTAACGGAATTCGAAAAGAGAAATAAAAGATTTTTCTAAGAGATTTCTGAACTAAAATTAGAAAGGTCCAAGTATGAAACGTCAGACTGATACTAGATGGAGAATCATTAAAAGGAAACTTATTATATTTGCACACTAACGTGACATGTAGTATTACTTTTATATAAGTTCGATCAGCCGAAGGAAAAACATAAAGAATACACTGCCCTTTCTTAAAAGTGTTTTGTTAAAGTATAATGTTACTTATTCAAATCGTACTGTTGTCTGAGTTTTTTTTAGTAGGTTCTTAGGTAATATTTTGGGACTGACTCTACCCTTGGTTCGAAAGTTACAAGCAGAGTAAATGGAGTATTGAAGGAAATGAAGTTAGTAGTCGCCACAATAGCAAGGCTGCTAAGGAATAATAGCATTCCCCACTTTATACAAATCTACATGAAACATCTGGAGGCTTGATATGGGAATTGGAAAAAGAATGAAAAAAACAAGAATAGCAGATTCCAAAATAACCGATTCAATTTACGAGGGACAGTCGAATAGTCAGTACCACTTGCCCACAAATTTTTCTCAAAGAGATATTTTGATGAAAGTTGTTGGCAACACTGGTAAACGTCGGTTCTCGCGGCTCTAGTAACGTTCCCCACTTGACAGTAATGAATGGCCCGTTGTTAACCACGAAACATTATAAATCTTTCCAAATTAAAAATCTGCACAGTGACTCGTTTTCTGTCACTGTGTGGCCGCACGGACATCGAACATGATTATAAATAGGGAAAAATGTCAACGTGGACCACGAATAACACAGTCTTCTAATTGTTGCTGCAAACAGACGAAACTGTACTCAGTTGCTCACAACTGACAAAATTGTGCTGAATTGGTTTGTTCGCATTGTAGTGTGAACTACATCATATCTGAACGTCTGCAATTGCGAAAAATATGCACCTATCATTTGGCACACACCACGGAGGAAGAAAATTTGAATGGGAGGATTTAAAACAACCTCCATACAGTCCTGACCTTGCGTTGTGTGAATTACACGTCTTTGGTCCTACATTGTATAATTTAGTGCAATTATGCTAATTATTATGAATTATTAAATAATACGATTATAAATTAATGAATTAAGTCTAATTAAATTCGTATGCCATTTATGTTTAACTGAATGGGGTTGCAATTGACATTCGTAGAGTCCCACTTTCCTTGGGTATCATTTATATTTAATATACATATAGAAAATTAAATTATATTTGTCGGATTTGACTCAATATAGTTATCAAATCAATATGATTTACATGAGCATGTTAATCTGACATCTCAGTGGTCGATTTGGGTGTGTCCATTGATAATTAGCATAACTCTTGAGACTCTTTGTAAGTTACAAGGAAAAATCACTTGGAACGTGATAAATTAATTGTCAAGGTTAATCGCAATAATGAACGCAAGATATATGTATATATGTAATAATTACTAATTTATTATATCATTGATTAAGCAGATTACTGAACCACAAATGAAATTATGTCCTGTAAATACATAACAAAACACATAATAAAATAAATCACAATAATATTCGTTCGTTGGTTTCTGAAAACAAGACATATAGTACAATCAAATACAACACAATAATATACATATACAAACAATAAGCAATCAAATATATTTTATCCCTAGCTAAATGCGTTCATTATGCTCAGATGAATGACTTTAATATTAGCATTATTAGATTTATGATTTATATAGATTTACAGAAATCTCTCGGGAGTAGCTCTATGAAAAGAAGAGACAGTGCAGTAGTATGTATCATCTAGCATTCAAGAAACATAAAGACTTATCTTGCATAAGGCTTATCCACAAATTCCATCGGTGTAAGATTACATCCGTTGGTGGATTCCTTGTACATGGTAATCACTATTGATCGAAGAACACTTCACTTTCACTCACTGAATTTCCACTCGCGTTGTGTATAGTGTGGTGTTGGACTCTCCGCTGGCGTTAAGTGTTTTATGGCTTCATGTTTTTAGATGCAATCATCGTCATTGAAGTGGTTTGCTTTTAGAGTTTGCTGTGTGCGTGTTCATGTAGCTAAATATTCTGCCTACTTTGGACGTAATGTATGCAATGTGCGTATTAGTTTTCGAGTTAATTCACTCAGTTCAGATGCCCAAAATTGAGAATCATTATGGTTGAATAATGTCTGAAGTCGTCACCCACTGTTTTACTCTCGGATTATTACTCACTCGTATTGCATTATGTTGCGTGTCGGTCGTAGTTTAGAGTCACGTATACACTGGTATTTAACGATAGTTATGTCTATTCGCACTATTGATTACTGCGGTAAGTTCGGTAATTCATATAAACTATCGAACATACATTTTGTAGAACTGCGATTGAGTTGAATGTCTAAGTCCGATTAAGACCGTGACTTGGTTACAATTTCACTGATTGATTAACCGTATTGAAAGTTGAGTAAGTCAAGTATTACCGCTGCCACTACTATTACTCTTTTACAACAACTATTACAACAACTACTGTATTATTTCCGTCTTACTGTTATTACTACTGGTATATTACTCGTATTACTACTCCATTACTACTGTATTACTGTATTACCCGTATTACTACTGGGGCTCCGCGTCCTCGCAAACAGTTCAAACAGTTTTATCAATCATTCTCTCCCAGAAGGCAATTTCCTCATCTCTACGCCTACGGCCGTTGTTGATAGGTTCCTAATTTCCTACCACCTTGTAGATTTTTGTCATCGGTTTCCTGATTCGTCGTTGAAGTTGTCACTGCTCTCTCCACCAGTTCCTTTGGAAGATGCCAGACTCTGGTTGGCCGTCGGGCATCCCCGGAATATCCCAGCGACGAACGTTGTGCTGATTCTCAGAAACTAGAGCAATACCCCGCCTGTCTATCAACCTTTTGTTTCCACGTTGTCGAGGCACTCCGATATAGCTTTTGTGAAGACTCTGCAGCGTCTTGGTCAATTGTTCATTTACCCTTCGCTCGTTCCGCCAATTATCAACTCTTCGTTGGGTGTCATCCCTGGATGGGTCCCACGCTTTCTAGTTGTAAATCTGACTGGACGTCAGGGCGTGCTTTCATGCTGGGCTGTGTATATCTCTAGTATTCATTGAATATCCGTCCTATTGTCTACATATTTGTCAAGATTTCTCTGCACCCTTTGTTACTGAGTGTTGCATTCATACGTGTGCTCGTTACAACTTAACCCCACAGCATGTGTTCCATTTCACTTCTGCGTAACCAGGATACTGGACTATGCCTTTTTTGTCTGGTTTATTTGGCGTTGTAAATCGTAGCTAACTTCGTGCTGTCAACGACGTTCCCTATTTTCTATTGTAGCGTGTACTCAGACGTTTCTTCATTGTTTTCCCACTGGCGTCGGGTCTGACGTGTCTCTAATTCGGGTCTAACGGGCCTGGGTTTGTCAACTCGAGTGTGCGCGCGTGTCTCTTGATCAAGAAGTTATAAATTTTTAAGATTTTGATCACCATAATAACAATGAAGCAACGAAGTCACACGATGAAGAAGTTTAAAATACAGCGAGGGAATGGTTATTGGATATGAGACGGGGATTTGTCATCGATGGCACCAAAAAGCTCGTGCCGCGCTATGATAAATGATTAAGTAAACATAGGAATTATGTAGGAAAAAAGTTATTTAGTTGTATTTTACTTCCATGTTCCACAGAAAAAGGAAGTATACTAATAGCGGAAAAATCGTGTTCGAGATAAGAGCTGATTCTGTTGTACTACCCTCAAAACATGAAGGAAAGCCATTTTCCGAAAAGTGTGTGTGTGTGTGTCTGTGTGTAGAATTTTTTCTATGGCAAACAATAACTGCCGCAAATTCAAACAGAACCAAATAATTTTTTGCATATATGTCCAAGTGGTAGAGGACTCAAGATCTATTGATTTTTGTGAAGATCGGTTAAGGGGGAGGGGTAGTTTACCTACAAGATTTTACGTTTCAAGAAGAGTAAAGTATTTAATTTTGATAAACAAAGTATCCTGAAAAGAAGGTCATAATAATCCACTGTAGAAAGGTAGATGATGTATCTATAAATAAAAATGGTAGTTGAAGGGGAGAGGGTAATTTTTTGTAAATTAAAATGATATTTAAACAAGAGAGGGTTATTTTATATGTGTACTACGTTATCGGTAACAAATAGGTAGTTTATATAGAAATATTTAATTTCAGTTTGTCAAACTTGTCAATTTCTTCAATTTATATTTAAATTATTTTAAATAATACAAATCTTAGAACATGGAAATGATGTATGGTTCTCCATAGCGATTTTTTACTTCAGTGTTCCCTAAAGAAATGAAAGTATGGTGATGGCGAAAAATTCGTATTCGAAATGAGGGCTGATTCTGATTGTACTAACCTCAAAACATGAAGAAAAGTCATTTTCCGAAAAGTGTGTGTGTGTGTGTGTGTGTGTGTGTGTGTGGAATTTTTTCTATGGCAAACGATTAACTGCCGAAAATTCAAACAGAATCAAATAATGTTTTGCATATGTGGCTGATTTGTAGAGGACACAAGGCCTGTTGATTTTGGTGAAGATCATTTAAGGGGATGGGGTAGTTTACCAGCAACGTTTTATGTTTTAACAAGAGTAAAGTATACTTAATTCTGATCAATTAAATATGAAAAGAAGGTCATAATAATCCACTGTCGAAAGGTAGATGAAATATCTATAAATGAAAGGCTTAGTTGATGGGGAGAGGTAATTTTTTATAAATGAAAATGATAGTTGAAGGGGTGGGGATAATTGTTTATATGTATACTACGTTATCGGCAACAAAGAAGTAGTTTTTTTGTTAAAATTTCTTCCCGGGCTGTTTGGCCGTGGTCTAATGTTTTCTGCAAAACCAGACGTTTTGTCAGAGCCATGGACTGCCATCATCAGTGAAAATCGAGTACGCTAACGTGAGGTGGTATACGTTAGTGACCACAGTACTGTGATTAAGGTTGAAGAAAGAAGTAGTTTCTATGGAAATATTTGATTTCGAAAATGATTTTAAATATAAATCTTGGAACATGGAAGTCATATATAATTCTCCATACCGATATTTTATATGTGTGCTAAATTATCGGCAACAAAGAAGTACTTTCTATGGAAATATTGCATTTCAATTTATCAAACATAAAACTCGATTTACAAGGTGGGAGATTTTTGTTTAGAAATTATCAAACCAAATACAAGTAAACGATTTTAAATATAAATCTTAGGAAACAAAATTTTTACATTCCACATAGTTTTTCATGCTAGTGCAAGTAACCTTTTGACAGCTCTCTTTCAAATACATTCTGTGAGAGAACATTTTCGTGCTAATGTGTACCTTCTACTTCTGGATTACCATATCAATAAATTTTCTTTTATATACTCAAAGTCACAAATACTACAAACAAAACAGATTAAAAAAATGTCTCATCAAAATATTGTAAAAACCATCAAGAATTGTTCTCAACGATTATATGGTCGATTTACCTTATTTTTCTGCTCTTAAAGAACTCGAAGTGCTAGGAGGAAGTGTGAACCACCTACCATTACAAAACGTTACGAAAGACCCTCTAAACAGAAATCTCACCCTCCATTACGTTTAATTATTATCTGGGTGCATTTCTGATAATATGTATCAAAAAAGATCAGGGACGGCAGAATGTTTATTTTTGACACTAGGTCGACATGAAAAGTTGTTTTACGTAAAACTATGATCTAAAATGACCGAAAATCAATTAAATGGACTCACGATTCTATAAAGTCATCAGGGTATTGCCCCTCCAGTGTCGGCCAAAAAAACTACTCATAACGTTCTGCGTAGAGACAGAAACAAAACGTTTGTTAACCTTACCTTAAAAACAGTATACCAATAGATTGATGTTAGGCTTTATAATCTTTTTGCTCTATAAGTTTCGGAATCTCTGAATTTGGAGAATAAAAGTCCAAGTTTTTAAATACATGTAGGATACGAGCGTGTATTTCTTGTGTTTATGGTCATATCGTTTTACATGCCAACCCTACTATTTCCATACACGCAATTTTTCCAGCCAGAAAAATTTAGTCAAAGTTTTCACCATTATGTGTAAATTATCTATAGCAATAAGTATCTGTTAATATGCTATAACATATATAACTTTTCAATTTTGTTAAAAAATTATTTGAAAGCATTTTTAATGGAAAATGAAAGATTATAATATTTTATTTTACGAGTGCACGTAAATCTGATTATGTATCACCGCTTCATTGGACTTGTGGATGCTACAAAGAACCTTTAAGATTTCACAATATCTCCGCCTTTTGAGACGATAAATGGATGGATCCGCCCGTGTATAGTGTAGTATCACACTATTAATAACCGTTGAAGCCACGTCATAAGTTTACAACTGTGCCATATCCATTACCACTGTACACGTAATATTTGCACTTTGGTTGGTACACAAACATATTTTCACGCAGTGACCGAATGGACACAGTAAATTTTATGTGGGTCCCGCATCATAAATGGAAATTGGTGCTTATATTTCCCAAGAAACGCTGTTCAAACTAGCGTTATGAGAGTTACAGTGCACGCACCAAGCATTAATAACGTAAATATAACTCATACTTGCAGTCGAGTTGTGAGTTTATTTTCGGTAGTAGAACAATTTATTAACTATGAATTTCAAGAGTTTTTGCAAACGAGTAAGCTCCCCGAACAGTAGATTTAGCTCAAGCAGTTCAGCTCCCTCAACAGCAGTTAAAACACATACAGTATTATTAGACAGACTTCAATATTAGATAATTCTTTAATTAACAGAGTGGATGAACCTACTATTTTTTAGTAAAATAACAATTGTGAAATAGACAGTGATACAATAAACACTAAAAATTCTGAATTACAGTATTGGTGTTTTTTAGTTAAATGTAAAAGAATAAAGTCCAACCGATAAATAAATTAGTTCTGGTCTTTAAATTCGTGTATGTTCCCATTTATATAGTTAGCCATAAATCTAATACGTTTCAAAAATGTGTAAAGTGTTTTACTAACCTAGCTTACAATCTTCTGCAGGTGGTCCAAAATTCGCACATTGTGTTGAGACATATTTATTTTGGTTACAACTAAAAAGTTTGTATTTACTAAAATTTTTCGTACCTCAATACCCCACGTAGACTTTTACAATTTTCTCTAATTTTGTCTTTCATTTTTGCTCTATGGAGCACTTACAGTTAAAACATTTTCTAAGTAAATAGTAGTTCAGATCGAGTTAACATTTCCTTTTAGCTGATATCTAACATGGACTTTTTCATCAAAATAATTATTTTCTGAGCTTTGACGTTCCAGAAATGTGACTAAACGCTATATTTAAATCATGGTTAAAATTGTCTTTAATTTATTACCAACATGGAGTTTTGCAATTTTTCAAAATTTTCCTACTCATATTTTTGCCTCCCACCACCCTGTTTTTGGGGGACAGAAAATTGTAAAAAGTAGACATCTCCAACGTAAAAGTCTGGACAAGAATGAGAAGTTTTATGACAATCGGTTAATGCATTCAAAGTTACGGTATGACACAAGCAAATGCCCTAGCACTAATGAACATTATTTTGTAGTGGCACAGTACCTATATAAACAGTTTTCGGTTTTGGTACACTTTAGTTGCAACTAAGAAATTTTTCTTCGCATTCTTCTGTCTCCCAATAAAAATGAATAATTGTTGGTATTGCAGTATTACCAGTATTCCCTGATGCATTCTAACAAAAGTTAGTGCGTGAAATAGTAAATATTGTATTATGTATAATATATAAAACATATTTATCCTGTATACAATTTTCTTGTATTAAAAAGGAAATAGAATTGTTTTTCTTATGTACCACCTGACAAATTTTCCTAACACCACCTGTAAAATTTCCTTCTTAGATCATTTTAAATGTCTGTAGCCTACCCATGTATATCTGTTTTAACAAAACTGTGCTCAGTGCGACCTTATATTATAAGGTATCAAAAGTAAAGTCCAAGAGAAATATGTAGACTGAGAAAGTAAGAAATTCCAAGACGACTTTTTAAATTTTGTTTTATGAGGTAACAAGAAACTCAACAGAAAAATATTCCTCTAGACTGAAACGTATACTGTAACATGCGACCTACAGTATATTACAGAATATAATTGTAAAGTAAAAAGGTTTTATGTATTTTTCTTGCTCTTTCGTTTTATCCCTTTGACTTCCTTCTCTGAACTGCGTTACACAGAGTGGTACACGGAATTTAGATTTTCCTGGAACGACATTATTGTAGAACCGATATGAACCAGACTAATTGTTAATATAATTCTGTCTGACCAGAACCAAAGCATTTAGAAAACATTGTTAACAAAATATTTAGAAAATATTTTGTTAACCACTCTATTAATATCAGCAAACAAATAGTAATGTTGCAATAAAACATTTGTGTTTGCAGAAATATTTTTTTTAAAAGATGAATCTAATGTAGTTTGGTACAAAAATCGAGTAAAGTGTATACATTTGTAATGTATAAATGGTTTCTTTTGTAACATACTGTGTTAGTAATTCTATAAAGTTGCGTATGACATGCAGATATTTTTTAAAGAGTTACATAACATTAAAAATCCTATTAACATTCTTATTTTGTTTATAACAACATATTTATATTCATTTATTAATAATTATTTATTAATATTTATTTGATTTAATGAGTATTTTTAAACATACAATTACAACAAAAAACAAAAAATTACTACATTCTCTGGCATAAAACATTTGAAGTTCACCATGTATAAATTATCTTCTACTTTTTAACAATAAACTTCCAAAAATATAACCAAATTAGTTTATAAATTTATAATTTTATCACTTTTTATTTAAGAATTGTGAGTTAAATAACTACAACAATGCAAGCAAGCCTTTAATTTATACCTTTAATTGCTGACAACTGGTGTGAAATACAAATTGTAATGTCCATTTTATCGTAAACATTCCTGACAACTGCATTAACCAAGAAATCAATGAGAATTACAGTTAATTATGGTCCTTTAATACACAGTGAAAGTGTGCCCATATTATATTGCATATATCGATATTTAATATTACATTAACCATAACATATACGTTTACATGTTCAAGTCGGCTTGGCAAAAATAATCACTTAATTGATCAACTATTCGGAATTCAAAATATTATTGGTAGTGAGACGGCCAGCATTAGTGGCGTTTTGGTTTAACGATACAAAAATAATATAACTGATATCCGCTATATTTGATTGTTACAATTCAACTAAACAAAAGGAAACTGATGATTTTTTAAACCGAAAGTGAGATTGTGTACGTAGTAATATCTATCTACATGTCACACAAGTCTAAATAATCGTAGGGATACAGCAAAGAAAAAATAAGTATATCACGAATATATTATTTTAAGTACTAAAACAAAATCCAAGTCATAATAATTTTCTTTTACAGTTTTTAATTAAAAGAAAAATGGCATAAAGTGAAAATCTTCTCTGCCGCTGACCGATGGCATTACATAGTGAATAAAACTGGTGGTTGAAATTTAAGGGGTGCGTATGAGACGGGGATACTCTACACCTCAGAATATGTGTGGAATATACTTACTGTTGGGAATATATTTTGGTAAAGAACCAATTTGAATTCAGTACACGTATCCTTTGTCAAAGAGAGAGTTGCTGTCGAATTCTCTGTTACATTACTTTCATGGAATAGAGTTGTTCGTGCAAAAATCTGTTTGATCAATTTAGTCTTACATACCTTGTTTGGCTTTGATAAATTGAATGAGTTTTACATGAAAATTTTACTTTTAAAATAATAAACATAAATTATGACTGCCATCAGAAAAAAAGTATAATTTGTTTGCTGTTCCTTTCTTGTTTGGATGGTGTTGTTTGTGCAAGATAACAAAAATATTAGATAATCAATAGTAGGGAAAATTCAATGGTGTTTACAGATTTATTACGAATATTTTTTGCTAATGTATTAGTAACAATATTAGTAAACAATCACTTCCACTGGTAAACACATGTTTTGTCCCAGACAAAATTTTATGTGATTCTTATGTATTTTTATACGAGGAATCTAGTTTTGCTATCACGTATAGTTTTATAGATATAAGAATAACTTTTTTTCAATTTTCTATGTTAGAAATTGCATTATTTTGCAATACATATTACTACAGTATTGACTTGGAGCACATATTGTTTATTTATTTGAGGAAATGAAAACAAAAGCTACATGTGACATATAGGACTTCGGTTAACCCTTTTATCAGTAATCACGTATATATACGTTTTTTTCTCTGAGGAACCAAATTCAGTAGTCACGTATATGTACGTTTTCAACTTTTGCTGCCTCAGTATTGCCGATATACAGCGTTAGTTGCGAAGTTATACATGCTGCACTCTGGTAGATTGTTTTTTAAACGTTTGGTATTCGTTGATTCTTGTTGTGATGTAATATGTGTGGCTTTGGTGAACATTTGTGCAGAAGTGTGCTTGGAGGTTATGTTGTGCTTAGTTTACGAACATACAGAGGCGTGTAAGTGTATTTTTTTATAAACAACTCGTATTGTTTATCTTATCTTAAACACTGTGTTATTGTTCTGTATTAGTAGCTTTTATTTGTGTGAAAACTCAAAAATGCCGCACAAGTGCCTAAACCATCCAGACACGTTTTGTTATGAGTTGACTTTTAAACTTCAAAGGCGGAACTTTACCCCTTTAATAAAAAAGTGCTATCAACTTTATTTTGGTTGCAAGGTAGGAGATCAGGACAAGAGTTGGGCCCCCCATATTTGTTGTGTTACTTGTTCAAGGCTTTTAACGGGGGTGGGCAAACGGCTCTCGCCATATGCCATTTGCAGTTCACATAGTGTGGAGAGAGCGAAAAGATCATTCTTCCGACTGTTAATACTGTTAATACAATTCCGAACGGGAATAACAAGTAAGTCGAAACACACTTTGAAATATCCCAATATACCTTCAGCGATTCGACCTGTTCTCCACAGTGACGATCTCCCAATACCAAATCACCCGGTACCAATCGATATAAGTGAAAATCCAAGCTCTGAAGAGGATCAGAATGAAGATCACTCTGATCGACATGATCCATGTTTTGAAGTTTCTAACGAGCCTTATTTATTGACACAAGGAGACGTAAATGATTCAGAGCGTGATTTACATTTATCCAAAAATCAGGCAGAACGTTTGGGATCACGACTAAAAAGGTGGAACCTTCTTGATCGCGGAACTAAGATATGCTACTTTCGAAATCGTCAAGAGGATGTCAAGAACTTTTTTTCTCAAGAAGGGGATTTTGTGTACTGTAATGCTATTTTATCAATGATGGATACTCTAGGACATTCTCATAACCCAGAGGAATGGCGTTTGTTTATTGATTCGTCTAAAGCTGGCCTAAAAGCTGTCCTTCTTCACAATGGAAACATATTTCCATCAGTTCCATTAGCACATGCTATTAATATGAAAGAAACTTATGAAAATATGAAGATTATTCTGGACAAGATAATGTATGAAAAATTCAATTGGATCATATGTGGAGACCTTAAGGTGATCGCTATGCTGCTAGGTTTACAGACTGGATACACAAAATTTTGCTGCTTTTTATGTGAGTGGGACAGCAGAGATCGCAAAAGTAATTTCAAAAAGAAGATATTTCACGTAAATCTCTCACGCCTGGTGAAAAAAATGTTATGAATGCTCATTTAGTTGATCCCATATAGATCTATCTTCCACCTCTTCATATCAAATTAGGTTTGATGAAAAATTTCGTGAAGGCAATGGACAGAAATGGAAGAGGTTTTATGTATTTGAAGGAAAAGTTCCCCAGTATTACTGATGCAAAAATTAATGAAGGAATTTTCGTAGGACCACAAATAAGAGAACTAATAAAAGATGAAAATTTTGAAGGACGGTTGAATGACTTAGAAAAACGTGCATGGATTTCTTTCAAGAATGTAGTGACGCAATTTTTAGGCAACAACAAGTCTGACAACTACATGGATCTAGTAAATCAGCTGCTGAAAGCAAATGAACATTTAGGCTGCAATATGTCTTGTAACGTTGTGGCTACGTTACAAATCCAGGGAACCCATCATAATTGACACTCGCCAATTATACAGGCTGCCTACGTTGTAACGAACTGAAATTAAACTCAACACAAATAACAATAGTATTTACGCTATTTATTAGGACAAAAGGGGAAAGTATTTCACTGATTTATGCACTCACTTCAATGTGTAATAAGATGACATCTCTTTATTAACAAATTATTTGAAAAGATCCCATAACATAATTATTTATACTAAAATATTCAAAAGGGTTTTCTGTAAAACAAGGGATCATATTGATCATGTAATTTCACCTCGGATCCGAGTTTACTTTAAATATAGTAAAGACGTCTGAGTTATACTATGGTCATCTAGGAGCTTGCAAGATTACACTAACCATTTGAAGAATGGTATTATTTACTAAAGGGATTATAATTAACATTTCCATATTAACGTTACAACGTATGATTTTCAATTCTACAGTTTACATTTCTTTGGTTTTATTTATTGCTTAAAGAAAGTTATAGTCTTTGAAAAGTCTCTTTCATCTATAAAGTTATGTCTCAAATGTAATTAGTTCTCGATAGCCAAGCTATCGAGTCACCTTTAAAATAAGCTTTGCTGTCCTCGTCCTGGGGTGTGACTCTTCGGAATTCTGGTAGTCGGCATAGTCATCTGGGTCGTGTCTCTGGCGAATATCTTATAGCTGTATCAGTGAGGAGATTGAAGTAATGCTGGTTAACGTTGGGTTGATCCATGTCGGTCCTGGTCAGCGTCGTATGGGTTGTAGACGTCCATATGTGCAGTTTGTGCAGGTCACATATTCACCAGTAGAGTAGTAGAGTTGTACGAGAGTTTACATCTTAAAGTAGAGACGTCACCTTCTTTACGTGTTGTTAATTTTTTTAAATTATTACATTTCTTAAACAAACTTTTCTACATTTTATATATTTAAAAATCACTAGCTCCCCACGTTTTGTAGTGGTAGCTAAACGTTATATTTAAGTTTAATTAACACATTTCTGAAGAGCTCTCGCTCGGAGGTGTGTATTGTCTGACGGCGGCATAGTAACTCTTAACTTGATACGACTGGTACATTACAATGAAGCGGAGCGAGTACTCCGCGATAATATAGTTCCTACTTTTATTTAAATAGACATTATTATAACAAGATGAAACAAATTATTTATACTTATTTAATTTACAGGAATTATTTTAACTACTACTCGTGCCTTCAAATTATTAATTACTTACATTACGATTTTCAGACATTTCTAAGTTACAGGCGGTTCGCTAAGCACGTTGTGTCCGGAATTAAACAGGTCAACGCATGATGATTTACTAAAGGGTTAACTGTGATATTAATAGCCTTTTACAATCGATTTTTATTACTTGTTTAGTTAGATTTGGCCATTTAAATCTCATACTTATTCTGGATTAGTACAGGGGTATTAGGTTTAATTGTGCGATTAAAAAAAAATTAATTTCTTTTTCATTTTTTTTTATTAAATCTTTTATTATCAATTAAATCGTCACAGTCTCTCAAGATCCACTTTCTTCACTGTCACTTGGATTTCTTTCCGGAAGACCTGGGAGCCGTAAGCGATGAACACGGTGAACGCTTTCATCAAGACATTTGAAGCATGGAAAAAGGTATCAAGGGAAGTGGAGCTCAAATATGTTACCAGATTACTGTTGGACTCTCAAAATGGATGTTCCTGATGCAAAGTACTCCAGGAAATCTGTAACTAACACTTTTTAGGTACGTTGAACATTGATTAATTTCATTACTGTAAATGTTATTAATGTAAAATATTTACCTAGCTGTCACACGAACCCCTTACGTGATAGAGAAAAATGGTTGGGATTTTTAAATTCAGCGCAAAAAATACTACATCAGCGCAAAATCTTTTCATCCTTACAAAATTCAAGTAATCCAGGAGTTGAAAGATGGCGATATGCTGGCTCGCAGGATTTTCAGCGAAGAAATATTGCGACGTGTAAATGATGATGAAACCTTTATTCACCGCATGTTTATGTCAGATGAAGCACATTTTCATTTGAATGGATATGTAAACAAACAAAGTAGTCGATATTGGAATGATGAAAACCCAGGTTGCATGAAAAGCCATTACATAGTCCGAAAGTTACGGTGTGGTGTGCAGTTTCATCATCTGGCATTATTGGGCCATATTTTTTCCAAGACGATAGAGGAAACACCACAACTGTCAATGCAGACCGCTACACACACATGGTCAGAACATTTTTGATGCAACAGCTCCCTAGGTTTCCGGAAATTAATTTTTTCCAGCAGGATGGGGCCACAAGTCATACTGCTCGTGTCTCCATGGCTGCTTTAAGAGAACTCTTCCCGGACGGACTCATATCCAGATATGGCGACATCGTGGCCTGCAAGATCCCCAGATTTGTCCGCATGCGACTTTTTTCTTTGGGGATTTCTGAAGAGCAGGTTGTACATTGATAGACCGCACACTATACCGGAATTAAAAACGAATATCAGACAAGAAATTACACGGATTCAACCTGACCTGCTTCGTCGAGTGATGGAAAATTGTCGGTCAAGTTTAGAAGGATGTTTACACAGAAATGGCTCTCACTTGAGCGGCGTTATTTTTAAAAAATAAATTAATAGCATACTTTACTCAACTCAAATCTGTAAAAAAAAATTCTGATAATAAATGTTTCATGAAAAAATTGGGTACTTTTAATTTTTCCGCTTCATTGGCGGACCCTGTATATAGATCAGCCAATAAAGTCTTTGGGACAAAAAAAAGTTTTTTTTTGTAGACCAGTAATAATTTACAATTATTTGATTGTGAATGTCAAATCCTATTTATAAATATAAACAGCTTTGATTATATTTCTTATAATATTATTTTATATTATATTTTTATATTATTATATATTATATTATATTATATTTTTATTTATATTACTTCACTTTTGGTTAGTGATCACTATCATCTTCATCACCATCATCATCATTATCATCATCATCATCTTCCGTTCACGGCATAGGCAGGTGGTGCCTGTTCCGCCTTCAAAGATCATCCGTCTTCCTTGGACTATCCACACATATGTGACCAATAGGTTTGTATTTCCAGACTTGTTTTCCGATATTCTTTCTAAATGTTCTTACCACCATTGTTTGTAAAGTTTTAAATTTTCCCTCAAGATAAAAACTTGCAATTCTTCTCATAAGGCCTCATTCTATATACGGTCTAGTTCCATGTTACCATGTTATTAATACAGAAACTATTTTTTAATCTATGAAAGCGAGAGAGGTGTTTTTTATACGGGCAAGTTTAGAACACCTTTCAACTCCTGTTAAAAACGCCATTGCCAGGACCTGTATTTTATTGTTTCTTGTCCATAATTCATACCTATAGGACAGTACAAAGTCTGCCATAACTTTGTAAAACTATAGTTTTGTATCTCGACTTACCTTGTTTCTAAAAATACGGTTGATTATTCCACATATCGTTCGGAGCTTACCTAACTTAACATCAGTATCATAGTTCCTGTCATAGCCAATATCATTTCCCATTATAATTTTCAACAAGAATTTATTCAAAAATGGTTTGTTTTGGGACCATAGATAGTCTAGAGTTGGTTACTCCAGCGCTTCTTCAGTGCCCCACATCTGTGCGTGCCTTCCCCTCGTAATTCAATGGTGGTTTGGTAATGAAGCAGTTATTTATTTGGTTAAGATGTTCCCACTACTTTAGTCAAAATAGATATACTATAAAAGTTTATGTAAGTTACTGGCGCTCTATGGATCGCATCTTACTACATCTACAAGGTACTATAGTTTCATATGAGGATCAAATGATCAGACTCAATGTCACATCCTCTAAAACCCTTGTGTTCTGCACAATATTTAATAGTTTTTTATTAAATAAAACAAAATCATTGACTGCAATCCTCTAGATCACCAAGTATATTTACATATATCTTTATGAAGAAAGAACGTGTTGGTTATTCTAAAATTGTTGAATGTGATAAAATTAATAAGCTGTCGTCCATTTTATTTTTCTGTTCTTAAACCATGCCCTTTAGAGATCTTATAGGGGAATTTTCATACTTGATCTTATGAATTTAAGATCTGATGACGAAACATACTCTTCGGAACGCGTCATCAATAGAAGTCACAAAGCCTATTTAAAAACGTTATTTTGTCGTTAATATTCGTTCACTTACATACTGGTAACTAAGTATCCTATTTTTCAATGCCTTCTTTGTCTTCAGTGCTACTCCTGCAGCTTTTACGTCTTCCAGATTCCACTATAGTTTAAGTTCCCGTTGAAGTTCCATTCCTTAATGTATAAACCTTCTTATATACCACATGCCAATTTTAAATTGTTTCACAATTACAAATCTCCAAGTTTTCTTTTTATTCACATCTGTATTCAACATTTTATCCGTTCAGTTATTCATTATTTGAGAAAGATTAGTAAGTAGTATGTCCCCTGGATGTGTCCCATACCTACGTATGTACCTGAAGAGGTCCATATCGAAGAGTAAACGATGGTGGGACTGATAACTTCTGGTTTAACGTCCAGCCTGATTGTCTCCAATAAACTAGCTATCTTACCGGACTAAAGAGACCAGTTAACCAATTTACCCTGTTTAAGATATTCAAAAGGAACTTTAATGTTGTGACTTCTCCTTGCCTCCCATATCCTACGCCATTGACCAACAACGGGTCATCCGCCAATAGAGGCCATTTCTTACCGAAGTGGCAAGAGGGTGCCCTAATCTCTACACGTTGTTGAAAAGTAGAGGTGGGACAGCTGTTTCTCGGTCTCCAGAGCCGCATTAGCCACCTGTAGATGTTTCCTGTTCCCCACCACTTGGGAGATGCGTTTGGATATTTCTCTTCATCGAGGAGTGAGGCCATAAGGTATTACTTGCCCTCTGAAATACTTTAGGAGACCAGTACTTTGATTTGTAATTTTATATTCATATTGGAAGTGTTTATTAATGTACAATTAATATTTAACATTGTTTGGCAAATCAGTGTTGACGAAATTGTCATTAGCAAGGCAGTACGACTAAAAATTAGAACTCTGTTGCTTTGCTTTACTGACAACATTTAATAAAATTATTGACCACCAACGATAAACGTTTGTTATCATATCAAGAAAATATTTTTCTAGCATTCCATAATGCGGTGTTTTGATAATGATTAGTAGAATTATTGTATAAAAAAGCTGTTTCATGATGACTTACTTAATCCTATCATTAGAGAATCTTTGCCAAACATAGTATTAATAACAAACGATTAAAGAAATTATTTACAAGGTTGCAGGTTACTTTTGGATGTGGAATATATTATAAATATGTAATAATAATATTTAAATACAAATATTAGTATTCATCACTACAATCACAGTTGAGAAGTGTGTACATGATTACAGTAATTGTAATAATTAATATTCATATTTTATATAATTGTTTTAATTCATGAATTATTTATATAGTAAAGCATGTGCTCACACTATCACACTGTACACACAATAAAGAAATTACTTTGTTCTAGTTCTTCACAATAACATCGAGGTCGGTTGTATATTTTCCATTGTTTCGACTCGACTCCTTTGGCAACCGTAGAATTGTAAAAGCAAGTTAGACAGCAGTTTTGTTAATCCCAAAATAACCTTGTCATGCCGATAAAGAAGACACAAGAGGTCCAAAAAAAAATGTAAGTTTACGCCAAACTAAAACAAAATAGGTTCTTCACATGTTATTTTATTAACTGGTGAAATAATTTACACCAAGAACAAAGAACACAGTGTAGTGTCATTTGGTAAATAGTGAACCCTAGCGCGCACACACACATGTGAGAAGGTATGGCAAGGTTTACTTATCAATGTGTAATGTTTTGCAAGAACATTAGATATAATATAATTTATTAGCAATAAATAAAATCGACTACGGCTGCTAAGACTTGATACATAAATCAATTATAAAATAGGGTAGAAGTAACTGAAATAATAAAAATCAGTAGAATAATTCCGGTAAAAATTAAAACCAAGAGAAAGAGACAGTTTACGTTAAATACAATGTTTTACTCACTGAAATGACTGAATAATTGGAGATAACTTGTAATTTGTAAATCTAGAATTACACATACCTTTTTTATTATTTTATACTTGAATCAAAGGTATCCCCCACACACATCAATTTCAAAGAATTAAGAGCGTTAGAATTTTAGAATTTTTCTTATTCTTGTCAGCTACAATCAGCTACAAAGCAAGAACTAAGGTTATTAATTAAGACACTTAGCGGGGGGTTAAAATCATAGTTTTTGCTCTACTGATGATGGGCACGTCCATATCGTCTGGTGTTTTATCAAGTGAAATGTGTGGATCACGGCCTGACAGCACGAGCAATAATCTTAAAAACATTAAAAACTTTGGGAGTAAGAGTTTTCGTACTCTGATGGTTCTAAAATTTACAAAACAATTTTGAAACTATCTCTGTTTTACGTGTCTACTACCAGTGGAAAGGGCGATCCCTACACAATTATATTTAAGCCACAGGAACAGATACAGACAAAGAAACATTGGGTAACAGCTGGGCAGTAACTGACTAGTAGTGGCAATATTTGGGATTCCCACTTTGTGTATTTGCAGGGAAGCTGTAAGTATAGTTTATTTTAACACTATACTATTCAGAACATTCCCCTGCCACTCAGTGCTCAGTGATCTAAATACACTGCATAGATTTGTAAATGTGTTTTGAACTTGCACCTCGCTTTGATATAACATTTCCAATGTACAAAGTTTTTATTCTAGCCAATTAAATGAGTTTTGTATTTTCCTCACAGTTCCCTTTATTACGAATAGAAGGAAGGTGTGTTGTAAATGTGAATGACGCAGTTGTAAAGGAATAAAAATTACAACAGTAATTAATAGTTGTGTTAATAATTTAGTAAGTTATAACCACGGCAACCTCTATTGTGTTACCACAGAATAATTATTATTGTGTTAGAATGTAGAATTAGAATACAAAGTACTTGCTAATTTTTGCAGAATTGTCCCCTCAAATGAATCAAAATATACTTATCAGTTGCTACCATGGAAACATACGGAATTCGTTTACAAACTATGAAATTGTGCGCAGTTTACCAAATTCATTGGTTGTAATTAAACATCTACATTTAACCATATAGCGCAATAGGAAACTGGATTTGTATGGTAACTACGTATTGCTTATGAAGCACGTTCACCACATTAATCATATTACCCACGTTATGGTTGTGAAGCACCAACAGAATTCTGCCTTTAATAAAATTAAATCGAGTTGACCACTACTCAGGTGGATTCTATAAAGACTTTGAACATTTTAAATTAAGTTTATGCTTTAAAGAACCGATTAATTACTGAAATAACGTACATCCGCCATCAAGGGACATACTTATATTTATTCACAATGATTGTGAATGTTAGTTGATGTAATAGTTACATTCCTTTTTATAAGACAATTTAATATTTTGTTCAACAAGTTGTACAAATATATAATTTTAAACGAAATTACACTTAAGCCTGTATTGTTATTTTACAATCGCATATAACTGTATGTTTATACGTCAAAGACATCTAATATATAATTTAAAAGTTTAATTGATTTAAGTGCCTACACCAGTGGCATTATTTACCATTTGTCTTTCATAGCCCATCGACGAAAGCATTACAAAACCGTTAATAAATACTAGCACTTAAATCAAAAGTTCACATATATCAGACGAGGATTTAATTTCACAGAAAGTTATTAGTTGTTCAAAACTGTAATCAGTTCCAGTAATGTATTGGATTGAATTACAATAAAAGAGTGATATTAAAAAATTACAAATATAATAATGAGATTCTTGGAGTCGTAATCTGTTTCATAGACGACCTCTGTAGACAATCTTATTATGCTCCTCAGTCTATGGTTAAGTAAGCCCAGACTATTTCTCTCAGATATAGTTGGTACATATACTTTGTTTACTTTAGTAGATTTAATGTTGATAACATGTTGGTGTGTACATTTTATGTAAAATAGAACTACACATGTTACACATGTATTTCAATCAAAAATTAATTTTAACCGATTCCCAATTATCGTAGTAAAACAAAGTGAAATAGGCTATACTATAAAAAAAAATGACAAAACAAACAGAAGACAAAACGAATTTTTGTAAGCGTGTGGTTGTGGATATAATACTTTTGTGTATAACATGTTCTGTAAGAGATAATACGATTAGTCCTTACATAATAATAATAATAATAATAACAACAACAACTTATTTTTCCACTATTGTAGTAGCTTCTCAACGTAGGAAGAGTATGTGCGCTGTCTCTGTAAGTCGATCAGAATGATAGGAACTCATTAACATGCTCATTACGTATACTGCAGCTATCAAGATGTTAGAGGTAGGCTACTTATTTCCAAAATCTATGTCGATTTTTATATTATGGTACATGCTGTTAATTGGTCCTGGTCCTCTAGTTTGTAACCATAACAGCTGGAAAAACATATCACGTCCATAGACTGAATTGATGATTTTTAAATTATAGATTTTAAAATTAATTTGACTTTAATAAACATAAATACAGTATTGACAGATATTAATTTCTTGAATTAAAAAAGATGAGAGATTGTATCTTGACTAAAATTCTTGATACGTTGATGTTCTAAATATACGTTCACTTATTTATACTAACTTACGTTGACATTCTAAATATCTTTAATGAATTGACTGTATCTATTTATGTATGTATGCCTACCTACTAGCAACAGGAATACCAATGTGTTTTAAACAACTTAAATGTGCTTTAACCTACTACCGTTACTTAATTATTATGTGTTAATGATTAATATCGTACTGTATGCAGTAGAAACGTTATAACGTCTTACAAGTTTAATGGCTTACTTGTTCTCAAACAAGTGATATTTAAATTTTTTGAGAAAAACATAAGAGACTAGATGTGGGTGTGATTAAATTAATATTGAGTAGATCATAAGTTTCTTGAACTATTAGATCTAACAAAATGAATTTTTATCATTTGATTTATTGTCCCTTCAGTCCAGTTGAAAGAATACGATGTGGACGAACAAGAAGAGAATACATGACGTGACAGAATGTTGGAAGACCAACTAAAGTCTGAAGAACAAATCATAAATAAATTAAAATAATATAGGCTACAGAGAATTAGAAATCTAACTGAAGAATAAAGAAAACTAGAAAATAATCCAATTCTCTGTATGTTATCATGAAGTTTAACTGAGTAATTAATAACCCGTACACTTTCCCTTTGTAGACTCTACAATTATAATTATTGTAGTATGTAAAAGATCACGTAGCTTTAGCCAGAAAATGTTTGCTTTTACATTTATACAAAGAGTTTAATGATGAAGTGGCATAGGTTGTGGGTACATCGTAAATCAAAGCGTCGCATTGAATTCAGCTTTTCTCATATGTGTGTGTTAGTCATACTTATTTGCTTGACTTAACATAAACCGTTTACGATCATAGCCTCGTATTTATTCATTAGACTTGAGAAATGTTAATATTTTTTTACCGCTCTGACTTTTTTCTATTTAAGTACTTTAACCAATACGAACACAGGTCCTTATGCGAACTGTACCACCTTCAGAGGACGCAGGAAGGAGATACAATTTAATCGATGTGCACGTTTTGATACACATTAATGGGCTAAATGGTTAAAGGAAGAAGACAGACTCACTTTATTTTCGTAAGTAGTAATGTAATTACATGTAATTAATAATATCATATCTCATCTTTCTTTTAAATTCATTTAAACTACTACTACTACTACTACTACTACTACTACTACTACTACTACTACTACTACCACTACCACTACTACTACTACTACTACTACTACTACTACTACTACTACTACTACTACTGTTACTACAACTACCACTAATACAACAACAACAACAACAACAACAACAACAACAACAACAACTACTACTACTACTACTACTACTACTACTACTACTACTACTACTACTACTACTACTACTAATACAACAACAACAACAACAACAACAACAACTACTACTACTACTACTACTACTACTGCTGCTGCTACTACTGCTACTGCTACTGCTGCTACTCCTCTACAGCTACTGCTACTACTGCTACTGCTGCTACTACTACTACTACTACTACTACTACTGTTACTAATACAACTACTGCTACTACTATTTTGTATAATCTCACAGCGTGCTGTACAGTAATCGTTGGAATATCGCCATACATTAGTAACAGTACCATAGTTACTATCACTGTAAACACAAATATTTATACTTTACTCAGCACTCAAACATACATCAGTACCAACTGTATTTACAAGGACTAAACAATCAGGAACATTGTGAATTCCTTAGGTGATCTGTACCACAAATGGAATCTGGTGCTTATACATACTACAAGCCGCTGTCCAAACTAACGTCACGGTATACATCAAATGTTAATAAAGTATGTGATAATAATATATGATAATAATGACGTATTACTAATTCAATTATCTGATATAACATGTAAGCATTTCTTTAAGGAGACGCAAAAAAGAAATAATTTTAGTTATTTTGTGTCATGAGTATTGTTCACAAATATTTAATTAGCACAGGAAACCACAGGTTTGACAGTTTTAAAAACCTTTGTAGTTTTCATTGCATAAATGACATAAATAAATGGAAAACGTTATAAATGACACATTAAGCCTACTTCTATATTCATTACGTAATCCTCTATTTTGTAGTAATGTATGTTCAAAAAATGTACTTAAAATATAATAAACTTTTTTTATGAAAAAAGTGTGATTTAAAGAAACACAATATTGCACTTACGTCTTTCATATATACTGTACGTTTAATTGCTGGTCATTACTGTACCAACCAAGAATTCGAAAAGAATAACTTACTCCACTAGGGAGAATAATCACGATTTGTATTCCACAGTACTTCAATTACCAATGTTAAATATTAGTTAACGAATACAAATACCTTTATTTTATATAAATATTTAATATTTTATTTATATTACGTTAATTTATAATTGTTATTTTGTATCGTTAAGTGCTTATTAAAGTATAATTAGAAGTCTACATTTTTGTCATAATTGCTACAAATCTGTTCTCCTGTTATTCTGTTATCATTAGAAAACAGAGCACGCTGGCAGACTATTGTTGTTTCCAGTGATAAGCAGAGGTAAGCAGAATTGAAATTTTAAATTGTTATTTAGTTTAAATTTGGAGAAATTAAATAAAATTATTGGAAACCAATGACAAACTTTCCTAGTATTACGTAAAGGACAATTTTAAAATTAATTAGTTACACTATCGTTGGAAAAACCTTTTCATGACATTTTACTCACTCCAGTCATTAAGAATTTGTAAAAGCAAAATATCAAACAATAAGTAAACTATTTACAGACTTTGCATACTCTAAAGCTAGAAGTATGTAACAAATAAATATTAATAATATTAGGATAGAAATAACAATATTTAATAAATAGTCATACGTGTTCATCAGATTTGTCACCTTTGCAAATTTTCATATCACATTAAATCATGTAATGTAGTATGCGCTTGCATATATCTGTCTAGACTTGAATATATAAAAAATATTCTATTACAAACCTTGTTATATTTCTAACAGTTAAACGTTATAAATACCTGCGCGCGCGTGCGTGTAGGCCTGTACTTGAACACACAATCAAGTATTAACAAAAATCAAAAAAATAAAAGACTCAGTAGAATTGTTCCGGAATAAGGCAAAACACGTAGAAAGTGTCTGTTTTTATCAAATATTTTAAAATTCTTTACTGTCTAAAATGAATGAATTGAGAGTGTTATTTTTTCTTCATTTGTCTTTCAGTTCAAATATTTGATAGCCTCTTTATATTAAGTTAGAATTTTTGTAATGCTTGTCAGCTACAGCCCATTATTTTTGCTGCAGCGACTAATGATTGGAAACGTGTAAGTAATAAAAAAATATGAACCAAGGTAGCCCGTTTGTGTGTTTATATTTATTAAAAATAAATAAAATTAGAATTACCATAAATTTAAAATTTTATTTACAGATCTTTAAATATATAAAGTTAATGTTTAAATGCTTCATTTATTCTCCATAAATAAAACAAACCTTGCACAGGAAATTTTGTTTAGCAAAATATCGGCATTACCTCAACACTATTAAAGGATACATGCTGTTCATATGTAAATTCTCATATTACATTAACTTATGTATGCCTATATTTAAACACACAATCAAGTATTAAAAAAATATCAAAAAATAAAAGACTCAGTAGAAAAAGCAATAATTTAGCTTAATCATTTTTACCCATAGCATACTGATAATCATATTGTTTTTAAATTTATAATCCTACTAAACTATTATCATATTTGAGTTCTCTGATTATTGAATAAGGCCAAGTAGTTTACTTTCACTTAACATATCTCGATACTGTAAAGTTTAAAGAAATAGTTTAGTACTTGACGCACCTGAGTTATCTTCTTTAAAAATCTCATGGACACTCTGAAATACCTGTTTTAAACCACATTAAAATATAAGTCTGTTCTATGTTCACTACGACTAGGGCAATAGGCGCACCATTATGTTCAAGGCTTTTCAGTTTCAGACAAAGGAACAATGGGTAACAGCTCAGCAATAAGTGAATTACCGGCAGGATTTGAGATTCCTTCCTTTGTAAACCCTATTTCAAGTAAACCTATAAGTATGGTTTATTAACACTGAAGTATTCAGAACTCTTGTATGACTCAGTGGCCACTGGCCTTCAAACATACTGTATAAGTCGCAATTTGTAAATGTGTTCAAAACTATACTCACATGTCACATTAATAACACTTACAAAGAATAAAGGTTTTTTCTACCCAATTAATTCAGGTTTATTTTTTTCTCACTGTTCATAAATTTATTAAGAATAGAAGGAAATTAGTTGTAAATGTAAAGGGTAGAGTTATAAAGGAAAATTAATTAAAATAATAATTCATAATATTGTTAGAAATTTGGTAGATTATAATTATAGCAAATTTTGTGTTAGAATGTAGAACTAAATCATTTGATACTTACTTTTTTGCAAATTTCTACTGTCAAATGAATCCAAATATGCTACTACTAATGTAATGCTAATGCTACAAATAATGTACATTTTCTACTATGGAAACATAGGTAATTACCAAATTCACTGTGTGATAGTGTTTGGTTTTAACCTGATGATGCCACTGGAAACTGGATTTGTATGGTAAATGTGTGTTAAATATAAATCACGTTCACCACAATAATCACGATATCAAATATAAGTTTATAAAGCACCAACAAAATAGTTTTATTAATAAAACAAGTACCAGTAGACCAATTTTTAATAAAGTGCCAAGTTATAACAATGACAACCACTAATCCAGTCATCGGGTACTTGCTGTTTTTGAAAATTTCTATTCTCAAATTACTTCATATAAGCAAACACTGGAAACACACGTAATCCATTTATAAACTGTCAAATTATGCCCAGTTTACAAAATTCACTGGTTATATTAAAAAGATGCTTTTGATAATGCAACTAGAAACTGGTATATGGTAAGTCGTACCATAACGAACTACCTTTGATCAACAAGGTATACAACAAAAATAATTTTATAAGTTGGTCTTAAGCTTCCAAAGGTGGTTACTGTATAATCGCCATACAGTGACATTTCTGCATAAAAGACAGCTGTTTTATAATTTTAAAGTGTAACTGACTTAAAGTTTGTACCGTTGGCATTATTACAATGTGTCCACAGCCCATTCGGCTGAATCAGCTTAAAAACGTTAATAAATACTTCAAATTTAATATAGTTGATGTGTATAAGTATTGATTTAATTCCTCAAAAAGTATTACTAGATTAGTACTACAATCAGTCCCGCTAATATGTCCACTATGAACAGTAAACTATATTACAAAAAAAAAAACACCAGATACATTTAAATGTATAAAAAAGTATGAAATCATATATTGAGTTTATTTTAGACGTAATTTGTTTCATGTAGCCTTCAGGTAAGCCTTATTATTCTCTTCAGTACATAGAAAAATAGAACGTCAAATTTTCTTTTCCATGTAAAACATTACGCACTGTTAGTGCGTATTGACAGAAAATCTGTGTAAGTTTTATGTAAAAATGATTTCTAGACCCGATATTTGTACACGTATTTCTGCAATTACTGTTTTAAGCGATTCACAATTATTTGTAGTAAAACAAATGTTGAAATAGACTCCACTACAAAAATATTTAGAACAAAACAGTCTGCAGGTAAAACAAAATTTGTATAAGCAAATATATACAAATATAATATTAGGTCTACCTGCCAGCAATAAGTTGTTCATTGCGACCAAAATTCAGTTCTATAGATTCAGCAGACTTTCTTATCATGGTATGATCGTGATAATATATGTTATTGTATATTGGTTCTCTAGCTTGTAACCATAAACATCTGGAATAATATACCACATGTATATATTTATTAGATAATTTATAAAGCACATGTAGGTTATTCACACGGCTCTTTAAAGAAATTATTATCGTCTACAGAAAACACATACGAAACACAAAAAACACATAAGAAAAATCATAAATAATAGCGTGGGCTATATAATTTCATAAGTAGAAATATTTGTTGATTAAAGATAGTATAACTGAATAGTCACGTTTTGGCAGAAGCCATCAACATTTTACCGAATCCAGTGTTTAGAATACGAACTGAAAATAAATTTAAAATATTTTTAAATTTAAATTTATACCATCTGCCGAGTCACATATCACAAGAAGATTTATTGTTTTTGATTCCTCACATCATTATAAGGACCTCGGGATAATGGTGATCCAAAATAATCAACAAACATAAGAAATAGGAACCTCTAAAAAATTACTAACTCTGCATTTATGTAAATGAAAACAATATATTGAATCCAGTGTAGAAGATTACATTTATGGATGAAGGTACTGCATTGCTATGTTTGCTTTACACTGTTATGTAGTGTCAAAGCATGGAAAACTCATTCACATAACTGATGTCAGTGACATATTTCTATATTACTATACTGTTTCACGTCAATAACCGCTCATACGGAAGACACCTCAGGCAATAAAGCTTTCAAACTTCAGATGGAAAGTAGGTTACACTGGGTATTTGAATTCATGTCTGTGGGGAGTGTGTGTTTAGACTAACGTTTCTGAACTGGATGCAGTATTAATTAAAATACTCATACGTTGGAAAACTCGAATCTAAATTTACGTATAGGCCTACGTTTCTAATATGCGACTTTGAGGTACACGTATTTACGTTAAACGGGGGTTATATAAATACTTTCTACAATTTAAATGACGTACTGGACAAGAATATATCATTTCACCTGATGCTTCTTGTGATTCTGTTTGTACACATTGACATGATGTGAATTTATAACGCAATTAAGTATCAGAGCGTCTCATCGGCTAAATTTATTTAATATATTGAAATACAACTGTCGTGCAAACTTGACTACAGTGTCAGTTATGAGTAAGTGTTCTAGGTAGTAATGCAGCCGTCCTTGATAGAGCAATGCTTTGGTAGTCTCAGGCTAAAGGTCCATATAAATATATTGTCTTGAATCTGACAAATATATATATTTGAGGCACACTTTGGTATATTTATGTTACAAGATAGCACAAACCGACAATGTAGTGCAGTGCAAATTAATATCCATTGTGTTAGTTAATTTCTGGTAATGTTGCTAGGCGTACTCGTTAGATTAAAATAATGGAAATTTTATGCAAAATAAGCCTGGAATCTACTTTTTCCTAAGTGCTCCGAATAAAATAATTTCCCCTTCTTTAGTTTATAAAATTAAAGACCCAAATATTGACGATTTTATATGAAATTTCGCCTAATGTACTTATAACATAAGGCTTTTATGAAATGTTATGTCCTTTATGAATGTTTTGTTTAAGTTTGACAGAAAATTCAATTTTTATACATTTGTAGAAAAATTAGTAATGAAATGCTTCAAATGAATGAATGTTCTTGAAATCTGGTAGATAATTCAATTTTAAACAATTCAGTCTAAATAACATTATAGGAATATTATTATACTGATAAATATCCCAAATTTTCGTCTTATACAACTTGTACAATATTATCAATAAAAGCACAAGTTATTTGTGATGGTATTAATGACAACTAAATTTTAATTCTGAGTTTCCATAACTTAGCTATTGCTGAAGGAGTTTGATCTACGGTAGCTACGAAATAAACAATAGTGTAAGAATGCTACAGTTGTCATTTCTTTTTGATCATGTATTGTCGCTATCACATTTATAACTAATTACGATCTATACCTGCTGTTAAATGCTAAAATTCAGCGGCGGCCCGTGGTTTGAAAACTAGAGAAGGCTCTCACATAATTTGAGAAACAAAAGTACACAAACTTTTTAAAAAATCTAACTTCCTAATATGTTAATACATATTTGTTGGTAGATTACTGGAGTAATATGTTCGTGGCAATTTTAATAATTCAAATGAGTCAGCAATACTTCATGTGTTTGTAAATGAACACAAAGTACGTTGTCAGTAATTTTCCTGTGCGCTGCAATGCGTTCTGCGAAGAGGTCACTGAAATTTGGCAACATTTTTTGCAATTTACTAATTAAATAGTAACTTCATAAATTACACCTTCCTTATTTTATTTCGTATAAAACGTTTTATTATTTCATTGTGAAGAGCATAGTTTAGCCTCTGCAGGTGTCATAAGTTTGGTTACTATGATTCTTAAATGTTTATTATACAATTATTTTTATAAAGGCAGTTAAACACGATTATCACCTCTGATGCGTGTGCAAAATCGTTCAATTATACACAACATTCAGTTCATTTGAGCTGCAATTCTTGGAAGTTCAGTTTGAATATGACAACTGCTTTAAAGTCCTTTCCGTGGAAACAAAGATTTGTGTGGAAAACAGCGACGGTTGTAACAAATCTACAACTAACAGGTGATCGCTGTAAAGAAGCAGTAATTAATTTGTGATGTTATGTCACACACTTTTCTGCAACATATCTTCCGCATTGTCGGTCTACGCTCCTTGTAGAGATTTTCCTCTTCTTATGAGGGCGATCAAGGTCGAGCAAAGATAAAACTATCTGAATGCAAATAGAAAATATTTTCTTGTTTTTTGTCAAATCAATCGCCTTTTCTGAAGCTATCTGAAAAATATCAGAACGAACCACAATTTTATTAAAAAATTTAGGTCAAAGGAAAAAACTGTTATTCCAAAAAAAAACGCTCCTTAACGTTTTTGCTATTGTTTTGTAATTATTACTACCATCTTCGACAAATTTGTCTTGGAACTACATACTTAAATTTTTTATTATGAACAGTGGTTAAGCACGATATTCTAAATGCATACCTGATGAACTACGGGTAAATAGGAATATGTTCTTTGTATACAGGTTTTACTTAATTTTCCGATAACTTTTAAGCGGTAAGCACTTTAGATGTATAACTACTATCTGCTTCCTCTAACGTAGAAAATTCTGTACCGTTCTTTATGTGCGTTTTCCTTCATTTAGGTTTTGTTGGCATGGAAGTAGATAAACTTGTCGTAGTCCACGTAATACATTTGCTCTTGTAATCAAATATATGTAGCAAATAAGGCGTTTTAAAATTTGGAACAGCATAACCAATTAGTAGCATCATCCACCATTTTACTGAAGTTTTATCAAAACTATTTTCAATTTTACATTATTTCAGGTTATGTGGTATTTTGAGTTAGGGTCTTGGTGGCCCTATTCTGAAAAGCAATAGAAAATTTTAAAATTTTTTGAACGGGATCCATTTTCTTCTATCGTAATTAGCAATGTATTGGTAATCTTCTACACAAAACATAACAAACATAATACATAAATTATAAACCGTGCTAATGGGCAGAGAGACACTAAGGCGTCGATTAAAGCGCTTACTGAATCAATGAATGGAGAGAAACTCCCTCTCTTCTCTAGCTTACGAACTCCTATCCTCTGTAGCAACGGTGCATACGTCCATGTGAGTCGCTGTACGGTACTGTACACTTTAAAACATCATTACATTCCTTACTAACATTTCCAGAGATATTGACTGCATTACGATTTGTACAACTAAAATATCTCGTATTAAAAAGTTAAAATGTTTTGTAAGAGCGATTCCGCCTCAGATCTTTCGTTTACGAGCGGCAGATGTTAAAATTAATTTTACCAATATAATTAATCAATCAGTACATTAAGTTAAAAGAAAAATACGCAAAGATCAACGTTGCAAAACATTTCAGAAATCTTTACGTCTGTCGAGTCTTTATTATGTTTGTAACGCTTTGCTTCCGTTTGTTACAGTCTGATAGAAGCTTCTACACAATCGCTCCTTGTGAATACTTTAGACAAAAGGACTCACAGCTAACAGCTTAGCAAGAACGTTTAATAGGGAAATTCCCTACGATATTGGAAATTCCTTCTCTATGTAAGCCTATATGTAACAAAACTATTAGACTGTTTATTCACGTTATTGAAGGAGATGATAAATCGTTCAGCTTTGGAATGGAAAAAATACTCAAGTTTATAGAAAAACTTACAGATTTTTGCAAGAAACAATGTGGCTTACGTTTCAAATAAATATATAAGCTTACATGATTATAAATGGTTAAGATATAGTAGGGCCTACGTCGTATTTGCTAGTACTGTACTTGCTAACTTCAAGGAATTTAATATTTAAATAAATGGATGGAATAACATATTAGAAACGATTATTGAGTACACAAAATGTGTCGATTAACATTACATGTGGTGCAAGTGCTGTGTAGCCATTGCTGTAAATAAATACAGAGGCCTACAGCTTTTATCGATAGTCTTATTCTAGTCAACACCTGCTTTCACGTCAAACACTGGGAGACGACATTCACATTGAAGGCACACTAAATTTATCTACCTCCTTTATGTTTTTGCATCTTTTTGACATAAACGTTTAGTTAACATACTTTCATAATGTAGCTTTTTGTTACTTGAATGTAAGAAATATTTTGATTTCGTCATGCTACAGTAAATTCAGAGAAAAATTTACGTTTTACGGCATATGTCGCTGAAGAACTGTAAAAATAAACCGCAGTGCTTGCAAATAAATATGTAACAAATATTTGGTTAAAAGATTTTATTCTAAACCAATTAAATCTTTTGTAAGCTGAACATCGGAGAAGAAAGAATGAAAGAATACTTATATGAAATATTCTAAAATAAATAAAACAAATTCTTCCTTCAAACATGGATCTTTTCAACATTGTCTTTTCGTAGCAGATTCTTTCACACCAAAGTAGATAATGTCTAATTGTTTTAAGGAGTTTATGAAACAAGTGTAGCAAACTTCCTTTGCTTTCCATAATACGAAAGGCGTTACTAAGAATTCTGCATAACATAAATGCTTATAGTTTTCTACTTTATAAATTTCAAGTTATAAAAGGTTTATTAAAAAATTCTTACACAAAACATTTAGTAAAAATCGAAGTATGATAGGCTATGGAACTTTACAGTTATTTAATTCTGTCGCTTCTGTGTCCTTTTCCTATATAAGATAACCGCTATAAACAAACGTATACTGGCAGTTGTTTGATATGCTTACCGTATATAGAAACGTTTGTATATTTTTAGATATAAATATAGTTGTACTTACCACTTAAAGTTACACGCATCCAGTTAACTTGTTTGATTTTTATAATTTCTACTTTTACGAAACGGTTCTGTTATATGAAAATCTGTACATTTTTCAGGAATAACGAATGTAAGGAACCTCTGAAGCATAACGTTCTCAAATAAAATAATTACCACTAGCTATTGACATGTAAATGATTCGGTTACCTGAAACATGGCAAAACTCAATTTCAATGTAAATTAAAATCATGCTTTGCATTCTTACTAAAACAGGACTTGATAGAATTTTGAGTCATTAATTAAGGGACATTTCTAAATAGCATGGAACATTTTTTTTTCAGTCTATTTGAATTACTTGTGTATGGATGCGACTATAATTTCTCATTCTAGTCTCACATTTCCTTTGTAATCGGTACTGTTTGAAATTTTCTAGGAACCTGAAAGTTAAATTGACAATGTAAAATTAGTTTAATTAGTAAAATTATGTCAGGTGTTAAAATCATATCTGAAATTACTCTGTTCCATTGCACAGCAATGCTCTTACGTTCTCAAAAGCTCTCTTAGCCTAGATATCCTTCTCCTGACTTTCTCTGAACAGGTTCCATTCTATTTCACGGTACTAATTATTTAAATGAGTTCTCCTGACCTACAAATTTTTTCTTCAAGGATATGCCAACAAAGCTTTCATTCTTGTTGAATCATATCGCTTCAGTTTTTTCCAATAGTTGTCTTCATTCCAGACTCCTTCTACACACTTCCAATACTCTCCATAATAAATTGTAGCTCTTTTTCTGGTTTTTCCAACTCTGCTTGATCGTCCACGTATTTTATGTCTTTATTCTTTCTCCTCGTCTTTATCATTCTGTCTTTATCATTCGTGTTGCTTTCCGTAAGGTTTCTCTGTCAATTTTTCAGCTTAAATGGAGATTAGAATTACTGATAAACAACACGTACGTGCGCCCGCGTGTGTGTGTGTGTGTGTGTAACATTTTGTGAAATTAACGAATTTTCTAACAAACACTACCTGGTCTATAATGTTGAACACAGTAACTGAAGCACAAACGTTGGACCAAACACTAACTGCGCTTACTTTGCAAACATTAAATGTCGCTGTAGTGTGTACACTTGCTCCAGAGAAGACCTCTGGACTGTATGTTGTCTTCTGTAAATACGAACAGTGGATTTAATTTGAGAGGAGAGCACCATAATATAGTAATCTAGAGAGTTACTAATGCTTTTTGAGGTTACCGTATATGCATTAGTGTGTGTGTGTGTGTGTGTGTGCGTCTGTTTGTGTTTGTTTGAGCGAGTGCAGATTACAAAGAAATGCCTTATGTTTGAATCGTACACTTACAAGGTGCTATTGTCACGGCGCAACATTTTAACGTACGGTAATTAATTACGTCACTAGGAAAGGTTTACGCGTGTAATGTAGTTGTAAGAAAAGAGACTGCGGAAGCAACGGGTACGCTTTTGCCATTTAAGAGCGAGTTTTTCCAAAAGCAGGTTCTGCATCGTGCTCTGTGGACATTCATGACAGTTAGAGCTATCTGACTGTTGAAGCCACCTTACTGTTGTCTGGGTGGAAAGAAATTGGGGAAGTTGCATATATCTTTCACTGCCACATAGAATTCCCATTCGACATTGGGCGTACAAATGTTTAATGTAGATCAATAGTGTAAAATCGACATTATTAACATGCAATTGTACAGTTGAGATAAACATGTCAAAATGAGGAATATATAAGTATTAATTTTTTCATGTATGGTAATATGTGTGTACTTTAAGCCGTTATTTTTAGTAACAATATACGTATAAACGAAATGATTTACTTCGAAACACGTGTAGGAAAAGTCTGGACGATAAGATGTACGTTTTACACGTATGAGAATTACTCGACTTCCTGTCTGCTAGACGTTTCCAAGCATGTAACCCAGTTTTTCACAATAACTGTGCTCTATATTTCCGTGTTTCAAAGCACAAGCTATGTAACTCCCCAAAGAAATCTACGTATCTCCTGTATGCAAGTCGTAATTCATAATATTTTGTATACAAACAGATGAATCCCGAGATATATAAGTTTTTTTACAGAAAGATATAAACAAGAATATTCAATCTGCTTGACTCGCATTTTTGTTCCCTGTAACTCGCGTTATGCTTAGCCTCGCATCGTCTAGTCTGTTCATATGTAAACACTTGGACAAACAGTTTCACTTGAACGTACAAATAATGTCTGACTTATATGTTATGATAACAAAATGTAATTATACACACCAGTATAATTATACATTGCAAATTAAAATTTTGTATATTACCTTTCTTGGTGAAATCTTTTTCCGGACTACATTCATCATCACTTTTTTCATAATGCTTCCAGACCCACAATCCGGGGTCCTTTTTGGAAGCCAAAATCATAATCATAATAAAAGTTAAAAGAAAAAATATTGTCAAAATAACAATAACTATCATTAAAAATCTTAAGTTAAAATAAAAATTCTATATTAAAACTAACAGTAAGCGGTGCTTAGCAGACACGAGGGGAGTGTAAATAAGACAGAAACCAACTGTTCAAAAGCTGTTAGATCTTTCAGCACCTTCAACCGTAACTCTCTAAAGTAATGAATTAACACATTTTTATGGTAAATATTTTTAAGTTCATTTTAATTTGTGTCATTTACATTTATTACTAAGAGTTTTAATGGTCATTATTGCTATTTTTTACTGTACTTTGTTTATAATTCTTATTGTAAGAACTTTTGTGTTACTTCTGAATACAGACCCAGATTGTGGAGATTAAAACGTTAAGAGAGGAAAAATTACGATAGAAATAGTCCGCAGGGAAGTTCTACCAGATAATAATCATCGCCAATGGGTTTTCGCACGGGCGTTTCATGTAACTCACGAACAAGTAGGACCCTTTGCGTGACAACCACATTTGGTTTCTCAATAAACTTTACAATTTAGCACTTTGTTGTTCTGTTCTTGTCCCGTTCCCGGATCCAACACTAATAATTTAGTTTCCGAATCTGACCACTACTTCTTCGGCCATCCTAGTGCTTGTTTCATCGAATGGGTGGTGTCTCTACTGTATAATTCGTGTTTTTGTTCTCTTAGTTAACCCTCAAGACATTCTCTTTAAAGTCTACCACAAACTCGTATGCATTCATAACGTTTATTTGATGGCTAAATTTGAGGATGGCCACGTTTCCCACATTTGTAAAATTTTCGTCATCTTTTCCGTAGTCTAAATCGTTGTGGTTCTCTTGACTGTGTGAATTGTTTGTCTTAGATTATGTCTTTTCTTCCTTAATTGTAACTGCAATGCAATACAGGAATCTTATAACTACAGTGTGAAATCATAAAGACATTATTGTAGCGGAACGCTGACTTTTCAGCTTCAAACTGAAAAAAAGCGTAAATAAGAGCGGCTCAGCTATTTCGATGTCTTGCCACTCGTAACACTTTCTGTGGTTCACTATCTCCGATATCATCAGTACATATGGAACATACATATCCCACTCAATGAAAGCCACTACATTAAGCTTCCCTATGTCGTGGGAGTAACAATATACTTTCCTCATAATAAGTCATGTACTGATACAAAGAAAATTTATAAAAAACATAGAAGTACATCATTATTATAATTTGAGTAATATATTGCAACAGTACACAGGATATGAAGTTCATTTAAGTGGAATACTAATGCTATATAACATTTTCTGATGGCCATAGACATGTTTTAAATTGATTTTGTTCTTTCTTTGTAAAGTAGTCATACGTTTTAAACCAAGCTATGTTTAAAAAAGTATATTATGTCAAAATGTTCACAATTTTATTCTCTTTTATGTCATGTAAAATATTTGTGTGTAAGTACGTGGGTGCGCGTGTGATTTACATTTTATTTAATAACTTCGAGGAAAATTAACATTTCATTCTGAAACTTGAACAGAGTGTTCTCATGGTTATAAGCTACATTTTCCATATACTCAGTTCTCCACAACTATACTTTTTATATGGTTTTTTTTTTAATGAAATCAGTCGTCTTTCATTCTCGTTATCTCCTAGAAAGTAATAAAATTTGTAGATTAAATCTATACAGGCCTTTGCAGAATCAGACAGAGTTTAAGCCTGATTTCAGTCTATCTGTGACGTTGCTAAAGTTTCAACCAATCAGAGGGTCTAAAAATTATTTGAGTTGGTCCTCTGTTGAGAGCACTTCGCTCAGTTTCTTCTACGGACTCGTTGTAGAAAGATGTACTCGCTGCCACGAGTTTTTCGTGACAAGACAGGTCATTTTCCTGTAGACTTAGAAGTTGGTTCACGGTTCGAGGTCTTCAAAACCAATACCACTTAGAGAACTCAAATATAAAAAAAAAGATCATTATAGTGCTTTTCGCGTAAAGTGGAAGATATCCGCTAGGAAAAAAATGTCTGCCGAGATATTTTGATAATTACGCGAGAACACTTCAAGAAACCGGAGTTTGTGTAAAATCAGTACACGATCTATTTTACCCAGTTAAAATCCCTGAGATTAAGTAAAGTGAAATTATAAGCAATAACAGATCATATCGCAGTGTGCGTGGGTGCAAAGACGTGAATTATCAGCGTAGCAGTCATCAGTCGACGTGCAGTCACAGCGGTCCAGTCGGGGTGTCGACGCAAACAGTTGTAAAGCAAGCCCATAGACTCAATTATTGAAAGACAAATTTTAAATAAACAATTTTATATTATAAATTAATAAGACAATAGTAAATTTTAATGTTTTAATTTAATACATTTTCCTACCTCCAGATAGACTCTGTTGTAATAATTTCAGTATTACCTATCTATGCAGTTTTAATTTGTATCGTTGCATAGATAGTATTTGGTACCGTCAACTTGGGGAACGAGTTAAATAGTTAATACAATTTTAGGTTAAGAATTTTAATTATTGTGTATAGACTAAATTTTATTTGAACTGTGTTTTATATTTTAATATTGTGTCGCAGGGAGTGTATATAAACTGTTGCATATTCTCTGTGAAACAAATTATTTTGGACAATATTAATTTAGTTTTAAATAATATTTGGAGGTTTGAAGTATATTTGTGTGTTAGTTGTAAGTAGGTTAAGGTAAGATTGTGGACATTCTATTCGAGATTACTGATAAAGACTGACCACGTCAAACAAGTATACAGTTACATTTTAATAATCTGAGTTAACAATAGTTGAACCGTACACGTTTAAATTAAGACGATAAACTTTGTTTTCGTTATTTGTAAACTATAAACAATGGAATCGCAAACTCAACCAACAGCTGATAAACAGTCAACGCTGGAGGCGATTTTAGCAAGCATTCAAAATATACGCGATGAAAATAAAACCAGCGTACAATCTATCAGGGAGGACGCGATTAAACAAAATAAAACATTACACGACGAAAACAAAAAAATATTTGCCGCGGTACACGATCCAAGCAAGCAAAACAAAGCATTGTTAGAAGCTACTAAGAAGAAAATATCAGATAAGGTTGAATCAATACGCGCTAATGTTGAGCTTGCGTTAGAAGTAACAAGTTCACGTATAAGCGAATGTGAAGGCAGAGTTGGTTCGATCGAGGAATGAGTTCAAAGGCAGGCGATCACCATCAGTGAATTTGTCTCTGAACAGCAACATTGGTTCGAAGAACTCATCAACAAATTAATAGGTTACAACGTACCTCTATGCCTGCGAGCCAAACGACATATGTATATAAAACCATTGATGAAAATCCAAAATTCTATGGTCAAGAAAGTTGTAATCCAATCCAGTTCCTGCGCTCGTGCGAACGTAGTATGAAAACCGTTAATGACAGTTTGAGCGAAGTGGACAAAATTAATTGGGTTGTGCGGCAGCTTAAAGGTACGGCGGCAGAATGGTTCCGGATTGTGCAGGATAAGATTACCGTATACAAAAACAAAGATGAGAGAGAGAGAGTGTGTGTGTGTGATTAGTGTAGTTCTTTTTTGTTGAAATATTACTATAATTTTAATTTTACAAGTACTTTTACATTTTTACTATTACACAAATAGGCCTATACAATCAAGGTGATTTTTGCAAAGTGAAATATGTGTTTTGAGTACCATCCAATACGCTTATCGTGCAGCCACGTGTGCTTCGTTGCCTGGTACTGTATGTGTATAAACCTTGACCAAAAAATAAAAGATCTGTGTTTATGTTGGAGTAAAATTAAAGTAAATAACAAACAAACTAATAAATTAATAGAAAAAACTACACATGCTAACAACAAACTAACAATAATGAATTTAATTCCACCCTCGAATTAAAGTAGAGAATATAACAAAAAAATATTATTTTTACAAATTTACAAATTACAACAGAGAATTTAGCAAAGCCAAAATATAGAAACTATGTGATGTAACGACAAGCAACTAGAAACAGAACAAAAACTTGGATATATTATGTGTAGAAACGGAATAGTTGTCATTAATTACTGGAAGAAGGTACACAATAGTAGGAACAAAAGCAGTACATGTCATTAAATTTGAAAGTAAAAAATAAAGATACAAAACAGATAATAATATTATAACAAAATGAATTAAAAATAACGTAATAAGTTAATTATCACTAAAGCCAACAAATATCAAGACTCAATCACTAATAATTAGTTTACATGAAAACTGCACCACAGTTACATGACCACAGTTACACCAACATAGACACTAATCTTGAAATTTTACATTACTTACCCAAAGGTCGAAAACTCAACACAACTGAACAATACGAAATATATAAACACCACACAACACAACCAAACAACATATTTAACGATCAATTACAATATAAATCACATACACTTTTTGACACAATTATACAAAAAACAAACATTAAGTTGAATCCCCGCTCCAATCCCCTTCCTCCACGCACCACCCCCACTACACCTTCCACACAACAACCGTTACTAAATGATGGCAGTCTGTCTCAAAGCTGAAGAAGGCGAATACATAAGCCGAAACGCGTTCAACGAGAAGAGAATAAACAGTAAGTTTCACAAGAAAAAGTTTCATTTTTAGATACGCATTAAAATATTCTAATAATCATCAAAACGTGTATCTTTAGGTACTAAATGAAATTTAAATTTCTTGTGTACTGAGAATTTTAACAATAATTGATTTTTTTGCTTAGTAAAGTTTTGAAAAATTACGAAACATCTCTTATGTAATACAAAGCTGGATCAGAATGCATAATAACAAAATTGTAATTTCTGTTCTGGACATCAATATACATAAAACTAATTCCTTTAAGAATAAGTTCATAACAGTTTTATTTTCAGTTATGCATAAAAAAATAAACTTAAAATTAATAAAAAAATTATTTTAAAATAACAACTGAATTTATAAAATCGTTTCGATTCAGCTTTCTTAGAAAACATTACGATCTTTGCTTTCAACATTGTTTTGGATTTAATTTTACAGACCGAAAAAGAATAAATTATTTCTAGGTTTTCTTTTAAAAGGAATTTTTAAAAGGAATGAAAACCATGAAAAAATATTAATTTTTAATTTTATTATTTTTTTGCTGTATGCCAAAAATATTTTATATCCTTTAATATAAACAACTGATTAATATGTTGTTTTTACACCAGAACAATGAAACGCCAGATTACAATATTACAATAGAAGTACCAGAACACCTTTAGGACTTTGCGTGTTCTTTGTTTACGTTGCAAACTGCCTACACGATGTGGTTACTGATTTTAAATTTTCCTCACATTACTGTTCACTGATAAAGTCAACTCTAAATACAAACAACATTCTACACTTTAAATTATTTTTAAAATGAATGCTTATTTGACATCAGTTATTTTCAACTGTAGTGTAGTGTCTTGGGTTAAATATATCTATGATTTTCTTCTCAAACTGTAGTGTGTCGTGAACTGCATTCAACCATTTATCAATACAGACATTTGAGTTTTAGTATTTCTTTAAATACAAATATTTTCATGAACTATAAGTACTAGTTTTTTTGTACTAACATACTTGTACTTAATATAAATCCTTTGTAACGTACAGCAACGCATGCTTTAAAGTTATTATTTTATATCACGAAAGAATTTTATTAGCAATCTAACATGTAGCATGCAATTTTAATTTAGCTAACATTTAAAAATATATAAAAAAATCAACATTCCTGTCTAAAAGTCCTATGTAAAGACGTTTAAGAAAAGAGAGCCAAAGACAACCAACGTGGGAGGCAGAAGTAAATTCTTAAAAAACAGAAATATTTTTCAGTTTTCGTTTAAGACTAAAGGCTTTTAAACTTGGAATTCTTGTTGTCTCTTGTTACAAAAAAATGAAATGACTTGCTCGGGACAAAAATATTTTTCTTGTACATTACTTGTTACTTTGACTGCTTTGTAAAATACGGTTAGCGGAGCATACTTCTTTGCATATTTACGGGCAGGTAGGAATTATATTTGCTTGCTTAGAGATGTTATGAAATATTTACTGTACATTAAATAATAAGGCTGCTTTGATTCCATACTTAAGAAATAATATTCTGTTTTCTTTTATTCAAATTTCGTCATAGTAAATATTTCCTGTTAGAAAGAATTACTATTTTATTTATTACAATTTATAATATTCAGTACACTGTTGGCAGCAAAAATACAGTGACACAAATTTAGCAACGTTTTTTAAATTTGTGTTTTTAAATTATACAGGATAATTACGTCTCATATATTAGAAGTAATAAAACAGAATATTCTGATGTATAATAAAACATACAACCTCCCGTAAAAAAAATATTTAAAAACATCACAATATGTCAAACGATTCTAAGCTAAAATACTAATAGTTATTGTATACCTCAATAACATATATGAGAGTGTGAAGATAGATTACTTATATGTAATTAAAGTGTATAAAAAATATTCGTCTTCTTCTTCTTGTACTTCGATGTTATGTTCTTCTTCTTCTAATCCAGTATTATGCTAGTAACCTGTTGCGACCAGATCGTTCCACCTCTTTTTGGTCTTCCCAAGGATCTCAGTCACTGCGGTGGATATCTATACATAATCTTCGACATCCTCTCAGTCCTCATTTTTTGTAAGTGTTGTTCCCATTTATGCCTATACGCTTTCATTTTGTCATTGAGGTTGAAACTTGTAATTGTTCTCTTACTTCTGTATTTCTCATTCTACCTCTCCTTGTGCAAAATGCGATCCTCCGTAACATTTTCATATATGCTGTTTAGATTCTTTTTTGACATGATAATGTCTTATGGCTGGGGGTCATTTGAAAATTTCTGTAACGCATCACGCTGCATGACGTCATCATTTACCAGCCGGGAATCGTTAACTAAAACCGCGACCGCTAACGTGCTAACGTCCGTCGCAGATTAAAGACCTAACAAGCAAACAACACTGCATAGCTGTAGATAGGTATGTAACCAATCAGTCAGTCAGTAACCATAATAATGTTGCGTTTAGCTGGCGGCTGAAAGACATTATCATGCTCTTAAGCTTTTACCATTTGGTAAACGGTACTTTACATTTTTAACTTATTTCTGTAAATATCCATGTTTCACTGCTAACTCTGGATAGCCATAGTTTTATAAAATTTTACTAACTTGTTTTTGACATGATAATGTCTTATGGCTGGGGGTCATTTGAAAATTTCTGTAACGCATCACGCTGCATGACGTCATCATTTACCAGCCGGGAATCGTTAACTAAAACCGCGACCGCTAACGTGCTAACGTCCGTCGCAGATTAAAGACCTAACAAGCAAACAACACTGCATAGCTGTAGATAGGTATGTAACCAATCAGTCAGTCAGTAACCATAATAATGTTGCGTTTAGCTGGCGGCTGAAAGACATTATCATGCTCTTAAGCTTTTACCATTTGGTAAACGGTACTTTACATTTTTTTATTATATTCTTTAGGTTTCTACTTGTTGTACCATTTATATAGGTAATCGTTCTATATTTTTGCCTATATCAAGTTTATCGGCATATGATACATAGATATCTAGGAACTTTGAATTCATTTCTTCGCTCTATCTTACTATTATTTACAATTGTTTTGCTAATAATTGGTTCGTTTTTTTAAATTCCATTATTTTATTATTACAATGATATTTCTAAAATTTAATTTTTAATATTTTATATAGGCCCTAATCTATGCACCGCTTTCTGAAGAGAATATTTTCTGTTTGTAATTATCGTTTAATCTTCTGAAAATAGTATAATATTTCACATTTTCTACGATTTACGTTACGTGTGTAACTTCACATTTTATTAATATACTTCCTTAATGCGTCATCTTTAAATATATATTAAAACTATTGGGAATAAAGTACATCTGTAAGTTGAACCTTGTAAAAACCTTGTAAAAAAAGTAGTTTATAAAAATGTTAAAAACTGCAGACATTTATTCCGATACTATATGACTGTGCACAATACAAAGTACAATCGTTCAAAGGCTTCTAAGAGCACGGCTATCAAAAGTATTACCGCTGAAAATAAACGCACCAATAGGACTGCAAACGCAGAGACAAATACGCGCTGTGTGTCCACTATAAACATTGCCTGGACTGCGACTCTTAGCAAACATAAGGCCAGGTTCCATTTGTGATATAGCCCGCATGTAGTGATTATATTGTCACTGTGTGCAAATATGCTTGTGCACTGACCGAAGTGCAAATATTTATACGTACAGTGATTGCAAACATGGTGTTGTTGCTAAAGAACACAATTGTGACTGTAAAAGGCCGAACTGTAAACATATAGTAGCTTGTTGGATTTAAACTTCCTAAATCAGTGATATTTGTTACGTTGAACATAACCTTTCATAAATATATAATAAGTTTACAGGAGTCACCCCCATGATTATCATTTCCTTCCATGCCTATAGGAATGGTTTGTTGCAATTTATGTATCGACGATCTGCATAATCTCAAAAATATTATTTGTCAGTGGAACACTAGCTTACAGTGGTATTTTAGAAGGAAAACAGGATAACACAAACGTGAACCCCGAGGTCAGTGTGATCAAGGTGAAACGTATAAAGACCATTAGGAGTTGATAATTTATGCCGATCGCCCCTCCAAATACAATCGGTAACGCAACAAGTAAACAATGGAATCTATGAACAATCTGTAACAATATTCTCCACATATAATCTATAAATACTGCATTTCCTTATAGTCGATTACATATAGTAGAGAATTACATCTGTAAAGTACAAATATGTAATCTAATATAAATCGCATCAGTTGTATATTTGGATCTTCAATATAACGTATTAGCTCTGGTTGAGCAATGACAAATATTACTCTAATTTCACTACATGTATTTATAAATTGAATAAGACGTAAATAATTATTTAAAAATAGATTGATATTGAATGTCAATCGTCTAAACGCCAAAAACTAAATCAAACGGAAGACGTACAGTTGAAAAGTTAAGTTGAATAATCGAATTAACTAAATATTCCCAAGAAGAATTTATTGTCATAAATTGATTAAAAAGTAGTTTTAAGTGTCACTACCACATTCTTGCTTCCAAAAACTTAGTGGAAGTTTTTGACTTTGTATTGAAGTTTCTGACAAAAACTTTATTGAGTCGTCTGCGACTATGAACAAGAGAGTAATTATTCATCATCATCATCATCATCTTCAAGGATTAAATGAAGGATCGTTTGTTCCAGTCTCAAACAGCCAAAGATTAGAGCGGGTCACTCCAGCACTTCCTCGGACGCCCCGCACCTCTCCGTCCCCTCGGCGTATACTTCCATAGTCGTTTAGGGATGCGGCAGTCATCCAATCGGGAAAGATATTCCAAACTAATTAATGTTACCAGTATTATACAGTAGAAGCCTAATATCACACTGCTAGTCAAGGAAGTTTGTTTTGTAATAATATAAATCATATCAAAACGAATAAAAAGAAGGTATTTCAGCCAGTGAGTTGATGTAAAGTGTTTGTTATTGAATTTATCATGAGAGACAAACGCAAACTAAATTACACTAAAATTAATAATCATAGCTACGTATATATATTTAACGTTTATGGTTTTCCTTTACTGATCACTGATACAATATACATATATGCTATAGTTACATTAGAGTTCGAAATGTAACATATAACATAATTATATGTCATAGTTACATATAAGTTCCTCAGCCGGGTCTCATGTATGTTTTCTATAAAAATTTGGGGGAGTTTCAAACATTTTAGAGTTTAACGAATCTATTGTTCAAGGACAAGAATAAACATTTTGTTTCTGTTTTACATTTATAGGTTGTTTATGCAACCTATTCGTGTCCGTCAACTTGAGTAGTTCTGTTATACTATTATAGTATATAATATATACTATATATATTGTAACAGTACAAACTGTCCCATAAAAATCAACTAATTAAGTAACCAGCAGTAAATTTACGATCAGCATTTAATGACAATACAACATAACCAGACGATTTGATTGAGACATTGACAAAGACTAGTTCCCAAATAGATTAGTTAAGTGAGTATAAAACCATTAAACAAAGTCAAACAACATAAATAAAATAACAGGTGAAATAACTGATATTTACAAAATGTATTAGAGTAGTGAAAACAGCACATTAGCTGAGTAATTGGAAAGTAAGAATTTGAATAAGAAGTAAAATGAAACATAGTGTTGATAATAATAATCTATAGATGAATTATATTATATGTTCTAATAATGAAAGATAGCAAATTTAATCAACAATGTAAAGAACTTTATGTATTTAAAAACGTTATAAAATGGTTAATAATGTAAAAAGAAGTATTATCAGTTAAGGTGAACAAAACCTTATTATGAATTGTGTAGAATAAGAGAATGAAATAATATAAGTCAAAGTAACTTCATGAATAATGAATAATGTAATAAAAGCTCAAAATAATGACTAATGCCAATATGCCAAGTAACAGTAATATTGTGCAATAACTAGCACATGAGTTATAAGAAAATCAAAACAAATAGTAAAATGTCTAATAAATGCATACATAAAGACAAAACAATTAATGACTCACAACAACCTATGTAGAGTCCATACTGAAAGAAGTAAAGTAATTATAGAAAGAACATGAAATAATAGACAAACAAATGATGACAAATCAGATTATGAAAAGAATAATGAAATATAATAAAGCGAATAGAGATATAACAATTATGTAAAAGGTGTAATATCACCAAATAATGTCAAGTATAATAAGTGTAGCAAGTAAGAATAATTTTGAATAATGAAAGAACGAAGCCATTAAATAATAATAATCAATTATGTTATAAGAATTGTTAATGTTCAGCTGGATACAGCAAATTTAGATAATAATATGTTAATTTCAATAATCTAATTGTGTTCAAGGTAGTAAAAAATGATTGTTTAATAAATGTTAAAAAATTCATTTATTGAATCTGCAAATTGTAGCAGAAGACATTTGCAATAAAACAATATTTAAGATAGGCTATCATTAGGATGTAGTTTATTAATGAGAAATGTATCCTAACTGGCCGCTATTCATCTCAAAATAACCAGCAAAGAACGAGCAATACGATGCTAGTAACAGATCAAAATTTGTAATTAGAATAAGTGAGAAACAAGCATAAATATGATAAATTTTGTGAATTTTGGAAAGGTACTAGTAATACCATCAACACAGTTGACCCACGCTTAAAACAATTATGTAAGAGTTATTTTTAGAATGACCGCATCATGACGTCATTTTTAACCAATCAGGAAATTACTTGAGAAATTAATTTTCGCCGCCTAGCGGAGTTTTTAGAGGACTATATATACACCAGTACGAATGAAAAAACACATTTTTTGAATTCTATTCCGGCAGATACTACAAGGACTCCATATCAAAATTTTAAACAAATTTTATTAAACCACAGCAGCGAAGAAGTAACATATTTATTAAAGAGCATCACGACAAGCAGTGTTCCTTTAAGTAGTAGTGCGAAACAAAAAGAACGAGGTTAGAAGAATTGCCTAACCAAATATTTAACCTCCAAGAAGTTTTAATCGTTCATTCGCGGAAAAGTGAAGTGTACGATCAGTGAATTTCGATCGTAAAGTGAAAATAATAATCCAAAGAGATTATCAATCAGGGAGTACAGTGCCAAATATAATTACAGTGTTCAAATAGTATGTCACTAGTATAAGATATAATATAGAAATAATACACTTATGTACTGAACGCAAAACACTAATACTATAAGACTTAAACATTGTCCATACTTTTTTCAAGAGGAATTATACAATTCCAGTATAAGAATTAATGATTTAGGTTAACCATAGTTAACCTCAAACTTGTAGAGGTCAGACGAACATCTCGTTAATAAGATTGAATTTTTTAAAGGTGTCTAACATACTAAACTAAACTTTTGTAAAGCATCGTAACTCGAGGCATAGTTATTTGTTCTGTAGTTCCAAAGGATTCACCCTTGAGGTATAAAAAATTTGTAAATAAACAAACCGATAATTAGAGTCATCATTGCCAACCTTCTGGGTTAGGAGAGAATTAAGCCAGGTATATTGTAATCAATAAACCATTGTTGAATTGAATGTATGGAGATAATATAAGCACTCAGTGAGCAATAAAACAGAAAAACATTAATTAACAAACGTTGTAAAAAATTATTGAAGCAATTTTTAATTATTTTTCTTATTTAAAAGAGTTGCAATTTCAAGGCACTCAAACAGTTGAGTTGGCGGCTTGGACGTGTGAGCGCCAACCGTTCAAATATATAAACAAAACAAAAGAAAATTAATTAATTAAATTAATTTAATCTTACAATCAAAGAAATAATTTAACTACATTAATTAAATTTTTTATTTATTCATTGAATAAATTATTTTATGGAATAAGAATCAGAGATTCCATATGGCGCCCAAATAACATAAATTTAACTCACTAACTTATAAACAGTGCTGATATACTGTTTTGACAACTTAACAGTTTTATAACCTACTGAGACCATCTGAACAACCAGTACAGACAAACATAAGCTACCAGTGCTACACCAAAGGTACGTGAGAATTATAATTACTTTATAATCCAGTCAAAACAACACTATTACTGTACAAAGACAATTTAGGTCTAAGGAAGTGCGACGAAACGTCAAGAGGATTCCGAAGTGAATAAAATTCAATTGAACGAGATTACAATAATTAATTAATTAAACCATAAAAAATTAATTGAACCAATAAGAACAAGATTAAATAAAATAAAATAAAATAAAATAAAATTATTTAATAACCAAGTTGAAATAAAATATAATCAAATCGGGGTAACCTCTCGACAACTTATAAATTGACGCAATCAACGTGTGGCTATTTAAATTTAAAACCATACGATAACGGCGTGTAATAATATATACTAATATATAGAAACGTGCACATTCTTATGTAATGAGAATTGAATGAACATGGAAAGAGACCAAAACGTTATTTCTCTGAGGTATCCGATTGCTGTGCATAAAGTTAATTTTAAGTAAAGTCGCGTGGTATGTAAACGAGTCTGCAGACACGGGAATTTATACTTAATAATATATGTATATATATATATATAATAACAGCACCAAATATTAACTATTTGGGGTTATATGTTTACCGCATACTGAAAGCATATTTAAATAAAAGTAACAGTCAAAACTCCATTTGAATGTAGCGCATTGAAAATAATGCTTTGTAAAGCAACGCACACGTGGTCATTATGTAATCAGTTCGCTGTACAAGGAAGCGACCACACCCAAACTGTTAATTATTAATATCTCGGAAACTAATAAATAAAGGCGAAATCCAACATAGCCAAAATGTTTGCCGAGATATTAATAATGACGTGTGCAAATTTGATGCAATATAATTAACAAATGAAAGAGTTAATTAAAATAATTGAATAACTTCTGTAAAAATAGAGTTACAGTAATGAGATTTTAGTATGTTATAAAGATAATAATTTCTGACAGATTGTATATTTTAGATTTCACACAACTTGGTTTGCAACCAAGTTATTGCAAAATTAAATAAGTACAGGATATCCGCAGCGACAAATTGGTTCCGCCGGATAATTATATTAGATAATAATATTCTATTCTCCGTCTGTGGGAACCAGACTTCATTCTCACGGACCAAGGGAATTCAAAATTTTATGTGGTAGGGAGAGTGTGTCGACCAATGAAATCATTTCACGCGAGCCCCGGCTAGTGCGGTGTTTTATGGTTGAAAACTCACTCTTCTGTCAGTACTCACGAAGTTAAGACGTAGTCCTTCGATCGTCTAGTAACCAAAGTGGTGAAGATCAACAAGGAGACTCTACGTGGTCAACACACACGCAATTACGAACACACTAAGTACAGATCATCTGTATAGCTCGTAATTGTTGCGTAAAGGCGAGATACTCTTCAGGACATCAACCAAGCTTATTGTGTACTACCAGTTAGTCATAAGCACGCAAGAGATCCACCAGACTTCAAGACCAGACTTCAAGAATACAGCAGAGAGGCCGTCTAAATCATTGGTGAACAGCTGACGAGCAGAGCGACCACTCGAACGAAGCACACACACACACACGCTGACGTGCAACGTGCGAATCGACGAGGGACAGGAAGCAGTTCCAGCAGACAACAGCAGACGTTAAAATATTCACAAACAGCAAGGAAGCAGAGTGTTGCCGAATTTTGAACTCCACGACCGAATCCAGCAGTTCCAAGCAGATTACTTTCTCTAACCAAGGACTCGAATCGACGAGGGACAAATCGGGACGACATCCTCTTCAGTAACAGGAAAGCAAAATCCACTTATTTATTTTTCAGATCAAATTTTCTATTTTTCAATTAAAACATTGTAATTCAAATAATTCAGGTGCCAAACAAAAAGCAAAGACTCTAGTAATTAAAAAGTAAATTCGTTGTGATAATCTGTATAGCAGTTTAAGGCTTTAGTAAGTTATAGTTAAGAAATAGAAGTAGTATAAAAGCGCTATACAAATCTTAACTGACAATCTAATCTTAGATCATACTGCAGTAGATCAGAAGTAGAATCACTAGAAATGAAATAACGTGAACTAGACTGTCACGTCTAATTTATTTTAATTAATTATTCTAATTAATTTCAGAGTTTATCTTTTGTTTCATGAACACTTAGATTCAATTTCATTAAATAAATTTAATTAAATTCAAATCAATTAATAAAGTAAAATTTAAATTGCAATTAACTCGCCAAAGAACGAGTTCAGTTTCTGTCAACTATTGACCAATTGAAAAACATCGATTCATTGTATAGACTATAAGAAAATTAATATAATAACCATTCTATTCTTGTGTGTTGTTGGTGTAATAAACAACGTTTTATTACCCCATATAACAGTGTTTTATTGTTGTACGATAAAGCCTACCAGTCTCACAAAACTCTCCCCCTTTAAAGTAACTTATTTTGTGTGTTGTTGTAATAAGTTGAGATTACTAGCTTGCGAACTTCAAATCCAAAATCCACACGCCCTAGTCGGAAGAATCTGCAAGATCAGACAGCAGGTGGGTACTCACACATTACACGACATAACAATAACGCATATAGAAGAAGTGTGTGTAGTTATAATATATATATATAAAATAAAATACTGAAGCCAAAATTATGTCAGGAATTTTACTCTATATTAATTAACCACACCGAAGAACGCGGTTGGAATATAACTGTATAAGTTCAAGTTAATATAATCAAGATTAAATAATACCTTCCAAGAAAACGAGACCCCAGTATACCGTTTTAATTTTACTCTAGAATCTCTAATACAATGAGATGTAATGATTTCACACAGAATAACGCGGGTGAAATGTAAATACATTTAAATATAAAAAACATCGTGTTTTTAAATCAAGAGCAACAGATATTTATTACCTCTCTTGTTCATATTATTAAATTACTGTTACAAATTATAGTACTGACGTAATTGTAATAATTTTAAATAATCCGATCTTAATGGCTTAGACTAGGTAAGTACAAAATTGTTTGTAGGTGAGTAATTAGCTCTCAAGAATGAAATCTGTAACTCCATCATTTGTTAAGTAGATAAATACACACAACTTGGTTTAGTTTTATTTGTGATAATAGATTTCTTGAGTAATTAGAATAGGTAGTGAGGTAAATTGTTTTTATTTAGTTAAGCAAAAAGCACTAACAAGCATTTTCATGTAGTTAAGTATATATATATATATATATATATATATATATATATATATATACCTGTGGCATCACAAAAAGATTGTTTTGTTTGTTTTGACTGATGTAAATTTGTTAGTAAATAAAAAGCATTTTAATTAGAATTTAGCTGATGTGGACTTGTTTTGTTTAATTTGATTATATTAAAGACTGAAAAGGAATACAATAATAATAAAAAAATAATTGGTTATTTATTATTACTTTAGGCTCTTTTCGATGAATTACTGGACAGTCCCGGGATCCCGCGATTGGTTGTGAAAAATCCTGTAATACCGAGATTAGAAAATCGAACCCGGATTGTATTGCTTGGTGCTAATGCGACGGCTTGTATTCGAGAAGGCCTCATTACAAGTCAATAAAGCTGCAATTCCCGTTAACTCTGTAATTTATCTTTTTCTACAGCGGCGCAACAACCCATTACTGAGTCAAGGCCTCCGCCAGTTGTTCCGGTCAAGTGCAGATGCCCGCCAGGTCCTAAGGATATGGCGGGCATCGTAGTTCACACCGTCTTCCCAACGTAGTTTGGGTCTACCAACTCTCCTGGTGCCATAGATCTGTTCTGTGAGTGCCTTTCTTAGTATTTCATTCTCCCCCATTCTGATCACGTGTCCAGCCCACCTGAGTCTACCAAGTTTTATAATTTTCACAATATCTGGTTCATTGAGAAGAGTGTTCAGTTCTTGGTTGGTTCTTTTCCTCCATTCACCTCTTACACATATTGGATCAAATATCTGCGGAGGATTTTGCGTTCATGAACCAGCAGGCTTGACTCAGACTTTCTAGAAATGGTCCAGGTCTCAGAACCATAGGTGAGAACTGGGCGGATCAGTGTTTTATACAAAACTCTGTAATTTATACTTTACATTTAAATTCAATTTTTATATATTTTAATAAAATGGAGAAATTTTTTATCCCTTTCCAGAATGAAACTAAATGGTATTAGAAGAATCAAGAACAAAACAGACATAGCTAGTCCTTTAGTGAAAAAAAAATTACCGCTTAACTATTATATGTATTGAGTAGTCTTACTCAGAGTGCAGAAGAACTTAATAATTATACTTTTTTTGAATTTGCTTCAATTCGACTTGTAAATTCTGTAATTTACATTTCAAGATCTGGCTTATTCACTTCACTCTACAATAAAAGTATAGCGTTTAACCCCTTTTTACTAGTTTTGCAACAACAATTTATTACTTTCCGCGCTTACTCACAATAGGCATAATACATCATGTAAATAAATAAACAATTTTTACCGCAAGTCTGTACATTTTGTGTCCCGTACCCTGCAGGGACGTTCTTGACAATATTTTTCCTTGATTATGTGGATAATCGCTTACACATATTTATTAACACTGGACATCTTGTACAAGCATCAGTTTTTATTAATAAAATATAATAGCTTCAATAAAAAATAAGTATTAGATTATTTTTGAACAAGGTTTTTTTCGAAACCTGAAAAGTGCGAGGCAAAACGTTCACTTTACTCGTGGTTGTACAAAGTGCAGCTGCTTTTGTCTACATTTTTGCCACAAGTTAGTAAATAAAACTTTATGTTGTGTTTATTTTTACCTTATTGTTATCTGATATGAGTACTTCGTAATAATTGCTAGATTTAAAGTAATTTGTGTTTTAACAAAATATTAATTTATAAATTATAATACGAATAATAAAAAATAGAAATAATAATAGTAAAATATGTATTTGTGGACATTACACTATTTGCATGTTGGTAATTTTTGGTTGCTTACGTTTTGGCTGTTGTTTCAAGATGAGATTTAGTAATTCTATAAACTCCGCCTGGAGAACCAGATAATGTGTTAACCAAACACACATTAGCGACGAAGCCCACCACAGGCGTTGTGTAGCGCAGTGTTATTGTAAACCACCGTAAATACTGTTATTAGCTTATTAGTATTGTGAAATCTTGTACACACATAGCAATGAAGCCTGCGGCTAACGTTCCAAGTTACCACAGGGTCTAAACTGTACAATTTGAAAAAAGTGAAATTTAAACTAAGCTTCCTTCATAAATTTTAATTACACAAGTCTTTCAATAAGTTTTTATAATTATTTGCATGCAATATAAGAGGTTACTGAGTCAGTTATTGCATTAACACACTTATTGCACTTTTTCACGTATGAATCCTGTATACTTGTGAACATAAATAAAATACAAGAAACGCAAAGATCATTGCAGAGGCAATTTATAAACTTCAAGTTATTGGAAAAGAGAAGAAACAGACACAAAACATAACAAAAGTGAAATACGTTAAAATTCAAGTAGAAAACTAAAATGCAGCTTTGTCGACCACAGCACCAGACAGGAGTTTGAATGGTGAATTAAAAGTGTAATTACTGGGGCACATTGGGAATAAAAGTAAATCAGGTTAATTAAATTTGTCCAGTTTATATAAATTTTTGGAGAATTAAATTTACACTGCTACTAACTGTTGAAATAGGCACACCATGTAGACATAATTTTGATGTTTGATAAACATCAGGATAGTAATTAATTGGTTGTGAATAGAATATTGCACTGCCTCGGAAATTTAGTTTATTCCAATTACTACTACACTAAATTTGTAGACTGCGTTTACGTGTAAAACTCGGCATGTTGCCGTCCGTTAGTTTTGCCGTTGTGATTTTTACACCGAAATTTGCATCCATTTATAAAAGTAAAGATTGTGTCTTTAGATTATCTGAAGATTGCATATTTTAAAATTTGGTTTAGTGACTTTATTTCACGGGCAACAAACATAAATATTTTCTTATAAATTTCTGGAAGGAGTTGATCATTGCATGTCTACCGTGCACATAGACCCCGTGGAAGAAGTAGCTGGTGTACGTTCTACTTATAAAATACCCGTCAATTAAGTCGCTCTAACTTACTTGCTTTTGTGGAGACTACCGATCTCTAAATTACAGCAAGACTTTTATCTAAGTTGAAAAGGAAATTATGAGTATTGAAGGTGATATTAAAGGTAGCAATGTATGGGTTATGGGTTCAACTAAAGTACAGTAAATGTCATTGAACGTGAAACAGATATAACTATTTGTTTATATAGTTTGACAGTGTACTGTACACTTTCAGTGTTTCCTAATCTTTTAAATATCGTCAAACGTTAAAACAGTACCTACTATCACTGTACACATACATATTTGCACTTTGCTCAGCACTAAAACATATTTGGACAGACTAACCAAACACACTGGACGCTGCACGCGGTCTATATTACAAACGAACCTGGTGTTTATATTTGCTAAAAGTTGCTGTTCAGACTTGCGTGTCAGAAGTTTACAGTGGACAGACAGATTGTTTGTAAAGTAAATACTCGTACAAACGAGTCGAGTTGTGTATCTGCAGTCGAGTTGTGTGTTTATTCTCAACCATGAAACACTTTATTAATTAGGAATGTCACATCCGTTTCAACAATCACACCTTGTATATTCCTAAATTACTCTATATCTCTTAATGCATAGTAATGTGTGGTTGTACAGCATCTATGTAAATACTTTCCGCTTTTGGTACACTTTAATTTCAATTAAGTAATATTCCTTCCAACTTGTATGTATCTTAATGAAATGTGTAATTGTTAATAGAGTAGTATCATTAGTATTGCGTAAAAAATCGTGACCAGACAAAAGTTAGTACAATAATGATATAAATACTAATAATAATAATAAAAATATTGTTATTGTTATAATGAGTACCAGTAGTGAGTACCACAATAATAAAAAATTCTTGTTTTTATAATTTATATTATTAGATGTACAGCAGAAAGTGAATAATATGTCCCTGACAGGATTGCCCCATGTTGGCAGAAATGTTTGAAACATCCTAACCGAATGCATGACTGCTTTACCGTCAAAACAGCAATAGAATTATACACCAAAAGACGGAGAGGCGTGGGGACGTCCAAAGAAGTGATGAAGTGACCAGCTCTAGTCTATCTGCTTGGGACCGGAACAAACCATTTTTACTTTAATCTTTGCTGAATATGATAATGATTATGGTAATTTGTAATATGTGAAAACTGTCTATCATGTTTTAGAATTCCTGAGTTAACAGGAAGTAGAACAATTTTCCTAACACAGGGCTACAAAGTGTTAATACAATCTTTAAGTCTGTAAGTTTAAGCTTTAGTGGTCTGTAAGCTTAAGTGGTCTGTAAGCTTTACGTCTCAGACCATCTGTATCTGTATCAAATTATCCGTATTCATGTATTTCTGATACAACAAAAACTGCGTTCTCGTTCTCTATGGCCATATTGTGTAAGGCAGACAACGTAATATGCAAGGAAAATTATTAAATATAAAAGCAAGAAGTTTTAACATGAAGTATTTATTTCGTGTACTGTTGTACTAAGAGATAACAAGAATCGAAAAATTAACACATTTGTGTAGTTAGAAACTTACACTGTAAATACGGCCTGCTTTTTGTTGATTCCACCGTGCTCTATCTTTTTTTATACTTTTGACTTTCTTTTCTGAAACGCAATTACATAATTGGTACACAAGAATTTAGATTTTCCTGGGAAATAATTTTTACAAAATCGACTAACATGTAACATAACATAATGTAACATGTAACATAATTCTATTCTGATAGCAATCAAACCGTTTATTTATACGTAACCAAAACGCTTTTTATGTTTATTACGAAAATAAAATCAACTCTAACCAGAATTAATTAATAACCAGAATTAATAAGTCTACTGAATTGCATATAATATGCAAGTATCTTATTTAAAAACCATAAAAAATAAGGACTTTTTATTATTTGATGAAACAATTATAGTTCTAAAAGACGTATCGGTAATTATCACAAAAAACAAAAATAACTTGTTTAAAAATTTGTAGCTCGCATTGCATAAATTATACCCTACATTCTTTAGCAATTAGTCTTTAAAACGCTTAAATATAATCAAATTTTAAAATTTACTGAGTATGATTTCAATAAATGCAAATTGTAAATAATTCATTTATGTATACCTTTGATAGGTGATCAGTGGTGTTGCATATTGACTGCAATGTTTATTTACTGTGTACGTTCCCAACACATGTACCAAACAATAAATCAAACAGGATAACCTTGTGACTAGTAAAATCACTGTTAATTAGGGTCTTATACATAAGGTTAAATGTTACATAAGGTTAAGGTCTCTTACATAGTTGATTACTGTTATTAACAGTAGTCCAATTCGATGGCCTATATTTATATTTCTATTTATATTGCAGTAAACGTTAATATTTAAAAGTCTATAAACGTATAAGCAATTTAGCAAATCGTATTAGCCAAGGATGAAAAATAGATAAGACAAGTGAAAAAATAGGTACAGCCTTGTTAATTAAGTTTAATTAAATGTAGTCCCAAGGATAACATCTTTCAGTTGCTGACCACATAAATGCGGGAGGGATTGTAGCTTATAAGTTCGGTTGTATGCTAACACGTTATATATGACAAGTTGTTTATACTGTACCAATTTTTTTGTTTCCTGTTGCCTGCTTATTCTTGTATTTATGTTATCAAATTTGAAAACAAATTGCTCAGGAACCCAGAATTTTATTAACTCTGCATAGGGTTAGATAAATACTCTGCATATTCAGAAATACTCTGAATATTTCTGTAAAGAAAAGTTGTTGAATATATGTGCACGTTTATGGGTTTCTGAAAAAGTGTTAGTACAAAAAAGTAAAGCTAAATTAATAATACGGTTAATTTCAGAAATTAAATTTTGTTGCAACAAAAACACGTACAATACTGATGAATGATACGTTTTATTTCTAAACTTTTGAGAAAACAAATTAAGAGCAACGTTTTGTTTACTGTAATACGGTTATTACTGAAATGTGTTACGAAATATATATGACGATTGATACCTTAATCATTTTATGCTGATGACCTAATGTTAACACTATGACGTTTACATTATATTATGATAAGAATTAAATAGCAATAATTTGTTTGAGTATTAATTAACATATGTGAATACAGTTAAATGTTAAGAAAGATTTTTTATCTTATGACTGTAAGTTATGTTATTGGGAAAATGTATAAACTCCTCATAAATTCTGTGTACTACGCTCTCCACGAGTAATGGAAAGTTCCTTATAGAACTATACTTGAAGCAATGGAGCAGTTTTAGAGAAAGGAGTAATGGGTAAATGATCAACAGTCACTAAATTAGCAGCAACAGTGGGGATACCCTCCTTCCTATCTTCAAAGTGAAGGCATAAGTGTGGTTTGTTAAAATTAAATAGTTTGCAACTTTTATGGGACTCGGTACCCAGTGGTTTTCATACTTACTGTAAATACTAAAAGTTCCAACCACTTCTCTTATACCATCAATGCATACATCATTTCTAAAGTAAAAATGTTTTATATTCTATCAAGTTAAAGCAATTCAGCTTTTGCCACTGCCCACCGAAAGTGTACAGTATGGAAATGAAAAAATATATATATATACACACACATATAAATAGTAAAGTGTATTGTTATATACATTTAAAAATTTATAATTGTTGCAACTATTTTGGTAGAATAAAGATTGTGTTAGAATTGAGAATCAAAGCGTTGGTTATTTGCTGGTTTTATAGAATTGTATCCGTATTATAAACTGTCTTGCGATATACTATAAAATTGTAACCACAGAACGATACGTATTCAGATTAAGTATCAAATTATGACAGTTTACCAAATTTACAGGTCACAAGCGGTCGTTTTAACACTGGATAATGGAACTGGATGTTTTATGACAAATATGTGTAGTACTTCTTATACAAAACTCTATACTACCTCTTTAATAAAAGAAAATCAAGTTTTCAGTCATGTAGATTAATGTACAGGATACGAGCAATTAAAAGAAATTGTATAAGGTAAAATTCCTCAACATTGCAATTAAGAATAAAATTTTGAAAATGAAATAAACTTCTAATGTTTTCAGTCTTGTGCAACTCAGCAGATAGAAAGATAGGCCTAGCGATATATTTTATTTTAAAAATGATATAAAACAACGAAGATATTTCAATTCACGATCTTATTAGTTAGTTAATTTTCAATTTTGTTCAATAATACATACATCAAAATAATTTTAGCAGGTTTAAGCATTTAGATGTAGATTGTGTAATCATATGCAGCTACATATTTTTGCACAGAAGGCAGATAATAATTTCAAAATGTAACTGATTTAGATGCTTGCCTTACTACGATGTAACCATCACAACTCTTTGACTGAAAACGATAGAAAAGTGTTTGTAAATACTGTACTAGCATTTCAATTAAAAGTTTAGTTGAGATAGGTCTAGTTGAGATTAGATAGGTCTAAGTTGAATTTCCAATAAGACTAAGAGATTTCTATTTAATTACATAAGACGTTATTGCAACATAATAATGCAATTTTGACCGCTGATGTGTCTACTATAAAAGTATATTCAACAATAATACAAGCGCGGTAGCAAAAGGATACAAACAAGACTCTAAACAAACCGGAGATTATTTGAATGGTAATTTGTATGATATACACAGTTTAGAACCTTATTATGCACATTAGTGCATGATAGTGTGTGACTGTTTTTCATAGATACAGTACATGATGCACAATTTAATAATGACCAAAAGTATATGTTATATGTGGAAAATGTATCGTGTATATATTTTATGTAAAATGATTACTAGACTCCGAGTTTTGCATATGTAATAATATATCAAGCAAAAGAAAATACCGTTTTCAGTACAAAAACAAATATAGACAGTGGTTTAAAAATAATATTAACTCATTTCCACACTATCAAATTTGCTTATCATGTATTTTTACAGCAGAATATGTAAAATATTTTGTAAATTGTTCAGCAAACAATTGATTTATTGGTTCTTGTTATGCTTTAGTCGCCAAAATATTAAGCAAGAATGTTATCGGGTACTCATTTCTACAGACTCAATTGATCTTACTTCATGGCGGATTTGCTTTATTTTTTTAAACTTTAAAAAAATTCTTACATTAGAATTAGAATTTTACAATAAAACGTCCGTTCCTGCTCCCTTAGGCCAAACGGACAGACTATTTTAAAAACCTCGACAGGATGATGACTCGAAATATTAATCACACAAAAGAAACCAGTATCGTTACAAAAATTATTAGAATTGTAAATGTAAATATTATTTGATACGACATAAAAATGTAAATTTACGAATAACATTACGGCGTTACTATGTTTGTTTAGCTCTGATATGTAGTCTCAAAGCCTGGAATACGCCTTCACATAACTAATGTTATTGACACATTTGTAATTACACACTGTATTTCATGTCAACAACTGTACATATGCAAGACGGCTGAGGCGGTAAACGTTTCAGATTTTAGTAGGACGTAGGTTAACCTGTGTACTTCTATTTATATTTGTGAGGGTGTGTAGTTACCCAGTCGGTTTGAACTGCATGCAGGATCAACTAAAATACTCATACGTTTGAAAGCGAGTATAAATTTATATAGAAGTTTCAAGTATGAAGTTGTCAGAACCACCTGCTCTATTTACGTTACACGACGCTATGAAAGTACTTCCTGTAACTGAAATGACCTACTGACAACAATATTCTATTTGAACCGATGCTTCTTCTGATTCGTTTGTACGAAACGGCGTGAGATGAATGTATATCGCAAATGTATATAAAAGTGTCCCTTCACTGCAACATTTACTGACCACTTGTACCTGCATTGAGGTATAACTGTCGTGCAAAACGTGACCACAGCGTTAGCGATGGCTACGTGTTCTCGGTTGTATACGGTCCTGTTTATGGAGCAGTACTTTCGCAGACTCATGTTCCAGGCGTATGTAAATATTTTAACTTATATCTGGTGAGTATATGTTTCAACAAGTCCTTGCATATATTTATTTTATGACTGAGAACAAAGTGGTAAGCTATATCATCAGCATTATAATAACTTACAATGTAAGCGTACAGTGTGTTACAGGAAGTTTCTGCCATACTTTATAAACGTATTCCTGTGATAAGAACAATGCAAAGTTTATATAAACACAAGTCTGGAAAAAGCCTGTTTTCAATTTACAGCTAATAAAATAATATTTCCCTTTATGGCATTAGAAAACCAAGCAATACTGCACCTACCTGGATAAAATTATTGCCACAATAATAAAGATTATAAATAGAAATTGCCTTAAGTGCATAAAAATCTTGTATACGCTAGTAAATTGTAGGCTGCATCTTTAGTAGAATTTACAAAATTTGTCACAATATTGTTACGATAATTACATATATCTCTCACAGCTGTCGGAAGGTGCAATTACGTAAAAGTTCTCCACGTTTTTCTCCATGTTTTTTAACAGGTTCAGCGTCTCGGTCAAGGCCGCACTAAAGGACCTTCCAGACTGTTACGAGAACACTTGTAAGTACGCAAATTAATGCTGGAACGCTGCCAAATAAATGGAACATTATTCTGGAACATCTGCAGATTGCATATAAGCAACAGCGGGTGGCTTATTCGTTTAATTACACCTGGCGAGATTATATAGCGCGCATCGCTTGGTTGTTGTGGTTGCCGAACTAATGGTTGTACGTAATTAGTGCGGAACTCTTAATAGTTGACATTATATTGCGTGTAAAATGTGTAAATTTAACTTGAATTACTGTATGAGAGTATGCTGTTGATTTCAAATTGTGTTATTTGGACTCATTGAATCTGGTAATTAGTGATTCCATTGGGGTCTGTATTTTGCTTCCACTGTAGGCCTTCCATACAACCCGAGAGACCGTTGTAACAATATTTTATTATCCATATTTTCCTACAAACAAAATACTATTACAGTGCATTAAAAATAACTCGTTTTCTCTAAATCTGGGAGAGAATTAAATTATTCTGTGCATTACAGTCTAAATAACACCATAGAACGAGGTTACAAGCATAAATAACCAGCACTCTTTTGTTAGTCTCGCACCACTTGTTCAATATGATCAATAAAAGTTAAAGTTAAAGTTATTTATCCTGATACCAGTGACGCTGAGACTCTACTACGCGTAGAAGTCTGGTCGTAGATGGCGACGAAATAAGCGTTATGTGTGAATAGTACATTACAGTATTGAATCTTTCTTACAAACAAGATACGTGATTTCAGATAACACCACAAAAAAATGTTCATAAATAGTTTATTATGCTTTACATTGTGTTTGTTTAAGCTTCCATGTGCATTTTTGGAGAGTTCGTGTACTTGAAATGACAGTATTACATATTTTACTACAGGCGTCACTAGAATGAAAGGCTTCTTAAATATTTTACTCAGGTTAGTTGTATAATTTTTACCAGGAGTCGTCCCACGAGATGCTTTAAATTAACTTCACTTGAAAGACAAATACTATATCGTGAATTGTTAGCTAAGGTATTTACAAAACTGAAGAGCATTGTATTCCACATATTGTTTTCAAACGAATTGCTACGACTGAACAAGTGTTTCCAATTGTGTTATTTAACAGAAGCCATAAACACAGTGGTTTCAGAGCAGATGTGTTTCTTAATAATTCTAAAACAATTTTTGTCTTATATTTCATGTAACGAAAGTATCAAAGCCTGCGTGCGCTTGTACTAACATCAATATATTGTATCGTGTTACAGAAAATGACAGTAAAAGAATATTACTTGCAATATTAGCTTGTACTTTAATATGAACAAGCAATAACCTACAGCGCTTATAACTGTTTTAATGGAATATAGCGAAGTAATACAATGTAATAGCAAAATGATTCAGATATTCTACTACAAATCTTCTTTCTGTACTTACTGATGGTGTTATTTGAATAAATATACACATGACTAATAAACACAGACACAACACACATACACACACACACTCACACATACATCGGATACGTGTATAATAATTGTTTACATATTTAAAGCAAACTTTTTTAACTAGCATAATAAGGATTGTGCAAATGCAATCTTTGCATCTTCAAGCATATGTTGGGAACCAATGTTTTCTGTTTCTATCTTCATATAATTTTAATAAACATTAATTTACAAATTTTCTGAATGTCACTTTTCAACCAGTTTGGTTTATTATTTATTAAAATCATTATTAGTGATATTCCAGAATCTTCCGTTCCTGATCAAGTTATTTTCTTTGTCAATGTAAATAAAAATTGTTTATCGTTTTACATGTTAAACGTTATATTTTATCAGTATAATAAACCAGTTAAACTTAATAGTTCAAAGCGAATTTTTACATAATCTCTAAATCTGCAAATCGTATGCTTCTGTTGAGGGATTATTTTATTAGTAACACTTCGTCTGAGCTTATAGTACGGGTGTGGTAGAAGCCGCTTACACAATCGGTTGTTATGAATAACCTCAGACTAAGGGACCCGTAGTTAGCAGCTAAGCATTTATATTAAATAGGAAGTTTCCTGTGATATAAGAAATTCCTTCGTATACGTATTTGAAACGAACCTACGAACGTTATTGGAGGAAATAATAAATTCTTCAGTCTTGAGATGGAAATAAAACACACGTTTATATAGTGCAATATTATAATATAATTATGAATACAATTCTGTGTAAATGCCGATCGCAACAACTGTATTGTGTTGACTACCGGCTACGTAGTAGGAGTTTATGTGTTAATTGGGCTAAGTATAATTGTTGCACAATAAGATTTATTTTTTTTTTAAATAAAGGAGTGATACTCTGATGGCACAAAGTAACTAACTAATATTGAAAAATAAATCATCAGTTTAATTATTATAAAAAAATAATTAAATTTTAAAAGTCAAAAATATGAATTCAGAATGATTTCCTTCATAAGAAGCTACAAAGACAACATATACCTCTTATATGCACAGGGTTTACTAACACCCATAAAATATTAGTTATACGAACACTGAGTGAGACATCTCCCTTTTCTTAGCATAAAACAGGTGCGGGCCGGCAGAACACAAACATACGCCGGACACAGCGCTTAACATGTGTTCATAACAACGGCCCACGGATAGTCATCGCCTGTCTGTTCCTGCTTACACTACTTAAAATTATTTCTAACACTTCCTATATTAATTATGTACTAAATATTATCCTCGCAAAATATAAAATATGTATCGTTGCAATAGTTTACATATTTTATAAAAAGAACTCACAAAAGTTTGGAAAATTTTAGTCAGAAAACACAACTGACTTTAAAGAAAAAGGAAGACTAAAATTCAAAATTACAGTCGCATGCGTACAGGTAGAGTTAAAATGGACATCACCTTCAAATATAAAATTTTAATATACGATTTGAAAATTTTTTCAAATCACAAGATAAGAATTTTATTACCTCTAATTTTAATGTAGTAATATAACGCAGATTCCTATTTGAATAAAAATAAAATTTTACCATATTTTTGGAAACTGTATAGTTTATGTTGTAATGACTTATGGTAATAATTTTATCTCAGGTCGTAATGTTTGTAAGGTTCCTTATTATTCTCTGTACCCAAAACATGTACATATTTGATATAGAAAAATCACATCATATGAGTAGAATTTTTGAAGACACGGTGATATTTAATACAAGTTCTATTTTAAAAATCTATTTAATACAATTTCTTAATAGATTTAATAATTTTAAAATCCGTAAAACTATTAATTAATTAATATAGGAAAGAAGTTAACCAACTGTAATTATTCAGTTAACTCTCCAAGTTGTTCTACTTCAGAGGAATGTTTCAAATAACAGAGGTAATAATTAATTTCTCTCCTCCACATATCGCTATTGAAACTTCATATACTATTCTAGTTCATACTGTTTTATTTTAATATGTTGTAAACAGTAATCTACCACACTTCACGACGGTGCAGATCGAACTTAACAGTTATTGCATCTGCTTCATGTATATTTTCAACCCTTTAATGTCTAGTAACTTTGTCTTATGTAATATGTTTCCATTTCATAATTTGTCTGTATATTCTGTTTTTGCATTAGCATTTCTTTGTTTTAGTTTGCTTTATACTTCCTGACACTTTTCTTTGCTACAAGCATTAACATCTGTCTTACTTTATTGTTTGCAGACTGTCTATGTTAGCCTTATTTTTAGGAACCATTTTAGCAAATTACGTAAACAGTTGGCATTCTGACATCGCTCGCCCTCTTCTTGTCATTCATAAGTGTTTACATCTTATAAATTCATCTTCTGTAATAAACTGTTAAATTAATTGTACTTTATCACCTTATCCGTCCTACCGCCATGGAATAAACTATATGTAATTGTGACCTTGTCTCTATTGTACTTCTAATTTGGATAAAAATTAACTACATAGAGATATTTTAAAAAATCGTGTTTTTGTATTTTTTTAATTTAATTTTTTACAAAATGTTTACTGTTTGTCCTGAAAGTAAGAGCTACTGACTTAGTTGGGGCCAGAATATAGATAAACATGAATTTAAATACAATTTATTCCATATTATTGTATTTTCATGAAAAATTATGAGGTATATAGAGTTTTTAGAAAAACATAATTTGAATAAAATAATGAGTTCATAAAAATTGGTTTTCACTTGTTATTAAATTATTTTTTTATCTCATAGGCCTAGTTACGGCATCAATTTATCTATTATTATTTTTAGTAAAGCTACTTTATAAAAATTAAAATTTTTCTAAGTAAATTGTAAAACTTAATACAATTAAACTAAAATATTTTTAATGCTATTTTAAAAAGTTTCAGTAGTTACAGACAAGAACCGTCGTAATTATAAGCTCTGGAGATGTTTGAATGCATACGCGTATTGAAAAACGCCTTTGTATTTGAAAATCCCTTGTTTTCTCAAATTTATGATAAGTTACTGAAATACTTAATTCTTGAAAATAACATGAAAATGGTCCACTTGGAACTTTTTTACAATATCTTACTTGAAGCACAATAAATTTAATTAATTTGTTTATTTTAGTGTTCGATAATTTTGAACAAAGCTACAGTCAATTAAACGTGATTGTACCTTGTCATTAATTTAAAATGACTAAACTGAAAGTTCTTTCTTGTGCCTTGAAAATTCCGTTTTCGAGGAACGAAGTATGGGTTATATAATGTACTCAATTACACTACAGAATTGCCAGTTGAATATGCTCAATTTTTTATTTTGAATCTCAAGTGTTTACTATTCCTAAAGGTAAAAACAATAGTTCGCGTGCGTGCGTGTATGTGATCTGTGCGTTTGTATTTTCCTACGAAAAGTGTAAACTATAGTCCAGATAAATTAGAGATGATTCAGATAAAACAGGATAGAAAGTTTTATTATAGGAATATGTTCAAAATAACATACTTTTATAGCACAAAAATGTCTTGCAGACAAACACACTTAAAATAGTGGTTAGATGCGGATAACACCCTACATACTTAAAACTATGCATTACATGAAATACATAATTTAAAACTGAGGTAATTTTAGATAATCTGAGAAATGTCAGAGTCGATTTGGATAAACTTAGACAATTTGAGGATATTTTTATATCGTGGTTTTCCGGCAAAACCTTTACCACTGCAGCAAATATGGCCATTACCGTGACGTTTACTGCCTAAATTCAGCAGCAGCAGAGAGTTCTTTTTGTATGTGCAGCATAGAAAATAACAATTACAACGAGTGCTAAAAGTTGGAATAAAAGTCTTTTACCCTATAGATATGTTTTAAAAAAGTGAAGTATTAATTGTACATTGAAATATTAATTGAATTTTTATTTTTATAATTAACATATTATAATAAAAATAAGGAACATATTTGCAAAAGTTTTTCTACTGTGTTTACTATAAGCCAGAGATAAAGTATTCAATATAATGATAATTAATTCCAAGATAATTTACTGACTGAGTATAAGTTAGCATAGTTTTATATTACAAAATGTTACAGACCACAATAACGACAATTAAACAATTTGTTTAATGTATAAACTGTTTTCGTCTCCAAGTTTTTGAGAAAATTAACGTGAAGGAAAGAGTTAAAACATACGGAAAAGTTCTGATTTCAAAACATTCTATCTAAATTAATTGTTAGAATATTCAAAGTACAGATAACATCTCATTATATGAGAAGTCTCTTTAATATTACATTTTTATTCTTAACAAAATTGTTAAAATTAGTACTTCCAACGATATATTAAAAAACCGCTGTTATTTAATATAAAAACCCCTTTGTACTTTGATATAAGAATGTTGTGTCAAGAATGGTGAAAACAATTTAGTGTTAAAGAACGTCATTTGTTATGCAAAATCCATCACGAATGTCTCATTTTTCCGAATTAAAGTCAAGAAACTACTAGTTTACCTGTTCTACGACAATGTTTTAAACCATAGAGATATTAGATATGACAGTCACAACGCCGTGTCAAGGGGAAGTGTGTTTGGGCGAAAAAGAGAAAGGTGATTTAATAGCTTCTGCCTTCGTTTCCTGGTGCGTGCGTATACTTTACGGCTGCAAGTACTTACGTTATTTACTTAGTGTTTAGTAATTATCATTACTAAAAAACTCTAATTTTAGTTTGTTAATTTACAAATTTTGTATATTCATTTTATTTCTACAGTTAATTATAAACTTTAATTTAATACACACAATTAGGTTAAAAATATACCTACGTTAAGTCACTAGAGAATTTTGTTAAAATTTTTAGTAGATATAAGGGGATTGTTTTCCAGATTTTTCCCGTCGATATGCCACTGAGTTGCTCTTACTATTCAACCGTACCCTAAATATCTAGGGCAATGTTAAAGCTCAGATCGAGTTAAAGAATGGAAAAGTCAAGCCTCTGTTCATATAGACGTAGAGTTTCACATTCACTTACCAATTGCTTGGTGTCAATATAGAAACGCGATAACTTTAAGACAAACCACGTAATTATGTCTCTTCACGTTAATAAAAAAATAATAAAGAATAGATTATTAATGTCAATAAACGGTAAGTATACCAAATGAATTTGTAAACATAAAGAATTTCGACGAAACCGAAACATCGAAGCATGATAATGTTTTTAGGCTTTAAAAATAAGATTTCTAGACTGTGGGGAATCGAAAGTGTGGAAAAAATATAGTGTTAACATCACCTGGAGCGTTACATTTTTCGATGACGTTACACATTTTGCATCACGCATTTTTGTGGAATGACCCCCAGCCTAAAAACATTATCATGTTAAAAAAAGAAAACGTAACGTTTCAATGCGCTTATAAATGTTTTTATACCCCCGTTGCAATATGGCAGAATAATATTACGATAAACTCCGCTACCGGGGTAGAAGTAATACATATATATTAAACATACAGTAGGTACCCATGCATACTGTCATATTTAACGAACAATGTAGGTAACTTTAGCAACTAACGTAAGTAAACATTGTTTACTGTTTACTATATTAATCTAGGTTATACTATTGAGTAAGACTGCGGCGTCTGACATTACACACGAGGTTGCATATATACGAATTGCCTCATACGCTTTGTAAAGGTTCTGTTGTAAACTAAAAAGAACATGAAACTTTCTGGTTTTCATTTACGTAACGTGGTTTTGTAATATTAAAATTTAGTAATGTAATTTTTGTAATATACTTCTGAACTCAATGGAGTTTCCCTATCCTCCTAGCACAATTAAAGGAATAGAATAGTATTGCTTGCTACAAAATACAAATGATCTCCGCATATTGTAGTAATGAATAAACTGTGTGTTTCTTACATCGAAAAAATCTGTGTGAGCACGTGCGCTGAGGTCATACAGGGAGACACGCCAACCACATTTAGTTCTTCAATTATAAAACTCCGTTATGACTTCTTTGCTGTTCAATCTTAAAAATACATTTCCTAATTTTAGTTTAAGTTTTTTGACTAATCGGTGGCTCCGGTCATTATATACTAATTTGTTATGTTAGTTCTCTAATTATCTATCATTGTTGAATCGGATAAGATCCCGTGCTGTGTACGTCGGCTGTGTTAGGTTGCATTTCAACAGTATATTTATATCGTTCGTTATGGAAAGAATTTACAAATGAATTAGTTAACAAGTACTATAACTACTCACACAAAGTAGGTGACTTATATGTAAGGAAAAGTTTAGATGTGGAAGTACAGAAATGTTGTGAAGGACAATATTTAACACCTTTCTGAAAGCAGTAGTTTATATTTAATGAATACGATTATAATAAAATTTCTTATGCCACATTAAGTGTAATCAGTGTTTCGTTCGCTCATGTATATGTATAACAATTCTGATTCTCAACAGGTGATTTTTGTACTAGACGAACGATTGTTATAATAAAACTGTTATCTAATATGAAGTGAGCTGAATAAGATTTTATGTTTATACGACTGTTTATAAAATTCAGTTAAGAACACTATACCTTTGTCTTTGTAAAATACATAACATTTAAACTAAGTAAGCACTGAGATGGTTGCAAAGTTCAGAGAAATTTACCCAGTTCTTTAGTACTGTTGAAAGATATGCAAACAGCCTCATTACACGCTTGCAATGGAAGGAATTACTAATATTCCTGCCTATTAAAAGCCTCACCGTCCTGTCTAAATAACTCCTTCTTTTGCTTGAACTATGCAAAGCTGATTGTAGAATAAGCCCTGTTCCGTTACTGACTAAACTATTTTGATGCCAACAAACATTTTACACTTTATAAATACAGCTAGCTGTTACCCTCGGCTTTGCACGAGAATAATTGACTTTTAATAAGTATTTTAATATAACTTTTATTGTCTATGTGTATATGGTGTTCTGTCTGCTCGTGAAACAATTTTGCACTCTTTAGTCAAATTCTCTCTTTTTGTCAAATAGTTCAACACTTGTACTATATTATTATGTTGGTGCAACAGCGTTTGGAGATTTAAAAGTACCCATTTACAAAGCCTTTGGAGATATTTATAAAGTACCTGTTAAATAAAAAACCCTAAATTCTGTATTTTAAGTGTTACTGTGTTAAAAGTATTGTATAACACGTTGAAAATTATGTTTTCCTCAACCATGGCTTTTATTTATTTCAGCAGCAAACTAAAAACCAAAAACCGTTGTCAGCTAACCTCACAAATGAAAACAACACGTATTTTCGCTTTGCATTATGTAACAGGACAATTTACAATTAGTCCACTTCTTCTTTTCCACATCGTAATATATCGATACAATCGCATATTATATAAAACATCGAAAATGTACTGTAGGAATGGATAAATGTACACTTCCGATGCCGCTAAATAGCTTTTGTTTATTTACTTGATACTATGGTAATTAATTCAGTACACATAAATTCCCAGACTTTGAGTTTTATATATATATATATATATATATATATGTATATATATACAATATTATTAACTTAAAAGAATGTACTATTTCATTAAATATATTCTTAAATGTTAAATATTTAAGGAAAGTATCTTTAATTGTTTTACAACTCCAATCTCTATTAAAAAGGAAATGTTACTGTAATACGTTAACAGTTTGAAAAAAGTAACACCCAAAATAATATTGCGCATGTATAATAAAAACTAATATTTAAGTAAATATTAATGGAATATTTCTGCTTCAAAGTAGTAGTTCTTAAAGCGTATATTTACAAATCAAATATTTAGAATTCATGTACGTTTATATTTGATAAAAGTATACAACAAAAACAAATTCATTTTCTGTCTAGGACTTTGTACAATATAACATACATCGTATGCAATTAAACTGTAATGGTATTAGAAAGGCTATATTTGTTTACAGTTTCATTTTAATAATAAATAAACAAATATGTTTCGATGATTAAAATAAAAAAATAAAAAAATAATACAACATAACAAATTTGTTGTATTAATTTTTTTAATTTGTGGAGCCCCACGATTTTTGGAGCGCCAATTTACAACATAACAAATTGATGTTTATTTAAATTAATTTAACTTGTGTAGCCTCATGCTTTTGGGAGACAATTATTTATACAACGCAAGTTAACCAATTTAAATGCATTTATATATTGTGTATTGAATTCATGGGTGTAATTGTAATAAGAAGATGATACGTTACTTACGTTTAAAATCGTTCCATTATTTATTTAATTAAACAACATCTCTCATATCGGATATTAAACAATAACTCATTATTAAATCGTTTGTACGAAGTTTTCGTACATAACTTATTGCTAATAAATTACATACATAAGTTATATCCAACTCTTATTATATAATTGTAATTACTTTAAAATGTTTATTTTGCTCTCGGCTTACTCATGGTGTGTTCATATTTTTACAATTGCTGATTCATTAGCTTCAAAAAAATGAATTTACTTCTATTCAAACTTCTTTTATATTACTTTGTTTTACTTCTAATCATCAAAGACTTTACTAATTACGTTAATTCAAAAATTACATATTTCTCTTATCATTTACGTTACTAATTTCTAAATTTGATACAAGAAATATTATTCCAATTTTTACTGCTTTTACATTTATGTATCATTTATTTATTTTAATATTGGTTGAATGTCTTCCATTCAAACTTTAATTAGTGCCTTTCAACTGTCAGTAATTAAATGTTTTTATCACCTCGTTTGACATGGTTATTCATCTGTACGTCCTCCGTGTCCTTCTGGTCGTGTCTTCCGTTCGTGTCCTCTGCTCGTGCTTCTGGTCCTCTGGTCGTGTCCTCTGCATGTGCTTCTGGTCCTCTGGTCGTGTCCTCCGTGTGTGCGGATTAATAGTCGTCTCGACTCACGTCATATGCTGCCGGTGAGTCCATAGACCTCATCGTATGTATTTTGCAGTTCTGGCTGTATAGCTAGTTGATCCTGTGACTCCTACGATAATTGTGAATTTGTGTCGTCGACTGACATAGCCTCCTGCGGCAATGGTTGAATCGAAAAGAAGAACCTTTATTAGCGCTACCTGGTATTTATAGTCAGGTCGTGCAAAAATTCCTGTCTGAACACTTTTCAACTTGTCAGATTCTGTCGAGGCGTCACTCCCCCCACTCTGGTTCAATTCACTATTTTCGCGAATTACGAAGTTTGTTTCACTTCACTCGATGTTCAATCGATAACTAATTTTTATGTGATTACTATACGTAAGTTGCACTTCTTTATGGTATTCACAAAAAGAGTTATTCATTTTTTACGTATAGTAATTGCACTTTTCGTCACCTCTGTATGGTTTTTTAACATTTTATTTATCTATAATTTCTACACACTTTGGTGTCTTTTGTTTTATCCTATCGTATATAGTTTTCCTATAATTAACAATAAACATATAACTATTCTACTTGAAAAGGGTTGGTTACATTTCAGGAACGGACAGTTTTCACACACACTAACAAAATACGCGTGTACACAACGTTAGCGACAGGTGTGTCGAAACTGCATGTCCATGCATGAATTCTGTACTCCCTATGTTTACTACGATTCAGCTTATGAAATCTGAATCATGTTTATTAATTTATATTTTTTCATTTTTATTAATTAGTTTATTTATCTGGGTAATGCACAGTATCATTACTGTTTGTACTGTTGCATTATTTCCCAGCTTGGTGAAAAAAAATGTGTTAATACAAAATTAAAATTTTTGTTCTCTGCCTTTTATTAGACAAATAATATGTATTGTTTTTTATTTATCGACATATTTATTTATTTATGTGCGATTAATAATGAGTATTTGATTTTTCAATTGTGCCCTTAATTGGAGGTTTTAAGCAAATATTCCCCCTCTATACGAGTAGAGTTGATGCATTTATTGTAGGTACAGTCTTTAGTCGTTGTTTCGTTACATCCGCTTTAGTCATTGTGGTCATTGGTTACAGTCGGACTGCCTTGGAAAACACATAGATACATACCAATATGTGTTTCACTCCTCGACTTGATCGTGGTTGTGGTCCCAGAAAATGCACTGCAATTAGCTCTCCGTTATTTTCTTTCTGGATGCTCTGCGTTTCTACGTATTTATGCCATCTTTCACTCTGTAATTTTACATTTCCTTAATCATAACATTCCTACATTCTTTAATCTTTTCTTAACATGAACATTACTTACATTTCTTTTCTGATCGTTCATAATCTTCTTCATTCTTACCATTACTTTCTGATCGCTAATAATTTTCTTCAGTCTTACCATTTTTCTTTTCAATCATAACATTTTCTTAAATATAATGTCTAACCTTTCTTTTAAAAATAATATTCCTTTTATTTCTTATATTTTTTATCATTTCTTTTTATTTAATTCTTTATCTTACTAATAAAATAATTAACAGTAATATTTTTCATAAAATAATAATTAATTTTCGGGCATTGAGTGTGGTTCAATTTACACCCTCCCTAGTTTAAGTTAACAATGCATTGTATCGTTTGACCAGCTGCCGGGCATTGTTTCCTTTGCCGTATAGTCGTCAACACATAAAAATTTCCGCTTCTCACCCTTGTTAACATTCCATTGTAACGTGTAACTCTGCGTGACTGCATAACTCACCTGTTTATAGGGTAAAAATTTGTTTCTTAGCTGCGACGAATAACCTCTCTCTCTTCTCTCAGCACGTTCCACAATTCTCTCGTCACTAATGCATTGCGTATGGTCAGTCTGCTTGAGGTCCATATAAACAGCTGTCGACTGTTTTTTCATCCGTCGTTTATGATAACCTCAGTAGTTTTTATACTTACAGTTATAATTATCGTTCGCTTTATACTTATCATGCGTATAGTTAATATTATAATTATCACAATTTTGAATAGTGTTTCCTATAGATGATTTATTACTACGTTTCTCGTTACAGTGATACTTATTGTGTGTTAAGTGTTTTACACATATTTTTCTTTCATGTGATTTATTGCTATGTGTGTAACTTGGATTTGGATATTCATATCAATTAGGTATGCTCGCTTAATTTTTACTTTGCTTTCTTCCTTAATGTTAATTATTTCTCTAGAATTATCGTTTAATTACGAACTTATTTTCTTTCGTATCTTCAATCATTTTGGTTTCTTTCCATATCATCATTTCACATATTTGTTCCGTTTGTTTATCAATTATTTCACATATATTTCTGTGATAGTGTCAATATGTGAGTTGGTATCAAAATTTTTTCTGTTAACTCTTTTACCTTCTTCGTTATTTTTATGGTGCCCTGTTTAAAATTTTCAGACTGTTCTAATTGTTTCTTATTAGATTCTTTTAATTCGTCTATTCTAGCATTCAAATTTTCTGTCTGTTTATTTAAATTTTCTGTCTGTTTTATGCTTATCTCATCTACCCAAGCACGCATCATGGTTTGAAGTGCTTCCATGTTTAAACTTTCTGGTGTTGCCATAATGAATATTTTGTATTTATTTATTATGTTTTAGAAAATTATTCTTATGGAACAGAATTACTAATATTTATTTATTTATTATATCATTAATTATTACTTTTCTTATTACCATTACACCTTTACAAAGATATTATTTCGTTGAGCGCCAGTTGTGTCTTAATACACAACAATTAACATAACATACAATTAATGCTTAATATAACTAATTATCACATATAATATATTTTTTATTTAACACACCTTTATATATTTTTTTAGAGCAACAATTTAGCTACAAAAAAAATTTTTTTTATATAGTCAAATGGTCGGGATCATGCCACACGTTCATGGGCGACAATTTACAACATAACAAATTTGTTGTATTTATTTATTTAAATTTGTGGAGCCTAACGATTTTTTTTAGCGCCGATTTACAACATAACAAATTGATGTTTATTTAAATTAATTTAACTTGTGTAGCCTCATGCTTTTGGGAGACAATTATTTATACAACGCAAGTTAACCAATTTAAATGCATTTATATATGGTGTATTGAATTCATGGGTGTAATCGTAATAAGATGATACGTTAATTACGTTTAAAATCGTTCCATTATTTATTTAATTAAACAACATCTCTCATATCGGATATTAAACAATAACTCATTATTAAATCGTTTGTACGAAGTTTTCGTACATAACTTATTGCTAATAAATTACATACATAAGTTATATACAACTCTTATTATATAATTGTAATTACTTTAAAATGGTTATTTTGCTCTCGGTTAACTCATGGTGTGTTCATATTTTTGCAATTGCTGATTCATTAGCTTCAAAAAAATGAATTTACTTCTATTCAAACTTCTTTTATATTACTTTGTTTTACTTTCTACTGCATATGCATTTTTTTCTTATCATCAAAGACTTTACTAATTACGTTAATTCAAAAATTACTTATTTCTCTTATCATCTACGTTACTAATTTCTAAATTTGTTTAAAGAAATATTATTCTAATTTTTACTGCTTTTGCATTTATGTATCATTTATTTATTTTAATATTGGTTGAATGTCTTCCATTCAAACTTTAATTAGTGTCTTTCAACTGTCAGTAATTAAATGTTTTTTATCACCTCGTTTGACGTGGTTATTCATCTGTACGTCCTCCGTGTCCTTCTGGTCGTGTCCTCCGTTCGTGTCCTCTGCTCGTGCTTCTGGTCCTCTGGTCGTGTCCTCTGCATGTGCTTCTGGTCCTCTGGTCGTGTCCTCTGCATGTGCTTCTGGTCCTCTGGTCGTGTCCTCCGTGTGTGCGGATTAATAGTCGTCTCGACTCACGCCATATGCTGCCGGTGAGTCCATAGACCTCATCGTATGTATTTTGCAGTTCTGGCTGTATAGCTAGTTGATCCTGTGACTCCTACGATAATTGTGAATTTGTGTCGTCGACTGACATAGCCTCCTGCGGCAATGGTTGAATCGAAAAGAAGAACCTTTATTAGCGCTACCTGGTATTTATAGTCAGGTCGTGCAAAAATTCCTGTCTGAACAATTTTTAACTTCTCAGATTCTGTCGAGGCGTCACTCCCCTCACTCTGGTTCAATTCACTATTTTCGCGAATTACGAAGTTTGTTTCACTTCACTCGATGTTCAATCGATAACTAATTTTTATGTGATTACTATACGTAAATTGCACTTCTTTATGGTATTCACAAAAAGAGTTATTCATTTTTTACGTATAGTAATTGCACTTTTCGTCACCTCTGTATGGTTTTCTAACATTTTATATATCTATAATTTCTACACACTTTGGTGTCTTTTGTTTTATCCTATCGTATATAGTTTTCTTATAATTAACAATAAACATATAACTATTCTACTTGAAAAGGTTTGGTTACATTTCAGGAACGGACAGTTTTCACACGCACTAACAAAATACGCGCGTACACAACGTTAGCGACAGGTGTGTCGAAACTGCATGTCCATGGATGAATTCTGTACTTCCTACTTTTACTACGATTCAGCTTATGCATTCTGAATCATGTTTATTAATTTATATTTTTTCATTTTTATTAATTAGTTTATTTATTTGGGCAATGCACAGTATCATTACTGTTTGTACTGTTGCAATAAATAAAAAAAATATGTAGCTAAAGATAAAGTATTGTTTATTTCTGAACATCGTATACACTCAAAATCATTTATCCTATTTGTAAGTCCATGTAGTGCATTGCCTTCCTAAAACGGGCAATTACGAGGAATTTGAGTTACGTGCTCATAGTAGATGCTCTGAAAAAAAAAGAAAACTTTTCTAACAACGATGATGTTTTTCAGTTTCCAGTTTTTGCTCACAGTGGAGTAAATCATTTCCACGGTATTTATCTACAACAGGACAACAGAACGGTGCGACGTTGACCCCAACAGGTGCTAATGGGTTCGTACCCCATTAACGGAAATTTCAAACGATTGTGAAACACAGTACAAATGTACATTAAATAAACTTAATACCAAGTTAATTTTTAGGAACGATGTACTCTACATAGATCTAAATACTTATAAAACCTTCTTTAATTCTTATGAAAACTTTGTGTCTTTAAATAATTTACTTAGAGTCTGTGTTATAGTCTATTTCCACAATAACTAAAGGTTTATACACTTTCTATTATCATTAACTAACAAAACTGCATTGAGAGATGTATGCCTTCTCACTGATAACTATTAATTAATATGATGTGTTCATTATATTAAAGAGTAACAGAAAAGTATATATAGTAGTGTGGGGCAAGAGTCCGCACGGGGCAAGATTCCTAATACGTCGTAGTTACTAGTTTTCTTAATAGATGTTGTGAGTTGGTGTCTGGGCTGTTGAAGAAATTCATTCTGTTGGCTGGACACAGCAAACAAGGAGTATAACGCCATTACGGTGAGTGAACAGTAACGTTGTTCAATTTTGTGGAAGTTGAAGTTATTTTACAGTGTAACGTAAGAGTATTTATACAAATATATACTTTCTTATTATTTGTCTTCGACAGTACATTATTAAAAGGTAAGTCTGAGGTTATATATCAACTTCAAGTTAGTGGTCAATCTTATTTTATTGAATCATAATAAGTCAGCAAAAAGGATAGAACACAGTGAGGCATGTTTCCGGGAGCATGAGTCCTCTTGGTCTCCTGTGCGAAATCTTACCCCACATAAACAAACTTCACGTTACAATTAAATAAAACTTGTATTAGGCCTACAATTGTTGTTAAGCGTTCCAGAAGTGTGTGGTGGGGAGTCCCGCTGATTTCGAAGTCTAAATTTCAAACGAAGAAGAGGAATATCGTGTTCCGGGAAAGTTGATTATTACTGAGGAGGTTGTGGGCACCTTTACGAATCCCTCCCAACAGTCGACTGGATCATGTGTCGTCACGTGGTGGGAAGAGCCGTGCACGAATTACAGTGGATTGGGCCATTTCGTGTGTGATAAGTGTCAGTAGGACTCTTACCCTACACAGACCTGGCTCTTGCCCCAAGGTTGGGGCAACTTTCCTATTTTACATGCTTTTTTTAATTTTGTTTACCAAATACTGTAGTACAAATTGTTGTGTACTCATTAAATTTGTTAGTATATAATGTAACAAATAAGCCAGTAATTTTCAATAAACTTTATTTTGGTTCAGTAGCTGAGAATTTGTTATTGTATTTTAAGTGCGGACTCTTGCCCCTCATTCCCTTCCACCAGAAAGCGAAAATGATTTAATAACTGATTATAAATAATAATCAATAGTGTAACAAACACGTAGCCTTCTGCTCGGGTCTGCTTTCTTTTGTGTTAAGCCCCACTGTTGTGAGTGCCAATTTGTAACAAATTAAAAAATTTGTTCTTGTAGTTTGATAAAAAAAATTTTATTTATTTATTATTATTTTTTTGTCTTAAATTAATTTAATATTAATTATTTTAATGTGTTTCGTGGTGTTTCGAAATTTCTTATTTATTGTTTTAGTTGAATTATATCCTTTGGTGTATTTAGGATTCTTTTATTAGATAATAGGATTGTCTCCAGGAACAATCGATTGGTGAACTTTCCTTATTTGCAGGTTATCTTCCTTCAATGTTATTAAATTCTGGTAGTTATGTCTCAACTAAGGTGATATATTATGCTATTTATAGTTTAGAAATAAATAGGATTCAATTTTATAATATTCAAGGAATTTTATTAACAAATAATTAAGTAATCGATTTTATATCGATAGATGAATCGACTCTCTCAGGGTAAATCGATAGATTGTACAATTTATATATTCTCGGGTTCTTTGAACACTTATTTTATATATAGTCAGAGAAAAGGGCAAAGTATTGAAAGTATAACATTACAAAATATAAGCTTATTAATTATAATACACACATATCATTCAATATATAATGGTAAGTAAAGTAATTTTTCGAACCGTGAAGATATACTGGCAGTGGCGCTTGGAATTGTGGGAACTTAAAGATGGCCGCTCCGTGTTCAGATGTAATTGACGAAATGCACCTCGAAGAATCTGCTTCCAATAAATGTTGTTTTTCCACTGGTTTCTCGTTCCTGCGGCTGCGATTATTTCTTCTGATGTTAGTGGAGTGTTCCTGGTTAAGTGTTTGTGGTTCCCTTCGATAAAATGTGTGGGATAAAGTTATATTTCACTTTTGTCTATAAGGTCGACAATTGCACTGTTCGTACTGTTATTCGGAATTATTGGTTTTAATGGTTTAGATTATATATTCACTTATTTTCTGTTCTGTGTTATGTTATTTTAATGTTATTAAGTGTTAATTCCACTGACTTTAATGTTTAAATGGAATTTTACAAAACTCGCGATTGTCGCAGTAGACTAGGCTTATGAGTTGAACGCCATGCTTGTCTGCACTATTAGGTTATTATTTAGTCAAACTCTCGTTCAAACGTTCTCGACAAAGTCTAATAATCAACTGTTCTAACTTCCTTCGTCATCTACTAACGTCTTAGCCAATTTAATATTAGCAATCCACTGTTTCAAATCTATTTTGCTTCCGTTACATGTAGAAATTTTACATTATACTACTGAATATATTTTTGCTATTATTTAAATTTATTAAATACTAAGTATATAATCTCCTTCTTTAGTTCATTCTGCTTGATTTTATACCAAATAAGATAGTTTTACTAAGTTTTGTATCTAAAATGCTATATTTACTTCATTTTGAAAATTGTAAGTCTTAAAATTTACTTCCTGTCCTTCTCAAAATGTTTGCCATTTTATATGTTATATTTATGATTGTACTAAATCTCAGATTGACATAAAAGGTTTATCTTCCCTTAAATTTTTGTAATTTTATTAATTGGTTATTTTTTTAAATATTATTCATTAATCTGTGACTCCCCTCTTTGAATTTTCAGTTTTTACATTTACATTTTTAAAAATAATTCTTACTATCTTTTTACAATATCTTTCTTAATTATAATTCCAGTTATATGACTCTATGACTGATTTACCTCATATAAATTTCATCAGTTTAACTATTTTATTGCACTTAATTCATCAATTTTAATGTTGTTTAGATTTACCATTTGGCCTACATTTTAACTGTTTTTACATACAAAGTTTTTTGAATAATACATCTTGTTTATACCCCTTCTGACTTTCTATTCTAATATAATATTAATTAACATTTACTTACTTTAACTAAAGAACATTTAGTATATTATTCATACTATTTATCCATAACAAATATTTGAAATTAACAATGGTCTTTTAAACTCAGACATTTTAATCTTGATTAACTATTAACACATAATAAATATTTTAATAATAAAAGAATGGTATTTAACTCTGACATTTCAGTATTGAGTTATCTGAACTTATTCTAAACAAAACATATCTGTCCTTCCATCATGTACACTATTTCTTATACCTAGTTTTATTTTCAGTCTTAGCTGTTTTTTTGTTTGGTTTTTATGTATTTATTTGGTCACTTCACTTTTTTATTGGCCTGCTCTTGTTTTATTACTGTCATTCTAATGAAGGTTGTATATAAAGAGTGGCAGTTATTATTTAGAAACACTTATATTATTTGTCATTTTAATACTCAATTAAATATTATTTATTGACACAATATAAAACTTTAAAGTTGTATAATTTCACAATTTACTCAGTTTATGAACTCCAACATTGACACATTAAGTTTATTTAATATAATATAAAAATTTGCACTGATCCCCTTTTATTCTTTGATTTTATTTCTAATTAGTTTTATAGTCTTACTAAAATCAAGAATTTTGTTTATAGAGGATAATGAAGGTTTGTTTTTTGCATTATATAATTAATTCACATTGGTTCACTTTCAATTCTACTTTATACACTTTTGGTTTATATCTATTTTACATGGTTTTCTAAATTTGGGTTTTTGTTATACTTTCATTTGTTATTTTTATTTTCTTTTGGGGTTTCGTTTGTATTTCTTTCAAGAGCACTCCTTCTTATCGTGGATGTTGTCTTGTTCTTGTTTCTTCCTTAATCACTCTTATCCTACTTGTTTCTTACAAAAGTATTTCCTTTTATGGTGGATGTTGTCTTGTTTGGGTTTCTTCCTTAATTACTCCTATCCTCCTTGTTTCTTACAAAAGTATCCCTTTCATTGTGGATGTTGTCTTGTTCTGGGTTTCTTCCTTACTTACTCCTATCCTCCTTGTTTCTTATAAAAGTATCCCTTTCATTGTGGATGTTGTCTTGTTCTGGGTTTCTTCCTTATTTACTCCTATCCTACCTGGGTATTACCTTACTTTATTTTTAGTTTTGTGGTTTATTTTGATTACTCATCACTCATTGTATATATGGTTTTAATGAAACTCTTACTTCAATCTATGATTGTGCTTTACGGTGGTTCTTAATTAATTTTTAATGCTGCTTTCTTGGATTTAAATTTGTTTTTATTTTATTTTATGATCTTTCCTTCCATTCATAACTATGGGCATTATCCGTCATGCTACAATAGTGATAAAAAATTATTATTAATTAATACATAAATAATCGAATTATAAATAAATACGTTCCTCAGTAATTAAAAATAATAATTAATTATTAATTACTAATGACAAATAAATTTTACTAATTATATTAACATACAAAGTTATTTTATAATATTATTGTATGTTATATTTTCATAATATATAGGATTCTTTACATTTTATTTCTCTCTGCCAAATAGTTTATCACTTTCTACACTAATTAAAATGTAATCTTTAACATCAGATATAGGGAGAAAACACACGTTAAGCACTTTTTGTGTTCTTGGTTTAGTTTGTCAAATAACTGGATTGATAGGCGAATAGTATAATCTCTAGGTACCAAAACTTTCCACGCCAAATCTTATTTTTTAAATGCATCTTTTCTCAAGATTGGTTCTTGAACAAATAATACTACATTTAATTAATTATAGTTAATATTACCTTGTGTATCCGGGTACACTGGTGCTCCTCCTTGCAACTTCAATGTTTTTTTAAAAAACTACGCGTTTCGGTACTCATGGTCCCATCATCAGGTTGGTAAAAAACAAGAATCACTCACATGGAGTACGTCAACTTAATAAAATACAAATAAAAAAATTTCACTCGCACATCATTCCAGAACACAAAGTCATAGTACCGCGTGTATACAATTACTCCACTACACGATGCGCATCGTATCGGAACTCGCAAGCGACTAACCGTTACGCGTCGCACTATATCTACCTTTATCTATGTGTTGTTCCAATACGCGTATGGCCGTGTCATACAGTCCGTTGGACTTAAAAGAAAGCTTGTCGTTCAAGAGCTGATTACCTTGGGTTTTTGAGGCCTTAGAAATTTCAAATTCTTCCAGCGCGTCAATAAGCCTGCCCTTTTTACAGAAATGCAACGGCTTGAAGCTACTTTGAAAACTCGAGTAATTATGGTTCTGGTTGACTATATGCAAGGCAAAGTTTGATTTTATCTTCTGGATATCACCTCTAGGGAGATGTTCTCTGTACCTATCCAGAAATTTCCTGCCCGCTTGTCCAACATAAAAATTGTTGCAGTCCCCGCATTCTATTTTATAAATACCAGAATAGTTTTCTACTAGTCTGTTGGTCACTGGTCTCAAGGCGTTCAAAATACAATTACTCGTTTTGAAAGAAACTGCGAAACCGTTTTTTTTTTTTTTTTAAAAAACGTTCTTAACAGTATTAGCCAAAAGATCTGTAAATTCCGTTGGTATATATTTAGTGTCACTGTTGTGTGTTTTGTTTATGCTTCTATTTTTATATATGTTCCTCCTCTGCCTCGCTACTGTTTTGTCTATAACTGTGCTACTGTAACCGTTGGCCACCGCGATATACTTTATCGTATTAAGCTCATCGATGTAGTCTTCCGCCTCTAACGGAGTTTTTAGTAATCTGTTAACCAACGAGTTGAATGATGCCATTTTTTGTGCAAATGGATGAAATGAAGAAGCGTGAATAGTAATATCTGTGGCGGTTGGCTTCCTATAGATGTTGAACCTAAACAAATTATTTATTTTTCGCACAGTTATGTCTAGAAAATTTAGGCTACTGTTATTTTCCATCTCCAACGTGAACTTTATTTTTGGTTGTATACTATTTATGTATTTACTCAAGGTTTCTATTTGTCTATGCGTGCCGTTAATAACAAGGAATGTGTCATCCACATACTTAGTGTATGAGATGACATTTTTGTAAAGCTTGTTTTTATGCGATAATACGTGTTCATTTTCAAAATAGTTAAGATAAAGATCGGCCAAGAAACCACTAAATGGCGATCCCATTGCAAGGCCGTCGTCCTGCGCAAAAAATCGGTTATCAAAAGTGAAATAATTCTGGCCTAACATTATTCTTAGCAACGCGATAAGTTCATGGATTTTTTGCTGATCTAAAGTGCCTGAATCCTCCAGGTTTTTCTGTAAAATATCAATCGTTTGGGGCGCACAGGGACATTAGTGTAAAGGTTCGTAACGTCAAAGGACACCAACTTATATTGTGGTAATACTACTAACGAATCTTTTACAAATCTTTTGCCTAATACTATTAAGAACGTTTTAAAAAAAAAACGGTTTCGCAGTTTCTTTCAAAACGAGTAATTGTATTTTGAACGCCTTGAGACCAGTGACCAACAGACTAGTAGAAAACTGTTCTGGTATTTATAAAATAGAATGCGGGGACTGCAACAATTTTTATGTTGGACAAACGGGCAAGAAATTTCTGAATAGGTACAGAGAACATCTCCCTAGAGGTGATATCCAGAAGATAAAGTCAAACTTTGCCTTGCATATAGTCAACCAGAACCATAATTACTCGAGTTTTCAAAGTAGCTTCAAGCCGTTGCATTTCTGTAAAAAGGGCAGGCTTATGGACGCGCTGGAAGAATTTGAAATTTCTAAGCCCTCAAAAACCCAAGGTAATCAGCTCTTGAACGACAAGCTTTCTTTTAAGTCCAACGGACTGTATGACACGGCCATACGCGTATTGGAACAACACATAAATAAAGGTAGATATAGTGCGACGCGTAACGGTTAGTCGCTTGCGAGTTCCGATACGATACGCATCGTGTAGTGGTGTAATTGTATACACGCGGTACTATGACTTTCGTTCTGGAATGATGTGCGAGTGACATTTTTTTATTTGTATTTTAGTAAGTTGACGTACTCCATGTGAGTGATTCTTGTTTTTCACCAAGCTGATGATGGGACCATGAGTCCCCAAACGCGTAGTTTTTTAAAAAAACATTGAAGTTGCAAGGAGGAGCACCAGTGTACCCGGATACACAAGGTAATATTAACTATAATTAGTTATATGCAACTTGGAGACCACAACACAATATGAATATCTACATTTAATTGCAGCAAAAAGCATTTTAATTTTTTTAGTTGTCACAAAGTATTTTATATTTACTTCGTAAATTGGAATTTAAAACAAAAAAGGTATAATGTCTGTAATGATACGACTACGTGCAAGATAAAGGAACACGACCGTATAATTAATGTGAATAAAATATTAGTCCTTCATGGCTATGCATTATGTGAAACTTTAGCCTATTACATATAGGCCTAAATGTAACTTGGAAACCGCAATGTTAAGCAGCTGAAAATAATTTTTTGCAAATAATTTCAATTCACATTAACTTTTTAAGTTTGTAAATAACAATAAGGCAAGTAAAACTAACAATAATCTACAAGAAAAATAAATTCATATCAATTAAAACGTTTCCTAATTAAAGTATTGTTATTACATTAACATAAATTATTTTCAACACTGGAAACAAAAAGAATCAGTTAGTAAGTAAATTTTAACTTAGTTCTCTTTCTGCGCTAAGAATCAGTTTGTTAATCGGTATTGAAGTAGCTTACATTTGGTGTAATTAAAAGTTAATAAAATACGTAAAATTTGTTGCTAAAGAGCTTTTGCTGTTAAGAACGTTAAAAACACAAAACGTACATTAACATAAAACACACAATAGCTATTGTAAACAACCTGTCCTCGTTTAGACGTGACTCGCTGTTTCATTTTAATTACAAAGCAAAATCCTATTATCTACGAACTGCACACAACCATTTGTATAGAATTGCATTTCCATTTGTATAGAATTGGAATATAATTAAATAGCAACGGTAACTTTTTATTTTCACGACAATAAAATTCATATTGAATTGGATTTATGTATAAACATAATTACAACAATATTCAGAGCTTAGAAATGGGGATTAATATTCAAAATACAAAAACCGTTAGTTACAATCTTATACAAAGCTACGGAAATAAAACGTTTGACGTACATTATAAAATTTGTGGCAAACGATAGAATTAGGAATGCTAAAGTAAGAAGTGAATTATGTTCATTTTCTGTTATTGTAACAATTAAAAAATATTTGTTAAAATGGTATGACATTTATAGCATTAGAAACTAAAAGAATTTAATTAAAGTCTGCAACAGAGATTATAAAAGAAAGGAGAGTCAAGTGACGATACCTTAAAATTTCAGACTTTAATTATTACTAATGATGTTAGAATGTAAGTTTTTATTTTAAAATATAGGTACTCTGCACTCATAAAATGCAAAGCATATATTTAATTCTTTTGAACTTAGATATTGCAATTTTCAGTAACAGAGCTCTTAGACTAAACATAAAGGTTGGCTACTTAGCACAATGCTAGTTGTCAAAAAGACTTGTTAATTCCGTTATTGAAAATATTATCAACATTCATGTGACTTTTTTAATGTTACCTCTCCCAGGACAGCCGTGCAGTGCAATGATTGTCAGCTTGTTTTCAACAGGGTAGTGACATAAGTCCGTTGTTCAGTGGTATTTATGTTAAGTTAGTTGTAAAATCATTTTGCGTTTAACATTCATGTTTCGTATGGTATCCAAGTCACTTTTATGTAATAATAATTGATTACCTGTATGCGGTCCGCCGTGTGACTTCTCAAACTTGGTTACGTTACGCGTTTCAAGGCGAATGCCTCATCATCAGAAGCTTAAAAACCAAAAACACACATATCACACAAAACTGCGTTTGTCAAAAAATTAAATTGCAGAAACAAACATATTACGTGCACGTGATGTAGGGTGCGCACCCGTTCAAGTGTTGTCTGCTACTGATTGGAATTCGTTGAGCAGTCTCAAAGCAGTATCATACAGGCGGTTAGATACAAAGTTCAATTGTTCATTCAGAACACAATCACGACTGCTATCATTAATATATGCATTATAAATTTCCAGCTCCTCCAAGACATTCATAAAACGGCCCTTGTTGCATATATGTAAAGGCATTAGATTGGACTTAAAATCTGTATAATTGTGATTGTGTTGGGTCAGATGACGTGTGTAATTGGATTTTATATCATTGTAATTGAGTGTCTTTTTTGGTAAGTGTTCACGGAAGCGTTTGTAAAAACCTCTTCCGGTCTGACCTATATAGAAGCTGTTACAATCATTGCAAACCAGTTTATAAATGCCTGTTTTTTCTTCAATAGGTAAGGGCAGTTTAGGTCTAAGTATATTAATTAATTTATTATTGGTTCTAAAAGACATAGTATAACCAATATTGTTCATCACTGAAGATAAAGTTTTGGCATGATGTATGTGTATTTCGCAGATATACATTTTTTCGGTGTTTTATTAAGTGGACGGGGCTTAAGTTGAATGCTATTATGCTTCTTTAACAATTTGTCGATGATGTGACTACTGTAACCATTGGAAACTGCAATAAATCTTATTGTATTTAGCCCAGTCTGGAAATCATTATTGTCAAGGGGGACTGTCAACAATCTATGGATTAAACTATTATATGCTGCCATTTTTTGAGAATATGGATGGTGGGAATCTGCGTGTATTGTATGGTTAGTGGCAGTAGGCTTCCTATAAATATTGACTTTCAATGTGTCCATTCGTCTAGTGAGGGTCAGGTCTAGAAAGTTAATTGAGTTATCATGCTCGGTCTCTAAAGTAAATTGAATATTATTGTTGACTTCATTTAAAAGATTTTTGAAGGAGTCAACTTGTCTCAAAGTTCCGTCAAAAATAATGAACGTGTCATCTACGTAACGTGAATAAAATTTTATCTTATTAGCGTATATGTTATTATTTAATAAATAAGAATTTTCGTAGAAATTTAAGTATATGTCAGCCAACAGGCCTGAGAGGGGTGAGCCCATAGCTAGACCATCATCTTGGCTATAGAATAAACCATTGAATGTGAAATAATTTTGATTTAAAATGACTTTAAGCAAGTCAATCAACTCATCTATCGCCTGTGCACTCATGGAAGCGTTAATTCGTAAATTGTGATTCAATAATTATAAAGTTACATCAGTTGGAATATTTGTATATAAATCCACTATGTCAAATGAAACCAATTTGTAATTAGGTTTTAATTTAACGGTATTTATCTTATTAATGAAATCAGAATTATTTGTTAAGCTGTGATTATTCTTTAACTGTAAATTGTCTTTAATTAGTTTTACAAGAATTTTTGATGTTTTGAAACCGGGGGCTGTAGTGAAGTTAACCAGCGGTCTTATGGGTATGTGTGGTTTGTGGATTTTGGGGAGTCCCGTAAATATCGGAGCCTTCGCATTAATTGGCTTCAAATAACGACGTGTATTATCACTGAGCAAACTCGTACATTTGTTAATACATTGGTTGAGATTTTTGGTGTATTTATCAGTAGGATCAGATTTTAATTGTCTAATATTATGGTTAGAAATGAATTCGTGAACTTTGGCATTATAAGAATCAGTATCCATGATTACTAATGTATTCCCTTTATCTGCTTTAATAATACTAGCATTATTAATAGTTATTTTTGTTTTGATGTGCCTCAAAGTTTTGTATTCACGGGAGAATCGTGGATGCATAAATAGATTATGTGGTAGGTTATCGTTAGATCTGATAGTTTTAGTGAATTTATTGTTTATCAATATGCGTGCTTCGTTCTGTACAATAGGATTCGGAATAGTCTTAATAGCTGAAACACTAGCTGTGTATTTAAATATATAATCAAAAACATTGTTGATAATGCTTGGATGAATGCTGTTGAGGATATGTAAATGTAATTTGAATAAACGAGTGTTAAGAATAGATTTTTTAAGATATAATGCCTTAATTTCTTCTTTAATATACATCCGTTCAGCAAAATGTTTGGTAATGTTTGCGGCCTTGGAAGAGCTGTTGATTTTTACAATAGCATATTTTGGTGTTATGTTCTTCAGTAAAGAGATTTTGTTAAATTTAATATGCAAATTCGCTTTTAGCAATTGTATTTTAGTGTTTTGGAATTTAAATACCATTTTTGCCTGGCTGGGCTCCAGTTTAACATTCATGTTTCGTATGGTATCCAAGTCACTTTTATGTAATAATAATTGATTATCTGTATGCGGTCCGCCGTGTGACTTCTCAAACTTGGTTACGTTACGCGTTTCAAGGCGTATGCCTCATCATCAGACGTTTAAAAACCAAAAACTCACATATCACACAAAACTGCGTTTGTCAAAAAATAAAATTGCAGAAACAAGCATATTATGTGCACGTGATTATGTGCACGTAAATCAAAATTATTTCACATTCAATGGTTTATTCTATAGCCAAGATGATGGTCTAGCTATGGGCTCACCCCTCTCAGGCCTGTTGGCTGACATATACTTAAATTTCTACGAAAATTCTTATTTATTAAATAATAACATATACGCTAATAAGATAAAATTTTATTCACGTTACGTAGATGACACGTTCATTATTTTTGACGGAACTTTGAGACAAGTTGACTCCTTCAAAAATCTTTTAAATGAAGTCAACAATAATATTCAATTTACTTTAGAGACCGAGCATGATAACTCAATTAACTTTCTAGACCTGACCCTCACTAGACGAATGGACACATTGAAAGTCAATATTTATAGGAAGCCTACTGCCACTAACCATACAATACACGCAGATTCCCACCATCCATATTCTCAAAAAATGGCAGCATATAATAGTTTAATCCATAGATTGTTGACAGTCCCCCTTGACAATAATGATTTCCAGACTGGGCTAAATACAATAAGATTTATTGCAGTTTCCAATGGTTACAGTAGTCACATCATCGACAAATTGTTAAAGAAGCATAATAGCATTCAACTTAAGCCCCGTCCACTTAATAAAACACCGAAAAAATGTATATCTGCGAAATACACATACATCATGCCAAAACTTTATCTTCAGTGATGAACAATATTGGTTATACTATGTCTTTTAGAACCAATAATAAATTAATTAATATACTTAGACCTAAACTGCCCTTACCTATTGAAGAAAAAACAGGCATTTATAAACTGGTTTGCAATGATTGTAACAGCTTCTATATAGGTCAGACCGGAAGAGGTTTTTACAAACGCTTCCGTGAACACTTACCAAAAAAGACACTCAATTACAATGATATAAAATCCAATTACACACGTCATCTGACCCAACACAATCACAATTATACAGATTTTAAGTCCAATCTAATGCCTTTACATATATGCAACAAGGGCCGTTTTATGAATGCCTTGGAGGAGCTGGAAATTTATAATGCATATAATAATGATAGCAGTCGTGATTGTGTTCTGAATGAACAATTGAACTTTGTATCTAACCGCCTGTATGATACTGCTTTGAGACTGCTCAACGAATTCCAATCAGTAGCAGACAACACTTGAACTGGTGCGCACCCTACATCACGTGCACATTATATGCTTGTTTCTGCAATTTAATTTTTTGACAAACGCAGTTTTGTGTGATATGTGTGTTTTTGGTTTTTAAACTTCTGATGATGAGGCATACGCCTTGAAACGCGTAACGTAACCAAGTTTGAGAAGTCACACGGCGGACCGCATACAGGTAATCAATTATCATTTTGCGTTTGTATTGATACTGTGTAACATCAATCGCTTACGTGTTCTAAGTAAGAAATATGGAATGCCAAGGATTAACTTCTCTATAACAAGAAGAAAGTCTCTATACAGAAGGAATTGTGTTAAATGTTTCGTCACTGCAAAATTCGGACTATTACGAGGTGAGATGAAGAATCAAATTAACAGAAAATATGAAATATAAAAATCTGCGTCAACTTTTAAAACGTATGTATCAAACCATAAAGTCTCGACTATAAATGTAAGAAAACAAATTATAATTGAAATTGAACGTTTAATGAAAATGAACCTGCAGAAGTTTGAAACAAGTTCTATTAACCTATTAACTAGACTAGCTTATACTGAAGTATCAGGCGGCTTCCCGACTCATATTGTACTCACTGCTTACAATTATTAATGGTATTAGATTAATAAATTACAGATTTTAAGAATGGCGTGTCACCAAAATTATTCATACCCCCTAGTTCACACTCTCCAGTTCAAGAAAACCAGGCCGGTGACCTACATTAATGAAGTTATGCCATCACGTTTTACCCAAACGGATCCAATAGCACATTATTATCACAAGGGGCAGAATAATGAGATATTTCATTAAAGAGAAATTAAGAAGTCAGTACAACCGCAACGACTACTCGACCGTGGGAAACGAACAGGATGCACGAGTCCTGCAATTGCGGGAAATGTGACTATCTTCAAACACATTGTTGGGAGATTTAAATGCTTAGAGAAGAGCATGAACTCAACACTTGAAGGTGTACAAAAAATATATATTTACACTGAAAGTAATACGAAGTGTGACACAATTCTATTTATGTTCATTGTAAATACTACTTTCTTATATAATAAAATACATATAAACACTATTATGCCCGCAAGATATTTAATTATCCTTTCACTCTTATTTTACTCTGAATTATTACTTCCATATTCCTTAAGGAATGGAAGTATGGTGATGGCAAAAAAAATCGTGTTCGAGATTATTGCAGATTCTGATTCTACTACACTCAAAACATGAAAAAAAGTCGTTTTCCGAAAAGTGTCTGTGTGTGTGTCTGTCTGTCTGTATGTGTGTCTGTCTGTAGATTTTTTTCTATGGCAAACGATAACTGCCGCAAATTCAAACAGAATCAAATAATTTTTTGCATACAGCCCTGATTTGTAGAGTACTCACGACTTATTGTTTTTGGTGAAGATCGGTTGAGGGAAAGGGGTAGTTTACCTGCAACGGTTTTTTTTTATCAAGGGAATTTTTTTTTTTTGGCAAACGATAACAGCCGCAAATTCAAACAGAATCAAATAATGTTTCGCATACAGCCCTGAATTGTAGAGTTCTCAAGACCTATTGTTTTTGGTGAAGATCGGTTAAGGGGAAGGGGTAGTTCACCTGCAACCTATTACGTTTTAACAAGAGTAAAAGTACTTGAAAATTCATTTAAACTTTTCCAAACAATGGTAATTGTTAAAAATAAAGTAATTTTGTTGCCAGGCAATAAAATTATAGTTTTTTCATTTATGTATTTTTTTCTCAGTTATGTACTGTTTACGTTTCCATTTTACTTCCATATTCCTTAAGGAATGGAAGTATGGTGATGGCAAAAAAAATCGTGTTCGAGATTATTGCAGATTCTGATTCTACTACACTCAAAACATGAAAAAAAGTCGTTTTCCGAAAAGTGTCTGTGTGTGTGTCTGTCTGTCTTGTGTCTGTCTGTAGATTTTTTTATATGGCAAACGATAACTGCCGCAAATTCAAACAGAATCAAATAATTTTTTGCATACAGCCCTGATTTGTAGAGTACTCACGACCTATTGTTTTTGGTGAAGATCGGTTGAGGGAAAGGGGTAGTTTACCAGCAACGGTTTTTTTTTATCAAGGGAAATTTTTTTTTTTGGCAAACGATAACAGCCGCAAATTCAAACAGAATCAAATAATGTTTCGCATACAGCCCTGAATTGTAGAGTTCTCAAGACCTATTGTTTTTGGTGAAGATCGGTTAAGGGAAAGGGGTAGTTTACCAGTAACCTTTTATGTTTTAACAAGGGTATTTCCTATGACAAACGATAACAGCCGCAAATTCAAACAGAATCAAAAGATTATTTGCATACAGCCCTAAATTGTAGAGTTCTCAAGACCTATTGTTTTTGGTGAAGATCGGTTAAGGGGAAGGGGTAGTTCACCTGCAACCTATTACGTTTTAACAAGAGTAAAAGTACTTGAAAATTCATTTAAACTTTTCCAAACAATGGTAATTGTTAAAAATAAAGTAATTTTGTTGCCAGGCAATAAAATTATAGTTTTTTCATTTATGTATTTTTTTCTCAGTTATATACTGTTTACGTTTCCATTTTACTTCCATATTCCTTAAGGAATGAAAGTATGGTGATGGCAAAAAAAATCGTGTTCGAGATTATTGCAGATTCTGATTCTACTACACTCAAAACATGAAAAAAAGTCGTTTTCCGAAAAGTGTCTGTGTGTGTGTCTGTCTGTAGATTTTTTCTATGGCAAACGATAACTGCCGCAAATTCAAACAGAATCAAATAATTTTTTGCATACAGCCCTGATTTGTAGAGTACTCACTACCTATTGTTTTTGGTGAAGATCGGTTGAGGGAAAGGGGTAGTTTACCTGCAACGGTTTTTTTTATCAAGGGAAATTTTTTTTTTTTTTGGCAAACGATAACAGCCGTAAATTCAAACAGAATCAAATAATGTTTCGCATACAGCCCTGAATTGTAGAGTTCTCAAGACCTATTGTTTTTGGTGAAGATCGGTTAAGGGAAAGGGGTAGTTTACCAGTAACGTTTTATGTTTTAACAAGGGTATTTCCTATGGCAAACGATAACAGCCGCAAATTCAAACAGAATCAAAAGATTATTTGCATACAGCCCTAAATTGTATAGTTCTCAAGACCTGTTGTTTTTGGTGAAGATCGGTTAAGGGGAAGGGGTAGTTTACCTACAACGTTTTTTTAACAAGGGTATTTTCTATGGCAAACGATAACAGCCGCAAATTCAAACAGAATCAAATACTTTTCTGCATACAACCCTGATCTGTTGTTTTTGGTGAAGATCGGTTGGGGGGAAGGGGTAGTTTACCAGCAACGTTTTTTATCAAGCGTATTTTCTATGGCAAACGATAACTGCCGCAAATTCAAACAGAATCAAATAATTTTTTGCATACGTCAGTGAATTGTAGAGGTCTCAAGGACTTTCGATTTTGGTGAAGATCGGTTAAGGGGAAGGGGTAGTTTACCTGCAACCTTTTACGTTTTAACAAGAGTAAAGTACTTGAAAACTTTATTTAAACTTTTTCAAACAATGGTAATTGTTGAAAATAAAATAATTTTGTTGCCAGGCAATAAAATTATAATTTTTTCATTTTAATGTAAATTATGTTTGAGTTAATATCTTTATATATACAGTGGAACTTGGTTATTACGGCCTCGGCTGTTACGTCAACTCGGGTGTAGCGTTATTTTGTCATAAGTCCGGTCAAACTGATATCTTTAACATTATAAAAATTCCCGGTTTTAACGTCACTAAATATTGTACTACTCTGTTATAGCGTCAAATATTTCTCAGATATTTTACTCTAAATTTCATATAAACGTATATATGTGCGCGCGCGCGCTAGCCCATGGCTACAGACATACATTGTATGCAAGCAATAAGCACTGTAACAGGACTGCCCGCGCCAGCCATTTTACGTGCTCCAACGGATGGCTAGATCGATTTAAGGCCCGACACTCGATTTCCTTTGCAAAAATTTGTGGTGAGGCAAAATGCGTAGATCTGAACGTTACAGGCGATTGGGTGCGTAACACTTGGCCAGAAATTAGACGATCATATAAAGATGAAGATATCTTTAATGGACATGAAGCTGGAATTTTTTATAAATTAACTCCAGATAAGACTTTCAAATTTAAAAATGAAAAGTGCGTTGGTGGGAAGCTCTCTAAACAAAGAGTTACAGTTTTTGTTTGTGCGAACATGACGGGAACCGAAAAAAGGAAACTTTTAGTTATCGGGAAAAGTTTGCATCCTAGATGTTTTAAAAACATCAAAAAACTTCCTGTAAGTTACACTGCCAACATAAAAGCGTGGACGACTTCCAGTATTTTTGAAGATGACTTCTGTACGTGTGTATGTCACTGAACTCCTCCATGTATAAAATAATATATCGTTCGTGGCAGGTAAGCATATCTCAGTTATGTAATGTTTACGTTTCCATTTTATTATTATGCCTACAGCAATAAAAAGGCAGGTAAGACACACACACACACACACACACACACACACACACACACACACACACACACACACATACACACACACAATTCACGTTATTTCTGGCCTCACTCATGTTTATTTTCTTACATTTGCACGCTTTTTAAATGGAAAGTGCCGAAACCCACACCAACATAACGCGTGCAAGCCGAAAAAATGGACATCAATTTGCTTCCTGTGGATCGCTGGACAATGTAACTGCACGTGTTTACAGAGGAACGATTCATAGACAGACTTTTCGTCTTTAGGGAATGAACCCTCTGCAAGATGCTGAGGGTCCATGAGTGACTTCGGAGCGCTCCTTCTTTTTCGCGTGTTTGTTCTGTGAAACATACACTGTAGATTCGCAGCTTTACTCTAAGCAACGCTCAATAGGAAATGTTGAAAATTTTTGTCCACAGTGTACCCTCATTCACACTAAACCTGCTCTGATGTTTTAATTACGGACATCATAATATTAAAACTTTGGAAACTTGAGCACTACTTAATGGAGATCAATCATTAACTTATACAAGCCATTAATTTTATGCATATATTTTATATATATGTGTACAACGTTATCGGCAACAAAGAAGTAGTTTTTGTTAAAATTCCTTCCCGGGATATTTGGCCGTAGTCCAATGTTGTCTACAAAACCAGACGTTTCGGCAATGCCATCGACTTCCATCATCAGTGAAAATCGAGTGCGATAACGTGAGGTGGTATGTGTTAGTGACCACAGTACTGTGGTTAAGGCTGAAGCAGTAAGTAGAAAGAAGTAGTTTCTATGGTAATATTTCATTTCGAAAATGATTTTAAATATAAATCTTAGAATATGGAAGTGTTGTATGGTTCTCCATACCGATATTTTGTATTAAAATACCTCTTATTCCAAATAAACGAGCAACCTTTTATCAGTTAAAGCAGTTCACTTGCCACAGGATTCTCACTTCTGGTGCGTGTCTTACAACATACCGATATTTTTAATTTGTGTGTGGGGACACCAGTAACTAATGACTTTTACTAATGATTAATAATGTTGTTAAGGTGATATTTATTGGTTCTTAAAGCAATAGTATACTGGACCATCGTAAATTCGAATAATTGTTTGCGTACGAATGTTTGTTTATTGCTGTTCTCTTTGTTCAAACTGTCATAAAGTTCTAAATAGCGATTTATCTGCTGTTGTATTCTTTTCTATTTGTCAAACGCGACCGTCGTAAACGTTTGGAGAGTATTTGAAACAATTAAGTGAATTTATAATAACTTATGTTAATTTTCTTGTTCATATTTAAAGATGTGCTTAATTTAATAATTATTGGTGAATATCTTGTGTTAATTAGGAACGGGTTTTGCTTACTATAACTTAGAGCGCATAGACGTACATGTAGCAGTTCAGTGTCTGTGTTTATGGAAAACAAAAAGTGAGTTAACAATTCACAGCATGTGCGTTGGTACAAATTGAGACGTCACAGTAGAGGTCGTGAAAACAAATGCATACCACTGTCCTTAAAGATTGTGATACTGTTTATTCTGGTACGTACCACACAAAAATAGTCAATATTAATTTAACAGTATAAAGTATGACATACGTTACATCGGTACACAATTCATTCAAATTTAATCGTCAATACAAAATTAATTGGTACTGTAATATAATAGACAGCTCCATTATATATAATAACAGTCTATTACTTACCCAAGTGTGGTAGTAAATATATACTGCGTGGATTTTACCGCTTTACTCCTATAACGAAATAAATAAAGTAGAAGGGTGTAACCTATTTCTAGGATACTCTCCTTCTGATTGTTTCCATCGACTTCCGGTATATTTGTGTAAAAATTCTTTCTAGATTGTTCGAGAATAAACGAAATGGAACATTATGGAACAAAATTCATTTCCGTCGAAGCTTTTAGTACAAACTTCTTATTCTTCATACTAAGGATATTTCAAAAATTACTCTGGTATTTATCAAACAGTTTTACATTAGTACTCACAATTTGTATGCCATTATTACATTTAGATTCTCTGTTTTCAACTGAATCTAGTGATACTAATTATGATTGGTTTTAAATTAAATTAAGTCTAATAAGTAACACAATATACAACTCTCACCTTGGGTTGTTGTCATTAAAATTCAATTTTTTTTAGAACAAAAATTGTTGTGGAACTATTGTGTCTCTTCCACAATCTGAACATACAACATTACTATCTTCCTATAACAAAACAAACAAATTTTAACATATATAACACCTAGATAATTACAATTTTACCTGGCCTCTGTCCATGGCCTAGATTTTTGTCAATGTTATAACACAATGATTAGTCTCTTTCTTTAACATATGTAGTATTTCACTAGTGTACACTCAGAGTTTATTATATTGTCCGTCTTATGTGATACCTGGTTACTCTTTACATATATTATCTTTATCACAGGATGACATAGCATCATTGATTGGTCTTGAGATGCCCTTTTTCATGGTGACAAATCTCACTCTTATAAGTTAAATTCTTTTATAATTGATCTTATTTTCAACTGAGTTTGTTCGTTTTTAAGGTATACTGAAGTATTGTACCATTCTATTTTATTTTTGTTAGCATTTTGTAAATATTTAGCCAGATATGATTATTTTTGTACTGGTTGATTGGCTCCAGCCATACATGGTATAGGTAAATATTTTGCTAACTTGACTATTACAACGTTAAAGTTAGTCAGATATATTAGTATAGTCGCTTTATATCATATTTCAACTTTCTAATGCATTTTGGTTGCATTTTGGCAACATTAAATCCATAAATTATACAATATTATATGCCTACTACATGTTTATAGTCAATACTGTTTTTGGCTATTTTGACTGATTTTTATTCATTTGACAGCTTTCTTTATTTAAGATAAATTGTTCACTTTTGTCTGCTTGACAATTACATATAGTTTTTATTTCAGTGTGATAATAATTAATTTTTCATGAAATCTGAGTGTTTGGTCTCAAATCCAACACATTAGTATTTTTTGTCATAACAAATATATAATTTTAATTTTAACTTAAATTCTTTCTAATAATGTATTTAAATCATTTAATACATTTATTTTATTTACATTACCTAATATAATAATGGATCATGTCCATTCATTCACAAAAAATAGTTCTTAATACTCTATTCAGAGTTATAAAACTTAATAATTAATGACTTCGTTTTGGTTGATTCTGACATTATTCGTCTCTCTTATAGTGTCTTATGGTTTTTTCACTGTTATTCACTTTAATAATATATATGGGGTTTGTGTCTTAGTCACAGTCTGGTCGCTTTTCATGTTAGTAGTAATAATTATTAGACAATATTACACAATTTTTTAGGACTACTTGGGTTTGATACTGTTCACCTCACTTTCCTCTTATGATAATTGCTATGTAAATGGTTTCCTTTATGGAACGTTCTGTGACGTTACATATGCCTCTCCGTTAAAGTTGATAATTTTTGAAAAACATTTCTTTGGTTTTGATGAAATTATCATCTCTATATTAACCTTTTATTAGCTTCTCTATATTTCATTCTTTTATCTTATAATTAAATTCCTGTACTACTCCTTTAATATATTAAGCCAACTCAATATTTCTATTTCGTTCTTTGTCGTATCACCTATTCCTTTCCTTTTTACCTTGATGTTAATTAATTAATCTTTGATATAATTCCCTATCAATTCCCTAACTTTCATAGAGTGTTGGGGGTCAGAGTGGCTCGCTATGGCATACATTCTCTGCCCTTCCCTATCTATAACTACTGAAATCAGAGGCAACACATCCCTGTCCAGAAAATAATAATTGCACCTTCGCAACAAATAATAATAATAATTAAAAAAAATACAATATTCAAAGATCATAGGCTCCTACACATAAATTCCCTTTCTTAAACTCTTCTGATTATTTCACAATTATATTAATATATCGTTCTCCGCAGGTAAAATTATCGTTTAAAATCATTCAATGTTAATAGCTATATTCATATTCATCTTTGTTACTAACCGTGTCAGTTACCTCGTAGGTATTATTTTTATTGTCTCTGGTGATCGTGAAAGGTCCTGTATATAAGAGTAGCAATTTCCTCGTTATGCCTTGTATAGCGCTGGGCAATTCTCTATTTTTAACTAACACTTTTTCTCCTACCTCATATTTAATTGCCTTGGGCTGTGATTTGACATATTTCCGCAGCTGTTCCGTTCTTTCTAACACCTTGTTATAAAATTTTGCCCTTTCAAATTGGTATGCGGGTTCGTCGGGAAAACTAATAATTTCTTTTATCTCTCGTGGTTGGGGTCTTTCGAACATAACTGTGTATGGCGACACCTCGATGGTATTGTGATGTGAGAAATTGAGAAAATCCTCGGTTAATGCTACGTATTCATGCCATCTTTTCTGCTCGTTATGGCAGTATGTTCTCAGTAACCGTCCTACCTCCCTTAACACTCTCTCGGCTGGGTTACTATTCGGGTGATATACAGACGTCTTGTACGTTTTTATTCCGTGTTCTCCCAGGTTTTCCTTCCAAAGTTTGCCCCTAAACTGGGTACCGTGGTCCGTAATTATAGAATACGGTCGGCCTACCTCCATTATATATCGCTCTATAATGATGTCTATTATCTTCCTGGTCGTTGCCCTAGTTATTGGGTATAGCTTTGTATATTTGCTAAAGCGGTCGAAGATGATTACGATAAATTTATATCGGTGTCTCCCACCGCTGCGTGGAAATGGTCCGCAGATATCGAGAAATACCTTTTCCAATTTTTCGGTAGATGATATGGGTATCATGACCCCTTCTTTTCTCTCGTTATCACACTTTACTTTTTGACAAATATCGCACGACCGTATCGCCAGTTGCACCTTCTTATTCATCCCTTTGATGTATGTTTGCTCTTCCAATGCCTTCCTTACTTTGAGGGCACCCATATGTCCGTACCTGTCGTGATAGTCAATTATTAGCGGTCACTACATCGCTGGTGGAATTACTAATTTCCAATTCTCTTGGTGCGGGGTATTCCTTATAAACAAAGTGTCGTTGTGTATACAGTAATATCTATTTATGACCTCATCGCCTTCCTGTACCCGTTTTCTAATATCTCCCAATCTTGGATCGACCTCTCGTTGTGACTTTATATTGTTTAATATATTTTTTAAATCTTCCCTGCTCTTAATAATGTGGTAAACCTTTGCTAATTGTTCCTTTTCGCCGTCAAAGGTTTGGTCTGGTATATTGACGCGAGATAGGACGTCGGCTGCTACGTTCTGTTTGCCGGGTATATATTTCCATGTGATATATATTCTTGCAAGGCCAAAATCCATCTCGTCAGCCTTCCATGGTTCAGCTTACAATGCTTTAAAAATGATATAGATTTGTGGTCGCTTCTAACTGTTATGGGGTACCCTAATATATATGTCCTAAATTTACCGCATGCGAAAACTACACTCAACAATTCTTTTTCGGTAGTATTGTAGTTTCGTTCGCAACTGTTCAGCACGCGGCTAGCAAAGCTAATTACTAAATGGTTACCATCCTGCTCTTCCTGATATAGGGCTGCACCTCAACTCACGTTACTGGCATCGCAGTTCAGAAAAAATGGTTTTGTAAAGTCGGGATGATGCAACATTACTGTTTCTAAAAACTTTTCCTTTATAATATTGAGCACTCCATCTTGCTCTGGTCCCCAAGTCCATTTGTCTTTAGCTGATAACTGCTTTTGGAACCTGGCAGTTAGTTCTGAGTAATTGGACCGAAACTGTCTGTAATAGTTACAGATTCCTAAAAATGACTGCAGCTGTTTCCTGTTCTTTGGGGTGGGGAACTTCTGTATGACCTCTACCTTCTCTTTGGATGGAGTAATCCCTTGTTCTGTTAAATTAAAGCCTAAAAATTTCACCTCATTTGCAATAAATTGGGACTTGTCTAATTTGAGGGTGATATTATTCTCTGATAATTTCTCTAACACCTGTTCAACCCTATTACAATGGTCGTCCCAATTCGCTGAAGTCACCAGTAGGTCGTCGACGTATACTGTCGTAAACTTCAGTACTTCCTGCCCCAATATTCTGTCCATTATCTTTACAAACACCGCCACAGAATTTATTAAGGCAAAAGGTAACCGCTTAAACTGATAGTTTCTGCCCTCGAATATGAATGCCATATATTTCCTACTATCAGGGTGGAGTTCTACCTGCCAGTAACCGCATACCGTATCCCATGAGCTTATATATTTGGTTCCGTGAAACTTTTTCAGTATCTCCTCTATCTCCCCAGGTGATGTGCGGTCGTTAACAATCATCTTGTTGATCTCCCTAGCATCGAGACATATACGTACCTTTCCGTTCTTTTTTGGCACAGCTATGATTGGGCTGGTAAAGGGCGAATGACTATACTCGATTATGTCGTCCTCTATCATCCTGTTTAATTCTTCCCTGACTTCGTTCTTTAGCGAGTATGCGATGGGGTACGATTTCCTGTTAAATTCCACCGGAGTTTTGAATTTTATGGTGCATTGATAATCTCTGGCTTTACCTGGAGCGTTTGAGAATATGTGTTTATAATTGTTGTATACCTTGATTAATTGTTCCGCCTGTGTTTCGCTGATCAGGCCCCTTGCTTTCGTCCTTTGGAAATCCCGTATTTCTTCTAATTTTTCTAACCACAACTCTGGGTTTTCCTCCTGATATAAAGGCATGTTGATTGGACGATCGGCACAATAATAATGGTTCACTATCGCTTGATAAGGTGTACTGTCTGTACCATTTCCTTGGACATCGATTAAATTATTGGTCCAAATTCCCTTGTTAGTTTTTAAAGTTATCACCTTACCTTCCAAATCTATTATTGCATTATATGGCCTAAGTATATCGCAGCCTATTAGGATACTCATGGGTAAATTATTCGCCACTAATAACCCTATTGGTATTGTTACCCCATTACTAGTCATCTCTAATGACACCTGTTTCTTTATTGATTTATTTTGCCTCCCCGTTGCTCCTACTAAAATAATGTTATTTATAGGCAGAGTGGGTATTGGTAAATTACTATTTTGTTTGATCCTCTCTAACTCAACACTATCGATAAGTGATACATTTGACCCCGTGTCAATGAGTAAAATTGCTTCTATGCCATTGATGTTTGCTTTGATCTGCACGATACTATTATTCCCTTGGTTACTATTTTTAACGATATTGTCACCCTCTTCTAATAACTCCTCTCTAATATCCTTAAGATGATTATTTATTCTTAATATTATAGTCCCGTCTTTGTCCTGTCTATGTTCGTAACTAGTCACCCCATAATATTGGTTCAGTGAAGGGCGGTATTCCTTTTCCACTGCCGCGTTTAGTTTAAATGAGCCACGGTCTCATTTGCCCGGTCTCCCGGAACATTGGGTTGCTGACCCGTCTGTGTTTCCTGCCTGACCTCGGGATTACCATTAATAGGTTGGCTATTCGTCGTGTTACCCTGGCTACCTGGCGCCTGTTGTGGGTAAAACATGTAAGTGGGTACATTGGGTGGATATGGCCGTCGGTTATTGGCCATTGTATAATTTACCTGGGGCCTATATTCGTGATTGCTCGTATCGCCTCCTCCTTGGTCTCCCCCGTTACGATAACTATTGCGTTGACCATAATTATTTCCCCTATAGTTATTCCCGCGATAACTGTTTCCCTGATGGTAGTTTCTACCGTAATTATTCCCGGTGTAATTACCTCTGTTTGGTCCCGGATAGTTGCGGTTATTTGGACCCTGAGTGTTATCACTTCGGCCATTTGGTGGGGTATTATTATTCTGATTATTTGTATTCAGGTTGTTACCGTTTCCACCTCCATTCCGGTTTGGCCCGTTATTGTTGTTATTGTATTCTACCTTACGATTGGGGGGTTGGTAATCCTGGAACCTTCCAGTGGATTCACAATTTTCTAGCAATTTGGCCAGATCGGCTATTTTACTGAGCTGTTGGTATAATTGGGCATCTTTGATACCATAACTGTAATGTCCAGCTAACTGCCTTACCAAACAATCTTCTGGGATCGGCGGTATCAACTTCCGTGCTAAACATACCTTTCCTAGGAAATAAGACGTCGGGGACTGTCCATTGGACGCGTCGTATTTGCCATAGAAAATGTCCATTCTTACCCTGTTTTGTGCAGTCTCCGACCAATACTTCTCCTTGAACTGGCGTTTAAACTCTGCTAAATTCGTGATTTCGGGTCGTACCGCTATCCACCAGTTATCCCTAGTGTTTTTAAACGTCTCGTCAAGCATCTCTCTTATCCTGTCCCACCTTGTTTCTCTATTTCTCCCAATAAACTCCTCCATTCTTTCTAAAAATTCCATTGGGTTTCGTCGATAGTTTTGGAAGTTGATTACTTCCCTGTTTTCACCATGACACGTATGAGTATTTAATATAGGTGTGTCTCTCAGCGCCTCTAATCTTTCCTGCAGGTTTTTCTCTCTCTGGTCTATTTCCAGTATACTATTTGTGTTAGTTTTTATTTGTTCGTCCAGCCTGTTAGCGATGTCATATGTTCTCTGCATCCTCTCGCTAACGTCTTTCTGGACTTCTCCCACCTCCTGCATGATGGCGTCTTGGTTCTGCCTTACCATGTTTTCGAGATTTCTAACATCTTGTTTGGTCTCTACTGTTTGTTCCTCTATATTTTCGAAACGTGTATTGGTTCCCCCCTGTAACCTTTCCAACTGTTTCTCCATATTTTCGACCTTCCTGTCACTTTCGATTTTATTGTCATCGATCTTTTTGTTTACTGCTTCGTACTTTATGCTAATTTCTTTTTTCAGGGACTCTATACATTTTTTATTCTCCTCCTTCAGGGATTCTGTATTTTTGTTCATATCCTCCTTCAATGATTCTATACTTCCTTTTATTTCCGCCTTGTCTTCCTGTCTATTTTTATTCATATCCTCTTTTAGGGATTCTATATTTTTGTTCATATTTTCGTTTAGCGTTTGGAACATCATCCTTAAAACATTCGCGTCAACGCTCTCTGTTATTTTTTCTGGTTCGGGTTTCTCTGTCTGTTCTACCATTTGTATGGGTTCTTCTCCCGTTTGCTCCTCTAATTCGTCTGCCGTTTGTACCGGTCTTTCCATTTCTAGTGTGGGCGGTTCTAATTCCGTTTCCTCCATTTGTACTGCCTCTCCGTCTTCCACACTTAACTCGGGTTCCACATTCTTCTTCGCCTTTTTTCCCTTAGGTTGCGGCATTTTGATCTGTTGGTAGTTGCCGGGCTTGTTCCGTCTTTTCAAGCCTCACTAGTTGGGCTGCCAATTTATAACGAAAGAAATAAAGTAGAAGGGTGTAACCTATTTCTAGGATACTCTCCTTTAAGCCCCACTGTTGGAGTCAATTTATAACAACTAGAAAAAGTGTTGTAATAGTGTGTTGTTCGTGTTGTATACTGTCGGGCGTTACCTCCGCGCACTTTTTTTACTTACTGTTGACTGGATCCTCTGCGGTGATGTAGTCCTGTAACACAACTTAATACTATATTTTTTGTGGGCGCCACTTGGAATCGTTTGTTCCAAGAATAAAATGTGATTATTAAAGAAATTAAAAATTTTTAAATCTTACTTCTATGAAAAAATATAAACAAGTCAGTTTAGCTTGAAAAAAATCAGGTAAGTTTAATGATTCTTCAAAAACAAACAAATCGTCTGAAGGACTAACATTCATATACAAATTATAAAATTGCAGAGTTACTAAAGAAAAAAATTTCACAAGTTATTATTATTATTATTAATGACAATTTTATATATCCAATCAAGTATCGGCTAGTGTTTTCAATTTTTTACTCAGTTGAAAAGCATGAGTTTAATACGTGAAAAAATCTTTACTCTCAGGACGTGACTCCTTTGAACTACCAAGACATATCAATAAGACGCTTTACAAGAAAAATTAAGTGATTTGAAGGTGTGTGTGGCATGTGTAGTACAACTGTGTGATAAATGTAACCAGGTAAAAAAATGACTTTAATTTTGGTAACTCACGTTCCAATGATTAATTAATCTCGCACAGGACACTCCTCTCGGGTAGTTTTTTCAATCTCGCCTCTTCATGTGTGCACTGAATCTATTTTAAGTCAAAATTGCGATCATTTACTATTTCCGCACTTTTTGTGACAACGTTTGACAGTAGATTATCGTTCAAACCCCGCCAATACACATCAGCTGCTCCGCGTTGATTCAAAATTTGGCCGCCATAGCGCTGATTCCCATGCAGTGTCGAGAAAGGCTTTGTGTGTGTATGTTTACGTTAAGGGAATTATTGTCAAGTTAGTCAGTCTATGCGAACACAGCAGAATTGGTTCTCTATTTAAAGTTTTGGTCCCTCCTGGGCCGTTGACGTTCTGGCTGCGTGATTTCTATTAAAATTTGCCGTGCTGCTGCTCTATTTCAGCAACACATTGGCGTAGATTCTTGTCGAGGTTATGTCAGTCTGTTTGTCTATGTACGGGAAAAGCCTTTCTTCGGGTCTTGTCGATTTCTCGCCTCTCGGTTTCGCCTTAGCTGCGTTGATCAGTGTCGTGGGTGATGCATCTGTTCTGGAGTTCAAGTTTCAAGTGTTTTTTGGGTCGAATTTGGTCTCTCTTTTATACTAATTCAGGCTGATTGTTTCCATCGACTTCCGGTATATTTGTGTAAAAATTCTTTCTAGATTGTTCGAGAATAAACGAAATGGAACATTATGGAACAAAATTCATTTCCGTCGAAGCTTTTAGAACGAACTTCTTATTCTTCATACTAAGGATATTTCAAAAATTACTCTGGTATTTATCAAACAGTTTTACATTAGTACTCACAATTTGTATGCCATTATTACATTTAGATTCTCTGTTTTCAACTGAATCTAGTGATACTAATTATGATTGGTTTTTAATTAAATTAAGTCTAATAAGTAACACAATATACAACTCTCACCTTGGGTTGTTGTCATTAAAATTCAATTTTTTTTAGAACAAAAATTGTTGTGGAACTATTGTGTCTCTTCCACAATCTGAAAATACAACATTACTATCTTCCTATAACAAAACAAACAAATTTTAACATATATAACACCTAGATAATTACAATTTTACCTGGCCTCTGTCCATGGCCTAGATTTTTGTCAATGTTATAACACAATGATTAGTCTCTTTCTTTAACATATGTAGTATTTCACTAGTGTACACTCAGAGTTTATTATATTGTCTGTCTTTTGTGATACCTGGTTACTCTTTACATATATTATCTTTATCACAGGATGACATAGCATCATTGATTGGTCTTGAGATGCCCTTTTTCATGGTGTGACAAATCTCACTCTTATAAGTTAAATTCTTTTATAATTGATCTTATTTTCAACTGAGTTTGTTCGTTTTTAAGGTATACTGAAGTATTGTACCATTCTATTTTATTTTTGTTAGCATTTTGTAAATATTTAGCCAGATATGATTATTTTTGTACTGGTTGATTGGCTCCAGCCATACATGGTATAGGTAAATATTTTGCTAACTTGACTATTACAACGTTAAAGTTAGTCAGATATATTAGTATAGTCGCTTTATATCATATTTCAACTTTCTAATGCATTTTGGTTGCATTTTGGCAACAGTAAATCCATAAATTATACAATATTATATGCCTACTACATGTTTATAGTCAATACTGTTTTTGGCTATTTTGACTAATTTTTATTCATTTGACAGCTTTCTTTATTTAAGATAAATTGTTCACTTTTGTCTGCTTGACAATTACATATAGTTTTTATTTCAATCTGATAATAATTAATTTTTCATGAAATCTGGGTGTTTGGTCTCAAATCCAACACATTAGTATTTTTTGTCATAACAAATATATAATTTTTATTTTAACTTAAATTCTTTCTAATAATGTATTTAAATCATTTAATACATTTATTTTATTTACATTACATAATATAATAATGGATCATGTCCATTCATTCACAAAAAATAGTTCTTAATACTCTATTCAGAGTTATAAAACTTAATAATTAATGACTTCGTTTTGGTTGATTCTGACATTATTCGTCTCTCTTATAGTGTCTTATGGTTTTTTCACTGTTATTCACTTTAATAATATATATGGGGTTTGTGTCTTAGTCACAGTCTGGTCGCTTTTCATGTTAGTAGTAATAATTATTAGACAATATTACACAATTTTTTAGGACTACTTGGGTTTGATACTGTTCACCTCACTTTCCTCTTATGATAATTGCTATGTAAATGGTTTCCTTTATGGAACGTTCTGTGACGTTACATATGCCTCTCCGTTAAAGTTGATAATTTTTGAAAAACATATCTTTGGTTTTGATGAAATTATCATCTCTATATTAACCTTTTATTAGCTTCTTTATATTTCATTCTTTTATCTTATAATTAAATTCCTGTACTACTCCTTTAATATATTAATCCAAGTCAATATTCCTATTTCGTTCTTTGTCGTATCACCTATTCCTTTCCTTTTTACCTTGATGTTAATAATTAATCTTTGATATAATTCCCTATCAATTCCCTAACTTTCATAGAGGGTTGGGGGTCAGAGTGGCTCGCTATGGCATACATTCTCTGCCCTTCCCTATCTATAACTACTGAAATCAGAGGCAACACATCCCTGTCCAGAAAATAATAATTGCACCTTCGCAACAAATAATAATAATAATTAAAAAAAATACAATATTCAAAGATCATAGGCTCCTACACATAAATTCCCTTTCTTAAACTCTTCTGATTATTTCACGATTATATTAATATATCGTTATCCGCAGGTAAAATTATAGTTTAAAATCATTCAATGTTAATAGCTATATTCATATTCATCATTATCTCCTTATGTAACACACTGTTCTTCCTTTTTTTTCCATTTATCATTTCCATTTAGTATCAAATATATGACAGTATTTCTCCTTTTTTCTCCTTTACTAAGTATCCATCTCGTAATATTTATTAATAATAATCTCTCTCCTTCTCTAAGTACTGGTAAGCTGGTAAATATACGTTGACATGGCTATTGGAAATAAATCTTGCCTATGGTGGAATGTGTCCATCTCGTAATATTTATTAATAATTATCATTATACAATAATATTTATATTTATTTAATAATCTCTACCTCCTTTCTAATTCTGGGCAAGTTAAAAGATTCACGTTAACATGTTTAGTCAAGGTACCTTCTCAATGATGCTGTATTTGACTTGGGTTGTTGGTCATGGAGAGTCTACCTCGAGCTGTTGCCAGGGTAGGCTGTGTCCGTTTGTATGGCGTTTTTGCCAGGTGATTTCACAGTTGTTTTTCAATATTTCAAAGTGATTTTTTCACCAAGTGCAGCACTGGTGTTGAGTTTGTGCTCTACTTATTTATATTTGTGAAGTTTTAATTATTTAGTGTGTTATTGGCAGTAACTTCAGTGCAGTGTAGTGCGCGGCCGTTTTTGTGTTCGTGTGCTGTGCGGCTTCTGGTGAGTACGTGTGTCAGTGCCTGTTAGTTAGAATAATCAGTGCTGGTGAGTTCTCTCTCCTCTAACCACCTTTGACGTCCATTTCGGGCTTCCGAAATGGCGTCAAATAAACCTGACGTTCCTTTGCCGGAGCCGTTAAGCTCTCTCTTGGGCGCTTGCGGTTCTGCTCCTTTGAATACTCCTCTCCCCCGTGAAACCCATTGTGATAGTGGCAGTGACAGTGAGTTATCCGACGTCCATATGGGAAGTGTTGGGTCGGGAGATGAAGGGTTTTCGGTTGTGGATGGCAAACGCGCCAAACGCAAGCGAAAGCTCGCCGCCAGTCAGTCTCCCGCCTCACCTAACCAGGTCGCTGATTCCGGTAACAGCGGCCGGCAGTCTGTTAATCTTCCTTGTTCCAGTTCCAAGCCTGACCCTTCTCCAACTAAGTTTCCTCCTATTATCATCCCCGATAATAGGAATTACACTCAGCTATTAGCTTCTCTCCGTTCTGCCCTTCCTTCGACGTCCGTGGAGGCGAAATGCTCCGGCAAATCGCTGAAGCTGGGCGTCAAATCCATCGTAGACTTCCGCGCTGTTCAGCACTTTCTGTCAGCGCGGAATATCTCATTCCATACCTTCGCTCTCCCTGAGGAGCGTGAGGTAAAAATTGTCATTCAGGGCATTCCCTGTCATACCCCCTCCGATGCTATCGTGCAGGAATTGACCTCTCTTGGCTATACGCCAACTGCTGTGTCGGTTTTGCACGCTGGCAAAGGGGACTCTAAGCATCCAGTGAATTCTTTCCTTGTCAAATTGCTTAAGTCTGGAAATTTCGAGGAGGTCTATGGCCTTCAAACCCTCCTTCACCTAAGGGTGACCATCAGATCATTTGACCCGCGCCCAGGCCCTGCTCAGTGTTTCAACTGCCAGGGCTTCGGGCACTCTTCCCTGTTCTGCCATGCGCCCCCACGTTGCGTGCGGTGCGGCGACCCTCACCGTGGCTGTGATAAGCCTCGTGTGCCGGGTTTCGTCCCGTACTGCTGCAACTGCAAGGGCGCCCATCCGGCTAGTTACCGGGGTTGTATCAAGTACATCGAAGCGGAAAGACAGCAGCGATCTGCGCGCCCTGGCGCGCAGCGTCGTGTAGCTGGCCCGGCCCCTAATCGGCGAGAGGTCTTCCCCCCTCTCTCCGGTACATCTATCAAGGTCCCGGCAGCGGCTTCTCTCGCTCCCGCGGTCTCAGTCCCGCCTGCAGGCGCTGCTCTGGCAGCGCCTGTGACGGCTCCACTCCCGGCGCCTGCCGGAGCGCCCGGCCCTTCCTACGCAGCGGTTGCTGCGAAGACATCATCAAAACCACTTCCGCCCGCAAGGGTACCAAAAAGCGCTCTCGTCGCCGGACTCCCGGCCGACGACATCAGCAGGCTCGACCTGCCCAACCTCAGCGGGACTCTCCCGCCCCTGTCATCTCCCAACCTCCGCGTGAGCAGACCAAAGTTCAGTCCGCCAACCCAGCGCCATCTGTAGTCCTGGCCGAAGTTCCTCAGGAACGTCCGCGCGGGTCCCGGGAATTTTCTCGGGCTCCAGCGGACCCCCTGACGGCTTGGGCCACTCAACTTGTTGACAGCATCAGGTCTGCTCCTGACACCACGACAGTACTGATGTTAGTTTTCCAATCCCTCTCTGCTCTCTTCCCTCTCCTCCCCCTCAATGGCTAGATCCCTGCGGATCGTCGCTTGGAACGCTGATGGCGTTTCCTCTCGTCGATCTGAGCTGGCGGCTTTCCTCGTGGAGTACGACGTTGATGTCGTGCTTCTCTCCGAAACCCATCTAGCCCCCTACCATCGATTCTCACTTCCTTCTTACACTTGTTATCGTCAGGATCGTCCCCGACAGCCGCGCCAACCCCCGAAAGGGGGTACGGCGATTCTGGTCCACAGGCGGATATCCCATAGGCCACTACCCCCTCTCACTACTCGACTGGCGTGTCCCTCCCGAAAAATTTAGGAAACCTTCTTTTTGAAAGTCCAGCACTGTTTTCTTCTGACAGCCATCGGGCACGTCCCGGAAGCTGTAATAAGCCACGGGCGCAAAGACGCCCCACTATGCAATGCAATGCAATGCAATGCCGCACGCGCCCGGCCCGGCATGCAGGCGCCTTGTAGCGCCGGTCGTTCCCCGCGAGGCAGGGAACCGCCGTGTCTGTGGCATCGGTAACAGCGCCAAGCAGTTTGCAAACCAACATACTTGGGGAAGGTATCTGACAGTATAGGAAGGTAACAAGGAGATAGAGTTGCTCGGGAACCTAAGTCACAGCTTATTAGAATTACGGGGGGTCATCTAAGATCGCCCGAGGGCGCTTGACACGTATAGCGGGAGGTGGTTCAGACGTGCTGATGGAACGGAGATATGGAAAGGACGAGGCCGCTGCAGAAGCAAAGAGAGTTTCGGCAAGCGACCGGACAAAATCGGCAAGGGTAGGAACTCGAAGGCCTCCACGAATGACATTATTTCTCACAAACCATGGAGACCCCGACAAGGATCGGAGGGTACGGGCCTGGAAAGCTTCCAGCCTACACTTGTTAGTGGTCGACACAAGCGACCACCATGCGGGAGCAGCATAGGTCAATACTGACCGGAGAAACAAAAGATAGATCGTAACTTTAGTGCGCAAAGCCAGGCGGTTGCGGCACGAGAGCATGGGAAATATTTTGGCTCGGACGCCTCGAGCTTTGTTGAGGGTAGCAGTCACGTGGCCGTTGAAGCTAAGGCGCTGGTCTAGCCGAACGCCCAAATACTTCACCGACTTTTGCCAGGCGATAGGCCTTCCTTCGAGGGAGAGGGTCTGGCATCGGGAAGTGGACTTGCTGGTGAAACAGATCGCCTCGGATTTCTCCGCGTTGATCAGCACCCGCCACTTCCGTAGCCAGGCCGGAAGCAGATTCAACTGACGCTGCAGCTTTGAACACGCAATTCGCGGGGACAGGGAGCTGCAGTAATACATTGCGTCGTCAGCGAATAGAGATAACGTGACTCCAGGAATAACAGGCAGGTCGTTCGTGTACACTAGGTACAGAACGGGGCCGAGGACAGATCCCTGCGGAACGCCAGCGGCGACGGGTCGGACTGACGAACAGGACCCTTCGACGCTAACCCTGAAGGTACGATCACAGAGGTATGACCGCAAGAAATGCACAATGGACGGTGGGATGGGGGAGTGAGCGAGTTTGTAGAGAAGACCTTCGTGCCAGACTTTGTCGAAGGCCTTACTCACGTCCAACAAGACAGCTCCCGTAGACTCTTTCTTGTTGGCGGCGTCGGATAATGCTGTGACAAATCGGACGAGTTGTAAAGTTGTCGAGTGCTCTCTACGGAACCCGAACTGTTCGCTCCGAATAAAGTTATCCAGCAGCGGCCAGATGCGGGCGAGTAGGAGACGCTCAAACACCTTTGAGAGTACTGGCAACAATGATATGGGGCGATAGCTGCCTGCAAGCATTCGAGGCTTGCCGGGCTTGGGAATCATACAGATGTTGGCATTTTTCCACAGGCGGGGGAAGTATTGCAGCCGGAGACTGGAGTTGAACAGATCCAGGACCAATTCAACGCCCGAGGCCGGGAGATGTTGCAAAGCTGCGGCCCCGATCCGATCAGGACTAGGGGCGCGACGTCGGTTTAGTCGACAGATAGACGAAACTAGTTCGTCCCTGTCGAAGAGAGCGGGAGGGTCAGGTGGAGGGCGGGAAAAATAACCAGATAGGAAGTCTCGAACCACAACCGAGAAGGCAGGGTCCGAGACGCCTCCATGAACGGTGAATTGAGTCTCCATGCAGTCGGCGAAGACCTCTGCCTTGCCTTCCGACGAAGAAACAATGCCGTTCGGGGTATTCAGCGGGTTGCGAGTACGCTTCTCGCGAGTAAGGCGACTCGTTGCTCTCCAGACGGAGGCTGGGTCGACTTCAAGGGACTCAAGGTATGAGTCCCACTGATCAGAGTTTACGTCCCGCAAAAGTTGCTGGACGTAAAGAGACTGGGCCTGAAACCGTCGTTTGACGGCGGGATCTCGGGTTCGTTGCCATCTGCGGCGGAGCTTGCGCCGAAGCCAGATGGCGTGGATAACTTCCGGTTGAAGGGCCGATTTACGATTCACCTCTACGTTGTATGTGTGTCGATCCATGACACCTTGGACCAACTCCTGAAGATGAGTGGCACGGAGATCCAGATCGTCACGAGTGGCGATCGGGTCCGCTGGGACAGATGGTAACCTTCGAGATAGCTCGTCGTGATAGGAGCGCCAGTTGACCCTCCTAGCAGGACCAGCAGGAAGTCGGGGTGAAGCCGACACATCTCGAACAGTTATTAGTAGGGGATTGTGATCAGACGAAAGGTCTGACACTGACGAGACCTGGATGTTATGGGCCACGTTCCTGACTACAACTACATCAAGAACGTCCGGTCGGTGACCAGCATAGTGGAAGTGGGTAGGATTCATCAGGGCCGATGACGTGCGTATCCGGGTCGTCAAGGACGAACCGGCGGAGTGATCTGCCGTAGGCGTTGGTAGTCCTACTGTTCCAGAAGGATGTTTGGCGTTGAAGTCGCCGGCTGCAATTGTCGAGATTGGGTGGTCGAGGAGAGCGTTCCACTCCTCAGGCGGGGGCGGCGGGCTCAGGCCAGGCCGGAGATACGCGGAAACAATGCGCAACTCCGAGCTGCCTGCGTCCACTGCCACCGCGCAACCTTCGATGAGTCGAGTAGTGAGAGGGGGTAGTGGCCTATGGGATATCCGCCTGTGGACCAGAATCGCCGTACCCCCTTTCGGGGGTTGGCGCGGCTGTCGGGGACGATCCTGACGATAACAAGTGTAAGAAGGAAGTGAGAATCGGTGGTAGGGGGCTAGATGGGTTTCGGAGAGAAGCACGACATCAACGTCGTACTCCACGACGAAAGCCGCCAGCTCAGATCGACGAGAGGAAACGCCATCAGCGTTCCAAGCGACGATCCGCAGGGATCTAGCCATTGAGGGGGAGGAGAGGGAAGAGAGCAGAGAGGGATTGGAAAACTAACATCAGTACTGTCGCGGTGTCAGGAGCAGACCTGATGCTGTCAACAAGTTGAGTGGCCCAAGCCGTCAGGGGGTCCGCTGGAGCCCGATAAAATTCCCGGGACCCGCGCGGACGTTCCTGAGGAACTTCAGCCAGGACTGTAGATGGCGCTGGGTTGGCGGACTGAACTATGGTCTGCTCACGCGGAGGTTGGGAGATGACAGGGGCGGGAAGATCCCGCTGAGGTTGGGCAGGTCGAGCCTGCTGATGGCGTCGGCCGGGAGTCCGGCGACGCGAGCGCTTTTTGGTACCCTTTCGGGCGGAAACAGGTTTTGATGATGTCGTAGCAGCGACAGCTGCATAGGAAGGGCCGGGCGCTCCGGCAGGCGCCGGGAGTGGAGCCGTCACAGGCGCCGCCGGAGCGGCGCCTGCAGGCGGGACTGAGACCGCGGGAGCGACAGGAGTCGCTGCCGGGGCCTTGACAGATGTACCGGTGAGAGGGGGGAAGACCTCTCGCCGATTAGGGGCCGGGCCAGCTACACGACGCTGCGCGCCAGGGCGCGCAGATCGCTGCTGTCTTTCTGCCTCGATGTACTTGATACAACCCCGGTAACTAGCCGGATGGGCGCCCTTGCAGTTGCAGCAGTACGGGACAAAACCCGGCACACGAGGCTTATCACAGCCACGGTGAGGGTCGCCGCACCGCACGCAACGTGGGGGCGCATGGCAGAACAGGGATGAGTGCCCGAAGCCCTGGAAGTTGAAACACTGAGCAGGGCCTGGGCGCGGGTCAAATGATCTAATATTCACCCGCAGGTGAAGGAGTGTTTGGAGGCCATAGACCTCCTCAAAATTTCCGGTTTTGAGCAACTTTACAAGAAAAGAGTTCACGGGATGCTTAGAGTCCCCTTTGCCAGCGTGCAAATCCGACACAGCAGTTGGCGTATATCCAAGTGAGGTCAATTCCTGCACGATAGCATCGGAGGGGGTATGACAGGGAATGCCCTGAATCACAATTTTTACCTCACGCTCCTCAGGGAGAGCGAAGGTATGGAATGAGATGTTCCGCGCTGACAGAAAGTGCTGAACAGCGCGAAAGTCTACGATGGATTTGACGCCCAGCTTCAGCGATTTGCCGGAGCATTTCGCTTCCACGGACGTCGAAGGAAGGGCAGAACGGAGTGCAGCCAAAAGCTGGGTGTAATTTCTATTATCAGGAATGATAATAGGCGGAAACTTAGTGGTAGAAGGGTCAGGCTGAGAACTAGATGGAAGATTAACAGACTGCCGGCCGCTGTTACCTGAATCAGCGACCTGGTTAGGTGAGGCGGGAGACTGACTGGCGGCGAGCTTTCGCTTGCGTTTGGCGCGTTTGCCATCCACAACCGAAAACCCTTCATCTCCCGACCCAACACTTCCCACATGGACGTCGGATAACTCACTGTCACTGCCACTATCACAATGGGTTTCACGGGGGAGAGGAGTATTCAAAGGAGCAGAACCGCAAGCGCCCAAGAGAGAGCTTAACGGCTCCGGCAAAGGAACGTCAGGTTTATTTGACGCCATTTCGGAAGCCCGAAATGGACGTCAAAGGTGGTTAGAGGAGAGAGAACTCACCAGCACTGATTATTCTAACTAACAGGCACTGACACACGTACTCACCAGAAGCCGCACAGCACACGAACACAAAAACAGCCGCGCACTACACTGCACTGAAGTTACTGCCAATAACACACGAAATAATTAAAACTTCACAAATATAAATAAGTAGAGCACAAACTCAACACTAGTGCTGCACTTGGTGAAAAAATCACTTTGAAATATTGGAAAACAACTGTGAAATCACCTGGCAAAAACGCCATACAAACGGACACAGCCTACCCTGGCAACAGCTCGAGGTAGACTCCTTCATCTGCGCGTGCGGCATCTGTCGTTCGCCCCGCGACCGGCGGCAGTGTTACCATGACCCGGTACCTATATAATACAAAATTGAAAAATTTTCCGCCGCCTTCTCAGTTAACTGGTTGGCGTGTCCCTCCCAAACAATTTAGGAAACCTTCTTTTTGAAAGTCCAGCACTGTTTTCTTCTGACAGCCATCGGGCACGTCCCGGAAGCTGTAATAAGCCACGGGCGCAAAGACGCCCCACTATGCAATGCAATGCAATGCAATTACGGGCCGAGAATTGTCCTGTTGTGAAGCCTCAACCCGCGACGTGCTGCAACTGCGGAGGTAGCCACCCGGCTAACTTTAGGGGTTGTAATCATTTTAAGAAGGCCCTAAAGAAACAGCAGCGGGAGCAAAACCGTCAGGTTGAACCTCCTCGCCCAGCTCCTAGACCCTTGAAGCGGGCGGCAGTCCAACCACCCGCCTCAGCATCTACGGCTCTTCCTGCGGCTCCTGCCGCTGGAGGAACCATAACATACGCTGCAGCGGTCGCTACGGCGCCCACTGTGGCCCCCAGAACCTCAGCACCTGCCGGAGTGCCTTCTCCTCAAGCGGCAACGCCCGCAGTACCCCCCTCACAGACCCAGCCGCCTAAGAAACGGCGCGCTAAGCGCAAGAATCGAAAACCACTTGTGGCAAAACAACTATACCCGGAGGCTAACAACGCCCCTCCGGCTGCCCAGCAACTACCCGGCCAGGAGCCTGCTCCTGTTGCCCAGGCCCCTGCGATTTCCATGGAAATCTCGCCAGCCCCCGAGCAGCCAGCTCCAATTGCCCACCCTCCCCTGGAGGCGGCATCTGCACCTTCCGCGGCCCCAGCGCCGGCTAGTCAGGCCCCTGAGGCCGGTGGATCACCACTGGTCACTGAGGCTCAGCTGATGGCCTGGGTCAGCGGCATTGTTCCGAAAATTCTTGCTGCTCGGGATGTCCCGACAATACTCATGGCGATCCTAACATCGCTGATCGCCCTGATCGTCCCCTCATCTAACCATGGCTAGACAGTTCCGGTTCGTCGCGTGGAATGCAGATGGCATTCCGGCGCGTCGGGCCGAACTGGCAGCTTTCCTTGTCGAGTACGACGCAGATGTCGTACTCCTCTCCGAAACTCATCTTGCCCCTAACCGGCGATTTTCCCTGCCAGCCTATGCTTGCTACAGGAAAGACAGGAATGGTCCCGATCGCCACCGAGCATCTGGCGGAGTGGCGATCTTAGTCCACAGGCGACACTCTCATAGAGAACTCCCTGCCCCTGAAACTACCCTCATCGAAGCATGTGCTGTGGCGCTGGATGTAGCCGGCCTGGAGGTGCGCTTTGTTTCTGCGTACCACCCGCCCGGCCATCGAGCTCCACCGCATGAGGAGTGGGACGCCCTCCTGGACAGCGATCTCCCAACCATCGTAGCCGGAGACCTTAATGCCAAGCATCCCTCTTGGAACAGCAGAACGTCAAACCCCTACGGCAATTCTCTCCGTAGGGCTGTCGAAGATGATCCCAGCGTCCTCATCATCGGCCCGTCCGAACCGACACACTTTCCCACTGCGGGTTATCCGCCGGATGTCCTTGATATCGTAATTGTCAAGGCCATCCCCTTTCATCTACAAGTCAGCGCGGTGTCGGACCTATCGTCCGATCACGACCCCCTACTTGTAACTGTCTTGCTGCCGTCGGTCTCACCCCGACTTCCCGATCATCCTGTTAGGAGAGTCAATTGGCGATCCTACCACGATGATCTGGCCAGGCAGTTGCCATCTGTCCTCCGGACCCACTCGTCTCTTGTGACGACGTGGATCTCCGGGTACATCAGCTCCAGGACCTTGTCCAGTCTGCAATGGATAAAAACACCTATACTGTTCCGGTGAGTAATAAACGCTCCGACCTTCCTGCGGAAGTTCTCCAAGCCATCCGATTACGGCGCCAGCTCCGCCGCAGATGGCACCATACCCGTGACCCTGCCGCTAGACGGCGCTTTCTAGCCCAGTCGGAACACGTCTCGCAGCTTCTGCTTGACGTAAACGCGAATCGATGGGACTCCTATTTGGAGTCCTTGGAAGTCGACCACGCCTCCGTATGGAGAGCCGCTGGTAGACTAAAAGGCGAAAAGAGGACTCGCCATCCCTTGAATACCCCGGGCGGCACTGTATACTCTGCAGAAGGCAAGGCGGAGGTCTTCGCCGACTGTATTGAGGACCAGTTCACCGTCCATAGAGGCATCTCTGACCCGGCTCATGTGGCCGTCGTCAGGGATTTCCTATCTGGATACTTTTCTGCTCCCCCCATTGATCCTCCTATTTCGGTCGACGAGGATGACCTTGCGTCTGTCCTAAGCCGACTGAAGAAGAGAAAGGCCCCTGGCCCCGATCGCATCGGCGCCGCTGCGTTGGAGAATCTCCCGCCTTCGGCATTTGACGTTCTTCTTGAGCTGTTCAACTCCTGTCTCCGGCTGAGTTACTTCCCTCGCCTGTGGAAAACTGCCAACGTCATCATGATCCAGAAATCTAAAAAGCCGCCCACGCTACCTGGAAGCTACCGCGCAATATCACTATTGCCAGTAATCTCGAAGGTATTCGAGCGTCTTCTCCTGGCCCGTATTCGGCCCCTGGTGGATGGTTTCATCCGCGAGGAGCAGTTTGGGTTTAGGCCGAGGCACTCGACTACTCTTCAGCTAGTACGGGTTGTCACCTATCTAGCCGACGCTGCAAACAATCATCAGGCAACAGGCGCTGTCCTGTTGGATGTGAGCAAAGCCTTCGATAAAGTCTGGCACGAAGGCCTGCTCTACAAACTGGCGCATTCGCCAATCCCGACATCTATCGTCCACTTGCTCCGATCCTATCTGACGGATCGCACCTTCAGGATCAGCGTAGATGGGGCGTTCTCTCGGGTTCGCCCTGTCTCCGCCGGCGTCCCACAAGGATCTGTCCTCGGCCCCGTTCTGTATGTACTGTACACGAACGATCTGCCTGTTTATCCCGGGGTCACGCTATCTCTATTTGCCGACGACGCGATGTTTCATTTTAGCTCGCTTTCGCCTTGGCGGACGAGCGTAATGTTACAACGCCAGTTGGATATGCTTCCGGACTGGCTAAGGAAATGGCGGGTAGCGATCAATACGGAGAAATCCGAGGCGATCTGCTTTACCCATAAGTCCATTTCCCGATGCCAATCCCTCTCCTTAGAGGGGAGACCCATCAACTGGACCGAGACGGTGAAGTACCTAGGTGTTCGGCTTGATCGGCACTTAAACTTCAACGCCCACCGTGACCTCAACCCTCAACTTGGCTCGTGGCGTCAGAGCCAAACTATCTCCTATGCTTTCGCGGAACAGCTGCCTGGCTGTCCGTACCAAACTTACATTGTATCTACTGTTCCTCCGAACAGTACTCACTTATGCGGCACCCGCCTGGTGGCCTCTCCTGTCGGCCACCAACAGGCATAGGCTGACTACATTTCAGAACTGGACCCTACGCTCCCTCACGGGGTCCCCGTGGTATGTGCGAAATACCGCCATACATCGGGGTCTCCGTGTTCCCACCTTAGAGGTCTTCGTCTGGTCCCTGGCAACGAATTTGTTCGCCAAGGCAGGCGAGTCCTCTTACCCGCACCTCCGAAGGCTTAACAGCATGGAGAATGCTCCGCCTCCTCGCCGCGTCAGGCGCCCTAGGGCGCTGCTAGACGACCCCCCCTAAGTTCATCACATGAACCCCCAGAAACGAATCCCCCCAACCTTCTGGAAATCTGAACCGTTCACCATCAATCACCACCTGCGCCTGCCGAAACTGTAGTCAATCATCCTGCGGCGGATTGAATGGATAGATTTATTGCCAGCATCGGCTTTGCCGATTCGGCAGGGCCTCGATCCGGGACATGGGATCTCGCGAGGTTGTGCAAATGCCTCCTTGCGAAAGCCGACTGCCCCGGTGACAAGTTCCGCCGACTCGGCCGCTGCCTGTGTGGTCAGAGCTGTTGGGTTGTGCGTCGTGAGACGACCCAATGGTATCCTAGTACCGAGCCTCCTATGAGGGGCTCCTGCCTAGTGGTCCTGTCCAGACGGAATATTGATTAATTAAATTTTATTGGTCGTTACAACGACATGCTCGTACTAGATCGACTAGTACAGTATTTGTCGAGGCCGTTTCCAAGATTCACCTGGACGTATTCGGTACCTGCCAAGGCCAGCTATGAGTGGGTTTGTCTGGGTCCTCGCAGCTCGGACGTAAAATTTACGTGCAAGTCGCCTTGCGGTGTCATCCAAGGAGCGGACACCGAGTCCTCTTCTCAGGAGACGAGAAGAAAACCGATAGGGGACTTTGGCCGCTAGCCGAAGCCCTCTATCGAGAACGCTTTGCAACCTTCTTTTATGAACGGTTGCGAGGTAACCCCAGACGGGAAGAGCGTAGGTAATGATCGGCAACAGATACGCGTTGACAATCAACTTACCCAGCTTGCGGGTCATAGCCTTGTTGGCAAGTATCGGAAACAGTTGACCGAGACGAGCGGACGCTTTCCTTCGCATCGTCTCAGCGTGGGTACGCCAGGTGAGCCGACGATCTAGGTGGACACCGAGGTACTTAACTTCCCTCGACCAGGGCAGGTACGTTCTACCGAGTCTCACTCGGCCTCGCGGTTCTTTCCGGCGCTTTGTGAATAGCACCGCGGAGCTCTTGGTTTCGTTGACGGCAACTTTCCAGCTTTCCGTCCACGTCGAATACGCATCGAGTGCGCGCTGAAGTCGTGGGATAGCAAAGTCTGCGTTCCGATCGGCGGTATAGACCGCCGTGTCGTCGGCAAACAAAGCCATCTGGACTCCAGGCTCTCTGGGTGCGTCGTTGACATACACGGAGAACAGGAGAGGCCCTAGCACGCTACCTTGAGGTACCCCGGCTGTGATACGTCTCTCGGAAGAGACGTGGTCGTCTATTCGCACGCAGAAAGTCCTCTCCGTCAGAAAGCTAGCAATCAAGCGAAGGTAGCAATCTGGGAGCTGGATTTCCCGGAGCTTGAACAAGAGCCCGTCGTGCCAGACACTATCAAAGGCCTTTTCCACATCTAGGAAACAGGCGACAGTCTGCTCTTTCCGACACCCGGCGTCCGTGATGTATTCCACCAGTCTCATCAGTTGATGAGTGGTGGAATGCCCCACACGGAAGCCGAACTGTTCGGGGAGCAGTACATCGAAATTTCGTAGATGATCTAGTACTCTCCGTTGTACGAGACGTTCGAGGACCTTTGACGTGGCTGACAGTAGACTAATTGGCCGGAGGTTGCCGGGACGGGAAGCGTCCTTTCCCTGCTTCGGGATCACTATAACCGTCGCCTTACGCCATTTCTGGGGAAAATAGGCCAGTCTAAGACACGCGTTGAACAGCGCGACCAAGAAAAGTACTCCTCGCTCCGGGAGTCGAGTAAGAGCGGCGTTCGAGACGCCGTCCGGGCCAGGAGCTTTTCTTGGCACGAGTGCAACGAGCCGATCTGTGACCTCTTCCCTAGTAATGGGTTCGGGCTCCGTAGTGATCGGAAGAGACAGAAAGTCTTCCACTTCGTTCTCGACTTCTTCGTCGAAGTCCCAGTCCATGGGCGGGTTAGGTGCGAACTGTCGCTCAAAACACGCGCCCAAGTACTCGGCCTTCGCCTCCGGGCGAGCCAGGATTTGACCGAAAGGTCCAGCAATGGCCGGGATGCGAGGCCGGCGCCTCTTCCCTACCAACGCCGAAGGTATCCGGTAAGGGCTACTTTCGTCCGATCCGTCCCCTGCCTGGGCCACGGCGAGTTCCCAACAGCGTCTCCGGTAGGCCTGCATTTCACGACGTAAAATGCCGGTCGCCCGGTTGTACGCTGCCTTGTCGGCCGGATCACGGGTCCGCTGCCAGCGTCTCCGGAGGCGATTTCTCTCGCAAGCGAGAGCACTCGTCTCCTCTGGGATCCGCTGCCAGTGGGGCGTGACGCCAGGCTTCATTCTGGAAGACGCGTCGATCGCAGATACGACTGCCTCATCAAACGCGGCAACTGCCTCGTCGACTTGGCGGAAGGTTTCGAGTGGTCCCGCGTCTGGCAATCGGCGACTTAACGCCGGGCCATAGCGATCCCATTCTACCACCTTCCTGACATCTCTGCGTACGACGTGCTGGGTAGCGACGTGTATCAGGATGGGGAGATGATCGGACGATAGTTCCGTTAGCGCGGACACATGGACCGGACAGTCAATTCCTTGAATCACCGCTATGTCCAAGACATCGGGAGCCGCGTTGCGTTGTGAGGGGTAGAACGTAGGTTGGGTAGGCCCAATCACTTGTATCCTGCGAGAATCGGCAAACCTGCGTAAACGTTTCCCGTTTGGGGCAGTCAAGCGACTGTTCCAATCGCGATGTTTACAGTTCAGATCGCCGGCCATGATGACCCTCCTGTGTGCATCGAACGCGACAGCTAGATCGGGGTGAAGGAGCTCTTTTTGCGGCGGTTTATACGCCGCTACCATCTGTACACCGCCTAGAGTGTTTAACAACTCCACAGCGGTGCCTTCGAGGTGAGTCATTGCAGGCAAGACGACTCGGTGATGCTCGAGAGTGAGCCTCACCGCGACGGCAGTACCGCCACCAGCAGTGCCCGGTCTGTCGTTTCGATAGCACACATAGTTGGCCAGTCGTAACCGACTCGCAGGAGTCAAGTGGGTCTCATTGAGAAGTACTACATCGGGTTTGAGTCGGGCCAGTAATTCTTGGAGTTCCTGGATCTTGTTGGACAACCCGTTGGCGTTCCAGGAAAGAATCGAGAGATCTCGTTTGAGGACCCGACTCATAGAAGACCTACACAATTGGCGGCTTCCACCAAGAGCATGAATCTCTCAGTTATGTCGGCAGTCTCCAAGCGGGAGTGGATGGACCTGAAGGTCTGGGCGACTTTGCTGAGGTCGAACTCAGCAAGGAAGTCTTTGACGACCTGGTAGTCGTCAGGAACGGTTCTTGAGGCAGATTGCCCGGAGACTGCGTGCGCATAAGAGCGCCGAGGCTTATCAATCGGGGGATTGGTGGAAGCCAGGGGTTTCTTGGGGCCAGGTGTAGCACCTCTAGCGGAGGTGCTAGGAAGAGGGACAGATGCGATTGCGTCGGACTTCGCGCGCTGTGCAGGCTGTCTGGACTGTGCGGCCGGGTTGGCAGGAGCCCGGGATCTAGCGCCACGGGGCTTTCTATGCCGCTTCTTTTTGCCTGCGTTGGGAAACCGCGGGGGCGGGAGGTCAGGCGAGGCTGCTTCTAAAGCAGGGGCAGGATTCTCCGTTGCTGGGGGGGATTGAGAAGGCTCAGGCTCCACAACCGAGATGTTTTCTGTTGGCTGGGTGGTCTCACTTTTAGATGCCACGAGGTTACGGCGCTTTTTCGCCTGAGGCGGGACAGGGGCCTGTGAAGGAGCCTGAGTTGGGGTTGCCTGTGCTGCAGGTGATTGCTTCGGGCCTTTTGAGCGTTTTTGTTGCCTGTTAGTGACTGGGGCGGAAGACACGGCAGCCGTAGCAGGAGGCGCAGGGCCTGGCTGCTCGGTTGCAGGTCTTGAACCAGCTACCGGATGCCTCGGTGGTGGCAGGCGCCCTTTTGGATTTCGCCGCTCGAGCTCCTGCTGAAACACCGGACATGCCCGGTAGTTGGCGGGGTGACTCCCGCCGCAGTTGATGCATCTTTTGAATGCAGGTGCATCGCAAAGTTTGGAGGCGTGAGGGAGAGAACATCTCACGCACGCCGGAGCGTTTGAGCAAGAGTCTGAGTGGTGCCCGAAGCGTTGGCACCTGTGACACTGAGGCAGAGCCCCGGGAGCGCGGCTTCTTTCCACTTTGACGCGGAAACCAAAAAGCCGCGTAAGTGAGAGTAGGCTAGTGCCTGCCTTGCTATTCTCCACCAGGATGCGGACCAGAGGAATTGGACGCCTTGGTCCGGCAGGAGTAAACACCCGATGGACCGCGCGAACAGGATAGCCCAGCTCGCGCAGCTCATCGAGTATCTCCTCCAGAGGGGATTCCACGTCCAAGCCTCTGAGGACAAGCGACAGAGGCTTCACGTGTTTGGTCGAGAAGGTATGGTACTGGAATTGCTGGGATTCCACGTACGCCACGACACTGCGGTACACGTCCATTCCGCGGACAACGATCTTGACTGTATCGCCCCCAAGGAGCTTCAGGTCAACGTTGGCCGGGGAAAGTCCGGGAGCCACTATCAATCGCCGGTAAAAACCGGTGACGTTGTTCACGCCATGAACGTAAACGGGCGGGATGCGAACCGCGGCCGACGGTGCTTGGGCACCGCCGGACGCAGTCGGCCCCGGGCCGGATTCGCCATCGGCGGGGACAACTTCCATGGCGGACGCCGAGGAAGAGGTTGAGGACGATCGGTTCCGCCTCGGTTTCTTAACCGGGCGCCCCCGTGGCCCAACCGCCACGAAAGCGTCGGTCTCGTCACCGGGCAGCGGAACCGACCGGGGATCGACTTGGTCCGCATCCATAAGCGGAGAGCACGGCGAGTCGCTCGTGTGGGGCGGGGCAGTGGCGAGCGACTGCGAGCTCGATGACGCGCCCGGAGCGGGCATTTCCGCCATCGAGCGGGAGGTTCGCCGTCCAGAGGCAGCCAGGCTGCCTCCGGCGGTAACCAGGGACCTAGGGTCCGGCCCGAGCCGGATCGCTTGCGGGACTTCTGGAACGCTCAGGCTTACTACGAGCTGGGCAAATGACCGGCTTCGTTAGATACCTCTCCTTACCAAGAGAGGTGTCCACCGGCCTCTTTACCTAGGCGATATCCAAGCTCGCTTACCACTGGTGGGGGCTCGCAAGGATCGTCCTAGGCAGCGCTACCTAAGAGCCTGAGCGTCAGCGGGCTAGATGCGCTGCGCAACCAACAGCTCTGGCAGGCTATATGCTTCCTCTTCAGCGGTGGTCCTGAAAAGGGTCACTTGGCTGGTGGCCCTTAGAAGGTCCGACGAACTCAGCTGTGTGTGCTGGCTACTCAGTTCACCAGCCAGCTGAGTTGAAGTCTTCTATCTTCTTGTTGGCGAGCAGCAAGAGGGCCAAAATGTTTCTGTCCAACGGCGGCAGAAGGCAGTAGGGCAGCGGCTGAGAACAGCGAAAGAACTTCAGCGTCCAAGCTGGAGAGAGCAGTCCAAAGGAGAGATCCTTCCTTGTCCAGAAGCTGAAGCGAAGTGGAACGACGGTCGTCTCTCGGCCGCTGCCTTCGGGCGGACGAGCCTCTTGTATTCGCCGGCGCGTTTCTGAGTTTCCGTGGGCTATGTCCCGGCGACCAATGAGACGCGACCAGGCGTTGCGATTGGCTGAAGCCTTGATCACGATTAAGTTCCCTGCCAGCACCTGCTTTGTTGATTTGGTAAGGTAATGACCTGAGACATGAGCTCCCGCGAGGTTGTGCAAGTGCCTTCCTTGCGAAAGCTGGCTGTCTCGGTGACATTACCCACCATTTCGGCCGACGCCCTAGGGCGCTCGAGCTTCTTGTCCTCGCCAGTGTGTCACCCCGTTCCCAAAGGTTAGCCTGAGGGGACCATGGTGTCGCGCCTTGGCCGGACAATTGGCTGAAGCAAAGCACTAACTTGCCACCGTGGTGGCCATGTTAATTTATCATGGACCCGCGGACTGCACCTTAACATCCTTGAGCAGAGCAAACGACCGCGCTGAACTGTTGGCACCTGGCGTTCATCAGGCTTAGGCCTGGACAACGCACACAAATTAGGGCGCAAGACGCCCGTGCATCCATCCATCCATCCATTTACGGGCCGGGCGCGTGCGGCATCTGCCGTTCGCCCCGCGCCCGGTGGCAGTGTTACCATGACCCGGAACCTATATATAACAAAAATTGAAAAAATTTTCCGCCGCCTTCTCAGTTAACTGGTTGGCGTGTCCCTCCCGAATATTTTAGGCCACCTTCTTTTGAAAGTCCAGCACTGTTTTCTTCTGGCAGCCATCGGGCACGTCCCGGAAGCTGCAATAAGCCACGGGTGCAAAGACGCCCCACTATTCAATGCAAATGCAAAACTTTGTTACTAACCGTGTCAGTTACCTCGTAGGTATTATTTTTATTGTCTCTGGTGATCGTGAAAGGTCCTGTATATAAGAGTAACAATTTCCTCGTTATGCCTTGTATAGCGCTGGGCAATTCTCTATTTTTAACTAACACTTTTTCTCCTACCTCATATTTAATTGCCTTGGGCTGTGATTTGACATAATTTTTCCGCTGCTGTTCCGTTCTTTCTAACACCTTGTTATAAAATTTTGCCCTTTGAAATTGGTATGCGGGTTCGTCGGGAAAACTAATAATTTCTTTTATCTCTCGTGGTGGGGGTCTTTCGAACATAACTGTGTATGGCGACACCTCGATGGTATTGTGATGTGAGAAATTGAGAAAATCGTCGGTTGATGCTACGTATTAATGCCATCTTTTCTGCTCGTTATGGCAGTATGTTCTCAGTAACCGTCCTACCTCCCTTAACACTCTCTCGGCTGGGTTACTATTCGGGTGATATACAGACGTCTTGTATGTTTTTACTCCGTGTTCTCCCAGGTTTTCCTTCCAAAGTTTTCCCCTAAACTGGGTACCGTGGTCCGTAATTATAAAATACGGTCGGCCTACCTCCATTATATATCGCTCTATAATGATGTCTATTATCTTCCTGGTCGTTGCCCTAGTTATTGGGTATAGCTTTGTATATTTGCTAAAGTGGTCGAAGATGATTACGATAAATTTATATCGGTGTCTCCCACCGCTGCGTGGAAATGGTCCGCAGATATCGAGAAATACCTTTTCCAATTTTTCGGTAGATGATATGGGTATCATGACCCCTTCTTTTCTCTCGTTATCACACTTTACTTTTTGACAAATATCGCACGACCGTATCGCCAGTTGCACCTTCTTATTCATCCCTTTGATGTATGTTTGCTCTTCCAATGCCTTCCTTACTTTGAGGGCACCCATATGTCCGTACCTATCGTGATAGTCAATTATCAGCGGTCTCTCCATCGCTGGTGGAATTACTAATTTCCAATTCTCTTGGTGCGGGGTATTCCTTATAAACAAAGTGTCGTTGTGTATACAGTAATATCTATTTATGACCTCATCGCCTTCCTGTACCCGTTTTCTAATATCTCCTAATCTTGGATCGGCCTCTTGTTGTGACTTTATATTGTTTAATATATTTTTTAAATCTTCCCTGCTCTTAATAATGTGGTAAACCTTTGCTAATTGTTCCTTTTCGCCGTCAAAGGTTTGGTCTGGTATATTGACGCGAGATAGGACGTCGGCTGCTACGTTCTGTTTGCCGGGTATATATTTCCATGTGATATTATATTCTTGCAAGGCCAAAATCCATCTCGTCAGCCTTCCATGGTTCAGCTTACAATGCTTTAAAAATGATATAGATTTGTGGTCGCTTCTAGCTGTTATGGGGTACCCTAATATATATGTCCTAAATTTACCGCATGCGAAAACTACACTCAACAATTCTTTTTCGGTAGTATTGTAGTTTCGTTCGCAACTGTTCAGCACGCGGCTAGCAAAGCTAATTACTAAATGGTTACCATCCTGATCTTCCTGATATAGGGCTGCACCTAAACTCACGTTACTGGCATCGCAGTTCAGAAAAAATGGTTTTGTAATGTCGGGATGATGCAACATTACTGTTTCTAAAAACTTTTCCTTTATAATATTGAGCACTCCATCTTGCTCTGGTCCCCAAGTCCATTTGTCTTTAGCTGATAACTGCTTTTGGAACCTGGCAGTTAGTTCTGAGTAATTGGACCGAAACTGTCTGCAATAGTTACAGATTCCTAAAAATGACTGCAGCTGTTTCCTGTTCTTTGGGGTGGGGAACGTCTGTATGACCTCTACCTTCTCTTTGGATGGAGTAATCCCTTGTTCTGTTAAATTAAAGCCTAAAAATTTCACCTCATTTGCAATAAATTGGGACTTGTCTAATTTGAGGGTGATATTATTCTCTGATAATTTCTCTAACACCTGTTCAACCCTATTACAATGGTCGTCCCAATTCGCTGAAGTCACCAGTAGGTCGTCGACGTATACTGTCGTAAACTTCAGTACTTCCTGCCCCAATATTCTGTCCATTATCTTTACAAACACCGCCACAGAATTTATTAAGCCAAAAGGTAACCGCTTAAACTGATAGTTTCTGCCCTCGAATATGAATGCCATATATTTCCTACTATCAGGGTGGAGTTCTACCTGCCAGTAACCGCATACCGTATCCCATGAGCTTATATATTTGGTTCCGTGAAACTTTTTCAATATCTCCTCTATCTCCCCAGGTGATGTGCGGTCGTTAACAATCATCTTGTTGATCTCCCTAGAATCGAGACATATACGTACCTTTCCGTTCTTTTTTGGCACAGCTATGATTGGGCTGGTAAAGGGCGAATGACTATACTCGATAATGTCGTCCTCTATCATCCTGTTTAATTCTTCCCTGACTTCGTTCTTTAGCGAGTATGCGATGGGGTACGATTTCCTGTTAAATTCCACCGGAGTTTTGAATTTTATGGTGCATTGATAATCTCTGGCTTTACCTGGAGCGTTTGAGAATATGTGTTTATAATTGTTGTATACCTTGATTAATTGTTCCGCCTGTGTTTCGCTGATCAGGCCCCTTGCTTTCGTCCTTTGGAAATCCCGTATTTCTTCTAATTTTTCTAACCACAACTCTGGGTTTTCCTCCTGATATAAAGGCATGTTGATTGGACGATCGGCACAATAATAATGGTTCACTATCGCTTGATAAGGTGTATTGTCTGTACCATTTCCTTGGACATCGATTAAATTATTGGTCCAAATTCCCTTGTTAGTTTTTAAAGTTATCACCTTACCTTCCAAATCTATTACTGCATTATATGGCCTAAGTATATCGCAGCCTATTAGGATACTCATGGGTAAATTATTCGCCACTAATAACCCTATTGGTATTGTTACCCCATTACTAGTCATCTCTAATGACACCTGTTTCTTTATTGATTTATTTTGCCTCCCCGTTGCTCCTACTAAAATAATGTTATTTATAGGCAGAGTGGGTATTGGTAAATTACTATTTTGTTTGATCCTCTCTAACTCAACACTATCGATAAGTGATACATTTGACCCCGTGTCAATGAGTAAAATTGCTTCTATGCCATTGATGTTTGCTTTGATCTGCACGATACTATTATTCCCTTGGTTACTATTTTTAACGATATTGTCACCCTCTTCTAATAACTCCTCTCTAATATCCTTAAGATGATTATTTATTCTTAATATTATAGTCCCGTCTTTGTCCTGTCTATGTTCGTAACTAGTCACCCCATAATATTGGTTCAGTGAAGGGCGGTATTCCTTTTCCACTGCCGCGTTTAGTTTAAATGAGCCACGGTCTCATTTGCCCGGTCTCCCGGAACATTGGGTTGCTGACCCGTCTGTGTTTCCTGCCTGACCTCGGGATTACCATTAATAGGTTGGCTATTCGTCGTGTTACCCTGGCTACCTGGCGCCTGTTGTGGGTAAAACATGTAAGTGGGTACATTGGGTGGATATGGCCGTCGGTTATTGGCCATTGTATAATTTACCTGGGGCCTATATTCGTGATTGCTCGTATCGCCTCCTCCTTGGTCTCCCCCGTTACGATAACTATTGCGTTGACCATAATTATTTCCCCTATAGTTATTCCCGCGATAACTGTTTCCCTGATGGTAGTTTCTACCGTAATTATTCCCGGTGTAATTACCTCTGTTTGGTCCCGGATAGTTGCGGTTATTTGGACCCTGAGTGTTATCACTTCGGCCATTTGGTGGGGTATTATTATTCTGATTATTTGTATTCAGGTTGTTACCGTTTCCACCTCCATTCCGGTTTGGCCCGTTATTGTTGTTATTGTATTCTACCTTACGATTGGGGGGTTGGTAATCCTGGAACCTTCCAGTGGATTCACAATTTTCTAGCAATTTGGCCAGATCGGCTATTTTACTGAGCTGTTGGTATAATTGGGCATCTTTGATACCATAACTGTAATGTCCAGCTAACTGCCTTACCAAACAATCTTCTGGGATCGGCGGTATCAACTTCCGTGCTAAACATACCTTTCCTAGGAAATAAGACGTCGGGGACTGTCCATTGGACGCGTCGTATTTGCCATAGAAAATGTCCATTCTTACCCTGTTTTGTGCAGTCTCCGACCAATACTTCTCCTTGAACTGGCGTTTAAACTCTGCTAAATTCGTGATTTCGGGTCGTACCGCTATCCACCAGTTATCCCTAGTGTTTTTAAACGTCTCGTCAAGCATCTCTCTTATCCTGTCCCACCTTGTTTCTCTATTTCTCCCAATAAACTCCTCCATTCTTTCTAAAAATTCCATTGGGTTTCGTCGATAGTTTTGGAAGTTGATTACTTCCCTGTTTTCACCATGACACGTATGAGTATTTAATATAGGTGTGTCTCTCAGCGCCTCTAATCTTTCCTGCAGGTTTTTCTCTCTCTGGTCTATTTCCAGTATACTATTTGTGTTAGTTTTTATTTGTTCGTCCAGCCTGTTAGCGATGTCATATGTTCTCTGCATCCTCTCGCTAACGTCTTTCTGGACTTCTCCCACCTCCTGCATGATGGCGTCTTGGTTCTGCCTTACCATGTTTTCGAGATTTCTAACATCTTGTTTGGTCTCTACTGTTTGTTCCTCTATATTTTCGAAACGTGTATTGGTTCCCCCCTGTAACCTTTCCAACTGTTTCTCCATATTTTCGACCTTCCTGTCACTTTCGATTTCATTGTCATCGATCTTTTTGTTTACTGCTTCGTACTTTATGCTAATTTCTTTTTTCAGGGACTCTATACATTTTTTATTCTCCTCCTTCAGGGATTCTGTATTTTTGTTCATATCCTCCTTCAATGATTCTATACTTCCTTTTATTTCCGCCTTGTCTTCCTGTCTATTTTTATTCATATCCTCTTTTAGGGATTCTATATTTTTGTTCATATTTTCGTTTAGCGTTTGGAACATCATCCTTAAAACATTCGCGTCAACGCTCTCTGTTATTTTTTCTGGTTCGGGTTTCTCTGTCTGTTCTACCATTTGTATGGGTTCTTCTCCCGTTTGCTCCTCTAATTCGTCTGCCGTTTGTACCGGTCTTTCCATTTCTAGTGTGGGCGGTTCTAATTCCGTTTCCTCCATTTGTACTGCCTCTCCGTCTTCCACACTTAACTCGGGTTCCACATTCTTCTTCGCCTTTTTTCCCTTAGGTTGCGGCATTTTGATCTGTTGGTAGTTGCCGGGCTTGTTCCGTCTTTTCAAGCCTCACTAGTTGGGCTGCCAGTTTATAACGAAAGAAATAAAGTAGAAGGGTGTAACCTATTTCTAGGATACTCTCCTTTAAGCCCCACTGTTGGAGTCAATTTATAACAACTAGAAAAAGTGTTGTAATAGTGTGTTGTTCGTGTTGTATACTGTCGGGCGTTACCTCCGCGCACTTTTTTTACTTACTGTTGACTGGATCCTCTGCGGTGATGTAGTCCTGTAACACAACTTAATACTATATTTTTTGTGGGCGCCACTTGGAATCGTTTGTTCCAAGAATAAAATGTGATTATTAAAGAAATTAAAAATTTTTAAATCTTACTTCTATGAAAAAATATAAACACATCAGTTTAGCTTGAAAAAAATCAGGTAAGTTTAATGATTCTTCAAAAACAAACAAATCGTCTGAAGGACTAACATTCATATACAAATTATAAAATTGCAGAGTTACTAAAGAAAAAAATTTCACAAGTTATTATTATTATTATTAATGACAATTTTATATATCCAATCAAGTATCGGCTAGTGTTTTCAATTTTTTACTCAGTTGAAAAGCATGAGTTTAATACGTGAAAAAATCTTTACTCTCAGGACGTGACTCCTTTGAACTACCAAGACATATCAATAAGACGCTTTACAAGAAAAATTAAGTGATTTGAAGGTGTGTGTGGCATGTGTAGTACAACTGTGTGATAAATGTAACCAGGTAAAAAAATGACTTTAATTTTGGTAACTCACGTTCCAATGATTAATTAATCTCGCACAGGACACTCCTCTCGGGTAGTTTTTTCAATCTCGTCTCTTCATGTGTGCACTGAATCTATTTTAAGTCAAAATTGCGATCATTTACTATTTCCGCACTTTTTGTGACAACGTTTGACAGTAGATTATCGTTCAAACCCCGCCAATACACATCAGCTGCTCCGCGTTGATTCAAAATTTGGCCGCCATAGCGCTGATTCCCATGCAGTGTCGAGAAAGGCTTTGTGTGTGTATGTTTACGTTAAGGGAATTATTGTCAAGTTAGTCAGTCTATGCGAACACAGCAGAATTGGTTCTCTATTTAAAGTTTTGGTCCCTCCTGGGCCGTTGACGTTCTGGCTGCGTGATTTCTATTAACATTTGCCGTGCTGCTGCTCTATTTCAGCAACACATTGGCGTAGATTCTTGTCGAGGTTATGTCAGTCTGTTTGTCTATGTACGGGAAAAGCCTTTCTTCGGGTCTTGTCGATTTCTCGCCTCTCGGTTTCGCCTTAGCTGCGTTGATCAGTGTCGTGGGTGATGCATCTGTTCTGGATTTCAAGTTTCAAGTGTTTTTTGGGTCGAATTTGGTCTCTCTTTTATACTAATTCAGGCTGATTGTTTCCATCGACTTCCGGTATATTTGTGTAAAAATTCTTTCTAGATTGTTCGAGAATAAACGAAATGGAACATTATGGAACAAAATTCATTTCCGTCGAAGCTTTTAGAACAAACTTCTTATTCTTCATACTAAGGATATTTCAAAAATTACTCTGGTATTTATCAAACAGTTTTACATTAGTACTCACAATTTGTATGCCATTATTACATTTAGATTCTCTGTTTTCAACTGAATCTAGTGATACTAATTATGATTGGTTTTTAATTAAATTAAGTCTAATAAGTAACACAATATACAACTCTCACCTTGGGTTGTTGTCATTAAATTCAATTTTTTTTAGAACAAAAATTGTTGTGGAACTATTATGTCTCTTCCACAATCTGAACATACAACATTACTATCTTCCTATAACAAAACAAACAAATTTTAACATATATAACACATAGATAATTACAATTTTACCTGGCCTCTGTCCATGGCCTAGATTTTGTCAATGTTATAACACAATGATTAGTCTCTTTCTTTAACATATGTAGTATTTCACTAGTGTACACTCAGAGTTTATTATATTGTCTGTCTTTTGTGATACCTGGTTACTCTTTACATATATTATCTTTATCACAGGATGACATAGCATCATTGATTGGTCTTGAGATGCCCTTTTTCATGGTGTGACAAATCTCACTCTTATAAGTTAAATTCTTTTATAATTGATCTTATTTTCAACTGAGTTTGTTCGTTTTTAAGGTATACTGAAGTATTGTACCATTCTATTTTATTTTTGTTAGCATTTTGTAAATATTTAGCCAGATATGATTATTTTTGTACTGGTTGATTGGCTCCAGCCATACATGGTATAGGTAAATATTTTGCTAACTTGACTATTACAACGTTAAAGTTAGTCAGATATATTAGTATAGTCGCTTTATATCATATTTCAACTTTCTAATGCATTTTGGTTGCATTTTGGCAACATTAAATCCATAAATTATACAATATTATATGCCTACTACATGTTTATAGTCAATACTGTTTTTGGCTATTTTGACTGATTTTTATTCATTTGACAGCTTTCTTTATTTAAGATAAATTGTTCACTTTTGTCTGCTTGACAATTACATATAGTTTTTATTTCAGTGTGATAATAATTAATTTTTCATGAAATCTGAGTGTTTGGTCTCAAATCCAACACATTAGTATTTTTTGTCATAACAAATATATAATTTTAATTTTAACTTAAATTCTTTCTAATAATGTATTTAAATCATTTAATACATTTATTTTATTTACATTACCTAATATAATAATGGATCATGTCCATTCATTCACAAAAAATAGTTCTTAATACTCTATTCAGAGTTATAAAACTTAATAATTAATGACTTCGTTTTGGTTGATTCTGACATTATTCGTCTCTCTTATAGTGTCTTATGGTTTTTTCACTGTTATTCACTTTAATAATATATATGGGGTTTGTGTCTTAGTCACAGTCTGGTCGTTTTTCATGTTAGTAGTAATAATTATTAGACAATATTACACAATTTTTTAGGACTACTTGGGTTTGATACTGTTCACCTCACTTTCCTCTTATGATAATTGCTATGTAAATGGTTTCCTTTATGGAACGTTCTGTGACGTTACACTCCTAATACGCAAACATTCTAACAAATATTAAATTTCAAAACAATAATTTTAAAAAAGTTACCTTTTCCATAAAACTTCATTCTAAAATTACACGTTAAATTATTTTCATGTTCACTGTGAATTATAGTACTTACGTTTTATCTTCATCTTGTTTATGACCAATCTGTTAATACATCTTAAATACATATATCCTGACATAATCAAATTACTCATGTGCTGTTGACTTGCAGTTAACTAGTCCTATAAATATTGGAAATTTTCGTCTATTGAATATAAATGTTAATATACCAGGGAAATATCGTCAGTATCCAGGGTAACTTTCAAAAGAATCCTACTTTTATATGATCATCAGCTTCTCAGAAAAATGAACAATATTTCAGTACTTATTCAATTCAAACATATTAAATAGGCTTATATTTGTAATAGCAAATTAATATTCAACATTGTTCAAATAGAGTATGGTTACTTTGAATATCCATAAAACTACTATAAAGAATGCGGCCCATACTGAATATCAGAATTATTGTGTAGTTTATAGAAGTAATTCCCCACTTCAGGTGCTGTATGTATTTATGAACTGAATTGAAAACATTTGTATAAACTGTTTGTAGACACTGTTTTCTACTTGACAAGTTAGCAATTCTATTTGGACGGGAATCAGAATAAATTGTCAGCTTCTGAACGAACAGATACTTCTATGGGTCTCTTTTGCACACATTGACCATGTGAACCACGCTGACGTTAGCCCCGTGTCTTTATAAGAAAACAGTTATTTAACAGAAATATTCGTGCGCACATCTATTAATAGATTGAGAATCTAGAAGTTTCATAAAGCCATTCCATTCGTCGTGGAAGGATATGATGAAGACGGAATAAAGGCTGTTATATTTTTTTGTAATATTTTGTGCAAAGCAACGAATAACACTAACTTAGGAAACTTACAATTCACCAGGTGACTATGGTTTGACTGAGTACAGTATGAAATCACCGATACATATTCGTTGAAATATTTATATGCTGTCCAAATGGCACTACATTCAGAGTTACAGTAGTATAAACATTTTCACCTTTGTCAGAACAAAAACACATTTGTACAGGCCAACCACAAGGCACACACAATGATCACTATATATCGGCTAAATCATGTATAGACCCTGGCTTTATATTTGCTAAAGCTGCAGTTGTGTCAAGCGTGACGGTAGTTTACAGTGGACACACCAAGCATTGAGAAAGTAAACACAGAGCGTATTTGTCGCTGTGTTTGCAGTTCTGTTGATTTCCATTGGTAAAACGTTATGTTAATTAGAAAAGTCCATGCTCTTAGTAGTCTTTCAGTAATTATATACTTTGTAAAATTAGATACAGTTGTTCAGCACTTATATAAAATAATTTTCACATCTGGTACACTTTAATTACAGTTTAGTAATTTTCTTCATACTCACGTGTAAACTATTGAAACATATAATAATTATTAGTATTCTAGTAGTATTAGCATAGTTGTATTTAATTCCATTAGGAATATAATATACGCCAATATAATAGTTGCAACATGAATTTAGTAAATAAAGGAATACTAACGCAATAATTTTAAATTGTTTTCCAAAAGTAATATAAGATTATATATATAGAAGTTTTGTAAATTGTTAAGTTGGAAAGTTGAGTATCAGGAAACATAAGTTAATTGTTTCTTATTAATCTCAAAAGTCTCCGGTGTCTTACAAGCACGAATTCTCATTATCCAACTCTCACATCTTATTTAGAAAAGATCACAATCTGAAGATAGTTCAGTAAATATAACCTACAGCAAATCAATAACTTGCCAACTCCCGATTGAAAAATCGGTACAGTTAGATATATAAATTTACTTTTGCATTATTAAATAATCACTTAATTGACCAATTATTTGCCGCACAAAATAGCCTATTATTGGGAGTGAGACGGCCAGTATTAGTTAAGAATTGTGCTTTAAAGAAACAAGGCTGATATAATTAATACTTGCAACACTTAGATGCTGCCATTTGACTAAGCAGGAGAAAGAATTAGATAATGTTTGTAGGTAAGATTTTCTACGTACTTACATCCAATAACATGTCACATAAGTCTCCAAAAATCGCAGTTCTAAAGTAAAGAAAAAATATATCTATTTTGAACGTATAGTATTTTGAGTGCTAAATCCATGTACTAAGACTTGCGTTTCACGACGAAAATAAAGTGACGACACGGGAAAGTTTCCTCTGCCGTTGACGGTCACACTAAGCGGTGAATAGAAATACTGGCTGAGATTTTCAGGTATATTTATCCGAGGGGATTCGTTTCACCTCAGAATATGTGTAGAATGTACTCAATGTTGAGAATACATTTTGATAAAGAACTTATTTGAATTCAGTACACATATCGTTTTGGAGTACAGACTTCCTGCTGAATTCTGTATTAGATTACTTTCAACGAATAAAGACGTTCCTGCACAAATCTATTTGATTATTATAATTTTCCATACTTTCTTTGATTCGATAAATTTTATGCTTTTTTTAAGAACACATACATTTTAAAAAATAGTTTTAAATTATACCTGCCAACACAATTTATAGTAAAATTATAAGTTTACATTTAATTATGTTTTAAGTGATGTAAAATTAAAATTATATTTAGTTGTTATAATTTATTTTGCTTTCTTATCCGTGCGGTTAAGAATTTATAAAACTATAAATTTATAAAATTTATAACGTGAATAAAAGGTATTCCATGTTCAATATCATATTCATTCAGTGGAGTTAAACTTTATGGATTCTATATAGTCTTACACTCACATCTGTAGTATACTAAACTAGAATTAAATTTTTATAATCACTTAAGGGAGTACTGTCAATAGAGAAGACTGAACTCCCTCCCTGGCAAACTACTGACGGTTTAAACGATAAAGCTAGCGCGACTGAAATTTAAAATTCTAATTTAGTTTTAAAACTGACAAAATTATTACAGAGAAATTGCTGGCCATCGATTATAATAGTTTGTTATCATATCGGAGGAAACAAATCTCTTCTTTTATTAAGTAAAGCACTGTTTTTTAATGGTCGGTTATACTATCATATGAGAGAGCCGACTCGCGATTAATTATTCAATCATCTTATTAAATATCTCTGTAAAAGCAATTTACAAAGGCTACTTGAAAATTATTCTCCGATTAGTTGATACACACAATCTGGTTGCCATTGCAACTCGGTAGTTGCCCAGCAGTAATCACATCACTATATACTGTTACACTCAAATTCGCGGTTCATGTTGTTTATTTCTGTTTAAGTAATAACCGAAGAAGCATAGAGCCTGTCATTGCCTCTACAGCCAACTGTAAGTTACATGGTGGTATTTGTTAAAACTTTTTCCTACCTGATGGGTCTTCCTCTTCTTGTCTACCTGTTTATCCTCCTCATCGGGCGACTGGATTACTTTGGCAACCACGCAACTGTTGTTCAACTTTAAGAGTTGGTTAAACAGCAGTACTATTATTGCCAAAATAATTATATCAGTTCAGTGAGGAGGAAACAACTAGTCCCAAAAATCTTACGCAAAGTTCAAACAATATAAAATCTTCGTCAGTTTAATTGCATTAGTGTATTAATTTACATAAAGAATAATAAACACAGTATTGAGCCATTATGTCTACAGTATGTAGGCTATAAAAATGTAATGGCACAATTTATATTGTACCCGTAATATTTTGGACGGTAATAAAAACAATAGAATGATTAACAGAATCAATGTTAACAGAATAAAATATCGGTATAGAGAACCATACATGACTTCCATGTTCTGAGATTTATATTTAAAATCATTTTCGAAATGAAATATTTCCATAGAAACTACTTCTTTCTTCAGCCTTAACCACAGTACTGTGGTCATTAACGTATACCACCTCACGTTAGCGCACTCGACTTTCACTGATGATGGCAGTCGATAGCACTGCCGAAACGTCTGGTTTTGTAGAAAACATTGGACCACGGCCAAACAGCCCGGGAAGGAATTTTAACAACAAACTACTTCTTTGTTGCCGATAACGTAGTACACATGACATATAAATAAAAAGTATTCCCTTCCCCTTTAACTATCACTTTCATTTATAGAAAACTACCCCGATCCCATTCAACTAGGCTTTTTATTTATAGATATTTCATCTTCGTTTCTACAGTGGATTATTATGACCTTCTTTTCAGGATACATTATTTATCAAAATTAAGTACTCTACTCTTTTTAAAATATAAAATGTTCCCGGTAAACTACCTTTTCCCCCTAACCGATCTTCACCAAAACCAAAAGGCCATTAGTCCTCTACAACTCAGGCATATATGCAAAACATTATTTGATTTTGTTTGAATTTACGGCAATAATTATCGTTCATCATAGAAAAAATTACTCTTGTTAAAACACAAAACGTTGCAAGTAAACTACCCCTTCCCCTTAACTGATCTTCACCAGAATCAAAAGACCTTGAGTGCTCTTCAATTTAGTGATATTTGCAAAATATTATTTGATTCTCTTTCAATTTGCGGCAGTTATCGTTCGCCATAGAAAAAATCTACATACAGGCACTTTCGAAAAATCACTTTTCTTCATGTTTTGAGGGTAGTACAATCAGAATCAGTCTTTGTCTCAAACACGATATTTTCGCCATCACCATACTTCTATTTCCTTATGGAACATGGAAGTAAAAATTAGAAGCTGCGTCACATTCAACAAATGTATGAAATTATACTGCGCACAGTAATCTGTTTTCCACTAAATGCTTGTAATATTTTATATAAAACCTGTGAATATAACTGCTACAGTTGAATACATATGTACAATATCAAGTAGGAATAACTATAGAACAAACATAATTTGGAATAAGATGTAACCATTTATGTTAAATACACTGAACTTCTTCATACGTTTAACGTTTCTGAACAATTGCAACTGACTTCTAATTTGTAATTTTGTAGTATAATAATGAACTTGATTAGTTATTTATTGTTTTTTACATTCCGTTTGATAGTTTTGACACAGTACTTTTAGGCTTAATAAACCGAAATTTTCCCCAACCCAATCAACCCAAACTAGAGACATTTTCCTAACTTCGCAAATAATGTCTAAAATGTTTTCACTAATCAAAACACATTATTTTATGAAAACACTTGATTATGAATTTATAAAAAAGTATATTATAGAAAAATTAAATTAAATTACATTAATTCTAATAATATTTATGTTGCCAAATTCAAATTTTTACTATGTGCCATCACGTAAAATATTAAAATTAATTTTCTGCTCTATCAAGAATGTAAAGTAAGAGCAATTTTGAGCATTTAAGTTTGTTTATTGTAATGTTTATTGTACTTTATGTAACGAAAACTATTGTCTTTTAAAATTTATATTATTGTGTCACTAAAACGCGATTTTTCTGATAACCGAAGAGAGATAATTTGTTTAGTATTACTTATCATATCTGGACGTAGTTAAAATTAAAGAATTTTTTTTTGTATCTAACCCACCTGAGTTTTATTCTTTAAAAAAAAATTGTGCTTTATAAAATCTGCAAACAATTTCAAAATATATATTTTTTTCTTCTACTACCAGTGGAAAGGATCGTTCTTTCCACAATAATAATTAACACAAACGACCCGCTTCATTCAAAGAAACAATCCGTAACAACAATGCGGCAATTCAATTCTAGCGGCGTTCAATGCCTACTGGTTTTTAAACATATATTTAAAATTATCTTGTTGATTCATCCTCTTCGTTCACTTTATAAAATATTATTATCACTTCCCCAAACGTTTCGAGGTGATGATGGGAGTGTATTTACTCCCACTGAGGAAGAGGCACATCACCTCGAAACGTTTGGGGAAGTGATAAAGAAAGTAAGTTCATATTGTGAAAGATTATATATATAATAATATATTTAAACTTACCGAATGCCATGAAAGTCCTAAACGTTTTTAGAATTTTGCTCACATCTCACAGTAGTACAGTACTTTCTAGATAGAAGAGTTTTATATTGCAGGAAATTAACTTAATTTTTGATTTTTTCAACCTTTTAGAAAGGTAAGTGCAAAGTCATATACAAATGTGGATAATTAAGTAAAATAACAATTGGTAATGCCGATTTAAATTGAGCTAATTATAAGCACGGCAACCACTTTGTCAGAATAATTATTGTGAGACTGTAAAATCAAATCATGTTTCCACAGACGTTTGAGTGTAATTGTGTCATAAATGAATCCAAATATGTCACAATAGAAACATAGATTAACTATTGTCTGATGCGCACTTCAACAAGTCCACAGATTATAAATAAAGGGTTGCCTTTCACTGTAAATTGCAACTGGAATTTCTGTGGTAAATGTGTGTACTGAATATGAAACACATTACGCGTATGTACATTCTCGATTTTAACCACATTGTCTCTCCAACAAAACAAAGCTCAATGCTCAATCATGTAGACTCTGTCCCTCAATTATTTTACAGTAAGTGTAATTGGAATTTATAATTAAAATAAATTTTATAATTTTCATGGTGGTGTACAACATGGTCCTACATAGTCCTAGGGTGATACACAATGACGAGAGTGTTTTAATAAATGATTTAAAATTTTTTACAAAAATATGTATTTAAAAAATAATTTTAGAAATCCTTTTAAGCAATTGCTTAATATATGTCAATATTAATATTTTATAATCGCATCTCGGTGGATGTTTCCTCAACCGAAAAAGAGTACTAATTTATAAGTGTGAAGTACAAATGATTTAAATGCGTATAGGTAGATTTATAAAATATCTTCGTGCCAACGGAGCATTTTATGCTTGCGTCGGCATAGAATCTCAACTCGGTTTCTCCGAAAGTCCGTGGAGGTTATGTGTCCCCAACAAGATGCCATTTCAACTGATGCGTTTTGTGACTCTGTGCACATCGACGCTATTACAAAGTATATCAAAGTACCACTTCACCAAAAAGTGATTTATCAAGTGTACCTGTGTTTAGGTGTAACTGTCGTGCAAAACGTGACCCCAACCTTAGCGACTGCTACGTGTTCCCGGCTACAAACAACCTTACTTTATGGCCTACATTTCTTTGTAGTCTGAACTTAGGTGTGCATATAAACTACTGAAAACAATATATTTTGGATTACAGATTTATAATAAGTATTACATGAGTGTATATACTAAAGCCAGACTTTTCACCTACTTACTCTGTATGAAAGCACATATTCATATCAGCGTTATAACAATGGAAGAAAAAGTTTGTTTCAAGAAGTTCCTACCATACTTCATTGATGTATTCTGCTAATAAAAATAACAAAATTGTATATAAACACAGGTCTGAAAACAATTTACTTTTTTCACTTACGGCCAGTAAAATATTTTTTTAATTTCTTGGCCTCACATTGTTTTCCTCATACTGCCTCTACGTAAAAAAATATAATTAAACTTTGTCTATTCATTTAAAAATTTATTCCAAGGCCGTAAGTTGCATGCATTTTATAAAAACTGGTTATAAGGAGAATTAAACAACATTTTCGGGTTTCTTACAATTTAAACAATAAAATCATTAAAAACAAATGTTACTTATGTGGTATTAATGACAAGTAAATAAGCTTCTGTTGAGTAACACAGAATGTTCAAAAGAACACGTAAAATAACGTCAATGTACTTTATAACGTTGAAAATATGACAATAACAGAATATATCAAACCATATGTTTTCCTTCCATGGAAGGGAGAGTGCTTCAGATCATTTTTTATAATACTTTTTTTGCTATTACTGCTTATTGTATTTGATACAATGTACAGATTTCAAACAAACAAAAACACACGCGTTGGATACATTACTTACAAAGTATTTAATAGAACTGTATTTACATGATTAATACAAATTCTTCTAATTAATAAAATAAATATTTTTCAATACAGTTTTGCGACTTTAAGCATGTGTTGGCAAATCCAAGTTTTATACTTTCTTATTCTCCTAATTTAAACAAACATTAGTCTTACAAATGTTGGAAATATCATTTGTAAGAGGAGTCAAAAGTTGTTCTAAACTTGACCGTATAAGAAATAAGGCCGTTAGAAAATAGTTGCAATTTTTTAACTTGAAGAAAAAATTAAAAGATTTTAAACAACGGTGGAAAGATTACTTAGAAAGAATCAGATTCCATACTGGCCTAACAAGTCTGGAAATGTAAACCTACAGGACACAGGTGTGTGGGTAGACCCAGTAAGAGGTGGCTGAAGTATTTTTGAAGGCGGGACAGCCAGCATCTTGCCTATTCCGTGTTGTAAAGACGATGATTAATAAAACTTACCTTGTTAGAACTTACTTTTGTTAACTAGCTGGTTTTATTATTTTATTAAATCAATTATTACTTTAAAATTATGCAATCTTTATTCTAACGAACAAATATTTTCTCTACTAAATTACTCAAGCATGATTTTTGATTTTATTATATCTTAAAATTTACTTATATAATTAACCATTTGAATTGTTAAAAACAAAAGTATGAATAAATTTCAAAGTCTGCCAAGTTTACAAAAGCGTATATTTGTGTTATGTCCTTACTATAATAGTAACGTTTTGCTTGTGCTTTAAGTTACATTTTGATGGGAGCCTCTTACACAATTGGTCCTATTGAATATACCTTCAGACAAAAGGACCCTCAGTTATCAACTGAGCAAGAACAGTTAGTAGGGGAATTCCTGACTATATTGGAAATTCCTTCGTCTACTTACGTACGTCTTCGTATTAGACTGAGTGTTTACGTTATTGTAGGAAATGATAAATTGCTCAACTTTGGGACGGTAAAATATTTTACAGGACAAAACCAACAGACCTTTGCAGGAAATAATATAGCACACTTTTAACAGTAAAGTAATGAAAGACTATAAACTGTTCAAATTAAAGTTTATACTTATCGTTATGTTTATATGAATGAATTTTAAGGAGACTTATCGTGCAGGCTAGTACCTTATAAATACAACAACTTCATCATTTTAAATAAATGGAAATTATACATACACAAAATGTGAAAATTTACAGGGCTGATAAACAAACATGATGGGAAATTCATTCTAACCTAGTGATCTTATGTTTTTGAGTTCATTTCAAGTATGACCATCAATCTCATCACGTAAGAATGTTTTATAAATTTATATATAACGTCTGCTTACATATACTACTTGGAATACATTTTTATTAAATACAAACTATATTACAGACTAATATACAATTTTATTTAAATAATAAAATATGTAAACATTATTTATATTTTATTCCTGTTACAGAAGCTTACACGACCTTTGTATCATTTCGTAAATGCTTCTTCTGTTTACTTTCTTCTTTTAGACAGCTTGCACTAATTTTTATAGAACATCCATGTGCAGTCTGCAATCATGTTGTACTTGCAATGCAATCTTCCTTTGTACGTGCCTTTTACGTTTTTTATATCTTTGTGTAAACGTTTACCCTCCACTTTACTTAAAGCATGAAGAGTTTAAGGGAAGTAGCCAATATGGGATTGTAGAAATTATATCTTGAGACTTACTAAACAAACTAATTCTTTGAATTTTGTTACCACGTTTTTCACTATATACTTAAAGTCAGGGTTTTTATTGTTCCCAATATATTTTCACCATTTCTTGAAATGTTATCAACACCCTTTTTTTCAACTACCTCATTTTACTCCAATAGTCGTCTTTAAGATGTTTTTAAATGTATGTTGCGACAATATATCTATTGCATGCTCAACGCTCTCGAATATTTCTAGAGTTAGTATTTGTCATGCGAAGTGCTGCTGGTAGAGGAATCGGAAATGTGTTTTTCAAATGAAGAAGTGGACTGTATAATCTGAGTTAACTAACCATTTATTAAAAAATTATATAATGAAGCGCGGGATAGAATGTCCGCGGGATTGTCATACGAAGCGACATGATACCAGGTGCCCTTTGCAGTGAGCTGCTGTATCTCCGCGACGCGGTTGGCCACAAATACCTTCCACCTAGACAACTGTTGGTGAATCCAGTGTAAGGCAATCGTGGAGTCAGAATAAAAATACAACTCGCTGAAATTGTAGGTCACAGCGTTGACAACCTTATAAACCAACTGAGCCAATAATAGACAGGCGCAAAGTTCAAGGCGAGATAAAGATATCTGCTTTAAAGGGGCGACTCTAGATTTGGAACACAATAAGTGAGATGATATACTGTTGTCGGAATATACTGTACGCACATAAATACAACATGCGTAACCCTTTACTGACGCGTCGGCAAACCCGTGTAATTGAAATGAAATGATTGGAAAATTACATGAATCCTTTATAGCTCTTGGGATCCTAAATGAGTGTCGGAAATTAATTGAGCGTAAAGCTCTGCCCATTGAATTGCTAATGAGTCAGACAGCGGGTCGTCCCAATTGGTACCCGATGACTATAGCGTTTGCATAAAGTGCTTACACCAAAATGTAATAGGTCCAATGAACCCTAATGGGTCGTAAATTCCAGCGATGACGGATAATACCCTTCTTTTATTAAACACATCGATTTTAAGATCTCTTTGGAAATTGTATATGAAGTTGTCAGCCTGAACGTCCCACTGAATACCTAAAGTGCGGACGGTTTGGTCTTTGTTGAAGTCCAGGGACGAGTTGGTATGTGAAGATATGATATCCCGGTCATTAGAAGACCATTTATGCAGAGTGAAGCCGTACTGGCTTAATAAACCAGAAATGTGAGAGTTTAATCGTGCTAAGACGTGTGAGCTATCAGATCCGGTGATGAGATCGTCGACGTAAAAATCCTTTGCAATGACAGAGCAGGCTAGGGGGTGCTGAGTATTATTTTCTTGTGAGGTTTGTTTTAAACATCTAGCGGCCAAAAATGAAGCGCTTGCAGTCCCATATGTGACTGTTCTCAAAGCATAGTGTTTAAGTTCCTTGTGGGGGGCGTCACGCCAGACAATTCTTTGCAAGTTAGAATCCCTTGGGGACACCAAGATTTGGCGATACATTTTCTCGATGTCGGCGATGAGTGCGTATCGATGCGTTCTAAATCTGGCCATGATGGAGAAAAGATCCTGCTGGACCGTAGGACCAACCATGAGAGTGTCGTTTAACGATAAGTCGTTTGATGTTTTGGCTGAGCCGTCGAAAACAACGCAAAGTTTGGTGGTTGTGCTAGTGGACTTGACGACAGCATGGTGTGGTAAGTAAAAAATATTTGACTTATTGATTGATAAATCACATGAATTGTGTGGAGACATATGACGCAGGTTTAAATTTTCCTGCATAAACTAATATGGTCTTTGTACAAAGACTGGTTTTGCCTGAATTTGAGTTCGAGTGTCTGAAATCTGCGAACTGCTCCGGGGAGTGAATCGCCGAGATGCTCTGTCCTACGGGGTAGTGACACAACAAATCTACCACTAGTGTTTCGATAGGTGTTTGTGAGGAAATGATTTTCACACTCCGAGTCCTCAGCTGAGGGAGTACGGAAAGAAACGTCCTCCAACTGCCAGAAGTTCTTCAACTGTGACGAGATGGCATTATTGTCGTCACGAGCCATAAACGAAGAAACCGGTTTTGTCATGTCTACGTTAAAGGGTAAATTTCCGGTGAGGATAAAACCTAGTTTTTTCCTGTATTATCGGAAAGTGCGGACTGCGAATGAATTTAGTCGGCTCAAACAATTGCAAAAAATACTGTGCCCCGAGTAATATGTCGATCTGTGACGAAAAATTAAGTTGCGGGCCAGCTAAAAATATGTTTTTTGGAATGTTTAATGATGCCATATTAAAGGATTCTGTAGGGAGGTTATTTGTAATTCTGGGCAGAACAGCGCAGTGTACATTCAAACTGAAATCCCTGTAGCGTGAGTTTAGGCGCACACTTGTGCTGAAATTGGCTTGGCATAGAGAATTATTTATGCCCGTGATAAGCAGTTCGGACTTGTTTAATTTTAAGCCCATGCGGCGAGCGAAGCCCATTGTACAAAAGTTTGCTTGTGACCCTGAATCCAACAGGATTCTTACCGGGTGTTTGTTACCGGCACGATCGGTTGTGGTACATACGGCGGTAGACAATAAAATTGATTTGTTGGTTTGCAGTTTTAGGGAACATTGATTAGGGAACATTGTTCCTGTTCGAAGAATTATTTGTTGAAGCGTGGATCATGGTGTGGTGCCTTTTCGAGCATGCTCTGCACGAAAATTTGGAAGGGCAACGATAGGTTTCATGGCCCGAGCGCGTGCAATTTAGGCAGAGCTTGTGACTTATTAAAACATCTTTCCGTTGACTCGGATGTAAAGCCACGAATTGTGGGCATTCGGACAATTTGTGATTGCCGCGACACAGCTGGCAAAGTCTATTGCTTGTTTGAGTATGTATCAGTGACCCAGTGAACTCAGCGCGTTTAGCCGGTTTGCGATAAGAAGTTTTATCGCTAACTTGCCTACCGTAAGACGAACCAGTCGGTGCATTAACATTTTGCAGCAGCTGGCGTCTAGTATTTAGGAATTTAATAAAGTTATTATAATTCGGAAGCTGTTCGTCAGTTAAACCTTCCTTCCATAATCTAGATGTGCAATCGTCAAGTTTTTGGGCGAGAAAATGCACAAAAATAATTTCGAATGTGTTCACTGGTAAATTTAATGAGTTCAGAGCATTTATGTTATTGGTGAGATCATCTATAAATTTGGAAATGCTAACCATAGAGTCCTGCTGCATGTGCTTCATGTGCCCAAGACATTAGCCACATAATACGCCGTAACAATCAATCTACTGTCATACCTGGCTCTTAACAACTCAATGGCCACCGTGTAGTTTTCGTGCGTGATTTTATAACATTCAGCGCCTCATCCCTTAGTGATGAGTGCAAGTAGTGAAATTTTTGGATGCTGGTCAGGTCTGTTCGGACATGAACCAACTCCACAAACATATGGTAAAAATTTTGCCAGTCAATTATGTTACCTGCGAAGCAGGGTAGTTTAATTGGTTGTAATTGAATAGGAGGCGTACTGAATGTGACGACTTCTGACTGATTTAGTATTTTCTTGCTCATCTCTTCGGCATGATCTAATAAATTTTGCAACTTGCATTCTATGTTGCACAAATCATCTTCCGTCTGAACTCTATCACGAACGGATGCAAAATCAGAGTCCTCAGACTCAGTTTGGGTTTGAATCTCGTCATATTTGGCGGATAGCTCCATCAGATGACGAAGCTTTATTTTTAGCGCATGGTGGTTATGCGTATCGTGATCAAAATTATCCGCGTAGGTGTTTATGCGCGATATAGAGGCCTTGATCGTGCCACGCTTTTTGATCAGCGCCTTCATATCAGTCATGATTGTGTATCACTGAAGATTTGAACGATAATAAGAAAAAACTGAGTGAATGCAGAGAGATGAACAAGACAATGCAGGTTATCTAATTTATAAAGTCACGCTACAACGCGGTAACCATTGATTAACACATCTCAGACTAATTCTATGTTGTAATAAATACTGATATAGACAGCATATACAATATAACAGTATAATCCCTATTGCTATGAACACTATTTAAAAATATGATTTACAATTGAATCAAAAAAGAAATATGAATATAAGTTTGTTGAGTTATTTAAGTTTGTGATTGATTCACAGAAAAATTTATAAGCTTGCTGAGTTCGCAAAAAATTCCAAGTTCATAGTCAAATGAAACTGATATAAGAAAAAAGTTATATTATTTTTTTTTAAATACTGCTTCTTTTAATTGAATGCCCTTGAAAGATATACAAAATTATGCAAAATTGAAAAGATCATAGGAATCATGAATTTATAGTCACTTGGCATGTGGAACTTATCGACATGTTCAAGAAGGTCTCAGAGCGTGTCAAATCCTTGGCAGTCCCATCCGGCATCCATGAATTGACGATGTAGACACCGTCGATGCCTGTCAGTTGATGTCTGAAGTGGTCGAATTCTGCATAGGCTGGCTGCTTTGGATTTTCCCAAATGATGAATGCCACGTGGTGATGGTGTTCAAATGCTGAAATAATGCTTCGAACGATCCGGTCGGCGAAGTATGACGTCCCCAAAAGTCGTGCAATGCGTGCTCCAGTTATGGTTAATAATTACAGAACCGCTGATTTAAATTATGTTGTTAAATGCTGATAGGGCCTGCTAATTGAACTGAATCCATGAAATGAATTATCCGTGAAATAAATTGTATGTAGAATGAATCATCCATGAAATGAATATCCGGCCCGAAGGACCAAATGTTGCATGCTCAACGCTCTCGAATATTTCTAGAGTTAGTATTTGTCATGCGAAGTGCTGCTGGTAGAGGAATCGGAAATGTGTTTTTTAAATGAAGAAGTGGACTGTATAATCTGAGTTAACTAGCCATTTATTAAAGAATTATATAATGAAGCGCATGGCCCATGCAATTACGTCTGGCGTACATTGCCAAGATAAATACCGATAGAAGAAAGAAAATTGTATAAAGAAGTTACATAATTAAATTTCACATCGCCGCGGCTAGCAAATGGAAGAGAGTGCTGATCGGATGAAGGGTGAGATTTAACTAACTAACTGTCGCAGCTCGCCGTAGCGAACTGCACTTTAAGCGAATGACGTAATTGCGTGGGCTAATTGCGCGCGAGTATAGAAACAAATACAGAGATTTAACAGTATCGTAGGTCTGTACAAGAATGATAGGTAAAGTAGATAAGAAGCAATGGGTAAATTTTAGCCTCTCTGTTGCTGCATCAATTTCAGTCGAGTGTTTGTGAAAACAACATTCAGAATTTTTGTTAATTTCAAATTGATGTAAATATTTTGTTATGATTTCTAATATGTTTTCTCTGTTTTGGAAATGTACCATGGAAATGTCATGTCATTATTATAGAGGCAGCCGCGTGACATACAACATATTATGCAAATCCTATACGTTAATACGTTAATATGTAACTAGATTCACATAATAAAACACACGGTCTCAGTTACGCTGAAGAAATTAAGTTATCTGTTAAACGCTAATTACTACAGCAACGTCCGTTTGAAACGGTAAGTGACGGTATCACTGTCTACAATTCTTAATTTACACGTTTATTAGCCTCTGATGGTTTAATAAGTTTAATAATTTTCATCATTGTTGCATTTAGGTACTAGACCTTCTAATGATATACTAATTAATTCCTCAACTAACAAATTTTTCATACCTAGATATTTATTATGGATTTATTTTCCTATTGGAATTTAAGTGTTAGGAAATTAATACAAAAATAATTTATGTTAATGATCCTCACCGTTATTAGCGACGCATAAAAACAAAATTTAAATTAATTTAATTTAAATTTAATTAAGTAGCAGTAATAGTAGAGTGAGTTGCAATTCTTTGTAAAATATAATATTGCTAGAAATTAATTTGTTCTACTGCCTTTCGTTTAGATAAGCATTGGATAAATTAATGTTTTTAAACTCCTATTTTGTCTCTCGCATGTTTTTTTTGTTGTTGTTCACATTACACTTATTTTTATATTGTTTACACTTTGTTGACATTTGACACTCGTTTGTAATTTACAAAATTGATTTTACTACTTAGAGCCACATAATGGGTATAATCCCTTCATTAGATATAAGCATTAGTTTATTGCTGTTTCTTATAAACTACTTCAGCATTCTATACATTATGCTAATTGAGTTTGATTTATGTACAATATTACATACATAATTACGTACAATATTACGTTTATTATTTATTATTTACAGATTTGTATATACATTAGATAATATTACATTACTATTTTTATTTTAAATAATTTTGCCATACTTTCTGATTCTACTACAATTTGAGATTTCACCCGATACAATATGGCTGAAAGCCTTCTTGCCTTTCTAACCTAATCATTTTTTACAAACTTTACAATTTTCAACTAGTTTATCAAGCTTTATGTTCTGTAACTATATCTAGCAGTACATCATTTATCAGACTCTATAACAAAATGGAAGTAAGACCTAAATCAAGAGACTAGTATTTACTGTACGTTGTAATTACTCTACATGGTTGGTTTCACTGTGTTGCATTTTAAATGCTTTGTATTTTTGTAACATACATTTTTACATGTACACTACTAACGAATGATCATTTATATGTCAAATTGGTCACGTATTTTAATTTGAATTACGTTGTCTTGAAAAGAAAGTAAAGTGACTTATATTTATTCACAAGTCTTGTATCCTTATATTTCTTACAATCCTTTTTGCCGTTCCTCTATTTCGAGCATCGCAGTTCGGAAAGCATCCATTATGAAATCTGATCGGTATCTGTATTTTTAATTCACTATCACTATCACTTTGGTGATTACTGTTCACCAAAAATTAAGTTCTTAAAATATGTTTGTTTCTGGTTAAAAATCCTATTTGTCAATTCTGAATAGAGTTGTTTCGAATAACTACGTTTATTGTGATATTAGAACAGAAGGAACAAGTTATTGAATGCCAGACTATTCGATGCTAAAAACATTTATTTTCACTTATAGTATAACAGTTCTCCTAATTGCACAATTATTCAAAACCCACTGTATGCAAACGATAGTAAAAGTCGCCAGAATCAAATAAGCAGAAATGGTTTACAAAACAAATAAGCAATTAATTATTTGCCACAAAATACCGCTGTTTAAACACACAGACTGATTCAACTCGCAAAATTTATTTTGTCTAACTCATATACTCAACTGGTCCATTTGAAAAGGCGTGGCATTTATAAAACTTATGCAAACATCACCTGTTGTGTAATATTTGACGTACAGATGAGTCCAGTAACGTCGCGCCAGCAAAAAACCATTGTCTTTGTCTGCTGATTGTCTAATATGGACACAGTGTTATGTAGACAAGTACATAAACTACATACTATAAACACAAATGAGCAACAGTCTATTGTAAAATTATTTGAAATGATGACAAAAACTAAAAAATTTTTTACATAATCAGTACGTTAACAATATTATGACAAATTATAATAAATTGTAATTGTTGATATATAATTAAAAACAAAGAAGATGCAAGTAGCATTATTGTAGGTTTAACAATTTTAGTGTGAACACAAAAGTATTCATTCCGGACTTGCAAGGTGAAATATAATAACATTTTTAATAGTGTATCAAGTGTCACCATGCCACCGTAATATATAGGATCATTTTATGTAAGGAACCAAAACTTTACGAGAACAATTTTGATGAGGAGCCAAAGGAAATTCCTTAGCCATAAGCGTCTGCATGCTTTCACACAATAGGAATGTGACTGAGTTCCAGACAAAAACTTTCAATAGGCGGCAGTATTAATAATAACTTTTGTTTCTATTGTAAAATTAATACTTAAAAAGATTTCAGTAGTACACCAAAAGCTAGGTTAAATTACTATTATCTTAAATCACAATAAGAATCGTAATTTTGTGAACGGAATTATAAACAACTGAATTCATTTTCGTGCACTGTTCCTATGTACTTAACCTCGATAATAACGGCAGAAAGTTGTATGCAAATATGAACTTACTTCCATATGTAAAGAAGGATAAGTGAAAGAAGAATATGAGAACAATACTGAAAGTTGACATAGAATTGAAATTACAAATCGACGTTCTAAAATTTTCTGTTGTTATCGATTTTATGAATAAATACAGCATTTACAATATACGATCAAAGTTGTTTATTATTCATTGTTTTTAGTAGGCAAGATTTATAGTAACATTGAATCTGCACGGATAAGGGAATGTGGTTGAAATATTTGCAGTAAAATGGCCTCTAATTAGTGCTGAACAATGATATATTATTTAGACTAAAATTGAATAGTGAAGTACATTTTATATACGGATCTATGAAATATATCCGCAGCTTTGGTTTATGTCAAAGTTGTGCGACAATGCATAAAACTGCCACAATTTTGGCTTAACCCAAGTGTTGAGTCAGCGGTTGGAATGCTCACTTTAACCGTCTATAAGAAATCAAGATTCATCAGAACCAAGTCATCAAACCTAAATTTTGATACATTATTTCCTTAATGCGAGGAATAAAAAATGGATTCTGTATTTTTATTATTTCAGTCTATTAAGGCGATTGACGGTTTTGCGTAAGATAAAGAAAAACTGATATTATTAACAAACCAAACTAAGTCTCGGCTACTTAGAATGTCTTTGAAATAATATATGTATTTTCCAAATTCCTAAGGACATTACAGAAACACGTGTAAATACAAACTAACAAAGATTGTAAAGAGGACAATAAGTAATGGAGTATTGGCTCCAAAAAAATCTACTAAAGACATTGCACACCTATAGGCCTACATAAATTGTTTGTTAGTGATAAGAGGAAACACTACATTTTGGTAAACTATACTATTTTGCTATTACAAAATATAAGCGTCTTAGACCAACCTAAAATTTAACGAAATATAATAGGACGAAACCTTGGTTTACCTAACATTTTCCTATTCTATAATATTTTAGTTTCAAATCCCAGTCATTAAACTAATATTATATAATCAATCCTTAAATTAAAACTTAAGTTTTACGCTAAAAAGTAAAATTATTAATGGTTTAATTATACGTATACAAAATTCAATAATATCCAAGGAGGTTTACAGCTGTGTGGTCAATTATATCGACCAAATAATCACTGTTTGATAATAGACGGTATAATTGTCAAATGTCAACAAGTGCTAGCCTACTCTTTTGTAAACACACAACAAACCAGAAATCAAGCAAATTTAAGTACTACACAAATAGTGATGAACGTAAAGTTTGTAGGCAATAATACGATCTAACAAGACGTCAGTGAAATATACAATAAATACAATAAGTTTCAAAAAGTTAAATACTGGAATTTAACAACATAAATAACATTAATATAATACTAGTATTATGTAGAAATTATTTGGATTATTAATAGTCAATAACAAAGGCAATACAAACTTATAGAAAACGGCGTGGTGCTGCGATAAAACAAATGAAGTAAAAAACAAAGTGAGGAAACATAAAGATTGCCGTACAGTCAAGCCATACAAGCAAGCTGTAACAATAATTGCACAACAACTTGCAAAATAAAGAGCTATATTCTTTGAATAACTATAGCGTCTGTAGAATTTTAGCTTTTGTCAAAACTACTACTACTAATTATTAGGAAAAAGTTTTTACACGATTCCTCCTGAAATAAACACATATACGAGAACAAACAGTAGGAAAAATAACTATGTAAACCAAAGCTTGTCAAAAACAAAATTAGTTACCTACTTCTCAATCTGTATTTGTTATATACCAAGAATTATAGGAACTGTCAATGATAAAAGCAGCAAAAATTAAGTATCTTATATAAACCAAAAGACATGAAGAAAAGTCTTAGTTGTTTTAAATGGTTATGTACTTTCTTTGTAAAGTATTTGGATAAAGATAATACAAATTTTCGATAGCATTTATAGAAAAAAGTTTAACCTCACCTCAATGTGGAATTCACAACTATGTCCTCTAGAAAAATCGAAATTGAATACTGGTTACGTTCAAAAACATACCGTTTTCGCAGTGTAAGACCAGTGTTGAGATTATAGTGAAAGTGAAACAACATTGCGGTTCAAAAGCGTAAGAATTAGATGAAATGGCTTTTAAACACGGTAAAGCAAATTCGTTTACCTTCCAACCACTTCCAGTACAACCCCATTGAATTAATATGGGCACAAGTAAACCGACAAGTTTCCAATAAAAACAAAACTTTGAAAATAAAAGGTGTCCCTTATTTGGTAAACAAGGCATCACTACAGCAAATCAGGATACCATAACAACACAAAACTGGAAAAGATGTGTCCATCATGTTTAGGAGATAATGCACGACGACTTTGTCGTAAAGATAGGCCTAAAATTTGTGTAGTGTTGGATTCGTTGTGTATTAGTCAGAATGTTTCACTCATTCTCTAAAACATTAAATTTGAAGCGTATTTTATATTTATTTTATTTTTACATACCGCTTCAATTTACCTCGAATACTTATTCTATACGATCATTATACATTGCAATATACGGCCGTACGATGTGTGTGTGTGTGTGTGTGTGTGTGTGTGTGTCTGTGTGAAAGGAAGAACTTGCAGGCATATAGATATTAATACAAATCATAAACTTAAAAGCCAGGACTAAATTTTTAGGCATCATGGTTAAAATTTCACTAAAAAATGAATGCAGTGTTCAGGATTTTTAGTATGTAGTATTCATAATAAAAAACAGTAATATTGTTGTTATAGTAACAAGATAGTAGAGTAGAGTAGTTAGGGTTTTTGTATTTTTTCGTTTACTCATTTTACTTTTTTAAGATACAGCAAAATCTACATAAACCATCGAAATGACGTTAGGTCAGCTCCTTGTGGTGTTTCTTGCCTAACTCTAAGAATATATACAAAGAACTCTACTCAGAGCTTTAAAACATTAAATTTAATAATTTGACTTTATCAAATAAATAGTCGATTTGTTTCAAAATCGTGAGCGAGTTTTGCAACTCTGCGAGCTTACTAGTACTGTAATTGTTGTAGGGAAGCATAAAATTATATGTTGTGTGTGTATTTATGAGCGAATTAACGGGGTTTTGAAGTTGCAGAAAAAATACTAAATATTTATTAATGGCAGTAATATTAAGTAAAAGTTCAATTACTCTCACAAAAAGTATATCAATTTTGTATGTCATGTAAGTTTATTTCAACGTAAATAAGTCATTTTGTTAATTTATGACACTGTAGGAAGTTGAATGAACCACCCTGTTTGAAACACATTGTTAAAACACTTTGTAGCAAATATTTTAACGCTTTATTGAGGCAATACCTCCTCAGTATTCAACTGTACTTAAAACTGTAGAGCGATGTTAAAGCTTAGATTGCATTAACAAAATTCAAAATTCGAAACATATGGGCGTAGTAGGCCTTTACATCACTTTCCAATGTTTTAGGCCGTGATGGAAACGCCATAACTTTAAAGTAGCCTACGAGATTATGTATCTTCATGATAATATGAAAGTAAAACATAACGTGTTAATGTTTTTAGTATTCGTATAATGGAACTATAATGTTTTGATAAACTCCTGTACCGGGTTAGAAGCATATGATATATACGTAACAGACTGTGAGAATACTAATCATATGGCCTGTTACAGTCACTATTTCAGAGAACTGTTACTGTAAGAAAGTGCCATTTTACACTTTAAATAACAGTGTCTCTTCTACTGGAGTGATAGAACATATATCTTCTCCAGATTACTAACAAGAATTACTCCAGCATTAGTCTCGTTTATTGTAACAACAATTAGTTCAGTCTTCACTTCTAACGTGTTAAAGAAAAGGTTTATTTTTTAATAGTTTGTAAAATCATTTCATTTTAATTATTTGGGAAGCATTATTTTAGAAGATGGAACAACAAAGAATGACATCAAAATAAGTTACAACAGGGAAAAAAGGCTATTCGTTTGCTAAACTCGTTACTTTGGTCGAACAAAATGAAACTTCAAACTAAACTGACAATCTACACAACTATTGTGGAGCCCATTTTAACTTATGGCTGCGAATGCTGGCAACTTTCAGATAAAGAGAAAAAGATGATAGGAACTGTAGAAATGGACTTCTTAAGAAGAGCGTGTAATATTTCTAGAATGCAACATGTTAGAAACGAAGATATAAGAAGGAAAACAGGGCGCATATTTACAACAGCAGAAAGAATAGAATCCAGACAATTGCTATGGTATGGTCACGTAATGAGGATGAAAAAGCAATCGCGAAAGAAAGCATTGACTTACACACCACAAAACAGGAGAAGAAAAGGAAGATTGACAACACAATGGAAAACAGGAATTAGGAAAAGCATGAGAGATCGAGCTATTGAAGACGATGACTGGAAAAATAGGGAGAAATGGCGATCGAAATGCGGGATGCGGCATAGACTGTAGGTTCCCCGCTAATAATAAAATAAAATCATTTCATATGTTAATAATAGGAAGAAAAGTACAGAAAAAATATGCTTCTTCTTCATGAGGCATCTGGAAAAGTTGGTTATCATCATAAAAATTCAGGCTATGAAATTTCTACTCAAAATTGAATGGTTAGGGGTGCAGCAACATCAACTTGCACCTTGTACCTATATCAACTTGTCATCTACCTAACCATGACATCCATCTTCTTCAAATACTGCGTCCACCGTCTATTTTACCTTATTAACGAGTTATAATAATACTTGCCACCGCACTTAACATCCCATGAGAACTAAAGCTTTTATGTTTTAATGAAGACTTTGTTCTCCGTTTTATTTCAAATCTGTAGAGTATACCTGCATAAAACTATTTAACCTAACAGATTTTCAAGGTTCTTTAATACACATGTTTTCTTTGGGGTTTCAAGTAGTTGTTTGTCAAACGTCCCCTCTCACATGATCTGGAAACATGTGAAGCTAAAATCAGGCGTCTCATTATCTTCAGACTCATATTTCATAGCTTCACGCTGGAGAATAAATTTTATGTCTACAACGGTAATTTAGGTATTACCTGTCTTTACTTTAATTTCTATTGTGTGGTCCTGTGTCCTACTATAATTGTCCGTTAATGATTTTACTGTTTCTAACTTATTAATTCTTTATTTTTATGAATAAATTAATTGATTTATCTAGATCATTGTAATTATTATGAACTTAGTATTCTTAAAATTTGTTTTAAGTTCAGACTCTTTACTTACGTATATTACATTTTTAATGTTGTCTCTAAGATTCCTCCAACGCATCTCAAAGACTGAATACTGAAACTGTTGCATTTCCACTTAGTACTCTCACATTAGATTTCCTTTCTCAGATAGTATTGATTTGGAAGATATTGGGTTTTAGAAGTGGTGTTAATATAACTAGTTGATTAACAACACGTGACTATGTGACCAAAATTTACATTATTTCATTACCGACCGATTTCTTTTGAATAATTGACTTTATTGTGGCTCAAGCTGGTCTTCAATAAATTTATTTTTACACACGACTACTTTTCACTTTTACAGGCCTACCAATATAAAATTGACACTATTGAATTTTTTACATTTTTAAACCAACTTTCGTACACCATAATTTAAAAATAATATAAAACATCCCACATATTATAAAACATCCTACATAATAAAAATATAGGCCTACATAAAATTATATATACCGGATATAACAAATGTCTACAGCCATGCATAAACAATTTATAAAAATAGTAATAACTGATTCTTTTGATACATTTGACATAAATACTCCACGTCTCCTTGATTAGACACCTACATCAAGATATGTTTTCAGACTAACCGAAATTGTTGTTCACCTGAACTAACAAAACTCCACGTTTTGGAAGCAGACGGTAAATAAAAAACACATCCTGAGAAAATATACGTATTATTAGTGTAAAAAACATTACATGTCATCACACATGTGTAAAATTACTGCCATTTCAGTCGCTTCACGGTCATTTTTTATTTATGACAAAAACTATACATGACATATTTATGTAGTTAAGAGCGTGTATGCGCGCTCGCTGTGTGTATTATTGCATAAAGTAAATGACCTTTCCATACACACGACCTGCCTTACAATAAAAACAGAGTAACTGAAACACAAACATGAGAGCAAATACTGACCGTGCTTACTCTGTAAATACTAAATGTCTCCGTTGTATATATACTTTACTCTTATCTGCACTGTTGTTGTCTTTAGTAAATACGAACAGCTGATTTAATTTGCGAGAGAACCAACGTATAGTACTCAATAGAATTAGAAGGCTCACGTTTGTGTGTGTGTGTGTAAGGACGCGCGCACGTGCGCATGAGTTGTATACCTGGTGTTGTTGTCACAGCTTAACATTGTAACCTATGGTATTTTACTACGTTAAAAGAGAAAGTTCAACTATTTTACATGACTTGCTCTACAACTAGGTCAAAGCAATCTACCTTTCTGTAGTTTATGTCTGTTTTATCATGCATTAAAAATGATAAAGCGAAAGGTATTAGAATGTAGTTATAAGGAAAGAGACTTTGCGGTAACGTAATTATGAGTATTTCCAAAGGTCGGCTATGCGATGTAAACTGCGGATATATTCGACTTAAATAAATCCGATTGATAAGGCCACCTCACTAATGTCTGTGAGATTAAGTCAATAAGTTTACTAAATTTACTGATATGTCTCGTTGCCTCAACAATCGACAGCAGTCATTTCACTTTTCAGAGAATATCCGCTAGCGTAAAACAACACCACTAGCGTGAAGTTGAATAGTTGGGATAAATAAGACTAAATATAAATATAAATAGTTTTTAAAATTTGTTTTCAGTAAATTTATCACAATGTGTGTATACTGTACGGCGTGCTATTCTTAGTACAAAATACACACAAGTTTATCGTCTTATATGGATGCGTATGGCAATAATGTATTGTACGCCTTTATACGTATGAGAATTGCTCAACTTCCTGTCTGCAAGACGTCTCTCACCGTATAGTATAACCAGGTTGTTCACAATGAATGTTTTCTACATTTCCGTGTTCAAAGACAAGCTGTGTAACTCCCCAAAGAAATCTTTTTCCCGTGTGTACAAAACGAGACGTGATTTATAATTTATTATATAAAACTATACGAACCTGGAGACGTAAAATTTTTATGCAGAGATATGTAAACAGGAATACTCAATCTGCTTGACTCCCATTGTTTGTCTCTGCAGCTGACTTTATGCATCTGTAAAATTGCGCATACATGTGCACTGGAGCTTGTAAGTAATCTTTGACGCATTTTCTGCGATAAACAGTACTTTGATTCACGCTAATTAAATTATACAATAGGCCCTACAGCATTAAAGCTGTTATATTGTGTTTTCCTCCCGTACGACTTCCACTTTATTTTGTCTTAACATTTCAACTTTTAAAAGCTGAAAACAGTACTTACAATAAAAATTATAAAGCAAAATATTCTTAAATTCATAACAATTACCGTAAAAATGTCGTATCCCTAAAATGTAAATTTATATAAATTAGAAGGAACACATGCTGTATTAACCATAAATAATTTAAAATGAAAGATTTCTTAGTTGTGAATCGAGGTTAAAGGAAGGTTAGAAGTCTCCTAATTTTTTATAGAAATTTCATGGACGGTCGGAATGAAAACACTATTTAGTGTCCTCACAAGAATTCCACGTGCAATACTGTATATAAACCTTTTTACATATTCATCATCATAACCTTCTTGCCAAAGTCCACACAGATATTTTTAACCTCACGCCTAAACAAACATTGCTATCAATTTGAACTGTTCGAAAGTCGTTAGTAGATCAAGAATTTCTGTCATGGTGTCTTGCAATTCGCCTGTTGTGTTTAGGTATACATTCGATGTGCAGTACTTGTCACACAACCTTTATGCTTGGTTTTGAGACTGTCTTTATTACGCGTGTGTAATAAGCCTCACGTCATCAATAAGACCTAATTTTGACACCGTTAGGCCGAGTGTAGATAATAAAGGATGTTACACTTCCGTAACTAGAACCCAGTACCGTTACTAAACGTTGATAGTCTATAAACATACGTGCAGTCCACGCAGTATAGGAGTGATGGATCATTATCTGGACTACGTGCAGTCCACGCAGTATAGGAGTGATGGATCATTACCTGGACTACGTGCAGTTCACGCAGTATAGGAGTGATGGATCATTATCTGGACTACTATTTGTCGGCCTCTCTCTCTTACATCACTATCAACCTCGAAAATTCATTTCGATATTTAATCACTTAAGATGTACGAGTAGTTTTGTTCATTACCAGAAACACATCACGCCTGTTTCATACATCAGCTTTGCAAAGTGACGTTTGTATATTGCTAAAAGAATGTTTCCTTCAACACTGAAGTTAGTTGCTCCCCGTCACCAATTACATGATTATTATTTTTTATCGTATACTTTCCTAACGAATTGTTTTTTTCGTATAGCGTTTAAAATGACAATAATTAGTCATTCTTTCTAAACTTTTTAGAAATTTCTCATCGAGAACAACGAGAAAGGTGTACATTTACTCTATATATTTTATTAGATGTGAGAAATTTTACTTACGTTATTCGAAGTTACCATATTTACTGCTGCATTAAATGTATGTAGGGCCTACATGTGAAGAAGCTTGTTATCTAATGTATAATAGATTGTAAAACTTTCTTTGCATTTACAAATGGTTGTAATACTTCTAACGTTTGAGGTAAAAACGAGAATGACCGATCAATTTGACCCGACCTCCTATAGCTAGCTGCATATGGTAGCTAGACGTTTTAAAAGAAGAAATTCTACGCTTTTTAAAATTTGTTAAAAATTAAATACTCTGTAATATTATTTCCATTGGATAGGCTTCATTTTACAAAATTTGTATAAATAATACAGCTGATTAACATAATTATAAAGAAACTTTCACTCAAGAAGGTAGACTGCACCGCTTACAGTAAAATTTTTACTGGAGAGGGATTGACGTTTGTCTGCAAGTGACTGGGGAAGTGGTGTTTAGAGCGGTCTGATTGGCCGAAACTATACAGCACAGTGTTGTCAACTCGTACATGTTCCGCTGTGTGTGCGTTACCACGTGCGCATTGTAAATTGAACAGTAGGCCTAGTGCGGTTACTTCTGTTTGATGTGAGTGAAATTTAAGAGTTTTAAAATTTAAAATATTGTCATATTTTAGTGCATTTTGCATGATTTAGTGATATTTTTTTAAATTAGTAATTATTAGTCTAATATATTCAGAAGTGATTTTGTGTTAAAATTTAAGTATTTAGTGCATTAAGTGATAGTGATTGTTAATACTATCCATTCGCTATGTCCAACGCTATACGAGTGCTTCAGCTGTACGCAAGACAAGAAAAAAAAGGAAAGTATTTAATGGACAAGCAAGACAACTTATCTGTTCAGTACGTGAATATTTTGAAAAAGAAAAATCAAACGGGGGGGGGCGTTAATTTCCGTTAATAATTAGAGCGTACAGCTGCCGCATGCGAAGTAGGGAAGAACCTTATAGTACGTATAGGAAAAGACTAAGACGATTTCTTACTAATTTTAGTGATACAGAGCCCAAGTTTCAAACACCTAATAAAAAAAGAAATATAGACAAAAGAGTTACGAAGTTAGATTCTCTCCAAGAAAATATAATTCGACAGCACATTTATAGCTACTATTGTAGAAAAGAGCACCCAACAATAAATAAACTTCATAAGTCGTTAGCAGCAACTGATCTTTTTGCCGGTAGTAAATCATATGTTAGGGAAGTTAGGAAAGTAATGCAAAATATCTGTTGTAAGTTTACAAACATTTCGGGCAGAACAGTTCTTATGGAAAGTGAAAGTGTAGTTGCTTTACGTTGTAGATTTCTACGAGAAATTCAAAATATGAAGACAGTCTGGTTAGACGTAACATGGGTAAAAATAGGTCAAGGTTTACGAAAAAGCTGGACAGGTGATACTGTGGAAGGAACAATGAAAATACCTTTGGGACGAGGGGGTGGATATATTATTGTACGCTCGTACATGCTGGGACATCCAAAAGTTTCATACCTAACTGTTTTTATGCATTTAAGTCAAAGAAAACGAGTCACATCCACGAAGAAATGAACTCTAAAAACTTTACCAAGTGGTTCACAGACTCGTTATTAAAAAACCTCATAGTGCCGCCAACTATTGTAACGGCACGCCCCTTATCAGTCGGTTATATACGACAAAGCGCCGACATTAACTACACGTAAAGAAGAAATTATTCACTTGCTTCATGATCATACCATTTCTACCACTGAAAGCATGAAAAAAAGCAGAGCCCTGATTTCCGGAATACGTAATTGACAAAGTAGCGCAAGAACATGGCCATAAAGTAGTAAGATTACCACCGTATCATTGTCATTTTAACCCCATTGAGTTAATTTGGGCACAAGTAAAGGGATATGTAGTAAGAAATAATGAGAGTTTTACAGGAACTAAAGCAGAAAAATTGACACGCGAGGGTATTAAGAATGTTACTGCGGATGATTGGGGAAAGCATACATATAAATGCATACAAAGAAAGTGATTGACGAAGCATGAAGCAACAAAGGAATATTAGAAGACGGCGTGGAACAACTGGTAATAAATTTGGGCACAGAATCCAGTGACTCGAATGATTCTGGTAAGTGGTGCAACACCTTTAGATTAACAGCACAGGCGGAAAACTACAGACAGGTAATAATAATTTTATTTTCAGTTTTGTTTTTATGGTAAAAGTAATAAAAACAAAATATTGACCTTTTGGGATGCTGAAGGCGCGGTTTTTATGAATGTTTAGATCAATAAACAGTACACACTACTCGGACATGCTTATTAATAAAGGAAAACCGGCAGTGATGCAGAAACGTCATGGATTTCTGCGGAAAAGCGTCATTTCCCTTCATGATAATGCCTGTCCACACTCAGCTCAGTTAACACGTGGAACAATCAATAAATTTCCTGAGAAACTATACCGCCCTCCCTAAATACCAGACTTTCCTCCATATGATTTCCACTTGTTTGGTCCAAACAAGGAAGCGTTACTTGGTACGAAGTTTAAAGGCAACGACGAGGTCAAAGAAAATATCTAAAAATAGCTGTGACATCAACATAAAGAATTCTTTCCAGGAGACATGAGAAACCTTATTCAGAAATAGGGCAAGTCTATTAATGTTGCTGGGGATTATGTTGAAAAATATAAACATTTTTACACTGATTAAATAACCCGTTTTTCCTCTATAGCTATTTGTCTCTTTAATTATTGACAACTCTGCCCACCCACCTAATCATAACAGGTACTAGTTACCGTTCAAATATTGTCTGCTAACTGCTTACCCGTAATCTCTACTGTTCCAGGTTCTTGCATCTTTTTATTACAACGCTCGTGTTGGAATACGCTTATCATTCATTCTCAGGATATCTTTCTTCTAGTTGACTGCTTGGTTTATATTATCAGTTACGGTGAAAAAAAGACCGTTACTCTTTAAAAATGTACATCAATTAAAACTTTAATGTGATGAAATTGAGATTTTTAACGTCAGACTTATTAAATAAAAATCATTTTTTCGTTACTTTGAAATTGCAAATTTAATTTAGTAACTATTTTTTAATATTCTTTCTTTTATTATATCTCATGTTTGATTCTCTTGCCCGTCGTGTTTTTAGAAATAATTTCTTAATTTAAAATAAAGTAGTGAATTAGTTACCTCATGTAACTTGACTATATTAATTAGTATAATGTAAGGCTTTCTTATCTTGACGGCTGTTTGTACAGTTACGCTACCAAAGCTTTGTCTTTCTAATTCGAACATTTAAACATTTCAAATACTCAACCACTGAAAAGGTTGCGTAGCTGAAAGCAATTTACCCAGTTGTTTAGTAGTATTAAAAGGTATTCAAATAGTCTCATAGCACGTGTTCAGTAGAAGAAATTCCTAATATTGCAGCCAACTCCAATTTCTTGCTGTACTGTCTAAATAAATATGCTGTCTTTGCGTAAAATAGCGACTTGTTGGCAATGTAAAATGTTCCCCTTCTTGTTACTGACCAAAGACTCATAAATTTCAAATAATTTACAAATAGAATTAAATACTAATCATTTTAAATACCTATTATACTTTGACAAAATAATATATTTATTATTTATGATTGTGTATACACCTAAGTGTGTTAACTATTTTACACGACTACACAAGCATCCTTAATTTTGTAAAACTTCTGTGTGTACTTAAAAGAAAGAGACTCGTAACACTTTATCTTAGAAAGTTTCTTACAATAACAATTACATGAATAAAAATTAAGTAATTTTTAAAAATGTATATTTATAAATGAAAAATTCACAATTCCTGGAACTTCATGCTTTATAGGGCTGCTATAACAAAGCCGAGCACATCTCTAGTTAGACCTTTGTTAATATACAGTTAATTTGGAATGGTACAAGAGGCACTACATAACCCGTATATGATTACACCTTTAGTGTTGTTAACAACTGTTCAGCATTTTTTACATCAGAACACTGTAATCACACATATTTCACTGTTGAGGAATAATGAATAAAAGATTATGTAAATGTATAAATTATTTTATTTTACCCAAAACTGGCATTGTTTTAAGGTAAATCTCGCAAGATTGTGCAGCATATCTTGGAATCTTAACAGTGAAAAATAAATTAAATAATTCCTCCACTCATAATATGGTCTCACGTCTTATTGCAATTTACGTTTGTAGATGTAGTCTGCTAATACTCTTACATATGCTAGTTGTTTTTACTTATGGTCACGTGTTCTACAACATGATGTCAACCGGTTTTATCTTGACGAATGCTTTTGGAAATTGCAGCTGAATTTTTATATCAGTTAATCGTGAATTATAGCATACGTTAATCCTGTACAATGAATTACAGATAGTGGTAACATTCTTGTAAAGTCAGTTTTGTGTAAAAGGAATCAAACTCAAAAATTAAGTTACGTATTCAATAATAAACAATGCATTTTGAATGTAAATTTATGTTATTCAGTTTGACACAACCGTTCTTAAAACAGTTCTGAAAAATTACACAAGAACGTAGTATGTTAAATTACCACTTTTTATATTATTGACATGTACATAAATATAGGTGTGTGTGTGTGTGTGTGTGTGTGTGTGTGTGTGTGTGTGTGTGCAAACTATTGATTACCACAATTATATATTGAAACCACTATAAAATATCGATACCTACAGCCAGAAGCCACAAAAAAGTCAAATCTGGCAAACAATAACCACAGCATTAAAAACTGAGATAATTTAAAGAAAATTTTAATACAAATTAGTATCATCGGTAGCAAATAAATTTACAGCTTGTCATTTGCTTACAACTGTATAAAGGCTACATTAGACTTCGGATTTATGTGACCTAACAAATCGGAAAATAGGAATGAATTCACATCTTAACAACTACGAAAATACGATATATACTGGTATAAATTAAAGGAATATAAAATAAAATTTGATAGGTTGCAATGTAGAGAATAGTTTTTCTGCTTTTGCATACAAATTATAATACAAAATCTGGTACGAGTAAAAGTTTTTCTGCGAATTAGTCTTCATGATAATCAGAGTTACACTGAAAGTTGAACATGTATTTTCAAGGTCTCAAATTTTATGTACATCCGAGAAGTCTGTCAATATATCTTTGTGTATCGAGAAGCTCATTTCTTAATTAACGTACCATAATCGGAGATTACTTAAAAACCATGATACCATTAGCGGATCACCGCCAACACCATGAATATTCTAGATCACTTCTGTTCACGTTTAAGTATTTTTTCCGTTAATCATGTCAAGAATTGTATAACCTTTGGAATATTCTGGCATTTGTTCTAAGTAAACTTTGTATTTTTACTCAAATTGTTTCAGTTACTTCACTCTGTGCTTGCGACTACTCATTTTCATCGCATCGTTATATAGCATTTTCTACGTACCACATAATTGCATGTCCGCCGTTTTAAGCCAAATAAATGATTTCATGAGACTCAAAGTTACGGCTAGTTGTGGCAACAACAGGGAAACATGGATATGATAAAAAGATGGCCATCGTTATCTGTGGAGTCCTGTTTATTTTGCTTATGGCCATGCTCTTTGTCTTTTTTAGGTGATTTTTATTCTAAACTCTTCATAAGTTCTGTCAAAATCTCTCAGAATTTCAATTAATGTTCTTTCAAAAAATGGCAGGTAAAACCATGTATTCAGTAAATCTGATGTACTCTGTCCTCCTTCCACCGACTTCAACTCCTCTTCCTCCCATAAAGACAATTATTTTTTCTTAAAAGAAAAACACAATTTAATGGTTAAGTCTAATTTTTAATAAACTTGTATTCAGCCACTAACACGCAATTAATTATAATCTCCATAAGCGCTTTCAAGCCTCTCGGCTCACCTTCATATTGTAATAAAACAAACGTATTGGTGATTGGAGTTAGGTTGTTGGTTAATCAATCCCCGCGTTGGGTTCGTCACGTTGTAACTATACAACTACTATTGGTGATGATGTTGTATTTACTTTTAGATTAATTCGTAATTGATGTTTAGTAAATAATTGTAATTGAGTGAGTGTATTTGTTTAAAATAACGTTTATGTTTGAAAGGATTGTAATCACTGATATCTTGATGTATTCAACTCCCCACTTACCATCCGTGAACGTCTTCAATCTTCTTAATAGGTTGCTCTATCTCACTGGAAATACATGAATAACACACAAAATACTTCACCTTGATATTAACATATACACATTAAATAAAATGACAATGATATTCAATCGTAAATTGAATATTCAAATACTGGCCGCTTGAATATTGCCGCCACCTTGAGAAACAATTGCTTCTAAAATGTAAGTTATTTGTGCCTATTTAATAGAAATAAATACTCTCTGTTCACTGGTAAGAAATTTAGGTGTTTATTAACATTAGTAAAATTCAATGCAATCCTTTTTTAAAACAATTACTAAATCTTTAAAGCAACAAAGTTAATTACTTTCTGAAAATTCTTCAGCTTAGGGCTGGTAACACTGGTACAATGTACAATAATATGGTAATTCAGGTTATGTTAATTTTGGTTATAAGCGTTACCAAATTTCATGAATCCTTTGAATTTACATGATGCAAGATACAAAGATGTTTATTAAAAAACAATATTTATTCATATAGAAAGATTAAAAAGACAAAAAATTAAAAATAGTTAACATCAATACAATATTAAAATTATCGTACTATCGTACGGCAGGAGTGTTGCAGTCAGTTATTCAAAGCTGTGTACACGTGTTATAAACGTTACACTATAAAACAATATTACAGGTTTAATTATTATTATGAACTGGAATTAATAAAAAATAGAAAAACTCTTATTATTGAGTCTATTCACAAGAGTACTATTAACGACAGAAGTGACTCTCTGTTGGCAAATAAATCTGTGTTGGTTATAGGTTAGTTTACCTATAGATGAGAGCAAGTTAACGAAATAGATTGTTTAATATTATTAAAATCTTAATACTATTTTCACAAAAACATTATTTATCGTAATAAGATGTATAATTAACGGCAATGATTGTTCTCGTATATTAAATCATTATTTATCAAGTACTACTGAAATCGTAGTCAAGTAAGCGACTATATTTTACAAGTATTGTTTGCGGTATTTATCATTAATTCCGCTTCTGTTATTATTTTTCTAACATAAATATTAAAATATTTTAATTAAATACCATTATTACATTAAACGAGAACTTTTATTCATTGTGCCTGATAATATTTCATCGTTCGCTAGTTAACCATGCATAGTGTGTTTGCTTGGCTAACGTAGTCTGCTATAATGTTCGTCAACTGACGAATATTATATTTTCATTTTTATTTTAAAATTGTTAACGTATAATACTCCCTGCATTTTTCACTTAACATTGCCTTTATTATACACTGGCAATGTATTAATAATTCACTTTAGCACTCGTAGCACTGTCACACGATAAAAAAATTAGTGTTTAGTTGAGGTTAGTTATGACTATACTAGCTGTCGCGCACATTTCAAAATGTTTTTCTTGAAGACTGTCGCGGGCTCCGCTAGCATCGGTGGCTGGAAGACAATTAAAACTTTTCATCGAAGCTCTTGCTCTCGTCTGGTAAAATCAGATCATCCTATTGGTGTAGAAATCTGTACTCTCTACCCCAAATGCCTTAGTTAAATTAAAATTTTAATTTTTAGCGTCTATGCTTTGGGTTCGAGACTCAGCTATGACGCGTTCATTCCCATTCGGAAATGACAGGAAATATTATAATATTCATAAGTTTCTTATTAATCGTCTGATCGTCATTTGAATAGTCGCATTGTTTTGCGGATACTTGTGTCTTTAATTTAAGTCCAAACAAGTAATAAATCCGTCCATTATCAACTCACTTCACTTTATTCAAAATTCATATAGTTGCTCTTAATAAAAAATAAGTTTTTTCCACTATATTTTGATGTTATTATTACCTAATGCTTATAATTAAACGTCTAGAGTCCATATCTCTTATAATTTAATACATAATATTAACATATTTGTGATTTAAGCAAAATGCATTAATGGCGTATAAGCCATCCATGTCCAAGCATTTATGTTTGCTTACATCACCATTATTCCTTATGCTATTACATATCTTTGGTACTAGAATGTTATTTAATACTATTACATATATTTGCTGATACTTTACTTCAGCAAATGTTATCTTATTCACATATATAGCATTGTCTAAAATACACTATGCTATTATTTCGCCATTCTGTCACTCTCATTTAGTTATTTTTTCCACATATTATATGCATTATTGATAATTAAAGTGTGCACAAATATTGTACATGGTCTGTTTAGTGCACTTACTAACTTTTTGTTAGTTGAAATTCCTTTAAGTTACAGTATGATGGTTGTTTACACCTAGTCCTTTGATTATAGTTAATTAGTTTATTATATTATAGTTATTAAATTACTTGTACAATGATTGTGAGGTATTCTCATAGTTGAATTGAACATTCTTCTAACTACTGGTAAACTTTCTTACTCTCTCTTTACAAGTTTTGTTATGGTTTTTTGATTAACTCTCTGGTCACATGTGATTCTGTCTAATTTGTTTATTGTTATTATTAATAATCTGACTCATATAATTGTGTTCTTCAGTTCATATGGTATTCATTGTCTTATACATTTGTTCTTATTTGGTCTCTGTTTGAAACAATTACTGGTAATTACTTTATCTAATTATTGTGTATGATTTTATGTTGTAGGTCCAGTTCAGATGAGGTTATGTGTCATTGAGTTGGCAACAATATGCTTCTTACTTTATTCAGTATTCATCTTAAATACTGTCATGTCATTATGGCATGTTACTACAGTTGTTTATTACTATGTTTTACACACTTTGTACACATTTTACACTATATGTTTATACAATAATAGTTGGTTTTTTATCTAACTATATTACACATTTTGGTGGGTTGCATCTTGGCTTGTATACATTGGTTTGTTTCTTTTCAACAAATTAGTTTGTTTACTACTTATTGGTTATAACATTTATCTACATTTTGTCCTGTGTTACTATGACATTCAGGCACATTCCATATCAAGGATTATATAGCTTGTGTTGTTGGTTCTTTTGAGCAATTATTTCTCTTTTCAGTACCATTGAATTGGTGGTCTTATTGAGTATGTTTGTGGTTTTACAATCTTGGATTACAATTGGTACACTAATTTTTTGTGTATTTCACTTGATAACCGTTGATTTTTCACTTATTAATTTTTATTCACTTCCCTCAGTCATAAACACTTCACTCATATTGTCTGTGTTGCTTATTTGGGGTTAGTGTTATTACATCATTTATTGTTGCACTTATTTAAAGTATTCACTATTATTGTTTGTGATCACTTACTAAGGTTCAACACTTGGTTTTTTATTATATTGGTTTCACTATGTCCTTCCTTGATAGATAGTTTCTTAATTACTACTAATCTTATAATCCTTATTCTTATTTTGGTTATTATATTAGTTGTGGTGCTTTCCATATTTTGGGAATGCTGGTGTCTTGTTCTAATTATACTTAATCTTCATTTTTTCATGGTACATTTCTTCTCCTTCTTCTTTTTCTCCTGGTTATTCAATTGTTTATTCTTCATTTTAATTGTTTGTCATTTGTAAGGCATTTCTTGGTTCCTCACTATTTGTGATAACTCATGTTCATTTAATATAGTTATAATTTTCAACATTTTCACTCATTATTATGATAATCACTATCTTATATTTGTCTCACTATTATGACAAATTAGTCTATCCTCTCACTATGATAATTGCATTTAATATGACTCTTCCTTGATAGATGTTAATTCTTGGTATTCCCCTCACTATTTTGATCTATTGGTTCGCCTCCTCCTTATGATGGTATTAATTCTTGGTATATCCCCTCACTATTTTGATCTATTGGGCCTAGATGCTAACGTATTATATTGATCCATTGTATTCCCTCTTTCTTCTTTCTACTCGATGATATATTTTTATGATTTTCATTTCTTCTTCGTTGGGTTGCTTTAACGTTATTCATTTATAGATACACTTTTGATTTTCATACTTCTGTTCCTTCTTCCATGTTTGATGAAATATGCTTATGGTACACTTTCATTTGACGTATTATATTATTTTTATGTAACCGTTATTTTGATACGTTACATATGCCTTCCTATAAGAATTGATTAATTCTTAATTCGTATACTTATTTTCTGAAGAATTCATCAATTGTTGTATATTTCTAAGTTGACTCTTATGTTCTTCTTATATCCCTTCATTCTCTTCTATTTGAATCATAATTATTTTTCTTTCCATGTAATTATCTCCCTTGTTTATTTAATTCCCTAATTCCCTAACATAATTTTAGCTGGTGCAGTTCAGAGTGGCTCACTGTGGCATACATCTCTGCTGGCCATACTAACATCAATAAATTCAGAGGTACATCATCTCTGTCAATAATATAAATGATTGCTGGAATCATTCATCAGTCAATTCATCTCAAAATGTAAAGTAGTCGTTCTTTCGACAAATAATAAATATCCTTGGGATTATTTCACGCATCTGCGGTTTATACATTATTATATTTTCCTCTTCTTGATTCATCTTAACTTAATTCTTCACATTTTACTGGGATAGTTTGTTTACATTTCATCACTGGTATTTTCACATGATCTCCTTCGGTAGTATTTTATTTCTTCATTCTTCTTTGTCATCAATTAATCTTTTCTCTTGGTATTACATTGAACGTCACTTCATAATCTTCTTCATCATCATGATTCACGTCTTTGTGTTACATTTCATTTAGTATAGGCTCTCTTTTGGTTTTTTGCCTCGTGTTTGGATATCATATATCTGTTCATATCAATAATATTCACTTGCTTCCATTTCTCCAACTTCTTATGTTGCCTTTTTCTGTATATCATCTCGTATATTTTCTTTCTTATATTAGTAGTACGGGTAAGATGGTAAATTACTGTTGACTGGCTCTAGGAATTTATTATATTTGTGCCAAGTTGTCATGTGTCGGCCTCGTATAATTTTTTTTTTTTTTTTTATTAGTACGGGTAAGATGTTAATAACTGGTTGACTGGCTGTTGGAAATATTTACGTGATTTACGTGCCATAGGTGGTGGGCGTCTGTCTCGTATAATTTCTTATATTTGTAGTACGGGTTAGATGGTAAATTACTGTTGACTGGCTCTAGGAATTTTAACATGTTTGTGCCGTAGGTGTTATGCGTCGTTCTCGTATATATCCTCTCTTATATTTGTAGTACGGGTAACTTACAATTTTCTTCACATTTTACATTATTTCTGTGGATTACACTTTTATGTCATAATATCAATATCTTGTCAACATTTATACTTACATTTATAATTATCATTTCGTACTTAGTATCAACATTAAATAATTTCCATTATAATATTCCATCTTTTTACATTATTCAATCTTCACTATATCGTTTTATGGAAGTCTGATTATAATTACCTTTAATTTTCTTCGTCACAGGATCTTGTATTTCATATGTATTGTTCATATTGTTTTTGGTAACAGTATATGAGCCTGTGTATAGCAGTAACAATTTTTTAGCAATTCCTTCTATAGCACTTGGGAGTTCTCTGTTTTTCAATAGCACTTTATCTCCCACTTCGTATGTGATGATTTTGGGCTGTGATTTTTTATACTTTAGTCTGTTTCTCAGCTCGCTCAACTGCATTACTATAAAATTTTACTTTGTTAAATCCATATTTGCTTCCTTGTGGAAAATTAATTATTTCTGTTATTTCTCGGGGTGGTCTTTGTTCAAACATAGCAGTATAGGGTGGTTCATTAGTCGACTGGTGACAAGCTAAGTTTATGAAATCTTCGGCTGGGGATAAATATTCTTCCCATCTCCTCTGTTGGGTGGAGCAGTATGTTCTTAAGATTCTGCCTACCTCTCTTAAGACTCTTTCGGCCGGGTTGCTGTTAGGGTGGTATACCGACGTCTTGTATGTTTTTACACCTTGGTTCATTAAAGTATCCCGCCATTTTCGGCCTCTGAATTGCGTTCCATGGTCCGTGATTATGGACTGAGGTTTTCCGACCTCTGGGATGTATTTTAGTGTTATAATTTCCAAAATTTTGCTTGTCGTTGCCCTATTTATGGCGTAGAGTTTGGTGAATTTTGTGTAGTGATCGAAAATTATCACTATGTATTTGTACTGGTGTCTACCGCCACTGCGGGGAAATGGTCCACAAATATCCACAAACACCTTTTCTAGTTTCTTTGTAGATGTAATGGGTATCATCACTCCTTCTTTCTTTTCATTGTTACACTTAACTGGCTGACACAGATGACAATTTTGTATGTACTTTCTCACCCTACGATTCATATCCTTAAACACATGCTCTCCTAACGCTTTGACCACTTTTATGGCCCCCATATGTCCATATCTTATATGGTAGTTAATTGCCATTTCTTTTTCAATAATTTTGGGTATTAATATTTTCCATTGATCATTGGATTGTTTGGTTTTAGTGAACAATAAATCATTATGGATACAATAATATGGAACAACTCTTTCATCTTGTTCTGTTAATCTCTGTATTATATTGCTAATTTTGGGATCGTTTTGTTGGTTGATTTGTATATTGGTTAGTATGTCTGCCAAATCGGATCTGCTTTTCAAAATATGGTAAACTTTAGCGATGGTCTCCTTCTCTCCTTCGAATGCTTGGGCCTGTATGTTTACTCTGGACAACACATCTGCAGCAATGTTGTTTTTACCAGAGACGTATTCCCAATGTATGTTGTATTCTTGTCTGCAGTTTTTAAGAATCATATTGATTTGTGGTCCGTACGCACTGTGATTGGGTATCCCAAAATATATGTTCTGAACTTCTCGCAAGCGAACACTATGCTGAGGAGCTCCTTCTCCGTAGTGTGATAGCTGCGCTCACACTTGTTGAGTGTCCTACTAGCAAAACTGATCACCTGATGGTTGCCTTCCTCGTCTTCTTGGTATAAGATGGATCCCAGACTTACATCACTTGCATCACAATTCATGTAAAAATTTTCGTTAAAATTTGGGTGATGTAACATTACGGTTTTGAGGAACTTCTTTTTTATCATCTCGAATGTTGTGTCCTGTTCAGGTCCCCATCTCCACTTATCTTTTGATGACAATTGTTGGGAAAACTTAGATGTCAACTCCGAATAATTATTTTGAAATTTTCTGTAATAATTGCAAATCCCAAGAAACGATTGCAACTGTTTCTTGTTTTTGGGTACAGGAAAGCGCTGTATAGCTTCCATCTTTTCTTGTACTGGGGTTATGCCCGTTTCAGACAAATTAAATCCCAGGAATTGCACTTCATTGGCTATGAGTATGGATTTCTCTAGTTTTAATGTGATATTGTTCTCATCCAATTTTTGCAATACTTGTGCCACCCTGTTGCAGTGTTCCTCCCAGTTGTTGGAGGTAATGAGCAAATCATCAACATACACTGTAGTGAATTGGAGTGTATTTTGACCTAAAATCTCATCCATACATTTTACGAAGACTGCTACGGAATTTAATAGGCCGAAGGGTAACCTTTTAAATTGGTAGTTACGCCCTTTAAATATAAAGGCCGTATACTTTCTGCTGTTGGGGTGTAATTCCACCTGCCAATACTCACACACTGTGTCCCATATACTGATGTACCTTATGCCATGGAATTTCTTAAGTATCTCGTCGATTTCTCCAGGCGACGTCCTGTCATTTATTATGGCCTTGTTTATCTCCCTGGCGTCCAAACAAATCCTTACTGCGCCATTCTCCTTTGGTACTGCTACAATTGGATTGGTGTACGGGGAGTTACTTAGTTCAATGATATCGTTTTCGATTAAACGTTGTAATTCTAAGCGGACTGCTTCTTTTAGCGAAAAAGCTATAGGGTAAGATTTTCTTTTGAATTCAGTTTGTTCTTCGAATTTTATTTCTCACTGGAAATTTTTCACTTTCCCTGGCGTATCCGAAAATACATGCCTGTATTTGTTATAAATTTGAATTAATTTCGCTATCTGTTCGTCTGTTAGAATCCTGTCAACTCTAGCTGTTTGGAATTTCTTAATTTCTTCTAGCTTTTCCATCCACAACGTGTCTCCTTTGCTATGGCGAATCTCTCCATTGATCTGCATTTATTCCCTCTGGTCGCGGCCTTCCCGGATGTAGTATATGATGTGTTCAGGAGGTGCCTTCCTGTTTTCGATCAACTCTGCTGTCCATCTGATGTCACCTGATTTCAGGGATACCTTGGCTCTGTTCATATCAATAATAGCCGCATATTTCCTTAATATGTCGCAGCCAATTAACAAGGTAAAGGGTAGCCCACTCGCTACTAAGAAAATCATTGGGATGGTTTCGCCGTTGCTTGATATCTCTAATTGCACTTGGTTCCGGATAGTTTTATTCTGCCGACTCGTTGCTCCAATTAAGATAATATTGTTTATTGGCAACGTCGGTATTATTGTTTTATTTCCTGTTTGTATCCGGTTTAATTCAACTCTATCAATTAATGATACATTGGCCCCTGTATCTATCATGGCCGTCGCTTTGATCCCGTTGACGTTAACTGATATATAAGCGATTTCGCTATTAACGGTGTCATCGACGTTATTTTCTTTTTCTTCCATTAAACCTTTGCGAATATTTTTTAAGTAATTATTCTGGAGGATTACAATTGATTCCGTTGTGTTTCTTGATACATTAGACCCAATAGACCGGTTCAGTGAGGGTGATGTTGCGGTTTTCACTGCCGTTGCCCATTTAAAGGCAGGTCACCATTGTCCGGGTGCCTGTCTGATGAGTTGGATGCACTCTGTTCTTGGGGTCCTGGTCCATTCCCGTTGTGATAAACTTCTGCATTTCCTTGTTCCCGCCGATTGTCTTCGCTACTGTGGCTTCGGTTAGTGTTATATCCAGATTCGTGATCTTCCCCATCGCTGTTGCTCCGGCTGTTATTACTGTGGTAACTCCGGCGACCCTGGTAGTACGGTCTACTATTGCCACCTCTACTGGCATTAACGTAGTGTACCCTTCTAAAGTTATTCCCACCGTTATTTCCGTTGTTTGGTCTATAACTATTATTATTATGGGGGTTATTATTATACGGCCGGTAATAATTATTGTTTGTTCGATAATTATTATTTCCCTGGTAACTATCTGGCCTAGGGTTATTTTGGTTTCCCCGGTCGTTATGGTTGGTATTATTACCAATGTTATTTGTTCTGGGATTTTGATCATTATTGAACCGCGTCGGGTTATTGAAGTTCCCTCTGTAGTTGGGCCTATCATTGTTGGTATGGGGATTAATATTACCCGGTCCACCCCGGTCATACTGTTGTCCTGGCCTCTGACGGTTTCTTTGATAATACCGCTCCTGCTCGTGGTTTTCCAGGAGCGCGGACATCCCTTGTACCGTTTTATTTGTGCATTCAATCTTCCCTGGGATACACCTTGATTGAAGTGGTATGCCAGTTTAGTTACCAGGCACTCCTCCGGTATTGCTGGCTCCAAGTTCCTCGCTAGGCATATCTTTCCTAAAAAATATGTTGTCATAGATTGTCCGCCGTTGGGGTCGTACTTGCCATTACTTATATCGTCTCTTATTATTTTTAGGGTGGATTCAGACCAGTATTTCATTTTAAACGCCACCTTGAACGCTGCATAGCTATTCACTTCATGCCTGGTTGCCGTCCACCAATTGTCAAAAAGATTTCTGAAGTATTCGTCGAGCATTCCTTTTATTACCGTCCATCGATTCTCTTCATTCCGGTTCAGCATCTCGTCCACTCTCTCCAAGAATTCGAGCGGATTTTTCTTATAAGCTCTGAAATCTATGCTCTCTCGTCCATCCAGGTGTGGTAATCCCGTTATTTCACTTGGGTACGTTCTCAGACGGTTCATCTCGTCCCTGAGGTCGTCGAATTCTTGTTGTTGCCGTTCGGTTAATCGTTCTCTGTCGTTATCTACCTGGTTCCTTACTGCGTCTACTGTTGTTTTCATCTCTTCACACTTCTCCCCTAGTGTGGTGTGTGCGACTACCATGTCTGCTTGTCTGCGCTCCACTACCTCCATTTGTTTAGTACGGGTTTCTTCGAGAATGTCAATACGGTTGTGGATATCCGTTTTGGCTTGCACAATCTCCTGTTTGTTGATTTCGCATTCTCGTCGTACGTCAGACATCTCTCCCTGGATTTCTGTCGCTATCACTGCCATCCTCTCCTCCGCCGCTTCTAGGTTTTCTTCTATTTTCTTATCTATTGTTTCTATGGTCATTCTTGCGGTCTCTTCCGTTCTGCAGCTATTATCGGCCATCTGTTGCCATATCTTCTCGTTATCGCTCTTCATTGCTTCAATTTCCTTATTGATTTGCTCGTTCAGTTCATCTATCTTCTTATTGGTTTCACCGATTTTGACTCCCAATTCTTCAGATAAATTTTCTCTAATCAATTCTATATTTTTTTCCAATAATTCTTCCGTCTTCTGGTTTATTGATTCTTCCGTCTTCTTATTTGTTTCATCTATCTTATTATTCAAATCCTCCTTCAAAGATTCTATGTTCTTCTGGCTTTCCTTCTGGCCTTCTTCCATCTTTTTCTGACCGTCTTCTATTTTCTTATTCAACGACCGGTAGTCTTCCTTCAATGATTCTATATTTTCCTGGCTGTCTTTCTGGCTGTCTTCTATTTTCTTACTTAATTCCTCCTTCGTGGATTGACTGTTTTCATCCATTTTCTTATTCATCGATTCTATTGATTCTTCCGTTTTCTTCAGTAGTCTGAACATTTCCTGCATGATATCTGTGCCTCCTGGTTGCATTGGTTTCTCGGGTTGGTCCACTTCCGGTTGACCTTCTGGTTGCTGGACCTCCTCCGCCGGTTCAGGTTGTCTGTCTTCCATCGTAAGTAATATTTCTTCCACGTCTTCTGCCGACGTCGCTTCCTTCTCCTCCATTCTAGCTTTTTTTCAGCTTTGGCCGCTCGCCTCTTCGACGTCGATCTTCGGTACATCTTTATATCTTTGCAATGTAATTGCCGCCGAATTAGGTTTAATAATTATTTATTTATTTTCTTTTGTTGAATATTGTCGTCCTAATTCGTGCTCAGACGTTGGGCGCCACGTTGTAATAAAACAAACGTATTGGTGATTGGAGTTATGTTGTTGGTTAATCAATCCCCGCGTTGGGTTCGTCACGTTGTAACTAAAGAACTACTATTGGTGATGATGTTGTATTTACTTTTAGATTAATTAGTAATTGATGTTTAGTAAATAATTAAAATTGAGTGAGTGTATTTGTTGAAAATAACGTTTATGTTTGAAAGGATTGTAATCACTGATATCTTGATGTATTCACCTCCCCACTTACCAACCGTGAACGTCTTCAATCTTCTTAATAGGTTGCTCTATCTCACTGGAAATACATGAATAACACACAAAATACTTCACCTTAATATTAACGTATACACATTAAATAAAATGACAATGATATTCAATCGTGAATTGAATATTCAAATACTGGCCGCTTGAATATTGCCGCCACCTTGAGAAACAATTGCTTCTAAAATGCAAGTTATTTGTGCCTATTTAATAGAAATAAATACTCTCTGTTCACTGGTAAGAAATTTATGTGTTTATTAACATTAGTAAAATTCAATTCAATCCTTTTTTAAAACAATTACTAAATCTTTAAAGCAACAAAGTTAATTACTTTCTGAAAATTCTTCAGCTCAGGGCTGGTAACACTGGTACAATATACAATAATATGGTAATTCAGGTTATGTTAATTTTGGTTATAAGCGTTACCAAATTTCATGAATCCTTTGAATTTAAATGATGCAAGATACAAAAATGTTTATTAAAAACAATATTTATTCATATAGAAAGATTAAAAAGCCAAAAAATTAAAAATAGTTAATCTCAATACAATATTAAAATTATCGTACTATCGTACGGCAGGAGTGTTGCAGTCAGTTATTCAAAGCTGTGTACACGTGTTATAAACGTTTCACTATAAAACAATATTACAGGTTTAATTATTATTATGAACTGGAATTGATAAAAAATAGAAAAACTCTTATTATTGAGTCTATTCACAAGAGTATTATTAACGATAGAAGTGACTCTCTGTTGGCAAATAAATCTGTGTTGGTTATAGGTTAGTTTACCTATAGATGAGAGCAAGTTAACGAAATAGATTGTTTAATATTATTAAAATCTTAATACTATTTTCACAAAAACATTATTTATCGTAATAAGATGTATAATTAACGGCAATGATTGTTCTCGTATATTAAATCATTATTTATCAAGTACTACTGAAATCGTAGTCAAGTAAGCAACTATATTTTACAAGTATTGTTTGCGGTATTTATCATTAATTCCGCTTCTGTTATTATTTTTCTAACATAAATATTGAAATATTTTAATTGAATACCATTATTACATTAAACGAGAACTTTTATTCATTGTGCCTGATAATATTTCATCGTTCGCTAGTTAACCATGCATAGTGTGTTTGCTTGGCTAACGTAGTCTGCTATAATGTTCGTCAACTGACGAATATTATATTTTCATTTTTATTTTAAATTGTTAACGTATAATACTCCCTGCATTTTTCACTTAACATTGCCTTTATTATACACTGGCAATGTATTAATAATTCACTTTAGCACTCGTAGCACTGTCACACGATAAAAAATTAGTGTTCAGTTGAGGTTAGTTATGACTATACTAGCTGTCGCGCACATTTCAAAATGTTTTTCTTGAAGACTGTCGCGGGCTCCGCTAGCATCGGTGGCTGGAAGACAATTAAAACTTTTCATCGAAGCTCTTGCTCTCGTCTGGTAAAATCAGATCATCCTATTGGTGTAGAAGTCTGTACTCTCTACCCCAAATGCCTTAGTTAAATTAAAATTTTAATTTTTAGCGTCTATGCTTTGGGTTCGAGACTCAGCTATGACGCGTTCATTCCCATTCGGAAATCACAGGAAATCTTATAATATTCATAAGTTTCTTATTAATCGTCTGATCATCATTTGAATAGTCGCATTGTTTTGCGGATACTTGTGTCTTTAATTTAAGTCCAAACAAGTAATAAATCCGTCCATTATCAACTCACTTCACTTTATTCAATATTCATATAGTGGCTCTTAATAAAAAAATAAGTTTTTTCCACTATATTTTGATGTTATTATTACCTAATGCTTATAATTAAACGTCTAGAGTCCATATCTCTTATAATTTAATACATAATATTAACATATTTGTGATTTAAGCAAAATGCATTAATGGCGTATAAGCCATCCATGTCCAAGCATTTATATTTGCTTACATCACCATTATTCCTTATGCTATTACATATCTTTGGCACTAGAATGTTATTTAATACTATTACATATATTTGCTGATACTTTACTTCAGCAAATGTTATCTTATTCACATATATAGCATTGTCTAAAATACACTATGCTATTATTTCGCCATTCTGTCACTCTCATTTAGTTATTTTTTCCACATATTATATGCATTATTGATAATTAAAGTGTGCACAAATATTGTACATGGTCTGTTTAGTGCACTTACTAACTTTTTGTTAGTTGAAATTCCTTTAAGTTACAGTATGATGGTTGTTTACACCTAGTCCTTTGATTATAGTTAATTAGTTTATTATATTATAGTTATTAAATTACTTGTACAATGATTGTGAAGTATTCTCATAGTTGAATTGAACATTCTTCTAACTACTGGTAAACTTTCTTACTCTCTCTTTACAAGTTTTGTTATGGTTTTTTGATTAACTCTCTGGTCACATGTGATTCTGTCTAATTTGTTTATTGTTATTATTAATAATCTGACTCACATAATTGTGTTCTTCAGTTCATATGGTATTCATTGTCTTATACATTTGTTCTTATTTGGTCTCTGTTTGAAACAATTACTGGTAATTACTTTATCTAATTATTGTGTATGATTTTATGTTGTAGGTCCAGTTCAGATGAGGTTATGTGTCATTGAGTTGGCAACAATATGCTTCTTACTTTATTCAGTATTCATCTTAAATACTGTCATGTCATTATGGCATGTTACTACAGTTGTTTATTACTATGTTTTACACACTTTGTACACATTTTACACTATATGTTTATACAATAATAGTTGGTTTTTTATCTAACTATATTACACATTTTGGTGGGTTGCATCTTGGCTTGTATACATTGGTTTGTTTCTTTTCAACAAATTAGTTTGTTTACTACTTATTGGTTATAACATTTATCTACATTTTGTCCTGTGTTACTATGACATTCAGGCACATTCCATATCAAGGATTATATAGCTTGTGTTGTTGGTTCTTTTGAGCAATTATTTCTCTTTTCAGTACCATTGAATTGGTGGTCTTATTGAGTATGTTTGTGGTTTTACAATCTTGGATTACAATTGGTACACTAATTTTTTGTGTATTTCACTTGATAACCGTTGATTTTTCACTTATTAATTTTTATTCACTTCCCTCAGTCATAAACACTTCACTCATATTGTCTGTGTTGCTTATTTGGGGTTAGTGTTATTACATCATTTATTGTTGCACTTATTTAAAGTATTCACTATTATTGTTTGTGATCACTTACTAAGGTTCAACACTTGGTTTTTTATTATATTGGTTTCACTATGTCCTTCCTTGATAGATAGTTTCTTAATTACTACTAATCTTATAATCCTTATTCTTATTTTGGTTATTATATTAGTTGTGGTGCTTTCCATATTTTGGGAATGCTGGTGTCTTGTTCTAATTATACTTAATCTTCATTTTTTCATGGTACATTTCTTCTCCTTCTTCTTTTTCTCCTGGTTATTCAATTGTTTATTCTTCATTTTAATTGTTTGTCATTTGTAAGGCATTTCTTGGTTCCTCACTATTTGTGATAACTCATGTTCATTTAATATAGTTATAATTTTCAACATTTTCACTCAATATTATGATAATCACTATCTTATATTTGTCTCACTATTATGACAAATTAGTCTATCCTCTCACTATGATAATTGCATTTAATATGTCTTTTCCTTGATAGATGTTAATTCTTGGTATATCCCCTCACTATTTTGATCTATTGGTTCGCCTCCTCCTTATGATGGTATTAATTCTTGGTATAACCCCTCACTATTTTGATCTATTGGTTCGCCTCCTCCTTATGACGGTATTAATTCTTGGTATATCCCCTCACTATTTTGATCTATTGGTTCGCCTCCTCCTTATGATGGTATTAATTCTTGGTATATCCCCTCACTATTTTGATCTATTGGGCCTAGATGCTAACGTATTATATTGATCCATTGTATTCCCTCTTTCTTCTTTCTACTCGGTGATATATTTTTATGATTTTCCTTTCTTCTTCGTTGGGTTGCTTTAACGTTATTCATTTATAGATACACGTTTGATTTTCATACTTCTGTTCCTTCTTCCATGTTTGATGAAATATGCTTATGGTACACTTTCATTTGACGTATTATATTATTTTTATGTAACCGTTATTTTGATACGTTACAATATGGAACACAACAACCTACCTAATAGAAAGGTTTTTAGGTAGGATGTTATGTTCCATCTGAAGATGAGTCGAGAGGCTTGAAAGCGCTTATGGAAAGTATAATTGCGTGTTAGTGGTTTAATACAAGTTTATTAAAATTATTTCTTATGTCTATATATAAATGAACGTCGGAGACATACAATAACCCTGTCGTACGTCTTTTCCAATTTTGATTTGCATTATCATTTCACTCCCATGCGTCATGTCACACACGCCACCCATTGACACATAAAACATTTACATCACTAAAACGATAAAAACTATAACACTTGTGAAATTGTATAGATTTTTATATAAATATGACTCGGCAATTGTGTAAACAATTTTTAAGCGCCTGTAAAAACCTGTAAGTGGCGTTGTTTTAATGTACAACTATGAGGAATTTCAATTACTATTAGTTACTATAAAATTAGTAAATTATACAAAAAATCAGAAAAATAGTAAATTATTTTCAAAACAAAGTGCAAAGTTGCTTAAAGAAATGTAATTAACGACAGCTGTTTTCCAGTTTCCAGTATTTGTTCACAAACGAGTAAATCAACGCCGACGGTGCTTATCTACAAGCGGACTGTGATGAATTACCGCCAACAGGTGCTAATGGGTCTGTACGTTACATGACATTCGTACACTGCACTTAATACAATTTTACGGTTTACTGGTATACCGTACACATGAGCTTAAACTCCTCATCATTACTATAATTAAACTTTATTGCAGCCAATTATACACATGTAAAGAAATACACGTTTCACTTACACAAATAGCAGTAATACTTAATAAGAAGTATTAAGTGACTACTCTGATTAAGGAAAGACGATCTTAAATTTACAACGTTACTACTTTAATTATATATATTGCAATGTGACAGGCGGTCACACCATATGTGAATGTGTAAAACATAATTATGACCAGCTGTAATGGGTGTCCGGGACAATTGGGGTGTGATTGAAAGTAAAAATGTTGCTAAAAATTAAGAATACAGTAATAGTATAAATTAGTTATAAGGCGATATAAAGACTATGAAGCTGTAGTTTAGTGTTTGAGTGAAGTGTTGTGTTGTGCGCGTATAAAAAGGAGGTGTGAACAATAGTAATTAGCAAATGGTAAACACCCAACAAGTGTGCATATTCACTTGCATATGAGTTACGATTTATTGTAATTACGATATATTTAAAAGGTTAATATAATTTATTCATATGTAGTGAAAACGTTGTACTAGAAAAATCGGGAGAACGGAATTAAAAATTGGAGCACGTGGTGTGTACAGAATGTTCTTAATAATCCTCTCTAATAACCTTTGGAATTTGCTTGTTACGCATTTGATAAATAATTCGCTGTATGTCATTGTTTATGAAATCAAGATAGTTATCAAGCAAGGCCGGGTGTACGTCATTAAGTAATTGCAAAAAGTACTCTGTATAATCTTGAATTGAGATGGGATTTTTTCTTGTATAACGATTTTAATTCTTCTTTAATTCTGTACAATTCTGCGTGCCTTTTAGTTTTTATATCAGCAAAGGATGAGCATTTAAATTTTATACGAGCGTAATTAGGTGTAATATTATTCTTCAGACAAGTTTTATTAAATCTGATATGTAAAATGGTCTTATGACCATTAAGAGTGTGCACTTGTTTGATGAGCGAACTAGACGATCGTTAAAGCCCAATTCAATGGCACCCACATTGACATGGTTACCAAAATTACATAAGACTGGTGTTCCGATAAGACCGTTAATTAACTTCACTACCGCACCTGGTTATAAAACAGCTAAGAAATTGGTAAACGTCATTAAACGCAACATAAACATAGTTAATAGTCACAGTATAACCAATAATATCGATTTTGTCAATAAAGTGAAGGATCTAAAGATCGAACCTCATCATAAGCTGGTTTCGTTTGATATTGTTAATTTATATACGAATATACCGGTTGCTGATACCTTACAAATTTTGAGAAATAACCTCGTCAATACTAATAAATTGAATGTTGAAAGTATTAATGAATTGATGGATCTTTTGGAGGTGATTCTTAACCAGAATTATTTCACGCATGACAAGCAATTCTTTAGCCAACATGATGGTGTGGCAATGGGTTCTCCACTCTCTGGCCTCCTTGCTGAAGTGTACTTAAACCATTTCGAAAACTCCTTTATTTTTTCCAATAGTGTGTACAATGATAACATAATATTTTATGGCCGGTATGTTGACGACACCTTTTTGATCTATAGAGGCACACATAGACAAATAGATAGGCTACACACATATTTAAACAGTATTAATAACAATATACAGTTTACACTGGAGCACGAGGACAGTGGAAAATTAAATTTTCTTGATTTGACGGTCACCAGAAACATTAATAAATTGGAGTTTAATATTTATAGGAAACCCACTACAACTGACACTGTAATACACGCCACATCTTATCATCCAGTATCGCAGAAAGTGGCTGCTTTCCAAAGCATTGTTAACCGCCTCTTATCATTGCCCCTCAGCGACAAGGATTATCAAGACGAACTAAATACAATTAAACACATTGCGGTCACCAATGGCTACAAAAAAGCAGTAGTAAATAATATCCTTAAAAAACATATGAGACGAAAAAACGCAAACACGCTAAGGGCACCTGGGGACAGTGTGTATAAATATATTTCTATACCATACATGAGCTTTCTACCTAGAATTTTGTCTTCTGTTTTAAACAAGTCAAACGTTGTTGTCACATATAAGACTACAAATAACATTTTAAATAGCCTTCGTACTCGGGAACCAACCGTCCTTGAAAAGAAAACAGGGATCTATAAATTAATATGTAATAGTTGTGATGCTTTTTATGTGGGCCAAACGGGCCGTGGTTTTCTCAAGAGGTTTGTTGAACATAAGCCACTCACTTATTTTCATAACACAGAAAATGTAAAATCTAAATTCGCTAAACATCTTATTGATGAAAATCACAACTATACTAATTTTCATACCAACTTAATACCCCTTCACTTTTGCAATAAAGGACGTTACATGAACGCCCTTGAAGAGTTTGAAATATATAGAGCGTATAATAATCCTGTTACCAGGCCGCATGTTTTAAATGATCAGCTGAACTTTAAATCCAATGTTCTGTATGATACTGCGTTGCGATATTGTCGCGACACGAGTCAAATATGAACCAGTGCGCTGTCGGTTACCGTGCGGTGTACACCGAAAATTGTTGTGTGCGTACTTTGTGTAGTGTAATTGTGTTTTGTGTTATGTGGATTTTAATATTTTTAATATATTGACGACTGTGCCATCGTATGATGGTATGAAGAGACTTTTTTAAATATTCTGAGGATGGGACAAGTGTCCTGAAACATGTAAATTGTATAAAGACATTTACTTAAGCCACAGACGGTGAGTTACATAGCGTTTAGTTGATTATAAAATACGTGGCTTGGACTATAAGCAGATTTATTCCATTAACAATATTATTGAACATGTTGACACAACGGGAGAATGTAATTCCCTCATGCCCTCAGCAAAAGTTCAGTACACATCTGACACTCATAAGTCATCATATAAACCGGATACAGCATTTAATAAAGATAAAGCCTCGGGGGGGTGATAAAAACAAATTTACAGGGAAAACTAAGAAAATCCAATCCATTAATAAAGTTAAACACATAGAGAATAATAATAAGTACTCACCTACAGTATCAGAAGCTGTGGATGCTAATCAAAAAAACGTGTAAAACGTCACGTGGGAGCGGCGTGCCTAAAACAGCAGCCAAAAGCATTGATCCATAAACATCACTTCAGCATTAGTACGGAGTTGGATAAAGACAATAAGGTCACTATAGGTCGTAACACTAAGTGTAATAGTAAAGTAGTTAATTGTGAGGATGCTTGTTTCAAAATTAGTGGTATTTATCCATGTGATTTGCGGGAAGCATTATTAGAAAGCGACAAGGATCGCTCTGAAAAATCTGAACGTAACGCTGCATGTCCTACACTTGATGCATACATAAATAACGTCAAAACACACATTTTAATTGACACAGGAGCAGAAATATCCGCGATTAGTGAAAATTTTATTAAAAGAAATAATAAATATTTTAAAAACACTGCAATATTACCCACGAATAAGTTGCAGATTCAGACGCCGGATAAAAATAAAACGGTTGCCACTGGGCAAATATATATCATGTTAAAATACGATAAATTGGAAATGAATATCCCGGTAGTAATAATAAAGAAATTAATTTGCAATGTGGTGCTTGGAGTGAACGTTCTGACGAGGTGTCAGGCGCAGCTCGGGTTGGCTGGCGGTATCATGCATTGGGCTATGGACGGACGGGCATATCAGCTGTTCCTTAATGATAACAAAGTAAACAAAGGCGAGCGACCTACTTATACTCCGATTGAGATACGGCGGCCCAACATAGCGATTTAAACTGACCGTACCAAGGATATTAATAATCGTTTAAATCCGCAGCAAACTAAAGAATTAAATAACGTGAAAATATTACCTATGCAGTACGAGATAACGTCAGAGTTACGTCAGCGGTTAGCTAATGTCCATTTAGAACCAAACACCGACCCTAACATCAGAAAAATAAAAACAAGCATACTCTGTAAAGAAAAGCCGCAGTACTGTTGTAATAATGATATTTTATATAAATTAATGGATGAAAAATGGAAAATTGTTCTTCCTATTACCATGTTAGAGCAAATAACATGGGCATGCCATGAAAGCTTAGCACATGCTGGTCCACATCGGTGTTACTTAGCACTCAAGGAGGACTTTGTGTGTAACAATATGGGTGCGGAGAATTCGAAATATTTTGAAGACATGCCATGAGTGTCAAACTGCAAAATCTCCAAATATGCACACCTATATTGAGGAGCAGGGAATTGTCACACAAGGGAAAGGTGAGTCAGTGTGTGTTGATTTCTTAGGTCTACTTCCGCGAGGCCTTCGCAGATTGAGGCACCTGATTGTATGCATCGACGCCTTCACCAAAAATTTCAGACTCTACCCTGTAACCCGACCAACAACCAAAGCTGTGTTAACAGCTATTCTCAAGAAGAATATCCCAGAGAATGGAACCGTTAAGAGGATACTTAGTGACCAAGGAAAGCAGTTCCAGAATGTGCTATGGTCTACTAGCCTCGAAACGAATTGTATCCAACCTATCCTTACGGCTATTCGGCGACCGCAGGGTAACCTTGCCGAAAGAGTAAACAAGGAGCTGGGACGGCTGTTTCGGACTTACAGAACATTTGTGGCCAAATTACATACGGTTCTTCGAGCAGTCCCTTAATGAGAACTATAACACCACTACGGGCTTTACATCTAAAGAGCTGCAGTCAGGTAGCCAACCTACCAGATTTTGGGAGAGATATATAAAAAAACTACAGACACATAACCTACCGCTACCGATGCACATAAAACAGAACATCGCCAAAACCCGGATAGAGCAAACGGCTGATCAACGAGCACGGGTGTTCAATGACACTCATAAAACTCTGAAGTTTCAGGAAGGAGAAATGGTCCTTCTTAAGGCAAATCCTATAGGCCGATCTGAAGGCAACACTTAAGCTAAGTTCTTTAGATCGTTTAACGGTCCATACAAACTGAGAGAACGGGTTGGCAGGAATATTTTCATCGTTGTGGATGAAGGTCAAAACAAAGTTATCGGAAAATATCATGGCGCATCATTGAGGAAATATTACGCTCGTGAACTACCGAATCCATAAATAAGACCCTGAGTATAATAATGAGAATAATAATAATAATAATAATAATAATAATATGACAGAATGCACATGCAATAATTATGCCTTTCAGATACGCAACTCGCTTATGGGAAACCCCAATGTATGATTGGCTGGACATTATATTGGCTGGGTGATAATATGGAAACCACTGTACATATTTGCCACATTGCATAATATGAATATAAGATATGAAGTAGGATTAATTATGTTTTAGTTTATTGAAATTTATTGTATTGATTATGTTATGCTTTGGGATATATCATTTGTTTGGGATGTTGAATTAGGAGAATGTTTTTAAATTTGAAAAAAAAGAGATAACAAAATTAATTTTCGAGGAAATAAATGTTTTTATTAACCTGGGGGCTTATGCAATGTGACAGGCGGTCACACCATATGTGAATGTGTAAAACATAATTATGACCAGCTGTAATGGGTGTCCGGGACAATTGGGGTGTAATTGAAAGTAAAATTATTGCTAAAAATTAAGAATACAGTAATAGTATAAATTAGCTATAAGGCGATATAAAGACTATGAAGCTGTAGTTTAGTGTTTGAGCGAAGCGTTGTGTTGTGCGCGTATCAAAAGGAGGTGTGAACAATGGTAATTAGCAAATGGAAACACCCAACAAGTGTGCATATTCACTTGCATATGAGTTACGATTTATTGTAATTACGATGTATTTAAAAGGTTAATTTAATTTATTCATATGTAGTGAAAACGTTGTTCAAGAAAAATCGGGAGAACGGAAGTACAATTTGCAGCACGTGGTGTGTCCAGAATGTTCCTATGTGTAACACGGAGCGTATAGGAAACACGTCTGTGCGCAGGTAAACTGTGACCTCATCCTATATCACTGCAGTTTTAGTGTATGAGAAAATAACGGCAGTCTTCATGTAGCACTCATCGAGAGCGGTTGCAGTGTATTCATCGTTTAGTCCAACATCCATTCCAGACAGCCCTTGGGGCCTGTAGAGTCGAGGAAGCAGCGAGTTTCGGCAGGGAGCAACCACGGTGTACGAGATTTTCTACTAACGTTCCTGAACTCCGTTTGCTAATCGTGGCGGCTGAGACGGACACCAAGACGCGGGGCATTCCTGGAGGTGGTGGCTGGAACGTGGAACACGGATGACGGATCGCTGGAGACCGGGAACGAGATCTTCGACCGGGACAACAACGAAGACGAGAATTCAGGAAAGCAAAATTTAAGAACTAAATTTGATTTTAAATAATATAAAGCTGTCAAAAGAAAATTGTTGAACTTTGCAAATAGTATCATTTTTAAAAGGAAAACTTAAACCTTAAAATTAATATAATTGTTTAAATAACAAAGAAAACATTTTAATTCAAGTATCGTGTAAGGAAAAAAATCAATAAAAGTATGTAATCACTAATGGAGCATTCTTTTCTGCAAGTCTGGTCGGCTAACTACCTGTAACCTTGCAATATATTGCAACGATACAGCCATATGCTGTATTGAGCATTGATGTAAATAAATATAAAATTTGTAAAATTGTTATAAGTTTGGGGTAAATGGACAGGTCTGGGATTGTAAAAATGTTTCATTGTTATACTAGGGGAGAAATTAACCTGTTCCAACAGGCAAAGAACACCTGCTCGATTGTATGTGTGTTACGCGTGTATCTTGTATGTGTTAGTGATGCATGTACAGACAGGTATCTCAGCGACGCTCCCCTATTAATTACTAAAATAATTATTTTAATTCACTGTGTGAAAACTAATTCTATATATATAAAAGAGAAATACCACTGACTCACTGACTCACTGATTCATCACGAAATCTCCGAAACTATAACACCTAGAAACTTGAAATTTGGCATGTAGGTTCCTTATGTGATGTAGGTATCCGCTAAGAAGGAATTTTTGGAAATTCGACCTTTAAAGGGGGAAAAGGGGGGAAAGTTTGCCTGACTAACTGACATCGAATCAACGTAGAGCAAAAACTACTGAATGGATATCAATGAAACTTTGAACATAGCTTCATCATAGGTCTCAGGTGCTCATTAAGAAACGGTTTTAAAAACTTTCACTCCTAAGGGGCAAACCCCTCCCCCTATTGTATGTATGTATCTATGTATGTATGTTCCACATCTCCTCCTAAACCACTGGACCGATTTCAACCAAACTTGGCACAAATATTTTACGTGACGGAAGAACCAACATAGGTGAGGTGCTTTTTTCGATGGGGTCCTTTGGGGGGTTCTTTGGGGTCTTCCACATCTCCTCCTAAACCACTGGAACGATTTCAACCAAACTTGACACAAATATTTTACTCAACGGGAGAACCAACATAGGGTAGGTGTTTTTTCGATACGATCCTTCGGGGGGTCCTTTGGGGTCTTCCACATCTCCTCCTAAACGACTGGACCGATTTCAACCAAATTTGGCACAAATATTTTACGCAACGGGAGAACCAACATAGGACAAGTGTTTTTTCGATACGATCCTTTGGGGGTCCTTTGGGTCTTAAAAACTATTAGATCTGGTTACTATGGCAACCCAATAGAATAGATTCTGGTTACCATAGCATCGGTGGAAGTCTTCCGCTGTTGCGGTTTGGAAGCTCTTGAATAATCGTGAGTTATTCCAAAGACGCTAATGAGGAAGGCTGGATTGTTTGTTAGAAAGAAGTGGACTGTATTAAAGATGTTGAACATTCGTTTATTGAAAAAATCTGATTGTTAATTACGATCGGCACGTGCGGATGCATTTGAGGTAATAACGCACAAAATTAATTTTGAATGAAATCGTGGTCCATTGTAGATGGACGCAGGTAGTTGAATGAAATGAAATATTATGAATGCATGCTAAAAAATATCCAGAAGCCGCGGCTGGAAGAGAAGTGTTTTACGAGAGTTGCGTTCGGAGTCTTGTTATAAACTGAACTAAACTTGCTTGTAGTCGGCGGTGATGGCCGGCTGCAGCGTTTGATAAACGCGTGACGTCATCCGCGCGTGCCGTATAGCGGTGGTAGACCGCTTACAGCTGATAAACCAGTACAAAGTTTAAACATACTGCCCGCCAAAATCGGGACGATTTTGTACATTAAAGGTTAAATTGAACAATATAATAATTAGACTTACATGTCGTAAGCGATACAATAATTGGCGCACTGGCCAGAGAGCAATGACATAATAAACATAATATAAATTCAATTAACAATCACCAGGCATACAATAAATTGACCCTTACGCCAATAGCAAGGGCATACTGACGTTAAAATTACTCAAAACATAATAGTAATACAATACGCACAATAATACAATAATTAAGTAGATATTGCTCTTTCCCAAATAATACCCCTTGATATTTGCCAAGCATTACAATAACAAGTGATAACACCATAAAAAATACAATAATTTCCCCATGATATTGACATAACAACCCCAATGAATTTCATAATGTTTGACCCTTAGAAAATACAATACATATATAGAATAATTGACACTATAAATGACACTTGTGGTTCTCAGAATTTGAATCACACAAACATATTGACAATACACAACATCCATAATGATTGATAGTACATATGAAACACAGTCACTATTGCAGTAATAGCTAGCGGCACGTAAACAATATTACCATGCTTATGATACAATTGACTTGTATGCTCGCCCCGGGGAATGTCCCGGGCGTGGTCCAGGCAATGTGACAAATTCACAGTCCTAGCATGTCTCGTATGGCACGCATACGATCAGTGTGTAGCCACCGGAAGGGGGCATAATTTGTGGATGGGTCGGCGTAAGATACCTAGGGCGGTGCTAACTTCTGCGACGCGTACTAAGGAATCTTGACCCGGAAAAACATTGGTAATTACCCCACGCTTCCATTCTAGAGGGGGGGAATTGTCATCCAAAATGAGGACAAGCTGTCCGACATTCAAATTCCTTAACGGGGTGCGCCATTTATTGCGCTGCTGCAGCTGGTGCAGATAATCCCTAGACCCACACACACACACGCACACACACACACACGCACACACACACACACACACACACACACACATGCATGTGAATAACGTGCTGTAAGCCTTGGTCATGGACTTAGAGCGCTGCCCGCCATGGCGCTAAAGTACAGGACCGGCGTAATCCACGGCCGACTGTGAGAATGGCCTTGACGGCGTGACCCTAGAAGAGGGTAATTGACCGAGTAATTGATTCGCGCCTTTAGCCCGGAAACGAAAACAAGTGACACACTTATGTATCACTGAGCGGATATAGGACTTATCGTGTATGATCCAATACTTTCGCCTAAGCGAAGCTTGAGTTGATTGCACTCCAGCGTGCAACAAACGGATGTGTTCGTATTCAATTATTAATCTCGTGAGATGAGAGTGCGGGTGCAAAATTATTTGGTGTTTAGTCTCGTAGCTAAGTGGGGAGAATTGCAAGCGTCCACCCACTCTTAAAATGCCTGATTTATCCAGAAATGGGTTGAGAGCAAGAATTTTACTACTGCGTGGAAGGCACCGGTGTGCCTCAAGTTCCCTAAACTCCACGTCGAAATGCAACTTCTGTGATTGCCGGACAAAAATCAAGAGCGTGTCAGACAATTCTTGAGCTGACAAAAAGGACGTGTCTCTATCAACCACCGCGAGCCTAGAATTGCGAAAAAATCGACGGCAATATGCGAAGACGCGAATAAGCTTCGTAAGAGATGAATAATTTTCAATATAACTATGCGTTGAGGACGCGACAATTAGTGAGGTTTGAACCTGCTTGCGACGTTCCTCCTCAATGTCGGGAAAAGTACAGGGAGTATTAATGTCGAACGCGCTGACCGGCCATGAGGCCGAATCACGAGCCAACCAGGAGGGACCATGCCACCATTGAGTATGACAGTGCAAACTACGAGGGAGGCAACCGCGCGATAAAACGTCGGCAGGGTTGTCATTTGATACTACATGACGCCAAATTCCCCTGCTGCTAACAAGACGCTGTATTTCCGCGACACGGTTGGCCACAAATACCTTCCAGCGGGAAGATTGCTGATGTATCCAGTACAACGCTATCATCGAATCCGAATAAAGATATAGTCCGTCAAAATTGTAATCGACGGCATTTAAAACCTTGGACGTTAATTGAGCCAACAATAAACAAGCACAAAGTTCAAGTCTTGGAAGCGTTATCTGTTTCAGCGGAGCGACCCTAGATTTAGCACACAACAAGTTTGATGATATGGCGCCGTTCGAATAGACCGCCCGCACATAAAGCAACACACGTAACCTTTAGCCGAAGCGTCGGCGAATCCGTGCAGCTGCAATGAACTAACTGGGTAACTGTTCGAACTCTTAACCGACCTCGTAATCTCAAAATGAGTGTCGGAGACTAATTGAGCGTACAATTCCAACCATTGATTGGCTAATGGTCCAGACAAGGGTTCGTCCCAATCAGTGCCCGCCAACCACAACTGCTGCACGAAATGCTTGCAGCAAAATGTGATGGGAGCGATTAAACCTAGTGGATCATAGATCCCGGCGATGATTGACAACACGCTTCTCTTGTTGAAAACGGTTAAATTATCATCACCCGTAACGGTGTATAAAAAGTTATCCCCTTCAACATTCCATTGGATTCCCAATGTACGCACGTTTTGACCCTTGCTGAAGTCACGGGTTACTTGGGCGCGAAGAGTCATAATCTTATGGTGGTTAGAGAACCATTTATGTAACGAAAAACCATACCTCCACAACAACTTCACGATCTCGCATTTCATTTCAGCTAAGCCGTTCGGATCATCCGAACCCGTTATGAGATCGTCTACGTAAAAGTCATTTGCTATGGCCTTAGCAGCTGTAGGGTAGTCGGATTTATTTTCATATGCTATTTGAGCCAGACAACGCGTAGCAAGGAAGGAGGCACTAGCAGTGCCATATGTAACCGTCCTTAACGCGTAATGTCGCAATTCCTTATGCGGTGCATCACGCCAAACAATGCGTTGCAAGTTTGAATCCTTAGGATTAACAATGATCTGGCGATACATCTTTTCAATGTCCGCAATAAGTACGTATCGGTGGGTGCGGAACCGAACCATTATCGAAAACAGATCCTGCTGGATCGTAGGACCGACCATTAAAGTATCGTTAAGGGATAAATTATTGGTGGTTTTAGCGGATGCGTCAAATACCACGCGCAATTTAGTGGTTAAGCTAGAGTCTTTGAAGACTGCGTGATGGGGCAGATAAAAGATCTCTGACCTGTCAAGCGACAGATCGTATTCATTAAGCGGCGACATGTGGCCAAGTCTTAAGTAGTCACTCATGAACTCACTATAATCCTTATAAAGGGTAGGGTTCTGCTTGAATTTGAATTCTAACGATTGGAATCTGCGTATGGCTCCGCGGAGAGAATCTCCCAAATAAGACTTATCAGATCTGCGGGGCAGGGCTACCACGAATCTCCCGTCGCGATTGCGGCTAGTGTTTTCCACGAAATGCTTTTCACACGGCGAGTCCTCAGATCGGGCTTCGCGACTAGAGATCTCCTCCAACTTCCAAAATTCCTTTAGTTGCGAGGAAATCTGATTGTCGTCCTCACAGACCATAAAGGAAGAAACCGTTTTAGTTATATCGACGTTGAATGGTAAGTCACCGGCCAGAATAAATCCTAACTTGGTTTCCTGAATTATAGGAAAGTGTGGTCCGCGCGTATATTTCATAGGTTCAATTAATTGGAGAAAATATTGAGCGCCGATTAATATATCGACTTGCGCCGAGCAATGTAGGTGAGGATCCGCCAAGAATATGCGCTTGGGTAAATTTAAAGAGGCAAGATTGAACGACTCCGCCGGTAAATTATTAGTTATACTGGGTAATACGGCACAATGTACGTTTAACGTGAAGGGTTTATAGCGTGAATGTAGCCTTATATTAGTATATTAGTAGCGCATGAGGATCGCTGGTTAACAAATCGAAGTTATCCGCGAAGGTATTTACTCGGGATATTGAGGCCTTAATTGTGCCTCGTTTTTTTATTAGAGCCCTTACATCGGCCATTATTACAGTTTAAGATAAAAAGGGAAAAATATTTAGAAAGCAATTGAGCATAGAGCATGTGAACCACAAACTTAATTTTGAATGAGTTTAAATACGTTTCGGTAGCTAGCGATCGTTGTTTTGAACATAAACTTACTCTCTCTAACTAATCAAGCTTGTTGGCAGTTAAATTATTGAAATTATGAATCTAAATGGTAACAAAGTATATCTTTATCTTTAAAGTTCTAACTGATAATGAGCTGCCAACCATTTATTAATTTGTATTGTGTAATGAGGTGTTTGTTTATACAAATGTGTCAAAAAATACCCACTAAGTGAAATATTATTAAAAATCAAATATAAGTAAAGTTTATAGTCACGTGGCCGTCGATCCATTCGTGATGAAGCTGGCTTCGATCCCGTTTGGAGCTGCTACACCTCCTGTCTCTGCCGGTCAGCCGATGCCTCATGTTGTACCCTCCATCAATTAAAGCTGTGGAATCTTTTTCGATGACCTCGAAAATGTTGTCCTGCTTTGTCCCGTCGTCTCTGGTCTACTGCTTGGCTGAATCTTGTCGAGATGACTGCGACGTGATTCACAATAATGGTGTCGCTCAGGACGAAAATGATGCCCGTAGGGCGTGATTAACTTCAGATCGGTTTTTCCATAAATGATGTGTATAAATAAATGCTGTCGCTTGTGTACTCAGATATGAGAAATCTGTGCCGTGGGGACCAAAAATGATGTCGTTTTTGGGCCCGAAAATATGAAATCCTGCCCGGATGGCCAAAAATGATGTCGTTTTTGGCCCGAAAATATGAAATCCGGTCCGGTGGGACCAAAAATGATGTCGTGTTTGGCCCGAAAATATGAAATCCTGCCCGGATGGCCAAAAATGATGTCGTTTTTGGCCCGAAACTATAAAATCCGGTCCGGTGGGACCAAAAATGTTGCGGTTTGGAAGCTCTTGAATAATCGTGAGTTATTCCAAAGACGCTAATGAGGAAGGCTGGATTGTTTGTTAGAAAGAAGTTGACTGTATTAAAGATGTTGAACATTCGTTTATTGAAAAAATCTGATTGTTAATTACGATCGGCACGTGCGGATGCATTTGAGGCAATAACCCCCAAAATTAATTTTGAATAAAATCGTGGTCCATTGTAGATGGACGCAGGTAGTTGAATGAAATGAAATATTATGAATGCATGCTAAAAAATATCCAGAAGCCGCGGCTGGAAGAGAAGTGTTTTATGAGAGTTGCGTTCGGAGTCTTGTTATAAACTGAACTAAACTTGCTTGTAGTCGGCGGTGATGGCCGGCTGCAGCGTTTGATAAACGCGTGACGTCATCCGCGCGTGCCGTATAGCGGTGGTAGACCGCTTACAGCTGATAAACCAGTACAAAGTTTAAACATCCGCGTAGGAAATAGCGCGGGAGTCGTCCGACGGGCCTTCCCCAGAGTTCATCCACGGAACCCGGGGAATCTTATAAATATATATAAATAAAGATATAGGTTATGATATCAAAGGTGGTGTATGCATCTTAAGAAACTTCTTAATAGTGTGTGAATTCAGAGTTGTTTCAGTTTGAATTTAAAAATGGATAAGTTAAGATCGAAGTAAGTTATAAGCGAGTATAAAAAACAAAGTTTTGATAGCAAATGTATTCAGATCATAGTGTTCAGACAATATAAATGCACTTGCTTCAGTTTGAATTTAAAAATTGATAAGCTTAAGCTGAAATCTATAGAGGTATTGTATTGTTAGAATAAGTTTAGAAGACACTAATTTAACAAATGCCTTATTTCAACATTAACACAATGAATTATAAAAGACAGTAAATACGCAGCGCGTGCAAGTACTGTAGACATTTGATTGAAAACTAATTTAGCTGTTCGCCCTTTCCCAGAGTTAGAAATCGAGCAGGAGCAGCACGCGCAACAGAATTCTTCTCCAGTATAAGAATACAGTTTATGACATGTTCTTAAACAGGTGCGCTACAGAATATTCCTCCAGTGAGAATGCGAACGTAACAATATAAGGAAGATTATACAATATACAAGTAATATAACGTTAGAACAAGAATAGGTGCCTATGAGCCTATGAATAAATCATGAACCCGAGCAACGCTGGGTAAATCGGCTAGCTATAGATATCTATATAAGCCAGATACCACTGACTGACTCACTGATCACGATATCTCTGAAACCACTGAATGGATATCAATGAAACTTTGAACGTAGCTTCATCATAGGTCTTAGATGCTCACTAAGAAACGATTTTAAAAACTTGAACTCCTAAGGGGCAAAAAACCAAATAATGAAATTTATCGCGGGAACTGCATACTTTGTAAATGAATTGGTTGACATCTCAGTTTATTGGAAACCCCGAATACATTTAGTTCTGAGTTTTTAATCATTGTTTTAAATTGAAAAACTTCGTTGTTTGCAGGTTCTTATAGTCGAGAAAATTTCGAAGTTCAATTAATTAATAAATGTATGTCCATTTTTTTCTCGGAAACGGCTCTAACGATTTTCTCGAAATAAATAATAATAAACAAACTAAGAGTTGAGAATTTGTACAATCTATTTAATCCTATACTATTAAGCGAGCAATAATTGTACAATTACGTACAAAGTGAAACTCCGTAGCGAAGGACGGGTATTTTGCTAGTTAGTGTATAAACAAACAAAAGGCACCAAAGTGTGTGTAAATTTTATAGGTATCCACAGTAAGAAAATGACGTTAATAGGACACACTACGCGAAGTCAGTGCGAAATAAATGTGCCAAAAATACACAAATTACACTAAGACGCTCAAATTAATACAGTGAGTGCTTAATCAAATTAGCTATGATTTGCGCTATCTCAATTCCGTACAAAACATTGCCATTTGCAAAAAATTGCAAATATACTGTATGAAAAGGTTCGAGAGTGGGGGCTATCATGTGATCTGCAGGACTCGACAGGACAATTTAGGAACCAACAGGTGCGGAGTCTCGAGAGGGTATAAATTAAGGGTTCGACTGGAAACCCTTCTCTTTTATTCAAAACACAGTTGCAGTAGGACATGCTGTCCGTCGGCAGAACAGTTTTATTTTATTATAAGTCTTATCTACAAACGAATAAAGACGTTCAGTAATTATGTTTACACTAGTACGGGAAACGTAGGGTACCGGGACCGTTTAGGTCAGCAAGAGTATCAACAGAGAAGCTACAAAGAGCGACGCGAGATGCTAGACGTTAGATGCTTTTTAGACGCCTAACAGCCGAACGAGATCCACCTCGCAGCAGATAGTAATTCTCTGGGACGGACCACACATTGCTGGAGAATGACGCTGGACTCTGGACATATCCAGGACCACGCCAAGCCAGGAGTAACGGAAACCCAACTCTGGACAACGCTGGACCCTGTCAATAAGTCGTAAGGTCATCAAAACTCGAGGTGACATGCATAATGCATTTATAAATGATTTTTGTAAAGAGCTCATAAAGACTATATAAAGAGACAATGAATTAAAACAAAAAAGTTTATAATTAGAAATAATGTAATCGAGTCTTATGTAAATGTTTTAGTCGTAAGAATGAGCGATCGTATAATATAGAAGAAAAAACAGAGTTTAATTTTGAGATAGTATTTTTTTTTATCATAGTAATATAATTGAAATGATTTGATATTTGCGATTTGTAGAAAAGAATAATATGAAACAAATGCCAGTCTAAGAGTAATTAATATAATTTTAAATTTATTTTTAAAACATTGGTATAGACTGAGCAAACTGAGGACAGATCTGAGTTAAATGAATTCAATTAAAATAAAAATTAATTACATTTAAATTTTATTTATAATATTAAATCAATGTGAATAAATATCTAGATTAAGATTATTAACATGTCTAGATGTAAGAGTGTTTTAAATGTGTGTAACACCGTATAGCTTAAGAGATGAACTTAATAATGAGTGATCTCTTGATCGGAGATTATTAACAATTTTTATTATTTATAAGCTTGTTAAAACAATAAACATGAAATTTTAACTACTCATAAATTAACTATTCTTATTATAGTTACACCTGGTATCGTTATAATTATTACAACCTGCATACATAAAACATATCGTTGTATAAAATTGGCGTCCCAAAGAACGTGAGGCCACATAAATTACATTATATAAAATTTATGTTATGTACCGTTGTAATATATATATTGTCGAGCCCGCTGCCGTCCCAGTCGATGTCCATCACTGGTTCTCCCTTGTTCTCCATCCTTCTTCCTTCTTTCTTTTTCTTCCAGCTGGCGTCGCGACGTCCGATGGAATGCGCCAAAAAAGTCCAAGTCCGTCACTCAGCAAGTCCGTCCGAGCAGTCTACTCAGTCCGTCAGCCCAGCGCCATCTGCTTCCCCTGTCGAGGCCAGTCAGTCTTGTCCTCCGGTGTCCCGAGAATCTTCTCGGCCGTCGGCAGATCCCCTGACTGCCTGGGCAGATAATCTTGTTGCATCTATAAGGACTGCTCGTGACACGACCGCAGTGCTTACCTTGGTATTCCAGTCTTTAGCTACCCTCTATCCCCTACTTCCCCTGAATGGCTAATAGCCTGAGGATCGTTGCGTGGAACGCTTTTGGATTGCTCCCCAGACGATCTGTTCCGGTTCGTCTCTGGCGACCCGGCACTTAATGTCATCGGCCCTGAAGAACCTACCTACTACCCCTTTCACGGCCATCGGCCGGACGTTCTTGACATAGTAGTTGTCTAGAACGTTCCCCGTCACATCGAGGTCTCGTCTGTGTCGGATCTTTCGTCCGATCAAAATCCTCTTTTTATAACTGTTCGAGAGCTGTCGGCGTCACCCCGACTTCCCGCTCAGATTGTTAGGAGAGTCAACTGGCGCTCCTATCATGACGAGCTCTCTCGGCGGTTACCATCTCTCCCGGCGGACCCTCCTGTGACGATCTGGATCTCCGCGCCACAAATCTTCAGGAATTGGTCCAAGATGTCATGGATCGACACACCTACGCACTCGAGGTGAACCATCGCAAATCGACCCTCTCTCCGGACGTACTCCACGCCATCTGGCTCCGGCTCAAGCTCCGCCGCAGATGGCAAATGACCCGTTACCCAGTTGTTAAGCGACGATTTCAACAACAGTCCCTTTACGTCCAGCAGCTTCTGCGGGACGTAAACTATGATCGATGGGACTCATATCTTGACTCTCTTGAAGTCGACCACGACTCCGTCAAGGAGAGCGGTGAGTAGACTGACCCGCGAGAAGAGAACTCGCAACCCGCTGGAAACCCCGAACGGGATTGTGTCTTCATCAGAAGTCAAGGCTGAGGTCTTCGCCGACTGCATGGAGCCCCAATTTACCGTTCATCGAGGCGTCTCGGACCCTGCCCACTCGGCAGAAGTCCGGGACTTCCTATCTGGTTATTTTTCTAACCCTCCCGCTGGCCCAGACCTCCCGTTCGACAGAGATGATCTCGTTTCGTCTGTCTACCAACTAAACCGCCGTCGCGACCCCGGTCCTGATCGGATCGGGGCCGCTGCACTACAATATCTCCCGGCCTCAGCCGTTGACCTCGTGCTCGAGCTGTTCAACTCCTGTCTCCGGCTACAGTACTTTCCCCGCCCGTGGAAAACTGCCAACATAGTGATGATTCCCAAACCCCGCAAGACGAGCATGCTTCCTGAAAGCTATCGGCCCATCTCTCTTTTGCCAGTTATCTCGAAGGTGTTCGAGCGTCTCCCGCTGGCCCGCATCTCGCCGTTATTGGATAATTTTATCCGCAACGAACAGTTTATCCGCAACGAACGGGTTTCGCAGAGAGCACTCGACCACTCTTCAACTAGTCCGCGTGGTTACGCAACTCTCTGACGCCACCAACAGGCGAGCGGCTACGGCCGCCGTACTGTTGGACGTGAGCAAGGCCTTCGATAAAGTCTGGCACGAAGATCTTCTCTTCAAACTTGCTAATTCCCCCATACCATCATCCATAGTGTTTTTCCTCCGGTCGTATCTCAGCGACCGAACCTTCAGGGTGAGCGTCGACGGAGCCTGCTCTGCAGTTCGTCCCGTCGCCGCCGGCGTACATCAGGGATCTGTCCTCGGCCCCGTTCTGTACCTTGTGTACACGAATGACCTGCCTGTGTTGCCCGGTGTCACGTTGTCTTTGTTCGCTGACGATGCTATGTATCATTACAGCTCTGTGTCCCCGCGTTTTGCGAGTACACAGCTGCAGCGTCAGTTGGACCAGCTTCCGGACTGGCTACGGAAATGGCGGGTGACGATCAATACGGAGAATTCCGAAGCGATCTGTTTCACTTGTAAGTCCATCTTTCGATGGCAGCCCCTCTCCCTGGAAGGGAGGCCTATCGCCTACAAAGAGTCGGTGAAGTATCTAGACGTTCGGCTCGACCGGCGTCTTTGCTTCAACGACCACGTGACTGATACCCTCTCCAAGGCTCGCGGCGTCCGAGCCAAACTTTACCCATACCTCGCGTGCCGCAGCCCCCTGGCGCTGCGCACGAAAGTTACCCTCTATCTATTGTCTCTCCGGTCTGTATTGACCTATGCGGGACCTGTTTGGTGGTCACTTTTCTCCGCCACCAACAGACGTAGCCTGGAAAGTTTTCAATCCAGAACCCTCCGTTCCTTGTCGGGATCTCCTTGGTTTGTTAGAAACAGTGTAATTCGAGGAGGTCTTCGAGTTCCTACTCTCTCTGCCTTTGTCTGGTCGTTAGCTGCGACTATCTTTGCCGCAGCTGAGACCTCTTCCTTCCCTTACCTCAGGACCATCAGCACCACACAACCACCTCCCCCTGTCCAGGTCAAACGCCCTCGGGCGATTCTCGATGACCCGCCATAACTTTAAGTAAATTACTTAAAACAAACTGCACATTTAACATCTGACCGTGCCCCAGAATTTACCTGTAAATCTGTTTCCTTCCTCCCTTCCTAGTACACCGACCGCGCTGAATGCCGCTGCTACGCGCTATCACTGGCACGGAGGCTCTCCGCCTCGCGGGGAGCGACCGGCGCCTTACGGCGTCTGCACGCAGGACTGGGAACGGGTGACATCTGTCACCTGAACCCGTTCATGCGGCAGTGCCCACCGTTGCAAATAAATTTTTGAAAATAAATAAAAATGAAACTTTTCTCCCCCGCCTTCTCAGTTAACTGGTTGGCGGTTGTCCATTCCAGTTTTAGGCACCTGTTGAATGTACTAGATCTATGTTTATCCTCAGGCAGCCATTGGGCTCGACCCAGATGCTGCAGTCGTTGCAGTCGTGCACCGGGTGCAAAGACGCCCCGCTACTACAGTGCTACATGCTACATCGCCTTCTCAGTTAACTGGTTGGCGTGTCTCTCCTGATTTTTAGGCCACCTGTATTGTGAAAGTCCAGCACTGTTTTTATCTGACAGCCATCGGGCACGTCCCGGAAGCTGTAATACAACCATGGGTGCAAAGACGCACCATTAGATAATGCAATGCAATCAGTAGCAAGCCTGGGCCTTTCCAGTGCTTCCAATGTCAGCGCTTCGGCCATTCATCGGCCTTTTGTAAGATGCCGCCGCGGCTAGGCCCACAACGAGAACTGTCTCGTTGTGAAGCCTCAACCTGCGACGTGCTGCAACTACGGGGGCAGTCATCCGGCCAACTTTAGGGATTGTCCTCAGTTCAAGAAGGCCCGCAAGGAGCAGCAGCGAGGGCAAAACCGTCAGGTTGTACCTCCTCGCCCTGCTCCCCGACCCTCGAAAGGGAGGAAGCCCAACCATCCGCCTCAGCATCTACTGCTCTTCCTGTCCGGCACCTGCCGCTGGCGGAATCATTTCTTACGCCCACTGCGGCCTCCTGGACCTTGGCACCTGCAGGAGTGCCGTCTCCTCAAGCGGCGTCGCCCGCAGTACCCTCCTCACAGACCTAGCCGCCTAAGAAACGGCGCTCCAGACGTAAGGCTCGCCTGCCACTAGTGGCTAAACCACTATACCCGGAGGTGACTGCACAGAATCGACCCGGCCTGCTCCTGTCGCCCAGTCCCATGCGACTTCCACGGAAGTCTCGTCAGTCCCCGAGCAGCCTGTTCCAAATACCCAACCTGCCCTGGAGGTGGCACCTGCACCTTCCGCGGCCCTAGCGGCCAGTGGTTCGCCACTGGTCACTGAGGCTCAGCTGTATATTCTTGCAGCTTGGCATCTCCCGTCCATGCTAACGGTCATCCTAACCTCGTTGGTAGCATTGATTATCCTGACCCCTGCCCATGGGTAGACAGTTTCGGTTCGTCGCGTGGAACGCCGATGTCGGCGCTTCGGGCCGAACTGGCAGCTTTCCTTGTGGAGTATGATGCCGATGTTTTACTCCTCTCTGAAAACATTCCATTACTGATTAAGTAAGGAATTACTGAAATTAAGAACTGCAAATAATGAGAGTGTGAGTGAAAAACTCTTGTCCAAACAAAATCGTAGAAAGTCTAAGAAAGTATTTTGTTTATAAATATGTAATCTAAATTATTTGTACTCCTTAGAAACATTAGTTTTTAGAAGAAAAAAGTACCCTGGTCAGCTGTGGTAGATGTGCTTAAAGTTAAGCGTCATGGACGAGTATTTGTATCAATAGGTTATTATTAAGTTGTAAATATTTACGGATGAACAGCGAACGTAAATTGTCCTAAATGTCACTATGGTCTCTCTCTCATCTAGGTTAGCAGCCCATAGGCTGGTTGGCATAAACTCGCCATTCTTCACGCTTCTCTGCTTTTCTTTTCAACTCACAATATGATATGCAGTTCATATCGACCATAAGCTGTTTCATATAGTCTAAACGGGGTCGTCCTCTGTGATTCTTCCCTTCAATTGTTCCTTCTATTATTTATTTATTAAAATTCTGTTTATTCTATTCTTAACCGACCCATTGTGTCATAGTATATGCCCTATAAACTTAGCTCTTCTGCCTTTTAAATTTTGTAGAAAGCTCTTCTCCACCTGAGCTCTTCCAAAGACTTCCTCATTCGTTATCTTCTCCCTCCAGCTTATCTTGAATATTCTTCTGTAGCACCAGGTCTCAAATGCTTGGAGTTTTTTCTTGTCACTTTCTCCAACTGTCCAAGATTCACTCCCGTATAGGCCAACATTCCACACGTATGTCTTTACTAGATTCTTCCTAATTTTTAGGCTGACAGTGTTTAAAATAAAGAGGTTTTTCTGTTTGTTGAAAGCAATTTTAGCCTGGTCAATTCTGCTTATAATTTCCTTACTGATGCGTCCATCACTTGTGATTTTACTTTCTAGATAGTTATATTCTTTAACTGCCTGGAGCACATTATTTCCAAGAGTTATTCTGACTGGATATTCTTCCTTCCGACTACAGACTAGGACTTTGGTCTTTTGTTCATTTATTTTCACATTGAATTCATTCTTCATTACTTGACCTATTATGCCAAGAATCTTTTGTACATCTTCGTTGCTCTCTGCAGTCACTGCTATGTCATCTGCAAACCTAAGCATGTCCACTTTTTCCCCGTAATAAGCACTCACTGGTAATTGCCAGATTTATGTGTTTGATTTTGATCTACAGTAGTTTATTTAAAAAAATAATAATAATTGTTAATAACAGTATTATTACATTCAATAGGTTTCCATGAAAACAAATTCTGTAACAAAAAATTTAAAAAAAGATAAAATAGGCCTACAAGAGAGAAGCTAAGCATAGTAAGAAGTATATAGAGACAAAAAGAATATAAAAGAAAGATAAAAAATACCAAAACGATAAAAAAGAATAAAAAATAAAAACGACAAAAAGAATAAAAATATAAAAGGAGTGATAAAAGTGCTGGTAATCATACACGATGTGGGTGGATCACTACATCCGTAACAGATTATTGAGAGGGGTTCTCGACCAATGGTACCGTTTTCCTAACAGTATTATACAATTTATAATATACTAGAATTTTGTGTTGTAGAATAAATTTGGCGTGTGTATTCTGATACGGTACAAAGGTGTAAATTGGCCACTGACATACTGGAGACTTGAACTAGACAAATTAAACCTAAAATAGGCTTTGCCAGAACGAAACCAATGATTTCGTGTCCTGTCTTAACCGTAGTTTTCTTTGAACACTATTAAGAAGTGAAGCTGAAAGACAACAACGTCTAAGTCCGCTGACACTTTATTTTTGTATCGGCCACATGACAATTTCAATTCATTATTCTTTGTTCTTTCCTTTTTTTCCAATATTCTTTAATCTTTTCACTATGACTCTTCTTCCTGTCTTCAGTCCACTTTGAACCTGCGTTTTTCTCTCTCCTAACCTAGAATACTTCCATTCTTAACATTTTTGCCGGAATAACTTCTCTTTCAATTGCTTCTTCTGCGTGTATACTATTTTTTCCTAAATCCTTTTGAACTTCTTTAATCCAACTTGATGCTGTCTTCTTCCCTCACAGATATTTGAACATCTGCTTTGTTAACCTATTGTTGTCTATTTAGATAAATGTCCAAAAAAATAATAGTCTTCTTTTTCTCATTGTTTCTGTTATATTTTCTATACTTTGATATATTTCAACATTACTTCCAGCCTTCTGAAGTTTTTCTTGGGCCTAATATTTTCCTAATAATTCGTCTGCCCAATATTTCTAGTCTCTAAATTATAATTCAATGGTAGACATTCACTTGCATATAGGCATTCTGGCTTCACTACTGTACTGTAATGCCTTATTTTCGCATTTTTAGATATGCACTTTTTGTTGTAAATATCTTTTTATACCATATGCTCTTTCCATTTTATGAATCCTTTCTTCGATAGCAGATTTTCTAAACCATTCTCTTGAATTATTCCCCCTAGATACTTAAATTTTCTAACCCTCTCTATTCGACCAATATCTGTTAGCAGGAATTTTTGGTGCATTTTTAATTTTCGTGAGAAATTTGTTTTTTTTCTGCAGAAATTCTTAAGCCTGTTCTACTGGCTATGTCATCTAAAAAATTAACTTGTGTTACTGCAGATTTCAGACGTTCAGAAAGTATAGCAAAGTCATCTGCGAATACCAAACAGTTTATTTCAATACGTTTGTTCCTTCTTCTCAACATGATTGGTGATATTTTGCATTCCATTAATCCGTTGACACTTTATCCTGTACAGACAGTATTTTATGCAGATCCAATCAATTTGGATCTTCCACAGACTACAGTCCGCTGGTAATGGCTGTTTTATTTACTTACACAGTTTTTAGAGTAAACATTAAAGCATGTTATAAGACTGTCAAACTGTTTCAGGCCGTTTACTCTACACGAGGACGTTCCACCCATAAAATTCGACGACGTTGACATAAATGGTAAGTGTACATTATTAATGTTAAACACACGCACGCGCGCGCACACACACACATTACTTTCGAGTGTTTAGAGAACTTTACATTGAGATTTATCATAATGTACATACTACTGAAAACCGCCACCACCACCACCACCATCATCATTATCGTAGTGTTTTTTTTTGTTTTTCTTTCTTCTCATATTGTATGTTGTCACTTCCTTCCTGTTTCATGATCAACATTCTCAGTTTCATTCCTTTTCAGCTTGTAATCGCTAAACATTATCTCTGTTCTGGGTGCGTACGTACTTGGCACGATGTCGCACGCATTTTTGACATTTAAGTGTGTTGGTGTAAGCGATTTCGTATGCGAGTGAAACGTGGCCATCTATTTTAGTTAAATTTAAAACTCATTAACCATATAAAAAGACAAAAGTGTCAGAAAATTTTTATTTGTTCTAGATTTGATTCGAGAAATACAATCCGCAGGTAAAAATAAAGTAACCGTTTCAGACCAAGATAAAATTACACTATTCGATGACAACAACCCGTTGGAGAAAAAATCGTCAGTCACGACGGAACATTCGCACGAAAGAAACGTCAGATTTAGCGAAGAAATTCAAGATAAATTAATTGACGAAAATGAAACATTTATAGATTCTGGCCTAAATTATAAAGAAATGTACACAGTTCAGTACGGCTCATCATTCTACACTGCTTCCAGAAATGCGACAAAATTAACGTGTAACACAAACGCTCCGGTCTGCTCTACAGTAGATACTGCTGGATTAACGTGTAACACAAACGCTCCGGTCTGCTCTACAGTAGATACTGCTGGTGCTGTTTCTGAAACAACGAACAGATCAACTGACAAATCACTTGTCGAAAAACTTTTTGAAACTGCGTTTGGCGAAGAAATTCCCGCCCACATGAAAACAAAATTAGAAAAACACAAGCAACTAAATTATGCGGGTATAGTGTTACATTGTCATGACCTCTGCAATACCTGCAACACCACGGTTTAAAAATCTTCTGTCTGCCCTTTAAACTATAAATTGTCTGTATAAAAAATCTGTTGTAAAATGTAAATTATACGTGAACCTTAAAGTACGTATAAAATTACAGTGAATCTAAATTATGCGTGAAATTACACCCACAAAATTAAACTCCTTTTATCACTCTAGTTTGTGTTCGTTTCTCAATTATTTTATTACTTAAAATTTATGTAAACACCTTATATACATTTTTAATCTGCGTTAAGTATACAGTTAATTTAGAATTAACAGGAAGACTATAATTCATAGCAGGAAGAATTTTTCTTTTATGTGGACGACAGGGGAGCAATGAACTTTGAACATCACACGGTGAACGCATATCGAGAGGTTAGTGGTAAAATTACCCAAGTCAAAGTTTAAACGATATTTTCAAGTGTTTCAAAAACGACATTGTTATGCATTTGTCTTTTTATTTTTTAACAGATATGTAATCAATTAAAAACCCATTAGTAATAAAAATTGGCTAAAATTGGCTAGTAAAGGTTACTTCAAATTCAGTTTTATGATTTATCGTTCCACTTGAAAACATTTAATTTTAGTTTTCTGTAAATTTACATGAATGGACTTGGGTAGATTTACATTTACGTGTACGTGTAGGCATGTGTGTGCGTGTATGTGAGAGAGAGAGAGAGCGAGAGAGAGCTAATAATATTTTATTCAATTACGCCTAAGTAACGTTCCTCGAACCTCCTCCATCTAGGGATTCGTAACCCACCCTTCCACTTATCCTGAAACAGTAAAGTCATCTTTCCGATCACCCCTTTGTTTAAAATATGAAACCTTCCGCTGGAACTTCTTGAGCCACGAACCTTCTTTCCTGACCCCTCTTCATTCCATTTTCTTACCTTACACTCTAAGGCCATTGCCATTGTACGAGGCTGATGTCGTCCTCCTTTCCGAGACTCATCTGGCTCTCTACCATACCTTAAACCTGCCATCTTACATGTGTTATCGTCATGGTCGACCCAAGCGGCCTGGCTGTCGCCCCTCGAGGGGAGGACAGCCGTCTTAGTCCACAGGCGGATTTCCCACAGGCCACTACCCCCTTTAGATACATCTCTTGTTGAAGGTTGTGCGGTGGCGATAGATGCAGGCGAATCGGAGTTGCGTGGTTGCGGCGTATCTCCAGCCCGGCCTGCGGATACCTCCACCGCCCGAGAAGTGAGACGCTCTTCTCGATCACCCCCTACCAACCATTGTAGCCGGCGACTTAAATGCCAAGCACCCCTCTTGGAAAAGCAGAGTAGCCAACTCCTACGGAAAATCTCTGTACCGGTTCGTCTCCGACGACCCGGTGCTTCAAGTCATCGGCCCAGAAGACCCTACCCACTCCCCCTTTTCCGGCCATCTACCGGACGTCCCGTCCTTGACATTGTCATTGTCAAGGACGTGACCCATCACACCCAGGTCTCGTCAGTTTCGAACCTCTCGTCCGATCACAATCCCCTTTTTAAAACTGCCCGTAAGATGTCGGCTTCACCCCGACCTCCCGCTCAGATTGTTAGGAGAGTCAACTGGCGTTCCTACCATGACGAGCTCTCACGGCTATAGTACTTTCCCCGCCTGTGGAAAACAGCCAACATCGTTATGATTCCGAAGCCTCGCAAGCCGCAAATGCTTCCCACAAGCTATCGCCCAATCTCTCCCTTGCCAGTCATCTCGAAGGTGTTCTAGCGTCTCCTGCTGGCTCGCATCTCGTCGCTGCTAGATGGTTTCATCCGCAGAGAACAGTTCGGATTTAACAGAGAGCACTCGACCACACTTCAATTGGTCCGCGTTATTACGCACTTGTCAGACGCCACCAACAGGCGAGCGGCTACGGTCGCCGTACTGTTGGACGTGAGCAAGGCCTTCGATAAAGTCTGACACGAAGGTCTTCTCTTCAAACTCACCACTTCCCCTATACCATCATCCATAGTGTTTTTCCTCCGGTCGTATCTTAGCGGCCGAACCTTCAGGGTGAGGGTCGACGGGTCCTGTTCTACAATTCGACCCGTCGCCGCTGGCGTTCCGCAGGGATCTGTCCTCGGCCTCGTTCTGTACCTAGTATACACGAACGACCTGCCTGTTATTCCTGGAGTCAGGTTATCTTTATTCGCTGACGATGCAATGTATCGCTGCAGCTCCCTGTCCCCGCGTTTTGAGAGTACAAAGCTGCAGCGTCAGTTGAATCAGCTTCCGGACTTATTACGGAAGTGGCGGGTCTCTATAATTAACATGGAGAAATCCGAGGCAATCTGCTCACCACTTCCCGGTGCCAGTCCTTCTCCCTAGAAGGGAGGCCTCTCGCCTGGAATGAGTCGGTGAAGTATTTGGACGTTCGGCTTGACCGGCGTCTTAGCTCAACGCCCAAGTGACACGGGAAGCTTTCCAGTCCCGAACCCTCCGATCCTTGACGGGGTCCCATTTGGTTTGTAAGGAACGACGTGATTTGAAGGGGTCTCCGTGTTCCTACCTTGACTTCCTTTGTCCGGTCGCTGGCTCTAACTCTCTTTGCTAAAGCCTCGACCTCCACCTTCCCATACCTACGAACCATCAGTGCATCAGAACCACCACCGCCCATTCGGGTCAAGCGCCCCCGGACGCTTCTTGATGACCCGCCATAACGCCATGCTCTTTAAATTTAACAAAAACAAAATGTAATCATCAGTCTCAGACCAGAGTTTTTCACCTAAACTGTCCTTCTCTCCTTCCTGCCCACCTCCTAGCACGCTGAGCCGGCTGCTTGTCGCTGTCATCAATCATTGGCACGGAGGCTCTCCGCCTCGCGGGGAGCGACCGACGCCCTCAGGGCGTCTGGTGACTGGACTTGAAACGGGCAACATCTGTTGCTCGAATCGGTACCAGCGGCAATGCACCAAACAAATCAAAATAAAGTTATAATCCCCCGACTTCGCAGTTAACTGGTTGGCGGTTTCCTTTTCCAGTTTTAGGTCACCAGTCGACAATGTACCAGCACTAAGTTCACTTCTGGCAGCCATTGGACACGTTCCAGATGTTGCAAATAAGCCACGGGTGCAAAGACACCCCGATCCATAATGCAATGCAATGCACCCCGTGGACGAACAGGGGCGGCGCTCGACCAACAGCGGTAGCAGCCGGAGCTGTTACCGAAGCAGGCGGAACCGCAGCCTGTTGGCCCTGAGAAGGTCCGATGTCATGGCCGAGGTCCGAGAGGAAGCGGATCCGGTAGAGTGGTTCCTCTTCGGCTTCTTAGCCGGACGTCTACGCCGACCAACGGTCGCGAATTCGTCAGACTCGTCCACCGGGAGGGGGGTAGCGGGTTAGGGAGAGGATCGTCCGTCTCCATCGCCCGAGGCGATTCAGGCGAGTCGCCCGCGTGTGGAAAGGCAGAGCCGAGCGACTCGGCACTTGAGCCGTTTCCCGTAGTGGGCATGCTGGCCAAGTGTGGCTGCCGGGCAGAGACTGCTAGGCAGTCGCTGTCAGACGCCAGGGATCTTGGGTCCGGCCGAAGCCGGGTTACCCACGCGACTTCCCTGCTCACGGCGATGCGGGAGGAGCTGGGCTAACGACCAGCTTCGTTAGATACCAATCCTTACCAAGACTGGTGTCCACTGGTCCCTTTACCCCGGCGATATCTAAGCTCGCTTACCACTGGTGGGGGCTCGCAAGGATCGTCCGGGGCAGCGCTGCCTAACAGCCGTGAGCAGGTTAGGGATTATGCACTGATGTACGGCACTCACCAAGAGCCCAGAGCAGTCCTCTTTTTTCCTGTCCGGTAAGATGTTTTCCGGCGCAAATGGTCCTAAAAAGGTCTTCTGCCAGCTGCCACTTGTACCAGCTACTTAGTTCACCGGCAGCAGCTGGCTCCTGGGTCTTCTTTCCTTGTGGAAAGGCGGTATTCCTCGTCCAAGCGGAGAGGCGGGCGAATGCAGCAAGAAGCTGAAGCAGCGTCCAGAGGAGAGAGCTGAAGAGAGCAGGTCCTGTTCAGTCCGAAGTCTGGAAGCAGAATATCACGACGGTTGTCAAAACAAAAAAGATGAAAACAGTGCTGGACTTTCAATAAGACAAGTAGCCTAAAAATCAGGAAGGACACGCCAAACAGTTGATGGATGGATGATGCGCGGGCGTCTTGCGCCCTAATTTGTGTGCGTTGTCTAGGCCTAGGCCTGATGAACGCCAGGTGCCAACAGGTCAGCGCGGTCGTTTGCTCTGCACAAGGGAGTTATGGTGCAGTCCGCGGGTCCATGATTAATTACATGGCCACCACGGAGGCAAGCTTGAGCTTTTGCTTCAGCCAAATGTCCCGCCGAGGCGCGAAACCATGGTCCCCTCAGGGGCTAGCCTTTGGGAACGTTAGTGACGCACTAGGCGAGGACAAGAGGCTCGAGCGCCCTAGGGCGTCGGCCGAAATGGTGAGGAATGACTCCGAGACAACCAGCTTCCGCAAGGAACGCAATTGCACAACCTCGCGGTAGCCCGTGTCTCAGGTCATTACCCTGCCGAATCAGCAAAGCAGGTGCTGACGGGGATCTTGGTGGTGGTCATGGCCTCAGCCAATTGCAACGCCTGGTCGCGACTCCTTGGTCTCCGAGGACATAGCCCACGGAAACTTAGAGGCACGCTGGCGAGGACAAGAGGTTCGACCGCCCGAAGGCGGCGGCCGAGTCGAAGGGACTCGTCACCGGGGCAGTCGGCTCTCACAAGGAAGGCATTTGCACAACCTCGCGGGAGCCCGTGTTCCGGTTCAAAGCCCTGCCGAATCGGCAAAGCCGATGCTGGCAATAAATCAATCCATTCCAATCTGCCGCAGCATGATTGACTACAGTTTCGGCAGGTGCAGGTGAATGATGGTGATCAATTCAGTATCCAGAAGGTTGGGGGGTTCGTTTCTGGGGGGTTCATGTGATGAACTTAGGGGTGGTCGTCTAACAGCGCCCTAGGGCGCCTGACGCGGCGAGGGGGCGGTGCATTCTCCATGCTGTTTAGCCTTTGGAGGTGCGGATAAGGGGACTCGCCGGCCTTGGCGAACAAATTCGTTGCCAAGGACCAGACGAAGACCTCTAAGGTGGGAACACAGAGGCCCCGGTGAATGGCGGAATTTCACACATACTACGGGGACCCCGTGAGAGAGCGTAGGGTCCAGTTCTGAAATGTCGTCAGCCTATGCCTGTTGGTGGCCGACAGTAGAGTACAAGCGGGCGCCGCATAAGTGAGTACTGTTCGGAGGAACAGTAGATACAATGTTAGTTTTGTACGGACAGCCAGGCGGCTGTTCCGCGAAAGCATAGGTGATAGTTTGGCTCTGACGCCACGAGCCATGTTGAGGGGTGCGGTCACGTGGGCGTTAAAGTTTAGGTGCCGATCAAGCCGAACACCTAGTTACTTCACCGTCTCAGTCCAGTTGATGGGTCTCCCCTATAAGGAGAGGGATTGGCATCGGGAAATGGACATATGAGTAAAGCAGATCGCCTCGGATTTCTCCGTATTGATCGCTACCCGCCATTTCCTTAGCCAGTCCGGAAGCATAGCCAACTGGCGTTGTAACATTACGCTCGTCCGCCAAGGCGAAAGCGAGCTAAAATGAAACATCGCGTCGTCGGCAAATAGAGATAACGTGACCCCGGGATAAACAGGCAGATCGTTCGTGTACAACAGTACGTACAGAACGGGACCGAGGACAGATCCTTGTGGGACGCCGGCGGCGACAGGGCGAACCCGAGAGAACGCCCCATCTACGCTGATCCTGAAGGTGCGATCCGTCAGATAGGATCGGAGCAAGTGGACGATAGATGCCGGGAGTGGCGAATGCGCTAGTTTGTAGAGCAGGCCTTCGTGCCAGACTTTATCAAAGGCTTTGCTCACATCCAACAGGACGGCGCCTGTTGCCTGATGATATTTGGCGGCGTCGGCTAGACAGGTGACAACCCGTACTAGCTGAAGAGTAGTCGAGTGCCTCGGCCTAAATCCAAACTGCTCCTCGCGGATGAAACCATCCACCAGGGGCCGAATACGGGCCAGGAGAAGACGCTCAAATACCTTCGAGATTACTGGCAATAGTGATATCGGGCGGTAGCTTCCAGGTAGCGTGGGCGGCTTTTTAGATTTCTGGATCATGATGACATTAGCAGTTTTCCACAGGCGGGGGAAGTACCTCAGCCGGAGACAGGAGTTGAACAGCTCAAGAAGAAATTCAACTGCCGAAGGCGGGAGATTCTGCAACGCAGCGGCACCGATACGATCAGGGCCAGGGGCCTTTCCCTTCTTCCTCTGGGATGCGTTGGTAGTCAGGCGTGAAACCAGCTCGCGTACGTGAAGACACGCCTATAGCCGTGATGATTGCCTCTTCGATTCCCGCTACTGCTTTGTCTAGGAGGCAAACGGAATCGAGTGGGGCCGCTGGCGGCAATCTACGGCACAAGGCCGGGCCGTAGCGATCCCAATCGATAATCTTCTTCTGGTCAGAACGTGCATAGGCGTGCTGGGTAGCGACGTGGACCAAGATAGGGTTGTGGTCGGATGTCAGCTCCGTAAGTGAGAATACCTCGACCGGACAGAAAATTCCTTGGGTCATCGCGATATCCAGAACATCGGAAGCCGCGTTAGGCAGTGTCGGAAAGAACATGGGTTGCGCTGGACCAAATGCCATCGCCCGGCGCGATTCAACATAACTGAGCAAGCGCCTCCCGTTCGGAGTAGTCAAGCGACTATTCCAAACGCGATGCTTGCAATTCAGATCGCCGGGCAAAATTACCCTTCGGTGGGAACCGAAGATGACGTCCAGGTCGCCGACAAGGAGTTCAGCTTGTGGGGGCTTGTATGCTGAGACCACGAGGACACCGCCAAGAGCTCCGTGGACCTCAATGGCGGTGGCCTCTAGGTTAATGCGCTGCGGCAAAACGACACGATGATGACCTATAGAGGTCCTCACCGCGATCGCCGTGCCGCCTCCTTGTCGACATCGACGCGGAGTCAGCCGGAAGGAACAGCCGAAGAATAGGACCGCCGTTCTTGCGTCTTCGCACTACCTGTACCGCGCCAGCGATGGACGTCGCTGGGCCGGCAGCGGACTCGATGCAACCGATGCCGAAAGTAGAGCAGGCTGCAGTACGCCACGAACAGCGGGCGCAGCCGCCGAACATCTCAGCACGGTTAGGGCGGAACAACCGACATAAACGTTTTCGCCACACGGCCCTTTTTAGGATCACCAGCTAAAATATCAGCTACCGCATCTTCGTGGTGAGCGTCGACGGAACCTGCTCTGCAGTTCGTCCCGTCGCCGCCGACGTACCTCAGGGATCGTCCTCGGCCCCGTTCTGTACCTTGTGTACACGACCGACCTGCCTGTCTTGCCCGGTGTTACGTTGTCTTTGTTCGCTGACGATGCAATGTATCACTGCAGCTCCCTGTCGCCGCGTTTTGCGAGTACAAAGCTGCAGCGTCAGCTGGACCAGTTTCCGGACTGTCTACGACAATGGCGGGTGACGATCAACACGGAGAAATCCGAGGCGATCTGTTTCACCCGTAAGTCCATCTCCCGATGCCAGCCCCTTTCCCTGGAAAGGAGGCCTATCGCCTACAAGAGTCGGTGAAGTATCTAGGCGTTCGGCTCAACCGGCGTCTTTGCTTCAACACCCACGTGACCGATACTGCACGTATAGCCAAAACCAAGGCTCGCGGCGTCCGAGCCAAACTTTACCCATATCTCGCGTGTCGCACCCCCCTAGCGCTGCGCACGAAAGTCACCATCTATCTTTTGTTTCTTTGGTCTGTATTGACCTATGCGGCACCTGATTGCTGATCACTTATCTCCGCCACCAGCAGGCGTAGGCTGGAAATTTTCCAATCCAGAATCCTCCGTTCCTTGTCGGGATCTCCTTGGTTTGTGAGAAATAGTGTAATTCGAGGAGGTCTTCGAGTTCCTACTCTCTCTGCATTTGTCTGGTCGTTAGCTGCAACTCTCTTTGCTGCAGCTGAGACCTCTTCCTTCCCTTACCTGCGAACCATCAGCACCACGCTACCGCCTCCCCCTGTCCGGGTCAAACGCCCTCGGGCGATTCTCGATGACCCCTCATAAAAGCAAAAACTATATATCTCTAACTTCTGACCCTGCCCTAGAGTTTACCTGCTAAGCTGTTTCTTCCTTCCCATCTTTGTACGCCGACCGCGCTGTTTGCCGCTGACACGCGCTATCACTGGCACGGAGACTCTGCCTCGCGGGGAGCGACCGGCGCCTCTTGGCGTCTGCTCGCTGGACTGGGGACGGGTGACATCTGTCACCTGAACCCGTTCAAGCAGCAGTGCCAGCGATAAGCAAAATAAAAAAAAAATGTTTAAATACGTAAGGAAACCTTTCACTCCCGCCTTCTCAGTTAACTGTTTGGCGGTTGTCCATTCCAGATTTAGGCACCAATCGACTGTACCAGAACTATGTCTATCGACAGTCAGCCATTGGGCTCGACCCAGTTGCAGCAATCATGCACCGCGTGTAAAGACGCCCCGCTACTACATTGCTACATGCTACATGCTATGAACCCTCTCGAACATCCGAGAGCGTCCTCCACCAGTCCCCCCCAATGAGAGTCGAGCAGATGTAGCCTCAGTCAAGACAGCACTAGAGTATGTTCCAAATTGTTCAAGAGCACACTTACAAAATACGCATTTAGACGATCAGGTAGACCACCGTAACTACACACACACACACACACACACACACACACACACACACACACACACACACACACACACACACACACACACACACACACACACACTCACACACACACACAACGATTGAAAGTCCTGTTCATTTCTGTTTTGGGCACCCATGTTTCTCATATTTTACATGGATTGACAGCAGAGCTAAATGTTTAGAAAGCCATTAGTTTTTCGCTGTTCTGCACTCATCCACTTTCCTAAACTGTACTGAATAATGTAAATACAATAACAATTTTCTGTCAAGATATTAAAATTTTGTTCTACACATAATGTTTATTCTTCTGTGTACAGTCTGTTAGGTGTTTTAATTTTTTATAAACTTCTGGTAATTCCGTAGCGTTACACTACGTGTAGTATTTTTAACACTACAGTAGAAAAAATAATTGTATCAATGCCTGTTAGCGTAATAAAAATAAAGTATTGTATTTATCATACTTTAATGTATCTACCACACAAATATATGTAGTGTATTCAATAGAATTTTAAAGGGACGTTTCATCACCGTGACCATTATCTTGTTGCGTCAAATACATAAGTAGCTTTATTTAATGAAGGTAGATCGCTGTGAAATTGAGCGTTTGTTTTAAGTATTAACAATAATCCTTCAGAACACGCTTAACACCTAAAAGTTCTATGTTATGATCACACGTTATTTTATCAACAGAATGTTTTGAATATACGGTTTTAATTATTAATAGTATTGCTAGTAAATTAAGGAACAACTGCAATGTAACCTTAATGCTATCCTAACCTTGAGTATTAATTTAAATGATATTTAGGCTATTAATCTTCATTCTTAAAGACTGGCAGAGAATGGATACCACAAACAATTAAACATAATAATATATCATAATAATTATAAAATGTCTAGGTTTATATATCTAATTACATTTAAATTGTATTGTACCGTATAAACTTAAAATGTAGGCCTACATTTTTTTACTTCAAAATTCTTACAAAAAAATTATATGATATCGTTGATAATTGGAAAGGATTGCTAATAATCGAATTATAAATTTATGTTTACCACCTAAAATATATATTTTTCTAAACACATGTAAAACTTGTAAAAATATTTATTATACTTTTCTTGATAGGGAGGTCAAAAATATAAAATTAAGAGTAATCTAAGAATTAATCTAATACATTACAGATATTATGTTTCCTGAGTGAAATTTATAACTTTACTTTCAAATAGTGTTATGAATTTAATTTTACGTACCAAGAGAGAATAAATTACTTCTAAGAGAGAATTCCTTACAAAGAAATTAAATTATAAACCACATTGTGAGAAAAAATGTCTGCTTTTGATTAATTTTCTGCTTTTTGCTAAATATATTATAATCTTCTACAATTATTAAATTTTATTGTTACAGTGTTACTAGTTTTAGTGTTAGAAACAAGTATCAAACATGTGTTTAGCAATTTGTATGTTCTTTATTTACATTGTAAGCTAAGTAAACGGTTTTAGGTGCCTTAAGGTTTTAGAATTCAGTTAGTAAATTAAAAATTAGTATGGTAAACTTTGTGCAAATCGTAAATTACAGCTTTTTACATTTAACTCTTATACATTAAAATGATATTGTTAAAGTTATGTTATGAATCTCAAACAAAATATAAAGTTAAAAAAATATTAACCTAAGTCTACCATAATTCTAGTGTTAGAGGTTGTGAAATGTTTCAGCCAATTTTCAACGGGCATCGTGAACCTAAACGTTTTAGAATCATTTCTCTAAAGAGATAGAATTTCATAAAGACCACCCAATATATGATTTAAATGTTGACATCAAAACAGCTGATGTCTAAATCGCAACTGTGTGTGTGTGTGTGTGAGAGAGAGAGCGCTGGCGCGCTCATGAGTGTGTGAACGTTAACATGTATAACATATCCCATTGCACTATCCCGCCTACCCCATCCAGAGAATCGTATTGGCTCCAATTATATACAGACGACTAAAGTAATCAAATCTTCAAATTTTCATTAACATGTTACAACATTTAACACTTATATGAGGTATTCTTCGAACAAGTAACAGCCGAGATTGCAGGCTACATAGTTTTCAAAAAACGTTTCAAAATTTTCTAAATTTGAAAATATTTCCAAACTCGTTGACCCTCAGACTCTACACCTCTCAGAACCGTTAGTTATAACCCCCCCCCCACAATTACTCTAAAAAGATTATTATACTGGATTATAGGTTACGTATTAATTATCATACAACACCATCACAGGGACAAAATTACTGCAACACACTCTACCTGCTACGGTCACAGCAAACTACTATCTGTTCTGCATTGTGGTACAGACTCTTGCTATCTAGTACTTCCAAGTAATTAAAAAACGTAAGCACTTATATATAAGTTGAAATTGAAAGAGTTATGCTATTATCTGCCAAGATCAGATTATTTAAAGTTATTAACATATTTAAGTATTAGCCCTATAATTTTTAGCAATAATTTGATACAAAGAAAAGAGGAAAGGGATATCTTATTGTCGGTTGATTACAAAAAGCAATATCTATATTTCGCCTTCGTTATTCCATGTGTAATCGTCGCGTTTCATAAATTCTACCCAGGTTAACAATGGAATGTGGTTTTTATTATGTAATATATTATTAATCGTCAATAAATTTATCTTCTACTTAAACAATTAAATTCAAAAAAATCGTTCAGTTTCGTTAGCTAAACTGGCACGAAATTCCTAACGTCCTTGTGGTTTCCATATTTTGTGTTCTAGACCTTCAAATTACACATGTCCGTATCTGCGGATTATTTTATCATGTCAAGCCGTATTACTAAAGTTAACTCTCTCTCTCTCTCTCTCTCTCTCTCTCTCTCTCTCTCTCTCTCTCTCTCTCTCTCTCTCTCTCTCTCTCTCTCTCTCTGTTTCTCTCTATATACACACAGCACTCACACACAATAATATAATACAATAAATTTTACTTGCAGAAGTATTCATTATTTGAAGACGTATTCATTATATAACAAACCTGCAAGGAACTCAGCGAGTTACATAAAAAGGAATGATAGATACATAAACATATATTGAAAAGTGACAAGTATTCCATCAAACATACTCAAAGAGTTATTAATGTTTTCACAATATTTTTGTAGGAGAAGTCATTTAACTTAATTACATATTAAATGAACTATACTAAAGAAATTTCAAGATTACACATGTTTTGTAAATTCGACTTGAAAACATAGGTAAAAATTATTTCAAGTAGGCCTATATGAAGAGAACAATTAATAAACGTTTTTACGTACAAAACTGTATAGTACCCATTAATTTATTAATCATATGAACGTCTGACATTTCTATACAGACCTCACCTTGTAGTGTTGCAAAACACAAACACACACACACACACATATCTTTGAATTAATTAGACGAATAACATTATCATCTTTCTGTATTCAGAGGAACGTGTAATATTAAAAATGTGTCCGTATATATGTAGGCCTATATTTGAATTTTACAGTAAAATGTTTACAGTATATCTGAATTAACAGAACACAGCCAAGTTAATTAAGTTAATTTCCTTCATGTAATACATAATTTGTTTACATAAACAAAATACAAAACTTATAACGAAAAATCCTATCTTTCTCCTTATAAATGTCGTTGGTTAAACCATTGAAATATTTAAAAATCGCTTAAAACGTTTTACGCAGATCTGTCCTAAAACAAATAATCTGGTTCAGGAAATTGTAATACATGAGAAATTTTACCGATGAATTCTAGTAAATCAAGCAAGAAAACGCAACATTAGGCATTTGTTGTTAAATCAAATGATGACCCTAAATTAACTGGCTACGATGGCAGTCTGCAATGTTAATACTGTGGCTATTCACAAATATTAAATTAAACTAAACAAAAAGCGGTAAAAGTTTCTCACTTGTGACAGGAACCGAAAGAAAAGAACGTAAACGTGTATAGGATAAAACAATAATAAACAAAGTCCGCAATATACGCGTAACATTATTTTGTATGTCTCAGAGCATTATGCTCGATACAAAATTGAAAATAGAATTTTATTAACAAATTTTTTAATTGTATGTGAATGATAACAACAAATAATAACGAAAATTATAAATATATACGTTTATACAAAATCTATTTATCGTTAAATAAAATGTAAAATTTTTTTTAATAATTCCTACAATTTTTTAATTTTCTACATTACAAGTAGCATATTAAAATTTTTTGTGTGATGTCGATAAACATCTTATTTTCAGTTGTCCAAAATATTAGCCCGTTGGATGCACAGTTTACAATTGACAGCTAGTTGAGTAAGTTATGTTTTGGTGTATTAGGCCTTTTTTGACATTTACAGTTCGAAGTTTGAGAAAACGGATTACGTTTTATATAAATAATGATAAAAACTGCTCTATCGTCGCGAACACGTAGAAATTCGGTAGAATTCGGTATACATGAATTATAAATTTAGAAATGATGCAAGGGCTACAAAATTATAGTGAATCAGTTGAAGGTCTTGAGAGATGAAGACTGTGTAGTAACAAGTAAAGAGTACTATTCGCGCAATTTAACAGCTTGTGCAATACTATGCGTAGAAAGCTATAAACTATGCAACTTTCACCCCAAAAATGCATTGGTTTTTTTAAGAATGAAAAGCAAAAAATTGTAATGAGGGAGATTGCAACCAAGTTCTTATTGACCCGATTGACTCAACTTTAAAAAAGTTAATTATTTACAGAAAGTTTGACTTAAAAAAAATATGTAAAATTAATTTTCCTTTAAACCACTAATAGTCTTGACCTACATTCACATCACACTCTAGTTCTAACCATACTTGTCACACAACGTGCGTAGGGAAAGAAGCGTATTATTGGTTCAAACCGCCTTGGAATTTCCCCCTCAGATGAAAAACCATAACAATGTGTCCTATTTTCTTTAATTCAGGTCTAAATAGATCTGTTGAGGAATAATCAACGCTATTTCCGTGCAATTTAAGAGTTGAAATTAATATTTTTACTTCCTGTTATTTTTATTAAAAAAATAATAATACACGCAACGATCCATTTGTAGATGAAATATACGCATAGTAAAAGGTTGGAGTGTACTGTGATGTGTCTTTCGTAGGTAGGAAAATGTCTTGACTTCCTGACTTCTAGACATCTCTAAGCACTTAAGAACGTAACTACGTAGTTTTTATACAATATCTTTTCTCTACATTTCCATCCTTCAAAGGACAGGCCGTGTAATTCCCCAAAGAAATGTGTGTACCCCATGTATGTAAAGTGTGTTAAAATTTTTTTTACTTTTGTGTATGAAACTATGTAGACCTCGAGTCCTCGAGAGATAAAAATTCTATTACAAACATATAGAGATAAAAATCTTTAATCTGTTTACTCACATTTCCTGTTTTCTGTAACTCACTTTATGCATAACCCCACACGCACTAGTGTTTAAATTTGGCCATACTGTTGCGCTTGAACAAGTAATGTTTCACATATTATATTGTGTGATAAATAATACTGTCTCTACTGTTATACAACTTTAGATATATTTTATTTTATATATCTTAATGTGCCAGTAAAATAGAATCTGCCAAATTGTCTGATAAAATATAGTCTTGTTAAAATAAAGTATCATTATTTAGTATTCAATTTTATAAAAAACAAGAATAAAGTGAGTAATTTTTAAATGTACTGATCTTATATATAATCTAGTACAGTATAGAGTATTCATAGCCAAGAAATGGACCTTCACATTTAAACACAAAAGTGTTGGTCACATTTTTAGATAAAGATTTTAGTATGGGACAACACAGGACAGGTACCCATTACATTAAACAGAATAACGTTAGTACCATTATCTGCAGAAAAGATTAATGGAAACTTTGTGCGAGTGAAAAGGTCAAAAAACAATTTTATTAAGGCTGTCATATTATTAGGTATAACGAAGATATTTACATAAATATTGAATATTGTTCAACTCAGTTTATAACAGTAACTTATGCTAATCTAGTTGCTCATATTTAAACATATTCATAACTTCATAATTAATTGACAGTTGAAATAGCTTCTGTTTCATTGTAACTTAGGACACGTAGGCCTACTCTGTAGCAACTTTGTGGCTGTGTTTATGCGAAACAAAAAGTGAGTTACAAATTCACAGCACGTGTGTTGCTACAAATTGAAACGTCAGAATCGTGAAAACTGAATATACATTTCAAAGTGTAAAGATTGTATTTCAAATATGCCCTATAGAAATAAATAAATGTAAGCTACAACTGGCTATCCTGCATTGTAAATAATATCCGTTTTCTGTTTTTGAAAAACTGAGTTTATTTTATAAGAAATTACAGTTAAAAAATGTTTCCGTAGATTAGTTTTCACTTTTATTAGAGTTACACTGGAAGCTGAATGTACATTTTCAAATCCTAAAATATGGCGAGAGAAACACATTTCTACACCGTCTGGAATATAGGCAGCGCATTTACAAATTGTTAAAACATTGTGAGAAGCTATGGCCTACTTGAATCTAAATTCAGTATTTTTCTAATAACAATATTAGATATTTTATACATTTTTTAATATTCTGTGTTGTTTAAGGGTACTTACACAAACGCTTTCAGACGCTTCATTCTGTTTTGCCGTTACTCACTTTCAGCGTCGTTCAGTATTCTGTACGTCTCACACAGCTTCAAGACACGTAAATCGTTCTGATTATTCAAAATTTAAACTTAATATTTCAGCAACAAGTAAACTATTCTTATGTAGAAATAAATATAAAAACCTTAAAAATATGCAATTAATTGATTTTTTATGATGTGTCTTGTACACATTGATGTACCACTAATGTAAACCAATAGACCTTTAGAAGAAAAAATACACGTTGTTACTGAAATACCGTTTAATTTAATTGTAGAGTATAACTTTATAAGGTTGAATTTTCCGTGCACAACGTTTAGGAATCCCTTATCTCCAAGAATGGTTAAAGAAGGAAGGAATTAGTAATAACATCACTTGTTTTTTAGTAAAAATTAAAAAAAGTTTTATCATTTCTGTAAACTATAAGAATATTTACGAAACTTGATTCACACATACACACACACACACACAATATATTCAAAGCCTTCTTTATTGACCTTATAGCAAACGATTTCTAATTTTATTCTTCTGATCTCTCCCGTGACGGGTAAAAACATTTACCCTACTAGAAAAATAAAACTATTACAACTGCAAAGATCTATAAACATCGCTGTCGCTGCATATACAATTTTTTAAATCCATTTAACAAATGTATTCTTTCAACGCACAGGTATATGGAATTTCGATTAGGTTGCCTAAATTGTCTGTCAGTTGATCTTTATGTATTGAGAAACACAAAATTGTTTTTGAAACAAAGAAAAACTAAACGAACGTAAGCTATTACGGCTGATGGCAGTGAAGAAGAAAATATGTCATTTTCAGCAGTAAACAAGAAACTACGACAGTAGCAATGTATTTAAAACATATGTTTATCAGTTTACAGTTCTTGTTCACAAACGAATAAGTCAACGTCGACAGTGTTTGTCTGCAAGCGGAAGGTGATAAACCTAAAGAGTCTCCTCTATGTCGTATGACATTGTTACATTATATTAAATAATTACAAGAATACAGATTAAATCAACAGAAAACTCACCATAATGCTATAAACAAACTTTTTATGTAATTTATACATGGAAATAAAAAAAATTTGTCATCTCATACAAATATCAGGGAAAGTTATAGAAATTATAATTGACATTATAATTCCATGTTCATCGGAATCTTTTAAAACGTTAAACATATAAATACGTCTTCTTCTTCTTCTTTTTCTTCTTCTTCTTCTTCTTCTTCTTCTGCTTCTTCTTGTCCTTGTTCTTCTTTTTCTTCTTCTTCTTCTTCTTCTTCTATCATGGAATAAGAGAATCACCTGATTAGGTCCCATAGAATACTATTCCGAATAAATTAGATAAACATTTTTGTATTACAAAAGCCATGCATTAATTAGGTTCTAATTATGTTCTACACATTATATTGTTACGACATCACAGAACAATCTACGTGTTTATCGAACGTTCCAGAGGGATCCGGAATATAATGCGTGTGGCGTACATGATTCTCGACGCATTTACTAGACTGTACCAGAATTCGCGCGGCCGCACGCACTGTGTCAAGGCCGCAGTCAATTACGTCGTAGTGTAGAGCATCTTACGTAGTATGGGGAATAATCTAGCATTTAGGGGGGTATAAATACCAGTAATCAACGACGTTCAGTTTCAGTTATAGTTGCGATATATTACAAGTGATTATCGGGAGATATTACTGTGCGCGTACAAGTGGTTATTAGTGAAGTGTTGTGTTTTATAACCGGGCGGTATAATTGTAATACAATTGTGTTTTATATTAGTTGACATTTTATTGGGTATGAACAATTTTTAATTGATTTGTCGTAAGAGACTGTGTTGTTAATTATGAACTGTGTAAACTGTGAAAATTAAACCTGGTGATTAGTGACGTAATTGGTGTCTTGTATTTTGTTTTCCACTGTACCATACGACGATCGAGTAGACCGTCGTAACATATAGATAGTGTTATTTTTTGGTATGTAGTTGTTAAGTGTTTACTAAACAGACTAGCGTTACACTGTAAGAAGTATTTTTAGTACTATACTGCAACTTCCATAAACTACTCCAATACCAACGACTCATCTTATTCATAAAGCTCGGATTGTATACAATTATTTTCATTACTGCACTGTTATAATATATCTTGATACGAACCAAAAGGGGAACAAATATGATGCCGTTTAATTAAAAAAAGAACACCCTATTTACATGTTATTCGTATTATTCCATGAGTAACATAAAATGTCATAGTATTATAAATTCTAATTTAATAAAGGATAATCTAGTGAGGTTTCTTATCTTTTAATGTGTTCTATGAGCTTACTGTAATTGGCTTTAACTGATTCAGTTAAATTTCAACCGCGCTCTTCAATTTTGTTAATTAATGTAGACAAAACATCTAGCATACTTTTGGAATAATAATTATAATTTTGTTCAAATATTTTGTGTTTATAATTATTAAATATGCATACCTGTCTCAGAGGGCTGGTACTAGTACCAAACGGCGTTACTTAACTTGCAACTTACTTGTATCTTATAATGCCTTAGAGGAAAAAACTTGTAATTTTATATTTGTAATAACGTAAATTAATGTTCTTAAAGAAAATGGTACATAATAATTACAACAGTGTGTCACATGTACAATGGTACAATGGTATCATTATGGTCTCTTTAATCCAAAGTAACGTGTTACATGGAAATGTGCAGATGTGCAAGTTTCTTTACATTCACATTTTACAGTGTAACGGAGTACAACCAATTTGATGAAGTCCTTATAACTGGCAATTTACTTACGTAAACAAAATAAAAGATCCGTAGAACCAAAATTATATATGCTTCTCCTTGAAAATATATGTTCGGTAAGCTAAATGTTTCTAAAACGTCGGTGACCATCTGCATTGATGGGGAGCCTGCAGTTGCCTGTAAATATACTTATTGACACAGAGATTAAAATAAACTAAATTAAAGAACTAATGACTGTGTTGCAGACAGAAAATACACAAGTAACAATAATATAGATTTGCGTAGGTTAAAATGACATTAAATAAAGGCATTACCATGGGTTTATCCTTATTTCGTATGTCACAGAGAATTATGATAAATTCAAAGTAGAATATTACAAAATGTTTTGAATGTATCTGTGAATGAAAATAACAAATAATCATGCGAATTATAAATGAATGTATTAGTGTAAAAAACTTACAGCATATTTGTACATAGTTTGCCTAGTGATCATTTGCATACTGCCTAGTTGCCTTGTTATGTTACAAACTGTCACATTATTAATTGTAATTTATTTATAATTATATAATTTTGCTTATAGTTGTCTCCCACTTTAAATTCATTTACAAACATACTATACCTACTGATATGGATAAAAATCTTAGCAACGTTAATCAACGGCTTCAATTAGGCCTACTAGAAATATACTTTAAATTAAGCATAGTTTTTGTCTTTTAGTAATGTACAATACTGTCAACATTAATCAGCCGCTCATTCATAGTCACAGATGGGACCATAACTGTTTCTGAACACTACAAAGAATGTAGAATTATTAACATTTAAAACAATTGTCAAATCAATTTATAATAATTAACTCACCTTATTTGGTTATTCATGTCGAAACATGTGCTTAATTTAATAATTAGTGGTGAATATCTTTTCGTCAATTTTGAACAGGTTTCGCTTCATTGTAACTTAGAGCACGTAGCCCTACTCTGTAGCAACTTTGTGGCTGTGTTTACGCGAAACCAAAGTGAGTTACAAATTCACAGCACGTGCGTTGCCACAAATTGAAACGAAACGTCACAGTAAAGTCGAGAACGCTGAATATACATGCCATTGTTTAAATATCGTATTGGTGTTTATTTGAGCCATTCCAAAGGAAGCGCGCCATTTTTATTGCAAATAAATATCATTGCAGTTACTTAATTCCACTTTTAATTGCAATTCAAATTCATAAATATTAAATTATTATATTAATTAAGTAGAATTAATTAAATATTAAGAAGTACTCAACTTGATATAACAACTGTACATTTTTTGTTTTACTTACTTTTGAAGTTTAGCATCAATATCTATCTATTCTTAAGTATATGTTGTGCAGGGGTTTGAATTTTCCCGGCGCGGTTTGAAGGCGATCAGTGCCGCCAACGCGTGTGGCAGTCGTGCTCGACACAGTTACCTCGGTTATTAAGATGTGATTGCCAAGCCCGTGTCTACGCCACGGCAGCGCGATCTAGCAGGCCTAGTCAACTGTATCAGCTGTTCCCTGTACGTTGTTAATGGGAAGTTACCAAAGGTTATGATCGGCAAATCGGAACAGGTCGCTCTTATGCCGGATAGTGGGACCGTCTAATCCAGGCCTCATTCTCATTTCTTCGCCAACTTTCAAGGAGAGAGTCCGATGGTCTGACGGCCCAGGGTCAAGTGCTTCGTAGATCTTTCCATATGACTTCGTAATCCAGTAAAGGTTTTCAGGGTCCCCGCACCAGCCGGGAGAAAGAGAAAGCAGAGGTAGTGACATCAACACCGGTCACTATCCGCAGAGCAGTGCACTAGGATGCTCCCCGAAGCCGTCAGGTCCAGAAATACTCATCCTACAGGACACCGAAGGACCCACATCTGCCCGGAATGAGACTCGCTGGAGATTTACCACACTCTAAGGACCGTCTGCAGCACTCATGGCACCCTTTGAGTTCTTCAAAAAAAGTAGAGGTTTGAGCGTTCTAATTATTACCCTTCAGTCAACCTACTCAAAAGACTGGCCCCCTCGTGTTCACGTTAAACAACTTGTTAATGCTCTTAAAGAAAATGGTACAAGAACTCCAGCCGTTTAAAAAAAACTTGTAACTGAATTTTTTGTAATAACTTATATTAATGCTCTTAAAGAAAATGGTACAAGAACTCCAGCTGTTAAAAAAAAAACTTGTAATTGAATATTTGTAATAACGTAAATTAATGTTCTTAAAGAAAATGGTACATAATAATTATAACAGTGTGTCACATGTTAGCACTAATAAAAAAATTGTTACTTGTTACAAGAGTGTTGATTGCAAATCCTCTCACTCTGTTTGGGCTCCAGCACACTTTTCGCTTCTTCTAGGCCAAGTAGCCTAGATTTTAAATTTTGCGTAACGGCCTAAGTGTCCGTTACAATATGATCTACTTTATTAACTAGTTCATTTATTTCTTCCCAAATTTACACAGACGTTTGTAAAAACAAATTAATAGGCCTACTCATCATTGTTAAGACACAGCTGATCAGTTATTGTGAAAATTCTTAACATCTACAAAGGATGTGGTTCACACTGAATTGAATTATTCTATAACTTATAGAAGTAATTCTCTACTATATTACACTTACTGACGTTATGTAAAGGTAGTATTTATAAATTGTATATAGAGAATGTTTTTACAAATTGCTTGTAGATTGTATTTTCTAATTCTTTCCCTAACTAATATTATTTGGGTTGATAAATCGGTACAAATTATCAGTTTCTAAAGGGAATGATATATCTATGGGTCTGTCTAGCCATCATTTACAACGTGGGTTACATAAAAATTAGTCTAGTTCTGCATCTAAGATACAAGTTAGGTAACACATAGTACTCTTGCGACTAAGCAGATTGTTTACCTATAAACTGCAACAAACTATTCTACTAGGCGTAGAAGTTGTAGCGTGACAGATATAAGGATAATATTGAATGGCAATTGATCATTAGAATAATAAAGTTATAATATTTAAATTTGGAAGAAAGCATTAAGTTTAATATAAATAGATTAATTCATAGCAACTGTGGAAAGAAATCATTATTATAAAGAAAATCCAAGTTCAAGTAAAAGGAGTTACTAGTGATGAGTCATCCAAGACCAGTATCATAACCAAAGGTTTTCAAGGTATAACCCAGGAAGGTAAAATAGTAAATAACAAAGCAGTACAGAATATGACCAAACCCACGACGAGGGAGAATAAATAGAAGAGAAACCCTAAAATAAGCCAAGATCAACCAATACAGGTTGTGTATTTCTGTAATAAAGAAGAAGATGGAGAAGATCCCAAGAAACCTGATGGCATCAAGAAGAAGATGGAGAAGATACCAGTCCCAGAAGGCAGGAGAAAAGAAGACTGAAGAAAGAAGAAGAGGGCAGCATCCTGAAGAAGATGTCATGCTCTTATAAAAGACACCCAAATCCCTATATCCCCAAAATAAATATCTAAAAACAAAAGTATAACGAAATAAAAAAAAACCACATGTATACAAATTTAAGAGAGAGGAGTGTATAAAGTAAAAGTTTCCTGTGAACTAAGATGAAACAATAATATAGTACCCATGGAACAAATCTCCATTGAAAAAACGCTAACCAATTTATTATGTTAATAAGACTATACGACCATTTAGCATTAACATAATATATAAGTGCAAAGTGAACCAGTGATAGTTTTGGGTATTATAAAAAATGAACCTTGTGTTTCATTCTTGGCAATCACAAACATTGGATGCAATGAAATATGCATTTTTCAATGACTTAAAATGTGTGCTGTAACAATATGTTGTTCATAAAACATGAATCTGTTTAAAATAACATTTTGTTTTACATGAAAAAAGAAAAACAGAGTTCATAATACCTTTTGAACAATTAATACTATTTATTTGTTAATGACAGGGTACAATTCCCCAAAGACAATGTAAAAGACTGTATAAAAACTGTAGAATCCTACTTATAATAATAGTTAGAAATAAGAATATAAATATAAGGTTTTAATGTATATAGTACAAGAATGTTTAAAAATGTTTTAGATATAAGGCCATTTGTTTGGGTCTGAAACAACTAACATCAGAACTATAAAAATAGTTACCACTTGTAAATAGTAGAGAGTAATTAAGATGTTAGTTAGTACAAAACCTTTGTTGTAAACCATATTTACATGTTGGAAATGGGAATTTTGTTGCAAAATGTCTGATTTGAAGACAACCATTTATTTAAAAAAAATGTTCTTTAGTCTGTTTAACTATTATTTGTATTGTAACCAATACTAATTGTTTTTGTGTAATTTGAAAACATGTTTAATTTATAATACTATTTGTAAAAGTCAGAGAGGGTATCACACATCAACATATTGTTTGTAAATTATTTTGTAAGAAAAATTGTTAAAAAATCATAGGCCAAAAGAATGGAAACCAAACTTCATCAAAACAGAGAAATTGCTCATTTAAATGCAAATAAACAAAAGGGGTTTAGACAAAATAAACTTGTGATCATGCCATATAATTGCACATACCAGTTAGAGAGATTTTAATAAATTATATTCAGAATTATAAATAAAAATGAAAAAGACTAAACTCAGAAATTTAGACATGGGAGTCATATATTCCTGAATAATGTTTCAGGATACAACTAATTCAATTAACTACCAGAAAATAAGGGAATATGAACCTTGTAATACAATATAGGATTATTAATATTAAATATAACTGATAAAATGGCTGAATTTACATTATAACAGGAAGTAAATTTTGATGTTTTGACTCTTCACAGTATACCAAACTGAAAGTGAAATTACTATTTTTTGGACAGAAAACACTATAAAATGGCATTATTTAATCTGAAAATAACCAGAATGAACTGAAAGATTAATTTAAATCAAATCTAGTGAATAAAATTGACAAATAACCAAAGTTTAGGCATTCATATAGTGAAAATATAAAGTATTCACAGGATGTGAAAATATTTTTGAACAATGTTAAGGATAATATTATATGGGCTAAGAGTTTAATTGAAACTGAAGGAAACAGTTAGTTAATTATTGGTAGTTGAACGGTTAACATGACATACATTTAATAACGTGGATAACCTAACCTATAATCGTCATACAAGCGAGTGTATAGTGAGTTATTGTGAAATCGCGAGTGACTTGTAAAATACTTCTGAAACTATCATATTATAACAGAAACGATCAAGTAACACTCCATAACACAGAACAATATAAATCTACTCCGAAAAACACCATAAAACACTAGAAAACTGTATAATACATTAAACCAAATTAGTGACGGAATCGGAGAAAGTGTTTGAACTAATAATTATACAGATACACTAAATACAACCCAGAATCACTACACCAGTCACTACACAACATATAACAAGAGATTTGCGGACACGAGAACAGAAATATTGCGTCAAAATACATTATTTGGAATGCAGCAGCAACGAGCAACATTTTCATCGACTTGACGGCGGCCATTTGCTTTGACGATTTCAGTGCCTTCTTCTTGGTTCAGCACAGCTGTTTGGTGAAAACAATTATTATATTTACAATTTATTATTCAATGTCTGTGTTTATTAATAACTATTAATTTGATTGTAACGTTATACTTTTTAAATATTAGCCCGATTTCTCTGACTTTGGTAATAACTGGCTGTTTAAAGAACCCTATATAATTTTTATAACATATACTTGTAACTTTTTTCGATATCCTGAGAATCGATACTAATCGATAAGAGTCAATATTGCTGTTACTTAATAAAACATTAATACTTTTCAATACTTAATAGTTCTTTATTTCTTCAATAATACTAATTACCAATAATATAATTCTAATTGATAATCTACAAGGTCTTTACCACCCGTAAGTGAAGATAACCTAAAAAATAGAAAGGTAAACAAATATCGATTGGTTTACAGACATTCTTATGAGTGGTGATAGATTATTTAAATTATACTAAAACTTTAATAAAAATTTTCAGAAGAGCATTACACTGTTTAAAACTTCACAGCCCTATATTAATTAATTGATCCTAATTAATTAATTAATAAAATTAAAAATTTTTTTTATTATTATTTTTTATAAACATAATTTTTTTTTAATTTTCTTCAAAACAATAATTTTTGTTTTGAAACTTTCGGTGAAGCTGAGCATATATATTTCTTCATCAACTTTACGCTACTCGACCGGTCTTGCTACCATTGGGACTCGACCAGCTGGGAAACTTAAGGAAGTGTTTCAGGCCAGTAAGACGTCGAGAGCCACACCAATCACACCAATTACACACACATTTTATTTGTATTTATTACAAATTGGCGCCCAACGTGGGGCTTTAATTAGCCCCAAGTAATTATTTCAGACATGTTTATGGATGAAATAATTTCTTATGATAATTTCATCATTTCTTATAATTCATTTTCTTCTCCATTTTTATATCGACTTTTCTATAATTAGAGTTTTATTAATTTTATATATATAATTATTTGTTTTACTACTGATCCTTTTCGGATAGTTAGTGTCTTCTGAGATATATTATTATTGTAATACATTTTCTTTCTATATCAACTTCGTGTTGTATCCTTGGGATATTTATTCCCTAACATTCCCTATCACGTGGGCTGGGGCAGATCAGAGGGGCACTGTACGCTACTTCTCTGCTGGCCATACACCACTTCTATAAATTGAGTACAGGGGCATATCCATCCCTGCTCAAAAAACATAATGCTGCTGGAATTATCTTCAGTCAGTCATCGAATAAATAAATAAAAAGTAGTCTCATTTTCGACTAATAAAAATATCTTTGGATTCTCCACTCCGTAGTCTCTCAGATTATCTCACATTTTCTATCTTAATAAATCTTCATAATCATTATTATACTCATTACATATATATTTTTTCAAAACTCTTAACTTGTCTGATATATTTAATTTAATTATGGTTGAAAACCTTTCTTTTAATAATTCTGGTTACTGTTTACAGTGTAACTCTCTTTCTTCTTCATCTGAATTCTCTTTATACTTTCTTCTGGTTATTCATAGTATTAGCATGGTCTTTATATATAGTCTTTCTTATTCATTATTTGAATGGTCTTAATATATTATATTTAATTTTTTAACATTATATCTTTACATTAGATATACAGATTGTTCTATTGATCATTTTATTTAAACATTTTGGTTCTTTCCTTTCTCTTAGAAAGTTATTAATCCGCCTTCGCATTCATTAACATTAATTCATTTATATCATATTTCATGTGGTATTTCTTCTCTTTGCATTTCATATAGGTCTTATTATTATCATTGGTTCAAAATCATCTTCTCCATATGTTTGGTATGAGTTGTTCTTCTTTGCTCTTAATTAACTGTTTTCATTATCGTTTCATAGGTAATTAGTCTCTTTGCTTCCAAATTTTTTTTTCCTTCTCTGGCATATTACACTCTTTTTTGGTTATTCTTCTCTACTCCTTCAAATGCTATTGTGAATGTCTAGCATTTATTCTGGATTAACGTTAATTCTCTTTTCTGAATTAACCACTTTATTTTCTTCTCAATTCAATCATAATTGACACATAATTATTTTTTGGAACTTGGTTAGTTTTAATGTAAAATTCAAACTATTCTTTTTATTTAATAGAAAAATATTTCTCATAAATCCTTGTAATATGTTGATCTTATCTTGTTTCAAAGTACTGACGTTCTATCAACATTCAAATTCTGTTTAATTCATTTATTCCCAGAATTGTTTCATTCAGAATTGTTTATAGTAGTGTGATTTTACTATTATTTCTGAAAGTTTTGGTATTTCTCCAAATTCAAATTTTTCTTAATTATTTACCATAAAGTTTTCTCATAAACTTAGTTATAGTAAGCTGTGCTTGCTTAATTTTAAATTTTTGTTTTTAAAATTAAGTTCCAAATTCTCTCTTTCTCTTTCTTCCATAAAGTTTGTTCCAAAATTATTAGGTTGTAGTAAGATGTACTTACATTATTTTTTGAATTTTTTTAATTATTAAAAATTCTTTTTCTTTTAATTCTCCAGAATGTTCTTTTCAAAATATTAGGTTGTAAGATGTACTTACATTATTTTCGGATTTTTAAAATAAAATTAAAAAATTCTTTTAATTCTCCAGAATGTTCTTCTCAAAATATTAGGTTGTAAGATGTACTTACATTATTTTTGAATTTTTAAAAATAAATTCTAAATTCTAAAACTCACAACTCATTCTTCATAATATTTATTCATAGAAGCTTGATTGTACACTCCTTTGATTTTTCCTGAAACGATTTCCCTCAACTCATATGTATTATTATGCTTATCATTTACCACAACATATGGGCCAGTATATAGTAATAGTAGTTTTTTGGTTATGCCTTCTAAGGTGCTAGGCAGCTCTCTATTTTTTAGGAGGACTTTTTCACCCTCTTTATATGTTACAATTCGCCCTATTGCCTTCTGGTATTTGGCTTGCCGTTTTTCCTGATCTTCTGCTACCTTATTGTAAAACTTCAACTGGTTGAATTTCCTATTGTTGTTCGTTGGAAATTCAATGATTTGTTCAATGTCTCGGGGAGTCGGCTTCTCATACATGGCTGAGTACGGTGGAATTCCTATAGCCGGATGGTGGGCGTAATTTAGGAATGTTTCTGTCGCTGCTAGGTACTCTTGCCACTTTTTCTGTTGGTTGTGACAGTACGTGCGCAATATCCTACCCACTTCTCTTAGTACTCTCTCAGCCGGATTGCTACTTGGGTGGTAGACTGATGTCTTATACGTTTTGACCCCAAGTGCTAATAAAGTGTCTCGCCATCTCCTCCCCTTAAACTGTGTACCATGGTCGGTAATAATAGAAGATGGTCTACCGATCTCTGGGATATACAAATCGATAATCAGCGCCAAAACCTTTGCTGTTGTTGCCCGATTAACCGGATATAGCTTTATATACTTGGTGTAGTGATCCATTATGATTACCAAGTATTTATATCTGTGCCGACCACCGCTACGGGGAAATGGCCCGCAGATATCCAAAAACACTTTTTCCAGTTTTGCGTTGGAAGTTATCGGTATCATGATACCCTCTGTCTTTTCATTGTTTACTTTTGCACATTGGCAGATCTTACAGGACTTGATATATGTTCTCACCTTGCGGTTGATATTCTTGATCTTACAATTTTCCTCTAGAGCTTGTATCACTTTTAACGCTCCCATGTGACCATACCTGACATGGTAATCGATGATGACCTCCTTTTCGATTTGGTGTGGGATTATCACCTTCCATGTCTCATCGTCCAAAGCGGTTTTTATGAATAAAATTCCCTTGTTAAGGTGGTAATATTTAGAAATGGTTTCATCATTGGCTTCTAAACGACTCACAATGTTTTTCAGCTTAGGATCAGACTGCTGATGGATTCGGATATTTATTAACAAAGCTTGTAAATCGGCTCTGGTCGTGAATATGTTATTAATTTTTACTAAGCTCTCCTTCTCTCCCTCGAAAGTCTGATCTTCCAGATTTATACGTGACAACACATCAGCTACCACGTTCTTCGTTCCTGGAATGTATTCCCATTTCAGGTCATATTCTTGTAGGGCGAGTACCCACCTAGCCAATCGGCCGTGACTCAATTTGCACCTACGAAGGAACGAGATGGATTTATGATCAGTTCGTACCGTGACTTGATATCCGAGAATGTACGTTCGGAACTTGCTGCATGCGAACACCACACTCAACATTTCCTTTTCTGTCACACTATAGTTCTTTTCGCACTGGTTCAGTGTGCGACTAGCGAAGCTTATTACCAGATGTTGTCCCTCCTCATCTTCCTGGTATAGTGTCGTTCCTAAGCTTAGATCGCTAGCGTCACAGTTTAGAAAGAACGGTTTCTTAAAATCTGGGTGACGAAGTATCACACTCTCCAGAAACTTCTCTTTTATCAATTGGAAAGTAATATCTTGATCTTCACCCCAAGTCCATTTGTTTTTGGCAGATAACTGTGGTTGAAACTTGGCTGTCAACTCGGAATATCGGCTCTGAAACTTCCTGTAATAGTTACAGAGTCCGAGGAAAGATTGCAATTGTTTCCTGTTTCTTGGTTGCGGGAACCTCTGAATTGCCTCCACTTTCTCTGCTGATGGGGTAATACCTCTGTCGTCTAGGTTGAAGCCTAAGAATTGTACCTCGCGCGCTATGAACTTGGATTTCTCCAACTTCAATGTTATGTTGTTCTGCGCTAGTTTGTTTAGTACAAACTCCACTCTGTAACAGTGCTCCTCCCAGGTTCCGGATGTAATTAGTAAATCGTCAACATAGACGGTGGTAAATTGGAGCGCTTCTGGTCCCAAAATCTGGTCCATGCATGCCACAAATATGGCGACAGAATTGACAAGTCCGAAGGGCAGTCTCTTGAACTGGTAATTGCGCCCTTCGAAAATGAACGCTACGTATTGGCGGCTTTGTGGATGCAGCTCTACCTGCCAATAACCACAGACCGTATCCCAGGTGCTAATAAATCTAGTACCATGAAAACGTTTTAAAATCTCTTCTATTTCACCGGGAGATGTTCTGTCATTCACAATTGTTTTGTTCAACTCACGCGCATCTAAACAGAGCCGGACTTGTCCGTCTTTCTTCGGAACAGCAATAATTGGACTAGTGTAAGGTGATTGACTAATCTCAATTATGTCATTATCAATCATCTTGTTTATCTCTGTTCTCACGGCTTCTTTGAGCGACTGCGCTATTGGATATGACCTCCGGTTAAACTCTACGTTTTCTTTAAAACGAAGTTGGCACTGGTAGTTTTTTACCTTCCCTGGTTCATCAGAAAACACCGCCTTGTATTTCTCATATATAGCGATTAGACGATCGGCCAGATGTGTTGGTATCTTCTTGTTATCGCTTCCGCACTGGAAATTCCGTATTTCTTGGATCTTAACTGACCATAAATCCTCTCCTCCATTATTGTATATTATGGGTTTAGAAAGAGGGCTGTTTCTTATAATATTAATTTTTCGAAGTTGTTGATGTATTGGGCTGGGAAGTATAGTTGTGCTTCCTACCAGATCTGCGGTCCATGTTACTCCGTCTGGGAAAAGTGATACTTTATTTAAATTAAGATCGATTACTGCCGAATATCTACGAAGAATATCGCAACCGACTAAGATGTCAAATGGTAATCCGGTGGCGATTAAAAATTCCATGTCTAAAGCTATATCACGGCTAACGACACTTAAGGAAACTTGCTTCCTGATGGTTTTATTTTGGCGACCAGTTGCACCTACCAATACAATGTTGTTGACTGGTAACATTGGCAAAGTTTTACCACATGTACTCTGTATTCTCTCCAACTCATTGGAGTTTATTATTGAAATATTAGCTCCTGTGTCTATCATTATTCTAGCGGGAACTCCTTCCACCTCCGCTGTTATATAAATTATCTCATTATTACTGTTGCTGAGACTCTTCTCGTTCTCTTCCAAAAGTTCAGTTCGTATGTCTTTCAAATAATGGTTACTGATAATAGTGATGTTTTTATCATTGTTTGCTTGTTGCAAATCATCCTTTTCTAACCCAGGAAGTATAAGCAGTAACGGGTCATCGTTGTTGATTACTGCCTCCTCTCGTTTAAAGCATTTTGGTCATTGTTTAAGTTATTGTTGACCGAGGCATCGTTCGGGAAACTCTGGTTTGTTTCCTGACGTTCTGTACCCTGGTTGATGTTTAACGCCCTGTTCGGTTGTCTGCCAAGATCTTCCAGGCTGGTACTTCGTCTTTCCTGTTCGTATCTTGGGCCGTCTCGTTCCGCACTCCGCCATCTTCGGTCAGCGCCGTGGAAGCTGATCCTCCTCGGTTGATAATATCTCCTGGGTCCGCGATCTTCTGCTCTTATAAAATTTACCCTAGGGCGCGACACTCGGTTATTACTATTGCTATTATTATTATTATTAATATTATCATTATAGTAATTTCGGTTAGGTGGGTAAGGCCTGTTACCATTATTGTTGGGATATGGATTTCTCTGACTGTATGGAACATTATTATTTTGTTGATAAAAGTGGTTTCGATTATTTGGGTAGGGGTTGTTATTTCTCACGTCGTTAAAATTTCCGTTAAACTGGTTATTACGCGGCTGGTTGTTAGGGCCGTCGTAATTACTGGGCTGGTTCCGGTTATTTGTATGGTTATTGCCGTTATTGGGGTAAGTAGTCGGCCTTGCTTCTGGTCTCTCATTTCTCTTCCTGCTCTGCCGATAATACTCTTCATTCTCGTATCCCTCCAATAACTCAGTCATTCCCTGGATCGTCTTGATCTGACTACCTCTCCGGGCCCTGATAATGTCCTCATCATAGTGATAAGATATCTTATTCACTAAACATTCTTCTGGGATTGCTGGCTCAAGGTGCTTTGCCATACACACCTTCCCCAAGAAATATGCCGTCATACTGCTACCTAATTGTGACCTGTATCTTCCGTTACAAATATTGTCACGTATCAAGTTCTGGGTGGTCTCAGACCAGTATTTTGTCTTAAACATTTTCCGGAACTGTTGGTAGTCGGAAATTTCACTCCGGTTGGCCATCCACCAATTATCTGTAATGTCTCGGAAGGACTCGTCGAATATCTCCCTGCTATGGCTCCATTGGGTAATTTTATGCTTGGTCAAATATTCTTCTACCCTTGCCAGGAACTCCATCGGCTTGCGTTTGTACTGCCGGAAGTTGAGCCACTCTCGGCTTTCGTTGACGGGCAATCCGGTGAAATGAGTCGGTCTGTTTCTAATCGCTTCCATCTCCTCTCGGCTTTGTCGCACCTGACCGGTGATATTGGCCATGGTCTCTTGTATATCATTACATCGTTCTGTGACCTGGTTGCGTACTTTTCCGAATTCTTCTTGATTCTCCTTCCTCTGTTCTTCTACCTTCCTACGACTATGTTCTTCGATATTTGTGAACTTGATGTTCACCACTTCTTTAAACTCATTCACCTCCTTTTCGGTCTGGTTGCACTTTCCATCAATCTCCCGAATCTGTCGATTGACCATTATATTTTCTTCTTCCATCTTCTTATTCATCGCTTTTTTGTTAACAGTGATTTCCTTATTCAGTTCTTCTCGCAACAATTCCATCCTTTCGTCCAGTTTGTCCAGATTCTCCTGATTGACTTCTCTTAATTCTTCTCTCAAAATTTGATTGTCCTCTCTCAATTCTTCCAGCTTCTCCCCCATTTTCTCTTCCAACTTCCTGTTATCTTCTTTCAACTCTTCCTTCAATTGTCGGTTGTTCTTCTCTATCTTCTTCCTGGTTTCATCGATTTTCTGATTAGTATTTTCAATTTTATTAATCAATTCTTCTTTGGTCGACTTGAATTCTTCCTTGAACAATTGGTTGTCTTCCTTCAATTCTTCTAACTTCTTCCCCATCTCTTCTTCCAACTTCCTGTTGTTTTCTTCCATCTTCTCTTCCATCTTCTTGCTGTTTTCTTCCATCTTCTCTTCCATCTTCTTATTGGTTTCATCAATCTTCTTACCCAGGGACTGGTTGTCTTCCTTCAATTCTTCCATGTTCTTGTTCATCCCAGTCAACTCTTCTTTTGTGGATTGGTTATCCTTCTTCAATTCTTCTAACTTTTCTCCCATCCTTTCTTCCATCTTCTTATTTAGGGACTGGTTGTCTTCCTTCAAATCTTCTAACTTCTTATTTGTTTCTTCCTTGCCGGATTTGATATCTTCTTTCAAAGACTGGCTATCTTCTTTCCTTTCCTTATTACTTTCGTCTATCTTCTTGTCCATTTTCTTACTCAAGTCTTCCGTCAATTCCCTACTATTTTTGTTAATTTTCTCTTCCATCCTTTGCAGGAATATTTCCAGGTATTTGTCCATTTTAATATCCTCCGTTGTCTTGGATTTTTCCATCCGCTTCTCCTGTAGATTGCCCTCCCCTGTCTGTGTGGGCATCTCAGATTGTTCTTCTGGTGGTTCAGGTTGTTTGGATGCCACCGGTGGCAATGACTCTTCCGCCTCTACTGGTGTCGCCTCTTTGTTGTCCATATCGTTTTCGATTTCTTTTTCGGCCTCCGCCGCCCGTTTCTTAGATGTTGCACGTCGTTGCATTTTCCCTTGAAATTCTCTGGCTTTGTAGCTGTTGCCTAGCTCCAACTAGTGATTGGGCAGAATGTATTGGTTGGAAGGCCAATCGCTAATTAAAGCCCCTAAAGTTGTGCGCCAATTTGTAATAATTACTAAGTATACGATGGGCATGGAATAAAGCCTCTCACAGGGGTCCTGAACCAAGTTTAAATCGAAGGTCACAGCACATCGGATTTTTTTCTTTTGTTTGATTTCTGGATGTATTTACTGTAACTTAAGGCTATTTTTAAAAAGTAAAAATTAATTCACAATTATACACAATTAATTCACAGTTTAATGTTGGCCAAAATAATGATATTCCTTAACAACAGAGCTATATTTACAATCAGTGTACGTATAAGTATTTGCACTTTGGTCAGTAAACAAAATTTTGCACTGAATAACCGCACGGTCACACAGTGATCACTATATCGCAAATGGAACCCGGCGCTTATATTTTCCAAGAGCCGCAGTTTATGCAAGCGTGACGGTAGTGTACAGTGGATACACCAAATATTCAGCGAGTAAACACAATAAGTATGTGTCGTCGGTGTGTTTGCAGTTCTGCTGATACGTTTATTCTCACCGGTAAAACATTTTATTAATTAGGAAACTCCCTGCACTTAGAAGTCCATTCATGTTCATACTTCGCAGCGTACACTGTAATACATAGTTGTTTATCTCGTTTAATATAAAAAGGTTTTCACTTTTGGTATCTTTTACTTACAGTTAAGTAATTTTCTTCACCCCCACATGTATATTATTCAAACATCTAAACTATTACTTATTAGTATTTTAGTCTGATGCACTGTGATATATTTAGTTCATTTTTTATAGCAGTGTGCATGTTGACAGAATGTTGTTTTACTATTTATAACAGATAAAATGTAATTATTTCGTAAAATTTAAAAACGTAAAAATGTTAAAATTTTATCACCGTACTTTTGCTGTAAATTGTACATTCAATTTAACAATGTAGACTTTAATAAACATAAAGTTTGTTCTTTCTTACAGAACACACAAATTGAAGTGGGTTTTTGAAATATAAGTAAACAGAATAATTATTCTACGTATGGTAGGAAAAAATTGGTAGAAGGTATAAGCTTTACTTCCCCAGAATATTTCATAATATCTCCAAGTAGTTTATACATTTTCTTAAGAATCTGTAAATACAGAAAGAAACTATGCTCTGTACGACCGTATTTTAAAAAGCAGACGGAGGGTAGCAAAAAATTGGTAGAAGGTACAAGCTTTACTTCCCCAGAATATTTCATAATATCTCCAAGTAGTTTATACATTTTCTTAAGAATAAGAATCTGTAAATACAGAAAGAAACTATGCTCTGTACGACCGTATTTTTAAAAAAACAGGCGGAGTATGTACATGTGAAATATTTTCGTCCTTAGGAACATACTGCAGCTTGAGTTGTTTAATTTTCTGTACCAAGAAGTAACAAAAATTCTGTGTTTAAAAAAAAGTGTTTCATCTTGTCTTAAACGTACGGTTTAAACAAAAATTTGCATTTCTTTCTGCCACTTACTTTGTTTGCAGTTAATTCTCTTTCCTTAGATAAATTTACACCAGAATGTTGATTACCTTATAAGATATTTTTAATGACCCATCATGAACGTTACTGGATAACCGATACAATTCCCTGCTGGTTCAGTCCATAATGTTTAAAGATACATTATTAACACACTTATATTGGTTGGTAGCCAGTGTTTCTGTAAATGTTTAAGTTAAAATTGATAAGGTAACAATGTTTAATAAGACAAATAAAATAATTGATTAAAACAATGTTTAATAAGACGAGTAAACGTAATTTAGAATACACAAAGTTGGACAGTTAATCGTGGTTAAATTTTTTAGGATAATAAATTCATATTACTTTTAACAGAGTAGAAAGTGCAGAAATAAATATTTTTACTATTAGGTACCTACAGAATAAAAGTCAGCTCCAGTAAAAATTATGATTAAGAAACACATTGCAGGGCAGGCAATATTTTGGAATTAACAAAAAGCAATTTTTGTTATTTAAAGAGTAATTAATACATTATTTAATTAATTACATTATAAGAATGTAACCGTAACACAAACTAGTTGTTATGTGTGCGCACATGCTTCTATCAGTAAACACGTTATCTGTTCCTCTAGGCGGTATTTACATTCTACTCACTGGTTTTGTGTACTCATGAACATATAACGATACCATAACAAGACTCAAACACACAATTTACTTATAAAACGGTAACAAGCATGCTGATTATTACAAAAAATGGGCATCACATAATCGGTATGTTAAAAAATTATTTTGCTAATTAACTTCATGTACTAATTTAGACGTATCTGCATGCTATGTTAGCAACACTGTTGATAATTTTGAAAAAGTATAGGCCTAATAGTTTTGAGTGAAAACCCGTGTTCAGCCTAGTGTATTTTTTATTCCATCAGAGATTTGAAAACAAGTGTGAAATTGCAGTGATCAACAACAATATACATTACATTAGATGGCTATGGCAATGTTATGCATTTTCACAAATAAACGAAAATGCATGTGGAATTACTTTGAACCCGTACTCGAAGAATTCAGCATTTCAAGTTCAATTCTATCAACTATCATTTTCAATTGAGCGCAAAGAAGTGGTTCTATCTGCACGTAAATCAAACACAATTGTGTTACAGGATACTACATCATTTACATTTGAATAACTCGTGACTATGGACTGTAGTTGCTAACCCGACCCTTCCACCATGTAAAACTTTACAAAAACTTAGCAAAATTTGATTGAGCATTAGTATTTTGTTTTTTGAAAGAGTCTTTAAAAATATTTTATTACTCACAAGTGAACTTATCAAATAAACTTGTATTAAACATAATTTAGGAATCAATTCTATTTACTCATTATTCATTGTTTCATGTGTTCATATTTCCTACTTCCTGTAACTGTACACACACAAAATTATAGTACACAAATTAAAAAATAAGTGGTTGTAAACATGAGTAAAATTACTTAAAAATTATTGTGATTGCGGAGACTACTGGAATAATATTATTATGAATAATGCATTCAGCATTTCTTTTAAAGTGGAATAAATTACTAAACTCCAGAGAAACCGATATCCACTCGTATGAAGCAACATTGTGTAACAATACTTATACACTTATCCGATGAGCGTTTTGTACAACTAATAATAAAACGCATTGAGTTAAAAAAAATTTTATAAATAAAAGATAAGTTAAAAATTATCAGGTTTAATTAAATTTTGATAAGCTATACACTAATATATATTATTTTTACTTGCGAAAATGCACTAATATTAAATAAAACTATTCGTGTACTGACTACATTGCGCACATAACTTAATCACTGTAAAACGTTCGCATAACCCAATAAACCGCGATTTCCCCCATGATTACGTACACACAGTCAGTGAAGCTCTTGAGACAACTATTACCGAAGGCACGAAACCGTTACACACTTTTTGCAAAGCTAAGCCTAAAGTTCCTGTCTCCGTCCACTGCTGTAGCTATCTCTTTCTAGCAGGGTGTCCTCCCAGTTACGAACAATGGCACTTACAACCAGTTTCATTTACAAACACTTAGGTAAATAAGATTATATTCCTAGATAAAGTATTGTTGACATGAGAGGGTACTTCCCATTTGCAAACAAACAGGAGAGATGGATTATCTTTTTATAATAGATGTATTGAACGTGTAGTATATGCGTTCAATATTTCTGTACAGACCTGTTATAAAGACAAATAAAATATTAAAATAAAAGCATTAAATAGCAATAAACTGTGAAAGTTTCTCCATTATGAAAACATTTTTTTGTTTGAAGAATAAAAATTTTAAAAAGAATCCATTGGAAAAAGAATTTATTTGGAAGGAAAAGAATTAGTTTTTTCTCTTGTGAGCCTTTGTGCGTACTAAAGAAAAAAAGTCAGAAAACTAAGGAGGAAAGCTTACAAAATTAAAATCTCAGCCAAGCGTATAACACAGCGAGACAGAGGGTGAGATAGACCAGAGTTTGTTAGTCAGAAAACTTTTATTTCTTTCACAGTTCCCCTCAGCTCTGCCTACCAGTGTTTCTAAAAAATTATTTAATTAGTACATTTTAGATCTTATTTACATTAATTACCTTCATTATACAGCAACTTAGAAGACTGTAATAGAACATTAAAGAAAACACTTTTTTTATAACGTGAATTACGACAATACTTCATTAAACCGAAATAAGATAATAAAAATAAGACATAATCTTAATTTATGTTATGAATAAGAAGTAACTAAAATTTTTGATGTAATAAGTGAAATAAACTTTTCTTACGTACGTTAGCATACCAAATTTTCTCGTAATTTTTCTTTGTTACTGTATAATTGTTAACATAAGAATAATTTATGTTTAAATAAATCATAAATCTTGATTTCTGATTTAAGATTATATTATTAGATACTACTGTTACATATTAAAACTGTTTTTTTTTAATTTTATTGAGAAATTTTGTTAATAATCTCACGTTTTTGTGTAAAATGTGTAGTATTCCTCTTCAGTATTACCCTCACTTTTTCCATATTTCTTTAAAGAGTTATATTTGTACATGTAAGGGTTTAATCTTATTTTAAGTGTCAGAGACAGTTAAAAACATACCGACTTTTAATTTAATTTGAAATCCATGAGAAGTTTATATTAATATAGTTTAATATTGTTGAAAATGTAAGTAGTATTCCATATTATCCGAATTTTCTGAACTGTAGAATGGCGGTAGGAGGTTCGATAGCTGGGCCCTACCGTCAAGTGTTCTCTGTACGTCACTTGTATTACTTGTCAGTCAACTCTCGTACAGTCGGGCCAGAAAGTAAGCGATACCTAGTTTTGCTTAGTGTTACTGTTTCTGTTGATTATATCTTTGTGTTTAGTAATTTCTGTATACTCTAGGACCATTCTGTCATAATATATATTGCACAATGTGAGAATAGATGAGTTTCGCAGTTTACCATATGATTAACTGTGACCTAATGCTCAGCAACTGCCGACTTTCAATAATTCTGCGGACATCTGTAATGGTGACTTATTATTTATCGTAAAAGTATTAATTAGGTAATACTTGTTGGTTTTTAATTTCCCATTCTAACACAGAGCAAATCACAAATTTGAAAAATTGTTGTCTTTGTTTTTTAAAACTGTTTTAAAGTTGTGAATGACGTATTCTCTGGTGTTCTATTATTTTATTTTACTATTTAAAGATAATGGTCGGTGCTGTCACATGGCAACAAATTGTCGTAACATTTAATATTTAGAATGGGATGTAGGAAAGTTAATGGTGCAAACCAGAAAACAGTTATTTGTGGAAAGCGTTTATTGTGGGCAATAAATTTTCAAGAATAAACGGGAATAGTCAAGTGGTAGACGTACTCCAACTTATGAAATCAACACACAAACAGAATAAAGACGAAAGGATTTGGGAAGCATTAGAAGCTAAAAAAATACATAATTCTAAACCTCTATGAGTAGTTAAAGAAGAAAAAAGAAGAAAAATAGTGTAACAATATTTTTGCAGTTAATAGCCAATTGTTAAAAAATAGAGGTAAAGATTTGTGCAAGGTAAAATAAAATTTTTCCCTTTAAAACTATTTAATGTTGAAATAGTTTGATCAATCTTAAAACAATATTTATCACTTTAAAAAACAGACATCTCTAATAGGACTATTTATATATCCGCACTCCCCACCAAAATGAAATAGATGTCTACATGTTGTATGCAATGCACACGGATCTATTATATCTATGTTGTACACATTCAAAGACTCGTTAATTTATTATTTATAATCTAACATTCTAATTAGAATTTGTTTGCAGTTTACATATACAATTTTACTGTTGTTTGTTTTGTATGTTACTTTAAATGAGATAATTTAGAATTTGACAAACCTACACACTATTCTTTGCTCAAGTTTTAGTATGTTTCAACATTAGACTGGTATTTAATGAATGTGACATTTTAAAACTAACGGCACAAATATTTTCTCGAATACTGGAATTTCATTATCGTCGTTAGTACCTTTATTCCCAGACGTGTTAAAAATATTTCTTACATCGTATTAATGTCTATTTCTAATAAATTGTATTAACTACATTAGTACTCGTTCCATTGAAATAACATGGCAGAAATATTAAAATTTTTGTGATCCACTTTGTGTAAACATGTTTTGAAGAAAGTAGTCAAAGAACACGTTTCTATCGACTAGTCCAAACTGTTGCTGTCCAGTAGCCTAACATGTTGCTATCAAATAGATTAACACATAGTAGTCCAATACAAGATTATCACATTGATATCCATAAGTCTGACAGGTTGCTATCTAATATTACAACATATTGCTATTAATACTGCACTAGCGGAAAACGAGGTGCGCTCTACAAAAAAAAATTCCATAATCCACAAATAAAATTGAAGACCAATTTTTTGTTGAACTTTTGTATTTTACTTTTTTACTACAAAAGTTAGTACTTATAGTTTATCTGTAAATCAGTTTATTTTTTACAAGGAGTTATTGGCATAAATATAGAATTGCTACGTTGAGAGCTAAGCTAACTACGTGACACTTCACAGGCTCGTGATGGTTGGCGCTGACACGCATTCCACACGTTTGCCGATTATTCTACCGACGTACGGTCTGTGAAGTGTACAAGGCCAGACATTGACACAGTTTCTTTAATTCCATAGCGTCCTCAATTACACAGTTTTGCTCCACGCGTCATCCGGAAAGTGAGAGATTTTTCCCAAACCTCACCAAGGGATAAGTATGCTTACAATGGCCTGTAAAGTTCAGTTTTTTGACCAGCGATATTACAGTGCGGTCCGGAGTGATTTTTATTGCGACATACGTTTTAATGATTATCATGAATTATTTAGTGGAAAACTGTAATAAGGCGACATTTATTGTTTGTGTGTTGGATAACACTTAACTTGAAGAAAAGTATAAAAATGTCTATGTTTATTCCTAACTGTAATTAAAGTTGTAATTAGTGACTGCATATGCTGTCAGTTACTCTGTTTTCACGACGATCCGTGCTCCCGTCGTAAACAATCTTCAGTTTCCGACGAGAGTGAAAATTTCTTGTCTTTACGCGCACCACAGAGCTGAAGCAGCTGCAGCTGCGTTCTGTTTCTAAGAACACCGGTCAATTAAATCATAGTTTTGTGACTATGCAGAATGTAAATGCTAAACTGCAGCAACCCATTGTCTAAGATGTGAAAGAACGTGGCGAAAATGTAAATCAATATTACAAGCAAAACAATCATAACTGGAACGTAATGAATTACATTTAAATTGAACAGTCGTTAATACTTAGTATTGTTACACAGTGTACACGCAGTTCAGTAAAGTTTGGAATACCGCCATATACGTTAACAACAATACCACGTTTGCTGTCACTGAACATATAAATATTTGGACTTCGGTCAAAACTCAACATGTTTGCACGGACTAACCACACAGACGCATTTTGATCTCTATATGTGGGCTGCTGCATCACAAATGGGACCGGTGCTTGTGTTTGCTAAGAACCGCAGATCAAACCGGCGTGACGGGAGTTCACTGTGAACACACAAAATGTTTATAAACTAAACGAGTCCGTATTTGTCGCAGTATTTCCAGTACTCTTGATGAGTCTATTTTTAGCGATAGAACGACCTGACTGTTACTAAAATGCTTTTGAATGTCTGTATCTCTTGTGCATCCACATTACTGTAATAATGCACAGTATATAGGTATACACAAACAATTGTTAATTTTTATTAATTTCCTATCAGCCGTGGCTATACAACTTTTGGTACTCCAAGGGCCTGCTCCAAGAGTTTACTCCATTCTTCCCTATTGCGTCCCCTGGCTTTCCAGTTTCTTATGTTCAGCTTTCTGAGGTGCTCCTCTATATGGTCTTTGAACCTACGCGTACTCCGGGGTCTTCCCCTTGTTCTACTACCTATTGGTTTCTAGTAGAAAATATGTTTTGTAGGCTGTCCTTTCTCCATTCTCTCTATGTGCTCAACCCACCTTAGCATTCATTTGCATTGCATTTATAAAATCTTCTTTTCTATTCAGGTCACCCTAATAAAATACGTCATTATCTGCATTTCAGTATTATTAGTGGTTTGCACATTTTAATATTAATGTGTATGTCAGCGAATTCTGGCTTTATTATTATATATATTAAACCTATTTGTCCTATACAAAAATTCATTAAATATAAAGTTAATATAATTAATTTTCCTACGTAGCACAGAGCAGTTAGACTGTACATGTCTATTACGAGGCTATCACGGCCGGAATCAATATTAAAAGAATCAAAAGCCGTGGTTGATTGCTTATTGAATTAACCATCTTTTTTCCTCTAAACGTTTCGGTCACCCACCGGAGACCTTCTTCAGTAGCAAAAAGTTAGACAGTGGATGGTTGCCCGAACGTACCACAAGATGAGGTTTAACCAAGACCAAGAAAAGACCAAAACGCGTACACAGTTCTCCATAGGCCTATAGCCTTATTTTACAAAACAAACAAAATACAGTTGAAGATATAGCGTATATATGTCGTCGGCGAACTGGAAAATCCGGCTTATTGCAAAAAATAGTGTCATTTTGCAATGTGCCAGACTAATTGGAACCTTATCTAGCATTTTCTATTTAGCCTAATAATTTTTAGGCTTATTGTAATCAGCTGATGCAGCTGTAGGGTAATTAGAAAATCTACAGTAGTACGCTCAAAAAGCCTGGTTCCATTCAGGCTTATTACAATGTGGCTTCTCTGAAGCAGGCGTATTGAAAACAGTAGCGCGACTTAGTAATCACAAACCTGTTAAAACATAGGCTAAACGGTTATAAACGTTAGAAAGGAGTTCCCCTCCACCCTTTGTCTTCTGAACTACTCAGTAGCAATTTAATTGTCTCAAAGTTTATTTGCGCTCGATATAGCATCCTCTTGCGTGACATCTGCCTCTTGATTTCGTCTTGTTGTGCGTGGTCATGGTAATCGAACAACTTTTAAAAATAATAGAGTTTGTTTCGGGAACTCAAACCGTTAAAAATGTACAGGACAGGAAGTGGCCCTCAAGATGAACTTTATAATATAAAAGTAAACTATACTGAAAAAATGAAAGATTACAGTAACAAGAGTGGTTAAAAAGCCATGGACTAACAACACCGTCCATGAAATGTTAGATTCAAATAATCCCAAAAAGAAGAAGAATAACAGGCAATATGGATTAACTAGAAAGTACGAGGGAATGGCGGTAGACGAAAAAATAATTTTAATTAAAAAAAAAGTCATGATGAGCCTGTTGTAGCAATAATTACTGTTGAAGAATATTTTGACATACTTCTTCAGTATGACACTGGACGTGTGGGAGAGACAAAATGCTGTTGGCTTTCAAAAATATTATTAAACGAGTTATCAAAATTTTTGAAAAGCTTTTTAGAATATGCAATTCGAAGAAGTTAAGAAAGTGTAGATTAAAATGGAATTAGTTTGAAAGATTATGGGATTAGTACCACTTACTTTACTAACAACAAATTTTTCTCCGCTCTGCTTACTTGAATATTCAAATTCGAAAGATTTTTTAAAACTAAAATTTTAATTCGATCACCGATTTTCACATACGTATGTTTGTATCTGAATCACAATTAAACTCATTATCAAACACAGATTGTTTATTTTTTGTACTTATCTCAACTAGTTTCATTTATATAGTTCTGTATTTTATTACTGCAGTTTTTAATCATTTTGTGTATACGATCTAGCCATCTACAATTTTTATTTATTTTAAATAGTACTTTTAATTATTTGTTATTCAATGTTCTATGAAACACTTCTATAATCTCAATCTTCTCTTCGATATCAGTATGGTAGAATTTTATATTATATCTTTTTATTAACAAATTAAATTCTTCATTTTAAACTCTATTCTCATATCATAGTGTAATATATTTTGGTGATTTATGATCAATTTTAAAGAATGGAGGATCATTAAAATTTCTTGAAAAGCTCTAGAATTATCAACCCTATTTTTCTTTTTTAATAGTCTTGACAAAAGTTATTTTGAAAATGTATCTATACCATATATATATATATATATATATATATATATATATATATACGCCAAATACCACTCACTCAGTCGTACGCACACTCATCACGAAATCTCCATAACTATGAAGCCTACAAATCTGAAATTCAGCACGTATGTTCCTCTTGGCTTCTAGGTGCTTGCTAAGAAAGGGTTTTGAAAACTGCAACGCCTAACTGCGAAAAAACGCGAAAAACCGTGACACAGATAATGCAGCCTTTTTTCAACTGTAAGCTTTCTGGAAGTCTAATGTTTATTTTTTTACTTTCCTTTAGGCTTTTGGGGAGTTACTAAAACAGTATTTTTTCATCCTACCTATAACCACCAGGAGGTGCGAAAATAATTGCGAAACAGTTCACCCTGTCCCTCTATTCTTTGCTATGTGTTGTTGATGGTTTATTTTGAGATCTAAGTTCGGCACATATATTCTGAACAGGGTACGGAGACACTGTTTGGCCAGTTGCATACGAAAAACGTTCAAGCAAGCAAAATAAATCCTGTTTCGATTGTTCTACAAATGGTTCAATGCTGGTGAAACACAGCACCTATATGTAGGCCTATCTATCTATAGGCCTATATATAAAAGCCAAATACCACTCACTCATTTGCTTCTGATTCTGGGCAGTTGTTCTTTCTTGACGCTTCTGGTGGCACTGGCAAAACGTTCTTTATCAATATGTTGCTCGCCACAATTAGGGGCGAAAGGAACATCGCCGTTGCCGTTGCTTCCTCAGGTATTGCAGCTACCTTGATCGACGGAGGCAGGACGGCTCACTCTGCCTTCAAGTTACCTCTCAACCTGAATCTTTCTGAGTCTGCACTTTGTAACATCTCTAAGCAGAGTGACATGGCTCAGGTGCTTCGAGAAGCCAAAGTTATTGTGTTGGATGAGTGCACCGCGGCCCACAAGGGAGGTATTGACGCTCTTAACAGGACGCTCCAGAAAATTAGGGGCCTTAACCGTCTTATGGGTGGAGTTACGGTGCTTTTGGCTGATGATTTCAGTCAGACCTTACCTATTTTGCCACGGGGCACACGTTCAGATGAAGTCAAGGCCTGTCTTAACTCAACCCTCTTATGGCCTAATGTCAAAGTCCTGTCCTTGAGGGTTAACATGCGTGTCCACCTCCAACGTGACTTGTGGGCAGAGGAGTTTCCTAACTTATTGTTTGATAATGATGATGGCAAGATTTTGGAAGAGGAGGGAAGAATAAATATTCCTGGTAACCTATGCGATGTTGTGGGAAATCTATTCAGCTTCAGTGGCAGAATATACCCCGACATTCATCAGGCTACAGAGGATTGCACTTCATGGCTGAGGAAAAGAGCTATTCTCACTCCAACAAACGACTCAGCCAACAGCATCAACAACTTTCTGTTGGAGAAGCTGCCGACTGAGCATATGAGGTATGAGTGTGTGGACTCTGTGGTGGAGGTCGAGGATGCTGTACATTACCCTGTGGAGTTCTTGTATACTCTCGACCCACCAGTAGTACCACCTCACGTCCTCTACCTTAAAGTTGGCGCTCCAATCATGCTGTTGCACAATCTAAACCCTCCGAAACTGTGCAATGGCACCAGGGTTCTGCACAAACATGTCATCTAAGCCACGATGTTAACAGGCGTCGGTAAGGGAGAAACCGTCATCATCCCCCGAATTCCTCTGATCTCATCAGACTACCACTTTCAGTTCAAACGTCTGCAGTTTCCCGTTAAGGTGTGCTACGCCATGACCATCAATAAGCCACAGGGGCAGAGTTTCATAGTGGCTGGTGTGGATCTGAGGAATGACTGTTTCTCCGATGGCTAGTTGTACGTGGCGTTCTCCAGTGTCAGTTGTAATAAAACAAAATATTAAAATCTGTGTGAATTGCTGTTGTAACAATTTGAAAATAAAAAAAAAAATTTATTTTTTTTTATTTCACAAAAAAAAATTTCTGGAAAAATATTTTTTATGTACATTTTAATCCTAATATTTAGGAACTAATCGTGTTTAATGTTCGTAATTAGAAATGAAGTGGTATTATGTTTATTTTGGTAATAGTGTCACTTTCAGTAAATTTGTTAAAGGACAATCTGGTTAACTCCAAATCTAGGCGAAAGACGGCTCTCTTCTTCTTCTTCTTCTTCTTCTTCTTGAAACGTTCGTTGTTTCGTATATACCGCCTTTCGGTTAGTTGGGTTTCTTGATTAATTTACCTGTTAAGCCTTTTTATAAGAAAAATCAAATCCAAATTACAAAAACAGAACGTTTATTAATAAAATAATTAATTTTTTTCGATAAGAATCGATGTTACAAAGTAGTATCGACTCACTCAGGGCCGGTCGATATAAAAAGTTTACATTAGTATTATAAAAATATGGTTCTTTAAACGGTTATTTAAGATATAGCCAGAGAAGGTTATGGGCAGGAAAGTATAACACTTACAATTATAAAATGCCTTAATATTAAACAATACAATGTTATAATTACAAATAATAAAAGTTTATATATGATTTTTATTCAAACCAAAAGCAGCCGTAGGTCGTTTTTCCACTGCAGAAGTGAGCACAGCGATGAATCAAAATGGCCGACTGGCGCATGCGCGATGAAGCATCTAACTTTGACGAAGTATTTGTTGAAATAAAAATGTCCTTTCTTCGTGTAAATGGTCTCAGCAATTGTATATGATAGTCCTGGATATATTTGAATGTCACTGGTGTATGGTGGAATAGTTCACTTGGTGTAAAATGTTGTTATTGGATATATCTCATTGTGTCTATGTGTGTCGGTTTTAACCTAAAGTTTTCGTCATTAAACTGTGTGATATTGGTGTTATTTCGATTAATTAGTCTTATGTGGTTCAGTTTATTGGTGTTACCCTGTTCATATGTTAACTTCACCGGTTCACCATAAACAAACAATTAAAAATAAGATTTATAAAATTTTCACCGAACTCGGTTTATACTGTTAGCTGCCATTATAGGTTATTTTAGCAAATAATCACGTTAAGTGCACTCGTCAACGTATAATAATGAACTGTTCTCATTTCCTTCGTCTCCTGAAAATCTTAGCCCAGTTAATATATCTTATACATTGTTTCAAATTATCTTAGCTTCCGATACATTTTATTTTAATACATTATACTCAGAAAATAATTTCGTTATTAGTTAACTGTACGAAATACGAAATACATATTCGGTTTCATTATTCTATTCTGCTTATTTTGCTAGTAATTAATATAGTGTTACAAAGTTTCATTAGAAAATTATATTTATTACATTTTTTGAAGGTAGGCCTAAATTTATACTTCCTGTAGTCTAAGCAAATAATAGCCATTTTCCCTAATATAATTATTATTCTATTAAATCTGAAATTGATATAATTGTCTATTCTTACTTAATTTCTTGCAAGTTAGTTTACTAATGATTGTTTGTAAATACAATTCATTTGTCTATGACTCCTCCTCTGATAATGTCAGTTAGTCCATCCCATTTTTATTGGTAATTTTATTAGATATTATACCATATAATGTATTTATATATAATGTATTTAAAAAGTTAGTGGTTGATATTTTATTTTATAATTTTTGAAAAACAGCTCAAATTCTTTTTAAGGAAGAAGGTAAACTTTTGATAGTAAACAACCATTCCCGTTAGAAGAGAAAACAGGTGTTTACAGGATGTCATGTGATGATTGTGATTGTTTCTATCTGGGTCAAACTGGCAGGTCTTTCTTGAAAAGATACAAAGAACATCTACCAAGGAATGATTTAGACAAGACCAAATCTAATTATGCGCGCCATCTAATGATGCATAACCATAATTACACAGATTTCAATACTAATTTCAAAGCAATCCATGTATGCGGTAAGGGTAGGTTAAAGGACGCTCTCGAGGAGTTTGAGATTTATAAATCATTTAAAGACAAGAATATCAACAATAACAGTATATTAAACGAACAATTAAGGTTTCAATCTCACTCACTATATGATACAGCTCTAAATATAATCGCGCATGACGGTAATGACTGGTGATAAGGATTGACTTAGTTTAATTAGTGGCTCGGCAACTACACGCGCGGTCGGACCGGTCCAACGGAGCCGAAGTTACATCGTGTTATGTGTGTGTCGTTATTGTGATTTAGTAAATATGTGCAAATGTGTTTTTATGTGTTTTATGTGAATTGTAACATTTGACGAGGATTACTGATGATGTGACACATGTCACGAAACGCGTCTATATAAAAAACGCTAGAACGAAGTCATTGACGGATACAAGGTAATTAAATTATTGTGAAAAAGTGACTTGGATACTATATAAAAACAAAATAAAATGGAAGCTAGTCAGGCATCGATAGTATTTAAATACCAAAACGTTAAAATTAAACTATTAAAAACTAACTTGCAAATTAAATTCAATAAGAAATGCTTAGAAAATAACCTGATTCCGAAGTACGCCAGGATATACATTAATAATACCTCACCAACTGCAAGCAAAACTAAAGAACATGCAGAACTATTCTGGGTAAAATCGGAAATTAAATACTTGTATAGGAAGAAATTAATGCTGAATAACCGGTTGTACAAATTACACTTACAATTGCTCGGTAGCGTCCATCCTGCTATAATCGAGAATACTTAGATTATGTGAATAAATATACATCAGATATAACTTACAGTACATATATAACCCTGAATAAGAAGTTTTTAAACTTAGCGAACAAAGGACATAGTAAGATCAATATTGAGCACAAACATAAGTTTTACACACGCATATCTAATCAAACTTCGATCGTCTTTGATAGGGAAGAATTGGACGTACTCAACAAGGGTTTAAAATATAACATTCCACCCAACTTACGTAATAATAACCGCTTTATCAATGAGATTGCTAATATGGAAGCAGCCATTAAAACTGTATCCTACCATCAAATACAAAACGAATTACGTGCGTTAATGAATGTCAAACTCAATAAACGTATTAAGCTTAATAAACCACTCACAACATACTGTAAACATGCCACAGAAACCAAAATATTAAGACAAATTAAAGACAAACTTACTTCTAATAATGCCGTGATCACTAAAGCCGATAAGGGGAACACAATTGTCATATTAGATACACAGGTCTATAATAATAAAGTACTTTAATTTATAGATAACAATAACATTCGGACATTGAACAGTGACCCTACCAATGAATACGTCAAACAGCTAAATGGCATTATTAATCGTTGCGGTAGTTTGTTTGATGATAATGTTCGCCGTTATATAAAACCAATAAATGCACACGCCCCGCAGCTCACGGGACTACCGAAGATACATAAGGCAAATATTCCTGTCAGACCCCTCATAAATTACACATCTGCACCTGGCTATAAGACGGCAAAGAAATTGTATCATATTATTAAAAATAGTATCGTTTTAAAAAATAATCACAGCATAAAAAAATAATATTGACTTTATTAAAAGGGTCCAGGATATCGAACTCTTACCTACGTACAAAATCGCTTCATTCGACATAGTTAATTTATACACAAACGTGCCGGTTCCTGACACAATTTCAATTGTAAAAGATCTTCTCATTGAAAGTGAGAAGCTGAATCACAAACAAATAGATGAGTTAATTTTATTGTTGAATGTCCTGTTGAAGCAGAATTACTTCACTTTTAATAATAATTTTTACCTACAAGAGTTTGGTCTCGCAATGGGTTCGCCACTTTCAGGACTGCTGGCGGATTTACACTTGCATCATTTTGAAAATACTTACATGTTCTCAGAGAATAACAAATTTTATAATAATATTAAATTCTATGCACGATATGTAGACGACACCTTTATAGTTTTTAATGGCACGCTACGACAGATAGAGAAATTGAAACATTATTTGAACGGCCTTAGCAAGAACATACAATTTACCCTCGAAACAGAGGTTGACAATAAACTCAATTTTTTGGACCTTACTGTTACAAAGTATCTTAATAAATTTCAATATAAAATATATAGGAAACCCACCACCACAGATATTACAATACACGCCGATTCTCATCACCCATATAGTCAGAAAATGGCGGCTTACAACAGTTTTGTTCATAGGTTGGTAACGATTCCACTTAACCAAAAGGACATTCAGGATGAATTGGATATAATAAGGCACATAGCAATAGCGAATGGGTACAAGAGTTCGATGATAGATAGACTTCTTAAGCGACACCTATATAAAACTAGATCCCACCATAATACCATCGATGATAATAAAGTTAACAAAAATAAAAATAATAATACAAAGTATATAACGACAGTGTACGGTAGCCTTTTACCTAACATTATATTCAATGTGTTTTCTAAATTTAATATAAAAGTCGCATTTAAAACAAATAATAATATTTCTAATTTGTTACGCATAAAACAACCATTCCCGCTAGAAGAGAAAACAGGTGTTTACAGGATGTCATGTGATGATTGTGATTGTTTCTATCTGGGTCAAACTGGCAGGTCTTTCTTGAAAAGATACAAAGAACATCTACCAAGGAATGATTTAGACAAGACCAAATCTAATTATGCGCGCCATCTAATGATGCATAACCATAATTACACAAATTTCAATACTAATTTCAAAGCAATCCATGTATGCGGTAAGGGTAGGTTAATGGACGCTCTCGAGGAGTTTGAGATTTATAAATCATTTAAAGACAAGAATATCAACAATAACAGTATATTAAACGAACAATTAAGGTTTCAATCTCACTCACTATATGATACAGCCCTAAATATAATCGCGCATGACGGTAATGACTGGTGATAAGGATTGACTTAGTTTAATTAGTGGCTCGGCAACTACACGCGCGGTCGGACCGGTCCAACGGAGCCGAGGTTACATCGTGTTATATGTGTGTCGTTATTGTGATTTAGTAAATATGTGCAAATGTGTTTTTATGTGTTTTATGTGAATTGTAACATTTGACGAGGATTACTGATGATGTGACACATGTCACGAAACGCGTCTATATAAAAAACGCTAGAACGAAGTCACTGACTGATACAAGGTAATTAAGCTATTTTGATAGTACTTTCTCATGGCCTATTTTAACATAATATGATTATTATAATACAGACTGTAATGTTGTGTTTTGAATACAATTTTACGCCTAGTCTATATTTTCTACTTTGGGCAGTATGCATGTAGGCCTATATTACTGTTATGGCATGCTTGTATAATCGTTTCGCATTTGTGATTTACAGTTATAGATTTCACAAAGCGACAACAGAAAGGATCGAAACTAATATTTATTTATAACAGGCAATGCATCGTAATCCATAAGTAGAAAAGATAAGAAAGAAAGAAAAATACAAACGTCTTTCTCAACTGATAATAGGCACAGCTTTACACTTTACGTGTTTATGAGACATGTAGATATTTATTTTTTACCCAATTTCGTGCGGGACGGGAAACTGTTCGATTTAAAATCATATTCACAAACAAGCTGCTTGTCTTTCGTAGCACATTTTTGACTAAAACGCTCTTTTTGTAGTAAGTAAAAGAATATTTAAAAATAGAGCCATATATTCTCTTCCTATGTGTGTATACAATCTGATCTGACAAACAATATTACAGTTTCCACTGACCACAAGGTTTTGAAGGTTTTTTTACATGACGTGTAACATTGTCATAAAGTAACTATAACATCTCCAATGTTAGGATAATATATTTTGTTCATCTTTCCTCTTTCAAATAAAAGGTTTAATAATCTTAAATTTGACCTCAATTAAGATTATTGTTAGGTAATAATGAATTCTTTATTTCCGTTAAATTTATTTTTTATGTGAATATTAAAAACTCGTTTATTTAAGAAACTGTCAAATTAAAATCTTAGATAACAGTCCCACGTATGCAAAGGGAATACAAATAGACTCCATCAGTTTGAACTTCTTCAGATTGTATTCCCTTTAAATACAAATGAAGTGCTGTTAACTATCATTTTAAATTTCCCCTCATAGCAGAATTCTATTTGTATGTAAATCAAACGTACGGTAATTATGTTACAGGAAACTATTTAATTTACATTTTGATGATCTGTGGGTATTGATTTTAACTGCGAACGCAACATTCTCCCTTCCTTCCTTAATTGACGCTACAGCCCGTTGAGATCCGAGCTTTGTCGAATATTTGTGTCCGCCATTCGTGTATCGTGTCTCGACGCTGTCAGAATTGGATTCCCAAATTACGTAGGTCAGCCTCGACACCGTCCAACTATTGCAGCCTCTGGTGTCCTTCAGAATGGCTTCCCCTGGCTCCGTGTTGATCATTTTTTGTACTCGTTGATTTCCCATCCTCTGTACGTGCCCAAGCGGTCTTGGTCTGAGCAATTTTAAGTCGGTGACGATTGCCTGGGCATTGTATAGTACTTCTAACATAGCATTTGTTCTTACCCTTCTCTCTTTATTCTCACATACAGCTCCGAAAGGCACGCGAAGGAAGCAACGCTTCAATATACTTTACATTGATTCCAAGAAGATACTTAAAATTTTTTCAAATGCCTAGCAAAGACGACTTCCCACTTCAAGAACCAAAGACAATGTAGAAAAAATTGTTCGAAACGATCGCCGACTGAGCCGACTGTCCAAATAATAGCCGAAGCCGTGAAGAAATACTGCGTGGCAAACTATGCGCGAGTATCTCAACATGAAAACGTTTGTGCTGAGACGGTCCCTCTGGTTCTAACGCCAGAGCAAAAAAAAAATACCGCAATTAAATTTGGGCTCAAATGCTGTAGCAACTTGATGTAACCCCAGCCTTCTTTAAAAATCCATCATTTGTGACGAAACCTGTATCTTTTAGTATGATGCTAAGACGAAACAGCAGTCAGTGCTGAGGAAAACGGTGTCATGATCAAGATTGGAAAACGCTCGTCAAAGCCGGGCGCTTTGTATTTTCTAATATCAAAGCGTTATTTCGGAAGAATGTGTTTTAGAAGTCAAAACAATGAACCACCATTATTATATGAACAATCTGACAAAGCCCAGAGAAAGAGTCAGAAAAGCGACCAGAACTATGGAAAAATTGTTTCATTCTTCATCAGGACAATGCGCCTCCTTACACAGGGTTTAGGCTACTGTGAACCAGTTTATGGCCGAAAAATTCATAACTACACTTGAAAATTCTCCAGATTCCCCAGATTTTGCAAAATGCAACTATTTACTTTTACAAAAGTAAATTTTGTACTTAAACATTTGTACTTTCAAGGCGCTTATTGTAGTAAAGAAGAAAACGCTAGATATATTAAAACAGTTAAAAAAAGTCGCTTTCGGCTAGTAAAAAACAAGACTGTATCGAAATGTAGCCCTAAGTTTCAAATTGAGAATTTGTAAGAGAAAGAAAAATAACGTAAGTGAAATTGTAAGAGAATCGTAAAAGCCACAATATTTAAGTACGATACTGTTCTACTTCATGTCACATTGTGAAACCATACAATAAAATGTGGTCCCTATAGTATTCTATAAAATGTTTACAGTGTGTAAAGCTGCAGGTATTAGAGGTTTCGGTTTTTATATTTGCCAAAATTCTTTACTGCAGAGACTATACGTATTTGGCATTTTCATTTTACGTAACATGGGACATGTTACGCCATTTTACTTTTGATAATAAATAGAAACTGCTTACTCAATTTGATTCAGTAAACTTTTTGTAACCTTTACTCAGTCTTACTCATGTGCTTGTAAGCAACCATTACAAATTTACATGAGTTAGCGTAAGGTACTTACATGCACGACATTAACTAACTTTGCCCACTATAATAAATACTGTTAGATTAAAATATTTAATTTGTATACAATTTAATATTAATATATTATAATTGTTTTTGTGAATAAATATCTATGAATAAAGTTGCTGCAACAAGAATATTCTCTCCTTTCTTACTTCATATAAAAACATTGTATTGATTTTCATGTGCTACAATCGGCACCGTTTTCATGTATAGACTATTGTCACTAACATAGTCTATTTAGTTACCATTAATACTTTAATAATAACAACGTTTATGACGAAAATCCAGGATTTAAGAATAATTATTACTTTCTACAGGTCTTTGAAAGTTTTAATGTCCACACACAATACATTTATAGAAATTTGTTAATTTCTTAAGACTTTATAATATAATTAATAAACACATACATTTATTTATATATATATATATATGGCCTTTATATACACATACATATTACAGTTTCCTATACGTACGTAAAAAGAAACTTACATCTATAATATAACGCGGTAGGTAGTGTGTCAGTCATCGGTAGAGGAGACCAGAATTCATTACCATAGTAACAAGTAAATAAACAAATGATATTTACCGGCATCGAATGTATAGCTTTATCTGTTCCTATAGTTTTTAATGTTTTTACTGTGCGATTGTATTATATGTTTTGTAATTTTGTATACAGATTACAGGTACGTCTATATATTTTGTAATTGTCCTATATTTCTGTAAATGTTTTAATTGTAAAATTTATGTTTATACGTATTTCTGATGATCCAATGAATAAGTAATGAAATATCTATAACGCGGTAGGTATTGTGTCAGCCATCGGTATAGGGAGTTGTGGTGAGGGGGTGTGAGGGGGAAGAGCGACGGCAAGGGTGAGAGGAGTTGGTGGTGCGCGCTGGAGGGGGGCGACCTCAGTATGCCCCGTGGAGTCAGGGCGAGAGGCGACGACCTCACATGGCGAGGCAGATCTCTGATTTCACTTCTGTGTGTAGGTGGCGCACGGCGAATCTCAGCCTCCGGTTCAAGCTGGAAGCCTTGAGCCATAAGATCCTGCCATTGGGCACAGCATAAAGCCTTTGAGTGTAAAATAAATCCTTTGAGCCTAAAGACAGTGGTATTGAGCATAAAAACGATCAAATATGCCCTAAACGCCAGCAACCACCAACTGCTGAAGAAATTGCAGCAAAAAAAGCACGTAATGCTTAAGCTCAAAGACGCCGTAGAGCGGCCATGTCAGAAAAGCAGCTTCAAGCAGAATGTGAATGCTGTAAGTCAACGGCAACGCAGAGAAAACATGCCACAAAATCAACTTCAACAAGAGTGCGAGGCAAACGCTGAAAGACAAATGCTTGCACGCCAACATCAAAGAGGACGTCTGAGTAGATATGTAGATGTGGTCTACAAAGAAGTTTTCGCCCAATAATTAAACTGCATAGCCAGCCGTGGCTTTATCAATATGTGCCAACAAAAATGCTCGCCACCCAGGCGTAGAACGGGAACTTCAGCTAGTATATTTATAACCACAAATATACTGTCCTATAGGCTACTGTAATGCTTATATAGTAGTTGAAGAAAATAGAAAGGACAATATTCAATATCAATGTATATAGAAGATTCTGTATGTAAATATGTCTACTGGTTTCTATATAGTACGACAGAGAATCGTTAACAGTTAGCTTTGCAACCCTCCAGGCAAAGGGCGAACCGTTGTAGATAGCACAGTCTGAGCTTAATATCAGCGGTAATATTAAAAATTCTTTCCTTTCAAAGTGTATAACGAGGCTCTCTGAATGTACTTCAGTAGTATTTAAAGGCTTCCATAATTTTCTTACAGCTATGGACGGGATTGAATGTTTGCTTTTACTGTCTTGCACTTCAAAACAAGCTCTCGTCTATTCACGGAACACCATACACTCAACATAAAACACTTTACTTGCCACACTACTAATTTTAACTAGTAGACTACATGATTCCAATATAAGGTAATGGAATTACAAGAACGCATAGAAAGTAAACTTTAACGGAATATTTCTAAAAACGCTACTTTTGATTTACTTATGAAAACACACACACACACACACACATACATAGTGCGATGTATAAGTGTCGCACATAATATGTAGTCGAGATATATGTTATTGGAATAAATTGAATCTATTAATGATGCTACTATTTTCTTACACTTTGCTACGCTTTTCATACAGTTTATAAAAAAAGTAATCTGCCTCTGTTGACCTTTTGTAACACAAACTAAAATTTATTTTCTATACAATGGAATAAATTAATATTTAAAAAGTCTTTTTGGATTATTTACTATAAAAACTACACTGTTGTGGTAAAGTCTATATTTTAAATATTTTTATTTTACAATTGTACGTAAATAGTATAAGTTTACTTCCCTTTAATGTCGACTGCAGATCCTTCAGATGTCGAGGTGCTCCAAAGACAAATACGTGGGTTGATATACTCTGTCTGAGCTCAATGTAGGTTTCGGGGGTGTAGAAATTTCTTGCGGGCACCGTTACATACACTTTCACCCCGAACCGATACTGTTACTGCTACTGGTGTATTGAGCTTACATAGTTTCAGTAAACTTGAAGTTTCTACATCCCTAATCGGAAAATCTTAAACTCTCGCTGATTAGCACAATTATAATACTTCTAGTAGTAACTCAACAAAATTTTCTAACTTGCGTTTGTTGCGGTTGGCAGACCAAACGACTGATACCAGAGCGGCGTCTACATGTTCTGTATTCCGAAAAGCGACTGACTTATTCATTCAAAGTAGTTTCCATCAACGGAATTCTCTTGATCTAATTGGTTACTCGGTTATCCTTTCTATGATTTTCTTACAGATAATAATTGTTTTTTAAATAAAGCTTTCGAAAAGAACATTTCTTGTTAAAAAACCTGAATATTTTTATGACTAAATTTATTGGTCTATAAAGCCATTTGACTTAAAAAACGCATAAGTTAATTATTAATTATTTATTGTCATCCGTCTTGTCTTATTGTAATTATTGTCTTTTTATTACAAACATTCCCATATAAGTCCCAACTCAAAAATTCCCATATCACAAAAGTTATTTAAATTAACGTCTTTTTACTGAATACCCCGTAAAATAATTACGTACTCTCGCAAACGCGCACTTCATACCCGGCTAAGCATCCCTTACGCACCATTTCACTGCACTTAAAGTTGTTTTACAAGCCTAGAAATACCTAAAACTAACTTTTTTCACAACATTTCTTATCAACTTATTTATGATGTTCAAACTTGCAATCTCCACTTACTCATACAGTGTCTTTATATGATATGATATGCTTTACGCTCTGCTGCATTCCATATGTAGTTAAAATTATGCTGCGTTCATTGCATATAGACACTGACTGGGTCAAGAAAGTTTTTTAAAAGAAAATTTTCAATATAACATAACTGAAAATACTCAAATAACATCAATAAACAACCGTTTCAGCTCTCAAATTCAAAACTATCTGCCTATATTAGCATATGCACTTAAGAAAAATTTGCTCCTTATTGCTAAAATAGGTTTCAATGGATTGTTTGTATCACCAACTCATCAGTCAACTTTTCATTCATTCAACTACTACATTTATACTGTAATATTATTTTAGACTTCTTTATTTAGTTTATTTATTATCAGTTTTTCTATTATAGTGCTGATAATATTTCCGAAGTTAGGATGCGTGAAACTTACCGATAATTTTATTTATTTGTTCACAGGGTACAATAAAAGTGTTTCTACCTACTTGCTCGCCAAAAGTAAATGTTCCATTATAGAATTAACAGAATTTCATCAGAAACGTTTGCCATAACAGATACAATGTTTGCTTTTAAAACCTAAATATTTGATAATTTTGCCGTGTTTTGTGAAAACGTTTAAAGTGCGATACAAGATTACATGTCAATTAAAATTTGAAGTACTTGACATTCCGGATTCGTTAAAGAACTAACCGATTCGTCAAACGCCACAAATTTATACGAAATTAATAGAATTTAATATAATATAATACATAGATATTTAATAAATTTAATATAATAGAAAGGTAATAATTTTATTAAAATCGATTATTTCTTATATTACTGTTGTGTTACCTTATATTCTATACTTTAAGCAAACATACGTCTAAACACTGCTGAGCTTATACTAATAAAATTTCATCAGAATATTTAAGAGACCCAATGTAAAGTAAAGAAACGATACAGTAATCAACTCAATTTTTAATAAATATGTAAAAATATACCGTATTGTATTAATGTTAAATGTAACTTTAAAAATTACTATTAAGATGTCTTTTAGGTTTAGTGATTTGACAAATGCATAACTTCGTGTTCCTGTAAGAGTAATTAATTTTTTATGTATTAACTATAGTAATTAGTTGTCGTTTACTCAATACAAAATTACTTAGTTTTAATACAAAAATTGAAATTGAATTGTACATTATAGCATAGAAAGGTACGAGTTAGCACACTCTGTTACGTTTAACTGCTAAAGTAATTTTTTTTTTATTTCTCTAGTTGAAATCATTTTTCTAATGTCTTATAAACAAAACTGAAAGGACCATCTGAAGCGTATGGATGATCTACGACTACCAAAAGCATCAAGTAGATACAAACCAGCTTGAAGAAGAACCGTAGGGAGACCAAAGAAAAGATGGGAATAAATCCTATGAAGCCGGAACAAGTCCAAGGCGTAATACTTGTTGGGGAAGAAGAAGGAAAAGAAGAAGAAGTAACTATATATAAATATTATAGAAACTATGCTTGTATAGCAGATGCTTGTAATATACAGGGAAACATGAACTTCCGATTATTTTAAAATAAAAAGTAAAGTCGAGTGCTATTCGTGGTAGTGCAAACGTTTGTGTAACTTAGATGGGAGAGGATTATGAAAAATGTACTCACATCTCGCCTGTTAGTATACTGAGACTACCAGCCTTTTTCTCTGTGAGTGGACGTAATAAATGTAGAGTTTCTTCCCGCTAAGAGCAGTAGTTGGAGTAATGAAGGTGAACATTCAGAAGGTCTGTTTGCTTTAGTAAACGGTCACATATGTTTTCACAGCACATAATCATTCTGCTTTTCACAGCATTTCTGCACACTTGAGTTACACTCGGAGCGTAATAGAAACTGTAATCAAGGTTGTTTATGAAGTACTCGGTTGCTTTCTGATGAAAGAGGCACACCGTTTAGATATGTTTTACATTAATTTTTATACAAAACTCTCATTTAGTTTTTATGACTACAGTTTTCTTTACCAAAAAGTAACTTCTAAATGACCCTCTTCTGTAATGTATTGCAACAGTACAAATGTATAGGGTACTGTGCATTGCACAATTAGTTAAGATAATTAATATAATTTAAATAAATAATCCATATTGTTAGTAATAATAATAATTCAGCTTTCAACCTGAACTGTAAGTGAACAACAAAATTGCATGCTTGGACAGGTTGGTCACGCCACACAGCTGCGTCTGTGTGTACACGTGTACGTTACGTATGTGTGTGTGAGGCCAGTTGATTCCTGTCAAGCGTCACTCCTAAAAAAATATTAACTAATATATGAATTATTTAAATGGTGATAAGTGTATATGAAATATCACAAAACCAAATACGTCACAGTATATATAATATAAAGACGCACGTGTGTATGAACGATGGTGCGAAAATAATAAAAAGTGCGAATACAGTGAAAATAAACATAAATAAAACCCATAATAATTAAGATAAGGAGAAACGGTTTAAACACAGTTGTACACATAAAAATTACCGACCAGATAAATATCGGGTAATTTCCAAAAGTCTTGACATGTCGCGAAGACAAGTGAAAAAAGTGTGTGAACAATCGTATTTGTAAAAGAACGCCACGACAAACCTATTTCTGCAGAGAATTGTCGAAACATGAATTTTGCGCCCTAGACTATAAATACGCGAGGCACATCAGCCTTGTTCTCTTTCTCATTCAAACATGGAGGCAGCTGGAGGCTCTGCCCAACAACAAAATCAACTCTTTTTCGACTACAGCGGCAGCCGGAGGCGATGCGTGACAACATCATCACTTTCCTGACACCACCGTTGCAGCCAGCGACCATTACGGAGGACGAGGGAGCAGCACACTACATGGCATAAATTCCAGACGTAGAGGACGAGTCATCGGACTTCCGAGAGGACCCAGAGGACGAGGAAAGGATCCAGGACTTTACGACTACGCAGGATTCACAACTTCAAGTACTCAGGACCAGGAGAGGGTACGCTGAGGAACCGCTACAATTAAGGTGAAAGAAAGCCATGTATTCCTCATAACAAAAGACTTAATCAAAGACAGATAAACATTGTCAAAAGAAAGACAATAATTTCTAAAAGTGGAATTTGTAACTTGTAAATGTAAATGTCTTGTATAGTAATTATAGCATAATTTTTGAATTGATAATTTATGGAAAATATTTAAATTTAAATTGTGGAATTATGAAAGAATAATTCTTGGATTAATAATTTATTGAAAATATTTAAATGTAATTTAGAAAGAATAGAAAGTTACTAAAGTAATTAATGTAAATGACAAATGCATATGCAATAACGATATGAATTAATTTAAAAAAAAGAAAGATTTCAGAATATAATAAATTACTCATAATATACTGAGTATATTATGAATGAATACTGAGAGCCATATTATTAATAATCAAATGTATTTATAATTATAAGAGTATTGTATGTTTGTATGGAAGATGCGATATTACGTGTATGTAATCAATAAGTTTAGTTACTGCGAATACCCAAACACATGCAACAATAATGAAGTTTTACTTCGAAATTTATTTAAAAATTTTATTATATAAATGTTTTAATTATTTTCAAAACAACTTTACGTTGGTGTTATTATTACGATTACACCCATTGAAAGTTTGTAACGTTATAAATATTTGTGCTACTCAAAAGGGGGCATCAACGATATATACAACAGATACAAATAACGTTATAGTTTTTTCCAACTGCCGAGCAGCGCAGAGGTCACGCGTGCAGTATGCGTGCAGTTGGAAATGCGATGTTTTGGATCACCCGCCGCATAGCCGCGCCCAGTGATTTTCACTTGTTCCTTCACCTGAAACAATATCTGGCCGGAAAAAAGTTCGATAACGATGACGAGGTAAAAGAAGATGTCATGACATAGTTCAAATGGTTGGCGGCAGACTTCTATGACACGGGGATACAAAAGCTGGTTCCCAGACTTAATAGGTGCTTGGATAATGACGGTAATTATGTAAGGAAATAAAGATATATGTATTTACGTAACTGTCAGTTAATGATTTGTAAATAAATATTTTTAGACCAATTACGACCTTTGTATCTTTACTTTCCGGACACACCTCGTATATCCCCTTCTCTCTACCAACATGTCTCTTTTGAATAGGCTTATGTCTCAAGGATGCTGGTCATCTGTTACCTGCTATCAACGTCGTCGTGTGTCGATTGTGCGGCGTTATAGGTTTACGAGTACCCAATTACATTTTGGAGCTCCTTCCTCGACGTCAGGTACAGAATGAAATTTTGCACTGTTGCGGGCGGTTACAACGGCTGCTTTTACTAGTTCATAGTATGTTGCCAGACGATTTCCAAGAACCACCCGGACTTATAAGGTACCTCGTAAAGCTAGCTATGAGGAGATTGTCTTGCCGCAATATTATGGGAACCATGCATGCATGGTAAATGATTTTAATAAACATAAAAATATGAACTTCTGGTTATTTTAAAATAAAATGTTAAGTCGAGTGCTTTTCGTCAAACGGTTGTGTAACTTAGACACACACACATACACATAAACAAACGCATTCGCTCAACTAATTTATCTGTTTTGTTTGATATTTTCTCTTGTATGACACAGGTCCTGATGCCAATTAATATTGTCGAAACGTCGACACAAAAATTTTTAATTTGTGTTATACTTGTTTGACCGATCCTCGCAAACCCTTCAAAGTTAAAATTATTTAGAATATTCACCAATGCCTTCTAGAAGTGCTTGTATGATAAACAGAAAAAATTCTGTTAACTATGCACAGGCTTACATTTTACCTAAACGCTTAACAATTTCCTTAATCTTGATTTCGTTATGTAGCACCTTGCAGTAAAACTTATAAAATGTGTATCACAATTTTGAATTTTAAAATGTACTTGGAGTTTTTAATTACAAACCATGAAGTCTTGTTTCCTTTAAAATGTGTGTTTAACAGGATAAACGAAACGTACAAAGGATTTCTTAAAAAATCAGTTTCGCAAAAGAGACAAACCGCGAGTTGAAGATTTGATGTAAGATAAAAAGCAAAACATGTTGAATATTATACACTTTATTTATATGAGCCACACAATACTTTCTTATGTTTTGGGTTAAAATATTGTAGCGTGACAGAAAATCCACTACATTTTAAGTCATGTGAAATCATAACGTTTAATTACACCAACAAATGTTATAATAATATTGAATGACATTTAAATAAATCAGAGGAATGAACCACAATAAAATAAAAATCCTCACTACATTATATATAAAAACCACTGTTTTAAAAACCAAAGAAAGTATCGAAGCAACTCATCAACTCATAGTATAATACCAGTAAGTTACCCAGGAAGCTCAGAGCAGTAAACCAGTTATATAAGACCATACCAAGAAAAAAGAGACTCAATTAAAGAGTGGTGAATACCAAAATACCCCAAAAACAAGAAGAGGGAAGAATAAAGTTTGTGATCAGGAAGAAAACAATACCCTGAAACCTGTATAGAAGAATAAAGTCAGTATCAGTGAATAAATCAAATACTCCAAACTAAACCTCGGTCGAGATAACACCAAGTACCTTGGTTTATCCAAGAATGAGGAAGGAAGACCAGAAGAGTGAAGACTAGACGAGGGACAAGAATGAAGACTAGACGAGGGACAAGAATGAAGACCAGAAGGAAGATACGAAGAAGGACAAGAAGGAAGACAGGAGGAGAGGAAGAAATAGTATGAAAGAAACACCGTAGTAAAACCTATTATTATATAAACTACTATCAACCCCAAACCCACAAAAACTATGCAAAAGAAAGTATAACATACCCAAAATCCTATAAAAATGTAATTATTGAGAAAACTAAAGTGCTGTATAGCGTTATAAGAAGTGCACCGACTAAAGCTATTGTGTAATAAAGAAAATAAACTAGTCTTAACGGTCCATGATTACTAAAGGTCTGGTCTGAGATAATAAGACTCAAAATATCAGAACCAACAGTGAAAGTGAATTTGTGTAAGTGTTTTTTAAAAAAATGCAATAAACTTAAAGTTGGTGATACTATAACTTATCAGTATGCTATATCACAACTTTAATATCTAATAATAAGCAGCATAATAAAATAATAAAATGGAAGATTTCCAGTATTTTATTATTTTAAGGTAAATCTTTATTTACAAGACATTTGTAAAAAATGATAATAAATAGAGTATGGGAGTTAATGTTTACTGATGTAGGGGATCACAATAATAATGGTTTAAACCAGAAAAGACTGGTATTAATATAGTATTAATAAGTGTAAAATGTTTAAATAGACTGTTTATTCACAGTCCTAAAATCAATGTGTTAATAAATGTATTTGTAAGGTTTTTTAGAAAATAAGATTTATGTTATGTGTTTTAAAAAGAATTATGTTTGATAAATAATAACCGACATACCATTAATAATGTTCTAATAGGTATGCTATGTTAGCTCAAAAATAGTTAAAGGATATATGTTCAAACCATATCTGCAATATGTTCAATTGTGCAGATTGTTAAACAATGTTCATAATTATTTATTTTAATAACTGTAGTGTTAATTAACTACTACAGCACACAATAAGTTATAAACCATGTTATTTTCATATAATTGTAATTATGTAAAGTCAGAGGAGGAATTAAGTTTAAATTATTTGAGAAAGAAAGAAATATAAAATTCTAAAATCTAGGCCATTTGGTGAATTCACAGAACCAATATAAACTAGTATAATTTACTTATAAATCCTGTAAACTACCAAGATTTAGATAAGGTAACACAGTTAAACAGTACTGTGAATGATCCTATGAATTATAATGATAATAAGGAAATATACCTTAACATTTTGTAAATTGTCAAAATATATAAATTAATTAATTTTAAAGAGCAATGTCAAATTTACAGATTAACACAAAAAACCAGTTCAAAGGTGTAATTTATATGTATTTAAGGAAAGGAAGAGGAATATGACTAATTAAAATTTATTATAATAGTATTAATAATATTTAAAATGGAGGAATTTTATATAAAGACGGAAATCCAATTTTGAGCCTATATTTCCAAAGTGTGAACAAAATTTGTTAATTTCCACAAAATGTCCACAGATATGGACTATAATACATCAATTTAAAGGGAATGAGATGGTTAAACCAATAATAAGGTTCATAATTCATAAAAGAGATGAATAAAATAGATAAATTCTATATATAATGTAATATTTTATCATGTGTACAGGTAATCGAAAATGTTAACAATACTTTTTCAAAGATTAACTGGGCCAGATTTATGACCAAGTTAATTAGTCTTTTGTTGAATATCAAGCTGGACAGTTGTGTAAAGAACGTTTCTTTAAATCGAGAAAAATGGTACTAGCGTTTAGCCATTGAAATAAGTGAACGAGAGTTAGACGGTTTAGACACTTTTTAAAGCTAAAGCTGTTAATACATTCACGACAATAGTGAAAACAAACACTTAACTCCATAATCCGAGTGATAGAAACAAGTAAAACACTATATCTCAACTGATTTATTCTGCAATTCCTAACCAATAACTTGAAAACTTAACCGCAGAAGTTGAACACCTAGAAAATAAACTAACTAACACACGTTTACACAGAACACTTCACCAGAATACACCAAATAGATTAACAGACATATTACACCAGTGCGGGGACATTTTAGACCTTAATAAAGGGAATTTTATTGTGATTTTCTGATACGACGCATATGCTGTAACTTAGTCCAACTCGAGAAGCGGCCATCTTGAAAACGGAGTCTGCTAACCATATCGCAGTGACGTCAGTCTTCATTGGTTTGACAAAACATTTATATTCAAATATTGTATACTGCAATTATTTAAATACTATTGAATAGTAATTATTGTATTTATTTTTAATTGTTAATGTTATACTTTCTCGTCACCCTTCTCTGACTATTAATTCTAATCGCTCAAAGAACCTGTCTTTTAATATAATATATCATAAAAATTGTTCTGTATGACACAATCGATAATTCCCGAGACAGAGTCGATAATTGCTCTCCATCGATAAAATATCGATTATTTATTTAAAATTGTCAATAAATCTTTATATTTCCATTATTTCGTATCTGTTACTTATTTCACAGGGTAATTTAAGGGTATTTATAAGGCTGAAGGACTTAAGTACGAAGAATATATTCTATCTGAACAAGATATTGGACCAGTCAGAAAAGTCACCAATCGATTATTACCTGGAGTTAATCTATTTAACTCCAGACTTGATGCAAATCTTCAAGAAGTGCTCGACGGTCAATAAATACCTACCTGTTATTAAAATTTTACAGAACTTTCTTAAAACAGATGTATTTCTCATTTAAACACATTGATTAACATAACAAAATTATTTTATTATTTGAAAATTCTATTTTTATTGAATTTTCCATATACATTTTATTCTTTTGTAACGACCGGCATACAGGGTCTTCTTACAAAGTGGCGTCCAACTTAGAGGGCTTAATAATCTAGGCTTGGCAGCGATTAATAAATAGAGACAGAGAAAGATGCAAAGACGAGCTACATCGAAAAAGAGGGCGGCAGAGGCCGAAAAAGAGGTTTACATGGGGGATAAGGAGGCAACACCCGTGGAGGATCTGGAAGTGTTACTAAACCCGGTGGAACCGAAACAACCAGCGCCACCAGAGGAACAACCAGAAGTAACAACGCAAACAGGGGAAGTCAATGGCCGGAAGGAACAATTGGAAATGCCGACACGAACGGAGGATGGGAGTATACAAGAGATGATGAAAATGATGAGGGAAATGAGTAAGAACTTAGAATCCAGAATGGATGGAATGAGTCAAGATTTGAGTAAGCAAATGGAATCCACGAAAGAAGATTTGAACAAGAAAATGGATTCCACTCAGGAAGAAAACAGTAAGGAAAGGAAGGAAGACAACCAGTCTCTGAAAGAAGAATTCAAATCAACTAAGGAAGAATTGGGCCGTAAGAAAGAAAATACTAATAAGAGGATTGAAGAAACCAGTAAGAGTTTGAGCAAGAAGCTGGAAGAGAAAATGGAGGAAACTAGTAAGAAAATGGAAAGCGACAATCAGCAACTGAGGGAGAAGTTGGAGGAAAATAATCAGAAGATAGAGGAGAAAATGGACGAGAATAATCAAAGGTTAAGAGAAGAATTAAGGGAAGTTAACCAAGAGAACATGAATAAGTTAGACGAGAGGATTGAATTAGCCAAAGAGGAGATAAATAAAAAGATAACTGAGACGAAGAAGTCCATTGTAAAGAAATTAGAACAGGAAGTCGTGGTTGTTAACCAGCAGATCCGAGAAGTAGACGAAAGATGTCGTCAAACAGAAAACGAAGTGCTGGAAGTCCGGGAAGTAATAACAAAGGAGATTACTCAGGTCCAAGAACAACAGAAAACAAGAATGGAGGAGACCAAGAAATTTACCTTGGAGGAAGTAAATAAAGTGAGGACCCAAGTAACAGAAAGATGCGACGGCGTGGAAGCCGCTATGGTGAACATAACCGGACAGGTGCGTCAGAGCCAGGAGGAGATAGAGTTAATAAGAAACAGACCATCGGGATATCACAGTTTCCCCATGTCAGAGAACAGAGAATGGCTCAATTTCCGGCAATACAAACGGAAGCCTATGGAGTTCTTGGCACGAATAGAGGAGTACCTCGAGAAACACCGAGGGAACCGATGGGTCCAGAGCAGAGAAATCCTTGACGAGTCGTTTCGGGAGGTGAATGACCATTGGTGGATGGCCAACCGGAGCGACATTGACAATTATGAACAGTTCAAGAGCCTGTTCAAGGCCAAATACTGGTCAGAGACCACGCAAAATCTCATAAGAGATAATATATGCCACGGCCGCTACAAACCACAAGTCGGCAGCTCAATGACGGCTTATTTCCTCGGCAAAGTGTGTATGGCCAAGCACTTAGAACCAGCCATACCGGAGGAATGCCTAATAAACAAGCTGTCTTACCATTATGATGAGGAGGTGATTCGTGCAAGGAGGGGCAGCCAGATAAAAACCATCCAGGCAATGACAGAACTCCTAGAGAATTATGAAAATGAAGATTACTACCGGCAGAGTCGTAGAAGAAGTGATGGGCCCGAACCAAGGACGTACCAGAACAATAACTAGGGTACGAACCACATAAATACTGGGTACCAAGGAGGTCGGACATACCCGCGAAATAACAATTCTAATAATGGAAATAATGTAAATAATAATAATTACAATGATAATAATAATACGGGTCCCAACCAGCAAAACCCGAATCGACCCTCTAATGGTTATCAGGGTAACCGCAATCCCTACCCTAATAACGTAAATAGTCAGAGAAGCCCCAATTATGGTAATAGTCCTTACCCTAATAATGCTAATCGTGCGGGTCCCAATAATGGTAATTTTAATAATAATAGGTATCCTCGCCCTAGAGTGAACTTCATACGAGCCACAGAAGGAAGACAGCGAGGATTCAACCACAATCGACGAAGCAGTTACCGAAGATACGAAGAAAGGCGGAGGAGCCTAGAACGGGACCAACCGAGGTACTATCCGACGCGTAGGAGCAATAGTTTGGACAACACTGAACAGAGGTCGCACCATGAACGACCGGAAGACCATAGAACAGATCGGCAAGTAACCACTCTGAGCATCCCGAATGAGGCATCGACTAGTATGGCTCAAAGGAACAACGATGCCGAGCCTTTAAACGGGCACAGGCAGTAAGAAATCGCCAGAACCCATTACTGCTTCTGACTACTGGGTATAATAATGATCATGAGTGCAATTTCGAGAATAATCACAATCGTATTACAATCATCGGGTGCAACTACCTGAAGGACATCAGACAGGAGTTATTGGAAGAGGATAACAGGAGTCCCACCAATAACTTCAATAATGAAATTATACATGTTGACGCCAAGGTAGAAGGCATCCCAGCCAAGTTAATGATCGATACTGGGTCAAACGTATCAATAATAAGTACGACGGAACTGGAGAGGATACAGCAAGAGTGCGGGAGAACTTTACCAACATTGCCGTTGAATAATATTGTTTTGTTGGGAGCAACCGGCCGACAAAACAAAACTATACGTAGACAAGTCTCCGCCAGTGTGATGAGCTGTGGTATAGCGATTGACATGGAATTCTTGGTGGCGAGCGGTCTGCCATTTAATATACTGGTCGGGTGTGATGTGCTTAGGAGAAATTCCGCCATAATTGATCTAAGAACTGAAACCTTATCGTTGTTTTCTAACGGACATACTTGGACGGCGAACTTGGTGGGTAGTGACCAAGTCGTTCCCGATAGTATCCATCAGCAAATCCGAAAAATTAATTACATCCAACCACCATCCATAATTGGACAGAGAATAGACGACACCTCCAATGAAGATTTATGGTCGCAAAAAATCCAGGAGATCAGGGATTTCCGGAGCGGTATAACTGGCGAAGGTATAACAACAAACCAAGCGAACAAATTAATAGACATATACAATAAATATAAATCAGTCTTTTCTTATGAGCCCGGTAAAGTGAAGAATTTCCAGTGTACTCTACAATTCCGAGACACTGTGGACTTTAACCGGAAGTCTTACCCCATTGCGCAATCACGAAAGCAAGCAGTAAGAGCTGAAATAGAGCAAATGATTAACCGTGACATTATAGAGAGTAGCCATTCCCCTTACACAAGTCCTATCGTGGCTATTCCTAAGAAAAACGGACAAGTCCGTTTATGTTTAGATGCGCGCGAAATAAATAAGATGATCATAAATGACAGGACTTCGCCCGGTGAGATTGAGGAGATCTTAAAACGGTTCCACGGTACCAAATACTTCACTACCTGGGATACGGTTTGCGGATACTGGCAGGTGGAATTACATCCACAGAGTCGCCAGTATCTGGCCTTTATATTCGAAGGGCGGAACTACCAGTTTAAGAGGTTGCCCTTCGGACTGGTAAACTCAGTCGCAGTCTTTGTGCACTGCATGGATCAAATACTTGGCCAAGAAGCACTAAAATTCACCACCGTATACGTCGATGACTTGCTAGTGTCCTCAGAAACTTGGGAGGAACACTGCTACCGTGTGGAACACGTCTTACAGAAGCTAGCAGCAAACAATATTACTCTGAAGTTAGCAAAGTCTCATTTTATTGCTAAAGAGATACAATTCTTGGGCTTCATATTAAATGATAAGGGAATCTCACCGTCGGCTGAAAAAGTCGAAGCAATTCAGAACTTTCCTACACCAAAGAATCGAAGGCAGTTACAGTCGTTCCTGGGACTCTGTAATTACTACCGCAAGTTCCAGGAAAAGTACTCCGAACTGACTGCCAGATTTCAGCCGCAACTGTCATCTAAAAATAAATGGATCTGGGGTAATGAACAACAAAACATATTGACTCTTATAAAACAAAAATTCCTTAAACATATTATACTCCGCCATCCAGATTTTAACAAGCCTTTCTTTCTTAATTGTGATGCCAGTGACATCAGCCTCGGCACTACTTTATATCAAGAGGATGAGGAGGGCGAGCATCTTGTAATCTGTTTTGCCAGCAGAGCTCTGAACCAGAGTGAGAAAAACTATCATGTGACAGAAAAGGAGTTATTGAGTGTCGTGTTCGCGTGCGGAAAATTCCGTACATATATTCTTGGTTATCCCGTTACCGTCCGGACAGACCATAAATCTATCTCATTCCTTAAGAGATGTAAGCTGAGCCATGGAAGGTTAACGCGGTGGATACTATTGCTGCAAGAATACGACCTTAAGTGGGAGTATATCCCCGGAAGGAAGAATGTCGTCGCGGACGTATTGTCTAGAGTTGACATTGACAAGCAAACGTTCGAAGGGGAGAAGGAGAGTATTCTGAAGGTGTACCATATTCTCAGCAGCAGCGCCGGTCTACAATCAATTCTAGAACAACTAAGCACACACCAACAAGCTGACCCGAAATTGATTTCTATTATCTCAAGATTGGAAGCAGGAGATGAGACAATCTCCCAATATTACACTATACATAAGGGAATCCTGTTTTCCAAACCATCATTATATAAGGAGGAGTGGAAGGTAATAATTCCGACCCATATCGAGAAAGAGATAGTGATCAGTTATCATGTTCGATATGGGCATATGGGCGCTTTAAAGGTGGTAAAGGCCCTGGAAGAAAGCGGCTACATCAAGGACATCAATCGGAAGGTACGGAGGTATATTAGAAACTGTCGCATTTGCCAACTCGTAAAAACTAATAACGAGAAAAGAGAAGGGCAGATGATTCCAATAACATCGCAGTCTAAACTTGAGAAGGTATTCCTGGATATCTGCGGGCCATTTCCCCGCAGTGGAGGCCGCCACCGATACAAATATATCGTCATCATTATGGACCATTACACCAAGTTCGTTAAGCTATACCCAGCGAATCGGGCGACTACGAATAAAGTTCTTACTATCCTGATCGACCAGTACTTCCCAACCGTCGGACAACCGGTATCGATCATAACCGACCACGGAACGCAATTCAAGGGGAGGAAATGGCGGGATACACTGCTGTCCATGGGGGTTCATACATACAAGACATCCGTATACCACCCAAGCAGTAACCCGGCCGAAAGAGTCTTGCGAGAGGTGGGGCGCCTATTAAGAACATATTGCCATGATCAGCAGAGAAGGTGGCAAGAATACTTGGAGGCCACTGAAGAATTCCTCAACCTGGCCTACCATCCTGCCATAGGAATAACCCCATACTCCGCAATGTACGAGAGACAACCCCCTAGAGAGATTGAAGATATCTTGGAGTTCCCCAGAGAACATAAATATAGATTTGATAAAATTCAATTTTGTAATAAGGTGGCCGAAGATCAGGAGAAACGGCGGAATAAATACAATAAACGTATGGGTAAGGTTATTCATTATACCGTTGGAGAGAAGGTGTTGTTGAAGAATAGGGAATTACCCAGTTCCTTAGAGGGGATAACAAAAAAGTTATTGCTCCTGTATACTGGTCCCTATATCGTCTCAAAGGACAATAACAACAGCACCTACGAAATCAAGGAAATGAGTTCAAATAAAGTCAAGGGTGTCTTTAACCAGGCATCCATGAAGAAATTTTATGATTAAAATCGCCAAATTCTAAAACATACGTAAGATCACCTTACATACCAATTAATTAAGAAAAACTTTATGGCAAGAATAGAAGAGAAGAAGTTTAAAAACTTTATCAACCAAATTCTAAAACAAAAGTAAGCCCATCTTACATAAAATAAAAAATATATTTGAAGGAAATTTTATGGCAATGATAGAAAAAGAGTTTAGAATTTAAAACCTCTAAATTCTAAACACCATGTAAGCCCATTACATACAATTTATTTGAGAAGAAACAATTTTGAAAGAAGATATGCATAAGAAGAAGTTAGAATAAATCAGCAAAATTCTAAAAAGAAATATAAGCACATATTATCTACAATTATTAGAAAATTTTAGGGCTAGAAGATATATAAGATAGAATTTAAAAACCCCAAAATTCTAAAACAATGGTAAGATCACCTTACATAAAAAATATTTGAAGGAAATTTTATGGCAAGAATATAAGAAGAAGATAGAATTTAAAAAACCTCTAAATTCTAAACACAATATAAGCCAATTATATACAATTTATTTGAAGGAAATTATTTGAAAAGAAGAATAATATAAGAAGAGTTTGGACTTAACCAGCCAAATTCTAAAAATGGTAAGATCACCTTACATAAAAAAAAATATATATATTTTAAGAAAAATTTTATGGCAATGATAGAAGAAGAATTTGAATTTAAAATCCCCAAAATTCTAAACACAATGTAAGCCCATTACATACAAGTTATTTGAGAAGAAACATTTTGGAAGAAGAATATAAGATAGAATTTAAAAATCCCCTAAATTCTAAAAACCATGTAAGACCATTACATACAATTTATTTGAAGAGAAACATATTTTAAAGAAGAATAACAAGAAGACTTTTGAATATTAAAATCCCCAAAATTCTAAAATACATGTAAGCCAATCTTACATAAAGATTATTTGAAAGAAATTATTTGAAAAGAAGATATGCATAAGAAGAAGTTAAAATAAATACCTAAATTCTAAAAACACTTGTAAGCCAATCTTACATAAATAATTATTTGAAGAAAAACTTTATGGCTATAATATAATAATATAAGAAGAGTGAATTTTGAATTATGTATAAATCAAGTTTCCCAAACCAAGTATAAGTACAACTTACCAACCAATTATAAATAAAACACTTGGGTGAGATAAACTGAAGAGATTTCATACCATATTTATGGTAAGCATAGAAGATAATTACCATGGTAACAAAGGATCATAATGGGATGAAGAAAGGAAACAGATTTAGAATTAAAACAAATAATTCTGGACAATATAATCATGTCTAAGTTCAATATGAAGAGTAAAAACCTTTCCATAAAATGATGTTAAAGGAAATAAAAAAGAAAAATTCTTTAATACGATTTGAGTGATTGAATAATAAAGTACAAAAACTTCTTTGAAATTATGAGAGAGTGAAACTTTGAAGTGGTATGAGGAGAAATTATGACCTCATTATGAAATTAATAAAAAACCGTCATTCGAAGGTATAATAACAATGACTGGAATAATGTGAAAATAATGTCAAAGATTTATGTAATTAAACAAATTAATATAAAATGATTTATGAATTAAATATCAATTATGATAATGATAGTTATACAAATTCTAGAAAATAGAACAAGTGGAATTTTAAGAACAAAGAAACAGTCTAAAAAATGTCATAAAGATATGCTACTATAAATAATGCAGATTATAATGAAAAACCAGAAGGTAATAAAGAATTTATAACCAAAGGATTTATATGATAAGAAAAGTTGAAAAATGTATTAATAGAAGAGCTTCCTACCATAATATCAAATGAAAGAAACATCCAGTTAAGGAGTCAGAAGAACAACTGAGATAGGAATATTAAAATCTCTGAGAAGTATAATAAGTAATAAGTGAAGTATCCCAAAGATATTTTTTAAATAGTAACAAATGTGTACTATTCTGAATAATTTTTTAATCTGTCTGAAGATAATTCCAGCAGGATTAATATGTTTTTTGAGCAGAGATGATTTGCCTCTGTACTCAAATATGTGTGAAGTATTGGACAGCAGAGGAAAGTAGCGTACAGTGCCTCTCTGAACTGAACCAGCTCACAAAGTAGGGAACGATAGGGAGGAAATATCCCAAGGAGAAAATACTAAGAAGAAATATAAAAATGAAATAATAAATATGAAACTCAGATGACTATTACTATCAAGGAAGATCAAGTGAGAATGATATAAACTCAAATATAATTAAGAAAATTTTAAAATGGAAGGAAGTCCAAAATAATAACAAACCTTGAATAATTATCATAAGCAATTGTTTCAGACAAAGCAAGTATAGTCTGAAAAAATTACTTCTGGAGAAAGCCATTCTGTTGCGTGACAGAAAATCCACTACATTTTAAGTCATGTGAAATCATAACGTTTAATTACACCAACAAATGTTATAATAATATTGAATGACATTTAAATAAATCAGAGGAATGAACCACAATAAAATAAAAATCCTCACTACATTATATATAAAAACCACTGTTTTAAAAACCAAAGAAAGTATCGAAGCAACTCATCAACTCATAGTATAATACCAGTAAGTTATCCAGGAAGCTCAGAGCAGTAAACCAGTTATATAAGACCATATCAAGAAAAAAGAGACTCAATTAAAGAGTGGTGAATACCAAAATACCCCAAAAACAAGAAGAGGGAAGAATAAAGTTTGTGATCAGGAAGAAAACAATACCCTGAAACCTGTATAGAAGAATAAAGTCAGTATCAGTGAATAAATCAAATACTCCAAACTAAACCTCGATCGAGATAACACCAAGTACCTTGGTTTATCCAAGAATGAGGAAGGAAGACCAGAAGAGTGAAGACTAGACGAGGGACAAGAATGAAGACTAGACGAGGGACAAGAATGAAGACCAGAAGGAAGATACGAAGAAGGACAAGAAGGAAGACAGGAGGAGAGGAAGAAATAGTATGAAAGAAACACCGTAGTAAAACCTATTATTATATAAACTACTATCAACCCCAAACCCACAAAAACTATGCAAAAGAAAGTATAACATACCCAAAATCCTATAAAAATGTAATTATTGAGAAAACTAAAGTGCTGTATAGCGTTATAAGAAGTGCACCGACTAAAGCTATTGTGTAATAAAGAAAATAAACTAGTCTTAACGGTCCATGATTACTAAAGGTCTGGTCTGAGATAATAAGACTCAAAATATCAGAACCAACAGTGAAAGTGAATTTGTGTAAGTGTTTTTTAAAAAAATGCAATAAACTTAAAGTTGGTGATACTATAACTTATCAGTATGCTATATCACAACTTTAATATCTAATAATAAGCAGCATAATAAAATAATAAAATGGAAGATATCCAGTATTTTATTATTTTAAGGTAAATCTTTATTTACAAGACATTTGTAAAAAATGATAATAAATAGAGTATGGGAGTTAATGTTTACTGATGTAGGGGATCACAATAATAATGGTTTAAACCAGAAAAGACTGGTATTAATATAGTATTAATAAGTGTAAAATGTTTAAATAGACTGTTTATTCACAGTCCTAAAATCAATGTGTTAATAAATGTATTTGTAAGGTTTTTTAGAAAATAAGATTTATGTTATGTGTTTTAAAAAGAATTATGTTTGATAAATAATAACCGACATACCATTAATAATGTTCTAATAGGTATGCTATGTTAGCTCAAAAATAGTAAAGGATATATGTTCAAACCATATCTGCAATATGTTCAATTGTGCAGATTGTTAAACAATGTTCATAATTATTTATTTTAATAACTGTAGTGTTAATTAACTACTACAGCACACAATAAGTTATAAACCATGTTATTTTCATATAATTGTAATTATGTAAAGTCAGAGGAGGAATTAAGTTTAAATTATTTGAGAAAGAAAGAAATATAAAATTCTAAAATCTAGGCCATTTGGTGAATTCACAGAACCAATATAAACTAGTATAATTTACTTATAAATCCTGTAAACTACCAAGATTTAGATAAGGTAACACAGTTAAACAGTACTGTGAATGATCCTATGAATTATAATGATAATAAGGAAATATACCTTAACATTTTGTAAATTGTCAAAATATATAAATTAATTAATTTTAAAGAGCAATGCCAAATTTACAGATTAACACAAAAAACCAGTTCAAAGGTGTAATTTATATGTATTTAAGGAAAGGAAGAGGAATATGACTAATTAAAATTTATTATAATAGTATTAATAATATTTAAAATGGAGGAATTTTATATAAAGACGGAAATCCAATTTTGAGCCTATATTTCCAAAGTGTGAACAAAATTTGTTAATTTCCACAAAATGTCCACAGATATGGACTATAATACATCAATTTAAAGGGAATGAGATGGTTAAACCAATAATAAGGTTCATAATTCATAAAAGAGATGAATAAAATAGATAAATTCTATATATAATGTAATATTTTATCATGTGTACAGGTAATCGAAAATGTTAACAATACTTTTTCAAAGATTAACTGGGCCAGATTTATGACCAAGTTAATTAGTCTTTTGTTGAATATCAAGCTGGACAGTTGTGTAAAGAACGTTTCTTTAAATCGAGAAAAATGGTACTAGCGTTTAGCCATTGAAATAAGTGAACGAGAGTTAGACGGTTTAGACACTTTTTAAAGCTAAAGCTGTTAATACATTCACGACAATAGTGAAAACAAACACTTAACTCCATAATCCGAGTGATAGAAACAAGTAAAACACTATATCTCAACTGATTTATTCTGCAATTCCTAACCAATAACTTGAAAACTTAACCGCAGAAGTTGAACACCTAGAAAATAAACTAACTAACACACGTTTACACAGAACACTTCACCAGAATACACCAAATAGATTAACAGACATATTACACCAGTGCGGGGACATTTTAGACCTTAATAAAGGGAATTTTATTGTGATTTTCTGATACGACGCATATGCTGTAACTTAGTCCAACTCGAGAAGCGTCCATCTTGAAAACGGAGTCTGCTAACCATATCGCAGTGACGTCAGTCTTCATTGGTTTGACAAAACATTTATATTCAAATATTGTATACTGCAATTATTTAAATACTATTGAATAGTAATTATTGTATTTATTTTTAATTGTTAATGTTATACTTTCTCGTCACCCTTCTCTGACTATTAATTCTAATCGCTCAAAGAACCTGTCTTTTAATATAATATATCATAAAAATTGTTCTGTATGACACAATCGATAATTCCCGAGACAGAGTCGATAATTGCTCTCCATCGATAAAATATCGATTATTTATTTAAAATTGTCAATAAATCTTTATATTTCCATTATTTCGTATCTGTTACTTATTTCACAGGGTAATTTAAGGGTATTTATAAGGCTGAAGGACTTAAGTACGAAGAATATATTCTATCTGAACAAGATATTGGACCAGTCAGAAAAGTCACCAATCGATTATTACCTGGAGTTAATCTATTTAACTCCAGACTTGATGCAAATCTTCAAGAAGTGCTCGACGGTCAATAAATACCTACCTGTTATTAAAATTTTACAGAACTTTCTTAAAACAGATGTATTTCTCATTTAAACACATTGATTAACATAACAAAATTATTTTATTATTTGAAAATTCTATTTTTATTGAATTTTCCATATACATTTTATTCTTTTGTAACGACCGGCATACAGGGTCTTCTTACAATATTTTACACCAAATCTGCAATGATACCGGATTACAGATATCTACATTGCACACTAAGGTGATCTTGTTTTATGGAGCTGATCCCATACGGGTCAAAATTGTTGTAAATGGTTCTGAAGTAGGTTCCTAAGGGGCCGGCACCGAAGTGCCCACGGGTCCCTCGCCTGACCAAACACCGAATTTCAACCACTTTTATCTACCCACTAACCAAGGAAACACACAATCCGGGAATGCTGCCCAGAAAAGTCCCCACTCTCCGTCCGCTAGGCACGTCGGCCAGTGGGACTGGAGCCCTCTCCTCGAACGAGGAGACTACCGGTCTTGGCCGTTACGTTGAGTAGGACCACGAATGGCCATACAAAACGCAACGTTGTCCAGCGCGGGCCTCGAGGAGGCGCGAGGCGCCGGTTCGGTGCCAGATAGGACGAGGCGATGGGGGCCAGCAACCACACTCGAGTCGGGTACAGGCTCTCAGCAGCGCAGGTCATGCACCGACACATAGCCGGAGCTCCCCTAGACGCTTTGTCCCGATTATCAACACTGATACTGCCGAAAATGGGATAGCCCCGCGCCCCGTAAGCGGTAAGGCACAACCCACATCCATCCCGGGCCCACATGGCGGAACTCGGTCTGCAACGCGGTGTTTTCCTGCATGGCCCTATCCCACCAAGCAGGGGCGTGTCGCGTGCCGACCTCTCCTACTAGGCTTCACCGCACGATATAATTTGGTCCACCGGGGTAGGAGTGGTTGCCTAGTGCGGCTACTGGCCAGGGACATGACGACACCCTGGTTACCGTTTGCAAGTTGACACCCACCTTAGCCCGGCGAGTCAGCCCTAATTTCAGCTAAGGTCGCCGGTTCATCCCCGGGCCAGCGATGAGGCGGCGGGTGTCAGGTGGAGAAAGGCAAGGTCCAAGCCACCGGAAATGGGGGTATAGGCTCGTTCTATGTTGCCCCCATTCCCCCACCGTCGGGGGGGGGGGTTCTGAAGTATACTAGCAATTTTGACTATCTGGGCTATAATGTGTCTTGTTTTACAAACAATTACGTGGTGAATAAATGTAACAATATGTGCGGCATCGCCAGGAAACCTTTAACATCAACGATCAAAGAAACAAGGCTGAAGTTCTACAAGGTGATGTCTCCCCTCGCCCTCTCTACATGTCTCAGAATTCGTATATTTTAGGCCAGTCGTATTCAAGCGGGTAAACGTTCTCTGGTACGTGGCTACTTATACTACTAATGATCTTAAAAGAAATGGAAATATACGGCAGGAACTGGACATTATGAATAGCCTATACTCAATAAGATTGCCCAATATAGACTAAAACGTTTGGAACATCTTACCCGAATGGGTGATTGCTAGTTTTCTGGCGCAGAGAACCTGAGTACAAACAGGTGACGTATCGCCTATCTCCTCCGACAGACGCATTACAGCCGGGGTACTAGAGCCTCTACTGATCTCCGTCTATGTCAACTGCATACCCAGTGAGCAAGGAGTCCAGGTAACCATGTTATGAACGACACGGCGGTGTATGCCTCCAATCGTAGCTATGATATACGACTAAAGCAAAAATTTGATGCGTTTGTAGTCTCGACCGACAACGATACTAAGACCTCCGACGTGTATTCTCCAGGTGCCGGAAGGAAACACGTGGCCGAATACGTCTTGGCAGAACCTATTTACCCTAGTCCCCTGAAGTCAAGGATCTTGACGTTAACCTAGATCGTCAGCTTACCTGGCATTCCACGCTCTAACAGATACCAAGCGAGCGTCCAGGCTCGTCTGGACTTACTGTTTTCGACGTTTGCCAACACGTTTGTGACCAGTAAATCGGGTAAATTGACCTTTAACGCTTATTTGTTGCCGATCATCTGGTGACATTTGCCATTATGCATAATAGAAAGGTGCAAAGCGTCTTCGGGTTCAGCGTCGTCGGACAGGGGCTTCGGCCAACGACCAAAGTCTTCCCGTCGCTTCCCTTTTTCTTGTTGAGAAGCGAAATCGGTGTATGATCTGTGGACAACACCGAGCGGCGATTCGCATGTAAATACTAAACAAATTTGCACGATGTCCTAAACACATTTTGTACAGAATTCTTTAAATTAATGACTGTGTTTTCAATACGATAATGAGTGAAAAATGATAAAAATAAGTTTCAATACTATATTAATATTAAATATAATTAAATATATATATATTTAAATATCCATAGAATTTATAATATCCCTAATCAGCTATAATATGTTTTACTTGCTATATGTATACATGTATATGTAGAAATGTGTTCTGTACTAATTCTAATATATAATTGTTAATTACTGCTTTACAATTTATTACAAGTACCATTAAGGAGCTTTTACACTATCAGTAATTTTAATTGTAATATTGTATAAAATATGTTACGGGATTTTATAATTTTCTCGATGTATTTATGGAAAACAATGTTTAATAATGTAATTATTTTGATGATGTAATACAAACTGTTTCAACTCTTCACACATACACGCATACGCACACGCACACCCACACACTCACATTCACAAACACACTCACTCAACTAATTTATCTGGTGTGTTTCATATTTTCTCTTGTATCCATACACAGCTCCTGATGATGACAATAAACGTTGTCGAAACGTCGACACAAATAGTGTAAATTTGTGTTTTACTTTCTTTCCGATCCTCGCAAACTTTCATCGTTAAAATTCATTATTTGACGGTCACTACAAAAATAAATGATTCATTCCAAATAATAGTAAACTAATCTTTCTACACCTTCTACAATTTCTGACGGTTTTATTGCTGACTAATTAAGTTAAATTGTAGGATTCAGGAAATCTAACTAGAAATAATTTTTATGACTTACCTAAAATAGGAGTGTCAATATGAACTACCTGTAAGCGTTGGTACAATAGCAGCAATTGCTGGTAACGGCTGACCAACTAAAAATACACAGATTTTGTATGCATTGGTGTTCATGAATAATTTTTAAAGTGTAGATATTTTGTATGTTGCCATTGTTTCACTTACTTTAGTAAGTCTTCTACTAAATACTTACTTTAGTAGACGTTTTATCACAAGTGTACGCGTCCGTCGTTAAGAAGCCTAATTATTTGGTTCTCAGATTGGTATAAAAATCATGTTTAGAACTAGACCTCCAGTATAACTTAATGTCGATGGCTATAATCATAAATATATATTACACGTTTACTGTAAACTTTAGAATCGTCATATCTGTTTTCAGTGTAGGAATGACAGCACTAAAACCGTATAATATTTGAAATTAGATAGCATCAAAATTAAATAGATGTGTTTTTTCGTTATTGTATTTAATGACAGATTAATTATTTTAAATTGAATTAATGTAAAATAAAACATAAATGGAAGGTATTTGAACGTACTATTCAAATATATAGGTACATTTACCTGACAAAAAACTACGCGGATTAACTAACAGAGAGATAAAAACCATTTACAATTTCCATTGCATCCGTCTGCGCGATTGAAAAGTCACGTTAAGTCTTTTTAATAATGGAATATTGCTGAAAAGGCAACCGAAACTGAAAATATTTCGTTTGAGTACGCGAATGCAGGATTGTCATGTGGAGAGCGGAAGCAAAATGTGTTGGTTACGGATGAATATTTACGATTTACCTGAAGTCCTACATTACAGTTAGTAAGTAGCCTAAATGTAACCTCTCATACTAATATTTGTGTTTAATATTTGCTATAAAAATAATTCTTAAAATATTTTAAAATATCGTGTTAAAACTTTGTAAATTGTATTCAGTTATTATTAAATTATTATTAAATTACAATACAATACAATCACAATATTTAATGTAATTAAAATCCAGTTAAACATAAGCTGTTAAGACACATGTGGAAGTAATGACTTATTTCGTAATGCAAATGCTCCATAAACATTCTGTTTTCTTTTTTACATTCCTTTGTAAATAAATTTGTAACCATTCATTGAAAAACGTATTGGAGAATGCCCAGAAAAATTGTTGGGCGTATCACACAATCCGGTAACGACTGGAGTCTATACGCATAAAGCAGAACTAACGTTTCTAAAAGTATGAAACTGTCTAGAAACGTAGTTTATAATTTAATATCTTATCCTTTATTCTGATCTATAAAATGACGTTTATCTATAACTTTAAGTCATACAATAAGGGGCTCAACTACTAATTAAACATTTAATTTCTTTTTTACTTAGTATTTTGTACAGTCTACTAGAAACATTGCATGAGATGACGGGTAAAACCTGTAACGCTCAGCCCATGGATAACTGTTCGTATTTTCTCTGGCAGTGTTGTCTTGTTAAAGGTCAAGTCATGGAAAGGGGAAGGAAGTGACCGTCTCTCTCTACGCACGATCAGTCACCGAATTTCAATGACGCCTTGTAGTACTAACTCTGTAGCGATTTCGTCTTAAGTGCATATGAGTAGGTCACCTCAACGTCAATTTTATCGACTTTCTTCATTTTATCCATCCTTGCCCTTTCTGGTCATTTTGTGGCTTGATCAAAAGACCACCAACCGTTTTCTTGCCCCCTCTCCGAGGTCAAGATATTGTAGGCTCGTGCGTAGGGTTGAATTTCTGGGGGACAGTACAATATTTTAGAATAATTTTTTTTTCTACTGCAACTAGGAAACTAGAAGCACTAAACATTATTTTTCATTTTTAACAATTTAATTATACGACCGAATTTAAGGTTAATCTTATGGTTAGTGTTATATGGTTAATATTTCTATGATTTTCAAAAAAGTACATTGTGATCTTGAAAAAAATCAAACTAATCATACACGTAAACAATGTTTATTATTAAAAATGTTTCGTATTTGGCAAAGAGGTAAATTCTTAGCACTGAGCGAGCACTTCTGCGGTAACAATAATTATTATGCCTTAGCTGACAACTTTCTTAAGAAATGTGATCGATGAAAATGTTATACTGGATATGACACTGAAATGCAACAGAATGCCTCTACACTTCAAAAGTTCTGTACGAGGATCAGTTTAAAAGTTCGCGAAGCGACATCTATAGCTCGGTGGTAGAACTAAAATCTTTCGTGTGACGTATATTTCGCGTGAACACCTGTTAATTTTCAGATATATCTGTAAATTTATTCACTTTTTACCAGCTGTTTGAAATTTTCCTGTCACGCGTGTTTTTAAAATGCACAAAATCAAACATCGTGTTGTGATGAATTCTCTGTTAAAAACGTTTTAGCGCCAATGGAAAATCAAAACGAAATTATAAATGTGTTAAAAGATTCTGCGCCTTCAGAAACAACGGTAAGAGTGGTACAGTACACTCGAGTTTAAACGTGGTCGTACAAGCACTGAAGACGATCCCAGTAGTGGATCTCCAAAAAGTGCAACAAAAATTACATTATTTAAAAAATTTATACGGTCTTGGAAGACCGCAGATTGAGGAGTGGATGATGTTGCTGAAATCATAGGCATCTCATATGAGCGTGTGCATTATACTTTAAATCAAGAACTTGGTGTTAGAAATCGTTGTGCAAAATGGCTGTTGGAGTTGTTGCATTTTTTTGGGCGTCAGGTGCGACCACGTTTTCAATGCTCGTATGACCACGTTGAAACTCAAGTGCCTACTTACAAACCGTTGATTTTAAAGTCGCAGTATTTCCTGACACATTTACAATTTTGTTCTGAACTTTCATTGACGCTAAGTAATGTTAAAAAAATAATCACACCACGGTGTTTGATTTAACGGATTCATCCGTTTTTCATAACACGCATGACGTGTCAATTTTAAACAGCTTCTAAACAATGAATAAATTGATAGATAGATTTAGAAATTAACAAGAGTTCAAATAAAATACAAATTTTGCAGCACACGAAAAATTTTAGTTTTACCGCTAAGCTACAGATGTAGCTCCGCGAATTTTTCAGCTGACCCTCGTATTTATAACATTCGGACCAGGTGTTTTACGGTTTGTCAAGTCCTATAATGTCTGCATTAAACTTATACTGTTTGTTTCATTTATGACCAATCCTGCATGATTACTGTCTTCCGATTCACTATCTTCCTCTTCCTCAGCCCTATACCAAAGTTGGGAATAATACTCTTTCCATGTATCCACTTCAATTGGAATGAAAGATACTGCCTCTCGTTCCTTACTGTTCAGGGTTTTCACTACGTTTTAACCCATAATTTGTCTACCATACACATCATGTTTAATACTTGAAATAAAACTATTCCATGACTCGCCTGTGTAACTGTCTGACAATCAGTTTTGCCATGTCCCTAGCAGCCTTGTACACTTCTTCATTAGCTGGAGTTGGAGAGATTAGGTATTAAATATGTCCCTTCTGTTTTTGGGCCACTGCTTCTTTTACTTCCTATTTCCACATTTTTAGACCTCTTCTTCTTCTAAATCTTATTTTGATCCCTATTGCTTCTTTAGCTGCTTGCATTATTTTGTGCTTGAAATTATCCCATTCCTGTTCTAAATCGTCGCTCGTAGGTACCCCACTTAAATGCCTACTCATTCTATCCTGATATAATTGTTGAATACTATCTTTTTCTAATAAGTATACCTTTAATACTTCTTTATTTTCTTGTATATTAAATGATATAAACTTCCCTCATTTTGTATAAAGCCTTATCTTTGACATTACTAAATAATGATCAGAACCAACATCATATCTTCTATATACTCCTGTGTCAATATTTTGCCTTCCTAATTTCTTACTTGTAATTACATAATCAATGAGAGACCTACGTCCTCTTGCTGAGGAGCTACATATGTGAATATCTTTCTTACGGAAAAAGGTATTGGTTATTTTTAGCTCGTTAAATGTAGCGAATTCTCTCAGAACTTGTCTATTAACATTCACTGTGCCTTTACTAAAAACTCCCACTACATTAGAAACAGGAACTTTCATAACCCTGGTGTTGATATCACCTATTAACAGAAATTCAACGTTTGAATTTTTATCGATTAATTTTTGGAGATTCCAATAAAACTCTTTTCTTCTTTTGTCTTTCTTCTCTTCTTCAGGAGCATAAGCACCTATTATTACCAACTATCCACGACCATCTTCATATATATTATTCTCTCGTTTCCAGGCTAAATTTACGTATTATTTTTTTAAAGAATTCTGTGTATTAACTTCCACGTAAAAAATTAACAAACGTAAATAACAAAGTTATTTATAGGTAAGCCACAGACTACAACAGACAGTACACAAAAATTTAAGAACACTATAAAATGGCTACTTACGATTACACAGACATTACGATATTTTGACAATTTTAGATAAAAATCTCTTCTATATAATACATAGATTCTAAAATGTTTAAGGTTTCTAGGCCTGCAATCCTGATTTAATGTCTACGACAAAATATCGACTATAGGACTATTATTTTTTTTGTCAACCAAACAAGAAGATTAAACAAGATTAGACCTACTAATAAAATTATCGAAAACTGAGAAACCCATTACGCCCTTAATAAACGCTAGGACAGCACCAAATTATAAAATATCTAAATTACTATCAGAAACATTAAAACATAAAGTAAATTTCAACAACAAATATAATATAAAAAACAGTATCTAACTAAAAGCAGAACAACTAAAAAATATACAAGTAAGGAAAAACACAAAATTATATTCTTTCGAATATTTCAAACATGTACACAAATATTCCTTTTCACGATACTATAAACATTATAACAAATACACTGAAAACAAATGATAAAAACGACACATATGTTAGACAATTAACTAACAGTTTGAAAATTATATTAAAAAAATTATTTTCAATATATAACAAACTATACCATCAAAAAGATGGACTATCTATGAGAGCTGTAACCACCGATATCATCTCCGAAATCTTTTTACAAAAACTTGATGAAGAAATAATAAATATAATAAAATTGAACGACCCATTAGTAAGTAACTTTGGATACGTTGATGACACTCTATATATAGGCTAACCCAAAATAAAGGCATTAACATTTCTAATATATTAAATTTAATTAACAATTTACATAAGAAAATAAAATTCACAACTGAAGAAGACTCGAATAATAAACTGAATTACTTAGACCTAACCATAAATAGAACTGAAAATAATTTTGAGTATTCAATATATAGAAAACCATCTCAAACTAATTTAATAATTCCAAATAAGTATAATCATCCTACCCAACATAAAATGGCAGCATTCAGTTCATTAATATACCGTGTATAGAATCCCATTAAATGAATAAGAAAGGAACAAAGAAATAATTATTATCAAACAAATAGCAATAGACAATGAATACAAAAAAAACTATCAATAAATTATAAAATAAAATAAAACATAAACTTACTTGTGTCCTTTGTAAAAGATTACACTAATTCAGCAATTCCTACTGTCAGCAAATCAGAGCTGTTGCTGTCCGTGTCTGAGCTGCCTGGAGAGCTGTTGTTATACAAGTTGATGATAAAGGAATCCACAAAATTGTCTATATTTGGTTCCAGTAAAGCGTAATACTCTTTCACTTCTTGAACATGTTTTATTTTAGGTTTCCACTTTTAAGCTCCCATTATACTAAACTTCTCCTCACACAATCTTCTCACTTCGTTTAGACTGAATAAAATGTTCTGTCTCGCGACAAATTCTTTCACCTCAGCCCAAATTAGTTCAATAGGGTTGAGGTCGGGATGATAGGACTGGAGACGTAACACCTCATGTCCTTCACTTTCCAAAATATCGTTCAAAACTTATTTTTTGAATTTCCCTTATACAATTTAATAAGTTTGTAAAGCTGCGATTTCAGCATAGTGTCAGAATAAGGAATCCCCTTTCTAGTCAACCACTGTTGTATCTCATTTTCTTGTTATTTGATGTGGGTACTTTTTCTACTTTAATGTTATGATAAAGGGCGTTATAAATCACAAGCAATGATCGAGGTTCTATTTTTGGAAGCAGCTTTTCACGTATCCACTTCATATAGTTTTCCTTATTAACATTTTTGTGATAGTCTCCTGAAGAAGATGACGCTTTCTACATAGTTAGTGCACCAGGAATGAAACCTTTTTTCCTCCAGCATGTATTATAATCATTCGATCTCCTTTAGAAATCGGGGAATGAATGCCTTGGCTGGAATCGTCTGACTATACCTTTCCACTTCCATGAGGAGAATGAATGTATGTTTCATCCACATAAATTATAGGACGGCCTTCATCTCTATATTTCTTGACAGCTTGGAGATAACTAATCCTCTGTTCTCTGATATCAGATTGTTCAATAAGTAACTTTTTATTTTTTCCTATTTTTTTCTAACGAAACCCCAGTTCTGTCAGTAAACCCCGCACACTTTTTTCATCTCCAGTAAACCCTATACTTTTTTGAAGTTCTTCTTTCAAATGTTCTACTGTTGGCAATTGTTTTTTTATTGTATAAAATGCATGCACTAATTGCCACACAACACCTTGATCAAAGTCATCAGTCCAGTTACAAGTTTCGCTTTCGTTCGCTTCTTGTTCGGAGTAACAAATGAAGTAGGCTTATCACCCTCATTGGAATTTTCAAGTTCTGTAATTACTTGTTTATTTTGGTCACCACACGTTCAGAAACGCTAGTAGCAGCAGCAGTTTGTACCCTATCTCTAACAACTGGAATCGTCACCTGTTTGTTAGCAGCCTCTTTCTTCATAAATTTAAACTCATTGCTAATTGTTTCCCTGCTTTGACCGTTTAGAACTGTCCCGCCTAGCCTATTGTTCACACCAGCCATTATGAACAATTTTAACAGTTTCACTTTATTAGTTTCACCACAGTGAATAGAAGAGAAAGTGAGATCACTCTTGGCGCCCGTTATAGTCGTGAATAGGGCTAGCGGTGACCACGTTAAACCTCGGCGCTGCGATCGCAGGTTGTTGTAGTTGAGACGATAAGCCTATTAGCACGTGCAAAAAAGCTGTATTTCATGTGTTGTAAAAAGTGTGTATGTGCGTCTTATTACTTATATCGTATTCAGTTGCAATTAATTATAGGTTTGAGTGATTTACAAACATTCTGAGTAATAACAGGGTGATAATATATAGTAAAAATGCTCAGAATGTATGAATAGTTATAGTAATGACTTATGTGTGTAATTTTTCATATACGGGTAGTTTTTAGTTTCATTTAACAGTGCGTGAAAAAATGTATATAGTAGTGCAGTTATATAGAAGTCATGTGTTAAAATATATAATAGAAATGCCGTCTTGTTTTGTACCTGGATGTAGGAATGGCTATGGTAAAAATTCCTACAAAGGAAATCATTTCTTTAGACCTCCCAGGGACGAAGATCAGTTTGCAAAGTGGGCGAGGGCAATTCCCAGGAAGGACAAATGTCTTACACATAATCTTATATCTGTCAAGTACATTTTTCTGTTGATTTGGTTTTGAAAGCAGATTCATTTGTTGTAAACAATAAAAAGGTCAACATTCCAAAACTGAGATGGAACTTAAAGTCTGGCGCGGTACCTCATATCTTTCCGAATTTGCCTACATATTTGACAAAGCCTCTAAAACTCCGAAAGTCACCCGCAAAAAAGCAAATACAGCAAGTACAAACAGGCCAAGAAAAAAGCAATTCGACAAACTGTTCTGTGACGGAAACAGTGAGTTCAGACCACCTCTAGACTAGAAAACACCAAGACGATCAACTAGATGAACAAAACCAAATCATGTTGCTGAAAGGGAAAATACAACATCTAACTTGTACTTTGATACGAACTAAAAATAAACTGCGTTGTGAGAAAGCAAAAGTTGTTTACATTAGAAAAGAAACTTGCTAGGAAGGAATGTGACTCATATGAAAGAGAGATGAAGAATTTATGTAAAAAGCAGAACATGATTGTATATGCCATGTTTAAAAAGTCTAATTTGTTAAATCCCAAAAGAATGAGGTACTGTAATGAGCTAATATTGGAAAGTTTGCTGCTCAAAATCAAATCCCCAAAGGGATACAGACATTTCTTGCAACATGATTTATTGTGACTTCCGTCGGAAAGCCACCTGAAAAGACTGTGTAAAGATTTAAAATGGCCATACGGGGTAAACACTAACGCTGTAAATGCCATATCAGAGTTTTTGCAAGAAGAAACTGATGAAAATAGACGTCTCGGAGTAGTAATATTCGACGAAGTGAAGCTAAGGGAGGAAATTCAGTTTAATGGAACCTCTTTAAAAATTGATGCCTTTGTAGACTTTGGTGATTATACACGTACGGACATGAAAAATTCCCTGGCGAACCACGCCCTGGTATTTATGTTTGTGCCTCTGTTATTCAACTGGGTACAGCCTGTAGCAGTGTACGTAAGCAGGAATGCAACCCCGGGTGATATTCTGGCAAACATTCTAATACAGGTTATCTTGCAGTTAGAGCAGCGAGGTGTAAGGATAATTGGATTTATATCAGATGGTAGTCAATCTAATAAAAAGGCGTGAGCAGGCTTAGGAATCTGTGAAAAAAGAGGTATGATTAAATGTAGTATTCCGAATTCGGTGGACGAAAATAGGAAGATTTGGGCATTCTCAGATGCTGTCCATATAATAAAATGTATGAGAAGCTTTTTCCATGACAAAGTGTACAACAACGACATTGTCAGCTACGAATTCTTTAGACTAGCTTACAGGCTGGACACTACTGCTGAAAACACAGGACTTAGGACATGACCTAAAGTGACAGCAGCCCATCTCGATCCTACATTATTCCAACTTATGAAAGCAAGGTTGGCGTTCCAGTTATTTAATAACAGCATAGCCAACGCAATTAAATTTTATCGTGACAGGAACTGTGAACGGTTTGTAGGTAGTGAGAAAACAGAAAGCTTCACCAGAGACATGACTGACCTTGTCGATGCATTAAATTCTCTACAAAGAAACTTTACAATGGATCAGCGTCTCATCATACATTATTGAAATTTCTACTAATTCTTAATTCAGAAAGCAACACTTTCGCCTCAGAGAGAACTCTAGAATCACTCAGGGTTACTCTAAAAGTACTCTGGAGGCATCCGAATGTTTGTGGAGCAAGAAATTTAAATATGCACTTACTGCAAAATTCAATCAGGATCCTCTAGAACGTCATTTTGGGATTCTCCGCTCTTTGTCATGCGATGACCATCCATCTACAGTTGACTTTCTACATCTTCGTATGTCGTAGTCTGTATATGTTCCACTTAAACTTACGTTGGCAAAAGGAGCAAACTGTGAACCGAGAAGTGATTCTCCAGTCACTTCTTTTGTAAATCAAATCCTTGAAATGTGTAAGAAAGTAGAAAATAAAAACAAAGCTCTCAAGAAATCAATGGAGTTGCTCATCAAGGAAAAGGTAGTTTTAAAGGACTCGGAATGCTACGATTGGGTAGAGGAACTACCTGAGCTTAAAACTGGTGCTCCGAAAGAATGTCTCGTGTATCATTTGGCAGGGTGCATAGTGAGAAAGCCATCTAGAATTACTGACTGTGCTGTTACACTGAGGAAAGATAGTTCTCCTAATCTACTTCCTGCTGTGTGGACAAAAATAAAAGATTACGGAACTATCGAAGAAACATCTCATTTAACGCACCTTCAAATAGTATTTATCATGTACTATTGCAAGCAGAAACAACTGTTACAATAAAACTTAGTTCACCAAACCGTATGTGGGGGGATATTTTTTTATGAATGTTTGGATGCAATAAAAGAAATTAATGTGCCCGCAACGGACAGTGTAGGATGTTGCCGTGAACACACACTAGACATTGTAGGAAGCTAATTTTCAAAATATATCCAGTGCTGATTCTTTTTCCGTACGAAGGAAATACGTAGAGAAATGACCAGTACAAAATCGGCTAAATCCTCTCGGAAAATTTTTAAGGTTTCAAACTGCTGACATCCTAGGGTGAGTACATTGTTTAAATCTTACATCCTTTTGTATTTGTACGCATTGCAGTGTATCGTAAATATAATTTTAATTGTTACAACATGTAAAAACATTTCACGACAGTTTAAAATAAGTATTATTTAATACAGAATTGTGTTTGTATTAACTTACCTGGGTGCTTCACGCTGGCGTACACAACAACGGGCGATGCTAGCGCCACGCTGCGGTGAACCAAAACTACTATAACTAGCTAAGTGATCTCACTTTCTCTTCTATTCGTTATGGTTTCACTAACAAACACACGGAGCACTAGCATAAACGCAACTCAGATTCGCAAGACAACACCGACTACTCAAAAGATATCAAGACTATTACAAAATAGTTAATTCATAGAAGTCAACAATCAGGACGAACGAAACACACCGAGTCATTAAAGAACAAAAAGCTATTCGCAATGTCGTGAGTCAATGTTTCCAGGAATGTTAATGATATACCCCGCGCTCCTCACCGTTTCTATTCCCCGCCCACGGACGCAAGAGTTCAGCTACGCGATGGTAGCTGTACTTTTCTAAGCTTTTTTTTTTTCTTAAAATAGATTTTCCGTCTTCAAAGGGTAACAACTAGAAAATAAAACTAAATTTATTTGTAAGAAAAAACACCCGGTTCTCACTGGAGGGCGCACAAACATGTGTGTGTGTGCGCGTTTCTATCTGCAGAAAAAATAAAGAGGGAATGTAACAAAATTAAAAATCTCAGCCAAGCACAGAAGAGGGTGAGGGCAAGCCAGAGTTGTTTTAACAAGGGCATCTTTTACATCTTTCTTGCTTTGCAAGTTATATTTCAGAAGCCTATCAGATTTTCCAGAAACTATTTAATAACTTCATTTTATATCTTTTTAATATTAATTAGTTTAGTCGTAGAACCTTTATATAAGTTTGATTTATAATTGTTAAGAAAATAATTGTTGTTTTAAAGTGAAAATTAAAACTTTTTTTTCTTAAACAAAAATAAGATGTCTAAAACATGATTTAAAATAAGGCCCAATTAACTTAGCAGCTAATAATATTTGCTCCTCAAAATGCTAAGTGCTTTAGAAGTAAATTTAAGCACTACACATTGTTGTGTAGGCTAATTTTGAATAATAATCATAAATATAGATATTTGGCGTAGCTCAGAAGATTGGGAAATTGAAAAACAGAGAAATTTAAGCCTTGAAATTACTTCGTGCTTAGCTTCGAGCAATTTTTCCACACTATATGATTACTGATCTAAATATACCACTGATGGGTAGTATAACAGTGAACAATTTTCTACTTATTTTGAAATATTCAGGTCTTCATTAGACCAATTAAAATCAAAGTGACTGATATAATTAACGTCATATTTAATTTGGTTCACACGGGATATTTCAAACCGATAATTTGGTTTAATAATCTAGTAAGATGCCTATGACTACGGATCATCAGCAGTGTAACACAACGGCTAAGACTAACGAATGACTCTACTCAAAAGATTTGAATTAAGATATGTCTAACTAGATGAAACTAGAGAAACACATCTCTGATGAATGAAGTAAATATAGTAAATATTTGTATATTTGTAAATATCTATATGAATCCAGATATAGTAAATATAGAGTCACATATACGATAATTAAAATAGTGCACTGTAGGTATATACAATAATTTTAATAATACCGAAATATAATGAAATAATTAAAGTAGCTACAAAATTCATATAGCCTACGGAACCCCTTTTTAATTAGTTTCTGACTATAGGTATTAGCGACAGATGGATTAAACATATATTTCATCTACTTTCAATAATAATAGCGCATGTTAGTGACATATTATGTTACTGAATTATCTCAACACTAAGGAGTACATACCGTAATATTATATACGCCGGGTAGACGTGTAAGGATGGTAGCACATACGTGTAAATAAATGAAGGGCAAAAGATAAATAAATAAAGCAGAATTATAACAGTACTAGTTTTACTTATTTGAACTTGATGTAATGTATTTAGTATTACTAAAAGGATAGAATCAAAACAAAAAAGGAAAGAAAGATTTGAAACGACAGAGGGAAAGGAGAAAATCAAAAGAATATGTTTACACGATAATATTTAACAGTGAATAATAACCTATGGTTAAGAACACCCTGTTAAGTCAGAAAGCGGATGGACTGCGTCGTAACCATGCCAGCGTTAATGGTTGAACGGTGAACCAAAAATAGCTGTGTTGGAAACTAATTTCTCGGAAAATATGAACGTATCATCTACGCAACTAGAAGAGAATTGACACAAACAGAATATTTTCATGTGCACGTTAAGAAAACTACAAGAAATTGTAAACTTATAAGGCTTTGGCAAATATAATAAATAAGACACAAATTACGCGTTAATTTTAAAATCTATGTTTTAAGCAAATAAGTAAATTATTTATTTTATAAAAAATACATTTTACAAACCTCTGATGTTGCTGACATGTTTTAGTGAAACGTGCGTCAGGTATTAAAACGACAAAAACGTGATACACAACTTGCAGAAGAAACTATATTGAATATATCATAATAAATAAATAAATATACACCGTGAAAAGTGTTCTGCTTTATGCGTCAAAAACTTAGAAAACTGTTTGAATTTCCTGATCGAATGGTTCAACATATGTAAAATTGTGGCAGACGTAAATCAAGAATAGTTCGTAAAAAGTTTTAAAGTAATAAAAGTTGATCGGCCACACATTAATAATTATAGAAAACATTACCAAAATAGAACTTCAATGTAATCCAGCATAAAAAGAAAAATTCAAGATAGGAAGAAATTGAGATACCGGAGGCAGGAGTAAAACTTTAAATGAATAATAGGAAAATCCGTAAGAGAATAGTAAACGTCATATTTAATTGTGTGAGATGATGTTTTACTGTCGGATGCTGTTTCACTGTAAGAAAGTGACATTTTAGTACTGTCCACAATACAATTTTTTTATATAGTAAGCTATAAAACATTTTACTGTAGTAATAAGCTGTAGTAATAAAATCTGTACAGAGCTGCAGGGAGAAGAGATTTTAGTTTACATGTTCCACAAGATGCTTACAACATCCGTCTTCGTCATTTTACGGAACATAAAAAACCATAACGTCATTCTGCCTTCTTTTGTGAACATCCATTTGCTTTTAAGTGATTTATACAACAAATAACATATGGTAAATATACTCATGACGGGAACTTAATTTATTGAAATAAAAACTGTTAGATTTACAAATTGTTGTACAAGTGTTAGATTATAATTAACTAGTCATAAACGAATTTCTTGCTTCAGCGAGCTCTAATGATAATATTGTTACTAGACGACGTCTTGCGTCTACTAATGTATCACGCAATGTAAACCTATTTGTTACTAGGAACGGGTATGCTTCTCTGTCTCTCCTCTCTTCGGTCGTGTTACTTTAATTCAATTTCTGAGATATTTGGAGTTGGGGAATATAGTAATTTCATTAACTAATATTATCTCTCTAAGAAAAATACCAGTGTTAGTGTGCTTGAAACTTAAATAATTAATGTGTTATTCTATAATTTCGTTCAACCCTAGTATACCTCGAAGAGAATTATGTAAATTTTGTATTTTAACGCTCTTCTCTTTGGTGTCGGAGAATTCCGCAATAAGCGCTGCAGTTCCGGGGCAACGAAACTTATAGGTTAATTCACTGTTTACGGTAGTCAAATATTATGTACTTAGTCAGTTACTTTTTATTCCCAACTCATTAAATAATACCCCAAATGATAAGATTTTGCAACTATACAAGGTTTCTTTATTTATTCACTCCTTCAACATTAAATAAGATATGTTCCAATTGGCATACACAAAGGCTATAGATTGCGTGAATCGATTATTGTTCGGTCCAATACTTTATTTTATATTCGGTCATATGATTTGTTTTTGTTTATAATTAATTTAATTCAGGGTGTGAAGGTTCTTGTAACTGTGGGGAAGATTAAAAATACATAGATAAGAATGCAAGATTTACAAATTTGAAGTGTTGTGTTGTTAATATGATTTATACAATTATAATTTACCAGACTAGAACGAAGCAACTCGTGTAGGCCGTTGATTGATAACCTCGACGCTCAGAATGGATATGTCGTTCGAGATTCTTTTCTTCGGTTTAATAAAATGGAATTCTTGTCCTGTTCACCTCGGAAATACAGCTCCCTGGGTTTATTAACGGCCAGACTGGTGGTCCTTCTGCAAATTCTGGATCCAAATACGTTCTTCTCTCGTTTGAAGTAATTAGTGATGTTCCGTGTATTTAAAAGTTTATGAGTTCCAGTGTAGTGTATATTATTTGTTGTGACACAGTTAACTCTTTGTAGTGGTTTTAATATATCGTTAATTCTTTTCTGGTATATGACAATTCAAATCCTTCCTTGTAGAACCCAGTTATTAATTTGTACTGTGATACTGTATTATGATCTCATTTGGTTAAACTTTGCTGGCATAAGTCAAGAAGATTATCATTAGTATTTTGTGTATTATAATTGTATCAAAATAATTCAGAATATTCTAATTACATTAAACATTTCTTGGATTTTTTAATCTCGTCACGTTCAGATCAAAAAAGGCAATAATTGAAAATCAACAACTTCATACATTACTGTTGTCCTTAGCAACACCTTATTTTTCTTCCTTCTCAATGTTTTGTATATAGTTATTATTTCATATATTTTTCGTCCATTCCTTATTAATTTCCTATCATATCGGAATATAACTTCACCTATAGTTTGTTTACTATTTTCTACATATATTCTGCTGGTTTTTTTATCTTAGTTTGTTTCTTTTATATTTATTACTTTCTCGATATCAAACGTTATCAATCGATATCATGGCATAGTGGCATTATCATAATTTGTTTAAATTGAGGTGGTTTATTATATATCATTACTTATCAAATGTTTGTTCCTAGTTCTTTGAACCGTATTCATTAATTATTATTAACTTCCGTACCTAACCTTTATGTTATGAGTGGTTATATAGTGTTATTGGCTGTTAGGCCTTTTATTGTATATGGACCTACCTTTGTTTATAACTGGTGAACAACTATAGCCCTTTTAAATAAGTTCATACATATAATCAAATCTTAACTATTAACATTTACATAAATAATTATTCTTTCTATAACTAATAACAATTTTATCTTGATCTATGGATCACATATAAGAAAATTGTGATCTATTAACATTACCTAACTGTTTCCCACATCCTTCTATAACAGTAATTGAATAATACATTTTGCTTCATTACTTTCCATTAATTCAACAAGTAATTTGTATAACATAACATAAACTTTAACATAACATTCATCGTTACAAAATAATATCATTTAATTCATAATCCTTACTTACTATTGCTATAAGGTAAATTATTGTCTCATTTTTGTTGAATTTCATTGTCATTTACTTTGACATTTTCTGTACTAGTTTCTTTCTTACAATTCTCATCAGTATAAGATTGATTTACTTTTCACTGAACATGGATCTCTAACTATTGTCTAATTTACAGGTTTGTTTATTATTGTTATTTCTACCTTGCATCCTTATTCATTTTTATAATTATAAATGTATTTATTAGACCTTTGTTTTATCATGGGAGTTAAATATTGATTTACTTATTATTTTGTTAATATATTATTTATGTAACATGGATGACTGCATTTCTGTTGCGTTACAATATTAACTGCAAAAATATTTGAATACTATTGTAATGTCTGTTAACATTGTTATTTCTGCGTGCCATAAATACAGTACTTTAACAGCAAAACGTTTACCACAACATTTTAAGATTTAAAATAACCATCATTTTATGTACGCCTTTTAAAGTTTTAAAATGTTCTACGACTTTCAACAGTAAACATATTTTAAAGATATTTTTCCGTCCACTAATGTTTATTGTTATTATTTTTAATTATAACGAATAACAATTAATCATTATTGCTGTAGAACATTTGATGAGCAAACATATTTGCTTGCATTTGAAACCTAAGGGGTAGGAGGTCTTTCACAGTCGACTTTGCATGTTTCTGGATGAAGAAGAAAAGCACTTTCTTTGGCACAGAATGATCTTATAATCAACGGTAATGTTAACAAATCTTTCCTTTGAAATCTATAACGAGGTTATCTGAATATACTTTAGTAATATTAAAGGCCTGCGTAATTTGATTACAGCTATACAGATAATTGGCTCACAAAGATTTACTTTTACCGTTTTGTACGTTAAACAGTATAGCTCCTAACTTTCCAACAAAACTTCGTAAAAAGGTTCAAAACTGGAAGAACTTTCTTTACTCCATCCTGATTTCAAACTAGTAGATTATATAGTTCCATCATAAAGTATTACGAAAAACAAATAATACGTTGAAAGCGATGTTTAAATAAATACTTATAAAATGCTATTCCCAATTTTAATGTTAAAACATTCTGAAACATATCAACTAAACAAAATTTATTAACTAACATTAAGTTTTATTAAACGTCCAGTTGTAATGACATTTGGAGTTTATTAAATGAAAGGTTAATTATTATACGATATAAAGGTCTCAAATTAATTTTACCCGAATAAATTTTAGAAAACATTGCCTCCAATTAAAACTGTTTAATGAAGTAAATTATATTATATATATTGGCAAAAATTATATAAATAAAATCAGTAATATCACTACGTTGGCAAAATATCAACAAAAATTATTAACTGGCTAAACGAAATATTCTTTTTGTAATATTAAATGGCGTTGGTTTTGCTTCCAAAAAAATCCAAATTTGTTTGTTCGCAATTCATGTTAATCGGCAGAAAAAAGTAGTAGTTGTATGATTGAAAATTACTAATTCAGAATTTAATTTAAATTTGGACAACAGATATATTACTTACAAAATTCAGTTTTAATGATTGGCCTGGTTTCATTTTTCTGGTTGTTATTTCATTTTATTTTTGATGAAATTTTGTTCATCATTTTATTAAGTGATTATAAATATTTGACAAAAATTGGGTTACTTACAAACTATTTATGAGCTTATCTTTCTGCATGAGTTACAAATAAATTTAATCTATACTTATAAATTAGAACAAAGTTTATCTTTGTTATGTTTTCAGTCTGTCATATGCTGTAAAGGTTCCGGCAAATGGAAAGACTTAAATTATTTAAATTATATAGGAAACGTTTAGCAATTCTAACAATTAGGAAGTTTAATGTAAATTAATAAGTCCTGAGTGACATTAAAAAACTCTATAAGACAACAAAATGATAATATGAGAATGATATCAGTAATCCTAAGAGGAAACATTTGAAGTCTTGTGATAAGGTAAAACATTAAAGTGATTAATTATATATCTTCAGAATGGTTAACGTAAAAATGTATAGTGTAAACTAAAATATAAAAATCGCACACTGATTTAAGTTAATACAATTTAACGTTGGGATATTAATACGAAAAGGACTTAAAAGCCCGTGTTAAACAACGATGTATCAGTCCAGAACCAAAGTACAAAGTATAAAATAAGTAAACCTATATAAAGAAAGTAAAATTTATTTTTAAAACCCTTATGTTCGATTAGTAATGTAATTATACAAAGGAAATATCGGAATAAGAAACACAGGAACAGTAAAAACCGTGTTTACAAACAAAAGCGAGTCCCCTGCAAATACACGTCGATCTTGACCGAATTGTTGTCCTCAGTAAATATAAACAGTTGTTTCCATTTGCGAGGAACTTGAAATACTGTGATCACGAGAATTACTGTTATTCTGTTGATCTGTGTGTATGTGCGTGAAAGTGACTTCTACAACAACAAAACGCAATATAAACGTTGTTATGCAAATCTGCTAACGTTCCGTGGTTCCGTTGTACTAGACACTGAAGAAATTTAATGAATGCATCAAAGTATCTATATAGGCTTGAACGGTATACAATATTTTTATAAACACAGCAGTTTGAGTGTTGCGTAACAGTATTTGCGTCTGAAAATGTACCTCCCAATATTAAACGTAAGAAGCAGAAATTATGTATAAAACAGCAAAGCTAACGTTGACAATACATTGTTGCAGTCATTATCAAATTGTTTCTCTTAAATATTACAACGATATTTCTTGACACTTACTTTTCCACATATGCTCTTACTCATTTGTGCGCACTTACCCACGTCTCGAAGGTATACTCTTCTTCCGCAGTATTTACCTTAATGTTCCCCGGCTGGGTCCCAGGCTTTGGTAGTTGATTGAGTGTGGATAAGCACGTGAATATGGGTTATACAATTTTAATACAAGTAAAGAGTACAGATGATTTAGTACTGGTTGCGAAATTAGTACGACTGTGTTAATAAAATCATATTCATTTGATTTATTATTTTAAAAATTCAAATTATCATATTATTTATTATTTTGTGCGGGTTAATTACTATTTGAACCATATTCGATACGAATATAATGTAATTATAACGTGTTTAACTCTTATCTCTTATATTCTAAGACATATTATACACACACTTTTATGTACATATATGACCTGAAATATTTACACAGACATATAATACATAACACATATATTATCATAATACGTGATTAACACGTATGAATTGCATACTCATCTTGTCTTTGCAAGTGTGGTTTTTATTATATACCACTTAATTAAAAATTAAACATTGTTAAAAATACTAATAGAGACAATTTTATTACTTTAATTAATTATATTATTAATGTATCAATTAATTAACAATCTTAAATTTAAGTAACTCTCATAATTGAATTTAATTATCTAATAAAATATAAAAATATAATAAATTATGGTTTCTATACTAACAATTTGTGAGATTACTAAATTTATATTCTCTGTTATCAATTGTTCTTTGAACTTATTTATTACTCATTATAGAAAATAAAAATATAATAATGTTTTTGTAAACTTATATATGGAATCTAGAGCTTCTTTCGATAGACCTCAGGGTCATTTATAATATTAAATAAATGTCTGACTTCACCTGCATAATTCTGCAACCATTTAACTGTGTCGTTATCGTCATCCGGACTCTCGAGTTTGTTGATCCTCTTCGGTATCACCTTCTCTGTCTCTGCGTCGTTGAAATTACTCTTACCGTCTACTGGATGCTGAGTTCTGACGTGGACCTCTTGTCGTGATGATGTACGGCTGGATGTAGCTGCATATGGTTGTCCCTGCGTCCTCTCGTATTTTGCTCTGGTTCCTCTCCTCTTCTTGTCTTGTCCCTCGTGGATGTCTCGAAGTTCTATGTGTACTTCTTGAAGTTCATCGACGTTACAACTTCTTGTAGATTACGATATTATAGTCTTTTAAAATAAATTGTGTTTCACTAATACTCTCACCGACGAGCCGTTTCCATCGCACTTCAAGTTATGTAATACAGTTTAAAACATTACTTGACTTTGAAAAATTCGCGGTTGCGAGATGCGTGGATTTTACGTACTGTCTGTTACTGATCTGCCTTTATCTGAGTCTGAGAAAGCGTGTGTCGCTCGCTGGGGTTTTATACTGCTGCCGTCGTTCCATTCCTGTTGGAAACTATTTGGACAAAATTGAACAGGTCCGCGCGTCGATTTAAATGCTAATTACAACCTACGCGTCTTTCTATGAGGCGCACACTTTTTTAAAAATATTATTTCACACATCGTTAGGTATATTATTAAAGTATATTTATGCAAATTATGAATATTAAGGTGTGTAAACTATGGCAGTTATGGCAAAATTTCACACGGTGTCTGAACGGTTCCCACGATCATTGACCACTTAATCTTCAATTGTAGCGCCAGGCGCCAGCTATGTTTTTACATATGTCGCTGATTCGTGTGACTTCTGGTTTTTGTTCAGTACTTAAAAAACTGTGTAAAATTTTCCACAATCGTATGCATAATTCAACCTGTCTTTCATTTACACACGTACACTACCACACACACACACACACACACACACACACACACACACACACACACAGACTGATACACACGCGGCGGCCTGTAGTTATGACGTCACCCTTGCCAGTCGTCGCGTGTTGGTTTCTCCCCTTCGCTGCATTTAAAAACCAACTAAGCTTTTAATTCCATATGCAGGCTCACTTACAAATATTTATTTCTTTAAAATTAAACACTGCGTTTATTTCTTTTCTTACCTCTTATACCTAACGCTTAATTATTACATTATTTTTATTATTTACATCTTATATATCTCATACGTGCGTTCGTATGTTATCATACCTCAGTCAGGGGTTGATACATAGCCTTATGCTAAACGTATCTTTGCATAAATTCCCCTGTTGGGTAAAATAAAATTTGAATTTTATTCAAATTTTATTTCTTTGCTCAGAAATGTTTTATTTTATTTTTTTTTATTACAACTCACAATTAGTGGTTATAAGGGTTCTTAAAATATTTTCACTCTTTCCCTTGGTGGATTACGTTCCTCCCATGGATTATAAGTTGAATTTTTATTTCTTCATCCCTAGAATTTACGGAATGCTGATGCATGGTACTTTCCAATAGTTTTTCTTCTTGTCGGATCGTATACGATAAACGTGTGTCGTCCTTTCCTTCTTTGTAATAAGTAGATTCCCTCGTACAGTCTGAATAGTTTCTTTGCTGTATTGTCGATTCGTTTTGCCACTGGATTGCTTCTTAGTAGCACTCTCTCTCCTTCATGGAATGTGATGAGTTTGTGCGTTCTGTTGAACCTCTCGATCCTCTTCTCTCCAAGTTTTTCCATTCTCTTCTTCGCATTGTCGTACTTGTGACTCAATGGAATTGTCAGGTTTTGGTTTGGAGGTTTGTCTATGTTTTTCGACCAGAATCTATTAGGTTTTATATTCGTTTCCAGTTCCACTGGTGTATATCCCGTAGCTTCACTGTATGTAGCATTTATAGCTTGTTCAAAAAATGATATGTACTCTGCCCATCGGTTATGTTGTTCATTACAGTAGATGCGTAAATGTTTTCATAACTCTTTGTTTACCCTTTCAGCAAGGTTTTCTTGTGGGTGTCGTATTGACGTTAACGCTGGTTGTATGCCGTGCTGAGTTAGCGTTTCTGCGCATGCTTTATTTTGAAATTGTTTACCTTGGTCTCTCAATATCTTTTTGATTTGACCGTACTTCGGTACGTATTTGCGTAGTATGACATTCAGTACACTTTTAGTGGTGGGGTTTTCGAATAGCGTAGAGTCGAACTGCCTTGGTGAACACATCTATACATACAAGTATGTGTTTTGTACCCCCGTGAATAGCTCTCGGAAATGGGCCCAGGAAGTCCACTTCTACTAATTCTCCCTTTTCCTGTGTCTTGATATTTTTTTGCATATCTACGTAGGTGTGAAGTTTCGGATGTCGTGCTGTTTGACATTCGTAGCATCCTTTTAAGATTGCTTTCATTCTTCTAAACATATTATTCAAAATGAAGTCTTCCTTTAAAGCTAAATGACATTTTAAAGCAGACGCATGTGCTAAACTTTGATGACATGGTATAATTAGTGTTTTTAGCATCTATGGTGATAGGACTATTTTCCAATCATAATTGACGAGTTTGTACAATATACTATTTTTTATTGTATATCTACTAGATAGTGGTGATAACTTCATGCGACTTATTTGAAGATCTTTGTTTTGTTCATTTGCTATATTGTTTAACAAATATTTAACTCTATCATCTGTTTGATATGTAATGTTTAATATTCTAGCATCGTTTCACTTATTTATATTATTTATTGTTCCCCCTTCTGTAGGACAATAGGTGTTCGACAACATTCTTTCCTGTTGTGTATTGTTTAGGGTGTTACGCAAATCATGTGTGTGCAGGTCGTTTATCAAACCTGTACGAACTGGCGTTTGGTTACCCTTCTGCAGTCATACAGTTTTCTTGTCGATTGTCGTGCTACGATCACCCCCTCCCTCTTTGGATGTTTACGGGCGTGTCAGCTGTTGCACAATTGTATTTTCATAATTATTTTTATTATTATTATGATTATTATTTGTATTTATGTTATGTACATTTGCATTGTACGGTTTTACGTGTTTTTTCGACGTACCTGGATGTGGGTACGCTCCTTTATTTGGAGTCGGGTTACTTTTTTCAAAGGGTTGTTTATATTCTTTCCACTTATCTTCTTTCTTCTCGAACTGCGGCGGTTTGTGGTGTATTGGATTTTGTGTAGAGTACTGCTGCTGCTGCTGCCGGTTGTCTTTCCTTTCGAATTCTTTATTAACAAATTGTGATGATTGTGTTACAAGAATAAGAAGTTCCTCAATGGTTTTAACTCCTTGGGTATATACGGCAAGTCTAATGTGTCTGTCAAAATGATAACTTAGTTTTAATACTAATTCGTGCTCCGTGAAACTTGGTCTAAGATGCTTACACCGTTCGACGAGTTGTATAATGTAGTCTTCCATGGATCGTTTCCTGATGACGTAATACCTCCCATACTCCAGCTTGTCTCGTACCTCTCTCTGGGTATGTATATTCCAGTACCGATTTTCGAAGGATGCCTTGAACTGTTCATAAGTTTCTGTTTTGGTCCCGAACAATCGTATACTATTTGGATGCTGTTTCCTGGAAATGTCGCCTTACAAAATCTATACGGTCTCTGTCGCTTACGTTGCTTCCTATTGTTGCCATTTCTCGTTCACACTTTTGTAAAAATTGTATGAGGTTCTCCCATTTATTACCTTTAAAACTTATCTTCTCTCGATCGTCTACTTTTGCAGCACACATCATTATAGCACTTGGTCGTCTCTTGACGTTCGCTCGTAGTTTTTCTACCTCCTCTGGCAGTCCATCTTTCATGGTGTCAATTTCCATGGAGTGGTGCGTAGTTTTTCTAGTGACCTCCTCCACAGCTATTTCTACTGTCTCGGTCCTCACAGTGAGTTCCCTTGGTCTGTTGGTGTTGTCCAGGATGCGCTGATTTAAGTCTTTGTGTTTGAGATCTTGCTCCTGCTTTGTAATTTTAAATTTTTCATTCCACTGTTCAGCCAGTTGTCGAATGTGTTCTTTTGTTTCACGTGTTGTATATTCACGCTGTTCTTTGAATTTGCTATCGATCTTTACAGCTTGTTCATTAAGTGACTGTTGAACACGCTGTTCAACGGCTTCAACGCGTGCAGTAAGCTCTGTTTTCAAAGTATTACTGACGAGTTCTATTTTCTCTTCTAACCTAGTATTATTACTATCTATATTACTTTCTAACTGAGTATACTTGCTTTGTCTGAAACAATTGCTTATGATAATTATTCAAAGTTTGTTATTATTTTGGACTTCCTTCCATTTTAAAATTCTCTTATTTATATCTGAGTTTATATCATTCTCACTTGATCTTCCTTGATAGTAATAGTCTTCTGAGTTTCATATTTATTATTTCATTTTTATATTTCTTCTTAGTATTTTCTCCCTGGGATATTTTCTCCCTATCGTTCCCTACTTTGTGAGCTGGTTCAGTTCAGAGAGGCACTGTACGCTACTTTCCTCTGCTGTCCAATACTTCACACATATTTGAGTACAGAGGCAAATCATCTCTGCTCAAAAAATATATTAATCCTGCTGGAATTATCATCAGACAGATTAAAAAAATTATTCAGAATAGTACACATTTGTTACTATTTAAATAATATCTTTGGGATACTTCACTTATTACTTATTATACTTCTCAGAGATTTTAATATTTCTATATCAGTTGTTCATCTGACTTATTATCTGGATGTTTCTTTCATTTGATATTATGGTAGGAAGCTCTTCTATTATTACCTTTTTATACTTTTATTATCATATAATTCTTTTGGTTATAAATTCTTTATTACCTTCTGGTTTTTTTTTTCATTATAATCTGCATTATTTGTAGTAGCATATCTTTGTGACATTTTTAGACTGTTTCTTGGTTCTTAAAATTTCCACTTGTTCTATTTTCTAGAATTTTTTATAACTGTCATTATCATAATTGTCATTTAATTTATAAATCATTTTATATTAATTCATTTAATTACATACATTTTTGACATTATTTTCACATTATTCCGGTCATTGCGATTATACTTGCAAATGCTGGTTTTTTTATTAATTTCATTATGAGGTCATATTTTCTCCTCATACCACTTAAAGTTTCATTCTCTCATAATTCCAAAGAAGTTTTTGTACTTTATTTTATTCAATCACTTAAATTGTATTAAAGAATTTTTTCTTTTTTATTTCCTTCAACAACATTTTACGGAAAGGTTTTTACTCTTCATATTGAACTTAGACATGATTAAACTGTCTAGAATTATTTGTTTTAATTCTAATTCTGTTTCCTCTTATTCATCCCATTATGATCCTTTGTTACCATGGTAATTATCTTCTATGCTTACCATAAATCTGGTAGGAAATCTCATCAGTTTATCACACCATAGTGTTTTATTTATAATTGGTTGGTAAGTTGTACTTATACTTGGTTTGTGAAACTTGATTTATTCATAATTCAAAATTCATTCTTCTTATGTTATTCTATAAAGTTTTCTCAAATAATTTGTATGTAAGGTGGGCTTATATGTTTTTTGGCTGGTTTTATTTTTCTAAACTCTCTTGGTATTATTGTCAAAATGTTTCTCTTCAAATAAATATTTAGTAAACTGTCCTTATTTGTTTTTTGATCTTAGATGGTTTTATTTCTAAATTCTCTCCTTCTTTATTATTATATTATAGCCATAAAGTTTTTCTTAGATAATTGGTATGTAAGGTGATCTCACGGATGTTTAGAATCTTGTGGTTTTAAACTCTAATTCTTCTTCTTCTATCATCGCCATAAAGTTTTTCTTAAATAATTGGTATGTAAGGTGATCTCATTTATGTTTAAAATTTTGTTGACTTATTTCAAACTCTTCTTATATTATTCTTCTTTTCAAATAATTTCTTTCAAATAATCTTTATGTAAGATTGGCTTACATGTATTTTAGAATTTTGGGGTTTTTATGTTTTTAAACTTCTTCTCTTCTATTCTAGCCATAAAGTTTTTTCACATTTTCTTGGTATGTAAGGTGAACTTACACCTTTTTAGAATTTAGAGGATTTTATGTTTTTAAACTTCTTCTCTTCTATTCTAGCCATAAAGTTTTTTCACATTTTCTTGGTATGTAAGGTGAACTTACATTTTTTTAGAATTTAGAGGATTTTTTAATCATAAAATTTCTTCATGGATGCCTGGTTAAAAACACCCTTGACTTTACTTGAACTTATTTCTTTGATTTCGTAGGTGTTGTTGTTATTGTCTTTTGAGACGATATAGGGACCAGTATACAGGAGCAATAACTTTTTTGTTATCCCTTCTAGGGAACTGGGTAATTCCCTATTCTTCAACAACATTTTCTCTCCAATGGTATAATGGATAACCTTACCCATGCATTTATTGTATTTGTTCCGCCGTTTCTCCTGATCTTCGGCCACCTTATTACAAAATTGAATTTTATTGAATTTATATTTATGTTCTCTTGAAAACTCCAAGATGTCTGCAATTTCTCTAGGGGGTTGTCTCTCGTACATTGCGGAGTATGGGGTTATTCCTATGGCTGGATGGTAATACGATTGTGATTATTTACGATATTGCACTCATTCTCATTATCATACCCAGTAGTCAGAAGCAGTAATGGGTTCTGGTTATTTCTTACTGCCTGTGCCCGTTTAAAGGCTCGGCATCATTGTTTCTTTGAGCCATATTATTGGATGCCTCATTCGGGATGCTCAGGGTGGTTACTTGCCGATCTGTTCTATGGTCTTCTGGTCGTTCATGGTGCGACCTCTGTTCAGTTTTGTCCAAACTATTACTCCTACGCGCTGGATAGTACCTCGGTTGGTCCCGTTCTAGGCTCCTCCGCCTTTCTTCGTATCTTCGGTAACTGTTCCCTCTATGGTGGTTGAAACCTCGCTGTCTTCCATCTGTGGCCCGTATGAAGTTCACTCTTGGGCGAGGAAACCTATTATTACTAAAATTACTATTATTGGGACCCACACGATTAGCATTATTATGGTAAGGACTATTACCATAATTGGGGCTTCTCTGACTATTTACGTTACCAGGGTTGGGATTGTGGTTACCCTGATAACCATTAGAGGGTCGATTCGGGTTTTGCTGGTTGGGACCCGTTCTATTACTGTCATTGTAATTGGTATTATTTCCAGTATTTCCATTATTATAATTATTATTTCGCGGGTATGCCCGACCTCCTTGGTACCCAGTATTTACGTGGTTCGCACCTTGGTTATTATTCTGGTACGTCCTTGGTTCGGGCCCATCACTTCTTCTGCGGCTCTGCCTATAGTAATCTTCGTTTTCGTAATTCTCCAGGAGTTCGGTCATTGCCTGGATGGTTTTTATCTGGCTGCCCCTCCTAGCGCGAATCACTTCCTCATCATAATGGTAAGACAGCTTGTTTATTAGGCATTCCTCCGGTATGGCTGGTTCTAAGTGCTTGGCCATACACACTTTGCCGAGGAAATACGCTGTCATTGAGCTGCCGACTTGTGGTTGGTAGCGGCCGTGGCAGATATTATCTCTGATGAGATTCTGCGTGGTCTCTGACCAGTACTTGGCTTTGAACATGCTCTTGAACTGTTCATAGTTATTGATGTCGCTCCGGTTTGCCATCCACCAATGGTCATTCACCTCCCGAAACGACTCGTCAAGGATCTCTCTATTCTGAACCCATCGGTTCCCTCGGTGTTTCTCGATGTACTCCTCTATTCGTGCCAAGAACTCCATTGGCTTCCGTTTGTATTGTCGGAAATTCAGCCATTCTCGGTTCTCTGACATGGGGAAGCTGTGATATCCCGATGGTCTGTTTCTGATTGACTCTATTTCCTCCTGGCTCTGACGCATCTGTCCGGTTATGTTTACCATGGCGGCTTCCACGCCGTCGCATCTTTCTGTTACTTGGGTTCTTACTTTATTTACTTCCTCCAGAGCAAATTTCTTGGTCTCCTCTATTTTTGTCTTCTGCTGTTCTTGGACCTGAGTAATTTCCTTTGTTATTACTTCACGGACTTCCAGCACTTCGTTTTCTGTTAGCCGACATCTTTCGTCTACTTCTCGGATCTGCTGGTTAACAACCACAACTTCCTGTTCTAATTTCTTTACTATTGATTTCTTGGTCTCTGTTATCTTTTCATTTAATTCCTCTTTGGCTAACTCAATCCTCTCGTCTAACTTATTCATGTTCTCTTGGTTCGCTTCTCTTAATTCTTCTCTCAGCAGTAAATTGTCCTCTCTCAATTCTTCCCTTAATTTTTGGTTGTCATTTTCTATTTTCCTACTGGTTTATTCCATTTTCTCTTCTAAATTCTTATTGTTTTCTTCCATTTTCCTTTCCATCTTCTTACTCAAATTTTTACTGGTTTCTTCGATCTTCTTATTAGTATTTTCTATCTTATGACCCAATTCTTCCTTAGTGGATCGGTTGTCTTCCTTCAATCCCTCTATGTTTTTGTTTATTTCACCCAAATCTTCCTTGGTGGATTGGTTATCCTTCTTCAAACCTTCTAACTTTTTATTACTTTCTTCCATTTTTTGTAAAAACATTTCCATGAATCTGTCCATTTTATCCTCTTCCGTTACTTTGGATTTCCCCATCTGTCTTTCCTGGACATTTACTTCCCCTGTCTGCGTTGTTACTTCTAATTGTTCCTCTGGTGGTTCAGGTTGTTTATGTTTCACCTGGATTGGTAACACTTCCGGATCCTCCACCGGTGTTGCCTCCTTATCCCCCATGTCCATCTCTTTCTCGGCCTCTGCCGCCCTCTTTTTCGATGTAGCTCGTCTCTGCATCTTTCTGCTGTCTATTAACCAATCGCTGCCAAGCTTAGATTATTAAGCCCTCTAAGTTGGACGCCACTTTGTAACAAGACGACCTTTAGGGCAGTGCCTTCTTCCTTAATGCCCAGCGTTGGGTTCGTCACTTTGTAAGAAGACCCTATATATGGCTGTAATCTGATTAAGTCCCACTGTTTGGGCTAGCAACTAGGTCACCAGACCGCTGTATGCCGGTCTTTACAAAAGAATAAAAATAAAATGGAAATTTCAATAATAACCAAATTTCCAAACAATAAAATAATTTTGTTTATGTTTAAGAGGTATGTATAATAGGTAAATCTGTTTTTAAAGGGTTCTGTTAAAATTTTAATAACAGGTATGTATTTATTGACCGTCGAGCACTTCTTGAAGATTTGCACCAAGTCTGGAGTTAAATAGATTAACTCCAGGTAATAATCGATTGTTGACTTTCCTGACTGGTCCAATATCTTGTTCAAAATAGAATGTATTCTTCTCACTTAATGCCTTCAGCCTTATAAATACCCTTCAATTACCCTGTGAAATAAGTACAGATACAAAATAATGGAAATATAAAGATTTATTGACAATTTTAAATAAATAATCGATATTTTATCGATGGAGAGCAATTATCGACTCTGTCTCAGGAATTATCGATTGTCATACAGAACAAAATTTTATGTTATATTATATTAAAGACAGGTTCTTTGAGCGATTAGGATTAATAGTCAGAGAAGGGTGACGAGAAAGTATAACATTAACAATTAAAGATATTAATACAATAATTACTATTCAATAGTATTTAAATAATTCCACTATGTAATGTAAAAGAATGCTGTCAAACCATAAGCAGATGATGACGTCACTGCGATATCGAAGGCGGTCTCTGTAAAATTAAAAGATGGCCGCTACTATTTCTTGCGTAGTGAATGTAAACTCAGCATGTCCCAAAATCACGACAAAATTACCTTTGTGAATGTCTAAAATCTTCCCGCACTGGTGTAATATGTCTGTTTAGTTAGTTGGTGTATTCTGGTGAAGTGTTCCGTGTAAACTTGCGTTAGTTAGTTTATTTTCTATCTGTTCAACTATTACGGTTAAGTTTTCAAGTTACGGTTAGGTTTGTAGAGTGAATCAGTTGTAATATAATGTTTTACTGTTTACTGTCACTCGTATAGTGAAGTTAGAGGTTTGTTTTCACTATTGTCGTGAATGTTTTTATAGTATTGGCTTCAAAAAGTGTCTAATTTGTCTAACTCCCTTTCACTGATTTCAATGGCTAAACGTTAGCATCATGTTCGACCCGATTTTAAGAACGTTTTTGTCACACACCTATTCAGCTTGATATTCAACAAAAGACTAATTAACTTGGTCATAAATCTTGCCCAGTTAATCCTTGAAAAAGTATTGTTAACATTTTTCGACTTCATACACATTAGAAAATATTACATTATATATGGAATTTTTCTATTTTATTCCTTACTTTTATGAATTACTAATCTTATTATTAGTTTAATCATCTTATTCCCTTTAAATTGATGTATTATAGTCCATATCTGTAGACATTTTGTGGAATTAACAAATTTTGTTCACACTTTGGAAATATAGGCTCAAAATTGGATTTCCGTCTTTATACAAAATTCCTTCCATTTTTAAATATTATTAATACTATTATAATAAATTTTAATTAGTCATATTTCTCTTCCTTTCCTTAAATACATATAAATTACACCTTTGAACTGGTTTTTTGTGTTAATTTGTAGATTTGACATTGCTCTTCAAAATTAATTAATTTATATATTTTGACAATTTACAAAATGTTAAGGTATTTTTCCTTATTGTCATTTTAATTCATAGGATCATTCCTAGTAGTGGTTAATTGTGTTATTTTATATAAATCTGGGTAGTTTACAGGATGTATAAGTGAATTATACTATTTTATATGTTCTCTGATTTCACCAAATGGCCTAGATTTTAAAAAGAATTTTATATTTCTTTCTTTCTCAAATAATTTAAACTTAATTCCTCCTCTGACTTTACATAATTACAATTACATGAAAATAACATGATCTATAACTTATTGTTTTGTGTAGTAGTTAATTAACACTACAATTATTAAAATAATTAATTATGAACATTGTTTAGTAATCTGCACAATTTAACATATTGCAGATACAGCTTAAACATATCTCTTTTAACTATTTTTAATCTAACATAGCATACCTCTTAGAACATTATTACTGGTATGTAGGTTATTATTTATCAAACATAATTCTTTTTAAAACACATAACATAAATCTTATTTTCTAATAAACCTTACAAATACATTTATTTAATACATTGATTTTAGGACTGTGAAATAACAGTCTATTTAAACATGTTACACTTATTCATACTATATTAGTACCAGTCCTTTTTGGTTTAAATCATTATTATTGTGATCCCCCACATCAGTAAACATTAATTCCCATACTTTATTTATTATCATTTTTTACAAATGTCTTGTAAATAAAGACTTACATTAAAATAATAAAATACTGGAAACCTTCCATTTTATTATTTTATTATGCTGTTTATTATTTAGATTTTAAAGTTGTGATATAGCATACTACTAAGTTATAGTATCACCAACTTTAAGTTTATTGCATTTTTTTTTTAAAAAAAAAAAACACTTATACAAATTCACTTTCACTGTTGGTTCTGATATTCTGAGTCTTATTATCTCAGACCAGACCTTTAGTCATCATGGACCGTTAAGACTAGTTTATTTTCTTTATTACACAATAGCTTTAGCCGGTGCACTTCTTATAACGCTATACAACACTTTAGTTTTCTCAATAATTACATTTTTATAAGATTTTGGGTATGTTATACTTTCTTTGGCATAGTTTTTGTGGGTTTGGGATTGATAGTAGTTTATATAATAATAGGTTTTACTACGGTGTTTCTTTCATACTATGTCTTCCTCTCCTCCTGTCTTCCTTCTTGTCCTTCTTCCTATCTTCCTTCTGGTATTCATTCTTGTCCCTCTTCTAGTTTTCATTCTTGTCCCTCGTCTAGTCTTCACTCTTCTGGTCTTCTTACCTCATTCTTGGGTAAACCAAGGTACTTGGTGTTATCACGACTGAGGTTTAGTTTGGAGTATTTAATTTCTTCACTGAACTGACTCTATTCTTCTATACAGGTTTCAGGGTATTGTTTTCTTCCTGTTCACAAACTTTATTCTTCCCTCTTCTTGTTTTTAGAGTATTTTGGTATTCACCACTCTTTGATTGAGTCTCTTTTTTCGGGATATTGTGTTATGTAACTGGTTTACTGCTCTGAGCTCCCTGGGTAACTTACTGGTATTATACTATGAGTTGATGAGTTGCTTCAATACTTTCTTTGGTTTCTTTTAACAGTGGTTTTTATATATTATGTAGTGAGGATTTTTATCTTATTGTGTTTCATACCTCTGATTTATTTAAATGTCATTTAATATTATTACAACATTTGTTGATGTAATTAAACTCTATCATTTCATATGACTTAAAATGTAGTGGATTTTCTGTCACGCTACAGAATGCCCTTCTCCAGAAGTAATTTTTTCAGACTATACTTGCTTTGTCTGAAACAATTGCTTATGATAATTATTCAAAGTTTGTTATTATTTTGGACTTCCTTCCATTTTAAAATTCTCTTATTTATATCTGAGTTTATATCATTCTCACTTGATCTTCCTTGATAGTAATAGTCTTCTGAGTTTCATATTTATTATTTCATTTTTATATTTCTTCTTAGTATTTTCTCCCTGGGATATTTTCTCCCTATCGTTCCCTACTTTGTGAGCTGGTTCAGCTCAGAGAGGCACTGTACGCTACTTTCCTCTGCTGTCCAATACTTCACACATATTTGAGTACAGAGGCAAATCATCTCTGCTCAAAAAATATATTAATCCTGCTGGAATTATCATCAGACAGATTAAAAAAATTATTCAGAATAGTACACATTTGTTACTATTTAAAAAATATCTTTGGGATACTTCACTTATTACTTATTATACTTCTCAGAGATTTTAATATTTCTATCTCAGTTGTTCATCTGACTTATTATCTGGATGTTTCTTTCATTTGATATTATGGTAGGAAGCTCTTCTATTATTACCTTTTTATACTTTTATTATCATATAATTCTTTTGGTTATAAATTCTTTATTACCTTCTGGTTTTTTTTTTTCATTATAATCTGCATTATTTGTAGTAGCATATCTTTGTGACATTTTTAGACTGTTTCTTGGTTCTTAAAATTTCCACTTGTTCTATTTTCTAGAATTTTTTATAACTGTCATTATCATAATTGTCATTTAATTTATAAATCATTTTATATTAATTCATTTAATTACATACATTTTTGACATTATTTTCACATTATTCCGGTCATTGCGATTATACTTGCAAATGCTGGTTTTTTTATTAATTTCATTATGAGGTCATATTTTCTCCTCATACCACTTAAAGTTTCATTCTCTCATAATTCCAAAGAAGTTTTTGTACTTTATTTTATTCAATCACTTAAATTGTATTAAAGAATTTTTTCTTTTTTATTTCCTTCAACAACATTTTACGGAAAGGTTTTTACTCTTCATATTGAACTTAGACATGATTAAACTGTCTAGAATTATTTGTTTTAATTCTAATTCTGTTTCCTCTTATTCATCCCATTATGATCCTTTGTTACCATGGTAATTATCTTCTATGCTTACCATAAATCTGGTAGGAAATCTCATCAGTTTATCACACCATAGTGTTTTATTTATAATTGGTTGGTAAGTTGTACTTATACTTGGTTTGTGAAACTTGATTTATTCATAATTCAAAATTCATTCTTCTTATGTTATTCTATAAAGTTTTCTCAAATAATTTGTATGTAAGGTGGGCTTATATGTTTTTTGGCTGGTTTTATTTTTCTAAACTCTCTTGGTATTATTGTCAAAATGTTTCTCTTCAAATAAATATTTAGTAAACTGTCCTTATTTGTTTTTTGACCTTAGATGGTTTTATTTCTAAATTCTCTCCTTCTTTATTATTATATTATAGCCATAAAGTTTTTCTTAGATAATTGGTATGTAAGGTGATCTCACGGATGTTTAGAATCTTGTGGTTTTAAACTCTAATTCTTCTTCTTCTATCATCGCCATAAAGTTTTTCTTAAATAATTGGTATGTAAGGTGATCTCATTTATGTTTAAAATTTTGTTGACTTATTTCAAACTCTTCTTATATTATTCTTCTTTTCAAATAATTTCTTTCAAATAATCTTTATGTAAGATTGGCTTACATGTATTTTAGAATTTTGGGGTTTTTATGTTTTTAAACTTCTTCTCTTCTATTCTAGCCATAAAGTTTTTTCACATTTTCTTGGTATGTAAGGTGAACTTACACCTTTTTAGAATTTAGAGGATTTTATGTTTTTAAACTTCTTCTCTTCTATTCTAGCCATAAAGTTTTTTCACATTTTCTTGGTATGTAAGGTGAACTTACATTTTTTTAGAATTTAGAGGATTTTTTAATCATAAAATTTCTTCATGGATGCCTGGTTAAAAACACCCTTGACTTTACTTGAACTTATTTCTTTGATTTCGTAGGTGTTGTTGTTATTGTCTTTTGAGACGATATAGGGACCAGTATACAGGAGCAATAACTTTTTTGTTATCCCTTCTAGGGAACTGGGTAATTCCCTATTCTTCAACAACATTTTCTCTCCAATGGTATAATGGATAACATTACCCATGCATTTATTGTATTTGTTCCGCCGTTTCTCCTGATCTTCGGCCACCTTATTACAAAATTGAATTTTATTGAATTTATATTTATGTTCTCTTGGGAACTCCAAGATGTCTGCAATTTCTCTAGGGGGTTGTCTCTCGTACATTGCGGAGTATGGGGTTATTCCTATGGCTGGATGGTAATACGATTGTGATTATTTACGATATTGCACTCATTCTCATTATCATACCCAGTAGTCAGAAGCAGTAATGGGTTCTGGTTATTTCTTACTGCCTGTGCCCGTTTAAAGGCTCGGCATCATTGTTTCTTTGAGCCATATTATTGGATGCCTCATTCGGGATGCTCAGGGTGGTTACTTGCCGATCTGTTCTATGGTCTTCTGGTCGTTCATGGTGCGACCTCTGTTCAGTTTTGTCCAAACTATTACTCCTACGCGCTGGATAGTACCTCGGTTGGTCCCGTTCTAGGCTCCTCCGCCTTTCTTCGTATCTTCGGTAACTGTTCCCTCTATGGTGGTTGAAACCTCGCTGTCTTCCATCTGTGGCCCGTATGAAGTTCACTCTTGGGCGAGGAAACCTATTATTACTAAAATTACTATTATTGGGACCCACACGATTAGCATTATTATGGTAAGGACTATTACCATAATTGGGGCTTCTCTGACTATTTACGTTACCAGGGTTGGGATTGTGGTTACCCTGATAACCATTAGAGGGTCGATTCGGGTTTTGCTGGTTGGGACCCGTTCTATTACTGTCATTGTAATTGGTATTATTTCCAGTATTTCCATTATTATAATTATTATTTCGCGGGTATGCCCGACCTCCTTGGTACCCAGTATTTACGTGGTTCGCACCTTGGTTATTATTCTGGTACGTCCTTGGTTCGGGCCCATCACTTCTTCTGCGGCTCTGCCTATAGTAATCTTCGTTTTCGTAATTCTCCAGGAGTTCGGTCATTGCCTGGATGGTTTTTATCTGGCTGCCCCTCCTAGCGCGAATCACTTCCTCATCATAATGGTAAGACAGCTTGTTTATTAGGCATTCCTCCGGTATGGCTGGTTCTAAGTGCTTGGCCATACACACTTTGCCGAGGAAATACGCTGTCATTGAGCTGCCGACTTGTGGTTGGTAGCGGCCGTGGCAGATATTATCTCTGATGAGATTCTGCGTGGTCTCTGACCAGTACTTGGCTTTGAACATGCTCTTGAACTGTTCATAGTTATTGATGTCGCTCCGGTTTGCCATCCACCAATGGTCATTCACCTCCCGAAACGACTCGTCAAGGATCTCTCTATTCTGAACCCATCGGTTCCCTCGGTGTTTCTCGATGTACTCCTCTATTCGTGCCAAGAACTCCATTGGCTTCCGTTTGTATTGTCGGAAATTCAGCCATTCTCGGTTCTCTGACATGGGGAAGCTGTGATATCCCGATGGTCTGTTTCTGATTGACTCTATTTCCTCCTGGCTCTGACGCATCTGTCCGGTTATGTTTACCATGGCGGCTTCCACGCCGTCGCATCTTTCTGTTACTTGGGTTCTTACTTTATTTACTTCCTCCAGAGCAAATTTCTTGGTCTCCTCTATTTTTGTCTTCTGCTGTTCTTGGACCTGAGTAATTTCCTTTGTTATTACTTCACGGACTTCCAGCACTTCGTTTTCTGTTAGCCGACATCTTTCGTCTACTTCTCGGATCTGCTGGTTAACAACCACAACTTCCTGTTCTAATTTCTTTACTATTGATTTCTTGGTCTCTGTTATCTTTTCATTTAATTCCTCTTTGGCTAACTCAATCCTCTCGTCTAACTTATTCATGTTCTCTTGGTTCGCTTCTCTTAATTCTTCTCTCAGCAGTAAATTGTCCTCTCTCAATTCTTCCCTTAATTTTTGGTTGTCATTTTCTATTTTCCTACTGGTTTATTCCATTTTCTCTTCTAAATTCTTATTGTTTTCTTCCATTTTCCTTTCCATCTTCTTACTCAAATTTTTACTGGTTTCTTCGATCTTCTTATTAGTATTTTCTATCTTATGACCCAATTCTTCCTTAGTGGATCGGTTGTCTTCCTTCAATCCCTCTATGTTTTTGTTTATTTCACCCAAATCTTCCTTGGTGGATTGGTTATCCTTCTTCAAACCTTCTAACTTTTTATTACTTTCTTCCATTTTTTGTAAAAACATTTCCATGAATCTGTCCATTTTATCCTCTTCCGTTACTTTGGATTTCCCCATCTGTCTTTCCTGGACATTTACTTCCCCTGTCTGCGTTGTTACTTCTAATTGTTCCTCTGGTGGTTCAGGTTGTTTATGTTTCACCTGGATTGGTAACACTTCCGGATCCTCCACCGGTGTTGCCTCCTTATCCCCCATGTCCATCTCTTTCTCGGCCTCTGCCGCCCTCTTTTTCGATGTAGCTCGTCTCTGCATCTTTCTGCTGTCTATTAACCAATCGCTGCCAAGCTTAGATTATTAAGCCCTCTAAGTTGGACGCCACTTTGTAACAAGACGACCTTTAGGGTAGTGCCTTCTTCCTTAATGCCCAGCGTTGGGTTCGTCACTTTGTAAGAAGACCCTATATATGGCTGTAATCTGATTAAGTCCCACTGTTTGGGCTAGCCACTAGGTCACCAGACCGCTGTATGCCGGTCTTTACAAAAGAATAAAAATAAAATGGAAATTTCAATAATAACCAAATTTTCAAACAATAAAATAATTTTGTTTATGTTTAAGAGGTATGTATAATAGGTAAATCTGTTTTTAAAGGGTTCTGTTAAAATTTTAATAACAGGTATGTATTTATTGACCGTCGAACACTTCTTGAAGATTTGCACCAAGTCTGGAGTTAAATAGATTAACTCCAGGTAATAATCGATTGTTGACTTTCCTGACTGGTCCAATATCTTGTTCAAAATAGAATGTATTCTTCTCACTTAATGCCTTCAGCCTTATAAATACCCTTCAATTACCCTGTGAAATAAGTACAGATACAAAATAATGGAAATATAAAGATTTATTGACAATTTTAAATAAATAATCGATATTTTATCGATGGAGAGCAATTATCGACTCTGTCTCAGGAATTATCGATTGTCATACAGAACAAAATTTTATGTTATATTATATTAAAGACAGGTTCTTTGAGCGATTAGGATTAATAGTCAGAGAAGGGTGACGAGAAAGTATAACATTAACAATTAAAGATATTAATACAATAATTACTATTCAATAGTATTTAAATAATTCCACTATGTAATGTAAAAGAATGCTGTCAAACCATACGCAGATGATGACGTCACTGCGATATCGAAGGCGGTCTCTGTAGAATTAAAAGATGGCCGCTACTATTTCTTGCGTAGTGAATGTAAACTCGGCATGTCCCAAAATCACGACAAAATTACCTTTGTGAATGTCTAAAATCTTCCCGCACTGGTGTAATATGTCTGTTTAGTTAGTTGGTGTATTCTGGTGAAGTGTTCCGTGTAAACTTGCGTTAGTTAGTTTATTTTCTATCTGTTCAACTATTACGGTTAAGTTTTCAAGTTACGGTTAGGTTTGTAGAGTGAATCAGTTGTAATATAATGTTTTACTGTTTACTGTCACTCGTATAGTGAAGTTAGAGGTTTGTTTTCACTATTGTCGTGAATGTTTTTATAGTATTGGCTTCAAAAAGTGTCTAATTTGTCTAACTCCCGTTCACTGATTTCAATGGCTAAACGTTAGCATCATGTTCGACTCGATTTTAAGAACGTTTTTTTCACACACCTATTCAGCTTGATATTCAACAAAAGACTAATTAACTTGGTCATAAATCTTGCCCAGTTAATCCTTGAAAAAGTATTGTTAACATTTTTCGACTTCATACACATTAGAAAATATTACATTATATATGGAATTTTTCTATTTTATTCCTTACTTTTATGAATTACTAATCTTATTATTAGTTTAATCATCTTATTCCCTTTAAATTGATGTATTATAGTCCATATCTGTAGACATTTTGTGGAAATTAACAAATTTTGTTCACACTTTGGAAATATAGGCTCAAAATTGGATTTCCGTCTTTATACAAAATTCCTTCCATTTTTAAATATTATTAATACTATTATAATAAATTTTAATTAGTCATATTTCTCTTCCTTTCCTTAAATACATATAAATTACACCTTTGAACTGGTTTTTTGTGTTAATTTGTAGATTTGACATTGCTCTTCAAAATTAATTAATTTATATATTTTGACAATTTACAAAATGTTAAGGTATTTTTCCTTATTGTCATTTTAATTCATAGGATCATTCCTAGTAGTGGTTAATTGTGTTATTTTATATAAATCTGGGTAGTTTACAGGATTTATATGTGAATTATACTATTTTATATTGGTTCTCTGATTTCACCAAATGGCCTAGATTTTAGAATTTTATATTTCTTTCTTTCTCAAATAATTTAAACTTAATTCCTCCTCTGACTTTACATAATTACAATTATATGAAAATAACATGATCTATAACTTATTGTTTTGTGTAGTAGTTAATTAACACTACAATTATTAAAATAATTAATTATGAACATTGTTTAGTAATCTGCACAATTTAACATATTGCAGATACAGCTTAAACATATCTCTTTTAACTATTTTTAATCTAACATAGCATACCTCTTAGAACATTATTACTGGTATGTAGGTTATTATTTATCAAACATAATTTTTTTTAAAACACATAACATAAATCTTATTTTCTAATAAACCTTACAAATATATTTATTTAATACATTGATTTTAGGACTGTGAAATAACAGTCTATTTAAACATGTTACACTTATTCATACTATATTAGTACCAGTCCTTTTTGGTTTAAATCATTATTATTGTGATCCCCCACATCAGTAAACATTAATTCCCATACTTTATTTATTATCATTTTTTACAAATGTCTTGTAAATAAAGACTTACATTAAAATAATAAAATACTGGAAACCTCCCATTTTATTATTTTATTATGCTGTTTATTATTTAGATTTTAAAGTTGTGATATAGCATACTATTAAGTTATAGTATCACCAACTTTAAGTTTATTGCATTTTTTTTTTTTTTTTAAAAAAACACATACAAATTCACTTTCACTGTTGGTTCTGATATTCTGAGTCTTATTATCTCAGACCAGACCTTTAGTCATCATGGACCGTTAAGACTAGTTTATTTTCTTTATTACACAATAGCTTTAGCCGGTGCACTTCTTATAACGCTATACAACACTTTAGTTTTCTCAATAATTATATTTTTATAAGATTTTGGGTATGTTATACTTTCTTTGGCATAGTTTTTGTGGGTTTGGGATTGATAGTAGTTTATATAATAATAGGTTTTACTACGGTGTTTCTTTCATACTATGTCTTCCTCTCCTCCTGTCTTCCTTCTTGTCCTTCTTCCTATCTTCCGTCTGGTATTCATTCTTGTCCCTCTTCTAGTTTTCATTCTTGTCCCTCGTCTAGTCTTCACTCTTCTGGTCTTCTTACCTCATTCTTGGGTAAACCAAGGTACTTGGTGTTATCACGACTGAGGTTTAGTTTGGAGTATTTAATTTCTTCACTGAACTGACTCTATTCTTCTATTGTTTCAGGGTATTGTTTTCATCCTGTTCACAAACTTTATTCTTCCCTCTTCTTGTTTTTAGAGTATTTTGGTATTCACCACTCTTTGATTGAGTCTCTTTTTTCGGGATATTGTCTTATGTAACTGGTTTACTGCTCTGAGCTCCCTGGGTAACTTACTGGTATTATACTATGAGTTGATGAGTTGCTTCAATACTTTCTTTGGTTTCTTTTAACAGTGGTTTTTATATATTATGTAGTGAGGATTTTTATCTTATTGTGTTTCATACCTCTGATTTATTTAAATGTCATTTAATATTATTACAACATTTGTTGATGTAATTAAACTCTATCATTTCATGTGACTTAAAATGTAGTGGATTTTCTGTCACGCTACAATATATATATTTCAATCACTTTCTGCTACAGTCCGTTTCTTGATGTTTATAATACTTTAATATTTATAACTAAATTTACCTCATGATATACTTTTTTCCTATTAGGAACATGTTTCGAGAGTTCCTGTACTCTCATCTTTAGAAACATGTTCCTAAAGGAAAAAAGTATATCTTGAGGTAAATTTTGTTATAAATATTAAAGTAATATATATATATATATATATATATATATATATTGTAACAATTCGTTTTACAAAATAAAGTAATTTTGTTTGTTTACATAAATAATAAATTGGTGTTCTCTGTTTTTTGAAAAATATTGTTTTAATTTTTTTATTTGTTTAGTATTTAGTAAATAATTTTTGTAATTGTTTTGTGTAAAATTTTAAATCTTCTATTTCTGTTTCTGTCAACTATATCACCTTTAGTAGTTAGAATTTATTTCTGCGTTAATTGTATTATCTCCAGCACTAATCGATTGACGGTTCATCTTTCTTTTTACGTATACTTCTTCCACCTTGGTAATGGCCGCCTTTCGGATAATCCGTGATCTCAATTTTATTCTATTTTATTTCTATTTATAAATTTTATAAATAAACAGAAACCAATTTGCAGAAATTCAAGATTTATTAACAATTTTAATTATATATCGATTGCAAATCGATTATTCAACAACTAACATCGACTCGTTCTCAGGGCGATCGATTATTTTTTACATACGTTATTAATAATAATTATCAGGTTCTTTTAACGGCTATATTATATAGTCAGAGATAGGGTAAGGTCAGGAAAGTATAACACTTACAAGTAAATAGCTTAAGAATTAAAAATTACAAAGTTATGATTTAATATATAATGTTTATCAAAGTAAAATTTCGAATCATTTGTCGTTGAAGACGAAGCGAGCTGTGGTGTACTTTGAATTGTGGGAGTTCAAGATGGCTGCTTCAGTACTGCATGTGTTAAAATGAAGTCGGCTCGACGAAAATTTCTTCCAATAAATGTTGCCTTTTCAATGTTTCCTCGTCTCAGCAGTAGTGATTATTCTTTCTGGTGTTAGTGGAGTGGTCCTGGTTCAATGTTCTGTGATTCATCTCGATAAAATGTGTTGGATAATGTTTTAATTCACTTTTGTCAATAAGGTCGAAAATTGCACCGTTCGTCTCGTTATTCAGAATTATTGGTTTTATAGTTTTAAACAATTAATTCACTGATTTTCTGTTCCGTATTAATTTAGTTTAATGTTTGTATTGGTTGTTTTCACTGAATTTAAAGTTTAAGTTAAGTTTGTCGAAATTCGCGATTTTCACTGTAGACTAGGCTTAGTTAACGAACGCCATACTTGTCTTCGCTATAGGTTAATATTTAGCAAGATCTCGTCCAAGTGTGCTTGACAAAGTCTAATAATCAACTGTTCTAACTTCCTTCGTCATCTTAAAACGTCTTAGCCAATTTAATATTAGCAATACATTGTTTTAAATCTTTTTCGTTTCCGTTACATGTATGAAATTTACATTATGTTACTGAATATATTTTTGCCATTATTTAATTTTATTACATACTAAATACATAATCTCCTTCTTTAGTCCATTCTGCTTGATTTGATACCAAATAAGATAATTTTACAAAGTTTTTTCTTTCAAAAGCCATATATACTATATTTTAAATGTAGGCTTTAAAAATTACTTCCTGTTCTTCTCAAAATGTTTGCCATTTTATATGTTCTGTTTTTGATTGGACGAAATCTCAAATTGAAATAAAATGTTTATCTTCCCTTAATTTCTTGTAATTTTATTAATTGGTTATCTTTTTAAATATTATTCATTAATTTGTGACTCCCCCCTTTGATTTTTCAGTTATTATATTTGCATTTTTTCCAATAATTCTTCCTATCTTTTTACAATATCTTTCTAAAGTATTGTTCCAGTTATAATACTCAGTGACTGATTTACCTTATATAAATTTTATCAGTTTAACTAGTTTGCTTGACTTAATTCATCAATTATAATGTTGTTGAGATTTACCATTTGGCCTAGATTTTATCTGTTTTTACATACAAAGTTTTTGAATAATACAGCTTGTTTATACCCCTTCTGACCTTCTATTCTAATACAATATTAATTAAAATTTTCTTACTTAATTACGAGAACATTTAGTATTGAATTCATACTATTAATACATAACAAATATTTGAAATTACAAAAAATGGTACTTAAACTCAGACATTTTAGTCTTGATTATTACTAGTAACACATAATAAATATTTTATAATAAAAGAATGGTATTCACACTCAGACAATTCAGCCTTGATTAATACTATTAAACAGAATAAATATTTTAGAATAATTAAACATTACACTCTATTTACAACATTTCATTATAGAGTTCATTGACTTTAATAGAAACAGAACACATCTGTCCCTTCATTTTTAACTTACTTTTTAGAATTAATTTTGTGCAGTCTTATCTGTTTTTATTTTAGGTTAGGGATGTATCCCTTGTCACTTCACTTATTAATTACCTGCTCTCACTTTATCTTTCTCATTTTAGTCAATGTTGTTAGACAAAGAGTGGCACTTTCTTAGAAACATTTGTATTTGATTTTTATACTACTATTCTACCAAATATTATTTCTGAAGTTAAATTAAAATAAATAATTACCTTAATTTTATCCACTAAGTGATCTTCTTTTACTAGATTACAACATGTTTCAGGGCTTATATCCCCATCTTCAGGTAAAAACAAAATCTACCCTGTTGTTAGGGTTTCGTTAAAAAGTTCACGAAGACACAAACACATAACACACTTAAATAAATTAACACAGAAGATCGAGTTTGCATCGGAACGCGCTACAATCGAACCAGTGCACTGGCCGAAGTCCGACTTCCAACTGATCCGTACACGCACGCTATTCACGGTTTATTTTCATTGCTGTGTCATATAGTTTATTTGACTTGAATGACAATTGTTCATTAAGTACCTGACTTTTATTCATTCTTAAGGCTTTGTAAATTTCGAATTCCTCTAGGGCATCTAGTAGTTGACCTTTTTTACCTATATGTAAAGGTTCCAGATTCTCTTTAAATCCAGTGTATGTATGATTCTCATTTATTAGGTGTTGTGCGTAATGCGATACATTAGTATTGTGGAACTTCTTAGGTAAATGTTCTTTGAATCTCTCGGAAAATTTTCTCCCCGTCTGGCCTATATAGATTTTATCACATTCGTTACACCGGATCCTATAAACCCCCGAACAATCCTCTAGTAATGCTGTGGTATGAGGCTTAAGTATATTTGTTAATTTATTCTTGGTCCTGAACGAGACAATAATCCCTAGCTTTTTTAGTTCATTATGTAGTATATTAGGTAGTATGTTCGTATATCTAGCGGCAACATATTGGGTTTTATCTTTAACTTTGTCCGATTGTTTTAATTTATTAGCGTGTTTATATATTATTTTATCAATGATTTTACTATTGTAACCACTCACTATTCCTATATGTTTTATTATATTAATTTCATCGTTATAGCCTTCTATGTCCATCGGTACATTCGTCAATCTATGTGCCAGAGCGTTAAAAGTTGCCATTTTTTGTGTTTAAGGATGATTGGAACTAGCATGTATGGCTATATCAGTTGTCGTTGGCTTTCTATATATTTTAAAGCTAAGGAGGTTATTACGTTTATATGTGGTTACGTCCAGGAAATTCAACATATTGTTATACTCTACTTCAATATTAAAAATATGGAACCATATTGGTTCCATAAATTAAAAATTTTAAAGTTGTTCAAAGGTACACATTTACTTAGTTTAAGCATTTCTTACACTTTCTTGAAGTTTATCTACTATAATAAAATAACTTGCACTGGTCCCCTGTTATTTCTTGATATTATCACTAATCAGTTTTATAGTTTTATATTATCAAGAATTTTATTTATAGAGGATTCTTAAGATTTGTTTTTATTCATTATAAAATAACTTTCATGGGTGCACTTTTACTTATACGTCTAAACACTTTTGTTTACATCTACTTTACATTAGTTTCTGTTTTTGGGTGTTATACCTTCGTTTGTAACTTTTAATCTCTTTTGGAGTTTTTATTTCCTTCTTATTGGGTTTCCTCTGGGTATTTCTTGTAGTCTTCTTATCCTACTACTTTGTTTCTTCAAAATCATTCCTTTTTATTAGGTATTTCGGTTTGTTCAGGGTATTGACTTCCTTATTCATATCCTAGCTTGTTTCTTGACAAACAGTCTTTATTTTAGGGGTGTCGGTTTGTTCTGGGTTTTGCCTTATTTACTGATTCTCATTCTTTGTTTCTTCAATACAAAATAGTTTTATTATGTACGTTGGTTTGTTCTGGGTATTTTCCTTACTTACTCCTATCCTACCTGGGTATTTCCTTACTTTATTTTAGTTTTTGGTTTATTTTTTATTACTCATATTTGTTGCACAGTTGTTTTTTCTTTATTTTTAATTCTTCAAATTATGATTGTCTTTTATGGTGATACCTATTTGTTTTTATTTGGATTTTTCCTTGATTTTATTCAGGATGATATATTGCTATATATATATAGCAATGGAACATCGCAGAAAGGGTATATGTAGCCAGGACTACATGCTTTGATACCAATTTATGACGTTATAGACATGTTGGAAATTTATTTTGTTTAAATTTTGTAAAATAGGTATATAAGTTTTGAATTTTTTTTGTTTTTTTTTTTGCGGGGGAAGGAAAATGCATTATGCACCATCAGGAGACACCCGACTGGTCTCCCGGTGTTTGGGACTCGCACCCACTAAAAAACCTCCACTTTACAGGCAGGGAACCCCCCCTGGAACAACTATTCGTATGGCTTCAGGGTGGCTCCTCGTATTGCGCCTACTAGGCTTCTACAGCTTTATCTATATCATCGACCTGTGAGACGGTCCAGTTCAGGCTTCTTCTGCCGCAGGACCATCCTCACGAACGTCACAACCATGTCCCAGTTCTCTTTGCTGTTGAGCATGACGCCTATGATGTTATCAGGCGTCATGGGGCCACTCTCCGATTCCAGTCCTCGCCTCTCCAGCACCCACCGTTGACACTCGAAAAAAGTATGATGAGCGTCATCAGAGTCTGAGTCGCCATACACGCACGACGGATCCTCCATCTTACCCATCCTTCGCAGGTATGCACAGAAATAACCATGCCCTGTCAGGAATTGAGTAAGGTAATAATCTACCTCGCCGTGCGTTCTGTCCACCCATTCAGGGAGGTTCCCAATCAGCCTCGCCGTCCACCTAGCTCGACTCTTCTGCTCCCATCGTAGTTGCCAGCTCCGCATGGAGTGTGCCCTGGCCACTGCTCTTGCTTCTACAAACCCCAAGTCTTCCTTGGTCGTGTAGACCCTCCTCCTCTCCTCAGCCATCAGATCTATTGGCATTATTCCAGCGACGACCAACACTGCTGGTTCCGACACCGTTCTGTAGGAGCTTGCAATCCGAAATGCTCCTCTTCGTTGTACCGCGGCCATCTGCTTGCGGTATTTTTCTTGCTTCAGTGCGTCGGCCCAGACCTCGCATCCGTAGAGGAGAATCGAATTGGTCACCGACATCAGCAGTCGCCGTCTTCCTGCAGCTGGGCCTCCGACATTTGCCATCAGCCTGCTCAGCGCAGCAACGACCTTAGCGGCTTTCTGCGAGGAACAATAAATTTTGAATTAAGAAATGGGTAATTAACTGTTATGTGTCAAAATGCCCACAAATTTATTTTCTGTCATGTCAAGTGCGAATTTAGTACGCGAGTGCGCGTGTGCGTGAGTTTTTCGTATTTACGTGAATAAGTCGGGTTTAAATTAACGTATTGAATTGAGACTTGGACAGCTCATGCTTCTAAATTAGCGCTACATTTTTCGTATGTCGAAGACTCGAAACATATTATTTTAATATGTATATTTTAACAGAATTGATCTTTCTAAAGAATCCTTATCTTCTGAAAGTCATGAAAACTTTTGAAGCATTTACATGCTTTTGCAGACTTCAGACTTCAGTCAAATTTTCCAGGACTTCTGTCTATCTTTCTAACACATCAATCAAGTGCTAGGGGTTTTGACCAATCAGAGGCCCCTATTTTCAGTCAGACTGGCTTTTCGGAAAGGACACTTCGGCCAGTTCGACCTAAACAGACGTTCTCTCTGTGCGAGATTATCGTATCAGTATACGTTTCTATTAAGGGTTACGAGTACGAAATCTTAGCAACGAGTTGCCCGTTTGCTAACATCCTATTGGATACTAGAACTTAAATAATATAAATTAAATTATTAATAAATAGTGCTATTCCCGCGAGAGTCAAAATATCTTCTTAGGGAAGGTGTATTTACCGGAATACATCTGTGTAAACGCGAGGACACATCAAGACTCGGGAAGGTGTACGTACAATACACCGAAACCACATTAATTTAAATTAAAACCCATTATCGAGCCCTGAGTAAAGAGATAAACGCTATCGGTGTATCGGCGTGCGTTCGTGTGAGCGGAGTGTCCACGTGTCATCAGAGCAACAGATTTCAGCAGGCAGCGAGTAGTAGCAGATTTAACAGGCCGTGAGAGCTGGGATTCAACGGTTCAACGGTGTCGTAAAAGAAATTCAACGACCAAGTAAAAATAGACATTTTAGGAAAGAAACTTTCAAATCATTTTAGAGCAATTAATAAATTTAGAATAAATAATTTTTGTAAATCTCAGACCATTTTAAATTGTTTAAAATATATACCTTACTCCAAATAAAAGACTATTATTATTGTGTTTTTAATACTATGCCTTATATTTGTTTTGTCGCAACGTTTTCGACTGTGTTGTCTATCTACATCGTTGACGATACTTACGTTATAAATATTCAACGGGTGTAATCTTAATAATAATAACAACGTGAATTGTTTAGAATCTTTCAAGAAAATTATTAATTAAAACTTTCATCTAAATTGCGAGCTAAAAACTCATTATTATTTGCATGTGTATGTGTACTCGTAGTACACCTCCTTGTTAATAAATACAAGTAATCTCATATTAAATAGAAACATAAAATAATCTTATAATTATAACTAACATTGCTTATTATATAATATTGCTCTCGACTTGCTCAATTTGTTATGATTAAATTATTATTAAATTTTCTAATCTTTCTTTTTTCAAATTCTTATTGTTGTTGCATATGCATTTCTTATTTATGACTGATTAATTACTTTAGAAAAATTACTATTCTTTCAAAATTAGTTTAAATATTTTCAATAAATTATCGTTTTAAAATTATACTTTTATAATTCAATTATTACTCTAATTACTATACAAGAACAGTTACATTTACAAATTATTAATTACTTTTGGAAATTATATTCTCTTTCTTTTTTCAATGTTTAATTGTCTTTGATTAAGTCTTTCGTTTGGATGAATACATGCCTTTCTTTCACCTTAACCGTGGCGGTTCCTCAGCGTATCCTCTTCTGGTCGTGAGTCCTTGATCCTGGTTGATTCTGCGTAGTCGTGTAGTCCTGGAGTCCGTTACTCGTCCTCCGGATCCTCTCAGTAGTCCGATGACTCGTATTCTACGTCTGGAATCTATGCCATGTAGTGTTCTGCTCCCTCGTCTCTTGTAATAGCCTCTGGCTGCAGCGGTGATCTCACGAAAGTGATGAATTATCGGACATAGCCTCCGGCTGCCGCTGTGGTTGATCGAGAAAGAGTTGAAGTTGCCGGGCATAGCCTCTGGCTGCCGCTGTAGTCAAACGAGAAAGAGAACAAGGCTGGTGTGCCTCGCGTATTTATAGTCTAGGGCGCAAAAATCATGTTTCGACAATTCTCTGCAGGAACAAGTCTGTCGTAGCGTCCTTTTACAAACACGATTATTTACACACTTATTTCACTGATCTTCGCAACATACGAAGTATTTTGCAAATTACCGAATATTCATCTGGTCGGTAATTTTTATGTGTACAACTGTGTGTTAACCGTTTTTCTCTATCTCAATTATTATGGGTTTTATTTATATTTGTTTTCAGAATTTATGAAAATCGCGCCCAGTGAAAATCGCGCCGATATAAAAATCTGTGTAAATCGCGCCCAGTTTAAGTATTCAGCCCTAGCGACTACCTGGTCGCCATGAGTGACGACCCACCCCCTCCCCATGAGTGCGTTCAACCCCGGTAAATGACCTGTAGAACAATGCATTGGAATTGCCTCCCAGTTTATCCTTCCAGCTTTCTCTTTTTTGCCCTCATTACTGCTCTAACTTTTCTAGTGTTCAATTCGTGCGCCTTGTGTATTTATGCTGTTATATGTTCAATATGGAAGTGACAACGACCAGCCACGGTAAGCCGTTTGCCCATTATGAAGGATACTCGTACATCGTAAGGAGAACCAAAGAAGACGGAACTGTGATTTGGCGCTGTTGAAAACAGAGATCAACGCGTTGTCGAGGAATGATTAACACCAAAGACTGTAATGTACTTAGTTCAAATGAGCATCAATGTGGAGCTCCGGATGACGCTCGTTTGGAAGTACACAAGACACTAAATCAGGCGAAGAAGAGAGCACGAGAGGAAGATACTTTGATTTTTACAATATATTTAGAAGAGTTAGGTGACCTGCATAATCAAGGGTATGATTTTGTCACGGAAATCCCAGCACAGCAAGTAACGAAGAGGACGTTATACAACCACCGGGCTAAATCGCAAGGAAATCAGAAAGAACCAAAATCATCTCAAGAAGTTGATCTTCAAGCAGAAGTACTAACTATGAATGACGGTACCAATTTTCTATTAAGCGACGACAACTTAGGAGAAAGGATCATAGTCTTGTGTGGGAAAGCAGGAAGAGAAGTTCTAAAGAGTAAACAAGACTTTTTTATGGATGGGACCTTTAAAAGCTGTAGCAAGCAATTTTCTCAAGTATACACAATTCATGCAGACTTTGGAAGTTCTAAGAGTGAAACAAACATCTATCCAGTGGCCTTTGCATTTTTACCAAATAAAAAAAAGTGACATACATTCCTCTGTTCCGTAATGTACTTGAACATATTCCAGAATGGAATCCTAAAAATGTGACCGTTGATTTTGAACCAGCAGCGATTTCTGCACTAACAGTTGTGTTCCCATCAGTTGAAGTACATAGATGCCATTTCCACATGAAGAAATGTCTCTGGAGAAAAGTGCGAGAATTGGGACTTACTCGCGAATACAGGGAAAATGAAGAAGAAGACTGCATATTCGCATGTGTGCTGCGCTAGCGTTCCTTCGGCCTGAAGATGTCTTTGATGGCTGGCTCGAGATACATTCCCAAGCACCTGATGTCGCTAAACTTTCTGAGTTTTTCGATTACTTTGTGGAGAGTTGGTTGGAAAATAGTGAAGTCCCGGTCAGTCTTTGGAGTTGCTACAGACGGCGCCATCGAACGACCAATGCTGTAGAAGGCTGGCACAATAAAATTAATTTCCTTGGAAAACCAAACCCTAAAATTAAAGACGTGATCAAATATATGAAGATAGAAGCAGAAAACTCAGCATGTGGGTTAATGAGGACAGAGTTAAGTATGGAAGGCAAACGAAGGAAAGCAACCTACATGAAAGTGGACGAAAGGCTTGTAAAAACAGTAAAAAAGTACGAAGAGGATGGTGACATCAGGGCATGTTTGAAAGCAATATCTTACCTCCAAAAACTTGAGTAAATGGACTAAAACTTGAGTTCATGGCCCTAGAGTTAGAAGATGTATACAAACAAATAAAATGTACATAATGTAAATAGTAACTTATAAACTTAAACAATCCAATAAAAAATGAAAAAGTACAATAAAAAATATATTAAAAAAATAAATATAAAAAAATAATATAACAATAAATAAAAAAAATATATTGACGATGCTTATGAGCTGATTTTAAACACGCCTGAATGACAAAAATATATTTTTGTCATTTAGCCAGTCCAAAGCCTGGATAAAGTGTGATGGGATATCCTATACTATTAAACGAGCAATAATTGTTTGTCTGTAAATTTTTTTTCCGAAACGGCTCGAGGAATTTTCTCGGAAGTTGGTACTTAAGGGTATTTTGACACCAGGAATCGATTTGACTCGGTCTCATTTTCCGCAAAAAACGTCTAAGGGCCACATCTGAGGGCCTTTATTTTAAAATATCGCGGGACCGATACCGCGCGACAATTAATTATTGCTAGGCAACTAATTTCTAACCAGCTTTCTTACCGTACAGAAGCCGTCGATAAATGCAAACGGCGCAGTATCGATATGTTTATATATGAAGAAGAATATATAGCTGTTGCAATCAATGTAAATAAACAATCCTATACTATTAAACGAGCAATAATTGTTTGTCTGTAAATTTTTTTTCCGAAACGGCTGGAGGAATTTTCTCGGAAGTTGGTACTTAAGGGTATTTTGACACCAGGAATCGATTGGGCTCGGTCTCATTTTCCGCAAAAATCGTCTAAGGGCCACATCTGAGGGTTTTATTTAAAAAATCGCGGGACCGATACCGCACGACAATTAATTATTGCTAGGCAACTAATTTCTAACCAGCTTTCTTACCGTACAGAAGCCGTCGATAAATGCAAACGGCGCAGTATCGATAGGTTTATATATGAAGAAGAATATATAAACAATCAATGTAAATAAACAATGTTGATATTGTAATCAATGTTGCAATCAATGTAAATAAACAAAATAAGAGTTGAGGCGAGTAATAATTGTCCGTCCGTCTATAAAATTTTCCCCGTAACGGCTCGAGGAATTTTCTCGAAATTTTTACGTTACCGAAATTTCATTACATTATTATTCAAAAACGTTGTGTCTGTTTGTTTATTCAAAGGTTTATTTGAAAATTATAGGTGAGCTATTTCAGAAATTAATCGATTTGTGTGATCTTTTTCTTTGTCTTTTACAGTGATTTTATTCCAATCAGTTATTTAGTGTTAGATCTGCTCGGTGAAATAAAAAAATAAATGCAATTTTTCTCTGCTCAGTGATCTATTTACAATAAAAAAACATTACAGTGTTTGTGTAAGTGCAAAGCGACTCAAATTCTTGCTCGATTGGTAATTTAAATAGTTTTTTAAGAAGGTAAGTGTCATCACCTTAGGTTACATATTATTATTCTGTGCACACCCACCAAGCATTGGACACTGTGCAACATTATTTATACTTCCAGTCTTATGCTCAAGTGCTTTTAAATATTTTTGGCAGAAAAAATCAATTTGAAAATGTTATTTTTTAGATGCATCGCGAATTTGTAATAACTTAAGGCCACCGCAACAAAGACAGCAAGAAAATGAGTTACCACAGCCTCTTCAGGAAATAACGAATGTCATAGACGAACTTTCTGAAAATAATACTAACAACGTCATTCATGAAAATCAGGCATCAACTTCTAGACCTGTGCGAAGTGCCAAGAATGATTGTATGAATACACTAAATGAAGTATTAAGGGAGCTTAACGATTACCAGTCGCAAGAATTACGTGAGCAAATAAGGGAGATAAATAATAAACGCAGAAGATTGGCAGAATCAACAGAAGAGCGTGAACGACGGCAAGAAAACGATCGATTGCGAGCAAGTAAAAGGAGAGCTGAAGAGTCACCAGAGCAAAGAGCTCAACGGCTTCTAATCATTCGATTACGAGCAAGTCAAAGAAGAGCTGAAGAAAATGAAGAAAGACGTCAGCAGCGATTAGAGGAGCAACGTCGCCGGAATGAAAGACGTCAAAGAGCTCTGCTATTGAACCCTTTACGAACATACAAATTAGCTGTCACTTCTGGTGTATCCAATCACACATTAGGAAATTTTAATGTTGCTTGCTTGCATTGTGGCGCTTTGCATTTTCCAGAAGAACGTGTTAGCAATCGAACCCATAGAAATTCTTTCGTAGACTGCTGTTTGCATGGCCGCATTGAGCTGCATCCACCTAAATTTCCAAATCAGTTGGTGCGACTATTTCTTCATTGTCATCCATTAACTGATGAATTTCATAAAAGAATACGTAATTTAAATGCATGTTTTGCAATGGCTTCATTCACCGTGGATGATAATCGAACCATAAACAATCGAGGAATTTAAACGTTTATTGCAGCAGGGAATGTTTATCATAAAATTAACATGGCTGCTCATCCAAACTCAAAATTCACAAGGTGAGTTTGAACGACCTCGATATGGACAGATGTACTTCCTCGATAATGAAGATGCTGTCAATGAACGTGTCAACATTCCACTGAATAATGGAATTAGTGTTCCATTAATGAACCTGTTGGAAGGAAATATCCGCTCACAAAATCCATTTGTACAAGGTTTTATGATGATGCGAGAGGTTGAAGAAGAAGTGAACCAGCGTGCTGCTGAGGAAAGAACTGAACCACCTTACGTGAAACTTCTCTTTGCGTTGCCCGAGGGTGCAGACCACAGAAGGTATAACATTCCATTCCAAAATGATGTTTGCGCCGTGGTCACTTTGAGTGCCGATCAAAGTTTTCCAGATAATGAATTAGTTATTCGACAGAGAGGTAAATCCATTGTTACAGTGAGGAACATCGACCAACGGGTTGAGCCATTCACTTACCCTCTATTTTATCCCAAAGGTACTTTTGGATATTCCATAGATCTACCATTAAAAACTCCGTATGCTAGTCGTCGTCACCTTACAAGACTTGAATTGGCTCAATATAGAATTGCTTTTCGGCCACAATTTGCTCAATTTCTTCCACTCGAGACTCCTGTAAGAATTCCTGATCTGCGTCTCCTAAATTTTAACGCTCTGCATTATGGTGGTAAACTTTTCCAACAGTACCTCGTTGATACTGCTATAAGAGTTATAAAAGATCGAATTGATTGGATTAAAGCTAATCAAAAAAAAATTCTTGCTGATAATTACGCTTCAGTTACCAATTTCATAAACAAACTTGCTGAACAAAAAAATGCTACTGTTGGGGAACAAGTTATATTACCTTCTTCATTTCCTGGGTCTACAAGATATTACGCTGAACATTTTGAAGATGCTATGGCCTTAGTTCGTCGTCTAGGATCGCCGGATTATTTCATTACTATGACATGCAATCCTGATTGGTCAGAAATTAAGGAAGCAGCAAGAATACAATTCCATGATCAAAGTCTTTTAAATCAACCAGGTCAAGATAGACCTGACCTCGTTGCAAGGGTCGCAAAAAAAAATTTCATGAACTAATTGATGATCTGGATATAAAACAAATTTTTGGTAAAGTTGCAGCTTATGTGTACACTATAGAATTTCAAAAGCGAGGTCTTCCCCACATGCACTTGCTATTGATTATGTCTTCTCAAGACAAAATATATAACGTCGAGGAGCTTGATGACTTGATTTCTGCTGAAATTCCTGACGACGACCCAATACTGCTAGATTTGATGATTAAATGGATGATACATAATCCGTGTGGAGAGCATAACCATAAAGCTCCATGTATGATCAATAAAGATGGAAAAATGAAGTGTCGCTTCGGATTTCCAAAATCATTCAAAGACTTTACATCTTTAGTTGAAGATGAAAAAACCGATTATCAACGTCGTTATGATTCGAGAATGGAACCAAACAGTCCAGACTTTTCACATCATCATGCTGTTTATCGTAAGGATAGTCAAGGTAGACGAACAACAAGAGACAATCGCCATGTTGCTTCATATAACGCTTACCTTTTAAAAAAATTTAATTGCCATATTAATGTAGAATACGTTGGTAGTATAAAAGCAGTTAAATATCTTTATAAATATGTTTACAAGGGACATGACTGTGCATTTGTCAAGGTAATTCAAGATCAACGTACAATAAATTACAATGAAGCAGAAACACATGTGCAAGGTCGATGCATCACACCTCCAGAGGCATGCTGGAGTCTCTTAGCTATGAAATGCAGAAAAAAAGTCACACTGTTCAACGTTTAGATATTCATCTACCTGGACAATATCGAATGGTAAATATTGAACAGACGCAGGAAGATTTAGCTGACGTAGGCCAAAGAGGTTCAACTTTAGAAGCTTACTTTAGACATAATTCACATTCGAAGCAGCAACAACAAAATCAAGTCCACAATGAAAATCAACAAGAAATACATTATTATTATTATTATTGGCAGATGCCAGAGCACATTAGGTGGATAGGAAGTAACAGTGAATGGCAGCCCAGGGTCAGGCGCCTTCGAGTCATTGGTAGAGTTCACAGCATAAACTTTGTTTCGCAACCAGAAATTTACCATATACGGCTATTGCTCTACCACGTCAAGGATGCTACAAGCTTCGATGACCTTTTATTGGTAGAAGGAACAAGATACGCTACATATAAACAAGCCTGCCTAGCTAGAGGACTAACATATGATGATCAACAGTGGGTCGAAGGTTTGAGAGAATCTGCCATGTCAAAAATGCCTTCAGTAATGAGAACACTTTTCACACAAATTCTTATTCTTGGCGCTCCTGAAAATCCTAAGGCTTTATGGGATATGTTCAAAGAAGAATTGGCCGAAGACTTTATTAGCGAGGCCAGACGTAATAACACTTCTATTGAAGAACCGATAAAAAGAGCTTATCGGATCATTGCTTACAAATTGAACACAGAAGCTACAGAAGGTCAAAATTTCCGCTTCTGGGTATAGAGATACAATATGGACGATATAGACAATTACGAAAATCAGTCGAATGAAGAAATAGTAAACGTTGATGAATACGCAGAATTGGGGGAAAGCATGTATCAACGTCTTCGAGGAAGACAATTAGAAATTGTGGATCGAAATTTAAGTGCTGCTGAAGGTCAATCTGAGCAAAGGTGCTTTTTTATTGATGGACCTGGTGGTGCGGGAAAAACTTTTATTTATAAGACACTATTCCACATTCTTTCTGGAAGAAATTGTAATGTAAAGTGCATGGCGTTCACTGGAATTGCGTCTATCTTACTTCCTAATGGTCGAACATCCCACAAAACATTTGGACTTAAATTTCCTTTAACTGCTGAATCTGTTTCAAATATAAAACCAGGATCTTCGAAAGGCAGGGAACTCGCTCAAGTTCAAGTTTTTTTAATGGATGAAGCACCCATGTTACCTAAGTATGGAATGCATAAAATGGACCAATTGCTTCGCGCTCTGGGTAATCCCATTTACCATTTGGAGGAAAAATTGTTGTTTTTGGAGGAGATTTTCGACAGTACTTGCCTGTTCAACAACGTGCCAACAAAAGTGAACTGATAGATCTATCCATAAAAAGAAGTAACTTTTGGCAACATTTCCATCTCTTTTCTTTGACTGAAAATATGCGTGTAGATCCAGATCAAAGAGATTTTTCTGAATATTTGTTGAAGGTCGGGAACGGAGAGTTGCCTGTAAATAATATGGACAAAATTGAGCTTACCAGTAGATATTCTTTCTAATGGAAATCTAATTGATGGAGTCTTTGGAAACTGTATTACTATTAATAGATTTCAAGATATGAAATACAGAGCTATAATTGCTCCTTTGAACAGAGACGTAACAAAAATTAATGCTGAGATCATTGAAAAACTACCTGGAGATATCAAAATTTATCACAGCTACGACTCTGTAAAAGATCAACCAGAAGGAGCTCTTCAATTCACTTCAGATTTAATTCTGTTGACATAGCCAATTTACCTCCACATGAACTTAACTTGAAAAAGGATACTATAATAATGCTTTTACGAAACTTAGACATTACAGAAGGGCTTTGCAATGGAACTAGATTAAATATTACAGAGTTGTGCAATAACATTATTAAAGCTAAGATCATTACTGGAGAAAAATCGGGTCGAGAGGTACATATCCCAAGAATTACATTGGATTCTAACAAAGGTCAACTTGGCTGTACCATGCAAAGACATCAATTTCCCGTAAGACCGGCATTTTCTATGACAGCTCACAAGGTCCAGGGTCAAACATTTGAGTACGTTGGTGTTGACTTACGAACACCAGTTTTTATGCATGGAATGTTATACGTCGCTTTCTCCCGAGTTAAAAGGAAAGGCAGTTTAAAAGTTCTTCTACCACAAGAAAATCCTCGACTCACTCGTAATATAGTGTGGAAAGAAACGTTGAATGATATTGATTCTAATAATAATGTACAGAATAATCTACAAATGGATACTGATGATGAATATCTTTTTTTGGACATTCCAGACAACTTGGATGATTTCAACATGACTTTTTTATAAAATATTGTACAAAATTAAATTTTTAAATATATTGCTCTATATATATATATATTTTTTTTTTTAAATATATTATGTTTGTTAACCTACACGATGAGTTATAAGATTACTATTTTAGTTTCCCAATTTCATAAAATTCATTTCCAATTTCTAAATCAATATTGTAAAATGCAAATCTCTTTTTGTTTTGTTATGTAAAAATAAATATGTAAAATCTTATTAAAAAAATTATTTTTTATTTGACACCGAGCTAAGCTCGGTCCCCCGGTACTATCAAGTTCATAGATAACCTTCATTTGAAACAGACCTGACCGCCGTGCGCAAGTGGTGTACCCGCAATTGACGAGTAGGGACCGTACTGGGCGCGTTTTACAGGATACGGTTTGCACTGCATTTGCACTTTTTATTATTTTCGCACAATCTTTCGTATACGCGTGCGTCTTTATATTATTTACACTGTGGCGTATTTTGTTTTGTGATATTTCACACAAACTTATCACAATTAAAATAATTTATATATTTATTTACGTTTATTTAGGGGTGATGCTTTGCAGGAATTAATTGGCTGCACTAACACACGTAAGATACACGTGTACACAGACGCAGCTGTGTGTGGCGTGACCTAGCTCTTGAAGCAGGCAAATTCGTTGTCCCCTTTACAGCTTTCTATCTGAATTATTATTACTACTGACAATGTTGATTATTTATTTAATTTACACAAATTATCTTGACTAATTGTGCATTGCACAGTACCATATACATTCGTATTGTTGCAATATATATACAATAAAATATAAAATATAAGATATAAGAGGGATGTGCACCATATAATGTGAAGTCATTTTTTTTGGACTTGCAAAATATAATTGCAAAATATTTTTTGCACGTGCACCATATAATTGTGAAGTCAGCCAACTATAATAATTGACAAGAAGCTGCTAGGAATTAAATTAACCTATATGAATTAAGCGTCATTAGCAATTAATTATACCTTATAAGAATAATAAACAACTGAGAAAATGCATTGATAACAGATTTCTCAAATATCAGAACGCCATAACAATGTAAGTTCATTCATTCAACCACCCTTGTTTTTATGTATACGTGTAATATGATATAATAGTTTCTAGACGGTAACATGGGGGATTCTGCTGACTTTCGACGTTTAGTACCCTGTGTCTCCTTTTAAATATACCTTCTGTTTTAATATCCTTTATACATTTATTCAAGATGTATAACCAATGTGTGTGTACAGCGTATAATTATTTATTAAATACAAAGAAAGAATAACCTTAATTTTAAATTTCAAAGTATTAATGCTTTCCCAATCCTTACCATCTCCTCACCTGTAGCAATTCTGTCCGACTCATTGATTGACAATTTTTGAATGTTTCCATGTTTTTTGTATTGATTTTCTAAACATTTATTATTTTTGTTTCCTTTTTGCTTAAATTCGTTTAAGCTAATAAACGACTGGTATTTTTAATTGGCTTTAGTTAAGTATTTTTAGATAATTTTTCTGTTTCCTTAATTCCATTTAAATAATTTAAATACACATAGTGGCATTTTGTTTTATATGCTTTATTTTATATTTCCTAATAATTATTAGTATTTAAGGTTTAAATGTTTATTTCGTCATTACTTACTGTACAGATATTAGTAGTTTCAAATTCCGTATGTTCTCAAATTTACTGCTTTATCTATTATCAAATTTTATTTTGGGTGTAGATTTTTCCACAGCTCTAATAATCTTCAGTTTTTTTTATCAGCATTTGTCGAGAAGCCGTAATTTTCATAGTCATTTTAGCTTCAAAATAAGCAGGGAGTAATTTGAGGTGACAGATATAAATTTCAAAGATTTCGAATAATTAACGTCACGTGACCAGGGGTCAGGAAATAAGGACCAATCAGAGCTCACAAAAGTTTGGTCATAGCCGTTAACTAAACGGAAAAATTCGTTTACTCTATTGTTAACTTTCAAAGCGAACAGATCAACTTCATGTAGCAGAGAGTCGCATTTTTTATGAATAACCAAAAGTAAAATATTGGAACTACAAGTCGAACTACATCCAAACAGCCGCAAGTACATGGCGTTTATTTTCGATGGCCGGAATTACCAGTTTAAAAGGTTGCCATTCAGACTGGTTAATTCCGTGGCCGTGTTTGTCAAAATCATGGACCAGATTCTCGGACAAGAGGCGCTTCAGTTTACGACAGTCTACGTGGACGATATCCTGATAACATCAATCAATTGGAATGACCATTGTCAACGACTAGAACATGTGTTGAAAAAGCTGTCTGACAACAATATTACACTTAAATTAGAAAAGTCAAAATTCATAGCAGACGAGATACTATTCTTAGGATTTAACCTATCGGAAAATGGGATCACTCCATCCTAAGAAAAAATTAAATCTATCCAGAAATTTCCAACACCAAGGAACAAAAAACAACTCCAATCCTTCCTCGGCATATGCAATTACTACCGTAAATTCCAGAAAAACTCTTCAGAATTAACGTCGAAATTCGCTCATCAGTTATCATCGAAGGACAAGTGGATGTGGGGAGAAGAACAAGATATCACACTCAAACTAATCAAAACCAAGTTCTTAGAGTCAGTAATGTTACACCACCCCAAGTTCGATTACCGTTCTACATAAATTGCGACGCCAGTGACGTCAGCTTAGGATCCGTTCTATACCAGGAGGATGACGAAGGAAGTCACCGTGTAACGGAAAAAGAACTCCTAAGTGTCGTGTTCGCCTGTAACAAATTCAGGACATATATTTTGGGATACAGAATTATTGTTAGAACTGACCACAAGTCCATATCCTTCCTTAAGAATTGCAAACTGAACCACGGAAGATTAACCAGATGGAGTCTAACGCTACAAGAGTATAATCTCGATTGGGAATACATACCCGGTAAGAAGAATGTCGCAGCAGATACCTTATCCCGTATTAACATTAAAGATCAAACATTCGAAGGAGAGAAAGAGACCATAATTAAATTATACCACATCATTAGGAGTAAATCCGATCTAGCTAGCATTACAAATGAACTTGGGCAACAACAAAAACAGGACCCCAAATCAAATAACATCTATCAGAGACTAGTTGAACAAGACGACCGCATAACACCATTCTCTTGCATACACCAACAAATATTATTCATCAAAACACAATATAGATATGACACGTGGAAAATCGTAATACCACGAACCATAGAAAAAGATATAATTGTGGATTACCACGTCAGATATGGGCACATGGGGGCGTTGAAAGTAGTAAACGCACTCCAGGAACATGTATATATCAAAGATATCAACAGGAAAGTACGGAATCACATCAAACATTGTCACATTTGTCAGCTCGTAAAAGTTAGTGACGATAGAAAAGAGGGTACAATGATGCCCATCACGTCATCAAATATGCTAGAAAAAGTTTTCATCGATATCTGCGGCCCATTCCAGAGTAGTGGAGGGAGACATCAGTACAAATACATCAGTCATCATCTTCGATCACTATACCAGATTCACAAAACTCTACCCGATAAACCGGGCAACAACGCAGAAAATCCTGAATATAATCTTACAACAATATATCTGTGAAGTGGGAACGCCTAAGACCATCATTACTGATAATGGGACGCAATTCAAAGGGAGCAAGTGGAAGGACACCCTACTGGATAATGGAGCGAATACATATAAAACGTCAGTGTACCACCCGAGCAGCAACCCTGCAGAACGCGTTTTGAGAGAAGTAGGGAGAATTTTCAGGACTTATTGCTTCAATCAGCAAAGAAGGTGGACATAATATTTACCAGCCGCGGAGGACTTTTTAAACTTGTTACACCACCAGTTTATTGAGACGACACCGTATACAGCAATGTTCCAGTGACCACCACCCAGAGAGATTACAGAACTGATCCAATTCCCTAGTGGAGATGAATACAAATTTGACAGTATAACATTTTATGATAAAATATTAGAACGGACCGAGAAGATACAAAGAAAATACCAACAGTTACAACCAAAGCCAGTACGATACCAAATTGGAGGAGTGTTGCCCAGCACAATGGAGGGTATAGCAAAAAAACTATTACTACTGTACACCGGGCCCTATACCGTAATCAAGGACAACGGGAATAATACCTACGAAATTCACATACACAGATCCAAATACACAGAAAAGAAAGGGGACTTACAACCAGTCGTCCATGAAGAGATATTATTAAACGATTGATAGGAGAATCACTGAACCAGGTAATAACTAGTGCACAATAGAATGAAATTGATAGAGAAAAAAAAATGTATATACAAATAAAGAGAAGGAAGTACGAACAGTACCCATTACTAACATTATGTAACGGAGAGCTAAAGAGTATGAGCAAAGGAAATAAATAAAACAGAAAAGTGAATGATCAAAACGACGATAACGTGAATAATCCCAGAATAATTTTAGAGTCGTACTTAGACTACTTTTATAATTTTTTTTTTTAAATGAGTTGTCTGTAGAAGGATTCCAGCAGCCATTGGCCTGAGCAGACGATACGTTCCTCTGAACTCAGAAGGTAAAGGATGGACAGCGGTGAAATGGAGCCAAAAGTGTCCACCCGAACTGTAACAACCCACGTGATTAGGAAAATTTAATATTCAAGGGATGAAAAAACGAGGAACGAAGATGATATATTAAACAAAGTTTACGATAAAAATATAAGAGATCGAAGGGAGAAGCTCAGATGAATAAGTTATTAAGTAAATAAAGTATTTGATTATTTCATCAACACCTAAACGACATTTTCTGAAATAATCAATTTTAGTAATGGGGCAATATGTAACGATACATATACTCACCATACATGAAAGAACTATGATAAGATAAAAAACTATCAATGACTAGTACTAGTATACCTAATAAATAAAAAGATATATAAATAAATGTGTATCAAGCATAACATGCAATCCACAAACCAAACTAAAACAGTGAATGAAGAAAAATAAATGATAAAGAATGAAAAAATAGTTATTATGAAGAAAGTTAGAAAAGAAACAAAAACATAGTAAATGATAAACCCAATGAACCTAATAGATATGGTAAGTGAGAGGACAAACAAACCAACGGTAAAACTCGATAGAGTAAAATGAAGATATAATGAATAAGCAACAAGACTATGAAATAAACTAGCAACTATACAAGAGAGAGTTGAAGACCACAGTAACTACAGAGTAACATAAACGTGTAGTGAAACTAAAATAAACCCAACGAAAGAGACTAAACTAAAAACCTGATAACTACCAGGGACAATATAAACAAAAAATATTAAACAAATAAAATAAATAAACAAAAACCAATAATAATAAAAGAGCCAGATCAGATAGTAATTGAGCTGATAGAAAATACAATACAGGAGAATAAATAAAATTAGAAAAATGTGTATTAGTTTAAGGAAAAAGTGTAAAAAACTATTTTAAGGGGGAGTGATAAAAAAGGAAAATAGTGATGATCAGAGATTATGTAATAAACCAGTGGGGAGTGAGAAAGTGAATTAGTGGTCTTGCATATAAACTAATTAATATGAAGAACCAGTAGATGGAATAAATAGCTGTTAAAAAGTTTTATATACATGGTGAAACCATAATTTTGTTTTGTTATAATTATTTGTTCAAATGTTAATTAATTGTTCAAAAACAGTAGTTGAAACCTGTTAAAAAGTGTTAATGTCATGTACAGGTTAAAATAGTATATTATGTAAAAATTATTGTGAAAGAATGGCAAAACACTAAGCCTATAGGCCACAAGAAATGAGCTAACTTTAAAACAGAAATAATATATCTGACATAGTCCTAACCAGATAAAATACTATTAAGTAAAAGCCTGACCTTAATGAAACAGGGAAGGTATTGATAAAATTATATGTAAAAACCCATAATTGTAATAACCAGATGGGTAGGGAAAGTAATAATAGCACATAAGACATTGAACTGACATGTTGTAAATATTATTGTTATTATAAAGAAATCATTAATAGGTATTTAAAACTGTAATGTTATATGTAATGAAGAGGTATCAACAATTATTGTTAGTAGTAAGGAAAACCCTATTAGAACATATTAAAATAGTAAAGAAGACAATAAGAAATGTTAAGAAAAAATATGTAAAAGCCAAAAAACTTAAATTTATAAATGTGCTAAAATAAGTTATACTGGGCCGAAATGGGCCACATAAGGTATCCAAATACTTCAATTTTACTAAAAAACAACACCTTATAAATCAAATTTAACTTAATCTAAAAATAAACAAGGGGTAAGTTGAGGTGACAGATATAAATTTCAAAGATTTCGAATAATTAACGTCACGTGACCAGGGGTCGGGAAATAAGGACCAATCAGAGCTCACAAAAGCTTGGTCATAGCCGTTAACTAAACGGAAAATTTCGTTTACTCTATTGTTAACTTTCAAAGCGCACCGATCAACTTCATGTAGCAGAGAGTCACATTTTTGATGAACAACCAAAAGTAAAATATAAAGAGATGCAAAAAACGTAATAAGAACATAAGGTAATCGTTAAAAAATTAAATGAGGAAACAATACTAATAGAAGAAACCGAAAATCGAATGAAAAAATGATGATTTACTCAGACTAACACATTCCAAGTATGAAAAGCGCAACTGCGAGTTGGTGAGATGGGATAACCTAATAACGAAATAATCACACCTTTACACAACACGAGATTCACCAAAAACACTGTTAAACCAGACACTTGTAAACTTCAACAAAACTTTATTCAACAACATTTTGGACATAAAATTATTAAAATACTATTTAATTTAAAGAAATTAGTCGAAGCAGATTGTTGGGCCACTTAGATACAGGCCGACGGCCATTTTGAATGACAAATTCCGCCATTTCGATTGACATTTGGAACAGAACAGAGAATTGTAATACCTTTCAACTTAAACATTATTTTAATTTTATTAGTTATTAAGAAAGTTGTTTAACCAATTGTAATGCAATACTGTATTTTATCCTGAAGCATTTTCCGATCTTTCCTAACAGCTCAAAGAATCCACTACCTGATAAAGAAATAATATTACAATTTATTTTAAGCATTTTTTGTTTGAGTCGAGTTTGGTGAGCGAGTCGATACGGCCAATATCCCGTTCGACTCACGAACCGATAAACTGACCCAGGTTCTAACATTGTCAAATAAACTAATTTGTTAACCGAAAAAGCATTTTAATTTTTGAGAGTGAATTAAGATAAAGGATTTTCAGGTGACAAGGAAGAAAAGAAATACGACGAGAGTGAAGAACACTGACAAATTAGTAGACAAAACCAGATAACCTACGAGACTGAGTCGAATCAGTAATCGATTGTGGAAAAACAACGCAATCTATTCTACTTTAAAGATCAATTATTTTGGCAACATTTTCAAAACAGTACGGGCGCGAACACCACTCTAATAACCGTAACTCGGTGATGACCTGTCATTGCCTGATCATACTTTTTAATTAAAATAACTAAATAAATAAAATCAAAAATAATAAAAATAATTCAATAAATAATAAGTTTAATTAAAATTAATAAATTTCAAAGAAGACAAGATTCACGCTCACAGAAACATTATATTACAGTTTGGCACCGCAACTGGGGCTTAATAAATACGAACACGAGGATCAGTGTACTCGTATAACTTTACAATATTAGTAAATGTTATTTTAGTTGATTGTTTCCAGCAATACACATCACACACACAGACACATCATGTATTAGTTAATTTACATATTTATTAAACAATTAACTAGTGACATAAGAGGCCGAACTTATGCTAAAGTTAGTAATCGTATAAGCTGATACATTTCATAAGGATGAGACATCCATTGTGACTACTATAAGCACATTACATTTACTATCGATTTGTTTAAAATTTGCTTTAAAAAAAAATAAATTTCATTGACATTTGTAAAACGTTTTTAGCATTATTCAAGCAACACATCCAATAAATGCAAGCAATATTCAAGTACAGCTTTTCAACTGGTTTTTAAAAAAGATTCTTGATTTTGAAAGCTATAGCTTAACAGTATATAACAGTATATAGTAATATTATTCAATTCCTTTTTGGGATTTCAATGACGTTCTTTCTGGTGGTGTTTTTCTTTTCGTACCTCGGGTGGTATGAGCTTATGTATATGTGTATTTATGTTTTTATATATGTGCGTTTGTATATGAACTAGTTTTTTAACATAACGATCATAAACTTATTTTCCCATTCTAGAAAACGAGTCACTCATATCACACGAATAACCTGATTCGATCTTAGAGGCCTGTGAAACTCTCAGCTTGAATAAACACAATCATCTGTAAACGTCTTCTCGGTATTATCGCTACATTAACCACGGAGTAAACCGGGATTCAACTGATGTACGCATGCGTAAACATACACATGCGCGACGAGACTCTAAGGTGGACAAGGCAGAATAAAAAGTAATGTAATTTCATGTTTTCATATGTTGTAAAGAAGTAAAGGACGGAGATGAAGATGTGATATTCATACTTATACTTCAAAAATTCTTTTGATAGTAACTATAATCGATTTTAGCACATGCAAATTTTTTAAAATGATACAATATTTCAACTTTAACACAATTTTGTATTCTAGAGTTATTTCCTTGTCTGTAATTCTCCAGCCACTTTTTAGAAAAGGTTAGGATATTGTTAACCCTATTAAAAAATGAATTAATGTGTTTCTAAGTACTGGAGCTTAAATTATAAACTAACGAATTTTTGTTTGTTTAGAAATTTGATTTTACAGTTGTTCGTTTACTAAATCAATTGTTTATTTAACTGAAACATTTATGTACTATAGTGCATTTCCCTTAAAATAAGAAAGTGTAAAGTAGCGAGATAATATACTAAATAATAAATAAATTATATTTGAATGTATTTAGTACTTGATATAACCATAGGAATGCTAATTGCAACACAATTTTATAACAAGGTCACAGTTGAGTAATGGCGTAAGATTCTTTGACGGCGTCTTTAGGACTAAAAGACTCTGCCTAGTCATTACTCGTAATTCTGACTTTCTCTGGTACCAAGCACTACCTTTGTCAGTTTCTGAATATGTAGAGTAATATGCAATTATTCTCATTTATAATCCCCTAAATCTCCAGCTCTTTATGAATCCACATTATATTTCACAACAGATTAGCCTAAAATACAAGTCTCTGAAACTCGAAGGAAGTTTCTTGGCAATATTATTTATTTGTAAGATGTGTATATTTATCTTTACTAACTGAAAATAATAGTTTTCCTATTTTTTAGTCAGATATAATTGTTATATTAAACACACCGTTTCCTTTTGTCTCAAAATACTTTTGTTGTGTTTGCTAACAAAAAACACTAATCAAATATGTGTTAAACTACTGTAAGCCTTCATTTAAATTATATTACAACAAAATATTCCTATTGTGATAAATTTAGATCTTAATGACAATCTGTAACAGTCTGTTATATAATAGATAACTCTGTTAAGTTTGATAACCACTGAAAACTATTTAAACGAGACATTTTATGGGAAATATATCTTGGATCTCGGTTATCAGTATGCTGAGACTATCACGTTTATCTGTGAAAGTGAACGAATTAAATTTAGTGTTTTGTAAAGCCAGTAGTTGCATCGATGAAGGTGAACTCTTAGGTTGTAGTGTCTAGTTTAGATTAAAAGTCACAACTGTATAATCACTCTGCTTTCGACAGCACTTACAGACACATTGAGCTTGGAGAGTAACGCAAACTGTATTCAGGGTTGTTTCAAAGCTTACTCCGTTTGTTGTTGTTGTTTTTTTTTATTGTTAGGTGTAAAAGAACAATTAATTAATTTATAGGTTAAAAGGTTTGTACAATACTAAAAATTACTCAAATTTTATTCATACATATATAAGCACTGAAATTTTTATATAATGTTTATAATTCTGTTTAAATTAAAAATATAAGTTTGATTTGAAAGTAATCAGTGCAAATGCTTGAATAACCAGAGCACCTTGGGTCCCAAATGGCCGGTCTTTTCTCTGCTTCTGATATAAGTCGGTCCAAATCAAAATTCGACTACATGAAATAGCAAAGAAAACTTAACTATAGCAGTTTAATACCTATAGTAAAGATATAGCAGTTCAATCACACAACCTTGACAATATTACAATGGATACTGAAAGTGCTACTCTGTGGCGCGACTGAAAGTGGTCCGGGTGAATGCTGCAACGCCACAAAGCGTCGCCACTTGTGGCGGAGATCGGCTTCTGCCTGCCACAGTCGCTTGCTGCACTAACGCTCGAGTGAAAGGGTATAATTTAAGACTATGGAAAATAGATGAGCGCCACTGAGTGGCCCGTATGTAAGGAGCCTTACTCTGACTTCTTACCTAATGTCAGTGACAAAATTTGATTCTACTATACTGGTCAGTGTAAACTGTTAATAAAAATTTAGAAAGTAACACCTTGTATCCCAAAACTTTAGAAGTATTTTTCCCTCAGACAAAAGACATTATAATATTCACCATATTATCCGTAGGCGTATTACATCTTTCTGCAGTAAATTTTTTGAGCAGATCATTTACTGAGTCAAAAGAACAAATTTTAGTGAATACAAAATTTCGCAATACGTAGTTTAAAATTATATTTAATTTAAAAATTCAAATTAATATTACAAAGGTTTTAAAAGCACACAAACAATTGGAAGTTTTACAATTTGAGACTACCAAGTGTTTGTGTGTTTTTAGAACGTTTGTAGTAATATGTTTCACCAAGTGCCCAATGAGTCATCAATCAAGATCGCACATTAAGATTTGTGGTTTATAAATTGTTTGTGCAAGCATGCCGCACTGCATAATAAGTTATAAGTTTGTGTAAATAGGTAAACACAGATATGTGCGCTTATGTAACATATACGGAGTACATTAAACATCTTAACATGTGTTATACGTTATATTTTAAGGTACACGGTATACGGTATATGATTAAATTCGTTTCTTCTTTTAATCAACTATTCACTCTTAGTGTGTGTAAACATTAGAAAGAAGTATTGTGCTTATGGACTACAATGTTGACAAACGTAACGTCATTATTGTATTGTGGTCAAAACACTCCCCCTCTTTTTCTCATACTTCACAATCTCTCTCTCTCTCCCTCCTATATCACATGGACGCAGTAATGTTTGAACACATTCGCAGGAAGCAATGTGCGGCAGTAGTCAGTAAATTAAACACTTGGACATGATCATTTAGACATATCTTTGTTTTTAAATCGCTCAAACAGTTTAAGTCAGCAATCAAAGCAACTCTCACAAACTTTACTGCTTCTATTATTTCCGCCTGTGTAGTTGCGTTGTTGAACATTTTTTTTTATCACTTAAACAAAGGCCTACACTGATAGCAAAATGCCGACGGCACGACACGGGTCGGCTTCACTGAAGGTTGTAGTTACTCAGTAATACACTGTCGCCCTACTTGGGAAAAAATTTGTCGGATGCAAAATTAGTAGAGAAAAAAATGCTTTCATATCAACAAAATCTGTACATCAAATCACGTACAATTTCATAAATAAAAACATATAGAAAGAAGAATATTCCTATATCATATTTCTATATTTTTTTCTATTAAACGACAAATGCACAATTTTTTAATCGTTACAAGAAATGTGAAAAGTAAATAGACCATTCGAGACAAATAAAATGTACGTATATTCTGTAGTCACTTAAACTTCATTTTTGCACAAGAATTGCACATATCAAACCTACGACACATTCTCCGAAGCAGACGCTATTAAGAAATAGGGAACATAATTATTTTACATTTAATGCATGTTTAAATTTGAATGTAACTTATACGAGTGATATTTATGCAAAAGAAGTCTAGTATCTCGTTTGTACTGTACGTAGCATTTACTAAACACTTGCATTGAGCTAAAAGAATATACCATAACAAAACCGTAATCAAGTTTTTTTTTATTAGTTACTTCTGAAGGTGGTAGCGCAAAGAGGTGACAAATTTTTTTTAACAAATTATATTTTGTTCACCAAATGTGAGATGTATTCTACCTTCTTTTCCGCAATTTTCTTAGAGTCTTTTGTTTTAACATTGAAAAACATTAAGAACATTGTGGATCTATTCGTTTAAATTGCAAATACGAAATAGCCTACAACAAAAGTTTATAGTTTCAGTTATTTAAATTCATTACAACCATAGTAAAAATATGAAGATACAAACACTTCAGTTACGAATAACATTATCATTGGTGATAAAATTAGCTTTGCAAGGTGCTAACTGAATAGCTTACAAGGCATTCTCGATTATCAGCTTCTTCAAAGCTCATGGTATTCAGTGCACCTACACTCTCCCGCCTTGCGAATGGCCGTGAAACTGATGACCTTACGATCTTGTCGTCTCAGTTGCAATTTCCTGTCTGTAACCATAGTCTTAGCTACTACTATTTACGTTCATGTTTGAATTATGCAAAAACAAACATATTCCTACAATAAACGATACTTTGATAAGCATCGACGTTGACAATCGGTTGATTTCAAAGCTTACAAACAACGTACACAACTGCTTTTTCACTGAGGGAAGGAGAATTGATAGTTTCTCCATTTCGTTTTTAAAATACAGTCGTTACATATTTCCTGTTCGGCTAATAAACAATGTCAATATCCATTGTGAAATCGAATTTACATTAAATTTTGGACTAAACAAAAACCCCATTTAATCTACTAACTAAAGTCGACCACCTATATTTTTCCTAGGTGTTTTGAGTGAAATATATAATTCACTATAGTAGTAGGTCATTCACTGTGGTAATTCTTCAGCCTCCAGATTAGCTGAGCCTGTGAAAATAAACCATCTCTGTTTAATAATAAGACTGAAACGTGGTACGGCGGGCTGTACTGCCTTCAATGTATCTTATATGGCTCAAGTTACGTATCCTGTCCTACCAATTGTAACTCTACAGGGAAAAATGAATACAGTTTTCAAGTAAAAAAGAAAGAGTTTTTATTCAGATGACCAGCGATAATGTCGAGGAGAATTTGCACAGTGTAGGTATGTGATAAAATAAATGTATTTTTAAACGATACTCACCCTTCCAATAAAGAGTGTACATGAACACGGAAATTATGTATTTTAACTAGGTAACGGAACTTCTAGCAGGTAAGGATAAATTTTACGGATTCCGAATAAACATTCACATAAAAAGATAACTGCGTTATATTACGTAAATATTGCAACATTGTTGGATTTGCTTTCCAGCAGCATGTTTACACAGTTTTCTATCTGTTTTAGGCAAAACGTTAAAACTATGGGATTTTCCTCACTAACGTTTGTTTGCGAAAATGAATTCTGTGTTTATTCAAGACGTTTCATAAATAAATGTAAAACATTGTTTATAGTAACAGAAATAGGTAATTAATAGATAAAATAACGGGCCCGTATGTACGCAGCACACAAATGAAACTCTATTATTTTTAACGTGTTTACACAGGATTCAGAATTCCCTCCTTAATTGCAAATGAAATCCCACTATCATTTTCTAATTAAACCGCTTAGCAAAATTTCTATTTGTATGTAAATTAAACGTAATTATGTTGCAGAAAACTATTTAATTTACATTTTAATCATTTGTGTGTATTGATTTTAACAATGAACGCAACTTTCTACACACTTTACATTGTTATATAGAAGACACATACATTTACAAATGCTTAACATGTTTTAATCTTAAATTCTTTTGGAACACTCGAAAACTACTTCTTAAACATTAGTAGAATCAAAATTGTGCTTAACAAATAGTCTACTATCACAGGAAATTTTAATTAGTGTTGTACTCTTGATTTTTCTTGATTTATACAGATGATAGTCTTAATTATACAGGTGGGCTAAATTCTTTCAATGAGCACAAAAATACATAAAAGTGTAAGTCAGCATAGCAGTAATCAGAAGATGGTCTATTTTCCCTAAAACCAAAAGAGCCTATAAATGTCTTAATAATGTGGCGACATACATTTGGAAGTTATTCATTTTCTAAGACAAATCTCAGTAACGTCTTGAGGAATGACGTTACTGATATATTATAACAATACATACATTTGCATATTTGCCCAGGGCGGTATGTTTGTAAATATTTAGCATAGAAAATATATGATAAACAGTTTTTAACAATATTATGCAGGCTAAGAATTGTCAGAAAACGTACACCTGCTCCGCGAGAGAATACAGCGCATGTGTGTTTGTGTGAGTGAAGCCAGCTCGGACATGCAAAAATGGGGTGTTGCGTACGAATTAGTGGTTTGTCTGTAATCAGGTTTTAACCGGATAAAAATAAACTAATTAATACGTTTTAAACCTGTGAACAAAGACTTACCCTAATTATAAAGACACCATTACATTAAGGAATTTTTAACGAATATGGTGATGAAAAATTATTGCAGAAATGTGCAATAATAAAGACGCTAATAATTTAATGTTAATTACTAGTATAATTAAATAATAATTAATAAGTGTGTTATATGTGAGTAACCAGAAACAATTACGCAAACGATGATATTGTCGTGCTACGAGTATGTTTACGAAATCGCAAAAATAGACCAAAAAGTAATTTTTAATTAAAATGACGCTTTGCATGAAGTGACAATATCTAACAGGTCGAAAATAGTCCTGGACTTGTCAGATCGCCGTCCAGTATAAATACCACCGGCAATTTTGGGGCGATCTCAGACTCAAGATATCTTCACACAACGTCACGCTGCTGGTCTGCCGACCAATCGAACATCTTTACCACACACACCAAGACTTATGGAGGAACTCTGGACCATCACAAACAACGAACCGTAGAGACAGAGAACACAGCAACAGCATAATCATCATCATCAAATTCTCAGGATTCAGGACACACACACGCAACGGTAACGTCGGCAGTACGCAGGTGATGAATAAACAATTATATATTTTCTTTGTGAAATTAACTCTTAAAAAGAAACTTATATATGAACAGTAAAGACTTAAAGTTTTAAATATAATCACTGTACATAAATTTAACTGGTAGTTAAAGAAAATAATTTAATTTAACAAGAAAATTTTAAAATACTAATCTCCCGTTGTATGTTAAAACTTGGGTGTGTCAGTAGAAATAAATAATAGGTTGGAAGTAAATGTATTTTTTTTTATAGTAACAATTAGTTTTATTCTTGAGATTTAATATTATTTTTTTGTAAATGAGTTGCTATTATTATTTAAAATTTGAGTCAAAGTCGGACACACTGAAATAAAAAGTGTTTAGATAATTTGTTTAACATTTCTGTTTAGCTAGTAAGATTATATGGTTGTTTATTTTTATATGTCATTAACAGCATAAAAGGTTATATTGTATTTTTGGTAAACTTATAAAAGAGAATTTTTTTAACTTTTATAATTCGTAATTTTAATATTTGCATATTTTCTATTAATATTAATAAATCATGGAATGATTATTTTGAAACGGTTTTAATTAATTATTTCATGTCATCAACATCTCACGCCTCTTTGAAAATTATTTTTTTATCGTGCAACTACATATTCTTGACGCAACGAGAATAAAAAATCCTGCGACCTGGCCTGTGTGATACTCTTCATAGTTGCGTTGAGTACATGGTATTTTATTTGTGTAATTTTTTATAATACTTGTAACGTTGCTATATAGTTTACTAGCAAAATACCCGTGCTTCGCTACGGAGTTTCACGTTGTACGTAATTGTACAATTATTGCTCGCTTAATAGTATAGGATTAGATAGATTGTACAAATTCTCAACTCTTAGTTTGTTTATTTACATTCATAGCAACAGCTATTTATTATTTATTTCGAGAAAATAGTTAGAGCCGTTTCCGAGAAAAAAAAGGACATACATTTATTAATTAATTGAACTTCGAAATTTTCTCGACTATAAGAACCTGCAAACAACGAAGTTTTTCAATTTAAAACAATGATTAAAAACTCAGAACTAAATGTATTCGGGGTTTCCAATAAACTGAGATGTCAACCACTTCATTTACAAAGTATGCAATTCCCGCGATAAATTTCATTATTTGGTTTTTTGCCCCTTAGGAGTGAAAGTTTTAAACCCGTTTCTTAGTGAGCACCTAAGACCTATGATGAAGCTACGTTCAAAGTTTCATTGATATCCATTCAGTGGTTTCAGAGATATCGTGATCAGTGAGTCAGTCAGTGGTATTTGGCTTATATAGATATCTATATCTAGCCGATTTACCCAGCGTTGCTCGGGTTCATAATTTATTCATAGGGTCATAGGCACCTATTCTTGTTCTAACGTTATATTACTTGTATATTGTATAATCTTCCTTATATTGTTACGTTCGCATTCTCACTGGAGGAATACTCTGTAGCGCACCTGTTTAAGAACATGTCATAAACTGTATTCTTATATCTGGAGAAGAATTCTGTTGCGCGTGATGCTCCTGCTCGATTTCTAACTCTGGGAGAGGGCGAACAGCTAAATTAGTTTTCAATAAAATGTCTACAGTACTTGCACGCGCTGCGTATTTACTGTCTTTTATAATTCATTGTGTTAATGTTGAAATAAGGCATTTGTTAAATTAGTGTCTCCTAAACTTATTCTAACAATACAATACCTCTATAGATTTCAGCTTATCAATTTTTAAATTCAAACTGAAGCAAGTGCATTTATATTGTCTGAACACTATGATCTGAATACATTTGCTATCAAAACTTTGTTTTTTATACTCGCTTATAACTTACTTCAATCTTAACTTATCCACTTTTAAATTCAAACTGAAACAACACTGAATTCACACACTGTTAAGAAGTTTCTTAAGATGCATACACCACCTTTGATATCATAACCTATATCTTTATTTATAAGAACCGTGGACTCTGGCCCCGCCGTCTTTTGCGGGATCCGACCTAAGACTCCCCGGGTTCCGTGGATGAACTCCGGGGAAGGCCCGTCGGACGATTCCCGCGCTATTTCCTACGCGGGAGACTTCCACCAATGCTATGGTAACCAGAATCTATTCTATTGGGTTGCCATGGTAACCATATCTAATAGTTTTTAAGACCCAAAGGACCCCCCAAAAGGATCGTATCGAAAAAACACTTGTCCTATGTTGGTTCTCCCGTTGCGTAAAATATTTGTGCCAAGTTTGGTTGAAATCGGTCCAGTGGTTTAGGAGGAGATGTGGAAGACCCCAAAGAACCCCCCAAAGGACCCCATCGAAAAAAACACCTATCCTATGTTGGTTCTCCCGTCGCGTAAAATATTTGTGCCAAGTTTGGTTGAAATCGGTCCAGTGGTTTAGGAGGAGATGTGGAACATACATACATAGATGCATACATACAATAGAGGGGGGGTTTGCCCCTTAGGAGTGAAAGTTTTTAAAACCGTTTCTTAGTGAGCACCAAAGACCTATGATGAAGCTATGTTCAAAGTTTCATTGATATCCATTCAGTAGTTTTTGCTCTACGTTGATTCTATGTCAGTTAGTCAGGCAAACTTCCCCCCTTTTCCCCCTTTAAAGGTCGAATTTCCAAAAATCCCTTCTTAGCGGATACCTACATCACATAAGGAACCTACATGCCAAATTTCAAGTTTCTAGGTGTTATAGTTTCGGAGATTTCGTGATGAGTCCGTGAGTGAGTCAGTGGTATTTCTCTTTTATATATATAGATTGATCATTTTCTATATAAGTAACTCGATGTTTCTTGCAGTAATTATATAATTTGTGATGTTTTAATTTGTTTCTTCTGCAAGTAGATAATATTGTATATTCTTTTTAACACCTGACGCACGTTTCACTGAAAAATATCAGTATCATCAGAGGTTTCTAAGACTTAGAAACCTCTGATGGTACTGATATTTTTCAGTGAAACGTGCGTCAGGTGTTAAAAGGAATATACAATATTATCTACTTGCAGAAGAAACAAATTGAAAACATCACAAATTATATAGATTGACTATACTGTTTATTTATATTTATCGTCACTGACTGCATCGCCACATAATTTCTGGATATATAATCTGCAAATAACTTTTAGTGATTTAAGTAAAAATTATTGTTAAAGTACTATTCTGAATAACAACTAACTTTTGAATGTCTGTAAATTATATGTTGATATAAAACATGCAAAACTCAAATTTTATGACCTCTACTTTTAATTAACTCTTTGTGTACTGAGATTATTGTGATAATATTTTTCTCTGTGATTATTCGGATTAATATAATCTTTGACTTTAAAAATAACAAAGGACAAATCTTCGCACGATAACAAACATTCTGTAATATTTGGTAATTCTTAGACTACTATTATATCCAATAATATTATTTAAATTACGTAACAGAAGTCTACAAATTAAGTAATTACTGACAATTTTAAACGGCAATTATATTTTCTGTTAACACGTCAAAATAAATCATATAATGATGATGATAGTAATAATAATACTATTAATAATAATGCTATTATTAATAATAATAATATAATCCCATAATATAATAACAAAGAAAATAATAATATAATAATTCTTAAAATTTATATATTTTTGAAAGAAAAGAAACCTTTGCTACTAACTTTTGGTGTGCAGAAGAAAACTTAGAACACTAAACAGCGGCGGTAACAGAATTACAATCTGAGCCAAGTACACATAGAGGGCGAGGTAAACATCGGATTTTTAATCACAGGATCTTTTACTTTTTTCACTGTCACTATGAATCATGGATAATAGTGTTTCTAAAATAAATACAGTATTTTAATTAGTAAATTTCGTACTTACTTTAATATTAAATAGTGTTCTCATGCAAGGCCTTTACAAGTTTGTTTTAAGTTGTTAAAGAAAACTATCCTTTAGCATTTGGCTTAATGGAGAAACTCTGTAAGAGTTATATGACTCTTAGTCCCAATAACTGATAATAGGCATAGCCAAATTCCATATGTGCCTTTTCTTTCTTTGATAGCTTGATTTATGGACTGGTTTATGCTTGTGTATAATTATATTTCCCATAATTTTGTAATTGATACATTCTTATAAGTTTTGGAGAAGTCAACAAATAGGAGTTGGATTTCTTTATTTGTTGATACTTGGTTTGCTATTATTTGTTTGAGTCAAAAGTGTTGTTAATACACGATCTTCTTGTCTAAAAACTGGTTTTTTATTCGGATTTATTCCACTTGAATTTTTCTTTGATTCCTCGTAAAAGACCCCGTATAATCGACTCAGGGTTGATGTAACAGTAATCCGTCCATAAAATCATAACATTGCATTTCTTATATATGCATGACATCTAACCAATCCAACCCCGTATTTGTATACTTGTTTACGCTCAATATATTTCTTAACAAATTGTGTAATCATAGGAATACGTTTCATCGTCCCATATTTTACCATTTCTTCTCTTACTTCCCTTGAGCCACTGGCTTTGCTGTATCTCAGATTTTCTTTTGATTTGTTCTCCTACTACTATAGATACCACTTCTGTTCTAACGTTTTTAACATTGTTCCATTGTCCAGTTAATAAGCACTGATAATCGTTCTCCCATTGTTCTGTTTGTATATTCTAAAGTCTAAACTTATTATCCTTAATTCTTGCAAGTAATAACGTTCCATGGTATACAAATGCTAAAGTTATTATTCTTTCTTGTTTCTTATATTCTCTTTGTATTAATCTACGTTTTACTAAAGTGTAAACGAACGAAACTATTAAAATTACAAATTTTTAACTCATGTAGCTGTTGAAATTTCATCCAAGTAGGCCTATTTAAGTCATATACTATATAACACAAAGCTACATTTTTATATTCAACTTCAACTAAATAATTAATTAATAGATTATTAATGATTTTAATTAAACCCATTACTAAAAAAATCGCATTTGTTTCAAGTTATCTTATTTTACATAAGCGTAATTATGTATTCTGAAATTGTAGTTAATTTTATTTAATATAAATAATCTTAAAATTTATTTAATTTATTTAATCTTAAAATTTGAATTAACTAAAAAGTCTGAAAATTAAGAAACTGAATTAACTCCAAGTGGATAAAGTAGCGAAACACATTCTTTTAATTTTAATAGTTGTGAGGGGCCTATATATACTAATGTAGGCCTAAGCAACGTGTTTGGAAAGAGACGTTTTAATATGCATTAAATGTATATATATATATATATATATATATATATATATAAGACTACTTTAAAAAGAAAACGAAAAGAGAAAACAGCGCTACATGTAGATGTGTAAGTGTTTGTGTATGGCTTAGAGAGAGACTTTTACAGAAATGTGTCTTGTATCTTGGCTGTGAGTATGTAGAGAGCACAAGTTTTTCTGTGTGTGAATAGACGGAATAAATGTACCCTTCGTCTATTTAATGTCGGTAGTTGCAGTAATGAAGGTAAAACACTTAAAAAACGGTCGTGCTTGCTTTAGATGTAAAACTTAAAACTCAACTGACTGCATCACCTTATACGCTTATAATCACAGGCTAAAGCAGTTTATAAGTTTATCTACGTGCCAGTTTATCTGTATTAATCCAGGAACCTCTAGAATATGATTCAGCTATATTAAACTAGCGGCGCAAAACATTCTCTGAGCTCGTATGCGTTTGATCCGTGAAATACATTAAAAAAGTTTCGTAGACTACGTTGTCAGCTGATTTAGTTGCATCGGCGTAACACTGAATTTTATGTATTAGTTGTATTAATAAAATGCCACAAATAGAAACAGGTTCAACATTTGTTAAACTATTTTTAAGATTTGCGACGTTAAAATAAACAGAAAAATTGCACAAAAGGGTTCGTATATGTAAACTTACTTTTGTCTGTTGCCAGCATTGCGTAGGTAAACACAACAAGCTCTGGATTTGTGTACACATGTCGTTCCCAGTTATGGATCTCCGTACGTCAATATTCCACTTACATAATATGTGTCACATTTCACTTCTGTTTGCAGAACAAACGTGATGTGAATGACTATAAATTCTTTGTGTCTTTGAGTAATCCATTGTACATATTTTTATCAAATAAACACGTTGATGACCGCATTTTTTTAGTATACTTGCTAAATTTACGTAGGCTATTTTTTTCAGTTCAGCTTTTTCATGTTAATGTTGGTACAAATTCGGATTGCAGACACGTTTTTTAACACCAACAAGTAACAAATACGTCATTTATTACGTTACGTATTATGTAAATACTTAAGTTAGTTTATAAACCATAGCATACAACAGAAATTACAGAAAATTATAACGCTACTTATAGATATAATATAAAGCTACTTCAGTTACAACATTGCAATATTATTAATAAAAAATCGGAATTGAGAACCATACATGACTTCCATGTACTAAGATTTACATTCAAAATCATTTGCTTGAATTCGGTTCGATAATTTCTAAAACAGTAAGCCCCACCCTCAAACTATTTTCACTATTTATAAACATTTTTGTATAATGGGGTAGTCGTTTATATAATGTTCTTTCGAGCCACTTAATCTGTAAAAATTACGTACTTTATTCTTATAAAGAAATTGAACTACGCAGATAATCATCCCTCTTTCTTAACCGATCCCCGCCATTAATGATATTTACACTGTCATAGAGTAATAGTTTTATCGTATGTCATTGCTAAGGTATCTTATCCTTCAAAATTAAATACTTGTACTTTACTTGGTATCAGTAAAGTAATTTTTAAAAAATCACCCTTACTTTCAAAAAATCACCTGGTCCTTCAGCTACCCTTTCTATTTATAGATAGCTTATTTACCATTTTACAGTGGATTAATATGACTTTATTTTCTGTGTACTTATTTATCAAAATTTAGTACTTTGATCTTGTTAAAACACAAAACAATGCAGGTAAGCTACCCTCCTACTTCAACCCCATTTGATATGTACACTTTTATTGAGTAATAGTTTTATCGTATGTCATTGCTAAGGTGCAAACTATCGTTCAAAATGAAGTAGTTTATTTGACACCATTAAGGTAATTTTCATAAAATTACCCGTCCTCCTTTAACTAACCATTTTTATTTATAGAACATTACCCCTTCTCCCTTTAACTACCCTTTTTATTTATAGATATTTCATCTGTATTTCTACAGTGGCTTATTATGACCTTCTTTTTAGGATACTATATTTATCAAAGTTAAGTACTTTACTCTTGTTTAACGTAAAACGTTGCAGGTTAACTAACCCTTCTCCTCAACCGACCTTCACCAAAATCAACAGACCTTGAGTCCTCTACAACTCGGGCACATATGCACAAATGTATTTGATTCTGTTTGAATTTGCGGCAGTTACCGCTTGCCGTAGAAAAGTTCTACATACAGACGTACGGAGATATACACACACACACACGCACACAGACTTTTTGGAAAATGACTTTTCTTCATGTTCTGAGTGTAGTACAATCAGAATCAGCCCTTAGCTCGAGCACGATTTTTTTCACAATCACCATACTTCCATTTCCGTACGGAACATGGAAGTAAAATCATTGTGTGCCCTATGTACAATTAAAAAATGTCTATTAAAATTCTGAGCCTGAAGTTCTGTTTACAACAAAATATCTACAGTATTTTGTGTGAGCCTAATTATTATTTAGGGATATTCAATACTATGCGAAAATATGATACACAGATAGGCGTTCACAAAACGTCATTTAACATAATTATAGACCTTAGAAAATTAAAGCTAAAGTGATATTGACTTTGCCTGTGGGAGCTGTTAAAAGAGGCGTAAACTTGTCAAACATTCAAAATGATTTTTAAAATTGTAAAATTTCTTAAAGTTTATTAAATTAGGGCGATATCCTAGCAAAAGCAAAAGTAACGGTAACCTAACGTTTTCTACAAAACAGACAATAATAATGCATTGAAACCGCTTCAACACGTCGAACGTAATATATACACAACAATCCAACATCGACAAATATTCTTTAACCAATTCTTTATCCTATTGCAAATATTCTTTAACATTTGGTGATGGTTTGGAAGTCCGTACATATTTATTTCAATTATATTTTTGTATTTTTAACTATATTCTACAAATAAAGCAATTACTGGCATCAAACGATATAACTTTCAACGAAAGATATATTTTCTGAGAACCAGTCATCCGAATAAACGATAAACTAGGTCATAATTTTTAAGTAAGCTACATATTACAGTGAAAATTATTGTCAAACTAATCAATGCGTATCTTCCCGTTTGGTGTTTTAATATTGTACAATAGCTCCTTGATATAACAATAATTTAGGTGTGTGTGTGTGTGTGTGTGTGTGCGTGTGCGTGTGCGTGGAGAGCGAGCGTGTGCTTGTAGGATATTTCTACATAAGCTTGTTCTAATTTACTAAGAATAATTTGTAAAAGAAATATTAAACTTTAACAATAACATACTTTAGATCTTAAGCTGTCACGGCCATTACGATTATTCATAGCCGGGCTGTTATGACGTGACAAACGTTTCGGCTCCACCATTGGAGGACTTCTTCAGTGTTGATAGATTTTTGGCCAATTCACCCCCGTACTGAGGTAGACTGTGAATATTGGGGTAGACTATGAGATAGTCTCTAGATAGTCTATACATATTTTGGCGTTGGTCAGAGATTTTAGCAACAGTAAAACAGAAAACTTTAAGCTTTTAAATGCCTAATTTAATTTTGAGCAATTTTATGATTCGTAGTCAGAATAAACAGTATTTTTTAGAACAATAAAAAGTCATAGAGACTGAAACAATTAGTGCTGTCATATTAAATTTTCATTGGCAACCCCATAATTCTTTTTTTTTTTAATAATGTAGGAAAACGCTAAGCATTGCGGATCGTCAGCAATATAACACATCACCTAAGCCTAATAAATTACGCCATTCAAGAGGTTTGAAACACATCCCTGATGAATAAAGTTTGGATTAAGAGAAATACATCAGATGGGGTCACATATACTGTAGCGGTTATCGTTCATATAGAAAATAATTGTAATAATACCGAAATATAATAAAATAATTATAGTAGCTACAAAATTCATATAACGAACTTGTTTTTTTTTTTCTATTTCTGGCCATAAGTATTAGTGGCAGGTGGATTAAACTTTATTTCATATACTCTCAACAAAAATACCATATATTAGTGACATATCACTAAATTATCTTAATACTAAGAAGTTCTGTAATATCGTATATGATGGAAAAATATATAAGCCCTGGCATAGTTGGGAATAAATAAAGTTGAAATAAAAAGAAAATTGATTTTACTTATTTGAGATTTATATAATGATCTCAATATTACTAAAGGGATAAAATCAAAACAAAAAAAGAATAGAAAGGTTTGAAATGACAGAAGTAACACTGGAGTTCAAGGAATATGTTTACACGTTAATATTTATCAGTGAACAACCGTTTATAGGATAGAAAGAGGACAGACCGCGTCGTAACCATACCAATATTATTGGATGTACTGTGAACCCAAAAAATTTTCAATATAAATAAATTACCTTATTTTGGTCCACCTTAGTGACACTTAGTTACGTTCCGTCTAATGACACGTTTCGGGATGAAATCCCACCTTCAGATATACAAAATTAATTTAAAAACGTAAATGTATACCACATTTTGTGGTTATGTCAAAATTTAAAATGATTAAAATCTTTTAAATAAAATATATAAAACGTAACAACTGAATCGCTCGGAGCACTCGCATGCATGCGCGCTGTACCGCGTCTTCCTCACGACTAGCTAATGTGTTCCTCAACAAAAAAATGTGTTGAAAAAGTGAGTTGATTGCGAATTTGAATTTCACATTTAGGCAGTTAAAAGAAATTACCACAGACATAAAATTTTTAAGTGGAAGAGAACTAAACGGAATCGTAAAGTTAAAAGGCTATTCCTATTACATCAAATAAAGGACAAATTACATATTTAAAGTCTATTCACAAATACACAGATAACTAGAATGCAAAGAAAATTTGTATGTTTAACAAAAACATGAGACTTACGCGTCAGGAAGTTAGGGGAAAACAATTGGCATTTTCTAGTCTAATCCATAAACGCATATAAAATTTTGGGACAGGGACATGTTTGTAAAAAGTTTTAAAATAATAAATACCGATCGCCCATTGAATAATAAGGAGAGATGGCATTACGAAATTTTGTAATTGAATACAATTAACAGAAAAACTGAAGATAGGAAAAAATAGAGATAACGTATGCAGGAGTCAAATTTAAAGTAAAGAATAGGGAAATCGATAAGAGAATAGTAAACGTTATATCTAGGAGTGTTAGATGCTGTTTTACTGCATGCAACATTTTAGGATTCTCTGCAGTAAACTTAATAATACTTAATACTTAAAAATACAATAAATTTAAAAAAAGCCTTACAGTGTGCAACACACATGTCAGAGCTAGAGGGGGTAAAGATTTTGGTTTATAAGTTTCCACAACTTGCTTACTACAGAAACAACATCCGTCATTCTCATTTTACGTAATACGGAAAATCATAACGTCATTCTGCCTTTTTTAGTGAACATCGATTTGCTTGAAAGTTAAAAACAAAAAATTAACATATGATAATTTTATCCTTAAGGTAATTTAATTAATTAAAGTAAAAACTGTTAGACTTACAAATTCCTGTAGGCCTACATATATTAGTTTATATTTAAGTAGATATGAACAAACTTCATGTTTTAACAAGCTCTAATAATAATATTGACTGTAACGGTATTTGGATACTACTTTAATGTCTACTTACATTATTTCTCTACTTGCCATAAATACTGTACCTTAATACAAAAACCTTTTACCACAACGTTTTAAGATACAAAAATTAACCATTACTTTTTGTACATTTTTGGAAGTTGTAAGTTTGTACGTCTTTCAATAATAAACTTATGAAAAGTTGCAATCAATATATCAATATATGTTTTCTGAATTAATGTTTATTATAATCACTTAAAATTATACGAATAATTTTATTAATTATTATTTTTGTAGAGCATTCAGTGTGTAAAATTGTTTGTTTGCATCTAAACCGTAAGTAGTCGAAGGGAATCTTTCACAGTCGGCTTTGCATCTCTCGACTGTGATAAAGGGGAAACATTTCCTTTTTGCACAGCATGATCTTTTAGTCAGCGGTAATGTTAACAATTATTTCCTTTGGAAGCGTATAACGAGGTTATCTAAACATATTTTAGTAATATTAAAGACTTGCGTAATTTGGTAGGAGTTGTGCAAGAAATTGGCTCACTCTTACTGTCTTTTACTTTAAAAAGTATAGAGCACAGTTTTTCAAGAGATCTTCGTAACCAGCTTCAGAACTATAGAAACTTAATTTAGTCTACTTCTGATTTCAAACTAGTAGATTAAATAGTTCTAATATTAAAAATGTTTTTAATTACAATAATTATATTGAAAGTAATTCCAACTATCATTGTAAAGCTTATCAATTAAATAATCTTTATTAACTTACATTAAGTTCTACTAAATGTCCAGTTATCATTACATTTTGAGTTTATTACGGATAAATGAAAGGTTAATTATCATATGAAAAATAGGTGTCCAATTAAGACTAAGAAAATAAATTTTAGCGAAAAATTAACTCTTCTTAAAACGTTTTACTGGTGTAAACTATACTATGTTTTGGGAAAAGTATGTAAATAACATAGATTATATCTTTAAAATATACTTAATTTAAATTTAGACTACAAAAAGTTGACTTTATAAAATTCGCAGTTTTGATGATTTCTTGGTTTCATTTTCCTCGTTACTCTTTTACTTTTTTTATGAATTTTTGACGGATATTTTACGTCGAATATCGTAGAATATCGTTGCTATATAAATAATTATCAAAAATTAAGTCACTCATATATTACTTATGAGGTTATATTTATGTAATTATATGAGCTAAAATAAGCCTAAACTACACTTAAGAGTTACAACAAAGTTTATTTGTGTTATGTTTGTAATCTGCCATCCGCCGTAAATGTTCCAAAGTCTGGGAAGACTGGAAATATTTAAATAATATAGCACACGTTTAGGGGACTTGCACCTAACTGTTAAAATTATAATTTAAGTTAATAAGTCCCGAGTGACACTAAAAAGTTCTACAAGAAAACAAAATGGTAATTTTCAAATAATATTAGTGATACCAAAAAGAAACGTTTTGAATCTTCTTCTAAAGGTACAAAATTAAGGAATTAATTATACTTCGTCATTTTAATGGAGTTTAACGAAAAATTTAGAATATGAACAAGAATATAAAAGTTACAACCTGATTAAAGTTAATAAAAGGTTACATTGGGTTTTTAAAACAAAAACGTTTAAAATAAATTTAATTTATTAAATTTAAAATTTTAAATTTACAAATTGTTATACTCGTGTTATCTTATAATTAATTAGTTGTGAAAACAAACCTTGCAAACAAACCTACGATATACTTACGTGTTTCTCAGTTTATGACTTAAAATAATTTGTTATGTTTCCATACGTAATCTATTGCCATTAACAATTTTGCAGCTTAATTCTTCAGCACATTTACGACAACTTGACCAATTCGGTAGCGAAAAACAGTACGAAATAATGATACTCATCTATAGTATAACATACATGTTGTAATACTAATTTGCAATATGAAAGCATAACGTTCTATGTTTTTTATTGTAATTAATACGTTACTGTCATACTGACTTTGGTGATAAATACAGTTAAAATTTCTTTACACCTGTGTCGTATACAAAGGAAAACCAATTCATACACCAAGTAAAACCAAAATAGAAAAATAATTCTGAATAATCTATACTTGGATGACTCATTTAATTCATTGTTAATAAGAACAAAATCTAAAGTGCGAGTAATAAGTTAGTAATAAGTACAGTACCTATAAAGTAATTAAACCTGTATAAAATAAGTAAAATTTATAATTAAAAACTACTGTATCATCAGTAATATTCAGTAATATAATATACTGTACTAATGGAAGTAGCGGAACAAGAAACACAGGGACAGCATGACCATGTTTACTTGGCAAACGTGAGTCCATCTGCAAATACTCGTCGATGTTGCCCGAACTCTTGTCCTCAGTAAATGTAAGCAATAGGTTCCATTTGCGAGAAACTGGAGGTACTGTGACCACGAGAATTACCGTAATTATATGGGCTTGTGTGTGTGTGTGTGTGTGTGTGTGTGTGTGTGTGTGTGTGTGTGTGAGAGAGAGAGAGAGAGAGAGAGAAGAGAGAGAGAGAGAGAGAGAGAGTGAGAGAGAGAGAGACAGAGAGTTGTAAGTCTATAGAGTAAAGGGCAAATAGTGTGCTGTATATGTATCTGTGTAATAATATTTTGTTACCGTTCCATGGTCCCGTTGTACTTGACAGTAGTTTTTTAATTTTTATATCCAACAACATTTTTGAATTACTTAACATAATTATACAAATAAAGCAATTGCTGACAAATTTAAAACGACAAATATATTTTCTGTGAACACATCATAGTAAATCACACGCATAACCTCCAATAAACCATATATTAAGATGAAAATTATTTTTGTGAAACACATAAGCGGATATAAAGTCACCAGATGTTTCAATATTGTATCACGAAAGTAATATGCACGACACTATGAAGAATTTCTGCATGAGCTCGTTCAAAATAAAATTTAATTTTTAAATGAAGTGTCAATTAACTAATATGAGAAGGCTTTCCTTTATAAAAATTGATGTCTGCGTTCGGCGAATAAAGTTACAAAAGAATTACTATAATTATTAATTTATTTTGGAAGAAAATCATTCTCTACTGTTTTATGGCCTCGCGTTTGCAAAAGAAAACTTACAAAACCAAACAGCGGAGGTAACAGAATTAAAAATGTGAGCCAAGTATGTACTGAGGGTGAGATAACGCTGAGATTTTTAATCACAGGATCTTTTATTTTTTACAATGACTACCAGTGTTTCTAAAAGGAATATTTTAATTAGTGAATTTTATATTTACTTTAATAGTTTATTAATTAGTTTCCTCATGCAAAATCTTTATAATTTTGTTTTAAATTCTTACAGAAAAACTTATTGTTTAGCATTCGGCTTAATGTACTAACTTTGTAAACGTTATATGATCTTTACTCTCAAAAACTGGTGTGTCAGTTTAAAGTTCTTTGATAACTTGTTTTGAAGTCTAGTTTCTGCTTGTACTATGTTATACATACATAATTACCACAGTCTTATAGGTTTTTGAGAGATCAACAAACGGTAGATGGATTGCTTTAGTCACTGTACTTGGAAAACACTTTCTTCTTCGGATTTATTTTCTATGTATTCTTCTTCTATGATGCCTCTTAAACCCCTCCATAAAATAGATTCAGTGTAGATGTTACAGTGACTTTTCTATAAGTTCACAATATTGAGTATTGCCTCTCTCCTTTCTTATGTATGGATGACGTGTAGCCAATCTGTCACTCTTTTTGTATTCTTCTGTGGTCAATATATTTGTTAACAAATTGTGTAATATACCAATAAATGACATCGTTCCAAATTTTTATGATTTCTCCTTTTATTTTCCGTGTGCTACTCGCTCTGCGGTTTTTCAGTTTTCTATTGCTTGTATTGGTGCGTCCTCTTCAATTCTGATTTGTTCTCCTTGTAATACTAGGTACCCCTTCCCTTTTTAATGTTTTTAAAGTTATTTCATTGGTAAATTAAGAAACACTTTTAATGGTTCTGCCTTTGTTTTGTTTTTATAGTCTGAAACATTAATTTTTTATGTTACACTCTCTTAATCTATTGTTAATTGTTACACTATTAATACAGTTAAATCCTTCCGTGTCCGTCTGACTAACAATTCAAGTTCTTGACATCTTCTACCCCAAATTTTCCTTTTTAGGTCGAAGTTGCATTCACTTTTATTTGTATTTTTTTGTAGTTAGCTATAGCTTCTTTTTTCTTATTTACAGCTAGTCTTGTTTCTTCTGTACATCACCATTTGCTCTATTGTCTCTGGATTAGGGTTGTTTCTAATGCTTCTAGGCTTCTTGGTGTATTGCCAATTTAATATGTTGGTGAAATTCTTCTTCATAATCTTTTTATTTAATTTATTGATCAATACTTTATTTATATATAACGAATAAATTATTATAATTAATTACACATTAAATTATTGTAGTTAATTATTACATATTACCAAGTTAATATGTATTGTTAATACTTGTATATATACTTTATCTATTTGTGTACAAGACCTTCGATGTCATATCTCGATTGGAACGTTATATCTCCGAGGTATTCCTCCACTGGAACATTTATTTGCTTTTCATTTGATTTTTTGTACTGTACTTTTTTTTTAATAGAAATATTATAGATGGCGTAATTAAATGACGGTCGTGTCCATAGTCTACACCTCGATAAACTCTAACCTCTTTAATGTGACATCTGCTTCAATAATTATTGATTTTAATTGTTTCGTTGGCTGTGAGTATATTTCTGAATGTCTTAACATTGGAAAAAGCAGATATTTATTATAAGATGGTTATTTTGACAAAATTGTATTACTCGTCCTCCATTATCGTTTACCGTTTTCTCCCCAAAATTTCCAATATTTGTCTTTTTCGTAGAACTAGATTGTTCATTAAAGTCTTCCATCGTTATAATAATGATTTTGCCTACTTCGTGTACTGATTCTTGTAGTTTATTGTAAAATGGTTGTTCCTCTATTTTTGTTTTTTTATCATTTGACGCGTATATCATGAATATAGTGAGTCTTCGTTCAAAATAATTGTAACCAACTTAACAACGTGTCTATGGTTTCATAGTTTGTAATATATTGCCTATATTTTTATTTATCAACAAAGAAGCCCCTCTTTTATTTCTCTCTGCTTTGGCACTCCATAAATACATAAATATAATCTTCTAGTTCCTCTACACATGTATCTTTCTTTTTGTTTCAGTTAGGGCAATGCTTTATTGTGTGTGCGATGTACATCTTACGGTATTTTGGTTCTAGTTTTTTGTACTTTCCATGTTGTCATTTTTACTGTTCTTCTTCGTAACCAATCTGTCCAATCTTCTTCAGTATGCTCTGTCCACGTTTCCAGAGTTTCGTTTGGAGTTTTTGCAGGATGGTGTTTCGCAAACCTACCGATTCAAGATCCAACCTGGAGCACTACGGTATCCTTTATAGTCTGGCTTCTATCTAGCGAAGATCTGTCTGGCAAGGAAGACTCTACCACCCACTAGCTAAGCTACCGCTGGCTCAGATCTAAAGATTGTCAGAGCGCCTAGAGATATTCTAGATATATCTAATTCTCTTCAAATTTGGAAATTTGTGTAGTGGATGTAAAACCATACGTTTTATAAACTGATCTGTCGGTATAAACGACAAATAAAACGATTTTCAGAAAATAAGAAAAGGTATGCAAAGTTGGTATCTAGGAAGTAATACATGTTGTTAAAAATTGTATTGTTGGTGAAATTTATCAGATTCATAACCTTTTGAGTGAATAATATAATTCAAATTTTAAATCATGATGTTTATGTGTCTTACCTTAATATCCTATTAAATATTATCTTACATTACAATAACTGAAACGAGTCACTCAATGTGACATGAATAAGCTGATTTGATAGTAGAGGACCGTCTGACATAAATTCTCACTTTCTAGAGATTAGGCTAGAACGCCAGCCTTACATCGAATGAAGTCGATTATCAAGTTTATTGTAATAGGCCTATACTTGGAGTACATTTAACTTTAGTAGCTACTGCCTATCATTAATCACTGTCTTAGTATTTTAATCAACAACACAAACTGAAGCAAATGTGAATAATGCTTATTGTAGTTCGGTAACATTTATTTGTTATGTTAAATAGAAAAAATTAATTATTATGTAGCTTAGAAGTAATTCTGCGGATAAACAATTACTAGATTCCATATATGGAGAAACTTATAAGGATTTGATAAATTTTGTACTTAAATTTATAATAACTTAATGACAATATTAATATTTTTATTTATCTTTTATATTTTCTTCATATTATCCTGTGCTGTAAGCAACGATAAACGTGTCACACGATTACAATTACAAATGCTCAATTTACGTAACTGTTGAAACTTCATCTAAGTATTTAAAGCATATATTACATAACACAAAACTACATCCATGTATTTAATTTTGACTATATAATGGAAGAATATGTTATTATATAATAATTATAATTGTACACATTAAAGAAATTAATCAGATATATTTCAATTTATGTTACTTTCCAAAAGCGTAATTATGTATATCTGATACTTTAACTTGTTTCACAGAATATAAAAAAAATTTTTTTAATTTTAATGAATTAAAATGTTTAAATTTAAGTAATTGGTTTAGTGGCAAGTGGATAAAGAAAGAAAGCAAACCTTTTTAATTTTAAAAGTAGTAAGAAGTCTATATATATTTTAATGTAACAAACATATTCTCAAAGAGACGTTTTAATATGTATAAACATATCGAAAAGGGAAAGTACACTTCATGTGGTTATATAAGTTTTCGTGTATGGCTCAGGGAAAGAGAGATTTAATGAAAAATATGTCTTGTATCTCAGCCCGTATTTAAAAGGTATAAGCTTTGGCTGTGAGTGGGCGGATTAAATGTAAAGTCGTGTCTGCAATATCGGTAGTTGCAGTAATGAAAGCGAATACTTCAGAGGTTGTGCTTGCTTTAATTGAAAAACCTATATACACAAATACATCTCTTTACACTACTTTTCGTAGGGACCTGAGTTAAAGTTGGAGCGTAGTGAAAAACGTAATTCAGGTTGTTTCATCAAACATACTTCCGTCACATTTAGTAAAATGCGTTGTATAAAAATACTGTAATCTTTCTTTTAGTAACAACTCATGTCTCCAACCTACAACCCTTAGTTTTTACAGTGTCCACCGGTGTGATTTAGATAAGTCTCTGTAACATCAGCTGAGCCTTTCCTTTGTCGCCCTCGAGCTTGTCTACTAAATAGTGTTCACTCAGAATGTGTCTAACCACAAATTGATACTTAAATATGTACGTAATATTTTTATACTTATATGTGTTATATAATGCGGATAATATTATTTATAAATGAATATTAGTTTATTGTGTAAAATACTTTATTATATATTTACTTACTTAAGTAAACAGAGTAATAATTAAATTAGTTTTCCAAGATAAGATTGTGAGCCGCAAGTCGGAAATCACTGAACTAGTGATGTAAGAGGCAGATCTTTGGTCGAAGTTAGTAATGTTATAAGCAAATATCGCTGATGGAGACGTGAACATCCATTGTAAATGAACTTAGCACACTTTTTTATCAACTTAAGTGTACTGTCAATTTGTTAAAAAATTTCTTTATAAATGATTTACATTTCACACACAATTATAAAACATTTTTAACATTATTCAAGCAGCAGGTAAAAGTTCAGTTTCTCCATTTGTTTTCAAAAACGACGCTCGATTTTTAAAATTGGTATATTTATCTTAACAGTATAAGGTACCTAATATTATGCAGTTTGTTTTTGGGATTTAAATAACATTGTTTCCGTTGGTGTTTTTGTTTACGTATCTCGGGTGGAATGAGCTTAGATATATGTGTATTTATGTATTTGTATGCGTGTGTATGTATATAAATGTGTATGAGTGTGTGTGTGGACTAGTTTTTTAACATAACGATTAAAAAGGTTTTTTCCATTGCACTCATACCACACGAATAAGCTGATTTGATCGTGGAGGCCTGTGAAACTTTCAGCTTGAATAAACACACTCATCTGTAAACGTCTGCCCGCTATTATCGCTACATTAGCTACGGAGTAAAACGGGATTCAACTGACGTACGCATGCGTGAACACACACACTTGCGACGAGACCTAAGGCGGACAAGGTAGACTAAAAAGTACTGTAATTTCTACTTTGATCTGTGTTTTCGTATGTTGTAAAGAAGTAAAGGACAGATACGAAGAAGTGATGTTCATTCTTATACTTTCAAACTTATTTCCCTATAAAATATAATTGATTTTAGTATATGCAGATTTTTTATAGTGATAAAAAATGTCAAGTTAATACAATTTTGTACTCTAATATTACTTCTTTTCCTATAATTCTCTACCCACTTTTTATCAAGGTGTAGGATCGTGTTATAACTAATATAAGAATGAATTCGTGTGTCTTTAAATATGTGAGTCAAAATAATAAAACGACGTTTAGAAACTAAATTTTACAATTTCTTGTTAACAAAATCTGTTGGTTACATAATTAAAACCTTTATTTATTAACACATTTTCTTTAAATTAAAAAAACATCAGTAGTGTAATCATTAAATGATAAATAAACTCTGTTTGATAGTGTTAATTGATAGAATCGTAGAAAAAGTCTGATTTTAACTCAACTGTTTGATAAGATGAAAACTCGTAAAACACAGTTGAGTGATGACCTGGAGTTCTTTGACTGCTTTTTTTAAGTCAAAAATGTCACTTAGTCGGTATTCGTTATTCAGAGGTTCTCTACTATGAGGCACTGCATTATTAGTTTTTCAATATGTAGGATGACATTCGGCTGCTCACGTACTGATCTCCAGCTCTACATAAATCCACATTATCCTGCACAGGAGATTAGTTAAGGATGTCAGTCTCTGAAATACAAAGGACGTCTCTTGCTAATATAATTTTAATATAATTAGTGTATTTTGATCATTATTAATTTAAAGTGGTCGATAATCATTTCTCTATTATTTTTAGTCAGATGTACTTGTCATATGAAACGCACCGATTTCTTCTACGTCTAAAATACTTTTTTGTTGTAGTTACTGAAAATATTTATTATATTGTGCAATAAAATATTCCGCTTATGACAAATTTTGATCTCAATATAACAGTCTAATGATAATTTTACTAGTCTCATTTGTATGCCATATTATTTTTACGTTAGCCTATGTTCTACATAATTAGCGATTATATTCATATTTTCTCACAATTATCCTATCACCCTTTTTTGTGTGAGTGGATGGATTAAATTCAGTGTTAAATTAAAATTTTAAATTAAATTTAGTGTGCTTGTAGATTAAAGGCATTAAAAGGGCATATTTGTATTTGATCAAATTTTTGGTAAAGTAGAAAAACCGCGTAGCATTGTAGTACCTAAGTATATTAACACTATACTTACAGGTACTTTATAACTAACTAACTGTATTATTAGTATATCAAACTATCAAGGAAAAATGTGAACTAAATCGTTTTATAATCCTTCATATGTGATTTAAGTATGTTCCTTTCACAAATTCTTTAACTTGTAAGTGACTGTCGCCTCTAAATTTATATATTTATATAGCCTCTAAATAATCACATGAACTTTTAGTAATAAGAAACATTTTTTGTACGTAGAAATAGAAATTAATAGATGCAAGTAATACAGTAGTGTTTGATGTAAAGTGTTAACTATTTACAATTTTAAAAAATATATTCAGTTTCATCTTCTTCTTTCATCAATTAATGCTACTATATTATGTAGACCATAAAAAATATATCTACAGGGTTCGTGTTTAGCAGAAACATATATAATCATTTTTTGATTATCTTGAAGTTTTGATTTTTTCATAGCCACCTGTCCTAAAGGACAAGCCTTACTGAATGTCTCTTGTGTTACAGCATCTATTGTAGTTTTTATTTTCCCTCAGTTTAAAAATGTGCACTAGTACAGTGTTTATAAATTTACTGGCATACTTGCAAGATTTTACTATTGTACCATATATTAGTATTTTTTTTACCTTCTTCTAAGAATATCCAAGTCTGCAATAATTGCACGTTTAACAGCCTCACTTGAAATGGAGAGATTTATATTTAATTTTAAGCTCTCCACATTGACAACAACAATCAAAGTGTTATTAGATAAAATGTAAATCAAACTGGTCTATAAAGTGATTCCAGTAATTTGTATAAGAAACATTTAAATTCAGATATATTTTTGTAAGTCAGATACCTTTTCTATAAAGAAAACTAAACTTCTATATTTAGCGTTTTTAACTATCCAATAGAGTAGAAAAATGTGTTGGATGCAAGCTTAACGAAGAAAAAGTACTTTCATATCAATAAAATCTGTGTATCAAATAAGTTAATTTCATGTGTAAAATCATATGAAAAGAAGAATATTTATATCTCCTATTTAATATTTCAATAATGTTATGTACTAAATGCAAAATTTCTTGACTATTAAAAGAAATGTGAAAAATAAATAGACTATTAGCGATAAATAAAATGTAAGTGAACTTTGTAGCTACTTAAGCTTTATTGTTGCACAAGAATTGTACAAATCAAACCTGCGACTCATTCTCCAAAGCACACGCTTTTAATAAAATGAAAACGTAAATAATTTACACTTTATGCAAGTTTGAATTAGAATGTAAATTAGACGAGTGAGATTTATGCAAGCGAAGTTTAGTACCTATGCTGGAAGCCTAACTGAACTATGTGTTCTTACTTACCGTAATAAACGTACAGTATCATGTCTTAAAGCCACTTATCATAACAATTAAGTATTACACTTAGTCAATTTGTTTTACACAGAATTTACTACACAATTTAATTGAGTCTAGAGTATATACGATATCATAATAAAACCTTAATCAAGTTTTTTTTATTAGGTACTTTTAAAATGGTAAATTTTAATAAGTACGTGATGAATTAAACTTTTTAACAAGTAATATTTGTTTGTCATGTAATGTATTCTAGCTTCTTGTGCATAATTTGGTGGAGCCTTTTGATTTAATATCCCCCCAAAATTAATGAAATTGTGGATTCACATTCACGTTACAAACACGGTATAACCTATACCATAAGTTTATAGTTGCAATTATTTTAATTCATCAAACCCTTAGTGAAAAATATTAAAGAAAAATATTGATGAAAAATATATTAAAAATTACTAATATTATTCACGATACGTCTGTTACGAATAAAATTACCATCTGCGATCAAAATCGTTCTTATCTATTGTATCTTTTCTGTTAAGTGAATAACTTGCAAGGCGTTCTCTAGTGTCAGCTTCCTCAAAGCTCACGCTTTCAGTGCACCTACACACTCCCGCCATGTGAATGGCCGTGGAACTGATCACTTTATATCACTTACCTTACGATTTTGTAACATTAATTTCGACTTCCTGTCTGTAAGCATAGTTTTGTCTATTTATATTTGAATTTTAATTATATTAAAACATAATCACAAACCTACAAGAAATGAGCCTCTAATAAAAATCAGCGCTGATGGCACTGACATCAATCATTGGTTTTAAAGCTTCCGACTTTTAAACAGACACTTTTAAACAGCTTCAGACAGACACTTTTCAAGACGTAAACATCTGCCTTTTTCACTAAGGGAATAACGACTCTTATGCGATATATTTGTTGCGAGGTTTAGTAGATGCCTCATGTCAGACAGCAGTCGGACACTTCACATGAACCTGAAGTACACTGGTACTTATTTAACGTAAGGAACGAAATCCTGAGGATCACAACAAAATACAGTCATTTAGTAGTAGATCACAAAAATAAGATAACATAGCAGCTGTACAACAACGGTCCCGAAGAGAAACACTCGGCAGAACTTGGCAACAAGATTTACAATCTTGTAAACACTATTTCAAAAAGGAGAAACATTGGTGCAGGTTTCCAATAAAAGCCTACCTCTTTTATCTGGTTTGCCTAATAATCTGTTTGTTATGGATGTAGATTGCAATTTGCGAATTGTCAGTTTAAATATGTGTAAAATGTGTCTATGTGAATTAATTTTTTCCTTCAAGTCGTTATATTTACTTAATTCAACTTAATAAAACGGTCCCCTTTTTTCCCAGCATATATACGAAAAAGGCATACATTTCCAGTTTTACAAATCCCGTTATTTTTACATGTTACTTTATTTTATGTTATCGCTTCTCCTACAGTAGCCGATAAAATATTAACAGTTAACAAGACCTTCACCTCGGATCTTTTTCTTAATAAGTGCGTTGTCGTACATTCCCATAAATACTTTGGTATATTACATGAATATTTCAAAACTGCTGGCTTTACATTCAACACCAGGTGCATACAGCTCTTTACCATTTCTGTTGTAGGCAAACGTAATTACTACGGAATTTTCCTGACTAACGTTTGTTGGCGGAAGACAAATTTTAGGTTTTTAAGCCCTTTTGTAAATAAATGTAAAACATGGTTTATAGTAAACAAAAAAGGTAATTAAAAGATGAAATAACGGGCCCGTATATACACAGCACACAAATAGAACTCTATTAATTTTAACCTGTTTACACAGTTTTCAGTATTTCCCCTTAATTGCAAATGAAATCCTACCAACTACCATTTTCTAATTAAACCTCATAGCAGAATTTCTATTTGTATGTAAATCAAACGTGATTATGTTACAGGAAACTATTTAATTTACATTTTAATGGTCTGTGTGTATTGATTTTAACTATGAACGCAACGTTTCTACACATTTTACTTTTTTATATAGAAGAAGCACAAATTTACAAATGCTTAACACATTTTAAGCGTAGGTTCATCGTTTTGGTACTCTATAAAACTACTTCTTCCACATTGTACTTATCAAATAAGGAATGAATGTAATATACACATTTTTTAATTCACATTACTCTTTATTGAATGCATCGCCCATCAATTTCAGGACATAGCATAGCCTATACAAATACACTACTTTAGGTTAATATCACTGTTATATAATCTTTGGCGTTATTCGAATTACTTAACATTCAGTACTCAAAAAAGGATATTGTTACTTTGAACTGAAAAATGACAAAAGTGCCTACGTGTCCTTAAAAGGCGGCAACTCATGAAGTTGTTTCATTCTTTGCTTCTTCAGGGACCTCGTTCTTCCCTTCCTGAGGACCATTAGTACGTCTGAGCCACCACCCCCTATAAGAGTCAGACGCCCTCGGGCGATTTTAGACGACTCCCCATAATTCTATCTTGATGGTATAGTGTATAAGTAGCCCCAGCAACTTCATTTCCTTGTTACCTTCCCTTCTGAGTGCAATCCTTCCCCAAGTATGTTGGCACACTGCTTGGCGTTGTTACCGTTTGCCACCGGCACGGAGGTTCCCTGCCCACCAGTGGCAGTGACGTAAACCCCATATAAAATAAAGCTGTTTAAAAATTCCGGCGCCTTTGCGGTTAACCGCGTTGGCGGGTCCTTCCTTGATTTTAGGACCCTGTCTGATAGAAAGTTCAGCACTGCTATCATCTGGCAGCCATCGGGCACGTCCCGGAAGCTGCAATTCAGCCGTGGGTGCCCCACTACCTAACGCATCGCATCGCATCAGCTGTTCCAGATTTCTGGAGATCATTCTATGCTGCGTTATCAAGGCCGGACATTGACACAGCTTCTACAAGCTCCTGGCGTCTAGCCGGAATGTTACAGACTATTCTCAAATCTCAGCGTGATATAAATATAACCGCCAGCGGCTGCCTAAGTTGTTCAGTTCAGTTAGACCTGGCGATATTTCATGTGATGTTTGGAATGCTTCTTGCAATGACTGTGTTACTTAGTACTGTAATATATTGTTGTGTGTTGGACAAATTTAACTTAAATTAATGTATACCAATGCCTGTGTTGATATTTAACCGTTATTTATTTTTATTTAAATTTTTAATTAGTGACTTCATTGGTGTCTGTTATTATGTTTCCACTGTACAACATGATGGTTTGTGTGACCGTCGTAATAATATTTATGTTACTACTGATTGTGATAAAAATTTACCAAACTTGTTTAAACATCTGAAACTGCAAATAATGATTTTCCATTATAAAACGTTACTCGTGTATAAAATGTTTGCTGTAACTAAAAGATTCATCCATTAAAAATTAATTTTCCTTTTGATAATCCATTTTCAATTTTACGGATACAAAGTATTCAACTAAAATATTCAGTTTTCACAACATACCGGATAATTAACAGAAACGCGAATAGTACACATGAATTAGTTGATTCAGCAAACAGACAGATAATAGGATACATATACCTTAATTTGATATTTCCAAATTATTTTCCAAAATTTTACAGCTTAGCCATATGTGTTTTACGGATATTATTGTTATAAATGAATTTGAGTTTCTGAATCCTGTAGAAAACAGAGTTATTTTTCGAATAAAACTCAGAATTCATAATAATTTATTTACAATAGGAATGAGAAGTTAACAATAATTTATACACGCTATTTTGCTGGCTTAAGCAGATACTAGTTGTTAAACTCTTTCTTCTCAACTTAAGCTTTTAATTGTCATAAAAACATTTAAACATTCAACTAAGGGAAATATTTTCGTCAAACGTTTCAGGCAATTTATTATATGATTGCCAAGACACTCCTACACTTTTCCTAACAATGTGCCTAGCATTATGTGGCGTCAAAAGCTTATATTTCTGAACTTTTTCGTGATACTCCAAAAACTGTAAAGCTAAAAATCTTTTAAAAATAAAAATACCATTAATTATTCCCTAAAATGCTTGTGTGATAACCGGCCACGTGTTCCGCCACACAAGGATCTATACATTTTTTTACAAATTATAAACATGGAAATCGCTTTTTTCATATTAATTTTCCAATCTGAATTCTTTGTCCGCTGACACAAAATTACTTTTCCACAACATAACTCATCACGCCTGATACACTGAACAGGTAATTAATATTTCAGCTGTCGTGCAGTAATCAGATGTGCCTTTTATACATTAGGCTAATATTAGCATTTTTGCATTGACGTAATGCACCGAGAACATAGAAGACCAAGAAAAGCTATACTTCGTCTCTTCAGGATTCCAGTGAAACATAATATTCAAAAATACATAATATATTTAAAATTTTGCATTTAAAATGAATTCCATTATATAAAACTATGAATTTATTAATTGCGTGTTTTAAATCTATTTTAAAATAAATTAAAACACATCTGTAAGAAGCCTCTCAGCTTACGCCAATTTAAAAACAGCAATTATTTTTAAACATATTGTTACGACATCACAGAACAATCTATGTGTTTCTCGAACGATCCAGTGAAATCCGGCTGTAATGTGTGCGTACGTGATTCTCGACATGCGTTGCGAGATTCTTCCGGACTCACCGGTTCGCGCCTGCTGTGTGCAAGGCCGCAACCAATTATGTTCTGGTGTTTTCTAGTAGCATTCTTGCCGTACAGTATGGAATAATCTGGTACTTCGGCGGGGTATAAATACAAGTACTCAGGGACATTCATTTCCGTTTGAGTTGCGATTTCTTTGAGTGTGGTTCGTAGAATTGTGGCAAAGTGTTATGTGTTTTATAATCATGCGTGACAATTGTAATCCAATTGTGTTTTATATTAGTTGACAGTTTATTGCATGTGAACAATTTTTATTTGATTTGTTGCAAGAGACTATCTTGTTGATTACAAACTGTTTAATTGTGTTAATTAAAGCTGGTGATTAGTGGCTTAATTGGTTTCTTGTATTTTGTTTTCTTCTGTACCATACAACGATCAATAGACCGTAATAACAATATCGTGTTGTGAATTGTAATCATTCAAAATCTTACATTTAAAGTAACACACTACATATGGAAAACATTTATAGGATAACGTTACAGGCGCAATAGAAAAATAAAACATAAGATCTCGAACAGTACTAAAACAAATGGAAAATTTTGTGATTATACGGGTAATTTACAATTTTTAAGACAAAATATTTGAGTCAATATAACTGTTAAAATTAAAACCCAACGATTTGTGTTTAAGTATTCAAACCTGGAATTTAGGTAGAATTTAATTTTACAAGGTACAAGTAACATTTCTAATGAGAAGGGAAAGACAATGTAGTAAGAAATCCCTGTGTCAAACAGAGAAGTGACTTCAAAGTAAAACGGTAAGGGAACACGGCTAGTAATGTGAACATTATGGAAATGGTAAGAAATATTATTCCATGGTTCAAGAAAATGGCATTGTTTTATGCTTTTTCAAACACGAGACGTCTCAGTGTTTTTCTTGTTGAAATTAAGCACAACCGGCTTCTGTAAATTAGTAATTTTAAATAATGAATTCAAGTATTTAAATGTTTTTGTGCAGTTAAGAATTCAAGACTTGGTTTGGTAATTTTTTCTTTAACAATTCCATATTATAACCATAAAACTAGTTATAATCAGAGCAACGTTGTTAAATTATTTCAGATGACAAAACAGTAGAAACACTTTTTACTTCGAAGCTTTTACAAGCTTCGTATATTGATACTTTCATTTACTAACTCTATTGTATAGGTAATCATATGCTAGTGGATTTGTGTACACATACAGAACGTTCTAAGTTGTGACTCGATATGAACGTTTTTTATCAGTGAAGAAACCAACGTAAATGTTTGTATTAAATAAACCTCTCGATAAACGTATTTATTGACCTGTAATACATTCTTTAATGTATATGTTTAAATTTTCCGAATGGAAATTACTGTGCTGTTCTCATGGAATTGACAACTACTGCAAGTGATAAGTACTATAAACACATTTGCTTACTAACCCATGCAACTAATCAAGAAGTATTAAAATCTGCAGTGTAAGTTAACCTGTAAGCAGTAGGCCTATACATGTAGTTGTTCTACACACGTTTTCAATATTTTGAATCTAAAATCTTACCTACACATCGAAAAACTGTCTAGGTCAAAAACCATAAACCTTAAAACCAACGGAAACGGTTAATAAATATCTAAACCAGATGGATTCCTGTATTTTGGTTAATTATGATATTCTAAATTATATATTAATTTTTATTAATAATAGACTGCAAGTGTGTTCACTACTGACAGATAATTGTTATTCTACGGAGATAATTGAAGATAATCATGGGAAAAATTTCCATAATTCCAAATATGTCAATTGACGTAATTTTAGTGCATATAAAACGATACACATAAATTTAGAGCGATATTTGTTATAAAGGCTATCACAGCCGGAGCCGACTTTACTAAAACTGTTATATTGCGTGCTGTTGGGTGGTGGTCGAAAGCTTCTGTTTTTGTGTCTAAACGTTTTGGGCACACCTCCGAAGACCATCATAAGTAGAAAAAAGTAAACCTTGCAAAATTTTTCTTTATTTCTTCTTTTTTCTACTGAAGGTGGACTTTGGAGATGTGGCCTAAACGTTAAGAGACGAAACAAATCAATCGCTCACCGCCTAACAGACTGCAAATATAATAGTTTTAGTAATGTTAAAGCGACCTTTTTTGCCCATGAGAGACGTTGATAAAGGCTTAACTGACTTAAATATTCAGGAAAATGACCAAGAATTTCTAAATTTGTTAAAGATGATAAAGGTGGACAACTTCTTATGAAAGACGATAACTTCCGATAGGTTCTTATAACTGAAAAACACTTTAAAGGATCAACAAGAAGTAAACAAAACAACAAAGTCTAAATACTTGCACAACTGCAAATATTCTTGTAAATTTTGGAATTGTTTGACAGTCCATAGACTTTTATATGCAACAATATTTTAAAAATACCCTACAAGCAAGCAATTACTCACAAACGTGAAACGGCATATATATTTTTTTGAACAAGTCAAAGTAAATAATTTTTACAATCCTTAATAAACCACATATTAAAATGAAAATACTGTGAAACAAATAAGCGGATTAATGTCACCACACATTTCACTATTGCATAACCAATGCAATGTGTACACTAACGTTTGTAGTATTCATAAGTGAACTCGTTCAAAGAAAAATTTAATTTGCACTGGTAAACAACAAATGAGAAGTCCTCTTCTTACAAATATATTCTTACGACGGTCTACAAAATACAAGACACCAATTACGTCGCTAATCACCAGCTTTAATTATCACAATTACACAGTTTATAATGAACTCGTACAATATTTCCAGTTAGATTTGTCCACACGCAATAACAATATCTATTAATAGATTTTCACACAATTATTAACACAATACTACTTCACTTCGACAAACACTCAATCCGCACTTGCGAAAATCGCTCACGTAACTGAACTTACGACCCGGCTGCTATGGCTTTATATACGGGTGTGCATATCCTTGACCAGCAGTGCTATCATAAAATTATATGTGGCCTTGACACAAAGTATTTGATTTAATTATAGTTATCAAACAACACCAGGTTTACGCTGCGCTGAGGTCCAGTACAGCTTTCCCTCCTTAATTCACGCCGGCGGCTTAATGCGTATCTCAAGTGTTCCTGGAACTCACTAGAATCACCTACTTGAAAGACGCAACAGCTGCCACATTGTACGGGGGGAGTGGAGAATGTTCTGGGTTGTTCGGTAGGCTTCTCGTAACAATATACTTTTGTGTCCAACGAATACTATTGCAAACAAATTTCTAGAATAATTAACATATTTTGAAAGAAAAAACATTCCCTATTGATTTACACGCGCGCGTTTCATCTACAGAAGAAAACTTAAAAAAAATAAACAGAGGAGGAAACAGAATTAAAATTTGAGCCAAGCATACACAAGGGGTGAGATAACCAAGAGCTTTTTAATCACAGGATCTTTTATTACTTTCGCTGTTTCTCTGAAACATGCCTACTAGTGTTTGTACAAAAACTATTTTAATTACAGAATTGTATATTTACTTTATTATTAATTAGTTTTCTCGTGTAAGGTCTTTATAAGTTTTATTTAAATTGTTGAATAAAATTATTATTTTGCTATTTAGCTTAATGTAGTAACTTTGTGGGAGTTATAGGATTCTTAGTTCCAGTAACTGACAATATTAATCCACAGTTGGATTTAATACGTGTCCGTTTAGAGTTCTTTGATAGCTAAAATTAAGTCTGGTTTATGCACGTAGTGAGTAGTAGTTGATATTGTTTTATGACTGGCACAATAAGATTTGTATCAATGTATGTTATTTAACAAAAACGTAATTATGCATTTCTAAAACTGTAATATTATACAATTAATATATAAAATTTTAATAAACTAAGAACACTGAAAATTAAGTAATTGATGTATCTCAAAACGGACATAAAAAGGAAACACTCTATTAATGTTAATAACTGTAAAATGACTATACACATAAAAGTAAGGAACATGTTTGCATGTTTGTAACGAGACGTTTTAATATGCATACAGACTTTTTGAAAGTGCAATGAATAGAGAATAGTGTGCTTCGTGTGGTTGTACAAGTACCTTACAGATTGAGAGAGAGAGAGAGAGAGAGAGAGAGAGAGAGAGAGAGAGAGAGAGAGAGAGAGAGAGAGAGGTTTATGGAAAATATGTCTTGCATCTTGGCTGTCAGTATGTAAACCGTACAAGCTTTTCTGTGTGAGTGGGCGGATTAAATGTACAGTTCGTCTCTGTAAGGCCGGTAGTTGCAGTAATGAAGGTAAATACTGGAGAGGCCGTACTTACTTTAGGTTAACAGTCACAAGTATATTTACAAATGCATTTCTCTACACTACCTTTAGCATTTCTCTACACTACCTTTAGTAGGCACCCAGGTTAAACTTGGAGCATAATTTAATCCAAAATCTAGGTCGATTCTTCAAGCATATTTCATCACATTTAGTAAAATGCCGGTACACTGTTGTACAAAAAATACAGTAAATTCCCTTTTAATAACAATTCCATGTTTCCTTCCTACAACCTTATTTTTTACAGTACCTAAAGGCGTGATTTAGATTAGTGTCTGTAACGTCAGCTAAGCCTTTCACTTTAGCTCCCTTGAGCTTGTCTACTAAATAGTCTTCACTCAGAATGCATCTAGCTATAAATTGATACTTACTTTATACATAATATTTTTATACTTGTATGTGTTATATTATGTGAATAATATTTATAAAAAATATTCATTTTTTGCACACAATATTGAAGTTTTAAAACTTTGCTCATTGCAGATATCGCCAGGCACGATTACGCTCAGAAATGTCAGTACCGTTTAAGTTAATCGTAGGTTAAAACATTAATACCACATGTTTAAAAAGTTTATTCAACAGCTGTATACAACATTACTACACATTATTCCATACAAAAAGGTACAGATTATATAAAAGCGATTCATTGAGAGCAAATACAGGATAGTTCTATGGTTCGTCTTCGTATATGGAAAATTCTCTACATAAATATCATATTTTATTGCTGACCAGTAAGAGTTTTCCATATTAAGTAGATGGCTTTGTTAAACTATTTACATAAAATTCATTTGTGACTAATTTGTACATCTTGGGTTTAATAATATTTTACACATGAGGCTAGGCACTTGTATTTGTACAAACGCTGGTAATTATTGTATATTAGTTACTGAGGAGTCGAGTCAATAATTAGACAATTCCAAAACTATACATTTTTAGGAAGAGAGAAAACTGTTTGGTTCTCTTAGTTTTCCATGAGAAGAATGAACAATTTTTATATAATTTTGGTTAAATTTTAATTTTGCATGTTTCAATAAAATTTGTTTGTAATAACGTACAGTGACAATCTTTCATACTGTAACTTGTCTAGTTTTTCTAGAATCTGAAACAGTATATTTAATTATTCTCAAATATATTTTTAACAGAAAAAATACAAAACTAACAAATTTCATGTTCATGACATATTCATGTTTTTCTAATTATCATCGTAGCCATCTGAACTGTAGTCACTGTCAATCTTGATTTCTGTAGCTTGCCCAATATTTCCTTCAAAGAATCTCCCATCAAGTGTGCTAGTCAACAAACAAATGTTTCCAAGAGATATTCGAGACGATGCGTCACATACCACTACCAGAAAATCCGTTTTTCGATTTGTCTGGTTTTTCGAGTGATATCTACAGTTTACATACAAATCTATAATTTCCTCATACGCAGAAAATGTCCTTTTAATTTTTTTCAGCTCATCATTACAGTGTTATAATAATTTTATTTATATAATTAAACGTTTTATGTATTAAACGTAAGTCTAAATAATTTGTTTGAAAAATGCATATTTACTTTATACTGTTCACTGTATTGTCAGAAAATGCAGTTGAAAACGTTGAAACAAAGCAAAAAAGAAAGGAAGATCTAATACATACAGGAAGATGTTATAGCCCTTGGTCGGTCTTCAAATCATGTACCGAACGTTTCGGTAAAGCCTATACGTGGTATACTCTTCTTCTTTGGAGTCCGTACAGAGTACACAGCAGGAACCTAATCATAACCCTCATTAGTCGTAAAAAGTTGCAACTGTTGCGGAAGTAAGACCTTATAATCTATACGAAGGCTTTCACGGCCGGCGCTAACTGTGTTGGAATGTAATTGATTTGTCTTCCCCGGTGACAAGCCGTGTGGGGGGGGGGAAGAGTGTTGTTTTTGTGTGTAGTATATATTGTGTGACCTTGTTACTTATCTGGCCCGGGTATGTCAGAGAAGACGTACGTATTATTTGTCCGCGTACGTGCGGGTGGACGTGCAAATCGAGCCGTGACCTTGACTCGATCTCACCACATCGGCAACACAGCAACGCTCTGATTATGAGTCAGAGACGCTATCGCTGTGCCGGCTCGCCCACAGTAATTGATTTGTCTCCGGGTTATTAGACCGTGGTCCACTCCTGCCACTATGAACAGACGTTTTGGCCTCAAAACTCGCTGGAGTCCATCTTCAGTGTAAGAACGATTCGGAAACTGGCACGGGTTTTCAACAGGTAACCACATTCCTGTGCCAAAAGATTCGCAGTACTGTGGTTAACCTTGTGTGTGTGTGTGTGTGTGTGTGTGTGTGTGTGTGTGTGTGTGTGTGTGTGTGTGTGTGTGTGTGTGTGTGTGTGTGTGTGTGTGTGTGTGTGTGTGTGTGTGTGTGTGTGTGTGTGTGTGTGTGTGTGTGTGTGTGTGTGTGTGTGTGTGTGTGTGTGCATTTTGAGTTATACGTTTTATAATCATCCTTATGTAGTTAATAAAAATATGATTTTCGCATGTTTAACAATACGTGTTTTTTAAACTTTAGAAAGATAACAGTTGCAATTGATTTTGGATATTGTAATTAAATTTGTATGTAGTCATTGTGATATATACAATAATGACTTGTAAACTGTAAGCAAATGAAAGTTTGCAAAGGGTCGTAAAAGCGTATGCTGTACCACTTATTCTTTACTAAAAACTATGAAGTTTATACGGAAAATACATAAGTTGACTAACAGAGAGGCAAAAAGTTCCATAACAATGTGCATAGCGCTTGTTTGCACGACTGAAACGTCACATCAATATTTGCAATAATGGAATATTGATTTCCGAAAAGCCAATCTAAAAACAACTACAGTATGTATACACAATCGTGGAATTGTAAACCACTATGGAGAATAAAATAAAACAAGTGTGCATCGGTTTTTGTACGTTTTATGAACACAATGCTACAAATAAATGAGAACAATGTAGTATAGTATGAATCTATTTATATGCTTTTTATAGCGTAAACTGGTATAAATTACGAGTTTTCCATATATTTTAAGCTTAAAGTATTTGATATAATGAAAGCGTTTATGATATATTCTATAATTAAAATTATTTGAGTAAGTAATCGATGTAACAATATAAACACACGTAAACAAACAAGCATATACGTAGACCTACAAAAGTACAGACTGACGTATGGAGCAGGAATAGGCCAGACACTTCGACGGTCACAAAACGAAGTGTTACTGAAATGGAAGCGTTGAGAAGAATAATAGACAAAACGTGACTTTTTTTTGTATTTTCTTACCATTCTGCACGATAAAATTTGCTTAGTAGCGTATTCGTGAGTTAGTAGAATGTTAGTTGGGCACACATGTTTTACCTATACCGATAACAAAAGTTTATTAAAAGAAAAAAAAAGAAAAAACTATTACTTATAACTACTTACGTATAATAAGAGCAAATGCATCGTAGCAACGGTAGCAAACGATTTTAGTGAGCAGGAAACGTAGAGATATTGTCGAAAAACAGAACGCACTGGTGGTAGCCCTACCTGGTGGTCCCATATCCATACTTTGTTTCCTATTGGTTGATAGCAGGCATAAACGTTGAATCAAAATTACGTAAGAGTTAAGGGTGACACGTTTTATGTACAGTAAGGTGTGTTTAATGTACTAGACTCAGTGTCTATTTGTTACTGCAAATATTAGTTGTTACAGTAAACGACGTGCGGTTATGTTAATGTTTGGACCCTATATGTCTTATTTATATTTTTGTGTAAATTCTATATGTAATTTACGTTTAAGTATCTTTAAAAAATATTTATAGGCATTTATTTTGAAATAACTTTACAAAATTATTTACTATAATGCATTTAGTACCAATCTGTGGTGATCATTTTGATAACTTAATTTTGTTAAACGTAATTATCATGTGTAACTATTTTATGCCGAAGCAGAAGAATTAGAATCCTTAATAAATTTTACAAACGAAATTAAAAAAAAATGCTATACAAATAGCTTTTAAAAACGTACTAATAGAAACAATTTTAATTGTTTTCTGTTTACAGTTCTACTACTAAGTTATAAGAATTCAAATGCCTTGCAAATAACAACAGTGGCGATCTTTCATTAGTAGATAAATAAATTCATTTAGTCCTAACCAATATTTTATTAGTAGCTACGTTTCAGATCGGTTTTTCAAGCCGATAATTTGTTTATCCTACCCCGTGATCAAGGTATCTGAGACAAATGGCAGTGAATAAGTGTTTGTTTGCACTCGTCGATTTATGTGACGCGGTTCTCAGCAAGTTGAAATCGCCACTTAAAACAGCTTTCCGTGTAAGAAGACGAATTGATGTGGAATCGCGTATGTAAGGTCCATATTAGTAGTATTTATAATAAATGGGATGTCTTGTTTGGTTTTTATAAACAATCTCGAACACATTTACAAGTATGTTGCCATTCTGCTTTACGTTGTATTTTGTAGACATTAATTGAAATTGACTTCGAACGTACTGCAGTGACAACTTTAGTTAAGCCTTACTCACTTAGTGTCCCATTTCATATCGTAAAAGGTAAGTGTATCGTAAAATTAGGTCATAGTCAGCTTTTACCAAACGTTCATATTTACTTTTTATCGTCTCATTTTTATTATTATATCCTTCTGCTTGTAATAAAACTAGTTCAAATTATGTATAAAACTTATGTCTTATGATCTTAACATGTCTGCTTTATACATACTAATATTAATTTCTTGTATGTTAAACAAAATTTTCACATTTCTTATTACAATGTAGAAATATATCAAATTAGAACAGGACAAACTGCCTTAAAAATGTGGGTTTTGAAATTATATTGTATTATTTTTTGAGACGCTTTTTAGAACTATACATTTCATATTTTATTGTTAGTTGGTATTAAATATTTCCACCTGTTCTCCAGTCTGTCAAAGTTTGAACTGCCAGCTTCTTTCTTAACAAAGTAACTGCATAATTGCATTTAATTTTACAAATCCCGAAGATTATATCATCTATTATACAAGAGAGTTATGTATTAAGTTTTCTACCTTGCCTTGTTAGTCCTATAATACTTATTTTTAGGGGGTCACTATTTTCTTCTAGAAGTATATTATTAAATGAAAAAGAAAGATGTGTATACAACAATTATTTTACACTAGTGAAAAAATAGTACAGATAAAAATTAAATTATAAAGATAGTAATGTAAGAGAAAAAGTCGAATACACAAAGCTTTAAAACCAATATAGAGATACCTAAAAGTACAAATGTCAATACAGTGAAATAAAAATTTTAATTAATATAAAAATAATGAAATATAAAAAAGTAGGTATATGAACATTAGTAATCTGAACAGCATGGTTACAAGGGTTGTTCAGAAAATAAGGTCCGATTGTGCATAACTTCTGAGCATTTGATATGATAGAGCTCCGACATGTTTTGTATCTTAGTTTAGTTCATGGCAAGTCCAGCAAACACAGATGTTTTATTGCTGTTCTGTGTACAAAAACGGTAAGTTTAATAAAATTGAGTAATATCACTCAAAATCCCGCTAAGTGTGAAATCCTTTCTGTGATACGATTTTTCCACGCGAAAAAATTAAGTGCGCCGGAAATTGCTCGCACCAAATTACTGAAGTTTATAGCGAAAATGAGATGAGTGACTGTACAGTGCATAAATTGTGTTGGGAGACTTCTGACGGACGCACAAACATTTATATGGCCGACCTTTACTTGACACTTACAGTATTTAGAAATACATTTGTAAGTACTGTGTTATCACTGACGAACTCGCGCAAAGTGTGGATGACAAAATTATTATAAACAGCCGTTGTACAATAAACGAATCAAGTAATACATTTCCTAAAATATCACAAAGTGTTACGTATAAAACAGTCTCAGAAAAGCTTTATACCATAAAACCAATGTCAGATGGGTGCCAAAAATGCTCACCAAGACCAACAAAAATTATAGAATGGCAGCGGCAAGGACGATTTTGGAGACGAATACCTTAAACGTATTTCCACTTTTACGTTTGTCTCATCGGATATGACACTTAGATTTCGTACGTAAACACAGAAACCAAACAACAATCGGTGCACAATGGAAACATATCTAATTACCTAAACAAACAAAAATCAACCAAAGATTTACTGGGGAAAAGATTATGGCTACAGTTATTTCTGGGTCCACAGAGTTGTCTCATTAGTAGAATTCCTGACACTTCATACGGCAATAATATCTAATTTTTGTAAAACGCTAGAAAAACTGAGAAGAGCGATATACAATTGCAAGCGCGGCCTTTTGTCTTCGGGCGTCATCCTGCATCACGACAACGCGCCTACCACATAGCGCCACGGCCACATGTGTAACATTTCATAAATTCAAATGAAATATTTTTGATCACCTCCCTTAGGCCTATATTTCGGATGTTTGAACTGCCAGCTTCCTGATGGCATCATGTGACTTTTGTTTATTTATTTATTTTTTTTTTGGACTCGTAATAGTAAGAAAAATTGAAGTAGGCCTATAATTATAGGTAAGAAGAAGATAGTAAGCGAGAGGATGAGTTCTACTAGGATTATGTAAAAGTAAAGACAGAGTAATATATGATTCAATACCTCTACATTAATAAAAATATATGTAACACACACACGCACACCCCTGTATATTTTCTATGCAACACACGTGTTTATTAAAAAATAAATTAATAAATATTTATTTAGAAAATCGATATGCAGAATAATGTTACTAAAACTTAATTTTGTACGAGGGGTAACCCAAAAATAAAGTCTCCATATTTTTTAAAAATAGAAAAAAAAATTATCAAAACTTTTTACACGGTTGTGAAGCATAAGAACACACTATTTTTCAACATAATCGCCGTTACGTTCAATGCATTTTTCGAGCCGCTGTGGCAGTTTTAGTATGCCAGTGTCATAGAAACTCGCCGCCATGTCATTGAATAGCGTTTGACCTCGTCATCGTCGTCGAATCGCATTCCACCCAAATGTTCTTTCAAATGTGTAAACAAATGATAGTCACAAGGTGCCAAGTCCGGACTATAGGGGGGTGGGTGATTATGTCCCATCCAAATTGGTTCAGAAGATCGGCGGTTGCGCGGGCGACATGAGGGCGAGCATTGTCGTGAAGAATGGACACGCCCTTGGTGAGCATTCCTCTTCTTCGGTCCTGAATCGCCCGTTTGAGTTTTTTGAGTGTCTCACAATATGTGTCTGCGTTTATTGTGGTCCCAGTAGGCATGAAATCGATCAACAATACACCTTTCCGATCCCAAAACACAGTCGCCATGATCTTGCCGGTAGACTGTGTTTGTTTGAATTTTCGCCGCCTTGGCGAAGTTGGATCCCGCCACTCAAGTGATTGTCGTTTGGATTCAGGTGTGAAGTGGTGAACCCACGTTTCGTCACCTGTGACAATGGAATTCAAAAAGTCGTCTCTTTCGTGTGCTCAAGAAATTCGCGGGCAGCTTCGACGCGTTGCCGTTTGTGGTCTTCTGTGAGCATTCGCGGAACCCACCTTGCGCACACCTTCCGATATTTCAAGTTTTCAGTCACAATCCTCTGAATGGTGGATTTCGAAACGTCAGGAAGGAAACAAGAGAGCTCGTGGATAGTGATCCTCCGATCTTCACGCACGACTTCGTCAAGTTTCCTGATCTTCTCGTCTGACACTGACGGTCTCCCGCTTCTTTCGTCATCATTAATTTCTGTACGACCAGCTTTAAACTCTCTACACCACTTGCGGACGTTTTTGACACCTTTTGCGTTAAGAAATCGAATGACTTCGCGAAGTCCGCACTTGGTGGGAACAGCGATTGGGAGCTCCATTCTTAACGGCTGCCAAGCCAAGACTAATCGACCGAGCGAGCTCAGCGACCGTTTGTTTGAAAGAGGGGAGATGGCCGCACACAGCAGTGCTGTCAACTGCCGCCCAAAATATTTCCCTGCGGCTCTAGTCCTTTGGAGACCTTACTTTTGGGTTACCCCTAGTATGTTCAAGAAATATTTTTTTTCAGTTCATTAATTATAACTAAAAAATTATGAAATGTGAATTTTTTGAAAATTTACTGTCAAAGAAAATAGTAATTTGTTAAAATATAATTTTTTAAAAAACAAACTTAAACAAGTAACAAGTAACTATTCACAGCACATGAACCTTATTTCTATGTCTATAGATTTTTAAATACATTTTAATAACATGTTGCTAAAGTAAAATTAATTTTTCAATTTAGTTTTAAAGATTACTGTACGATGTAAAGTTTTACTTACAAAATTAATTTTTTTGTTTACAGAATGAGAAAACCCAAAAAGATTTTTGGAAAAAATAAATAAAAGTATAAACGAAAAAATGTTCCTTCCTTGCAGAACTTGTGTTGAGTGACCAGGCGTCTGGAAAGGAAAGGAAAGTAGCTAAATTAAAATTTCAAGCAGTTGTACACAGAGGATGAGGCATCACAGTGTTTGTCAGCTACAAGGGTTTTTAATTTGTTTTCGGTTTTTCCTGTTTAGCTACCAGTTGATCATACCACTTAAAAAGTTTTAATAATTATTTATTTTTACTTTTAAGTTACAGAAAAGTTTAGGTATCTTCTAATAACTTTTCAGATAACAATTTTTTTACAACAGCTAGTAATAAATATTTTATCTTGCATCTAAATCACCACAAACATTTGTATACCTTCTTACGTATGTACAAAAGGTCTAGTCTACTACAACTTAATCAGTATAGGTATAAATCAGTGAAAAGATTAATTAACACCAAGAGGAAGTAGATTGTTTGTTATTTCTCTTACGTTTATCGAGTAACAATTGGATTTAAGTAATGATAATATTATTACTACATACTATTATACAGTTAATAAATCTTTTCTACGCTCTTTCAACCTTTAGGTATACAGTATTATGATACCACATATAATGAAGTGACTCACGTTTTGTAATGTGGCAGCGTTATGTAAATAGAAGACTTCAGTAAAAATGTAGCAGCAATACCCGAGGCTTGACATTGATGGGCTGAAATTGTTGAAGTCTATATACAATCACTAGTATGCATAGAATGGAAAATTAAAAATCAAAGGAAATGTCGAGGTCATTTAAGGAATTTCAAGGAAAGGGTTGAAAAATCATGATGTACATTAACATGTGAACGATAGTGGGTGAATCGGTCATCAGTGGACTGGGAGAACCAAGCATGGACTGTGTAACAATGATTTGAAAAAAAAACATTGAGCATATCACAGACCAAAATAGAAGGGTCTTGGCAAAACGGGATCGATGAAGTAAATGGCAATAATGCTATATGTCAAACATCATTGATTTTCAATATATAATCACTGCATAAATTCTAGTCATATTTTTTGTAAATCTTATCTCAGAAAATTTTTATACTTGTTTGGATTGGGACATGAGAGGCATAAAGGTAATGATTTAATTATTTAACAGACTATTTACATTAATAAATGGGATCATCAAACTCGATTGATTACTTTGCTTAGTACACACACGCATTAACTGCGATACTGAATCTCTTATTCAACCTCTTATAATTATAAAAAAAAATACTTTTACTGAATGCGTAAAGTTTATACGTACAAAACTGAATAAAAAGATTCTATAAAATTATGTACAGTATTTAATAAGATTGGTCCGTGTTGAAATTTTTAGTTTTTTGATTCTAAAATAGTCACAGAACGTCTGCTTAGAAGTTTCTGAAAAACGTTCTTGACAAAGATAACCTCTACTTTCAAGCAACACACATTTTTTAAAAGGTTACTCGAATAACATTGGCATTTTTAACGGGTATCAGAACTACTTAAATACCAGGGCGTTTGAAAGTAATTGGTTACAATAATCAATACGTTTTGTACATCTAAAAAAACTTTCAAACTTGAATCACAATAAGTGTCATTTAGTAGAATCCGTTTTCAGTTTATAAACTGATTGAATTTGACTGGTAATTCAACATCGTGAATATAATAAGATTAGTTGTACAGTAATGTTTGGCTTTAGTAATAAGGGTATCCTGTTTGCTAAATTATACGACTCCTTTGATTAACATTCTTTAACGATTTTTTTTTTTTAAGCTAAAACCGAGCTTTCTATTTTAAAAATTTTGTGGAACATGACAATACTGTAATTTTTGCAGTTTATAAAAAACCGCAAACCGTTAGAATGTGAGCACAAACAAAGATGGCAAGCTTACACAGTTGTCAATGAATGTGGTATCCAGAACCAATGAACATCGCACTCACTAGTTGACGTTTGCGATATCGGTAGAGCAGGATGATGGGGGCCTGTAAGATACAGTGTCTGGATGTCTGTCCAGATTATAGAGTACGAAAATGCAACAGATACATGAATATAAAATATAAAAACATAGAATTGTATATTCTAAGCAAAAAACGCATGAAAAACAACTTATAACACCAAACCTGGTTATACAAAGCAAATGATCCCTCTTTAAAATATATTATGCGCTACAATAAATTGCGCCAAAAATTGTTTCATACAACAACAAATTTAATCTTATTTGAGGTAATTCTTGTACACATGTGATTTTAAACATGAGAATGTTAAGCACAAAGCGATTGATTGAATTATCTAATATGTAGAAGAAACAGCATCTATGTGTTTAAATCTCACAGGAGGGCTTGCAGTTTTCTAAACATTAATTTATAGTATTATACTATACAGTTTCAATTTTAATTATAATTGCCAAAGGATTTAATGAATAGGAATTATATAAATAATCTAAGGATTAATTGATAATAATATAGCTATGACGATTAAATTTAAAATATTATTGCGGAAAGTTTTAATGAATAGGAATTGATATAGATAAAGAAAATATCAGTTTACGTAATGAGAATGTTTGTTTGCATTGAGTTTGGCTTAGCTAAATAACACAAGGGAGCACATTTCGCAGTTGGGTTTACATACCTCCAGACAAGGGTACAAGCCAATTTAGATAGCTCAACATGAACTCTGAATCGTCGGCTATATTAGAAATTCCTTCCTTTCAAAGCGTGTAATGAGGCCGTTTGAATATCTTATAGCAGTGTTAAGTAACTCAATAAATTGCTTGGAACTACGAAGAAGTTTCAATGCTTACAGAAGTTTATTCAATGTGTACATTCTTTTGGACAGTACAAAACGCTCTGGTTGCTTTATGGAAATATTCATTAAAGTTTTAGAACAAATAAAACTATTTTATCTAGTTTTATTCTAAATTTACTTAAAATTTGATCACAAGAAGAGAGAGAGAGAGAGAGAGAGTGTGTGTTGGTGATTTCGGGTTATTTCCCGCGTGCTGCTTCTATGATCCTTGAAAGGGCTAGTGAACGTGTTAAACATTTAAAAAAAACAGACGGAACTGTTGTTCTGTAAAAGGATTCGTGGTCAGTGGCGCGCCGACACAGTGCGCAAAGTGTGAGGCGCACACAGGCGCCAGGATAGTAAAGGCGCCTAACATTTCAGGCGAGGAGGAAATACGTATTTGAAAAAAATTATTATTCATTAAGTTAATTGTATTAACTTTTTCGCTGCTCTGGACGGGTATTCTCACCAAATGTTTATGACTGTATGGTGCTCCTAACGTGTTAAGTCGCACGTCATTTTAAGTTGGTAAAGCGCTCAGAACTGTTTCTTATCCCTTTCCTGTGGCTGTAACTAACGGACTGTTATGACAAATAACATAAACTACGTTCTTCCAAATTATTTTTGATACGCTTTTATAAAGTGATTTTTTTATTGTGGAGGGGGAGGGTATTGGGGCGCCAAGTTCTGCACACAGGCGGCGGACACTACTGGCGCGCCTCTGTTCGTGGTCCTTAACATGATTGAAGCGACGTTCTGATAAGTTGGTAGGCTTGGAATCGAACGGTCACTTACAAGCACGCACAACAATTTATAACATAAAATTTATTGTTTCGACATAAATAATACATTTATTTTACAAGTATACGGTGTCACCTGACACACGTTGCGTAGACATTCTATGCATCATCAAGGTTTACAACATAAATTGTGATATGTACAACACACAAATTTGTAATAAGCTATACAATAAACAGTTTATATTTATAGTTTAAATTTATATTATCAAACTCTGCTAATGCACATTGTGCCAAATATGCAAAACGTGACATGCTAAAAGATATTTGGTAGAAGAAAATTATTATTACTCTGATGATTCAGTAAAATCAATTTTTACTTTCAGAACCTTCACGCGTTACTAAAGAGAAAAGTGCATGTGTGTGTGTGTGTGTGTGTGTGCGTGTGTGTGTGTAATATTCGAGCGTATATTTCATTGCTTGGGTATCGAAGCTGCAAGAAATCTGTAATGAAGAGATCAGACGATGTACGTAAGTGGAAGAGGCTATAGAAGCTTATATTGAAAAAGAAGGGTGAACCAGTTTGATCGTAAGATGAAAATGGATGACAACAAAAGCCCAAAGCGGACATTTAACTAGAAACTACGCTGAAGACGGCATAGAGGAAGCCGCGAAGTTTATTAGATGATGGTGAGGGGAAAACAAAGAAACACGCTGATTGGAGGTGGACGACGCCCTGTGCAGGTGATACTTGTGGACTGGGAGACGGACACACACACACACAACAAACACTTTATCTTCAATGCCGCTTTGTTTTCTCTAAATACATCTCCACTCTTTAGACGGCGTCTTCTGTGTCATCTTGCTTTTCGTAAATAGCCTTCATATACCTTATAGATAAGGCAGTTCTCTGTAGATACTTGTCCGATTTCTTGAATCCCCATACCAGCTTTCTTATTCTTTGTCCATTCACTGTTGTTTTGTGTTTATGCAGTTTGTGCTAAGTGAAATCCCCTACCTTTTAGTTCTTTTCACTATGTATTCTTCTTAACATAATACTAACGTACGTAGCTTCTTGTACTTCTAAGTTAATTGATTTTGATACTCTTAACCACATTTTAACATTTAATCGAACTTTAAGATTTTTAATGCCAGAACTTCTGACGTTTAGGATTGGCTCTGTTGTCCCTATACAACAGGATTAACCTCCCCCCAAGACAAATCCAAAAAGTGTGTGATTCATATCCCTTATTGATTAGTACACCCTTGTTTTTAAGCTGTCTGTTGCAATCAGTCTGCAGGTTATTCATGATCTTCTTCTTCCTGTGGCTATACATCTCTCTATGAGACTTGGCCGCATCAACAATCCTACACCATTCTCTTCTGTTCTCAGCAACACTCTTCTATCCTCTGATCCCCATGGTTTGCAGATCCTCCTCGACACACCCCATCCACATTTTCTTGGTCTTCCTCTGGGGTTAGACTCCAAGGGTTTCCATTCTGTGATAGCTCTCGTATTTCTGGTCTTCTCCATTCTATAAATATGCCCTAGCCATCTAATTATCTGTGACTTAATTAACTTTACTATGTTTTTGCTGTTTATTAATGTGTCAAGTTCAAGATCCATGAGGATCCGCCAAGTGACATCTTGTTACAGTACTGGCCCAAAATTTCTCCTAAGTATTTTCCTCTCAAATCGTTTAAGATCTTCTTCGTCTTTCTTCCGCATGGTCCATGTCTCACAGCCGTAAGTCACTACTGGTCTTATAAGATTTTTATACATTTTATATATTTAGAGTTAGGAACCTAGACCACAATAGTTTCTTGTTTGTAAAATACACTGTTTCCCTTTGCTATCCCTGATTTAATTTCCTCGCTGTTCAAATTTTCGTCATTTAGCACTGATCCTAGGTAGTCTAAACTTATCCACTTGCTCCAAGCTATAGCCTCCAACATCCAGTGTAGGCTATTTCTTTTATTATGTCTTGATCTTGAAACACACATGTATTTTATTTTGTCCTGGTTTATTGATAACCCAGCCTTCTTTATCTGTTCTTCCAGTTCTATGAATGTTTCCCTTACTGCATTTTTGTTACGGCCGTATATAACTATGTCATCACCATATGCACCAATTTGAATGCTTTTAGTAATTAAACTTCTATGGGGATTCACTTTAGAAACAGCTGCATGAATTATAAGATTGAAAAGGAATGTTGGTAACACATCACCCTGCCTTACACCACAACTAATTTCAAAGTTGCCAGTTCGTATTCTTTGAAAGATTGCTGCCGCTTTAGTTCCATATAATGTTACTTGCACTAGCTTAACCAGCTTATTAGGTATACCCAACATTCATAGGCTTTGAAGCAACTTTTGTCTGTCCACAGTATCAGAGGTCTTTTTGAAATCAATAAAAAAACTAATGATGGTAATACCATATCCATAACTTTTCGCAAATATCTCCGTTATCACGTTTATATGTTCTATGGTAGAGCGGTTTGGTCGAAATCCTGCTTGGTAGTCACCAAGGATTGCCTCCGCATAATACGTATACTCAGTCTCTTATATAGTAAAGAAGAGAACATCTTGTATGTTAACGTTTAATAACGTAATCCCTCTATAATTTGCACAAACCTGTATATCTCCTTTTTTGTGTGTAGGGTGTATAAGGCCCCATTTCCACTCTTCAGACACAGTTTTTTTATGCCAAATTAGTTCTAAAAGTTTGTGAATTCGCTTCCGCAGACTCTGTCCTCCATGCTTTAAAGTTCTGCAGTGATTGTAACCCATCTAGATGCTTCATTATTTTTTAATGATTTTATTATATCTACGACTTACTCTAGGATGGTCCTTCTAGCAATGGTTCTACGGTTATATACTTTTCATCATCATTGTCTTTATTTCTTTCAATATTCAGTAACTCATAAAAGTATATCTGTTCTTTTACGTATATCTGACTCATTAACTAATACGTTACCTTCCTTATCTTTACACAAATGCTCTCTAGGTTTAAAAGGTTATTCGTAACATTTCCAGTAAAAACTCTTATAAAAATATTCATACAATGTTTTCCAATGCACAAGTTTAAAGTAAGTAAAATAAAGGCAGATAAAATTAGAACTATAATCAAGTTTAAATGAAATACAATTGTTTAAAACTAGAACAATATTTTTTAGCATATAGTCACCCGACTTTCCCTAATTTACATCTTCATACTTATCTATTTATTTTTTTCTATTTCATCCCTTTGCGTGCCTATAAACGTAAACAAACATTTATGTTCAGACTGATATTTACGTTATAACATAAAAATTATTACAACATATCATTAAATAATACATTACCTAGATGTAAAGGTTGACATAATTATGTTCTGTGCTCTTTGTTTCCTCAAAGAACATATTTACATAAGTATTTTCCACAGCTGACTTAAAGTACTTGAATGGTGTAAAGTAGCCGTGAAACTATTGCAGACGAAAATCTATAAATCTCCAATCACTGGGGCCTTCTATTCCTTTTCATAGACCGAAGTTTGCGCTGCGCCTACAAAGCTCACTTCCACACTTCTAACCTGACTTTCCGTACCACCCTAGGTGTCCGCTACCTGAATGCCACCATACGGGTACTTTTCGGGAAGTTCTACCGCTTCTGTGCCCGTTTCCAAGGTAACCCCCTTATCAGCGCCCTCGGTCAACATTCATCAGTGCCAGGTAACTGTTAGACCGCGAACACTCACCCTGAATTTGATAAAGTCTAATTGAAATCCCACGGCCGGTAGTAGGCCGCACCTAGGAACACAAAGCTAGGAACGCAGTATAATGGCGATCGACAAACTTGTCCATCGCTTGCACAATCCCTAGTCTCTGAACTGGGGTTTAGTTCCTTTGCCCTTGCAGTAAACTTTGTGCTCAACCGCAGAAAAAGTTAGGAAAATAAAGAAGGAACAAATACTATGATCTGTATTTTTCTAATTTATTATAAGATTTTCATAAAAATATACAAACAAATTGAATATATATTTAAATATTTACATCTTATTTAGAGGAAAACAACTTAATTAGTAAAGGACAACATTACTTTTTTCAAGTTTTACATTGTAACCATCAAAGCGCGACCTAAAAATAAGAAACGTTAATTTTATGTTGTAAAATAACAACTTAGAAGTATACAAAATGAACAATATTTATTACAACATAAATATTAGCTTGTGTGGAAAACTGTAATTTTTTGAAAACCGTAAACAATGACAGAAAATAGTTACAGTATTTACAGTCAATTATGGAGCAGTTAGGAAATTTAAAGTATATAATTTACAGTATTTATTTATACAAAAGATACACAACTTTACACATATTTACAGGTATGTACAGTTGACAGTCGCACAGACTATAAAATGAAGCGTATTCCTTGCTCTATCACGTCGCTATCACACCAAACAATACTGTTCCGCTAGCTATGGTGCCTGCAAGCATAACGTACAAATTCATTCCTTATTCTCTCACTATGTCGCTGATTATTTAAATTGTCTGTCTAATATATATAATGGCTATATCTGATATTGATTATTGTTGTAATTTATATTTGTAATGAATTCCTTTTAAGTTAATAAATGTTCCTATAAACGGTCAAATTGATGTTGTCTGTATTCAATCATATGTTTCATTGCTTCTAAAAAAAGTTTTATTTTCCAACAATCGTGATTCAGAAAAACTGTAATCTTCCTATATTTAATTTTTAAAAAACTTATTTTTGAATTTTGTTACTAAACTGGAACGCATTTGTAATCTCGCTTGTAAAGTTTCGTGTTTTACGTTGATAACAACACTGTTTTTCTGTTCAAAGCACGTCTTTTTGTTACTTTGAACACCAAACGTTCCGCCCATACTACGGCGAGGCATTGAGCCACTGAGAACGCTCATCGTAGTGTGAGCGAAACATTGGTGTTCAAAGTAGAGCTAATAAAAAGACATATGTTGAACCGAAAAACAGTGTTGCCTTGGTAATCTCTTATCCGGGTATTCGTAGGTGTGTATGTGTGTGTGTGTGTGTGTGTGTGTGTGTGTGTGTCTTGTATCTACAGCATGCTCTACTAGAATTTTGTAATACTACATGCTAAGTTTTTCCTTAATTCAATTACAATGTGTTTCTATCCATTTACATCAAGTAATAACAAATACGTATTGCATAACATAGCTTACAATGCGTATACATATCAATATTTCATTATTTACAATAAAATAAATTATTAAATTTCTATTCAACTAACAAATATTTTGAATTCTTTTAGATGTTTCTTTACAAGATCTACTTTTATAGGTGGCCAAGTTCTTGTTTGTTCACACTATTGATTAAATTTTGTCTTTGATTTTTTTTAACATTTTTTAACATCCAGTCTTTGTTTCCTTCATTTCACTCCCACATTGGGTCGTTTATTATCCTGAAGTGCTGAAGGTAAGATCTCGTCTTTCGTGTCCAGTCACTACTGCCGTGAAGTTGGGAGTCATTTTTGTATTCTTTTTCCTCTTCTGCACCTCACGGAGTCGGCGCTTTGCCTGTTCCGTCTTCAAAGAGTATCTCTACATCTCACTCTCGGTCTTCCTACATCTATTATACCAAAGGAAGCGCAGCCGTAGGTAGCCGTCCATCCTCCATTCTGTCCAGATGCTGTAACCATTCCCCGCGATATGTCTGGATCTTATTATTTATGGAGAATACCTGTAGCTCCTCTCTAATATCCTCATTGCGCAAACGATCCTGTCTCGTGTAACACTTTGTTCTTCTCATAAACTTTACCTCCGAAATTTGATCTGGTTTTTAATCTTCTTTGTAGGAACCCATGATTCACATCCACAGTTTTGTTTGTAATCTGTATTTTGTATTAGGGAAAAACATTTTAATTACTGTACCTTTTGTTGTTTTCTTCCATTCGTTTTCCTACTTACGTGTAGTTTCTTTGAATAATTCTTGAATCTTGAATCAAGATTGTGTGTGTGTGTGTGTGTATACGCGCGCTTCTTTACATTTGTGTGTGCAATAATCTCTAACCGTATACCTATTCAAAAATATAGATACCCCTTCAAATGTTTTTAAACCAATCAAAACAACAAATTTGATCGCTAAACCCCATAAGTAACAATTACGCAAATATCTTCTTACGGACAAATACAATTTCATTGAAACGAATAATAGCATATTTTGCTACAAATACCAGTTTATTTTTACTAGAAATATTACTTTCCATCTGTAGTGTCACCGTTCATTAGTCTTCTCACATAAGACTTGTTCAGCATTCTTCAACTGCACGGCGTCTTCCAAGTGTGTGCTGCGGTCTGCAAGACGGGAACTGGTTGTGTTGTGTCGAGTTAGTAGTTACTGGTTAGTCAGTTACGAGTTGGCCGCGAAGCGAGATAGACACAATAGCACGGTAAAAATTCAGATTCATGTATCATTCAAATTTAGTGTGTTCACAATAAATCTACTTCAGTGAAAAATTACCGAGTTTTATTCTCGAACATTTTTTGGTGACCCCGACGTGATTGGTCCAGTGCAGTTGTTAATTTAGTGTCGTGAAACTCAATTCTGACAACAGTGCGAGGCACTTTTATTGTTTACTACTGTACTCGTTGTATCTACAGAGCGGCAATTCAAGGTCACTCCGTCTGGGATCGCAGTGAACCACATCAACGAGCTCGTCACTCATTGTATTGTAACACTTAATTTCCTTAATTTCATTATACCGTGATAATTTACACAGACTTCACAACAATTCACAAATAATACAACGTGTTTTTAGCATAAAGAAATTAACAAGTCAAAATGAATAACGAATCACAATCAGACACAACAATTCAAAGGGCCAAACACGACACATTAGTACGTCGCCGTGGACAAATTAAGGGCAGCTCACTTGCATAAACACATTAATTTTGATCCCAACCAACAATCTGCCAATTTGTTATCCACTACATTAGATATTCTAAACGAGTGTTGGAAGGAATTTAATACAATGCAGACAGAGATCGAAGACATTCAGATAGAAGATTTAAATACATCAGAAATTCATAATGAAGATTTCGAAGACAAATATTTTAACTTACGTGCTAAGATTCAGGACATGCTCATTTCTATCCAGACTCCGGTGTCATCTAACAACAGCCATATTACCAATTTAACTCTCACAGAACCACAAGTTAAGTTACCTCAAATCAGTCTCCCCACTTTCGGAGGTTCATATGACGAATGGCCTTCTTTCCAAGATTCATTTAGAGCCTTAATTCATGACAACAATTCACTGAGTGATGTTCACCGCTTTCATTACTTAAAATCAGCATTACGGAATGGCGCAAGCCAGATTATTCATTCATTGGAAGTCTCATCACCCAATTATCAGGTCGCCTGGGATTTACTAAAGGCAAGATATGATAACAAGAAATTAATCATAAACAAATATTTGCAATCATTATTCAATCTTTCAGTTTTAGACAAAGAGCCAACCACCTCCATTAGACAGTTTTCAGACAATATTCAAAAGCATATGAGAACACTGAAATCTCTTGGACAGCCAGTTCAGCACTGGGATGCAGTAATTACATATCTTATTGTAAACAAATTCGACCAATCAACCAGGCATGCGTGGGAAGCCAGTACATCCACAACAGAACTGGTAACCTACTCCGAAACTATTAACTTTTTGGAAAACAGAAGCAAGATTTTGGAAGGTTGCGAAGAGGGTCAGAAAATCAATTCTAAGCCCAAATCATTCTAAAGCCCAGTTAATGCCACACCTCAAAGAAAATCGACACAAGATTTTCAGACCGCATTTGTATCCACCATTTTACAAAAATGTCCCATGTGCAGTAAATTCCACCGGCTATTTCAATGTCAACATTTCCTGAAGTTGAATCGATGTGATCGAATCACTAAGGTCAAAGAACTTCAACTCTGTATAATTGTTTGAAACCAGGTCATAAGGCAGCAACCTGTGAAAACACTCATTCATGTAAAACCTGCAACAAGCGTCATAATAGTTTGTTGCACTTGCACTCTCACCAACCCATGTCCGAAACTTCATCACCGCCTCAGTCAACTTCACAAACTTCAGCTTCGCAATCAGAGTTGCTCAATAAGCCGACGGTTACAATTTGTTCCAATACCAATGACAATGTTTTACTAGCCACAGCAGTGGTAAACACACAAGATTCTCAAGGAGCATTTTTCTCATGTCGCCTTTTGCTTGACTCAGGATCTCAGTCACATTTCATGACTGAATCTCTGGCCACATCATTAGGATTAAAACGTCATAAGTCCCCTATGTTAGTGACTGGAATAAATACAAAGACTACTGCAATACGACATACTGTTCGTACAGTCATTAAATCAATATATAATGGCTTCCAACAAGCATTGGATTTATCCCTCATACCACGAATTACAGACGAACTGCCAACAGCCCACACAGATCGTAATTTGTTACATATACCTAAAAACATTAACCTTGCGGATCCACAATTCCACGTACCGCACAAGGTGGATGGATTACTTGGAGCTGATATTTTCTTCAGTCTGTTGTGTATAGGATAGATTAAAACGATACTCAACCTACCTTGCAAAACACTTTGTTAGGTTGGATCGTGTGTGGGAGAACAAACAATCAAAATAGCTACCATATTAAAAAACAAACGGTTTGTAATTTCAGTCACAATTTAAATCTTGAAGAACTTATGTCAGCATTTTGGGAAGTTGAGAACTGTGAAAACCGACACCCTTTATCGAAACAAGAACAAGAATGTGAAGAGCATTATATGTCTCATGTCAGCAGAATCGATACTGGGCGCATTATGGTTTAATTGCCATTCTCAAAGGAAATCAGTCAACTTGGTTCAGCTCGTGAACAAGCTGAAACCCGACTCAAGAGCTTAGAACAGCGACTGTCAAGGCATGCATCATTAAGAGAGTCGTATGTTGCCTTTATGGATGAATATCACAAATCTAATCACATGGAACTAGTCGAAGAAGAGCTGAACCTGAGGATCACTACTACATGCCACATCACCCTGTCATAAAGAACTCAAGTTTGAATACAACAGTTCGAGTCATTTTTGACGCATCGTCAAGGACGTCAACAGGAATATCTCTGAACCAAGCATTTATGGTGGGTCCAACCATACAACGTGATCTAATTGATATTTTGTTGTCGTTCCGCCTCCCCAGATATGTTTTTGCGCCGATATTAAACAAATGTATCGACAAATTCTAATGCATCCAATTCACAGAGATTTCCAGCGTATCGTCTGGCGAAGGGACTCAGATCAACCTATTCAAATATACAAATTGAACACTGTCACATACGGCACACCCGCTGCTCCGTATCTTGCGATAAAATCTCTTCACTATCTAGCAGACTTGGAATCAGTGCAATTTCCTCTTGCTTCAAGATGCATCAAGAATGGTTTTTACGTAGATGATGTTCTTACTGGTTGCAATTCCATGGAAACAGTACAACGACTACAGAGAGAATTAGTGCTTTTACTTAAACGAGGTGGTTTCGAACTTCATAAATGGTGTTCTAATAATCCACAGTTATTAGAATTTATAGATTCAGACAACATAGAGAGTGAATACCTTATACAAGGTGGACATGATATAAAAAAGACTCTGGGAGTGCGTTGGATACCTGACAGACACCTTTCATTATAAGACAACAATATACACAGCAATTGGTCCCGTAACAAAGAGGTCAATACTATCGGAAATATCCAGATTGTTTGATCCATTAGGTCTTATATCTCCAGTGCTGGTAAAGGCTAAGGTGCTAATGCAGACTTTATGGTAGCTGGACCTATCATGGGATGAAACGGTTCCAACACATATTTACAACACTTGGACTCAATACAAGAAACAACTTGAGGAGTTAAACAATTTAGTCATCAATCGTCGCATAACCTCCCTTCTTGATGTTTCCACAATAGAATTTCATGGATTTTGCGATGCATCAGAGAGATGCTTTGGTGCCTGTATATATATCTACGATGTACAGACGTCAATGGTAATACTTCAACATATCTTTTGTGCGCAAAATCACGAGTCGCCCCTATAAAAAACATTTCTCTCCCTCGATTGGAACTTTGTGGAGCAGTACTATTAGCTCGTCTTACCCAGAAGATCTCAAAGACGTTGGGCAGCAACATTAACTCATACACATTTTGGACTGACTCTACAATACTACTCCACTGGTTGTCTTCGCCTCCAAATACATGGAAAACCTTCGTCGGTAATAGAGTCTCTGACAGCAACTAAACATGGAATTTGGTCACATTAAGTCTCAACAAAATCCGGCGGATATTTTGTCACGAGGTGCGTTTCCCAAGAAGGTGATTAACTGTGCCTTATGGTGGACTGGACCTGCATGGTTAGCAGAAGAAAGAGAAAGCTGGCCAAGCAGCTTATCGTGTGACTTCAAATCTACAATCTGCAAGGCTATAGAGCTAGAAGAGGGAAAGACGACCATCGCACATACGTCCGTCCATAAATTCAACCTTTGAACTGAAAACAAAATACTCATGTTGGGCTAAACGTCTGCGTATAACAACTTATTGCAAACGTTTTATTCACAATCTGAAGACTCCTCCAAGTAATATAGAATGTGGTCCACTCATTGTAGAAGAAATTCAAAACGCAAAAGTATTCTGGATTAGACAAATTCAATTATTGCATTTCAGTGAAGAAATCCACGATCTCAACTACACCGGCCAGATCAAGAAGCGAAGCAATATACGTTCTCTAGTCCCCTTCGTAGATTCAAACGGAATTATCAGGGTGGGCGGTAGATTGACGCAAGCAAAAATTCACTATGATCAGAAACGTCCAATTTTACTTCCTGAAAAGGACTATATAACAGAATTGATTATAAGAAGAGAACACATAGTATACATGCATTCAGGACCACAGGCACTACTAGCACAACTGAGAAGACAATTTTGGCCAATAAATAGCAAGTTATTGACCAAGCGAATAATCAAGAAATGTGTAATCTGCTCAAGAAATAATCCAAATGTCATATTTCAAACAATGGGAAACTTACCGGCGTGCCGTGTTATTCCTGACCGACCATTCATAAACTGTGGTATTGATTATTGTGGCCCAATATTTACCAAACGAGTTATGCAACGAAAATCAGCTCCATACAAGCCTTACATTGCACTTTATATCTGCATGCCCAGCAAGAGTATCCACACTGAAATCGTTACAAGTCTCACAACATCAGCCTTTCTAGCTGCGTTAAGACGCTTTATGTCCAGATGAGGAAGGGTCACAAACATATACAGCGACAATGCAACAAATTTTGTAGGAGCAAGAAATGAATTACAAGAATTAAGGAAATTCATAAGGGAAAATAAGGAGTGCTTAACACAATCCTTAGCGAAAGAAAATATAAATTGGCACTTCATTCCAGCGAATTCACCACATTTTGGTGGCTTGTGGGAGGCAGGCGTCAAAAGTGTAAAACATCACATAAAACGAGTTGTTGGGAATATCCAATTAACTTCGAAGAATTTAACACGTTGTTATGTCAGATTGAATCCTGTGTCAATTCACGCCCTCTTACCCCACTTTCTTCCGATCCCAACGATCTTCAACCGTTAACCCCAGGGCATTTTCTTATTGGTTCCCCAATTACTTCCTTCCCTCAACCTGACTTATCTGTATGCCCGTTCAACCGAATTAACTGCTGGCAACGAGTTCAACAACTGATGCAATTCTTCTAGAAACGATGGTCCACTGAGTACCTGTCTACACCGCAACAGCGCACGAACTGGACTTCTTCCGCAACACCAATACAAGTGGGATCCTTGGTCCTCATCAAGGAGGAGTTCAAACCACCCCTCATGTGGAACCTGGGACGTATTAGAGAGCTGCATGCTGGTCAAGATGGAGTTCCTCGTGTCGCCACAGTGCAAATCTCACATGGACTCCTGCGGCGGGCGATGACTCGTCTGTGCCCTCTTCCCATCGAAAACACAAATAGAAAGGCCACATCCTTTCAAGGCGGGCGGGATGTTCAGCATTCTTCAACTGCGCGGCGTCTTCCAAGTGTGTGCTGCGCTCTGCAGGACGCGAACTGGTTGTGCTGTGTCGAGTTAGTTAGTTAGTCAGTTACAAGTTGGCCGCGAACCGAGAAAGACACAAGAGCACAGTAAAAATTCAGATTCATGTATCATTCATATTTAGTGTGTTCATAATAAATCTACTTCAGTGAAAAATTAACGAGTTTTATTCTCGAACAGGACTACATAGTTCGCATTTTCAGTATGTAGGCTACATAATTACTGGATCGTAATTATATTTATTTCCAAAATATGCACCTTATTATTTTACTATAAAAAAGTATAAATATGGTAATTATTATTTCTCTTAAAAAATAAAATTGTATTAATATATTTAAAGTAGCAATAATTTTGTAGTAGTAAAGTTTGTTAATATTTTGTAGTAGTAAAGTTATTATTAATTAATGTACTAGACCCTTTTCGTGTTCGTGTATTTGTTAAATAAATACTCACCTATCCCTATGAACTAACGAAGACAGAAATCACTAATGATATTGACAGCGACCAGAAATGAGTAGAGCCGTTGATAGAACGCAGAGCGGTAGAAGCAATTAACTCCATGTCCTCCATATTGGGCTCGGACGGATAGTCTAATAAGAGTATACGTACATTTAACCAGACTCAAATAATTAACTACTAAATACACATTCAAGTATATATGCGTGCATTGTTGTGCATGCATGTGTGCGAGTGGTTAGGTTTTTAAAATATCAGAGTAACAACAAAAGAATATGATTGACCTGCACAACTACACAACTTCAGAATAGAATGCATGAAATAAAGTATATATATTAAGATAAAACTGAGGATTCATAGATCAACTCCGCTAAGGTTATCTAACGTACTTCTTAAACCACAACAGCGAAATATCTTTAAAATATTTAAGTGTAGAAAAGTACATTCTTTGAAAAATTACGAATTAAGCAATTTATGTATAGGTTATTACATTTCAGACCAGATAAATGATGTTGCTGATATTTTAATCACATAAAAGTATTTGCAATTGTTTAGAAAAATGTTAGGAGCAGAATCTTTGCTTTCGAACAATGGAAATAAGTTATATGATAACATGGTGCAGTACAAGTAGTACGAGGGGATTCCCAATTTTTCCTACAAAAATATTTACCTTACCTTCTTTTCATTTTAATAGAGTGCATTCAGGTCTGACAACCACATGTCAGAAATAAGAGGAATAAAAAATAAGTTTGTTTTTTGGATAGAGGTAAAGATACTCTCTTGTCCTTTGAGAGGGAAACTGATTCTAAAGTCAATAAAAAACATTTTGGTCAACGACGTAGAGTGGTTAAGTTCACTGCGCTTACTCACATAGTATTTACAAAGTCACTTATAAACCAATACTTTAAAGATCCTACTGGATTTCTCAAGTTAAATACAGGTTACTAATTCTTTAAGTTGGCAGCCCCATCAGGTAACTTATACTACAACGGACTGATTCTATCCTCAGAGAATATTTAATGAAACTGGATTTCCTCAATGTGCACAGACAAATAGATCAAAAAGAAATGAACAGAACGGTAGATAATGTCATATAAACCGAGAAGAAATAAACAGAACACATAGCAATAGTAAGAGTAGGACGTCAACAACAACAGGTAATAAATGTTCACAAGCAAATTTATAGTGGCTATTGTAACAACAGATTATATGAAAAAATTTAGGACGTGTTAGGGGTAAGAAAAATGTCCTTGCACTCCGTTAAAATCTACACTTAAATTATTCTAAAATGAAATAACAAAATTAAAGAGTTTAATTAGAGCAATTGTGAAACTTAGACTACTAAAAATACAAAATATGGTTATAAAGTAACGTACAATAATTACAGCATATCTGGTAGTTTTGAATTTGTTAATCTGAAAAGCAATAGTAGTGGTTCTCACTCTGGTCACACGGTTGACCATTCAGAGGTTTATGAGAAAAACATTAATACTGACTGATAAATAATATGTTCCTGGATCAAAATTAAAAAAGACAAATTCAGGGTACGTTTAAGTAATTTATTATAGAAGGAGAATGACTTGTTTGTATTTATAGGTTTATTACGAATGGTCTTAATGAATTTTAGTTCTTAACGCATACCGGTAGTGAATAAGATTTTATTTTACGCTTACATGATTTTCACCTTATTTTTATTTCCCGTGTTTTGTGTTGTATTATTTTGAATGCTATGACAACGTAAGTGAAAATATATATAAAATACTAAAACGAATGGAACCGCCTAGAACAGCCGAGAGCAGCCTCCACACGTCCCCCCCCCCCAACGAATTGTGCAGCTGTAGCCTTAGTCAAGGCCGCGCTAGAGTACGTTCCAGAGTACTCTGAGAACACTTGAAATACATATTAGCTGGCACATTGAGGATGGAAAATTTCTAATACACGTGCGCCACCTATATAAGGGACAGAGGCTGGCTTTGTGAGATCAGTTACGTTGAGCGGTTTTCCTTAGTGGATCGAGTGCCGACTTATTCAAGTGCGGCGAAGTGTTATTGTGGAACTCTAATAGTTGATATTATTGTTGCGTGTGGACAAATGTAACTTGAATTATTGTACGAGTATAATCTTGTTAAAAAATTTGTTGATTTCAAACTGTTATTTGTGATTAATTAAAGCTACTGATTAGAGACTAAATCGGTGTCTGTATTTTGTTTTCCACTGTACCATACGACGATCAGTGAGATCGTCGTAACAATACGAATATGACAGCAAACTGCTGTCAAAAGGGACGCAGTAAAGGGAGAGTGGGAGCTTCTAGTATAGGAAAAGCATGAAACTAACAAAGTATGTTTAACCGAAGCCAGTATACAGTTTCTACCAACACACATAGTTTTAGTAAAATCTTAGTGTTATTTTTTCAATTAATCATAATGTCACTAACCTCATCACTCACTAATCCTATTTTTCTTTAATATTTTATCAAAACTCACTATTCTCAGGGTGAAACAGAAAGCAAAAACAGATGTAGGAAGAAATAGAAAAAAATTAATTTCCTATAATCGTCCAATACTCCTATTTCTGGCTCCTGAAATTGCAGCTGGGTAACATAATATACAAAGGAAGTTTTCACAATATTTAACAAAGAACATATCTTATTTTTAATAAAAAGGTCGGCTATAAAAAACTGAACCAGCTAACTGAGATTGACCAACTGCGTTTAATTACGAGTATATAAGGCGCTACACAACCCGCTGTTGTCAATGATGAAGGATAGTAAAGAAGTTGAATATGTTAGCCGTGATGTTAAGCTATAACTTGTTAACGACCTTGTTCCAGTATACAGATGATTAGTAAAAATTACGTATTATTTCTATAGTATCACAAATATTATATTTCTCCTCGAGATCAGATAAGAAATGAGGAGAAAGAAGTGATTTAGATATTTTTGCAGTTAATGAAAGGATTAAAGAATACAGAATAAAATGGATTCAACACATAGATAGAATGGAAGAAAGTAGAATACCGAAGATAGCGAAAGATTACAACCTTAAAGGCAGAAGAAAAGTCGATAGACCTAAGAAAAGGTAGACTGTAAAATAGGAAGAGACCCCTAAAGCGTAAAACCGTTTAGAAGATGATGATGATGATGAAGTATGACCAGTATTAAAACTATATTACTTCTGTAACTGATAATTATTAAATTAGTAGTATTTGCGTTTTAAATAAGCCTGTATGTAATTGTATTTATGTTTACTTTGGATTTAATTTTGCCCTCAAGATAATTTTATCAAACATAATGCTTTGCATAACAACATGTTACGAGTATATTCAACAATTATCATACTACAAATAGGAATAATCCTCTTATCTTAGTTGCTGTAAAATTAATATACTTTCAAATAGTAAAATATCATACGATGTAACTAAAAGTTTAAAATATATTTTAATATAAGGCAAATTAGTAACCGTACTCAGATATTAACGAAACAGATGCTATCCGACTGATACACTCATAACATACGTTTTCTGACCTGTTCACAGTAATTCCAATGTAAAACAACCATTACATTAGATATTATTTAAATAAATACAGAGTTTAAACACAACTATGGATCTAAGTGTGGTTTCCATATATTATTTTCTACGAATTATGTCTGAAAAATACAATACGTTTAAATTATAATCTATCGTTTATTAGATATACTTATATTTCAAAATAATTTATAGTTAACCTCTTAAGACAAGTCCAGTCATTAGGCTTGTATTTTACCCAGCGTAAAAATGTACAACAATAATTCAATATCGTATCATTATTGTATATTAATGTTTGTCAATATTAAATATTTATACGCTTACAATTATACAGATTACTCACCGTACAATTCGTGTCCGAAGCCTTTAGTGTAGAACTGATAAAGCTCAGATACTTCATTCCATCCGTAACGATTTTTAGCCTGTACGATTGCTTCATACACGGACGCCGGGTCCAGACCACGAATATTATAAGACATCAAATGGGTGAAAGTCTCAGCAATGGACGGTTTCAGTATAATATCGTGCCAGTTCCCTTGGTGCTGGTACGTGTTGTTTATCTACAAGTAAATAATTTCGGGTTTAATGAATGACTAAACAAACAGTGGATAAACCAAGTAGCAATTCGAACAATATGAATTGTGTATTAGAAAAGTTAGATATTTGTAACTTTGCGTTTCTATAAAAAGAGCTTTATATATAACGAGCAAGAGTTTGTGTCACAATTTTATTGCATACAGACCAGTAGTGGGTCACGACATCTCCAACACACTGAGTCCTCGCTGTTTTAAATACTTTCGGCAACAGACAACGTGCGATAATTTTAACCCACACGTTTAAGCTACAGCTCGTAATACCAACACGTGCCATGCTAAATCGATTATCTTCTTCTCCTCCTCCTCCTCCTCCTCCTTCTTCTTCTTCTTCTTCTTCTTCTTCTTCTTCTTCTTCTTCTTTTGGCTTGGACTATAGCCCGTTCCGACTTCATAGAGTCTCTGACCAATTTTTCCAGGGTCTTCCACGATCTCTCGTCCCCCTCTGGCCTATATTCAAACGCTTGTTTAGGAATACGCGTATCTACCATGCGTTCCACATGGGACTTCCAATTCTGCCTGTATTCCTTTATTCTCTCCAGAACCGACTGTAACTTCAGGTCTTTCCTTATGTCGTCGTTTCGTAGACGATCTCTCAAACTACATCCCTTCACTTCTTTTAAAAATTTAATTTTCAAAGCCTGTGTTTTTTAAAATATCTTTTTTCAGGAGAGTGCATGTTTCACATCCATACATTGAAGTCAGCACAGCCACGACCTTATAGAACTTTAGCTGTCTCCCTCTGCGGTTCATTCTTCAATAGCTGTCTTATTGTTCCACAGGTACAACTAAATCTAAATCGATTATTTCAAAAAAACTTAAAAAAATATATTTAACTGACTAATTATTTAAACGTGTGGCTATGTATCATGTATTATGTATGTTTACAAACCGTCGTATGGAAAGACATTTGTAGTTATTGTACTATTGTACTGTGTGCACATAAAATATAAGGTAATACATGTTAATAATTCTAAAGATTTTACTACTTCTAACGAGAGAAATCTATCTGAAGATGCAACAAATAGTCCTAAACACGAATCAGAAATATCATGACAGGAGTCACCAGAAGGATAGCATGTAAATATTGTAATTTTTCTAATTATTTAAAGTGACTTGGATGCGAAGAAAAAAACAAGAATTTTACATCTCACATTAACTTCGTAACGACTGGATAGGAATAATCACAAAAGGCGTTAGACCTCTTTATTATTATGTTAGGAATCATATGAGTCACCTGACAGACTAAACGAGTTAATTGAATAACGCAAATTAAAAAATGTAAAAATAGTATCCGGTACTATTATTTTCCAAGACTATAACAAATTAACTAACAAACATATTATTTTATGAGCATGTTGTTGTTTATCTTGTTGCAACATGTAACGCATTGCACTTTGTAGAAGGCTACATAATTAAGCTTGCCTCACATTACGCCGTATCAACTTACAATTAACTTCCTATAAAGGACTCGTACTTCATCTAAAGGGGGGTAACTTTCCATCATCCATGTCAGGTTGTAACTGTCCTTGGCACGACTGAACGGAACGCTTCGAAACTCCGCTCTACTGGGTCTACCTGAGAACATCAACAACGTTAATCAAAATGCTGTAGAATGCTATTTCCTAATTGCAACATACATTCATACATTTTTTATTAAAATAAAAAAATGATGGTAAATTGAACGATACTAATTCTTTTATGTTTATTATGTTTATGACTGATTTATATTTATATATTTATTATTATATTTATAATTTGTTTAGAGCGAAACAATTGTTAATATGTTTATTAAAAGGAAAACTAAGAAAGATATAATATACAGAGCAAACGTTTGTTATAAAAAATTTGTAAATAATGGGATAAACGAAAAAAATAAAAGAAAATAAATAAGCTTTCTATTAAGCTTTCTATTAACGTAGATTTTTCTTTAAAGCTTACATAAGGTTACATTACAATTAGTGTTTGATACATTCAAAAATATTAGCACACTCGCTAGGATTTATAAGAAACTAAAATATATATAAAAAAGAGTACAAATACTTCGAAAAATCTAAAATAGTAATGTACGTACTATTGTCTGTTGCCTGCTAATTTATATTAAGGGTGCTAACCAATAATTAATCTTAATAGCCTCTATACACTTGAAAAGGATATAAAATAATGAATCAATGTTTGTATTATAAAACATTCACCGATTTTTGATGAAAAATATATGTACTTCTAAACTCTAATTTTATTTTAATATTATCAAACATTTTAACACTATAACGTCAAGTTACAAAAATTGTTAACAGCTAATATAGTCACCTGAAAGTTCCATGTACTTTTTGGCTCGCCCGAGTGAGTTCTCTGCAACACAGCTATAGTTACCAAAGTCTGTAACTTGGACATTACGAATCGTTAGCGTGTGTTTGTTTCCTCGAGATTCAATTACTCGCCTTTCGCCCGAATCCATTATAAAACTGTCTTGATACCACACAAGCTGAAAAAAGACACTACAAGCTTGTGTGATACACTTTTTGCATTTATTATAAACAAGTAAATGAATTATTTGTCAAAACATTGAGTAATAAACAAGATTACCATTCACAATAAGGAATTCCACTTAAATACTGATACAGTAAAAAAGTCTCATTTGTCTTAAAAAATATATACACTGTAAACAAAAAATTCAAACCTGCAGTCAGCTGTGGATTTATACAGAATAAGACAAAAACAATACATTTGACTTCTAACAAAATTCATTATTCACAGCCAACAAATATTATTATTTTTGAAATACCAAGCTTGACAGTGTTCCCACTTAACAAAACTTACCATAAAACTACTGAAAATCCTTTCGAGCGTCTAGTTTATAAATTGCATATAAGACCTGAATCGTTGTATGAAGTGCATTAAATTCTTATTTGGCTTTCACAAGAGCTTTAATATAATGGATCACTCCATTTTGGCAAATGAGTCATTTAGTAATTTATACAAGGCATATTCATTTTTCTAAAGCTATTACGGTTTAATGAATTTTAACACGTTTTCTTTTACCGTTTAAATAACAAAGTATATAGTAAAAAAAGGATAATGAATTTTGTGCAAATGAATAATTAAAATTTTTAGAGTTTTTATTGAAAATGAAAACACATGTGTAAATATATTTATATACACATATTTAGTAAGGTTCCATTCATGGATATAATTGTACAACTTCAACTATTCCAATCGGAAAGTACTTTTTACTTTTAAATATTTTACTTTAAATCTGTTAATAAATACGAATTTAACACCAGTCGAATTTTGTAATGAAAGTAACAAAGGTAAAGGATTTTGCAAAGTATTATTTTGCGTGTGATAAGGCTAGCAATTAACTTCGGGTTTTTTTATAAAGGATTCATTGACAAGAGTACTGTGTGTTAATCAAATATTAGTGAACAAAAAAAATTGCTTTCGTGAATTAATTATTTGACTCTAAAAAATGTTAAAACTAATTGAATGTTGACTTTATACGGTAGTTTATATGGTTTTGCCAGTGATGATATTCCGTCTTGTTATGACATTTCTTGTAAAAAATTCGAACTAATTGCAGTCCGGTTCTTTCTTTTTTCATAAATTAATATGTAGCCGTTGGCATCTTTTCCTATTCTTCTGCAGACCCACAAACTTTGAACATCACTTACGTAATGTGTGTTTTATGTTAGTAACCTCGTCACAATGGAACGCTTCTTTGTATTTTTCTGATATAAATAAATATTATACAAGCCCCTTATACAACTACTGCAAAAGCTTGAAACCATGAGGGACATCAGTTAAGTGCTTATTAGTAATTAATTCTAAACGGAAATATTTGATAATCAACTGTAAAGTATTGCTAAGTTCATCAAGAACGCTAAGTTTTAACTGTAACATTAGTCTGCATGTAATTGCATTACAATTAATAGTACTAAGTAAACCTTATTAAACAGTGATTCAGAAGCTATTTTTAATGTTTATTGTTTTCTTACAAGGCGTTAATGTTTTTTAATTTGTTTCCGGGTAAGTGCATTACGTTTGTCAGTTGTCTGTATTTTTAAGAAATAACACTTGGACGTCGCTAGTAAAAAGTTTAATCCACCGGCTGAATAAGATTTGTTTAATTTAACGGTAAAAACTAACTAGAATTTATTATATTCAAAATAATTTTAGGTTTACATTTGCCATAATTTAAAACCTCTTGAAAATTTATTATATCAAACCAAGTCAGTACTAGTGACACTTTACGTCCTAAAGCCAATGGATCATTTTCTCCCAAGTAGACTTGAGTAGACTTCTTTCAGTGGAGTGTAGCGTTACACATAAATAGGAATAAATTCGTTCATCTGTCACAGAAGATCATGATACAAGTTATTGTCGGGTTGACACTAACGTTAAAAAATCAGAACCCTAATCAGCATCAATAAATGTTGAACCCAATATTGAAATCGAACTAACTTTTGATTGTCCGTGTTATACTATAGTAAGTTTTGTTTTTTCTCACTATATACATATCTCTAAAAGAGGTTGACAGGAATTACCGGTACTACATTGCTAACCAAAGCTACGGTCATGTTTCGTTCCAACTAAGATAAAAGTTAATACACAAAACGACATTTGAGTAACAGTTTGTTTGCATTTATAATGGCACAAACAGAGACATTTGTTGGGTTGCCTAAGGCTACATAATCTCTGCGCCGTGACAGCAAGCAAAACGTTAGTCTGTGTATTTTCTAAAACATACATTTTTTTCAACCCGTAATTTTTTTCTACAAGTTTTTGGGCTACAGTGTTTCTAAGTTACATTCATCTAACATCTGTGAAAAGCTTGTGACAATAATAATTTCTGTTTTAGACTTCCTACTAAATATGTTATTACACGGATTTTTGTCTCCCGCGTGTGTGTCTGTTTTATTATAACGCTTAAAGCACGGTGTTTATGCTAGACGGTAGATGACACCAGCTGCATGCACAGTAGCAAAACGCTGTCAAGGTGTCACAAATTGTGGACGGTACATTCCCAAAAAAGCTCAGTCGCTATTATTTTCGTGTCTTTTCTGTCGTGTGCAGTAATTTATTTTACACGATTTTTGTTGTTTTTTGAATCTGTACAAAGTATTTAGTTCTTATCACAAGCTAATTTGATTCATATTGGGACTGAAGTACAGCTACTGTAGCATTCTATAATGCTAGGATTAATCACGTTGTATAATTTAAAAACATAAATTGCACTTTTAATACTTTAAGTCATAGAAATCCCGTTCTTCTCAAAATAAAATACAATCTCTTCCAGAATGAACATTATAGATCAAGAGGAAGCCCCATCAAATTTTATTTTTTGTATATGAGTGTCAGCTTTTTCAAATTAGATTTTTAATAGTTATGAAAAGTCTCTAAAGCCAGGATAAAGAATTTAAATGTGATAAATTTACAATCAAGATATGCTTGAAAGCTGTTTTTCTAAACACCCACTGTCTACTGTGGTGTCACAACAAATAAGGCCACTGTTATTAAGTTGAATCGCAGAAAGTATAATAAAATCAAAAGACTGCAGCAGTATTTAAAATATCAGTGCCGAATAATATTAAATATTACTGAATAGAATGAAACACTAGAGGATTTAAGCAACAAAGATGAAGAACTAGCAGGAATATAGTCTGTGAAAATTCAGAGACTGAGGATGTGACCGAGACGGACCAATTCGATTTTGATAAAATTGAGATAATAGAAATTTGGGGAAAAAAGATAGAAAAGAACCTTTAGGATTGTCAGCTGATTACTTAGCTTATAGGGTTATAAAACAACTGATACTGAAAAATTTGGGAAATCGATAACTGGGAAATAAAATAACTTGGCTACCAACAATTTCTTACGGTGCGCATATGAAATCTACAACTTTATTGTTACAAACAGTAATAAGAATGGAATAGAATTTTTATGATTTCCACAAAAATTATTTAAATAAGGAACAGCCAGCCTGTAATGAAAACTTTATTATAAAATCAAAACTGAAATACAAAGATATTGATGAGATATCCATTACTTTGTACGTAAGAATAAGAACATTTATTTGAAGGAGGAGAAAGAGTGTGCCGAAAGAAAAAATAAGACAAGCTAGGACTAAACTCAGATAAAAAAATGAACCATTATTATTAAAAAATAGACAGTAATCAAGTTAGTCATTTTAATTATTATTGGATTGTGATATCTCATATGGAACGGATATTAATTTGGATGGAAGCTAACGAAATTTTGACGCATCTGTGGAACGCTTCACAGGTACCTTTTCACCGAAAATATTATGAGACCACTATGGAATGCTGACAAAGGTTTATGTCACTTGAAGTGTAGTGGAGTGACGAGTTATCCCTGGAGTATGGAGTAAACTTCCCCATATTGACAACAGTGTCTCTAAAAATTACCGGGTTCCTATGACATTCACAATTTATTATACAGCACTAATTACTATTTTGTTTTTAAAGAATATTGAAGAATAGAATTTTCTTATTACACGTTTAATAATGCGTATTGGTTTACTACAGATGTAGATCTATTTACATAAGAATAACTATAGCTAACCCGGAGATTCTACCATTATATAAATATTGTCATAAATTAGAAATCATTAGCACAATATATCCACTTTAACCAACCAGTCCAAACTGAACTGCTGAGATTATGGGCGTTAAAAAAAACCTTATAAGTGATTAAATTGAATGGTTACTTTTTTATACATATAGCTAAATTAATTCCCGCTTTTCTTATAAGTAAATTATTAACAAAGTTTTTGAAGTTAGTTTGTGGAACCTAAATAAAAATTGAAAGACTTTAAAAATAAATTTAATCCAATCAAAATCTCTCGCAAACACAATAATTTAGAAAAGTCTCACAAAATTGTATTTGCTATTCGAAAGGATTAATGTACATACAGAATATTAAGACATCAGATCGGTGATTCTTTTTCCCGACATTCAGTGCACAGTTATTTACAGAAGAGACTACTGGACTAGTTTCTTGAAAATGTAGCTTTAATAAACAACGTTGTTTTAAATTATTTAAGTTATTTACATAAATTGAAAATATGTATTTTAATAATTTAAATATATTCATTTTTGCTTTTACCTTAAATTTACATTAGAAACTTTAAAAAAACAGTCCACAATTAATGAGTTCGTAATGTCAGCACGAATTTCAGTTAATCAAGAAAACTTTTGAATTGCTTTATTTAAATGCTGAATGACTGAACTTGAAACGTGGTTGCGTAAAAGGAGATCTAGATTGAAAGTTATATACTGAAGGTATAGATTTAAAGGAAACTTTGTAAAACTTATAATCGACTTACATTTGGAGCGGGTTCTCCGTAAACGACACAGACAAGCTGCGCTTCGTATCCTTCTCCTGTGTGTACCCAGCTACGCTCTACGTCTATCTCTGGTGCATCTACAACAAAACGCTATTCCTTGTACAGTCAAATTATATGAAACTAATTTTATTCACGTGAGAATTTTATTATAAAACATTCTCATAACATACTCATACGATTGTAATTAGTACAAAGCACACAGACGATGACTACACGTATAGCGGTGTCATGCTTGTTTTGGAGGTATATTTGGGCTCTCAATTGTCTGTATCTGGTTCTTACCCGTATCAGCTCAACTACTACTAACGATAAAAGGGAAATCTTGTCTATCCTTTACGAATTCTCCTGAAAGTTCGTAAGGTTAAAAAATGCTCCATATACATCACGACAGACCTTTTTACAGACCGCCCAGAAGTCATAACGATCCTTACGAACAATATTGGTCCTGTTAGAGTTTGACGAAAGCGTCTTTTCCCCCACTCTCGTTCAATTCTCTTATTTCGCGAATTGCGAATTGCGAAGTTTGTTTTACACTACGCGATACTCAATCGATCGCTAATTTTCACATGTTTATTATACGTAACTTACACTTTTGTATTATAATGATTTGGAGAGTTACTCACTTTTTAATTTACTGTAGTGAAGTGTAGTGACATTTTATGTCACTTTTAAATGTTTTTTTAACCCTTTGTGAATTTTTGTAACCTCCACACTTTGGTGTCATTTATTTTACATTATCATGTCTATTGTTCTTATAATTAAAATACTATTTATTTATTATTATTTAACATCATTTGAACATGGGTTGTTACCGTCCATGCACGGACAGGCTTCACACACACAAATCAAATACACGTGTACACAACGTTAGCGACAGGTGGCCAGAGGTGCGTGTACATGCAAGAATTGTGCGTTCCCTATTTTTTTAAACAATCCAGCTTGCAATCTGAATCATGTCTATTCCTTAGATTTATTTATTTGTATTAATTATTTATTTATTTTTGCAATGCACAGTACCGTATCTGTTTGTACTGTCGCAATATATATGCATGTATATTCGGGTTAAAACCTCCTGCGACGTTGTCCGATGCCTAATTGCCAATATCTCCTGCGTTGCAGTTTTCTTCGGTTAGACCTCGTACATTCATTGATCTCCTTACACCCTGTATCCATGTTACTTTTGCCCTTCCCCTTTTTATGTTTTCCTGTGATATCCATTTCATCACTCTTTGGCAACCTCTCCTCCCCCATTCTCTGCACGTGCCCATACCAAATTAATTGTTTTTTCTCGATGTGTTCTAAAACATTTCCTTTTACATTCACTTGTTGCCTAATGGTTTCGTTTCTGACCCGGTCTAATTTTAATGTTCTACATATTCTTCTTAAGCTATTCTTCTTAAGCCGTCCATTTCTGTGGCCTCTATCTTTCTTTTCAGATGTTCTTTCATTCTCCATGTCTCAGACCCATATATACTAATGTGCTGTATATCATTGTGTTGTATATTCTCATTTTCCTTTGTTTTCCTATTTCGGTGCTCCACAGTATTCCATTTAGAGACTTAATTATTGTTCTTGCTTTGTTTACTCTACACTTTATTTCTGTATCGTCTGTCCCTTCCTTGTTAAAATTTATTCCCAAATATTTGTAATTCTCACACTTAGCTACAATTTCACCGCTTTCCAATACTATGTCGGTCGTGTCCTCTCCTATGCACAAATATTGTGTTTTTCCACATTCATTTGCAGTCCCCATTTTCCGTTTTCTTCCTTCAGTTTGCGTGCCATGTATTCTAAGTCATCTTAGTCATTTGCGCATATTATTTGATCATCTGTAAACTGAAGTGTATATAGACAGGTGTCATCGTCAATTTGGATGCCCATTCTACTGCATTTCTTTTTCCAGGTTGTTAAAACTTTGGCGACATATATTTTAAAAAGTGTTGGGGAAATGCAGCATCCTTTTCGCAGATCTTTGTTGACTGTAAAGGGTTCTGATGTTTTATTTCCTAATTTCACTGCAGATTTCATGTTATCGTATAAGTTTTGGACAGCCTTTATGAGGATATGATTGATGTTGGTATTCTGAAGCACTTCCCATAGTTTTGATATTGGTATGTTACCATAGGCTTTATGTAAGTCTATAAACATTAAGTATATTGGTCTATTTCTTTCTATTTTCTTCTCTATAACTTGTTTTAGTGAAAAAACCTTGTCTGTACAAGACCTACCAGCCGTAAACCCACTCTGCTCTTCCTCTTCGTAATTTGCATATTCCTGTTCTATCATGTCTCTTATTATTCTTGCATATACCCTGCTTATTGTATTTGTTACCTATTCCACGATAATTGTTGCATTTTAATTTGTTTCCATTTTTGTGTATTGATGTAATGTAAGCTGTTTTCCAGTCTTCAGGTACACTTTCACCACTGATGTATTTTGTAAATATATATGACAGAGACATGAAGAGTTTTTCAGTTCCATTTTTTAGTAGCTCAGCATTGATTCCACCTGGCCCAGGGGATCTTCCATTTTTTAGTTGTTTGATCGTATTTTCAACTACTGTTGTATCTATAAGTATTTCTTCTCCTTCAATTTGTATTTCTGTTTGTGTTTGCTGACTATATTCAGGTCTAAGTTCAGTCAGTAAGGTTTTATAGTGCTGAACCCACACATGTACAGGGAATAGTTGTAGTGGGGTGCTGGTTTTCTCGTTCTTTTTAACTTTGTTAACGAATTTCCATGTTTCACTACACTTTCGCCCTCCAATGTACGCCTCTATTTCTTGACATTTTCTGTCCCATGTTTCTATTTTTCTTTCTATGATTTTGAGTCTTGTTTCCCTTTTCTTTTCTTTATATTTTTTGTGATCTTCTTCATCCTTTGTGTTTAGCCATTTCTTATACAACAGTTTTTTCTCATTAACTAGTTTTCCGTTTCAGAATTCCATCAATATCTGTTAGTTTTCCTAGATTCCTTGAAACCTAGAGCTTCTTTTGCAGCTGTTCTTATGCTGTATAGTACATTGTCATAGACCTCAGCTGATGTTACATTTTCCGCATTTAAAAGATAATTGTCTAATCTTGTTTGATACAGATATTTAACACTTTGATGTTGTAGACTTTCTAAGTTTTATTTTTCGTCTGTAGTATTTGCAGTTTAACGATCTACATCTGGGATTGTTTCCGCTGTTTTTTGTCTAACCAGGAAGAATATTTTGGCTCTAAGTAAATGATGACCTTATATGTTGCAGATTCCCCTATGCACTTGTAAATTTTCAACCTTTAACAGTGTATGTTGTTTCACAATTGTGTTGTCAATGATTGATTTTAAATCCCTTGTGTGTTGTGTCCATGTATATTTGTGAACATCCTTGTGATTAAAATAACCATTGATAATTTTAAGTTGATATTGGTCACATACGTCGATGAGCCTTTCTCCATTCTCATTAACTGTTTCTTCTCCGAATGGTCCTAATATAGTCGAACGTTTTCAAAGGTTGGTAGTCAAAGATTGGTAAGGAGCCTCAGAGTTGTATATACTGCTGCCGTCTATTCAGCAGTAAAAATCTGAGAAATGCTCACTGATTCCTGACAAATGAGTCAGGGGTTTGAGAAATCAAACTCAGCTCTGCCAACAAATCCTGCTGTCACGTCCCCGAAGATCCAGTTTTGGGTCGCGTGACTACCGGGTATGGCGTATGGCGTAGAGTGGGTGTGCGTTATGCTGCAGACGAGAGGGTGAAGAGCAAGTTTCCGGCGCTCGAAAACTGGAACATGTCAGTTAAGGGTAGAAGGCCCCGACAGAAATCTTCCTGGTCCTCCAGGTTGGGGGTTGTGACAATGGGCTTGCTCCTCATTTCACGGAAAAATATTTAAAATGCAAAAAAGCCTAATGGTAGTCTCGGAAACAAGGACGGTCTCAACGGTAAACGGCAACGGCACAGAAAAAGGATAATGAATTTTGGAACTGTAAACACACAGGGTTGCAGAGGAAAGTTAACAGGGATTATACACGAATTGAATAAACACCATTTTGAGATAATCACATTAACTGAAACAAAAGAGAAAGGAAACGGTAGTGACATAATTAGCAACTACCTTCAACTTTATAGTGGCGTGCCCAAAGAACAGCATGCAAGCAGAGCATCTATACTAGTGAAAAAGGAACTAAAGAATAAAATAACAGATTGGGATGCAATAAATGAGAATATCATTAGAGTAAATATGAACATCTTACAACATAAACTTACAGTGTTTGGAGTGTCAAATGATGCCACCGTTAGTGAAAAAGACAGTTTTTTTTAAACAGTGAATCAGGAAATATTAAAAGTGGGTGACAACAGAGAATTAATAATTTTAGGAGACCTAAATAGTCGGACAGGAAAAATGAGAAACAGCAATATAGTAATCACAGTACAGAGTATATTAATCTAGCTTCTTTGTATGATAGACACTCTTCATTATTTACTGATGCACACTCACAATTCTATGCTGTATGCTCAGTTACGGGTTTTGTACGATAACAATTCGGTTCCCAAGGATTAGGTGGTGTTCTTGTGAGCGTTAGCTCTTTCTCTGACTTTAAATTTATTTAGCGGATTCTTGGCTAACATGTGTGAAACTATATTATGAAAAGCTTAGAGACGAAAAATCGAACCTTCAGGTTTGTAAAGAAATGTTTTCTTACTATTTCTATTCTCTCCCCCCGCCTCTCCGGAGATAGACGTTTAACATTGTTTTGCTGGCAAACTCATACTTTTCTTGTTATTTAGCCATTACTGAACCAAGTGTCAGGTTCGCGTAAACTTTCTCAGTAATGTAAATAATTCAGTTTTAAAATGTAAAAACAGGTTTATATTTCTATAAATGTTGTATTGTCTGGTCTGAAACGAAAAATACTTACATAGCACATCTAACTGCATGTCCACTGTCACAGGATCTCCGACATCATTTGACGCCGTACACTGATAAACTCCAGCCTGGTGTCTGTCTATTTTTTCCAATGTTATCGAAAATCCTTCAGCTATTTTATCACCGTTTGGTAACGTGTTTCCCTGAAACAGTTGTTGATTTTAAAAAACTAACTAGTAAAGTAACACTACACGCTACCCGGTGAGGGTTGTCTATGGAGTATTGTAAGGTGCGGACTTACCTTTCTAGTCCAGAATATTCTTGGTACTGGGTTGCCTGAAGCCTTGCATTCCAGTGTGATTGTACCTCCCTTTCGTGCAGTGATTTGACCAGTGGCAGGCGATGTTCGGATACTTGGCGGCACTGGAACAAAGCACACAGTGCATGGTAGTACGGCAAATTCATTATAACCAAAACTTGAATTCTAGTGTACTGAAATGTCGAAAAGATGTAAATGTTTACGCACTGTAAACACAAAAAGGTGCAATTAAAAGTTCAAAACTACAATCTTTTTGTAGATCGAGAGGATTAGCGTGTGTATGTATGCTGCGAGGAAACTTTACATAAATCTACAAAGTAAGATGTGCCTTGAGATTAACTGTTTCAACTACCAGCGTCAAAATAGGCTTTTAAATTTTGATGTTGGCCCGTCACAAAATACACGGCCTGTGTATTTTGTCTCTGTATATTTTGCAATATTTGAGATTTTTGGTCGCACCATACAGATTTTTACACGGCTGACAATACACTACATCTCTAAATAAACACTGCGAAAGACGATTACTAGGTCTGGAATCATCGTTATACGGAGAATAGCCGTTTGCAAATATTTGGTGAGCGGGAACTACCAAAGGTTAATCTTTCTCCCTATCAGTCACATGGGTAATTTCCAATCTACGTTTTTGGAAGAAGTAAGATAGGAGTCTAAAATATGTAAATTTTTGTGCACATAAAATATTGCACGATTGCAATTGTGCACGCAATTGTTCACGATTAAGATATATTTTTACTCGCAAACGAAAGTAAAAATTTGCAAACCAATAATGAACATTGTTTTAAAAATATTTGCGTTTTGCTTTTTTTTATAAAACATGTTATTTTAAGTGCTTGCGTCACAACATGAATTTTTATGTGAAAATATGTATTTACATACAAGTCGTAGCCCTACTGACACACATACTGTTTATAATTCTAGCCGTCTAAGGTTATCATAATGTCAACAATCACATTACTTTCTTGATAAGAAATCCTGAGTTGAAAGAATGGTTGCAATCCTTACGACACTTTTCAAAATACACTTTATGGAATTAATAACTATAGTTTGCTGAATACTAAATTTTTAATCGCTCAGGTGTCTCATTAATTTCGGGCGTGTAACAATTCTAAAAAGTACAGTAAATTGCTAAATACTAAATTTTAAAAATCCTACATAAGTGGCAATGGACCTTATTATCGTAAATGAGTGGATAACGTTTTCAATAATTAAATTTACCCAATATTTCCACTGTGTGTATTTGATCCCTGTTCTCGCCATCTCCTATCTGACAAACGTAATCGCCTGCGTCTTGCGGCATAACGTTGGTAATTTCCAAGTTAAATCCGTCCACCAACCTGAATCGTGGATCTCTGGTAACCATTATCTTATCAGCTGTTAGTACAGAGCTTCCTCGTCTCCATAAAAGAACATAACTACCTGCAAATAGAGAAATGCGAGGAACAATAAGTTGGACAACTAAATATTTTGTCACTGATGCTTTTCTACGTAATTGTCATCATTCAGTTTTATTGTTATAATTTGTTGTTATGTAGTGTTGCTATCGTTATTTTGATAGCTATCATTTTAATATGTAAAAATACAGATATAACGAATGTTCTATAAATCAATTCTATCTAAAATAAACTTAATTCAGTTTTTGAATGTTAAAGAGCAAAAATACGTTTTCCATGTATCAGGTGATCAAAATGTCCAATACTCTGTACGAATTAATAACATTAAAAACTGTACGTTTTTGCGAAACAATATGTACGATAAAATTAGTCTATATATTTCTTGACACGATAATATAGATTTTGAACATATTTTTATTTACATAACTTTATTTCAGTCCAGTTTTATTTATACAGTAACTTTAAACTATTAAAATTCTGGCATGTATGTTCAATAACCCATATTTAATAATATACTTGAATGTAAATAAAAAGAAAAAACAATTTGAAATATTTTGCGATAATTTATCATTGTCATACAGAATTATTTTTTTTATTCTAAACGATAATTGTACACATTGTACTGCCATACTGCGCAAATCACACGTCCAAAACACGTCAATCATTTTTCTGTTTTATTGGTCACCAATGCAGCCACTTAATTCCCACAGGTTTTCAGTGGTCTAATATTTTTCGATCAACTGGTAGTCTGTCAAACAGAAAATCCCTCTAGTGTATCGTGCTGCTGTAGCGCCATCTTATTTATACGTCTATCCCCGTGAGACCATTGATCTGCGAAAGAGTTTCTACTAACTCGGTTATCATAAACTTGCCACTTTGATAGGTAAGCGAATTGATGTGATCCCACGCCACCACCACCGCCATCCTACAGGCAACCATCACTTTTCCAATCGATGAAGTGGCTCGTCTCATACGTGTAAAAAGCTATACGTTACATAAATGGAAAAAGTTGGTGTTATTTAACAGATGCTCACATAAAACGTTTTGCTTTTTAAAATATTAGATTTCAATAACGTAAAGTCTTCACTTTCTACACAAAATAAATTCGGTAAACTATTAAAACTTTAAATTAATGCTAGTTATTATCTGTTTATACTCTACAGCAATGTCATACGTAACATGTGTTAGAATGCCCAGTGATTATAGCGTTTGCCTACTATTCTAGAAATAGTAATTTCCAGATGCTTTGTTATTTTTCAGATAGGCAGCTCAGCTTGTGGATGTAACTAGTGAACCCAGGATAAAGCTTGGCGTATTAATGGATGACTGACCATACATCGGCTACACTACATTCCTTGTATATTATATAGCTCAAACTGGCAGCGTATCTTAGATGTGGTAAAACAACGTAGCGGATTTTGTCCATGTAGCCTATTATACTCCTTTTGATTTATTTATTTACTGTCTTCTAAAACGCCATCACTCCAAATTTTTTACACCTGCATCATGTACGGTATGGAACCCGAGTCTTCCGCCTGACTCTGATCGACTAACAAATGTAGTAATTGTTTATAAAACAGGATTTCCTAAAAACTAATATTTGTATATAATTATGTCGTCGGTTTGCAATTTAAATATTGGTACCGCGTCTAATCGACGTACTTACAAACATGTATATACAAAAGTCAATATTGTTACTTTTCTTGTTTAATTTCTTGAATCAGCTTCACTTTCCAGTGAATTATTTTTTAAAACAAAAAATAAAGTTACCAATTGTAGTCATTTAAGTAGGTTTTCTACTTAAGAGATACTCCTTTCGTTTGTCTTAAATTATAATCTAGATAATAAGTTGTAATTGATTATTGTGGAAAGGCCTTAAAAAAATGTGTCAAAGTTAAGTTACTCCAGTTTCCTTTTGTTAATAAGAAAAATAAGTAAAAGTTTCTTGTAATCCTTAAGTAATTTTGCAGTCTTCATAAGAAATCTACAGAATTCTCCTATAGCATACATTTCAAATAATACTTGTATTCTTTTGCAAGCTTTCTTATCCGGGACTAGTTTTTATTTCACATTCTTAAAAATTCGTAAGATTTTACCACATTTTCCCGAAAAGTCAGGAACAGATTAGGAGTTTTCAATAATGCTTAGGTTTTGATAGACTGTGATTACCCATCAACCAAAACGCGCCAGCTATTTCTAATTGTAGGTATAGTCAATTGCTTTTCCGTCCTATGAACACCAAACTACATTTCTCAACTTGTTTATTTACTTTTTGTAATTATCAAATTGTAGTTTACATATATTTTACCATATTACTATGTGCTAACTCTACTTTTTTTGTTAGAATTTACAATCATGATTCACAATTATAATTTACGTTAAAGTCACAATTATGAAAAACTTATAATCAGTAAAATGTATGTTCCTTTTTGATATTTTACTTATTATTCGAATATACTTTCCAATTAGTCCTGCAGGAAATTTCATTCAGTACTAGTTTTTACGGAAATTGTTTTTTTCTGTAATTTTATATGTTTAATTAGAACCCTTATGTTTGCTCCTCATCAAATGTTCGAAACATGTAAGATTTTTCGGTTGATTTAGAAGAAGAACATTAATTCTTGCTACTTCTGAGCCTAATTTACGTTTTAACGAGTTCTAAGTTTATCTCCAAAATGTTATACGTATTTATATATATATTAGGCAGACTACATCTAAGTAAAGTTGCTCTTACACTTTATAATTTCTTAGTGCATTAAGGATTAATTATTATAATTTGAACGCTACTAATCAGTAGTAATTCTATACAACTTCTCATAAAAACGTCTTCGTAGCAAAAAAGCCTTCGTACAAAAAAAAACATAAAAATCATTAAACATTTTAGAGTATTCTTTAATACTAAACAGTTACAAAATGTGGCATCCTGGACAATCCTACAACGTGCAAAAAGAATTTCCACCCGTTCACTCACCATACCCGGCGCGCCACTGAAATCATGCCACCGTGAAAACATCCGACCCATTTATGTTGATTTTAAGAACTAATTTACTGTTTACTTTGTTTGTTTATTTCTATTGAATTGCTCTTGAGACACCTGACATATTGGTAGCATGTGATACCACGCGAAGCGGGGTTCTGTCGATGTTTGTTAGCTGAGTTGTAGCAAGACGACCAATTCTTTTCTGACGTCGTCTGACTGTACTTGCGTTTTTCTATGGAATGCATACGTACCGAGTTCGTCCACTTCGCATGGCAATACAAGCGTATCTCCAATGCATACGTACCGAGTTCGTCCACTTCGCATGGCAATACAAGCGTATCTCCAATGCATACGTACCGAGTTCGTCCACTTTGCATGGCAATACAAGCGTATCTCCAATGCATACGTACCGAGTTCGTCCACTTCGCATGGCAATACAAGCGTATCTCCAATAACGATTCTATACGTCTGACCTCGGCTTACAAATCTCGGAGACGAAGAGCTAACCGTATTGAAACCTGAAATCATAAACATTTTTGTGAATAAACATTACTTACTCTGTTGCAAAATAAATTCATGTAGGTATCATTTAAACAATAGGTTATCCTACTTATAAACTGAGAAGAGTTATTTCACCACTGTACTTAAGGCTTGTAAATCTTTGCGTCAATAACTTTGAAAAGGTGAAAAGCACACATCGTATTTTCGTATTTATTCAAACAAATATCGAGTTGTAAAGTCTTTCAATTAATTTGGTAATTAAAACAAATAATTAGTTAACTTTGCGTCGATAAAATTTTTCCACATTCTGCATTGGCAATTTATCAACAAAATATGATGATTAAGTACAGTATATATTTTTACAGTCAAACTCTTTCTGTATTGTAAGCAAATATATGCTTCACCCCCTTTGATTTGTTGCTGAAAACTCACTATAAACTTATTCGAATACCACATTTTTTTGTTAGACTATTCCGCAGAACATTAAAATTTTTGTCACAAAACTATTGCATTTACAGACACAAGCTACATCGTATTGTTAAAGAAAGCACTAGCTCACAACAACAATTCCTTCCCTTAAACTATTCTTAAATCTCAAGGACATAGTATAAAATTGACAATTATTTACTGCACGTGTACGTTATCGGATACAGACCTACAGTATATACAGTAGATACCAAACCACTGAAGAAAACGTAGAGTCCGTTTCATTTATAACAATTATTTTATTATCCATGTAATACCTAATTGACACAAATACACGCACTTATTTCTTGTATCTGATGCACATTTTATCTAACACACGTATCGAGTATGCTTTTGTCAATTCGACTTCCCTTTTTATGACAACAATCGACATTTCTTTAAAAATCAGTAAACTGTTCTTTAAAGTATACTACCATAAATAAACTTTGTGCATGTACTTTTCGTAAAATTAATATTAGTAGTCAGCAGTGTACTGATACGCTGATTGCAGGCATCGTGATCTTATACAATAAGTATTGAACAAAAGAGAAACCATTATTCACACTTTAATGAAAAAAGACATTCGTATTCTCCAATTTTCAAGTTTACAATGGTACAATACACACAATCGCAACAATTAATTAAAATCTGTAGTTATAAATGTGCTCACACAATACTTTACAATAAACTCATTCAACTAAATATTGCTGTCCAGTAACACACACAAAAACTCATACTGCCGGGCGATTTCAAATCGTCGTTATTAATGATCAGTCACTTACGTTGGCGTAGGGTGTTCGCCAGAGGTTTCCAGTTGTCGGTAAGAAAATCACTCGCCGTCTTGAAGGGGCAGAAAGATCGAGGACACGTCCACAAACACGAGAGTGTTGCGTGCCCAGTGCGGCGTATCAAAGTCTCACCTGAGGCTAACTGTACGTTACACAGAGGAAGCAATATTCTGCATGCAGTTGTCTATCAGTTACTGACAGAAGTAGAAATTGATGCCGCTTCAAAATTTTGTTAGAAAAGCTAGCAAATAGTTTAGACAATCTTTATTTTGAAGAGGAGAATTTTGAAATACTAGTTTGCAATAAGCAGAAAGTTACAGTAAAACTAGAAAGGCTCTGAAAATTTATTGGTAATGTTCCATAACTTTAAAATTTAAGAAAAATCTTATATACACTATATATTAATAAACGTAATTCAAATAAAGTTATATACACTTTTCCTTGTATTTGCATATATAAGAATAAAGAAATAATGATGCACAGCTTCTTAAGACAAGATAAAAATAGATTACCATAATTTAAACTCAAAACAAAACAAATGTGTAGGTATTTGTATCTAATGCAACATTGCACGTCACAAGAGCATTAAAGTACTGCCCTATAGGCCTACTAAAAATATTTATGTATATTTTTTGTATTCCACCAAAAATATACATTTTCATACATGTGTATCGTCCTGCCGCTTACATAGTCCGTCAGTAGTCTCGCGTAAGCTACGAATATTATTGCCTGTCTCTCAGCATACCATTACACATCAAACTTTATATTATTTCTTTAGCCCATTGTAAATCACACTACTAATTTGTAGGAGAATGTTACTAAAATCGCATCATTTTTCGGGTATTCTATTAAAAAGTTGTGTTATTCATAGATTTCTTCTCGTTAGACACCATATTGTAAACTGTGTTATATTAAAAAGACAGTGTACTTTTTCTGCTTTTAAAACCTCGTGTAAACTAAGTTAATAGTAATTTTATAAACCCTCACAAGAGGGTCGATTTAGGCATCTAGTTACCTAAATTACACTAACGTTTCATAAAAATTCGTACCTATATCACTAGAAAAAACAGTCTCACTAAATAAAGGATAAACCAACTATTTTTTAATACCAAATATATGTATATTTTTGGAAAAATACTGAAAGCCATTAGTAATAAAATAAAATAATTAAACTCAGAAGGTAATCTATATCTGCATACAATTATTATAGTCTAATTTACAGTTTCTTAATTCTTTTCATTTAATTGTTTTTGGAACGGAAATAGTTGAAAAATACGCAGTTAAATAACACAGAAACAAAACGTGAAGATCATAGTCAAATAATAGTCCCTCACCCAGAGTTTGATCACATGAATATAAAAAAAAATATCGTATTTTAGAATTTGATGAACTCATTACTTATGAAAATAAAATATACAATAAAATGCACAGTAAAATGAAAAAAACCTTGTCCCTAAATTAAAAATAAGCATACAAAATTTAATTTAAAATTTAGTGACTTATTTTTCGTTGTTATAATGGCTTAGGCTATTCTATACAGAGGCAACAGATATAGTATTTAGTTTGTTTTTTTTAACTCCGGCACAAAAATCGTAAGCCCAAAATCTACAGATTTGGCACTGATGTATATTTTTATTGCATGTATCCTTTCTTATTATACAATAACAGTCACTTTCACTAATGTCGATAATCCATTTTCAATACAAAAATTTAATTTTCTTTTCCAAACTCTTCTTTCAGCCGTTAAATGAGATGTCTTCCTTATTTGCCTTTCTTCAGAGGCGTTCCTTTTTTCACGTTTGGTTAGTTTGTTTAGTTTCGAAACAATCTTTCTGTAGCGATGATGTCAGTTAAGTAGCCTTTTGCGCTCCTTTTAGTTTATTTTGTAGCCAGTGTTTTAAGCCTACTTTGTTTTGGAAGTGAACTTATTTGTTAATCACTGTTTCCTCATGTAAACTACAGTACTTTTTCATAATCGTGAAGTAACTGAGAAGCTACATATTTGTCAGGTTCTATGGGGTTGTCGTGACTTTTGTTTTCTTCATGACCAGGCTCAACAGGTCCTTCAAAATTTTCACTTCTAATAAAATCCTAAAGTTGAAAAACCGTAATATTTACTGGCTAACTTCCAGTTGCTTGAAACTTACTTCCTGCATTTATCAAAATTATACTTTTTCCTTAAGCTTCTCTTAATAAGCCCGCTACTTTAAATTATATTATTTTTCTGTCACGATTGGCACTCATTCATCTTCGGATTTTTTCATGGTAATGTAAGTTTCCATTGGCAAAAACACTGACACGTCAAGAGGCTCATCGTCAACAAGTACGTCTTGCCCGTGATTACTTATGTCTGTCCTGTTTGGAGATACCTTGCTCGCTGCCATAGATCGGCGCTCCAGCGTTCTCGACAGGGAACTTAAGCTCGCGTGTAAAGTCCCCCGTAGGTAATCTTCTTGTCTTTTGAGGAGAGACTAGGTGTTCGCTCTTTTTGCGGACACCTTGAGACTCCTGGCGCGTATATTCTATGGTCGGGCAGCTCATGTGACCCACAATCCCCTCATCGCCGGACTCGGAAACTATACTCCAAGGCCAGGTGAGTCTTGGAAGCGACCCCGTTTACTTGCCCCGGTGGTATAATCCACCATCGAGGGTCGCTTCAGGCCCTCCAATAATAATATAAATTGAACTCTACCAGACCCCGTGGCAGGAGTCCTAATTGAGACTCGGGACACTGCACAGCCTCGCGCGATCCGTGCAACCCCCAGTCGTGTCGTGTGAGGCTGAAGTCTATGTGTCATGTGTTCCGGTAACTTTGAAAGTACTACACCATTTGAATTAGAAAGTTTTATTGCTTTCAGATTTTGGAAATGCGTTATGTGCCCATCTAACACAAGACTTTTCATTTACCGACGGTTTAATCAAATTAATAAAGTGATAAACCATTTCAAAACAGTTTGTGATTAAAGTAATCGGATTCCAAACTTCGTTCAAACTCCCCGGAGGAACACCACTAACCAAGACAGGATGAGATCGTTGGCTTTTAAATATTATCAAGGGTAAGACAGCACGGCCAGCGGCATTGAAACATGATCCAGGAGTCGTATTTTTTCCTCCTTTGCGACTAGAAATTTCCCTAATTTCGTGTTTCCGTTACGTGCAAAAATTTTAGAGTTTCTTATTTTCTCAGTTGAAAATCCTGATTCCTCAACATTATAAATGTGGAAAGAATCAAATTAATTTTTGTCGACAATTTTTTCTTAGACATCGAAAAAACGATATTCGTTAGTCTTAATGAACTCTTTATATCTAGCAACTGAAATAATCTCGGGTTTCCGTAGACTTAATGTCGGATGTCTTTTCAAAATTGATTAATAACCATTTCTTCTCTACAAAGTATGTTCTTGTACTGAAGGGATTTGGAATGTGCGGATTTGTCTCAAGTATATACGAATCTAATCTCCTTGCATCGAATACGAACATGCCAAAAACTTTTCTTCAAATATCATCATGTGTTTGAATAATTCTTTTTCAACTTCAAATGGTAAAGAAGTATTTCTACGATACTCTTTCTTGCAATGCCTCTTTCACATTGAATACCTCTTTTAACCTCACCGTTGAGACGTCTAAGAAAGGTTTTTCGGTATTTCGTATTTACGACAAACTTTGTTAATACCCATTTTTCTCCTTAAAGTCACTCATTGGATGTATCATGTCTTCCGGTAGTCATTTACCATAAATTCGCTTACACATTTTTGAAATCTGGAACAGAGATAATAATACTCATCTTACTTACAATTGTTTCGTAAATGGCACCGGTGAGTTACGGAAACCTTGTGATTGTGCGATTTGAGCAACTGGTGGACATTTCAGAATATCTTGGATGTAACTCACAAATAATTCCAATATATCAAGCGAAGATTAGAAGCAAATATTAAGATATTCACAGTTTATAAATCACGTAAACGCAGTATTAATAAGTATACATACAAGAAATAATTACCTAACAAAAACATCTGATATTCTTATATTTGTTTACGTAAAAAGCACATTAAATTGTTTTAACTACTCAGGAACCGACCACATCACAAAGTAGTACTGAATTGAGTAGGTGTTTCTGTAGGTATTATGCGCTAGTTTGTACTGAGACTAACAGTTAGCCCCAGTAACCAGCAGTAAGCCTACAGTGTATTTTAACACTGGTGCGAATTAGGAGACGAGGCGATAAGATTATGGCAACCTTTCCCTAAAGTAGTACTAAGTTCTAACTATTTTACTAAATGCCTTCCAAAATTGTATTGGATTTGTGTTTTACACATTCTCACAATTTCCTTAGCTTAATTTTATCTATACAGTGTTAACAACAACATTTTACTTAGTAGTTACGACTAATAGGAAATACATACAAATCAAGTAATTACATTAAAAACATTTAAAAAGAGGTAAGTTTCAATAATTTTTAAATTCCATATTTAGGTCAGCAAATAATAAAGTGACAGCTCAGGAAGGGATTGCCTATCTGCAAAAGCAAACAAGTTCTATTTACACCAGTAAGTAAGCCGTTTCCCTATAGTAAACTAACCTATTAGATATACAAATTTGATTTGTGATCTTACGCCGGCGAATAAATTACGGAGATACTCCATTCGGTTGAAAAAATTACATGTAAAATAAATCTTTCAATACTTATTTTAAATTATGTTTCAATATCAAAAGTATCTTCGTATCTTGCGGTGGCGTATCTTCTTGTAGCACAAAAGCAAAAGATAGTAGTCTGCTACAGGGCTACCTGTGGATTTCGGCAACAAGAAAGTTGGCAAAATATTTAACTAATTAATGCTTGATGCCTTTACTTGATGAAAATCCATTGTAAATTATAGTAAAAAATAAAACCATAAAATAGTTTTAGTGATTTTCACTCGTCAATTTATTAAAATTATAAATCCATGACAGCTGTTTCGGCAGCACAGTGCCTTCATCAGATGGTGTAAGCTGACTAATTTTCGTACAAACAATACAGAATATAAAATATAATACAAGTGCTGTTGTATAGAGAGCGATAGTAATCTCGTGTCAATAAGATTTAATACACATTACACAAACATGTAACATAACATAAACCAAGTCTATTTATACAAATTAAGCAGAGGCGAGCTATTTAGATCTAACTGATCATTTAATAATACATTTAAATATTTGTGTTTATTAATTTCAAGGGTTTCTAATAAATCAAGCTTTGGACCCTTATCAGATAAATGTAAAATTTCAAAATTGTCATTATAACTATGGTCTTTTTCTAACAAGTGATTTGCATAATTTGATTTGCCATCATTATATCTAAAACTATAATTGTGACCATACATTCTTTTTTCGAAAGATCTACCTGTCTGTCCGATATAAACTTTATTACAAGACCCACAGGATAATTTGTGTACACCAGACTTTTGCAGTTTATCTGTTTTACTCTTATTATTTTTAATATATTTTCCCAAAGAAGACTGCGTCTTAAAAGCTATATTTACATTCCTTTGTGTGAAATATTTACCAATATTATCAGAAGCAGAACCTATGTAAGTGAGAGTGTGATATCTTTTAATCTGTGTTGAGGGAGGGTAAACTAGTTTTAAAGCTTGTGAATAAAATTTTTTGTTTGCTCCTTCTGTTAAATTATCTAAAAGACTAATTAAGATTATACAAACACAATGCAAATTTCAATCAACACATAGTATTAAAAATTCACTAGACTTAATTAACAGAATTAAAGATTCACATATCCCAGACAAAGCTATTTTATTATCATTTGATGTGAAGAATTTGTTTCCGAGTATTCCACCGACTGATGTAATAGATATTATAGAAAAATTAATTGAAAATTGTAATAACCCCTTTATGAGAGAGGATATCTTGAATTTACTGAAGGTTTGCCTTAATCAAAACTACTTTGAACTTAATGGAAAGATCTACATTGGCAAAGAAGGGGTTGCAATGGGAAATCCACTTAGCCCTTTGGCAGCTGAAATCTTTATGGACTACATAGAAACTAAAATTAGAGCACACCCTTATTTCAAATTGTTTATTTTTTGGTATAGATATGTGGACGATATTTTAGCAATTTTTCTAGGTACACGTAGACAATTACAGATTTTTATTAATTTTATTAACAATTTACACAAAAATATTAGCTTTACCTTAGAATTATAAGATAACAATAGTATCAATTTTTTAGACCTTACAATAACAAAATGCAATAATTACTTCGGTATTTTTCATAAGCCTACACATACAGATATGAAAATACACATTACTTCCACACATCCATACTCACATAAATTGGCTGCTTTTCACAGTTTTATCCACAGACTAGTTAGTACTCCGTTATCAGACTCAAATTTCCAATCAGAACTTAACATTATTAAACAAATAGCTGTCAACAATGGTTACCAACCTAGCCTCATAGATCACTTGTTAAACAAAAAATTTTATTCACAAGCTTTAAAACTAGTTTACCCTCCCTCAACACAGATTAAAAGATATCACACTCTCACTTACATAGGTTCTGCTTCTGATAATATTGGTAAATATTTCACACAAAGGAATGTAAATATAGCTTTTAAGACGCAGTCTTCTTTGGGAAAATATATTAAAAATAATAAGAGTAAAACAGATAAACTGCAAAAGTCTGGTGTACACAAATTATCCTGTGGGTCTTGTAATAAAGTTTATATCGGACAGACAGGTAGATCTTTCGAAAAAAGAATGTATGGTCACAATTATAGTTTTAGATATAATGATGGCAAATCAAATTATGCAAATCACTTGTTAGAAAAAGACCATAGTTATAATGACAATTTTGAAATTTTACATTTATCTGATAAGGGTCCAAAGCTTGATTTATTAGAAACCCTTGAAATTAATAAACACAAATATTTAAATGTATTATTAAATGATCAGTTAGATCTAAATAGCTCGCCTCTGCTTAATTTGTATAAATAGACTTGGTTTATGTTATGTTACATGTTTGTGTAATGTGTATTACATCTTATTGACACGAGATTACTATCGCTCTCTATACAACAGCACTTGTATTATATTTTATATTCTGTATTATTTGTACGAAAATTAGTCAGCTTACACCATCTGATGATGGCACTGTGCTGCCGAAACAGCTGTCATGGATTTATAATTTTAATAAATTGACGAGTGAAAATCACTAAAACTATTTTATGGTTTTATTTTTTACTATAAAATATTTAACGAATTTAACAAAGTAAAATATTTTTATTATATTTAGCGAAAAGAGCAACAGTCAAGAATATATCAACGAACATGTCTAGTTATACAGAAAATAAGATACTTCTTCACCACTCGAAACTTTTTACATTCTGCCCGCTATAAACTAATATCGGATTTTGCTTTCAGAGCATTTCCCATGGAGAATGAACAGACACTTAGAACTCACCGCTGTCTACTCATCACGACAGAACTCTTACATTTGTTAACACTTACGGAAGTTCCCGCCTTTGTGTCCCTTTGTGATTAATTGTTACGAAAAAAATTAGACTAAGTTGCGACCATCTTTACTTACTTACACCATAAGTAAGTAATACTGTTCTAAAACTATAGTCTCTACATATTTTATTCTATTCTAATATTTTCATATTTGTTGTAATCAAATTAATTTAAATAAATATTGATGTGTGTTGATAATATACTTATTATGGAGTATGTGACTCCGATGTAATCAAGCCCCTCTGTTTGGACTAGCCAATTTGTAATAAAATAAATAAGATTGATGTGTGAATCTGTAAGTTGTAAGGTGTTTAATTGGTGTGTAATTGGTGTGTAATTGGTGTGTAATTGGTGTGGCTCTCGACGTCTTACTGGCCTGAAACACTTCCTTAAGTTTCCCAGCTGGTCGAGTCCCAATGGTAGCAAGACCGGTCGAGTAGCGTAAAGTTGATGAAGAAATATTTATGCTTGGCTTCGCCGAACGTTTCAAAACAAAATTTATTGTTTTGAAGGAAATTTAAAAAAAAATTATGTTTATAAAAAAAAATTATTTTAATTTTATTAATTAATTAATTAGGATCAATTAATTAATATAGGGCTGTGAAGTTTTAAACAGTGTAATGCTCTTCTGAAAATTTTTATTAAAGTTTTAGTATAATTTAAATAATCTATCACCACTCATAAGACTGTCTGTAAACCAATCGATATTTGTTTACCTTTCTATTTTTTAGGTTATCTTCACTTACGGGTGGTAAAGTCCTTGTAGATTATCAATTAGAATTATATTATTGGTAATTAGTATTATTGAAGAAATAAAGAACTATTAAGTATTGAAAAGTATTAATATTTTATTAAGTAATAGCAATATTGACTCTTATCGATTAGTATCGATTCTCAGGATATCGAAAAAAGTTACAAGTATATGACATAAAAATTATATAGGGTTCTTTAAACAGCCAGTTATTACCAAAGTCAGAGAAATCGGGCTAATATTTAAAAAGTATAACGTTACAATCAAATTAATAGTTATTAATAAACACAGACATTGAATAATAATTTGTAAATATAATAATTGTTTTCACCAAACAGCTGTGATGAACCACGAAGAGGCACTGGAATTGTCAAAGAAAGATGGCTGCCGTCAAGTCGATCAAAATGTGACTCGTCCCTGCTGCGTTCCAAATAATGTATTTTGACGCAATATTTCTGTTCTCGTGTCCGCAAATCTCTTGTTATATGTTGTGTAGTGACTGGTGTAGTGATTCTGGGTTGTATTTAGTGTATCTGTATAATTATTAGTTCAAACACTTTCTCCGATTCCGTCACTAATTTGGTTTAATGTATTATACAGTTTTCTAGTGTTTTATGGTGTTTTTCGGAGTAGATTTATATTGTTCTGTGTTATGGAGTGTTACTTGATCGTTTCTGTTATAATATGATAGTTTCAGAAGTATTTTACAAGTCACTCGCGATTTCACAATAACTCACTATACACTCGCTTTGTATGACGATTATAGGTTAGGTTATTCACGTTTTCAAAGGTATGTCATGTTGACCGTTCAACTACCAATAATTAACTAACTGTTTCCTTCAGTTTCAATTAAACTCTTAGCCCATATAATATTATCCTTAACATTGTTCAAAAATATTTTCACATCCTGTGTACATTTTACTATTTCACTATATGAATGCCTAAACTTTGGTTATTTGTCAATTTTATTCACTAGATTTGATTTAAATTAATCTTTCAGTTCATTCTGGTTATTTTCAGATTAAATAATGCCATTTTATAGTGTTTTCTGTCCAAAAAATAGTAATTTTACTTTCAGTTTGGGTATACTCTGAAGAGTCCAAAACATCAAAATTTACTTCCTGTCATTATATAAATTCAGCCATTTTATCAGTTATATTTAATATTAATAATTCTATATTGTATTAAAAGGTTCCTATTCCCTTATTTTCTGGTAATTAATTGAATTAGTTGTATTCTGAAACATTATTCTGAAATATATGACTCCCATGTCTAAATTTCTGAGTTTAGTCATTTTATTTTTATTTATAATTCTGAATATAATTTATTAAAATCTCTCTAAATGGTATGTGCAATTATATGGCATGATCTCAAGTTTATTTTGTCTAAACCCCTTTTGTTTATTTGCATTTAATTGAGCAATTTCTCTGTTTTGATGAAGTTTGGTTTCCATTCTTTTGGCCTATGATTTTTTAACAATTTTTCTTACAAAATAATTTACAAACAATATATGATGTGTGATACCCTCTCTGACTTTTACAAATAGTATTATAAATTAAACATGTTTTTAAATTACACAAAAACAATTAGTATTGGTTACAATACAAACAATAGTTAAAAACAAATAAAGAATTTTTTTTTTTTTTTTTAAATAAATGGTTGTCTTCAAGTCAGACATTTTGCAACACAATCCTTATTTCTAAACATGGAAATATGGCTTACAAAAAAGGTTTTTTTACTAACTAACCTCTTAATTACTCTCTACTATTTACAAGTGGTAACTATTTTTATAGTTCTGATGTTAGTTGTTTCAGACCCAAACAAATGGCCTTATATCTAAAACATTTTTAAACATTCTTGTACTATATACATTAAAACCTTATATCTATATTCTTATTTCTAACTATTATTATAAGTAGGATTCTACAGTTTTTCTACAGTCTTTTATACCTTGTCTTTGGGGAATTGTACCCTGTCATTAACAAATAAATAGTATGAACCGTTCAAAAAGCACTATGAAATCTGTTTTTCTTTTTTCATGTAAAACAAAAATGTTATTTTAAACAGATTCATGTCTTATGAACAACATATTGTCACCGTACACATTTTAAGTCATTGAAAAATGCATATTTCATTGCATCCAATGTTTGTGATTGCCAAGAATGAAACACAAGGTTCATTTTTTATAATACCCAAAACTATCACTGGTTCACTTTCACTTATATATTATGTTAATGCTAAATGGTCGTATAGTCTTATCAACATAATAAATTGGTTAGCGTTTTTTCAATGGAGATTTGTTCCATGGGTACTATATTATTGTTTCATCTTAGTTCACAGGAAACTTTTACTTTATAAACTCCTCTCTCTTAAATTTGTATACATGTGGTTTTTTTTTATTTCGTTATACTTTTATTTTTAAATATTTATTTTGGGGATATAGGGATTTGGGTGTCTTTTATAAGAGCATGACATCTTCTTCAGGATGCTGCCCTCTTCTTCTTTCTTCAGTCTTCTTTTCTCCTGCCTTCTGGGACTGGTATCTTCTCCATCTTCTTCTTGTTGCCATCAGGTTTCTTGGGATCTTCTCCATCTGCTTCTTTATTACAGAAATACACAACCTGTATTGGTTGATCTTGGCTTATTTTAGGGTTTCTATTCTATTTATTCTCCCTCGTTGTGGGTTTGGTCATATTGTGTACTGCTTTGTTATTTACTATTTTACCTTCCTGGGTTATACCTTGAAAACCTTTGGTCATGATACTGGTCTTGGATGACTCATCACTAGTAACTCCTTTTATTTTAACTTGTATTTTCTTTATAATAATGATTTCTTTCCACAGTTGCTATGAATTAATTAATTTATATTAAACTTAATGCTTTCTTCCAAATTTAAACATTATAACTTCATTATTCTAATGATCAATTGCCATTCAATATTATGCATACATCTGTCACGCTACATTGTAGACTTTAATAAACAATCGAAACAGCACTCTCAACATAAATATACAATAAGTTATATATTTTGTATCATATTAAGTTTTAAACAATCATTAAATTATAAAAGACGTCAAAAAATTGTATATTCATTACTTATAAATTTTCCATACAAAAGCATCCATTATTTTAACTAAGTGATTTAAAATCAATAGCTCCTTAGGTTAAAAAACATTGAGGACGGCTAACCAAAAGGATCGGATGACACTGTGGAAACACATCACACGACTATAATTCAGAAACATAGCCAAACAGTCGAGATAAATAAACTAAAATCTGAATTTGCTATCAAACATTAATTTACCACGCCACTGGATGGAGCACGTATCTTACTTGAATATAATTTAATGATTCCTGGTGAAAAAAATTGTACTGCAACTTACAGTACGGAACGTGCTGAAAGATTAACTCAAGCGCCTACAAAGTGCAGTTTATAACAAGGATATGTGGTAGTGAGTATATTTTTGTAAGCCGTAATTAAAAGGAAACACAGCACCCTAAGTGTTCGTCTTCATTACTGTAACTACTGGCCTTACCAAGATAAAACTGGGCTTCATTTAATCTGTCCACTCGCACAGAAAGCAGCTGTTTCAAGTGCTGGTTTCAGCCAAGATGCAGGATATGTTCTACATGAGCATATCTCTCTCTCTCTCTCTCTAAGCCGCAGACGAACACACTTCTGCATGAAAGCCCAGGGTGGTTTTCATGTATTCTGAAAATGTCTGATACTTTACGTCCTTATAAAAATATTTCCGTGCTTATTAAAAATGCATGCTTTGAGAGGGCGGGCTTTTAAGTCAATTTATACTATACGTGTAGCAGCAAAACGTTTTAAAAAATGACCGTGAACTTTACCCGTTAATTTGTTTGTTTTAAATTGCCCACTTAATTCTAAAATTTTAATTACATCTACAAGAAACTTTGACTTAATGTGTAATATCAAATTAAATTAAACATGTCGTATTTTAAGTTACAAATATAAATTATGCTGCTATTAAAACACAAACTGTGAAAGGCACTCAGTATTTTTTAACAAAATATCTATAATTATTTAGTGAAAATTAATGTCACAAATAAACATGTCATTTACGTTTTAATGAGTTTCTGCCACGTTTGTAGTTATTACAGTATTATTCACTTAATAGTAAAACATTATAATACTCTCAAAGTATAGTAAAGTGCAAAGTCAATTATAGTGAAAGAAAGTGCAGTAAAGGGTAACCCACGAACCGTTTACCATTGACATTGAACATTAATTATTTATTTGATTCATAAATATTAATTATTTATTTGATTCATAAATTACATAAACTGGACAAAAACTGTAGAAAAAATCTAGAGTAATCAAAAGAGTTCAATCGTTCCAGATGACTAAGTTGAATCCAGAGGCTGACTCTGTAACTATACCCATCGTGCCATGCTTCGAGTTGCTCTGAAAAGCGGCTGACATAACTGCTGTTGTTTCAAAGATGTGCAGGTATTGTTGGAAAACTTCCACACTTCAATTATTAATCCAAGGAATCACAAAGGTAAAAGTCTGAGAAACTGAAACCGGATTTTTGAGGTGGCCACAAGTTCTTTTAAACAATGCGGTCGTCAAAGAAACTGGTCACGAGAACCACCGAAACATCTGCTATGCGGTATGTCGGATCGTTAAGTGGAAGCAGCTATATGCTAAATTGAGATCGTCAGGTTGACCAACAATTTCCATTGAAATACAGAATCTTACGTCCACTTGGCACCAAGTGCATACATTACTAAAATGTACAGAATGTTCTTGGTAGAATTAACACTGTTACACACCACTATAGAAAAATTGTTCCTATTAGCGCATTCAAGCTTCACATCGCATCATCAGATCGGAAATATACAATAATGGAACTAGACAACTTCTTTATACCTCCACTTGCCCTACAGTGCGTACACATTTTCTTAATCAAGCTGTAAGTTAAACGCCCTTGCTGGCTATTAGTAACTAGCGAGTTCAGTCACCAGCTTTTAACTTTTAACTGTCAGTATTTTAACTTTTCTGTGTAGTACATTCTGTGTGTGTGTGTGTGTGTGTGTGTGTGTGTGTGTGTGTGTGTGTGTGTGTGTGTGTGTGTGTGTGTGTGTGTGTGTGTGTGTGTGTGTGTGTGTGTGTGTGTGTGTGTGTGTGTGTGTTCTTTCCAATACATACTGGTTAATTCTGTTTGCGATTAAAATTCTGTTGTGTGCGGATGAAACGGAATATAGCACAAGTTAAAGTTTGATAGCCGTGGCTTATATTATCATTTAAATGTATATAAATTTCCCATTTTAAAGCAAACGAGTGCCTTCAATCAGACAAAAAAAAAGCTGATTTTATCGTAAAGTCGTGATTACAATTATGATTTATCGTGATTATAATTATAATTCCGTTTGTGTTAACAGTGATTAATTCTGTTTGTGATTATAACCACACTAACTCAACTTCAGTAATTAAAGAATGTTCCTGGATTAAATGTGGATTTTCGATGTCCTAGTATCGAGATATTTGTGAATATACATAGCCTTACAGGTGGTGGTAAGCCTTATTCAGAAACCGTTTGATGGGAATAATGCTAAGTCTCAAACTTTGACGACTTCACACAACTGGCGGTGCAGGACTTTCCCTCTTTATGTGGCATTGTACGGCCACCATTTGTTATGCCCGCTTGTTATGTCGAATGAAATGCTAAAGTGATCCGTTTGCTTCTCATGTGAGTTGGCAGCTTCGTGTAATTTGTGTGTTTATTTAATATTAAGTACTTAATGTTCAATCATCATCATCATCATTGGCTCGACAGCCCTTTGTAAGCCCAGGCCTTCTCTACTCTTAGCCACACTCCTCCGGTTTCTAATGTCAGGAGTCCCGATGTCCTGACTTCCATCTTAGTTTTTGCCTTCCAACTTTCCTTTTACCCTCTTGCTTTGCATGAAACACCTTCCCAAGAACTCTACTTTCACCAGCACATAATGTGCTTGTAAAAGTAAAGTGCTTGTGAAAGGCTGGACACATTGTAATGTATCCAGCCTATTCCAATCTGTTTAATTTAATAAAGGTGACCACAGCAGGTTCATCATGCAATTTATAAAGCTCTGAATTATATTTAATGTTCAGTAAATATTATAAATTTTTAAGAAAAGATAATAATGATAAACATCATCATCGTAACGTATATTACAGTTGGAATGGACGTTAAAAATTTAATTGAAGTTATTATCTCAACTAAGAGATTCGTACATATTTTGTTACTTAGGTATTTAAATTCTTACCAAGTAAAATGTTTCAAACATGAAACGATAATAAAAATAAAAATAAAAGACTTAAAATAACACATTTTTGGATCTGCACATTTTACCATGAAATAAGTAGTTACAAAATCAGGTATTTTGTATAAAACACTTGTAAGATGTCAGAACGCCATTTTAGTAATTGTTTTCAAGTAATAATTATTCCTAAAAATTTGGTAGTTTTTTCTAATAACTATTAAAGTATGTTATTTTTTATTAGGAATCTATGGAAACATATTTTACTCTGTAGTGCTCTTGCAGAACTCAAGCAGAGGCACAGAGTAAAAGGTAACCTAAATGAAGACCTCGGGAACGAACAGTTAGCGATAAACAGAACTCTGTCCTTCCTAAAAGCAGCAAGATTACTGTATAGGCTTGCAGTATCTTGTCGTTTTGCGTCTTAGTGTGTACGGATAAAGGTGAATGAACTGAAATGTAGATAAAAACGAAACATCACGGCAATCTCCTGCTAGACGTCGTTGGGCTAAAGGCTTTAGTTGCCGAGGCACCAAACCATAAGAAAATATAATAATGATAAACATCATCATCGTAACGTATATTACAGTTAGAATGGACGTTAAAAATTTAATTGAAGTTATTATCTCAACTAAGAGATTCGTACATATGTTGTTACTTAGGTATTTAAATTCGTACCAAGTAAAATCTTTCAAACATTAAACGATAATACAAATAAAAATAAAAGAATTAAAATAATACATTCTTGGATCTGCACATTTTACCATCAAATAAGTAGTTACAAAATCATTTATTTTGTATAAAACACTTGTAAGATGTCAGAACGCCATTTTAGTAATTATTTTTAAGTAATAATTATTCCTAAAAATCTGCTAGTTTTTTCTAATAACTATTAAAGTATGTTATTTTTGATTAGGAATCTATGGAAACATATTTTTATTCAGAATGAAATGTTTTATGTACTGGTTATTAAATTTGTTGTAAGAATTTACTTGACGATTAACTTATAGCCTTTCAGCAATATAAAGTGTATTAAACAAAAAGTTTATAATATAAAATTTATTGACCAAATTTAACAAAAACAAATTTTTGAAAATAAAGAATTAATTTTTATCGTTACACTTTTATAATTTCTAAAAAAAAATGAAATTGTTTACAGAAAATATTTAGTTTGATCATGAAAATTGCCAGAGGAACTGTTGAATATGCGTTTCGGTAATCTTCGGAATTTTGAGACAGAATATTCGATAGTGTCTAAATGAAACTGATGATGCTTATGCAATTTATGGTCAATCACTGTGAGAAATATCACTTATCTGTGAATGCAATAATATTGGAGGTAACGTATTGTTCTATTTGTTATGAATATAGCACACAGAAGTATTGAATAACGGGTGTTATTTTACATATGTAGTAATTTCCAATAATATTTCTGAATGCTAATTCTTTGGTATTTAATTCAACTAGACTATACTAAAATTGCTTTTCTTGTAATAAGACAAAAAACGCACCGACACACACACACACACACAGACTTTAGACATATACGTGAGTGTATACGTTGAGATTAATAACACTTGAGTTGATGTGGAGGTAAAAGCATATGTCAGTCATATTTGTCAACAAATCACTAAAAAAGTGACACAATGAGATAAAATTTTTTTAAATTAATCACGGTAAGTAAACTCTCACTGAAGGAGTTGTCAATATTATAACAATTATTATTGCCCGGGCTGTTAGGGAGAGGGTGACAAGTTAGCGCCCTGACTAAGTCCTAGGCGGGCGTTTAAATGTTTAGTTCCTGCTCCACTGATGATGGTCGTTGCGGGCACGACTGAAACAGTTATGCACCGCGGCCTACGAGCCCGGGCAATAATAATTTTAACAGTATAGACTTTCGAAATTACTTTACCAAGTAAAGAATTGTTTTGCACGTGAACATTTTTAATTACTGTACTGCAAATATGAGATAAAACTATGTCTTGATAAATAGTTTTGCCATGCTTACAGAAGTTAAAAATTATTATTTGATAAGGTTATATAAATGATTAAATTTACCACTGCGCACGTAAGATGATTGTAGAGCAGACAAATGAGATACTGCAAAATATATTTTAAAAATAAATTAAATTCTTCAAGGCAGCAGCGTAACATATACAATTCCATTTACTTTATTAAAGTTAAATTAAATGTCTCCCATAAATAAAGGTTTATCGGTATTAGATTGTCAGGACTGACAGACATTCTGAAAGTATCCAGCATTGCTTTCATTCTTTGAAAAATAATATATTGAACACAACAACTCATTTATCTTCTGTAACTGATAATTGTTAACTTTTTGTTTGATTTGAACGCTACACCGAGACGCTACTTTTCCTCAAAACGTCTAGTTAAAGCAATTAAAAAAGTTAAGAATAGTTATTAATAAATCACTCTACTGTGGTTTACAGTATTATTTAAAATAATTTTTTTTTTAACAGGGAAACTCTGGAAAACAAATTTTTGCCGGAGGAGAGTCCGCACTCTTACAGTGTGAGGGACTCTTATCTACCAAAACCACAAAACCTTACTTCTTGACGTCAGTCTACCCCAGAATTGCTTTCGCATTACTTCAGCGTGGTCTCAGGCAACTTCACCTAGTAAAGCGCTGTTAACTGCTCATGTATTACAAGCAGCTCACTCATTATTCGAGTGTTGATTTCATCTGGTTTTATCAGGAGTTTCCATCTATGCAGAACCGCCCTTATCCCATCGCTCCTCGCTACTGATTGGTAGTATTATCAGGGGTAGTAATATGCCCTACTTCAGTTTCTAGGCGTTCTCGTTATACCAACTATCTGCGGGCATTCAAAGAATGTGTGAAAAGCATCATCGTGATGCGAGTCACAGATCGCACGAATATTGTATTGAGTTAGGCACGAAAATATCCACACGCTGTGAGAATCTGCGTTAGGTAATAGTTGACCTCACCATATTTCAAAATTTCCTCTCTGCATCAATGGATTCTTCATTTGTGCTATATTTACGCCTGATTCCTGTGCACCCTTACTTCATTTATTTCGTCTTCATTAGATGTATAAATTGTCAAATTTCTCGTGCGAGGACAGTGTTTATTAAAATTTAGCGCCGTAACCCTTTGTCGTAATGTTGTGTCCGGATGAAACAGAATATAGTATAACTAACAGTTGAGTAACCGTGGCTTATATTATCATCTATATGTATGTACAAATATCATTAAGTGACCGTGAGCGATTTCTCATTTTAAAACAAATGAGTGCCTTGAATCAGACGAAGAAGCTGATTTCATCGTAAACTCGTAGGGAAGCAATCGGCTTGAATAAACACACTCATCTGTAAACGTCTGCCGGGTATTATCGCTACATCAGCCACGGAGTAAAGCGGAATTGAACTGGTGTACGCATGCGTTAGCACATGCATATAAGATTCAGAGGCGGAAAAAGTAGAAACGTACCATACAGATTCAGGAACAAAGAAACACACACACACACACATTGCTGCCTATAGATTACCCAACGAGAATCACAACGTTCACGATACAGTTTCGTCACTATTCGTTTTTGAACTTCTTTAACCATTCTGCTGTCTGCTGTGTCAAAAGTGATTAACTATTACTTTTGTACAACTGTCGAGAATCTTCACTTTGGCGGATAATACAACAACAGAAATGTTCGCTTCTGTATAGATTTACGGAAGTCTAGAGCTACACTTAATATTTCCTTCTCTATACGCCTGGATTTATTGTCTGATTCTGCGTATATCTAGATCACGTGATGTAATAAATATATTAGCAGTCTTTAATTTACAACGTTGTGTTCACTTTATACTTTAATATTACGTAACTAATTGGCGAATAAGTAACGATAAAGCTATTAATAGATGTTTATAAAATATCTATTAATATCGAAGGATTTTATGACGGATATTATACGCTGCAAAAAAATCGAACCGATTATAAATGTTTAATTAAAGATGTTTTATAAGTGGACGGTAAATCGTCTATACAGAACTCAATTTGTTGCTAACTAGTAGTTCTAGTGGTTCTAGACAAAAGCTTCCAAGCGGTTGAAATTGGATATTTCATGCATTATCGAATCGGGTGAAAGCAAACAACCCAGCAACGATTACGATACGTTACAAGCGGAAACGTCTGCTCACTGATTTCAATGTATCAATTTTACGGAAAATAAATATATTTGGTTGTTAAATTTTATTTAAATATTTAAAATAACTTATCAGTTTTAATATTTTTCGTATATATGGAACTTTATTTCATAAATATCTGGTAACGTATTTGACTTATTAATTCTTGCGTTTCCGTTTTATTCATAATGGCGTATAATAATAATTCACAATTATTATTTTAAACTGTTGCAACTAATTTTCCTTTTTATTATCTTCTACTTCTATTGTACTAAATGTACAAAAATGACTATTTAATTTAATAATAAAAATAAATAGACTATTTTTTTTATTGTAAAATTAAAATCAAGGCATATTTCATTTTCTTTAAATGGGTTGAGAAACATTGCCGATTAGATGAAATCAAAGAGTTGTATAATATGTATAATGAATGTAATTGTTTTGTTTTTTAGTTGCCGTAATTAAGTTTTCACTAACGCAAAAGTGTTATTTTAATGCTTTTACTTTGCTTCACTTGTCAGTCGTTCACTATCGTCAAAGTTGTGAATTTTTTCACACACTTCCTAATAATCTAACGAGCTGAAATTGTGTATGCGTGCTCACTGTGTATCTTCATCAATCTGGAAAAAGCTTTTGATAGAGTTGATTGGAAGCTCTTATTTCAAGCAATGAGGAATTTTGAACTTAATTGGAGGGATAGAACACTGATTTTGAATTTGTACAAATTCCAGAAGAATGAAATTTATTTAAGAGGCTGCAGAAAAGAAGCCAGAATAAGAAAAGGATGTCCTTTGTCTCCATATTTGTTTAACTTACTTATTAAAGAGGTTATCACAAGAATGAAAGAAAAAACCAAAGGCATTAAGATTAATGGAAGGCACATGCATAGTATCCGCTTTGCAGATGATACAGTAGGCTAATAATCGCAAACTTAGTAAAAGAAATATAGATAATGATAGAAACCTTAACTGAAACCCTAGAAAATATTAAATTAATTATTAACGAGAAGAAAATAAAAACAATGGTGATAGGGGAGAAGAAAGAGAATGTAAAATTTGGTATTAAATTGGGTATTACAATTTTAGAACAGGTTGAAAACTTTTGCTACCTGGAAGCACAATCACTTGTGAAAATAGATATTGGTCAGAGATTAAGAGAAGAATAACTCTAGCAAAGCAGGCATTTCAGAACAAACGGAATTTACTCACAGATAATCACTTAATTATGGAAGTAAGGAAAAGTTTCGCAAAAACCTTTGTGCGGAGTGTCTAAGCGTATGGGTGTCAGGCATGGACCCTCGGCAAAATAGATAGGAGGAAGCTGGAAGCAATAAAAATTTGAGTCTGGAGGAGAACGACGGGGACGAGTTGGATGGATAAGAAAAGTAATGAGCAAGTCCTCGCAGAAGTGAACGAAGATGATTAGAAATGATTGAAAGAAGAAGGGCAAACTGATCGGGCACGTGTTACGTCACAATCAGTTCTTAAGTAACATTTTTGAGGGAAAGGTGTTGAGGTAAACCAAGAGGACGACCATGAGCAGCGTTCTTGAAAGACATGGGGAAGGAGATGAACTTCCTATCGTACTGCGATTTGAAGAGGACAATGATGGAGAGAGAGACGTGGCTAACACGACAAGGCATGGCGTTTAGAGGATGATAATAATGATTATGACTCATTGCGGACGACAATATACTCTTTTAATATTTTAGAACAATAGTGACTTCAAATTCGTAATTTGTAGAATGACATTTGAGCGTATTGATATGTAAGAAATATCAGGTCAGCCTTACCACTTAGCAACGGCAACACATTTATGGCGACTGGATACTACAGTGGAACTAACGTAAACTATGCGACAAGGATGCACAGTGTAAATTGATATTCTCAATTTTCCACGTATTGGTGAACATAGAACTAGACAAATCTTCATACTAATGCAGAAAGTCAACAAAAAAGTGTTGTATTTGTACTGGGGCAGTTTCCAAAACGAAACAATATTTACTTAGTGACTGGTTGTTCATGTCATACACAGACGTACTACTCTCCCACAAGCGATCGCCCGCACAAAAGGACAAATTTGTTCCGATAGCTTAGAAGCAGAGAGTTTATTGCTTAGACCTCAGAGTTTGAGTTAGAGTTAGAGTTAGAAAAAAATTAAAATTAAGCCACCTATCTTTAAAACATTATGTTATGTACCTACAGGAAGAAGTAGGTCATTGTAATACACTTTATTTAACATTCTAATATTACCGTTAATTAAGTAAAATATATTTTGTTAAAACCTTACTTAAAATTAGTAATTTATCATTTAAAAAAGAATAAATTAAATAACACTTAGTTAATAGTTTGTAGTAAAATATGAATAACTTTTGACGTAAAATTTTTACTGTGGTATGCAATAAGACAAATTCTTATTTCATTATTTATTTATAAATTACTATTTATAAGAAAAGTATTTCTTAAAATAACTATAATACATATTTGAAAGTGCATGTCTCTTTAAAAATACTGTATTATAAAATGCGTAAGTTTATTCTCACGTAGGCTTTCATCCCATTATGTCTTAACGAGACGTGTCCGACGCGGTCTATGGCGGAGTAAACCTCTAATACGGAATGCAAAGCATATAGTTACAACTGCCGTGTCGCTTACTATACGCTAATGTAGGTATGACATTTAGGCCTACAGATACGTCGATCTCATAGGTATGGTCAGTGATCCTGTAGATACTTCCGAGCATTCGCTCGGAATATTTAATCTTATAATTTTAAAAGACCAAATTATAAAAATAAAAACAGTAAAATAAAGGCTTTGTAAAACAGTATTCATCACGGTTTTATAAATGTGTTCTGCCAGTTTACATAAATAAAATCTGACCGGTTTTCAATATATTGAACTATTATGAAATTGTGATTCATAGTTTTTAAATAACTTATTATACAAAAATGGACACTATTGAGTTAGTAAATGTTCTAAACGTTACAAACTAATTATTAATACTACAAAGGTTTGAGTTCTAACGAGTTATTAGCAAATATTGTACCACTTTCAGCTATTACTGGCACTAATACTTTGATTAAGAAGTAGGACTATGTGACTTCCGTGATGTACAGTTTGTTGAAATATTATAAATATACGTAGGCCTACTACAAAGAAAAAACAATGTAATTTTTACAAAGCCATCCAAAAGCCAGACAAGCAGGTTTTTCTAAGAATGTTTGCTTACCCCGGCCGTTTGCCGATATTGTTCTGATCCTTCCAGTCATTAAAACCAATATTATGTAAATATAAAAAGCCACCATTGTAAAGTCATTTATTTTCTACTCACAAAAAGATTATTGACTTTCATGAAAGAGGTTTAATAAGTTAACAATGAAACTTTCAAAACGATTGTTCACTTTAACGGGCGCTTTAGAAACAAATATAACACAATGTTCGTCAAATTCTCAATGCACTATCGTTGAAACACTGAAAAATTCAATTACTGTTAAATTTTATGAGGTTCTCGCAAATCAGGATTACGCGTAAACTGTCAGTGATTGTTTTCAGTTTAGGAGCATGGAAGGCGGTGATGCGTTCTACACCGTTTGGAGACCGGCGCGGAACTGACTCTGATACCCACAGACACACTTATTTACCCCAGTAAGTTTGCTGCTCGTGCGCACAAATAACACATTACGTATAAACGTGTAAAGTGGAAAATGATCTGCAACAGAATCTACACTGTAATAATTAAATTCTAATTAAATCAAAACAGTAATCATACAACAGAACACCGAATGCAAACAGCCTTGATTACCCCATCGTTTGTCAGTTTTTAATCTTTAATTAATTAACGGAATTCTATGCCCACTGGTGTTCTGTTTAATTATTTAGCTACGCCACTTATACTAACATAGTAACAGCAACATTTGTTTTGCCTTATCTTTGGCAGATTTGTTAAATGTTTGCGGACATTCACATTTTTTAAAAGAAGTAATATACTTATATCAGTCAAATTTGCAATAAATATATAGATCTATAAAATATAAAATATGAACTTCAATATCAATATCGAGTGTGTGCGCAGCTGTGTGATTGTAATGGATGAGAAATAAATTATTATATAGTCTAAAAACTTACTAATTCCTTATTTACTTACTACTTACTTACTACATTACTTATTAAAAGTTAATTAAATTATAAAAAAAATTTTACAACTGCATAAAACTCTTCTTCTTCTTCCTCACAAGGATCAGGCCTCATAGGATTTCATATAATTTATTCCCATCTCTTCTTTGGTCTCCCTACGCTTCTTCTTCCAGCTGGTTTGTATCTACTTGCTGTTTTTGGTAGTCTTCGATCATCCACACATTCCAGATATTCCTTCAATTTGTCCCATGCACCTATATTTTTTCATTTAAGTTTATTTCCAGCCCTTCTCTAATTTCTTCATTTCTAAATCGATCTTGTTTAGAACAACCTTTGACCGATCTTAGAAATTTCATCTCCGATGGTTGTATGTGGCTTTTATCTCTCTTTCTCATTATCCTTGACTCATTTCCATAAAGAAGCATAGGGACGGCTATTACCTTGTAAAACTTGATCTGAGTATTCTTCCGCGTCTTGTTTTATAGTGTTCTTATTAAGGTGCCACACATCTTTTGAAACTTATGTAGGTTGTTGTCTATGTCTTTATTGTTCTCATATGATATATCACACCTTAGGTAAATAAACTGAGACACTAAAGTGAAATGAAAACCCCAGTCCTCCAGGTTGGGGGTTATACGATGGGTTGGTATCCCATGTATGTAAAAATTACAGTACTCACAAATTTCATAGGTAAAAGCTGGAATGCATAAAACGACTACAGCGAATTGCGTGTACGTCAGGTTACCGTGGCAGGAGCCATCTCGCTCTGTTTCTCGACTGAGGCTATGGATATTTTTATTGAAGTCTTCAGTCGTCTTTCATATCCCCATTTCCCCCAAACACGTTAATAGCTCGGTTTTCAAATGCCCTATAATTTTCAATAATTCATTATCCGGCCTTACAGCGTTTGAAATGAAAATCACAGAAAACGCAAAAAATTGTTATTAAGTTAAAATGCATCAGTTGATTATATTATAAAATACTCTTAAATTTATTAAAGTTTACACTTAGTAGTGATCTTTGTTTTCTACTCAATACAAGAAAATCTCGCATACAGTTACAAGAAAAAGTTGTAGAGATATATAATTAGCTCATAGGGACGATGTAAAATTTGATACATAATACATATAATCTGGAAATGTTTATAATATATACGTTCAAATCACAGCTGCTTATTGTCCAAAAACGTTTGTTATATACCTATGTCTACATCACAGCAGTGTATGATCTACAAATGTAATATACTTACATCTACATCAGAGCAATTTATGGTCTATAAATGTTTGTAAAAGACTTATATCTATATTACAACAGTTTCTGGTCTTAAAATATTTAAATACAACTATGACTTCTGAGAGCATTTTATGATCTAGGAACACACACACACACACACACACACACACACACACACACACACACACACACACACACACACACACACACATATTACATTTTATCTTCTTTTATCTTCTCGTTTATTCTTGTGTAAAAATTTCAATAATGAATGAATTATTTTTTCTTACAAGAATATATTTATGTATTTTTTTATATATAGTAACACTGTTTCAACCTGTCATCTTCAGAGTAGGCTATATACAAATTTTACATATACACACACGTGTGTGTGTATGTGTACGCGCACTCTTGGGTATCATATTGTACTTAATTACAGATAGAATAATCATAATTCAACAAATCCTAATTTGTCAAAACGTTTTGTGTAAACCTTTTTTTTAAACTACAGATATGATAGAGCGGTTCGATTATGTTGTTTATCTTAAGATTATCATTAGCAATTATGTTTTCAGCGTTGCACACGTCATTAATTTACGGAATAAAACCATCTAAGTGAAATTAATATCTCTCTGGATTGTTCTTTATCAGTCTTTTCGTTTGTCCTACATTTTTACTGTCCCACCACCTCTCTGTCGGCCCCCTTCGCTATATATGACTCTCTGGCTCCTCCCCCTCTCTTGCATTCTCTCTGTCTTTCTATAGGTCTATCTGTCTCTCTCTCCCTCTTTTCCTTTGTACCATTTTTTATTCATGCCTATCATTATAATTCTTTTTTGTAAATTAGTCTTTGTGAGCAGTCACGCGCACCTCCAGTTAATGCTTCACTTCATTAAATCTCCTCATCAAAAGTAATTTTCGCAAAAATTGTGGTCGAAGTAGACGATTATGAATTAATGGCTGGTAAAGAACAAAACTCAATGAAGCATTAAGTATTAATATTTTTTCTGAAAAGGTACTAATTTGAATAACTGCTGCATTTGCCCGTAAATATTTACACAGGCATGAGCTAACGAAAAAAAAAAAATAATAAATTAGAACTCTGTACAGACTAAAAATAATTATTAAAATAATTTAAAATGAAAAACAATTAAAATTACAAACAAAATTTATTAAAGAAGGATCAACTTTATTGTTTATGAAATATTTATCGGCCTCTTTTACAGAGGACAAATCAAATCCAGTTTTTAGTTCCGTATACAAAACCCCATCACCCGATTGTTTACTGTCTAACGTATTGCATTGTACCATTAAACCAATACTAAAATGCTGAACAGAAAAATGAAATTGCTACACAGTGTTGCTGATCTCGTTACTGTTGCCTTTAACATCTTTCTAATACAACTACTCATTACATAATCATACGAAACGTGATAAAGACAGACAGAGAGGAATAAGAGAGGAACAGAATAGGGCACAGACACACAGAAAGAGATGACAAATAATTACTAAAATAATCGAAATTGAAAACAATGAAAATTATAAATAAAATTTAACTAATAAAATAAAATAAACTTAAAATAGGTTACTATATTTTGGTTTATTATAGAATAAGAATACTTAAAATTGTTGTTAGCAGGCAACACATAACTGTAATAGGAATGCAAACTGCGTTTCCATTATAGTATGAAAGTATAAAGCTAGTTCACGGCAGGAGCAACTAATTGTTTCGTTTATTTTTTACAATAAATGTTATTGGCGTTGTACGGCAAAGCTCTGTGATTTAGAAAATTACTAGAAACAAAACGTGGAACTTACTCAGTTGATAAATAAAAGTAAGCACTGAGTATCTTAGTGTATAATGAAATTAATCCGGACGAGTTTTGACAAGACTCTATACTAACTATAAAACGTACTAACCAATACAGGTAGGCCTATTTCATACAAAATGATTCCCACTATTTATATTTATTAACTATTACTAATCTCTCAGCAGGTATTTATATTTCTTGAAACAATAGAAACAATACATTTAGTAACAATATTTATTAAAACATAAAATAAATTAAATAAATAATTGGCGAAGAGCGGCAGGGAAGTCAAAATTGGAAAAAGTAAGAAACGTCAGAATCCGGGTGATAATGGGGGTACAGTACTCTATTGTCGACGACATAAAAACAAATCAGCTAAGATGGTTTACGCATGTGCAAACAATGCCGGATCATCGACTCCCCAAGCAAATTTTGAGATGGACGCCATACGGTCGTAGGCGAAGAGGAAGACCTAGGTTGAGTTGGAGAGAAGGCATCAACCGGGCAATGAGAGACCGGGAATTGGAAGAAGAATCTTAGTTAGATCGAGACCAATGGAGACTAGGGATCGGAAGACGTAGGATAACGTTTTGAACCGATATATATATTGCAACAGTACAAATGTATAGGGTACTGTGCATTGCACAAATTAGTGAAGATAATTAATTAAATTAAATAAATAATTCATAGTGTTAGTAATAATATAATTCAGCTTTCAAAATTAAATTAAATAAATAATTCATAGTGTTAGTAATAATATAATTCAGCTTTCAATCTGAACTGTAAACGGAACGACAAAATTTCATGCTGGGACAGGTTAATCACGCCACGCAGCTGTGTGTGTGTGTGTGTGTGTGTGTGTGTGTGAGAGAGAGAGAGAGAGAGAGAGACCTGTTGATTCCTGCAAAGCGTCACCCCTTAATGAACGTTATTAGTTATATGAATTATTTAAATTGTAAAGAATATGTGCATAATATCACAAAACCAAATATGCCACAGTGTCTATAAAATAAAGACGCACATGTGTATAAAAAGTAGTGCGATTATAGTGAAAATAAATATAAATAAAACTTATGTTAATTAAGATAGGGAAAAACGGTTTATATACAGTGAACACATAAAAATTACCGACAAGATGAATATCGGGTAATGTGCAAAAGACTTCGCACATGGCGAAAACAAGCGAATTAAGTGTGAAAATAATCGTGTTTAAAAAGGGACGCCAACGACAGACTGTGACCTGCAGAATATTGTCGAAATATGATTTTTGCGCCCTAGGGTATAAATACTCGAGACGCGCTAACTTCATACTTTTTCTCGATCAACTACCGTGGCAGCCGGAAGCTCTGCCAACGACAACTTTTTTGTCTATCAACCACAGCACAGCAGCCTTAGGTTCTTCACGACTACTCATCACTTTCGTGAGAGCACCTGCAACCTGAGGCCATGACGGGATACGAGGGAGCAGCCAAGTACATGGAGTAGAGTCCAGCGTACGGGACGAGGCAACGGACTGCGGAAAGGATCTGAAGGACGAGGATCAAGGACTCCAGGACTACACGACTACAGAGGAGCATCCAGGATCGAGGACCTAGGACCGGAGAGGATACGCTGAGAATTACCACGACCAACAAGGTGAAACAAAACCATGTATTTGTAAAACAGAGACTCACAAATTTAATAAAGCAAACATTACTTTACATACACCCAAATTACTATTTGACACAACTACTTTTAACTAGTAACATTTCATGACAAACACTATGCAGTAATGAAAAACAATTAGTAGTAAAACAATAGCTCTACTTTGTTTCATGTTCTTTCGTTAACTTATATTTACAGGTGTCGTATGGCAGACAAAGCCTCCATAGTCTTAATTTAATTTTGAATGTACAGTGATTTTAATTGATTTTTAACAAATAAACATTTGCACTTTAGACTTTATTGCACAGCTTCAATTGTAATAGCATTTAGTTATTAATAATTACATAGGTTGCTGTTAACTTAATTAAACAGGTAAAGGAATATTATATTTACCATTTATTATCTAAAAAGGATAAACTTGAAAAAAGAATAATTAATTTATCTACATTTAATGCATAATTTATAGGCACAGTGAGTTTAGTTTAATGTATTGCAAAAGACTTATGAAAATATAAATTGCCTGAATTAGTCACGAAAATAAGATTAAATCTATTACAATTTAACTAAAACATTTAGATTCAAATAAATCTTCCTAAAACGTTAAAGAAAATCACAATTGATAACTGCAGGGAAATAGAGCAAACGATTAGTTCAACCCGTAATTTTATGACGATCGTGTTAGTATACGAATACCCACCGTGAATATTAATATACATTACCAGTATTTCACGTTTTAGAATTAGATAATTAATTTCCATATGACGTTTAAATAGATATTAAATTTAAGTATACTATTGTAACAGGGAACTCTTAGTGTATTATAATTATTAATTATATACTCAAATCAATCTATTATCACATTTTAATAAATTTTAAATGCATTCTCTAAAACTGTGTTAATTGATTATAACGTTTAACGCCAGTGTTAATTTTGGCCAGTAACAAGTCAAAATTTATTTCAATTTTTATTCAAATATAAATTTATTTTCAATTAATCTAATTTATTTTTACTTCATAAGAGGTGTTACGTTTTAAAAAAGGCTAAGTACTAATAAGCAATGTCTGCATCCATTTTTGTATTTACAAATTTTTAATTTCAATTTTAATTTTTTTCATTAAATTTAATTAAAAACGTTTCCACAGGAAGGTTAATATAATTGCTAGAAAACAGCAGTAAACTAAAATTTCAAAAGTTTACAGGTTTAACTTGTATTAAATTTATTTTATATTTTTATTAAAGATTTTTGTAGAAATTTAAATGTCTAAACACGTGAACGTACTTAAACATACGCGTGCATAAACGTGATAAAGTTACCAGTCCGTGAATAAAGAGTAACGCACAAGTTAAATTACGAAACACTAACAATAAAATTTATTTTTAGTTAACATTATTATGCAATTCGGTATATGTTATTTACGGACAATGTCGTTCGCGTTAATAAAACGGCTCAACACTGTAGGCTATGTATTAAGAATATGCAGTACTCGATTATAAAAAACGTATGCTTAAAAAAGCAATAGCGTCAACCAAATTTTTATACTTTAAAAATTAGTATTGCTCTGAAGCTGTTAATTTAAAATGTTCATATATTATGTAATTTTATTTACCTTTTTCTCTTTATTTTTACAAGCTTTATATTATGAACGTTTGTGTTAGAATCAAATTAACTTACCTCCAGGCTATTAGTTCACTTCTACTGTTATGAATATACGTTTCGGCCTCTCCTCTGGAGGCCATCTTCAGTGTGAGAACGATTCGGTAACTGACACGGTCTTCGCCAGTTGACCACAGTACTGTGGCAAAAGATCTTGCTGGCCGAACGTCTGTTCGTAACAGCAGAAATGAACCACGGCCTAATAGCCCGGAGATAAGTGGCACCGTAACACCAGAAGTGGACCACGGCCTAATAGCCCGGAGATAAGTGGCACCGTAACAGCATAAGTGGACCACGGCCTAATAGCCCGGAGATAAGTGGCACCGTAACACCAGAAGTGGACCACGGCCTAATAGCCCGGAGATAAGTGGCACCGTAACAGCAGAAGTGGACCACGGCCTAATAGCCCGGAGATAAGTGGCACCGTAACAGCAGAAGTGGACCACGGCCTAACAGCCCGGAGATAAGTCAATTTGATATTAAAACGGTTTACGCCGACCGTGAAAGCCTTAGGTACAGATTTATGAAGGTTTGTTGAGTTGGATTTTGACGTACGTGTGTAAAAACTAGGTTTCAAGTAATATTTACAGGTATAACGGGTAACCAAACTATGACAGTGGGTGTTACATTCGTCACCCAATTACCAAACCGTTCCTAGTGTACCGTGATGAAACAATCGAAACATTTTCTGTTGCAGTTGCCTTTGCTGTACGAATAATTCGTTTACGGGTATTTTCTCCTGTAAGTTCACCTTCAGTACTTATAATTTATTACTGTTCCATATTTTGCTAATAAAACAAAGCGTAGCCTAAATGATTCTTTCATAACGTATAATATAATATATTTTTTCTACAAATTAAAAAGGAGACTTGGAATAGATGACACGCAAACTGAAGGAAGGGTATGAAAAATGGGGATTACTGATGAACATAGAAAAAATGCAGTATCTGTGTGTCGGAGATGAAACAACAGATTGAATCTTAGAAAACAACGAATGTTTAAAAAAATGCAACAGCTACAAATACCTAAGAATAAACTTTAATAAAGAAGCATAAAGGAGGTTAGATGGTATAAAATAAAATCAAGAATAAACAAAGCAAAAAAAATAATTCGATCATTGAATTTGATTCTATGGAGCACAGAAATTGGAAAAAAAGGAAGAAAAGAATATAAGATAGGATGATTAAAAGCACGTTGACGTACGGATCCAAAACATGGAGAATAAAAGAACAGGTGAAAAGAAAGTTAGAGGCTACAAAAATGCTTTGAGACGAGCTGCTAGAACTTCATGACAAAATGCTAGGGCGAACACAAAATGAAACGATCAAAAATGAAATGGGCGTACAAAAGACAATCATCGACTGCATTGAAGAAAAACAAGTAATCTGGTACGGACACGTACAAAGAATGGGACAAGACCGACTACCAAAGAAAACAATGAGACGAATACCTAGAAAGCAGAGAAAAAAAGGAAGACCCAAGAAACATGGATAGAGGTCGTAAGAAGATCAATGAGCAATGGCGGATGAAATCTAAAACGACAAACAACAATGGAGATTAGGCATCGGACAACGTCGTAAAATGTTTTGACCTCGAATGTTTTCTACATCCTATTTTTATTCTCTTCAGTTTTGTTTATACATTAATATTTAATTTGTCTAATTTCAAAAATATTTTAAAAAGGTCAAGTCAAATTATTGGACTTCCAATACCGACTCGTCCAAGACATGTATTCCATCAAACGTTCTACACACGCGCGCGCTCAGTAACACGTCTGAAAGCATACTATTATTTCCAGCTAGCTGAATGAATTGTCTGCTAAAACTTCTGACAACGTAAAACGAGATACAAAAATGACAGCCAGCCTTCTGTTTTGTTTCCTTATATTGGAATATATCCCACGCACAAAGTATTTTCTAATCATAAACGTAATATTTTATATACGTACTTTCCATCAGTATTCCGTTTAACGGGCAGTTGAAACAACATTAATGCCTCAGGCGTTACTTTACCCTTAAATAATGTATTCTTCCGATCGATAAGTGTAATATCGAAACATTGTTTTGTCTGAAAGCTGTTTTATCCGTGGCTTGACAAGTTTTGTTCTCTGACACGTTTGTGTTTCCACGGAAACCACTCTACAAACTTTGCATTAAAGAGTATATTGTTTTTGGTTATTGACGTGAAGAAAACATCAAACAGAAGTGAAACAAAAGAAAACACCCGCAGACTTTCTTATAATTTACATGGTAATATGTATGGAATAATAACACATCTAACTATAAGCATCATAAAAACATATGCCGTACTATGGTTACTCGTGTAATGTAATTAATAACCAATTGTCAATTACTTTTATGTCCCACGTTCGTCTTCATGTGTTACCCCATCAGTGTTTTTTTTTACCGCTTTTATAAGCGTATATTTAAATGGTTTATATTTAATATTTAGTATCACTTAAATTTTAATATAAATGTAAGATATCAATATATGTAATTTGGAAATTATATTGTTACTACGGTCTCACTGATTGTCGTATGGTACAGTAGAAACAAAACACAGACTCCAATGAAATCACTAATTACCAGCTTTAATCAATCACAAATAACAATTTGTAATCAACAAGGTAGTCTTCTACAACAATTCAAGTTAAATTTCTCCACACGCAATAATAATGTCAAGTAATAGAGTCCCGCACTAAATATAACACAGTAATAACTTTCCACAATACTTCGAAAACCACTCGATCCGCACTAAAAAAAATCGCTCACGTAACTGCCTGACAAAGCCAGCTGCTGTGGGTTATATAGGTAGCACAGGTGTTCCAGAATAATGTTCCATCCTTACTGCGGCGTGCCAGCATAATGCGAATTTCAAGAGCTCTCCAGAACAATCCGGAAGGTACTTCACTGCGGTCTAGACTGAAACGCTACATCTGCTCGACTAGCGGAGAAACGGGTGAACGGACGCTCTCAACTCTTCGAGAGAGTTCCGTATTTACAATATTATATACTGTAGCCTACAAAAAAAATGTACTGTTGCTGTATTTCTCATTAATATAAATGTTGATGGAGTGAGAAATTCACAGCAATAAATTAACCGACATAAATCTGTGAAAACGGATGTGCGTCACAGCTGTGAAAGTCGACGGAAACGCATCTTACATCGGCCACATATTTGAACTATAAAACCTACAGAAACTGCTAGAAAACCAAATTGGGCCATATTTTCGGAGCAGCATATGCTGAGTGGCATTACGTCGAGAACGTTATCAGTAATTTGAACGACTGTTCCACGCATAGTTACGTTTAAAAAATAACTTAAATAAGGATAAATAATTTTTTGACTGAGGAAGTTCCCACTAATATGGGGGTATGACACAGCTGCTGTATATCGCAATATTTATATATATTGTAAGGGTATATATCTTCAACATGCATTTTAAGAAGCAACATGAGAAGGATAGAATACTAAATAATTAACACTATAAACAAAAAGGGATGAATAAGGTATAAAGGAAGGGGTATTTAACATGATTATACGATCAAACATATAAAGGTAATAATAAAAGTAACCTCTGGCAAGAGAAAAGTGGCAAGCAATAGAGCAAAACTTGGAAAACAACAGTACAATGCGATTTAACCAAAATAACCCAATAGATATGGTAAGTGAGTAGGTATAAACAAACCCCAACCCCAGTGATAGAACAGTTAAAGACAAAAAAATAATCAAAGGCAAACAAATAATACAAAACACAAATAATAAATCAAATGTAGTAACGAGCAGTATATCAAGTTATGTAAACAAGAAGTACACTACCAATAATAATTAAGTGAAACAATTGTTAATAGAATATGTGTCTTATTAATAGCCTTATAGTGAGATAAAAAAGAGTAAAACATAAAATATTGCTACGACAGCGTAGAACAATCTAGGCGTTTATCGAATGTCCCAGAAAGATCTCGACGTAAGCGTGTGGTGTACGTGCTACTAAACGCATGTTGCGAGAATTTTCTCGCACTTTGCCAGCCTTCGCTCGGGCGCTCGGACTGTGTCAAGGCCGCAGCAATTACGTAGTTCGCGAGAGATAAGACGCAGTTTGGAAGCTTCTGGTGTGTGTAGCGTAACTATAAATACATCGCGTCGCGGCCTTAGTTTTTCAGTTCAATGCGAGATTTTTGACTGTGCGGTTCGAGAGTATTAGTGCGATATATTTACAGCGCGGTTCGAGTTATTACGGTGTACGTTCAAGTAGTTATTAGTGAAGTGTGGCGTTTTATATTCGGACGGTATAATTGTAATACAGTTGAGTTTTAATATTAGTGGACATTTTATTGCGTATGAACAATTTCATTTGATTTGTTGTAGACACTGTGTTGTTAATTACGAACTGTTTTACTATAACAATTAAAGGTGTGATTAGTGACTTAATTGGTGTCTTGTACTTATTTTGTTTCCACTGTACCTACGACGATCGAGTAGACCGTCGTAACAGTGCAGTCAGAACTGGGATAGAACGGTTAACAGTGGAAACAGTGAACGCTTTGTACAAGACGAGTGTGATTCGTAATTAATCGATAAACAATGGATGCCAGTCAGATGATGGAAAATTTACAGGCGCTGTTGTTGCAGACAGAAAGACGACAAAAAGAAGAACGAATACAAGAAAGAGAAGAAGCAGAAAGACGACAAAAAGAAGAACGAATACAAGAAAGAGAAGAAACAGAAAGACGACAGGATGAAAAACGGAAGCAGGAAGCAGATGACATCAAGGAGTTAATACAGCAGCAAAAGCAGACACAAGAACAAACCGCTGCAGAGTTGGGTCTCCTACGAGGTGAGCTTAATAAGCAAGTAACTAAAATATCGGAGGTACAAGAATCAATGACATTAAAAATAGCTGAAGTAGAAAAATCTGTCTTGACTGTGGAGGAATCGATGTCTACAAAAATATCTGTTATAGAAGAATCTGTGTCAAATAAAATATCTGCAGTAGAAAACTCAATGGCAAACATAAGAGAACAAATTAAAACTGAAGTTGAACAGTGCATGAAGATTCAACCAAAACAAATTTCTGAACAGACTGTACCAGTGATCAAGACAGAAAATAAGTTAACAGAGAAAGTCACTTTGCCTGCAGTAGGGACAGTTCATGTCAAAGCTCCAACCTTTGACGGAAGCACTCACTGGGCAACGTACCTCCGCCAATTTGAAGCTGCTGCATGCGCAAATAATTGGGCAGAAAAAGACAAGGCTGTTTCGCTTGTTCTTGCATTAAAAGGACCCGCGGCAGAACTACTACAGAAAGTGCCACCTGACAGCCAGAACACCTATGCCGAGTTGATAAAAGCTCTGGAATTACGGTATGGTGATAAACATTTGCGAGATGTGTACTGCACCCAGTTGAGAGCAAGGCGACAACATTCCGGGGAAAGTCTTCAAGAGTTTGAAGCAAGTATCGACAGACTAATTAGACTGGCCTATCCTGAAGAGCCAGAAGATTTTCGAACGCGTTTTGCGATGCAGACATTTACTGCCGGTGTCCGAGATAACGAACTACAGCAAGTGTTACGAATGGCAAGACACCAGAACAGTGCGGACGCCCTGGTACATGCTTTGCAATTTGAGGCCGCCAAATCAGCGTCTGGTTGGACAAGTCATAAAGTGCGCGAGCTAAAAGATCGCGACGGCACAGACGATGAGGAGGAAGAACAAGGAACAGAGACTCGACGGTCGGCGCCACAGAATAAAATAAGAAAGGATGGAAGACCGAAGTGTTATCGATGTGGGAAACCTGGACATCTACAACGAGATTGTCGGGTTAGAATTCAGCAGCAGGGAAACGAGCAATAGTCGGTGCAACGGGGCGTGTGCTGACTAACTGGAGGAACGAAGCCCCTAGAGAATACGCAATTTCTACGCTTCAGAAAAACACCGGGAGCTTGGTAGTTACCGGATTTGTTCAAGAAAGGCCAACCTCGATTACAGTTGACACAGGCGCAACAGTTTCTATTGTGCGCCCCGACGTGGTGAAAGATCTCAAGCCAATCTGGTGCTCTTGGAGCTTGCGAACAGCTACTGGACGGTCTGTAAAAGTGTATGGAAAAATGGAGATACACCTACGCCTCGGTAGACTTGAGTTTAATCATCAAGTACTTGTTGCAGACATTGTGGATGAAGCAATTCTTGGTGTGGACGTTATGAACGCATACGGATTTATAGTCGACTTCAAAAAAAATATCTTGAGAATCGGAGGCGAAGAGGTAATGCTATCAACAATGACGACAGCAGAAAAATCGATGGACGTCATAAACCAAGTGGCCGTAACTGTTCCGCCAAACTCCGAAAAGATCATCATGGTTAGAACTGCGGTAGATACTAGGGGCAATCAGTGCTCTATATTCGAACCCCAGGTAGTCAGCACACCGGGCATACTAATTGCCAGAAATTTAGTAAAACCTGACGAAACCGGAAATGTACCTATTAGAGTGGCGAATATTTTGGATCAAGCTATCACTTTACAAAGCAATACGCTCCTAGGCAAATTGACTCCTGTGGCCTGGGTAGCCGGACTAACGCAACGAAGACCCAGTTCTTCGGATACTTCTAAATTACCAGAGGAACTGCAAGAATTATTGAACAGATCTTCTAACGACCTCTCAAGTGGTGAGGTAAAAGAACTCGGACAGTTTTTACACGAATTCAAAGATTGTTTTGCAGTTCGGGGACAGTCACTGGGAAGAACCTCTCTTGTGCAACATCGCATCAATACTGGGGACACAACACCGATACGCCAACCTCCTCGAAGGCCTCCATTATCTAAACAAGAGGAGATGTCTCGGTTAGTACAGGACATGTTGACAGAGGGAGTAATCGAACCTTCGTCAAGTGCTTGGTCTTCCCCTGTAGTGCTGGTAGCGAAGAAAGATGGTGGATTGCGTTTCTGCGTAGACTACCGGAGGTTAAATGATGTTACAAAGAAAGACTGCTATCCATTACCTCGCGTTGACGATACACTCGACACGTTGTCCGGAGCACAGTGGTTTTCCACATTGGACCTGAAGAGTGGATATTGGCAAGTGGGTCTTCATCAAGAAGACAAGGAAAAGACCGCTTTCTCGACCCCAAGTGGCTTATTCCAATTTAACGTCATGCCATTTGGACTCTGTAATGCACCGGCAACATTTGAGAGATTGATGGACCTGATACTCCGAGGCCTGACGTGGAAAACTTGCCTTGTTTACTTAGACGATGTCATAGTGATCGGGAAGACTTTCGAAGATCATTTGGAAAACCTTAAGGAAGTTCTAACTAGAATTCACGGTGCACAACTGAAGCTGAGCCCGAAGAAGTGTTCTCTATTCCAGAAGGAAGTACAGTATTTGGGCCATCTGGTTTCGGCAGCGGGCGTTAGCATGGATCCTAATAAAGTATACACCGTAAGAGACTGGCCAGTTCCGAAGAATAAACACGAAGTTCGGAGTTTCCTGGGGTTATGCTCATATTACCGACGTTTTGTGAAAGGCTTCGCTACTATTGCTAAACCACTACATGAGCTAACGGAAAATAAACGAAACTTCCAATGGTCGAGAGAGTGTGAACAAGCATTTAGAACGTTGAAGATTGCATTATGTTCGCAGCCAATTCTCGCTTTTCCAGCTTCCGAAGGGAAGTACATCGTAGACACAGACGCAAGCAATACTGGTCTAGGAGCAGTTTTGTCTCAAGTGCAGAACGGTGAAGAACGAGTAATAGCGTATTACAGCAAGACGCTTTCTAAACCAGAGAGAAATTATTGTGTTACAAGAAGAGAGTTGTTGGCAATTGTCAGAGCTTTGGAGCACTTCCATAAATACCTCTATGGGAGAGAGTTTTCACTACGTACCGACCATGCTGCACTTGCATGGCTCTTGAGATTTAAAAATCCGGAAGGACAGTTGGTAAGGTGGCTCGAACGTCTGCAAGAGTACAACTTCAAGGTACAACATCGGCGGGGGCGCCTGCACGCTAATGCAGATGGCTTATCACGAAGACCATGCCCGGAAGACTGCCGACATTGCCACAGAAAGGAAGAACAAACCTCAAGTGAACATGTTCGAGCCATCACTGTAGATTTCCTGGCTGATGGCTGGACAACACAAGACTGTCGACAAGGACAGATGACTGATGAAGACATTGGACCGATCTTGACAGCAAAAGAGGAAGGTCGCCGCCCGGATTGGCAAGATATCTGCCATGGTTCCGAAGTGCTGAAGGGCTACTGGGCACAATGGGAATCTCTCACCTTAGAAAATGGATTGCTGAAAAGGGCTTGGGAAAGTGCAGATGGACGAGACGTGGTCATGCAGTTGATAGTTCCCCGAAGTAAAGTGCAGTCTGTTTTGAAGGAGATGCATGATGGAACATCTGGAGGCCATCTTGGCGTTAACAAAACCCTTGACAAAATACGGAAGCGATTCTATTGGCTTCATCTTCGCCACGACGTAGAGGAATGGGTTCGGACGTGTGAAATATGTGCTGCAAGCAAGGGCCCACAAACCAGAAGCAGGGGAAAAATGAGACAGTATAACGTTGGACAACCTTTCGAGAGAATTGCCATAGACATTGCTGGACCATTCCCAGTTACTGACGATGGAAACCGGTACATCATGGTTGTAGGTGACTACTTTACTAAGTGGGTGGAAGCCTACGCAATTCCAAATCAGGAGGTTACCACTGTGGCAAAGCAGTTAGTTCACAACTTCTGTTGCCGTTATGGAGCCCCTATGGAAATCCATACGGATCAAGGGAGAAATTTCGAATCAGGAGTGTTTAAAGAATTATGCCGTCTACTTGGAATTCGAAAGACCAGGACAACGCCTCTGCATCCTCAGTCGGACGGGATGGTTGAGAGATTCAACAGGACACTTGAGCAGCATCTTTCGAAAGTTGTTGACGAGAACCAAACAGACTGGGACCAACGTATACCACTATTCCTTATGGCGTATAGATCATCAGTACATGACACAACCGGCATGACTCCAGCAAAATTGGTGTTTGGGCGGGAGATTCGTCTTCCTGGGGACTTGATGTTTGGATCACCTGAGACTCAGTCCCAAGAGCCAAAGAACTATTCCTCGCAATTAGAAAACCAACTGCGAGAAATGAATCGCTTGGTAAGAGGACGGCTCAAGATTGCCAGTGATAAAATGAAAACTCGGTATGACATTCACAGCAATAGTGTGGGTTTCCAAGAAGGAGATCAGGTCTGGTTGTTCAATCCAAAGCGCCGTCGTGGTCGCTCACCTAAGCTTCAGTCTAACTGGGAAGGACCCTACACTGTAAAAAAAGGATTAACGATGTTGTTTATCGGATTCAACAGGAAGGACAGCGAAAGTTCAAGGTCGTCCACCTAGATCGCCTGGCTAAATACAAATTTAGAGACGCTTTGCCAGTTCGGGACGAACAGGCTTAAGGAGGGGGCAGTGCTACGACAGCGTAGAACAATCTAGGCGTTTATCGAATGTCCCAGAAAGATCTCGACGTAAGTGTGTGGTGTACGTGCTACTAAACGCATGTTGCGAGAATTTTCTCGCACTTTGCCAGCCTTCGCTCGGGCGCTCGGACTGTGTCAAGGCCGCAGCAATTACGTAGTTCGCGAGAGATAAGACGCAGTTTGGAAGCTTCTGGTGTGTGTAGCGTAACTATAAATACATCGCGTCGCGGCCTTAGTTTTTCAGTTCAATGCGAGATTTTTGACTGTGCGGTTCGAGAGTATTAGTGCGATATATTTACAGCGCGGTTCGAGTTATTACGGTGTACGTTCAAGTAGTTATTAGTGAAGTGTGGCGTTTTATATTCGGACGGTATAATTGTAATACAGTTGAGTTTTAATATTAGTGGACATTTTATTGCGTATGAACAATTTCATTTGATTTGTTGTAGACACTGTGTTGTTAATTACGAACTGTTTTACTATAACAATTAAAGGTGTGATTAGTGACTTAATTGGTGTCTTGTACTTATTTTGTTTCCACTGTACCTACGACGATCGAGTAGACCGTCGTAACAATATAGAAAAACTGACTATAAAATTATGTTTTAAAACCAATAAAAACCAAGAGTGAGAGATAGGTAGGGAGTGATAATAATAAACAGTGAAGTGATAAGAAGAAATTAAAATAAACAATTTATAATCTTAAGAAAATATAATAAACAATGGTAATAAACCAGAACCATAATCAAATGGTTGATAGACAAATAATTTAATTGTGTTAGCCCTAGCCCGTAAGAAACAGAGTAGTTGTGAGTGCAAGAACAAGAAAACATCTTCTATTACTAAAATAATCACTAGGATGATTATCACTATAGAATAGATGGTGTCAAGACAATCTTCACCAAAATTGGTATTTGTTTAGTTAAAAGAGTTATAGTTTATAAAAAGGAATATGGCTGAACAATGGACAGAACATAAACCTATTTCTATGTTATGTTTTGTTAGTAGGATTAAGTGTTAAAAAAGTGTGAACGAGATAGAAGTAGGCATAAGCTAGCAATGATATAAACTTAACAAGCACAAGATTAATCATCATTGTAAAAATAAAAAAGAAAAGAATATCAGACAAGGAATGATTTTGTAAAATTATAATAACATTAATTGATTGTAAAACAGTCCCAAAGTAATTCAAAAGCAAATAAGTACTAAATGACAATAAGCAGAACATATGGATATAATAAATAATGTTTAAATAGTGTAAAATAAGAAATTCTAGACTGTATACCTAACTGTCTAACTTCAGAAAAAACCAATTGTAAGCAATTAACTATTGTATTTGAAAAGTAAGACCAAGTAACTTATTGATTACAAATAACTAACAATAATAATATGTCAGAAATTGAATAAACAGTATAAATAAGTTAAATATATAATAACATAACATTAGTAGTTTTGTCAAAAAACATTAATACATGACCAAGCCCAACTTTGTGAGATGTCAAATTGATCTTTGAAAGAAAATAGGGACATACGTAGATGAACCCAAAAGTAACGAGAATTTTTCTCTGGCAGTTGGTAGAACGCTAGTTCCGACTTCTCCCGCTAGGTGCCTTCACTAGACACCATTTTGTATCAGTTGCCATAGCGGCATTGTTGTGGAAACGTTAGCGCTGTCAGTGTGACTATTTTTTGTAAGCGCTGTTTCACGTTTTCGGCGATTTTTAAATTAATTTAATGGCAGACATTAAATACCGACGTGCTAACATCAGGTTCTGTTTCCTGTTAGGGAAATCAGCAGCAGAAACTGTCGCAATGCTTCGGACGGCTTATGGGTAGGAAGCTTTGAGCCAGGCAAGGATTTTGAGCCGACAAGAAAGCACACGCGGAACGAATTTTGCTGCAACATGTTTCATCTTCAGATTTCAGTCAAAATTCGTTGGCATAAACTCCAGGATATTCCAGTCATTTCCTCCAATTCATCGATTGTTCTACGACGATCAAATGTGATCGCAACACGGATTTTTTCAATGTTTTCCTCCGTTTTGGAAGTCGAGGGACGTCCGTGTCGTGGTTCGTCTTCAATTGACATTTGACTACTTTTAAAACGAGGAAACCACTCGTAAATCCTTGCCTGGCTCAAAGCTTCCTCCCCATAAGCCGTCCGAAGCATTGCGACAGTTTCTGCTGCTGATTTCTCTAACAGGAAACAGAACCTGATATTAGCACGTTGGTATTTAATGTCTGCCATTGACAAATCGCCGAGAAAGTGAAACAGCGCTTACAAAAAATAATCACACTGACCGCGCTAATGTTTCCACAACAATGCCGCTAGGGCAACTGATACAAAATGGTGTCCAGTGAAGGCACCTAGCGGGAGAAGTCGGAACTAGCGTTCTACTAACTGCCAGAGAAAAATTCTCGTTACTTTTGGATCCCCCCTCGTATATGTTAATATTTCATACATTGGTAATACCACCAAGGAACAATAGCCATTATAAAATATTTATACATTTTGAACAGAAACCCAGGATTTATAACAATAGGTACAAATATTTACCACCAATAAGGTTGAAGATGGTTCCCATAACAACAAAACTTTGTTAGGCGAGAAACCGTTAGGAAACGAGGAGTCCATTATTAACGATCCAGCGAGACAGATGCAAAACTGAATTCGTCTCAATTAAAGTTTAATAAAGAAGAAAATAAGATCCAGATGAAAATAAAATGAATACAAGAAGTAGAACATAGTTCCAATACACCAAGGAGAAACTACAAACCAAATTTTAACAATAAAAAACAAATAAAACTCTGAATAATAAAAAATAGAAGCCAGAAGAAGAAGGAAAACCATACCATGGAAAATTAACGAAAGTAGAAACACAACCGGGAAGAAATACCGGTGACCAATAGCAAGAAACAACAAGGTTTTGTTAAGTATAATTAAAATTACCAATAATCACGAACTAAACTCATTAACCTTTTTCACAAACAATAACTCTCACTCCGAACTTGGAACACTACACTCTTTCAAGGATTGATCGATAATATTTATGCAAACTGTATGTAACTTTAGCGTAACCTATGTATAAAGCCTAAACGATTGACACACCCTTTCAAACACAAAGAGTTGAATTTTATGTAAACCTTTTTTAGTATTTAAGTACCATTAATGTAAGGTGGTGTACTTTAATAACATCTTGTTTTAAATTTTTTCGTAATCCAAAGAACTCATTGGCTGAATAATTTGTGTAAACTAAATAATATCGGCGGCCATGATGGTCTCGTCAAAACGTTCAGTCAACATAGCCATCCCCTGAGGTGTAATTTGTTTATAGCCGAAGCGAAACTTTTTTATACTAATTTCTATTGTACTTGAATGATACATAATTAGCGAATTTTGATCACTAATAAACTAGTACTGATAATTAATAATCGTCCTTTGTTTTTATTTGAAATATATTATATAATTTGTGTACTTTAGCGGTGAGTAGAATTCTTTACCAGAATTGTATGTTGGCAACACGTCGAACGGCACGCGAGATTAGAATTCCCGCCAGTCCGCGTGGGTAATTTGAATTTGCTAACATCACACAGAAAACGACATCGATCAAAACTTTTAATTGTTTTAAGAAAACAATTTGGCGCCTATCGGGAAGAAAAAACGAGTAAGGACAGGTAAGGACTAAACAACCGAAAGAATCGGTACTGATTATTAGCGAGTTCGCGATCTTCACAACTAAACGAGTACTACAAAAAACGTTACAGAATTGACACCAACAACAGTGGGACTTTTATAATAGACAGAAAGTTCTCTAACTTTTATAAAACATACACAGAACGTAGAGTTATTTAACAAATTGACGTCTACAGCAGTGGGGCGTTTATAAGGGAGAACGACAGAGTTATTTAACAATATATATAGAGTCGCATGGAAATCTTTTGTTGACCAAAGGATTTTTCTGAAAGGTATGTTTTTAGACTCCATTTTATACCCAGATGATATGGCAATAATTCAGGACAGCAAAGATAAACTATAAAAATCAATGTAGGTACATACTAAATCGACTAGCAGATGAAAATGGGTTTCAAATATCAGCGAACAAGACTAAAACAATGGAATTCAGAGGGAATCAACCGGTAAAAACTAAGATGCAAAGATTATGGAACAAGTCCAGCATTTCATATACGTTACATATAGAACAGAAATTGATCTGGATGAAAAATTAAACAATTTTAGAAATATCTGTGGAACAATTTACGGAAACCTTAGAAATAAGACAAAGACGGAAACAAGGATAAGGTTTTTTAACACGGTAGCGGTACCAGTGTTCATGTACGGGGATGAAGCCAGAGTTATGACAGAAAGAGACAAAGAAAATATTCACGCAGCGGAGATGAGGTTTATGAGGACTACTCTGGGCCGTACCATTCTCGATAGAAAGAAGAAAGTGGATATAAGGACGGAACTGGCGGTCGACCCATTGTTGGAACAGCTGAAGAAGGTGCTGTGAACATTTAGGAAGAATGGCGAGTGACAGGATTCCAGAGCTAGCAATGGAATACACACCGATGGGGAAGAGAGATGGAGGACGGCCGAGAGCGATGTAGGTCCAGGAACAGGTTCAGGATGAGCCTAATCCTTGAGGTTGATGATGATGATGATGATGATGATGATGATGATGATGATGATGATGATGATGATGATGATGATGATGATGATGATGATGATGATTTATTTCCTTCATAAAATTAAATATGTTTGTTAACTTTTAAATAAAATATTTGGTGAATTTTTATTTTTTTGTGTTGAATATATTTTGTATATTAATTTTTATAATACAAAAATAAACGCCAGCGTTTGTTATCCAACATATAATTTTAACCTTTCTCTACATATCAGTTTAAATACAAATAAACACGTTTTTTTTAACAAGGAGTGTCTGTAACCGTTACTTAAGTGAGTATCTTACTATGCGTTTTAGCGTATATCATTTTTTTCTTGTTTTGGGGCAATTTTCTTCTTAAAAGAAAATCGCTCATTTCAATATGGTTCTTTGTTCCCAACAAATTTATCGGATTTTTGAACCGTCTAAATAGTGCTATAATATTTTTTATTATTTATATTTATTGAAACTAGAGTCTTTAAGAAACGTGAGTATTCCAAATTTTACAAAATATTTGTTCATTTAAAGTCTGTTATTGTAAATGTTATTATAATATATTATATCCATTAACATTTTATTATATTAAAGTTATCGCCCAAAATTGCCCTGGAGACAGTACTAGAACAGCGGATTTTAACGTATTGCGAGTAAATTTAGACATCAATATGGGTCATCATAAGCACATTTATTTGACCTGTCATGAAGTGAGAAGCAATATAAATTGCAACATTTTAAGATCGTATTATTTATTTAATTTCACTTAATAACATTCTATATATCTTTTAAGTAATAACAAAAATTTCTTCTAACGTTGTCGTGCTTACTTGCTACCTGTCATGCTCTAGACGAGGCCTCGCAGTGTCTCCACCATTATCAAGTCGTAAACCACGACAAAGGTGCTACACGACTTGATAATGGTGGAGACACTGAAAGGCCTCGTCAGGATCATGACAGGTAGCAAGTAAGCACGACAAAGACAAAATTATAGAGACTGCTAATTCAAATAACAAGATGAACAAAAATTCTGTAATAGAAAATTAAATAAACGTGAATCGTCCAGACTTATTCCAAATGCTCTTATCAAGTTTTCTAAGTAAAATGCAAGGACTGTGGTACCGGACTTTCCTTCAGCAGTGCATTCGTTAGCACCATGCAAACGTGCAATTAATCTTCTCTATGATAATTCTGATGAATGTGCGTGTACAAGTTGAAGTACATTTTAAATAATTTAATATGCTTACTGCAAAATCCTTTTAAGTTGTCATTTAATTGTGTTCATTAATATAAATGAGAGTGTTTTGATAAACTGATATACAAAAAACGTGGAAGTGTAAGAACAATTCAAATGTGATTTTGATAAAATTATTTTTAATTCCGTTTTCAGTATTAAATTAAATTATTCAGTGACGTCAACAGTTTGTGTTAGAAATAAATAAAATTGTATTTTGATTTCGATTTCCATTTTCTTTTGTCCTACCGTTTGCCTCAGCGATTGCAAAACGTATTTTATGTCGATTGTGTAGTGTAAAATAGCTAATAACTATGTAATGTTTCTCAAAAACGACTTGTAGACATTTAAGTAACATAAATCATCTCTAGATTGCATGATGCACTTTATAGGTAACGCTATGGGTTTTTAGTAAACTAATTTAAGTTCTCTTTACGACATCTTTATATATATATTAGGTAAGCACGTATTTTAAGAAATATCGTGATAAACGACGTGATTAAGTTGTGTTGTTGCAAGTATTAAGTCGGTTCCTACACAGTCAACACAAACTTTAGCTGAACAATGTATCAAATGTTTTTGCGAATGTAAACATTTCACAAAACGGTTGGCCTCACGGCTATATTTTGTATCCGTTTTTTATCAGTCAGAATGTCAGGCCACAAAGAAGTGTATTGTAGATCATAATATAAAAATATATTAACTTCTGATTTTACACACACAAATGAACGCGCACGCGCACGCACGCGCGATTTTAGTTTCATATCTTAGGAGTGCTTGATTCACATTTATGCATTATTCGTGTTTATTGACTCAGTCGAAATAATTTTTATATTGTATTTTTTTTACTTTTGAATTTTCACTTATTAATACTGTAACGTTGTACACGCACAGTTTAAATCTCATACGTTAAACGTTAACACTGGTGGAATTTGTGTATAAATTTCCATCACTTGAAAAAGGTGTCATGTACGTTCACCACCGCTGATTTAACTTTTTTTAAAAAAAAACAATGTTTTGGAACCATTGAAAATCGGTAAAGTATTGAACAAAGGTTACGGCTCATTTTTTGTGTATAATACATACATACTGCGACAATACAAGCATAGGCTGTAATGCGCATAAATAACTAAAAATAAATTTTAAAGTTAATTTCAATAATATATAATAGACGAGCAGGTGTGAGATTGGAAGCTGGCTTTCAAGCAGGAACCAACAGGTAAACATCACGCGATTACCACTACATGTGTGTATACAGTAAATAGTGTGTGTGCGTGAAGCCTGTTTAATCCTGAAAGTTTGCAACCTCACCCCAAGTCAATGCTAAATTAAGAATATATTTAATATTAAGCAAACCATAAATGTTACCGAGAAGGTAAAAACTTCTAAAAATGTGTAAAATTCAGACACAAGTGCAGTGCGAATTTTACGTAATTCGGACAATCAGTGCGAATCCAGTGCGATTTTTAAAGCATTATAATTACACTAGTGGTGCGAGCATCATGATAATTGCACATCACATAGGTCATTAAATTAGACAATATTTTAACGCCGTGAAATCTGCGTTAAACAGTGCGATTGGCGAAAAAGTGCAATTATGTGAAATGAGACGAGGTGGGGGCTATCATGCCATGGTTTAACTGTCGACAGGCTGATTCCTGAATCGACAGCTGCAGTTTTCTTGGTGAATATAAATATAAGCCCAGGAGAGCTAATCTCTCTCTTCTAAATTACCTCAGTCGCGGCGGTACGCTATGTCCGTCCGAGACGCGAATTTTTTAACTACTTTGGACGGAGTTAGACGCTTGGTCTAACATCAGTATGATTTTGTTTTAAGCTTAACTTATAAAGTATTACGGCTAATGTTTTGATTTAAAGTATTAATGAAAACAATAATTAAGAAATACCGTAACAAAGAAATCGTCGGACGTCTACAAGCAGTCGGCAACTAAGAACATCAACTCCTGACAGAGGACGAGCGAACGACTAGCAGAGGAACGAGACGCAGAGGACTAGAGACGGTTCTATCATAACAGCTACAGATCCAGAGCAACACGTCATCATAATCTACAGCAGCGAATGTACCATGAAGGATGAGAGACGAGAGGACGAGCAGTGAGGACAAGAGGACATCCAGGAGGAGCGAACCAACGGAATCACTGGAGGACATGGGACAACTCTGCAGAATTTAAGGTGAAGAAAAACCAATATATAATTATCAAAGAGAAGGACATTGAAAGACTTTAATAAAAAGAAAAAAAGAAAAAAAAAACATTTTTGTTAGAGTAATGACAAGTATGTAGATAGAGATAAAACCAATGTAATTTATGTGTAATCAGAATATTCTTTAATTATTTTTCTTTTAATGAATGAACAGTCAATGTAACGACAAGTTAAATCCTTGCTTGGAAAATGAACAAGTAATTAATTTATTTAACTTTTTCTTAGTAAAAGCACATAACGTAGAGTCATTGAAAATAATCAATTAATTGTGTTAAAATGATTATAAAGCCGTAAAAAGGTATAAAGAAAATATAGAATAAGAATGTATTAACAATTTTAAAAAAAAAGCACATATTTAGACTGAGTAGTCAAGAAATCATAGTATAATGAAGAAAAGTATTTAATTAAAATTTATAATATAATATCTAGAATATAAGACATATTTTTGTGATGATAACACGGCAAGTAAAGAAACTTTGAAACCATAGATAATGGATATCGTATGGCGAATTGATCATTATTTTTATATTATTATTTTTTTAATGTTTGTTTAAAGTAATTAATGAAACATATTACGATTCCTAAAAAGAGCTACTCTTATTATAATTACAACTGAACCCCAATTACACATACACGTTATTTGTATTGTTATAATTTTGTCGCCCGTCAACGTGTGGCACGACACGCATACATCTAATAACGTTGTATCGTTGTAATACATATAAGCGCTCTACGTATGTGTTTTATGATGAGAGTACGTCCCTCCTAACCTCTCGCAAGTCTGTTCTGCATAAGGTAAGTCGTTTCACGTATGTACATGTAGCTTTTGGTATCGTCGTTTTCAATGTGAATCTGATCACGGCACTGACATATTAGTAGTCATTTAATTTGTGTTGTTACGTTCTAGAATCATTTGCCCGAAGACGGCTACCAGTTTCTAATGGCGCCAACCGTTTTTATCAAATTACATCTTCTGTGGTGAGCATCCGTTTATGAAATTTAAACCAAACCTCACATTCTGTCATATGATACTTTCACCAGTCAGTTTGTAAATAATGTTTTACCAGGAGGTAGTAAACACGATGGCTATTACGTTCAATATTCTTAAAGGAATGTAAATATAAAGCATTAATTATGACCGTATGAATTACACAGCTGTATCAGCACTACAATATTGAATTGTATTGAATAGATCAAAGAACTTCCCTTTTTAATTTATGTATTGACGATGGCATACAAAACTGGCAGATGTGTCTTCCAGACCATTTTATGATTGGTCACTCTACAATTGATACTTTGTTGTTTGCGGACGATCAGGCTATTCTGTCGGACTTTGAAAACAGATTGCAGATGGGTATTAATTTGTTAAATGGAGTCTGCAAAGACTCTGTATTGCAGATATCCACAATTGAAACAAAGGTGATGGCTTTTTGTGGAACTGATCCCGCACGGGTAAAAAATTGTTATAGATGGTACTGTGCTGGAACAAGTTAGCAGTTTTGAATACCTGGGCTACAGCGTGTCTTATAATGCAAGCAACGACGTGGTGCATAAGTTGCATAAGTTCACTCTTATGTGCGGGACCATCAGGCGAATCCTTAAGTCAGCCAGTAAAGGAACACGCCTAACATTCTACAAGGCGATGGCTCCTCCCACACATCTTTATGGGTCTGAGAATTGGACTTTAACGAAAGGCCAGGCCAGTCGCATCCAAGCTGCTGAAATGAGATTTCTCAGGCAAGTGCCAGGGTATACGCTCCATGATCATAGAAGAAACACAGATATACGGCAGGAACTGAAAATTATGAGTATACTCGACAGGATCGCCCAGTATCAGCTGAATTAGTGGGAACATCTTTGCCAAATGGTGACTGGCGCATCCCCAAACAACTTTGGAACTATAAACCGAGGGGACGGAGAGGCGTGGGACGTCCGAGGAAGCGCTGGAGTGACCAGCTGTAATATTTGCCTATCTGAGACCGGAACAAACCATTCGTGGGTTAAACCTGAGGTAAATAGGTTAAAGAAATACATGGTGTTTGTCCACTGCGTTTTGTAGAGATGATACACTTTCTAAAAAAGCTGTTTAGAGGTGACAATAAAATTTTGATTTTGATAACATTTCTATAAATAATTTATGGTTACACATATAATTGTATTTAAGAAAGAATAAATATAAGAAATTAAGAATTACATATACGAATGAATGAAATTAATTTTTTATATATTCATGCTTGTTTCATATCTTAGCCGCCAACAGGGCAAACGTTTAGGTTAATCGTATGTATACCACATACGGGCGTGCGAGCGGGAAACACAGGCCTTCAAACAACTAATTTAGGTGCTCCTTAATGTGACAGTTGAAATTAATTTTTATCAAAATGACAAGTAGATTTATTGAGGTACCTTCCATCTAATACACACTGCTATGTAACATCAGCATTAATAACGCGGAACCGTCTGTTAAAGAGAGTTAGTAATCAAATCAATCGTCCAATATTGACTTAAAATTAATTTTACACGTAGAAAATACGCAAGTGCGGTAGATTTTGCACCAATGAGTTCGGAAAATATTTATTTTTATATTATATTTACAACTCTTAAACCTTCAAGATATTTACTTTGAAAGGAGGTTTCATTATTAATAAATTAATTCACTGCCTGATCTACATTTAAACAAAAACTTTAATTAATGTATGGTACACTTTTAGAAAGTCTACCCCTAGGGTTTACGGAAATTTATTGAGTTCACAAAACAACATTAATTAATTTGCTTAACTTGAAATAAGTTTTGTTATGATAATAGACTTTTTTGTATCATCATAAGGGTGAAGGAAAGACAAGTTAAGCTCTGTGTGAATCGTGTCACAAAATAACCAAATAGTACCTTATGAACATTGACAATTTGCCTCAAATTTCAACTCACAAAACTAGCGTTAAAAATAAAAAGACACTGTACATCAAAAGGGGAACAATTTTATTGATTGAGGGCAAGACAATTTTTTCTACAAATTTACAGTAAATATTTATGTTACACACTTCGTTTAAACACCTCTGATATATACATACAAATTGAATTTAACGGTTATAGATTTTTGTTAAAACTTAAGTTCGGACATTAAAAATAATTGATTTAAAATTTAATAGCAAATTTAAAGACAAACATTTCAAAGTAGCTGACGTAAACAGGGCGATAATAATATAATGTAAAGTTTTCAAAAGAAAATAGCAAGAGACATCGGTGCATCAGAAACAGCAAACCTGTCCAGGAATTTGTCATTCATGATAATTGAATAAAAATGTTAGACTGGAAAACAATTTATCACGAAAGCGCTGAAGCCATCATCCAGCTGTTAACATATTGAGAACCAACCTACTTACTATGAAGGTGTCAGATGCTTACTGCAGAGCAACACTGTCTGTAGACACCAAATAGATGTTCATTTTTTAAATAGAAATATGAAATACTAATATGACGGTCTGAGATGTAACAGTTTAGGTTTTACTAAACTGCTCATTTGCAGTATAATTAGTGTGAAATTGTATCAAAATCCTAATTGACTGCTAAACAGAAACAATCAAAATAAATAACTAACAATATGTTTCACATTAATAAATTTTTACGATTATTATTATTATCATCATCATCATCATCATCATCATTTGTTGATTTGAAGCTGTGTGCGAAGGTGAACAATTATGAGGACTTTGTTGACCTTAAAAATGATGCTGAAAAAAATCTATACGTGGTCAATTGCAAATCGGATGCCCCAGATTCGGTCAAGACAGTGTTCATGAATTTTTCTCGGAAGACAATGTTAGTGAAATATGACTACTGCATTGCTGGTAGTAGTGTGCGCCGTATAAATTCGGTTTGTGATTTGGGTGCAAACTTTGACAGCAAATTACTAGTATCTAGTCATGTAGGTATAATATCTTCTAAAACAAGGAGGAAGTTAAGACTCCTTCTGTAGGTGAGCCGTCATTTCCAGTCAGCTAATACCATCCTGCGGGTATACCAGATCATTGTTAGACCGATTCTGGAGTACTGATCCTTAATTTAGGGATACTGGTATACAATGGACGACACAGCTCAGAAGATTGGGGCAGTCTAAAAACGAGTTTTTTCTTATCTACAATATCATGACAAAAATCAGCGTTTTCGTCAAATAAGGACAAGTGTAAACATTAGAGCATTATAACCCTTAAAAACAGTACAGCATTGAAAGGTGTATTATTTATGTACAAGATTATTCAAAGCCTTATTGAGGTAGATGTCGGTTACAGATTTTCTTACGTAAGGCAAAGAAGGCATATCTTGTTCAAGTACTTGTGGTTGAATGTTTTTGACTCCATTTGCACGAGACATCAAATGACAAATAGAGTGAAGGCGTTGACTGTTTCGATCAGAATATTAATACTTTTAGGAAGAATGATGTGAAGAGCCAGTATAAAAATATAGTCGTGAGACTAACTAGGACATCTAATCACTTTAGAAATGTGTGTATGTATCTAAATTTATGTTACTTGTTTGTTTTACACGTATGTTGTATCTTTCTCTTTCTTCTATAGTATATCAACGTTCCCCCTGAAATACGACCCAGTTAGGTAGAGTGGATACACCATGGTATTTATACTGTTCTGTGTAGTCTCTTCACATCAAAAACATTCTACTTATCTGTTATGTTAGACAAAATCTTCAAGGAGGTTAACATGGCTATATGGGAAGATGTGGAGGCCATCATTAAAACTAAAAAATTTTAGTGTTATTATTATTATTATTATATATTTTACAATCTTTAAAATAATATACAGATCTTAATAGCATGCAGTTTAATATTTAAACACGGGCACAGACACCACACACACACACACACACACAAAATGAGATGTATTCATTGACACGTTTATACTTTTTTAAAGTTAACAATAAATTTTATAGTTTGAATATATATTAATTTTCTGCTTTAAAACACATTTCAGGCTTAGGTAAGTTCTGTGTTCCACGATTTTTCATTTTTCTCACATCATCGATCTACCCACGTGAAGTACGGAAACGGAATTCTGACTTTGTATAAATTTTATTCATTTTGAGTAGTTAATTTATAACAAAATATAAAACATCTATTTAATTCCAAGCGACGTAACTGTTAATTTGAGCTGTTATTATCAGCTCTAAAATACTAAGTTACAATATTCACATATCTTACAATCAGTAGGAATTTTTAAGCTAATTTCTGCAGAATAAACTCTTTTAAATATAGAACACTGTAAATACTTCATATTTTATAATTTATTATTGCTATTCATAGGCATATCGCCCGTAGGCGTGTTTCTACAATAGAAGAGGCTCACTGAACCGTTACCTCAACGTTGATGCTCTCTGCAGTCGCAAGTTCGCAGTTCTCGTATAGGAAGAGAATTGTTTTTTTTTTTTAATTCTAGCAAACTGTCCTTAAAAATGCATTTACAATTTCTTATTTAGGAAAATTAAATCAGAGAGCAATATACAATTATGTGTAGTAAATTATTATATATAAATCACCTTATATCCGTCGTGTGACTTCGTTACGTCGATTAAAATGACGCGTTTCGGAACATCTGTTCCATCATCAGATAAAATCGCTCTATTGAGGTCGTTAAACGTTAAAAACACATGTTACACATAATTGTCGTGGTGCACTTTGAGTGTCCGATCGGCTTCGTCGTGGTGCGCACCATTTAGGAAGCAAGTGATTTACATAGTGGACAATTATGTGTAACATGTGTTTTTAACGTTTAACGACCTCAATAGAGCGATTTTATCTGATGATGGAACAGATGTTCCGAAACGCGTCATTTTAATCGACGTAACGAAGTCACACGACGGATATAAGGTGATTTATTTATAATAATTTACTGTTCATACGTGACTTGGATACCAAGAACTAATATGCATTTTAAATTATGTGTATATTGCAACGATACAGATTATTATTTTTGCATAGGATATAGTGTGTGTGAAGAAATTACAAACGTGTCTATAATGGAGGTAATGAAAAATGATTTATTACACACAAGAAATAATAGTTTTTACGATGTATATTAAATTACATAATTGTCATGCGTTTTATATTTGAATAAAGTTTATATAGTTCGATTTTAGATTGATTTTACTTGTTAGATAATATCCGTTCACTTGCTGATTTGTCCTCCGGATGTGCGTTCCTCCTCTTCTTAGCTCGCTCCCGTCCTGGCGTCGTCTTCGTCTGGCGTCCTCTTCGTCGGCGCGTTGCACCAACGACGATGCCTCTGTACGTCACGCTGACGATTCCGTCGAACTGCTATATCAAATAGACTTTTCACACAATTGTCACTCTCATAATAATTAGCGTTCTCGCTCTCAAAAGTTATTATTAATTTACACGTTAATTTTTATTAGATCTCACGGTGAATATGGGAATTTATTATAAAAGCGGTGTATTTAGCTTACACCTTCCGTGAAAGCTTGAAGTGTTCAATAATTCCCTATGCGGACTATCTTGACTGCAGCGAAAAGCACTTGAATATAATAATAATTTTTATAGAGGTTGTTAAGCTGCTTGGCTCTTTACGCAAAGCTCGCAAAGAATTCCAAGTTTTATGATAATTTTTTATTTCTATAATTCCGTACGAGGAAAACTCGGCAAATGCTATCGACCAACTGTGTCGATCCGTATCTCACAGAGTACGAATATTAATGAAATTAGTGTCTTCTGATTGGTCCATCCGATGTCACATGGTTGATATAAGAGTCACATGCAAAACTTTGTATAAATCCGCAAGAGCTTGCATTGATTTTATCTATGAATTTTATTACTCTATCATTGATAATAGTTAAAAGCTGAGTTATTTCCTATACAGAAAACCATATTTATAAAATAGTTGGAAACCTCAGAGTACATAAAAACTGTAGCTATTTACATAAACAATCCACTGTCAAAGTTTCACGTCGATGGGTTGATTAACGCGGAAGATATAGCGAATAAGGTTTATCACACGCGCACCCGCGCACAATTTCACACACAAAGTACATGACATAAAAGAACAAATTTTTATAAAGAATTTGATATAACCTACGTCCTTATCCATTGCTAAATACAAAACTTACAGCTAAAAGACAAAAAATTGAATAAAACCATTTTAAACATGTCAATGTTCGTCATCCATGTTCAGATACGATTAATAGAGCTTATCATCCTGTTTCGTTGCAATATATTTAATAAAAAGATTATTTAAATACAGGCTTATAGAACTTACTCTTGTAAAAATGTATTTTAATATGCACTGTTATTTGAGGTACGCCCCAATTCCAGAACAAGAGCAAGATCAATTCTGATACACATGTACAGTGTAAAATCGTAAAGTTGGTTTACACTTTACACATCTACGTGTACGGTGAATGAGCAGTAGACAAACGTGTATACAGTACGACTGTTTTTCAGAAACATCTACAAAAAGTAAACTTCCTAACGTAAGTCAGCTGCATAATACAGTGAAATATTTACACACCCATGACGAATTACGACCACGCGTATAACAACTCTGTAATCAATCATATGTTACTTTGTTTTATTCAAATTATTTCTGCAAAACATTGAAGTGTAATCACTGTAGTGAACAGAAATGAAACAATTCTGACCTGATCACGTAAACGGGATTTAAACCTTTCCACTCCCAACCATACAAAACAGCATGCCACACCACTCTGTAAACGAACACAGTCTATGTTCAGTGCGTGAGGACAGCTGGTACTAGCAACAGTATTCTTTTGCTACTGTTGCTATCATCAGAGGTTCACCGCAAGGTATTTTCTAACTTTTAACTTTCAACTTTAACAGTTGTGTGTTTGGCGTCGTAACAACTCAACAACAACTGATGATGACAATAAATATTGTCGAAACGTCGATACAAATACTATAAAATTTGTATTATACTTATTGACCGATCCTTGTTAAACTTCCGTTGTTAAAACTTATTGAATGACCGTCACCACTATACTGAGGATTAATTCTTGACGTCTTATACGAATTCTGATACACAAATTTTTAACAAACACGATTTATATGCGATGTATATGCTTGCAAACACATATGTAACTTAGATGCTTGTTGTACAGGTCTATGAATGCCACATCGAGGTAGTATGATATAGGCAAAGTTATTTTGAGACATCTATTCCTTAAGATCTTATTATGTTCTATTCTTACCTATTTCACATTTGTTTCGATTCACTCCTGAGAATACTAATTTTCCTCTCTAAAAATGCTTATTTACTTGCCGTTTATTTAATGCTATTTTTGACCTAACATACTCACTTTCTTGACAGGTACATTTTAAATCTCCGCATACAAGCAAGAATTATTAGTTTCAGAAATAATTTCCTCTTTAATGCCTGTGTATACAACATTAAAAACATTTCCCCAGTATTCTAAACAAAGCCAGACTTGTAATAACATTCAATATAATTTATTTTATTTAGGCATATTATTATATTTACATACAGAAATTAAACGTTTGCACACCACCATATAGGTAATTCTCGATCAACGCTTCCCAGTCATTTAGCTAATCATCAGATCGGAAGTATGCGCTAATCGGGAATTAGCAATATAGTGGTGTGCAACAGTTGAATTTCTGTTTGTGAATATAAACAATAATATGAATTTATTGTTTAAAAATTATAACGTTATTATTAACTCCATAAATGTGGAATGTAACACACGATATATGTATAATATATTAGATAGATTTTAATGTTTCTTTTTGATTTAGAAAAATCATTTTTCTAGCCAATAAATTTTCTATATATTTTTAGAGGTACAATAATTTATTTTTGTTTATTTTTGAATTGACTCGACACTATTAATTCTTGTGCAGAATATGAATAAGAACTATTCTAGGCCTACACTAGTGTGTTAATATGTATAATTTACTTACTTCTGCTTTTCATAGAAAAACACATACTTAATTCCAGTCTGAAGATTAAAATTAACGAAAGCATGCGAATCATATCCATGGCGCTTTTAGTAACGTAACAAAACGCCGATCAGCTGAGTCTTTAATGTATATTAGTTTACATAAATTTATAAAATAATTCCTCCACTAATACACTTGTTTCCAATTTAACTATACAAATATTTCCCACCACAATGTCTTTGTAATTCCGTTATGCGAAACAACAAACTTCTTAACTTTATTTGTCAAAAAATTGTCGCCTGCATAAAAAGGACGCAATGAAGCTCATTTGGCGATGTTTGAACAAACTTAAAACCGTTGCGTAGGTGCTACCACGGTTGCGTGTAGCGCGGAACTGACTCCAATACCCATAAACACACTTACAAGTCCCGGTAATAATCCTGGCGACACATGCGCAAGGGCAAACGGCAGAATAACATGTTTTGTTTAAATTTTATTTGCAAAACATTTTTGTTTCTGTGTCATTAATATACGTGTATTTCTAACATTTAGGCCTATAATCTCTGCCCACTTTATTGAAATGAGTATTGCAACAGAAAGCGCGCGTTCAATTTAGTAACACACGAAATATTTCCCTCAAGATTTCTTGTGACAGCGAAACTGCGCATGCTTTGTAGTTAAAATTCAGTGTAAACAGGCATAAATATAGGTATTTTAGGTATAAATATGTAGGTATAAATAGTGTAGATATATTAAGAGATAACAGTATAAGATAAGTAAAAACAGACGTGTGGCAGAAGGAGTTGGAGACAGAAGAGTTATACGGTACCTCTCAATCGGCAGTACACCATTTGACGATGATAATGGTGACGATGATGACGTCAACGACGATGATGATGACAAACTACAATGATAATGATGATAATTCTGAAGACGTTAAATTAACGCCTCATCATACGTCTTACAGTTTCCAGGCGTGGCAAAGATTCTTGCCCCAAACATCGTTTCTATATTGTTAGTCCCTTCTTTCTGCCTTCCTTTGAACCTCTGAATTTCTCTTTTACCTTGTGGATTTTACGCTATTTGTTATTCTGCGGCTTCTTAGGTTTTCCTACTTGCCCATACCATTTCAATTGTTTTCTTGTTCCTCGACTACGGTGAAATAGAACCCACAAAAAGTTTTCAAAATCTACTACAGGCCGTCGCAGATTTGATTTTCAGTATTGATTGTTGTTGCCAGTAGTTTCAGAATGGACTACATTGTTGCCCGGTTTCATGTGTGGCACTATTGCATTCCGCGTATTAAAAGCGTTTTATGTACTACAAATTGTACAATTTTAGTAGTGTTGAAAGCACAATTTAAAAACAAATTAAAAAGTACAAACTATCGCAACGTATACACGTTACTGTAGGCCTATTATTAAAAACAGAAAAATCTTTAAGGCCCAAATTTATTAAGATTTTGTTATAGTAGATTTATATATAGGCCTACAATAAAAAGGAGATTTTAGTAATAAGAGAGAAATTTTTGACAATTTTTGTCTGTTAGGCATTGTTTTGTTTACGATTAACGTCGTTTAAATGTATGGCCCACCGCACACAGACGTAATGAACTGTGATTCTTACATTATTAGTCGGAGTTTTTGGTAAGAGGAATAGCTGTGTCCCATATGAAACATTGTCATTATAGAAGTGGATATGGATTCAAAATGCTGGAGATGAAATTTGTGTAAACATATTACTCTATTATTATTAACGAAAAAAGTCCACAAAAAACGAAATGAGTTAACACGAAATTAGGTGGCGACAAGACGGCACCAATGGCTCGCTATTCTCCAAAAGCTTCCGTTATAAACACTACATATAATTGTACATACGGTTCAAACCACATTAAGTAGAGTATTAGAGATTTCATTAAAAATAAAATTACCCTATTACTACAACGTTAGCTCTTATACTATATCTCTACCTGAAGAAATAAAAAACTTCCTCACAAACAGAAAATTTTAGTACTCACACTGACTGCATTAATTAATTACAGAGAAAAAATGTCAAACAAAATTATTCATTGGGCTGTATATACGTACGTACATACATACCTACTAAAATGTGTACTAAAGAAAATTTCTTCTAAATAAAATGGAGTAAAAAATACGAGGTCGTAACTCTTAACTATCATAAATCTTACATTAGGGTATCAGTCACTTGTCGATTCAAGCGTTGCTCTAACTTGTACAAGTTAACAAAAAGTTATAAAATAATTTTTTCTGAAGAAGATAATTGTGTTACACATAAAAGGTATATGGAAATGAGCAGCACAGCAAGTAAAATATCAACAAAATTTGAAACTATTAAAACTTTTTAGTCTTTCATCTAGTTTTCACCAAAAATTAAACAAAAATTTTTTCTGAATGGAATTGAGTATTTAGTTAAATGAGTAAGACAATTTATAAGAAAATATAGAGACTGTAGCAACCAGTATTTGCTATTTGACTATTTGCTACCAAAGATAATTTTGGTATAGAATTTAAATATTTTATCATAAATAGTAAATAATAACGTGTTTGTTAAAAGAAAAATACATAGAATAGTAATGAAATTTTGTATTGTAATTTGTAGAGCATCAAAATTCTTGTAAAAATGAACATGTAACTTTTGTATAAATGTATACGACTTGTATTAATATTATTCATGCAGTAATGACTTCATAATTTTTATAAAGATATATGTTTATCGTATATGTACAATACAATTTTTGTATATTAATCTAATACTTATTAGTATTGTAACGTAAAATTAGCAAATACATAAACATAGAGTTGAGATGGTGGGATATTGTTAAAAGGCAAAATGGTAAAAGGCATAATGGACTGAAAGTTCTAAGCTACATATACTTTACCGTATACTAAATACTGGTGTTCCTATAATGCCCTTTTTTGATTTTAAATATAATTCGGTTAATAGTATAGAAATATAAATTTTTTGACATTATACGTACTTAAAAATACTCATGAATCCTCTTTGCTGCATTTTGTTTTTCTTAACAGTTACCAGTTTCTTCAACGTAACAATACTTGTAGGCCTATCAGCTATTACATCACAAGTCATTTTGGATGATTTATACCAATTTATTAATTATTTTCAGAATTTTACCTTTTTGTACTAAATGTACAACAACATTATTTATGAAAATGAACGTAATACATAATGCAGTGTACATAATTATATCCCCACAGTAAAACTTTCTTGCGAGGCATATAATTATACAATTTTTACAGCGATACACATTTCGTTTTCATAGACAGGTAATTTAGAAATAGTTTCAGATTTTACCACAGTTATATTGTACCAAAATGTAGAAAATATTATGTAAGTATGGAAACAAATATGTTTGTGTAGCAAACGCAGTAGGCGTTAAAAAAAACGTTATAACATTATTACCCACAGTTATCTACTTGAACTTAATTAGAAGTCTCTCTCTTCTAGGTAAGGCAGCATCTCGCCATTATTCCTGCTTCTCTGTTTTTCTTTTAAACTCACAATATGATGTGCAGTTCATATTGACCATAAGCTGCTTCATGTAGTCTAAACGGGGTCGTCCTCTGTGATTCTCCCCTTCAATTGTTCCTTCTATTATCCTCTTAACCAGCCCATTGTGTAGCAGTATATGCCCTATAAACTTAGCTCTTCTGCCTTTTAAATTTCGTAGAAACCTCTTCTCCTTCTGAGCTCTTCTAAAGTCTTCCTCATTCGTTATCTTCTCCCTCCAGTTTATTTTGGATATTTCTCTGTAACACCAGGTGTCAAATGCTTGGAGTCTTTTCTTGTCACTTTCTCCAATTGTCCAAGATTTACTCCCGAATAGGGCAACACTCCACACATATGTCTTTACTAGATTCTTCAGATGATAAGACTGCAGCCGCCGGAATAAGTATACGTATAAAATATACTGTCAAAATTAAACCTAATAAAATCAGCATTCCAATTTACTTAAATGAAAAAACGTTGTAGTGAAGTAACACTACATTTTTTGTGTAAAGTAGAGGGTATTTTATTTAGTTAATCTACCACATATTCTACAGCTTCAATGTTATAGTAAAAACTGAAGCTTAATGGCGCCATCAAGTAAATATTGTTATAAGGACAAAATACATTTTTATATAGTTTCCTAAACATCCAGTTACACCCTAAGGCACCTGGCGTCTAAGACAGCATGTGCTTATTGAACAAATAAATAATATCATTGAAAATTTATGAATTCTAATTGTGTGTGAAAAAAAAATCTTTAACATAATTTAAAGCGTTATTTTTTTTTTAGACCTACCGAAAGCAAATTTTTTACGTTCTATAGAATTCTTGACTTTAAACACTGTTTATTTTTCATACTTTTTATTTATGTTACAATTATTACGTTTAATGATTATAATTTATTTTAATTACTATTTTTTGTGTTGTTTTAAATTTTAATAATAACTTTTTAATTACACTTAATCAAACGTCTTACAAACCAATAAAATGTAGTGGATATTACATGTTTTACACAACGATACTAAATTGTTAATTTGATTAGTGAACAATATATAAAAAAATGTACAGGCATTGCACAAATGCAATGCACAGAGAAGGGCATTGAAAATGCTTCAGTAAATCTAAAAAATATATACATTTATGTTCATTCACCAATCAATGAATCATTCTTCATTCACCAATCAATGAATTCATTCTTCATTTACCAATGTACAGATTATAAGTTAAATGTAATCGCAATCATAAGCGAAGTTTTATGTGTGTACTTCGCAACAAAGAAGTAGTTTCTATGGAAACTCACCGGTTCACATTTTCGATCACGCACCAGCGATCGGCCGCAAATGTGCGACACGTCCTTATAAACATTTTCAATGTTAAAACTGTTATACCATCGTGTCTCGCATTTGAGAAAGAATTACTGCAATACCTAATTCAGGGAAATCAATTATGTTAATTATCACAGTCTCTAGTCCGATTATTGTTCTATCGAGTCCGATGTGCACGGTATATTCCTTTGCATGGGGTGTCAAGCCAATTACCTCTAAAGCTAAGTTGGGTCTTAATTGGCACTGTGTTGGCAGATGGGACGGTTATGCAATTATGTAGCGCATCTAAATTTACATCAGCTCGTATATATAATCCCATCTGCTCTGTCATAATCATTTAAGACTACTGTGAATTACTCGTCTGGCAAGCAGCAGCAGTTCTGCAAGTTTTCATCTTTTGGCTGGGCTGTCTATTGTTACGACGGTCTCATCGAGCATCGCATGATACAGTGGAAAACAAAACTCAGACATCATTGAAGTCACTAATCACCAGCTTTAATGATCACAATTAATAATTTGTAATCAACACGTTATTCAACAAGATTAGTCTCGTACAATTATTCAAGTTAAATTTTGTACACACGCAATAATAATGTCAACTATTAGAATTCCAAACTAACTAACACACAATAACACTTCACCACACTTGAGTAAATCGCCATTCGATCCGCGCTAAGGAAAATCGCTCAACACATCCACAAAGCCAGCCTCTGTCCCTTATATACGTAGCGCACGTGTTCTAGAATCTTTCCATCCTTAACTGTACGCCACTCAATGCGTGATTCATATGTTCTCCAGAGGACTCTGAAACGTACTTGACTGAAACACACACCTGTTCGGCTGGTGATGGGATGGGTGGAGGACGTTCTAGGCTGTTCGATAGGGTTCTCGTTACACTATCTTTCTTCTTTCCATCTGCATATGAAAAATATATTCTGCTGTTCAAAATCCTCTCTCTCTCTCTCTCTCTCTCTCTCTCTCTCTCTCTCTCTCTCTCTCTCTCTCTCTCTCTCTCCTTCTCATCTTTCTCTCTTTCTCACTTTCTCTCCTCAGACACACACATACTCAGTCAAATATCCAGATACATATTTCAGGTAGAGTTCAGTATTAACGTATTGTAGGTGTGGAAATAATATTATTTGTACAACCATTGTGATCGTTTTGTTTCATGTGACAGCACAAACGTACGTGCTCTGACTCTATTCAGTGTTCCATAAAGATTTATCTGTAACGTTTAGCTGCGCCTTTCAGCGTTCTGTTATTTATTGTTCTGAAACGTGCGCGATGTCTGCAGACTTTGGAAAAAGAGGGGATTCATTCCCAATGTAGAATTTATCTACAAACGGGCTTAATTATTCATTAAATCAAACATTGACATCATTTCATTAAGCTGTAACTATATTTCATTCAACGTTTATAACAATAAATGTTACAATAATTTTATATGATATTGTTAGCACCTCAATTCGTTCTATAAATTTCAGATATACTTCGAAAACAAAACATCTAGTAAACACTTGTATTAAGACATCTCGAGGATGATATTTGAATGTGCCGTTCTTTGCTGACGACTTGATTGTAATTCAAAAAAACATGATCTGCTTTAAAAAAATTTATATTTAAGCTTCGTCAGATTCGGAAACAATACAATATAAAAATCTTCACTACAAAAACAAAGGTAATATTTAAATTTTGAGATAAGGAACCAATAAGAGCCAAAATACTGATAATGATGAAATGGTAGAACAGGTGAGCCATTTTAACTTTTTGGGAAATGATATTGGCTATGATAGGAATTGTGATATTGTTGTTAAGTTTAAGGTAAGGTAAGTTTCAGACAATGTGTGTCACAATCAACCATATTTATAGAAACAAGGTACATCGAGATAAAAAATTTAAATATTCAATGTTATGGCGATGTCTATACTGTCCTGCAAGTTTGAATCGTGGACAACAACTAAGAAACAAGAAAGTGAAATACAGACCTTGGATAGTGTAACATGACATAAGGTAGCACAAGGTTTGCAAGTTTAAATGAATGGAGAAAAGCTGAACACTGAAAATCTAATAAACAGAATTGATAGAACAAGACCAATAAACTAAATCTGACACAGACAAAGACAATGACTATGACCATACCCAATAGATTGGAAAAGTGACAAAGGAATATAGTTAACATAATGAGTCCAAATGCCCTATTTCAGAAAGAATTATAACAAATATTACCCGTAATAAAAGTACAAAGTTGAGTTATAAAATAAACATAGTAAGTAAACATTAGATAATTTAACGTGAAAATCAAAGATAAGAACAAATATAATAATAATAATACTAACGGAATAGTGTTGATAAAATAAAGATACAATGTTATAAAGTGAAATAAACTAATGATAATCGAGAAAGAAAAGTGATGTGAGCATTAATGACTTGAAAGTAGAAAAAAAATAAACCTGTGAGTATTATAATAGCTAATAAACAATGAATAAGACCCAGAGATCATAAACAAACTATAGGCTACAAGAAGTAATTATAGTTAGGAGTAATTGAATAGTTTTATAAAAAAGAAAATGTTTATCATCAGTATAAAAAAAGGTTTGTTAAATATAAAATAATGATACTTCCTTAAATGTTTAAAGGAAGAATTATGTTGTGTTATAATGATAGTAAATAATCCAGTGTCATATATTAGTTATTTGTGTTAATGGATTTATATTTAAAACTATTAAGATTAATGGCAAACACATAATCTGTTATACTAAGCATAGGTAAAGGGAATTATGTATGGTATACTGTAAGTATATTCAATATGGAATACTAATATTCACATAATGTTCAATTTATATTATGTTTAGTTATGATTATAATTAATCAGATGTAATATTACAATTAATGAGTAACAGGACCAGGGAAAAGATATGTTCAATATTGGATACTGCCATTGGCCTAAAATGTTTTTAAAAAAGAGTTATGTTATATTGTATAATGATTATAGCTAATTAAATGTTATAGTTTAGTTAATTGTATTATGGTACTTAAAATTAACAATATTAACATAATCAGTTGTAATGAATAAAGGTAAAGAGAATTATTTATTCTAGGCATTAGGCCTATATTTGAGAACAAGAAAATTGTAAAATTTAATATAAAAACAATAACATTTAATGAAATAATGCATGTAATCCTGTTAGGTTTAACAGTAAGAGTATGGAAAACAAAAATAGATATAAAATAATTAGTTTAGAGTTAATTTACAAAAGAAAACCAAATGTTAAATGTATGGATTTTTTATTATTTGAAGAAAAGTAATCATGTTGGATATCAAATTAATGTGTAAGGGAAAAGCAATACAATGATGTTATTATATTTAGTATTACAGTTAGTATAAAGAAATTATGTTAATTTAAAAGATTTTTAGTAATTTTGTATAGAAGAACCATAGCCGTATTACCACCCTCGCAGTTTAGAGCTAGAAAAGATATGTGTAATTTACTAATACTGACTCTTAACTCTGCTTGATGGCGACTCTTAAAATTATCTCAGGTTATCAAAAAAATGATTACTAACACAGTTAACTTGAAGGACTGCTAATTTTAATGAGCATTTTCATTAACATGTTACAATTTTCATACAATCTTCATGATTAACAATTATTAGATTTATACCTTTCATCAATTATTATTGAAAGTAGTTCATAGACCAATTGAATTGCCAATAGCAATAGAGTTACAAAAAGATTGAATTAAATTGAGTTTAATGTTTAATTTGGTTTACTTGTTAAGTTGAATTCCTTTTGGTTGGTGAGTCCTTCCCTCGGAGTCTGCGATCTTGGATATTGCGTTGTCGGCGATTCGGATGATCCTGTTGATGACCCTCGATGACACTAACCACTTAATTATTTCGGTTACGCTTTAATTATCACAGTTCACACCTACTCACTGATTCAGCGTGTAACTAGTGTATACTAATCAATTTTGACTGTTTTAGGCACCTTAGTAACTACGTGATTAAACTGAGTGCTCGCACTATCAATGATACATCCCGAAAAACACTCCCACGATCCGCAACTTCCAAATGCACGCGTTCGATTCTCGATACTCTGAAGTTCGGTAATTACCACCAAGTTATTCAGTCTAACAATTACTTTAATCTGGCATATGTTGTTTACTGTACTACCGGGTTTAATACTATTTAAACGCACGACATGAATACTGTACTTCTTACTTATTGCAAGTTTTAGTTATAAAATTTTTAATACGTGCTAACGAGTCTGAATAGTTGAAATGTTCGCCGTAGACTGCCCTGACAAAATTTCCAACTACATTTCTTATACCCCCTCAAACATTTCCCATACTCACTATTTACAAATCGCGTTCCCATTGGTTTCGTATACCGCGATATTCGATTTCCACCAACCCAACTAGCTAATTTCGCCCTCTTAAAAGTGACGCTTTTTCTCATTCGTCAAAAAACAGCGCGAGGCAAACTTTTACCGCGAAACCAAACATGACGCCAACTCGAGTTTTTCTCTCTCACCTACTCTGTCTAAAACCTAGCGGTACGTATTGTCCGAGCACTCAATTCTCCCTCGACTTCACTTAACTTTATTGCCTTTTTTTAACACAATACATTTTATGCTTTTACACCCTGTAAGTGACTTGCTGAATAACTTTCGCACGACATACTGTCGCCTAGACTAGGGTGTGTTTGCTTTGAAAAACACCGCCACGCTGGTTTACAACAGTACATTAAGTCACATTACTTACATTTCTTATTCTAATATACATTTAGTAATCATGTTTTCTATATAAAACTATCGTAAAATTTGATAGCATTCAATTTTTACGTTATAGTACTTAACAATACTCCCAAATTGTCAACCAATGAGAATGAGTGTTTGAACCTTAGCAACCAAGACCTATAGTAAATAAAATCATTAGTCCATTATTAACTTTTGATGAGTACAGATTAAAAAAACTGCAGACCATTGGAGAGAAGAAAATATTTCTAATATATAAATGATTGATGGAATGCTGGACCAGAATGATGAACAATAAATAATAACCACATTGATTAAATACTACAATAATAAATTCATTAATCCATTATTAATTTCTGAGGAGTACCGATTAAAAAACTGCAGACCATCGGAGAGAAGAAAAAATAACTAATATATAAATGATTGATGGAATATTGAACCAAAACGATGAGCTATGAATAATAACCACAAAAATTAAATACCAAAAGAAGGTAGGAGTATCTAATTGAAAAAGAAAACGAGCAGTACCTAAGGGAATCCGATCCGGACTGAAAATAAAGAGAATTGCTAAGTATACCTTAAATATAACAGTAACAGTAACACGAAAAGATAATAAGTGAAACTACACTCTTAGTACTAATTATCACTCACTGATCAAACACTTGAACTTCCTTTTATTTAATGAACACTTAGAACTGAAAAGTAATCTCACTGTTATAATAATTACTTATGTGAAGAAACTTTAAGATTAAATATTAGTTAAAATCAGTTAACCTACAATCACTATTTTCATTAAATATAGGTTATAACTATAATTGTAATTATTTCACAACTTGTATAATATTTGTGTGTTGATTGTAAAATTTTGTATTTTTATTAGTATATTTAATGATATTTTCTGTAGCCTCAAGAACTTTACGACCTGATATATTCATAAAAAGTAAACAAGAGAATTCCATATTGGAAACAGAATAGCCAACCGCGAATAATTAAACATACCGGCACAGATTTCGTTATATAATTTGGAAGGATTTGTAATATATTAAGGAACATAAGAATTGATAATAAAAACATTATTGAACTTCTCACTGTATGTTTGATTTTAAATTATAATCTTTACTATAATTTGGGTTTCATTTCTCACATAATAAACATTAAAAATTTTGGATGACCAAGAAGGGTTGGTAATACCTGTTTGGCAGAGGATTCAAATTTGAACGCGAGAACGGGTGAGTGTAACTCTATGATTATTATAGCGGCAGTAAAGAATTTAATTTCGTTACAAATTGAAGCCAACCAACGGAGGACATTAATTAATTAATATACCAGATTATTAGATCTTGTTACAATATGAAGTTCTTAAGAGGAGTTGGAAGGTGTTTAAAACTTGATCTTATAAAGAATGAGGCCATAAGAAAAGAATTACAAGATTTTAAGTTGAATGAAAAATAAAAAAATTACAAAACAGTGGAAAGAACACTTAGAAAGAATGTCAGATTCCATACTGGCTAAACAAGTCTGGAATATAACCCCATAGGACACAGGTCTGAGGGTAGACCCAAAAAGAGGTGGCAGAAGGATCTCTGAAGGCAGAACAAGTTGCATCTTGCCTATGCCGTGTTTTGAAGATGATGATGATGATTTCAAAAACATGATACACAAGATACTACGCATCATTTGAGATGTGGTAGATAACATTTGTTTCTCAGGTATTCAAAACCAAATAAAAACGAATAATTTAATTGTTATTATATTATCTGTATGACAGAGTGTCTATCTACCTGGCCGCCATACATGCACCTACTTGTTCATCTAGCTGTTTATGATGTCGCTTCATCTGACTTACTCCCTCATTTCTCTCATCTACTTGAATATAAAAATAGACTTTCATATTCTACTTGTTCAATTTTTTATCGTCCACTTAACGTTACAGTGCTAAACGATAAGTAAAAAAAAATTAATATATTCGTTTGTTTAATTTTAATATTGAAATACAAACACATTTTGCCACAGTCCTTTTCATGATATGTACATTATTTAATACGTATTTACTACTAGTCTTCAATCAAGATATACTGTTTTCTTTACTTCGATCAAGTTTAGGGCATCAGATGTTTTGCCCGTCATGTGAAACCAAATTGGAATAATAAATTTTTGTTTTTTATATGCGTTTAAGTGTTTAAAATAACATTTTTTCAATTTTTTGCGTTTGTCCTATGTAACATGTATTGCATTCTTGTCATTTAATTTTATACATAACGTGATTCAGAATTGCACGACAATCTGTCGGAAGCTGATTCTATAGCTAAAAATAAGAAAAAACGTTCATATAAACATAGGTCTGAAAATGGTTCATTAGCGAGTCACGGCTCACAAACCAGTTCGCCCTGATTTCTGCTCCCACGGTAAAATGACGCCATACTGAAATTCTTGGGGTACAAAATAAAGGGTAAGTTTAATAGTTTCTTATTGTTTTTGATCTGAAAAATTGAATAAAAGAGGTCCCACAGCTCCATATTAATTAGTTTCTAAGAAAAACTGTGTAGAACACAATACATTGGAGTCGAAAAACTCAAATTTTTAAATTTGGGATAAAATAACTCCGTTAATTTGCTAATAAACAAATACAAATTTCCAGCTAACTTTGTAGAAAGTTTAATTTAAAAAATGTATGTGTATAAAGTTTATTAAAAGTAAATACAAATTTGAAAAATTTGACTTTAATTAAAAACAAAACAGATTAAAATGCGCCAGAAAAGTGTTACAATTTTAAACATAACAAAGGTTTTTGTAAACGTTTTCACAACAAATGTAATTGTAAACGAATTACAAACTTACATTATTGAATTTTTTCTTCAAATGATTAAATATTAAAATTGTTAAATTGGTAAAGCTGCAAATCTTCGTTCACAAAAGTTGGTTCAATGTGTCCATTTTGTTGAATGCAGAATTCAGCTCAGATAATCCATGTACGTCTTATAGCATCAGGATTGTTCTTAACAGTAGCTCCGTACACTGTTATGCGATTTCTCAATTCTTCTTGTGCGCCAATACGAGCGGAATAAACGAACAACTTTATCCAACTCCAAAGGAAAATCTCTGCTGGCATGAGATGAGTAGATCGAGGTGGCCGTTTTACTGGTCCGTTTCGATCAATCCATCGCTTACCGAACGTATTATTTAAATGGTTCATCAAATCGCGATATTAGTGAGCAGAAGCTCCGTCATTTGGAAACCACATCTGCACCTCTATCTTCAAGTGGAATATCTTACAAGAGCTCCACAGATTCGTTTGCAAAAATGTAAGTATTGTCTTTCATTAAGCATTGGTGGTAGAAGAAAGGGCCTAAGAAATTATCATTAAGAAGACCGCGCCACACACTAAATGAAATAGTATGTTAGTCATGTCTTGTAGCAGTCTCATGTGGGTTTTCTTCTGACCAAGTGTGGGTTTTTCGAAAGTTTACAATGAAAACTTTCTTCTTTGGGGCACATTGGTCTGTTTTGTTTTTAGTTAAAATCAAATTTCTCAAATGTTTACTTTTTAATAGACATTATACGCATCAATTTTCTGGTAATTAAATTCTCTACAAAGTTAGTTAAAAATTTTTATTTGTTTATTGGCGAAGTTATTTTATGCCAAATCTAAAATTTGTGTTTTCGACTATAATTTTTTGTCTTTTACACAGTTTTTCTTAGAAACTAATTGAGATACAGCTCTGAGAACTTTTCTGTTCAAAGTTTTAGATCAAAACCCATAAGAAACCACTAAATGTATCCTTTATATCTCAAGAATTACAGTATAGCGGCATTTTACCGTGGGAGCAGAAATCAGGGCGAACTGGTTCGCGAGCCGTAACTCGCTAACGAACCTTTTTCAGACCTATGTTTATATGGACTTTTTTCTTATTTTTAGCTACAGAATAAGCTTCCGAGAGATTGCCGTGCAATTTTTAATCACTCTAGTATATTATTGTTCACTCTATTATCTTTGATAACATGCAATAAATACAGGACACAAATTTCCAAACACCACCAACATGACACTAATAAAACACGTACCACACAAAATTATGGGAAAATTTATAAATATATAAACATAAAACACAAGACAATGTAACACTTTAACAAATACAAATCAACAAAAAAACTCGACATAGTTTTCAAAACACTTAACATAGGAATCATTCATAAAACAAAAGAATGTCCACACCCACACGTAATAACATATAATGTAAACTACCAGTAACCAACAGGAAGCCACAACAACAACCAACCTGCACACAAATATTCCACAAGTTTGAAAACTAAGATGGTTAAGGAAGGGAGAAATATCTGATGCCCGAAACGTATTCCAAGTAAGGAAAACAATATATCTTGATTTAAAACTAGTATTAAATATTAAATAAAATTAAAGTGTGTCTGAGACTTTATTTCTAATCTCTGAACGGTTCATATTAACAGTTAAAAACGACTCCTGGGATAATTTTGTTTCCAATGGACAGTAACAATTGTTCGAAACATTATTATTAAATTATAGCCGTCACCATCTAAGCGTTTTCCTGATCACAGAAGAAGTCTAAACGTTCAGAAACCAAGAAGCATATTGTTTTATCCTTTGTATGGTAAAATTAAACCACAGTGCCTATGCAATTGCGCTCAGTTTTACTTTTGTTAAGCCTATCAAATTCAATTTTTTTAATATCTTAATGAACGAAAGTTTACAGAAATAATTGTTGTGTGTGGCGATAGATTAATTTCATACATCATGAACTCAAGCAGCATAGAACGGAACGTAGTTTCTAGTATATCATAGATACGTATCCTTTTTAATCAACATTATTAGAGATTTATTTTTCTTATTGCTGTTATCGTCCGATTGTTTCTATTCTCCCTATTCTATTTCCCTTCAATATAACCTTCATATTTACCGATAAACAAAATATTAAATTTAAAGTTTTACGTAATTCTGTAGTTGAAAACTACTGTAGTTTAATCAGTAAAGACTACTAACATAGGGCTAGTCTTCACGATAGGAATTGCTCACAATTCACGTTGTAAAATAATCCATTCATTTATATTCATTCAATCGTCTTACGTTAATGTTACACGCACAAACACACACATACGTATATAAATATATTTATTATTTTTTTCATATAATATGCTCGTTGACTTTTTGTATAGACCCCACTTCGTCATTTAATTCGAAGAGACACATCCCAATTGAATTCTTAAACATAATATTTATTCAAGGTTTCTCTTATACAAATTTCTGATTTCGTAACAACTGTCGTTTTAAAACCACCTGTGGGCTCTATCGTAGCGTATATAATTGGCTACTTTTGGTTTTACAGTTTTCACAGAGATTATAGGATATGAAATATACTTCGTACTGTATTAGGTGTTAGTACTATACTTACCTACTACTTATATAGCCTACCTATGTACTACTGTACAGAAAAATCTAAAAAATATTTTCGAAATTAGAATAAATATGTTTTTAACCACTTCAGTAAAATACAATTCGATAGATTTGTGATCCACAATCATATATCCATAACTCTACCTTTTTATATAAATAAAAGTTTATTATGTTTAATAAGTGTTAATCTAAATATTTATTACGATATCGGTTTCAATGGTGAATTGGGCATATGTCGTGCGTTTGGTTTCCATGAAAATAGGTAATATCTTAATCTTTTTCTCTGTTAAAGGATTACGTAATAGTCTTCTTACCTGCTCGGACAACAAGTTTGAGCCATCTTTCTCTCTTCCAAAAACTCGTTTTCCTTTTTGGCTTATAGACCTCTTGCTTCTGCAATATGTCTGCTGTTATCCGTTCTAGACGAGCGACCATTTACTTCGACATTTGTCAATATTGTAGCCAATTGATGATATTTCTAGTTTCCTAGGTGGTTTTAATTCTTTCACATAAAACAGAATCTTCGTCTGGGCAGCTGGATTTTACTTACATCTCTTTATTGTTACCCAATTCTCAGACCGTACAACATATTAGAGAAGTCATATGTCGATTAAATCTCATCTGGCTGTCTAATTTCTATCCTAAGGGCCTAAGATTGAATTACGCCTTGGCACATTTAGCATCTATGTCATTGCAGGTGATCTCACACTGCAAATATTGGAGGCGAGATAATTATCCAATAGTTATATCGTTTCTTATTATTTTTTATCTGACCGTGTCCTTGCCTCTAAAAGCCATCACCAACTTGTTTTATCGCCTGTTATTTAAATATTACAACTGTGATATATCATAAAAGACAACATTGATTTCAACATCTCTTTGCGATCGCATGATTGCTAAAGGAATCGTCACAAAGGAGCGACCGTATAAGTTCCAGTTGTCTTCTTCTTCCTCCACCCTTCAGGGATTAGGCAATCTGCCTGTTCTGACTTCACATTATCAGATCCATTTCTTTCTTGGACTTCCTACATTTCTTCTTATAGCAGGCTCGTTTTTTTTTTTTACAATTACTAGTATTCTATCTTCACCCATGCGGCTTAAATGCTGTCTCCTTTTTTCCCTGAATTCTTTAATTTTCTCATTTAGATTATTTATATTTAATTCTTCCCGTATATCTTCATTTCTTATATTATATGATCCTTTCTTGCGCATCCTTTAACCCTTCTTAGAAATCTCAACTCTGCTGATTGTATGTTGTTTTTATCTCTTTGTTTTGTAATCGGGGATTTACTGCCATATAATAGAACAGCAATTGTTTTGTAGAGTTTTAATTTTGCTCTCACGGGTCGTTTAATTTATGTTTGAGTTGTGGGACAGTAAATTAAACAAACAACATATTGTTCTGCGTATGTGTTCTCTTGTTTTATAAAGGTAATTACGTAAACAAATACAACATAACCAAATCGTATTGTCATAAAGCGGGTCTCTCAGTGGAGTCGCCTGAGGGTAATATGCATTCCGCGAATTTAAGATCAGACAATTCCACGAAACCCTCTGCTGTTAATTTTTCTCTGCCTGCAGCTGGTTTCGTTCTGGTAACTACTGCACATGACGTTTTCCTTCTTTCTGGTGAATTCATTGTTCAAGATAATGAATTAAATTGTCTCGCGTATTACGTTATGCGAGATAAATGCACATCATATGTCTAGAGAACTGGAGAACATACACGGTTATTCTATGTGTACATCGCAGTGTATTTACAGTATACCCGACAACTTTTGATACAAGCTAAGACTATACGTAGTCTCGTTGCTGTTAAAGTACAAAAACTATACATCTCATACTTCTTTAATTAATTTACGAATATTGCTTACGATTGCTTACAAATGCATAACCCTGCATCACGATTAGTTACAAAAAAGTCCGATCCAGTTGTCATTGTTATGTTATGTTATTGAACCAACTTTCTAGGTAGCGTGAATCTCCGCCAGTCATTACTCTAAAGGTAATTAATATATTTCAGTTACACATTATATCCAATGCGACTGTTTCGCTCCTTAATTGGTACTCACGCCTGAATACGATGGTGCATTTTCATCAATCATGACGTTACTCTGGTAGTACATTTTTCTCATATGTTTCCGTGAGAGTTAATGGTATGACTTTTATTAAATTAAAATTTATTTATAGCATTTTGTCTCCTTGTGCAAAAACATTTTTTTCATAGGTACTTATTATAAATGAAGTCAACGTATGAAACGTAATGCATGGAGAAAAGATTGAGACAGTCTTATTGGGGACGGATTCGAGGGATGAAAACTGACAATATTGTTTCTCATAACTGCGCCTCATTTCTCAGATTTTTCCCAAATATACGTACGAATCTGCCAAATTATTCATATTTATCCAAACAAAAAATTACAGTGGTATGGACACACGAAAAGAATGGCACAGGAAAGATTGCCAAGGGGAGTTATGGAATGGACCCCACCCACCACCACCAGATTTCTGCCGAATGTAGTGAAAGATGTTTGGCGTTATAATAGACGTACTATTAAGTTCTGATCGAATACGAGTGCCATAAATATTATCATCATAATCTTGAATCACTACATAAATTACTTACTTAAAATTAGTACTTGAGTCAGTAATTTAATGAATAAGTTAGTTTGGTACTTCATAGATAAGAGTGTTAATTATTACATGGGTAAACACTCTTAAACCAATATCCATTATCGGGGATACTTTAGTACATTATTGTTACAAAATTGTGGCAATGTTCTAAAAACTTAATTTTTGAGGTATTCTTAACGTAGCTTTTCATGAGAGGTCTAGATTTTGTTCTCCTAGTAGAATATTATTTTTTTTAAAAACTAAAAAATGATCCGAAAAACAAAATACATGACAATAGGTGACCTTCATCAAGACTTGTTATTGGAGGAAGACATGGGGAAGACTTCATATACAGAGGAATACAAGTATTTAGGGGTAAAAATTACGACCAAAGAGGAAGCAAGGCAAAGAAATACAATCCAGAATTAATTTAAGAATGATGGCTATATCTAATTAAGTGTAATCCTGTGAAATAAGCAAATTACAGCAGAAACTAAAATCAAAATATTTAAAACCATTGTTAAATGTATCATGACTTACGGATCAGAAGTTTGGACTACTAATAAACACACAAGATCAAAATTAATTTTAGCAGAGTAGGACTTTTGGAGACGTTTGGCAAGAGTATCCAGACGTAAGGAAATGAGAAATGAAATCATCGAAGACAGAATGAATGTGAAAAATTTAACTGTTGATTTTATCAACAACAACACAATTACAATGGTATGGCCGCACGAAAAGAATGGTACAGGAAAGATTGCCAAGGAAAGTTATGGAATGGACCCCACCAGGAAGAAGAAAAAGAGGAAGATCGCCTACCACCTGGATAGAAGAAATTCAGACTATAATGAGGGAACAAGAAATTGAAGAAGGCCTTTGAATGGACAAGCAACAGTGTAAGATGAGAATTTAATCACTTCTGTAATCTTGGTTCCGGAAAATGTGTAAACAGTGTACAGCCGGAATAACAATAAGATAAAAAATGATGCAATAACTTTATAAAAGTCTACATAAATTACTTAGTAAGTCATTGATTTGTTCTTTAATTAACTAATACTTAAGCAATGAAATGTTTTCTCTTAAGCTACATTTGTTGACATCTTTTCTTAAAAAAGCTGAATTGTACAAAGGCTACTCAGGTTTAATGTTTACGTTCCCTCTCATGTCTGAAATTTAAACTTATTTTTCGTGCTGTTTGTATGTCTTGGTTTTTGTTCTTTAATTACTTCAGTATAATAACTCGAAGTCATTATAACTCAAAGTACACATTACACATGTTTATCTATGTTTGTAGTGCCTTATTTTGCTGTAAAATAGCAACGTTATTTTTATACATTTATATCTGTTGACAAGATCCTTGTAGTTTGAGTCATTTACTGTTTATTTAACCGTGAAGTTTGATTAAACTAGCGAAGCGAATTCTACGTTTTAACTCGATCGATTGCCATGTGTCTGTCGGCCTAGGACATGTCTTTCGATAACTTTTCAATCCATTAATCAATTTCCATAAACGTTTTACTCCACAGACTCCTATTGTTTATGCGATTGACCTCCTATTTTGGGGGGGGGGGGATAAGTGGAACAAAATATAAGAAGTCAAAGTTCTGAAAATCCATATGGGCATCAAATTTTACAGAATATTACGCAAAATCTAACTTATCTAAAATAGTATTCAGTTTGAAAAAATGTTTAAATTTGAGACTTTAAAGACTTAAAAAGAGGACAAAAACGTAAACACATTGTTCACGTCCATTCCGGGTATCAAACTAAAGGGAATTTCATTCAAAATCCGAATGTAGTGTTTACTCTGAAAATGTTTTCACTTTACGGGTACAATAAGCAAAAAATATAATACAAAGTTAAAAAAAAATTGTAAAAGTCTATGTAACAGATCACGTTATGGGGAATTTTATCCAAATTATAAAATTTTAATAATTCTAACTTTAATAATTTGACAAAATTAATATCTCTCACCACTTTTGTAAATTTTGAACTGTCTTAAAAAATGTTATAAACTAGGTTTACATAAAAACTTTAAATAATGTTATCAGTTATGTATTTTTGTGCTGATGTATTATGTAGAGCCCTGTAGAAGCGTAATAAACTTAAAAACTGAGACTAACCTATTTGTCATTTAGGCAGTATGGTTCTAAATTTAACTAAAAACCCGAAGAAGTACTTAAAACATTTTTAGTGTTTGTTGTATGTTTTTCTGCTTTATAATTGTTATGTCACTAGAAAGTAGAGTAGTAGAGGTTATCGTATTTTGTTGACAACTTAAAGTTATGTGATATTGAAATTTATTTAACAATTAATGTATTTCGTTCAAATTAGTGACCGACTCGACAGCTTAGGATGAGATTTAGTTTCAGTAAACGTTTATTTTACTAGTATCGTATCCCCCTGCCATACAACACAATTAAAAAAAAGACATACAAACAAAAAATGTAGTTCATGTACATCTTGGCAGAGACAGATCCTTAGTATATTGAACCATTAAATGTACGGTGTTAAAAAATATTGTAGGTTATCTACGTAGCATATTGGTAATCTGCACGTTAAGGTTGATTAAAAATATTTTTAAAATGTTGGTCAACGTGTTCAATAATATCTCTATGGAAGAAATTTTTATAGCCACCACACGCGTAAGAGGTAGATACTCTAAGATTAATCCTAAGGGATCGAAATACTGATGGGACCAGTAATGAAATGATGTTTGCCTGTTGGCTTAATTCCAGAGTTTATAGATAATCTTCAAACTTATTCAACTGTTGGCATTTGCCAATGACACAGATATTATGGAAAGGTTAGAGAATGTTGTAAAGAAAGCATTCACAGCATTATACCATTCAGCTGAGGAAATGAGGCTAAAGGTAAATGAGAAGAAAACTAAATATATGATTGTAAAATTAGGAGAACTTGTAACACATTTGCATCACATTTAAAAATTATAAATTTTAATTCTGAAAGGGTCTCACCTTTTTCGTATTTGGGCTCTCTAGTAAACGAAAACAATGATAGAAATGAAGAGACAAGTAAAATAATTCAGAATGCTAATAGATGCTACTATGGGCCGATGAAATACTTTAAATCACAACTTCTACACCGTGAAACCAAAGCTAGACTAGTAATAGAACATTACTACTTACTACATAGAACAATTAATATTTTCAGAACTAATAAACACTTAATATATTTTATTTTCTATTTCCATTAGTAATACGAGGTGTGTTAAAAAAAGATCGAAATTTCACAATACCACAGCGGTATACGCAAAGAGCCTGCTCCAACAATTGGCCTGACTAGCAGCAACTTTCAGAAACATCACCCAATATGCCGCTTCTGTCTAATGTTGTTGTGATTATACAGGAGCTGAAATTAATACGTGTTCTAACCTCTCAGCGAATTTTTCCCGTAGTGAAAATGGAAGAGCTTGAAGAACAATGTGATTGCATAAAATTGTGCTTCAAAGTCGGTAAACCCTTTACAGAAACTTTCAAAATGCTTCAGCAAGAATATGAGGTTGATTCTCTCAGCCGATCGCAGTCCTACGACTAGTTTACTCATTTAAATGTGGGAAGAACATCGACTGACGAAAATGCAACATCTGTTTGAACTTCAACGTCAATTAGTGACAATAAAGTCGATCAAGTTCAAACTATGATACGTAAAGATCGTCGTTTAGTCGTTTAACTGTATGTAAGATGGCCGGAAAATTGGGTATCAGCGTCGTGGGTGCATGCCACGAAATATTAACAGGAAAACTGAACATGAATCGCATCTCAGCAAAATTCGTGATGGGTTCGTTGTCCGATGATCAGAAAGAGAATGGCATTTAACATCAGTCAGGAACTGCTTGAGAAAGCCAGTGTCGATGAAAACTTCATCAAAACATTATAACAGGGGCAAGACGTGGGAGTACGGATACGAAGGCGAAACGAAGGCACAGTCTTCGCAGTGGGTGGGAAAAGGATCGCCTCGACCAAAAAAAAGCCCAGATGTGTCGGTAAAACACGAAGGTGATGTTGGTAGTCTTTGACTGGAATGGGTTGGTTCATCATAAATTCGTGTGTATAAGGAGTAAATAAGGAGTATTATAGGGATGTTTTAAGGCGTTTGAGGGAGGCTGTACGCAAGAAGAGGCCAGACTTGTGGAAAGGACTGACTTGGATGTTACAACAGATAATGCGTCACGCGTCACTCCTTGTCGTCGATTATCTGGCGAAAACAATACGACTGTTCTGCCCCACCCATCCTACTCTCCAGACTTAGCCCCAGCAGACATTTTCTTATTCCCAAACTGAAGGCGACATTGAAAGGACGTCGTTTTGAAACAACGGAGGAGGTCAAGAAAAATACGGAAAAACAGCTGCGCACCATTACAAAAAGTGCGTTTCAGGAATCGTCCCAAAATTTGAAGAAACGTTGGGAGCGGTGCATTTCCAGCAGGGGGGAATACTTTGAAGGGGACAATCATGCATAAAATTGTAAGTATATTAATAAAGTTTTTGTTGCAAAAGTTCGGTCTTTTTTTGAACACACCTCGTGTATGTTCACGCAACGTAATTTAGAGCAACAGACATTTTAATGACGGTTATGAACTCAGCCGATTAGTTGAGCTATAAGCAGAAACTCCTAATTAAGAGATTAAGAACATTGTTGTACAATATTCGGAGTAAAATAATTTTCTTGCAATATTTAAAAGGAATGCAAATAGGAATGCAAATATTTTCTTGCAATTAGGAATGCAAGCTGTTTCCTATTTGAAGCATTCTAGTACATGATTTAGATGAATAATTTTTACACATTTTCTGTTATAGGTATTTTCTTTGCTTGATAAATTAAAATGCATATCAAGAAGTGATTTCACTACTTCATTTATCTTAGAACACTTTTACTGGAACTATACCTTTTATTACTACTTAATTATTGTTTCATGCTATTTAAACGTGTATATGGTGTCATTTGTGGAATGTGTGAAATGGTTTGATTGTATTTTAAAAAAATAAAATTTTATATTTAAAGTATTGTAAATATCCAAGTTACAATGACTTAGTTACTGAAGTAACTAAACAATAATGTACGTCCACTGTTTTATGCACCAATGTTCTACAGAACCCTGGAGAGTAGTTCTGTATGTTGTTGTTCCCTGTTCACAATCAAGCGCCATTTGTTTTCAGTACAATGTTTAGGTTGTGAACTGCTACAGTTCATGTACCCTACGCACAGTGTGCACTGTTACCGTTTTCCTTACCATTGAATATGTATGTACAAATGTGTTGACGTACACAGAGACTAGTTTGATAACTAGTCTATGTGTGTTAGAATTCCATTGACACAAAGTGCAACTGCAGTCTATTCAGATATCCTCTTTGTGTGCTATTCGTAGGCCTATGGTGAGTCTGCAGGTGCTTCAATACAGGCATACGTTTACAATACACAATCAATTCAGTATTGTATTGTATTCATCGTTGAAAAACTTGTACACGTATAATAAACAGTCTAGAAGTGGTTTTGTTTTAAACAAGTAGCGATAACAGCGTCCCACCTTGAGTTCGGACTAAAAAAGGATACCGGATTTTAAATGTGAATATTTAGTGTAACGTTATGTGTTACTAAATATCAGTCACATATACTGTTTTTTAATTATTGTATATTACTACTGAAAAATATTATTATCCTGTTTACTTTTAGTTATGATATTTATGGTAAACTAATATTAGCAGTTATTTTCAATCGTGATAACAGTTATCGCCTGTTCATGATAAATTAAAATATACAGTCTTTACTTATCACGGAAATATAACTCAAAAACTAAATAAAACGTATAAGAATACTAATTTAAAATATTTTATAACACAGTAATACAGTTTCCAATTGTATAAAACCTTAAACTAAATCAAAAATTTCAAAATAAAAGTAGAATAGACAAAACAGAATGTTCGGATTGCAATACATTTTACGTAGGACAGACGAAGAAAAACTACCCAATAGGTTCCTTTAGCACCGCAATGCGTTTTCTAAACCAAATACTTACAAACCTAATTTAGCCACACACTGTTTAAATAATAAACGTCATATATTATGTTATATTACATCATATGCACAACATATATTGGACCACAACTACATACGTTGCGTACAGCAAATAAACAAAACTATAAAAAAATATACGCTCTAGGAAAAGTAAAGACAAAATAATTTACTGAAAATCTTAAATTTATTAAGATATACAACGCATAATAACTTAACAAAGGATCAAGCAAATATGGAAAAACATGACACATTCAGAACCTTCCAAAGATATCTAGAAGCTGAAAATACAAGGGCTATCCAGAAAGTGAGTTCCGTTTTTAAATATTGCGCATGCCCATAATTTAAATATTTTAAATTACTTAAGTAAGTTCCGTTTTTTAAGTTCCGTCACGCTGTTGCGCATGCGCGGCCAGTTTGTTGATTCGATGGTAGAGCCAACAACGCCATTTGTAAACACCTGTACACTGAATAAGCTTCGTTGCACGTGTTTAAAATATCGATGAAATTCGAGACGCCCGCCGCGTCTGTGAAAGTAGGTATTTGATTCGGTTCTTGATTGCAAAATGCATTAAAACTATTGACGTTCACAGTCAGATTTTCGATATTTATGGAAAAGAAGCAGTGAGCGAATCAACGATACCAAGATGGATACGACGTTTTTGCTTAGTCCGATCCAGAGGAAGCGAAGTAGGATGCTTACCCGGTACATTGCGATGAATCGTGGCACTACACACACACTGCCGCTGCAACGCAACATCTCCTCACGTTTGGTTGGCAACAATTGGATCATCCGCCTTTCAACCCAAAACCTCACACCAAGCAAATATCACCTTTTCAAGCATAAGAAATCCTTCCTTGGTGGCCAACGATGTCAAACAAGCTGTTAATACATGGTTCAAATTGCAGATGGGAAATTTCTACGACGAAGGTATACAACGCCCGGTGCCTCGCTATGAAAAATGTTTCAAAAATGACGGAAACTATATAGTAAAGTAATTTAAATTTGTGTACTTTAAATAGCAATAGAAATGTTTTGTAAATATGTTCTTAGTTTCCTTTAATACCCTACTGGAACTTACTTTCTGAATAACCCTTCTAGTTTAGAAATTGATATTAAGAAGTAAATCAGTTGAAAGTGGTTTAGACAAATAAAGTGTGTCTACTACTATACTACTATTATTACTACTTTGCTCCCATCCTCTTCGAACAGAATTATAAGATAATAAGATAATAATTTCTAGGAATAATAACATAACATAATAAATAAGACCCACGTCAAAAAAAAAGATACAAACCAACTTCTTAACGAAATCTGCAAATGGTTCATCCTGCTGAACCTACCTTGCGTATGGGCAGCGAACCCTTTCAATATGAAGAAATGTCCTCAATCAAAGCCGAACCGTCTTTCCATGAAGAACTATAACCTGAAATCTGTGGTCATGAAGTCTTCATCAGATTGAAAGGAATTAATAAAATTGTATTAATTCATGTGTTGAATGAGCAGTTAACTAGATTTTATTGTAATAATGTAATTAATGTATTAATTTATGTTGATAATTACAGAAATTAAATCACGATAATGCGTGTTTTGTTCGTAAACACTCACCTACTGCCTCATAATTCTACACAACTATTGATTAAAATACTGTAAACCAATTGGATTAAAGAAATAATTTTGGCAAACTCTGATGGAGTTGGGTGTACAGCTGCGACACCTACAAACAACCTTATCGATTGTGTTTTCGTAACTACTGTACCTATCTACGAGGCACATGAACACAGGAGATAATCTGGACTTGCATATATGACGATTATGTTCACAGCTCCAGCACTGACGTATTTATCGTCACCGTTTGTCTATATTAAAGACTGCGTAGTCAGTACGGTAATCATATCAATTAAATAGTCTATGAATAACAGTAGCCGTATAGTAACAGTAGTCTATATTTGTAAATACAGGAAAACAATTGTAGCCTATTGTATTCTAGTGTCTGCAGAAACGACTAGATTACAACACGAGGAAAATCTTAAGTATTTAAAATAACAACGTCCATTCTCTATGAGTCTTTCGCAGCCACTGTGTCTCTCGCATCGTGCACACCGGAGATTTGTCATGCCAATCGCTAGGTTTCAAATCTTTTTCTTCAGTCTCATCGAGTATGTCCTCTTTCCTCGATCTCCTCAGTCTACCAGATTCCATCCTCGAGGTGAAACCTAGTCTAACAGCTTTTTGGGTCAACAGAAATCCGTTCCACTGGCCGTGCTACATGAGCAGCTTTGTAATGGTGGTGTTTAGAATTGTCTTATAGCATGAAAGTACCTCCTGATACCTTCATTTTTAATACATTTGAGCCTGGACAACATACAAAACTTCCTCAAAAATCCCTTTCCATTGATTAGAGCCTTCGGGAGCTTCTTCGACCTATCTCCTAAATTTTAAAATAAAATTGCAGAGTATATCATGTTTTTGTTTTGTAAGTTACTTTTACACCTCAAAGTTTTAGAATCCAGCTGCCTTATTACCACTTTTCATTGTTTTATTTTGCAACAGATACCTTCATTACTTCTGCTATCTTTTGCTAATTTTATCCCTAGATACCTGAAAAAGCACTATTTATTACAGTGTGCGCGAATCTATTGTAATATTAACTTCTTCGCCTCCCATAACCAGGTGTTTCATTTTTCCAATATTATGTCGAGGTCCCAAGATCTGAATTCTTCATGAAGTTTTCGGATCATGTATCTGGAGTCTTATTCGTCCAATGCTATCAAAACTTAATCATACTCAAACAGGTGCGTGTAGAGATAGTAGTCATTTATTAAAATTAAAATCACCCTTTCAGGCCTTTAAATTTTGAATGAGGTAGGTGCTAGCCGTGCCTCAAAAACTATATAAGTACACCTCATTTCGAATTTTAACAGCACACCCCTCATTAACTTTATACTATAATATAAGCAGCACTAATACCAGGTTAGTTCATAACTGACCAGAGAGATTTTGTAATCTACCTTTTGTTCATATGCTTTATGCAAATAAATAAATAAGAAATACGGAACAATTCCATGGTTGGCAGCCTCTTTACAATAATTTTCCAGAAAATCACATCATAAATACAAGATCTTCCTGCACAGAAACCAATTGTTCTGCATAGTGTAAAGGGCCGTACCTTCTATTCGAGATTTAGATCACTTTCGTCTATATACTCGCCCAGTAGTACTCGTCAAACTAAGCCCTAATAATTTTCTCATTTTTGCAGATCACCCTTTTTATATAGAGATAACAGCTAGAGCACTTTTTTTCTTACTCTTAAGGAACTCTGTGTCACTATTTCAAATACATATACTAGGTCATTTTTTATTAGTCCGATTGATAATCTTCCAGGTTAGGAGCTTTTCCGTTTTTCATCGTCTTCAATATTAACACCACTTCATCGTCTGTTATGTCTTATACTTTCTCTTTTTTCTTCATGTGCGTCCCAATTTCCTTGTGTCGTTATATATTCTACAGGGTTTTCTGTAAAATGTTTTCCGTAATACTCCTTTCGTTTTTTAAAAGTAATCAATGCTAGTTCGTCAGTTTATTCTGTATTTGTTCTCAGTTTCGTAAAGAGTCACCAAGCTTTATTTAACCGTGCTCCCCCTCCTCAATAAATTTATCTCGAGACATCTTTGCTACAGTGTTACAATTTTTGCCTTTTTGTATCTCCTTATGTACTTTTCTTTTAAAACAGACGTAGGTATAAGCAATTCTGTCACCTCAATCCTTTATAAAACCACCTATTTTCACTTCATAATCCATTGCTTTATAAGCTGCTTTACAAAGCCATTCTTTCAGCTTTTGGTAGGTTTTCTTTAAACGCCCATCAGCGAAATGTTGGAGCTATCCAGCTAGTCTACGTTTATACAGAATATAGTGGAACAGTTAGAAAATCTACTCAAATAAGTCTTTCTACGTGTGTCATGATCTGACCGTCAGAAATATCTTCAGTCTTTGGAGATGACTGCACCTGTGACCAGATGGTGATCCGATCCACAATTTAAAATAAATCAAACAATAATTTTAAGTACGAACGTGTTCTTACCAAATTATACTTTTAATAATACCTTTATTCAAGTCTGCATTATTTACCATCAGATAATCGACGTTTTCCCGTATTCACTTTAGGATTATGTTAATAGAATGATACGTTGCAGAAATTATTTTGTGCACGATTTTGTAGTAGATTTTATGTGCACGATTTAACCATATATTGTCAACGGATGGAAAAGAGCGGTATAAAACTTCTTCCCTCCCGCACTTTTTAAATGTTTCGTTTCATTTGCACATAAGATGGGTGTAAAAAATTGTACGATGTCACTCGAGGTTTTTCTTTTTGAAGAAATTTGTTAGTAAACTCACATTTACGAAAACTATTTTTTATTGTTAATAGAGTGTCATGTTTACAAGGCCGGTTCGGTGCAAATCGTGTCTTTCAGTTCGACATGTTATGTTGGAAAATTACGTCAACTTGTTTAAGTTATCCAATTCATCGTTGATAACTTGCCTATTTATTACTATAATTGCTATGCTAATTACAATATTAAAATGATGAAAAAGTTGAAAAAACAAATAATATACATACTGACTGTGTTATTACAAATTTTCATTTTTTTTTACAGTTATAGTAGGCCTTAACTGTTTATTACTAAAAACAGTTATTACTGTTTTTTCTTACAGTTGTTTTTATCTGACAAACAATATGGTGGTGCTTTTGCATGTTCAGTTCCAGGATGGTCTGTTGCTTCCCATTCGTAAAAAATTGTGTAGCACTGGAAGTACTGGAAGGAGGACCTGATTACGACATGCAGGCCGTATTTTGCGAATTTCTGTAATAAACCAATTGATAAACCTTTTAGTACATCATTTTCTATCTAAAATAATTGTAACACAATTTTTCCCAACTTCCAAGCAAGTCTGTAATGTTTTCAATGGTTCTCAATAAGATTTTTTTTAATCGCAGTCCGCACGTGTTTAGCACTGAGTATGCCTCACCAAAGAGTGGATGAAACTTTGTGCTGAGAAAAAATGTGTATCAAACCGAAAAACGGAGTCGATATTAAAATATCATTTATTGATCACCAGTTGTACACGTTATTGTTTCTAATTGACAACGAATTGTGTACAGCAGTAGTAGTAGCGCCAGACATTGTCGAGACTGCTTTTGCAGTTTTGCAGAATTCGGATAAACACGTACTCGCGTAACCGAAAAGCCGGATTACCGACAGAGCTGAGCTGCGATTAGGGACGAGGGTGCTGCGAATATTTTCCGACATGCTTCGATACTTCTATATCAAATAATCCCTACGTCATGCAACATGCTTATAACAATATATAACAACGTACGTATATTTACAATGGTTTAGCCGCTACACGGTATTCATAACTAGAGTAATCATTGTCTTATAAGAGAAAATGTTAAATTATTGTACACAGAGTATTTTACAACAGTAAGAGCGTAATAACACGGTACGTTAAATTTCTTAAGCGTCTCTTAATATATTTTTATTCTTGTGGCGAGAATCTGCAAACGTAAATTACGGTAATATGTTATAAAATTAAACAAAATAATAGCATGACATTTCTTCTGTAGTTAACGTACACAACATTTCAGCTTGATGCAGCGTGAATAAAAGAAGAGGTACACATATACGACTATTGCTTTACACAGGTGGAAAAATGCTGGGATGGACTACTTCGTACTATTTTGACTGAAATACTCTGACAGATCAATGACATAAAGTATTATTTACATAATTTAGAGACGTATTGACTTTTGTAGAGTACTTTCAGGTAAAGTTTTAGATTTTCAAGTGATGTCCAAATATTGCAGATGCCAGGACAAACATAATAATGGCCATAGTAAGACTTGTAGGCTACTGCTACAAGTAAAGCGTTACAAGCGTACTCAAGCATTAGTGGCGAAATGGAGGTTAATGCCGTTAAGAACATTTTTGAACGACCATTGGACCTGTATAATGTACGTTATATACAGTACCTGGGAGACGACGACTTTAAAGCTCACAATTATGTTTCTGGATTGAATGTTTATGGAGGCAACTGTCCAATCAACAAGATCGAGTGCATAGGCTATGTCCAGAAACGTATGGGTTCACGGCTACGAACCCTGAAGCTGAAATCACGTGGGAAGTTATTAAAAGATGGGAATGTTCTTTCTGGTCATGGAAGACTGACAGAATCTGCTGTGAAGGTCATTACAACATATATGGTCTGACTATAAGAAGAAACTGCAAGGACAATTCAACGGTGGAAGATATGAAGCGTCAAGTTTGGGCAGAGTTCTTTCACACTTCTTCCAGCGAAAATCAGCCCAATCATAGGCTGTGCCCAATTGGTAAAGACAGCTGGTATAAGTTCAGGCAAGCTTAAGAAAATTAAATAACATATAATCACAGTGAACATTTTTATCTCCCTTTTGAGGTAATGCAGGAAATAAAACCAATTTTTTAAGATTTGGCAAACCCAGAGCTTTTAAGAAAATGTCTTCGTAGGAAGATACAAAATCCGAACGAGTCTGTGAATAGAGTTATAAGGGCTCGCCTCCGAAAAACAGTATTTTTTGGGCTAAAAACATTAATATTTGGTGTTGCTGAAGCTGTAGCGAGTTTTAATGATGGGACAATAGTTAAATGTGCTTGAAGCCTTAGGGATCAAACCAGGAAAAAATTTTGTGGTAGCAATGATGAACTTTAATCGTTTTAGGATCGGTCAACCATTAAAATAACTAGATGAATTTGTTAAAAAATCAAATAGAAAAGTGCATACATCAAAAATAAAGTTAGAGGAAGACTAGGAAGAAGCTATCTAAGAAACAGGACCTTTATATTCTACCGGTGCTTATTAAAAAAGTATAATAAATATTAATGCCGTTTTCCGAAAACTGTGTTTTTTTATCTATGTCCCTTTTTATCAAGAACTATAAAACTTAGATAACTGCACTTTTTCCTGTAACTTCTACAATATATACCTGAAGTTTTAAAGAGAGGATTTTAAGATGTATTCATTACTTTATAAAATAAAAAATTTTGTTTCAAAAAAAATGTAAAAAAATGTATATACAGAAAAAATCTTTTTTGTGTAGACTAATCAATTTTTTTTTTAATTTGCCTTCGTTAAAAGTTGTACTATGATAAACTAAAAGCGCCTGCAAATTATCAGCTTGGTAGCTCTTACTGGTCTTGAGAAAAAGGTACATGAAAATGACTAAATTAACATTGGTAAGACAGAAGTGTGCAAACCGTGATTCCGCTGGCGTCCCTCAGGGCAGCATCCTTAGGCCTATCCTGTTCTCAGTGTTCGTCAACAAGACACCCCCAGTGGCTATAGTAAAGCTATCCTCATTTGCGGACGACACAGCGGCTTTTGCCGCAGATTACAACGCAAATTTGGCGATTGCTAAGCTCCGTCGGGTGAACCGACAATTGGAGAGTCGCCGTTAACGCTACTGAGAGCGTAGATGTAGGCCTAACTTAAGCCTCAAGCCTAGTCGAGCTGCTTCGGACCACAGCGTCAAGTACCTCGGGCTCCACCTTGACTCGAGACTCACCTGGCCAACTCATGCTCAGAAAATTGAGCAAATCGATTTGGCGAAATTCTAAATAGCGCGTGCTTTAGAGTCCAGTGTTTACCCCACTTGATAAGCTCATCGCCAACACATAACTGTAGCCGGTGATTACCTACGCTTGTCCTGTTTGGAGACACCTGGCCGCCTGCCATAAAAATCGCTCCATAGTGTGCTCGACCGGAGACTGAAGCTTGCTTGTAAAGACAAACCCCTGATCGCCGAACTCGGCAATACCTCTTAGACTAGGTAACTCTTGGTAGCGACCCCGCTTGTTAGCTCCGGTAGAATGACCCACCACTAGAGGGACGCTTCATGCCTCGATCTTAGTTAAAATTAAATAATTACAAGTGAACTAATCAGCGGTGCCAACTTTGCTTCGGCAGCGACCTCCTCCTTTCCCTTTTTGCGAACCATTAGTACGTCTGAGCCACAACGTCCTATAAGAGTCAAACGCCCTCGGGTGATTTTAGACGACCCCCCATAATTCTATTTTGTTGCTATTTAGGTAACCCAGCAACTTCATCTTCCTTGTTACCTTCCTTCTAAGTGCTATCCTTCCCCAAGTATGTTGGCACACTGCTTGGAGCTGTCATCGTTTGCCACCGGCACGGAGGTTCCCTGCCTGGCGGGGAACGACCGGCGCCTCAAGGCCCCTGCCTACAGGGACGGGCGCGTTCCGTTCGCCTCGCCACCAGTGGCAGTGCTAACATGACCTAAACCCTTCATAAAATAAAGCTGTTTTGAACAATTTCCGCCAGAGTGACAGACAGTGGCGGCCGTGACTTTTTTCGTCGAGCTTCTGCTTCTGGAACAGGAAGGACCTCCTCTTTGGACCAGCTCTTCACTGGACGCATTCTCAAGTGATTTCGCTCTGGTACAGTTGCTGCCCTGTTGCCTTCGTTTGAAGAGGACAGCAACACTACAAATGCTGCCCTGCTTGCTGTGATTTCATCAGGCCCAAAGAAGACAGAAGACAACAGCTCAGCTGGCTGGTGAATTGAGTAGCCAGCACAAGAACAGCTGAGTCGTCGGGCCTTCTAAGGGCCACCAGCCAAGCCGACCCTTCTCAGGACCAACATCTCGCCTGTTGAAGAGGAGGAAGCATAGCCTGCCAGAGCTCTATTTGTGCAGCGCATCTTAATCGCTGACGCTCAGGCTCTTAGATAGCGCTGCCCCGGACGATCCTTGCGAGCCCCCACCAGTGGTAAGCGAGCTTGGATATCGCCGGGGTAAAGAGGCAGGTGGACACCTCTCTTGGTAAGGAGAGGTATTCGACGAAGCCGGTCATTAGCCCAGCTTTAGTAGACAGCCTAAGCGCTCCAGTTCCCCTACTCGAGGTCCGGCTCGGGCCGGATCCTAGGTCCCTGGTTACCGCCGGAGGCAGCCTGGCTGCCTGTGGTCGGCGAACCTCTTGCTCGTTGACGGACATGCCCGGTACGGGCGAGTCAACGAGCACGCAGTCGCTCGCCACTGCCTTGCCCCACTCAAGCGAGTCACCGAGTTCTCCGCTCATGCCTGCTGCGGACCAAGTCGATCGCCGGACGGTCCCGCTGCCCGGTGACAAGACCGACTCTTTCGTGGCGGTTGGGCACGGGGGCGCCCGGTTAAGAAACCGAGGCCGAACCGGTCCTCCTCTACCTCTTCCTCGGCGTCCGCCATGGAAGTTTTCCCCGCCGATGGCGAATCCAGGACTGGGCCGACTGTGCCCGGTGATGCCCAAGCACCGCCTTCCACTGGTCGCATCCCGCCCGTGTTCGTTCACGGTGTGAACAACGTCACCGGTTATACTGGCGACTGATAGCGGCTCCCGGACTTTCCCCGGCCAACGTTGACTTGAAGCTCCTTGGGGGCGATACAGTCAAGATCGTTGTCCGAGGTCTGGACGTGTACCGCAGTGTCATGGCGTTCGTCGAATCCGCCAACATGCAGTTCCACACTTTCTCACCCAAGCACATTAAGCCTCTGTCCTTTGTGCTCAGAGGCTTGGACGTGGACTCTCCTCTCGAGGAAACCCTCGACGTGCTGCGCGAGCTGGGCTACCCGGTTCGCTCGGTGAATCGATTATTTGCTCCAGCCGGACCAAAGCGTCCAATTCCCCTGGTCCGTATCATGGCGGAGAACAGCGAGGCAGGCGCAAGCCTACTCTCTCTTACGCGGCTATTTGAGTTCCGCGTTAAAGTGGAAAGAAGCCGCGCTCCCGAGGCTCTGCCTCAGTGCTACAGGTGCCAACGCTTCGGGCACCACTCAGAGACTTGTTCAAACGTCCCTGAGTGAGTGAGATGCTCTCTACCTCACGCCAGTAAACATTGCAATGCACCTGCTTTCAAAAGGTGCATCAACTTTGGCGGAAGTCACCCCGCCAACTACCGGGCCTGCCCGGTGTTTCAGCGGGAGCTTGAGCGGCGAAAGCCGAAAGGGCGCCTGCCACCACCGAGGTATCCGGAAGCTGGTTCTAGACCTGCAACTGAGCAGCCAGGCCCTTCTCCTCCTGCTACGGCTGCCGTGTCTTTCGCCACAGTTGCAAACAAGCAATAAAAAGTTAGCAATGGCCCGAAACAACCACCTGTGGTACAGGCAGCCCCAACTCAGCCCCTTCCCAGGCCCCTTCCCTGCCCCTCAGGCGAAAAAGCGCCGAAACCTCGCAACATCTCAAAAAAGTGAGACAGACCACAGCCCTTAACAAACATCTCGGTTGTGGAACCTGAGACAACTACTCAATCCTCCCCAAAACCGGAGAATCCCGACCCTGCTTTAGAAGCAGCCTCGCCTGACCTCCCGCCCCCGCGGTTTCCTAACGCAGGGAAAAAGAAGCGGCATCGTAAGCCCCGTGGCGCTCGCTCCCGGGCTCCTACCAACCCAGCCGCAAAGTCCAGACAGCCTGCGCATCGCGTTAAGACTGACGAAATCGCATCTGTCCCTCTTCCTAGCACCTCCGCTAGAGGCCTAAAACCTGGCTCTAAAACACCTTGGCTTCCACCATTCCCCCGATTGATAAGTCTCGACGCTCTTACGCGCAAACAGTCTCCGGGCACTCTAGTCCTTGCGGAATTCGACCTCCGCAAAGTTGCCCTGACCTTAAGGTCCGTCCGCTCCCGCTTAACCGAGATATAACCGAGAGGTTCGTGCTCTTGGTGGAAGCCGCCACTTGTGTAGGACTTCTATGAGTCGGGTCCTCAAACGTGACCTCTCCATTTTTTCCTGGAACGCCAACGGGTTGGCTAACAAGATCCAGGAACTCCAAGAATTACTGGCCCAACTCAAACCCAATGTAGTACATCACAATGAGACCCACTTGATCCCTGCGAATCGGTTTGACTGGCCAACTATGTGTGCTATCGAAACGACAGACCGGGTACTGCTGGTGGCGGTACTGCCGTCGCGGTGAGGCTCAGTCTTGAGCATCACCGAGTCGTCTTGCCTGCAACGATTCACCTGGAAGTTACCGCTGTGGAGATGTTGAACATTCTAGGCGGTGTACTCTTGGTAGCGGCGTATAAACCGTCTCGAAAAAGCTCCTTCACCCCGATCTTGCTGTCGCGTTCGATGCACACAGGAGGGTCATCATGGCCGGCGACCTGAATTGTAAGCATCGCGATTGGAACAGTCGTTTGACTGCCCCAAACGGGAAACGCTTACGCAGGTTTGCTGATTCACGAAGGGTAACAGTGATTGGGCCCGCCTAACCTACGTTCTACTCCTCACAACTCCGTACGGCTCCCGATGTCTTGGACATAGCGGTGATCCAAGGAATTGACTGCCCGGTCCATGTGTCTGCGCTAACGGAACTATCGTCCGATCATCTGGCCATCTTGTTGCACGTCGCTACCCATCACGTCGTACGCAGAGATGTCAGGAAGGTGGTAGAATGGGACCGCTATGCCCCGGCGTTAAGTCGCCGATTGCCAGAGGCGGGACCACTCGAAACCGTCCGCCAAGTCGACGAGGCAGTTGCCACGTTTGACGAGGCTGTCGTATCTGCGATCGACGCGTCTTCCAGGATGAAGCCTGGCGTCACGCCCCACTGGCAGCGGGTCCCAGAGGAGACGAGTGCTCTCGCTTGCGAGAGAAATCGCCTCCGGAGACGCTGGCAGCGGACCCGTGATCCGGCCGACAAGGCAGCGTACAACCGGGCGACCGGCATTTTACGTTGTGAAATGCAGGCCTACCGGAGACGCTGTTGGGAACTCGCCGTGGCCCAAGCAGGGGACGGATCGGACGAAAGTAGCCCTTACCGGATACCTTCGGCGTTGGTAGGGAAGAGGCGCCGACCTCGTATCCCAGCCATTGCTGGACCTTTCGGTCAAATCCTGGCTCGCCCGGAGGCGAAGGCCGAGTACTTGGGCGCGTGTTTTGAGCGACAGTTCGCTCCTAACCCGCCCATGGACTGGGACTTCGATGAAGAAGTCGAGAACGAAGTGGAAGACTTTCTGTCTCTTCCGATCACTGCGGAGCCCGAACCCATTACTAGGGAAGAGGTCACAGATCGGCTCGTTGAACTCGTGACAAGAAAAGCTCCTGGCCCGGACGGCGTCTCGAACGCCGCTCTAACTCGACTCCCGGAGCAAGGAGTACTTTTCTTGGTTGCGCTGTTCAACGCGTGTCTAAGACTGGCCAATTTTCCCCAGAAATGGCGTAAGGCGACGGTCATAGTGATCCCAAAGCAGGGAAAGGACACTTCCCGTCCCGGCAACTTGAACGTCTTGTACAACGGAGAGTCCTAGACCATCTAAGAAACTTCGATGTACTGGTCCCCGAACAGTTCGGTTTCCGTGTGGGGCATTCCACCACTCATCACCCGATGAGACTGGTGGAATACATCACGGGCGCCGGCTGTCGGAAAGAGCAGACTGTCGCCTGTTTCCTAGATGTGGAGAACGCCTTTGATAGTGTCTGGCACGACGGGCTCTTGTTCAAGCTCCGGGAAATTCAGCTCCCATATAGCTACATTCGCGTGATTGCTAGCTAACTGACGGAGAGGACTTTCTGCGTGAGAATAGACGACCATGTCTCTTCCGAGAGACGCATTACAGCCGGGGTACCTCAAGGTAGCGTGCTAGGGCCTCTTCTGTTCTCCGTGTACGTCAACGACGCACCCAGAGAGCCTGGAGTCGAGATGGCCCTGTTTGCCGACGACACGGTGGTCTATACCGCCGATCGGAACGCTGACAGGGCTATCCCACTCCATCGCGCACTCGATGCGTATTCGACGTGGACGGAAAGCTGGAAAGTTGCCGTCAACGAAACCAAGAGATCCGCGGTACTATTCTCAAAGCGCAGGAAAGAACCACGAGGACGAGTGAGACTCGGTAGAACGTATTTGCCCTGGTCGAGAGAGGTTAAATACCTCTGTGTCCACCTTGATCGTCGGCTCACCTGGCGTGCCCACGCTGAGACGATGCGAAAGAGAGCGTCCGCTCGTCTCGCGCAACTGTTTCCGATACTTGTCAACAAGGCTATGACCCGCAAGCTGGGTAAGTTGATCGTCAACGCGTATGTGTTGCCCATCATTACCTACGCTCTTCCCGTCTGGGGTTACCTCGCAACCGTTCATAAAAGAAAATTGCAAAGCGTTCTCGATAGGGGCCTTCGGCTAGCGGCCAAAGCCCCCTATCGGTTTTCTTCTCGACTCTTGAGAAGAGGACTCGGTGTCCGCTCATTGGAAGACACCGCAAGGCGATTTGCACGTAAATTTTACGTCAGAGCTGCGAGGACCCAGACAAACCCTCTTATAGCTGGCCTTGGCAAGTACCGAACACGTCCAGGTGATTCTTGGAAACGGCCTCGGCAAATACTGTACTAGTCGACCTAGTACGAGCATGCCGTTGTAGCGTCCATTAAATAATTTTCCGTCTAGACAGGATCACTAGGCAGGAGCCCCTACCGGAGGCTCGGTACTAGGAAACCATTGGGTCGTCTCACGACGCGCAACCCAACAGCTCTGGCAGTCGTAGTCGATTTCCGCCGCCTTCTCAGTTAACTGGTTGCCGTGTCCTTCTTAATTTTTAGATAACCCGTCTTATAGAAAGTCCAGCACTGTTATCATCTGACAGCCATCGGGCATGTCCCGGAAGCTGTAATTCAGCCGTGGGTGCAAAGACGCCCCACTACCTGACGCATCGCATCGCGCATCAGGAGTGCCAACAGCCCAAACTGAGACCCAGGACACTGCATACCTCATGTCTCGCGCCTCGTCCGCGACGCGCACCTCCCAGTTGCATCTTGCCATTTAGTTAAAATGGTTACTTGGAGTGATGCAGAACTAGCTTTTGCCAACAAGACATTTTACAAAAACAAACCAAAACGATGACAGCCGTCAATTTTGTTTATGACTTCGAGGTCATGTTCCATCAGCACATGCAATCAGTGTATGGGAACGTAATTTTGAAGAGGTATGGCACTGAAAATGTCCATTTGGGCAGTGTTCAAAACGTTCGTACGTCCCAGTATGTCAAAACTCTTGGAACTGCTGTTGTCTTTCAATTCATCATCAGGCAGCGTCTCTACAGACCCATCGTTAGAGTCTTCATATAATATTGTTACGACATCACAGAACAATCTACGTGTTTCTCGAACGATCCAGTGGAATACGGCTAAATGTTTTGGCATACGTGATTTCAACTTGCGCTCGCGAGACTTTTCTGGAAGCCGCCAGCCGCGCGGACTGTGTCAAGGCCGCAATTAATTACGCCGTAGTTTAGAGATGACGCGTAGTTTGGAATGTTCTGGTCTGTGAGCGTTGTATAATACAAGGCGTCAGCGGCCTTAGTTTTTAGTTATTATCGAGCGATATTACTCTGTGCGTTCAAGTGGTTATTAGTGAAGTGTTGTGTTTTATAATCGGGTGGTACAATTATAGTATAATTGTGTTTTATATTAGTTGACATTTTTTTATTGCGTGTGAATAATTTTTATTTGATTTGTTGTAAGAGACTGTCTTGTTAATTACGAACTGTTTGATTGTGATAATTAAATCTGGTGATTAGTGACTTCACTGCTGTCTTGTATTTTGTTTTCCACTGTAACTACGACGATCAAGGAGACCATCGTAACATAATTATCCCAGATGTTACATTAGCATTCGTACTTTAACCAATGATCACTTATGCGACAGTTCTGTGAACGAATGCCCGAAAAGTTAAGCAAATATTATAAATTTATTAACAACCTGTTGATATTTGATGAAGCCCACTTCCCCCTTAATGGTTATGTAAATAAGTTTTAGTTATTGGACCCAATAAAATCCTACTGAGTTAAAAATTAGTGCTCATCACACAATGTCAAGGTTATCTTTGCGGTGTGCTATATCATCGTACTATAAAATTACTATAGGCCTATTATTAATTACACATGTGCCATACAATCCACGTTAATAATATATTTAATAAAGTAAATAATATTTAAATTACAGATTATATTTGACATTTACAATAACTAATTTTACCTACAGTTTACAAACCTGCTAACAAACTTCAAAACATGACCAAACTGACAAATTGGAAATAATGTTTCTAACGTTAAGTTGTTTTTTCACCGTATTAATGACAGGTAGATGCAAATGTGAAAGAAATAAAAGTGTTTAAGTTTTTTATTTACAGTTCTTCTAAATTCCTCTTTATTCCTCTTTGTATTTAAAGACTAAGAAACTAATTCAAAGTGAGGAAAGTATTTTTCCGTCTTGTAATTATTACGTGCGACAGTAAAATTGACACGTGTAATCAATACCCCCGGCTCTAACTACGGAAAGTAACTTGTCCCTAGGCTGTACATAGTACACATACAGTGAATTATGGTGAATAGTGAACGTGCGTTACTAGTTTGTGTATTGCAATGTAGAAATATATTCACACACTCTCCCTAACGTGTGTACATCGCTGTCCTCTTGGATTTAATTACTAATGCAGTGTAACTGTTAAATAAATATACAGTTTGAAAACGTACTTCTTTTATATTGATACATGTTAAATGAGTTCATTTTATCGACGCAGTACAAGAATACTGTTCATTTTATCGACGCAGAACACCGTCAGTACAGGTAGAAGTGTCTAACTATTATTTATTTTTAATCGGTACGTTGTAATTTTTATACGGGTTTTTCTGCCAGTTTAATCGCTTCAACTGTTTTACTATAATGTACAAGACACTTGTTTTATCGAATAAATCGTAAAGATAAATCCCATATAAAGCCAAAGCAAGTATAAAAAAAAATTTAAAAAAAGTATTAATTTATATATATATATATATATATATAAACAGCAGAACAGTCATAGACAAAACACAATATACGGGCAAATTTGCGAATATCAAATAAGTTATAAGTCACAAAACCTAAATTACTTACATAGTAAATAAAAAATAGTAAATCAAATGGGTAAGAATATTAAACAATATTTACTTAGCACCCGCACATAATAATTAATAAACGATACAAATATGCGTGAACAAACAGACCCAGCAAATAACCGTTAAATTTAGTATAATATTCCTTCTAGTGTAGACTGCTTCTCTTTCTTTTAATATTCGTTTGGAATGCTTCAGCGAAATTTGCCATATTTTTTGTGCAGGTAACGTATACCAAAATCATATGGAATTAAAATTTATCACAGTGAAACAATTGTTGATTCTAAATGTCAAGATTTATGAATCACAAAAATATAAAAAAACACTACATAGTAAATTAATTTTTTTTAATTCTGTTAGATGTAAAATATTCATCTGAGACAGCGGTTTGTTAAACAATTTGTGAACAGTAAATCAACTGTATAAAGTGAACCGGAGTTGTGTAACCAAAATGTATGTTTAAAATTAAAGTTACTTAAGCCGTATTATGAACATTTTATCTATTTTAATCATTTGAAATTTTGATTAAATTACAACTATTTAATGTGTACTTATCGGTATTTGTTAAGTAATACTTAACACGGCGCGCACCGCCAAATAAACCAATATTTCCGCGCGCGCGCGCGCGCGCGCGCGCGCGCGCGCGCGCGCGCGTGTGTGTGTGTGTGTGTGTGTGTGTGTGTGTGTGTGTGTGTGTGTGTGTGTGTGTGTGTGTGTGTGTGTGTGTGTGTGTGTGTGTGTGTGTGTGTGTGTGTGTGTGTGTGTGTGTGTGTGTGTGTGTGTGTGTGTGTGTGTGTGTGTGTGTGTGTGTGTGTGTGTGTGTGTGTGTGTGTGTGTGTGTGTGTGTGTGTGTGTGTGTGTGATTTGCTGATACGCCTTAGTTTGAGCGCAGACGCGCACAATACATTCTATGTGTGGGTTAGATTCCTTTCAGATTTGTGCATCAATCTCGTTTTGCTACGTAAACAGGTTTCAGGCCTAATGTTGCGGTACGGACGCAGGGACACTCATAGATTGGCGAGCTTCTTGTCCTACGCTACATTTAAACTAAATCAACGTACACGGAGACGATAATTTTTTTTAAAGAAGTGAAAGTAACTTTTAGCGAACTACTTAGTCAACGTAGAAAGGACTCTGTTTTCGACTCATTAGTAACGTGATTTTCTTGCATTGTAATTTGTTATCGCAAATAATAGAACGGAATTAATCGACATGATATAATTTTCATTCTTAACAGGCAAAATTAGGTAATTAATTTTATTTATATCCCTGTGACTATTAATATACCCTTTTTAATACTAACAATTAAAGAACCTTTTTTAATAAAATATTTTAATTATGAACGGTTTTAAGACTATTACTGCGTTAAGTACCTACTAATTTACTTTAACCAGATATATAGACTTCAATACTCAGTTAGTTCTTATGACAAAATACTTATTGTTCTTACGAAAATTAATTCTTCTAATTATTACAACACTATGAATTAAAAAATTCTTTTTATTATAATATAAAAGATCACAAATGAAAAGACAACATTTAAAAATAGTTTAAATGATAATTTAGTATTATTCAGAATACAATACAAAATAAAAGAATATTTCAGGACATAATGTATATAACTATACATATAGATCCTATTCTTCATTTTTAGCTTGACATAGTCTGTATTTCGATTTCAAGGGTTGACTTTCTGAGACCATTAAATACTTCTTCTTCTTCTTCTGCACCTCACTCCTTAATGGTTATTATGGAGTGACCACAAAATGAAAACACGCAAATAAAGTATTACGTCTGTCTCTCGTAGGGCTTTATTTGCCCTGTTCCGTTTTCACAAAGTATCTCTAATTTCTCCATCTTATTTTCGGTTTTCCTACTATTAAATATTTAATTGTTAATTTCCTAGTTGTTCCATACGTTTTCCAAAAATGTCATGTATTGCCTTTGCGTTGAAAACTTGAAATTCTGTATATTTTTATGTGTGCTGTGTACGAAATGCTACACCGTCTCCGCTGTGTATCACGTTCTTACTATTCCGCAAAAAAGCGTCTTACTCGTATACGAGATTCGTGTGAGAAAGATCAAGTATAGACTGTTTTTTAGGTCCGAATATTTTACAGAAAACACATTATTAATGGTCACTTTCGTCGAAATAATAGCATTTCTGAAAACACCCTACCCATAAAATCTTTTTACACATCATGTAAGGCTTTGTAAAAAAACATTTCAATTTTATCGGACTAATGAAGTCATCTTTATAACAACTTTCGTGGATTATGAATGTATTTAATTCAACAGGAGTGTTGTTTCTGAAATTGTGCAATTGTAATTTACATCGTGATTGTAATTATTGTTGTGATGATATAAAATCATCTGATGATGATCACACACACACCCAGATCAAGAGAGAGAGAGAGAGAGAGAGAGAGAGAGGACTGTGCAGCTCTACTGGCTACTTCTTTCAACCCAGTCTTCATAAAATACAATTTTCGCACATCTTTTCTGTTATACTCCTGGTTTCCATCGCTACACCTACTGCTACCTTCCATTTAGTCCATGGGCGCTACCGTCTATTATTTCCAAGGGTTTTCCATATGTAAACTTTCCGTTTTCAGGCATCGACCTCAAGTACCCGTAATAAAAAAAAAATTGTTTCTATGCACTATCAGCGATTGTGGCTTCGGCTTCCGTCCAATGTCTTTTTGCCGCATTTCTGATGAGAAACAACGTTACTTGCTTGCTATTCCCACACTACTCCATTCCCGTCGCCTCCAGTGCCTGGCTTACTCGACTGTCCAGCATCCATGGGTCAGCCTTATGAAAAACAGATGTAATACCTTATTTGCGTGTTTTCATTTTGTGGTCACTCCATAATAAGAATTGAGCTGTTTCATAAAAATGTTTTCCTTCCACTATTATTCCGAATGTTATTTTCATCCAACCAGTCTGGTGTCGATGTGACTTCTAGATACTTAGATACTTTATTTGTTATGTTGTTATTTAAAATCAATCATCTTAATAAACCAATGAAAACTTGAGTTGTTGGTAGTTCTCTTTCTGAGTTACTCTGACTCGTGCACACGCGGGCCGCATTACAGCACGTATAGCCTTTCTCATTTTTATACTGATGAGCAGACAATTTTTCTTAACAAAGCAAATACGCTTCCTCTAGCCTGTAGAAAAACATGTACATAAATTTTTCTCTTTCGCAGCTAAAAACGATACAAGTGGTAAATTTCGTACTACGCAGAATGATTTATGGCATTCAGCACATGCGCGTAATTTGATCTGTCCAATAAATTTTTTTTAATTTTGTTCAAACACAAAACTTACAAGCTTGGTTGAATCAATCATAACGTCTTACTGTTTATAAATTTAGTAATTCACTGAACTGCAGAATTTACTGACTATTGTGAGCTAAGTGGCTATTATTATTATTATTATTATTTTTACCCTTGTTAAAAAATATTATTATTATTTGTATTATATTATTAGGAATATTGTTTAAAACAAGATTATTTTTTATATATAATTTTTAGTTATTAGAAAAATTATGAAAACCCCGAATACTCTACTAAGTTTTAATAAAGTAACAATTGTAAAACAATGATACTGTAAACAATAAAATTTCCAAATTACCGACTTAGTTTTTTAGTTAAACGTATAACCCACAAGGCCAAAATATTAAATAATTTAGTTCCATATTTGAAAATGATCTATGTTTCTATAAATGTCTACTAACCTATAGCTAATACTTTTCAAAAATGTTCACAACTGAAACAATAAGATTTTTATAAACATAACTAACAAACTTTTGAAGCCTGTCTAAAATTTGTTAGGAGTGTTCAGATGTACTAATTCTCTCAAATCATTAAAAACAGTTTGCATGTTGAATAAACTTGCTCAAAAATTGATCTTATTTATAAACTTTTACAATTTAATTAAAATGTTAAATTCCATTATTTTCCGTTCTACTCTAAAATTAAAAAATCTTTTCATAGTCAACGTACATTGAGACTTGGATTAAAAATATCTTTAGTCTTACACCCAGCTAGATTTTTACAATTTTTCAAATGTGTGATCACTTTTTGGGCTCTGGTGTACTTATGTTTTGAAATTTCCAAAACTGAATATTATATTTTGATTTTGGTTACAATTCCATTTTACCTGATACCCCACATGGATTTCTGTTTTTTTTTACAATTCTCAATGTTGACTATCTCATATTTTTGCTTCCCGCCCACTTTTTATTTTGATGGATTAATCAGCAAAACAATAATCCATTATCCAATAAATCAGCTGTTGCTGCAATCGAATTAGTTTCGTTAATCCCAATTCCATTAATTTTCATGATTGGTTTAAACATTTAACAGTTTTATAAATTCAACACACTTGAAAGTAATTTATTTTCTTTGTACGTTTATTATTACCTTTCTTTTGCGTAATATTTTGCTAATGTTTCTGCATGGTATCTGCCGATGAAGCATTTCCTTCCTTATCAATATCTGAAAACATATTCCTACGTCTTTTTACGTATGGCTGCGTGTAATTTTACTGCCAGTCTATTCAGTGTAACTCTTAATTGTCCCCACTTAAACGACAAGGTTGGTATTTAACAGAATCATCTCACGCACTTGAACTAATTTGTGTTTTTTATATATTGAACTTTTGTGGTCGATATTGGCCGGCCCTGGCGATACGCGTTTTAGTATTTACTAATTTTCTTTATTTTAACCAGGTTAATGTGTTTACAATTCCTACCCTGGTGATACGCGTTTTAATATTTATTAATTTTTTTTTTTAATTTTCACCAGGTTAACTGTGTCTACAATTCTTACCCTTTTAATTTATCTGCCCTTTTGGCTGTTTCCACCTTTCTACTTTTGTGTTTCTTGATAATGTGTAATAACGGATACGTATAAGTCATTCGAAGAACAGTATTCCCCACAATTTTTGTCATCAATTAAGTATCAAGGAAACATGACATGCATATACTATTTTTTTTTATTGTATGACTGCTTAGGGCTTGTTGTGGCGGTAATAAAACAAAACAAATAAAAAATTTATTACTAATGCAAAGCAATATTTAGACTTTAGTAACAATTGGTAACAAAAATTTACTACATTCGTTATGTGTTACGACGAGAGCGCTGAATATCCTACTTGACATATAGATGAAATCGAGGAAACGAAATGTAGATTGGAATACGCCTAAAGTCATAATCACCGCTTAGGCGGACAGTTGGTTTTTTTTTCTAATGGTGACTCAACCATTTGAAATAAATCGTATGAGTGACTGCAGTAATTTGGCTCTACTGTATGCCAATCCTTATTTCCGTTAGGGAAATGACATGTGCAAATAAACTAAGTCATTACGAGTTCTAGCGATAAGCTCCAGTCAACTGTGCACAAATAAAAATAGAGTTGAACACGACAAAACTTGCGAGCTCTGTCTCAGGGACGCACATTTATAGGGAAAAACATTTCCTGTTAATAAATAACGACGTAAATAAAACAGCCTATGTGTTTTTCTTAATTAATTAATTATCTATAAATATGACATTATTAAAGTGACAAATATGGGCTACATGTCAACCTAAGATTCATTAAAAAATATTAACGAATGATACGTTTGTGGTTAATAATTAAATTAATTAACTGCAAAAATGTACGCGTGCTGCAAATTACATTAACAATTCTCGTATGTTTTTTTAAATTAGTAATATAGTCAGTTGCTGCTGTTAAATCCAGTTTACTTTTGGTTGGATATCATTGTGAACAAATGGGTTGTATAAATTTGTTATTTGAACGTTTCCAATGTTTAGTGTGTTAAAAATTGTGTCATGTTTTGCACTGATAAATATTCTGGTAAATTATTCTGGTATTAGTTTACTATGTATTTTATGTTTATATATCTGTAGGGAGTGGCGTAACTGCCGGGACCGCAATGCGGGGGGCCTGCGAACTAGGGGGGCTACGCAAACATTTCCCTTAATATTATTTAAGTGGGTACAGACCGTTGAACTTAAGTAAAACAAAATTTCTCTGAATTTATTTAACATTAAAATCTTACTGTTATTTTGCGAGTACCTAATGATAAATTTTGAAAGAATAAATTACTTACAATAAGGCACAATACACAATAAGGCGGTGATTCCAGATAAGAATCCCACCGAGACAGTCGGCCGGGCCTACATCTCGTATTATTTGCTATAAGCTACAAAAGGAAACTAGTAAAATGGCCAAAAGACTGGATCGTGTTGTAAATTTTACTCTGTCATTGGCAGCTTCAAATGTAGCGTTTAAGAGGCCATAAAGAAATGATAGGCTAATCAAATAGCGGAAAATCTTTGACAACTATTGATCTTTAGAGTAAATACGATATATTGTTGCTAGAGATAAACAGTTGTCCGAAGAACAGTGAGAAGTATATGCGTTCCAAAATTCAAAATAAACTCCCTCAGCTTTTAAAGCCTATAAAAAAGTTGGAAATTTATTTTGAAATATAACGAATCGGCTCAGTTTCTCTCTGTAATAAAGGATACAACACAAGACATTAATAGAACAGATCAACTGAGTCAAATAATCAGATATGTCTCAATTTCTGAAAATTAAAAACAGAAATGTCGTTAATACTTAAGTTAACGAAAGCTTTTTATGCTTTATAGAACTGGCCGATCAAACTGGCCTGGCTTAGAAGAAGAGGTTTTGAATAATCTTGAGGAGAACGTATTTTGTTTACGTTATATAATGTTATTAGTTGCCACAGCTGCAATGAGATGTTAGTATTTAAAAGGGAACAATGGCATGAATTAGTTAAAGGTAGTAGGGGAGCCCTTAAACGATTCTTGCGGGGGGGTCCAGAAAAAAGTGTTACACCACTGTCTATAGTTTTCTCATGTACGTATTGATTATAAGACCGCCGATCTGAAGACTGCTGCCACATCAGCAATTCTTATCTCGTGACAAGAAACACAGCAAACCTTATGTACAAACCTACGAGTAGTGAAGGAACAAACCGGCAGGGGCAGGGGCATACAGGCATACAGGAGAACGTATTCGGCAAGAACGTGGTATTGCCTCACAAGAAGACATGTAGGACATACGAATCTGACATCGTCGTACTTGCTCTAACCTGAACATCAACGGCCAGCATGTACATTACATGTAGCAGACTCCTCACAGTAAGACACGTCATAGAGGAGTGCTCTGTTCTTCGAGGCTTAAGACAGAGATGCGGAGTCGGAGAGGATATGAAAATTGACCTCTCTAATGAGACGACATCGATTGAGGAAACTTCTATCTCTAGAGAATAGGTTTTTGCGGTATGCAGCGCATTCTAGCAGACAAGTGGTTAATAACTAGGGAAGTAAGCAAAAGACACAATGTTTTCATGTTCAAACTAAACCATGTTTCTACGGCTTTGATGTTTAAAACTTTTTAATTCAAAAATTATATAATTAGGAAAAATTGTATACCGTAAAGTGTATTCTCCTTTAGAGACGTATATACTAAAATTATTTAATCTTATAATTGTATTTTTAAAATGATTTTTAAAATAATAAAATAACATTATTTTATTAAAATAAGATACAACTGGTTTCTAAAAACATAAGTGTGTAAGAAGACAAATGAAATTTTAAATATACAGTAAATAAAACCCCCAAAGCCATTAGACTTCATTAGTTTATAGGCCTATATCAAATTATAGAATAAAAATAGTGCAATTTAGTAAAATATGATATTCTGCCTTTAGATTTGTATGCTGGAATGGAAAACATTATTCTGTAAGGTTACATACACTTAATTATATTTGTTTCTGCAGTGACTGTCCTGTTAAGTATACGGGCTACTATGGTACGGTAATTGTGCTTGAGAAACAACACATGTAGGCCATTAATTGTATGCATATTCATGAGCCTTTCATTCAGTTCTCTCAGTCTGGTTGTCGTATAGTGAATGACGAATTTTGCTGTGTATGTTTATACCAATGCGAACACATTGCTCACGTTGGCATAATTTTAACATTTATAAAATGAGTGCTTGTAGTTATTGAATGATCCGATCATACGTATTCTGTTCAACGTATTCTTAGTTCCACACACTTTCTGATATAGATGTAATTGTGAATTTATGAATCACATTTGATTTTTCTACATTTTGCTATATTCAAATTGACTAATTTTGTTACATAATTTGGCTTTAAAATAACGTTTTATTGGAATAATATGTGGCTGAAAATTCATACAATCAATATGCCTTATCTACCTAATAATTCAAGACACAATATGTGTCATTTCAATTTCTCCATAGTTATATTATAGTCATACACTTTATTTCATTTTGTGTTTACCGCTGGTCTTTTGACTTCTGCTTGGTCTTGCATAAACACGTGCTGAAAGTCTGATAAGCGGCCTGATAATATTTTGAATTATAGAAGCAAAACACTACAAGTAGAAATACGCAGGAAATATTTATTATTAAGATTGGTTTCATAAAAAATGAGGAAAATGTAGAAAAGAAAATACAATTAGTTACATTTAAATCCACCGTCATTATTATCATAAGATCTTACAGATAGTAAACAATTATATGGCCATTTTAACTGCATACACGTAACGGTCCTGATAATATTTTGAATTATAGAAGCAAAACACTACAGGTAGAAATACGCAGGAAATATTTATTATTAAGATTGGTTTCATAAAAAAATGAGGAAAATGTAGAAAAGAAAATACAATTAGTTACATTTAAATCCACCGTCATTACTATCATAAGATCTTACAGATAGTAAACAATTTTATGGCCATTTTAACTGCATAAACGTAACAGAAGTACAAAATTGTTCCAATTTTTTAAAGATTGTAATTAGTAGATATTTTCTTATACGTCAATGATACAGTTATTTTATACTTCTGTATGCAGTATTGTTATAAGGTGATACCTTAAACAAGCAGTGTTTTTACCAAACATTAAATTGTATATAGAGTTAACTGAATTGAAGAGAATTATTTTTAAATCACTTAAAGAAATAAGTCTGTATTGTGTCAACGAACGTGGTGCACGTTCCAAAGCAATAAATAACGCGCAACAAAACGTTTCAGTAAAGAATGTCTAGTATTTGGGCACGTACACAGGATTTATGGTGACATCTAAATTAGAGAAATGCACGTACAATACTGTTGAGTAAATTTTATATTGTCAAGTATATTAGAAAATTCTCTCTCTCTCTCTCTCTCTCTCTCTCTCTCTCTCTCTCTCTCTCTCTCTCTCTCTCTCTCTCTTTCTTTCTCACCCCCTCTCTCTCACTCACTCTCTCTCTCTCTCTCTCACACACTCACTCACTCACTCCTCTGTCTTTTCCTTGTTTTTCCATTTTGGCCATGTCTACCATTTCTGGTTCAGTACGATAATTTGGAATTTTTGTTTTTGAGTATAAGTGGAACTTAATTATTTTCCTCTTCTAATACGTTAATTATAAAGATGTGTTATATTAAGTATAATACGTTTTCTCTATGTGATATACTTACATATGTTATAGAGACATGCGCATAATCAAATCGGAAAGACGTATTTTTCGTCAATTGAGGCATGAATTATCAACTTGTTTATTTCTGTCATGATATAAGCAACAGAATTATACAATTGTTGTATGACAACGTATTACAATCAAACTTGTAAAATTACATTATTGTTGGATATACATGTGGTGTAAAATTATATTTCAAATAGTAATTCTTACTGTTCGAAGTCCATAATTTATTAACAACATGTCTGACTCCAAAATAATATGACCTTTAATAGACAACACTAAAAAATGTACTTTTTCTTTGTACTAATAACATTATGAGTCAAATTTAAAATAAGAAGAAATGTTTGGACCCACATAGAAAAACAAATATTGTTTCTTCTTCTAAATCTGCGTGATGCTATTTGGGTGACAAGTCTAACTCAAATGTGTCAAATGTGTCAGTGTTTGGGTGACTCAGACATCAGGCTGTTATTCACTAAAACACTCTCTTCATCAAGTTTTCCAGACGGCTATTAAATTGAATAAACAGACGGAATTTACTGTAAATGATACAGTTTAACATAAACTGTTGCTTGGTTTAACATAAACATAAATGCATAAAATGTTTGTTTATTGCAAAATACAAAAAGATTTACACGCCAAAAGATTCATGTCTCTTTCTAACGTGTGTACAGCCCAATAATATTGGGCCTTTTTCTTTGGTTTAATTCACCATTGTTAAAAGACGAGACTCTCTCGTTTGGTTTATGATTTAATATGGGGTTTGGTTGTTCGTTTATTATTATTTTTGAAAGCTCGTTTTTCTATTATTAAGTTGTGGGTTAGTGATTTATTCCACCCAATTCAACCTATTGTTGAATCCGGTAGTGAATAAATCGGTTACTTACACTCTTTATCGTCGTTTAATTGTGTCAGTTTATTTGGTTTAAAATGTTTTTTAATTCACTTTCTCGAGTTGATTCTCTGGAAGTTCCGTTGACTCTTCGATTATCAGCTGTCGTGAGTTGACCTGTAGGCTAATGTTCTGCCTCTACACTAACATAAACATACATAGACATGATATTTACTATAATTTATAATGTGTAGCAATGTATTGGATGGTGCGGTTGATAAAAATCATTCCATTTGAATGTCCGCTCTTGAAGTCTGGTACCAATCGTCTCGGATTTCTCACTAAGCTGTATCTACTGTTTGCAATAAAAGTCAACTCTTTTAAAGGTTCATATAACAATAGTGGTTTATTCAACTCTAGAACAATTAATATTTGATACAAGAAAATAATTTATCTTCCTTTTGTTTAACAATTAAAATAGAACATGGACTCTAAAACATTTAAAAATCTCAGGTTGGTATGACTGCTTTTGGCTAGTCGAATATTTTTCATTAGTAAACAAATAGGTTATAATGTTTTATAAAATTTATAATAGTAGTATTGGTAGTAGTAGTAGGTTCTTTGAGTCTGCAAAATACACATATCTAATAAAAAGTACTACTGTAATAATAAGTAGACAAAACATAAAATCACTGATGGTTAACTTGAAATAATATAAAATATGAACAACTGTTCATGGTTAATCACTGAAGCTAATACAGGTTCGTGTAACCTGGTTCGTTTAAAATTTATTAGTTATTTTTCATTGATGCATTGATTATTTAACATGTGACAATAATTATTTAGATTCAGTGTCATGGTTCTGTATCCTCTCCTAGATTGGATGTACATAACACAGGCACATATAATTCATTTGATACATTTAGGTTACCCTCTTGTGTAACTCTAAGTTTAATTATTAAAATAAAATATAAAACATCCTTAACTTCCTACTGGTTAGGGTACAGATTCCCTTCATTGGTTATACAATGTCTTTGCTTATGCTAATACATTAGAATCATATGAATAGTTAAAATTGTCGTTACTGAAAGCATTCAATTTTGTCATTGTTTATCTATATTTCTAAGTTCTCTTCCTTTTGGAATTGGGCAATTTATCGATTAATTGACGTTAATTCGATTCGCTACTAGCGTTCTTTTACTTATATATTACTTGACAAGCATAGTATAATAGTTATGGGTATTGATACTTGCGTAACTGGTCGTTCGTAGGATTTACACTGTTTCATAATTTTTCCAATTAATTAAAATTCTTTAATTAATTAATTAATATTAATAACTGCACTGCACTCACTCCTATGCGCATATACTCCGAATTAGTTCACTTGAAAATATACTGCACTATCTTCTTCAGTTGTCATAATCTCCACTCAAGGTTTGAGGTTAGTGCGTGTGTTTACACCTGTTCGCTGTCAAAAGCACGTTTTCCTGGACGATCGACGAGTGTGTAGTTGCTCTCGTTGCTGGTGAAAAACTGTCTCTGGTTCCTCTGTCGGAATGATGCACTTCGTATTTTTTATAGGTTCTGATTGGTTAATAGTTTTTAATTCGTCTAACCTCGGCGGGCTTCGTTAAAATAGACCCATAAAGTCGCGTCAGTCGCTGGTTTTGAGATTATGAATCCGTGGTCCACAGACCCATGCGCAAGGGCTCAGCAATTTTCAATTATTTTTATAAGTCAAATATCTTAATTATAACTACACTGACGTTATTTTTATTACCCTTATCGTTTCTATTTTTTAATGACGAGTATTTTGAATCCCCTCATCATATATTTCGGATTCGGGGTTGCTGAAATCGCACTTGGTATAAATGCATAGTGTCCATTAAGCTATTAAATATTTTCAATACATTGTTTTTATTCCATATTTGATGGTAATAACGTATCCTTATCTTCCTATTCACTTTTCCCTTAAAACTATGCATTAATAATTACACTATGTCTGTTTTCATAGGTTCAATCCTAAGTCTATGGTTATACATATTGTTTATTACTTATATTACACTAATATTAACATTTAATTACATTCTAATAGGACCTATTTACACTTCATTGGTTTTAGTTACTACTGATAGTGTTCCTTTTCCTTATATTATAGGTTTATTGCCTTAATTATGGTTTGCCAAGTATGTTTACCATACTTCATGGAGTTACATTATTATATGTTTAATACTCTTTCCATATTATTTTCATTGTTGTTTAAATGACTCTTATAATGGTTTTAATAACATTGCTCTCAATGTGCAGCAGTTCATTCTGCATTTATACTGCTTGTTATCTTAGCTTAGATGTTATTAAGATTAGTTGCAGCTAGTTGTTAATATAGTTTTGTTGTTATTATCGTTATTATTATTATTTAGGTAGTTATATTTATTAAATTTATTCAATTGAACGGTATTCTGTCTCACTCAAAGTTGTCAGTTGAGTTACTACTCTTATATAATTAGTTTACAACATAATTTGGTTGCATCAGGAATCTTTGCTATAACAAGCATATAGTTATATTGGATTACATTAATATAGCTTTTATATTTATCCATTACATCATCTATTGTATACAAAATGTTCCTTATATCATCTAGTTACTTCACATTATAATACATTTTGGTTTGATAGTATTTTGGCTTTGTTTTTCTTCAGTTTTAGTGAAAACTGGTTGCCCAGATTAGGTTATGTTGCATACTAGGTAAGCAGTAATGTGTTGCTGCTGGATTTGTATTTCTGCATTATATCTGATTGATTTGCTTTCATTTAATGTTGGTACATTTGTTGTTAGTTATTATAGTACCTTTTGTTTACTTTTTATTGTCTTAATTACTGTTAAATAGTGGGTTTTTTCTAACATCAATTCCACTGTACAACTAGTTATTTATATTTTGGACATAGTCTTCTTTTTATGTCTACACATCATTTAGCTAAAATAAACTCATTCTAGTCTTATTCATTTTCTTGGTTATTCTTTATTTACAATAATTAGTCCTTATTGCTTACAGTTTATTTTACATGGACAAGGAATGTATTCATTAACTGAGTTGTGGTCAGTGTTGACTTTACCATACAGCTTAGGGATTTATATCATGTAATTAATTAACATTTCTTCTTTCTTCTTGTAAAATTATTCCTTCATAGGGTTATGTTGGTTCGTTATATTTCATTTTATTTCCCTTTTTGTGTCTGGTCTGGATATCTTTCTTCTTTTCTTCACTGATCTCTTTCTCACTCTTAGTTAGTTCATACATGATGTTGTTTTCACTTGTTTCCTTCTCATTGTTTCTTCTTTCTTCTTTCTTGAAGTCGTCATTGTTGTTTTCTTCTCACTGACTCTTCTTTCTTCTTGACATAGTCATCGTGGTGTCCTTCTCACTGATTCTTTTTCTTCTTTTGGTTCCATTGTGTCCTTCTCACTGATCTATTGGGTAAGGTATGTCAGTCGTCTCGTTGTTAGTCTTCTTTTCTTCTTTATCGGTACATTTACTAGTAATTCCTTTTTTATTTTAATTCACTTGGTTTAACATATGATACTTTCTCCTTCTTTATCCATGGTGGTATGCTTGACCTCTTATGTATTCTTAATAGTAGTGGCTTTCAAATTATTTTTTGGTACGTTGGTGTATGTAGTGTCATATGTACCGTTACACCATGTAACTATTAAACAGACACAATGTTTGCTAGTATACTCGGATTCTATGTGTACATTCTGTATTAGAGATTACGGGATACGTTTGAAGTCCAATTATTTCCTGAACTATTGCAGTACACTCTGTAACAAAAAGTTATTTATTTTTCATTGCCCTAATTTCATATTTTCTGTGCTTATAGTATTTTTCCTTTTAAGCAAAACGTAATATATTCAAGAATGTGAGCATATTCTAAATGTTTATAAGAACAACGTAAATATTAAAAATAATGTTATTATTTATGATAAAAAATGTATTCACATGCTGAAAGATCAAGTTGTATAATTTCGAAATCCTTTTCTTGTACATAGTTCATTATAAGCCTAATATACTGTACTGCCGTAAAATGCATCAGTACATACTGACGCAGAAAGCTTAGTACAAAGGTAAAAATTTTATCTGTAGCATAATATTATAAGCCATCTTGGATGTGCGTTAAAAGCCTAGGACCCAGCATTAGCTGGTTATTGACACTCGATGTAAACAAAAAAGCTAAAACCCAAAAATTATGTGTAAAATTCATTAACGAGTTAAAATTAGGATGAAATTGTTTTTGAATTAGTTAAGTCGAAAGTTGTGTTTTGATCGAATAGGCCTATCATAGAACAAATAGAAATGTTTAAACATTTTATTTGCCTCCAGAAACGGTTGAGACTATAAAACAGGTTAATTACCTTCTGTCGCGTTTCTCTGAATCCTTTTGCGGGATTACTCGAGTTTCGACACCAATGGTGTCATCATCAGATCCAATATGATTAAGGTTAAAACTTCATTTGTCAATGTATATTCATCTCGTCAAATAATAAAAACAATAATAAAAATACAACACATACATTGCACAAAAATAATAAATAATTAACACATATTAAAACGAAATAACATCGAATGAAAAATAACATGCGGCCGTTACGAACCTGTACAGGAACGCTCCCACGGTAAAACTAATCAATGCCGGCTTGACCTTCGTTCAATTTTATTTATCTGATATAGCCGATTTCTCGTTCTATATGATTAATTCTATTAAACAAAATATAATTTGTATGTACTGATTTTTCATTTGAGACGCGATTGTAATCCTCCTTTATAGCTTTATATATCTCAAAACGTTCGAGAGTGTCTAGCCTTAGTGATTTCTTACATTTATGTAAGATGTCTAAATTATCCCCAATACTTTTTATGTTATGGTCATGTAAGCTTAAATATTCAGTAAATGTAGATTTTCCTACATTTGACTTGGAGCTTGGGATGTGTTCTTTATAACGTAATTTGAACGAACGACCCGTTTGTCCTATGTAGAACTGTGTGCAATCCGAACAATTAAGTATATATACACCAGTACCGTCAAATATATCAGAAGGTTTATTTTTGTTTGTAAACGAAAGATTTTTCTAAAATTTATTAATCGCCTTTGAAGCCAAAATAATATTTTGCTTTTTTAATTGGTTTTTTAAAGTATGATGTAAAATTTCACCATATTCTATTGCAATATATTTTTTTACTTTTTCTTTGGACACATCAATATTTATTGGTCTATTTTGGTTTTTATTAATTATTCTACCTACTATGTGACTTTTATATCCATTAACTGTCGCTATGTGTTTAATAATGTCTAGTTCATTTTTATAATCTTCCGTAGATAGGGGCAATGCCAGCAATCTATGAATCATACAATTAAAAAATGCCATTTTATGTGAAATAGGGTGATAAGACGAGGCGTGAATAGCATGATCTGTGATTGTTGGTTTTCTGTAAATATTAAAGTTAATTTTATTATCCACTTTTGTTAAAGTTAAATCTAAAAAATTAATTTTATTATTCATTTCCGCTCTAATGTGAATTGCAAATTATTTGTAATAGTATTCATATATTTTTTAAGCATCTCCAATTGCCTGCAATTGCAATTATAAATCATTATTGTGGCATCCACATATCGTCGGTAAAATAAAATTTTTTTATAATGTTTGTTTTTAGTTGATAATATTTTGTTTGTTTCGATGTGGTTTAAGTAAATTTCCGCCAGGATGCCCGATAATGGGGACCCCATCGCCAATCCATCCCGTTGTAAATAATATTTGTTATCGAAAGTAAAATAATTTGGTTCCAATATTGCCTTTGTCAAATTGATTAGCTCATCGATTGTTTCATGGTTTAATGTGGATTTAGAGAGTAATAAACTTTTTGCTATTTCTAACGTTTCACTAATTGGTACGTTCGTGTATAAATTGACTATGTCGAATGAAGCGAGGGTATGTCTCGGTTCGATTGTAATTGTTTTTGTAAGCTCGACTAGTTCTAAACTGTTTTCCAAACTATAGTTCTTATTAAACATTATATGTTGTCTATAAATTTTTTCGAGTTTTTTGACAATTTTATAAGAAGGTGCAGACATGAAATTTACTAAACGACATACAAAGGATTGTAAAGGATTTACAGATCATGCTATTCACGTCTCGTCTTATCACCCTATTTCACATAAAATGGCATTTTTTAATTGTATGATTCATAGATTGCTGGCATTGCCCCTATCTACGGAAGATTATAAAAATGAACTAGACATTATTAAACACATAGCGACAGCTAATGGATATAAAAGTCACATAGTAGATAGAATAATTAATAAAAAACAAAATAGACCAATAAATATTGATGTGTCCAAAGAAAAAGTAAAAAAAATATTGCAATAGAATATGGTGAAATTTTACATAATACTTTAAAAAACCAATTAAAAAAGCCAAATATTATTTTGGCTTCAAAGGCGAATAATAAACTTGAGAAAAAACTTACGTTTACAAACAAAAATAAACCTTCTGATATATTTGACGGTACTGGTGTATATAGACTTAATTGTTCGGATTGCACACAGTTCTACATAGGACAAACGGGTCGTTCGTTCAAATTACTTTATAAAGAACACATCCCAAGCTCCAAGTCAAATGTAGGAAAATTTGCTGAACATTTAAGCTTACATGACCATAACATAAAAAGTATTGGGGATAATTTAGACATCTTACATAAATGTAAGAAATCACTAAGGCTAGACACTCTCGAACGTTTTGAGATATATAAAGCTATAAAGGAGGATTACAATCGCGTCCTAAATGAAAAATCAGTACATACAAATAATATTTTGTTTAATAGAATTAATCATATAGAACGAGAAATCGGCTATATCAGATCAATAAAATTGAACGAAGGTCAAGCCGGCATTGATTAGTTTTACCGTGGGAGCGTTCCTGTACAGGTTCGTAACGGCCGCATGTTATTTTTCATTCGTTGTTATTTCGTTTTAATATGTGTTAATTATTTATTATTTTTGTGCAATGTATGTGTTGTTTTTTTATTATTGTTTTATTATTTGACGAGACGAATATACATTGATAAATGAAGTTTTAACCTTAATCATATTGGATCTGATGATGACACCATTGGTGTCGAAACTCGAGTAATCCCGCAAAAGGATACAGAGAAACGCGACAGAAGGTAATTAACCTGTTTTATAGTATATAAATAGAAATGATTTAAGGTTAAGTAATCAAGTTAATCTAGAGTTGACGAACACATTTTGTATTATATTATAAGTTATCTGCAAATCGCCTAATATATTTGTGAATTAAACAATAAAACCAATAATTTTGTAAACATCGGTTAAGCCCAGCACATTTTATGAGTTAAAAACCATAATAAGTAGCCAAATGTGTAAAATATAAAAGGTGTTAATGCATTGTTAGTAACAAAAAGGAAGAGAAGCTATTTCCTGAGCGCCACCAAAATAGACGCCGCTGGACAAGAAAGCACCATTTCTCGTTTAACCTGAGTGCAGACGCGATAGGCGCGAGACTGACATTAATTTTTTAAAAGGGTAAATCGATAAACATAACCGCAAATAGAGAGTGCGGGAGTGTTAATAATCAGCAAGGTACAACCAGACATAAGAAAGAAAGAAAAGAAAAACAAAAAATTAAATCCTAGTAAGTGATAGACTCACCTGAAAGGTAATAATTATGTCTTACTTATCCAATCACTGTGTAAGAAAATAAAACATAGCATTGTCCAGTTTCACAATTAACCGGAATGTGTAATTAAGTGTACCGAGAGATTAATCCAAATTCAGTGTTACTAAAGACATTAATTATTTTAAAAAGTAAGACACTCACTAACACAGTGTTATAACTTCTAAAATATTACTTATTTGTAAAATAACTAGAAACAACTCTTAATCCTGTTTAACGAAAAAACTAAATATATTCACTAGCGCTACAGGCGAGAGGCTGCACAACTGGGTTACAGCTTTAAGTAACGAATGGCCATTGCATCTAGTCCAAAACATTTGAATTTGTAATTTGTTATAAAAGAAGGAAATGTATATAATATTTTATACAAATAGAGATATTAAGTCATAAAATAACTTGGTTATATAAAGGCTATATTTGTTATGTACTGCAGTCCTGAGATATAAGAGTCGTTATTTCATGCTTTACAATAAATTAAAAAATTCAAATAATAAGAACCCACAACATTTTAAAAAAGCAGTGCAACATTTACACAATTTTCCAATTTTTTAATTCATAGTTTAAAATCAGTTACACCCATTTTTTATTATAATATTTATAGTATCGTTAATTAGAATGTTTGTACGTTTTAAAAATGTCGAAAAAATATAATTTTGTAGCTTTGTTTACATTGTACTATTTTTAGTTAATCCACGAGTTCTATTCTGGCTTTTATTTTGTATATGGTGAAATTATTTTTATGTTCAAATTCGATTTAGTTATTTAGCTATTTTATAATTTGTAAACAATCAGATTATTATACTCCGTTTACTAATTAAAATATAATATAATATATAACATAAATACTGTGTATTAATATTATAAATATATAATATAATGTATAATATTCTAATATATATAATTATAATATAAGTAGACCTACATAAAAATTATCTAATTCTACTTTCATAAGTAGGCTACTATATAATATTATTTTATATTATTCTACTTATAATATAAATACTACTGCGTAAAATGTAGTGTTACATTGGAAAAAATTTGTAATTTATTGTTTGTATATGTATGTATACTAAAAATAAAACGACGTCTGATATGATTCTATTTATATTCGTTGTAAAATATAATAAAATTATAATATTATATCTTATAATAAAATAGTATAAACCCTGCCATGCCCTCGTCTCATTTAGTTATCCGTTCACTCTTATTTGGTTTCAAATCATTGTGGTAAAATCTCTCTTACTCGAAATACATATGAACAGCATATGAGCTACACGTCGAATCAGTTCACTCGGAACTCGGGACTGAAGTCCTCACTTCTGGTGTGTGTCCACGACACACTTTTTTTTTTAGAAAATTGATTGTTATGGTCTAATAAAAAATATGTTTAGAAGGTTCAGGATGCCTTTACTGCAAGTTAAACGTTTTGAGCAAAACCAAGGTATGATGAGAAAAATGTATAGATAAAGCATTTTGCTGTTACTGCGTATAGCTACTTTCATAAAGCTTACATAGGATGCTTTTGCATGCACATATTAACACGAGGTGTGCATGGAGTATGATCTTATAACAGTGGAATAAATTTCAGTGAAGCTAGATAAATCGATACTCAAAATATTTAATAACACTTATTTGAAACAATAACATTACCATCACAATTGTTTTCCAAGTTATACACTTTTCCAAAGTGCACTATCTACAATCATTGATAAAAGTCACCAAGTTAAGTTAAATAATAATTATAGCCTGCAACCCAGTTACAATTAAGCACTTGACACTTCACTAACACTGTTTTGTCATCAACATCAACGCACGATCTGGGTGGCTCTGTCGTACTGTGTCTTAATTGTTGGCATCGCGCTACATGACAACTCACGTAGGCTACAAATTATTTACGTCACATCAGCGTAACGATACTTTGGAGATAGAATTATCTTTACATATTGAGACGTTAAATCTATTACATACGTATATTGTATCTAACATTACGTGATAGATTAGATCTCTGAGGACAGATGAATTAAATGGAAACGTTATTAATAAAACTTTAATTAATTTTATTAAATTATAATTAATATAATTTAATCGACCGAGGATTTTCGTGTTTGTGTCTGTGAGTTACTAGAAAATATCGAGAAAAATATTTTGATAAACGAGAAGTATTAAAATTTTAATAATATTCCTACCGAATTATTATTTATTTTATTAGACGTGGTAAAATGCACTGTAATGCACTGAAATGTAGCTGAATGAATCATTCTTGTGGTAGGGGTGTTACACGGCTTGTTTGGAATGTAATATTTTATGAATAATTTATTAATTAGAGATAGTACTGGATGCCTGTATATTCCTTCTTCGTGTCACTAGCTAGGCCTACTTGCCCTATAGCGGTCGTTTTTAATTTACTCGTGTCCTGTTCATTAACATTATTGTTATATTTAAAATTACATTTTTGTGTTTAGTCCACATATAGCCTACTCGGTGTTGTCACCACTAGTATTCACCAACGGTAGTTTATCACCTTCACCTTCAGTCGTGTCGTATCCTCGCCATTCTGCTATCGGTGTAACTGTTGTTTATGTGATGTGCAGAAACATGTCGACAACATGTCTCCTATACAGTAGGAGATAAAAAAACGTAATTAAGACTCAAAACAGTCGCTTTGATTTCCGAAGCTAACGAATTAAATGAGGAAGCTACATTTCTGATTCCTATTTTTAATTTTTAAATATATCTTTGTGTATTCTTTAACGTTTAATCGGCCATTTATTCTGTTCGAAAACATCGATTTTCTTGTTGTAATATTTTATTTCCACAGTAACGTAATTGTTTAATAAACATAGTAAACTTTAGACGTCACATAAATATTATATTTTTGATTTTAAAAAATGTATTTAAAGTATTGAATTATTTCGCTGAATAATACAATTCCATACGTCTGTACCAAATTACCGATTTGTTAATACCGAAGCTGCTGTAATGTTTCCTGTTTGCTCGACCTGTTTTCCGGCATACAGACAAATGTATTGTTGCATTTTAAAATAATGCTTGTATTAAACGCTTAGCCCTTAACCTTTATGATTTTTGTACTGTTTCTGGTTACCATTTTACGCTGTTGAAAGTCGTTTCACTAATATTATTTTTTCTAGGCTCGTGGCACCGTTGCGTGCCTTTGTTTAGAAACGTATCATTTGTTTAGAAACGTTCAACTGGCGACTTGGTAGAAATGTGCATACTATCCCACATTACTGAGATTCTTGTTTTCACAGTAGTGAAGTTTCCATGTAAACATTTGCGGCTCAAACGTAAACTCGGTTTGTTAATACCGAAGCTGCTGCTGTAATGTTTCCTGTTTGCTCGACCTGTTTTCCGGCATACAAACAGAACACAAATTACGGATACACATAGAGAAATATTTTATGGATCATTTGAAAAGTACTAATTTTGTTATTTCAAAAAATATAAAACTAAACAAACCTTTAAATAAAATTCTCAATTTCAAAATAAATATTTATTAAGTTATGTTACTAAAATTAATTATCATATTATTGGTTTCCTAATGTTATACGTCATTTGTTATACGTCTTTCCTTCCACTTTTTATGGTAAATATCAATTACCCCCGTAAATATATTATTTTAAAAGATTTATCAATGGTAAAACATTGACATTCTTTGATCATATATGGACATTACTACTTATATTATAATTTTAGATATACATTTTTGTTTACTGCAAAGCACTTATTACGGACGCACATATAACATGTTCATTGCAAAGCAACAACGACACGTCTAACTCTGCCAAGAACGTTACAGATATAGCTCATTATCTGATCACTTCATGCCCTACTTTCAATGGTCGCCACTTTCATAGAGCCAGTGAGAAGATTCGCAAGTCGTTGAGGCATAACACTAGGGTTCTTAGCCAGTATGATATAGTTGAACTGCCAAGACGAGCCTATCTGAAAGTGGTGAAATTGCAGTTAGTGGTTTCAGAGCTACAGCCTTTTGCCGTGCCAAGCGCACACGTCTTCAGTGAAGCTGATTTCGTTTCCGCTCGTATGCTGCAGCTTTTACTAAATGATATAGATGCTGAGGCAAGAGACGAAGACGCTTTAATTCGTGACCATGGAGAATCCTCGAATGCCACTCAGCACCTCACAGCAGTTAGTAAGATCGTTTGATCAAAGATCAGGTTCATCAAAAACGAATGACATTCTGCTCCCTTACTTGCATCATCATCATCATCATCCGCAAGGATTAAACCCTTCCATGGCTCTACATACTTTTTCACTGAGGAGAAAATTATTCAATCAAGGACCACACATCTGGTACGATCACAACAATCACTGTTTCACCATACAAAATGAGTCTGGAGATTACTCTCAATAAATCCGGTAGTAAATGTCCTTCGGATAGAAACTGATGAAAAAAGTTACATCATCTTGTCTTCCAAGAAATCTGCCTAAATAAAACAGGTAAAGAAGAAATTGTTCTCCCTTCCACAAGATGATAACAGTAGTAATAACTGAGAGAACTGACATTCCATTCTGCTGAATCATCAGACCTCGACTTGGAAATTCAGGTGACTGAAAGACAAAATTTTGAATGTCTTTGCGGCGCGGCGGTTAATTCCACGATAATTCTAAAGGTCCCTTGTATGTTCTTCATGGACGCATATTGATTCTGCAGGTGTAGAAAATGTAAATGCTTACATTTGTGACTTTTGCAAATGACTTTCTTCACAAATTAAGGTTCAGAATATTTTCTGACATTACTCGTATTATTTTTTATTTTTTTAGTTAAATTTGTTCATTTTACAATATTTAGTAAAACATGTATTAAAATAGATTGTTAACATTGATTCTATAATCACAAAATTGTTTATGTAAGTATGTCATTTTCTATGTCAAATATAATTTTTGACAATAATCCTAATATTATTTACATTGTTTTTGTTCTACATATTTTTTTTTCAAAAATGGTAAGAAAACTTTTATTGGTATACAAACTTTTATTGTAATTTTCGTCGGTAATGTATAATTTTCAACATAAAATATAATTTCTTATTACAGAAATCAGAAATCCTGATTCCTCAATGAAGGTTATATTATTATATGTTACTGTCACATATTAATATTGCTGGTCTTTTACGTGTTATTGAGAAATTTTGCTAATAAACTCAATTTTTTTTGTCAAATGTATAATGTAGGCCCTAGTCATAATGATTCGATCAGTCATTCGCCCAAATGATACGATCAATGTGATTCGTTCAATCCTGAACGACACATCTCTAGTAGGTCTATTCAATATTTCCCTCCCTATTCCTTACTCTCACTTTTCCCACATCTCTTTAAAGTGCTCCATTTCAAGAGTGTGAGGGTTTATTTTTTTTATGTCAGAGACAGTCAAAAATATATCCCCTTTTAATTTTAAATTCAAAGGAAGCTGATATAAGTACACTTTAATATTACTGAAAAATTAAACAGTATTTCATATTACCCAAAATTCCTGTATTTGAGTGCGCGCAAAACAACAAATCCGCTTTGTGGAACTTTGCAACTTTGTCAGGAAGTGCGAAAGTGGAATAGCAGAATTAGAAAAACTTTCTTTATGATAACGGCAATATTCAAAGTGTCGTGTTTATATGAAACCACATACTCTCTCAACTGACGAAATTTATCACACACACACACACAAATACAAAACAAGCGTGCGCCTAAAATCACTGAGTAGCCTAATCTTTACGCCTTTAGTGCCGTAGCTCCACTTACATTTAAAAAGGCCTACTAGTTTTACAGTGTTCATGAATTTCTTTTGTATTTCCTCAAGTTTTAACGTTGTGTATTTAGTGCGTTGTATGAATAAGTAACACCTAATTTATCTAAACCAACGTTATTTTAGCGACTTTATACATTTCAACAGAGGGTAGTGGTTTACTGATTACGTAGAGAAGAATGAATAAAATAAGCTTATAAGAGTTCAGTAAAACTAGTCATTACTTGCCTGATCTGACTTTTTGTTTGTTTCAACTTTAAGCATTCACGTTACGTTAAATACACGTTACAGTACAGTATTATGTAGTATTGTGCATACGTGTATAATAGTAACTGAAAAGTATCTGCAGATGAAATAAATATCAGATCATGAACTATGATATATGTACTTATTTTTTATTTTATGATCAGTAGGAAAATTGTGTTTTGATGGCGGTACAAAGGGAATTTTAAAGTGTTTTTAAACGTGATAAAAAACTACGTGCTTTCTGGGCAGTGGCGTAACTAAAAGCTGTTCCTAGTTAATGAGCTGCTCCTCGTGAAGGAGGGGAATGGAACTGTTTTAGATAATGGACTCTCCATTTTCCTCAAGACAAATGATATAGGCCTATTCAAGATCCTTCAATTCAATTATTTACAAGCCTTATCTTCACATACGCAGTTGGTTTAGAAAAAGGCCTACGTTAAATGATTACAGAATTTCATTGAAATTTTAGTAGACCGGGGGAGATTGATGACTCTGTTTCTCACCCCCCCTTATTCCATTGGTTCACGTAATGTCTGAGTGCGGCCAAATCGTTAACGTTTATCGGTTCTTCTATAGGTGTATATTTTCAACGGTTGGTCATATATATTTCAATTTGTTTATTTTGATTGCACTGTATTTATCTAACCTGTACGATATTTTTTGTAGAGTACGCCATATATTATTCCTTTATTTTTTACATTTCTTCCTAATCTTTTTGAAATACGTATGAATGTTTTTTTGTATCCTACATATAAAAACATTTCAACATACAATCACTTTTATACTTAATTTTGTGCTAACTCACATTTCGCCTAATAACATCAACCCTCCACCTGATAAATTTCTTAATAATGTTCCTATAAGTAAAATATTTTTGTTTTAATTAAGCTACGCCAAAGTTAATACTCGGTAATTGTAAACTTAAAGTTTTAGAAACCAAAAGTAAATTCGAAATTATTTTTTAATAAATGACTAAATTTTGTATAAACTTTGTTCATTATACAAAAAGTAATCCAGTCAAAACACAGTAAATACAGACAATTGTATTTACAAACGACTGTATAATTTTTATGTCATTGAAATTAAGTATGGTAAATACCATCGAGTAACGAAATACGTATAACTTCTGATACTCATTCACTTGCTCTCTGAATTTTTTAATCATTTCAAACTATTTGAATTTTTATGAAATATTTGTGATGCTGTTATAGGCTACTTAGCTTTAGTTGTGACACAAAAAGATATGTTTTATACCTGAATAAATTTTATAATATATTTCAATTAACAATGTTGTGTTAGTGGTTATAATCTCAAACAGAATTATCACTGTTGCGCACCACTATAGAAAAATTATTCCGATTAGCGCTTTCAAGCTTCTCAGCTCATCGTCAGATCGGAAATAACAACAAGAGAATAAACCCAAACTCTTCACACACCCCACCCGCCCCACTGTCCACACACACCCCCTGCGAACAAGCTATAAGTCAAATGTCCCTTCCCAACCACCGAGCCCTGTCACCCCCGTCTGTACAGTTACATATTTTTCTAGCACATTCCTTGTGTTTGTGTGTTGTGTGTGTGTGTGTGTGCGCGCGCGCGCGCTCTCTCTTTTGGAAACCTAACGTTATAAAGCCTTTCTCATTCACACTTGTGGGCGCGGTCACTCACCCTTATTTCAAAAACATCCATATATGCAATTTAATTCTTAATGTTATCTATCCGTCCTCTATCTTTTACTTCTTAATTATATTATAAAATATTTCTTCATTATCAAATTTAGTTTTAGTATCATTAAATTGTTTAACCATTTTTCTCTTTCTTTCAATATTTCTAATCATCCCTAAGCTTCCTTTCAACTGTGCTATTTACTACTTTTAAAATTTCATAGTCTTCCAAAGGATTAACAAACTTATGGTTCTCTTCTATGAAATGTCTTGCATATAACGAATTCGTTGTTCTATTACCTTCTCCAAGTTTGTGGTCAGACAACGTGCATACGAATGTTTCTCCTGTCTCACCTAGGTACACTTTGTTGCAGTCTTTACATTTTAATTTATAAATTCCGCTTTTCTGTAATACTGGGATTTTCTCTGTATTTTTATTCCTTATCTTATCAAATACCGTTTCACATTTTATAAAATTTTATTAAAACATTTTATAATTTGTCTGGTATATGATCCTATGTATGTCAATGACCCTGCATAATTCTTTTGTTCTGGTTCTATTTTAGCTTTTTGTATGTTCATACTTTTCATAACTTTATTCACTATGTTGGTGTAATAGTTAATATTCCTTACAATTCCCTTTATCGTTTTTATCTCCCTATCCTTTGTTTCTGTCTCTTTTAAACACTTCTGATCTCTATAACAAAATGAATTGATTGTAGCCATTTTATGTCTATAACGGTGGTAAGATTCTCTCGGTATAATTATATCAGAATACGATTCTTTCCTAAATATCCCAAAATTTAAAATCCTAATTTGGGAAGGAAGCATAGAAGAAGTGCATGCGTTTATAAATGAGGTAAATAATAAGGATAAAATCTTACAGTTTAAAGAAGAGATAGGAGGTAACAAAATAAATTACTTAGATTTAAACATAGAAATTAAAAATAATAAAAAACTATAATTTGAGATATTTAGGAAAGAATTGAAAGTGTCTTTTTTTTGCTATAAGACTAATAGTTATTGTAACTTGACAAAGTCGCTATGTGAAATGAACAGGTAGCTTCTCCTTCGTTACAACCTAGACTTCTAGGAGAAGCAAAGAAAAATAAGTAATAAGAAACGAACCCCAGCCGAAATATAAGTTTATTTCTCTACACTATCCACTAACACTATATACAAAATTTTTAACTATGAAACTCTTGTTAGCAATTATTATTTCAGGTTTCAATAAAGGTTTACACATTGATAAAATAACGTTTTTTACGTTACAGTATCTTATTATTTACGACTTTTTTTTATGATAATTGAGGTCGTATAGACAAGAAACGTTTGTGATATATTGTTAAAATTTATCACCGTAAAATTCAATATTTATAACTGTCAAGAAGATGTGTACATATAATTATGAGTGACATAGATCCTATTGTGTTTAATAATTAGTTAAATGTATATAATGTGCAAATCAGTTTACAGGCTCCAAGAAATGTGTGTTTTATAAAATTAATTAACTCAATTTGTTATTCTCATCTATGAAAAAATAACTTGCATGCGTTGCCTTATAAACGTACTGGTCTGCTCATAAACCTATTACTCTGTTAATACGTCTTCAGATGTTGAGGGTGTTTTTGACATTTTTTGACAAGTTGATAGTGGTTTCTAACAATCAACTGAGAAGGTCAAGAAAACTACTTCTAAGTGAAAGTTAAAACTAAAGTTTTATAAGCACTTTTCAAACACCACACAGGATCTGGTATAGCAGAAGTCTTGTGTTGACAAATTTTTCCTACAGACCAAAATACGATTTCATAGATTTAAAGGCTATACATTTTTTGAAGTTAAAATATGTAAAACATATTTATAACAAAACGTAGAAACATACGTCCAAATAAATAAGAGTTCCGTAATGCCATTATGAAAACAGAAACAAAATAATTTCGAGCAGCAACAAGAATCTAGAACAACATTTACAGTTATGACTTTGCAAAGCCAAAAGTAGGAATGTTTTTCATTATTAAGCTAGGAGATGTATTTAAAACTTTCGAATAAAGTGCATCCAATTACAATAAAGTATAAAATAGATTTTTTAATAAGTAAATAAAAATTTGTTTTTCATTCTTTGGAAATAAAATGTTCAAATCTGTTTGTGCGCTTGTGTGTTTGCGTGTGCATGCTTGTGTGGAAAACCAGAAAAACTGAAACACACGGAACTTTTACTGCACGATTCGTTCAACGCTTCGGATTTCAGAATACGGGTCTTTATGTGTTAACGCAATAAATAAAATATACTTAAAGTCAAGGTGTTGTAATTCAACAAAAACTTTCAGTAAAAAGAGAATTAAAATATCAAACATTTATAGACACAAACAACTTAGAGATGATATGCACACGACGCGACGTGTCGATAAGTAAAATTTTCTACCGTTTACTTCCACGCTAGTATACAAAACAATGACGGCACACAAAATGTTTCTTTACGCTATACTTCTTTCATATTTCAACAAAATTAATCATTAATGTCAAATCCAATATTATACAGCTATTTAATTATCCACTTAGTGTATAGTTTATTGTAATGTACTACTTTGTATTTTTATTACTTAGGCAACAAAATAAATTTCTAAGTACTAACGTTATAATTACAACTACTAAATACTTTAAAATATATAAACCTGTTACACTGGCCACGTTACATTTTGAGAACAGACATTAAGAACACAGAATTACTAATATTAAACGATAGCATACGAATATCGTTGTAACGACACGTATCAAAACACTGATTCGTAACGATAATAAGAAACCAGAACAGTTTAGATACCCACAGAAAAAGTAAACGTATGATATAAATAATTAATGATTAGCACACTGTGTAAATTCTACGTCTGTCGTCCAAATCCCTCGATCTAGCCGTACATAAATGTAAGCCAAACTAACACTTTGCACACGCACTTCCATATTCCATACGGCCGTGAAGTCATTTACGAACGTGGCACTAGACACCATACAAGACTTTACGACGATCCCAACCAGCTGGTCATGCCATTTCTACAGCCAGTAATCAACAGGACATCTACAGGTGTGGATGGAACACACCTTCACGCCATCTCGTTGTACATTTCCTATGTGTGTACGCTAATAAATAAATAAAAAGAATGTACAGAGAACGCAGGCACAGTTTGATGCTGTAAAATGTCATCGCCCCAGGACTTCGCAGCAGGCGCATAAATGGAGCCAAACTGGACTTCCAACGAGACGGAAGGACTTCGATGGAAGTGCTAGAAAGTATGTTTTCCAAGACGTCACATTCCCTCCGTGGAAACAACTTGTTGCAACCCCGTTCACGAGATTTTTCGGTATGTGAATTTTTTCCTGTAGGGTTACTTAAAATGCAAGCTTGCATAGACAAATCAAGCTCATTACCAAAACTAAAGACAGCAAGTCCACGCGAGATAACTGCCATACCAAAAACCATGCTTTAGTCTGCGATGGGACGTTCATAGACCGTCTCCTGCAGTGTATTGACAAACTCCAACGACATAATTATTTTCTATAATTATTTTTAGTTTTATTCAATTTTCTTTGTAGAAAAAAATTGAAAACATATAAAAAATGTATAAAACTTTGCTGTTTGTAATTACCGTCTTATTTAATTATCATAACCATCAGGTATTTCTGCTTCACCTTATGTATGTGTAATAGCTACTATTATTCACCATGTAACAAACAAACGTTCACATAAAAACACTGAACAACAACCTTTAATTATTTCTGTTTTTTCTGACGATAATAATACATTTTGTCAGAACGTGGGCAACAAATTTTTAAATTGAGTCTAATTAATGACTATACCTGTAAAACCTTACAATTCCTATTATCATTTGTTCATTCATGGTCATTGCTAAACAGATAATAATTCTCCTGTCAAATGTATAGACAGGACCATGCACAGGACAATTCATTTGAAATGTTTGTGCATTAGGTTTTTTGCAAACATATTTTGTGTTGTAAGCCTTACGTGACACATGAATATAAAAGCGTGTCAGAGAGTTTACTCTGCCGTTTTGTCCCTAATCGCTGCACGTCTTGGTTTTCAATAAATTTTTCAACTATGTTGAATTATCCAATTATATATTATAGTAATTTATTATTATACTAAACAACACGCTGTGTATTTCTAAGCTCAGTAAATATCTTAAAATAAATCTACCACCTGCGCCACGGACAGTTAATAATCATCGGGCTGGAAGGATATAAAATGTGTAAGTTAGCAACATATACACCGCGCGCCCGTGCGCACGTGGTAAACTTAAACCAAAACTCTGTAAAGAATGGCACAATACCAATGCCGAAGGCATTTGAATTTGGATTTTAAATAAACATATGATTGTTCAGGCCGCTCCGGGGTCGATAAATGATCAATTGTGTAATTTGTATAACGTGAGACTATTGCTTCGACAAACACGTTTCCATTTCATTCGTTTTCATTATCTTTTTAATTAATGCTACCTTGTAACTGACTTGTTCTTACGTGTTAAACTTATAACAGTCTACGCTAAAAAATTTTTAATGTACCTTACTACCTTTGTAAAAATTTTCACAACCTTACCTATAATCTTCATAATATAACTGATAACACACTAAAGAATTGAATAGCAATACAGTGCTGTGATGCAATTCTGTGTGTAGTAGAGGAAAGTTACAGGTAAAATTTCTTATAGGTAAAAAGCGTTCCTTAGGGCGGACAGATGAGTAGTAATAGAGTGTTTAAATTATCTCATATAAGTCTATTTATGGCAAATGACACAAAGACGGTGTTATGTTGTCAGTTTGTGTCTTGTAAAGTTACTCATTTTCTATAATGAGGCAAATCGTATTGTAAAATTTTTATTTAACTTATGTTGTGTATATTCCACTGCTTGCATTTGTTAAGCGTTTCAATAGGCATAAATTATTTCATTGTAAAAAATTTCAGTAAATAGAAAATATTTTTATTCTACTACAGAGGTCTCCAGCTTTATTAGAATCACAGTGGTGGAAACATGATAAGTAGATTGCGTTGCGTTGTCTGACGTTTTCATTTCCTAAACTGTCATGTAAATTGTGTTCTTGTAAATAGATAATAATGTGATAATATGATACTTATGTTAATATTCTTTTAGGCACAAACAAAAACACAACTTACTAACTTAATAATTCTCTTCAATTTTATCCAATACAGACAGAATTCGTATAGCAAATACATTTCTATACTAGCGTAAATCGTGTGAAGACACCGTACAATATACTACAACGCTTTATTAACGAGTTTAATGTGTTAGCCCCACGTTTTTGGAAGCCATTTATACAACGCTTTAACTATTTAATGTGCGAACCCCCCACTTCTTGGGCGACAAATCTTTACAACTCTACAACACATTAATTTCGTGTGTGTATATGATGATAGGTGTAATCGTAATAATAATAACACTATGTAATTTGGTTTAAAATCATTTAAATATTTATTAAATAAAGATTCTTATTTTTGTTGCGAATTAAAATCATTATTATTTGCATGTGTGTGTAGTCTTAACACACATCTAATTATTACATATAATTGATACTCTCATATTACACATAGACATATTATGCAACCTTATATTCTAATACATCTTTATAATTATCTAATATTGCTCTCAGCTTCCTCATTAGTATGATACTGATTAGATTATCTAATTTTTCTAATGATCTAATCTCTTCTGAATTTACTGCATATGCATTGGTTTCTAATAAAATTCTCTAATTACTTTATCAATTTAAATATCAAAAATTATAGATTCCAAATTACAGCTTCTAAGTTACTGATCAAAATGATCGTTAAACATTCTTAACATTACATTAATTATTATACAAAGAATATTTACATTTGTAAAAATTATTAATTCATATTTGAATTGAATTGTCTCTCTTTTTACTTCGTTAATTATTGTCTTGAGTGAGTCTCGGTTTACAAGTACATGGTTGTTTGTCACCTTATTGTTGTGGTAAATCGGCAGTGTGTCCTCTTCGGTCCTAGGTCCTTGATACTGGATGCTCCTTTTTCGTCCTGGAGTCCTGGAGTCCTGGAGTTCTGGTCCTTCGTCCGTCGGATTCTCGTACGCTGGATTCTACTGCATGTACTTGACTGCTCCCTCGTCTCCCGTCATGGCCTCAGGTTGCAGGTACTCTCACGAAAATAATGATGAGTAGTCGTGAAGACCCTGGCTGCTGCTGTGGTTGAGCTACAAATGTTGTTGTCTCTGGGCAGAGCCTCCGGCTGCGACTATGGTTGTACGTGAAAGAGTTGTACTCGTGCGGCAGAGCCTCCGGCCGCTACGATGGTTGATTGAGGAAGAGAATGATGTTATCGCGTCTCCTGTATTTATACCCAGGGCGCTAAAATCATGTTTCGACAATATTTTTCATGTCAGAGTCTGTTGAAGGCGTCACTTCCCCCACACGATTCTTGTCACACTTAATTCGCCTGTCTTCGCTATTTGCGAAGTCTTTTACACATTACCCGATATTCATTCTGTCGGTGATTTTTATGTGTTCACCATGTACAAACCATTTTTCTTTATCTTTTTTAACATAAGTTCTATTTATTTTTATTTTCCTGTAATTACACTTTTTATCCTTTTTACACTATTTTTATACACATATGCGTCTTATTTTTATACACATTTTGGTGTATTTGGTTTTGTGCTATTATGCACACAATCTTTACAAATTAAATAAATTCATATACTTTATAGCGTTCCTTAAGGGTTGACGCTTTTCAGGAATGGACAAGTCTCACGCACACATCTAACATACGTGTGTACACACAGACAGAGCAGCTGGCGTGATCCACCTGTTCCAACATAAAAGTTTGGTCGTTCACATTGCAAGCTGAACTATTATTATTAACAATATGAATTATTTATTTATTTTGATTAATTATTTTAATTACTTTGTGCAATACACAGTACCCTATACATTTGTACTGTTGCAATAATTATTCATTTAAACTAGAAGAGTCAGTTTCTAAACAGAGGTAGTTAAAAAGGAGTGCTTTAAATTATCTATTTTTACTTATGTTCATGTGATGAAAACTTGACTTCAAATAAAAGACAACAAACCTCTCAACAACCTGTAAAAAATCATGTAGCCTACTGAATTGTACCCACAGAAACTAATTTTTCAAAACGCTCTGCAAAAATTCGAACAGGTTCTTTTGATAAATGGTACACTAATTAAATGGGTATAATAATTAATAGTTGTGATGGCGAGATTTCGCAGTGGAAGAGAGATCGGTTTCAACTGCATAATAGCCTGCATAGCTTTCATTCATCACTATGGGTTTGTCTCAAATTAAAGATAATCCAACATCGTCGTGTGTCTACTGTTGGGGCAATACAACAGTCAACATGTGATACGCGGACCTCAGTCAGTAACGATACAATATCTACATTTGAAAATCACAACCCTCTCTACGGTACAGTCGTCGCTGTGCAGATTTATTCTCTTTGACGGTGGTATGGTATCCGCTGCATCATATTTAGAGGGTGTAACAGACTAAGGGCTTAATCCTTGACGGAAAATGACGATGACGGCAACGGTAATTATGATTATTATATTTTATTATTTGTTGTATTCTTTATTCGTTTCAATTAATAATAGGTATTTCTTTACTCTTCTCGTTTTTGTTGTGCTACACGCTAATCAGTAACACTGTTGCTTTTTTTCTTGAATCCTGAATTTATTTTTTACCTATGTCATTCTTTTACAGGTATTCTTTTCCATTAGAAAAAGCGTCCGTTTTAGTCAAGTCTTTATGTCAAAACCGAAATTAAAATTCATTTACTAAGTACATTTGATCCAAAGAGAGCGTCTATTCAAAGCAAATTGTGTTAACCTTTCTCCGACAAGGCTTCGGGATTACTGTTCCCTGAGGGTATTTCAGTAGACGCCTAAGCTCCTGTCAGCCTACAACCCCGCAGGGCCACCAAGATAAAACACTTTCCGGCGCCTTTTTATATCTAGGATAATTTTAATAGACTGTAAATTCAGTAAAGCTATCTGAAATTAGCGTTTATATGATCAAATTGACGGCAATTTCAAGTCATCGGTGGTTAACGATCATATGTTAACTAGTAAGTTTATACACACATACCGGTATGTTAACGTATCTCTAGGGTAAACACATAAATACATACATAATGAGATAGAGGAGACAGTAAGCATCAATTGTGTTGATCACAATGCGTAGTATGGATCCGCAACAAATGGAGCATGACTGTAAACATTATCTGCAGGAAACAATAAGCAAACATAGTTTGTGGTTCTCTCGGGTTTTTGGGACGTTTCAGTGCTTTTAAAACACATCAACACCTTTTAACATTAATTAGTAAGTTTTTAAAATGAGCAATGACAATAATAGCTTCACGAACGTTATAGGCTCACTTATAGGCCGTAATTAAATTATCGCAACTTACGTTGAATATTCTTTTAACTGATAGTGGACATGTAAATAATACGTGCTATGTAGGACCTAAACATAGTTGAAATAACCGTAAATACTTAAAACACACACGCGCGCGCGCGTGCTATTAGAAGTAAACAAATTTCAGTATACTTCGTAGGCTTCCACGGCCGGAGTCAGTGTTGTTAAAATCCATTCCCGGGCTGTTTGGGCATGGTCCATTGTTTTCAACTAAAACAGCCGTTTTAGACTGATAATGACAGTCGATGGTACTGTCGAAACGTCTGTTTTACTTAAAAACAATGGACTACGCCCAAACAGCCCGGGAATGAATTTTAACGAAAAACATATTTCAAATTTATAAGATCCGTACTCTAAATTGTGCTTAATTTATTACAACAAAACATTTTGTAAAAAACCTACATGAATAACAATAACTAAAACGCGATTTATATCACTTAAAACTAATGAATTTTCTAATATTTACAATGATTGTCGAAACTATATTTTAACAAAGTAATTTCGAAACAGACGTTTGATTTTGTTTTAATTTTCTTACTTGACCTTTGGATTTTATTTATAAATTCGACAATAAATGGTATTTTCTTACTTTATAATACCCTTCTATTGGGGTAATATTCTTTGCCTATGTTTTTACAAACAATCTAATTATAGATTTTATAAATCTGCACTCCAGAAACCAATAGCAGGTGAAGGTGTATTCATTCTTTCACTACAGTCGAATTTGTTCGTACAACCGTTTCTTGTTTTTAACTACAGACAGTAATACCGAGTTATACATTTTAGGGAATAATAAATGTCTCATTAAATAATACAATCGATTCACTAGTACTGAAATAGTGATTCGGTTTTTAAAGAGCGTAAGTTTAACTCATAGGTTATTTTTTAGATAAGGAAATGTGTTTTGTTTAGTTAGCAGAATTAATTGTGTAAAAGTGGCAAAAAGAAAGTAGGCGACACTGAAATAAAATGGTAAAGCCGCTTACAAAATATATAAGTGACAGAAATGGACCTTCTAGAGTTAGATTTGGTGTACAACTGTACTACACGGTTCATATTTTTTCTTATATACTTTTCTAACCTATATCCATGCATGTAACATATATTGGCATGCATGCATGTAGTACATATATTTGCATATTTACCCAGGGCAGTATTTTGTAAATAATTATTAGTGTGAGGAGAATACGACGAACAGTTTTAAGTATTTTGTGCGTGAAATTACAGGGATCGACACGTCTCTAATATTGAAAGTATAAAGAGTACACCTACCTGACACTATAAGTCATTGTATGTGCGCCTTTGTGTGTGTGCGCGCGCCTTTGTGCGTGTGCGTGCGTGCGTGCGTGCGTGCGTGCGTGCGTGCGTGCGTGCGTGCGTGCGTGTGTGTGTGTGTGTGTGTGTGTGTGTGTGTGTGTGTGTGTGTGTGTGTGTGTGTGTGTGTGTGTGTGTGTGTGTGTGTGTGTGTGTGTGTGTGTGTGTGTGTGTGTGTGTGTGTGTGTGTGTGTGTGTGTGTGTGTGTGTGTGTGTGTGTGTGTGTGTGTGTGTGTGTGTGTGTGTGTGTGTGTGTGTGTGTGTGTGTGTGTGTGTGTGTGTGTGTGTGTGTGTGTGTGTAAACCAGCACGGACATGCATTATACTATGAGAGAAGAAACGGATGAATTGTTGGTTTTTATTATTAAATCAGGTATTGACAAGATTAAAATTAATTAATAAACACGTTTTCCACCTGTTACCAAAAAACATATCACAATTCTAAAAACAGCATTAGAATAAGGAAATTAAAATGCGTATGGTGATGCAAACTTATTTTAGAAAAGTGCAATAATAAAGACGTCATATTAATTAATGTTAATCATTACCACAATTAGCTAGTAATTAACGAGTCAGTTATATGTAAATGACGAGTGAAAATTTACGAAGACAATGCAACCACTCGCCTAAAGAACGTGATTGGAAAAACAAACTAAAAACTGATCAGTTAAAAAAAAAAGGACGCTACTCACGAACTGACAATCTTTAATATATCAAAATCAATATCTGACATGTCAGTTTGCAGTCTACTATAAATTTTAGGCAAGGTCAAACTCAAGATATCTTTACACGTGGACACTATATCCGTTTGCTAATCGTCAAACTCAAGAAAGTTTCATACGCCGTCACTATGCCCGTCTGCTAATCGACTGGAACATCATCATCATCATCATCACCATCATCTGCAATACACCACGATTGATGGAGGAACACAGAACCACCATCAACAACAGGCTATAGACTACAGAGGACGCATCATCATCATCGTGATCGTCATTGTCATCATTCAGGAGACGCACACACACGCACACGTCCACACGCAACGGTAACTTCGACAATACGCAGGTGACAAACGAACAATTATATTTTTGTGCAAATAACTCATAAAGAACAGAATATGAGATAATAAATTAATATAAAGACTTAAATGAAAATAGTGTAAATATTGAGAGTAAAAGTCGTAATTGTAAATTGTTGTTAAAAATAATAATTTTATTTTGTTTAATTTTAAAGACTGGGTGAGTCATTATAAAGCATACATATTTTTAAGTTAAATAATATTTTATTAAAATATTAATAGTAACAATTCAATTTTTATTTGATAAAATTAATATTATCTTTATAAATAAGTTGCTCTGAGTTCAAATTTTTAATAATAATTCATAGCCAGGCACCCATGCAGTATAAAAGAATTTTATAATTTGTTCATCACATATGTTCAGCTATTTAAGGATATGTTTTACTAACGTGTACTGAATCGAAAGGATATGTTAACTTTTAGAGTGTAACCGTATAAAAGATAAAATTTTGAATTTTGTTTGCAATTTTTAATAAACCGTTGATTGATTATTTTACTATGTTTTAATTAATTATTTCATGTAATCAACGTCTCACTCTTCTATTTAAAAATACGTTTATTGTGCAACCACATATACTTCACGCAAAGAACCCACAAAACTCCTACTACCTAGTCGGTGTTTAACACTGTATAGTTGCGTTGGGCACATACTGTAGTCAGAAGTGTATTGATTTTATAATACGTGTAACGTTGCAACATACAGTATATGTAAAATGAATGTGCATTTGTTATCGGCATGTTAAAAGTCTGTAAGTTAAGCAAACAGAAATAATATCTGTTACTCCAACTTTTATTAATCTAAGCAGTGTAACTGGTCCTTGAAACATTCGTACATATTTTCGTTAGTAGTATCGTTTGTATCATCTGTTTCTTCTGTGTTTCGTCTGTTTCTGGTAAAGGTTTTTCATTTTCTTTTCATGTCTACAAGAATCTGAATATTCAAGATTTCTTTCTTCTTTAATATAGACTACCTTATTCTGTTATACAAACCTTATTCCATTATTCTATATACCTAATTATAACAATATAAACCTCCTTTGGTTGTCTATAAATTTCAGACAAATTAAAAAATTTGTGTTATTAATTATAAAAAATTATTTACTATCTCAAAATGTATCTCCAGGGCAATAGCCACCCACATATATCTAAGGTAGAAACATACATTTTGATCGGTTTCTGGTAGTAATATAGGTGAGCCCTATTATCAGACGCCTCAAAATAATCACAATTTTTGGAACAAATTGTATTTGATTGTACTTATTGGTTTATACATATACACAATACACACGCACGAAAATGAAACAACGTATAACAGAAAGGATATTGTGTGACACCGCAATTGACTTGTTTCATAGCCATTCCTTTATTAATTACTGGATATTTTACAAATACTGTAATTTTAATTAAAAATTATAACATTATTAAACAATATAAAATTTAAAAGTATTTGAAAACTTTGGGTCACAAACTCTCTGTGAAAACACGCATTGCTCTCTCGTCTGTAAGTCGAAGACGAGATTTTTTGGTAAGTAAAATGGAGTTACACTCATCTCCTAATTTTTGGTAATCAAATACACTAATCAAATAAGATCTAATTTTTGGTAAGTGAAATGGAGAATTTATCAAAATATTCTAATTGATTTGGGAAAATTGTTAGGTATTATATACGTGATGTTCTAGTTTCATCCAGTTTGATACATTATTCATAAATGAAAATCTCTTTACTATTTCCGTTAGTGATAGTTGATTACTAACGAATAGCCTGCTTCATTAACAGAGAGGAATATTATGTTTGCAGACCTCTGATTTTCCAAACGCGGCCGGCTAAATTTTTAGTTGTGTAGATCATCTACCTGGCATCACCCCCACACACATATTTGTCGGTTGGTCGCATATAATGTATAGGCTAAACAGTAGCTAATGATTTTCCGTTAGACAAAATTGTAGACTTTAAGTGTTTCATTATATTTAATTATGATATACACAAAATTGTGTTTTAGATGTAACTCTTTTGAGTTGCTTAAACCTGTACTTTTTCCTGTGAACAGGGATTATATGAACTAATAAAAATAAATCTATTTTAAATATCACAATAATTGCTAGATTATATATAATTAATAAAAAACAAATATAATTGTATTTAAAGTTTTTACTGAGTTTGGAGAGAATCAATTTAAGAAATACTTAAATGTTAAGAGACAATTAAATTTTTAAAGAAATTAATTCGCTGCACATAATCTTCACGAAATTGGTTCCGTTTAGTTACAATTTAACAGCTAAATTTAAAATAAAACAGTTTTGTCGATTTTAATTAGTAATTTTTTTAACAAATGTAAACTTCAATAAATTACACACTCTACATATTGCCTAAAATTGAAAAAATAGTAACCTTATGATATTGTAAAGATATTACCAAATACTTAATTCTTCTTAATCAACGTTTGTTATATACTTAGGGTTAAGCTCTGGTCGTTCATTATCCTGGTTACCTTTATGTACTGTAGACATACATTATTTTGTCCTATTTTGTGTTTTAAGTCGAATCAACTTCCTTGATAAGTTCTTGAACAGTGATCCATACTAACAGTGGATCTTTTACGTTGAAAGTACTCTCATAGAAGAGTCTTCGTATGTTTCTCCAAAATAGCGATCACTGTCAAATAATTTAATTCAAACTTAGTAAAGCGTACAATACCAATTTATAAAATAAACCACCAATCTGGAAATGTCCTTGTGGATGTGCCGCTACATTAGACATGAAAACAGTTTACGTGGCAAACTGAGATTGACGTACGAATTTGAAAGGAATGTATTGCGCCGCTTCGCACACGCGTTCAGTCTCGTGTATATAGGCGGTCCCACACACGCACACGAACACACAATCTCTCTCTCTCTCTCACACACACACACACACACACACACACACACACACACAACACTCAGAGACGACGTTCTGTATGACTTTTGTCATATTTAGTAAGGTATAGAACACGTGTCTGGCTAAAAATGGTTCCAGTGCAGACTTTCGGATTCTATTAATTCTCTTGCAATTAACGTTTTGGAGTATGATAAAGTAAAAGTTTGGTCAGAAATCAGTTTCATGTAAATCACGTTATTACTTATTACCAAAATCAAGAATTTAGTAAATATAATTAATAATTACACTAAAGTAATAAGAAATATTTTAGTTTACTTTTTACTTTAAACATACAACTAGATTTAAAAGTATGCAAATACAGGAATCATCCCAAAATTTTCAGAAATGAGGCTTAATGATATTGTTGGTACAGATTAAAACGGTTTTACGTTCTTACAAGTTTCAAAGTAAACAGAGTTAGAAAATAATAACTCCATAACTAATAATAACTTCAGTATAGTGTACATGCTACTATCACAGCCCTAGATTTTGAAGTTCTTTCAACAAAACGAATTGAAATACAAATTTTTTTAACTATTTTAATATATTTTTTACGTACCAGTTTTACGTATTTTCTTCAACATATTGTATTTTATTTTGAAGAAATTATTTCATAAATTACATTTATAAATCTTATATGTAGAAAATATCAGTTTCCTACAAAATTAAGTAATTTTCTACGCATCTGAAAATCGTGTCAGAAATTTGTCCATTGAATCCAAACGGTTAACTGTAAGTTAGTGTTAAAGGATATAGAGTATAGTAACGGAATCTCTTTGAGTTATCTACTGCCGTGTATTAGGCATACAAAACTTAATCAATTAGCACATTGCAAAATGACTAAAATGTTCAAAATTGCTCAATTTCTCCTTAAGTGGTTGCATCACATGCATATATTATTAGCTACAATTATTTTCTATTAGGTGTTCATAAATGTCCTTATACTATTAACTAAGTAATTTTTTTATTAACTGATGTAACAAATGTAAATAAAAGCCATAGATAGAGAAAGAGATTCTGTAGAGATAATACTTACGTACTAAATATATCTCTACGTAAGTCAAAAAGCGATTTTTTTTATCTGCGTCAGGTATGCGATATAAAATTATCTTCAGAAATTAATATTTTCCTACAAAGACAACGGGTTTTAAGTTCTTTTCACTACAATAATAATTAAACTAAAACAGAGAATATCTACAAGCTAGTGACAGAGAGATGTATTACTTTGTTTTTTGGTTATACTATCTGAGACAAGACAGAGTAATTTTTTTAGTTTCTTAAAGTTTCCTTCTCGTGCGATTAACTCATAAAAAACTATTAAAAAGATAGAAAATATTATATCTTTTAATTGTTTAGAGAAAATAGAGATATAACAAGTTAAAGGACATAATGAAACTCAATAAGTTTAGAATTAATGAATTTACCGCAATCGTCTTCTAAACATTCTGCAATCAAGTGGATTCAAAAAAAAACTTGAGACGACATTTTTGATTCTATAATAAATTAGTTGGAACTTATAGCTTTTATTACTTGAGTTTTTGTAAGAAAAACGAGAATGTGAATAGAAGACAAATGGAAGTTGCAAAGTATGGAAGGACCAGATAAAGAAAAGCTATGTTAATGGACGAAAACTGAATGAAATTTAAGGTCGCCTGCTATATCTAAATTTACAAGAGAAAATGTAAGCAAAAGAAAAAAGATTAGAGAAGTAAAACAAAAGAAACAATTAGGCTATACAAGCACCCAAATAAACAAACTGAGAGGCGAACCGACAGACTGAGGGTGATAACGCAAACAAACAGAAAATAAAACATAAATTTCAATTAATTCCACTAATTTAGAATGTTAAACTATTACAAGGATATAAGAAAACATAAATGTCAATACAATGGAAAACATTACTAATTCAATTAATAAATAATCAGAGAAATTGACAGTTACAGTTTTAATTATAATGTATCAATAATCATCTCCTACGAAATACACTGTTCACAATCGAGTCAATAAATTTATTAGTCCGGAAATATACGAGTAATAAATAAACACTTAATGTCATTTGAATAGCACTTAAAAATGGCTACTGACTCGATTTTTCCAACAATCTCTTGAAACGTATATTTAAAATTTTACTCCAATTATATATTTAAATAACTCAGATATGTAAAATAAGATACATCTTAAAATTAGGTGCATCTTGCGTTAAAATAATATATATCTTACCTTTATTCAAAGAGAAGAAAGCCTGTTTATATGAGTTAACTCAGAATGAAACATTGAAATAAACACACATTTTTCTTCCTTAGGGTTGAAATATTATCACATGTTCTAGAAAAATAAATAAATATGGTAGTTCTTAAAGGTTGTAAATCTCATACATAAATAATGAAACCGTACATACAAGTTGTGGCGTTTGTTTACGGCTAGCACCCACATACACAAGACGTGATTAAATAAACACATTAATAATAAGATATAGGTAAAATATATTTTTACATTGTGTGTTAGATTTATGAAATACATAACCCCCGTGATACTGTGAAAAAGAGGGAGGGTAGAGAGAAAGAGAGAGAGAATAGAATATATATGCCACTAACGCACATTAGTTATTAGTAATGTAGTTTGTTATATACTGTTATATTAAAATAACTCTTATGCAGATTAGATAGCTCTCTTCCATAATTAGGTTATGCCCAGTGTATGAAACAGACAACGTCCAACTGTAAGTTTAGACGGGTCTTTACAACAACAAAGACGGGTCTTTGTATCACGACAGTACGTATAAATTAACTGGCAGTGTACCTAATTATTGGTGCAACATAGAAATCGAGGCAAAAGATACTCTGCCCTCACAGCGGACCAAAGGAAATAAGACAATTATGTTTGAAATTGCGTGAAAAATTATTATCATTTTTTATTGTTTTTTCCTTTGAAATTCTGTAATTTAAAAAATTATTACGAATCACAATATCTTTGTTTTGCAATGACAAGGAAATAAGGATTAATGTCAATATTTCACGTTTCCTGAATTCAGCATTAATAATAATTAATTTGATAACATGTATTCAGATATTTCGTATTTTCCTCTTCACTCATTACAATAATAGTTGCTATTTATTTTATTTCCAACTGGAAACGTTTTAGATACGCTGTATTGTAGATGCAATGATTCAATACATATTCGTAAATGGTTGAATACTGAAATGCGATTCATACAGAAGGTTACAACGTTGTTATTAATAGTTACCGAAACCCTAATTACTTTTTAAACGCTAGATGTTGTCGGTTAGATTAGAACATGATAACAGTAGAGATATTGAAAGCCAATCAAAAGCAATTAAAGGATTGGCAGATATGAAAATATTGGATTAAATACACCCTGGTAGCAATGTAAATCTAAGACTTCAGAAGAATAAACATTTACTATGAAAAATATTACAGTAAACACTTTTTTGTATGATCAAACCATTTTTTTTTACCAACGACTTATTGACTTCAGTCACATATCCGAGTCACTTTTAATACTTTTTGAAAAACTAAGCTGAATTCAGTACAACTTCAGTCAGTGCAGCATATTTCAATTTAAAAGAAGGACTTATACTGCAGTAACAAGTTAAATTTAATTGTTGCCAGTAATATAACAAAAATAAGCACGTATATATTACGTGTAGAAAGGGTCGCTACTGAGAATACAGAACACACCATAGAACAAGTGTTGCCTTTTGTTATCAGAAATCCTCATTTAATTAAATATAACCAATGTGTAAGTAAAATATTTCATAAACTGATGACATGATTTAATGAAACACCTGTAAACAGAAGTCTACAAGTTGGCCGTTAAAATCAACCAATAATAAAGTAGTAGAACTGACACGCGTGTTACGTATAGGCTTACAGATATCTATGGAAAAGTAGACATACATACACTTGAAATCTAGAATCAAATATTTTGTCATTTGTACATTACGGTTATAAATTTTATTAAAAAAACAATGCAGAGATCACAATTTGCAATGTTTATTGTATTCATAATAACAAAAAAGTAATAATGATTGTCTGCTTTACAATTGTTAGTTTAGTAAGAAATATGTCGATTTGGGGTTTTTTGTGACTTTTTTTTACTTTTTTTACTTTTTAAGATACAGTAAAACCTAAAAAACCGTGGTAACGACGTACAATCACCTTCTTGGCGAATGTTAAGAATCATACACGATAAACTTTAGTCACAGTTTAAAAAAATAATAAAATGTATTAATTTGATATTAATTAATTTAATCTTTTATTGAAATTATTTATTAGTTCAATCTTTTATTGAAATTATTAATTAGTTTAATCTTTTATTGAAAGTACTGAGCGATTTCTGCATCTCAAAGAAATTACTAATACTAGTACTTCATAGGCTTATAAAACCTTAAAATTAATTATATCAAATTTTTTTTTCTGAAATTAGTAATTATATAACAAAACTTATGCTATCATTTATTCTGTTTGCAATTGCTTTTTTTATACAAGGTTTACCTTACGAGGTAAATGAAATCACCTTGCTTTGTTTAAACAATTTACTCTGAGCGGTCTGGAAATTCAATTTAATTCAGGATTTAATTTACTGTTTGTGAAGTCTACCGTACAGTTCCACAACAATAAATAACACAACGTTGACAATGCACAGCTGAACATTACGTAAATGTTGTTAAGAAACACATGACATTTTAGCACGTGCGCAGCGTCTAAGCTAAAAGTACCAGCTTCACAAGTATCAATATGATTTCTGTACCAAAAGTGAATTGAAAATTTTAATTTATCTATCACATTACAATGGAATGGAGTTTACAGAGATTTCAAAGTTTCGCATGTATCCTTCGTATGATCGTACTAGATAATATACTATAACACGTAGATAATATACGTGTAATATACTAGAATTTTACTAACACAATTTTTGACAATGAAATTATCGCTTCCATACTTCTCTTGTCCTTAAAAATACCTTTTAATAATATACATCATTGAACATTCCTACTGTATTCAGTTATAATATGTTATACTATGTTATATGCAGTCATGTCTATGTAGAAACGTGTTCTGTACCAATTCTAATATATAATTGTTGATAACTGCTTTTATAATTCCATTAAGGAAGTTTTACATTATCAGTCATTTAAATTGTAATAGTGTATAAATTATGGTCTGGGGTATTATAATTTTCTCTATGTATTTAAAGGAAACAAAATGTAATAATGTAATTTGTATATGATGTAAAACAAACTCCTTTAATTCCTTTATACATACGCGCGCGCACGTGCACACTCACATACACAAACCCATTCACTCAACTAATTTATCTGTTGTTTGGATATTTCCTCTTGTATCCGTACTCAGATCCTGATGATGACAATAAATATTGACGAAACGTCGACACAAATAATTTAAAAATTGTGTTATACTTTTTGACAGATCCTCGCAAATCCTTTATCGTAAAAATTCATTGAATGAAGGTCACTACGAAATTAAAAATTCTTATAGATAAGAGTAATAAATTATCGAAAATCTGAGGTAATCTTTTCAATAAATCTACTTTGTTTAACAGATTAAAGGCTCTCATAGGGTAATTTTTACCCTAGTATTCTATAAAATACTAAAGAATAAATATATTTATTTATGAACTGGAAATTATATTCATGTCTAGATGACACGTTTTAGGATTTAATTTTGTACTGATAAGACGCTGAAGTTTTGGAATAAAGGTATTACGCTGACAGATTAAATAAAAGAGTCGTACATATTGTAATGTAAAATTTTAACACTTATGTAGTTAGCTCCACGTTGCTGGGAGTAAAATATGTAATGTAATACGTGTTTTAAATGTCAACCATATGTTGACACGCCCCACGTTCTTTGGGGCCAAATATATAATATACTTTTGTGTAATTTTCCTAATAATTAAAAAACGTTGACAAGCATCACGTGGTGGGCGCCAATTTATTTTATTTTAATTAATATTGATGGTATAATTATTAAATTAAGTTTATATGAAAAAACATGAATATCAGACCTCACGTTATTGGGTCAATTATGAAATATAAAATTATAAATTTGGGGTCTAACTACGAATGCGGCTTATTTTAATATATATCCTTTTTAAAAGATTGATTAGAGTTGGGAATTGGTTTTTAATTCAATTATTATTTTATCTTACATTTAGTACATAAAGCGTGTACTAGGTGTCGCCTTAAACCTTCACAACGTTAGGCGGAATGCAGTTCCGTCTATAATTCGTTGACAATCGAAATAAGTACACAATTCCCTTTGAAAGTAAATAATAAATTTTATTTATTTATTTCTTAAGTGTTTTTCTTTCTTTTCCATAAAATAATTTAATAATAATAATTAATAAATACCTTGGCTATTGTCTCGTGTAATGTTGGTACAATGATGTCTGTCTCAGGAGTTTTAAATAACAAATTTAGAATTAATTATAATTTAAATAAATTTACATGAGTCCTTTTAAATACAATTAAGTTCACGATAATGCCCTCTGGAAGTACAAAATAATTACAGATCTCTTAATACATTAATTCACAACGCCAAATTATTTTCAATTCAATGACGTAATGAAGTTTTCTGCCCATGCGTAGTAAATATGCACGCTTGCTGACGATACAAATATGCTTGACCATAATGTTTCTCAGTTTTTAACACATTACAATAAATTTCTTATCTACTACACACAAATGAATTATAATACAACAAACGAATTACAGTGATATGGTTATATAAGTTTATAGTGTGCAATGAACTATAGTATTTAATTCAAATAATTAGTGAGTCTAATTTCCTGTGTCACAGTTTGTAGTTACGTTCAAAAAAATAATAATTTGGATAAATATCACCCAGTTGTGATACTCGTCGGTTTTTTTTTCTTTGTTGTTTTCTTTTTCTCCAATATTCTTTCATCTTTTCACTGTGTCTCTTCTTCCTGTCTTCAGTCCACTTTGAACCTGCGTTCTTCTCACTCCTATCAGGGACTCCTTCCATTTTTAACACTTTTGCCCGAAAAACTTCTCTTTCAATTGCTTCTTTTGCGTTCATATTATTTTTTCTAAATCCTTTTGGACTGCTTTAATCCAACTTGATGTTGACTTCTTCCCCACAGATATTTGAAGATATGCTTTGTTAACCTATTGTCGTTCATCCTATATAAATCCCCAAAAAATAATAGCCTTCTTTTTCTTATTGTTTCTGTTATGTTTTCTATACTCTGATATATTTCATCATTACTTCTTAATTTTCAACCTTCTGAAGTTTTTCGTGGGTCTAACATTTTCCTAATAATTCGTGTTTCCAATATTTCTAGTTTGTCTAAATTATAATTCAATGCTAGACATTTACTTGCATATAGGCATTCTGGCTTCACTACTTTACTGTAATGCCTTATTTTTGGATTTTTAGATATGCACTTTTTATTGTAAATATCTTTAGTTATACCATATGCTCTTTCCATTTTATGAATACTTTATGAAACTCTTCGGTTTTATTATGTAATATTTTCACTTTATTAATAAATTAACTCATCTTGGTTCACTCGTACTAGTTTATCACTTAATTATTTTTCATGAAGGTATCTTCGTTGTACATAACCTGTCTAAGATCTGATGCCAAACTTAGTTTCATGACCAAGAATATTACAGAAGAGGCTTCTTTACACTTTGGATTCCAACAATAGACTGTCATATAGCAATTTATAACATTAAAACAACATGGTATTGAACACATCTTACAAAATAAAACATAATTTTTTTTTATTTTGTACTTCTGTTAGCTTAGTTACATGTAGTTGAATTATTAATTTTTTATTCATAAAACTATACTTTCAAATGGGTAAAATACTAGGGTTTTATGTAATGGCAACCATCACGTTACAATATTTGTTTATTTTAATATACATTAGCCCAAAGCAACGGGTAGCTCATGATTGACATCGACAATGAAAAACCACTTTCAATCGGAAATATAAAGATTACCTAACAAAACAAACACAGAGGTTTATAGCAGTGCAACGGTTGTTACATTTCGTCATTGCCCCCCCCCCGCACGTAATGTGTGTGTTGATCCGCGAGGTTGATGCGAAGTAAAAGGAGACGCACGTTATCTCGCGGGAAGAGGTAGTGAGTCAGTAGCGAGTGAGCGGGGCTTTCTGGCTGTAGCCTTACATGTTACATGATCTCTGTGCATCCAATTACAGCTGTGTAGTATATTCTGCCTTACGAGGCTACAAGTGTGTGGCGGTAGTACACCTTGAGACTGATCCAGTGAACGACAAGTTATCTCACGGTGCGTGTTCCCAAAACTGTGAGTTTGGCACCGTTCTGCTGGTTCGTAAGTCGCCACGAACCTCAAAGTAACTGACGGTTGGACACCTCCTGGGATGCAGGATATCAGGTGACCTCTAACTAATGTTACATTCTGGGGAACTAGGCCGTAATAGAAGTTTTCTACATGAAGCATCTATTATAAAAAACAATTGAATCAGTTGCGACTTACTCTGGTGGTGTTGTGTTGTGTGTGACATAGTGAACTAGACAGTAGTCGATCACTCTCAAGGTACCACTGTATAGATTGTAAGGTTAGTATAATAAGGAAGGTAAATTTTGATTAAAAGGTGCACATGACAAAATAGTGAGATTAAAAGAAATCGTAATGTGATATTGTAAAACCATTGTACGACAAAGTTTTGTAAAAGTATTTTTGTAAAGTCGGGAGCCTTACCCGCTCGCTATAATTTCGCTGTTTCGTTGAATAAAGTATTGTTAGCTATTATCACGTGTTGCGTGTTGTATACATGGCAGCCCTCTCGGGGCTCCCTAGGTTGTAATCCTGAGCACAAGGGGGTTACAGCAGTCTTACAGTTCTGAAACCTAAACTACATAAAGAAATTGTGTGTTTTGTACCATGACCGACGCTGTATAAACAGCATTCATAAGCTGTTTTACTAACAAAGGCTACGTCATTTGTCTCAGTCTTTCCTCAGTGCCGGAGTCTTGCGCCTTGCGTCGCAATCTTGTCTTAGCAGGAGAATTACAAATGCGCGACACCTTTGAAAGTTCACGCACGCGACAAACTGAATATTGGTCCTTATAGAAAAGTGCGCGCGCCCGTCTCTGTACGGTGTAAGAGACTGGTGGTAGTCTACGTATAGGAGACGGATCGAGTGTGCGAGCGCGCAATACATTTCTTTCAAATTCAACATCAATCTTGCTTTGCCACGTAAACTGTTTTCATGCTTAATAGAGCGGTATATCCACAAAGACGTTTACGGATTGGCGTATTTATTGTATAAATTGGTATCGTACGCTCCAGTGGCACTAAATCAACAATGACCATTTTCTTGCAGACAAATAAAAAGCCACTTTTATGGAGCTACTTTGAAAGGGTAAAAATTTTCTGCATTAGACTTGTTTCATAACTCAAGAGTATGTTGAACTGTAACGAGTAATTTAGTCTTATGGTATATAATAGAACGAAATTATGTTGGCCTAAAATCCAGGAAAGGAAACGCAAGATATTAGGCAGTACCATTGCAAACTTGAATCGTCCATAAATAACATGTATTTTAGTACAACGTGTGAACCAAATTCAAAAATCAATGATCTCAATAAATATTTTGAAACAGTTTTCTAAATGATACGTGTGGGAATTACTGAACTTTTTGTTAAGTGACATTAGCTTCAATGAAATTGAAACTACTCCAGAACTAAGCAACATTGTGTAGCAACCCTTTTTTTGTTTAAAATAAAGTGGATTATTAGTTAGTTTTTTATATTGAATTCGAATTAATTAGATTATTTGTTAATTAATTTACAAACTTCTGAAGATACTGATATATTTAGTGAAACTTAAATTAAGCCAATTGAAACGATAACAATACGAAACAACTGCTTGCAGAAGTAATTAGGCCCTATAATTTGATAATGTGTATAATATTATACAAAATATATAATCTAATAAGTTATAAAATGAAAATTTATTACTTCTGAGTAGTGGTTACAAAGCCCTGCTGACTTATCAACGGCTGGACAGCTGTTTGCTACTGTATTGATACCCCCGTCTCTACCTGCTAAAGATCTCGCTACTTCCCGTAACTCCTGCACAAAACGAAAATTTCAAACCCCCTTAGAAATTTTCACTTCCTTATCAGTCATGTCAGAATGTTAGAAATAAGCTTGAGTACTCTCCATTCATCCGGCATTCACCACTCGTCCAGCACATATTCAGCAAATGTAGCAGTCGAAACTTGAATAATGTATTAGAGTATTTCATCAGTTCTGAGTTTATCCCATCCAAACCGACCGCTTTCCGATCCTTCACGGATGAAAATGTTCCTTCTTTTAGTTCCTAAAATGTTATTAAATTTAGACCTATGTCCCCTCCTATGTCTTCCACAGCTTCCTGAGGAACGTTATGCTCATATCATAATTACCTCTATTGCTCAAACCATCTCTATCCGTATCCTTTATCCTTTGCAATTAAATTCATATGCATCGTCTCTCTCTTTTCTTGGTTGAGATGATTCATTAAATTGTACTCCACCATTTGGCGTCCATGTATGTTGTCCTCTATATTACTAATAAATTTATCCTATGATTTGTCATGCGCTTCCCAGTAAATGTATTTCTCATCATTACGTTTCTGCTTATAAATATCTAGATCTTCACTGGTTCTTGTCTGAAGGTATGTGTGATAAGCCGATTGCTTTTTTCGTATCTCTTGCTTGCTCTGTCTCTTTGTTCCATATTTTTAAACTTCTTTTCCGGGATTTTATTTGTTTCTTCCAAGCATTTAATCGCCCACTTTTTCTAAAAGTTTCGTGTATTACTTTACTCTTCTTCTATATTATTACTAGTAGTGACAAATTATGCATACTCTGTTAAACTCTTCTTGTACAAATCACGAATACTCTGTCCATGGAGCAGGTGAGCCTTAAAAGCTTTTATTTTGTGTGCCCCAGTAGTATTCCTAACTTTCTGCATCTTGTCCAAATTCTCACTTTTAGAGACCACAGTATAATGATCAGTGTTAACCTCTGGACCTCTAAAATCATGCGCATTAATGACTTGTCACACCATTTTTTATTAACAATTACGTAATCAATTAATGGTCGAAGTTCTCCGACTTATGTGTTTCGTAAAATATAGTAGTATATTGTTAGAAAAAAATAACACAGTGTTGGCAAAAGATCGCAGTAAGTAAAAGAACCGAACCTTTATACCTCATTTACAAATTAACAAATGAGAAATATTTGTTTATTCTACCTAAAGCGATAAAACATTCATTAAACTTCTAATCATTCTCTAAACGCATAGACTACATATTCGTCAATAGCTAAGTAAAATAAACTCTCTTCGTAAAATTAAAATAAAATAATACACATTTACGTAACTAACATCTTTATTTAGTCAGATTAGCAAAAATGTGAGTTTAAAACAATAATTTTGAATTATATAAACCATTAAATTAATGTTAAATAAATAGCGTTTTTTTAGAAATGTGATAATGCTGAACCTCTTTACATTATTAATAGTTAATTTACCGTTTTGATAATGTATTTCAGTAACCAAAATTTATGGTTACAAAAATTTATAAATACTAAAATTTAATCAGTAACTACAAATTGAAACAGTTTTTGCACATACATTCTTATTTGAAACTAATTTTAAACAATTGTTTAGACCTTTACTACACATTGTTTTAGACTTAAATATTGTGGAAAACTAGGGTTTCCGTATTATTCCACATTTATTCTACACAATACAATAATGCTGCCAATTTTAAAGGCAAAAATAAAACGAAAAGTCGTTTTTTGCAAGAGTGATTTTACTACTGAAAGTGTGTGAAAGTGTGATTTTACTACAGATAAATTTACCACTACTCTGAAAGTTATAAACTGATCTCAACCTTGAGAATTAAAAACAACGCAAATTTACGTATAGCAGTTCACGTATAAAGTCAAATTACAGTCAATTAAGTAGATGAATATTGTAGATAAATGTAGTCTATACTAAGTATTACACTGACTGTCACTTAAATAAGACATTACGCGCGCGCGCATGTGTGTGAGTAAGAAAACAGATTACCCGCAGGTGAGTAAAGTCAAGGAAATGCAAAGTAAATCGTTTTAAGTTTCGCAACTATAATTAACGCAATCAGTGTGGTTGAAGCGTTTAAGCTTTATTCAGTAAAAAAATTCTACTGTGTAATTGGTTTCACTGGCATATTACATAAGTAACAGTATTTTTAACATAAGTAAAAGTATTGAAATTACTGAAATTACATTTATAAATTAACAGAGGCAATTAAATAAAGTTAACTTGCAGTAAGCAGAAACAGTGTGATGACAGACACACCATTTCACTGCTTACGTTCTGTTCATTCTTTAAATTATATGGCACGTGGTAACATTGTGCGGCATCATTTTAGTGTAGAGCTAAACTAGTCAATCGTTTCATACACTTTCGGAAGCGGCCGAACAGATTTCCCTTGAGATTTCCGGCGGATGAACTAAAACGTATTGAGAACAACAATGACGTTTCTGTCTGAGGCAACCACTGTCTGTTTCATTTCGCTAAAGAAAACTGAGTGAGTTATAAAGTGTTAAATTTGCAAAGAAAATAAAATTTTTGGTCGTGCTAACGATTACAACTTGAAAAACCTAAATGCCAAGAGGCAGAGACGAACTAAAAATATAACGAAAAATACATAACAAAATGAGGGGAAAAACATATTTAGTGTGGCCGTGTAAACACGTTTCTTTTAATAGAAGTAGTTATAGTACAATGATGTTCTACATTTTAGATTATACGATACCTACATACCCAATCAGAGACAAACGCAATGGACCAAATTAAAAACGTGACTTAGTTCTTCTCGATGGCAACACTCCGCTCTTACTGTGTGCAGCAATAAATAAAACACAGCACAACAGAAGTTTTGCTGGTAAAGTTTTTGAAACCTTCACTGAAGTTTTCTCACGTTTCCAGGATTTATAGTCTTATAAATTTCAGACGTCATGCACATATAGTATTGTTAAATAAATTTTCCACTCTCTCACGTCCTAACTACTGTACAAAATAAAGTCTGTAGATGAAATATTGGTGTTCTCCTGTGCTGTCACAACTCGTAAATGAAGACCTGTGAAGACCTGAAACCTATAAACATGAATATTCTAAAAATTTTAATAGGTTGCTACAAGAGATTTTATACTATCTTAAGTCTGAAACATGTAACACATTACCTTCATTAAAAGCCTATGTAAGAAACATTATTTTTCTTATTTGCCTACCAGCAATGTGAAAATTCAAGAAGCAAAAGGAAAACAGTTAAATATAAATAAATCTTTAGGAATACACAAATAAGAGAGGATCTAGAAGTGATATCGATTCTAGATTTTATTGAACAGAAACAACTATGCTGGTGGGGACACATGCAGAGAATGGATAGTGATAGAATGGTAAAACAGGTTTGGGAGGCAAAATCAGGGGGGAGAAGGAAGAGAGGAAGACCGCGACTGACTTGGGATGGAATGATGGGAAACATTTTGAGAGAAAGAGGCTTAGGCTGGAGGGAAGCGAAGACATTGTCAATGGATAGAGTAAGATGGAAAAAATTTGTATATAGAGTGTAGTTGATGTACTTATCATATATTGATGTAACCCGACACCAATATGGTATAAGGGTATTTTGATAATAAATAAATAAATAAATCTTTGATGTTTTAGCGAGGGACTTAAAGAGCAATGGGACCCCCAGACGTATAGGAAACGTTAATTAGTTTACTTACATACACAAAAATCTCCAGATATGTAATGTAATTAATTCTAGAGAAGGAAAATGTCCGGTCAACTTTAATGAAACTTGTCGATATACGGTTAAGGTTAGGTGCCGTAAGAACAACTTTACGAGTAATAACACCCATAATTTAAAAATCAAAATTATTTGGAATGTAGGCCTAACTTATGTTATTTTACTTTATTTTAGGGTATACACTGTAGCAAAATTCAACAAGCTGCAACATGCACTAAAGTTGTAAAAAATTCACTGTTCTCTACTCAGTCAGTACTTAAATAACTTTTGGAAATTTCAAGTCAAGCAATTTGCATTTTTTGCAATTTAAGTGTCTTGTTTCAGCTAATTTTGTTTTTGAAATAATTATTTTCACACGTAACCTAAACACGCTATACCTTTTACGATTGATACTTCTCAATATAAATTTTCTACAAGTAAAAATTACTTAATTCATTGTTGATAACCAAATACTTGTAGTCCATATACGTATATACAACTCTCGATTAGCTCTTTCGAGCCTTTCAGTTCATCTTCAGATTAAAATATACGATCTTATAATATTGTTAACTTTGTTTAATAGTGTTACTATTGAAACGCTTCTGTTCTCAGTGTACAGAAGAAGGATGGTCAAGCGTTGGTGGCCTATATTCATTCACCAATACTTAAATACAGGTGTGATTCATGTTAAAATAATTTCTTATTTTCTTACCTTTGTTAGGTCCGTCTTGTGACTTTTATCTTTAGAATAAAATTAGTGTGACGCGTTTCAGGTCATCTGACCCATCCTCAGACACTTGCTCGAAAAGAGGTCGTCATATATTAAAATTCAATTAAAATAAAAACACACATATGTAAATTCATTGTCAATAATTAAATGTTCAAAAACATGAATAACACTGTTGTCGTGGTGCACCACGCGATTAACGATCGATACTGAGTAGTGTAACTTTTCAACGTTTTGTTTTTGCGAGCGCTAGTATTGCTGTATCATATAGCGGGTCATATAACTTAAAATAATTTTAGAAAGTTTTTCAAACTTCTCATCATAGTCATCACATTGACGTCACAACTTTTGTTGAACCATGCTTGAGAACATTCCCCAGTCGTTTCCATTCATTGCTCGCAATTTTCACTCTCTCATTCCAATAGTCCGTAGGTCCACTTCCATGTTATATAAGAATCTTGTTGTTGGCCTTCTTGCTTGCGATGACCAAAATCCTGCTCAACGATGTTCTTTTGTTTCTCTAGTCGTCTTCATATATTCTCATAATATAGCCAACCCTCTAGCGTCTCCTTACTTTAATGTTTTTACAGTATCTGGCCCTGGAACAGTCCCTTGTACCTTTGCCGTTACGTAGTTTGAACATTTTCATAACAAACAGCACAGTTTTTTCCTTAAACTTTCCTCTCAAAGCATCCCAACGTTGGTTTATCTCTTTCCGTGATCGTCCGAGTCTCACAATCATATTTCAACACTGGTCTTATTAGTGTTTTACACATTTTGCATTTCGTTGCTCTAGAAATATTTGTCGATCTTAACTGGGGAATTAGCATAAAGCAACACTTATTAGCAGATATGTTTGTACGCTTTATTTCTGCCGATGTGTTGGTTGTCACCAGAAATCCAAGATTTTCGAACTCACAAAGAGACTCTATTGTCTCGTAATCGATGTTAACAAATTGCTGGGTGTTTAGGACTAATCATCTGGTTACGGTTGGCAGCTTATATTTTGATTTCTTGGTATTTATTAGTAATCCAATTGCAATAGCTGCGGTTTTCAGGGCTCTTTAACGCCCCATTCTGAGGTTCTGTCGTTCTACTAATAATATGTCCAAATCAGCGTAGGCAAGGATTTGGACAGACTTGGTGTATATGTTGTACTCGTACCTCAGACCCTTCTCAGGTTAACGAACACACACATCACATATCCCTGTTAGACGGATCCATTCCTCTTAGATCTTCCAGCACATAGCTTATGTTTAACTTTTGTTTTCTTTACGATCTATTCCTCATATCCTCATTCAAATTCAAACTTTGTATGGGTTTTCTTCCCCTTTGATCAGCCAACTACTAGCAGCAAGGTTGCAGCTCAGGTAGTTTCTGCCGACTAAATCCAACCAGATTCCCGCCTCTAATATTCTGAAGATAAGCCGGTCCAGGATCATTTCCCTTACGCCTTAACTTGGTACTGGTGGCTACTGCTGCCCTCCACCAGCAATATTTATCAACCTTCCGATCTAGATCCGTACCGTTCTGAATCAACAGGGTCCAGCTCTTGTAGGTTCTGGCACTTTACCAAGCAGTACGGTCTTGCCTGGAGAAGGCTGAGGCTCCTTGGGAGCTAACATCACTGGGACAAGTGTCCTGTCAACCCGGTAAAAAGGTACTACCTCTCCAGATTCGCTCAACCCACCCGAAAGTTAATTACTTTAAATTTGCTTTCACATAATATCACAAACTTTGCTTTCTTTATTTTGTTGCTTTCTGCGTATTATGCCACTGTCTATTTCTGTTTCATGGTCAGCCGTTTCATACTTACAAGTAGTCATCTTTCAGTGGCTGCCTTGACTTATCAGAGGCAATGAACCGGATAATGGTGTTTAATAATGGGTGGACCAATCAGTAGCCAGTAGTTTCACCAATGTTATCCCCTCGGGTTCTGTAGCGTCGTGTTCTCAAAAATGTCCGAACAGCCGCTGCTGCCAGCGTTTATTCTCTCGATTCTTCTTTTGGGTGTGCTGAAACAGAAATAGAAGAAGGACTACACGGATGTAACCGAAATATGCGACTAAAAAAAACAATAGTAGAAATTGAATGAAAATGAAGATTGAACTCTGGCCGTGCAAACAAGAAAACGTAAATACTTCATAACCAACATAAATTTGAAAATTGAAAATGATTATTCTATGTCAATTGCATATGAAATATATAATCATATAACAAACTTTGAAAGCTTATGCAAAATATTATTTCTACGTTTTAATAGTTAAGCTCATAAAATGCTTTCATTACAGTCTAAGATAAACTATTTGTTCTTCTTCAACAGTTTACTCACCTCAGCATTCCGGAAACTCGGTTTAATTCTGCATTTAATTTACTGTTTGTGAAGTCTTCCGTATAGCTCGACAATAATAAATAAAACGTTGACAATGCACAACTGATCGTTACGTAAATGCCTGCTAAGAAACACACGGAGTTTAATCGCTCGCGCAGCTAAAATTACAAACATCATTAGCTAAAATGTTGATTAGCTAAAAGCACAAACATCAAGATAATCAACACGTCTTAATTCAGTAAGTTATATGCTTTTGAATTATGTATACTGTTACAACAAAATAAAACTTACACAGCGGCGAAATTTTAGAAGAGCACTTAGTTTTACGTGCACACTGAATATGAACGTACTTTGTAAAGGACGTAATAAATATTGCAGTCGCTTGAAGAAGGATTTCTGTATTTCATACTTTGCCTATAAATACAATGTAAGTGTCGGAAATTATCATGAATTAGAGTTATCCAGTTACAACACGCCTTCCTTGTTAAATATACTAAAGGCTCTCGTAAGCGCAATTTTTACTACTCTATAAAATACTGAAGAATAAAGAAATACAGTAAATCATAAATACATTAATGTTTTAATGATACCTTACTTTTTTACGAGCAAAAGTTTAAAACTTTATCAGGCAATGATTATTATCTTGCAGAAGTAAAAAACACTTCTACGAAACTATTTTGAAATGATAGAAGTGTTCAACGTTAGTCGTGTTAAATCAAGTGTTTTTAAAATTAAAAAGAATCAGTTAACCTTGTATTGCTATAGAATATAGCCTACAACACAACGAAAGTATGTATGCCTAAATGCAAGAGACGGAACGCAAGATAGTAAGCAGTTCCATTGAAATTTGTATCGTCTATAACTAACGTGGATTTCAGTGCAAAATGTGTACAAAGTTTAAAATTCAGTACCACTACAAAATTTGTTTGTAATAATTATTTCTTATTTAACACGTGAATGAATTTCTGTATATATATTTCAACGACACAAATATAAGGCATAGTAAATTACAACAAAATAACATCAGAGTCTTTTATCTGGAGTTAGGTATTTATTTTAAAACAAATGTAATATGGTCTCTGATTTGAAGATAAATTATTTATTCTTAAATTTTAATAGAGTCTGTGAAATGGTTTGCTTGTTTTTCTTTCTTATAGTCAATTTTACTTGTTCGACGAAATCCCTTGACAAACCGTTGAACTGCTCCACCGCCACTGGTCGCCCGCTGGATCCGCTGCAATGATGACACGTAGAACTCTCGCAACACACGCACGCACGCCGTTTCACCGATAGAGTTTATCTCATTTATCTCAGGGCTCAATAATGGGTTTAACTATTATTAATTCAATTTCGGTGTGTTTTACGTACACCTTCCGGTATCTTGACGTGTCCTCGCGTTCACCCAGATGTATTTCGGAAAACACACCTGATTCCTATGCGGAAAATCTTGACTATCGCGAGATAGCACTATTTAATTCATAATTACATTATTTTGAGTTCTAATACCCAATCGATCTAGCAAACGGGCAACTCGTTGCTAAGACCACGTACTCGTAACCCTTATGTATACGACAAACTCGCACAGAGACAACGTCTGTTAAGGCCGAGCTGTTAGGTTGAACTGCGCGAAGCTTCTTCCACAAGGGACCAAACTGAATGAAAATTGGAGCGTCCGATTGGTTAAAACCCATAGCACGTGATTGATGGGTTAGATAGATAGACATATGTCTTGATCGATTTTGCTGAAGACTGCAAAAGCATGTATAGATTTTATCTAAAAGTTTTAAGACTTTCAGACGATAAGGATTCTTTAGAAAAGTGAATTCTGTTAAAAAATACATATTAAAATAATATGTTTTGAGTCTTTGACATATGAAAAATGTAGCGCTAATTCAGAAGTATCAGCTGTCCAAATTTCAATTTGATACGTTAATTTACAACAGAGTTATTCATGTAAATACGAATAACACGCCCACACGCGCACTAAATTCGCATTTGACAGAAAATAAATTTATGGGTATTTTTACGTACAACAGTTAATTACCCATTTCTTATTTCAAAACTTATAGCTATTTTACAAAATTTTAACAAAATCAATTTTCAACATGTCTATAACGTCATAAATTGTATAAAAGCATGTAGTCATCGCTACAAAGACCCTTTTCTGCGATGTTCCATTGCAATATATATAGCAATGGAAAAGAACATTTTGAGGTAATATAATTATAAATTTTAAATACTATATATATATATATATATTTTTTTTTTTTTTGTAGCAAACCTTTTGTTGTCATCATATTTGTCAGTAATTCAAAGTGGCTAAAGTCATTTGTGTAAAAGATCGCAAGAATTATGACCATTAATTTGTAAATGGTTTCTTCCTGGACACCTGTGATTCATGTAATTGTGACATGAGATGGAAGTGTGTTTTGCTATATTTTAACCATCATAATTAATTGGAATCTTTTTGTCTCCTTCTCTCCTTCCAATAACAGGCACGATTGTGTGTTGCGGATTCACCATCAATCCCTCGTCCGTCTCCCATGACTTTTCCTTCACACAGCCTATATATTAAAACTAATTATTAAATATACGCGTTCTTCAACAGTCTTTTTAACACGTCACTGACTTTATTATATATATCACCTAATCTTGTGAAAACAGAAAATTAGGTTTTAACGGATGGATTGCCATAACACAGAGTAATCAGAAAGTGCACACTTAATGTTTACAGACAAGATAACAAAAAAAAAATTGAATATTTTCTATCAATTTTAATGATGACGTAGAGATTAGGGACAACAGATAGTGTTAGTGTTTCCTTGGCTATAGGGATTGCCTGTCAAACAGCCATATTAAGACGAGTTGAGCCAACAAAGACTTGTGTTGTTCAGCTGTGTGTTATGATAATGGTGTTATCAGTCAAAGAGCATACGCTCCTTGCGCAACGTGGTGTTTTCGTGTTAAGCAGAATATTTGTTCTTTAGCAGAATACACGCAAGACGTCCAACAATAATTCCAAGCAAAGTTTCAGGAGACGAAGGTACGTACCATCGTAATGCAGTGCGGCAACTGACCTATAAATTTCGAACTATCGGATCCGTTCGTGGCGCTATCAGATCTGGAAAGCCATCAATACTGGTAAACAATTGTTTGATACCCCAAACCGCATGCTCCTAAGTCCGAAGAAGGCCGTCAGAAAATTATTCTCGCAGGATGCTGTCTCGTATGGAACGGACTATACGGTTTTAAAAATCCTGGACCTAGGCACGGGAACTTACATCAAGCCATAGTGCTAAACGGGTAGCGAGCTGCAGGTGGTTTTTAGACTTTATTGGCTCTGCTCATGCTGATAGTGTCAACTGGTTTGTTGTACTGATTTTTCAAGACTTTTCTTTAGTGAGTACGTGTTTTTTTTTTTGAATTTGCAGCAAATTCAATTGAATTTGTTTATTATTTATGCTACTGAAGTGAATCACAGATTCTCATAAACTTAACATTGTACGCTCTTGAAAATAAATTTGTTTAAATCTTCGTATAAGGTACGTAGTACTTAGTTGTCCTTATATTTTGTTGAAGCTGTCATATTAAAAATTTGTTTACCTGTACGCGTTCTGTAGCATTTGTAAACAGTGTTCCGAAAACCGCATCCATTCTACATCTATGGGAAGAAATGGGCAGGTTTTAATTTTTTGTGTTCAGAATAGGGTTAAACTAATTTATTAAACTAAAAAATACGAAGAAATTACTAAAGACGAATAAAAATTAACACGATCGGAAAAGAGTACAATAATTAGGCACATCTATATCGTAACATGACAAAAGTAGCAGAAGATTTATATAATAAAGAGAAGCTGTATACTGAAGAATTTATGAACAGAATTGTTAGAATAAGACCAATAACGACATATAACACAGACAGATACTATGACTATGACATTACCCAATTGATTGGAAAAGTGATTGAGGAACGTAATTAAAATCATGAATTATACTACCCTATTTTTAAAAAAAAAGATTATGATAATTTTGCCAATGTGGAAGTACAAAGCTATAAATGATAAGTTGAATTGTAAAATAAAAATAGTTTATGTAAACGTTAAATAATTGAATGTGAATAAGTTAAAAACAAAAACAATTATGGTAATAGAATAAAAGAATAGAATTAACATATAATAAAGGTACAATGTTACCTAGGGTGAAATAAACTGTGTGATTAGTTGGAAAAGAAAAGTGAAGTGGACAGTAATAACTTTAGATGAATAACTATAGAAACTATGAATATTATAATAAGTGGTGAACAATAGTATACACCCAAATATAATAAAAATAGAAAGTTTACTTGCAGAAGGAGTTACTATTTGAAGAACATTTCATTTTTAATATTTGTCTGATGAATCCGTTTTTTCTACCTTGAACTTGCAGACCACACGCAAATGTCCTGTCTCCATCTCATACTTTTGGCAGTTTGATCCTGCCATTTGTTGGGAAAATTAATTTGCTGTCAAAATCAGTAATTGCTGTAGCAGTTTCAATTATCACGGTTGTCGCTGTGTACTGATTGTTTCAGTACTTATCTTGAAAAAGTTGGCTACATTTGACGAGACGTTTAATTCTTTATTATTTCTGTTACGGCAAGGGAGGGTAATTTTTAAAGGTCAGGTATTGGTCAGATAATTGTCCTTTAACCTGTTACACCGATTTTTTATATGTGATGTAACTTTTCTCCAAATATTTTTATGTACTATGATCAGTTCTTTTCCATAAAGATCAATAGTAAAGATAAATATACATACATATAACAGTCAAATAAAAATAAGAAAATGAATATCATGTTACCACCATGGGCGGGAAATATACCAAAAATACTTGCATGTTACTTGCATGGTATAATTTTATGCGTACATTATAAGTAATGTAATATAAATTAACAAAAGTTATGGGAAAACGGCAACTACCTTGTGGAGAATAGTCAATGGTCTCACGTACTTGTACCTGGAAGGGCTTACAGAGTGAATCCTTAGTGTGTGAAATAGCTGATGTTCAAAGGAATATGATAAATAAACGTACATAAATTGGATAAGTAAAGCGTAGTGTATGGAGCGGCTGGGAGATTTTAAGAGCTAGAAACCCACCTGAGAGTAAAATAAAACTTCGAAAGTTAAATATGTGATGGCGAAATGTAATAACTATAAAACTACCCACATTTTGATACGATACAGCCGTTACTGTTGTAACTTGGCGATTAATAATTTATTACTTCTCGGTTACTAGTTTTAAGTAACGACATAGAGGCCGATAGGCTACTCAAAATATACTTTGTATTAGCTATTTACCTTCTGTTTGCTTATATGTACGTGTGTGAGTGCGTGTGTGAAGGGGGGAGAGATAGAGAGTGAGAGAGTGAGAGAGTGAGAGAGAGAGGGAGAGATTGCATCTTTCGCAAGCACCACACAAAAGGCCCAGGATATTGAGCATGTTGTAGGAAATGAAATGTACAGCTTGTTGAAATTTTCCTATAATCCGATATTCTTATCTCTCTCTCCACTGTTTTCCCGTAGACACGAATACTATTTTCCTACAATCTTGTGCTGTGCACGTCAGGGAGCTTACTAGTTATTCCTATTATTATTATTATTATTATTTCTGTCGTACAACTCTTGGGGGCGATCAACTCTTGGAGCAGTGGAAGAGGTATTCAGAACATTCCATGCGGCCCTATAGGGGAAATCATTATTCAAGAAGGATAGTCTTGTTGGCAACGCTGGATATTAAGAACTTAACTGGCTTTTAATTCTGCCAGTTAGAGCGAAATGCTTAGGGCTCTGGAACATTTTTTCTGAATCCCCCAGTACCTCCTCCGGAGATGGAATGCTGCCTGAGTGACAGGTACTAATGTATGACAGGACAAATGGACCTTGTAGAAAAAAAGATCACCGCCGGAGCTGCCCAGGGGTCAATTTTGGACCCTGACCTTTGGAACTTATCTTAGGTAGGAATTTTTTGGGTGGAGATACCACCAGACACTTTCCTGGTAGGTTAAGCAGATGATATCGCGGTTGTAGTGTGTAGCACTAAACACTGATGATGAACAAGAAGCCTGAATCAGGTAATGAGGCAAGCAAGCTCCTGGCTTCAAGAACACGGCCTAGAGCTAGCCACCGAATAGACCGAAATAATACTATACAATACTGCTCAAGCGGCGACAGATTCCCACAATCATACAGGTGCAAGTGGAAGCTAAGGCTATACTCACAAAGAATGCAGTTAAATACAGAAACTAGGCTAGATTCAAAGCTCTTCTATTGAGAGAAAATCAAGTATGCAGCTGTACACAACTGTGATACTCATACAAGAAGAAGGTTTATAAGTCAATAAGCAATTGTCCATAAGTTAACTTCCTTGACGAAAAATGACGACTTAAGCCGCAAAATTATTCCCTTACATTATGTCAATTCTTTGTGGGCTGTGAAAATTTCATGTGCAAGTAAAATGAGTACTCAGTAATACCAATTGCAATGCCTGAATTAACTGAACACTAAGGAATAAAATACAGCTGCACGCAAGGTTCACACGCGCTCGCAAACAGACTTACAGACTAAAAACAAACTCATACAGCGTATATTGAATAGTTTTCGTTTACTGTCGAAGTGTATGTTTATTTTCTCTGAACTGTCCCGTTTCAAGCAAACAAACATACTGCATGTTACCATCAAATCATCAGTAACCAGTACATTTAAATAACCAATTTGTCAGTAAATGTAAAAAACGTCTGGAACAGACAAGTGAAGATAATCACTTACAATAAAACTTTGTGAATATTTAATGAGCTTAGTAACACACATGCAACGGGAGCGTTACTCACATGCAACGTACAGCCACGTCCAACTTAACAATAGAATTATGCTTGACGTGCGGGGCTGGGTGCGCGCGAGGGTGTGTATGCCTGTGTGCATGCATGCAAACTGTGAACGACAGAAACCAATCAGTGATCTGGTCTATAAAACCATCAGCTGGGAAGTTGTGTTAGAATTACCAAAATATAAACAACGTTACGTTTCATATCAGAGGTGTAATAGTAAACACAAGTGAGTATTATACTAATTAGTATTAGTATTATGTTAACTAGTAGATCATTAGTAGTGATGGAAACGTTAATAGTTACAGGTAACGTTAAAATCACGCCAGCCGACAAACAATACCTCGCATTAAATTTCTCATTAGTATTTCACACACTAAGGATTCACTCTGTAAGCCCTTCCAGGTACAGGTACGTGAGACCATTGACTATTCTCCACAAGTTAGTTGCCGTTTTCCCATAACTTTTGTTAATTTACATTACATTACTTATAATGTACGCATAAAATTATACCATGCAAGTAACATGCAAGTATTTTTGGTATATTTCCCGCCAATGGTGGTACCATGATATTAATTTTCTTATTTTTATTTGACTACTATATGTATGTATATTTATCTTTACTATTGATCTTTATGGAAAAGAACTGATCATAGTACATGAAAATATTTGGATAAAAGGTTACATCACATATAAAAAATCGGTGTAACAGATTAAAGGACAATTACCTGACCAATACAGTACCTGACCTTTAAAAATTGCCCTCCCTTGCCGTCACAGAAATAATAAAGAATTAAACGTCTCGTCAAATGTAGCCAACATTTTCAAAGTACTGAAACAATCAGTTCACAGTGACAACCGTGATAATTGAAACTGCTACAGCAATTGCTGATTTTGACAGCAAATTAATTTTCCCAACAAATGGCAGGATCAAACTGCCAAAAGTATGAAAGAGACAGGACATTTGCGTGTGATCTGCAAATTCAAGGTAGAAAAAACGGATTCATTAGACAAATAATAAAAATGAAATGTTCTTCAAATAGTAACTGCTTCTGCAAGTAAACTTACTATTGTATTTACTTGCCGAAGTAGTTAATATTTGAAGAACATTTCATACTATAGAAAACTGCAAGACATATTTAATAGTTATCTTGCTGATTCATATCCTCTTCGTTCACTTTATTAAATTTATTAATATATATAAACTTTCACGTATGAACTATTCGTGGTCACTTCCCCAAACGTTTCGAGCTGATGTTCCTCTTCCTCAGTGGGAGTAAATACTGAATGTCGATTACAGAATAACCGTTATGGACTATAGGTGTGTGTGGTGGGGGTTGATGGTGGGAAGGGAATGGCGCTGAGGTTCAAATTGTGTGTTTGAATCAGTGTGTCGAATAGTGTATGTGATTTGTAATATAATTGTTCATTTAATATGTTGTTTGGTTGTAGTGTGTGATATCTGTATATTTCAAATTGTTCAGCTGTGTTTAGTTTTCTACTTTTAGGTAAGTAGTGTAAGCACCACAGTTACACAAACATAGAACACAACATGGAAATATTACACTACTTACCTAAAAGTAGAAAACTAAACACAGCTGAACAATTTGAAATATACAGATATCACACACTACAACCAAACAACATATTAAATGAACAATTACATTACAAATCACATACACTATTCGATACACTGATCCAAACACACAATTTGAACCTCAGCGCCAATCCCTTCCCACCATCAACCCCCACCACACACACCTATAGTCCATAACGGTTATTCTGTAATCAACATTCAGTATTTACTCCCACTGAGGAAGAGGAACATCACCTCGAAACGTTTGGGGAAGTGACAACGAATAGTAAATTCATACGTGAAAGTTTATATATATTAATAAATATTTAATAGTTACTTACAAAGTAAAAATAATAAAAAAGAAATAATAGGTTTCATAACAAAAAGAAAACTATTCTTTGGTTTTGTTATTGATGACGTGTGCACCTATAGACTACTACGCATAACATTTGTACAATGTCGAGATACTTTATTTTTAGATAAATTTTTAATAACGTTTTATGCTAGTCTGAACCATTTGTCGCTTCTTCACAAGCTTTATCTGACGAGTTGGTTGGGATGGATAGTGTAAAAGAAAAATAATAAAACCTGTCTAAGGAGCTCTTAAAAGTCATCTACAAATATATTTAAAAATAATTATATTGTGAATTCAAATGTGTATAAAACGGCAGAGAAACATAAATTTTACCGTTATAATATATTAATTTAAGCTTCACTATATATTATTTAGATTTACTTATTGCTTAGAAAATATATACCTTTATTTTTCTCAAACCAACTGTAGGACTCACTCTGACTTACATTTTATATTAGGTATCAAAATTTATGGAAAGTAGCTAGAAGTCCTGTGAACACGGGACAGACTTTCAGTTCTCCATGTGATAAGTTCAGGTGATTCGTGTAACAGTTCAATCTCTTTAGTAATTTATAGTCGAGGGTTAACTTCAACCGTACTAAGTATCTAACTTCAATGAGAAAGGTGGCAGTAACATTTTTGTATGTTATAGAATATTTTTAAATATATCCACTTTGTGTATAATAATTACTCAGAAATATAAAGTATATGTGATAAATTTTTTAAATATTTCATATGACTTTAAATCTTCTAATCGTTTTAAATAGACTGCTGTCACTAGGATCGTAATAAAAATGCATAATATTACACTTCGTCGCCATTGTTACTGATAAGCTTCGGGTATACATGTTATATAAAATAACATCGATATGTTAAAGAATTATAAATATCCAAAGTAAGCAACAAGCAAACATAAAATCGCAATAACAGAATACATTTAGGTTTAGTGCTCTATCGAGTAATTTTTATCTTAATAAATGCTGATGACAATAGCATTCTTCAAAATTAAACAATACAAAAATTCGAAAATGATATTACTATACAATTCGTAAAATTCGTATACAGTTTACTATAATAAATATCCTTTAAAGTTAATAAGTCTCCATTGTTTATAAATTTCCCAAAGTTTCCCTGATACCACTTAATGCTAATAATAGGCTATTAACACGAAAATCACAATAAAAGGTTTTATTGCAGAGAAATCTATGTGCGGTATCAAATTAAACAGAATTTTAACCACATACTAAACATATTGTTTGAGCTACAAAATCTGAAAAAATTTGGACACTGAAGCCCAAAAAAGAATTAAAGTTTTGGAAACATTTTAAAAATTTATTCGGAACATCAAGACCAAAAGAAATAGTGTTAAAGACAAAAGTGGAAGACAAAATTAAAACAAAAAAAATTATAAAGTCTCAGCGAGTTGTGTAGCTCAGGGAGCCTACTAGTTGTTGTGGTTATTGTTATTATTATTATTATTATTATTATTATTATTATTATTATTATTATTATTATTATTATTATTATTATTATTACAAAGATCAGCAGGCTTATGGCCTATGTAGGAGGTCCCACTGAAAACAAGAAGCGATTGTTGATGACGGTCACGAAATTCATCTTTCTGTATGGTTGAAAAATCTGGGCCTATGCACTAGAGACGACAGGAATCGTATGGCATCTATGCAGAGAAGAGGAGCCCTCAGAGTCGCATTCTCTTACCGAACAGTGCCAGAGGTAGTAGTACTGGTGATAGCGGGAATGATTCCCGTAGACCTGTTGGCTCTAGAGCAAAAGCAATTCTTTGAAAAAAGAGATATAATTCGAAGGGATACAGCATAGCATGAAACCAAGGAACCCCAAGGCTCGTATCGAACCAGAAGGAATGGATTGACAGCCAATACGTTGAGGTTAACTACCATATGACACGGTTCCTCAGTGGTCATGGCAATTTTAATGCCATGGATCTAAAATGGCATTAATGGCATTAAACATGGATCTAAAATTTTAATGCCTACCTCCACAGAATGGGAAAGCTGCAAAGCCCAGCATCCCCATGAAGATGCCTTGTATACTTTTCTTCAAGTGCTGCAGATTCACAGGAGAGAGGATAGCTCTGGATATGGAGCTCGGAGAGTTCACACCCACCCAAGAGCATAATGGAGTTTATGCTTCGAGGTAAGGCGAAATGGAACCGCATGTCTGCATTTATTCGAGAAAAAGAGGCAGGCCCATCTTGCACCCAACGGGCAATAGAAGATAAGGGACAAATAGAAGAAGCTTGATAAGGGCGCAATACGCTCCATCCTTAAGTAATGTGCTAAGTAGTTACAGGATAGATATTAATACCTGAATGTGGTTTCTACCTGAAAGGGGTGTGGTTTTTAGTGGTGAGAATGCTACACACAAGAGGGTAGATGGTTTCCTCTGACGGTGCATAAAGCATTTCTACTCTCTTAAAGAATTATGATGATTTTTTTGTAAGAGGCGCCAGAATACTCACAACACATTTTTAATGAAAAATAAATTAAAATTGTGGTAACCGCCTTCACAATTGGCAAACAAATTCACTGTTCAGTTTAGTCAATGGACGTGGTTCACGTGGCAAAACAATAAATAACGAAAGGCTGGAAACGCTCAGTGAGCACGTACGCAGGATTTATTGTGACGCCTAAATTAAAGGAATCAGCGCAGTGTACCTTTGAGTAAAAGCTCTATTTCCAAGAGTCCTTTCCGTAATGTAAACTAAAGGACGAGGTTTTTCTGTCTCTCTCTCTCTCTCTCTCTCTCTCTCTCTCTCTCTCTCTCTCTCTATCTCTCTCTCTCTCTTGCCAAACCACATTGTACGTATACTTTATGCATTGTTATCATGTGTAGGCCGTTATGTTTTCCTTCAATCCAGATGCACTCAGTTTCACCTCCCGTTTTGTACATTCCTCGCCACGTTTTCGTATAGTGTAACTGATGTAGGTCTATTAAATAGCGATACGCTATTAGTAGACCTGTCTAGTTATCTACAAAATGTAAAGTACATACGGAATTATATAACGTGAAATCGTTTCAATTGTATTAGTTCATGAGTATTAAGAAGGGTGGATAAAAAGTAGCATTCTTTTTCAGTTCTTTGCCCAGTTATGATCTGACTGAAAATTCAGTTTATAAATATAAGGTCTAATACCACATAGTGTAATGAGGTTAGAACGCTCATATCTTTTTTGGTAAAATTACCTGAGAAAAATTGTCTGAAACTAGAATATTCTAAAATACATGTACGTCTTATTGAAAAGTATGATAAACATATAACAGAATTATTAAACTACGTAATAAAAGTTCACTTATTTTTTTATAAAAAAGGCATTTTATGCATCGGTGTTGTAAAACAGTTATAGTTCGTAGGACGTCCTAAAAATACTATAAATATTTGATAGGTTTATTTTATAGTAAGCACAAATTCGGATCATTAGTATCTTCAATTTCAGTATTGTTTTGATTAGCCTGTAAGAGCTCTATCTAAATAGGTTTAATACTCACACAAGTTGATTTCTGTGATTGAACTTGTATAAGAAATATGCGGTCATGCGTCACGCGATCTATGTGTAATACAATATTCTAGGCAGTACACTGTTAAAAAATAATAAAATAGTTAGTTATTTGCAATAAGCAAAAAACATCATGAACCACCCTTATAAACAAATTATTTGTTAAACAAAGTGAAATGTCTGTTTATTCCACCTACAGTGATAACATTTTAAGCATTCATTAAATACATTGTTGTACGTATGAATGCCTGAATTAATTAAAATGCTTAATTAATTAAAACAACATAATATGAATTATGTAAGATTTTTGTACCTAACTATTTTACGTTGTCTGATAAGCACAAATGTAAGTTTAAACTACTAATTTTGAAGTAGACAATACAAAATCTTAGATGAATCATACTGATAAAAGAGTTGTTTTAGAGGAATAGGTCTAATATTACTAACTCTAATCACATTATCAACAGTTAATTGACTGTTTTTTTTTTATAATTTAGTTCAGTACAAAATTTATGATGTATCTAAATAGATAAATTTAATAATTAACTATAAATTTTAGTTTCGTATTTGAAACTAATTTTGGTAAAACTTGAAACAATTCCAATTAATCATATCCTACTGTAATATAATAAAAGTGCCAGTTGTGTAAGGAGAAAATTACAAAGAACTCATAGGATTTTCCTGTGGTAATTTTACTAGTGAAAGTATTATCAATGTCGTCTTAACAAGCTGTCAACAATATGACAACTTTTCTTCTTACAAGAAACTAATTGCCATAGGTGATCTCTTCTTAATGTCTTTTTGTGTTTGACCTTAAATATATTTATTTGAGGACCAAGATGATGAACTCATAATAGAAAATCATTAGGCAACTTTTTTGTAGTGTTAATGTATCCTTGTGCCTGGTTAGTTTCCTTCCTGATAAGTTGGCTGATCTTGACAATTTTTTAAATCATGCTTGTGATGAATTAAAAACGCCAAGATCGCACTTTCTTGAATTCTTAGCTGATACAAGAACTTTGGTTAAGTCCTGGAATATCACAACTGACATTCCTAAAAAACGTGAAGGCATTTTAGAACTTTTTTTTTGATGAAGTAGCTTTCGATTACCGGATCGTCAATCGATTGAAGTCTTTTTTTGAAACTAAAGTATTCAACGCATCACTGGACATCACGATTAATCAGCTGGGACATAGGTATACACGTGTACGTACCGTGGCTGAAAAGTTTTCATTTTTGAAGTCAACGAATGTGGCAAGTCTGGCGAAGAAGAAATGCTCAAGGCCTTGTTAACATTTAATCATCTGACCTCTCCGAAACTCTGATACCCCAAGAGATATCATTCAGGTCATTGCTGTCTAAAGATACTGAAATGAAAAAAAAAACGCTTTGTAAAATTGGCGCACTGCTTAGAGGAAAATATCAATTGTCTGATGTGTAGCTTACAGGGTTTGTCACCGCCTACAGATCTGCCCAACACTGCCTGTAACAACAGTTTCAACAGTGAGAAATGTTTCTGACTTAAACTCATAAAGTCATACCTACGGAGCACACAATGGCGCAGATAAGACTGTGATTTAGCCATTTTAAGTATTGAGCACTAATTGACTAAAAACATTAATGTCTGTGAAATAGTTGAAGAGTTCTTAATTCTAAAGAAGTGAAGAACCGTAATCCTTGCCGTACGTAAGAACCATAATCGGAAAGTGGATCATGGTTTAATGTGACGAAGTTGTAATTAATTTTGTAATTAAAGACGTCATTTGATAAAATTTTGTTTATTACCAAATAGTTATTCTACACAAATTGTAAAATCGTATTGTATGGATTCCCGTACGAATTAAAGTAAATAAATATTTAGAGAGTTGAGTCTTTTAATTGCTTATTTGTTGCAAGGGTGTAACCATTAATTAGATAAAGTACATTGATTAGAGTTATAATATTTATTTTATGATACCCATAAGGTCAAAATTCTAGTAAGAACTAAATTTTGCCTCGTACAGGAAGTTCCCATGTAGTCCAGTCTTTGGAACCTGTTTAACTGTGGTAACTGAAAAGAAAGTTGTAAAATTACCTAATGAAACTACACAATGAAGTTTTCCGGTTAGGTATGAAGAATTTTTTGTTGCGTGACACATAACACATATGGTGAAGTATGTTGCATGGTTTTATTACTCCATGTCCCCATCAAAAAACTGAAAAAGGGCCCCATCAGTCCTTCGCGAGGGAGGGGCCCAAAGACCTTAGTGCCACCACTGCGCTCTACACTTGTTATAATAGTAAACAACTAGTGGAGAGATCAGGATTTTAAATTTGTCTTCATAGCTGAAAAATTATTTAATATCGAAATTTACCTTATAAAAAATGTAAGCCTGTTTCCTCCAAAATAGTGAACGAGTTCTGCAACTCAAGGAGCTTGTTAGTTACTTTACCTGTAAAGATATCCATTATCTTCAACGACTAACATTTAAACTTTGTTTTCAAGATTCTGTACAAGTAAACTGTGGATAACCAAAATAGCTATCTAATTAATTAGTTGTAGATAACCAAATAATTATACACCATTTATTAATAAGTTAGCATACGCAGGATTTATCAGTCGAATTATTTAAAAGTTTGCATATGTCTTAATAGGTATGCTTGTTTATCTTCACAGTGTAGCTTATTTAGAATTCTAATTTTTCGTAAGTGTATCACACTATACAAGCAATAGGCCTTTTAAAAGTTAGAAAACAGTTAGCTAATTTTTACTTAAATTCTTTATTTTTTTGTAATTTATTTTACAATTTTGCTCTTACAAAAAGTTATGTTTGTATGGCTCTATTAAATTATATCTTGGACTACATCCTATGATTTTTCAAATATGCGTGTAACGCATTATGCCTATAAAAGTTGAACAAATATATTCTCTCTCTCTCTCTCTCTCTCTCTCTCTCTCTCTCTCTCTCTCTCTCTCTCTCTCTCTCTCTCTCTCTCTCTCTCTTTTCACCACTCCTCATATTCATATAATCACCAACTGTCTTGCTAAGTGCCTTCAGTAAACTCTCATACAATGTACCACTTCGATACGTAACTGGAACTCTTTTATTTTTTTACTGTAAACTTATAATCATACAAGAATTATTATCTTCATTGTTTGTAACAGCAAGTTACTGATTGATTTCAGCAGATATTCTGCACTGCATCCATAAATGCGGCTGAGAAAAAGTAATTAATTGACTCTACCGATTGCAGTGCCTGAGTAAACGGTAAACACAGAAAAGAGATAAACATGCAAGTTACGGACATCGCGCGCGCGCGCGAACACACACACACACACAAGCAAGCAACCAGAGGTATGCTTATTCACTACAGTAAATGGGTTCACTTATCTGTTTCAGTTTAACCAAAAAGTATTATCATCATTATCATCCAGCAGATGGCCGTAGACGGAAATACGATTCTTCCATGTAAATATTTAATGCTAGAAGAATAAATAAATGAAGCTACCCCAATAATACATCGTACGAATATATAGATCTACAGGTCTCCTACATCGTATAACAGAAGATTGCATTACCCGCGTGCGTTGTTTGCCTTCGTGTATGATCGGATATTTTTGTGTAGTCGCAAAGGTACGTCAATCCACCAATCCAGTTAATGATTTATGAATAAAACAATCAGGTAGAAAGCGGGGTTTGGCAGGTCAAGAGGACAGACGCCATTAGACTTCTAAATGGTGACGTATTAAATTAGTTCGTAATTAATAGCTACTGACGGAACCCACTTTGACATTTGGATTACAAGCGTATTGTCAACGAACGTTTAAATTAGACCGCAGCAAACATTATGCTAAATACATTCTTTAACAGCGTTTCATGCACACAGGGCTGCTGGTCTTCAATTACAGTACTGTGACAAACAGCGATCATCTGATTATACCGCTAACTGCAGCGTACTATAACATTACATAGACTAGATATTTTTTTTAATTTACGCAATAGGTAATGTACGTTTAGAAATTACCAGTATAATATAAAACAAGTAACTAATAATGTATTACATGACGTAGTGATTTGGTTGTTACTTGCTTCCTTTAATATAAGCATTTTTATGTGATCGCGGCGACAGAGGAAAGAACGTATATTAAACGGTGTAGAACATTTTTTGCATTTTCTATGACGCAAGTTATTAACAATTTACTGTACACGTTCTTCTGTATAAACTGCAAAATCCCTATAATGTGTGTATATGTATATGGTATCCTTGTTGCGTAATAAAATTTGTAAACACACTCTACAATCAAATTCTGTAATCTGTTTTAACATATTACAATCAAACCATTTTCTTATTCAAAACAAAAGTTATGGCTTTTCCTAAGGCAAATCATATTAGAACAAAGATTGTCATTCAGGACTCGCCAATAGAACAGGTGCCAGATTTCAAGTATCAGCATCACATACCAAGATGATAAGGAGCTTGAAAGCAAAATTAGTCTCTTCCAGTCGCTTTGTGGCTGTATCATTAAAAAAGAAGAAAGACAAGGAAAGAGACGCAATTGAAATATTATAATGTAATGGTCATACCTCAACTACTGTATGGTTAGTGAGACTTGGATTAGAAAGCCCAAAGATATATTGTAACAAGACATATGAGCCCAATATTTCAGTAACCCAAAATATTAACACATGTCAATAATTGAGTCAAAGAGACACAACAAGTGATTAATCCAAAATGCCAAGAACAAAACTACATGAGCAACTCATCAAGAAGGATAAACTCACAACAATAAGAGTTAATAAAACTACTGGTAACTAACAATTGAAATAACATAAGAAAAGAAGATGCAACGAACAATGATTGTACCACAGGAACCAACAACCCAATAGTTTTCGGTCAGTAAGGAACCAATGAAGACAAGGAAGAAACATACTACGAGAAAGACACCTAACAACCATGGCATAAAATATAGATTCCAAGAGCCAGTCAACTATAGATCAACATCTTACCCGTATATGCAATAACTGAACAACTTACAGATTGAAGAGATGGACAAGAACTGACTAACTGAGATGACCAATATACAACTGATAATATTATATATGTATAGGACAAGATATGTTATAAAAAGAGTGAAAATAACAATACTCTTAATTGAAAAGAAGCTGTAAATAAAAGTATAATAACATGTTATGCACAGCACCCATGTAATATAAAGGAGTATTAAAATTGTCTCATAATAATAACAAATATTAGTCAAATAATCAAACAATCATGTAAGATAAGAAAAGGAAATAACTAAGGAGTTACCAGTTATCATTAATAAAACAAGACTTGAGAAAATAAGGTTAAAAAAATGTAAATTTGTATCAACCTAACACACACATTGTTGGTACAAATAATGAAACCACATAACCTAAGGTACAGGTACTGTTCACCTGAATTCATATTTATCAGTAGGGAAAACCTACCTAAACTGAAATGGTTTGTACCTTAAACCAAGTAGAAATAATAAGCTTTCTACACATACCAATATAAGATACCAAAACTGAATTTTAAATAAGAATTTAAGTAAATAAAGTGAACCAAAACCAACCAAAATAGGATTCACTATGTAAAAACTGAACAAAACCACATTGTAATACCAAATAGAAATAAAAGGCTAATGTCTATACCACAAGTAAGGTACAATACCACTATTGTAATAGTATAAGAGTATTATAAGCAAGGACATAATGGATTATAAGAGTAATTAAGAACACCTGTCATGTGACAACCAGGTGTAATTACTGTTGTCCAATGCTGTACGCTTAGGGACAGACTAGTGTATTAAAAACACAAGACCAATTATAAAGATACTACTATGGTTAAACTATTCCAACTAAATGATAGTAGAAAAAGACAAAAAATACCAATAAGTGTACACCTCATAGTGCAAAATAGAGGTCACTTTAATAACAGAAATGACAAAGAATAACCACATATTTCAACTAACAGAGACTCACAGTAGTTGAAACCACGTATTGTTTACAACTGGGATCATACAGAAGGTACACAAATACTTTCTATTATTAATAATATGTAAATACAAGTATAGGGACATAGGCTAAGGCTGTTAACTTAAGTAATATATTTTGTCATTAGATTTAAGTTACCAGTAAGTAAGAAGTGTAAGAGAAGTTGGAAGGCATGCCCACAAGTGGGTATGAGTGCCATTAAATAGTTTTAATCTAAAAATAAATATAAATAATAGTGAATAGTGAATTGTGAAAATCTCAAACATTAACTCCCTTAATAATGGACCAAAGCACAACATGAGTGGACTCAAAATAAAGAGCCGAGTGTTACCAATACAATGATACGCTTAGATTTCAAATCTAAGCGATAATAAAAAAGTTATTACAATTATAAGATATTTGGGTCAAATCGAGCAAATATTTATAATCTCGACACCAGCCACCCCACGCCAAAAACAACAATTAAAATAATTCGCGGAGGGGGTATGTGCATCAAATTAAAGTTCATCAACCAATCAGATCCAAGAAATTAACAAAATTTTCAACGATCACAAGACGGAACGGCAGAATGAGATGCGTGTTCCCGACACTTTGTAATCAACTTCGGAGGAAGACAGACGGCTACTATTCAGCGCAAAGAAACAGCTGTTCATATGATTTGTGTGCGTCACCGTTGTAAACAGAGCAACCTAACCTCAATTTGTGATAACATAAATACTTTAGTATCGAAGGTGTTAAGTGTAACAGTGCGTAACAAGGATTGCTCAGTGTATAATCCAGAGCAATTCCGGGATTTAAATTATAAATAAAAAGGGAGTACAGTGATTTTTACATTATTAATTAAGAATTTGAGAAACGATATGATCGAAACATATTCAAATAATGTTCGTAAATAAAGAACCTGGGTTAAGGTGTACTCACAATATTATTTAATCAACAGTAATAATGACAATCCTCAGATTATTTTGAATATTCAATTTTAAGAATTTTTCATTCAATCAATTATTATGTATGAAGACTTAGTGTGACATAACTACACCTAATGACAGTTGTTATTTATTAAATATAAATCAAACCAACCAGCATTCATCAATGGCTGAGAATTGTCAACTGGATGAACAATTAACGAAAGTTAATGGAAAATTTCAATGTTATTTATGTCTTGTATGTAGGAAGAATCTACCACAATAACTATTTAAATGTTTATGTTTACTATGAATAAGAACCAAGGTTGTCAAGCTACATAATTACTTAGAACCATGCAATTACCTTTTTGTAGAATCAAACAATGAATCAGATGTTTCATTCAATAACACTGTTTCAACATATTATATAATTGTTCACTTTTTAAATGTTTTATCAGGAATTATTTTAACGTTAACCAACGTTCTTTAAACCATTTATTGTCGATTGAGTTTACTAATTTTGTTAACCTGAAATGTCCAGAGCAGACATGGTTATTATTTTGAATGTTAATTATTAAGTGATGATTGAATTGTAATCATCCTCAAACTGCCTAATAACGGTAGAGTAAGAGTTCTATTCAATAATTTGGTATTCTGTCAGCTAAAAGAACCCACACAGACACACATGAATTAAATTATTTTAACCAAAAAGCATTTAGATACACTGATATTGTACATCAGTTTTACCACCCTGAGACAAATATTATAAAACCAACTACTCATGTTACATATTTTGAATTGAAATAATAAATGATACTTCAGATCGTTTAAAAAGAACATATTAAACTGAATAAAAATATTATTTTACACAAGAAAACGGAGTCAGTTAGTTTATTTCAAAAGACTAAATTTGAAAACAGGTGAACGACTCTCACTGGTCAGCTCGACAAGCAGCGGCGAATTTAAATACGGTAAGTTAATCTACAGATTAGATTGTTACATCGACCCCGTAAGATCGACAAGACTCACCACAAGTAAGTGATTGTTCATGCAAAATATTTATGATTTCAGCGCGGAACCTACATCACCATTTCATCTAGTCGACGGAAGAACAACCGTATAAAATAAATTAATCGAAGTTGAAAACTACTTCGCTAACTAATCTCCAGTGCATTAATCGGTTTTATTTACGTTGGATTCAATGCTAGATTGAATTGAAATAAATAAATCAATAATAATAAAAATACTAAACTAAAAGTTATTGCAATTTTAAACAAAAATAAACGGGCAATTAGCACCCTAGAACCCCAAAACGCGGTCACTATACAATATCTAGAATACAAGGAGCGGAAATGAGGTTCTTGAGGCCTGTAAAGGGTTGTATCAGGAAAGATCTTATCAGAAATGATCATATTAGAATGGAGCTAGGCACAGCTAAAAGTTTAAACGAGAAAATCTCCTGTACAAAAGGAGTGGCTGTGACACGTAGAGAATGGATCCAACTAGATTTTCAGGATTTTCAGGCTATCATCCAAGAGGGGAAGATAAGTGTGGGAAGACCCGTAACCATGGTTGGATGAATTTCATTCAGACTGGGACAGGCTACTAGCCTAACCCGTAAAGGATGACGACGACGACGACTCTACAATTACGTTGGAGCGTCCATACTGTCGGGAGAAAATTAGCCGTGCGAACTAAACTCGTTTTTCACGGAAACTGATTGAACAATTTAGGGATTGACTAATCGTGTGTATGTAGTGACGCTTACATCATTGCAGAGCTGAACATTCTCGACAGCGCGTGGCCGGAGAAATATGTTGTAGTAGTATAGTAAGCCTAGTAGTCTGAGCGGAGCGTTCTCCCGACGCGACGTCGTTCGTGTTGTGATATATAGTTTTTTCACTCTTAGAGTGCAGCCTGATGTGAATAAAACCATCTGCTTGTCCTTGAACCGGATTGGTTAACTGAGTGGCTGAAGTGGTTAAATCCACTGCTAGAAATAATTTCCATCAATTAATTGATTATAAATATATCACCAAATTTTTGTTTTAGGACAATTGGGATTAATACAACTAAAAATAAGATAAATGATTTTATAATTATTTGGATCTGCTAACAAAGTTTTAACTATGTTCTGTACATACCTCTGTGTTGTATCACTCCGCTTTGTTTACTGACGATAAGTTAGTGAGCAACTCTGACTCTACTTAGTTACTGCAAACGTGTTGTGAGATTGCCGAACGTGGTGTGCAAGCTGAAGTGCTTTAGGCCTATTTGTGAAGACGAATTAATTATTGAAACATTGGAAGTGCTACTGTTTTACTGATGCTCGTGTCAACTTTTCTTATAGTTCAAAATGATACAACAGACACCCACGGAACGGTATTTTTATTATTTTTAAAACTGGTTTGATTGAGCAGTTCATCTTTAATGCAAAGTATCTCTATTTGAATACAACAAATTTATTTTTTAAATATTCAAACCTACATAATAGTTTTATATTTCACAGTTTTGCTGCTATTTTGGTTCACAGAAACGGGTATTAAAAAGTACTAAGCAATATAAAATCAATGAAGATCTTTTACAGATATACGTGTTTCAGTATTTTTTCTGTAATCTTTTTTATTCAAAGAGATTTCCCATCAAAGGTAGTCAGAATATAGTCTCCGTAGTGCCCGTCTGACTCAACATAAGTCATCCTCATACTCCTATTTTATTAACAAAATGTCTACATAAAGGCGGAAATGCTCTGCACGTTCAGTCCACTTTATTCTCACTATTTAGTAGCATAATATTATGTTTTATGTGACAATGGGACACTTTAATATGCATGTTTATGTGTACACGTTTTAGTATCCATATGAACTAATAATTCCATATTGTTACGACGGTCGCAGGGATCGCCGTGTTGTACAGTGGAAACAGAATAACTGACAGCAGATGAAGTCGCTACTTACAACTTTATTTGCAGTTAAAGATAACTAAAACAACAATAACCAACAGTTCTTCAGGCTTACGATAGTACAACATATGGTAATACAAGAAACAATAAAAGTCACCTTATTACAGTACCGCACCAAGATACCCAATAAATACTTTGCACTAAACCGCAAGTCACAACAAATCCGATCATCGGTACACACTCTAAATCGCAGGTCCAAAACTCAACTCTCTGCTTCGGAAGCGGTGCTTTTATACTTCCCCTGTGCGGTATAATAACCTGAATGCCGGTAGAATTATCGACAGATGTGTGAAATGAGTTTCTAGTTAGGTGCAAAGTGTCATCTAGTGTCATCATTGGTAACTGTCATCTTCACGAATACAGTCCTACAAAAATAATAAATGAAGTCTTGGATTTCGTTGTCCATTACGTGTCCGTTACTTAACTAAATATAATTAATTCACTACCGACTCGGAACACAAAGTTTTTTATGGGTAAAAACATAAAAGTTTTACTTTATAGCCTGAACCGGTTTTTGCTTTTAAAAAGCTTCTTCAGAGGCTGCCGTTGAGAGCATTATCCGTCTTGTTGTTGGCGACGGTATCGACTTTTGAAAGATCGATATTGTGGGTGTGGGGTGTGATATGTTCGAATAATGCGTGTGATTAGAATTGTGTCTGTTCGTTTAGGATGACGTTTTTATGTGTTTTCGTGTGTTTGTATATTTCCAATTGTTCTAGAGTAGCCTATCTAGTTTTCGTCCTTTTGTGTGTACGTGTAGAATTCCATGTAATGTCGATGTTTTTATATGTGTGGTTTGCTTCAAAGGTTTTCAAAGGTGGATTCTGTAGTGGACTGTAGTGCCTTTGTGTGTTCAATGTATCTTTGTTTGAAGCTACGTCCTGTCTGGTCTATGTAGAATTTGTTGCAATCTGAGCAATGTAGTTTGTAAACACCAGGTAGATCGGCAGTTACAAACTAAATTGCTCAGATTGCAGCAAATTCTACATAGTCCAGACAGGACGTAGCTTCAAATCACACGCAGACACAAGAGCTGCAAGAGCAAGTAGGCCAGACAGACACAATTCAAATCACACGCATTATTCAAACATATCACACCCCACATCCATAATATCGATCTTTCAAAAGTCGATACCGTCGCCAACAACAAGACGGATAATGCTCCCAACGGCAGCCTCTGAAGAAGCTTTTTAAAAGCGAAAACCGGTTCGGGCTATAAGGTAAAACTTTTATGTGTTTACCCATAAAAACTTTGTGTTCCGAGTCGGTAGTGAATTCATTATATTTAATAAATGAAGTTTGAAATCAAAAGCTGTGTTATATAGGCTACAATTAATGTATGTTGCATATGTGTACATAAAAATATGTTATATAAATGAATAGAAAATTATAACATAAATATTCATTTTTTTATTCAATTAGTAATTTTGAAAATAATATCTTCAATACTTTGTTGGTATTAATTGGGATTTGTTCATGCATTAATTTATTATTTATTTTATGTTTAAATATTTCGAAATTTTCTCAAATTTGCTACTTATCTTCAGCGTAGCAAAATTATTAATGTACGTACGTGTTTGTTTTTGTGGTTTGCATTTATATGACTGAATTCTCTGGTATACGAACGTGTAGAAGCATGTAAACGGTTTCTAAGTACCCAATGAACTACAACTGCCGAAATTAAATTTACACATACCTACTTGAACACTGGTCTCTTTATTCTAATCACGATGTCGTCTTAGACTACCATTGTATTTATAATACAATAACCCCAACAGACTTATTAAATAGTAACAATCGTTACGTCCTACGTTTTAAGAATAGTACAGTAGCCTAGCAAGAACTTTAGTGTGTTGCAGACAAATAATTGCATGCGTTTATTCTGACCAGATTGTCTGTAACTCGCATAATGCATAACAATTCCAGTACCTATATACTGTAATAATTCCAATAACGCGGTCTTATTGTCTTATGTATATATTCTTGACACCCCTGTTGCCCACACATTCTTATCTATAAGTTTTGCAAAGAATATGTTATTTATTACCTAGCCTACATTAATAAATATTGATTTTTCGTCATGATTATTCTTGTTTTATTATTAGTTTTAATAATAAATAACATTTGTCATTTTATACAAAAATGTATTTTTGTATATAATTTGTTTTACATTGTTTCAACAGTATTGTTAACTGTCATCTTCACAAATATAGGCCTACTAAAATAATAAATGAAATTTGAAATCAACAGCTGTTTTATATAGGCTATAGTTAATGTATGTTGTATATAAAAATGTACATAAAAATATGTTATATTAATGAATAAAAGTTATAAGATAAATATTTATTGTTTTATTCAATTTGTAATTTTGAAAATAATATATTTGTTGGTATTAATTGGTATTTGTTTATTTATTAATTTATTATTTATTGACGTTTAAATATTTACACATTTTCTCACAGGTCCATTTTTTGGAGTTCTTTGTTTTAATAAAGTAATATTATTTACATTTGAGAATGTATGATTATTTTTAACTGAATGGATAGCTAAATATGACTTGCAAATTTCTGGTTTTAATTACTAGTTTTGGTGTTGAATAAATCTTTTTTTTTAATTTAAAAAAACGTTGAAAACAAATGATACGCACAAAGTATATTCTTCTGTAAAATAACAATTATTGTTTATTATTTTTTCCAGTGGATGGTTAGAGAGGATCGGTAAAAAATAACACAAATTTTTAACTTATTTGCGTCGACGTTTCGACAATGTTTATTGTCATCATCAGGACCTGTATATGAAATACAAAAGAAATGTCAAACACAACGGAACAATTAAATATTTGGGTGAACGTGTTCGTGTATGTGAGTGTGTGCGTGCGTATGCATGTATCATTGTATATGTGAAGACTTGAGATAGTTTGTTTATATCTTCCAATATTATCTTTAAGAAAACGAGCAAATTATAGTATGACAGAAATTAATTTATACTATTGCAATTTAAATTACTAAATGTAATGATATTTACAAACAGTAATCAATTGGATTACTAGATTGGTACACAATATGATTACAATTATTATCCAAGTTTACTTGTTAGTAAAATTTACCAGAAACCTTTTTTTTGTAACCTTATGTCAACTATCTGATGTAAGTCGTAAAGTTCTACAGTTATTGTGTAAATTGTATGTTTCTAAATTATGATTTTTTTTTAATACCAGTAGTGAGTGGAACATGTTAAAAATAACTTTTAATAATTACATAGTGAACATCCCCTAATCAGGTTTTAGTTATAGGTAATATATTTTACTATGCTATATGTTGGCTGCTGTATATATAAACAATTTGTGTACCATCTAATATCCAATTGTTGATTACGGTTTGTTTAATTAATTAAAATATCATTACATTTAGTAATTTAAATTGTAATACTGTATAAATTAAGTTCTGTCATACTATAATTTGCTCGTTTTCTTAAAGGTTGTATTGGAAGATGTAAACAAACTATCTCAAGTCTTTACATATACAATGATACATACATATGCACGCACACACACTCACATACACGAACACGTTCACCCAAATATTTAATTGTTCCGTTGTGTTTGACATTTCTTTTGTATTTCATACACAGGTTCTGATTATGACAATAAATATTGCCGAAACGTCGACGCAAATAAGTTAAAAATTTTTGTGTTATTTTTTACCGATCCTCACTAACCATCCACTGAAAAATTCATTGATTGACGGTCACTACAAATTTAAGGATTGTTTATTATTAATAATACTAATGTGCAGTACATAAAACTTTAAATGCACTTTACATATCTGCTACAGAATGGCGTAACTCCAATTACCTCCGTTTCTTTTCCTCTGCCTTTTATTGGCTATAGCAAACACAGGCTCACACCATAGAGGTATATAAGTACATTATACCTCTGTGGTTCACACACAACGTCGCGACGCATTTTCTGAAACACACAAGTCGCCTCCACGCGCACGCGCACGCACGCGCACGCACGCGCACACGCACACACACACAGAGGAGGATTATGAGATTCTATTGGTAAACAATAATGTGCTGAATAATCAACATCAAATTTTTGTAACTCTTAAAGAATCCTCTCATTTATCTCAATACGGAGGATTATTTATAACTGAAGTCTTTCTTAAATGATATAGTCGTTAGTAATTCAAATGAAATTTAATTCGTTTTAGTTTCAATTTATCCTTTGTGTATTAAAAGTCCATATGTATAAACGATAAAAAGAGAAATTGAGAGACACGGGGAGGGAGACAAGGAAAGAAATAACAGTCTACATGTGTATGTAGGAGATTTGGTCGCATATGGTTCTGTGACACTATGCATCTGTTTTTTTTTACTATTATCCTGTTGATATTTTACAGATATTTAGGTAACTAATGAGTATACAATTTGGGAAGAACGTCTACCTGACACGAACCTATTTATTGACTTGAATAGTATTCTATTCTGCACTATAAAGACAAATATTTATTTGTCAACCATAGAGCACTAACGCAAACAGTACAAAAAGTAAGTTAATTTTGTACTGTAAATGAACAGAACAGTACTGAAAATAAGGTAAGGTACTCTAATTTAATGTTTTTTGTTGAATTGGTAATGTTCTGTACTCTTTTTGTCAGAATTAATATTTAATGTAGTTCACTTATAAATTGTTTACTTATATACTCAATAAAATTAGCATAAATTACTGTATTGTGTACTAGCTTCTCAATATAAATTCTACATCCTCTTAGTATAACATAAGACACATACACTGTAGTCATCAAGATATCGTTGCATCCTGATTTTACTGTATTACATAAAGCATACCGGAAATGTTTTTACTCGTTTAATAACTATATGAACACTCTAACTCCAATAGTCAACAAGAACTCGTATGTTTATCTTTCCCATTTTTTATCCATTAACTTATGATTATTGATTATATTGGTACCACAAAATAACAGTTTTATTACAAAATAACAGGCTTATTAATGTTCACACATTTATTTTTACTTTTGTAAGAACCATGAATCACGTTTCTAAAGGTATGTCTTAGAATTTTTAAAAAGGTTACTGGATTGTAAGAAATAATTATATTTTCAGAAAAGTTAAAATTTTTATCGATATAATTTCCTCGTATAATGAAACAAATGTATCTTAAGATTGTTAAAAACCTGTGTACTAAATTAACGTACTTAATAGTTGCATTGGTCAATTCTCCATTTAATCAGTTTTAAAGACTAACTAACAAAATTAAATTAAGAAAAGCATTTAAATATTGGATTCCTAAATAAAATCACTGTACAAATACTCCAGTATTAATAGTGTAACAACATTTGTGCGATGAAATATTTATATTCCGCTAACACATCTCATGCCGCACGATTTTCAACCCGTTTGCCGTTACACATTTTTAATTTCCGTTATTACACTTTCCACTTCCCTTTACACGAAAAGAAGCAAACGTTAAAAACTTAGTCAACCAAAACAGAATTGAAAAAACGTGCCTTATAACAGTAAATTGTACGTGTCTTATACTATTTCATATATGCGATAAAGACGGCATGGCAACAAGATAATTAATTCCTTCAATTGGATCCTTCCCAACTGTAATTACTCTTGCTCACTGTCTAACTACAGAGCAATACCCGATACCTAACAGATATCCATCGACAGTTAGTAAGAACTACAGTAAATACAGTTCTGACAACTAGTTACTTCTTTGAGCCACTTACTTTAGTGAGTTCGTCGCTGTAGAACGTTAAATTGACCAAGTGTAGGCAGTCAGCTCAGTTATTTCCGTACTAGAAATCGAGGAAACTGACAGACGCAGGCTCTGATATACGCCATAAACACGAAGGTTATTTGTAGTTGCATCGACATACGAAACAACGCTTGGTACTTCTGTTTGTAATTTATTAAATTATATTTTTATAATCACGTACATATTTAATACGCACATATATAATTATGTAATTACAAAGATAGTCGCTTACAGACTGTTGCGTATAATCATCTGGAAAGCTACTATACTTTGAAATCTTTATATGCTCGTAATTAAGCTACGACAGTCAGATTCCAGTACAGGAGTAAATTTTTTTTATATATGTATATTTTCTTTTTATCATATACATAAACCACTTAAAAAATAATTATGGTCTGTAGTTACTTGAGTTGAGACACAGAAACATTTATGCCATATAAACACTACATTTAAAAGGATTACAAATAATTGATAATATGCAGACAAAAATTCGCCCAACTGCGAGTAATCAGATCAACTACGATATTTTAGACAAAACCGACACGCCGTGAAATCTTCTAAAAGTGTGTACATAACGGGCAACTTTTCAGAGTGTATTCGCAAGGATAGTATTGGCAGAAAATACTAATCATTGTTGTAGTGTAAAGAAAAATATGAAAACACATTTACACAATGAAAGGTGACTTACATAATGAAAATATGTTGTGAAGAAACCAGATTAAATTAGATATATTTCCTTAGATTCCAAAAAATATAAACTCTGGCCACGAGGTGACAGTAGATATTCTATAGTTTGAATTATTGGTTTGCAAATTAATTAAATACGTAAGAAAAATAACTTGTACAGACTTGAGCTAAACCCATATATAATACACGACCTTTCAGTGAGTCGGGTACGATACGTGGACACATAGTTTACAGGGTAGGAACCATAAAAACAATTAAACTCATTTTAAAATTTTTAAATTGTTATCTGTCTTATTTACTTAACTCTTAACAAAAAGGTCATATAATATTTAACAGTACTGACACTAGATATATTAAGTATGTACTCTGTACACCTAGTCATTTACGTCTGTTTTTAGATGTTTTATATTTTCTTAGGTCCTGATGAACTATATCGTATCTTTGAATTCAACAACTTTCCCTAATGTTTGAGAATCGAGAATAAAGTAGGATTTAATTTACTGTCGAGGAAATTAAACAAACTGTGCACTACTGCAAACAATAAATAACTGAACGCTGACATTTCGCAGCTGAAATTACTTGGATGGTCTGTAAGAAACGTACAGAATTTGAGAGCACAGTGCAGAATTTATTAGTTGAAAGTAACAATGTTTTTTCCAAAGTAGTGATTTACTTGTAAATAGTTTCAGTAAGAGAAGTTAATATGTTTATAATGTTTATCGTGTTAAGAAGAATTAAACTAGTATACTTATCATACAAATCACATGGATTTTAAACTTTGGTACCTAAAAATTATTAAATTTTGTGCGAATGTACACTGCAAACTTTTTGTAAACACTGCTGATTAAAGGAAGTACATAATTTGTTGTTTTACGAAATTGAAGTAATCGATAACTCCGTGCTCAATAATCTATTTAGTACCTACTTAATAATATAGATTACATCTTTAGAATAATTTTTGAAGATTCCTTAAAAGTTATGAACATGTATTAGTTAATTTACAGGATCTTTAAAGTAACATTTACATTAAAACATGTGTCCAGATTTACTTCTAATTAACAATTCTGAAGTTACAAAATATTTAATAATGCTGATGCGCTGAAAAATAACCAACTGACATGCTGTTACTTACACATTTGCAAATAGGCCTAATTCTGTATTTAACACTGTATAATCTTACAAACGTTAACCTAAAATTGGTTTAACATTCAAAATTAATTAGTGCAAAGACAACAAATTTTTACACTTTTAATTGTAAATTTTCAAGTCACGTATATGAAAAACTAAACTCACACTTTTAGAAAAGACGAGATTGTCGACATTTAATATTTAAAAGTAAAGAATCCTAAATTTACAAAAAATATAATGTTAAATATAATAAGGAACATTATCATTATTTATTAAAAACTTTAAGTAAGATAAATCGTGAATTCAAGATAAACAACAGCACAGAGCTCAAAGAAAGGTCAAGTTCTTTTTTACATATCATAAAGAGGGAGAGATACTTGTAAGCACAATAATCGAGTGCTTTTAAGCAAAGAATCCACAGGGAATTAAAAGTACACTGATAAGTTTTAAAATATCGTTACAGTATAATACTAATTGAATGAAAAATATACGTATAAGTTAAACAATAACTTTTTATGAATTATTCATGATATCCGGGCTGTTTGGCCGTGGTCCATGGTTTAAAACAAAACCAAACGTTTCGGCAGCTCCACTGGCTGCCATCATCAGTGGTATAAAATTCCTGCACGCCGGGTGTTTACGTACAGGCCCACAGTACTGTGGTATATACTGATATACAGTATGTGGTATAGGTCTATACCACAGTACTGTGGGCCTGTACGTAAACACCCGGCGTGCAGGAATTTTATACCACTGATGATGCCAGCCAGTGGAGCTGCCGAAACGTTTGGTTTTGTTTTAAACCATGGACCACGGCCAAACAGCCCGGATATCATGAATAATTCATATGACACCGGCCGTGAAAGCCTGAGCAATAATTAATATCTTTTTATCTTCTTGAAACAAAAATGAATTACAAATACTGTAACAATATTAGTGTTCAGTTCACATTAAACATTTTAAGTAGTATAGCTACTGTTTTACACATAATATCGTGCAAGAGGTTGTGTGTCTGTAGGTATGTTTGTTTGTTTGTGTGTGTGTGAGGGAGGCACACATCCTGTTGAATAAATTTGTGGCACATGATAATTTTGAATGTTAAACCAACTTTTTGTTAACGTTTGTAAGATTATACAGTGTTAAATACAGATTTTGCCCTATTAGCAAATGTGCACATAACAACATGTCAGTCGATCATTTTTCAGTGCAGTCAACATCCTGTTATTACTTTCGACGGCATAATTTCTGTCGGGTTCCAGATTGACTGTAATTCACTAACGAATCCGGCAGTTGACCCAAGTCAACCAGTATGCTTACATTGACGAATAATCGATTGTGGTCAAGCAAAAAATTCATAAGACCGAATATTTTTAGATATTAACTCCTATAGTGGCGTCAGCGGCATAAAGCGCGACATTTGCCGACATAACACTTGCAGAGAAGTATATTTTTAAAATATTTAGCAGTCCGTTTCTGAACTATTCAGTGGCTATTAAATGGTGAAAAAAGAGTGCCGTGGGGACATTAAGTGGGTGGAGAATGTAAACATCGAGGTCACTTGTTAATTAACAAGAATATAATTCCGTTTGCTTTCTGAAAAACGTGTTTCGCGGAATACATGTACCGGACAAGGTGGATGTAATTACATCACTGTTAATGTGAACACGAATGAACTGTAGTGGAAGCAAACAGTTATACGAGACAAAAACTACATCCACATACATATATGCACACATTTATGTGCATGTACTAACAGACGCGTTTTAAACATGTCACAGACTTTGTTAATTTGAAGGTGGAAGAGTGTAAATTAATGAAGTTTCCTACCTCACTCAAGAAACTCTAATTTCCACTGAGATATAGTTAAGCAAACAACAGTAACTAAAGTTTTGTTTGTCCATAAAAGAAAACAAAGTAATTTATTTTCACTGTAATATGTCTCAGAGAAATTGTCCTTGTATGTACCGGATATAAAATATTATATCCATATATTCTCACAGACACACACAAGCACACAAACGTCCCCCTACACTCGCACACGCATATACCTACACGCCAGATATATTTGTTTATATGATTTTTGTACTTTGTCTCTGTAGAATATAAGAGGCACGATAAAACTCTGACAAACACTTATTGATTAAGCTTGTAATACGAGGGTAAGTCAAAAAGTAAACTTTTTAAAAAGGAACTTTTTATTGTGAAAACAAGATGACAAGTAACATCATTTCTCTACATAATCTCCCTCAACTTCTATGCACTTGGTCCATCTCTTGACAAGCTTCGTAATTCCGTCCTGGAAGAAGATTTGTGGCATAGTGCACAGCCACTCGCGCACCGCCTCCACAACCTCGTCATCCGACGAAAACTTGGATTCACGCAGGTGCTCCTTCATCGGACCAAAAAGGTGAAAATCACTTGGAGCTAGGTCAGGACTGTACGGCGGATGCTTCAGCAGCTCAAAACCAAGATCTTGAATGCACTGGATCGTTTTCCCCGCAGTATGAGGACGGGCATTGTCCTGAAGCAAAAGCACACCTTTTGAAAGTTTTCCTCGCCTCTTTGTTTTGATTTTGGGTTTCAGATCTCGCAGTAGCTCACAGTAGCTGTCACTATTCACTGTTTGACCTTTAGGAGTGTAATGAATTAGAAGTGGACCTTTCATATCCCAAAACACTGTCATCATCAACTTTCCTGCAGAAATTTGTCTTTTGAACATTTTTGCTGTAGGCGAGAATGGATGTTTCCACACCATACCCTGCCGCTTATTCTGTGGTTCGAAGTGATGGACCCACGTCTCATCAACGGTTACTATGCGACTGAGAAACTCTTCTCCTTCCTCTTCTAAACGCCTTAAATGTGATTTCAAAATTTCCAAACGTTTCTGTTTGTGCTGGTCTGTCAGTCGAGGTGGTACCCAACGAACACACACTTTGCGATAATTTAGTGATTCGTGGATGATTGCAACTGCTGAACCGTGGCTAATGTTCAACGCATGCGCAATATCATCAATTTTGACACGACGATCATCACGAATCATTCGCTCAACTGTCTCGATGTTCTTGTCCGTCTTTGAAGTGGATGGCCTACCTGAACGCTCTTCATCGCAGGTAGATACACGACCATTTTTAAAGCGATTTATCCACTCATAAATTTTGCTTTCACTAAGACAGCTCTCACCGTACTGCTGCTGCATTCTGCGAATAATCTCCGCAGGTTTAGTCCCTTCAGAGTGCAGAAAACGTACCACTCCCCTTCATTTTTCCTTGGTGCACACGGACAACGGGGCACTCATAATAAAATGCCCTGAAATCACTACAAATGGAGCTGAGCACTGAAACAACACAGCTAAAGAACAAAAAAACTTTGAGGTTATGATATGTCATTGTTCAGTCAGTGCTGCCATCCATTGCAGAAGGGAAAATAAAATTTGCCTTTACTTTTTGACTTACCCTGTATATTGGTTACAATCAACTGCTGTATATATTACATTGCAAAATCAAATTATCAATACAGAATAGAATTTTGCAAATCTTATAATTGGTAATTCTGCAGTTGGCACTTTCTTTTTTGTCGGTGACCAGCTTATCCTGTCGAACTCGGAAAGCGGCTTCCAGATGGCTGTGAGTGCGTTGAGTCGAATCTGTAATGATTTTGGATTACAGATCTCCTCCACATTGGAGACCAATGTGATGGATTGTCATGAGCCGATTTCATACGAGCAAAAATTGTTGCAGATGGTACTTTCCTGGAGCGAGTCAGTAATTTTGAATATCTAGGCTACATATATTTTGAAAATTCTAGAATCGAAGAGTAAAGAAACACAGGTGATAGCCTTCCCCACAATTCTCTATGGTTCCGAGGATTGGACTTCAAGGAGTCCCAGGGCAGTCGATTCAAGCGTCCGAAGTAAGTTCAAGGCCAAAATAGAAATATCGATGTACGGCAGAAACTGAATATTGTGAGTATACTTGGTAGGATTGCCCGGTATCGTCTAAAATGGTTGGAATGTCTTAACCTAATAGATGGCTGCTGCACCACAAACAACTATTGAATTACAAGCCAAAAGGACGGAGAGGTATGGGGCGTCCGAAGAACGCTGGAGTGACCAGCTCTAGTCTATCTGCTAAGAACCGGAACAAACTACTGTATTATTGGTTTAATTTTTCCGCTGCTGGTGACGATGAAATTAGCGAATCCACTAGTAACAAACTTTTGTAAAATGTGTGAGAAACTTTTATGTACTAAACACTTAAATTAAACAACACATTTTTTTGCTATTCCAAATACGAATTTAATTCAATAACTTCAAGGATAATAATAACAAATAAGGATCTATAAATCGTGTCAGTACACACTACGAAAGTTAGTGTACATTTTTATATGTTAGTATAGTAAATATTATTAGGCGAAAGTGTATAGAAACCAATTAGTAATTTTAGGAACAGGTCAGAGACAATCACAGCAAACTTTAGTAATTATAAATTACACTCTGTCAAAATATTCTTTATTCGTTCTGCTTGAATAATTGTTATCGTCATGGAACGTTTACAAGTTATAGTTATACGACAAGTCAGTCTAACCTGCATGCGGTCAAAACAACTACTAAATAACGTAATTAACGTAATTCCAGTATGTTGCAAGATATCAGAACGGTTTCATTTTAATAAAAACGTAAACAATTCAGTTGTTCTGTAATACTTACAAGTTATACCTATGTAATAAATTACCCTAAACGGAGTCCCCACTAAAACATGTTTTAAGACTTTTGAGTTGCATTTGTTCCCTTTAAAATTTTTTATCATTCTCCATGTTATTATTTGTATGTCCCAGTATTTTGGTAATTCACTTTTTTACGTTTGACTGTAGAAGACAGTGGATAAGCTTTGATATTTTATATTTTAAGGTAGAAAAAAGGAGATTGATATTGTTACGACGGTCTACTGATCGTCGTATGGTACAGTGGAAAACAAAATACAAGACACCAATTAAGTCACTAATCACCAGCTTTAATTATCACAATTAAACAGTTTTTATCAACAATATAGTCTCTTACAACAAATCGAATAAAAATTGTTCACACGCAATAAAAAATGTCAACTAATATAAAACACAATAATTGTATTACAATTCTCCCGCACAATTATATGACACATAACACTTCGCCACAATACTTCGAATCGCACTGTGTAAATCGCCCGATAATAACTGAAAACTAAGCAGCAGGTACGGCCCATGTATGGTCTGCAGGGTTCCGTAATATGCGTCCTTAACAAACACTTGAAATGGGCTAGTTGAGAAGCTTCTCGAACAACGCTATCGAATGTATGAGATTGTTCCGCATTACGTAACACTGCCTTGCGTGTTAAATGTCACGTACACAGACATTACAGCTGAACACAGCGAGCGCGGACCGGTGAGTCTGGAGCAATCTCGTTAACGCCTGTTGAGAATCACGTACGCACACAATATAACAGCTGGTTCTACTAGAATATCCGAGAACACGTAGGATGTTCTGTAGTGGCGTTACAATATTGTTTGAACAATTTCCAATGATTCATCGGAAACAAGAGTTTTAATATAATTCCATTTAATATGCATTTAGTACATGTAAATACATAGCTATGTTAAGAATGCATTATGGTTTATTTATAGGCTGCAGCACGGAATCACATGCATTTGTGTATTCACTGTGCAACAAATGAACTAATGATTGAATTTAGTTTTAGCAAAACAACATCACTTCTAATTTTAGTAATATACAGTACGACCTAGTCATAAGTCGTTAAACATTAAACAACGTATTCACTTTACTTATATTTGATCATGTAGGCCTCTAGTCTCAATAAAATCCACAAACCACAAAACGTCCCTTGTTGATAAACATACAACATCTAAATACGTGAGGTACAACATCTATTACATCCATATGTTTTGTCTTGCACTTTGAGCGTACTATCTAACTCTGATATATCGACATGTATCAAAGTGTTGGTAGCTCTCATTTCTTGACTCACATTAATATTATACATACAAACAACAGCTTAGTCCGTCTTGACGAGTCTCTACAGTAACGTCTGGTCAGATATTAATATTTTCTGAAATATCTGGACAGGTGATAAAAGAAATTCACACACACGCGCGCACACACACACTTAAATGAGTAGGAAAGGTTAATAAAAAACACAGTACAAATTGAATTAACAGCAAAAACCCTTTCTGCACTTGTAAACATTTTCACAATCGTGAATCAACAATGTCAAATGAACTTGTCAAAGCTGTTTGATTGAATAAAATTGCACTCTAGTGTTTACATAAGTAATTATCAGACACAAACCAAAGGCGCGTAATTTAAAATCGATGAGAAGATCACAACCAAATTTATCTTAATGTTTACAATATGTTGTGACTTTTGGCCCACCCCGTATATACATTTTGGAAGATACAAAGTACCATTTAAACATCTAAACATTCTTTGCAACATTCTGAAGCAATCTTGGTCAGCTTATTGCTTTCCTGTAACAAGATGCCTCCTTCTCTTTGTAATGTCACCAATATAACACATTTCCTTTTTTCAATAGAAATACATGCACTTAACCAACTATCATGTAACATATACAAGGAATTTCACTATGTTATTAATATTTTATGAAACAAAAATGCGTTCAGAGAATAACCTATACGTATTATATTTTTTAAATTTAGTCATAATTAAACCTGTGTTTTTGTTAAAAATCATCTTCATTTTTTGTTTGTTTATCCGTTAATCGCTAAAGTAAAAACATGAGTGAATGCCTTTATGTTTAGGGAACAGTGCGAACAAAATTTAGGTATTTGGAAATTTGTTCCTGTTAATAATTTAATATTTTATAAACAAAACAAGGGCCTCATACATCCAATTACACAGTTTTCTTGTGGGAATTCTTCAAATTTATATAGAACAAATATGTTATTTTATAAATCGTTATATTTGCTAAAAACAGTTGCATTATATCAGTTCCTACGCCTGTCTAAGTGTCAGTAAACAGAACGACAAGGGATTCTATGCTGTCGTTCGTGAAACGACATACACAATGGACAGGTTATTACATGTTCGTAGTTACAACAGAGAATCGTCTTTTACTATCACAGAAACGTTACATAGGAATAATACAGAATTATGGTACAGAAAAGTGTCTAGTAATTGGAATTTTAATACAATCTCTGTAAACCTGTGTAACAATTTAATATATGTACCAAAATATAATGAGTAACAGAATTTTTTGTGAAGCCTAAATTTTCTTAACATTAGTAATTGGTTTCTTAACATTAGACAAATATTAGTGTCTGATTTCCTAATGTTTTAGTGGTATTTACTTTGTTGAAATTCTGTAACCAAATCCCTATAAATGTAAAAGTTTTATTTTTTGCCTCATGACCCAAGAAATTTTTCTTGATCTTCCCTACACATAAATATTTACAGTCTAGTAGTTGCACTTTAGAAAATACTAGAACATCCGTCAGCTTGGTTAAAATTCTGCAAATGAGCTACTGTTGTTAACACGAGAAACTGCCAAACTTTCAGTGAAAGGGAGCGCAAACTTGTCATAGACATCTGCGTCACACTGATAAAATATCTTCTATATTTTGCGCTGGGAGATATTCCAGTATTCTAATCAAAAATAGTAATTTTAAATGATCAAATGTTTTAGAAAATGTTTACTAATTAGAAGCCAAAAAGTCAATTGTCAGTCGTTTGTATTTACGTATCGATTTGCATAGTGTTTTTACTCCTGTGTTGACAATTCTCTGTACCCCTTCGTATTCATAGATTCCAAATTTATACATATAATACATTCCATTATGCTCTTTTGACTTATCTAATTTGTGGTTCGTTCTAATTTTACATGTTTCTTTTTTTTATGTTCCTTACGTTTCGATTGTCAGTCAAGAGTTTGCAGTATTTCTCAATTTGTAACAGTAACTAATTTCAAATATAAACAATGTTCTATATTAGAAAACCCCCAACCCACATTCTCTTAATATATCCATTACTTATATATATTTATATATTAACAGATTGGTGTTATTGAAACTATTTGTAATTAGAATACATAGGTTATGTATGTAGGTTATGTTACTCACGTATATTTACATTCTCCACAATTGACGTGCCGTATTACTTGATGCGCACTATTTATAGTGACACTAATTACAGAATACACTAGAATTATCTGTAACAATACTTATATACATTTATAGATAAACATATTTTATTGTACCCGATTCTTGAATTTATGTCGGGAATTTACGAGACGTTTCTAGTGACACATGTTGGCGAATGCTGGTCATTACCAACGTATATAAAGAACTGTTAAGACTGTCAGTCAGTCTTTATTGTGAGTTCGGTTAGTGAGTTAAGTTACAGAATTAGTATACCACATCTGGGGATCAGTATTATATTTGTGTTGTTGTTTGTATAAATTACGATCGTGTCAATAATCGATATCACAGTTATGAGTCGAAATTTGTATTTTCTATGTTGTATATATTTTTGTTTGTAAAATATTATTTGTGATAACGATAAATAAACAAGGTGTCGACAGTAATCAAAGTGTGGTTTTATTTCGTTGGCTCCCTAGAAGACGATAATAATAGGTTCTGGTTAAGGAAACAAAAAATGTTTTGTGTCAAGAAAGTAGCCTACCCTATACTGCGGAATTGTTTGCAGAAAGTCCACTTGCAAATGCTAAGTTTAGTACCGTTAGTAAGTTAGAACTACCTTTCTTCCACTTTATCCAGCCTCTAAAGATGATGATGTGTGTGTGTGTGTGTGTGTGTGTGTGTGTGTGTGTGTGTGTGTGTGTGTGTGTGTGTGTGTGTGTGTGTGTGTGTGTGTGTGTGTGTGTGTGTGTGTGTGTGTGTGTGTGTGTGTTACGCACACGAACGTCGTGTTCGATTGTTCACGAATAAGCAAGCAACTAACAACACTTTCTTGTGAGACATGTGAAGTCCAATATGGGTTATTCACAGTTCACATTCGGTTATTCACCGACACACCTCACGTTCTTAAATCTTCGTTTGCAACTTTTTAAGTAATCTTCGTGAAGCTGTGACACTTGTACGGAGTGATATTTGCTCTGAGATTGTAGGTAGTGACATTCGCATGGAGACATAATGATTCCAGAAAATGTAGCATGGTTTAAGCAATCACATTTACATGGAAGCCAGAGATTAGTTTTAAAAACTGTTAAGTGAGAAACTTGTCTACATAAGTCCAACATCGTATTTTATTTTATCTAACAATTAATTAAAAAGGAAAAGAACATTCATGCTGACGACATTCGACTTATCATTTGAAAGCCATATACTTCCAGCCTAGGCCCAGTCAACCAGACCCAGAATTCCAGACCTTTTTATATTAATTACTATTAAATATAATTACAATTATATTACAATTAATTAAATTATATATATATTACTTTATTGAGATATTGCTATTAACATTAAACCCATTGTTTTTATTTGTCGTTATAACCCTTTGTTGTTGTTGTTGTGGTTGTGGTTGTGGTTGTTGTTGTTGTTTTTATTATTATTATTATTATTATTATTATTATTATTATTACGTTGCTGCTACTATTTTATTGTTATTAAATGTATTACACACACACACACACACACACACATACACACACACACATACACACACATACACACAAGATATAAATCAAACTCGGATGCTTCTGCTATTAATGGCTTCGTGCATGAGTACTTTTCACACGTACTTTTCATGCGTTTTTCAGAGTTCTCTTCTTCTCAGAAATATTTTTATAAAGTACTATCAAGCAATATTATAACTGTAGAGATTTGAATAATCCCAAAACTGTGTCAACTTTTAACCTGCTTCTGTTGCAACGTTCATTGTCACAACATTCAGTTAACTAGAGAATGTCCTTTCCATGTTGGAACTTATTAATGTATCATTCACTATTTTCCACTAACATTCGTTCATATCTCAATGACACTGTATTTCTGAATTATATGTATAATAATGTGGGACACTAGTGATGGCTCGGAACATTTTACACATGGAATTTTACTGTTGTGTTAGATAATGACGCAAGTGCATATAACTGAATCCCGTCACATTTAGTTGTTTACATAAGTTTGGAAATAAATAGTTACAGAGTTTTAGAAGTCCAGAGTACACCGTCATTATTGTTACACTTTTCTGTTCACTTTTCTTGACTAATGTTGCTCCTTTAGTTCCATCCGTTTTTTCATCTTCATCAACAAAACAAATACAATATTTAAAATCCGGCGTCCCTGTAGTCCATACTCGAGACACTGAAAGAAGCGTTTACAATACGAGACGGATTCCGGATTTCCGAAGTATTTGGTCACATTAATCAGTAGACACTCAATGGTAACATTACTAACACATTTTGTCGGAGAGGCTGTTCTATCATAACCTCTCTGGCGTCCTGAGTTAAAATGAGTTTCCTACTGATCACAGTGTAAAAACTACTCAAGTGGTGGTGCTTTTATTTACAAAATTTAGCTTGTTTGTGATCAGTATATAGCAGTTGTGAAATATGGAGTTCACCGAGACCAGCAAGGCAAATCCTTTGTTGATTTTCAGTCGTCATCAGTACATAGTGGACTCCGATAGGAAAACAAATTAAAGAAATTTCGACGAAACCGAAACATCGAAGCATGTTATATGTGGATAATGTTTTTAGCCTTTTGAAACGTATAATGTGCATATAACAAATATTTACTATATAACAAATATATTTACTATATAACAAGCATTATCATGTTAAAACGACAGCGACCGAAGATTTCTATACTGTGGGGAATCGAAAGTGTGGAAGCGTTACATTTTTGTGGAATGACCCCAGCCTAAAAACATTATCATGTTAAAATGCGACTTATTTAAGCTGTACTGCATACAAAAAAAACACTCTAAAGGTAGAATTCCCACTGAAAATTAAATCTTGTTTTAAGCGAGGAAGAAGAAAACGGACGAGAAACACGACAACTCGAAATTTATGTATGTCGAAAAGGTAGGAAAAGTGTTTAGTATAAGATGATTCAATGTCACCGCATAGACGTACAAAACAATCACTGCATCGCGCTTGGATAAAGAGTATGAGATTTACAATAGACCGGGTCGATTCTGAATGCATCTTACGACAATAAAATGTGAACGTCTGAGAAAAATTCGTATTCCATGGTGGCAATCGATAAAATATTAGACTAAATTTTAGAGTCAGTCAGTGACAAAGGGAAAGCTACTTTATCAATATGTTCGTTCTTTATCACAGAATCCGCCCCCTTTGTTCATTCAAAAATATTCTAATTCTATCTACTGATTAATCAAGTAGGACTGTGAGAAATGTACTAGGCAAAGATTTTACTTGTTACTTGGTGTATACGTGCTTGTGTGTGTGTGTGTGTGTGGGTGGGTGGGTGTGTGTTTACGCGCGCGAGAGAGTGAGATAAAGAGAGAGAGAGAGAGAGTGAGCGAGAGAGTGTGAAAGAGTGAGCGAGAAGCCACACGCGTTGTGTTTTATCACCTCGTTGATAGACGCACAAGACTGTTACTGATGGTCATTCCGGGCATGTGTCACTCAGGGCAAATGCCACTCCGTGCAAATGTTCCAACTCCATCTTCGTTAAACTGATGTACATTCATAACTGCAGTTACCACTGAAATGCGATTCAGCAAACAAAGTAATTAAAATTTCATTTATAAATCTAGTTGGGTACAAACGGTAGTAGAAATTAAGTTTGTTCTATTTCACAAAACAGAGGCCCTCGTGTTCTCTCTCTCTCACTCACACACATTCACAGACATACACGCCAGTGCAATGGCTGCAAAGTGAACGTTGAAGTTAATTACTGAGCTTTACTGCCAATGTTTAGCAGTCTGCAGGCGACAGGACTGCACTGATTGCATAACTCACAAACGTCAGGTTTGCCTTCTGTCTGTTTAACGTGTGCGTTTTGCCTTCTGTAAAACACAAACTAAAAACAACACACACAGCAGCGTGTAACATATTGTCATCATTAACACACATACAGGTTGCGAGAAAATTGTACATATGTATTCACAGAATATTTAAATGGAAGAGGTGTCACTTGCAAGAATATGTTAACTTCTGTTAAAAAACTCAATATCCAAAGCTTTGGATATATCCAAACCAATGGTCGCTGAAAAATTGCAATTTCAACGTCAATGAAAACGCCATTTTATTCCACAGTCATGATTATAAATCAAAATTGCAAATATTGTTTAATCTCTCAGTAAAATCTTAAAATATGTGAACACAGATTTATGAAATGTCGTTGTTATGAAAAGCCTCTTCCAAGAAGAACAATTGTTACTTAACATTAGGCCTACAGGACTGAGAATTAGGAAGAAATTTCTGAAGTTATATATTTAATATCTTCAAATAAATACACTGCAAGTACGTTTATTTTCACCATACGCACGTTTCACAGAAAATATTCTATACCTTCAGAGGTTTGTTTGAATTGTCTTTTAATGTTTTGCTTACAATATAGTTAACATATTCTTTAGTGTCACACTATATGGATGCAAAACGTGTGCAGTAGGGTGAGCTGATAAATGAAACAACAGGAACATTTGATACTGTAGGCAAAAAATGACAAATAACAGAAAACCGAATCGAGGAAATAAACAGACGAAAACGATAGACAAGACACGACACATGACAGACTACATACGAAATGTCTCAGACAGGCCACAACAGGTGACAAACGATAAATACTTGACGGCAGAGGAGGGAGGATGTAAGGTAGATGGTATACGACAGACCACAAAACCGCGAAACAAATATATGACAGACGAATGATAAAAGGAAGACAACAAGCAAAAGATAACAGGCGATGTGATAAACAACTTATGAAATCAAAAAAGGCATATTATTGTCAAAGACGATAGATGGTAGATGACATACAAGGGAAGCCAGAAAACAGATAGGCCTGATATATGACAGACGGGAAATAGCAAACGTCATACGAGAGATGACAGGAGATGTCAGATGTGAGACAACAGACGACAAATGGAAGACAAAGACGATAGATGAATGACTAACGATATACAAGAGACGACAGACGATATACGACATCAAACAAAAAATAAGATATGGAAGGCAAAGACGATAGATGACAGACTACATACGAGAGACGAAGGATGACAGATGAGAAAGGAGATGTCAGACGAAAAGAAATAGACAACAGACGATGGATGCCAGACAACAGACCTTAAATAACAGGCGACAGATGATACACGAGAGACAGACAAAAAACGACATTTCTCTGGAGTCGGCGAGAGATGAAAGATGGTAACGGAAGATGCAACGAGAGGCGACACAAAAGATGGTAGACGACGGACGACAGATGATAGATGACCCATACTAGATTGTACATCGTAAACGTTAGATAATATATAATGAGCCAAAGGAAATTTTCTTCTAACAGATATAAAAACTGTAATCAATAGAGAGTTAAAACATGCGCGAAGCGAAAAAATTTAGTAGTTTGGAAAAATTTATGTGACTTTTTTTCAATTCAAACCCTTTTCTAGAGTGTAGCTATATCGAGAACATTCAACTCTGACAAACTATAATTGTAAGGAGTAAATGCATTCCACTGCTTATAGTTTCTCATCGTGTCAGGCTACTTATACGTCAAGAACAAAGTGAATTTTATTAGTAGGCCTAACTACAAACCATCTTGTGTTACAGTAAGACGCTAGTTAGTGTAGGCCTAGACTAGAGCTATTTAGAGCAGAGCTTTATAAACTGTAGTTTATTGGTTCATTGTTCGCTGTAGGAAACTCAGCTTTTCACCACTACACGTGCTACTAAACACTTATACGCTTTTCACATACTTAAAAGTATACTGACACATCTATATTTCAAACGTTTAGGTTAATTACAAAGAAACACATACTCTCCCTACACGTGATACGAAATCCAACTTACGTACATTAAGGCCTGTTGTATTTATGAAGACAAATGTAAATCGTGTTGCCAGAAATAGAAAATTATATATTGTAATGCAATGCATTAATTTTGCTCTTTAATTGCTACTGACTGTACTATAAAACATCATTTATTTAGGTCTACTACTATTAAAACACTTGGTCGTACAAACACACACACACACACACACACACATATGATTGTACGTTTACGAAAATAATTTCTGTGTGTGTGAGTGTGTCGTTAACATCAGGCGTACGTTTTTCAGACATTATTGGTTGAAAGGTAACAAAGTCTATTCATGGAACTTGACATCAAAATAATATGCCAGTAGGCCTACTGAATAAAATAATGATTATTTGCAACATTTGTATTGATTTATAAAAATGAATGATTTATTAAAAGTCTATAAAGAAATCTTTAAATTTGTATTTAAATCCTTAAATCTATAAAGAAATCATCCTGAATTTCTTCTTATTTCCTTTCACGGGGTATAGGACTAGTGGTCTGTTCTGGCTTCCTTATTTCCATTGCTTCTCACGGAAATCTACCTTGCCTTTATTTAAAGTAGTAGGCTATATCGTTTTGCGAATTATGTTGTTCTCTGTTCTTTCAACATATCTTCTTCACGTTCTCCTCTCTTCATTTATTTTCATTAATTTAAACAGTCTTAAATTGTTTTTAATCTGCTCATTGCTCATCCTAGACATTCTCGAACACTCTTCTAGACACCCGAGGAATTTCATAACTACTACGTTTGAGTTTTGATATCGTTCTTACTCAACACTGTAACATAAGCTATACGCAGGCATGAACATACGAAATTTCAGTTGTATTTTCTGTAAAGTTTTCCCTCTCAAAAGTCTCACTATTGTGCCGCACGTGGCTTGTAATTTACTGAGTTTGTTATTAAAAGCTCTGTAAAAGTAAACGCTAACATCGAAACCCAGATAATTAAAATGTGCTATTTGTTCTATTGGGCTGTACAGATACTGTGGAAGGTCATAACCTTAGTTCTGTCAGTGGAAATCTTTAAGCTATTCGATTTAGCTTATGAAGTGATAAATGTATTCCATAGTCTTGAGAATATCGTTTATGCGTTAAATCTTTCAAAATTACATTAAACATTATTAAAAAATACAATAAATCTTTGCTAATTATTATTACCCTCCAGTAATGTCAAGTAGCATTTCTCAGGACTCGCATTTCATTTTGTACTCGCATAGCTCTAAAATAAACATACATGGCAGTTACAGCGTAAGCACATATCAGTGAATTAAATTATTCAGCAACTTATTTCCAAGTGCCTCATTGTAGTACCAGCATTTTAATATATATCTTTACAAGGACTGCATGAAACATTATCTTAGAATAGTGGAATAATTCATCAGATACCACAGAAATCTTGGCTATAATATATAAGTAGCAAGCAATACGTACGCACACACACATTATACCCAGGCTCCGCTGGAATAGCCGAGAAACACGTAGCATGTTATATAATGTCTTAACAATACGGAGATGTATTTTTAATTATAAATTATTAAATGATAATTAGAAATAAACTGCGTTTATGTCTTTAACTAAACGTCCTTTACTGTCGGTCTTTTCTGTCTTCTCACGCTCATACCTCTGTCCGATATCTATATATGCCTTTTCTTTTTGTGTGTGTGTCTCTCTCTCTCTCTCTCTCTCTCTCTCTCTCTCTCTCTCTCTCTCTCTCTCTCTCTCTCTCTCTCTCTCTTTCTCTCTCTATCTATCTATCTATCTCTTTTTTAACTGAGTAACTGTTATTATTAAAACTCGTTGTTTTTAAATATAGTAAAGAAAATAGTAATCTCGCGCGTAAATGTGTACAAAATAAGTAAAATACGAATAAATTAATTAGTTTTAATTAAGTAATTGTTTAATGAATTAAATAATGCGGCAGCATATTACACAAAATATAATAAAAAGTCTACATAATCATATTATTTAAAATATTGCGTAACAGGAATGGGTATCAATTACGTTTTTTTTAAATTATCAGCTTTATAAAGGTGTAACATTTTCTATGGGAATGTAATTACTTCAGTAAGAGAGATAATGAAGTCTTAAACGTTAGGAATCATCAGGATATGGTTGAGATAACACGTGCTTCAAAACTTATGACACACCAAAACAGGTGTCGAGATTAATTATAGGCTCTGATAAAAGCTGGTTCAGTAGAAAGGTAGAATTGGTTGTTAACCCCAACTGAACTTGGTCGATTCCTGGAATTGTTGTGGGAGTTGTAAATTCCCTCCCAGCAATTGCCAATTACACTGATGAAATACAAATTACATACAGTACCTGTGGTTTGATGGAAAGCACTCTTATAGGCTGTAAGACCGCATGTAACTGAAGCTGCTTGTTGTTGTAGTAGAAACCACGGTTTCGACGAACAGTTCGCACATTCAGGGCCGCCCATGTGGGGGACAGATGGCGCAAGTTGCGCCATTGACAAAATTTTTGGGGGGAATGAACATTTTGGGGGGAATTGAAAAAAATCGGTTAGTATTCAGTAATCACAAAGTTATAAAATGTTTACTAGTTCGCAGTAACTCTCATACCTTTCGTAAGTGTTTGATGATAGACGGTAGACCTAATGAAAAGTAATATCGTATATTCTAGTCTTTGTCTTAGTATAGAAGCTTTTAGTGTGATCATTCAGCCAGACAAAAGCTTCTATGTTTAGCTCTTGTCTGTGTTTCTGGTCTCTCTGTAACCTGTAACCAACCCCCTCCCCTCTTGACCGACGCGTCGTCAAGGCCACGCTCCCGCTAGCCCCTTCCCCTCAATCACCAAACGCCTCGTCTTGTGCCTTGTAACAGTCGTGCACTGCACATCATCACAGATCAGTCAGTGCGCTAACACGTAGTGAGTGATCGTCGAGCCGTGGCGAGTTTTTTTTGTTTTGTTTGGTAATATTGAGAGGCCTATACTTTTAAACTTTGTTTCAAAACAATTAGAACAATGCCTCGAAAATTAAAAAAAGCGTTTAAATATAAATGCTTAGAGCTCATGTGCAATACGGTGCACAGAAACGACAAGTGGTTGGAGCACTGTAAGAAAAAACACTCATATAAGGTCAAAAACAATATTGACATCAAATATAAAATAACAGAAATAAAAGAAGGTGATGTCCCTTGGACCCCCTACATTGAGCCAAGTGGACACCCTACGTTGAGTAAAGAATTTGGATCATCAACTGCTACGAAACCATCAACCGAAGAAAGGTAAATAATAGTGCAATATTTTAATAATTAAGAAATTAGCCTACTTTATCTTAGTTATTCGTTTTTGCAAACCTATTGCGCCATTAAAAAGTCCTAAAGAAAGTTTGCAAACAATAAACGGCAAGTTTATAGTATTTACTCATTTCTTCACGGTATATTAGAAAAAATGGGAGATTTATATTGCTCATTACGATTTTGGGAATGAAACATCCGTTGCAATTTTTCTTTTTCTTTTCTTTGTTTTATGGTACTTGGTATTACTAAACAGGGTATTTGTGTTCAGTTCTTGTTTAAAAACATGTGTTTAAAATAATCCTCTGTAAGGTAATACTCTTAGATTGTTAGTTACGCGCAAGTTTAGAAGGCTTAGGCTATTTAATTAAGGGAGCCGGTAATTTCGCCCAGGTGCCCTTTCGCCCGCGAATGTGCTTCGCGTATTCCGATGCGCCGCGACCAATTATGTAGCGGGGCGAGGCTAGGCGAAACGTAGTACAAAGGTAGAGGGGCAGGCCACGTGGAGTGAGGTAGGCAGCAGAGGTCAAGCGGAGAGTCGAGTTTTTCGCGGAATTCTTCGCGAATGAATTTTCTCTATAATTATACGTGTGAATTGACATACAGGGAGCCGGTCGTTTCGCCCAGCGACACGTTCGCCCAGCGTGTTATTTGAATATCTATATAAAAATCTAAAATAATTAATATTTAGATCTAATATTTAATTTTTAATTAACTTTTAATTAATATTATTGCAAAATAATTTATTATAAAGTGTTTTTAATATTTTTTTATTATAAACAATGAAAAAAAAGTCATTATTTTTATGAATTCGCGTAAAAATAATGTTTGTTAATCACATTTATGAAAATTAATGACCGAGGGGTGGGCGACGCGATTTACGGATTTACAAAATATTTACTAATTTACCCTTGAATTTACTATAAAAAAATTATTTTTATATGTTATCCAAGATGCTTACACAACGATTATATTCGGGATTGATCCAAACCTCAGCTAATTGTTTAATACATTTTTAAAACTATAATTCTTTTAATTAGCGAATTAAGCCAGTATAAGTATAAACGAGAAATTATTTGAACAGTTATTATTATAAACATACATATGAACATTTACGAACATACTATTGGCAAAACTTCAATAAAAGTAGACTATAAATGGTGTTGTAATATAAAAGTGTAGCACAAAGCAGGAATGCCAACTCAACAGAAATATTCAGACTCAAAAATAAAAACTATAAAAACAATTACTTTAAAGTTACAACCCCCTAATTAACTAGGATTTCTTTTGTTAAAAATTTATAGAGATTTTACTTATCTAAAACCACAACCATTTTTCATTTTAACCACTTCTGTACATTATCACTAGAACATTATAGTACAAAAGTTTATAGCAGGGGTGTTTTTCTCTTTATAGATTGCCGGTAACTGAGGCAGAAGACATTAAAACTTCTGTACCATCTGTTTCAACTTCAAGCACTGGTCAAGACCACAACGTGGAAGTCAAGCTAACTTTTGACAACAAAAGAAGAGTCCGTACTGAATTTACGTCTGTAATGATTTGTCCCGATACAGAAGAAATGGAACTGACCACGCCGTCCAATGAACCTGACCTGCCGGTGCCAATACCACCAGAAGAACGTCTCATTGATCAAAACAAAGAAGACAACATGTCTGAACCTATTCTTTTAATGGAAACTTCATCTTTCTCAAGTGATTCGACAGATCCAGCTTTTTATGCTAACAAAAACTTTCTGCAGAACTAATTAAGGAAGCTCTAAAATTGGAGTCACAAAATTTAAATATGATCAATTTTCCTACTACCTTTGGTAGGAAATTCAATCCGAAAGTAAAAAAAAAAACTCTTTTGCCAAATGGAACTACAAAAGAAAGGAAATGGCTTGTTTACAGTAAACATAGTGATGCTGTATTTTGCTTGCACTGTTTGATCTTTGCTTTGCCATCAGAAAGAACAATTTGGGGCACTAGAGGATATAGGGGTTGGACGGACCACAGGGGAGACCGAGACGTTGAACTCCATGAGAAATCAAAAAACCATGTATCTTCTCAAATCGCAAGACTGCAATGGATATCCAAAAGAAGAATTGACAAAGATTTGACCGAGCAAAGCGACAAATTGGTAAGTCACCACCGTGAAGTTCTATCAGTTATTATAGACTGCTGCCGTTATCTAACGGAGGAGATGTTGGCTTTTAGAAATAAAGACTCTCTGAATGGAAAACTTGTAAACTTATTTAGATTGCTTGCTAAGTATAATCCGGACGCAAGAGTTTATTTGAAGAAGCTTGAGAAATCGAAAGAGAAAAAACCAAACTTGGTTCTAATTTGCTGAGTTACAGGAACATATTTGATTTAATAAATGTCATGAATGGAATTGTTGTTTCAAAAATCGTGGAACGAGTTAATGAAACCAATACGTACTCCATAATTCTTGACTCCACACAAGATGTCAGTAAGAAGGAATGTACAATCGTGCTAGTTCGATATGTTGAGCACAGAGATGGATATGGAGAAATCAAAGAGAACGTGAAAGCAGAAGAGCGGCTTGTTAAGGTGTTTACCAGCGGAGACACAACTGGTGAGTACTTGTCATCTGAGCTGTTGAATACTCACAGGCAATTGGAATTAATAAGAGTGGTATGGTTAGTCAGAGTATGGATGGTGCGGGAAACATGCGTGGTCGATATAATGGAGTTAAATCATTTGTCCTCAGAGAATGCCCCAAAGCTTTCTATATTTGGTATTGTTCCCATAGGTTTGCCTTGGTTGTTGAGAAGTCAATGGAAATGTGTCCTCAAATAAGGGACATGTTCTCAATTCTTCAAGAGCTTTATGTATTCATGTCTGGCCACAAAAGACACCACACTTTCGTTGAGAAGTTACAAAAAGACCCATGTCACTGTCAGGCTAGAAGAAAGTTTCTGAAAAGAGTCAACACGACTAGATGGTCCAGCAAAAGTGATGCTGTTAGCACAGTTATATCTTACTATGATCTAAGAGAAGCTTTAGAAGACATATCTGACGACACTCAATCTGAAACAGATTCAAGAACATCAGCAAAAGGACTTCTAAAAGTAGTATCCGATTATGACACTGTTGCAACCATGCACATTGCTTCAGAACATTTCAAAGTTCTTTTTCAAACAGTGACTGTTTGTTTACAGTCTAAAAACATTGACTATGGGATTGTTCCAACTGTGGTTTCTGATACCATTTCAAAATTGGAAACCTTGAGAAACGACGAAGGATGGAGCAAAATGATGGATCGCATCAATCGCTTTGCAGTTGAACATAATCTCCAGCAAACTTTAAACAGGAGAATACGCAAAAGGAAAAGGTTCATGGACGAACTTGCCATCGATGAAACCCCTACAGATCCAATGGCAAAAATGCGAACAGAAGTCTTCTTTAAACTACTTGACTCCCTGAATTTACAGCTACAGGATCGCTTTCCTGAAAGCTCTCTAAATATTGTACAACGAATGACATATTTTTCCCATGAAAAGTTACTAAAAAATGGTGAAAACCTGGACTGTACCCTAAACCTAATTCTTGTCAGTGACTTGTGTGAATATTATGGACTAGATCTGAAGAACTTTGTGAAGAGGTTAATGTCTTTAGCCAGTTATGTAAAGTAAGTTATGCAAACATTGATCTAGCAGATGTGCTAAGTTCAAATGATGTAAATGACGAGAGTCTAAGTCAAAGCAAAGAAGAAGGTGACACACAAGATTCTTCTGAAGAAAAATCTAATGGCCTTAGTAAGAACTCTAAGATGGCCAACGCCAAGCAACGATATCTGGATCAATGGATCAAGAAAGGTTTTATCAGACCCTATAGGTGTTTATTAAACATCTCTGGCTTTCCATATTTAACAATGCTATATCAGATAATTCTGGCTCTGCCAGCAATAAGCTGCTCAGCTGAGAGAATCATGAGAAAACTAAAGCTTGTTAAAAATAGACTGAGAAGCAGTATGGGAGATATCTGGCTCTCTGACATGCTGGTCCTTTTATTCGAAAAAGACATCTTAAAATCAGTTCCCAACAGTGATATCATAGAGAGGTTTGCTCTATCAAGTGAAAACAGAAAAAAACTACTGCTCTACAAAGGCTATGAAGGATAGGGGGCAGAAGAATGATCTTGCCATATCATGCCAGTAGCCAGTTCAAGTACTATACATTATTAGTGTAATATGGTAAATTTATTATTTGTTATAAAAATTCTTTTTGGCCTACTGTGCCGTACTGGGTTCGGCAGCGTATTATAAGAATTTTAAAAACGAGCGCCGCTGACGTCACGCACGGCCACACGGCTACGGTAGTTTGTTGCCGGCACACAAATGGTACTCAGAGCAGGCGCCTGCGATTCTTCTCTTTCTCCTGTTCTTTTCTGTCTCTTATATCTGCATGCGGACCAGGGCCCGGCGAGTATGCAGGACTCACACTTACATCTTCTCTTTCAGACACACATTCACTGACTCACACCTCTTCCTTCTGCTTTTCGTTTTCCTGTGTTACCGAACCCACCAAGAGCGATTTAGATTCTGAGATTTCCCAGGTTTCCCGCAGCCGTCGTGCTTGAGGACTGGTTTGTTTTGGGGTCAACCATGTTGCCCTTTTGGGGTGAGGGTGTGCCGTACTGGGTTCGGCAGCGTATTATAAGAATTTTAAAAACGAGCGCCGCTGACGTCACGCACGGCCACACGGCTACGGTAGTTTGTTGCCGGCACACAAATGTTGTGCAGCTACGCAATACAGCTGGCGCTGCCAGCTGTTTCTGTACGTTCCTGCTTCCAGAGTTTACTTGGCTAGGCCGACACATTGAATCGGCCTCATTTCTATTCTATCCTCCAACCTGGTCATCTGCTCTCGACTGGCGGCTACCGTTTGTTCTGGACTTCCTCGGCTATCACTATGGTTGGCTAGATAAAGTGTAGCTCCAGGTATGTACAAGTCAGCGGGTTCTGAAAATATTCTAACCCCAAATATATTTTTACGTTTCAGCCTCTATTATAAATTTATACTTGTGTGTGTGTGTAGAGCAGTTTTCGATGTGTGCGTTAACGCGATTACCAAATTAAATTGATATGAGTGTAAATGTTGTGGGCTAAATTGACTTCAATAAAGAAAATACTAAAGCATCTCGCACTCAGCTGTGTTTGGTGTTATTAACAGTTATGAAATGCGTAATCAATTAATTGTCATATTTCAACGAAATACTTAAAAGGTAGTTGGTACATAAGTGAAATAAGTCACAGCTGAGCAGCTTAATACTGTTTAATATGAATTAGTGGCGATGTGTGTGTGCTGTTGATGTGTAAAGTTAGTGTTGGAAGTTAATGTGGACGGCCTATGTGGCGTATTTTCTTTATGACACCCTCTACAACCTATTGTATGTCCAGGTGCTCGAACAAGGGCGAGATGGGTGTCGGGTGGACGTACATCTGTCCACCCTAATGGCAGAGACGATCTTATAGCCACGATGCCGTCAGTCGAGGACAACTTAGGACTCTTCCAACGCTAAGCTGCACCCGGGACTTGTGACACGACTGTGACATCACTGATCCGCGCCTATACGGACTAAGTACACCGGACAATCCAGGTGGGAAAATTCTGATTATCTATTTCTCTCTCTCTACAACATGGTGAATGCACAGAAGCCGCCAGAAGCTCACTCGTGAAGTTCTGACCGTTAGACTCTAGCACAAACTCTCATGTTCAATTATGTTATTGCATGTGTGAACATTACCGCAGTACACCTAATGAAGTATCTTATAACTATATAATGTGTAAGAAATTACACACATACACACACATCCGCAGTTTGCTGTAAGATCTAACTTTTCATCTAATTAAGACCATTAGGGAGTTAATTATCTTGTGCTATCCTGTCATCTGGTCATGGCTGAGTTTTAATAACGTAACGGGGGGCTGTCTGATGCTTTAGATGAGAAACTATTTTCTTTCACACACATACTTAGCGCTTAATGATTAAAGTCAGGGTCGTTTAGCTGGTTGAGTTTCGGGGCGGTCACTTACATTCTCTGGTGTGAACTACCAAGGCAAATCTATGCTTAGGAGCTGAGATATTCAGTTTACGCTGTCATTTATATTTGTACATATCTATACATATTAGGGTGCATTCATTTACTGTAGTTGGAATGGGTTTATGAGGAAGTTAGTGCTGAAATGAGGGATGTTTTGTTATTCATGTCGTATATGTGTTTGTGTGTGTAATTTTACTATATTTTGCTGGGGGAATATGTAACGGATTTAAAAAAGAGAAAAACCATAAATGTGCTTACTGAGACAACAGGCTAGCCTATTTGATACTATACAACACTTATGGATTAGTATTGCTTTTATGAATGAGATTATTACTAACTTTGACTCATACATAATCAGGCAGAAATTTTGCAATTATGCTAATATCAAAATTCACTTACTTTGTGACATTATGAATTAATTGATATACATATATATAGATATAATTCTGCCTTTAATGGTGTGCTCACACAATCAAGAACTTGTCATTTATGTAACATCTTGCATGTTTAATAAAGCACACGCTTGTTGGTTAAAAGACTTTCTTTTTCATTTGCAAGTCCTGTCATTCACCTGGGGGGACATGTCTGTAATTGTATTTGGGCCTTGCACACTTTTGCTTCCTCTAGGTTTTTCACCTAGTTCTAAATATGATGTCTCTCCCCTTTTACAAAAAAACTTAAAAAAATAAAATAAAAATTAAATAAAACAAAAATTCAAAAAAAATTTAAAAAACTTTGAAAAATAAAAGGGGGGTTTCAAATGGTAGCAGAGCGTGGTTACGATTCTAGGTAGGTAGTAGGTATTATTTCTGCCTTATTTTTTTTTCCTTTTGAATTTGAGAAATTTTAGAATCTGGGGACTTACATTTATTTCCTTAAATGAAACTTGGTGTGACTACAGACATGTCAGCTGGTGTTAGGACTTGCAAATTATTTCAAATTATTTTTAACTAGAATCCAAGTGTTGCAAGAAAACTTAATGGTAGTATAACGAATTAATAGAAAGAATAACACACAAAAAAAAATAGCACATTTTATAAAATGAATAAGGGGTTGATGAAGTTTAAAATAATTTAATATGTGTTAGTGTTTAAGTGATTATTTTGTGATGTTGAGTGTGAGATGAATTTTGAAAAGGGGTTATAAGAAGGTGATTGATTTTTTTATGAATGTGTGCTGATTGATTTCACTTGCACATACCCTGGAGCTCAACCAGATTCTGGACGTGATGAGGGCCGTCAGTACTTGTCGATTTTGATTGTGATTTGTCTCCTGGATTAGACTACGTGTTTTATAACACCCCGTTATATGGTAATTGTTTATTGAGGGCGTTGCGTTGCAGTACCATGTATTTTGAATGCGGTTATGGTCCGACCAAGGGCATGGATGTGACAGTTTATATTTTCGATTATATCGAATTTTATGTGTACTTGGTGGATGGTATGTAGTGAGTTAGTTTGGTTGTTTTGTGTCGTGTTCTCTTCTGGGCATTTTATATGGCTGTTTCTCTGCTTTTATGACACCCATCTCGTCGTATCGCTAGAGCATTCTGGAGCCGCTTGTATGATCAAGTTCTTCCTGTCGTTCTCTTTAATTATTGCTTTTACGTGGTGTGTGTGTGGATTGCGCGGTCATGTCCATTTCTGTGAATGTGGACTTGTTTGTCAAAGATGAGCTCGAGTGGGAGGTCCGGTTCCGGGGACGGAAGCCGCAGGAGACTGTTGTTTCATTAAGGAAGCAACTCCGTGAGGCTCTTGCCTCCGGTGAAGCACCGAGTGGGAGAGTATTACTTACCGATGTCACAGCCGAGGTGGAGCTGTGCTCGGAAAAATTTTCAGAACTGCGCGATTTGGCCGAAGGCCTGCAGTCGGCGGCACCCACCTCTACGGCTAGACAGAGGGTACGCCAACGTTTACAACATGTTCTATGCCGTTTACAGAATGCTGAATCACAGGCTACCACCTCGGAATTAGAGAAAAATGTTGTCACTCTTAGGGAGCAAGTGGCGATGGCATTGCGGGAGTTTTCTCTCGGCCAGCGTCGCCACGTGGATGCGAATTCCGGTTCTTCTTCATCGTCTGTTGAGACGGCAGCCAGGGTGGAACCCCCTGCCCATGTTCCTGCCTTTTCGGATATGGCTACAGCGAGCTATCACAAGCTCCCTAACCCACTGTCGGGTGTCATTCAGCGTCTCCCAGTTGTCGATGGTCTGGATCCCGAGGCGCTTTTGAGATTCTTGCGCATATTTTTTCAGTTGGCCGATTTCCCTGGGCTGTCGGAGTGGACTTTGCTTGAGCTCATTTACCCGTACTGTCGGGGATCTATGGCTGAGCGCGTGACAAGTACCCTTAGGGATGGCGGTGGCATTGACCATTTCCATCGGGAAGTCCTGGGCGCTTTCGTACCGGGAAGGTTACACGACCGGTTAAGACAAACATTTTTATAGAGTTCAAGCAAGCGGAGAGTCCCTTGCTCATTTCATTTCCAGTGTTAAAGACGCGGCCCGGATCCTGAGGCTGGGGTTGTCTGAGTCTGAAGTTATTCACACTATTTTGGAGGGCGTGACGCCGGAGGAACGGTCACGTTTGACATTCGCTGTCCGTCCCCAAAGTTTTATTGATTTGGACCGGCTGTGCGCCGATTCAACCACTATACGGGGTAATGACGATATTAGAGCCCACGAGGCTAGGAGGCGTTCAGATCGCCCTCATTTAGAGCGACGAGTCGGGCAGCCCGGGTCTTGGGGTCCTCGGCCTGCGCCGGTTCAGAGCTGTGAGGTACGAGAGTTATTCTGTTCTAGGTGTCATAGATCCGGTCACGTTGCGCGCTATTTTAACGATGCTAGACGGCGTCAAGGGACTTCCCGAAATGGTAACTTTTCAAAAAACGTAAGCTCTCGGGGAAGATAAGTAGGGAGTGGTCTTCCCCGTTAGGCCGTTCTGTTCCAGTTTCACTTAACCCCAGGCGGGTAGTAAATCCCGGATCATCTGGCTCCAAGGTCCTGCGAACTGTCCCCAACTACAGATCAGTATGCCCCTTCCTGTCGATCGAGTTGAAAAAGGGTCAGCTCAGAGCCTTGGTTGACTCTGGATCAGCCCGATCCATTATTTCATCTAGAGTATGTGAGGACCTTGAACAACAGGGCTTACTATTAGGGTCGGATCGGTCTTCCGTGGTATGCTGGACTGCATCGCGGGAAATTCTGCCCATCTCCCGGGTGGTTTCCCTAAGTATTAAAATCGAGTGTTTTTCATGGGTGTGGCGGTTTTTGGTTTCTCCGGCTCTGGGAGTCGACTGCATTGTGGGTGCCGATTTCATCTCCAAGAGTGGTCTCGTTTTAGACATACAAGGGCACCACTGTTATTTTAAATTCAATCGGGAGGTTGTCATTCCTTTCCTTGGGTACCGGGGAGCCAAGGGAGGTATCCAAGAGGTTGTGTGTCCCGATTCAGAAAGAGACCATCTCACTCCGTCCCAGAAGCATGCTTTGGATCATTTGTGTGAGCAGTTCCCCACTGTATTAACTCCCAACTTGGGGCTCACACATCTTTTGGAGTATAAGATCCGTTTGACGGACTCCGCTGTAGTACGTTCACACCCATACAAATTCGCTCCTCCAAAGATGGATGTTCTTAGAGAGAAGGTTCAAGAGTTGCTTAAACAAGGGGTCATTGAACCTTCCAACTCTAGTTATGCAAGTCCAGCATTTCTGGTGCCCAAGCCTGGGGGTAAACAGCGTATGGTCATAGACTATCGCAAACTAAATGCTAATATTGAGGTGGATTCAGTTCCTCTTCCCGATTTACATTCCGCTTTCGATTGGTTTAGTGGGGCCAGGTACTTCACCATCTTTGACCTCAATGCCGCTTATCATCAGATTCCTCTGTCTAAGGAAAGCCGCCCTTATACGGCATTCTGTGTGCCATGGAATCTTTATCAATATACTAGAGTACCCATGGGTCTGGCCGTGGGGGCTCAAACCCTCACGCGACTACTCGACACTGTATTCCATGATGTGAAATTTAAATTCATTTTCAATTATCTTGATGACCTCTTAGTCTACAGCAAAACGTTCGAGGAGCATCTGGGTCACCTGAGAGAGGTGATGTGCCGATTGAGGAGTGCTGGCCTCACTATCAATCCAGACAAAGTCAAATTTGCACAAAAGAGTATTTCGTTTTTGGGGCATCTCGTCTCATATGGGGGTGTGACGGTCGACCCGGAGAGGACACAAGGCATCCGAGATTTTCCTCCCCCTAGGGATGCGAAAGGTGTTGCCAGATTCGTTGGCATGGTCAATTTTTATCGTAGATTCATCCCTAATGCCGCGGAGATTGCCGTACCTTTAAACGAACTCAGAAAGAAGGGTACCAAATTTGTGTGGGGAGAGAGGCAACAGCGGGCCTTTTACACCCTCAAGGAGGCGATCGTCTCTCCCCCTGTGTTGAGGATGCCTGATTTTTCAAAAAAATTCATTTTGCAAACGGACGCGAGTTCTGTTGCGCTCGGGGCGGTTCTGTCCCAGGAAGTCGATGGTGCTAGGCAGCCGGTGGCATTTATATCCCGAACCTTGACCCAACAAGAAAGGAAGTCTTCAGTGTATGAACTAGAGTGTCTTGCTGTCGTGTACGCTCTAGATAAGTTCAGGCGTTTCTTGGAACACGCTGAGTTCCCCCTGGAGACCGATAATCAGGCTCTCTCCTGGCTTCTCGCTCATCCCCGGCAGCTGGGTAAAATAGGGCGTTGGGTGGTCAAGATCTCATCCTTTAAATTCAAAGTGCAACACATCCGGGGAACACAAAATGTTGTTGCAGACGCCTTGTCACGTATGTTCTCACAACCCAGCGAAGCCAATTCTGAGCAACCCTGTTCCGTTCTGCTGGATTTTCCTTTGGCTTTTACTGATCTGTTACCCCATCAGTTAAATGATGAAGAGTTGGGTCCTATCATCCAACACCTAAAAGAGGGTAACGTGCAGGTTCCATATTTTCTGTCCAAGGGCGTCCTGTGCTGCCGAGAACGAAAAGGACGTGCCCCGAAGGTTGTGCTGCCTAGCAAACTCGTGCCAATGGTCTTCAGTTACTATCATGATTCCCCAATAGGTGGCCATAAGGGAATTTCGAAGACCATTTCCAGTATTAGGAGGCATTTCATCTGGAAGGGCATGGACAGGGACATCGCGGCTCGTGTGAAGGCATGTCATCTCTGTGGCTTGAGTAAGCCTGCTCAAAACACTAAATTGGGTCTATTGTCATCTGATGTGGCGAGCAAACCAATGGAGAAGTTATTCATAGACTACGTGGGACCTTTCCCTCGTAGCAAGTCGGGTAACGCTTACCTACTTGTTTGTGTGGATGCTTTTTCCAAGTTTGTCTGGCTACTGCCCTTACGACAGGCAAACACTCGCTCAACCATCCTTATGCTACAGTCCCATGTCTTTCAGCATTTCGGTTTTCCGTCCACCATTGTCTCTGACAATGGACCACAGTTCATTTCGAAAGATTTCCGGCGAATGTGTTTCGCTAACGGCATCAAACATGTGACCACTTCCCCGTACTACCCTCAACCGTCCCACGCGGAGAGATTTAACCGGAATCTCCGTTCAGCTCTCATCGCCTACCATGCTGAACAAAAGGATTGTTGGGACCTCAATTTGAAGTGGTTTCAATTGGCATTTAACACGGCCCTACACGAGAGTCACAAGGCCGTACCCTTTGAAGTCATGTTTGGTTTCTCGCCAAGTTTGCCGTTGGACAATTTGTGGCACATTGAGGATCTTCTACCTAACGATCCGAAGGTCACGACTGTGGACAGATGGCGGGAGGTCCGGAGGAATTTGCTTCGTGCGCACGAACGCGTCCGTAGTCGCTACAATCAGGGGCGAACTCCGAACCCATTTAAGATTGGCGACTTGGTCTACTGCCAGAGCCATCCGATCAGCTCAGCCATAGATAGGAGGGCCGCTAAATTATGTTATCGTTGGTCGGGACCATACCGCATTCTTCGGTTTGTGTCGCCCGTTACAGTGAAATTGGGTGATCCCGGTGGGGATGTTGAAAGAGTAACCACTCATATTTCCAAGCTAAAGTTTTGCTATAGGGCATGAGTTGGTGGTGACAGTTTGTCCCATAAAACAAAAAGGGGGGATACTATTTGGGTTCCTGGATCTCAGTTATTAGATTTGGGAGGCCTTGGTGGTCGGTACTCAGAGCAGACGCCTGCGATTCTTCTCTTTCTCCTGTTCTTTTCTGTCTCTTATATCTGCATGCGGACCAGGGCCCGGCGAGTATGCAGGACTCACACTTACATCTTCTCTTTCAGACACACATTCACTGACTCACACCTCTTCCTTCTGCTTTTCGTTTTCCTGTGTTACCGAACCCACCAAGAGCGATTTAGATTCTGAGATTTCCCAGGTTTCCCGCAGCCGTCGTGCTTGAGGACTGGTTTGTTTTGGGTCAACCATGTTGCCCTTTTGGGGTGAGGGTGTGCCGTACTGGGTTCGGCAGCGTATTATAAGAATTTTAAAAACGAGCGCCGCTGACGTCACGCACGGCCACACGGCTACGGTAGTTTGTTGCCGGCACACAAATGTTGTGCAGCTACGCAATACAGCTGGCGCTGCCAGCTGTTTCTGTACGTTCCTGCTTCCAGAGTTTACTTGGCTAGGCCGACACATTGAATCGGCCTCATTTCTATTCTATCCTCCAACCTGGTCATCTGCTCTCGACTGGCGGCTACCGTTTGTTCTGGACTTCCTCGGCTATCACTATGGTTGGCTAGATAAAGTGTAGCTCCAGGTATGTACAAGTCAGCGGGTTCTGAAAATATTCTAACCCCAAATATATTTTTACGTTTCAGCCTCTATTATAAATTTATACTTGTGTGTGTGTGTAGAGCAGTTTTCGATGTGTGCGTTAACGCGATTACCAAATTAAATTGATATGAGTGTAAATATTGTGGGCTAAATTGACTTCAATAAAGAAAATACTAAAGCATCTCGCACTCAGCTGTGTTTGGTGTTATTAACAGTTATGAAATGCGTAATTAATTAATTGTCATATTTCAACGAAATACTTAAAAGGTAGTTGGTACATAAGTGAAATAAGTCACAGCTGAGCAGCTTAATACTGTTTAATATGAATTAGTGGCGATGTGTGTGTGCTGTTGATGTGTAAAGTTAGTGTTGGAAGTTAATGTGGACGGCCTATGTGGCGTATTTTCTTTATGACACCCTCTACAACCTATTGTATGTCCAGGTGCTCGAACAAGGGCGAGATGGGTGTCGGGTGGACGTACATCTGTCCACCCTAATGGCAGAGACGATCTTATAGCCGCGATGCCGTCAGTCGAGGACAACTTAGGACTCTTCCAACGCTAAGCTGCACCCGGGACTTGTGACACGACTGTGACATCACTGATCCGCGCCTATACGGACTAAGTACACCGGACAATCCAGGTGGGAAAATTCTGATTATCTATTTCTCTCTCTCTACAACATGGTGAATGCACAGAAGCCGCCAGAAGCTCACTCGTGAAGTTCTGACCGTTAGACTCTAGCACAAACTCTCATGTTCAATTATGTTATTGCATGTGTGAACATTACCGCAGTACACCTAATGAAGTATCTTATAACTATATAATGTGTAAGAAATTACACACATACACACACATCCGCAGTTTGCTGTAAGATCTAACTTTTCATCTAATTAAGACCATTAGGGAGTTAATTATCTTGTGCTATCCTGTCATCTGGTCATGGCTGAGTTTTAATAACGTAACGGGGGGCTGTCTGATGCTTTAGATGAGAAACTATTTTCTTTCACACACATACTTAGCGCTTAATGATTAAAGTCAGGGTCGTTTAGCTGGTTGAGTTTCGGGGCGGTCACTTACATTCTCTGGTGTGAACTACCAAGGCAAATCTATGCTTAGGAGCTGAGACATTCAGTTTACGCTGTCATTTATATTTGTACATATCTATACATATTAGGGTGCATTCATTTACTGTAGTTGGAATGGGTTTATGAGGAAGTTAGTGCTGAAATGAGGGATGTTTTGTTATTCATGTCGTATATGTGTTTGTGTGTGTAATTTTACTATATTTTGCTGGGGGAATATGTAACGGATTTAAAAAAGAGAAAAACCATAAATGTGCTTACTGAGACAACAGGCTAGCCTATTTGATACTATACAACACTTATGGATTAGTATTGCTTTTATGAATGAGATTATTACTAACTTTGACTCATACATAATCAGGCAGAAATTTTGCAATTATGCTAATATCAAAATTCACTTACTTTGTGACATTATGAATTAATTGATATACATATATATAGATATAATTCTGCCTTTAATGGTGTGCTCACACAATCAAGAACTTGTCATTTATGTAACATCTTGCATGTTTAATAAAGCACACGCTTGTTGGTTAAAAGACTTTCTTTTTCATTTGCAAGTCCTGTCATTCACCTGGGGGGACATGTCTGTAATTGTATTTGGGCCTTGCACACTTTTGCTTCCTCTAGGTTTTTCACCTAGTTCTAAATATGATGTCTCTCCCCTTTTACAAAAAAACTTAAACAAAAAAAATAAAAATTAAATAAAACAAAAATTCAAAAAAAAATTACAAAAACTTAGAAAAATAAAAAGGGGGTTTCACTACCATTCTGATTCTTAGTGCTTTACAAAATAAAATACTATAATATAAACTGATCTATCTTCATTAAAGGTAAAACTTAATTTTAAATGTTTGGTTTATTCGTTTATTTACACTTACATCCTATTGTTTTCTCAATTCATAGATAGGTTAAGATATAAAATTAGTTATTGCAGGTGCCTGTAATAGACAGCCTGGTTGAAAGATCCAGGATTAAGCTGTGTGCTTGTAGCAGTTCAGTAGTTCAGTATAATATTTACTTTTCTAATTTATTGAAGGCCTCTTTTAAAACCTTATTGGAATAAGAAAATATAATTTTATGATTATAAAATGAAAACCTAAATAATTTATATGTACACAATAATTAAAAGTTTTTTTAAGAAGTTTTCACACAAAATAAATTGTTCAGCTTTTATTGATATATATATATATATATATATATATATATATATATGCTATTTTTAGCTAAATTTTAAAATTTGTTCCTAAAAATGAGCACTGTGTTTTCTTAAGATTTAAGGGCCAGAGGAGCATTAAAAACTATTTAGAGGAGTTATTTTTCAACAATTTTCCGGGGGAGGGCCCCCGGACCCCTGGAAGAGTATGCTTGTAAGTGAAACTCCTGGTTAGATTGTTATAGGGGGGAAGGTGGTTGGGTTTGGGGGGAGTGCGCCATCATCCTTGGGGGGATGGGCACCCCTGCGCACATTCGCAATTTTCCGAACTTACGCGTGAGTTTTGAACCGTTTGCCGTATTTGCGGAAAAAGTTACATACGGAAAAGACGGGCAGGCCTGCAAGGGCGAAGCGAACACGTGTAGGCCTACTACTAACATGCGAAGCGAACAACAGAACAGAGTTCAGCGCACACGCGAGAGATCGATTTGTGGTTGGTCCTGCATAAAACGACACGCACTCGCGCACTATTTGAACTTACCAAATCGTACGTGAAATTAAAGTTACGAGGAAAGACAAACACAGGATACTTACACAATGAAAATTAATTACAACTGCAAATTAGCTAAACACTACATCTAACACACCGCCCGCCAAAAACCTATGGTTTTTCAAATAGTGACGGGGGTGACCACGTGCATTTACAAAACTGGAAAGGGTGCAACCTTATTGACGGGTCGCACTACGGTACCATTTGCGGTACGTATGGTCAAAACTCGGGAGTGGGATGAAGGAGTCAGGAGTGGGATGAAGGGAGAGGATTCGTCCGACAGGCCAGTGCAGTGGTGCTGACTCTCCGTCTTGTAATAGTATAAGTTGCCCTTCATGGAGTGACGCCGAGTTCTTGTTCCACTTGGAGCGTTGAAGTTGACTGTGAAGATAGCTCTTACTCCACCGTTTCCAAAACGATTGAACTATTTGAGTAGTCCATCGCTGACGTGGATGGATGACATTATCTTGAGGCTCTTCTGGAGCTGACAACAAGGATCTTCCAACGAGGAAATGTCCAGGGCTAAAAAAATCAAGTTCCTCAGATGAATCTGATGACATGTCGTATAGAGGGCGACTGTTCAATATCGCTTCAATGCGAGTGAATATGGTACAATATTCTTCAAATGTAAATGTTACATCACCAAGAGTGCGGTACAAATGATCTTTCGCGGATTTGACGGCGGCTTCCCAAATCTCACCGAAATTCGGCGCATACGGCGGATTGAAGGGCTATTTCATCGCTATGAGTTTCCAACATAGAACATAGCTCACGTAGGTGACGTGAGGCGCCGACGAAGTTGCGACCATTGTCAGAATAAAGATCTGAAGGAAGTCCACGACGAGCGATGAAACGATCCAGCGTGGCGAGGAAAGCCTCAGTTGACAAATCTGAGACAACTTCTAGGTGTACTGCACGGGTAACCATACACACAAATACGCAAAGATAACTTTTATAGGTGCGTGGTTTACGAAGGCGAGAGTCTTTAGTTGAGAACGGGCCAGCATAATCAATGCCGGTGGACAAGAGTGCAGGTTGTGGTGTTACTCGAGACATAGGCAACGAAGCCATGATAGGTTGTGAGGGCCTTGCAGACATTTTAAAGCACTTGACAGATTTACGCAGCCGAGCTCTCAAGGTGGAGCGAAGGCAAGGAATCCAAAAGGTTTGGTTGATGAATCCTTGAGTAGTACGTGGTCCAGAATGCAAACCTAACGTATGAAAGTGATCAATGAGGAGATCAGTTAGATGTGATTTCTTTGGCAAAAGCATAGGAAACTTGGATCTGTCCGGCAACACGGAGTGACATAGTCTACGACCAGCACGAAAGATACCATCGTTGGAGATAAACGGAGACAGCGAACGTAACGAGTCAGGAATCTTTCCCTTCTTCATACAGGCAATCTCTTGATCAAAGTATTCTTGTTGCGTTAGACGTACTAAGGTGAGTTCAGCGACTTTGAGTTCTTTGACAGACAAAACAGTAGATTTTGGCGCCATATGCTTACGAGAGTGATTTACGAACCGATGAATGTAAGCAAATACAAATATGAGTTTTTAAAAACTCGACATTCTTTGGTAGAAGTCAGTGAATCTTTCTGGAGAAGTGACCACAAGAGTTGTGGCCGGAACAGGTTTCAATTTAGGAATCTCCAAGTGGACCTTTCTACTGTAGACAAGCAGAGGCCAAGACTTAGATGACACGTGAAATTGCGGTGTCCCTTCCACCACAGTCCTGAGTTTTGAAGCGTGGCAGCAGTGCATTCACGGGAACCCACATCAGCTGGATTACTGTGCGTAGGAATGTGAGCCCAACATTTAAGTGCGGTGAGTTCCAGGATGGTCACCATTCGATTAGCAAAATACGTTTTGAGTTTGTAGGATGGTGTATTAAGCCAATCCAATACAGTACTAGCATCAGTGTACAGTCGAATTTCCTGTATAGGAGGAGTGGGTAGGACCTGTTGAGTTGATGCTATCAATCGTGACAATAGCACTGCGGCATTGAGCTCTAGTCGAGGGATGGAGACAGTTTTTAGCGGGGCGACACGACTTTTGGCCACAAGCAGTTGCATGTTGACTCGGTTGTCATTACTTTCTGAATGCAGATAAACGGCGGCGGCAAAGCCATGCTGTGACGCATCGCAAAAACCGATGAGACGATAATGAGCGTTGTCAATTGTGGCGCGAAGTGGAAATGATTGGGCGATATCTGTAGTTAGAATATGAACCGAATTTACTGTACATAGTTACATAGTTAAATTAATTACAGCAATCATATAAATTTCTACAAAGGCATGGGGTCTACTTTGCTTAACGTATGACTATTTAAGACTGAGTTTTATTCGATTGAGAATAGTTACTGCATTATGATACTAGGCACACCAGGCAGTTAAACACTCTCATGTCCTCAAATGGCTTTGTTTATTTACTTATTTAATGTATGTTTAATAAATTCAGGTTTCCAGTTCCTGGGCTAATAATGGTCTATCTAGTGTTTGTAGATTTATAGATATAAGGATTTAAATACAAACTTAAGGATTTCTTTATAGACTTTTAATAAACCATTAATTTTTATAAATCAATACAAATGTTGCAAATAATCATTATTTTATTCAGTATTGGCATATTATTTTGATGTCAAGTTCGATGAATAGAATTTGTTACCTTTCAACCAATAATGTCTGAAAAACGTATGCCTGATGTTAGCGACACGCTCACACACATACAAATTATTTTCGTAAACGTACTGTGACGATTTAAGATGCCTAAATCCCACAATAAATATAAAAAAAATAAATAAAAAATTATAATACTAAAAAAATTTAATAAGGTACTGATGAACCCTTTCTCCATGCCCCAAACCGGTAGTAACATGCCGATTTGCCAATGTATCAATTAATAAAATTAGATTCTGAAACCCAATAAATCCCTAACGACCTCGTGTTACATAAAAGAATAATAAAAATACAAATAATAGAATAAATATATAATAAATATAGAGTGATGTAATTAAATGGTAAGCAAATTAAAGGAAAATAATTAATAATAATTGAGAACTACTTTTCGCGCTGAGAAACCACCCGCGCGCGGACAGCCCCATTACCCCTATAGTTACTTAGTTAGTTCAGTTGACTCGGAAACTCCGCTGCTGATACAGCGTACAGAAAGTTATGTTGACAATATAAAACATGTAGACTAGGTAAAGCTTGTGTAATAGCAGAATGATGTGAATGTTGTAAATGACTTGAGTGTGCGACGATGACATCTCTATAATTAAATAACATCACCTAAATGTGATGTTAAATTTTTAAATTTTAACTGTTAACCATAAGCAGTATGTGCGGTACGACAATGTGAACACCAGTGAAAGTTACCACCTAAAACAGACCACAAGAATCTACAGAAGAGACAGACTACTCATCTTTAATAATGAAACCATACTTCACCAACACACGATAGACAGAAGATCTCCCAGACACCCTGCACAACAGACAGAAGCGCCGATTCGCCGAGGACATGTTACACACAGGTGACACGGAAGTTCTACTTCCGTGGTTCAGAACTTAACTTAAATCAATATATATGAAAGACACTTAAATAACAAAATAAGAGAAGAATAAAACACAAAAGACTGACCTAATTACCATAAAATTGTAATTTCATGAAATGTATTAAGATGTCTTAAATTTAATGAATTTAAGGAGTATAACACTCTAAAGTTAAATAAGCCCATTCTTCAGATGGCACAAAATAAAGATTATTATTTGTAATATCATATACAGGAACAAACAACTCGGATCCGAGGGTAGTACAAGTTATGTTCACCCATGACTTACACTAATTTCAATTGTACGAAATGTGCAAATATTTTTGTCTTTAGTATACCTATTACTAAATTTCTTCTAGGATGTTAAAACAGTATGTAATAAAGAGATGTCGTGGTCCAAAAAGGTGAGTGAATAAATCTACAAACCCCTATCTAAATTCCTGAATTCAAGGAATCCTATTTAGCGTTTGTTTATATTTCAGTTAATTATGAGTTTATCTTGTTGTTGCATCCTCTTCGTTCACTTTATTAATTTAATAATATATATAATACTTTCACTTATGAACTTACTGTTTTCACTTCCCAAACGTTTCGAGATGTTGTTTCTCTTCTTCAGTGGGTTTAATACCACGTTATTAAACCCACTGAAGAAGAGAAACAACATCTCGAAACGTTTGGGAAGTGAAAACAGTAAGTTCATAAGTGAAAGTATTATATATATATTATTAAATTATGAGTTTGTTAATATTATGGCAGCCTGTTTAATTGACCTGAGCCAATTAACCAGGTTCCCGATATAATAACGCATGAGACGTTATAGTACAATCATATTTGTGTGTGTGTGTGTGTGTGTGTGTGTGTGTGTGTGTGTGTGTGTGTGTGTGTGTGTGTGTGTGTGTGTGTGTGTGTGTGTGTGTGTGTGTGTGTGTGTGTGTGTGTGTGTGTGTGTGTGTGTGCCACCAAGTGTTTTAATAGTAGTAGACCAAAATAAATGATGTTTTGATAGTACAGTCAGTAGCAATTAAAGAGCAAAATTAATGCATTGCATTATAAAACTATATAATTTTCTATTTCTGCTAACACGATTTATATTTTAAGTTATTCTACATCGTGCAAAGTGATTAATTTTAACCAATATTTTTTATACCATAAGAGGATTTACAAAATTGTTTCTGCTCATAGATACGAACAGAAGGCACATATTTCAATCGGATAATTAGAATTACAAATTTAGTTTCAAAATCGTCATTACGTAATTTCTTTCGAGACAACTTTAATTGAAGCAGTCACCGATATGTGTTGTCTACATATTAAACTATATTTTCGAGGGCACTCAGTACTCAATTTGAAGACATTACAAGCTGCTGCTTCCAAAGAGCGTAATAAAACATCCTGTTGTAATAAAACCAGCAATTTGTACTGTAACGTGACAAGTGACCGCTTGGCTTATCTAAACTGTTGGCCGTTTGCCTGCTTTTGTACAGACGCCATGAGTGTAATAGTTACATAAGTGTGTCCGCGCTTGCAGTCGTGCATACAAAAACGTTTCAGAACGATAAGGTTAATTTATTAGTTTTTATGTGGCTATAGTTAAGTATCCCGTATGCATTTGTCGTGTTTTTCGCAGGTAATACAATATTCTAGTGTCATCTTCGCTCTGTGTTACTACTTTTTAAAAAAGAATTAATTTAAGGATCAGTTTATTTGCTTTTTAATCTTGTTTTTTCAATTTGTAAAACTACTTTAATCAATAGGCCGAATTTTAAATTAGGCCTATAATATTGTATATTGACTGTAATATATCGTATTGTAATATATTCTATTTTATGTAAACAAAAAGTAAACTCGATATTTGTCTTTTCATTATTAGATTAATTAATTATTGTTGTCTTGTTTGTTCATCATCTTCTTTCACAGCACTACACTTTATATAATATTGAAACTTTCTTATGTGAAAACTTACTTGTCTTTTTCGTCGAACGCGCTTCGGCGTCGTATTCGCCTTCATCAGCTTAGAACAGACTGCCAGAACTTAGTAACGGTTGTTGCTTGGAAGGTATAGTGGGGGTGGTGTGTAGAGGAAGGGGATTGGCGCGGAGATCCGAATTATTGTTTGTTTTATGTATAATTGTGTCGAAAAGTGTATGTGATTTATATTTTAATTGGTCGTTTAGTATGTTGTTTGGTTGTGTTGTGTGGTGTTTGTATATTTCATACTGTTTAGCTGTGTTGAGTTTTCGACCTTTGGGTAAGAGGTGTAATATTTCAAGATTAGTATCTATGTTGGTGTAGCTATGGTTATGTGTGTGTATGTGTGTGGCAAACGCAGAATGTATATTGTTGTTGGAGAGGGCCTTTAAGTGTTCAGAGTAAAAAAACACATCAACGATACAAACACGGACATAGACAAATACAATAGAACAGGTGTATACAAATTAAATTGTAATAACTGCAATAGTTTCTACATAGGCCAGACGGGAAGATCTTTTTCATCCCCTTACTCTGAACACTTAAAGGTCCTCTCCAACAACAATATACATTCTGCGTTTGCCACACACATACACACATATAACCATAGCTACACCAACATAGATACTAATCTTGAAATATTACACCTCTTACCCAAAGGTCGAAAACTCAACACAGCTGAACAGTATGAAATATACAAACACCACACAACACAACCAAACAACATACTAAACGACCAATTACAATATAAATCACATACACTTTTCGACACAATTATACATAAAACAAACAATAATTCGGATCCCCGCGCGCCAATCCCCTTCCTCTACACACCACCCCCACTATACCTTCCAAGCAACAACCGTTACTAAATTCTGGCAGTCTGTTCTAAGCTGATGAAGGCGAATACGACGCCGGAACGCGTTCAACGAAAAAGACAAGTAAGTTTTCACATGAGAAAGTTTCAATATTATATAAAATTAATTATAAATTAGTTAAGCGTCTATCAAGCATTGTTGATCGGTACATGTTGTTGATCCTTTTAAGAGCAGAAAATGATCTCTCAACTTTACTACTTTGACTTTTACTATAACCTTATGTGCCTGAACATCATTTCATTTAAATCCTCAAGTTTCATTTAAATCCATGATCCGCACTTCAGGTACTCTACTTGTCAGTGCGGTTTTTAATATTCGCTTGCTGGGAAATTTTACGTGTATTTATTCGTTCGAAAATGAGAATTTTTAAATGGTCGGGCGTGGAGCCCCCGCCTCGACAAGCGGAGCCTGGGGCTTTAGCCCACTAGCTCCCCTTAACCCGGCACTTGTGTTACGTGTCTTGTGTGTACAATCGATGCTATTTCATCGTTCTAGATCTACATTTTCCTCGTTTTTGACCTCTACTCTTCATCATAATCAACCCTGGCTCTAAAACCCTTGGTGGGTCTTGGCCTGCTCCAAGAGTCGATTCCATTCCTCCCTATTACATGCCCTGGTTTTCAGCTTCTTATGTTCAGCTGTCCCTGGTCCTCCTCTATCTGGTCTTTGAACCTACTTCGAGGTCTTCCCCTTTTTCTACTAACCATTGATTTCTGGTAGAAAATATGTTTCGTAGGCTGTCCTTCCTCCATTCTCTCCATGTGTCCAACCCACCTTAGTCTGTGTATTTTGATTATCTTGACAATGTCCGGCTCTTTGTAAAGATGGTATAGTTCATAATTATAGCGCCTGCGCCACTTTCCATTGTCTTGTACTCCTCTAAATATTGTTCTTATAATCCGTCTTTCACAGCAACTTAGAAGTCTCTCGCTATTTTTTGTCGTTGTCCAGGTTTCTGAAGCATATGTCAGCACTGGCCTGAAAGTGTTTTATAGATTTTGCATTTCGTGCTTCTTGAAATGAAGCTAGATGTCAGGTGCTTTTTTAATCCATAATACGTTTTATTTGCGAGATGTATTCTTCTTCTTATTTCAGTGTTCATGTCGTTAGTGCTGTTTATCTGGGAGCCAAGATTATGAACTCTTTTACTGCCTCTATATTTGTGTGCCTATTTAAAGGTTTTGAAGGGTTGAGTTTAATGATAGCTTGTAAGGTAGCACACATATATTTTGTTTTCTCCAAGTTGATCTGCAGTCCAATTTTACTTGAGGCTTCATCTAATGCTGAATGATGATATTGGTCGAATAGAGAGGGTTCGAAAATTTAAATTTCTAGGAGAGATAATTCAAGACAATGGGTTCGAAAAATCTGCTATAGAAGAAATGATTCATAAGATGGGAAAGGCTAAAAGGATTCATAATATGGTATAAATAAAGATATTTACAGTAAAAAGTGCATATCTAAAAATGCGAAAACAAGGCATTACAGTAAAGTAGTGAAGCCAGAATGGCTATATGCAAGTGAATGTCTAGCATTGAATTATAATTTAGACAAACTAGAAATATTGGAAAGATGAATTATTAGGAAAATATTAGGCCTACGAAAAACTTCAGAAGGTCTGAATTAAGAAGTAATGATGAAATATATCAAAGTATAGAAAATATAATAGAAACAATGAGAAAAAGAAGACTATTATTTTTTGGACATTTATATACAATGGACGACAATAGGGTGACAAAGCAAATCTTCAAATATCTGTGGGGGAAGAAGTCAACATCAAGTTGGAATTAAAGAAGTCCAAAAGGATTTAGAAAAAAATAATATACACGCAGAAGAAGCAATTGAAAGAGAAGTTTTTCGGGCAAAACTGTTAAAAATCGAGGGAGTCCCGGGTAGGAGAGAGAAAAATGCAGGTTCAAAGTGGACTGAAGACAGGAAGAAGAGACACAGTGAAAAGATGAAAGAATATTAGAAAAAAAGAAAAGAACAAAGAGTCAAGAATTGAAATTGGCATGTGGTCCTTAGATGGCCGATACGAAAAAAAAAAGATTTAACAGGGAGAGATGTAGGATCTAGATAAAAGAATAGAGAAACAACAATTCAATTAGCATATTCAGTACCCTTTCTTGAAAACACTAACTTACAGTAAGTACTGTATTAGGAAAAAGTAAAATTTGAAACGACTTTATAATAGTCGTTTCAAATATAAATTTGAAAACTATTTTATAATACAGTACCTCGAAACAGGTACAATGCGGGTGCATTGGTACAATACAACAATTCAATTGTATAAACTTTATAGTATCCTACATTGTTTTTCTCTTCAGAATTTGACGTATAATGCTACATATCGTTCCATATTTGTCAGTATTATTTAAAGTATCTTTGTCCTCATCATAGGTAGCCATATCACACACCAAGTAATTAAAATGTGCTCCCTGTTCGAGATCTAGATCGGCAATTATGATTTTTGTTCGTACTAAATCTTTTCCTAGGAACGCCGCCCGCCTTGGATTTTCGCAATGATGATATTTTTAAATTGTCACAAGATTGTTTCAACTTGTACAATTTGTTGTCACTGTTACGGAAATTAACTTTATCATCACCAAAAAGCGTAGTATTTCCATAAACCATAGTACTTAAAAATTTGTTCCACGTAATTTGTGTACCCGGTGGTGCAACTTTATTCCATTCTCTGACAAGGTCACCCATATAGATCGGAAGAGTGTCGGAGGTAAAGTACATCCCTGCCTTACGCCTTGATTAGTTTCAATTTCCGGAGTAAATTCTTTGCCAATATCCATATCAGTTATTTTGGTGTTACTACTATAAAGGAATTGTACTGTTTTTATTTAAATGTTTTGAATCATAAACTATAACCATAATAAAATTATACAAATCCACGGCAGTTCCTACCCTTACTTATGGCTCAGAAACGTGGAAAATGTCTGCTAGACAAATATCAAAAAATTAAGGCTATGGAAATGAAGTTTTTGCATTCCATAGCTGGGTACACAAAATTAAATATAAAAAGAAACAATCAGATAAGAGAGGAACTGAAATTTGAAGAAGTAAACCGAATCATCAATAAGTATAGAGAAAGCTGGAAACAACACGTTAGCAAAATGGGCAGTGACAGATTCCCCAAGATAGCCTTATTGTATCAACCGAAAGGGAAGAGAAGCCTGGGAAGATCCAAGAAAAGATGATCCGACCAGTGTGGAGCTGGAACAGACTAAACAGTCTAAGCCGTGAAAAAGAAGAAGAAGAGAGAAGAAGAATGTTTTAAATATTTTGATCTGGGATAAACCGATTTCTAATATGAGACATTTTAACATGACGACAGAACTAATTGAATATATGTTTCTCTGTTCTTCTATCTAGATTCTCCATCTTCCCTTGTTACATAATTTCTTATTTTGTCTCTTCTAGGTACACCTTTTACTTCTCTTAAGTACTTTTGGTACATTGCTTGTAATTTATTTGCAGTAAGTTTAATAGTACCCAAATTTAACATCTATAAATTAAGAGAGATTCAGGTTTATATACCAAAGGGAAATTAAAAACTTATATGCAATTATGTTAAAGAGATATCGAGATACTTTATTGAAAACGAGTACATATTTTGGTACCTCTCGTAATACTTTTCCTAAGTTACGGCCACTGAATTGTGTGTGTGTGTGTGTGTGTGTGTGTGTGTGTGTGTGTGTGTGTGTGTGTGTGTGTGTGTGTGTGTGTGTGTGTGTGTGTGTATGGGTACGTGTGTTTTATATATTCTTCCTCTGGGTCTACAGCCCCTGACGATATCTATCTATTGCTCTTCTCGACTGCTCTCAAGCGTCCAGGATTATCAGATCTTCCCCGACATCATCTTACAATCAATGGCGTATCTAGAATTTGGTCTTGGGAGGGTCCGGGATCGGGTCGGCTTTATACAAAAGAAGAAACAAATTAAGACTAATCAACATTACCATCTTTAAAGCGGCTGAAATCAGTCCCACTAAAGTAAGCGGTAATAACACAATAAAAATACACGTTATTGGAACATTGTTTACAAGATATTTGTTGACCGAATTGATTTTCCTAAATTTCATATTTCAAAGGAAGGCTATACGTTAATGCTGAGTAATAAGCCTGTTTGTATATTTAAAAAAGAGTTACAACTAAATAAGGGCGCACAGCTGAAAAAATAATAAAACAGCAAAACAAAATTAAGAGATTAATAAAATTCGTCAACTTTTTCGTCGACCCTCTTAAGATGGTCCGGTCGTCCCCCCATATAATCAATCTCTTCCTTGGTCGTCACCTCCTTATTGTGCAGTATATGTTCTTTCGTTATCGCTTTCATATCTTCATAGATATTCTCAAGTGTTGTCTTCACATACGCCTCCCGCCGTGTCCTCTAGACTCTATATTTATATTACAAGATAGTGACTACATTTTGTTTTCTTTGTTACAGAGGAGTCAAGGTAGGAGTTGTAGTGATGCAGATCTGTTCGAGGTCGGTAAATCAAGCCACTCTTAGTAACAGTGTTAAATAAATCTTTAGGGACAATGACATGTTCACTTAATCGTCCCACCCCGACTTCGTGCAACTTCGGGTCGGTTCGGTTCGGGTCGCGTCGCGCTCGGGTTGGTTTGCGCCGCGTTCGTCTAGGTTCTTTACAAAAATATTTTGATTTTTATTATTAAGATCAATTTTTGGTTTAACTCGCGTTTTGTTTTCTGAACACCAAACGTTTCACCGAATCTTTCGAAGTTCACCGACGACACCGATTCTGACTAAGAATGCCTCTCCGTGGAATGAACGAAACGTTTGGTGTTATGAAAGCTAAAAACGTATTGAATCTTAAAACAGGGTTGATCTTAAAAAAATGGCCACATTTAACTCTTTTTTGTAGAGGGATGAAACAGGTGGAGGGTTGTTCTGTTTCAGGAGAGACATCTTCAAGGAGAAGCCCACCGCATGCTTAGTTAGTTACGTTTGGGAATTTCTTAGGTTTCATCCCCACTAAATCAAATGTAGGCAGTCTGTAAGGAAGTGAACATGTCAGACTTTTGAACTTACGAATAAAACGTGTACAGATTTATTTGAAACTGTATAAGTTTCGGTGCTCACAACAACTCTCTCATATTTTGGACAAAAATGTTGAAAGTGAAATTGATTAAAATTTAATTTGTGAGCACTGAGTAGTAGTGTTAGTGACAGCAGCTCAGAGTCTACAGGAATCCTCTCCCTTAGAGTCGCGAAGTAATTGGTTGATCACTTCTTATTTTCCTCAATAACAACAACGCGTTTGCATGGTCAGCCACTTTTATTGATATTATTATTATTATCACTAATAACATACTACGTTACGCCCATGAGACAATGTGTCATTCTCATTTGATGAAGCTGAGAGGACTTCAGTAGAGTCTGCAATCGCAGATTTATCACTGAGGATGTCACGTGACACAGAATAGGCAAAACGTAATGTGCTAATAATAAATAGATTCAACAAACCATGATTGTCAGTTAAAACAGCGTTCTTTTAAATAAAAATCCAACCGCGCAACGGTTTTTCTTGAAAGTAGTTTTTTCTTGTTCATTGTTTTCTTTTAAACGCGTTAAAAAACTTATTGATACTTTTCGTCAAAAATATTACAAAAAATTATGCATTTTTTATTATTAAAATGTATATAAACACAATGAAAGTCACAGAAGGTTAAATTAAATATTTAATATTTATTTTCTTATAACCGATGTTTGCCATAATTGTCATTTAAACATTATTTACGTAACTTTGTTTAACTATTAATTAAATCAGATTGTTGTAAAAATTGTTATTTTTTGCTTTAAAAACTTGAAAACCGGTAAAAAATTAATTATTTTGTATTTAAATGAAGATACTTAATTCAGTAAACGGTGAATGTACTTCCGGTCGGGTTAGAATCTTTTCAGGTTGGTCCCCGTCGTCGAAGAGTCTTCGAAGAGTCTTCAATTGTATTTATTAATCATTTCTCTTTCAGGTACACCTTTGAACTTATCGGCGTGGCATTGTCCAGGAGTGTCCGCAACTGGGCAGCGTGTCCATTTTTAGACTAACCGAGCCAATGAAAATGTCCACCCCCGGTTGAAATGTTCACACCTGGCACTGTCGAGCTGGCACACACACACCACACAATACCATGTACACACCTTACACAACCCCTCGACATTGTACTGCGTCGAGGGGTCCTTCAAGTCCTCAAACACATATCTGAGGCAAAACCATTTTTCGTCGTTTGTTTTGTCAAAACGCGGAAATGTTGTTTTGGCTAGGCAGCTGAAAGTTTGGTTAGGTCCCCCATAGTATGTAAGTGTGCTTTCTGTTTCAGGTGCAGGGGCTCTTTATTTATACTTATATGATTCCGTTATATTTTGTATATTTTGAATGAAATTTAACATTGTGTACTTATATGGTTATTATAAATATTGGATAGTATTTTTGAAAATATTGCTATATTATTTATCGATGCGAATTTTCGTTTTTTAACGTTTGGGTTTTGAGCCCACGGAATATTTCTCGTTATTCGTATTTAACGTTTGGGTTTTGAGCCCACGAAATATTTTTCGTTATTCGTATTTAACATTTGGATTTTGTGCCCATGGATTTTTTTCTTTTTCTTTACTTTTCACGCTCACCGTTGTCGAATCCGAACTTTTCGAAAAACACAGTTTATTTATTGCGGACAAGAAGAACGACTTGGATTTGGTTCGGTTTGGTTTGGTTTGTTTGATTGGTTTGGTTTGTTTAAGAAGAAAGAAGAAAGAGGAAAGAGGAAAAAGAAAGAAGAAAGAAGAAAGAAGAAAGAAGAAAGAAGAAAGAAGAAAGAAGAAAGAAGAAAGAAGAAAGAAGAAAGAAGAAAGAAGAAAGCAGAATATTTCAACGCACATTTGTATGAGGTAGGTTGAATCCAATTCTTACTTCTATAGTTGTAAGTTGCTGGATGGTTATGATATCCCGTTGCTGTTAACAAAATGTTCTAATTATTTGTCTTTTCATGAAAAAGAAGAATGTTAATATTATGTTAGCTCTTTACCTCCGTCTGCCCTTAAGGTTATACATGTCCTCAGCCATTGATCGGCCTTATAGTCAATTATCTGGGTTTTGTATTCATGCACATGTCGCTTGTCTTTTAAAGCAAGACGCCATATAAATTCGTCGACGACGTTTTTGCCTCGTTATCATTTCCTTTATCTGGGTCAAATTTATTTAACAAAAAGTAACTCTTACGGCATAGATTTCTATACTATTCTTTGCGACTGGAAATCATAATTGCCTGGAGTAGATATAAGTATTAAGCAGAGAAACTTCTCATTGGAGTATGGTTTTGTGCTTTTAGGATAAGTTTGAAGTGATATTAGTATTACGCAGTGAAACTTCTCATTGGAGTATGGTTCTCTGCATCTAAGTTAAGTTAGTATTCTAAATACTTTAGTAATAATATTGATTTAATGTGTTTTAATGTTTACCAATTATAATGAGCTTGATACCCACCATCAAGCTTATTATAATATTTGTTATTTTATTTTATTCATTTTGGCTATAAAATATCAACATTTGGGAATCAGAAGTGATAGCAAAATTAAATTCTTTTCAAAATTTAAATACTAATCAATGGGTTCTCCATTGAGATGGGGACCATGTCACTTACTCCATCTCAAGCCTCTCCCATTTTGTAGAAAAAGAGGTTCCTGTCGAGGCTGATACTTTGACGACAGTGACAGGGCTTTCCACCAAATTCAGCCGAGTGACAGGTGGGCATTTAGTAACACGGTCTACGGGGAACCATCTTCGATTGGCTCGTTCACACTTGATTGGCTGAAATGTTCGCTGTAAGCGGCCAAAGGCCGTCGTTCATAAACTGAATATTAACCCAAACTGCTCCTGAATTGTAAAACTACAGTTTATTTTAAGTTGGAATGGGATTTTGCGTGACGTAAGCGCGGAGATTCGGCTCGGACTCGTCCAATTAACGTCGTGGAAATTGGCGCGCGTTGCCAGTTCACCATCGCCTGGAACAAATGAAGTTTTGTGATTTTCATGTGCGTATTTACTACTGGTTGTGTAGTTAATGGTTTTCAGTAATTAAATTCAAACAGTTTTTTTTAAGACTATGCATTGGAAGCGCGTTATTTACATTAAAGCCAAGTAGACAAATGTCGGTATGGAAAACCATACACGACTTCCATGTTCTAAGATTTATATTTAAAATCATTTACAAAATGAAATATTTCAACAGGATCTACTTCTTGCTTCAGCCTTAACCACAGTACTGTGGTCACTAACGTATACCACCTCACGTTATCGCACTCGATTTTCACTGATGATGGCAGTCGATGGCACTACCGAAACTTCTGGTTTTGCAGAAAACTGTGGTCTACGTCCAAACAGGCCGGGAAGGAATGTTAACAACAAACTACTTCTTTGTTCCCGATAACGTAGTACATATATAAAAAAAATTATACCCTCCCATTTCAACTATAATTTTTGTTTATAGAAAATTACCCCCACCCTGTTCAACTAGCCTCTTCATTTATAGATATTTCATCTACGTTTCTACAGTGGATTATTAAGATCTTCTTATCAGGATACTTTATTTATCAAAATTAAGTACTTTACTCTTGTTACAACAAAAAATGTTTCAGGTAAACTACCTTTTCCCTTAACCGATCTTCACCAAAATCAATAGGCCTTGAGTGTTCTACAACTCAGGCACATATGTACAAAAATATATGATTCAGTTTGAATGTGCGGCAGTTACCGTTCGTCATAGAAAAATTACCGTTGTTGAAACATAAAATGTTGCTGGTAAACTACCCCTTTCTCTTAACCGATCTTCACCAAAATCAACAAACCTTGCGTTCCCTATAATTCAGGAAGGTATGCAAAAAATTATTTGATTTTGTTTGAATTTACGGCAGTTATCGTTCGTCATAGAAAAAATTACCCTTGTTAAAACATAAAACGTTGCCGGTAAACTACCCCTTTCCCTTAACCGATCTTCACCAAAATCAATAGACCTTGAGTGTTCTACAACTCAGACACATATGTACAAAAATATATGATTCTGTTTGAATGTGCGGCAGTTACCGTTCGTCATAGAAAAATTACCGTTGTTAACACATAAAATGTTGCAGGTAAACTACCCCTTTCTCTTAACCGGTCTTCACCAAAATCAACAAACCTTGCGTTCCCTATAATTCAGGAAGGTATGCAAAAAATTATTTGATTTTGTTTGAATTTACGGCAGTTACCGTTCGTCATAGAAAAAATTACCCTTGTTAAAACATAAAACGTTGCCGGTAAACTACCCCTTTCCCTTAACCGATTTTCACCAAAAACAATAGGTCTTTAGAACTGTACAGTATAAGGCTGTATGCGAAACATTATTTAATTTTGTTTGAAGTTGCGGCAGTTATCGTTCGTCATAGAAAAAATTACCCTTGTTAAAACATAAAACGTTGCCGGTAAACTATCCCTTTCCCTTAACCGATCTTCACCAAAAACAATAAGTCTTGAGAACTCTACAATTCATGTCTGTATGCAAATAATTATTTGATTCTGTTTGAATTTGCGGCTCTTATCGTTTGCCATAGGAAAAAATCTACAGACACACACACACACACACACACACACACACACACACACACTTTTCGAAAAATGACTTTTTTTCATGTTTTGAGGGTAGTATAATCAGAATCTGCAATTATCTCAAACACGATTTTTTTTCCATCACCATACTTCCATTTCCTTATGGAACATGGAAGTAAGATATAGGTATGGAGAACCATACATTACTTCCATGGTCTAAGATTTATGTTTAAAATCATTTTCGAAATAAAATATTTTCATAGAAACTACTTCTTTCTTCAGTCTTAACCACAGTACTGTGGTCACTATCGTATACCACCTCACGTTAGCGCACTCGATTTTCACTGATGATGACAGTCGATAGTACTGCCGAAACGTTTGGTTTTTTTAGAAAACATTGGACCACGCCAAACAGCCCGGGAAGGAAGTTTAACAACAAACTACTTCTTTGTTGCCGATAATGTAGTACACATGGATTTAAATAAAAATTATCCCCTCCCCCTTCAACAATCAATTTCATTTATAGAAAATTACCACCCTTTATTTATAGAAAATTACTCCCACCTCTTCATTTATAGATATTTCATCTACGTTTCTACAGTGGATTATTATGATCTGCTTTTCAGGATACTTTATTTATCAAAATTAAGTATTTACCCTTGTTAAAACATAAAACGTTGCTGGTAAACTACCCCTTTCTCTTAACTGATCTTCACCAAAATCAATAGGCCTTGAGTCCTCTACAATTCAGGGCTGTATGCAAAACATTATTTGATTCTGTTTGAATTTACGGCAGTTATCGTTTGTCATAGGAAAAATTAACCTTGTTATCACATAAAATGTTGCAGGTAAACTACTCCTTTCTCTTAACTGATCTTCACCAAAATCAATAGGTCTTGAGTCCTCTACATTCAGGGATGTATGCAAAACAGTATTTGATTCTGTTTGAATGTGCGGCAATTATCGTTCGTCATATAAACAATTACTCTTGTTAAAATATTAAAGGTGGCAGGTAAATTACCCCTTTCCCTTCACCGATCTTCACCAAAATCAACAGAACTTGAGTACTTAAAACTTCATTAAAGTATGCAAAATATTATTGGATTCTCTTTGAATATGCGGCAGTTATCATTCGTCATAAAAATAAAATTACCCTTTTAAAACATAAAACGTTGCAGGTAAACTACCCTTTTCTCTTAACCGATCTTCACCAGAATCAACAAACCTTGAGTACTCTTTAATATAGAAGGTGTGCAAAAAAGTATTTGATTCTGTTTGAATTTACGGCAGATATCGTTCGTCATAGAAAAAATTACCTTTGTTAAAACATAAAACGTTGCCGGTAAACTACCCCTTTCCCTTAACCGATCTTCACCAAAAACAATAGGTCTTTAGAACTGTACAGTATAAGGCTGTATGCGAAACATTATTTAATTCTGTTTGAAGTTGCGGCTGTTATCGTTTGCCATAGAAAAAAATTATCCTTGTTAAAACATAAAGCGTTGCAGGTAAACTACCCCTTTCCATTAACCGATCTTCACCAAAAACAATATTTCTTGAGTATTCTACAATTCAGGGCTGTATGCAAAAAATTATTTGATTCTGTTTGAATTTGCGGCTGTTATCGTTTGCCATATAAAAAAAATCTACAGACGCACAGACAGACACATAGACAGACAGACACCCACCATACAGACACTTTTCGAAAAATGACTTTTTTTCATGTTTTGAGGGTAGTAAATCAGAATCTGCAATTATCTCGAACACGATTTTTTTTGCCATCACCATACTTCCATTTCCTTATGGAACATGGAAGTAAAACAGTACACTTTATCCAGTCGTTTTTCGTTTCCAGTCAACACACTTGATATTATATCTTTAGCTTTTACTTTATCTTACTTTATGCTTTTATCAATATTACTGTACATAATTCTATCATTATTAATAATATTTTTGTCTTTCAATCATTTTCAATTAGCTGAATCATTTATAAAGACTGGATTTTGATGTATTATTACAGACTGAACAAATTATTACAGAATAGGTAATTGTAGATAAAAGCATAGTAAGTATAGTAGTCCAGTGTGTGTGGCGCCTGGTTACTAATTTAGAGATCCGGACGCACCATAAAATAAACGTCCGTTTTCCATTTTCCAGGTCGACTCCCTCTGGTATGACATCCTGAGGTAATAATGGGCAGCTGACGTGCAGTGTTATTACCTCACTGCCTTCCTTTTATACCGAACGGGCCAACTAATGTAACCTACCTTATCTGACTCCTTAATAACATCGGTGGAAAAAAATGAGCTTTAAAGGAGCTTTTATCATCTTCATTATCATCATCATCATCATTATTATTATTTGGTCGTTGCTGATTTCGCCAAGTAGCGTAAGACCGTCTTCCGGAGGAAGAAATATGTAGGTGGTGAAGCTGCACGCCGAGAGGCACGGAGCCAGATGATAGAGAACTGGCAGAGAGCTTATGAGCAAGGATATTGAGGTCGCCCAACAAACAGGTGCAGCCGTAGCCGGAGAGGAAGCATGGGGAGATCGACTATTACCTCACCAAGTTTCTGACTGGACACAGGTATTTTCGAACTTATCTTAATAATGTCGGAAAGGCCAAGTCACCAGAGTGCCTGTACTGTCCGGGAACCTGTTCTTCGTCTGCGAGAGGTGGGAGCAACACAAGAGAGCGTTGTAAGACGACGATATTAGGCAGAAGAGATCTCCGGACAAGATCGTCGAAGCGATGCTTCGAGGGAAGGGCACTGGAACTGTACCCTTCGCACGCTTCACAGAAGAAGATCTTCGGGAGAAGAAGATAGACTTGGACAACAGGCCAGACGTGATTACTAGGCCTAAAGAACAATAGGCCTAGTGATGTGTCAAACTTAGATCTAGACCTAGCAGAGAAAAGAGAGGTGGTGTTTTAGTGGGTCGAGTATAATACCCAAACCCACAGACTCCGGAAGTGTGCACCCTTTCGGACATTTGTTTAGTAAATGTTTTCACCTACCCTCGTTAAAAATTTAAATCATCATTGTTAAATGCATTACGCAATAAGTTTTAGTTTTGATCAGCTATTTTACTTTTAGATAAGAAACGTAAATAAGACAATTTTCTTAGCTCTTCGTTTATTTAGATGTTGAACAAACTCTCAGCATCTCTAAGCAACTATTACGATCTTGCAACAGTTAAACGTAGGCTACATAGTCCAGTAATACTTACTTAACAGCAACTCTCTTACTATGCTGATGCAGGCAATTGTAGAAAATTGGTCATTATATTTTTTCCAAACCAAAGAGGCTTTGGGTTTGGACTGTCAGATTAATCCAGTCCAGCTTCACTGCTTTTTTTGTTGCTGTAATGAATAATTGAACCTTTTGTCAAACGACATGTACCGATTCGATAACAATTTTTAATTAAACTTGGCTGCTTCAGTGTACCTTCATATTTGCCGTTGCATTTGAAATGTTTGTCATTTAATTGTAAGCAGTATTTATGGCTACATTTCATATGCTTTATTAAAATAATAATTTATTTTATTATCACTCAAAGTAATTTAACGGACGGAGTGATTACAACGTGAACTCATAACCAGATCGCTACCAATGAACCTTGTTTACTGTTGTACAATTAGCCCAGGAAAATAGTCAAAAAATTTGACTTTAAAGGAAACAATTAGATAAAAGCTGGTTTTTTGTACATGTAGTCGGTGAACCATAAGTTATACGAAACCAATGATGAGTCTACTACTTAAAAGTGTCTAGGGGTTGTTTTACAGTCGTTAAAAGGGGTGAAAAAAAGATGTTTCGCGTATAACTTAAAAACGAAGTATTTTATCAAAACATATTTCAAATAAAAGTTGTAGGTCACAAAATTCCCTATAATTTGATGGGTGCCACATCCTTGTACGTCGAAGATCGTTGGAATAGGCCACATTTTTAAATCTTAGTGTATACTGTATTTTTTTGTATTTTGTGTGTATTACATGTGAATTATCGTTTTTTTTTTTGTTTTTTTGAGAGGATGATGCCTACATAAGCCGAAGCTTGTGCTTAGGTAATGAGATGGGTATGACTTGAATGATGAACAACTGCCAGACCTTACCGGGAATCAAACCTTGAACCTCTTGGTTTAGAAGCCAGGGGCCTAACCAATAAAACAAACCGGTCGGTCAATATTTAACTTAAAACATTGTCTCAGGGCGATTTTACCCTTATTGAAATATGTAAATTTTTCTTTCTTTTGCTGATGCAAATGAAGGATTTCGTCAAAAAAGTATCAAATAAAATAAAATATATCAGATTATTTTAAATTTGAAATTGCACAGTACACACTGTCTGCTTTATATGATGTGTTTAAAAATATCGATGACAATTTACTGAACAAGACAGACATCTATATAATAGATGGAGGGTATTTGTTGCACAAAGTGAAGTTGAATTTTTAAAAATGTAGTAATTATAAAGAAGTATGCGATATGTACGTGCAATTGTTTCGCGTACTTTTAAGTCTGCAGTAATCGTCTTCGATGGATATGATAATCCTGACAGCAACGTCGATACACGAACATCAGTCCACAATTCAGCATAAAGGAAGTAACCCCCCTGTCTGTTGGCCAAGAAAAGTTTTAAGCTAATAGTGAAAATAAAAAAACAACTCGTTCAAATGTTGTAAAAAATTCGAAGAACAAAAGTTTGAAGTACGACATTCATCTGATGACGCAGATACACTGATTGTGCAAACTGCCATTCAGAAGTCTCAGAATTTGCAAGTGACAATTGTTGGCCAAGATATTGATTTGCTTGTACTTGTGATAGCTTTAAGTCCAGCACAAATGTCAAAAGTTTCATCCTTCTAGCGCATGCTTTTAGTGCCTGTGACACGACTAGTTCAGTTCATGGGAAAGGTAAAAAACCATTACTGAAGGTACTGGAGAATAACAGAAATTTGGACAATGCTGTAGCAGTGTTTATTAGTGTGAATTCAAATAAAAGTGAACTAGAAAAGGCTAGTGAAAAATTATTTCTCATTCTGTATGGTTGAGAGGCAAACACTAGACTTGTACAGATTTCAGATGTTTCAGAAATCTCTCAAAAAGGCATCTGCCAAATTAGAGCTGTTACCTCCAACTTTAGCAGCTGCAACTTAGCATTCCTTTAAGTTTACTAACAAGTTCAGAAATGGCTAGGCAACCTTAAAAGTACAGAGGAATGGGTATAGGAAAGAAAAAATAAGTTTTTGCAGCCCATTAAAACTACATTTGAACCAGCTCCTGAATCAATTTTGAATTTGATTTCCTGTGGCTGTACGACTGACTGTTCTACTTTTCATTGTCGCTGCCTAAAATCCGGATTGCAATGCACAGTTATGTGTAAAAATTGCCAAGGATCAACGTGTCAGAATTGTGAATCGCCAGGTTATAATATTAATATTACTGATAGTGAAGAGATTAATACTGATGATGAAAATGAAAGTGAATTTCTTATTGATGATCTTGAAGAAACAAATGTCAATGAAAACAGTGATAGTGAAGACTTTTAAATAAAAGAGAATTTTTATTGTAAAAAGACTCTTACAAAAGGAAAATCTTACCATATTTTTAAAAGTTAGTGTATAATTTTCTTGTAACATTTTCATTGTATTATTTTTAAATAATTTCCATTTAATTCAATTTAAATTTATCATCGGATATTTCTGAACAAATGATTTATTCAGTTGTAAAAATTTACTTTATCTTAAGTGTTTGTTCTCGTAAATGTTTTGTGTTGATTCTACCTTTCTTTTGTGTAATTCACATATTTGATTTCATAAACTGATTGCTTTCTGATTTTAACATTTTATGATATGTGTTTAATTATGTAACTAATTTTTTAAATGACTCTTTTGTACAGTTTAAGATTAATTTTTTCGTATTTTTACATCATTTAAAATTTATTCATTAAGTTTAGTAAAAATGTTCAGATTTCAAATTCTCAATAATTATTGCATTTGCTTTTCTTATTCAAACTGTTTTATTTATAAAATTTTTGTTTCATTTTGCGATCATTTTACTATATTATTCTTACCGTTGTTATTATCATTACAATTTTTTAAATATTAAAAGATACTTTTTCAAAATATTTCACCTGGAATAATAAATTATGTGAACTTATCAAAAATGTGTTTTTTTTTTACTTTTTCGTAAATATTCGTCCTCTTAAAAAACAAAAAACAAAAAAACGATCATTCACATGCAAGACACACAAAATAAAAACAATACAGTATACTCTAAGTTTTAAATGTAGCCTATTTCAACAATCTTTGACTACAGAAATGTAACACCCACCAAATTATAGGTAATTTTGTGACCTACAACTTTTATTTGTAACATTTTTTGATGAAATACTTCGTTTTTAAGTTATATGCGAAACATCTTTTTTTCACCCCTTTTAACGACTGTAAAACCACCCCTAGACACTTTTAAGTAGTAGACTCAGTGGTTTTGTATAATGTACGGTTCAAGGACCATATGTATAAAAAATTAGCATTTATCTAATTTTTTTCCTTAAAACTTCCTATTTTTCCTGGGCTAAGTAGCGGACTAAACGGGAGGCAGGGGGCGGACCGCCCGGGCCTCACTTAGTAGAGGGCCTCCAGATTTGTAAAATTAAATTTTTTGGTAAATTTTTTATTTGCACATGTTCTATTGCCGCGTCCTGAAACGCAACACTACGAGTAGGATCGATTCCAAAGATTTTTCCATATTATTTTGAAATGTACCTTACATAAAGAATTGAATAAATTTAATGCAGTGTATAAACAAAACTACTTCTATTATTTCTTGAAACTTTGTATTTACAATATTAAAGTGTTTTTTTTTTTAATTTCAAACATTACTACAGCTTCTTATAAAGTTTCCTAACTAGATGTATCAGTAGTTATTAGACAATAAAAATATAACAGTAAAGTATTTTTGTTATGTATTACCTAAAGATAAATTGGATTATAAAAACTCGTTTAAGGGAGGGAGGCGTCAGAAACAAATCCGCCCCGGGCCTCCAGTGGCCTAGGTATGCCACTGTGTTTTATAGTCCAAGAGTACAGTAGGCTATTGTAAAAGAACACTGATCAGAAGATTATGTAAAGAACTTGCTACGGAAATCAAGATAGGTACTCATGAATTTTACAGATGTAATAAATACACCAAGCATTTACATATGTTTTGTATGTTTCACAGTTAGTGTAAAGCAGTAGTATGTAGGCTATTTTCATGTTTGTTTGAAGCGTCAGTAATTACCTTACGACGTTCACTTTATACTACTGCTGCCAGTATAAAGCTAACATTCCCGTATTCCGTATGTATGTTTAAGTCTGGACAAAATGAGGCAACTGTTGTGTAAAAAATTCACCACAAACTTAATTTCCCTTAGTGTTTACCTGAGGCTTGCTTTACAACTGCATTTCTGTTTGCTTTGTTAAATTATACATACGACTCTACAACTTCATTTGCCGTAGCCAAACACACAAACGTATATTAATTTCAAAGCACTCTAAGAATAAGAAGAAACCTAAGGAACAATTAGATTATTATTGCTAGAAAATATTGGAAAAAAGGTTGCATATGGGTACACATTTGTTAAATTGAATCTAAAAAGACTCTGGATTACAAATATCCACACTTAAGACTAAGGTGATGGCTTTTCGTAGAACTGATCCCGTACGGGCAAAAATTGTTATAGATGGTACTGTCCTAGAACAAGTCAGCAATTTTGAATACCTGGGCTACAGTGTGTCTTATAATACAACCAACGGCGGTGTGAATAAGTTGCATAAGTTCAACGTTCTGTGCGGGACCATCAGGCGAACTCTTTAAGTCAGCAAGTAAAGAAACACGTCTAAAATTCTACAAGATGATGGTCCTTCCCACATTTCTTTATAAGTCTGAGAATTAGATTTTAACGAAAGTCCAGGCCAGTTGCATCCAAGCGGCAGAAATAAGATTTCTCAGGCTAGTGGCAGGGTATACTCTCTTATGATCATAGACGGAACACATATACACGGCAGAAACTGAATAATATAAGTATACTCGACAGGATCGCCCAGAATCGGCTGAATTGGTGGGAACATCTTTTCCGAATGGATGACTGACGCATCCCCAAACAGCTATGGAGCTATACTCCGAGAGGACGGAAAGGTGTGGGACTTCCGAGGAAGCGCTGGAGTGAGCAGCTCTAATCTTCTACCTGTTTTGAAGCCGAAAAAATCATCCTTGCAGATGATGGTGATGATGATTGGTAGAAAATAAATAAACGTAAGTTATACATACTGCGATGCGCACTGTATGTTGCAAGAGTACACATTGCACGGATAATAAACAAAGATGAGTCAATAAATTTATAACAACTAGAGAATGGAAAACATTTGTAGATTATCTTGTACCATTCAAACTAACAACCTCCAGCATGCGTGTGTGGCCTGAAGGGGTGAAATCTTGTTTACAACGAAATCGTTTCTAATTATATTAATAACATCAGAGATGTCTAATAAGAAGTAATCTGCCCAAATAACTAATGAAGGATTAAGAAAACAAAAGAAAGTGAAATTGACACTCTAATGTTAAAAAAGAATTCTGTGTGTAAAAGTGACATACTAGATATAGTATGTGAGAAGTGACACTAAATACAAATAAAGTGCTGTATATTAGTCTAAAGAGAATCAATAAACTCTAAACTAGATATAATAAGTGACAAAACTGACATAAAAGTAAGATTTACAAGGGACATGGTTAATTATTGCTTTGAAATATAGAATTTTTACTTTTGTTCTGAACCATCAATATAATTGTTTCAATTAGTAAGAAATTTTGTTAGAATGTTTAACTATTGTGTGACCAGTAACCAGTGAATATTTTTGTAATGAATTATGATGTAAGTTAGATGATTTTTTTTTGGTATTGAAATATGAACCAGTTCACACAAATTTTGAATATGTGTTAGACACCATTAATTGCCCTCAGCATTAAAGCATTTTGTAATGTACACTATCCTATATAATATATACTATATAATGTTTGTGTCTATAAAAACATAAGGATTGCAATTTTTTGAAAAATTGTAATGGGTACTGACTTTTCACCATATAAGTTTGTTTAAATATTTTAGCAGTAACCGAGTACACTAACTGTTAAATGTTAATTCTATATTATTGTTTATGCTTTTCAGTTTTCATAATGTTACTCCTAAAGTTACAATTAATGAGATTTATGTTGATAACTAAAAGATATAATATGTATTTTGTTTAATAACGTAAGCAAATTAACGTTCACCATTTGTAAAATGGGATTAAGAGTGAAATTGGCAAGCAACTCACATTATATTTTATTTTTTATGTTAAGTGTTTGTAAATTCAGATAAAATTTAGCATGTGGATTTTGACAGTGTATTTTAGTAAGTTAATATTGCAACCAAACTATGGCTTGTGAGATATCAAAATTGTCAGCATCAAACAATGCGGGATTTTAAATTTACCAATGTGTTTTAAATTAAATTTTGCATAAGTTCAGGGTTTGTGAAAGAAAAATCAACTCATTATTTTACCAAGAAGCCATGCTGGTCAGTTAACAATACCAATCTAATCCAGCCAATCAGAAATTTTTACATTTTGACTGGGACGCTAGCGAACTTGAGAAGAAAAACGTCATTCGTTTGTTGAACGTGGTTGTGTACAGATATACTCTCCGTAGTAATTCATAGCAAGAAAGTTGATAATCGAACCCAAGACAGGTTAGGTTGAACCAAGCAGTGTTTAGAAGAACCATTGTATTCCGTGGAATTATGTTAGTGAAGAGTTAGCTAAAGAGAAAATATTAAAAAACAAAACATCAGTCACAAATATTATTAATTGGTGAGATAAAAACAATTTTATATTAATATAACCCGAACTTAGCTAACGATCACGACACTTATTTCTGATAAACTTTATTGATCACTGTACACATTAGAACGTATAATCACACTACTTTACGTAAACTTTGACACTGGTAATCATTTATTGGAGAGAAGTAAGAAATTTATTATATTTTCAACTCGTTCACTTCGAATCGAAAACACGAACTGTAGTAAACATATGTCCGCCATCTTGCCATCGTTAAAATATTTGTGTTGCCAACTGTTGAGCTAACTAACCACATATAGTATTAAATAAGATCCAAAAAATATTGTAATTATTCTGTACTTTCTTTTGGTATTTTCATAACATTAATATTTGTAGTCAAAAGAATCCACTAATATTAATCAAATTAAAATAAAGGTAATATATTTTTTTAATCCTTGAGACGAGTCAATTGAAACTTTTACATAATTCAACTAGTATAGCCAATTGAACGTGTAAGTGTAATGTTATAGTTACAAACTAAGGTAACTGCTAAGAAAAAAAATTCAATTTTTCTATTTTGAAGACAGTGGTTTTATTTATTATTAGTCAAATTTAACACTTCAAAAAAAAACTTACTCAAAATTCTTATTTTTAGTTATTCAGGTCAAATTACAATAACTAAATTATTTCAACGTTGACACCCCGAAATTAAGACCAACCCAGATTAATTCAAGAGTACCATAATAAATAATATACATTCACAATAATCAATACAGAATTTAAATAAATTAAATAAATTAAAAATAAAATAATAATAAATGAAAATAAACGTTATAACATTCTTATCTTTTTGTTTTTAAATTTGAAAAATGTATAATGACGTTTGCACAGAAAAATACGAGCTTACACATGCTACATATATTTCTATATTTAGGTGGTTAGCTAACATTTCCTTGGAGAGTGTCCTTGAAGGTGGACCCATCTCACCTTTCTGTACTGATTGTAACTTCCGCTGAGGTGGATGTAATAATAAGAAAACCGAAGTTAGAGATTCAACGTTTTTGATATGACTGATCAGTAGAACCACAGATAGACGTTCACAAATATTATCTTTGTACTAGCAGTAACGAAAGGGAAAGTTTTAAGTTAATTACTGGGGTTTCAAACCAACAAACAGTAATTTAGTGGTGGCAAATTTGTGACATAGCCACAAATGTATCTCACATATAGTTAGGTTTATTCCTTTGTTTGCATCTTGCTTTTGAACAAAATGCGGACAACAATGTAAGGAGAAATGTGAATTGTATTATGTTTATTAACAAACATACAAAACACGAACTAACAATTATGCTGTAACCCCTCTTTAAATTTTGTTTTTTAATTTTATAATTTTTTTTTTTTTTTTTTTAAGAGGGGCCACCAGATATTTAAAACTAGGCAGAGGGCCTAGAGAAGCCAAAAATGCGCTGGGTCCAGTGAGACGGGATTTGCAATTAAACTCGGCTGTTGAACAACAATAACAATTTTTATTTTTAAATTTTAAATCTTCGCATTCATCCATATTAGTTGCAAATTCAATAACTCTACTTTAATACGAAATATAATTTTCAAATCTGAACAATCCAATATTAATATTAAATATACAACTTTAAATTTTTTTTAAAGTTCAATCTCGATACAAAATGTAATTTTTAAATTTCAATAATGCAATTTTAAGATGAAATTACAACTTAAATTTCTAGTTCAATGCTAATACAAAATATAAGGTTTAGATTTCAATAATTCAATTCACAATACAAAATGTAAACTTCCAATTTTAATTAATTTTCCCAAATTTGCAATTAAAAAAAAATTAATATCATAAGTGAATATCCACCTCACCATTCTAAAAGCTTCATTAATATCTTTGAATATGGATAATTGCATGGTTGCATAAATACTCCTGACCTTATAATTATAAATAAACATATTATTTTCATAACACATAATCATCTAAATAGAGCGAACATAGCATATAATTATATAAATTGCCCTTTAAAATACTCGACATTAAAACGTCTAATTGCACATAAAAATACATATACACAGAAACACATATCACAGCTACGGTATAGCATAACACAATACAGCTTGTTAATTCCGGCCGCCAGCCTGTACGTTCCCATAGTACCCATACCTGAATGGGGAGACATCTGGACTGGTCAACATGGACCAGCACTAAATTACCCGTTTAAATGGCCCACACAGCCTTATATAACCACCAAGTAAAAAAAGCAAAACCCATTAACTCACAAGGGCGAGTAAAAGGAAATAAAGTAGGAGAAAATAAAGTAAAAGAATGTAAAAAAACTGAATAAAGATGGTGATTGGAAATTACAAAATTTATATAGGCATAGTAGCCCCGCACCATCTGTAAATTACAATCTATAATTCAAAATTGTCCCCTTATAGAAGCGTACCATCACATAGTTAACATAGCTGTATAGGTTTATAAAATTGTAAGTTTTTATAGAGAAAAAATATTCAAACATTTACAGAACTCCCAAGTGGACATGACCACCTTTATTTTCCCAGTTAGACCCTTTTACTTTTATTCGCGTTTATGGCACGCCAGGTTTTCACCAAAACACGGCACAATGCTAAATAAGCTTTGCAATGTATGCTAACTACAAATGTAACCAGAAACGTTCCGTCCAAACAACCATATCCGAGTGTTTGTAGGATATTCTCTCCTTTCGCGAGACGTCTGTTGTTCTAATCAACACATTTCAACGCTCTTCACCCCGTGTGATCCAATTGTCCTCTTTAAATGACCTGCTTGTTCTACCCCGTTTTTGTCGTCTAGTCGGAATCCTGTTTAACTAAATATATGAAGTATTAATGGAATAGACGAACGACGTACGGTAATGTGGGACGAACTCATACAACAAATGAGCAACGAGAGATGGCCTAGAAGGATACTAGAATACCATCCGCTCAGTGGCAGGAAAATAGTAGACCTCGAAGGACCTAGAGACAGAATGCGGATGAGGATACGAGGAGCAGGAACTAACAGTAGACTGACTGGGAAAACAGAAATTGTTTGCTTTTGAGGTGCGAGATGAATGTGATGAATGTCGTAGGCTCCACGCTATAATATGTATGTATGTATATATATATATATATATATATATATATATATATTGTAACGATTGGGTTCGTTACGTCTTAGTTAAAGCCTCACTGTTGGGCTAGCCAATTTGTAACGATAGAGTTTTGGATGTGATCAATAAAGTTTATCGTAGGTTTCGTGGTTGACCAAACTCCACGTTGTATTCGTCAATTTATAACGTAAAGAATTTTCGTTACTTATAATGTTATGTTGTGTGCACTTAAATTGCTTACACCGCCCGTTGGAAGTGTTAATTTGTAACAAATAAATAATGTAGCGACTAACTCGCACTGGAGTCGTCAACTTGTAATTATTAATATGTTATGTTGAACGGCGAATGGTTTTGTAATTTGCCGCTTGCTCCCACTATGCCGCTCGTTTCCGTGACGTCACTCAACGTTGCCAACTATCGTGGAGTCCGCTGTAATCTGTGAATTTATTTCCTAAATAGAACATCAATAATAACGACACAAATATAACATCAAACATATATCCTTATAGGAATCCGTTATTCAGAAAAGCACTGGTTAATTGTTTCTTAAATTTGATTATGACAATCACAATTGTGGCGCAAATTATACGTCTTCTTTTTACCAGTTGCTAGTAGTAAATATTCAGTATTCTGTCTGATCAAAAGAATGCTTGGTTAATGTTTCTATTAAAAATAAAGTATCTCAGGGCGTATATGGTTCGGGGATTACAATTAAACAAAATATTATTCTATAAATCAAAATACAAGTTTTACAATTAAAGGATATTACAAGGTTAGAGTGTAACGTGCACACAGGCAGTCGTATAGTGATTACTAGTTATGAAAGGTTATGTTCAGTTTAGGTGTTTAATAATTATTATGCAAATCAAAAGTTCTTGTGGTGTTTGAAAAGGTGTCAATCTCAAATCGTGTTATTAGTGAGTGTTCTTAGCGTTGGTGTGATATGGTGTCTGTAGTTTAGTTGATTAGTACTTAAAAAGTCGTGTATACAAAGTGCGTGTTGATGCACAATATAATAAGATGTCAAAATCACCAAATCCTCTTCTTTGTATGGTTCCTGGTCGAAGATAGGGCCCACGTCCACTTCAGATCTTCTTCCTGGTTCTTGTGTCTTCTATTTCATATAATGGGTGTTCTTTTGTTGGTGTAAAAAGTTCGTGTTATGTACCTCTAACTGTATTAATATGTTTGTATCGTTTTTTCACTGTTTATTCTATATTATGTAGGACGTTTTACAAACGCGTCTATCCGCTAAGATCGTTGTCAAAGAAGTTTCATTTTATTTATCCGAAATTTCTGGTTGCTAAGGGTAAACTTGGAATCTGGTTGGTTGATTCGGATATACATTGTCATATACTTTCATTATTTCAAAATCTAAATTTTTTCAAAATCTTTAAATTAATATAACCTTTCTGTACTGAATGGGAATTTAAAACCATTATCACCATTATTTTGATCTTTACATTTGTGACATTTAGACACTAAACATGCCTACTTTTACTTAAGAACTACAGATGTTACAATTTTGTTATTTGAAATTTTCTTAAATAACTTGATATGTATTATTTTGGTTCTATATTCGTTGTGTACACTATTAACTATAAATATATTTATCCTTCCACATTTGTTTTACAAAATCTCTAATATTATTATCTGAAATTTACAAAAGTTGGTTTCACCTGGCCTATGTACTGGTGTTATTTTCATCACCATGTTTAAAACCTTTAACAGTTAAATTATCTTTTAACAATCATAAAAACTGTTTAACACATAACATTATTTTAACAAAACAAAAGATATACTATTCTATTAGTTTAAATTCATGCCCACATGGCTATGATTTTACTGAACCTTTGCACAAATAAACTGTTTTTTTACTCAAACTGTACAATTGTTTGACACTTAGCAATAACATCTTTTTATAGTCTATTTTGCTTTGCCAATCAATTTATCACTGTTTAACACCAGTTCTATGGTTATATTTGTTAACATAAAAAAAATGAAATTAATATCATTTAATTGATATTCTTTTAAAACAACTGTTTCACCTGCTACATACAAAAAACAACACAAATACCATGATAATAAAACAATGTGCTAAAACATAATAACATGCACATTTTTATAAAATAAATTCTGCACTAATTAATTAGTCTTTTGTCAGTTAATTCATTAATTACTCTGACACTGTCTATGTTATGCTTGACATTACTTGTCACTATGTTTGTCGTTTACCCTATTCACTTAACACTTAATAGGTTGTATTTATAAACATACTTATTGGGTTTTATAGGGTTTTACATTTTATTGTCATTAAAATAACTTTACTCTTGTTATAAAAATGTTATTGTGAACAAGTTATTATTTGTTGTTTTCTGGACAATCTTATGAACACTATTTGTTACAGTTAGTTGTATGGTTCATGTATCTTTAATAAGGTTTGTTTATATTTTCATTACATCAATTAACTTAATTATTTACTAATATCTCTTTTACATAATATTACATGTTTGGGCCTATTATCCCTCAATATGTATTTTGATTATCTGGATATTATGATACATTAAATGAAACCATTTGTTTCTTTATAGTACTTGTTCATAAGCCGTCTGTCTTTATAATTCTTTATTTGGTCATTATTGAAAGTTCATGTCATAATTGGGGTTGAAGGTATTTTGCATCACTTAGCCTACATCATTAATTTGGGTACGGTCAGTTGTCTTACTAGTCAGTCTAAAATGGTTAGTCGTTCCTCTTCACTATCATCTTGGAAGATAATGTTCTCCTTGTTAGCTTCTTAACCAAAGTCTTCATTAAATCAGGTACGATATTAAGTTGTTCCAAATGTAATGTTACAATATATATATATATATATATATATATAAAGTATTTAAAATTTATATTGCTACGACAGCACAGAACAATCTACGCGTTTATCGAATGTGCCAGAAAGATCTCGATGTAAGCGTGTGGTGTACGTGCTACTAGACGCATTTTGCGAGAATCTTCTCGACTGTGCCGGGCTTCGCTCCGGCGCTCGGACTGTGTCAAGGCCGTAGTAATTACGTAGTTCACGAGAGATAAGACGCAGTTTGGAAGCTTCTGGTGTGTGAGCGTGACTATAAATACATCGGGTAGGGGCCTTAGTTTTCAGTTCCATGCGAGATATTGGTTAGTGCGGTTCGAGAGTATTAGTGCGATATATTTCCAGAGCGGTTCGAGTTATTACTGTGTACGTTCAAGTAGTTATTACTGAAGTGTTGCGTTCTATAATCAGACGGTATATTGTAATACAATTGAGTTTTAATATCTGTGGACATTTTATTGCGTGTGTACAATTTTCATTTGATTTGTTGTAGACACTGTATTGTTAATTACGAACTGTTTTACTGTAACAATTAAAGGTGTGATTAGTGACTTAATTGGTGTCTTGTACTTATTTTGTTTCCACTGTACCTACGACGATCGAGTAGACCGTCGTAACAGTGGTGTCAGAAGTGGGATAGAACGGTTAACAGTGGATACTTTGTACAAGACGAGTGTGATTCGTAATAAATCGATAAACAATGGATGCCAGTCAGATGATGGAAAATTTACAGGCGCTGCTGTTGCAGACAGAAAAACGACAGGACGAGAAACGCAGACAGGAGGCGGAAGAAGCAGAAAGACGACAAAAAGAAGAACGAAGACAAGAAAGAGAAGAAGCAGAAAAACGAAAGGATGAGAAACGCAGGCAGGAGGCGGAAGAAGCAGAAAAACGACAGGATGAAAAACGTAAGCAAGAAGCAGAAAAACGACAGGATGAAAAACGTAAGCAAGAAGCAGATAAAACTGAAGCTCTCTTTGAAGTTATGCAGAAACAGTTGCAAGAACACAGTACCGCAGAATTGGGTATCCTACGAGGTGAGCTTAATAAACAAGTTACTAAAATATCGGAGGTACAAGAATCAATGACATTAAAAATAGATGAAGTAGAAAAATCGGTCTTGACTGTTGAAGAATCGATTGTTATAGAAGAATCTGTTTCAAATAAAATATCTGCAGTAGAAAACTCAATGGCAAACATAAGAGAACAAATTAAAAGTGAAGTCGAACAGTGCATGAAGATTCAACCAAAACAAATTTCTGACCAGACTGTACCGGTGATAAAGACAGAAAAATATACAGAACATAAGTTAATAGAGAAAGTCAATTTGCCTGCAGTAGGGACAGTTCATGTCAAAGCTCCAACCTTTGACGGAAGCAGTCACTGGGCAACGTACCTCCGCCAATTTGAAGCTGCTGCATGCGCAAATAATTGGACAGAGAAAGACAAGGCTGTTTCACTCGTTCTCTCATTAAAAGGACCCGCGGAAGAACTACTACAGAAAGTGCCACCTGACAGCCAGAACACCTATGTCTTAAAATCAAGAAAACAAGATCGCGAAGGCTGAAGATGAGAGAACAGGAACTCTCGAAACATGTTCCAAATAAGGAAAAGAACATCTTGAGGTAATATAAATATAAATTTTAAATACTTTATATATATCAAGAAACGAACTGTAGCAGAAAGTGATTTTATATATATATATATATATATATATATATTGCAGCAGTTCAAATATATAGGTTACTGTGCATTGCACAAAGTAATTAAAATAATTAATTAGAATAAATAAATAATTCATTTTGATAATAATAATAATTCAGATTGCAATATGAACGACCAAACGTGCAGGTTGGAACAGGTTAAACACGCCAGCTGCTCTGTCTCTGTGTACACAGGTATGTTACGCGTGTGTATGCGACTTGTCCATTCCTGAAAAGCGTCAACTCTTAAGGAACGCTATCAATTATTTCCATTATTTAATTTGTAATACTTGTGTGCATGATAGCACAAAACCAAATACACCCAAATGTGTATAAAAATTAAACGAATGTGTGTATAAAAAATAGTGAAAAACGAATCAAAAGTTTAATTATAGGAGAATAAAAATAAATAGTACTTATGTTAATTAAGATAAAGAAGAACGGTTTGTGCATGATGAACACATATAAATTACCGACAGAATGAATATCGGGTAATGTGCAAAAGACTTCGCAATTCGCGAAGACGATCGAATTAAATGTGACAAGAATCGTGGGTAAAAAGTGACGCTCTCGACAATCTCAAACATGCAGAATATTGTCGAGATATGATTTTAGCGCCCTAGGTATAAATACAGGAGACGCGCTAACATCATTCTCTTCCTAAATCAACCATCGTAGCGGCCGGAGACTCTGTTTGACGAGTACAACTCTTTTCTTGGTCGACTAATATGGCAGCCAAAGACTCTGCGTAGAGACAACAACAGTTACATCTCAAACACAGCAGCAGTCAGGAACTTCACGACTACTCATCAGTTCGTATGAACACTTGCAACCTGAGACCATGACGAGGGAGCAGCCAAGTACTAGCAGTAATCCAGAGTACAAGAATCCGGCGGACGAAGGACCAGGACTCCAAGACTCCAGGACTCCAGGAATCCAGGACGACAAAGGAGCATCTAGTATCAAGGACCGAAGAGGACACGCTTCCGATGTACCGCAACAATAAGGTGACAAACAACCATGCACTTGAAAACCGAGACTTAATCAAAAGACAATAATTAACGAAGAAAAAAATAGACAATTCAATTCAAATATGAATTAGTAAATTGTATAACTGTAAATATTTGTTTGTATAATAATTAACGTAATATATAAGGAATGTTTAACGCTAATTTTTTATCTGTAACGTAGAAGATATACTTTGAAATCTATAATTTTTGGTATTTAAATTGATAAAGTCATTAGAGAATTTATTAGAAAGCAATGCATATGCAGTAATGTTAATGGAGATTAGATGATTAGAAAATTAGATAATCAGTATAATACAAATGAGCTAGCTGAGAGCAATATAAAAATTACAACGATGTATTAGAATATAATGTTGCATAACATGTCTATGTGTAATATAAGAGTATTAATTATGTGTAATTATTAGACGTGCAAATAATAATAATTTTGATTCGTAACACAAATAAGAAATTTTATTAATAAATATTGAAATGATTTTTAACCAGATTACATAGCGTTATTATTATTACGATTACACCTTTCATCATATCAACACACGAATTTAATGTGTTGTAGTGTTATGTAAAGATTGGTCGCCCATTAAACTCGTTAAAAGTGTTGTAAATGGCTTCCAAAAACGTGAGGCTAACACATTAAAATCGTAAGTGTTGTAATATATTACACACTACGACGATTTTTAATGTGTCTGATGTGCGACAAATCTTTATGTAACACCACACGACACATTAAATTCGCGCGCGCACGTGTGTGTGTGTGTGTGTGTGTGTGTGTGTGTGTGTGTGTGTGTGTGTGTGTGTGTGTGTGTGTGTGTGTGTGTGTGTGTGTGTGTGTGTGTGTGTGTGTGTGTGTGTGTGTGTGTGTGTGTGTGTAAATGAAGGGTGTAATCGTAATAATCATAACACTGTAAAGTTGTTTAAACTCATTTTAATTAATTTATTAATAGCATTTCTTATTTGTTTGGCAATTAAAAATCATTACTATTTTCACATAAATATTACGTGTAATTCGTAATCTTATATTAAAAACACACATATTATGTAATCTTATATTTTAATACATTGTTATACATTTTTTATATTGCTCTCAGCTAGCTCATTTATATTATATTGATTATCTAATCTTTTAATTATCTAAGCTCTTTTTTTTCTTTATTTCTGCATATGCATTGCTTTCTATAAATTTCTCTAATGACGTTGTCAATTTAACTACAAAAATTATAGATTTCAAATTACAGTTACTGCTAACAATTATCGTTAAACAGTTTTACATATTACCTTACTTATTGTACCAAAACATATTTACATCTATAAAATTTCTTGATTCATATTATAATTGAATTTTCTATTTTTTCTTTGTTATTTAAAGTCTTTTACGTCTCGGTTTTCTTATTTACATCTCGGTTTTTAAAATGCATGTTTATTTGTCACCTTATTATTTGTGGTACATCTGTAGCGTGTCCTCTTCGGTCCTTGATACGGGATGCTCCTTTATCGTCCTGGATTCCTGAAGTCTGGTAGTCCTGGAGTCTTGTACTCCCTCGTCCGCTGGATTCTCGTACTCTGGATTACTGGATTCTCGTACTCTGCTGCACCCTCGTTCCTTGTCATGGCCTCCGGTTCCAACTGCTCATTCGAACGGATGTGTAGTCTTGAAGTCCCTGGCTGCTGCTTGTGGTTGGTCTACTGTCGTTGTTTCTAAGTAGATTATCTGGCTGCCATGGTAGTCGATCAACTACAGAAGTTCTAGTTTTAGAGTAGATTCTCCGGCTGCGACTATGGTTGATTGATAAAGAGAATGATGTCAGCGCGTCCCCTATGTTTATACCCAGGGCGCCAAAATCATGTCTCGACAATATTCTGCAGGTTTGATATTGTCGAGAGCGTCACTCCTAACCCACACTTTCTTGTCACATTTAATTTGCTCGTCTTCGCGAATTGCGAAGTCTTTTGCACATTACCCGATATTCACTCGGTCGGTAATTTATAGGTGTTCATCATGCACAAACCGTTTTTCTTTATCTTAATTAACATAATAACTATTGATTTTTAACTTCCTATAATTACACTTTATATTCGATTTGCACTATTTTTTATACATTTATTTGTGTTATTTAAATACACATTTTGGTGTATTTAGTTTTTCGCTACTATGCACACAAGTATTATAAATTAAATAAATGCAAATAATTATATCGTTCCTGAAAGGGTGGCGCTTTCATGAACGGACAGGTAGCACACACACACACGCTTGTTACGTGTGTACACACATACAGAGGGCAGCTGCCTTATTCACCTTTTCCAGCATGAAAGTTAGGCGTTCCTTTTACAATTCAGATCGCAGGCTGAATTATTATTATTACCAAAAATGCATTATTTTATTTATTCTCATTACTATTTAACTTACTTTGTGCAATGCACAGTACCTTATATATTTGTACTGTTGCAATATATATATATATATATATATACATATATATATATTCAAACACTTTTTGCTACAGTCCGTTTCTTGATGTATATATTATATTTAATTTGTATAATGACTTTACCTCAAGATATTTCTTTCCTTATTAGGAACATGTTTCGGGTACCATTTTGTACTCATCCTCAGCCTTCCGGATTTTGTTTCTGGTGAAGTACAAGTGTGTTGGTTGGTTGTTATTGTGGCTTCCTGTTAGCTTCTGGTATTTTAAATTGGTTTTATTGTGTGTGATTGTGGTGTATGTATTAGTATTTTGTGTATTTTCGATGTTGAGTTCTTTGAAAATTGTGTCATGTTTGTATTGATTTGTATTTGTTCAGGTATTAGTTTGTGTTGTGTTTTATGTTTGTATATTTGTAAATTTTGCCAAGTGTTCATTATGGTGCCTTTGTGTGGTATGCGTTTTATTAGTGTCATGTTGGTTATTTGGGAATTCATGTCCAGTGTTTATTGCATGTGTGGCCAAATTCGATTTGTATATTTTTGGTTTTTTGTATGCGTTTACGTGTTCAAAATAACGTTTTTTCAGTTGTTTTTTTGTTTGTCTTATGTACCATTTATTGCAATCTTGGCATTCAATTTTGTATATACCATTGGTTGTTGTATTATCTTTGTTGTGTGGGTTATTTAGTTTTTGTAGATTATTTTTGTTAGTTTTGTATGCTATTTTAATGTCTGTGTTCTTAAACAGTTTTGTTAGCTTTGTCATTTTATTATTTATGTATGTGAATGTAGCCCATTTTTTATTGCTGTTATTATTTTTGTTTTGTTCATTTTGATTAATACTTAATTGTTCAGTTTTTCTTTTATATTTGATTTAATTTTCTATTTTGTTTACAGTGTTTATATGTTGCCTACAGAGCTGATTCATTTCGTTCTATGTTACTTATATTTTATTTCTTTTAACATGTTTTTTCTATATTCTTTTTAAATTTTTTCATACCTTCGAATATGTAGCTTTTAATTGTTTTGCTTAATTATGTTTAGACACACACACACTTCATATATACATATAACAAAGATTTCTAACTTTTATTGGAGAATTTAAAAAGAAGTGGCTATTCAATACTTACTGCACAGATGATGCAGCGAATAGAAGATGCAAGTGTTTGTTTTTTTATTACATGTCCAACTAACTATTATAGTTAATTATAAGTTTATTATCTATATTACCTGTATTATTTCTAGTAGTAATTATAAATTCTCTATATTGAAGACTCTAAAGAAAGACATGTGCCTGTTCCTTCATTTTCACTTTCGTTCATTTTCATTTCATACCGTTTTCGTTTATTGTCATCGAGTTACAATAAAATCACACTGGAATCACACTTCACTGGAATCAAATACGTTAAATACGTTTTACCTCCCAAAAGGGGTTAGCGTTTAAATGTTATTGGAAAATGAAAATCCTAAATTAAATGTAAATGAGGCACTACTACAATCTCCACAATGTAAACTGAAGTCTCGGGAGATCGTAAAAATTGTGAAGCTCGTTTTTTTTAGAGATATCCGTAAGAATAAAGAAGTCTTGACACTTAAATAGTGAGAGAATCAGATTATGTAAGTATATATTCAACGGAACACAGGATGATAAGCTATGCTGTTTGTATCAAAGCACATGGATGACGAACATTTTCTTGTTTAAATTTGTTTTATGTAATATTTTGTCTTTTAGCCGTAAGTTTTGTATTTAGAAATGGATAAGCATGAGGGGTATACCAAACTCTTCATAAAAAGGTGTTCTATATTGTCATGTATTTTTTGTGTGAATTTGTCCGCGTATGCGGGTGTGATAATGTGTGATCGCTATAGCTTCAGTGGTAGTAAACCGATTGACGTGAAACTTTGACAAGGAATTATTTAGGTAAATAGCTTCAATTTGTGTATACTCTGAGGTTCATAACTATTTTAGAAATATGGTTTTTTTAAGTGAAGAAAAACTCAATTGTAACTCTTACCAATGATAGGGTAATAAAATTCGTAGATAATTTCCATGCAGGCCTTTGGTAAATTATACAAAGTTTTTCAGGAAATTCGTATATCTGTTTGTTCCATCAATCATGTGACTTGGGCTTAGCCAATCAAAATACACTAAATTCAATAAGATTCATTCGTTGTAGAGTTAGGATGGACACAGTTCTGCTTTAGCATCTGCAAGGGGAAGTTGTGCCCGGTGAAGAGAGTTGTTCTCTTACGAAAATAGAAATATCATATCGAAAATAAACCTTGGTAATTTTTAACGAAGTTTTGCCGAGTGGGTAAAATAGTTAGATAAAAATTATAATATAATATAGTGCTGTTTTCGTGTAAGTTAAGATATCCACTTAGGGAAGTTAAAGACACTTCAAGATATCGTGGAAGGTGTACGTTTAATGCACCGCATTAATTAATACCCATATTAACCCTGAGATTAAGAAAATATAAAGTATAAATTAATAATAAACTGTACGAGTGAAATTTATAATCATTGTGAGTTAACAATTTATGAAGAAACTAATTAATGTTAGCAGTCAAACATAATAACAACGAGACTCATTGAAATATCACCGCTGGAGCCGCCTGCCGTAGAAGAGGACAAGACGAAGAGGACGCCAGGACGAAGATGACACCAGGAAGGAGTGACGCTGAAGACGAGGACGCCAGGACGGGAGCGACGAGAGGAGAGGAGGACGTTCCAGCAACCAAGTAAAATCGATTTATATTATCGAACAATACAAACGATTATTTCTATTATCAATAAATGACAATTTATGATACAATATACATCTTTAAAAACTATATTTGTGTGTATAATAAACGATTTTTCATCTCCTCCATATTGACGTGTTTGTAAATTTCACACACTCACCATATCCTTCTTAGTATAATCAAATTTGAACCGTTGCAATATTTTTTTTTTCTACAACACTACATATGTTTGCATATTTACCCAGTGCAATATTTTGTAAATAATTAGTGTAGAGACAATATGACGAATAGTTTTAAAAATTTACTGCGTGAAAGTACAGGCCTGTGCAGGCGAGTGCCTCTCTAAAGTGTACACCTCCCCGACACTGTAAGTCGTTGTATGGGTGTGTGTGTGTGTGTGTGTGTGTGTGTGTGTGTGTGTGTGTGTGTGTGTGTGTGTGTGTGTGTGTGTGTGTGTGTGTGTGTGTGTGCACCAGCACAAACCTGCACTGGACTACGTGGGAGAGATGTCTTGTGTAAATATGAATTGTTGGTTTTAATTATTAAATCAGATATTGACATGATTAAAATAAATTAATAAATATGTTTTTACCTGTTACAAACGACATATCACAAATCTAAACACACCATTATTATGGACTTTTAAACTTGTATGGTGATGTAAAATTATTACAGAAAAGTGCAATAATAAAGATTTCAACCAATTAATGTTAATTACTACCATAATTAGCAAGTAATTAACGAATGTGTTATATGTAAGTGACGAGTGAAAAATTACAGAGACAATGAAACCACTCGCCTGACGATCAAGGTTTTGGTTGTCGCGAAAACAGACTAAAAAGTGATCAGATAAAAAAGGACACTACAAGCGAATTGACGAAGTTTAACATATAAAAAACAATATCTGACATGCCAGTTTGCCGTCTACTATAAATACACCGGCGATTTTGGACGAGAGTCATCTCAAGAAATCTTCATACGAGGTCACTATGTCCGTCTGCTGATCGACTTGAACTCATCATCATCATCACCATCATCTGCAATACGCCACATTTGGTGGAGGAGCACAAGACTACCATCCACAACAGGCTACAGAATACCTAGGAAGCTTCAGCATCATCATCATCGTCATTGTCATCATTAGGAGACGCGCGCGCGCGTGCACACACACGTGCAACGGTAACTTCGACAATATGCAGGTGACAAATTAACAATGATATTATTTTGTGTTAAACAAAGAACTCATAAATAACAGAATATGAGATAAAATAATGTAAAGAATTAAATGTAAGTAGTGTAAATATTCAGAGTAAAAGACCAGTGATTGACCAAATAAAATGAAACCAAATGAGAAGGTGAAGACCAAAATATAAATGAAAAGAAATGAAAAGACACAAACAAATAATACAGAAAGACAAAGGAGAAATGTTACATTCCAATAAAGTAATGAAAAAGAAACCAATAAATGATAAATGTAAATGATAATTATTAGTATCAACTAATTAGTCAATGTAAAGGATAATTGTTAAAATCCAATAAAGTAAAGATAAACAAAGTACACTAACCAAATAAATAGAGAGTAAATATTATAAATCACTCTATTATGACATGAACTTGTTAACAGTATAATTAACCATTGTAAAGTGAGAGATAGAGCGATAGAGAGATAGTGAACATTGTAAAGTGAGAAAGAGAATTTAATGTTAGGTAATACCCTCTAGTAACACTTAATTAAAATATAAAAAGTGCAAAGTGACAGTGTAACCCCAAAATAAATAGAAACCCTATTGATAGGTATAAACACCTAATAATCAGTGATAAACACTAAAGATTAGTGGTTAAAAGTGTTATTAAATAAGAATTTTGTTATTATTAGTATTAAGATTAATTATAGATGAGGAATACAATAGTATTCAGGGAAGGAATTCCATGGAGTGTCAAAATGTTGGAGTTACCATGGTTAGAGGGTAAAGTTTATTTTAGAAAGAATATGATAAAGAATGTAAAGACAAAAACAATAGATATCCTATGTTCTAAGGAATAGTTAGTTAAGTAAAGTTAAATGGTGTGATGATGTTTATCACCGAGAAATAAGTAAGAATAAATCAAATATAAACAAGAGTAGTATAATAACTGTTAAAGAATTGTTTGATTAAGTTTATGTATAGGAATATGGCTGAAGATTTATACAGACCATAAACCTAATGTTATGTTATATTTCATAGAGAATAGTAAATAATAGCCAAATTATAAACAATTGCAATATAAATAAGGAAAAAGATAAATTAATATAAATCTAATAATACTGTAAAGGCAATTAGAAAATAATAGACAAACCATAATATGGAAACTAATAAAAACATACAATTATTATAAAACAGACCCAAAACAATTCAACAAGTAAACAAATCATTTATAACACAAAACAAAACATGTACAAGGGTAAAATAATATGTAATCTGTATAAAATAAGAAAATATGGCTAACTACTACCTAGGCCTATGAGATGCCTAACTGTATAAAACCAATAACAACAAATTGTAAGAAATTAACTATAATATTAGCAAATCAAAGGCAAGTAACTAGTCAATGATAATTAATGGATCATATTAAGAGATAAATGTTAAATTAAGGACCTAAAATAAGGAAGAAATGTAATTAAATAATATCAACATGATTGTTCAAACATTCATAAATAAGCAAACCCAGCTTTGTGGGATGTCAAAATGATCTTTGAAAGAAATTACGAACAGTTGTGATAATATCTCATACTTAAATAAGAAGACCGAAGAATAATAGCAATCAGAAGATATTTAATCATTTTGAATAAAAATTCAAATATTCTAACAATGGGCTTAAGTCATGCATAGCCAATCTGAATCAATCAATTACCATGACAACTGAACGTTATGTATGAATATTCCGTTAGAAACTATTAATTCCATAGTGACGCTCAAGAGGAAGAGACGCCAAGCCGTAAATGGCCCAAATTTTTATTTAAAACAGTCAAAATTATCCAGATTTATTAAAGTGAAGAACCAACTTACCTGATGAGGACCTAATACAACCTAGGCAACAAACCAGATTAATTAATTCCAAATTAATTAAATTCGACCTACATAGACGAAAAAGACGCAAGACGTGATTGAATCCCAAGACGATTGAAGATTGAAGACAAAACGATGACCCAACCTAATTAAACTGTATGACACTACACCTTAAGTCAACTGATTGATAAGTATTGCTGAGTTATTATAAAGTAAATTCTCTTTAAATTCTCTCATAACACTTTGAACTCTCACTATAAACTGACGCTATTATTTCTTTCAAAGATTAATTAATAAAAAATATTTATGAATAACAAGTAACTGAATTATAACCTATGTATTAAACGAATAACACTGGCACACACTTTTAACACCACAGAGTTGAATTTAATGTAAACCTATTTCATAATTAATTACCACAATTGTAAGGTGGTGTACTTTATTTCAATATCTTGTTCTAAACTTTTTTATCGTACTTAAAAGAATTCATTGGCAATTTTATTGTGTATAAATAAGAAGACACGGCGTCCGTCATGGCGTCTGATTAACTTATGCTGCCACCCTGCTCTCTGCTGAGTGAATAATTAATTTATTGCCGAGGCTAAAAACTATTATATTAAACTCATTTGTACAACCATTATTGAAAATCAATAAGTTATAAAGCCAAATAAATAAGTGTGAATCGTTACTAGCTGTCCTGTAATTATTTCAAGTGTATTATGTATGTTGTGTTCTGTAGCAGTGAATAGAATTATTCGACCCAATTTTATGTTGGCAACACGTCCCCCCACACAAGCGAGATTCGAGTTCCCGCCAGTCGGCGAATAATTTGAATCACTCATTACAGTACCGTAAACAACTGAGATAGAATCTTTTAATTGTTTTTCTGCAAAACAATTTGGCGCCTATCGGGAAGAAAAAACTAGTGAGTAAGGACAGGTAAGGACACACGGGCTACACGAAGCGTTTATAACACAGGGACGCATGCAACGGGTGACTTAATAAACGCACCGACAGAGAAAGGTTTATTACAAAGTGACACCAACGACAGTGGGACTTTTAATACTTACCACAAAATAAAACGACACAACAAAGGGTAAAATTTAACAATATTCTTAAAGTAAAATATTAATAGAAAATATTCAATTTGTATTTGATAAAGTAATGTTATTTTTATTAATGATTTGCTATGATTTCAAATTTTTAATAATGATTTAAAGTAAGACACCTATGCGATATGAAAGAATTTTATAAGTTGTCCATCATATATGTTTAGATATTTAAGAATACATGTTATTAATGTGTTCTGAATAGCAAATATATGTTATGTTTTCAGAGTGTAACCTTATAATAAAGAATATTTTGAATTTTCTAGTTTCAAATTTTAATAATCAATTGATTTTTCTTTGCAATATTTAATAAACCGTTGATTGATTCTTTTACTATATTTTAATTAATTACTTAATGTCATCAGCGTCTCGCTTTTTTTTTAAATACGTTTATTGTACAACCACGTATACTTAATGCAACGAACACATCAAAATCCTAGCCGGTGTATAACACTATATAGTTGCGTTGGATACATGGGCTGAAGTGAACTCATGTTATAATACTTGTAACCTTGCAATGTGTGTGTGTGTGTGTGTGTGTGTGTGTGTGTGTGTGTGTGTGTGTGTGTGTGTGTGTGTGTGTGTGTGTGTGTGTGTGTGTGTGTGTGTGTGTGTGTGTGTGTGTGTGTGTGTGTGTGTGTGTGTGTGTGTGTGTGTGTGTGTGTGTGTGTGTGTGTGTGTGTGTGTGTGTGTGAGCGCATATGTATAATGGATATTTCATCAAGCGACAGTTTTAATTAATCAACCTCGGTAACTTGTAAACTAGTTCTTTAATTTTTTCCATGAATGTGCGAAGATGAGCATACGATTTACATTATTTACACTCATATTTTTATTTATATTGTTACGTAATGCGGAAAAGGTGTTACGTAATACGGAACGTTCTATAAGTTTATAGCATGTTCTAGTGGAATCCAACGGTAATGTGTGTGTGCGTACATAATGCTGCTACTTTGCGGTGAAAGACAATTACGCGTCAACTATCGGCTCAATACCAGACCACACCGGTCTGCGCGTGCTTTGTTCAAGGTTGCAATGAATTACGTTCTAGTAGTAGTAGTAGTAGTTTTCTAGTAGACGCCTTAAGCGAATACTCTGGAACCTCAGCGGGGTATAAATACAAGTACTCAGCTACCCTCAGTCAGTTATTATCGGGCGATTACGCCGTGAGTTTGAGTTGCGAATTATTACAGTGGTTCGACGTATTGTGGCCGAGTGTTACGTGTTTTATAATTGTGCGGCACGATTGTAATACAATTGTGTTTTATATCAGTTGACATTTTTTTATTGCGTGTGAACAATTTTTATTTGATTTGTTGTAAGAGTCTCTTGTTAATTAATTACAAACTGTTTAATTGTGATAATTAAAGCTGGTGATTAATGACTTAATTGGTGTCTTGTATTTTGTTTTCCACTGTACCGTACGACGATCAGTAGAACGTCGTAACAATATTTACTTAAATAATTATAAAAATTAATAATTACGTTCATGCAGAATAATACGTGCACACCGTTGTTACACATATTTTTAGTGTGATATACACGTGTACCCTAGCATTTGCACTTTTCTTTGAAGGGTATGTAGACTGACAGGAGTTGTCACTCAAGTATAATTTCCGCTCGATAAAATGTTTGTAATAACAAGGAAATTGAAGTTAATGGTTTAAAATTTTTCCCAGTATATCCAACATTGAATCTGCACACAGACGTGCACAGATGTTACCTTTGTGAAAGCAATAATGAAAAGGTAACGTTTCAAGTTAATTTTTGGTTTCAAAACAACGGATAATTGTGTAGACGTTGGGGAATGTTTAAACGTCAAATTTAACTGCACACATTGTTAGGTTTGCTCCTTTGCATTCGTACTGCAGACAACAATGCAAGGAAAATGTAAAATGTACATTTTCATTAACGAACTCACAACGCACGGGCAAACAATTATGCTAAGAACACTTAGCGACGTAACGTAACGTGGGAAGTTAACAAGTAACATTTTCTGAACTTCCTTCTATCAGGACGTTCGGTAGTGACACAGTAGACTGGCCATTTCAGAGCATTTTGCTTAACATGCTAATGAAGAAGTTTCCGTTTGAAATTTATAGCTATTGTCATGCATTTTAGTTTTCATAGTGTTTTATGTTAAACAATACCTAACAGATGTGTGTTAGTAAAACAATGCGCCACTACAAGTTGGTAAAGTCGGTTAGCGTCACTCAAAACGTAAGATCCTGAAGTTATACAATACAGCGTTTCTCAGTATAACTTAAACGTTCTAATAATTGTACTCCTAAGAGCCTCCACAAAAACTAGGTCGACAGACTAGTTTACTGTACATAAATTATGCAGGCTGCCTGGTATGCGCAAAACTCAGAAACATAACTGCATTTATACCAGGGTTTAAGTTTGTTTTCTTATTCGTCTTAATTTTACATTGTTGGCAAATTGCTTTATCGCATTTAATTCGCCAAACACTTTCGTATTCTTACAAGTATGAAGTCTGCATGGCTCGCTTCTTTCACCTGCATGCATCTTTCACGCTCCTTTTGTATTTTTACACCCTGCATGGCATGTACGTCATAATTTGGCGGCGCTGATATTCACGAGGTCAGCTAAAGTCGCATTCCGAAGGCTTTAAATGTCTCTACGCCTTCCAGACTCTGGTCGATTATTCTGCAAATGTCCAGAAGAATCTTACAACTTTGCGTATTATAAATAATGGTGTTTCGGAATCGGTTGTAAGATTACAATTTAGAGTGCTTCATCGGAGAGTGGTATTTTGTGTGAAATGATAATTTATGTATTATTCTGTACAGACTTAGTACAGCATAGGTGACTTATTACTACTGTGTACGTTGGTCAGTCGTAAACTTGTTGTATAAGAGAGTAATATTATTTTAGTTCATTCAATTTATTATGAAAGTTGCAGTTAGCTTTTCTCTGGTGTTAAATTATTTATTCCACAGTCTAAACGTAACAATCCGTGTGACCGTCGTAACAGTTTATTTTAGCACAACAAATTATTTAAAATATAAGTTCACATTAGCTGAATTTATTAAAAAATCAATTACTATATATAAATAATCAATTAATTAATTACATAATGGAATCTGGGGCCACTTCAGGTTGAAAAACAGGTAAAGTGATTCTGGTAATCAAAAAACATGGAACATTTAATACAGATGAAATTTTCCTAACTAATGTAATTAAATGTCGTAATTAAACCTACCATGATGTTATTAAAGTTTACCGTATTAGTGATTTTTAATTAATTCAGTTAGCCCTCAATTTTCGTGTAAACACTAATTTTGAAATCAAAATTTTATATATTTTTATATAAATTAATTTGTAGGTCTATATCTTATTTATTCAAATGGTATAATAAATATACAAAAAGGTCTTATAAGATTTCTCCACCAAGTATTGGCATATAAAAATTAAATGTCTATCATTGACTACAGTTTGTATTTCACTTTACATGTAATTTCCATGTTTACAATATAATGGAACTTTTTTAAATTGTTTGCTACGGATAACAACTTTTCTACTATTTGTTATATTTCGGCTTTATATTTATACTTAACTTTCGCTTTTTGACATGATAATAACTTTTAGCTGGACATCGTTTGAAACTTTCTGTAACATTTTATTTACCGTCACGCTGTATGACGTCATCATTGCGTGACGTCATTGGGATTGTTGTAAATAAAGATTTATTTTGATACGTCGCAATATATATATATATATATATATATATATATACACTGAGTGAGTATGGTTACTGAGTGACTGATTGTTTCTTTTGCGCAAATGTTGCGTTTTGCTGACCGCTGAAAGACATTATCATGCTCTTAAGTTTTTGCCATTTGGTAAACAATACTGTATCTTTTTGATAGTTCATCTACCAATAATCTAGTTTATGTATTCATAATCTTGTTTTACGGGAAAAGAAAGATAACACTCGTCGGTTTTATCCCCAGGCCAACGCAGTGCGGACAGATAATCCGTTTTTTCCTTAATATTCCGTTATACGAGCACCTGTTTCAGTCACAGCCTTGAAAAGCGAATAAAGTGAACAGCCACGTACCGATTTCCATTACAGTCAATTTAATACATAAAAATGTATACAAAGATTTGGTGAGATTTGCACATTTAAGACCGCAAATTTTTTTAAGCTGTTACAAATTTTAAAAAACTAACTAGACGTCCAAAAACATTTAGTTAATTGGACGTCTAAATCAATAGATTGAATAGTAAATCAATTTGATATAGGCCTACTAGCGTTTTTATTAGTTTTCCTAATATGACGTTTAATATATTAGGAGGTTTTGTATGTATGGTTTTATAAGAAAATTAATAACATGAGCCTAGTCAGAAAATATTTTCTCTATTTGCACTTAACTGTACCAGTATGGCTTGTTTCATTAAGCGGTACTCAAAGAAAATATGTATCCGTGAGCGTAAATATCCTTTAGTAATCTCCACATACTGTAAACAATTACAGATTTTCGCATAATTCAGCAGCAATCAGTTACTGTATAAATAAATTATAAATGCACGGTCGTGTATCTTAATTTTTGCGTGTGAACGTACTAACTGCTCACGCTATAATAAATGGAGATAACGTTTACAATAAAGATATAAACGTTTGTAATCTGAATTCAAGTTTTGTTTACTCATTTATATGATTTCAGGTGTGTTTCAAGGCAAATACTGTACGTTTCGAGGACAATCGACTCCGTGACAGGCTTTCAAATTTGCTTATATACAACGAACATCTACATTCTGAAGTTTGACTATACTCTTTTTTTATCGCTCCGTTTCCTTAACAACAATATTTATTAAATAATTTCTCAATCAAATTAAACACCCAGTTTTCTTTTCTGAGCTTGTTTAATAATGTTACATCATGTTCCCATCCTTTCTCACCTGTACCTTTTGACGCCTCAATACATCTTTTTATCAACAAAGTAGAATGTAATTTATAGAATTTCTTTAAAAGAAAACCTTGAATAAAATGTACTTTTAAGTAACATAAATCAAATATAACTGAAAAGCATTACGTTATTGTCACACCTGTATGTTACTATTAAAATTATCTCTTGTTAGAGCAGTTTTCTGAAAATACAGAAAAATTCCTGCAGAAAAGTTACATTTTTGACCTCGAAGCGTTTGTCCCGATTTTTTAAGTTTTATCGAGCAATATTTTAAGTACTCTAAATTACTCTAATTCTAATATTAATGGCTACTTTGATGTTAATGCAGGTATAACAACGTGTGTACAGTGTTCTGTTATGTATTACTGACTACGATGTATCAGTTAATCCACAGTAATGACCTGTCACTGTACGTTACCTCATGCAATTTATTACAGAATTATTACATTTTCTACGCCGTCCCTGGCGCTCAGCTCACAGTCTGCCTCAGATATCGTGCTACATACGTGATAAGTGTGCATTAACTACGTGATACGTGGTGCTAGTTAACTGAAACAGATTGCCCTAATTGAAACTAAAAACAGAAACTGCAATTCGGAAAATTGACTAGCAAACAATGCGTAATTCACTTGCTGCTTACATTCACCGGTAAATTTATAATAATTATCAATTCCTACTAACATTTCTATTAACACTGACAAATCACAGAAAAATTACTGATATACCAGCCGACGTATTCAAAATTAAAAGATATTGGGCAGTACAAAAGCTTACATAATACTGTTTTAATACACTCTCCTTAACCAATTGTCAGTTTAAATTTTTATTCGTATTAAAAACAATATTAAAATTGATTTGAGGAAAATACAAAAAACTTAAATCATAATTTCAAAAACATTAAAAAGAGTACAAAAATTAAATCTGTTTTCTTACGTCAGTTCTCTACTTGCAAAAAATATTTATGTTTTATCGTAAGTCAGTTATACAAAAGAATTCTGCTCCCTAAAATATGGCGTAAGCAAGAAGAGACGACAAAAGTGGTACAAATTAAAACACAAAGAGTTTCACATTGTTCTCGTGATTACTTTTATAATTTATAGCAATTATACCTCTATACCCTCTTTATTTTAATTTATAGCATTTCTTACACCTTGTTGTTTTAGGCGTATGTAAGAAACTTTATTTCATATTTACAGTTGGCCTTTTGCTACAAATTTGTAAATATTGTAGTTAGACGCGGATTGGTCTAGTTTAGAAGTTTTAGTATTGTTTAATATTGAGTTTAGTTTTTAAGTTTTTTGCGAACGTTATGAAGTCTCGTTCGGTGTGATTTAAGCGTCTAGTAGCCTGTGTGCCTTACCTGTCCCTTCTCTGTGTTTTGAACTTCCCGATAGGCGCCAAATTGTTTTGCTAGAAAACAATTAAAAGTTTTTACCTGGGTTGTTTTACAGTATGGTAGTGTCGATTCGAATTGTTCGCCAACTGGCATGAACTCGAATCTCGTTTGAGTGGGGGAAACGTGTTACCAACGTGAAATAATATTGGTTATTTTTACTCGCTGCTACAAAACAAAACATACATAATATTTTTCTGTAAATAATTACTGGACAGTTGTTAATGATACACACTTTTTTATTTGGCTCAGAACTGTTAATCCTTGTTAACGCTTATACAAAATTTGTAATTAATATAACAATTTTAGCCTCGGCAATAAATAGTTGTTCACTCAGCGGATGGCTGGGTTGGCAATACAATGTTTTCTCTTTCGCCACAAGACGGCGTTGATTATTATTTACACAATAAATTTGCCAAATGAGTCCTTTTAAGTACGACAAAGAAGTTTTAAAACAAGATAATAAATTACAAATATATCACTTTATAATCGTAAAAATTGAATAAGGTTTACTTTAAATTCAATGTTGTGGTGTTAAAGTGTGTGACGGTGTCATTTGTGTAATACATAGGTTATAATCAGTTATTTAGTGTTCATAAATTACGTTTTATTCATCAATCCTTGAAAAAATTATACCTTCAGGGCTAGTGAGAGTTCACAGTTTAGTGAGAAATTTGAAAGAGAATTTATTTTAAGAAGATCAATTAATTCAGCAATACTTATCGTCAGTTGATAGGAAGTGTATTGTCAATAGTTAATGTAGGTTGATTCGTCGATGTCGATTCTTCTTTCTTCAAATCTTGGGCTTCAGGTACGTCTTGCGTCTTCTTCTTGTTAATTTCCTTATTTTCAATACCTCTGGATTAAATTAAGCTGGCCCTTGGTCTGGGTTGAATGTAACATCCTCTCATCAGTTGGTATGGTCCTTCTCTTCGTAAAATATGGGCACTTTTAATGTTTTATAATAAAATTTTGGGCCCTTCACGGCGTGGCGTCTCTTCATGTAAGCGTCACTATAGATTCTCTCCTTCCTAACTGAAAATTGTCAATATTCTGCTGTTGTCATGGTAACTCAAAAATTCTGATTGGTTCAAATTGGCTTAAGACCATTGTTTAGTGGTATTGTTTTGGCTTAAGAGATTTGAATTTTTATTTAAAATGGTTACAGATCTTCTGAATGCAATTAATCTTCGGTATTCAAATTTGAGTATTAAATATCATCACCACTGTTCGTATTTTGGTTCAAGGATTAATTTAACATCCAATAAGATTGGGTTTACTGATGTCTTAACATTTTGACAGTTATGTTGATATTGTTTAATTACACTGTTTTCTTAATTTACATGATTACTTTAACATTTCTTTCTTAACATGATTGCCTAATCGTCTTTTATTGTTTACTTGCATTAGTTTTGCTAATGTTATTGTTTAATTCTCAAAATTGTAGTTTTTTGTATATTGTTTAATTACACTGTTTTCTTAATTTACATGATTACTTTAACATTTCTTTCTTAACATGATTGCCTAATCGTCTTTTATTGTTTACTTGCATTAGTTTTGCTAATGTTATTGTTTAATTCTCAAAATTGTAGTTTTTTGTAGTTTTACAGGTAGGCATTTGCCTAGGTCTAAACAGCGATTGGCTATTTTTCTTAAATTACAGAGATTACATTTTATTTTCCCCTTGTGTGGGTTCTGATTGGTTTAATACATGGTTTGTTCATTTGTTCTATGGTTTTATGTCTGTTCTATTGTAATTGTATGTGATTTTATGGTTCCATATTCTGGCTTGTCTATTGTCATAACTGCCTTTTAGTATCATTGTATTTGTCTGTATTTATTTTGTTTCTTGTTTACTGCTTTTGTTTGTTTTTAATTATTATTTCTTATTCTTTATTATTTAACATATAACATTTAATCTTATGGTCTAATAATTCCCACAGACATAATTCTATTCATTAAACATAATTATTTGCTTGTCATTACTCACTATGTTCATTTTCTTCATCTCCTTATACTCTTTGGTGAGTAATAATTATTATAGTATAAAAAACAAACATATAAACATTAATTAAATATTTGAATATAATGATAATTCCTTATTACTAATTCTATATGACATTAGGTCACTAACATGACATTCTAATAACATTTTACTATATTATATTAAAATTTTTTAATGATTATATTATTGGATTTCGTTGTCCATGACGTGTCCGTTACTTAACTAAATGTCACTATAATATTGACGACTCGGAACACTAAGTTCCTATAGGTGAAAGCCGGTTTAGGCTGTAAGGTAAAACTTTACGTTTTTACTTATAAAAACTTAGTGTTCCGAGTCGTCAATATTATAGTGATATTTGATTATATTATTATTAAATATCTTTCCCCTATCATTTTGGGTTAATAATATTTGGTTTTATACCTCTGTATATTAGAAATTTTCTATACTGTGTATTATCACACTAATAGTCAATTTTTCTTAAACACATAGGTAATAATATAAATTGCCACTTAGAATACTAATTGTTCAAAGTTTAATACATGATATTTAGTCACTACTACTGCTACCTTAATTCTATTGATTATTTAATCTACTACACTTTAGTTTAGTTTGTCACATACTGGTGTTCACTTATAATTGCTTTTGATTGCACAGTCCTTTCTGTGTTTAGCAATTATTAGCTTTCACTCACTTATTATACACTCTTAAAACTTTTTCCACTGATTTACCAGTGTTTATCACTATCAATGGGATTCTATTTACTTTGAGTATTTTAATACTAACACCTTGCACTCTATATTTGGTATAAGTGTTACTGGTGGGTATTGCTTACTAAAATTCTCTTTCTCATTTTTTAAAAATTGTTCATTATTATTCTAATTCACTAACTCTACTAGGCTTGATTATACAATTAACTATTTTGTGTCGTACTAGTTTGATTTGTCATAGTTATCTCTATTCATTTGGGTTAGTGTACCCTTATAAAATTTAAGTCATTAAAGTTTAACACTTCTTATTTTACATTGTTTGTCTGTGTTTACAATCATCATCATTATATACAATTATTATTGATTGGTCTCTTTTCACTTGGTCTATCACTGGTGTTGTGCACTTTCACTGTCTTTACTTCATTTGTTATAATTTATATATCCCTTCCTTGGTGTTGAGGCTGGTTCTATCTTCTCACTTCCATGTTAATTATTTATACGTCCTTATGTTAGTGTTGGCTGGTCCTACTTATTCACTTACAATGTGTTATCATTTATATATTCTTTCCTTGGTTTTGGGGCTGGTTCTACCTTCTCACTTACCTTGTGATAATTATATATCCTTTCCTTGGTGTTTGGGCTGGTTCTACCTTCTCACTTACCATCTATTGGGCTATTGTGGTTAAATCGCCATGTATCATTGTTTTCAACGTTTCGGTCCGTTGCTTGTTACTTTTTTCTTATTAGAGGTTACTTTCATGATTACTTTCATATGTTTGATCGTATTATTATTTTAATCACCCATTCTTTTATCTCTGACTCATCCCTTTTCATCATAGTGTTAAGTATTTAAATAATTTATTTTTGTCATGTTTCTTCATTATTGTTTGTTGAAGATATGTACCATTACAATATAGAAAACCAAAACGATACTCATATCGTTAAATAAACATATAACGATAAGGATACATCACATAAACATATTATATCACAAGGATAAGGAATGACGAAGACGCGCAGCTGCGTAAATCTAATGATGTCATCGCAAAGATTAAGGCTACAATCAACGGCCAGCACAACTACTGCATGAGTGTAAAGGCAGTTACTCTGGAGTTGAAGAGGAGACTGATGTGACTAAATGTTTTAGATCCAGTTGGATTAAAGCTGAGATTTAAGCGTCACAACAGCAGTCATAAGCGGCAGACGTTGAGTTTTCATCGCTCGCAGACAATACAAAGTGCATGGTTCGAGTCTAACAGAGCGTTAAAAACAAAGTCAACATAGGCTTTACAGAAAAAACTACAAAAAATATTTATATTATATAATGTAAAGTAAGTTATATTTGTAATAAGCTGTGTGTCAACTTACCTAACTGTGAAGCAGAACCGAATTAAAGCATACCATATATAAACTAGATTTTACTAGTGATTATACCCTCCTCTAGTCAAGACGGCTCTAGGCACAGTCGTCAGCTGGTTAACATGCTGCAAACGTTAACGTGAGAAACTAGGAAACTTTAAGGGAACAGTGAGTTGTCTTAAACGTCTGCCCGTCATTCAGAAACTATCTCTCCTACAAGAACGACAGAAGCGTTACGACACTCAACAAGACTGGAGAAAACTTTTGTTTCAGGAGAGGTTCTTCTCACTTGTGTTTAAGATATATTAAAATTCTTTGTGATTTATGTGTTATTCATCCAACATTGTTATATAACTCAGACCAAAAACTAAGTTAGTTTTGGGACTCCATTGCCCAAAGAGTTTGTAAAATTCTGTCCGTGCCAGATAAGAAAATGTAATCACGCCAATAGAATTTCAACCAAAATCTGCATATAGTGTTTAGGTTTAGAACACTACGTTTTAAAATTTTAGAACACCAGCGTCCAACTTAGGGATAACAATTTTGAAAACATTGTAGAAATTCACTATTAAAACTTTTAATTCGAATCCAAATATGATTTTTCTCCTGAAAATGGTTACGCTTAATGGCACCCATGCTCCAAAATATGTTTGATGTAAAATTAACAAAAAAATTTGACTCTATGCAAGACATAACTACGAATAATTTTATTCAAAATTCAAACTCGGTATTTTAAATAGTTTGGCAAACCTTATCTTGCAAATTTTGACCGCCTTCAGAAAGCTTGTAAGCTACGATTGCAAAAAAACTTTACGTATTGTTGTTATCAATTATGCATAATTTACTAGTTGCAAAAAGTATTAGATATAAGTCTACAGACATCTATTGAAACTACAAAATTTTAAGGCTAGGATTAAATTATTAGCTATTTAGGCAATATGGTTATAAATTTAACGAAATCATGAATTTAAGGGAAACATAACACACAGTAGAGTAGTCGAGTTTTATAATTTTTGTTATGATTGAAATATCGTCTAAATCTGTTTAAACGTATTTAAATTTATCTCATAATAAATATATTATACGTTCAGTTCTCAATTTGCTACTTGGAGAATTGCCATTCCAGAGGGCATAATTTACAACATGACGCCGAAATAAACACAGCTTTTCACTCTCCACTCTAATTTGACAAGTGACCCGGCATTGCTTATATGAACTGGCTATTGACCTGGTTTCGTATGTACAATAGCCATGAGTACTATTACACTAGTTTTCCGCGCTTGCAGATAGAAAATGTCTGCATAACTTAACGACGACTTTGGTTTATTTGGGTTTAAAATATTTGTATTAAAGGCATTACCAACATTAAAGTTGAAAGATTCGGTTGAATTTGCAATATACTGTTTTCTTCAGGCTACTGATATTTTACAACATTCTTTTCTGCATTCAACAGAACTCAATATACATCAATAAATTTCTTTTTTTATACTTCCATCCACTGTTTCAGAAAGTAGACTAACTTTTACTTCTAAAATTCTTAATTTATAGAATGTTCTTATTTCTATTCATAAAATGAATTTCTCTTGTAGCTTTTCTTACTATTTTGCAATTCCCCTTTATTTCATCTTTATTGTAGCCTGTTTTTTCTATGGTACAAACATCACTATTCTACTGATATCGTTTTTTACTAAATCAGTAGTTTAATTTGTAACCTTGACACTGCAATGAGTAAAAAACTTTAAACGAGAGATATAGAACTGACATGTCAAAAATGAAGAGATATAGAACTTGGGCTGTGTAAAAACTTAGGTAATACTATTTTAATACACTCTCCTTAACCATTTATGAGTTTTAATTTGCACTCGTATAAGACACAGAAATTAAAATTGATTTAAGGAAAGTAGCAAAAAAGTTGAAGCATAATTTCAAAAACTTTGAAACTAGGACAAAAATTAAATAATTTTTGTTACGTCAGTTTTTTACTTGCACAACCTATTTACGTTTTATCATAAGTATACGTCAGTTATACAAATGAATTTCGCCTCTAAATTATGGCGTAACCAAGAATAAAAGAAGAAAGTATTGTAAAGTAAACCTAAAAAAATTTTAAATTGTTCTCATGATTATTTTTATAATTTACAGCAATAAATACCTGTATACATTCTTCACTTTAATTTTAAGCTAATTTTACTTATTGTTTTGTGTAAGCGTATGTAAGAACTTTATTTCATGTTTAGTGTCGCTATATATAATACACAAAGCTAGTAGTCTCATTAAACGATTTCAATATAGGCTTTACAGGAAAAACTACAAAAACTATGATTCAGTTAAATTATATTTGTAATAGGCGGTGTGTTGATTAACCTAACGGTGGACATTTTTGAGATTACAGAGCTAACTGTAAAGTAGACCCAAATTAAAGCATATCAAAGTATAAACTAGATTTACTAGTGATTATACGCTGCTCTAGTCAAGACTGCTCTAGACACAGTCGTCAACTGGTTAACATGGTGCCAACGTTAACGTCAGAGACTACTAAACTTTAAGGGAACAGTGAGTTGTCTCAAACGTCTGCCCGTTCAGAAACTATCTCTTACAAGAACGACAGAAGCGTTACGACACTCAACAAAACTTGAGAAAACTTTTTTTCAGCAAAGTTTCTTCTCATCTGTGTTTAAAGTACATTAAAATTCTTTGTGACTTACGTGTTATCTAACACTTAAAATACGTTCAACTTGTAAAAAATTGTACTTGTATCTATTATTTTGTACGCAATTACGTATAAATGTCTTTCTTATGTATTTATTAATTGATGTTACTGACTTCAATAATTAATTAATTATTAACCGTTTTAATAAAGTATATTAATACTTTATTTAAACTATACATACAACGAGCACTGGAGACATGTAAAAACAAGTGTAGCAGAATGGGAATACAATTAGAAGGGAAGTGTTTATACACTCTTTTATTCGCAGATGATCAAGTGGTGATGATGAAGAAGCTATCACTTATATGATGAGAAAACTAGTAGAAGAATACGATCGATGGGGATTAAACATAAACTTCAAAAAACAGAGTACTTTGCCACAGGAAGTCGAACATCAGATCTTCAGTTATCAGATAATACTTCCATCAAGAAATGTGAAAAGTATAAAAGTATAATTAGCGATGATGGAATATGTGATGAAGAAATAAGACATCGATTAGTTTTAGGAAAAAGCACCATACGCCAATTAAACCCACTTTTAATGGTTCACCAAAGTCGGGCTACCGACAAAGATCAATATTTATAAAGCCATTGTTGAACCAATTACCACCTATGGGTCAGAATGTTGGAGAATCAACTAAAAGAACCGTAGAAAGATTGAAGCTGTAAAAATGGACTATCTTAGACGAGCTTCCAGAGTTTCTCGTCTGGAATGTGTAAGGAATGACGTAATAAGGGAAAGAACAAATAGAAAAGAAACTGTCATAGAAAATGTAAAACGTAAACAGCTTTCCTGGTATGGACACCTAATGAGAATGAGCGGAGAAAGAATACCTGTGAGTGTGTTGAAATACAGACCTAGCAACAGAAGAAAAAGAGGCAGACCTAGATTAAAATGGATAAAAGGGATCGAAATGAGTATGGAAGAAAAGAATCTGAAGAATTAAGATACACAAAATAAGTTGATATGGAAACTGAGATGCGGGATGCGGGATGCGGCAGTAGCTGTGGGATCCCCGCCAATGTATATATAAATCGTTTTCATCTTCCATTTATGAAACATTTTTATTACGTATAATGCGTTAACAAAAGAGTGTTGTAAGGCGAGGGTACACATTAAGCACTTTTTATTTTCGTTCGCATTTTAATATTCCAAACGCCAACTTCTTTGAATGGTTCAAATTGTCTGACCTTTCGTTCTTTTGCCCGTTTGCTGTTTACTTCTTTTTTCGTACTTTCTTGTTTATTCGCTCTTTCATTCCGTAATTTTTTGCTCATTCTCTCACTTTCTCTCTCATACAGTTTTTTCTAAAACGTATGAAGTAGGTTATGAAACTATTTTATAAAATCATTATACCGATATATAGTTTACGAATCCATTAACAGAAACGTACAGATTTGTAATTTTAAGTATAACTTTACATGCAATTAAAAAATAATCAGTTCAACATGTCAAGAAAAAATGTTTAAGGTGAATATTATACTCTAGGTTTTGAGTAGTTAATATCTGTTAAGATTATTCAGCTTTTAAATAAGATTGTGTTCTTAATAATTATGAAGCGATGCCGACAAGCTTGTTCTCTGCATTTAACAAAGTTGGGTAATTTCTCTCAATAATGAGGGTTGTATATTCATAGAATGTAGCTTGGGAATGGCTGTGCCAGCCGCCGTAATTACACGTAATGACTTGTAATTAATAAGCAAATCCATTATGTTCCAAAGTCTCTGTCACCCCTGCTAAAGACTATAGTCACTAACAAGTGTTACTAACAAAACACAGAGCAGACTGTGTAAAAGTAGCACTACCGTATTAATTAACTAGCAAAAAATTCCACTTATGTATCAAAATTAAGAAATAAGAATTTAATAATTTATGATATTAAAAGCGTGGTTAGTTGTACTAGAAACTATGAAATCTAAAAATATTGAAACGGATTAAATAATACTACTGAAATCTTATTATATACCTTCTGTTACTCTCATTTACTGACTTTCAATATTTTCCTTAACAATACTACTTTAATATTTTCGCAATACAACATTTACAGCTCTCCTTTCAATAAAATTGTACTGTTGTCTGTATATTGTTTGTAAGCAGTTGCTACACACTATTATTGGCTGAACGTAGACTTTTGTAGAACGTATTAGTTTGTCCTGTCGCGTTCTGCTTTCTTGTAGCTCATTACGTATCACATTCTTGATCAGATGACTCATTTGTTAGTTTTCACCAGTACAATGTGTTTTTTTTCTGTGTGAGGTTAATACGTTTCAAACCCAGTTGAAGTTTAAAGTTTACTGTGAATTGGTTATTTAAAATACCAATATAGGGTTACTGTCCGATTCCCGTGTGTGCACCCTACAAGCCAAGTAACTTTGTTAATATAACTGTTCTAACTACATAGTGTAACTACATTTTTGCTTTTTCTTACGTTAGTATGCAATTCGAAATAATATGGGAAAAAGAATATGAAAAATCGCAAAAATTAATAACGTATCAGGAATGTATCTCTAGTTACAGTACAATTAATTACTTTAATGATGCAAAGCAAGTCGATGAGGAAAGTGCGGGAGAGAGTACGAAAGAAACATGAATGTCATAACAGAAACATGAGTCATTCTTCAGAACTATTATACGTGTTACGAATAAATCAAACTGTCATAATTTTATAGATGGACATAACTTATTAAAAGCGCTTATTATTAAAAGGTTCTTCGTTGTAATTTACACTTAATAGTTGTTTTGTTAACAGTTACAAATCATTTGTGGCTTGAGATCTTGCGACTTAACATTAATAAATCTAATCCTAAGTAATAAAATTTTGTATTTATTAATATGATTAACTTTATTAATATATTTATTAATAATATTGTTTCCAAAATAGGAACAAATACTAGGAAATAAAATTAAAGCTACGGGTAGATGAGAACATGTGACGCAGCCATATTTTTTAATTTAATGAGCATTTCTCCCCACCCAGACCACATGTATTTCTTTTTATGTGTATAACACAATGACCTTTGTGCTTAGTTTACGGTGATTATTCACCGCAACTATACAATGAATATCAGCGCTAGCGGGACTGCACTTTGTGATTTAGATTAAACACATACTTGTTTATAGTACTGCACAACTACAGTCCCAGCCTTTCAGTTCTATTACGAACACAAGGGCAAAACATTGTTTTGTTGCAGAACATTTCAATGCATGTTATTTTTATTTATTCAAAATAATACTTAACTCTACTATTTCTGCGTAAGAATTAAATTGATATGCGTTTGAAGGGAACTTTCTCTGGGAATGTGAGCAGCTGATTCCTGTTTGTTTAAACAGTAGTTCGCAGAAATAATTACTTAAAATTATCCATTTACTTTAAACAGTTGAATTTGAACGAACCCTGCATATCCACTGAAAGAATTGGGCAAATAGTTCAAACTATATTATTTTAGTTGTACGGAAGACGGCGGTTAGACTTACGTATAAACATCTTCAAATTTTCCACCTTATGAGGCCATGTTGATCTCAGAGAGTGGCGGGACATCATTAAAATGCTTCACTCTAATGAGTGTGAATCCGTTTACATTTTGGAATAAAATTTTGACCATTACGCTAACAAAATTTCGCATATTTTAAAAACTAGATTAAAAGTAAAAGCTCACAAGAATTTCTCTGACACGATCATCAAATACACTCACACACCAAGCTGCTATAAAAGAATAAAAAAACTACAGATTCTTCCTTTAATTTAAGACATCTAACTTAGTGTAGTACTGCTGAGGAACGTTCAGCACACTTATACGAACTTCGCTTACGCAGAAGCGTACAGGGGGATGAAGTGGGAAAGAGAGGGAGAGGGGGAGAGAGAGAGAGAATGGGAACAAACGAATATTCAAAAAATATAATATACTGATATATCAAGAATTTTAATAAAATAATCCATTGCAATATCATAAATATTTTGAAATGTAGGCCTAATATTAAGTTTCTATGTAGTTACAAGAGTCGCAGATGCGCAGTTACAAGAGTTACGCGTTTCAACACGTTGAATACAAGAACCGCAGGTGTTTCTTGACAAATGTACTTTGCTTTTACAAAATTCGGGCAAATTCCGTCAGCAACGTGAGTAGTATATTCAGGTAATGTATCTTGTCGACGGCTGTCACTATATTCATACTAACACGTGATCACTTACAATTAGAAGAGGAATCCATTACACTTGTGACTCAGTCGCCTCTCTTGAATATAATAGTTAGCAGCAAAATCTGGAGTAAAGCACACACTGAAGTAAAGAGCACATTTTACTGGCAAAAATGCATTGGCATTTCAGTTCACATTTGGAGACAACACTGTTCTTATGTTTGTACTTATAGCACCATAAATTATATAGCAAACTAAAAAGTAATATTTTCACGTGAAACTATTATAATAACGGTGTAGACTTACAGCCTGTTCCTCCTTCACTGAAGCCATCTCTTCCTTGGTCTACCTGTATCTCGTCTTCCTTGAGGTCTGAATCTTATTACTTGTTTATGTAATCTCATATCTTCCATTCTCTTGATATGCTGCCTCCATTTTATTTGTCCTTCTCTTATTCTTCTGGCTATAGAATATACATTTAACTCGGTTCTTATATCTTCATTTCGTATTTGATCTCTAAGGGTGCAACCTTTGTTTTTTCTCAAGAACTTTATTTCACTTGTTTGTATTCTTCGTTTATCATTTCTCGTTATCTTCCAAGTTTCATTTCCATAGGAAAAACTAGGTGTTGCCATTACTTTATAGAATTTTATCTTTGTGTCTTTCCTTGTTTTATTTCCAAGTGTTCTGTGTATAATACGACATACCATTTGAAATCTATTTATTTTTATATCGATGTCGTTGTCATACACATAAGTTACATTGCACCCTAGAAAATTCAAATAAGATACCTGTTCTATCGCCTGATTGTTTATAATTATAATACTTATAATTATCCTGTTTATAATATTATGTTTATAATTATCCTGATAATTATATTGGATTCTTTGCTCTAAAGGCCATAACTTTTGTTTTCTGTGTTGATATTCTAAAATTATATTCTTTGCATATTTGGCTCAAATGGAAAACTGCTAACTGGAGATATTTTTCTGTTTTTTAGATAATAACCTGATCGTTACTTTCTTCACAGGAATGAAATATTATATATACGTCTCAAAATTCTATGCTACGTGTTTCAATACATGGAACTGCTCAAAGAATGTAAAAAACATTTTGAACAGTCTAGGAATAGTCTAGATAAATTTGATACTAAACAAGTTTACTAACTATACCGGAGATCAACGCCTTTTCATATGAGGTTTGCAAATTATATGCAACTGTTGGCTCATTTTCCGTGCAACATAAAAGCTGTTACATTTAAAAGTCAGTAGCGTGGAAGTTGTTCCGGCTTTGCGTAATAGAGCAGTTGCGGAAGTGGTGACTCATGACACGATGACGCATTATATAAATGATCGGAACTTTCAGCGGTATAATGATGGCTCCACTTTGATCTAGTAGCGAGTAAACATTTCTTGAGCTTCCTGGGATATCACAACGTTGTTTTCATTTTCCGCATCTTGTATAAACATAGATCGGCCACATTTTATTTACATAGTTCTGCGAATTGTTTTACAGTGGTTGGAGACTTCCGTAAAATATTACAGTAGTAAAGTTGAAGTGGTTATTTGTGTTCCGATATTGCTATTTATCAACTCAATCAATGTTGTTATTAATTTTGATACAGCTGAAACGAATGTTGGGGATTGCGGTTCGTACTTTGGTATAAAATTTTAATTTTCCTCTCCTGCACCACAATATTCGCTATAGTGTTTTAATAAGAGCGTATTAGGACTCGAGTGGTAGACCTATGTTTTACCATAGACCAAAACACACAAGATAGAACACAGTTTGCACTTAAGTAGCAACCCTATAACATATACGTACAATCTTTAATGGTAGAGTTAAAATTGGATAAAAATGATGGCAAAACACATCTTAGACATCTGGTATTTCCATAACGGCCGAATTTTACAGTTACAAAAGGATCTATAATGGCAATATATTTATTTATACAAATGAAAATTTGAAATGTTATATTATTTGAAAAATTCTATTTTATAAAATTGATTGTGTTATTCTTATGTGCCGTATGTACGGTGAAAGGCAATTATTTTATATTAATATTATTTATATTGAGATTTAATGAAAATTATTATATTAAAATTGTGTTGATAATGATGGTGATTATTATTCTTATTGGGAATAATAAGGGAGTACCAGCGCACATAGCAGAATAGAAATTTACGTATAAAAGTTATAACATCTACGAATCTAAAATTATCGTCGTCATCGTCTTCACTTCAAGGATTAGGTTATATAAACCTGTCCGGCACCCACCTCATCCTCGAACAACCCACGTCTCTTCTACCACTGGCTTTATAGTTCAGTGCTGCTTTCGGCAACGATCCTCTGTGATCCTTTACAAATGATACCACCATTGGCTTTTGTAAGCTGAAAAAATTTCATTTATGTCCTCTACTTCGAATTCTGCTCTGATATCCTCATTCCTTATGCTATCATGGAGTGTATAGTTTACAGTACTTGAAGAAAATGGATTTCAGAACTCTGAATCTTTCCGCATTTCTATTTTGTCATTCCTCACTCGCATATGCCATTGTGGGTATTGCAATTGTCTTATAAAATTTAACCCACGTCCTGTGTCTTGTTTTATTTCTAAGATTTCTATGAATCGAACCACAAATATTCTTAAATTTAATTATCTTCTCTTTTATATCATATTTACACTCATAGCTTACTGCACATTCGGATATTTAAAACTGCTCACTTGTTCTAAAGTGCTGTTGTTTATAACTGTCTTAGTCCTCACTGGATATTTACCTTTAAGGCCATGGTTTTAGTCTTTTTCACTAAAATTCTCAGCGAGTACTCTCTTACTACTTATCGTAATTGAAACATAGCTCTTTGTAAATCATCCTCATTTTCTTGAATGAGAACTATGTCATCTGCATATAGCAGGGAACCCATACAAACTGATTTGTTAAGCTGTAGTCCCAAAGTCACTCTGGATTTCCATGCTCTCAACATGTTGTCAATATATATATACTGCGACAATACAAGCATAGGCTGCAATGTGCATTTATTAAATAAAATAAATATTTAGATTAATTTTATAAATATGTAATAAATAAGCAGGTGTGAGACTGAAAGCTGAGTTTATACGCAGGAAGCAACATGCACGATCACGCGATTGTCGCTGAGAGTGTGTACACTAGTAAATAGAGTGTGTGCGTGAGGCCTGTTCAAGCCTGAAAGTTTGCAATCTCACCCCAAATAGATGTTAAATTATAGTTTTATTTAATTATAAGCAAACCAGAAATGGTAGAAAAATTGCAAAGACTTCTAAATATGCATAAAAATAATACACATGTGCAGTGCGAAAACGGAGTGAATTCAGTGCGAATTCTGTGCGATTTTAAGAGCGTAGTAATTACACGAATTATGCGAGTCCGATGGTAATTACGTAGAATATGTGTCATTAAATCAGACAATGTTAGAACACCTTGAAATCCGCATTAGACATTGCAATTGGCAGAAATGTGTGAAAATATGAAATTGGACGATAGTGGGGGAACTAACGCCACGAACAATTTCTGACATGCAGAGTTCTGTTCCGACAGGTGTGGTTTCTTTATTGAATATAAATACGGGCACAGGAGAGCCAATTTTACTCTCAATCAGTCTTCAGAAGCGGCGGGACGCTATGTTCAGTATCGATGCGATTTTTAAATAAACTGTAAAGTCGGATAGACCATACGTTCATCCAAGTATCAAACAGTAACTCTTAGTTTCATTTTAAATACGATTATCGAACATACTCTACAAGTCTACAACCACAAACGTTCAGCACTGAAGACAACCGACGAGGTCACATCAGGCAAAGGAACGCTATGCAGAGCAATAGAGCGTATGCTAGAACAACAGCAGGTGGTGCAGAGCAACATATCACTCTACACTACAGCAACCAGATGGGACCATGAGGGACGAGAACTGAAGGACGACAAGTGGAACCAGAGAACGTGCAGGGAACTCCATTAGAAGAGGACATACGGTCAACGAAGGACATGGGTACGATCTACAGAATCGAGGTGACAAATAACCAATTTATAATTTGAAATGAGAGAATAAAGACATTGAAAAGACACTTTAAAATTTAAAAATAAATAAAAGTTATGTAAAATGTAGATAGAGATAAGAGAATATAATTTAAATTCAGTAAGAATTTTCTTTGATGATGAACAATTAATTTAAAGTTAATTTAAATCTTTGCTTGGATGACTAACAATTAATTTAGTAAATGTAAATTTTCATTTAAAGCTTGTAAAGTAATCAGTGAGTAATATTACACGCAATGCATAAAGTAACGAAGTTGGAAGTTATAGAAAAAGACTAACAATTCTATTAGTCAATTTAAATTTTTATAAATCATTAAGATGTATACAATGCATAAAGTAATGTAATAAAAATATATATAAAGAAAAGAAATCAAAACTGCAATAAAGCACACAGTCAGACTGAGCGGTCGAGAAATTTTAGATTAACAAATAAATGTTTAGCATATACTTTTGTTAATATAGGATATAAGATTTATTTTATGATGAATATACTGCAAAGAAACGTTTAAACAAACAATAATGAATATTTTATGGAGAAGTAAATGCGATTTTAAACACACTTGTGATTTTTTTGAATAAATTAATGAAAACATGTTACAATTCAAAATGACTACTCTTATTACGATTACACTCCAAACTCCATTTATAAATACACGTTATCAGTAATGTTGTGTGAGCTTTACCAGTACACAATTTAAAACACATTTAAATTGGCAATTTGTATTGTTAAAGTATTGGCGCTCCAACAAAGTGTGGGGCTATACAAATTAAATTACATGTAAATTTGTATACAATTTAAAATTTGTATTATATATATATATATATATATATTGTACTGCTGTTAAAATACACTACAGTACATAAGAGTAAAATAATAATTTTAAAAGGAGAAAAAGTATAAATTTAATAGTGTGGTGAACATATGTTAGAATTGTAAACAAAAAACTGAGTTGTTAGTTACGACCAACATAGAGGTAGACTCCAATATTATATAGAACAGCATTAAGAAATATGTGTTGACAATTATTATATTAAATTGGAAATAAACATTCAAATAAAATGAAAGAGTAATAGAATAATAATCTAAAATATACTAATTATAATGGGTAATGTAAAAAATCAAATAAATGTAAATAATTAATAAAATTATATATGTTTTAAGAGTCATATGATGGAAAGATGTGACGAATGTAGTTACGTATCTAAATGGCAAATTGAAAATTGTTAGATTTGAATTGTATTGAAATGGAAGAAAATTTGTTTAGTCTAATTTTATATTTAATCACATAAACATCTAAGAGTGGTCTTGTAAAAGAGTTTAATTTTGTATTTAATAAAGTAAAGAAAACATTTAAAAGAAGGGAGTTAACATTGATATTGAATCTAATAAACATACAAGAGTATAAACCTGTAACATTGAAAGAATTATAATTTTTATACAACTTAATAAACAACAATATTTTCAAGAAGTCTGAGTATATCATTTATAGAACGCTGAACTAAAAGAGGAAGCCTGTCCTGGAAGATAATTTGATCGTCAATACAATAAAATTCGATATTCAGAAGAAGCATCTATTTAGTAATCATAGAAGAAAATATCATTCAACATTTAATCTAATAAGAAATCCCAGAGAAGGAACAAACCACGAAGCCTAACATTACATTTAAAACGATAAACATCAGCGAGAATTGAACCCATTGCAGTTGTGAAGAGCTCACATTCAAACTATTTACATTTATATGGTAGATATTATTACCTTGTTATTTATTAAAAAAATGTATACACTAACGTTATTTGGTACGGATTAAAGAAAAGAATAAATCATTCCCAGTATTAAATAATATAAATCAAATTAGTATTGTCAACCCCTGAGATAGAGTTTTCTTTTCATGTGCAGATAGAGAAAAGTAATATCTGTAATTAAATATTTTAATTACAATACTTGCATTTAATATCAGCACAATATAGGCCTATATATAACAATCTGGGAAAATACAGTAAATTTGACGTAATGTGAATGCTTACGTTACATAAGATCCATTATAAAAAATTACTAAAATGAACAATTATTTCTACATACTCAAAACAAGACATTTTAACAACATAATGGTAAAATCAGTAATTTTAAATAGCAACTGGTCATTAATTCAAACTGTTTTTACTACTGCTTTCAAAAGAAATTTTCTTTAACAAACAGTTTGTTTTCGTTGTCCAAAAACAATAAAAACTCCCACCACTAACCAGACGGCTCTGTCAGACAACTAGGTATGAAGGACTGAACGGACTGACTCCTACACACGATGCCAAACTACACACTCCTATACTGTATCCGTTCTTAGATTAATCCTGATGTAAACAAGCAGGTGTTGCACATATGAAACGCTATTTGCTACTTGAATTAGAGGCGTGTCACTCTGACAGAAGGAGCACAGACAGGGTACATATAATATTGATACTGTATAAACACGTAAATTGTAATAATTTGTCCTGACCAAAGTAAAATTTGTGTGACTGTGTCAGACCGACAGTGAAACATTTTATAGCACCACTTATTGGCTTTTTTTATTCACCGTTTAAATATCACAACAAACAAAAAGGTAAATTTTATTTAAAACGAAAATAGAAGCTGTGATAATTATCAGTGTACTGAATACTATCAGTTGCTGTCAGAGAGTAATTCAATCCCTTCCATATCTGTGTCTGAACTTGTATCATCGCTTGAGTCAGCGTTATTATTGATAAGATTGTTCATTGTCCACAGCGACGTCGATAATGTGGGCCACTTGCTATAGCTCCCTTGATTATATCCTGCATACAATGACTCCACTAATCCAACGTTGTTTCATTTACCGCCTTCTCAATAAATTGTTTTGTCAAGCAGCTAATGTTGGGTTGTGACGGGCAACATATCCTTTCAACTGGCGCCATATATTCAGAATCCAGTGATAAGGAGGAAGTCTTAAAACGACGTGCCCCGATTTAAGAGGCAAGATACTCTCACATGACATTCTGCACATTCGCGTAATACATTACTGTGTGAACAGAGTCAACACTCCTGACCAATAGCGTTTCAGATTTGCCACGTGGGTTTTTTACATGTTTACCTGAAAAATCTATATGACACACCTATCAATATTATATGACACACCGATGTAAAACACCTAAACAGTCATGTGTAGACCGCTTTAGAAGTTAGTTATCCTGCTTAGCAGGGAACAGAATTACGAGTACAACGTTTTGTCCACCAATTAAAGAGACAACAAAAATATCAGTACTAAAACTCTCCCAGCCGTTTACCACCATACACTCTGTGAATACGGGACTGCTAGTCTCATTATTGAGAGAAATGGTTAAATTTTTATGTCAGAATATTCCTAACTTGTCAGAATATGTTGGTCTTCCTTCTTATCTGTGCACTAAACACTAAATTGTACACTTCCACATCTCAAATGTTTATTAGAACTATTTGTTTTACCTCTTGTAATACTTAATTTTGCTCGTGGCTTTATATTTTGTTTCTAACGAGAATTACATTAAGTTAAGTCTATTCCATTAAATATCTACACGACTTCCTCAGGCCTTCGTTTATCATAGATACAAATTGTACCGATTACTTTCCCCCATCAGTTTGAGTTTAACATAAACTGTTGTATCAGTTTGAAAATAAGCAACCTGCTATAAATATTCACAGTAAGCAAGAATAATAAATAAGCTTAATAAGTTTACGCGGACAGTTAATAAACAAACATCTGTAACCTGGAGTGAACATTATATTGAAGTTCGGTAGAAGCCACCAAACTTTATTGTTATCTTTCATGCATATGCCCTAAAACAAAGTAAATTATACTACGTGACCATCACAATCATTGCAATCAACATCATCATAAAGTTATGCAAAAAACTTCTTTTGTCTGCAAGCGTGAAAAACTAACGCAACAACTCTCATGGGGATTGTACATACAGAACCAGGCCAACAGGCAACAGTTCAGATAAACGAATTTGGGTCACTTTTCACATTATAGTGCAGTGCAAATTGCGGTTTCTATTCTCGCATCGTATTTTAAATTAAGCCCTTTGGTGCTAGCAGTTCTTCAAGCGGTAAACTGAACACTGAATGTGGTGGAAAATGTAGTCTATTATCTTATGTAGTTACATGTTTATTGCTCGATTATGACAGTCATTTATTTTATTACCTCGTTATGTGGTTTAAATTTATATTTTCTCTATACCGTGCCGGAAATAATAATTTTAATAAAGGTAGAAAAACGTAATATTTTTAGCATTTATAGTGCTTCATTACTTTGCAGTCAGTGTAGTTCGGTAGCGTCCAGATGCTGTCATGTTACCTTCAAACTTCACTAACTAACTAAACGTTCACCTTATGTTGTGTTTGCCTGATGTTGTTTAGTGCCACTACAAACGTTACGTTATGTATGTACGTAATAGGGCTATTCTAAAATTAACTTACGATTGGCAGGTAAAGAAAAATTAAATTATGGAAAAATATTTACACAGATACCTACACTGCACTGGCACATAATCATCACCCGCACACAAGTACTTACTATGTCGCTGCACCAGCTTTTGCAGTCTCTCGTTAAACAATGTTGCCGCTAAGGAATCCTGCCAAGATTTGACGCCATTAATGAGATACCAATCGGAGTGAGAGCGTTGAGTAGTCTAGATGACACGATGGCACGGCTGCCCGGATTTAGTCCGGTGGTGGACCGGTCTAGATTCGGCTGCCTACAGTACACGCGTACGAATGTCCGCTATTCCCGTCTGGGAAATTTCCTGTTTCAAGCTATAAAGTAATCAGGACAGCCGCGTGAAAAGTAAACACGTAAAGGTAACATACTGGGAAAGAGGGAACAAAACAAAATCTATGCAAACCAGCATCTAGATCAAAATATAATATCGGTTTTATATCTTTAAATAGTCAACTGGTATTACTCAGTCAGTTATTTAGAGTCCTTCGATATCGACAGTTTCCGTTACTTTACATAAACAATTACCGAATTGGCTAGTAAAAATGCGGGGACAGGAATTATATCGATCTTCAAGTTCGTAAACGTTAAAAAGATAATTTATTTAAAAGCACGATTACTTCTACTGATAGATTGGCTTGGACGGAATTCATAACTATTCATAATATAAAATACTTAAGACCTAAAGTTTCCTACTCTGGTAAAAATCAAGTTATAAATATTGAAATATATGGAGTTCTAATGTGAGTATGAACGTTATTTCTTTACTTGCACGTCTGTTCCAGCCAACTTTAGGAAACCTGAAGTTAACTAAAGGTTATTACAATAAAGTACTCAGAAAAGAAGTAACAAGAATAATTATTGTATATAGATTAACGCAACACACTTATTTTATGTTAAAAAGTGACCGTTAAATACATAAAATAAATTTAAAAAAATTTTAACATAGTGTAGAAAAAGATTATTATTTTTGGAAGAACCTGTAGGCCTATATGCCTATTAGTACTTGATTAAGCAAAAGAATATCCTTTTGTTTCTATAATGTGAGGCATAATGGGGAGCAGTTGTCAAATGTTCAAGCTGGTTTTACCACCGACGCTGAATATGGGCCCTCCACACGTTCACCAGTCTGATGTTCCTTGATAGTGGGATTCTCGAGGTTTAAGTGATCGCGGCATGGCTTCAAACCACTTAAGATGTACTTGTCCTCTGTAAGTACAAACCACTCTATACGGAGTGCCCCGTAATAAAAATAAAAATCGTTTACATTCAGGGGCGTGTTTATGGTAGGGAATGAACGGGACCAGACCACCCCCAGAGGGTCGAAAAAAGTTGACGAATTTTGTTAATCACTTAATTTTTAGGTTGTGTTATTATTTTTTCAGCTGTGTACGCTAATACAGTATGAACTCATTTTTAAACATACAAACAGGTTTATTACACAGCATTAGCGTATAGCCTACGTTAGAAATATGAAATATAGGAAATAAATTCAGTCAATTAGTCCTGTAAAAAATGTTTCATAACAAATATTTTTATTGTGTTATTAGGCCTACCGTTTGTTTTAATGGGATTGATTTCAAGATTTTATCACACGTTTTTCAAGCACTTTAAAGACAGTAATGTTCATTAGTCTTGAAATGTTTTTTTTCTATGAAACCGACTCGATCAAGACCAAATTCTAGATATGCCAGTCTTTACAACTGCGTGGAACAATACAAAACAGGTTCGAAGATTGTAAAAGTATTACGATTCGATCTATAATTGGATAGTTACGGTTGATTTAAATTACAACACAGTATTTTGTGTTCCCAACAGTGAAACATCAATTTTTAAATGATATTAAATATAAAGTTATATCCCTTTGAAGTAATAAGTACGAGGCGTGTTTTTTAAGTAAGTAGGCCTATCGTTTTGATACTAAAAATAACAAGTAATATTTTTTTGAACAATTTTATTTTTACATGAAAACCAGTACATTAAACTATTTTTCAACATAGTTTCCACCCATATTGAGGCACTTGTCATATCGTGTGATCAGCTTCTGTATTCCGTCTTCATAGAAATCAGCCGCCTGAGAAAATAACCATTGTTGTACGACTGTTTTGACATCGTCATCGTAGTCATAGCGCTGGCCGCCAAGGTGCCGCTTTAAATGGAGGAACAAATGATAGTCACTGGGCGCGAGGTATGAACTGTAGGGGGGATGATCCAGTTTTCCCCACCCAAATGACGTAATCAGATCTTGGGTGCGTTGAGCATCGTGTGGCCGAGCATTGTCGTGAAGCAGTACCGTACGATTCCCCTACTGAGCATGCCACGCCTTTTCCTTTGGACTGCGCGACGCAGTTTATTCAGGGTCTCACAGTATGTCACAGCATTTATCGTGTCAGCCCGAGGCAAAAAATCAACAAGCAACACCCCCTGCCTGTCCCAAAACACAGTGCACATGATTTTCCGGGCTGAAATGGTTTGCTTGAACTTCACCTTTTTGGGAGATGTTGAGTGCCTCCATTCCACTGACTGCTGTTTTGATTCCGGTGTAATGTGAGACACCCATGTCTCGTCATCAGTGACGATTTGGCTTCAAAACAGGTCACCTTCCTCACTGTGCCTCGTGAGAATAGTCAGAGCAGTGGCTAAACGTTTTGTTTTGTGCAACTCAGTCAGCATTTTTGGGACCCAGCGATAATACGCAAATGCATTTTTGAGCACAACTTCCGATAATTTAAGCGGTCTGTCACAATTTCATAGAGAACACTTCTTGAAACTTGAGGAAATTCATTAGACAGTGACGAAATCGCAAACCCCCTAGTCTCACGAACTTTTTCGTCAACTTTCTGCACCAGGTCGTCATTAATGACGGACGGTCGCCCACTCCGTGCCTCATCGTACATGTTTGTACGACCTTATTTAAATGCTCTAACACACTTTCTCACTATGCCATCGCTCATAGCGTTTTCCCCGTACATTTCACTCATCTGTCGATGAATATTGGCCGCTTTCACGTCTCTTGCATTTAGGAAACGAATTACAGCCCGTATTTCACATTCGGCGGGACTTTCAATGGTATGAGGCATTTTAAACACGCACAATAAAATGTAAACAAAGACTTCTGCTCATGTAATGGCGTCTGTAGCAAGCCAATAGATGCAGACACTCAGTGCGCAGCGCGGAACGGCGACCGCCGTGCTGTAGCGGCGATATAACGAAACGGTACTTACTTAAAAAATACGCCTCGTATTACCAACATAATATATATGCTATGAACCTAAAACTGTTAAAGGAAACAAACACTTCGAACAATTTTATTAGTCAAAAAGTAGAGCGGAGGATATCACGTGGTACATGTAACTGCAGGGATATTATAAATTTATTCTATAATCAAAAGTTATTACTGTGTTCAACCATTAAGCAAGTTATCAAGTACAATGAACTTTTCAAATATAGACATGTATAATTCAGTAGTTAGTGCCGCATAAGGAGGACCCAGATGTTTCAAGGAGGACTCTGGTTTCACCAACGTTGAACAGTTTCTCTCAGCTACTTCCCTAGGACTGTATGCTGACAGCGGTTGGAAAAGCAGCAGTTCTAACATTTACGTAATTATTTATAATTAGTGACCAAACTATTCTACTCCTAACTCCGTCTGGAGCTCAATTATTAACCAAACCCAGTAACGTACCTTATGTTCCAGACGTTAATATTACAGTTGACACTGGCTATGGTATATACATAATAATATTAATAATAGTAATAATATAATAGTAGTAGTACTAGTAGTAGTAGCAGTACTAGTAGTAGTAGTACTGTAGTAGTAGTAGTAGTAGTAGTAGTAGTAGTAGTAGTAGTAGTAGTAGTAGTAGTAGTAGTAGTGGTGGTGGTAGTAATGATTACAACAAGGGCTTAATACCTTCATTTCTTCAGCCAAAAGCTTGAAAAAATAGTGAGCAACATCACATTAAGTCGAAAATAATTTTGAAATAACCAAGAAAATGTGTATAATACTGCAATAAATTAACTGGCCGGTATACAAACATGGGTACCGCTAACATGTCTGCCACTTTTATAAGTTACAAATATATGGTAACTTCGTGAAATCTGATTCGTGTAAATACAATTTTTACAATCTGCGAGTTTCCTCACCCAGTGAAATGCAGGCTTTATAGAGATAACAGACATCTTACAGTCGTTTGTTATCATTACGTGATAATTTTAACTTTACCATTAGAGTCCGCAAAAGTTTGAAATTTACTACATAAATTTCAATTCTGCTGTGCGCCCAATGTATAAAGTGTGAAGAATGCACCACTGACTGGTACACTTTATTAAACTCTATAGGTTGTCCTGTTACATTCTACAGTTTTTAAGAACTGACTCGTCAGATGATGTTTGCTCACAAGTTAATCGAGAACATCGCTGCTACAATACATATCCGATACAAGAAAGCTAATTCATTTTAGCTCTGTAAGACTTCTGAGCACACCTAACCGATTACAAAAAAGTATTACGATAGAGTAAATATTTGAATTCGCTACACTTTCTGATTCCATGGATTTGCAGATCCGAGTCTTTTTCTTGCATTTCTCCTATTTTCAGATATTCTGTGTTTATGTTTAGACCCCATTTCTCGTAGCCTACTCCTCTTTCAATTTTCTAAACATATAGTCTGTGTCGTCCTCGTCACACGCTATAATTACCTGATCGTCGGCAAATAGGAGTTGCATTAATTCAGAAGATGGAACAACAAAAAATGACATCAAAAATAGGATATAACATCGCTGCTATTTTTGATGTCAGATGGGTATGATGTGATGCAGATATGATGACATTTTTCGGAAGTGTTGCAAGTCTTTACTCATTTTTCTCTAGCAGCCCTGCCCGTTGGGAAGTTTTGAAAAAACGCATTCCTTTATCAATACAGAGCCTCTCTAAAACAAGGTGAAGTGACAGGATCCTAGCTGTGAAACCGGTAGTTAAGCAGTACCCAAGAGTACTTAAATTGATTGTTGGATATATATTTTTAGATAGATGTCTCCTAGCCTAACACCCTCTGCCTACAACATCGTATTAGGACTTAAGAAATATTTCAATTTCACAAGGGGCTTAATGTTGGCATCTTTTGGTTGAAAGTTCTTTCATGTGTTGCCCAAAAAAATGTCGTTATTCAATGCAAACAATTACACTCAATGTTGAAGTATTCTCTCTAATAGAAGCAATTGTTGCGTGATAATCCTGACACCATAATTGAAGAAGCAAAATTAGTTGCACAAGAACTAACAAAAGTTCCTCCTGAATCTCCCAAAAGGCAGAAGAAAAGTACAGATCAATCCAGTAATGTTTTTTAGTAAACAAAGGTCAAAAAATAAATTTAAAACGTCAGTCATGTACCCAGCCTTAGAGTTTATAATGGGTAATATAAAATCAAGATTCACTGCAGTTAGTTCAATTCGTGACTTGTTTGCACCAGTTTTGAACTTTACTGACATGAGAAATGATGAATTAGAATTGAAAGTAAAAGTTCTCGTTGGCAAGTTTAGAAACAACTTGGCAATGGATCTCTTTGAAGAAATATTACATTTGAAGAACATTTATAAAACAGTGTTTGAATCTGAAAAGAATCCATTAAGCCTACTCCAAACTATTTACGAAAAAAACCGTCAAGCTATATTGTAATATAATTATTACAAATATAATAAAAATAAAATTAATAATTGAAATATATATAGATATTGTGTGTATTTTGTGATAACAAAGGTATTGTGCTCTTCCTTTAGCCCCACTAGTTGGGCTAGTCAAATTGTAATATAATTTCAAGTGTAATAATAAACAAAATATAAAGATATTGATGATAAGAATATGTTATAACTAAGTGTGTTGGATTGATAAATAACAAATATATCAAACTTTAAAAATTTTGCAAATATTTTTTCTTGTGCTTGTATCGAATTTGACTGAATAATTTAATTTAATTAATTGATAATTAATTAATTATTTGAGTTTGTAATTTCCTCCTATATCTATTCTCTCAATGTGAATTATGTTTTTGCTTAATAAAAAAAAAAAATAATAACATTAATGGTAGAAATAAAAACAATGCTGGTAACTGAATACTGATTTGCGTTTATTCATTCAAAATTGTGCGCCAGTCAAACTGCGCATGTCCCAGGCACTGGCTAATATTCGCCACAGTCGGCAGTGAGAAAGATTAACAAATATATTTTTTACAAGTTAAATTTATGGTTCTTTGAACGAGTCGAAATGGTCAGAGGGCAAGGAACAAGATACATTTAACAGGTATTCTTAAACTAAATGTTAACATCTGAAATAGAACAGAATTATTATTACAATTGTCAATTAGAAAGAAATTATTTAAATTTCGAACCAAGTCGAAGAAATGACGTCACTCTGCTCCAGGCAGCACTGGCCGGTCGTCTTTATAGAAATTCAGCAATGGCCGCCGTCTGCTCGTTTTAACTGCTATGACGCCGTTGGAATTGAAGATCTTCTCCCACAGAAATAAAAACGATGTTCCCTTTTTCTGCAAAGTGGTGTTGGTCCAAAATATTGTGTTGAATGTCCCCTCGTCGTCTGCGATGTCGAATTCTGGATGGATCTCTTGTGTAGTGTGATGTTCAAATATGTGTGTTGGTTCTTTGTGAATTCGTTCCAAAATTTGTTCAAATGGCTGTCGATTTCTGGCGTTAAGTTTTATGGTGTTATTCTGTGTTTTTTGAAACTTGTGAAGTGTTAGACATAGATAGATAATATTATTTCACTTGTTAGTTCATCTCCGTTACACGCCACATAACCACACTTGGTTTTAATATAAATTATTTGGTTTTCAAAACTCCACTAATACATTTTTCAACTGTTCAGCTTTGCGATTAACAATAGACTAAACGACGCAACGTCGTCGTTTTAGGGCAATTTGTGGTATGTCTTTTTCCTCTTCATATTGTTTAATTATAAAATATCTGTCTAAGACTTGTTTCACTATCTAACTATACATAACAAGTTTTCTTATTTTTTACTGTATTTCCAATATTTCTTAATTTTACATGAATCTAACTATTCAGTAATATTGATTATTTAATTTTACATCTTTTGATATATAGCTGGGTTTGTTTCAAACTCATTTAAGCCCAAAAATTACAATTTTGCATAATAATTGTATGTCTCATATTTTGTACAAATTCAGTGTTTTAAAGGTTTTTATTTGTTTTTTCGGTATAATATTTCTCTGGAATACACCTAATAACTCCGTAATTACTTTGTTGTTAATAATTTGGTTATTAAAACATTTCAATATTGATTAATTTGCTGTTTAGTCTGATTTGATTACTATCATAAGCCTATTTTTGACTGTTTCCAAAAGAAGTTAGTTTTCTTTCTTTTGTCATTCTATTTGCTATTAACTGTATCTGTATTAATTATATTTTCAATTTCTGTATTGTATGTATTGAATTCTATTCCTATTACATAGATTAATTCTTTGATAGATAGTTTTTTTTTTTGGTTTATAGGCCATTCTGTGTTTACAAACATAGTGTCTTGGTGGGTCTGTTTGTACATTATACATGGTTTACTGATTTGAATAAAACTATTACATTTTTATGCCCTACTTGCCTCTCTGACTTACACAATGGAAAATTAAATGACATGATTTTAATTACAATAGAATATCTTGTATCTACTAAACTTTCTTTATACTAATAACATCATTGAACCATAACATGAACATCTTATGCCTAATTTTAACAAAAACATCTTATTATCAACTATTTTCCATATATCACCTAATTTTAACAAAAACATCTTATTCCTATTATTTTTTCCTGTATCATCAAATGATAACAACATAGCTTATCCTAGACATAATTTAATTAGAAAACATAAAAAACTCCTATTACTAGTAACACTGTCAGTCACTAACTGTCTTGTGTATGTATTATTCTTATGAAAACACTTTAACTGTGATAAAAAACCTCGTGTATCTATTTACACCTTACATCTAAAATATTATTTAATTAATAATAAATAATAAACATCTTAATATTAGGCATACCTTCAGTTATGAACTGTCCTTTGGTATTTTTGTCCTCACCATTTATGTAGTTATAATTAAAGAAAACATTTTATATGTAATAGTCCTTCTTATATCTAATTTAAAACTCTTATTACTAGTAATGTTGTCAGTCCTTAGACCGTCTTTCATTTCAATGGTTTTATTATTATTATTCTACACTCATGGTAGTCTTTTTATAATACTTAAACCTCATTGAAGATTTTTTCATAGATTTTTTAACTATGTTTCTCACTGTACACTCTGTAGTTCCTTAATTTTGTTATCTCACTTCACTTTATTATATTCTACACTCTGGTAGTCTTTTTAGTGAGTTCTACTCTATGGTAGTCTCATTTGACATATTTTTTGACATGTTACACTTACAACTAATATACAATTTGTTTTTATAGTATTGTATCTTGTAACTTGTTTGGGGTTTACCTATATCGGTTTCAATTTTGTCTCATGGTAGTTATTATATGATTACCATTTTGTTTTGGCATATCTCTTCCTGTTTCTGGTCTCTTTGTTGGAATCTTGATATGTTTTGTCCCTTCTTCAAATATCACATTAGTAGTTTCCTTATTAAAATGGTTTCATGACAGATTATTTCCTTTTTTATGGTCCTTCCCTTTTTGTACTGCTTCCCCAATCTACTGGGTATACTGCTGGTTTAACTGGTTTTTTCATAGTAGGTTATTTTAATTAATGGTTTTCTTTATTATCTTCCATTTTTATTAACATTTTATAGACTTAATTATACAGTTTCTAGTGTAATCCTTAAACAATTTATTCTTCTCACTCACTATGGAACTTTCTCTTTTATTTATGTAACATTAATTCAAATGTTTAGTGTGATAATTTTGTTATGTTACATATGCTCTCCTGTAAAAGTGATTAGTTCAGATCATACTCTGTATGGATGAAATAATTACTACTAATTCTTTTGTATTTACATTTTCTCCGTGATTACATGTTTTCACTGTATATACCTTCTTTTTCCACCATTGCTTCCTCTCAGCTGATATGTATCTCCTTCATTAGTTTCTTTTTTCATTGATAAGTGATCTTCAATCTTGTGTATAACATTATCATTTTATATTCCTTCTTATTTGGTGCTTCCTCACCAGTATGTTTACTCCCTAACATTCCCTAACAAATTAATTGGAACAGTTCAGAGTGGCACTTTTGGCTTCAATCCCTGCTGTCCAATACTTCAATTGAGTCCAGAGGTATTATCATCTCTGCTCAACACATAAGACTGATGGCATTTTCTACATCCAGTCATAAAAATAAATAAACAGTAAAAGTAGTCATTTTTGACTAAAATAAACATCTTTAGATTCTTCACTTCATAATACGTTATATTAATTAATACTTTTATACACTTGACTCTTCTTCTCTCTTAAAGCTTATTCCATATTAGGTGGTTTAGGTATGTGGTATCATATACATTTCATCATGTTTACATAGTAAGTAGTATTTATATTTACTCTTTCTACCATCTGGTATCCATTGAGTTACTTTTATTGCTCATGGTATAACATGAATTAATTCTTTATCACTTTCACTATAACAGTGGTTGTTGTAACAGCATTATCATTATTAGTATCAGGTTTTTGTTTTTTGGTTTCTGGTCTCACTATTTGGTCTTTAGTGAGCTGGTCCTTCTTCATTGTCCCATTTTTATTAAATTATTTTCTTTGTGAGTTTGGTTAATTTGTTCGATTAAGTCATATGACATTCTGGTTTCCTTTCTCTCTTAGAATTTTGTATCTCTTTCTTACAAAATCTTTTTTCATATTTCAGAGTTATTTCCCATCATTTGTATGAGTAATGATGTGAGTTTACTGTCTTTTAATTTTAGACATTTTTATTCAACTACATTCTTTCTTATTCATAGTTGTTTTTCAAATATTTTGGTATAAGTTGTACTTATTGTCGTTTTGAATTTTGAAATTATTATTCCTCAAAATTCTTTTTTCATTCATAATAGTCTTTGAATGTTTGTGTAAGTGGTACTTACTAATTATTTTGAATTTGGAAAATTATTATCTCCCTCCAAATTCTTTTTACTTGCATAATAGTCTTTGAATATTTGTGTAGCTTGTACCTACTATTGCTTTTGAATTTTGAAGCTTATTATGTTCAAAATTCTTTTTATTTATTCACAATAATCCTTCAAGTGTTTTGTTGTAAGTTGTACTTACTGATTTTTGAATTTTGTAATTATCTATTTTTCAAAATTCTTTTTGTATCATTCACAATTGTTCGAATATTTGGTGTAAGTTGTACTTACTCATTTTTGAATTTTGTAGTTATTCTCAAAATTCACAATTTCTTCATAATAGTTTTAACTCATAATTATGAGTCCTCCAAATACTTTTTAATAGACAACTGATTATAAGTTCCTTTTACTTTATTCGAAATGATATCCTTTAGTACATACGTATTGTTATTATTGTTTTTAACAATCAGGTATGGGCCGGTATACAGCAGTAATAACTTTTTGGTAATGCCTTCCAAAGTACTGGGTAATTCCCTGTTTTTTAGCAGTACCTTTTCTCCGACTTCATATCTTATTATTTTCTTAACAGCCTTTTGATATTTGTTCTTGCGCCTTTCCTGGTCTTCAGCCAATTTATTGTAGAATCTGATTCGATTGAATTTGTATTCTTGACTCCTGGGGAACTCTATTATGTCTTGTATTTCTCTCGGAGGTGGTCTTTCATACATTGCCGTGTATGGAGTGGTACCAATAGCGGTGTGATATGACAAATTAAGGAATTCTTCAGTCGCTAATAAATATTCTTGCCACTTCTTTTGTTGGTTATAGCAATAAGTTCGTAATATTCTTCCGACCTCTCGCAGTACCCTCTCCGCTGGATTGCTGCTGGGGTGGTAGACAGACGTCTTGTATGTCTTAATGCCCAATGTATTCAGAGTGTTTTTCCACCGCCAACCCTTAAATTGCGTTCCATGGTCGGTAATTATGGATATCGGGCTTCCTACCTCTGGAATGTAATGATTTGTTATTATTTCTAGAGTCTTCAGAGTGGTGGCTCTGTTCACAGGGTATAGTTTTGTAAATTTTGTAAAATGATCCATCATAATAACAATATACTTGTATCGATGTCGTCCGCCACTGCGGGGAAATGGACCACATATGTCCAGAAAGACCTTTTCCAGTTTGGCTTGTGAGGTAATCGGTATCATCATACCTTCCTTTCTCTCATTGTTGGTTTTCACCAATTGACATATCATACAGGTTTTAAGGTAGTTTCTAGTTTTTCTATTGATACTTTTTATGTGACAATTCTCTTCTATTGCCTTGATCACCTTCATGGCTCCCATGTGACCGTATCGTAGGTGATAGTCCAGGATGATATCCTTTTCAATTGTAGTAGGGATCATGATCTTCCAAACGTCTTCGTCAAGGGATGTCTTGATGAATAAAATCCCATTATGTATACAATAAAATTTGTTTATTGTGTCATCTTGGTTGGAGAGACGAAGTTTAATAGAGTTTAACTTCGGATCGGACTGCTGGTGTTTGCTGATGTCCTGCACTATCTTCTCTAAATCAGATCTGTCCTTAATAATGTTATAGATTTTCAAAATGCTCTCCTTTTCGCCTTCGAATGTTTGTTCTTCCAGATTCACTCTTGACAATACGTCGGCTACTACATTTTTACTTCCAGGAACATACTCCCATTGTATATCGTATTCCTGCAGGGCGAGTACCCATCTGGTCAATCTACCATGGCTTAATTTGCACCTTCTTAGAAATGATATTGACTTGTGATCTGTTCGGACGGTCACTGGATATCCGAGGATATACGTCCGAAACTTCCCGCAGGCAAAGACTACACTTAGCAGTTCTTTTTCCGTCACATTATAGTTCTTCTCACACTGGTTAAGGGTTCTGCTAGCAAAGCTCACTACTAGATGGTTTCCACTTTCATCTTCTTGGTACAGTGTTGAACCCAAGCTAATGTTACTAGCGTCACAGTTTAGAAAGAAGGGTCGGTTAAAATCTGGATGGTTGAGCATTACTGCATCTAAAAATTTCTCTTTAATTGATTTGAAAGTCTCGTCTTGTTCTTGACCCCATCGCCATTTATTCTTGGACGATAACTGGTACTGAAACTGGGCTGTTAGTTCGGAATAATTATTCTGGAACTTCCTATAATAGTTACATAGGCCCAAAAATGATTGTAGTTGCCTTCTGTTTTTTGGTGTAGGGAATCGTTGTATGGCGTCTACCTTTTCTGTTGATGGTGTTATTCCTTGACTGTTTAGCTGGAAACCCAGGAATTGAACTTCTTTAGCTATAAGCTTGGACTTGTCCAGTTTAAGGGTGACATTATTTTCAGCAAGCTTCTTCAAAACATACGCCACACGATAACAGTGTTCCTCCCAGCTGGTTGATGTTATTAGGAGATCATCAACATAGACAGTTGTGAATTGGAGCGCTTCTGGTCCTAGTATATGATCCATACAGGCGACAAAAACAGCTACTGAATTAACCAACCCGAAGGGCAATCTCTTAAACTGATAATTGCGCCCTTCGAAGATGAACGCCATGTATTGCCGGCTTGCTGGGTGCAACTCCACTTGCCAATAGCCGCATACCGTATCCCAAGTGGTAATGAATCGTGTTCCGTGGAACCTCTTCAAAATTTCATCAATTTCGCCAGGTGAGGTACGATCGTTTATTATCATCTTATTTATCTCCCGAGCGTCAAGGCAAAGTCTTACCTTCCCATTTTTCTTTTGTATGGCCACAATTGGGCTAGTGTATGGCGATTGACTGCTCTCGATGATATCTCTACGGATCATATTCTGGATCTCTGATCGTACGGCTTCTTTCAAAGATTGTGCTATTGGGTATGACTTTCGGTTGAATTCTACCGGTTCTCTGAATCGTATTGAGCATTGGTAGTTCCGGATCTTTCTAGGTTCGTCAGAAAATACAGCTCGATATTTCTCATATATTTCTACCAATTGATTCCGCTGGTCTTCCGTTAGTTGCTCGTTAGTATTGTGGCACTGGAAGTTACGTATCTCTTGCATCTTTTGTTTCCATAGGTCTTCCTCCGAATCTTGATGTACTGGCTTGTTGTTTGTTGAGTGGTTGGATAAGTAATTCACCTTATTTTGGTGGTCAAGAAGTTGTCTGGAGTCTAAAGTCTTGTTATCAGTTAAATTGGCTATCCAGGTTGAACCTTCGGTAAAGAGTGATACCTTTCCTCGGCACAAGTCGATAATTGCTGAATTTCGGCGCAATATGTCGCATCCTATCATGATGTTGAAAGGTAATCCGGCTGCAACAAGAAATATCATATCCACACTAATGCCCTGACTTTTGACATTGAGGGATACCTGCCTTCTTATGGTCTTGTTCTGTCGGCCGGTAGCTCCTACAAGTACAATGTTATTAATAGGTAGTACCGGTAAGTTTTTGTGGCATTCCTGCTGTATCCGGTCCAACTCATTTCGATTTATTATGGAGACATTGGCTCCAGTGTCTATCATTATAGGAACAGAAACACCTTCAATTTCTGCGGTTATGTATATTATTTCATTATCATTATTTTTAATATTAAGCTCACTTTCTTCTAATAGGTCCTTACGGATATCCTTTAAATAATTGCTGTACATTATGGTACAATTTTTTCTGTTTTTCTTCACATTCATACCTACTTGGTTAAACCCAGCAGATTGGAGCAGTAAAGGGTCATTGGATTTTATTACTGCCTCCGTTCGTTTAAATGTTCCGCTTCATTACGGATCAGGCCGTTGGAAGCGTCAGCTTGAAGTCCTGAGGCTGTTTCGTTTGGTTCTGCTCGATCGTCTGGTTGGGCTTCTGTTACAGGTAGTCTTCGCTGATTATCCAGGCTGGAACTACGTCTGGGCTCGTACTCTCTGTACCTATTACTTCCCTGGCTCCCTTGGAAGGTCTCGTACTCGTAGTATCGGCTCCTTCTTTGAGGCTGGTACCTCCTGTGTCCACTGCCTTCTGCTCGGATGTAGTTAACATTAGGTCGATATGCCCTGTAATTGTGGTTACCTCCACTTGGGTAATTTCGGTTATAATTACCATGATAATTATTATTATTAGAAAGGTTGGGGTTCCTCTGACCATTTGGAACATAGTTACTATTATGATTATAATAACCGTTGTTATTTTGTGGACGGCTATTATTATTATTATTATTATTATTGTTGTGGTTGTTGTTATTATTATTTATGCGAGGAATATTACTATTATTATTATTATGGTTAAGCCTCGGCAAATTATTGTTATTTCTAGGGTTATAATTGTACTCGGCATTATTCCGATTTGCGGAGTTATAATTATTATTATTACCCACATTCTGCCGATTATTATTATTATTCAAATTATTGTTGTTATTCCTTGGTTCCGGCTTTTCATACCTCCTGCGACTTTGACGGTAATAGTCTTCGTGCTCGTACATCTCTAAAAGCTCGGTCATGGCTTGCACCGTTTTTATTTGACTGTTTCGTCTGGCTCTGATAATATCCTCCTCGTAGTGGTATGAGAGTTTGCTGACCAGGCATTCTTCCGGTATTCGGGGCTCTAGATGTTTGGCCACGCACACCTTTCCCAAAAAGTACGCCGTTAAGGTTTGGTTTCCATATGGGTTGTACTTCCCATGACATATCCCGTCTCTGGCGATATTTTGCGTTGATTCAGACCAATATTTGGCTTTGAATAGCCTTCTGAATTGTTGATAGTCGGTCACCTCGTCTCTTATTGCCATCCACCAATTGTCTGCTATCTCCTTGAACGATTCGTCCAGCACCTCTTTATTCTCCCTCCAGCGATTACCTCTGTGTTTGGCAAAGTATTCCTCGATTCTTGCTAGGAATTCCATGGGTTTATTTTTATAAAACCTGAAGTTAATCCCTTCACGATTTTCACTGTTGGGACAACTGGTAATGGTTGTCGGTCGACTATGGAATATGTCTATATCGGTCTGGTTCTGTCGTACCTGACTGTTGATACTGGTCACAGCCGCTTCTATGCCGTCACATTTTTCTGTGAATCGGTCCTGCACTCGCTCCCAGTCTTCTCGTGTTTCCTTTAGTTTTTCCTCCAATGTCTTCCTAGTTGTTTCTTCGATGTTGTTAACCTTCGTATTTATTTCTGTTCTGATACTCCGTACTTCTTGTTCGGTTTGACTCCATTTTTCGTCAGCTCTGGTAACCCTTTGTTCGATTACCGTTATTTCCTCTTCTACTTTCTTGCTGATTGTCTCATTGTTTTCAGCTATCTTCTGGCTCAATTCTTCCTTCAATATTTCCATTCTTCCGTCTAACCGGTTCATGTTTTCTTGGTTCGTCTCCTTCAATTCTTCTCTCAATTGCTGACTATTATTCTCCATCTTTTTATTGGTTTCTTCCAGTTTCTGGCTTATCTGGGTCAATTCCTCCTTCGATTGTTTATTGTCAGTTTTTATTTCCTCCATTTTCTCCTCCATCTTCTGGATATTTTCCTCCATCTTCTCCTCGATCTTCTTAATATTTTCCTCCATTAGTAGTTTATTTTCGTTTTTTATTTCGTCCACCTTCTCCTCCATCTTCTTACTGTTTTCTCCCATCTTCTCCTCCATCTTCTTACTGTTTTCTTCCATTTTCTCCTCCATCTTCTTACTATTTTCTCTTAATTCTTCTTTCAATTGCCGGTTATCATTCTCCATTTTCTTACTATTTTCCTCGATTTTCTTGTTGGTATCTCCGATTTTATTACCCAACTCTTCTTTCAATTGTTGGTTATCGTTTTCCAGCTTCTTACTATTTTCTTCCATCTTCTCCTTTAATTCTTCCTTCGTCGTTTTAAATTCTCGGAGTAACATCTCCATCATTTGATCAAATTTTGTATCTTCCTTTGCGGTGGATTTCTCCGGCTGTTCTTTCTGTGGTGCAGGCTTATTTGGTTCTGCTGGCGGTAACATTAACTCCACATCTTCCACTGGTGTCGCTTCTTTATCCTCCATGTTTATCTCCTGCTCGGCCTCCATAGCCCTTTTTCTTGATGTAGCTCTCCTGTGCATCTCGCTCCCTCTTCCGACCTGTTGACCGTTGCCAAGCTGAAAATAGGAAATTGGACACTCGTCCTTCTTTTATAACACTATTATCTCCTATTTAAAGCCCCACGTTGGGCGCCAATTTGTAATATAATTATTACAAATATAATAAAAATAAAATTAATAATTGAAATATATATAGATATTGTGTGTATTTTGTGATAACAAAGGTATTGTGCTCTTCCTTTAGCCCCACTAGTTGGGCTAGTCAAATTGTAATATAATTTCAAGTGTAATAATAAACAAAATATAAAGATATTGATGATAAGAATATGTTATAACTAAGTGTGTTGGATTGATAAATAACAAATATATCAAACTTTAAAAATTTTGCAAATATTTTTTCTTGTGCTTGTATCGAATTTGACTGAATAATTTAATTTAATTAATTGATAATTAATTAATTATTTGAGTTTGTAATTTCCTCCTATATCTATTCTCTCAATGTGAATTATGTTTTTGCTTAATAAAAAAAAATAATAATAACATTAATGGTAGAAATAAAAACAATGCTGGTAACTGAATACTGATTTGCGTTTATTCATTCAAAATTGTGCGCCAGTCAAACTGCGCATGTCCCAGGCACTGGCTAATATTCGCCACAGTCGGCAGTGAGAAAGATTAACAAATATATTTTTTACAAGTTAAATTTATGGTTCTTTGAACGAGTCGAAATGGTCAGAGGGCAAGGAACAAGATACATTTAACAGGTATTCTTAAACTAAATGTTAATATCTGAAATAGAACAGAATTATTATTACAATTGTCAATTAGAAAGAAATTATTTAAATTTCGAACCAAGTCGAAGAAATGACGTCACTCTGCTCCAGGCAGCACTGGCCGGTCGTCTTTATAGAAATTCAGCAATGGCCGCCGTCTGCTCGTTTTAACTGCTATGACGCCGTTGGAATTGAAGATCTTCTCCCACAGAAATAAAAACGATGTTCCCTTTTTCTGCAAAGTGGTGTTGGTCCAAAATATTGTGTTGAATGTCCCCTCGTCGTCTGCGATGTCGAATTCTGGATGGATCTCTTGTGTAGTGTGATGTTCAAATATGTGTGTTGGTTCTTTGTGAATTCGTTCCAAAATTTGTTCAAATGGCTGTCGATTTCTGGCGTTAAGTTTTATGGTGTTATTCTGTGTTTTTTGAAACTTGTGAAGTGTTAGACATAGATAGATAATATTATTTCACTTGTTAGTTCATCTCCGTTACACGCCACATAACCACACTTGGTTTTAATATAAATTATTTGGTTTTCAAAACTCCACTAATACATTTTTCAACTGTTCAGCTTTGCGATTAACAATAGACTAAACGACGCAACGTCGTCGTTTTAGGGCAATTTGTGGTATGTCTTTTTCCTCTTCATATTGTTTAATTATAAAATATCTGTCTAAGACTTGTTTCACTATCTAACTATACATAACAAGTTTTCTTATTTTTTACTGTATTTCCAATATTTCTTAATTTTACATGAATCTAACTATTCAGTAATATTGATTATTTAATTTTACATCTTTTGATATATAGCTGGGTTTGTTTCAAACTCATTTAAGCCCAAAAATTACAATTTTGCATAATAATTGTATGTCTCATATTTTGTATTCATATATATAAATTTATTCTATAATCAAAAGTTATTACTGTGTTCAACCATTAAGCAAGTTATCAAGTACAATGAACTTTTCAAATATAGACATGTATAATTCAGTAGTTAGTGCCGCATAAGGAGGACCCAGATGTTTCAAGGAGGACTCTGGTTTCACCAACGTTGAACAGTTTCTCTCAGCTACTTCCCTAGGACTGTATGCTGACAGCGGTTGGAAAAGCAGCAGTTCTAACATTTACGTAATTATTTATAATTAGTGACCAAACTATTCTACTCCTAACTCCGTCTGGAGCTCAATTATTAACCAAACCCAGTAACGTACCTTATGTTCCAGACGTTAATATTACAGTTGACACTGGCTATGGTATATACATAATAATATTAATAATAGTAATGATATAATAGTAGTAGTACTAGTAGTAGTAGCAGTACTAGTAGTAGTAGTACTGTAGTAGTAGTAGTAGTAGTAGTAGTAGTAGTAGTAGTAGTAGTAGTAGTAGTAGTAGTAGTAGTAGTAGTAGTAGTGGTGGTGGTAGTAATGATTACAACAAGGGCTTAATACCTTCATTTCTTCAGCCAAAAGCTTGAAAAAATAGTGAGCAACATCACATTAAGTCGAAAATAATTTTGAAATAACCAAGAAAATGTGTATAATACTGCAATAAATTAACTAGCCGGTATACAAACATGGGTACCGCTAACATGTCTGCCACTTTTATAAGTTACAAATATATGGTAACTTCGTGAAATCTGATTCGTGTAAATACAATTTTTACAATCTGCGAGTTTCCTCACCCAGTGAAATGCAGGCTTTATAGAGATAACAGACATCTTACAGTCGTTTGTTATCATTACGTGATAATTTTAACTTTACCATTAGAGTCCGCAAAAGTTTGAAATTTACTACATAAATTTCAATTCTGCTGTGCGCCCAATGTATAAAGTGTGAAGAATGCACCACTGACTGGTACACTTTATTAAACTCTATAGGTTGTCCTGTTACATTCTACAGTTTTTAAGAACTGACTCGTCAGATGATGTTTGCTCACAAGTTAATCGAGAACATCGCTGCTACAATACATATCCGATACAAGAAAGCTAATTCATTTTAGCTCTGTAAGACTTCTGAGCACACCTAACCGATTACAAAAAAGTATTACGATAGAGTAAATATTTGAATTCGCTACACTTTCTGATTCCATGGATTTGCAGATCCGAGTCTTTTTCTTGCATTTCTCCTATTTTCAGATATTCTGTGTTTATGTTTAGACCCCATTTCTCGTAGCCTACTCCTCTTTCAATTTTCTAAACATATAGTCTGTGTCGTCCTCGTCACACGCTATAATTACCTGATCGTCGGCAAATAGGAGTTGCATTAATTCAGAAGATGGAACAACAAAAAATGACATCAAAAATAGGATATAACATCGCTGCTATTTTTGATGTCAGATGGGTATGATGTGATGCAGATATGATGACATTTTTCGGAAGTGTTGCAAGTCTTTACTCATTTTTCTCTAGCAGCCCTGCCCGTTGGGAAGTTTTGAAAAAACGCATTCCTTTATCAATACAGAGCCTCTCTAAAACAAGGTGAAGTGACAGGATCCAAGCTGTGAAACCGGTAGTTAAGCAGTACCCAAGAGTACTTAAATTGATTGTTGGATATATATTTTTAGATAGATGTCTCCTAGCCTAACACCCTCTGCCTACAACATCGTATTAGGACTTAAGAAATATTTCAATTTCACAAGGGGCTTAATGTTGGCATCTTTTGGTTGAAAGTTCTTTCATGTGTTGCCCAAAAAAATGTCGTTATTCAATGCAAACAATTACACTCAATGTTGAAGTATTCTCTCTAATAGAAGATTTGCTGACAGAATTGCAATTGTTGCGTGATAATCCTGACACCATAATTGAAGAAGCAAAATTAGTTGCACAAGAACTAACAAAAGTTCCTCCTGAATCTCCCAAAAGGCAGAAGAAAAGTACAGATCAATCCAGTAATGTTTTTTAGTAAACAAAGGTCAAAAAATAAATTTAAAACGTCAGTCATGTACCCAGCCTTAGAGTTTATAATGGGTAATATAAAATCAAGATTCACTGCAGTTAGTTCAATTCGTGACTTGTTTGCACCAGTTTTGAACTTTACTGACATGAGAAATGATGAATTAGAATTGAAAGTAAAAGTTCTCGTTGGCAAGTTTAGAAACAACTTGGCAATGGATCTCTTTGAAGAAATATTACATTTGAAGAACATTTATAAAACAGTGTTTGAATCTGAAAAGAATCCATTAAGCCTACTCCAAACTATTTACGAAAAAAACCGTCAAGCTATATTGTAATATAATTATTACAAATATAATAAAAATAAAATTAATAATTGAAATATATATAGATATTGTGTGTATTTTGTGATAACAAAGGTATTGTGCTCTTCCTTTAGCCCCACTAGTTGGGCTAGTCAAATTGTAATATAATTTCAAGTGTAATAATAAACAAAATATAAAGATATTGATGATAAGAATATGTTATAACTAAGTGTGTTGGATTGATAAATAACAAATATATCAAACTTTAAAAATTTTGCAAATATTTTTTCTTGTGCTTGTATCGAATTTGACTGAATAATTTAATTTAATTAATTGATAATTAATTAATTATTTGAGTTTGTAATTTCCTCCTATATCTATTCTCTCAATGTGAATTATGTTTTTGCTTAATAAAAAAAAATAATAATAACATTAATGGTAGAAATAAAAACAATGCTGGTAACTGAATACTGATTTGCGTTTATTCATTCAAAATTGTGCGCCAGTCAAACTGCGCATGTCCCAGGCACTGGCTAATATTCGCCACAGTCGGCAGTGAGAAAGATTAACAAATATATTTTTTACAAGTTAAATTTATGGTTCTTTGAACGAGTCGAAATGGTCAGAGGGCAAGGAACAAGATACATTTAACAGGTATTCTTAAACTAAATGTTAATATCTGAAATAGAACAGAATTATTATTACAATTGTCAATTAGAAAGAAATTATTTAAATTTCGAACCAAGTCGAAGAAATGACGTCACTCTGCTCCAGGCAGCACTGGCCGGTCGTCTTTATAGAAATTCAGCAATGGCCGCCGTCTGCTCGTTTTAACTGCTATGACGCCGTTGGAATTGAAGATCTTCTCCCACAGAAATAAAAACGATGTTCCCTTTTTCTGCAAAGTGGTGTTGGTCCAAAATATTGTGTTGAATGTCCCCTCGTCGTCTGCGATGTCGAATTCTGGATGGATCTCTTGTGTAGTGTGATGTTCAAATATGTGTGTTGGTTCTTTGTGAATTCGTTCCAAAATTTGTTCAAATGGCTGTCGATTTCTGGCGTTAAGTTTTATGGTGTTATTCTGTGTTTTTTGAAACTTGTGAAGTGTTAGACATAGATAGATAATATTATTTCACTTGTTAGTTCATCTCCGTTACACGCCACATAACCACACTTGGTTTTAATATAAATTATTTGGTTTTCAAAACTCCACTAATACATTTTTCAACTGTTCAGCTTTGCGATTAACAATAGACTAAACGACGCAACGTCGTCGTTTTAGGGCAATTTGTGGTATGTCTTTTTCCTCTTCATATTGTTTAATTATAAAATATCTGTCTAAGACTTGTTTCACTATCTAACTATACATAACAAGTTTTCTTATTTTTTACTGTATTTCCAATATTTCTTAATTTTACATGAATCTAACTATTCAGTAATATTGATTATTTAATTTTACATCTTTTGATATATAGCTGGGTTTGTTTCAAACTCATTTAAGCCCAAAAATTACAATTTTGCATAATAATTGTATGTCTCATATTTTGTACAAATTCAGTGTTTTAAAGGTTTTTATTTGTTTTTTCGGTATAATATTTCTCTGGAATACACCTAATAACTCCGTAATTACTTTGTTGTTAATAATTTGGTTATTAAAACATTTCAATATTGATTAATTTGCTGTTTAGTCTGATTTGATTACTATCATAAGCCTATTTTTGACTGTTTCCAAAAGAAGTTAGTTTTCTTTCTTTTGTCATTCTATTTGCTATTAACTGTATCTGTATTAATTATATTTTCAATTTCTGTATTGTATGTATTGAATTCTATTCCTATTACATAGATTAATTCTTTGATAGATAGTTTTTTTTTGGTTTATAGGCCATTCTGTGTTTACAAACATAGTGTCTTGGTGGGTCTGTTTGTACATTATACATGGTTTACTGATTTGAATAAAACTATTACATTTTTATGCCCTACTTGCCTCTCTGACTTACACAATGGAAAATTAAATGACATGATTTTAATTACAATAGAATATCTTGTATCTACTAAACTTTCTTTATACTAATAACATCATTGAACCATAACATGAACATCTTATGCCTAATTTTAACAAAAACATCTTATTATCAACTATTTTCCATATATCACCTAATTTTAACAAAAACATCTTATTCCTATTATTTTTTCCTGTATCATCAAATGATAACAACATAGCTTATCCTAGACATAATTTAATTAGAAAACATAAAAAATTCCTATTACTAGTAACACTGTCAGTCACTAACTGTCTTGTGTATGTATTATTCTTATGAAAACACTTTAACTGTGATAAAAAACCTCGTGTATCTATTTACACCTTACATCTAAAATATTATTTAATTAATAATAAATAATAAACATCTTAATATTAGGCATACCTTCAGTTATGAACTGTCCTTTGGTATTTTTGTCCTCACCATTTATGTAGTTATAATTAAAGAAAACATTTTATATGTAATAGTCCTTCTTATATCTAATTTAAAACTCTTATTACTAGTAATGTTGTCAGTCCTTAGACCGTCTTTCATTTCAATGGTTTTATTATTATTATTCTACACTCATGGTAGTCTTTTTATAATACTTAAACCTCATTGAAGATTTTTTCATAGATTTTTTAACTATGTTTCTCACTGTACACTCTGTAGTTCCTTAATTTTGTTATCTCACTTCACTTTATTATATTCTACACTCTGATAGTCTTTTTAGTGAGTTCTACTCTATGGTAGTCTCTTTTGACATATTTTTTGACATGTTACACTTACAACTAATATACAATTTGTTTTTATAGTATTGTATCTTGTAACTTGTTTGGGGTTTACCTATATCGGTTTCAATTTTGTCTCATGGTAGTTATTATATGATTAACATTTTGTTTTGGCATATCTCTTCCTGTTTCTGGTCTCTTTGTTGGAATCTTGATATGTTTTGTCCCTTCTTCAAATATCACATTAGTAGTTTCCTTATTAAAATGGTTTCATGACAGATTATTTCCTTTTTTATGGTCCTTCCCTTTTTGTACTGCTTCCCCAATCTACTGGGTATACTGCTGGTTTAACTGGTTTTTTCATAGTATGTTATTTTAATTAATGGTTTTCTTTATTATCTTCCATTTTTATTAACATTTTATAGACTTAATTATACAGTTTCTAGTGTAATCCTTAAACAATTTATTCTTCTCACTCACTATGGAACTTTCTCTTTTATTTATGTAACATTAATTCAAATGTTTAGTGTGATAATTTTGTTATGTTACAATATTTGTGAACTTCTGTCTTGCCCGTAGGCTTTTCTGTACTATTCCAGTTACAGTTTCGCCTGCTGAAAGATCTTTCAGCAGGTTAGCAAATTTACTGAAAACTTGGCAGATAAGGGCTTAATAAGAAAGGCTTAATAATTTGGCAATTTTAGCTATTGAAAATGAATTGGCTAACAGTATTAATTTTTCAGATGTTATTGACCAGTTTGCTCAAATGAAAGCAAGAAAAAAAACTTTGCACTACTTAAGCCATTTTAGAAGCAGGCCTCTCTCATTCATTTACGATTGATCTTAGGCATATTATTGTTTTTTGTTTATTTTTGTAACAATTTTAGGCCTATCACTTATGTATTGATAAACATAGATTGTGTTTATTTTTTGTCTTATAAAATTTAATTTCATTAGATGGTTGAGGAAAAAATGAATTAATTATTTGATTTAATTAGGAACTTAAAATTTGAAACGTAGATTTTAAGTACTCTAAGTAGTTCGTTAATTCTGTTTTACTTTAAAGCGATACGTCTAAAATTTTCTATCTAATTAAAATACTTTTAACTTATTTAGCATTTTTATTATTAGCCTGTAAATAGAAAAATGATTTTAGACACCCAAGTAATATGTGTGTCTAATAAGAAAAAGGCTTTAAAACCAGAGGGGTTTTTGAACGGCGAAGGGGGTCCGGAAGGTGGACTGGTATAGGAGCCCCAGGTAAGATGTGGGAGCCATGGCTACGGCACTAGTTTAATTGTATTTAGTTCCTTGCAGAGATGGCCATATACGTTAAGCGTGTGAGTGTGTGCGTGTGAGAATGCGAGCGCTCCCTCGCCCCGTTTGTAAGCAGTGTAGATAAACAAACTGGTGCATTGCATTGATCGATGTGCGTGCATTTGACATCAAATACTGTACAGTCACTTCAGAAGTGCATTGAACAGACAGTACAGAACGCACAAAGCGTATTGTGTAATGCAAATACGTCTGCAGTTGGGGAAAACCATCACGCTCTAAGTTGACATTTTGACATGTGCTGACACATTGTCTTGTCGAAGTCGGCCCGAATAGACGGTTGAACAATAAAACACTAGAGGTGCTTTTATTCTTTACAAATCGTCGTCAAAATGTATAGGGTTGTAATTGTAACTAAATAAACTAAAAAATTATGTAGTGAATACATATATATCTACCGCATAAGACGTAAGACGGTATATAACTGTAAAATTAAAATAGTCGACGACTCTTAAGATTTTTGTCCACAGCTGGAAATAAATCAACATAATTCGGATATTTTATTAATTCAGACGATTATCGCGATTCGTAAAACATAATAAAATAGAACCTGTATTTAAAAGACAAGAATTGTCTAAGGATTATCAGAATTTAAAAATGATGTTTATGATGACCAATTCACAACAACGGCGATACATCAGTGACCATTTTCTTTTCACTAAATCATATACTGGGTGCAGTACAATTTCTGTCTTCTCTCTCTCCTCTCACTCTCTCTTCTTCTTCTTGTGTTGGGTTTTCTATTGCTTTAATTAAAATATTTCATATAATTATTTTCACAGCATTAAGTTTGTCTTTCAAATAATTTTCTGGTGAAGATATTTTTAAGGGTTTGCTCTGGGCAATTACTCTGTCATGACAAAATTACAAAATCATACAACAAGGAGTTCCACGTGATACACTTTGTCTATTAACACTTTCTTATTGTTCGGATAAACTCATTGGAATGATGACAGCCTCACTTATGACAGAAAATTAAACAGCATTATTTCCTTCAGAAAGCAGGACCGCCCCGAGAGGGGGCAGCTGGGGGAATTTGCCCTAGGTCCCACTTTCTAGGGAACCCCAAAGAGGAAAAAAGAAACACACGGAAAAATTCTGGCCAAGAGCTGGCCTCCCTGACTTAAGTCTTTATCATTTCATTAAATATTGAATTTTGATATTCTCACTATTATGTCATAATTCAGTGGTTAAAATCTTTTGAATTTATCTTATTGACTACGATTTGGTTTAAAATTCTGCAGACCATTGATGAGAGGAATAAAATACCAGAACCCTAGTAGATGCAGAGAGAACATTGCAAAATTTACTCTCAGACATAGAAAAAGTTCTAGATAGTTGGGATTAAGTTCCTATACAAATCTAAATAAGTAGCTTCACGCTTTAAAGTGACAACTCAGCTAAAAAGAACTAGAGTGAGAAAAAAGAAGAAATCATTTTTCGATGATTCAGAGGTGCCCGACCACACTGTTGATTCTGACGAATCACGATTTAAAGTTCACGTTTTCCTACCTGCCATAGATCTTCTCGCCTTGGAAATCAGGTTCTTAGCAGAGAAAATGCAGGAATTGTCAAATGTATTTTCTCTAATAATTTCTCCAGATATCAACATAAGATATATGAGGCTATAAGATATAAACGATAGCAGAAGAACTAGCCAATAAGTACCCCAATGATTTGAATAAAGATAATCTTTGTGATGAATTGAAGATTTATTACAAAATTTTTAAATAATCTCTGATATGCATTGACGTAAACTTGCTGTTAATTTGCAGAAAAGGATTTGAAAATATTTTTTCCCAGGTTTGTGTTTGAGGCTCTTAGCCGTTCTGCCAGTTTCAGTCGCAATAGGAGAACGGGTTTCTAGTAAAATATCTCTAGTGAAAAATCGCATAAGATCAACCATGGGTGAAGATAGGCTAAATCATTTATTAATTTTAAGCATATAACATTAACTGGTAAAAACCATTAACTCTGATAATGTTATTGACGAATTCGCCAAAGTGAAGGCAAGAAAAATAAATATGTAAACTAACCTTTGTAAACTAAGAAAGGGCAACACCAATCTTTTTATAATAACTTAAGTATAAAAAAGTAAATCTTATGAGTGTAGTTTAATTATGTTATAAAGAAAATTATTTAGTTTACATATTACTAATCAGTCTGAATCGGATTCACAGTCTAAATGTTTAACTGTCTTTGTGGTGCCACTGGTATTTATGAGATGAACCAATTCCCGTCAAAAGGTTTTTATTTTCTAATAAATAATCATAGAACTGAACGCATGAAAGACTTTTAAAGTTGTACTGTACACAAATTATACATTTAACATTTTCTACATTACCGTATTTCTCTCTTTGGTCCACTGTGAACTGATCAGAGAAAATGCCCGTTCTGTAACAGAGTTGTTAATCGGAATGGAATAAAAAACTCAAGAATTTTCAAAAGTTCTGAATAACAAGATGATGTCGGACTTTCCCTAAAACATTTACACCATAACTGACTGGAAAAGTGGTTAGCATGCAAATCAGGGTGATTCTTTAAAATCGTCTTTAAAAACAGGGGGAAAAGAGGACATCGCCCTGTTTTGTTTTTAATCCTCCCGGACAGGTTTTTAACACTAAGAAATAGGACGTGTCCGGGAAAAGAAGACGTATGGTAACCCTAACTAATGTTGATCCGGACGTGATAGCCTTCGTAATAAATATAATTTCTACGTTTGTAAGACGCAAACTGCAAACTCAAAGACATGCCTATGGAAAAGTAATATGAGAAAAACCAGAGGGAATAAGATAATTAGAGTATACAGACGCCTGCTCGCTGATTACGTACGTTTAGAGTAAAAAATATTTTTAAAACAGGAAAGAAAATAAGGCTGGTGTAGAAACAGGAAAAAGTTTAGTTACAATCGTTAGGTAAACAAACTCTACAGCATTCATAGCTGACAACCATTTTTTTCCTGAAGTTAGGAAACGATGATAATGTGTTTTCTTGATCATATGTTCATAAGATTTAATTTAAAACTTGTTTTATTTTATATAAAATGACTTCTAAGTTTGGCATTTCGTGAGGCAGAGTTTTGAACACAAAACGCATTTTTAAATAAAGTTTGTTCAAATTATTATCCCTATCCACAAGATAATTTATTTGAAACAATGTCGCTGCATAGGCGATAACAAAGTGCACCAATATGATACAAGAAGAAGTAATAAAACACCGTTAGTACACCACGAAACATTTGAATTATCTAAAGAAGCACATGCCTATGCAGAGACTAAGTTATTGGCTGTTGAATACGTATTGTAACTGTTATTAATTATTTGTGTTGTTACAGCTGTGCTAGTATTAACTGTTTGCGACACGTCCTCCGAAATAAACTTTATACAAGACGCACGCTCAATAGTATTTAAGAAAATTGATGAGTGCACTTTATATACTGCGCGCCCAGTAGAGTCCGTTTTTATGTAGCAAAGTTCTAGCTTGCGTTTAAAGTTAAAATTAAAAATTGTCTCAAAATGATGGCAAACGACTCTTGGATGCCTCTCCATCCTTATAACCGTCCGCTTCGCACTCCTTAAAAAGTATCTTTGATGTAGATGCTTAATTTTAATTAAGCTATTGAAAACTAAAAACAATATGTTAAAACGATAGATCCTCCAAAACACACTCACACACCGCACAGATGTGGAAATTCAGTGCAGATAATCTTAGTTAACTTTATTTACAGTAAAATTGTACTAAATATATTATATTAATATAGATTTGATGGTAATATGATGATTATGGTGATTAATACTTTTGTTATTTTATATATATATATATATATATTATTATATATATATGTTATTATATATATATATCACTAGCAATTAGGCATATGAGAAAGAATAATCTGAACGTCTTGCTACCATATTTCTAAGAGCAAGTTAATATGTTTTAAATGTTGTTCCTTTAGTGCTTTGTAATGTTTGATTAACGGTCAAAACAAAGTTCTTTAGCAGGGAACAAAGTTCAGAGTGGAACACTTTGCCTACTAATTAAAGTAACAATGGAAATAATACTACTTCTCTCTTAGCCGTTTATCAGAAAACGATCTGTGATTATACTACTCTTAGACTATTATTGAGAGAAACGGCCCAACTTGGACGAAAACGGAGTAGAGAGTTGTCACGCACATTTGGGCCCTTTCCCCCCCCCCCCCGGAATTAACTCCTAAATTATACAGTTCTACGTTTCGAAAGTTTATTGAAATTAACTTTATTAATGCTTTTAGTATTGTATTTCGAACGTGTCTGGTTCTAACAGGAGTAGCCTATACATTAAACGTATAGTGTTAAACATCTGCATAAACGCGGATTGCTAGGATTCCTACTTGGAATCTGTAGACTTAACGGTGAGAAGAGGACTATCCATCCCTTGATTACCTCGGACGGTACTGTATACTCTGCGAAAGACAAGGCCAAAATCTGCACCGAGAAATAGTTCACCGTTCATAGAGACGTCTCTGTCTACCTAGAAGATCTAGGTCACGATCAAATCGGCGCCGCAGGGTTGTTGAAATTCCCGACTCCAGCTACGGTACTTTCCCCGCCTGCGGAAGTCCGCTAGTGCCATTATAATTCTGCTGCTGCTGTCAGGATTGTCTTGTCTCCACTAATTTGTCAGACATTAAAGATTCACAAAACTATATTTACATGGCTGAAAACTCTTAAGTTGCAATTATTTCCAGAAGATAACTTGAATGTTGTACTTCTTAAAACGGAAACTGTTACACAGAACAGAGTCCAATTCTACTGCCAATCATGTGCCAGTTAGTTTGAAAGTGGCGGACAGATGTTAGTGACAAGTTTGTGTCCCAAAGTTTGGCAGTTTCTCTTCTTAACGAGGGTGCAGAATGGTAACCAATTAATGGCCTGAAGCGTCGCCGGAATTTCAAAAGTAGCAATTTGCAACTAAATACGTTTACTGTATTTCATGCTGGTATAATATACCTACCAATTGCGTTCTTACGTATACTTTAACACGCATTTGACGCTGTATAAACAATTAATAGATTTCATATTATAAAACTAAAGCAAATTAATTAAATGTTTAGCTAATAATTAGGGGTATACTTATTTATCAGAAGAGGATACTAGATTTTACGTGTTTAATTTTTTTTTGACGTTATGCTTTTGTATTAAAATGAATAATAATATTGTACTTTTCTTGTATGTATTATATACTAATGTCAAATTGGGCACTGAGTATGTTAATAAGACGTGAAACAAAAATGTACAGAAATTCCCGAAATATTCGATTTTGGACAGGATGAGACTACAACGTAGTTTATATATTTTAACTTACATATTTTTAAGGTAGGTTTTGTAGAAAAATATATATGAAATGTAGTTTGTCTACCTGGAAACAGATTGAGAAGAAGCAATAATTACATTTTTAATATATATTTAGTGTCATTAATAATAATAATAATAACAACAACAATAATAATAATGGTTTCTTCATGTACCACCGACATTTTTTAGTAGAGAAGCAGAACAGGCTACTTAAGTAAACTGACATATAAGAGAATATAGTTATTCTATATTAACCCATTATTAACCCCAAGATGTTACTCAGGATACTCATTTCGTCAGGCTGAGCCTGGTAGGTGAAAAGAGCACGTTGGTTTTATGGTGCAATACTATAAAACACGTTGGTTTTAAGATTTAATACTGCAATATCAATGATAATTGATTATGGCAAAAGATTTTAAATTTACGTTTCTCTTAAATTAATACATTGATTTTTATTTCCCATTAATAAAGAAATATTTGTCACGTAGCATAAAGTCAGCTGATTTCTAATCTTTGACACTGGTAGATCCCTAATCTGTAAGAAAGAAACAAATAATGTATACGTATTTTTAAACTTATAACTAAACTGAAGTCTGAACCCTGTACTATAATAAACATTTACATTACGTAATTATTTGCATAACACACATTGAGGCCTTCCTGACTTATGGATCAGAGGGAAGACCAGAAACCATGACAACTTGGAGGCAAATACAAGTTTCTTAGATAAAGTCGTTGATAAGAATGATGGGCAGAAAACGACGAGACAGAATAATAAATGTCAACACTCGATAAACATGCCGTGTCAGAGACATAGTGGACTCTTCATACAGGAAACGCGACAACTCTAGAATTACCATGTCGAGAGGATGGATGACGAAAGTTTAATCAAGAGGAGCCGGGATAATCGTCTAAAAAGGAAAGATGAATTGGACCACACGAATGCGATGGAGAATTGTATGGAGTAATGTAGCTGATTATAAACAGAAGAATCTCCTAAATGAAAAGAAGATAAGGAGTAGAGAAGAAGAACACATGAGGGTAATGAAACTAATACTTCAGTACCTTAAATTACAGACTGACGTGGCGCAATTTGAATGTCCTTGTAAACATCTATATCTTGTCAATGCGTCTGATTTCATTTGAAAGGTAGTGGCGTATCCAGGGTCCGGTCGAGTCGGCTTCATAGAAAAGAAAAAGCAAGTTAAGACTAATCAGCATTATAGTGGTTGAAAAACGTGTGGTAATATCCTGAAATCAATCCACTAAAGTAAACGGTAATAACGCAATAAAAATACGCGTATTGAAACATTATTTACAAGATACTTATTGACTGAATTAAGTTTCCTATATTTCATATTTCAAACATATACGAAAATGCTGTTTTATATATGAAAAAACAATAAACCTGTTTTATATTAAAACAGAGTTACTGATCCTATTTTTCGCTAACGGGCTGATTGTTCTGTGTGACAGCAATTTATTGAACTGGCTTAAAATAGTCTGGAAAAATTGTAAACATTTTATTTGGTAACAAAAGTCAAGATCTAAAACTATTTATATAGCAACTACAATTTTCTTTTGATGAATTCGACTGAAAAACAAGCTTATGATAGTATGCCTAACAAAAGAGTAAATTAGATTATTTATAGTCGAGTTGTTATGGAACTTTGTGACACAGACGCGCGCGCGCGCGCGCGCGCGATATTAAGCAGTTACACATAGTTTACTACATACATCATGTTTACAAAGAGGTATCCTAATTTATGTTAACCTTCCTGCCGCAGCTCAGTTACACATCGTTACTTTACAAAATTCTGTTGTCAGGGACGGAATAACGGAAGTCCAGCGGATGACACGGAAGTGCAGTACCTACTTATATCGCTTGCTACATTGCTTTATTACTCAATTAAATTGACAACTTTGTCGTATTTTGTTGCTTCTCTGCTATGTACAATTTTCCCTCGAACGAGGCCTTTAGATTTCGCAACCATTATCAAGTTCTTACTACAAGTTGTATTAAGTTATGAAGACTGCTAACACAGATAAAATAGCTGATCAATTAAATTGTGTAGAAATTCTTATATTTTGAAATCCGAAACGTCAAGTAAGGTTGGCAGCGACGATGACTGCAGCTGGGAAATACTGACTTTGTTAAAAATACTTTACCCTGTCGTAAGTAAAGTGCTGTAATTACAAAGTTCCACAATCACCACTTTCTCTTCCTTTAATATGGTTTAGACGGTACTGAGGAACAGTTGTTCTCAAAAGTTGAAGCTCATACAACTATCAACGCTTTCCCTGGGCATACAAGTCACGCCCAGTTAGCTAGTAATAACTTAGGTACCCAAGTGGCCGCAAAACGTCTACATAACATGTCCGTGAGCGGTGTATGATTTACACTTTATATACTAAGCTCAAAGCAGAACAGAAATTTAAGTAGTGAAGTTCTAATTTTTGCAGAGAGTTTAGTGGTAAAGTTAAAGGTGTCTCGTAATGATGACGAATGAGTCTGAGTCTGCTGTTACTTCCATAACGTCCGCCTTTCACTGTTAAGTTAACCAGTAGTAATATTTTCTACACCAACTTTGTCAATTTCAAAATTATTTACGGCTTAATATTATTTTAATCACTATTTTGTATTATTATTTTTTATTTATCACTGTCAATATCAATTGTACCTGAAAATCTCAATATAATTTTGTAAGCAATTTAACAAATTTACGTTATTGTTCCCGCTATACTTTATTGGTTTTGGTTAATAATTGTCCTCTTGAGCGTAAAATGAAGTTACGAGTAGGACAGACTGACCATCGGTTACTAATTACAAATAATTACGGAAGTGTTGGAACTGCCGCTTCTCCAACACTTGTCAGGACACGGTCTGTGAATATTTACTGTCTGATTATTGAGAGAAACTGTCCAACTCTGGTAAAAGCAGAATACAAACTTTGTCACAAACATCTGGGTCCTTCATATCCTGCACACATTACTCAATTATACAAGTCTATGTTTCAAAGATAAATTATGTAACTATATTATGTTATGTATCAATAAACTGATAATTTTATAAACTAGATAAAATTGTGATTGATGTTAAATTTGATTCAATTTTTACTATCTTATTTTTTGTCGGCCGCCATCTTGTTACCAACTACGCATGAAATATATGTACTTACCATTTTAGGGTTCTTTTCGGCGAACAGGAGACCAGAATGGTTTATTTGCAGTAATTAGTTTAACTCATATTTGCATTGAACTAAACTTTTATTTATTCTGTAATGAACATCATAATAAACATAAATCTTCCTTTCCTACAATTAACTACTTTTGCAGATTTAGCTACAACTCATGAAAAGAAATTCATCCAGATTAATAGATAATTCATTATAGATTTTTAGATTATTTATAAATTATATTTCTTTGTTTTATACAAACAAATTATACAATTATAATTGTACAATTATACAAACCAGCACCTCTTTTATATTCTTAGATCACGCTCTCTCTCTCTCACGATACATAATTAAAATTCCCTTATGAGCTCAATAATTGAAATGATAATAAAAAAGAAATGAGGGTGAAATTTTGGTTTTACCCTCTCTGATGTTACTTAACTTTACATTTTTGGTAATCCGAAACCGTCCAGTCTCTGTGCGTATTTCCTTTCACTTGACACATTTCTTTTGCTTCACTTTCCGTTTATTTAAAATTGTTAGTCTGACATAATAAATAAAATAATAATAATTCTTTAAATCACATTTTATATGTTGCGGGCCCGCAAAATTACGTTCCGGAACTTTTACGTATACCACTCGCGAGTGGTGATGAAGTTAGACTGGGAATAAGCCACCGGCGCTATTTTATGAAGTCGCCGTGGTTGTACGACCAACTCTTATTGTTTTAAAGTTTATATCACTCCGCCAGCAGACTGGTTTTGGTTTCATAACTGCATTCCTCCGTTATGTAACGCACTGACGTAATATCGCCTGACGATTCGTTACATAATTTGTTGACAGTTTTTGTGTCCTTGAAGCTGCCCTTGGCACAGTTTGTCGGTTGTTAAGTTCATAAAAACTCGTTTCAATAATTTACATACAATATTGTCAATCAGTCGTACCACCTTCGCTACCGTCGCCTACCACTAAATTTACCTTTCTCCCTATTATTCGAAAAATGTTATTTGTTTTAATAAAATAAAAAAAAAATACAAATTTCCTTATTACCCTGAAATAGGCCCGTTACAATACCCCCTCAATGAGATATTTTATGCCGAAGCATAAAAAATCTCATTGACACATTCATACTTGCTAAAGGGATCAGCCAGGATATGTCGCCACAACCCCCTTTACGGTTTATAAAAAATATAATCAACTCACCCTTGGTCTGGTGACTGTGACCGCATCTGAATGACAATACCGGACTTCTCTCTCGAGATCCCAACACCGTAGAGTCAGACAGATACTTAGCGCCCCTGCTCTGACGCGCTGGCCAGCTCAGGACCGCCGCCACAGCATCACCAAACACTGAAACAACAAATCAAATATCAAATAGTGGCCTTACACAACACCATATCCCCAACTGATCTGTTTCCCCCTAGCGGTGCTGGTTTGCGCTAAGAAGCACTGGTTTTGTTTTTACTTATTTCTAACATATCAGAATACCTAACAACATAACATAACATAAGAAAACATAGTACATTCATTCATAATTCACATCATTATTATCTTAAAATAAACAATTTGTATTTAAAATTTACACACTTTACATCATTAAGTTTGCATATAAAATCAGAAAATTACCTTTTAATCTCAATTTAACTTTTATGAATTCGTTTCTCAAAAAATTTTTTTTTTTTCAATCTTCGTTTTACACATCAGTTCATTTATTATTCCCTTTCATTAATTTGGGTGATTCTACGTTATTCATTATAATTCACTTTATCAACTTGGCATTTACCCATAATCTTCCCCTTTTATTACTCTAACGCTCCCTTACAAAATCTTTAACTAGTATGACACCCCTCTCTCAAAAATCTACTAACCCTTCTCTACCTCTAACTACTTACTACTTTAACTCAATTCGCCACATTCTCTCAATATATAAAAAAAATACTCTCTAACCCTTTGTACATAGGATAAGTGTTCCCCCCCCCAAAAAAAGCTCAATTCCCGTTCTCTGGTTCCTGGATTCTACCTAAGGCAACCCCTTTCCACTAAAATCTATCCCTATCCCGTCCCAACTTATCATTATGTTGCGGACTCACACATTACACTACCCCCTACTACAAAATTACCATCCCCAAAATCTCAATCTCATTACCTTACTACAACTACAACAAAATAACATCATCAAAATAAACAACAATATATCGCCCAAAACTCTACATATTCTCCATAACTACTGTGTCAACATTTATACTTCTCAAAATTCTATAACATACATTAACTCAAAACAACATTGCATTATTTTCATCTCTACTATTTCTTTAACTCTGGCCTCAATTTGGACAGATCTATATGTCCCACAAATATTCATCACCCAACTTCTATCTTTTGCAACCCATTGAAAATTTTAACTATCATAACTTTATTTCATTTTATTTTAAAATCTATAAACACATTAAAAACATATTATTATATTTTTATAATCCTTATTTCTAATATACTACATGCAATTAACACAATAAAACATAATAAACACAATATAGGAAGTATGTAGTGCATCTATTTTTTAAATCAAAACAAAATTATTGAGTAGTGAATCATCATTATTAAAATATAACAAGTTTCTAATTCGTTATCCCCCTGGATAACCTCCCTGCCACACACACTATGACCCCCCCCTGGACTGTGGCGTCCAGTTGCGTCCACAAGGACTGAGGTTTTGGAGGAATGTGACATCTCCGTGTCCTTGCTTCTGCGTTACATTTTAAAGGTCTAGCTATCATAATATCTCTGTCTATAGTTATGCGCCCTTAATGCGGGTCTACCACCTGGCTTTGCTATCCCCCCTCGGACAGAGTGGTAGCCGCTGTTCCCTAGTTTGGTGATTCCCCTTAATTTCACCCCCCATCAATTTCAAAATACACCTTTACAACGATAACAGCTATGGCCAGTATGGTCAGCGCGTAATCGTAGTGTGCCCCAACCATAGCTGTTAAAGCTAAACCAATTCCACGGTCAGGGTTTGGTGAGGCCGTGACCGCCCGAAAAGTTGGGGAATCACAAGTAAAATATCTTTTATAACACTAAAATTAAGAATTTATACTTAAATGACATTATTAGTTTGGATGGTGTTTTACCCTCCTTCATATGTAAGCTTAACCCTCATTGACATAAAATATTAAATACAAAATTTACAACCTCCCACCATTGCAGTTCCACACTACACTGTTATGTCACTTCTTTGGGCACCAATCTACCCACCAAAATTATCCCCACCTCTTGTATTGATAACAAGTTTTTTATTTTACTACACATCTTTTCAAAACGTTCCCATAATCACTGATACTAACACTTGACAATTATATTTGGTCACTTAATTCTAATATTTATTTAAATTTAAAATTCTAAACATCCAAAATTGTTTTGGTATTTTTTTTTTTTTTTCAAAATTCTATTTACATTGAAGGCTGACTCTATCTTAACTTTCAACACGTCTAGGAAAGTCGCAGTCGCCTGAAAAGCCAGATTGTTTGATGCGAAGAGAATAGGAACGCGTAGATCTACTTCGTGAATTTACGTCCACAAACACCCATTACTCACCATTCCCCTTTTTCTTCCACCCCGCCGTCTACTCGTCCCTAAACCCTTCGCTCCAAAATCTGTCTTTTCTGACTAAACAGAACTATAACCAATGGCTCAATTTTAATTTTGCCACTGGTTCTGAAACTCTTAAATTTGTACGCACTGCCTTATTTAGGTGCAGCCTCCATTATATACAACACTCTAAGGCAGTGCAGCCACGTGACAGGTACACCGAGATTGTTGCACCTGGAGTGTATTAAAAAAATAATAATTTGTGTCACGTACCTGTTGGGGTACCCCTCCCGTTCAAATATGTAGTTAAATTTCTAGTTTATACCAATTTTGGTGGAGCCGGACCAACGTTGCTTTCACCGCCCGAAGGAAGATCTGCCAACCATGGCCCGCCTCCGAGTTCCGAATTCCACGGCCAGGACTGGTAAGATCGTGACCGCCCGAAAATGGGGGAGGATCCCTTCTGTAAACATACAACAATATTAGAAAACTTACTTATAAACATATAAATATCATTAAAGTGACCGATATAATTTTAAATTCGTCGCATTTTGAGTACTTACTATTTCCTGCGTCGCTGGGTTCGTCAGCACATACGCATTCTGCATTTTTATTTCTACAACTTCATAAGGTCCTTCATACAACAAGAAAAACTTCTTTATTTCTCTATCTTGAGCACTGGATAAATCATGTCTTTTTACTAACACTAACTGACCTACCTCATACTTGGTCCATTTACCCTTAGCATCATGTTTCTGTTTTCTTCGCTCTCCTCTCGTGAGTAAGTTCTCGTTTGCCAATCTAATTTTCATGTTCCTGTCCAAAACCTGACCTTCTGGTGGGTATTCGAAAAGTTGTTCCAATATTCTGGGCGGCCTTGTTCCCCTGATCAACTCATGCGGCGTAAATCCCGTGGACTCATGGGTGGTACAATTCAGCCACTCCTCTACTTTTTTCACGTAGGATGGCCATTCTGTGTGTTTGGCGTGACAGTACGCCCGAAATATCCTGCCAATCTCTCTCATCACCCGTTCTGCTTGGTTCGACTGAGGATGATACACTGCCGTATGCTTGGGTATGATACCTTCCCATCCAAGCGTCTGCCGCCACTTGCCGCTTATAAACTGTGGGCGTGGTCAGATAATATAATTTTCGGTTTTCCAACATTAAGCATGTAGTCTTTTACTATTTTCTCACTGAGTACTTTACTGGTCGCTCTCTTAATGCTATATAACTTCACAAATTTTGAAAAAGTGTCTAGAACTACAAATACATATAACACACCCCCTCTGCCTCTGGGTAATGGTCCATATAAATCTACTGCAACCACATCAAAAGGTTTCTCAACTTTTATGTAATTCATCTCTCCTTCTACTTTATAATTCACTACTTTCGATTTTTGACATAAATCACACACTCTCAACACTTTTCTAACTCTCTTCTCCATATTCTTAAATATACATGATTCTTTCAAAACATTTGCACACTTTCTCGCACCAAAATGACCATACCTTATATGACAATCCCAGACAATTTTATCTATCAACCCCTCGGGTATAACTAACCTCCAATCACGCTCCCCACCATCTACTTTTTTAAACAAAATGCCTTGATATACTTGAAATCGCTCATTATATTCAGATCCCTCTACATCTGTTTCTAAACTAACAATTATTCTACCCAATTTACTTTCAGATCTTTGTATGTTTTTAATATCACTCAATTCCTCACCAAAAATCCTATCTTCTCTAGTCAGTCTAAAAATTTCTATTTCTTTAAGGTCCCTACCAGTTTTATTGTCTATAACATCTACTCTAGAAAGTGTATCTGGTACCTTATTATCTGACCCCTTTATGTACTCCCATGAAAAGTTATATTCTTGTAAGGCTAATACCCACCTGGTTAATCTGCTATGTGTCAGCTTACATGAATTAAGGAATGACAATGCCTTGTGGTCCGTCCGGATTATTGTGGTATTACCTAGGATGTAGGTCCGGAATTTACCCACGGCGAACACAATACTTAGAAGTTCTTTTTCAGTTGTCGTATAATTTTTCTCAGCCGACAACAGCGATCTACTGGCGAAGGCGACCGTCAGATGTTCCTTGTCGCAACCCTCCTGGTAGAGCTCCGCCCCTAGCGCTACATTGCTGGCGTCGGTCTGCAAATAAAAAGTCTTATTAAAATCGGGATGATTCATCATGATCATGTGACTAAACTTTCTCTTAATTTCATTAAACGCAGTTCGTTCCGTATCGCCCCATCTCCACTGTTTATTCTTCTGCAGTACAGCACTCAGTTTAGATGTTGTGTGTGCGTAGTTCTCCTGAAATTTCCTGTAAAAATTGCATAGGCCTAGAAAACTTTGTAATTGCTTAATGTTTTTAGGTTCGGGGAATCGCATTATGGCTTCTACTTTGTCAGGGTTGGCTAATATCCCCTCCTGTGTAATAATAAATCCTAAGAAATGTATTTCTGTCTGCAGAAACTTAGACTTGTCCCAATTCACTGTTAAACCCCCTCTTTGCAGCTTATCTAATACATATTCTATGTGTTCTAAATGTTCAGTGAATGTTCTAGAAGCTATCAAGATATCATCGACATATACAGTTAAAAAGTCTAAGTCCTTAGGTTGTAAAATATTATCTAAACATTTAATAAAACTGGCAACACTGGTGTTTAATCCAAAAGGTAAGCGTTTGAACTGATAATTCTTACCGTTAAAAAGAAAAGCTGTGTATTTCCTGCTCTCTGTTGCTAATGGTACCTGCCAGTATCCCGCTGTCAGGTCTAAGGACGTCATATATTTGACTCCGCTGAACTTCTGCAAAATCTCATTTATTGGTTCTGGAGATTCCCTGTCAGGTATAATAATTTGATTAATTTTCCGAGCATCTAAACATAACCTTACCTTGCCATCCTTTTTGATCACTACTACCAAAGGGTTTGAATAGGGTGATACTGAGCGTTCAATTATGCCTCCCTGCATCATCCGGTCTAATTCCTCCTGTACCGCCCTCCTCTTCGAAAACGGCACCGGGTAGCTCCTCTGCATGTATGGTGCGTGGTCCCGAACTTTCAGCTCGCAGATGTAGTCCTTCGCTTTCCCTGGTGATTCATCAAACACCTCTCTGAACCGCTCCACAACTGCCCACAGCTCCTCTCGCTGAGTATTTCCTACAACTGTATTTTCATTGAAAAATTTGTCGGCTCTATCTGCCCACACACTCTCATTACGCTCATGCATTTCTCCCTCCTCATTCTCTAGACTATCACTCTCTAGACATATATTTATTTTGGTCTCTATCTCTCTATCGCTTATCTGCTTATGTAACATTTTTATTCCCGTGACTTTACTTTCATTTACTACTTTCTTGAACTGTATTCTGACTGGTTTATTCCCCTTTTCAAATTTTACTATTTGTTAATTGAAATCTATTACTGCTCCGTTTCTTTCCAAAAAATCATTTCCCAATATTACATCTAGACTCAACCCTTTAACTACTAGGAAAGTGTTTTCAAATTCAACTTCATTTATTAAAATATTTAATTGTATTTGTCTGGTTATTCTCTTACTTCTCACCCCAGTTACCCCCACTACTGTAACCCCGGCAACTGGTAATGACGGTATATTCTTGTTTAACTCTTTTAATTCACCCATGACATTTTCAGAAATTACTGAGATCTCGCTACCGGTATCAATTAAAGTTTTATAATTCTTACCTTCAATGTTAATTGTCACCTCAGTCAATCCTGCTCTGCGTTCCATCACCTTGTTCTCCTCTTCTTCTAACAGTTCCTTCGCCATGTCCATCTTGATAACGTTGTTATGGTATGTGTCGGTTATTTGGACCCTCCTGTTTTCCGTAGACAATGGTTGGGCCCGCTTCTCCATTGTCCTCCCTAGTTTTCCGTGGATGGACCTGCTACAGCTGGATGATTTCCACCTCTCCCTCTATGTCCTCCTCCTCTCGGCGCTCCTCTATGAAATTCTCCTCCTCTCGACTGTTGATTGGGTGGTGGGTTCGCTCTCTCGTTCCTGGCGCACTCCCTGTTTCGACGATGACATCTGAAACAATTTGTTCTATTAGCATAATTGTCGGTTTCACATTCTCTACACCTCCAACTCTCACGTCTATTATCGAAGCTTCCTCCCCGCGCTCCTCTATGAAAATTCTGTGTATAGTTCCCTGCATTGTGCATATTCGTTTGTTGTATACGTCTGCTGTCTTCCTGGCCTTTGATATTCTGGAAAACATCCAATATTTTTTCTAACTCAGTGATATCGCTTACCTCTCTGGTCATCAACGTGATCTGTACTTCCCTCGGTAGATGCTTACTGATGTGGCGTACAAACGACTGGAATGGCAACGGTGGTTCTAAGTACTTGGCTTCGTTGTATAGCTTCATGGTATACACGGTAATATTCCGGTTGTTCCTCCCAAAGCTCCCGGTTCCCATTATTTGGCTTCGTAGTATCTCCTGCTCCTCCTCCGACCAGTATTTATTTCGAAAGGCTTTTTCAAAATCTTCATACCTCTCCCATTCGTTTCGATGTGTCTCCGCCCATATCTCCGAATTGCTTTTAAAACATTTCAAAAGTTTTATTAGTTTAACCTCCCAACTACTACCATTAAATCTGTCAAATTCCCGCACTCGATTCAGAAATTGCATTGGATGCACTCTCCGATTTTCACTACTAAAAGTTTCTAATTCTATTTCATTATTTGGGTCCCGTGTCATAAATATGCGTTCAGTAACATTGTTTACGTTTTGATTTTTTACTAAATTAATTCGTCTCTCATACTACTAATGTTTTGTTCAAGTGAATATAATTTTTTGTCATTACTATATTCAGACTGTACATTATTTTTTGATATTACTTCAATAGATTCATTTACTGCTTGTATTTCTGTCTTATAATTACTTTCAATTTCATTTATTTTAGAGTCGATCTTATTTTGGTGTTCATCAATATTCTGACTAATTTTTTCAACTGTCATTACTACGCTACTCAACTTACATTCAGTTTCAGTATTACAATTATTAATTTTAGATTCTATGTCATTGTTATAATCATTCATTGAATTTATTAATATTTCATTATTCTCATTTATCTCATTTATCTTCTCAACTCTATCTATCTGGCTATCTATTTCATTAAATTTAACATCTATCTTTTGTATTGAATCATCTAACTTGGTCGCTACTTGGTTGATTTTATCAGTAAACTCTACTTTAGTACTTTCACAATGTCTATTAATTTCTTGAATCTCATTTTTCAACTCGTCAAATTTGTCATTCAATTCTCTAAAATTACTGTCTTGTTTTTCTAAAGCGTTATACATGCTGTCTTGTTTTTCTAAACTATTGTACATCATATCATACAATCTTGCTAACATAGTATCATTATCCGATTTCTTATTTTGATTTCCTAAAATAGGTGTTGAATGAATCTCAACTGTTTGTATTATCTTTGACTCCTCAAGACTACTGTCAGTGGTTTGAATCCCGGAGTCGCTACTTATTTGGCCGTCAGATAAGCTGACGTCATTATTATCTGCCATTTTTTAAAATCTTTTACATAAATTTCTTTGCAAAATATTTTTATATGTAACACATACTAAAAAAAAATATTCTACTTACCCGTACTACATATAATCATGACATAACCTTACTACGTATGTTAACACATTTTTTCCGTTACCTTAAACAACCATTCTGTTCTCCACGTGGCCTATATTTATATAAATTTATTTATATAAATTGTCCCTACGTTCGGGCGCCATTGTTATGTATCAATAAACTGATAATTTAATAAACTAGATAAAATGTGATTGATGTTAAATTTGATTCAATTTTTACTATCTTATTTTTTGTCGGCCGCCATCTTGTTACCAACTACGCATGAAATATATGTACTTACCATTTTAGGGTTCTTTTCGGCGAACAGGAGATCAGAATGGTTTATTTGCAGTAATTAGTTTAACTCATATTTGCATTGAACTAAACTTTTATTTATTCTGTAATGAACATCATAATAAACATAAATCTTCCTTTCCTACAATTAACTACTTTTGCAGATTTAGCTACAACTCATGAAAAGAAATTCATCCAGATTAATAGATAATTCATTATAGATTTTTAGATTATTTATAAATTATATTTCTTTGTTTTATACAAACAAATTATACAATTATAATTATACAATTATACAAACCAGCACCTCTTTTATATTCTTAGATCACGCTCTCTCTCTCTCACGATACATAATTAAAATTCCCTTATGAGCTCAATAATTGAAATGATAATAAAAAAGAAATGAGGGTGAAATTTTGGTTTTACCCTCTCTGATGTTACTTAACTTTACATTTTTGGTAATCCGAAACCGTCCAGTCTCTGTGCGTATTTCCTTTCACTTGACACATTTCTTTTGCTTCACTTTCCGTTTATTTAAAATTGTTAGTCTGACATAATAAATAAAATAATAATAATTCTTTAAATCACATTTTATATGTTGCGGGCCCGCAAAATTACGTTCCGGAACTTTTACGTATACCACTCGCGAGTGGTGATGAAGTTAGACTGGGAATAAGCCACCGGCGCTATTTTATGAAGTCGCCGTGGTTGTACGACCAACTCTTATTGTTTTAAAGTTTATATCACTCCGCCAGCAGACTGGTTTTGGTTTCATAACTGCATTCCTCCGTTATGTAACGCACTGACGTAATATCGCCTGACGATTCGTTACATAATTTGTTGACAGTTTTTGTGTCCTTGAAGCTGCCCTTGGCACAGTTTGTCGGTTGTTAAGTTCATAAAAACTCGTTTCAATAATTTACATACAATATTGTCAATCAGTCGTACCACCTTCGCTACCGTCGCCTACCACTAAATTTACCTTTCTCCCTATTATTCGAAAAATGTTATTTGTTTTAATAAAATAGAAAAAAATACAAATTTCCTTATTACCCTGAAATAGGCCCGTTACAATTAGTGCTTGATACAGCAATAATTTTATTTTAATATGATTAATTCTGAAATGTGATAAATTCTTTATGTTTACATTACACGATATCCTCTATTATACTTGTATGATTAATAAAATTATAATCATAATTTTATGATAATAAACCATTTGTTTGTTTCCTTTAACAGTTTCAGGTATACAGTGTCTTCTTCAAAACTATATGTACATAAATACATGCCGCTAATATATTTAATATAACTTAATATACTTAATAACAATATAATTTATGTCGCTAATACTTATTAATTTAGAGATATATAACTTTACATTTAATATTATTTTAAAATGTATATTTTATTGTTGGGAACACAAAACACTGTATTTAAATTTAAATCATTTGTTTAGGACAACTGTATAGAAGCCGATTGTTTAAAAGAAAACACAATTTATCTATTATATAATACGTTTTGGCATTCAACAAATATTTTATCGGTAGCCAAGTGGCAATTTAATTTTTTCTTGTAATTAGTATCATGACAGAAGCCGCCTGTTGCTGTTACATTCTAGAATTAACGTGATTATGAAAACTAACAACCATTCTATACGAATACACTCTTAAGACGGTGTTTCCTGACAAGTAAATCAACACCAACTAGCGGTGATAGCTCACGACATATAGTCAATCCATATAGACATAATTTTTTTCTGCACCGTAAGAGTACCGGGTACATCTATGCAGTTACAAGAAAATATTACGAAAAAATAAGACAAGGAATTGAAGTCAAGAAAAGACAAGTCTTGGGTGAGATCTTTCTGGTCTTTAATCTTTCCTATCAGCCTCCCTTGGCTAACTCTTGTTCTTTTCGACCCCGACGATATTAGAGTATTCGAGGGCTAGGGTGTCTTCCATGTTTTTCATTCTATTTCTTGACACCTGCTGCCTTGCAGTAAGGCGTTGGATCGTCGAAGACTAAGGGAGATAACCCCTACAGAAAATCAGGTTTGTTAGGAAACCTTAGGGTGGCAGCCCCATCGCCTAACTACCTAGTTAGAGGTTGGTAACCTCTGCTAGGGAATCTTATTGCACTGCCCCGTACTGCCTTGTATGGTTGGGGGTTGGCACCTCAAAGGCTAGGAGAAGGATAATCCGACGTAAAACCAGGGTCTGGCCAAGGTCTGTAGCTGTGGTGATAGCAGTTGGCCTAGGAGAAGAAGACTCCGGAATCAAACTCCTGGTCCTCCAGGTTGGGGGTTTTACAGTGGGCTAGTAACCTACTTAAGTAAAACAATATTTACTTACAGGACTCTACTGAGCCTCGGAAATCGGACGGGAAACGTGGATAATCGACCTAAGCTAACGGAAAAGGACATACGTAAATGTATAATGGATAATTTAAAGGTGGCTACATGGAATGTTAGAGGAATAGCTGGTAAGGAAGCGGAACTACTAAGAATATTTGAGGAGAACAAAGTAAATATCGCAGTAGTAACGGAAACGAAAAAGAAAAATAAAGGTTCAAAATATGTAGGAGATTACGCAATGTTTTATAGTGGCGTGGATGAGAAATCTAGGGCAGCAAGAGGAGTGGCAGTATTTATCGATAAAAAATGGCAACAAGGTATACAAGAATATCATTTTGAAAGTGAGAGGATATTATATTTAAAAATAAAATATGGACGTGGTCATATAATTGTCATAGGTGCTTACGCCCCCGTAGAGGGTGAAGCAGACGAAACTGTAGATTTTTACAACAGGATTCAGAAAATAATCGACAAAAATAAAAACCATGAAATCTTATTGATGGGTGATATGAATACCAGGGTTGGTAATGTTCCAATCACAAATATAGTAGGAGTTCTCGGGGAAGATACGTTAAATGATAATGGAGAGATTTTGAGAGAATTTGCTACGTTTAACGAGTTAAAAATAACTAACACCTTTTTCCGTAAGAAATAAATTCATAAATATACATGGTCATCAAGGGGACTTAGATCCTTAATAGATTATATCATCAGCAAAAAATTGGCAAAACAGGTTAGTGATACGAGAGTATATAGAGGCTATGATATTTTCTCTGATCACTACTTGGTAATCTCACAAATAAGGTTATATACGAAATGGAAGAAAATTAAAACATCTACAAGACAGGAGAATAAAGAGCTTTTTAAAGTATATTTACTCGAACAAGAAAGTATTCGAAGACTTTATCAATATAGGTTAAATAAATAGGCACTTGAATAGCGTACCTTCAGGCAACAGTATTGAAGAAGAGTGGAGAAATATGAAACGGATAATAGTGCAAGCAGCCAATGAAGCAATAGGTGTAAAGAAAAGGTTTAGAAAAAGGAAAGGTTTAAAAATATGGACAGAGGAAATAGAAGAAGCAGTAGCTGAAAAACAAAATGTATAACTTAAATATCTAAATTCCCCATCTCCTACGAATGCGGAAACGTATAAGGAAGTCAGAAATAGAGCAAAAACAATTGTTAGTCAAGCGCACAGACAATCCTGGGAGAGATTCATTTCCAATATTGAACATGATGTTCATGGTAGACAAGTTATGGCTTACAAAATAATGAGGATGTTGAATGGAAAGGAAAGAGAAGAGGTGTCTGTCAACCCAATTACAGTGGAATTATGGAAGAAACATTATACTCAACTTTGGTATAGTGAGGATGAGGAAGAAGGTGTGTTCACGGAATGTGATGCAGAGAGTACTGATGCAATAACTCTAGAGGAATTACTGCAAGCATTGAGAGAATCTAAGAATCGAACTTCACCAGGATTGAATGGCATTAATACAGAGCTTTTGAAATACGGAGGCATTTTGTTGCAGTTATGTCTATTACATTTCCTGGTTAAGAGCAAGAGTTATCTCACTATTTAAGAAAGGGGATCGAACAAGGACAGATAATTATAGAGGAATATCCATCCTCGACACAACATATAAGCTTTACGCCAGAATAGTAGATGGAAGATTGAAACCAATTACAGAGGTATTATTGTTAGAAGAACAGAACGGCTTTTGAAAAGGAAGATCGTGTATAGATGCAATTTTTACTCTTAAGTTGATAATTGAGAAAGAAGAGAGTTCAACCGGGAAACGCATCTTGCTTTTGTAGATATAGCGAAGGCTTTTGATAATGTTAGGCAATCACTACTATGGAATATTATGGAACGAATAGGTTTTCCCACACAATTAATTGCAGTACACCAAAGCCTATATAACAGAACTTCCATTACCCTAGATTTAAATGGTAGGTTGACAGAGGATATTCCTACAAATAAAGGTGTTAGACAAAGGTGTCCTATTTCACCGACACTTTTTAAAATTTATATCGACGACGTTTTGTGACTATGGAAGACTAAGGTTGACTCAGGAATACAACTTCAAGGAAATATTTATGTGAATTCCCTACTGTATGCAGATGAGAAAGTAATAATACAAGAAACGGAACACCAGTTACAAAAAGCGATATTTACATTTAATATTATTTTGCGAAATTATGGGCTGAGGACCTCTGCCGCTGAATCAAAAACCATGGCGTTTCTAGGTAAACGTCCCATTAGAACAAAAATTGTGGTAGACAATCAAACTTTGGAACAAGTTTGTGATTTTAATTATCTGGGATATAAGATCTCATACAACGTTGATGCCGATTGGGTTAATAAACTATCAAAGTTTAGATCCATCTGTGGGACAATTCATAGAAATTTACGAAATAAAACTCGGAAGGAAACCCGTATGAAATTTTATAAAACAGTAGCTGTTCCGACATTCCTTTACGCAAGTGAGACATGGACCCTCGGTAAAAGGGAAGAAAAGAAATTTCAGGCTGCCGAAATGAGATTTCTGAGAAGTGTCCAAGGATTCTCCCTTCTGGATAGGAGAAGAAACATTGACATTAGACAAGACTTAAAGATCCAGTCTTTAAATGAGACGATTAAGGAGTATAAGAGGAGATCGTGTGGACATGTGGCCCGAATGCCAGATACCAGATTGCCAGTGGCTGCTCTCAAGTACAAGCCGAGTGGAAAGAGGGATGTTGGTAGACCGAGGAGGAGATGGGTTCCGGCACAGGCCAACTAGGGCCTAATCCCTGTAGTGAAGATGATGATGATGATGATGAAAAGACAAGTCTACGTCAACCTTTAAAACTACAGCTACTGTAATCTTCGTTTATACCGTATAGACCTATATTTGGAATTTTCGAAAAACAAAAGTCGTTTTTTGCCTCCTAGCTTCCAAACTTTACGATCTTTCCAGTCATCCCCTTTCAGATTTCTGTGGTGGCTACTCTTTTTTTCTTTCTGCAAAAGAGCCTTCTAGTAATTTCATAGGCTATCTACTATTACCATACGCCACACATGTCCCATACCTTCTTAATTTTGTTGCATCATTGTGTTATTTATACTGGTACATATATTTATTCTTTCTCTTATTTCTTCGTTTTTTACCCTATCTTGCAATGTACCCACTTCCATGTCTCGTAAACTTTTCCTCATATAATCTGTAGTTTCTCGCACTTCAACCCCATGTCACAATACTTTTTAACCATTACTTCTTACTAGGATTTTTAGCGGTAAAAGATTTTTACAGATGCAGAGTTGCTAGCCTCTGACTTCTCGGGGTCAAGAAGTCTCTGAAATCTGCAGTAGGCAGGGATTGATTTATTTTCTCTGTTAGGACTGTTCCTAAGAATTCCTAGAAAGTTCCTATCCGCTACCCGCATTTAATGCGTTGTTTAATTGTGGATTTAACGACGAACAAAATACTATGTACTTTATAATGCATTTTAATCAAATGTAGAACAACGATGCGCAGTCTGAACACATTACTGTGCACAACACCTAAACCCTTTGTAGTCTTAACGACTATAATGAAGGGACCTGGCGTTGCCAGTACATCTTCATGTATACTTCATGTCCGCTGATAAGAATGATGGAGTCGACCAGAACTTGATACGTATTCCTTAGGTTTCATTCAGATATCATTTCCAGATATCATTTATGTTTTTCATATAAATATCTTACAAAAACATATGTGGTTACAATGTGGTTAAATGTGTTTGTTTTAATTTAATTTGACAGTCTGGCACGTAATGTTTACGCAAGTAATTTCGTCTACAGCCAGTATTTTTTCTCTGTATTAACGTTCTAATACTAATTGCCTAAATTTTATAAGTTACACATTAAAACTACAAGACAGATTCTTGGCAAGGTGAGGGTATGTCCTTCTTACACCATCACCTGTCTTCTGAATTTCTACCGTTCTCAAGCATTACACTGAGTAGAACACTGTTTTAATTATAGAGTCTAAAAAATTAAAAATTTATTTGTTCTTATTGCTGCTTGAACGTGTTGTCTGGAGCCTAAAGGGACTTCCTCATACAGTTCAGTGGTTTAAAAGATTCAGCAGTTCTTCTTGCGACTAACGATAAGCTTTGCTACAAAGAATGTATAGCCTCATATCAACAAATTATGTTAATGAGTTTATTTATCTGTAATATGCATCATTAAATGTATAAAATTAAACATTTCTCAGTTTTAAATGCTATCCATTCGTTTTTGTTCTTTTACCTCTTGGAGGAAAAGCTCAATTACCTCTTCCCATTATCAGAAAAGTAAATGAAATTTAACTTGTATATTACATTTTGATCTCCTTAACATACACACAGGTATCTAATACCAGACTATTTTCTACTTTTTAACCGTATTTGTTGTTCTGTAATCAACATATTTTTGAAAAGCGTTGAATAAATTAATAATTCTTATTTTTAATTAGCCCTTTTATTATGTTTAGAGTACTTGAATATACGGATATGGGTGTTTAAAGCCATTAAACTTTCATATCATCAACGCACCCCAGAAATGATTAAAACAGTTGAAAACTTTATGTACTAAAACGTGATCTAAAGTACTGTACTTTATAATAAAGATTCGTGACTGTAAACGTATACATCATTGCATAAACATAATTCTGAGTAACGTAACGTAACATAATAAGAATAACTGAAATGTTAAAAAATATTTTAAATATGATACAAGAAAATGTAGCTACTGATATGCTGAGATTGAGCTGAATTTTTTCAAATCCTTTTCTTGTACTTGGTCCATTAGAAACTACCATACGTATTCAAACAACCTTCCAATTGTTTAATTGACAAAAACAATTTATAATAAAATTAGTCACACCTATTTTATGTTTATATACGTACAATTGCTATGTTTGCCCAGCATTGTACTATTTGTAACAAAATCAAAATAAGATTTATTTTGTGTATCAATCCAGCGTTACTAGCCAGAAGCGTGTTTACCCAAATAGTGTTACAGTGTTTAATTTTTTCTAATTTATTTACAATTTTGTTTTAACTAATGTTAATGGCACCCGATACTGAGTGGTGAAGTCAAAAGAATATAAGCCACAAAAGTATTCAAAGTAAAAAAAAAGCTTTAGTATTATCTTCTTCTTCATCGCGTTTTATCATTTCCTCCAAAAGATTAAAACAATCTCCTAAGCACCTGTAAATATTCCAAAATACATATTGTTTTTTCTTTTTCAAAAATACACCTGCAAATATTCTTTTGAACATATTGTTTTCGTTGTTTAAAAGAGAATCCCCACTCAGGATTTCTGAGCCTTCCAATTTCGCCACTGTGGAGAAAAATCCCTACACCTGGCACCCTTGCACTAAGTCAACAAAGAGAGCAGCGCAACTCATGAATCATCTCAAACGAGCACGGGTTTTCACACTGTTGAAACACTCCCTCCCCCCATCGTGATGTGGAAACGTCTGTATTTATATTATAACTTCATAGGTGACCTTGGCTAAGTGAACAAACAATGCTGAGTGAAACAGTTCAGTTCTACGATTCATTTATGGATGCGATTAGTGTTGTTTTAAAGTGTTGCTTACAATCTTTTGTATCGCAATGTTGTAATTTTCGGGCTTAGTGACAGCTTTTGTTCGTTCGTTCTCTTTATGTCGAATTGGATAGCCGTAAAGCTTAGTGTGATGCCAGAGTTGTAATAATTTGTATTTAATCAAAATTGAACCGGTGAGTGGAAAAGGGAATAACTACTCTTTTTCTTAAATTAAACTGAGATTCATTTTTTCATCAATAATAGGTGCATAGTGTGAGTTGGAAAAGGGAATGTTATTAACATTTCCAGCTGTTCAAACTTCCCGCTTGCTCAATGTTGAGTGGAAGAAGGGATTAACTACCGTAGTAGGCCCTTTTTCCATTAAAGCTGTGCCAGTGGTTGGCATAGATAAGGCTTAGCTGGCATACTTGCTATTGTGTACACAGCTTTATTTCACTATTCTGTGAAACAATTCAGTTTGCTTAATGAGTGAAATTTAATATATTTTTCGTGTAGTCAGTCTGTTTTATATTACTCATTAGTGTGGTGCGACAATCATGGGCAACAAATAAAACTTTCTTTTTTGTAAGGTAAATGTAAGATTGTAAAATTTTGTCTAGTAAAAGATTGTAAACCTCTTTTACTAGACACTGTATTTACTAAAACTTACTGTAAATGATTTTAACTTCCCATTGTATAAACCGAATGACGGCTCGATATGTATCAACAAGTAAAAAGTTAGTGATGTTATGAACATAATGAAACATTTTCTAGAGGAGTATTCAAAACTATACAACACTATTTTATCTTGGAAAACAAGGGATGGCAAAGAATATGCTGACCACATAGGTGATTTAAGTGAATAATCAGAAGTCAAAATCAGATGTAAATTTTTTTACGTTTTTTGTGAGGTTTGCTATTGTAACTGTAGAACCCATTGCAACCTAGCTAGAATAATATATTCGTTTTTTCTGTAAAATTTCTTCTGAGAAATGTTCAAAAATTTGGACCTCCATTCACATTGTTACGACGGTCTCACTGATCGTCGTAAGGTACTGTAGAAACAAAATACAGAACCAATCACATCAATAATTACCAGTTAATTAATCACAATAACAATGTGTAATCAACAAGGTACTCTCGTGTAATATAGGCAGCGCAGGTGTTCCAGAATAACTTTCCATCCTTTCGGCGGCGTGCCAGCATAATGCGTATTTGAAGTGCTCCCCAGAACAGTCTCGAAGGTACTTAAGTGAGGCCTTGTCTGAGACGCTACACCTGCTCGGCTAGCGGAGAAACGGGTGGAAGGAGCGTCCGTAATTTTGTTACCATATTTAAAAAAAAAAAAATTAATACAAGTTTTCAAGCAAAAAATGTATACGATTATTGATTGTTATTAATTATAAAAGTAACCAGAGAATAATTACACCTTGTATTATTCACCGCGTTTTTTACACCAACTTTAGAAGGTACCAAATTTTTTATATATCTAACTTAATATAAAACAAATTATTTTTTTTAACGAAAAGCTAATGCACCATAAACTATCTAAATTATACAATCTCTTTGAAGGTTTTGAAATTGTAATTTAAGTTTTTGTGATTTCCCACAAATCAGTTTTATTTTCATTTTTCTTATGCAGATTATGCAGATTTTACCAAGCAAGGTTTTAAAAGATCTCTGTTAAAAACGTGTTTTACGCAAGTTCCTTTTTCAGACGAATTAATATTTCTCTTCCTCTCCAACACGTTGGCTGGTCACTTCAGTAATTTTCTTGTAGTCATCTTTTTACCAACTGTTTACATAACATTTAGGGAATATAACAGATGCATAGCGAAATTAATTCAATATTGATAGGAATTAATAATATTAGTAAATTTAACTGTAAAATGAGGTTCAATAACATATGCTAATAATTCAGTTTTCCGAAATTTTACTTCTGTTTTTAGTTTTCACTCGGGGCAATCTGTTTCAATTAACTGGCATTATTAATTCATAGCTATCACGCATATAGCACGTTATCTGAGGCAGTCTGAGTGTCAGGAACACCGCAGAAAATATAATAATTTTGTAATAAATTGGATGAAGTAACGTACAATGACAGGTCATTACCGTAGATTAACTGATATCATCACAGCCAGTAATACATAACAGTCTAATATACATTGTATGTTCTGTTGTACTGACGCGCACACCAAAACTAGAGCAATTTTAATTACGTTAATTAAACTCTTGTTTGTTAAAATTTACAAAAGTCTAAAATTAAATAAACATTGGTGCGAGTTTTCAGTCTTCTGAAACATAACTTTTTTGGGCGAATATTTTCACATATTTTAATAAATGCCTTAATAATCAACAATTTTTATAATTACTTAATTCCATTGAGTTTTATTAGATTTTCATTAGTTTAACGAGCCATATAAACGAATTCTCCAATCATTTGTAAGTAAAAAGGAATGATATCAATTAATTTATCAATAAAAATTTATTGATGTACAGTGTCACGAATTTTTTGATTAATATTATAAGTATTTTATGTGTACTTGGGTTGTTAACTTACATCTCGTGTTTAATGAGATCAACAATTTTTGTCTTGTATGTTTTATAAACATCTCTGTTTGGAAACGTTAGAGGAAAATAGAAACCAAAACTCGGGATTGCCGTCCGTAATTGAGAGTCGCTGTATGGAAGTAGATTCATTGTTCTGGTTAAACAAAATTTTACAACAATCTTGTCCCTTAAAATAAATCCTCTAAGATCCGTTTAGGTGAACCCAGAGTAACTAGAGTAATACTAATACTAATACTGATAATAATAATAATAATACTAAGTAATACTAATACTAACTAGAGTATGGTGGGATGACCTTTTGAAATGGCTTATCTCATAATTATACTGACAACCATTTTATTACTGACACACCTTTAAATCAAATTACATTTAAATAGGTCAAACCAAATAATGGAAACAATGGAAACTAATTTTGTAAAATTTCTTTTTCCACTAAAATAATTACATCGTTTGTTACAAAACTTTTTTACTCAAGATATTACCAAAGTGACTTTAACTAATTCAATAGTTAACTATAACCACAATTAAACAATAAATTATTTGCGATCATTTTTCCTAACTGTTTCATTTATTTTAATTAACAAATAGGCTACCTCATGTTTTGCATTTACATCCCAAATTTCTCAAATTTACAAACAAAATACTGTTTAAGTTCAACCAAGTAAAAACCGAAACGTAAGAAATCAAGTAAATAATTAAATTCAAAGAAATCAATAGAATCAATGCTGTTATTTTTAAATTTCGCTCAGTCACCGTTTTTCTAATTACCTCCTTTGTATTCAATTAGTTTTATACTACCCGTGGTAACGGGTACTTAGCATTATACGTTCTTGCAGCTTCACCTTGTAGTGGAGTAGCCCAGAGCGTAGGCCTACATCTATATACTGTGCTGGCTGGAGTGTAGTATGCAAATGTACTGGTGCGAAATTACGTCCGCTCTCGAAAAGTCGACAGGTGCAGTTATGTGAAAGTTCTACACGTTTCTCGGCTAGGTGGAGTGTCTGTCATGGCCGCGCGGTAAAGTACCCTCTATACTCTACTTGTACTATGCAAATTATGCTGGGTACGTAGCCAAAAGAATGGAAAATTATTCTGGCACATCTGCGGTTTATTTATAAGCAACAACGACCGGCTTAGTTAGTTAGTTACAAATGGCGAGATTGTAGAGTGTGGATCAAGTAATTGTGGAAAGTGATTATTGTGTTATAATTAGTGCGGAACTCTTAGTAGTTGACATTATTGCAGCGTGTGAACAAATTCAACTTGAATTATTGTAGGAAAGTACCTTGTTGATTTCACATTGTTATTTGTGATTAATTGAACATGGTAATTAGTGACTTCATTGGTGCCTGTATTTTGATTCCATTGTACCATACCGTCGTCGAAATTCCATTTGATTCCATTGTACCATTCCATCAGTGAGACCGTCGTCGAAAAATGAAAGAAATAATTTACAAAAAATTCCTGAAGCCAGTTGTTATGTATATCTCCGAAACATCTCAATCAAGATAAAAGAAAAGATAATGGACGGAAAAGTAAAACTTTGCGGAGAATCTATAAAGCAGTAAGGAAAGAGGACAGCTGGAGAATTGAACCTATCAAGAATTAAGAAATCTATATAATGACTCAGACTTAGTGGGAAGTATAAAATACAGAAAGCTAAGTTGTTTGGGTATGTTCAAAGAATGGAGCCCAGCAAAAAGGTTTTGCAGATGAACCTGAGAGGAAAACTTGCGTGCCTGAGACGCCTGATAGGTAGGCCACGGATAAGGTTATTGGATAAGGTGGAAAACAGCCTCAGCAATTGCAATTCAGAAATTGTATACACAAGGAACTGCAGTAGTGGCATGGTGTTTGTTTGTATACTTTAAGGTGCAGTTTTCTTAAACTTGTGTGTGTTAATAAACACAATTCATTAGACCCTGCTGTTTGTATTGTTTTTGTCCGTGTTATTCATAAGGTAAGACCCAGGCAAAAGGATACATAATTTGCAAACATAAACCTAGCGTTTGGACGTTATACATTCATGTCGCCTGCAGGCTACTGTACATGCATGTTAGCTGTAATACTCAGTAATTAACTCTATTCTTCACTTTGCACTGACGCGCGCGCATATATTTGAGTGTCACTTTGTGTCTGAAACACAAGAGAGTCATTGCTTTGTAAAATAACACAGAACAAATTAATTTCCTTTACCATTTGCGTCTAACCAGCTTTACAAATTAAACATGTGATTAAAAGCATGTCAGTGAAAATTACAGTACGGAAGTTATTAAAAACGCATCTATATTATTACAGCAAGTTAGAGTATTCATCATATACACAGTTTAACGAAGACCAAAGCTTTGAGGTCACATCAACATGAAGTCTTCAAAATTAAAAAATCATCTCACATAAACGCAAACTTGATTTTAAAAAAAGCGCTTTAAAGCAATTGAAATGAATTCTGCACACGTTATATTTACAAGAAACAGTAAAACCTGTCCTCCAGTTATGCTAAACAACCACCCGATCTAAGAACAACAGACCGTAAAATACTTGTATTTTAACCAAGTAAAATACTATGTATCTGAGCCATCAACTCACATGGACGCAGCAAGTACTGACAAAAATTAAAATAGCTACGTTTTAAATACTGAAATATCCACTGGTCGATGTGACGAAATTCAGTTATCAATTAATAGAAAAATCATACTTTACAAAACTACTTTAAAACATGTGGTGAGGCTTACAATTATAGGCCTACCATTGACATCATCAGGAGAATTCAAGCCAAAGTCCTGTTGGAAATCGTGGACGCACCACCTAACGAAATCGTCAGACGCGATCTCGAAATAAATTAAGTGAGCGAGATAATTACACAACGGGATGTTAACTATTCTGATAAACTAAATACTAATCTAAGACAAATAATTAAGATTGTTAAATTCCAACAAGAGGAAGTGCGCAAAATTAAGACGTTAAACTTTCCGACTTACGGGACTTATGTGTAGGATTCTTTTGCTGTAATGTTTAATTGAATATTGTGTACTATCCTAGCCATACCACATTCACTTCAAGATAAGCCATATTTAGTGTCACACAATTTACTAAATGTCATTTTGAATGACGGCAGATTGCGAAAGAAATTAAATAGAAAATAAGAAACAAATGATAAACGTCTTACAACGTACACAGTAACAAAGTAAGTCAGCAAAGTTGCTATTTTCTCTTTCATTCTAAAGTACATGATAAATTCCAAAGTTAGTTTTAATACACATATTTAAAAGTTGTTTACACATTCTAACATTAGAATCTTGAAACAGAATGTTGCTATCACAGACTGGGAGACAGAGAAACAAGTATTTTTAAGCCGTCAATAATTTTCTTAGTATAATGTACTTTCACAACCATTTCTCATCGTTCTTACTTACGTTTGTCAAAACAAACTACCCCAAAATTGTTAGAGAAAAATATTTAAAGGAATAATAAAAGTTATTTTACAACATTTTTTAACTCTTTACCATTTATCCATTTACTAATCTGTTTAAACGCTGTATTTGTAATACATATGTCATCCAAAGCTCATCATTCGAGGGCGTACACAAGTTGTCTCCAACTTATCAGTTGGAGATTTGTTTAATTTCTCCCAACGATTTATCCAGTCACTTTGCCTTTCCGACGATGTTTTTCCCATATGATCCTCGGCTGTCCTCTTCTACAACAACCTTGTGGGTTCCATTTGTAGGTTTCGCGACATATCGTCCTGTTATTTTCAGCGCACGGACAGCCAACTCCATTTTCTTCTTTGAATCTTTTTTTCAGTTGGTTTCTAGATGTGCTAGCTCGGAACACCATGTTGGTCACCGAAATTTGCCAAAACATGTGCAATATGGTATATTGTACGATGCATTTCTGCGAGTTGTCAGCATTCAGTTATTTATTGTCTTATAACTGTTCCCATTTTGGTTGACTTATCAAACAAAAAATTAAATACTTTTTTAAATAGAAGTTTTGAACACTTTGAGCACAAATAGTTAAAACAAAAGCAAACGGTTAATTATAAACCTTAGGAAATTTTCGGAAACATAAAATGTATAAAGAACCCATTTAAAATATTAATCTTGTTACGAGGATCATAAATTACAATTGCAGTCATAAAGTACGTAATATGTAAACAAATGTATTCTAGAAAAATAAATATCACAATATTTAATAACATTTCTATGAAACAACGACGCTTGTATTACAATAGTTATTCCTTAATTTAAAATTATCCATGACACTATACACTACCAGTCTTAAACGTCACCAAGTTAAATACCTCACGGCAATTCTAAACACAAATGGACAGTTAAATCCTGTCGCTATCATTAATGCAACTCTTTGTCTAACAACATGTAAATGATTTGTAATAAAAATTTTCCTTGTAAATATTATTATTATTATTTTGTATCTATATCACTAAATTTTACATAACTTTAAATTAGAGTAACATGTATACACAAATCTATAAGAAATTAAACCTAAACATAAGAAGGCAAAAGAAAATTTACCTAAGTAACGGTTACGTAATTCCAAACATGTCACTAAAAGTCTTTTAAAATCAGAGTTTTAAATTTTAGCCACTTTCTGCTTCAACTTTGTCAACTTGAATAGTTTTATATCAAAATGGAATGAAATAAATCATTATGTTTATTAGAAATGTACTTATAATTTTTTGACGTTAAGTTTTTTTAAAGTTTATAGTAACCTTTCCTCTGTACGCAGATGTTGGACTTAACAACATTAGAACTTTACACAATCCGTTCTCGGATCTGAACTCCTGTATGGCAGTTGTTTCGATTTATACAATCTAGATCGAGTTGACCTTTATAGCGTAATGATTATGAAAAAATTTCAGATGGTTTCAAATTGTTTGGACAACGCAAAGAATTTGCAAGCTATACCAAATTTTACTAGAGCGTTCTGGTGACTCTGGAACACTGACAGTACCTCTCTCAATACGTGACAAACATCAGGAAGCTTCGCATATTATTTATCTTGTATAATCGTATTAATACAGCGTGAAGTCGTACTCAGACTACTAGATTTGGTTTATAATATGTCTACTAAGGATACTATCTAGACTTTAATATGAAGAACTGAGCAATAAGGAAAGACAGACCATTAACAAGTTGAAGGAAAATTTTACTTTCTTTAAATGTAATAAGCCTACATTCAGGACAGCCGCTAGGTGTTTGTGCGCCTGTGTGCAATCTTGAATTTGCCGACCCATGTCTGTCTCCATGTCCTATCTCAGTGTCTATATGGCACGGTCGATCGCAAATAACATTTCATTATTTTTAATTTCAAAAATGATCTATTGCCAGTTGCATCTGCTACCTTTAATTATAAATAATATTGCGATAATAACGAACAACTATATTCCTGTATTCAGGAATGTCGAAAATAAATTATTTTGCAAAGGTTCTGAAACATGCTCTGCGGCTCATCCAACGGATTTTGAAAAATTCAGTTTTTAAACATTCAGTTCATTAAACAAATCTGCCTTATTTTGAGAATTGTTTCAAGTTATAATTAGAGAAAATCTACAATATAGGCTATAATTAATTCATCTTTCGCAAAACTAATTTCTAGTGAAACATCCAAATATACCATCATATATTATTAGCTTTTCAAATCCGCTGTTCAAACAGGATAAGATCTCTTCCTGTACTTTGTAAGCAAAAAACTCCTGGACTTTGTAGTTATTTTTCGGATCCGATGAATCTTCCGGGGTTCGGTATCTTTTTTTTGAAGTGTTTAGAAGTTTATGTATGATACGAGAAATGCGTAATGTGGATGCAAATGAAAGACTTTGAGATACACTAAAAAGCTAAGAGCAGGTGGGTAAAATATGTGCACGTCAATAATTATGGGATTTGCCCCCCCCCCCGACTGAGTCGCCCGTGTGAAGAGCACACCGACGACCCTGTCTATATTATTTTTCTGTCGGTGACTTCGTGTCGCGCCTATCAGGTGCAAAGGGTAAATCATTCTAATATTCTGTTTACACATGTATATGACATTCACCTTAAGTCTTTCACTACAATGTGTGTTAATAAGTTAGGCTGCAGGATACTATTACATTGTGCTTGCACTTTCAATTTTTAGACTGCAGTTACCAACGTAAAAATTCTAAATGTGGTGCTGTAATGGTTTTTGTACTGTAACATTTTTCTCTTACAATTCATTTCAAGTCACAAATATCAAAAAGACAAAATAGATAACGACAACAGAAACTTCTTACTACGTTGTACTCGTTTGTTGCAGCCTCAACAGTAATATTAAAAACATGGATACATTTGTAAGCGTACAAATTTTTCAGTAGATGCTGCAAAATATCAGAAAACCAGGAGACCTAGGCACAGTTAATTAGAATGACAGATTAGGAATATTAGACACCAGTGAGAGTAAACAGTTGAGAGTTAGTGAGAACAAATTATACAACAGTAAATTAGAAAAGAAAAGAAAACATAAACTCACTAAACAAATACATTATAAATCAATTTCAAAAATACATATGTTAATAACAGAAATATAAAAGTTTTCCTTATTACAGAAATATAACTCCAAAAGTAAATGAACCAGTTTAAGGTATAAAATTAAAAATATCTTATAACGGAGATTTTTAATAACATAAAACCTAAACTAAATCCAACAATCGAAACAAAAGTAGTATATCCAGATTGCAATAATTTTACGTGGGCCAAACGAAGAAAAAAACTACTTAATAGAGTCCTTTAACACCGCAATGCCTTTTTAAATCCGGATATCTAGAAGTTTGATTTAACCACACACTGTCTAAATAATAAACATAAAATTTCAAGCATTCAAAATAAATGTTAAATTAATAAAAAGCATGCAAAATGGTAACAAAATGAGTGTTTGGAAATCTCAATATGCACAAACACAATAAAAATAATTTTATAATTAAAGAACGACTTCAAATAAAAATGAATGAAGATGATTTATTTAAAATTATAAATATATTAAAATAAATAAAACATAAAAATAAAATATTCTCAATACAAGCATTAAAACAGCTGAGAAAAATTTTAATTCAAAATGAAGATCGGTTATTCGTTAACTTACATTGAAACCTCTGAATATACAGAAAATATCAAGTGCACATATAGTGATAAAAATTTTTTTAAATAATACACTTCCAAAAATAATTTATTATTTGTTAACGTAAAATATAAAATAACATTTGGGTGTATATTATAATAGTATATAATAATACATATTTATGTATGTAGTAGTAATAGTAGTGTCATTAGTAGTATTATTAGTACTAGTGAAAGTAGTAGTAGTAGTATTAGTAGTAGTAGTAGTCGAAGTAGTAGCAGAAGTAGTAGTAGTAGTAGTAGTAGTAGTAGTAGTAGTAGTAGTAGTAGTAGTAGTAGCAGTAGTAGTAGTAGTAACAAAAAAGAAACAAACGAAAATGAAGCTAAGATGTAACGAAAGGCCTTTGAAGTTTTGTGCAAGGAGTTTTGTAATTCCCTTTCCTACATGCGTTTTACAGACCATGAGAAAACTCTTCAGAAGAAAAGACAATGTCTATACTACAAACGACTTTCCATAATTTAGGCAATCTTAACGTGGCTAACAAAATATGTATTTTAATTAATTATTCTGCATCATATAAAGAAGTGTCAAGTTTTTACCGTGTACCAGTTTTGATACTAGTAGAGAAGAGGTAAAAATTTTACTTCAGAGAAATATCAAGACTGGAAGTCTGCATCGGTTGAATGATTACAATATAAACGTTCAACCTAAAAACCAACGTTTGGCTTGTTATGTCATTAAAAAGACTACTGCTTAGGGCGAACTGCATTTAGAGTAATTATATCATAGTTATATGTAATATGATATATTTAGGCTAAAACGTGAGGTACCTTTTATAGCCCACACCGTACTCAATTTAAGATTTACCAAGTTGATGCTACCAAACAAACTAATATAAAAACATCCTGCTGAAATAAAACCGTCAATTTGTACTCTGCTCTAATGTGGGAAGTGACCACTTGGCTTATCTAAACTGTTGGCTGTTGGCCATGTTTTGTACAGTCCCCATGAGTGTAGTTAGTTGCATTACTGTTTCCACGCTTGCAGGCGAACAGACACAAAAACATTTTTGAATGATGAGGTTAATTTGTTAGATTTTATGTGACTACAGTTAAATATTCGGTAACCGTTTGTCGAGTTTTTGTTCTCGGCAATACTCCGTTACGGAGGTCTCTTTAAGTATAGGAGTTTCATAACAATCTCTAACACTCTGCAATAGGCTCAATTCGAGAATTAATTTGTTTGATTTTACGATTTCTTTCATTTTCACACATCGCTTTAAATACAGGATATAATTTAAGCTAATTTGTGCTTAAACTTAGGGGTGGGTTGTATCGACACAGAGTCATTGTAAACGACAGCTCGTAGTTTAAAAATTAGGGAAGGCTCTAAGGTACGTTGGGAACATATCTACTGTTGCTTACATAAAGAAATCTTTGAAAGACATGTTTGAATTGGTATCCAAGTCACTTATTGACAAAATTTGTATAATATTTACCGTGTTTCTTCCGTCGTGTGACTTTGTGTTGCGTTCGATTGATTTACGCGTTTCGAAACATATGTTTCGTCTTCAGAAATAAAAATTCACTGTAAGCGAGGTCATTAAATATTAAAATTGCGAATATTGAAAACAATTTTACACATATCCCCGTTACATGACGAACTAAACACAATAAAATACATATCTCAAGCCAATGGCTACAACAGTTTCTTGATCGATAACCTCCTCAGAAAACAAAAGTATAAGCTATTTAAACCTCGTATAGGAAAATACACAAAAACCATTTTTATTTCAACGACGTACACCAACATAATGCCAAAAATTTTAACTAGTGTATTATAACAACAATAGAACCGTAATATTTAAAACCAACAATAATCTTATGAACATACTCCATAATAAAATAACTATCCCTTTAGAAAAGAAAACGGGGGTGTATAAATTACACTATGCAACATTTTAAAACTTTTGGTACGATGTTTTAAGACTGTAAGGTGATTTTAAAAGTATTTTCAAGCTGATTTCAAATCTGGTTTTCGTTTTTCTGTATCACGTAAGGTTTTTATACAATTCAATTTCAAAGTTTTAAAAAATCGAATTTTGTGAACAGGGAAAATTATTATTATTTGATTGTGATTTCAAAATTGTTTATGTTTTAATCTTGCATAAAATCACAACACATGGCGGTGCAGTAGACAATGGTATACACTCACTTAAAAATGTTATAATTATTACGAAAACACAACACATATATGACAATTTAATTCCTCTTCTTCGCTGAATTCACTGCTTCAAGATCTTTCTGACGTGGGTTGAAACTTCCCTTCCGTGATTGTCTCCCTTCACCAGTGCCGTCTCTTTTTAGCATAAAACAGTAGTCGGCCATCATGTTGGCATTCCACCTTCCCTGGTATCTCTTTTTCATGTCCTTGATATCCTGGTGGAAACGTTCGCCTTGTTCTTTACTGACATCGCCGAGGTTCGCAGGGAAAAAGTCAACATGTGAGTGTAGGAAGTGAAGCTTTACACTCATGTTACATCCTAATTTCATGAAACTCTGCAACATTCTTTTAACCATGGTTTTGTACTCTGGATGTTTGTGGTTGCCCAAAAAGTTGACAACAACTTCTTTAAACGAAACCCAGGCCCTTTTTTCCACTGGATTCATTGTACTTTCAAACAAATTGTCTTTCATTAACTTTCTTATCTGCGGTCCCACGAAGATCCCTTCTTTAAGTTTCTCATAAGATACTTTCGGAAATCTTGTTACCAAGTACTGGAAACAGTCACCATCTTTTGCAAGAGCTTTAGTGAACTGTTTCATTAATCCGAGTTTGATGTGCAGAGGTGGTAATAGTATCTTGCTTCGTTGAACAAGTGGTACATTTATTATGTTCTGTGAACCGGGTTGGAGGGTTTTTCTTTTGGGCCAGTCTGTCTTCTTCCAATGTCTGTCTCTGGCTCGACTATCCCATTCACAAATGAAACAAGGCATTTTTGTGTAGCCGGATTGTTGACCAAGTAACATACCAACTACTTTTAAATCCCCACAAATTGTCCAAGAATGTTTTTCATAATTCACGTATTTTAGCAGAGCTTTGAGATTTACATACGTCTCCTTGAGATGAACTGAGTGTGCAATGGGTACTGAACCAAAAAAATTTGCATTGTGTAAAAGTACACCTTTGAGGCTAGTTTTGGACGAGTCTATAAATAACCTCCACTCACTTGGATTGTAAGTGACGTTAAAGAAATTCAATAAACCCTCAATATCACCATTTTTCCACAGTCTCAGTCCCTCAACACATGTACGACATACCTTGTGTGGTGCCCAGCTTTTGTCTTCATCACCAAGCCTTATGCCGAAGTACGCGCAATATACGTTTCTCACAAAACTATTAATGTCCTGTCTTTGCTTACCTATTACGTAGCTACCACAAATATAACAGAACACGTTTGGGTTATTCAAACACTTCCGGGAACTCATTTGTACAGAAAGTTCACAAACTATATATGACAGCACAAATATAACCTCACAGCACTATAGCATGTAAACAATGAACTACTGTTTCCCGCCTAACAGCCAGCTGGGTGTAACAAGTGTGGCCAACTAATCCCTCTTACCGAAATAAACTTTCCCTCCCCCACAATAAAATTTCCCCTTGTGCAACTTACGTGTAAATAAAAGATGAGTTCATTTGATTTGCAAAACAACTGTACGTGATAGAAATAAACGGATTGCAGATCTGGAATCAGCGCAAAAAAATGCTTTAGGAACACCTAAGACTACAGAAACATAGAAAATCATGTTGCATAGTGTTATCATGCGACGATTGTGAATGCTTTTATATCAACCAAACGGGAAGGAGTTTCCAAAAACGTTTTATTGAACACACACCAAAGCACAATCTGAAGGGTCAGACAACACTATCCAACATAAAATCCAACTACGCACGGCACTTGATAAACGAAAATCATAAATATACAAGCTTTAATTCCATCTTGAAACCCATATATTTTTGTAATAAATGCGCTTACATGAACGCCTTGGAAGAATTCAGATATATAGAGCGTACAATGACGTACACAGTCGTGACTTCGCGCTAAACGATCATTTAAATTTCAAATCAAACCCGCTCTACGATACCGCAATAAACCTGTTTACACAATAGCTATTAACAGTCATTATACGATCGGTCCGACTGGAGTGCGCACTCATGTAACGCGGATATGTGTGGAATTGTTTTCAATATTCGCAATTTTAATATTTAATGACCTCGCTTAGAGTGATTTTTTATTTCTGAATACGAAACATATGTTTCGAAACGCGTAAATCAATCGAGCGCAACACGAAGTCACAGGACGGAAGAAATACGCTAAATATTATACAGAAGAAATCTTTACCGCTATTTATGCGCATTTTATTAAACTTGTGAATTTTTGCTTTCGAATAAAAATGTCTTAATCATTAACTCTTGACACGGTACACACATTCTCATTTGCTTTTTATCAAAGAAATATACCAAAAAAAGCGTTTTCAACTTTGCAACCACATAACCAGTCGGCAGTATCATATATTGCCTTAGTAAAATTTTACAAATACTACTTTTGTTTTTAATTCTTTCTGTTTTTGAATTATTTTGAGTACCGGTAGTAGTTAAAATTTCAATTTTAACTTGTTTTGAAAATCTGCAAAGTTTTAAAAATATTTTGAGCGGAATTCATTTTAGCTTAGCATAATTAGCCTGCAGAAATACGGACGATAATATGTTTATTTTACGATTCATCAAAATAAGTCTCGTGTGTGTGTGTGTGTGTGTGTGTGTGTGTGTGTGTGTGTGTGTGTGTGTGTGTGTGTGTGTGTGTGTGTGTGTGTGTGTGTGTGTGTGTGTGTGTGTGTGTGTGTGTGTGTGTGTGTGTGTGTGTGTGTGTGTGTGTGTGTGTGTGTGTGTGTGTGTGTGTGTGTTTTATACTTCGACTATATTTTTTCTATATACATTTATTCGTTAAAAATTTTATAGTTACTATTTTATTTTCTTATCCTTACTTGTTTCTTTGTCTTAGACTATATTCACTTTAACCCGAGTTGTATTATGTATGCTTGTCTCTAGCTGTAGTAACGTGTCGGTAAGAGATACTGAAACTATTCCAACTTTCATTAATAATAAAGCAAAATGACAAGTTCTTGTTAATATTCTATTTTATATTCTGAATAAATACACAATATCTCTAAACTTACAAAAGATTTTATGTGTTACAGTTACTAGAATACCTGAAAAATTATTCCTAGTATATATTTTTAACTAACTCCTTAAATTTTTAGTGACCGTCAATCAATGAATGTTTTAGTGGATGGTTAGTGAGGATCGGTCAATAATACAAATTTTAGCTATATACACACTCACATCAGCAACACGTTCACCCAAATATTTAATTGTTTCGTTATGTTTGATATTTCTATTGTATTTCATACACAGGTCCTGAAGATGACAATAAATATTGTCGAAACGTCGACGCAAAATAGCTAAAATTTGTATTATTGACCGATCCTTACTAACCATCCACTAAAACATTTTTAACTAACGTTTAAAAATCTGTTCTTTCACTTAGGTTTTAACCATGTCAGTCACTCATAAGCGTTTTTTCTTTATTTTTTGTTAAATTACGTTATTATTAGCGTAAACACCATTGTTCCTAAATTTTAGAACCATAATATTATTTTTTATATTTGTCAAAAAATACTTTAATTTACTTAATCATCTTTCAAAGAAAACTAAACATATACACATACTGAAAGTGTAAGTGAGCTCAGGGTTAGTTGTTTCCTCATTCGTGTGTGAGTAGGCTTAATAATAAACACAGTAGATTAAACACAGCACCTTGTTTTACTGTCTGCAGTATATTCAAAGGCAGAATGCGCTCGAAGGAAACAAAACCCAAACTTGCACACAAACTTGTCTTTTGAACGGTTTCACGAAATGTCCCCTCCAGACTACTTCACGTAGTCACTTTTAAACCCTTTAATTAACTTAAAGCTTTCATTTTTGTTACTCCCAGTGCAAAGCCAGTACGAATGAGTTCAGTCCCCTTGAAGGCCACTCCTATGTAAAATATTAAACCGCCAACTTCATTTCCCTTAGTATTTACTCTGTGTCGGTCTACAAATTAATTTCTAATTACTTTACTTGCTTGAATATATTAGAGATAAAATGTAATTGCTAGAGTTAGGTGAGAATTTGAATCCGCTTAATTTTTAAATGAATGATGTCTGAAGTGCAATGTGTTTTGTATCCTACATGTCTGTCTGCCAAGGTTATTTCTGTTTTTAAGAAAGTTGACAGAACTTCAAACAGAGGTGTAAGCTTGATAAGTAAAACTTACAAGTTGTATAGAAAACTTATTAATGAAATATTTTGTTCTTTATTGCGTATTTTACTTCTGGATGAACAAACAGGATTTTGTAAAGGTCGATCTTCCATTGCAGTACCTCTGCTGTGATATGAAGATGATGATGATGATGAACAGCCTTGCCTTCACTGACTACGAGAAAGCATTTGATAGAATTAACAGATCCGTTCTATGTGGCATTATTTGTGAGAAGGGTTATCCTAAACATCCTTTAGACGTTATAAAGAGCTTATACTACGAGTATATGTCTATAGGAGAGGGTTTGACAGAAGAGATGTACATTATCAAGGAGTGCGCCAAGGCTGTAGCCTTGTCTCCAACACTGTTTGATATCTACATCGATGACATAGTTAGAGAGTGAGAATTACGAGTGGACCCGGAAATAAAAATGAGTACTAAAACATACATGAATACTACAATGTTCTTTACGGATGATCAAGTAATCATCCACAACAATGAATTCGAGCTCCTGAGATCAATGTTCCAGTTTCAGCAAGTCTGTTCAAATTACAACATAAAACGTTCTGTTCAGAAGACAAAAACTGTGGCGTTTATGAGCAAATACCCGTTACGGACTAAGATTGTATTGGAAAATAAGAGTATAGAGCGGGTGTCACATTTTCGCAGTCTTGGCTGTGACATCGATTATGATGTTGATCACAAGTTGGCTAAGTCAGTATGTAGCACAATTCTGTCAAGAGATACAAGGAAAGAGGTTCGACTAAAATTCCATAAGGTAATGGCTATGCCAGTAATATTGTATCGTTTGTAACTTGAGTTCCGGCAAAAACATTTTTGAATAAGATACAGGCATCGTAGGTGAAATTCTTGCGGTCTGTTAAAGACTGCAAATGAAGACATAGACATTCCTCTAATGAAGACTTTCGTAAAGAGTCGAATATTTTTAATATCCAAGATCGTATTGCAGAGAACAAAGAGGGTAGGATTTCTCATCTGAACAGAAGACTGCCTAATGAAGTTTGGCAGTACAAGCTTGTTGATCAACGAAGAACAGGAAGACGTAGGAAGCGTTGGTCAAGTGGATATATTCCTTTAGGACCGGAACATGTGATTCGCCTACTCCCTGAAAGAAGAAGACACATCTATCTGAAATTTTAATTTTTAATTAAATAAAGTGTGTGTAGAACAGTTACTCGTGTATCTCTTCTCCACTCAACTCATATCAAATCACCATCAATCCAAAAGGAACCTTGACCCGAGGAATCCGAAAACCGTTAGCAGAGTATTGCTTGGCGTACATCTGTCCATATTGTGTTTTTACTCTCTCTCGCTTTTTGGCGGCCTGAGGATGATTCCCGAGGGGTAATCGAAACATTGCTGACGTAATGGCGTTTAATAGCAACCGACTAACAGCCCGGTTTTAGTCGTAATTTTGAATATATTGACAGCGTCCGTGCAAGTTTCAGACAAAAGTTAGAGATAGTCTTTTTTAACGAAGACTGTTCTGCGTGAACTGGGCAAATGATAAATTTGGCATCTTACAAATAATCAGTCTACTAGCCTTAATACACTCTGTTACATTCCAGTAGTATAAGTAGCCTATTGATTTTAACTGCCAATATGTCTCTACTGTCACAGACTCATAGTTTGAAGGTGTTTGTAGAAAAATAGTTTGTACTGGTAAAGGTATGATGGTTGAATGTATATTAATATAATCCATAATTTTTGTGGAGTTCGTTGTAACTTTTTTTCTTAAAGACAGTGCCAGAACTGTATTAATTTAAAACATATAAAGTACCAAGTTTATATATTTTTTTTTAAGAAAACGAACTCAACATATTTGTTTTTTGTGTGTTTATGCTTTTTATAATTTCAGTCTATGATTCTAGTGTTCATTACTAGACATCAAATATTATAAATTTTACTACATGTTAAAGATTTAGTATTAAGCCTTTAGCAAACATAATTTCATTGAAACTAATATTCTTATTGAGGCAATCATACCGTACTTGCCTGTTATGTTGACTGTACACTTATTTGTCAACTAATAATGATTCTGTTTAGAAGCCTGAATTAGCTAATGAAATTTTAATTAGCATTTGTAGTTACCAGGTTGGTATATGACGACTGTATTGTATAAATAACAGAATTGTATGTGTTCTGTAGTACACTGTATAACAGTAACCACTATTCATTTAACCCCTAGTGGCTACTGAGACTAAGCTGTTGTACGTTTGGTAACAATGTGGTCTGTTGAATTCCAGATAAACGTAATTATTCCAATCTGTGGTAATTACTAATGTTAAAAATATGAAAACTACTTCATCACACTAGTCATTTCTCGCAAGTTTACAATCTATTATTAATTTTTGGATGTTTTGATGCAATATTTTTAAATAGATACGAAGAAATTACATCATTTTTATTAAAACAAGTTTCAGTTGTTTCATCAGCATTTACCAATAGGTTCCTACACGTATAGACAATCATACATAATTCAGTACATGTTCAAATTCAGTTAAATTTAAGAATAATGGTATCAAATAAACAAAATAGCAAACATCAGTTACTACAGAATTATAAAATTCATATAAATATTGTAATACTATCGAAATTTGAGTATATATATGTTCTTATTAACGCTTCACGTTTGTGAGCGCCAATATGTAATATTAATTAAATTTGTATTTGTAATTATTTATATGTTCTTGTATTAATTGACAAGCCTTTCGTTTGAAGTGCCAATTATGTAATATTATTTATAGAATTAATAACTCGTTTATCGATTTTTCTTGTTTTAATGATTAATTAACTCTTGAGTAGCCCTACGTCGGTGGTGAATATATTTATTATTATGTAATTTTCAGGTATTTATTTATTTAATTGTTCCGTTTGTTGATTTTATAACCGCACTTTTGATGCGCCAAGTAATTATTCTTGAGAATTTGTAATGTTTAATTATTAAATATAATTATTATAAAATAAGTTTTCCGATTATGATTTCAGGTTAATTCAGTATATGTTTTTATTTCAAGAATGGATTAGAGTTAGGCATATTTTATTTGTTCTTACCTTTGGTACACAAAGTATGTTCCAGATGTCGCATCAAACTTCGGTAGGGTAGACTCACGTAGTTCGATCGTTAATTCACTAACCGTTTAAAATAATTACACAATGTCTTTTCCCAGTAAATAACAATATTCCTTTATTTACTTCTTAATTTTTTTTAATAAAATAATTAAATAATGTTCAATCAACACATACCACGGCTTAAAAAATTAATTTCGCTCAGCGTAGGTTGGTACACTGACATTTATCTCAAGGACATTAATTACTAAGTTTTGGATTAGTTAAAATTTAAATAACTTAACATGAGTTCTTGGGACTACAATTGAATTTACGAGAATGCCCTTTGTGAAGTACAAAATAATTACAATTCTCTGATATCTTAAATAAAAGTGACCTCGCCAACGTAACTATGATTTGCGCATGCGCTAAAATGGCGAACATTGAGTTAGTTCAAATAACAACAAAATTCTTATGGCTAAACACAATAAAATAATGGTATTCTAACTAACAGATAACAGCGATATTGTTATTAAAGTGATAGTGTTCAGTGTGCTAGAGTGTTTATATCAAATAATCAGATAGTCTAATTTCATGTGTCACAGTTGAGTTCCTTTCGAAAATATTAAACTGGATTTATCTCACCGACTGTGATACACACCTAATTTGTTATTTGTTATTAATTTGTTCTATGTTTCACTTTTAACATGATAATGTTTTTAGGCTGGGGGTCATTCCACATAATCGTCATCGAAAAATGTAACGCTTCCACACTTTCGATTCCCCACAGTCTGGAAATCTTTTGTTTACAAAACATTATCATGCTTCGATGTTTCGGTTTCGTCAAAATTCTTTATGCGCGCGCGCGCGTGTGTGTATGTGTAGGGGGGAGAGAGAGAGAGAGAGAGAGAGAGAGAGAGAGAGAGAGAGAGAGAGAGAGAGAGAGAGAGAGAGAGAGAGAGAGAGAGAGAGAGAGAGAGAGAGAGAGAGATTTCTATCTGTACTTTTTTTAACATAAATTATTCTTCGTGGTTCACTTGAACTATTTATCGTCGAATTAATTCTCACTGTGTTAAATTTGTGACATATCCTGTTTTAGGTTCGACTCTAATTGCAATTCCCTGACCAAAAGTATAACAGAGATTCCGTCTTTTCGCTTCGAATTCCAACAATAAAGTGACGCGTTTTTGTGAAGTTTACTACCTTCTTGGTGCAAAATTATCAAAATTCCTATTGGTTCAAATCGTATACATTGTGTTTAAAAGGAATAAATCCCATAGAACATAGGCCGCCTACACACCTTCACAGCTTGGACAATATCAAGTCAAAATTTGCAGAACACCTCATTTCCGAGAATCATAATTACACTAATTTTAAAACTAACTTGATACGAATTCACATATGTAAGAAAGGGCGATATATGAACGCCCTTGAAGAGTACGAAATTTATAAAGCGTATAATAATACTGATACCAAGCCGCGTGTTTTAAATGATCAACTGCTTTTCAAGTCGAATGTATTGTACGACACTGCCATGCGTTATTGTCGTGGTGGGAGCCAGACGTAATTCAGTGCGCGGTCAGTCACCGTATGATGTACATCGTTTAACCGTGGCGCTCGTTTTTAAACATTTATATTGGATTTTAATATTTTAATTATTTGACAACTGTATCAACGTTAAATGATACACGAATATTTTAAGTTCTGAGGATGGGACAAGTGTCCTGAAACATGTCAACTTTATAGTGAAGACGTTGTTTCAAAAAGCCGCAGACGGTGAGTTGCAATATATTTGATTTCGTATACGTTGTTTACAAATTATGGTGTCTATCTTAGATAAAATAAACGTTTGATTACTAGTTACAAAACTCTTATCTCATACTAAATACAATTTGAATTATATTATCATAAACAAAATCCTTGTTTTATACTGATTAATTTGATACCTCACAATCTAGGTTTTTGCTAAGTATTTTGATATGTTTCGTTTCTGGTTTTTTTCCTAAACTCATTATTAATGCCTAAAAGTTCCCCCTCTATACACTGAACACTACAAAACATTCGCTATTAACATTAAATATAACATTAATAGTTATATAAATTTATATATTAGTATTGGTCATGAAAAATTTTACCATCCCTTTTATCTTAAATTCCTACTGACTGTAGTATAAACATAATAGATTGCTTTATGTACCCTTTAACACTATTAGTTTCTTAAGGCACATTGCTATTTTACATAATATAATAATCATAATACAGATTCTCCTCTCACATAATAATCATAATACTGACATATTCTCTGTCACATTAAATGTAGTTAGTTTAAGATTTGCCATAATAAATTAATATAAGTTTTATATAACAAAATTCAACAATTCCAACTAAACATTTTGGCAGTAATCTTCAAAATTGCACTAAATCTTATAATGTCTAGTTATCATTTTCATTTTTACTACATTTATATTCCTTTAGAATATATAAAACATAATAATAACTACTGTTTTACACAGTCTTCTATATCACACTGCACTTCTTCATAACTCATTATTTGGCATACAGTTATTGTTTAACAAACATTATTCCTGAACTAAAGCAATTTTCCCTTAACAATATTATATATTATATTAATTAGTTATACCTTAGGTGATATTGTTCTTACATATATTTAATAAAACATGGCACAAAGTATTAAATTTAAACAAGTATAACAATTATTTAACTTTACTTGTACACCTTTCCTTAACTGTCGTATAACAGTTTTTAACATCAACAACATTGCAAATATATTATAAATAAACCTAATATTTTATTTTTTATTTTGTACTTCAGTTGGCTTTAGTCCCAAGTAGTTAAGTGATTCATTTTTTTTTACAGCTCTATACTTTCAAAATGTATAAGTTTTTAAAGTTTATTTAAGGAAAACCGTCATGTTACAATATTATGTATTATGCAGAAAAATTATTGTGAGCTAGAGAAAATTTTTAATAGATTTAATAGATTTGATGGGAATAATTTGCCTGAAATTCAGTAACGTTCTAGAGTTGTTTACACCCGCATTTTAAAAAACTTGGGCTGTATTAATTCAAACTTTAGTGTCTTATCATTCTCTAGAATCGGCTAGAAAATGTGCGCGGGCGCTCGCAATTCCGTGTAATTATGTGCTGAGTTAAAACAACACCCGCGCTAATAAGTCAAGTAAAAAAGAAAAGCATTGTGTAATAAAAAAAAACACAATATATAAAAATACACACCGCAATCACGACTGTACTCTCCGAAGGCATCACACGTACTGAAAGCATACAGGCTTGTGCTGCACTACAAATACATTCCAAACCTTCAGACGTTTGTTGATGTTCGAAAAGACACATGTCTATCATCTCGTGGAAATAAGAACAAATAATAGAAACAATTGTGCAACAGTACAGTGTAATTGACCCTCGCAGAGCGTGTACGAAAGTAGAACGCGAACAGAGTACTCTTTGTTCTCAACCGGAACAGGCGAATGCAGAAGGACCTTCTCTCGCTGTAAACCGAAGTGAGTTCAAAGCTTTGAGTAAGGTTGTGCAATAACGTTACCACCATAATATCTAAATATCACATCGTACTAACAGCTGTGGGCGCGCAACGATGCCAGCGCCTATATACTGTACATATTTACTGCCTAGGCCTTAGTTAGCAGCTGGACACACTGCTGAACACAGCTACGATATTTGTTGTTGATATTAATTGTGTTTGTTACACAGTGCCCGTAGACATTGACGAAAACTAGTACGTGTTTAACCTAAAAAAAAGTGTGCTTTATTCTAACGAAAACTAGTGCGTGTTTAACCTAAAAAAAAGTGTGCTTTATTCTAATTAAGATCGCATATTCCAGAGTACAGAACCATGGCAGTATATGCAACTCGTACAATCGCACTTAACGGGAGTGTATAGACAATAAAGTATAACGACTTTGAAGACGGAGTGGACACGGTATCCGTATTGTTGGAAAGAATGGCGGACATTATTCCGGAAGACGTGCGCACGGAATCGCGCGATATGGGGGAAAGTTTCAAGTGGTACTTGGCCGTACGTGTCTTATTAAGAAAACTGGTAAGCGATCACGAACTAGAGCAGACGAGAGTGATTCGTTCGCGTACGAAACTCGTTTTACCCGCAACGGTGGCGGCGGACGCGGAAGACGTGAACGAACAGTACAGGGAGTTTGTGGAAAAGTGCTGGAATCGGTATCAAAGTTTACTCGCGAAGGTAGCGGATGGGTCGACAACGGGATCGTAGCCGTTGAAGTGAACTTGTTAAATTATGGTCCTCTGGCCGGATCCAGCTACATCCCCACTCCGACAAAATTATTAAGGAAGAAAGCGTTAGTGAACGTGCAGAATCTATACGATGATAAATGCTTCCTCTGGTCGCTTCTAGCCGGGTTACGTCCGATCGCTTCTCACCCGTACCGCATGTCTCACTACAGACAGTACAAAAACGAGCTGAATACGGAGGGGATCGACTATCCGTTGCCGGTGACTCAAATTAAAAAATTTGGAAAACAAAACGCGAATATTTCGGTGAACGAGTTCGGTTATGAAAGCGAAATTAACGAATTCGGATACAGAAAAGACGAAGTGTACCCTATTCGGATAACCGAGTACAAAGGTAGGACGCACGTGAATCTTCTATTACTGGTCATCGACGAAGGGGTCAAACATTACTGTCTTATTAGAAACATGTCTAGTTTGCTGTACACACTAACGAAAAGTCAGTAGGTTTCGTTCTACTGCAATTATTGTTTGCAACGATTTCGCGATAAAACGGATCCGGAGGAAGCGCGGAAACGGATGAAAGAGCACGAGGTACTCTGCACGCCGCACGGAGCGCAAAAAGTCAAACTCCCGACCGGAAAATACAGCCAGATGTATTTTGAAGACTACACAAAATGTCACAGAGTACATACACGTACTGTCATATGCGTACTACACGGTGTACGCGGACTTTGAATCTTTTCTCCGTCCCGTGTCCGGATGTACGCGCGAAGAGGACAGATCGCACTAGCAGGACATCGCGCATCACGTACCATTCAGTTTCTGCTACGTGATCGTCGATCGGAGCGGTAAAGCCGAGAAAGAACCCGTCTTGTACCGCGGTGGTAATGACGTAGTGGAGACGTTTCTCCGGACTCTGCGCGAAGACGTGAATCGACTCGAACTTCAACAGACCCCTCCGCATGACAGACGACAACGATCGCGATTTTCAAAACGCCACCGCGTGTCATCTGTGCAAGAAGAGTATCGAGCGCGGCGACGCGGGGGACAAAGTGCGAAACCACGATCACGTGACGGGCGAGTACTTGGGAGCCGCGCACAACGCGTGTAATTTAAACTACAACGTGCCGCAACACGTTCCCGTGTTCTTCCACAACCTGCGCGGTTACGATTGCCACCAAGCGTTCGGGAAATTCAAACACGAAGAAATCAAGTGTATAGCCACGACCAGCGAGCGGAACGTGTCCGTGTCCCTCGGTCCCCTCCGGTTTCTACAGTATATTCCGCGCAGTTTATGAACACGTCGTTGAAGAAGCTGGTGAAGAACATGAGAAAAGACAAATTTAAAATACTACGACAATGCATGCGACCGGACGGAAACAACGAAGAACAAGAAGAAGGAGAAGAAGAACGCGTTGAAATGTTGGTCAGGAAGGGGGTCTACTCGTACGAGTACATGACGGATGAAAGTAAGTTCGAGGACGCTTCTCTGCCCGCGCCGGAACACTTTTACAACCGCCTAGCCGAAGCGCCCGTGTCGGACGAAGATTACGCGCACGCGCAAAACGTTTGGCGGGCTTTCAGGATGCGAACGTTAGGCGATTATCATGACCTCTAGCTGAAAACCGACGTGTTGCTGTTGGCCGACGTGTTTGCGAAGTATTACGAGATCGATCCGTGTAACGTATATTCCGGGCCGGGGCTCGCGTGGAACGCGATGTTGAAAATGACGGTAATTCGACTCGAACTACTTCAGGACATAGACATGCACCTGTTTGCAGAAAGCGGGTTAAGAGGGGGTACCGCGAAGGTGCCTACCAGATACGCCAAGGCCAACATCCTTTATGTACCGGACTACGATCGCGAAAGGGAAAACAATTACCTGGACTACCTGGATTACCTCCCCTACCTGGACTGTACAAACCTGTACGGCACCGCGATGAGACAGCCGTTACCCCATTCCGGATTCCGATGGCTGGAACGCGAAGAAATCAACGCGTTAGATTTGAGTACGGTAGGCGCGGAAGACGAAATCGGTTACACTCTCGACGTCAATTTAAGTTACACGACCTAAATTCGGACTACCCGCTGGCGCCGGAACACAGAAAAGTCGGTGAGCTCGAGTTGTCCGCGTACAGCAAACGTTTCAACTATTTAAAGAACTTCAATTTGCCCGCCACCGGCACTGTCGAAAAACTGATCACCAGTCTCGAGGATAAGAAAAACTATATCGTACATTACAGAACGCTGCAGCTGTACCTTAAACTCGGGATCGAACTGAAAGCCGTTAATCGCGTGTTAGCGTTTCGTCTACAAGGTAACGTGAGTATGTAAATTGGAACTTTTATAATTATAATCCATTTTGTATCAGAGCGTCAGTTCATCGCGTAGTTCTGTCTAGTGAGCCGTATTTGGGTATCGCCTTAAAAATAACGGCAGAATCTGCCGAATGTGCATACAGTTTGGTCATACTTGTTACCTCTGCCTGTCGAACATTTCACCGCAAAACGGCCAACGTTAGTACACTTTACCGATACAAATGTCAGTACTCAATCAGCCATGATATCTTTACTCCACTGAATTCGTGAGAGTGGAAATTTGCTAGATAATGTTCCAACCTCTATACACATGAATTTTTGATTACCACGTGGAATCTCTAGTCTTATTATGTCTACTTTGCGACAACACAAATTACTTAACTATTGGCGCATAGGATATGGTAGTATGTGTATCTTAATGCAAAAGTCTATATTGGAGGGTTTAAGATTATTTATTGCACACAAGACATATGTGATTGTTTATATGATATATTTGACAAGCATAATAATGGTAGTGTTTGATATATAGTCTTTTAAAGTGTTAATTACTGTTCATACACGTGATGTGATACGTTACATATGTGATGATTCGCACGACGATGTTGATGAAAAGGGGGGGGGGCTTTGCTGTGTCGTTGAGTCGCCCGGCGTGGCGTATTGATGACAGACGGTTCACCCTGGTAACGCTTCCAGCTGGGCTGGTGTCCTGTAGTCCCAACGTTGACACTGACGCTCCGCACACCACAACGGTTCTATGGATACTACTGGTTAAACCTCATATAGAATTTATAATTTACAAGTATCTCAGGTCACAGTGAGTTTTACTTAGAAACGGTATATTAGGCTTATACCAATCTGGACTCTTCAAGTGTTCACGCGTACCACTGGGTCTACCGCGATCAGCGACCTCCCTATGCGGAAATCTTCCACTAACGCGGAAACTAATGATGACAAAAATTTATTACTAAGTAATTATGAAATATTACTGGTACTGCAGAATACCTCACACAGTAACACAGTTCAAGTTCACTTATTATACACGCTATATTCAAATAAAATACTGCGTGTAGCGATGAATTACACCAACAGTTCTGAGCCTTCTCACTCGTTACTACCGCCGAAAAGACTTAACAAATTCTTGCAAGCGGAAAATCTTGCACAAGAATCGCACGTCCCGATCGTGATAGCTACATGAGAAGAACTAACTGTGTAACAACAGGCTTAAGAAAATTTCCAACTGCCTTCCAGCATTTAATTGGTGGAAGGAAGTCACATGGTTACTTCGAACATGACTTGCAACTTTTCATGCCGTAAAGTGCATCAACTTTGTAAGAGCATGCATAGATGATAATCTCAGAATACCTTTATCCTACGCACAAATGCGTTTTACAGCAACTTTATACTTTAATGGAATCATACTTTAACGTCATTTAATAAATAGGAAAAATATAGGAACTGTAGCTAATACAGTAGTTTATGTTCAGTTCAAGTGTCACAACGATATGACAATTATATCACGCACATCCGGGAAAACGTTTAAAACTCGCGCACGCGCGCACATTTCCACAGACATAGTACATGAATAAATAACACATAAAATCATACACAATTTGACTAAACCTAAATCCTTATCCTTTCTAAAATAAAAAACTCATACCAAAAAAAAAAACAAATCTAACAAACTACCAACTTAGACCGGAATTTTTATCATCTGTGTATTACACAAGCCTGCACTGCTTATCAGGATCCTGTGTTTCATTTTAGTTTTTTGAGTTTATTTTTCATTACACATATTTGTTGCATAGTTGTTTTTTCTAAATTTTTATTTCTTCCAGTTATGATTGTATTTTATTGTGATACTTATTTGTTTTCATTTGGATTTTTCCTTGATAGTTATTTTAATGGATATTTATTTATGATCATATTTCATTCATTATTAAGTTGATAATCTGTCATGCTACAATATTTTTGGGCGAGGTGTGTCCTATTATATTTTCCAGGGTTTGCCTCTCCTCTCCCCATCTGTCACAAGTGGAAAACGTGCAGTGCACATCGTTTGCAGAAAATGCTTTCTGGTTCCCCCATCCTATATAGGTAAGCCCGAAACACACCGTGACCAGTTAGAAACTGCGATATGAAATAATTAATCTTACCGTTTTTACAATTAGTCTAACTGCTTTATAAGCATAGCGGTCCATCTCCCTGTCACTGAACCACATTATGACTCCCTGGCCTCCCTGTGTGCTTGTACATTATCTGCTTTGGCCTTCCTCCTGTGTCAACAGATCGAGTGGAATTATTCCCGCGACGACAAGAATCGCGGACTCCGAAACCGCGCGGTACGAGCAAGCCACTTCGCTGCACTGCTGACGTGCATCGTCCGTGTTTCTCGAGCGAGTGCATCATGCCACATTTCTGCACCACAAGTAGTATTGAGTGCATAACTGACATCAGTAATTATAGCTTGGAAGGTTTTCGCCAGCTGGTTTAGCCAAATTCTACTCATCGCCGTGGTCACAGTTGCAGCCTCATCAGCCGCCCGTTTTATTTGTGACGAAAACTTAAGCTTTGTGTCCAGCAGAATCCCGGCTTTTGTCTGCACAGTTTCTTCCCCGACGTGCATTGGCAAGATGTTGAGCAGACGTCTCTTTGTAATTAGCACGATCTCTGTTTTGTCAGCTGCCAGTTTTAAGCCGTGGTCTGTCATCCAGAATTCACTCGTCGCATAACTTGAGCCGTCTCATCTCATCTGAGGCAGCTCTACATCTCGTGTTCTAATAACCGCTGCAATATCATCAACGTACCCCACTAAGAATGTATTTTCAGACATGTGCATCAGATTAATGCCACAATATGAAGCATTCCACAGATCTGGCTCAAGAATTGGTCCCTGAACTGCCCCTGCTGTGACTTCTACGATCCGCCATCCTGCTGCAGTATTATAAAGTGATGTCCTGTCTCTTCGATAGGCCTAATCTATAATCATCCAAAACAGGTATCTGAGTATCCGAAACTTATGCTCCAAAGCGTCAAGCATACCACTCCACTTTGTTTAGTTAAACGAGTTTTTGACGTCCATCGTGATCAAGAGGCACACTGGCCGCGAAAAATAGTATTCTCGTTCGGTTATGAGTTTCGGTTAAGTCCGCATTACGTAACAGAAATTACATACGGTGTTTTCCTCAACGGGTGAGATGGAATAATAATAATAATAGTAGAATGATATTAATAATAATAGAAAATAATAATACCCCACCAAGCAATCCAACTCTACGCCCGGTCTACAATAACTTAGCCTCTTGGAGGGCGGAAAATAGCTGTTACTCTTTAGCTGGCTAAGAGAATACTAGTAGGGGAGTTTGACAAAGTTGTGTGTACCGCTTGAAAACATATCATAACCTACGGTGGAATGAATCGTGCCACTGGGTGGATGGCTCTACATTAGTGAGTATCGAACGGTGGCCTCAGGGTACTAGGAAGCACCCTATTGTATTTAGTCCTAGCCGTGGTCTCAAGGGCTCTGCAGCGGTGGTCTGTTACTTCCCCGGTACTCGTGGGAACAAAGATTGAATTTCTCAAAATAATTGTATAGTTGAGGAGTCCCTTAAAAAACCTCGCCCAGAAAAGTTTTCCCTGAGAGGGTGGAGGGAAGGAGATATTTTTCCTCTGCTGACCCTGAAAGGTTCGTGACATCTTCTACCACTTTGCCGGCGGTGCCGAGGTATCTTGTTGTGAGACGGAAGGAAGGTGACTTCATTAAAGTCAGTCCCTTCCTTATTGAAAAGGCTGTAACCGGTTGCGCTGGATCAGCCTAGCCGTACAGGAAATCAGAAAAGCCGCAGGTGGACTACTTGTCAACACCCTTAACGATCAACAGGGTTCGAGGTTACTTAAACTGCAGAAGATAGGAGACATAGAGGTAGAAGTCGTTCCTCAAATTACCTTGTACACTACAAATGGGGTTGTAGTGTGCAGTGACCCGCTGAACTGCACAGAGAAAGAAATTGCAACTAAGCTTGCCCAACAAGGAGTCATCCCAACAAAAAACCGGACCTTTGGTTAGTCCTATTTGTACTGTAATAGTCAAGTGCCTCATTAAATGTCATTTTCTGTAATGAGAGACACATTTTAAATGACTTTCTTATCTTAAAAGTGTTGACGACTTTGAATTAGGCGATGTTTTAACAGTTTTCCACATCTAACAGCCTTCCTTCGCTTAATTATTTTAATTAAGAAAGTTGTGATATTGGTTATAATCACAAACAGAATTATCAATGTTGCACACCACTATAAAAATTTATTCCGATTAGCGCTTTCAAGCTTCTCAGCTCATCTGACGATATAGGAATAATTTTTCTATAGTGGTGTGCAACAGTGATAATTCTGTTTTAATTGTTTTACTGTGTGTGATAGATGGAAACTATTTGAAATTTTTTAAATTTACAGGATAAGTATAATTTATTTTTGCACAATTTGACACGATGGTAGCTTACTAATTGCTTTCATCGAATTATTGATTTTTAAATATCCTTTATACGTTTAGATATGGTTTCTATACAAATATCACGGGAACGGAGAGTGTTTGAACACCGAAATTTTGATCTGACTGATTACCCTGACTGCAACTGTAATATTGTAAATGGGATTTAAATTAAGTCGTTTTTATGTTTTTTACGGGCTGCATATAACCTACACGAAATGGCAATATTATTTGTTTTCAGCATTTTTACCGTGAGGGGACCAATATTTTTTAGTCACACATAAAATGAACAGATCTAATTAAAAAAAATCTCTTTTGATATGTAAATTAACATTTATTTGCAATTTAATTATTGAGTAAGTCAATTTAAGTATAAGAATTAAGAGAAGAGCACAATAGGGTTAAATTTAACAAACCGGCCAATGTTGATCGTACAATCCTTCATATTGTTATAAATCATACCTCGACTTCATAACTCATGACTTCGAAATCATGGCTCATAAAGCATAATTCGTATTCGTTACAAATGCTTTAAGAATGCATAGCGTAGTTTTGTCGATATGCACCCAGATGTTTACCCCTTTACACCCTAATTTGTGTCTCTTGTTCCACGAACGGTATGTGCAACTGTTAATGCGTCATAAATTTCACCATTTTTAATCTATTCCAGCAGTAAAACTTTCTACTTTACTTTTTTCTGAATTAGCCTTCAAAGATTGCTGGCTGCATTACCTGGTATAGCAGTTTGTTGTCTGCTGACATCCCCCCCCCTCCATAGCAAAACAAGTAACTGTCACGGGCGTAGAGGAACGTTTATAAAAATTACAAGAATCCAAAATTAGTATTTGTGTAACAGCTGCCAACAAAGGAAACGTTTCTATGAAAACGTAGCGCTTTTATAAATTAGTGTTGAAAGTGATTTAATATACGTAACATCGTACTTGTAACGCTCTAATGTAAGTATTTACATCTCACGAGTATTCAAAATAGTTAACTCCTTATTAAGAACTAGAACATATGTAAATAAAATTACGATTATTTAGAGTAATATTAATAAAAAAACGTTATTAATTCAACGTATTAATCCAAATTATATACGTTTTGCTGTTTAGCTCTAGAGATATTTGAATTTTCTTGATTATAATAGAATTAGTTTTGATAAATAATTTTAAAAGACAAATATTATTATAATTATAATCCATTTGTTTTCCAGAAAATCGAATTGAATTTGAAGGTATCGAATTGTTCTGCCACAATGTTAAACTGACGATGAAACCCATCGTTGCTTGTGCCGCGACAGCACTTGCCGACGTGGGGGTAAGGAATTATACTATCTCAAGAAATATCTTCTTGCTTTTTCTACTTTGCAATATATTAATTTATTTTAAGATTTCTAAATAACCCAACAAACTTTTCTTTGAAGCAGTCATTTGTGCCTCCCGACACACACACACACACACACACACAATTTACGTAACCCAGTTCTTTTTCCTATGGTTATGAGGTTTTACTTCTTTTAAAACCTTAATTTTGTTCACTGCAGGTTTGTAGTTATTTCTCTGAGTTGCTAGAGTAAAGGATTGGTCTCACTTCTCCATGCTTCCGTTAGTTTTGAGCAGCAGGTGTAGAACCAATTTAGTCTTATTTTATCCCAGCACTTTTCCTGCTGTTTAACCCGTCTTGTGACTCTTTTCTTGTGTTTTTGTTAACCGTTTCGTTGTCTGGCCCTTCTGAGATACTTTATTTTTCCGCTGTCTGGAATGTTGTCCTATCTTCCCGTTACGATCCTGTTTCCTCTTTAATTTCACAGACTACCGTTCCCTGTAAAATGTTGATAGTATTTTTTACTTTACACCCTTATACAAAAAATTCTTAACCACTTACATTTTACGGAGTTGCATTGTTTTATTATTTTGATTGTTTTTGTAACATGGCGTTTAGTTTCTCCATTTTTTCTAGTTTTACATTTACTTCTATTTATCCCGCCTACTGTTTCACATCCTCGTACTATTTCTGTTACAATTGTTTCAGCTTTCTGCCCACACTATGTTAATATTATCATTGTACGCTATAGATTGAGTTTTACATTATTGTTAAATGTTTCTATCTCATAAATGTTACATTAGCTTATTGGTTTTTTTGATGAGATATCAAAAAGTGTAGGGCAAGGTGCCTCCTTGTTTAAAACTTTGTTCTGTCTCGACTAACTAGACGTTTGTAGCTGATTCTTAAGTTGACCTTCACCTTTTTTTTATTGTAGCTCTTAAAACTCCACGATCGCCTTTCGTGAACTTACAAAATTTTTAGGCGTTGAATAGAGCTTTTATATCAGATTTTAGGCAGACCTTTGCCTAATTTAGTTTGTTTTGGTCTACACTAACGTATGGGTGTAGGCCTAGGCTTAGATTATTGGATCAAGACAGAGGCCGAAATTTTAAAACTGTCTACTTGAAACGAGACAAAAGCTGTTCAAGGAAGAGGTCTGGTCTAAGGTAGGTAATCAAGATAGAAAGTGCTTTCCTACACGCGTCAGAGATTTTACGGTTTCAAATAAGGTTTCCAATAAATAGAATGTAGGCCTATACACATACAAATTACTATAAATATCTATTCCGTCGCTAAGCAACACAAACAAGAAGCGTTAATTATCGTGATGCCCTAAATATTGTGTCGCATTAAATTTATTTCCATGTAGATGGTAGTTATACTATATCTGCTGTGGAGAAAAGAAGGAAAATGTTACAGGTCAGTACTTTCAAAGGCAAATCAAGACATCTAGTCTAATTGCTGAAAGATTTAAGAGTATCGCTAACACATACATTCATAACAAAATCAGAATAACAGCATTGTACAAACTGTTAGCGAGAGACACGCTGAGTACCTATATGTCATACTGCAGGTGACAATACACCATTAGCGTTCTGCAAATAAGTGTACGGTTACACTGGAATAGCACAAGTATTAACAGTACAATTTATCCAAACCGACACACCGTATGTTATGGTATCATCCATAACTTCAAACAACAAATATGTTGCTCGCCCGTATTTCGCCGCTGTTGGATGATTTCATCCGCAGCAAACATTTCGGGTTCCGCGTAGAGCAAACGACGACTCTTCAGCTAGTCCGCGTTATTACCCATTTGTCTCACGCCAACAATATGAAAGCGTCTGCAGCTGCTGTCCTACTGGATGTGAGCAAGGCCTTTGATAAAGTCTGGCAGGAAGGCCTTCTCTTTATTCTAGCCCATTTAGCCATTCCTACGTCATCGTCCGAAGCTTCAGGGTGAGTGTCGACGGGTCCTGTTATTCAGTTCGACCTGTCGCCGCCACCTTCCCCTGGGTTCTGTACTTTATGTGCACGAACGATCTGCCAGGTTTGCCCGGAGTCACGTTCCCTCTTCGCCGACGACGCTAGTCCGCGATTTGCGAGTAGAAAGCTCCAACATCATTTAGTCTTGCTTCCGGATTGGCTAAGGAAGTGGCGATCTGTTAAACACATAAGTCTATTTTTAAATGCCAGTCTCGCTCCCTAGAAGGGAGGCCTATTGCCTAGAAATTGACGGTGTCTCTGTCGGCTACGTTTCAACGTCCATGTGACCGAAACCGTCGACGGCTTGCAAAATCGACGTCGTCAAAGCCAAATTATTCTCATTGCTCACGTGCCGAAGCCGTCTGGCTCTGAGCACTACAGTTGTCATTGCAGCTTCATCTTGGTTGTAGCTTCTGTTCACCATCAAGAAGTGTATATTGAAAAAATTCCAATCAAAAGCCTCCGTTCCTTGTCTTCATTACAATAATTGCCAGAAATGTAATTCGTAGATATCTCAGACTTCCTACACTGTCTGTTTTTGTCCAGTCGTTGGCTATAACCCTCTTTGCGACAGCTGCGACTTTATCCTTACTTTTCCTGAGGACCAACTTTGCCACAGAACCTCACCCCGCAACGTGAGACGCACTCGGGCGATTCTTGGTGACCCGGCATAAAGCCATCTTTGTGTCTAACTTCTGTTAATAGTCCCAGAGTTGACCTCTGAAAAATGGCATTTCCTTACATCATAAGACTGATTCTCCCTAGCATCCTGTGCATGCTGCTGTCGTTGATGCCCTAGCCACCGGCACGGAGGCTCTCTGCCTCGTGGAAAGCAAAAGACTCTTCACGCTGTCTGCTTGCTGAGCTTGAGACAGGCGACATTCTGAATCGGTTGCAGCAGCAGTAACCCAAATATAATTTCTTTTTATCCGTCGCCATCCAGCGCCTCCGTTTCAGAATTAGGTAACCCGTTGATTGTACCAAGTTATCTTCTGACAAACCAAAGACACGTGGCAACCTTTAAACCATAACAAATACACATGTTCTTGACAAGCAGATAGCAATTAAGCAAGGTCACAAGGTACAGCAGACTGCATTCCTTATCTCTACTAGATTATCGCTCATTCACAGAATTACCCTACATATAACATTTATACCTGAACTGACATATTTTAAATAAACTACACATTCTTACATCCTATATCCTGACATTTATTTACGTTTATTTATGGATTTTTTTTGTATAATATTTTCTCATTTTTGAAACCCACACGTTTACTTGGAAATATAGATTTGAATTTATCCAATATACGCCGTATTTGCTTTATCTCGCAACCAGTTAACTGAACCTTGGGGGTCAGTGAGTTATGCGTTATCTTATCTTTCGAGCGTCTCAGTCTGATAATGTGCGGTCCACTATCAACTTTACCTTACAATGTTTCGTTCGGAAATTCAATTGTAGCGTGCAGTGTATTCAACTTGTCGACTTCCAAAATAATATCATGTCCGAGTTTCCTAACTACATGTACAGTCACCTCCATTTCCGTTCCCTGTACGTATCTTGGTATAAGTGCCTGTTTGTCAACTATCTGCGACTCACTCGTCGCTGATTTTATAATTTTGTGACTTACCGGCAGAATCGGAATTTGTATAAAGTGGTTTTTATGCCTCTTTAGTAACCGCTCGTCCATCAGCGATATTTCTGCGCCGCTGTCGAACAATATCTTATCAATACAAGCACTGACTTTTGTATCGATGATAAGGCTAGAGTTCCCTTTAACACCAATATTTTCATTACATTCCTTGTTACCATTACTACAAATTAAACTATCCCTAATTTCTGCAGGATATAGGCCAGACACAACAAATTTATTCTTACAACTAACATTACTCACATTCGATTGATTGAACTGCTTTTTAACTGAATTATTTTCAGTAACTGTTGCTAATAAGTTGGTATTAAATTGCTGAGTTGTATTTTTATGTTGTTGTGATTGTGGCTGATTTTGTGGTGGTTGAACTTGAAACTGATTACGCGGTGGTTCATTACTATTTACCATAATTGTTTCCACCTTATTGTCATCAGTATCATTCACCTCTCCGTCCTTCATAAACACCTTAGTATCTGACTTAGATTCATTTCGAACCTCACCAGTATGAACTGTGTTATAAATACCTGCACAGTCTGTACCAATACCAGTTCCAGGCTCTACTACTGGTTCGGGATTTTTATGTGCTATGCATAAACTGTCCGAATCAATAATAGCTTCAGATTCTACTATCCGTTCACGGTTCTCACACGCTATATCTGTTACATTATAAACTATCACCTCATCACAGCAATTACCTAAAGTATGTTCTGGACTAATAGTGTTGTTACTTCTAATTTCACTTTCGTTATTTTCACTACCATTTGATGCAGAATCTAGATACTTGACTTTACCAAGAGATGAGTTACTAGGCCCTAATTGGGTTGTTTCTGTATAATCACATTCAATTTCATCTACTATGCTACTATTCTCCGTTAATCCTTCAGTTGTAACACGTTGGTTACCTTTCATATTACTTTCTTTGAGAGTATGTTCCACAAGAACATTTGGTACATAAAATTTATCACCATGTACAATATTCTCAACAGTTAAGTCTACTTCAGTATCAGCTGACATTTCCTGTAGTTTTGCCATCCTCTCCTTTCAATCGGCGTCCATTTCTTCCCAAAATTTCTGCCTAATGGCTATCATCTCCTCATCCCTGGCTTTACTTTCCTCTTAAATTTTCTGCATACTCGCATGCCAGGCTTTATTTTCCTCAGACATGGTTTTTATTCTAGCTAATATGGCTGCTAAAGTATTCTCTATCCCTGCTGACTCCGCCATAGTGATCAAAATTTAATAAAAAATTTTAGTAAAATTTAAATCTACTGATTTATACGCTAAGAAAATTATTATTACTACAAGATTATTATCGTAGTAAAACCAGTTTATACGCACACAGTAAGCAGTTTAATATATCAAAATGTAAACAAACCTAATCTAACACACAAAACAACTAATAATCTACCTCCAATATACTGATAAAATTGTTCATATATGACACACAAGAGAATATGCACAATTGATAAATTATATCCTCAGATTTTCATATGAACCATACACACACAAATATAACATTAATTATAATTATACGTCGGATGTTACCAACAAATTTTATATTCTTTGACATATATAAAATAGCTTAAAATTACCGCTATTTTTCGTGCCCTACGTTGCTAAGCGCCAAATATCTCTATGCGACAACACAAATTACTTAACTATTGGCGCATAGGATATGGTAGTATGTGTATCTTAATGCAAAAGTCTATATTGGAGGGTTTAAGATTATTTATTGCACACAAGACATATGTAATTGTTTATATGATATATTTGACAAGCATAATAATGGTAGTGTTTGATATATAGTCTTTTAAAGTGTTAATTACTGTTCATACACGTGATGTGATACGTTACATATGTGATGATTCGCACGACGATGTTGATGAAAGGGGGGGGCTTTGCTGTGTCGTTGAGTCGCCCGGCGTGGCGTATTGATGACAGACGGTTCACCCTGGTAACGCTTCCAGCTGGGCTGTTGTCCTGTAGTCCCAACGTTGACACTGACGCTCCGCACACCACAACGGTTCTATGGATACTACTGGTTAAACCTCATATAGAATTTATAATTTACAAGTATCTCAGGTCACAGTGAGTTTTACTTAGAAACGGTATATTAGGCTTATACCAATCTGGACTCTTCAAGTGTTCACGCGTACCACTGGGTCTACCGCGATCAGCGACCTCCCTATGCGGAAATCTTCCACTAACGCGGAAACTAATGATGACAAAAATTTATTACTAAGTAATTATGAAATATTACTGGTACTGCAGAATACCTCACACAGTAACACAGTTCAAGTTCACTTATTATACACGCTATATTCAAATAAAATACTCCGTGTAGCGATGAATTACACCAACAGTTCTGAGCCTTCGCACTCGTTACTACCGCCTAAAAGACTTAACAAATTCTTGCAAGCGGAAAATCTTGCACAAGAATTGCACGTCCCGATCGTGATAGCTACATGAGAAGAACTAACTGTGTAACAACAGGCTTAAGAAAATTTCCAACTGCCTTCCAGAATTTAATTGGTGGAAGGAAGTCACATGGTTACTTCGAAATATGACTTGCAACTTTTCATGCCGTAAAGTGCATCAACTTTGTAAGAGCATGCATAGATGGTAATCTCAGAATACCTTTATCCTACGCACAAATGCGTTTTACAACAACTTTATACTTTAATGGAATCATACTTTAACGTCATTTAATAAATAGGAAAAATACAGGAACTGTAGCTAATACAGTAGTTTATGTTCAGTTCAAGTGTCACAACGATATGACAATTATATCACGCACATGCGGGGAAACGTTTATCACTCACGCACGCGCGCACATTTCCACAGACATAGTACATGAATAAATAACACATAAAATCATACACAATTTGACTAAACCTAAATTCTTATACTTTCTAAAATAAAAAACTGATACCAAAAAAAAAAACCAAATCTAACAAAGTACCAACTTAGACCTGAATGTTTATCGTCTGTGTATTACACAAGCCTGCACTGCTTATCAGGATCCTGTGTTTCATTCCAACTTATTCTTTGGTTATCTTATTTATTTTGCAAAAAAATACAGATTTCTCATTTGTCTCTTACAGTAATCAAATACTAATTTTTCTTAACACTCGCTTGACATGAAATCAAGTGACGACCTTTGCCTGCTTGCCTTGTCTATCGACTTCCTGAATTTTTGTCGCCTCCCTGTAATATTTTCCTTCTCTGAATAATGCAATTAATTATTAATAGTTATTACCAGGTTAGTTCATTAATGTGTTAGAATGTTCCTTTTAATGCTTTTAACAATTGTCTTACAAAATTACAATGTCAATAGCTTCACAAGTTTGTCTTTGGCGATTTAACAGTTCCTTGGAAAACCTGATTAGCTATTAACAATGACCGTAAGCCTTGACGGCCGATGTGAATATTGCCTGGGTTATCAGGTCGTGTTCCAAGACTTTCTTGTAGGGTACAGACGTGTTAGCTGTACCCAAGTCAGCCATCTTCAGTGAATCAGGAAATGAGAACTCAACTGCCCGCGTAAAGCTAATAGAAAAGACAACCCTACTCTTGTTGATTGTAGCTTTGTTTGAGCGGGGTGTCTTTGCACCACTGGCAGGATTGTAGCATCTGGGTCAAGCCCAGTGGCTGCCAGAAGATAATTTGGTACAATCAACGGGTTACCTAATTCTGCAACGGAGGCGCTGGATGGCGACGGATAAAAAAAAATTATATTTGGGTTACTGCTGCTGCAACCGATTCAGAATGTCGCCTGTCTCAAGCTCAGCAAGCAGACAGCGTGAAGCGTCTTTTGCTTTCCACGAGGCAGAGAGCCTCCGTGCCGGTGGCTAGGGCATCAACGACAGCAGCATGCACAGGATGCTAGGGAGAATCAGTCTTATGATGTAAGGAAATGCCATTTTTCAGAGGTCAACTCTGGGACTATTAACAGAAGTTAGACACAAAGATGGCTTTATGCCGGGTCACCAAGAATCGCCCGAGGGCGTCTCACGTTGCGGGGTGAGGTTCTGTGGCAACGTTGGTCCTCAGGAAAAGTAAGGATAAAGTCGCAGCTGTCGCAAAGAGGGTTATAGCCAACGACTGGACAAAAACAGACAGTGTAGGAAGTCTGAGATATCTACGAATTACATTTCTGGCAATTATTGTAATGAAGACAAGGAACGGAGGCTTTTGATTGGAATTTTTTCAATATACACTTCTTGATGGTGAACAGAAGCTACAACCAAGATGAAGCTGCAATGACAACTGTAGTGCTCAGAGCCAGATGGCTTCGGCACGTGAGCAATGAGAATAATTTGGCTTTGACGACGTCGATTTTGCAAGCCGTCGACGGTTTCGGTCACATGGACGTTGAAACGTAGCCGACAGAGACACCGTCTATTTCTAGGCAATAGGCCTCCCTTCTAGGGAGAGAGACTGGCATTTAAAAATAGACTTATGTGTTTAACAGATCGCCACTTCCTTAGCCAATCCGGAAGCAAGACTAAATGATGCTGGAGCTTTCTACTCGCAAATCGCGGACTAGCGTCGTCGGCGAAGAGGGAACGTGACTCCGGGCAGACCTGGCAGATCGTTCGTGCACATAAAGTAGAGAACCCAGGGGAAGGCGGCGGCGACAGGTCGAACTGAATAACAGCACACGTCGACACTCACACTGAAGCTTCGGACGATGACGTAGGAATGGCTAAATGGGCTAGTATAAAGAGTAGGCCTTCCTGCCGGACTTTATCAAAGGCCTTGCTCACATCCAGTAGGACAGCAACTGCAGACGCTTTCATATTGGTGGCGTGAGACAAATGCGTAATAACGCGGACTAGCTGAAGAGTCGTCGTTTGCCCTCCGCGGAACCCGAACTGTTTGCTGCGGATGAAATCATCCAACAGCGGCGAAATACGGGCGAGCGAGCAGGAGATGCTCGAATACCTTGGAGATTAGGAGATTACCTACAAGAGATAAATAGAGCGATAGCTTTTAAGAGGCATTCGCGGCTTTCTGGGTGGGGGGGTCATCGCGATGTTGGCAGTTTTGTAGCCGGAGATAAGAAGTTGAACAGCTCTAAAAAGATCTCAACGCCTGAGGCCGGCAGATGTTGGGAGTGCAGCGCACCCAATCCGATTAGGACGCACATACACACACGCCCGCGCGCACCTGACCGGTTCGTAATCTCTTTGTCAACATATTTGTTGTTTGAAGTTATGGATGATACCATAACATACGGTGTGTCGGTTTGGATAAATTGTACTGTTAATAATTGTGCCATTCCAGTGTAACCGTACACTTATTTGCAGAACGCTAATGGTGTATTGTCACCTGCAGTATGATATATAGGTACTCAGCGTGTCTCTCGCTAACAGTTTGTACAATGCTGTTATTGTATTGATTATGTTTGATTTTGTTATGAATGTATGTATTAGCGATACTCTTAAATCTTTCAGCAATTAGACTAGATGTAGCGATTTGCCTTTGAAAGTACTGACCTGTAACTTTTTTCCTTCTTTTCTCCACAGCAGATATAGTATAACTACCATCTACATGGAAATAAATTTAATGCGACACAATATTTAGGGCATCACGATAATTAACGCTTCTTGTTTGTGTTGCTTAGCGACGGAATAGATATTTATAGTAATTTGTATGTGTATAGGCCTACATTCTATTTATTGGAAACCTTATTTGAAACCGTAAAATCTCTGACGCGTGTAGGAAAGCACTTTCTATCTTGATTACCTACCTTAGACCAGACCTCTTCCTTGAACAGCTTTTGTCTCGTTTTAAGTAGACAGTTTTAAAATTTCGGCCTCTGTCTTGATCCAATAATCTAAGCCTAGGCCTACACCCATACGTTAGTGTAGACCAAAACAAACTAAATTAGGCAAACGTCTGCCTAAAATCTGATAGAAAAGCTCTATTCAACGCCTAAAAATTTTGTAAGTTTACGAAAGGCGATCGTGGAGTTTTAAGAGCTACAATAAAAAAAAAGGTGAAGGTAAACTTAAGAATCAGCTACAAACGTCTAGTTAGTCGAGACAGAACAAAGTTTTAAACAAGGAGACCACCTTGCCCTACACTTTTTGATATCTCATCAAAAAAACCAATAAGCTAATGTAACATTTATGAGATAGAAACATTTAACAATAATGTAAAACTCAATCTATAGCGTACAATGATAATATTAACACAGTGTGGGGAGAAAACTGAAACATTTGTAACAGAAGTAGTACGAGGATGTGAAACAGTAGGCGGGATAAATAGAAGTAAATGTAAAACTTGAAAAAAATGGAGAAACTAAACGCCATGTTACAAAAACAATCAAAATAATAAAACAATGCAACTCCTTAAAATGTAATATTAGCAACCGACACGATCTAAGTGGTTAAGAATTTTTTGTATAAGGGTGTAAAGTAAAAAATACTATCAAAATTTTACAAGGAACGGTAGTCTGTGAAATTAAAGAGGAAACAGGATCGTAACGGGAAGATAGGACGTCATTCCAGACAGCGGAAATAAAGTATCTCAGAAGGGCCAGACAAACGAAACGGTTAACAAAAACACAAGAAAAGAGTCACAAGACGGGTTAAACAGCAGGAAAAGTGCTGGGATAAAATAAGACTAAAGTGGTTCTACACCTGCTGCTCAAAATTAACGGAAGCATGGAGAAGTGAGACCAAACCTTTACTCTAGAAACTCGGAGAAATAACTACAAACCTGCAGTGAACAAAATTAAGGTTTTAAAAGAAGTAAAACCTCATAACCATAGGAAAAAGAACTGGGTTACGTAAATTGTGTGTGTGTGTGTGTGTGTGTGTGTGTGTGTGTGTGTGCGCGTGCGTGTGTGTGTGTGTGTGTGTGTGTGTGTGTGTGTGTGTGTGTGTGTGTGTGTGTGTGTGTGTGTGTGTGTGTGTGTGTGTGTGTGTGTGTGTGTGTGTGTGTGTGTGTGTGTGTGTGTGTGTGTGTGTGTGTGTGTGTGTGTGTGTGTGTGTGTGTGTGTGTGTGTGTGTGTGTGTGTGTGTGTGTGTGTGTGTGTGTGTGTGTGTGTGTGTGTGTGTGTGTGTGTGTGTGTGTGTGTGTGTGTGTGTGTGTGTGTGTGTGTGTGTGTGTGTGTGTGTGTGTGTGTGTGTGTGTGTGTGTGTGTGTGTGTGTGTGTGTGTGTGTGTGGGGGGAGGCACAAATGACTGCTTCAAAGAAAAGTTTGTTGGGTTATTTAGAAATCTTAAAATAAATTAATATATTGCAAAGTAGAAAAAGCAAGAAGATATTTCTTGAGATAGTATAATTCCTTACCCCACGCCGGCAAGTGCTGCCGCGGCACAAGCAACGATGGGTTTCATCGTCAGTTTAACATTGTGGCAGAACAATTCGATACCTTCAATTCAATTCGATATTCTGGAAAACGAATGGATTATAATTATAATAATATTTGTCTTTTAAAATTATTTATCAAAACTAATTCTATTATAATCAAGAAAATTCAAATATTTCTAGAGCCAAACAGCAAAACGTATATAATTTGGACTAATACGTTGAATTAATAACGTTTTTTTATTAATATTACTCTAAATAATCGTAATTTTATTTACATATGTTCTAGTTCTTAATAAGGAATTAACGTCTGTTAATTCGAATACGAATTTAAAGTCGAGGTATGATTTATGACAATATGAAGGATTGTAAAATCAACATTGGCCGGTTTGTTAAATTTAACCCTATTGTGCTCTTCTCTTAATTCTTCTACTTAAGTTGACTTACTCAATAATTAAATTGCAAATAAATGTTAATTTACATATCAAAAGAGATTTTTTTTAATTAGATCTGTTCATTTTATGTGTGACTAAAAAACATTGGTCGCCTCACGGTAAAAATGCTGAAAACAAATAATATTGCCATTTCGTGTAGGTTGCAGCCCATAAAAAACATAAAAACGACTTAATTTAAATCCCATTTACAATATTACAGTTGCAGTCAGGGTAATCAGTCAGATCAAAATTTCGGTGTTCAAACACTCTCCGTTCCCGTGATATTTGTATAGAAACCATATCTAAACGTATAAAGGATATTTAAAAAACAATAATTCGATGAAAGCAATTAGTAAGCTACCATCGTGTCAAATTGTGCAAAAATAAATTATACTTATCCTGTACATTTAAAAAATTTCAAATAGTTTCCATCTATCACACACAGTAAAACAATTAAAACAGAATTATCACTGTTGCACACCACTATAGAAAAATTATTCCGATTAGCGCTTTCGAGCTTCTCAGCTCATCGTCAGATGAGCTGAGAAGCTTGAAAGCGCTAATCGGAATAAATTTTTATAGTGGTGTGCAACATTGATAATTCTGTTTGTGATTATAACCAATATCACAACTTTCTTAATTAAAATAATTAACCGAAGGAAGGCTGTTAGATGTGGAAAACTGTTAAAACATCGCCTAATTCAAAGTCGTCAACACTTTTAAGATAAGAAAGTCATTTAAAATGTGTCTCTCATTACAGAAAATGACATTTAATGAGGCACTTGACTATTACAGTACAAATAGAACTAACCAAAGGTCCGGTTTTTTGTTGGGATGACTCCTTGTTGGGCAAGCTTAGTCGCAATTTCTTTCTCTGTGCAGTACAGCGGGTCACTGCACACTACAACCCCATTTGTAGTGTACAAGGTAATTTGAGGAACGACTTCTACCTCTATGTCTCCTATCTTCTGCAGTTTAAGTAACCTCGAACCCTGTTGATCGTTTAGGGTGTTGACAAGTAGTCCACCTGCGGCTTTTGATTTCCTGTACGGCTAGGCTGATCCAGCGCAACCGATTACAGCCTTTTCAATAAGGAAGGGACTGACTTTAATGAAGTCACCTTCCTTCCGTCTCAGAACAGGATACCTCGGCACCGCCGGCAAAGTGGTAGAAGATGTCACGAATCTTTCAGGGTCAGCAGACGAGAAATATCTCCTTCCCTCCACCCTCTGAGGGAGAACTTTTCTGGGCGATGTTTTTTAAGGGCCTCCTCAACTATACAATTATTTTGAGAAATTCAAACTTTGTTCCCACGAGTACCGGGGAAGTAACAGACCACCGCTGCAGAGCCCTTGAGACCACGGCTAGGACTAAATACAATAGGGTGCTTCCTGGTACCCTGAGGCCACCGTTCGATACTCACTAACGTAGAGCCATCCACCCAGTGACACGATTCATTCCACCGTAGGTTATGATATGTTTTCAAGCGGTACACACAACTTTGTCAAACTCCCCTACTAGTATTTTCTTAGCCAGCTAAAGAGTAACAGCTATTTTCCGCCCTCCAAGAGGCTAAGTTATTGTAGGCCTGGCGTAGAGTTGGATTGCTTGGTGGGGTATTATTATTTTCTATTATTATTAATATCATTCTACTATTATTATTATTATTATTATTCCATCTCACCCGTTGAGGAAAACACCGTATGTAAGTTCTGTTACGTAATGCGGACTTAACCGAAACTTGTAACCGAACGAGAATACTATTTCTCGCGGCCAGTGTGCCTCTTGGTCACGATGGACGTCAAAAACTCGTTTAACTAAAGAAAGTGGAGTGGTATGCTTGATGCTTTGGAGCATAAGTTTCGGATACCCAGATACCTGTTTTGGATGATTATAGATTAGGCCTATCTAAGAGACAGGACATCACTTTATAATACTGCAGCAGGATGTGGCGGATCGTAGAAGTCACAGCAGGGGCAGCTCAGGGACCAACTCTTGAGCCAGATCTGTGGAATGATTCATATTGTGGCATTCATCTGATGCACATGTCTGAAAATATATTCTTAGTGGGGTACGTTGATGATATTGCAGCGGTTATTAGAACACGAATGTAGAGCTGGCTCAGATGAGATTAAGGCAAGTTATGCGACGAGTGAATTCTGGATGACAGACCACGGATTAAAACTGGCAGCTGACAAAACAGAGATCGTGCTAATTACAAAGAGACATCTGCTCAACATCTTGCCAATGCACGTCGGGGAAGAAACTGTGCAGAGAAAAGCCGCGATTAAGTATTTGTGGATTCTGCTGGACATAAAGCTTAAGTTTTCGTCACAAATAAAACGGGCGGCTGATGAGGCTGCAACTGTGACCACGGCGATGAGTAGAATTTGGCTAAACCAGCTGGCGAAAACCTTCCAAGCTATAATTACTTATGTCAGGACGCACTCAATACTACTTGTGGTGCAGAAATGTGGCATGATGCACTCGCTCGAGAAACACGGACGACGCACGTCAGCAGTGCAGCGAAGTGGCGCGCTCAGAGTGGCTTGCTCGTACCGCGCGGTTTCGGAGTCCGCGATTCTTGTCGTCGCGGGAATAATTCCAATCGATCTATGGACACAGGAGGAAGGCCAAAGCAGATAATGTACAATGTACAAGCACACAGGCAGGCCAGGAGTCATAATGTGGTTCAGTGACAGGGAGATGGACCGCTATGCTTATAAAGCAGTTAGACTAATTGTAAAAACAGTAAGATTAATTATTTCATATCGCAGTTTCTAACTGGTCACGGTGTGTTTCGGGCTTACCTATATAGGATGGGGGAACCAGAAAGCATTTTCTTTAAACGATGTGCACTGCACTTTTCCACTTGTGACAGATGGGGAGAGGAGAGGCAAACCGTGGAAAATATAATAGGACACACCTCGCCCAAAAGTATTGTAGCATGACGGATTATCCACTTAATAATGAATGAAATATGATCATAAATAAATATCAATTAAAATAACTATCAAGGAAAAATCCAAATGAAAACAAATAAGTATCACAATAAAAAACAATCATAACTGGAAGAAATAAAAATATAGAAAAAACAACTATGCAACAAGTATGTGTAATGAAAAATAAACTCAAAAAACTAAAATAAAGTAAGGAAATACCCAGGTAGGATAGGAGTAAGTAAGGAAAATACCCTGAACAAACCAAAATACTTAATAAAAGGAATGATTTGGAAGAAACAAGATAGTAGGATAAGAAGACTACAAGAAATACCCAAAGGAAACCCAGTAAGAAGAAAATAAAAACACCAAAAGGGATTAAACGTCACAAACGAAAGTATAACACCCAAAAACAGAACCTAATGTAAAGTAAATGTAAACAAAAGTGTTTAGAGGTATAAGTAAAAGTGCACCCATGAAAGTTATTTTATAATGAATAAAAACAAACTTAAGAATCCTCTATAGATAAAATTCTTGATAATATAAAACTATAAAACTTATTAGTGATAGTATCAAGAAATAACAGGAGACCAGTGCAAGTTATTTTATTATAGTAGATAAACTTCAATAAAGTGTATGCAATAAAGTGTATGAAAGGCTTAAACTAAGTAAATGTGTACCTTTGAATAACTTTAAAGTTTTTAATTTAACTTCATAAATACTATTTGATAGAATAGTATTATAAAAATCAAATACTATTGTTTCTGAGAAAGTGCCACTCTTTATCTAACAACATTCACTAAAATGAGTAAGATAAATAGAGAGCAGGTAGTTAATAAGTGAAGTGACAAGGGATACATCCCTAATATAAAATAAAAACAGATAAGACTGCACAAAAGTAATTTTAAGAAAATTTAAAAAATGAAGGAACAGATGTGTTATGTTTCTATTTAAGTAAATGAACTCTATACCTAAATGTTGAAAATAGAGGGTAATGTGTTATAATTCTAAAAAATTAATATGTTTAATAATGTTAATCAAGAATGAAATGGCTGAGTGTGGATACCATTCATTTATTATAAAATATTTATTATGTGTTACTAGTAATAATCAAGACTAAAATGTCTGAGTTTAAATACCACTTTTTTAACGTCAAATATTTGTTATGTATTAATAGTATGAATTCAATACTAAATGTTCTTGTAGTAAAGTAAGGAATTGTTAATTAATATTGTATTAGAATAGAAAGTCAGAAGGGGTATAAAAAGCTGTTTTATTCAAAAACTTTGTATGTAAAAACAGATAAAATCTCAAATATATTGGAACTTACCGTCTGCGGCTTTCCAGAAACAGCGTCTTTATAAATTTACATGTTTCGGGACCCTTGTCCCATCATCAGAATTTAAAAAGTAATTGTGTATCGTTTAAATATGATACACTTGTCAAACACTTAAAATATTAAAATCTAATATAAAATAACTTAATATAACATATTATATTATTTACAACGAGTACGAAGGTTACCGATGTACATCGTATGAAAACCGACCGCGCACTAATCTATGTCTCGCTCCCACCACGACAGTAGCGCAAGGCAGTGTTGTACAATACATTTGATTTGAAGACCAATTTATCATTTAAAACATGCGGCTTGGTACCAATATTATTGTATGATTTAAACGATACACAATTACTTTTTAAATTCTGATGATGGGACAAGGGTCCCGAAACATGTAAATTTATAAAGACGCTGTTTCTGGAAAGCCGCAGACGGTAAGTTCCAATATATTTGATTGAACAACACGTGGCTTGGTACTAGACATTTGGGATTTATTCCTTTTAAACAGATAAAATCTAGGCCAAATGGTAAATCTCAACTACATTATAATTGATGAATTAAGTCCAGTAAAATAGTTAAACTGATGAAATTTATGTAAGGTAAATAAGTCACAGAGTAATATAATGTAAATTATACTTTAGAAAGATATTGTAAAAAGATAGGAAGAATTATGCGAAAAATGCAAATGTAATAACTGAAAATTCACAGGGGGGAGTCACAAATTAATGAATAATATTTAAAAGGATAACCAATTAATAAAATTACAAGAAATTAAGGGAAGATAAACCTTTTATTTCAATCTGAGATTTAGTACAATCATAAATATAACATATAAAATGGCAAACATTTTGAGAAGAACAGGAAGTAATTTTTAAAGCCTACTTTTTAAAAAATGAAGTAAATATAGCATTTTAGATAAAAAACTTTGTAAAAATATCTTATTTGGTATCAAATCAAACAGAATGAACTAAAGAAAAAGATTATGTATTTAGTATTTAATAAAATTAAATAATAGCAAAAATATGTTCAGTAATATAATGTAAATTTCATACATGTAACAGAAGCGAAAAAGATTTAAAACAATGTATTGCTAATATTAAATTGGCTAAGACGTTTACAGATGACGAAGGAAGTTAGAAAAGTTGATTATTAGACTTTGTCAAGCACGCTTGAACGAGATTTTAGCTAATATTAACCTATATAGCAGACAGTATGGCGTTCGTTCAGTAAGCCTAGTCTACAGTGAAAAATCATAAATTTCTAAAAACTGAACTTAAACTTTAAATTTAGTGAGAACAACTAATACCACCATTAAACTAAAGTAATACTGAACAGTAAATGAGTGAAATAATTAATTAAACATATAAAGTCAATAATTCTTAATAACGAGACGAGAACTGCAATTTTCGACCTTAGTGACCAAAGTGAATTATAACATTATCTAACACATTTAATCGAAGTGTATCACAAAACACTGAACCAGGACCACTCCACTAACACCAGAAGGAATAATCACAACTGCGGAGACGAGGAAACATTGAAAAGGCCACATTTATTGGAAGAAAATTTCATCGAGCCGACTTCATTTTAACAGATGCAGTCCGGAAGCAGCCATCTTGACTCCCACAATTCAAAGCGAGCTTTACCAATATAATCGTCCAGACATTAATGGTTCGAATTTTTACTTTGATAAACATTATATATTAAATAATAACTTTGTAATTTTTAATTCTTAAGATATTTACTTGTAAGTGTTATACTTTCCTGACCTTACCTCTCTCTGACTATATAATATAACCGTTCAAAAAACCTAATAATTAATATTAAATACATATTGTAACGAAATAATGATGTATGAATTCTGTTTACAAAATAAAAATTTGGTTTGTTTATCAAAAATAAAAATTTTGGTGTTTTGAAATTTTTTGAAAATACTGTTGTTGTTGTTGTTGTTCTTATTATTTAATAATTAATTTTCGTGATGTATTTGTGTAAAAATTTTAACTCTGTTATTACTGTTTTGTCAATTATATCACCTTTTGTTAATTAGAATTAAGTTCCGCGTTAACTGGATTGTCTACGGCACTGATCGATTAGTGGTTCTTCTTCTTCCTATAGGATTCTCCTTTCTCCTTGGTATCTGCCGCTTTTCGTGTAGTCCGTTGGTAAAATATTCTATTATGTTACGCTAATAATAATTTTTGAAATAAATATAAGTCAAAATTATGAAATTCCAGTATTTATTTAACAATTTTTAAATAGATCGATATTAAATCGATATTTCAACAGTTGGTATCGACTCTTATCTCAGGGCATCGATTAATTTTTACATCTTTTTATTTTATAATAATTATTCGGTTCTTTGAACGGTTATTTTATATAGTCAGAGAAGGGTAAGGTCATGAAAGTATAACACTTACAAAATATCGGTATGGAGAACCATACATCACTTCCATATTCTAAGATTTATATTTAAAATCATTTTCAGCCAAACAGCCAGGGAAGGAATTTTAACAAAAAAATACTTCTTTGTTGCCAATAACGTAGTACACATATAAAAAAAAATTATCCCCTCCCCCTTCAACTATAATTTTGATTTATAGAAAATTACCCCCAGCCCGTTCAACTAGCCTCTACATTTATAGATATTTCATCTATGTTTCTACAGTGGATTATTAAGATCTTATCAGGATACTTTATCAAAATTAAGTACTTTACTCATGTTACAACAAAAAATGTTTCAGGTAAACTGCCCTTTCCCCGTAACCGATCTTCACCAAAATCAACAGACATTGAGTTCTCTATAGCTCAGGCACATATGTAAAAAATTATTTGATTCTGTTTGAATTTACGGCAGTTATGGTTCGTCATATAAAAAATTACCCATGTTAAAACATACAACATGAGATTTATAAAACATATCTAAGATTTATATTTAAAATCATTTTTGAAATAAAATATTTTCATAGAACCTACTAACGCTGGGGAAATCTGAGGAGCCAATCAGAGTTGGGCCTACCTGTCACTCTGCTGAATTTGGTGGAAAGCCCTGTCACTGTCGTCAAAGTATCAGCCTTGACAGGGTCCTCTTTTTCTGCAAAATGGGAGAGGCTTGAGATGGAGTGAGTGACATGGTCCCCACCTCAATGAAGAACCCATTGTTTTATAAAAATATATTTAAATTTTGAAAACTGAAAATTCTTTTCTTGTTGTAAATATTTATATTTTATAATCAAAATGACTTTATTTTTGTTACCTGGCAACAAAATTATTTTATTTTAAACAATTACCATTGTTTCAAAAAGTTTAAATAAATTTTCAAGTACTTTACTCTTGTTAAAACGTAAAAGGTTGCAGGTAAACTACCCCTTTCCCTTAACCGATCTTCACCAAAATCGAACGTCCTTGAGATCTCTACAATTCAGGGATGTATGCAAAACATTATTTGATTCTGTTTGGATTTGCGGCAGTTATCGTTTTCCATAGAAAAAAAAACGTTGCCGGTAAACTACCCCTTCCCCTCAACCGATCTTCACCAAAAACAATAGGTCTTGAGTACTCTACAAATCAGGGCTGTATGCAGAAAATTATTTGATTCTGTTTGAACTTGCGGCTGTTATCGTTTGCCATAGAAAATACACTTGTTAAAAAAACGTTGTAGGTAAACTACCCCTTTCCCTTAACCGATCTTCACCAAAAACAATAGGTCTTGAGAACTCTACAATTTAGGGCTGTATGAAAATAATCTATTGATTCTGTTTGAATTTGCGGCTGTTATCGTTTGCCATAGGAAATACCCTTGTTAAAACATAAAACGTTACAGGTAAACTACCCCTTTCCCTTAACCGATCTTCACCAAAAACAATAGGTCTTGAGAACTCTACAATTCAGGGCTGTATGCGAAACATTATTTGATTCTGTTTGAATTTGCGGCTGTTATCGTTTGCCAAAAAAAAAAATTTCCCTTGATAAAAAAAAACCGTTGCTGGTAAACTACCCCTTTCCCTCAACCGATCTTCACCAAAAACAATAGGTCTTGAGTACTCTACAAATCAGGGCTGTATGCAAAAAATTATTTGATTCTGTTTGAATTTGCGGCAGTTATCGTTTGCCATAGAAAAAAAATCTACAGACAGACACACAGACAGACAGACACACAGACACACACACAGACACTTTTCGGAAAACAACTTTTTTTCATGTTTTGAGTGTAGTAGAATCAGAATCTGCAATAATCTCGAACACGATTTTTTTTGCCATCACCATACTTCCATTCCTTAAGGAATATGGAAGTAATAAAAAGCTTAATATTTAAAATTGACAAAGTTATTAATTATTATATAATGTTTAGTAAAGAAAAATGCGAACCATTGAAGTCTTGATAACTATGTTGGTAATTGCTCGCGTTGAATGCTGGGAGTCAAAGATGGCGGCTCATGGACTGCATGTGTTAAACGTATTCAGCTCGACGAAAAATTCTTCCAATAAATGGTGCCTTCTCAATGTTTCCTCGTCTCCGCAATAGTGATTATCCTTTCTGGTGTTAGTAGTATGGTTCTGGTTTAGTGTCTTGTGATTCATTGCGATTAAATGTGCGTGATTATTTTTAATTTATGTTGTTCTATAAGGTCGAATCTTGCTCTTCACTTCTCGTTATTAAGGATTATTTAGTTAATTTGTTTAATTTATTATATCACTCAATTCCTTATTATTTGATTTGATAGTGGTATTAATAGTTCTCACTGATTTTACGTTTTAAGTTCAAAATTCCGTACTTTACTATTTTTTCTGTAGGCTAGGCTTACATACCAATCGCCATATTAGTTTGCGATATAAGTTAATAGTAGCACAAATCGCGTTTAAGTGGTCTCGACAAAGTCCAATAATTAACTAACTCATTTCCTCCGTCTCCTGGCAAAGTCTTAGCCAATTTAATATTTGCAATAGATTGTTTTATTCTTTGGGCTTCCGCTACGTTCGGAAATCTTACATTATACTACTGAATATATTATTGGTATTATTTAATTTTATGAAATATTACAAACATAATCTTTTTTTTTAGTTCATTCTGTTTAATTTGATACCAAATATGATAGTTTTACAAAGTTTTTTTTATCAAAAATGCTATATTTCTTTCATTTTGAAAAAGTAGGTTTAATTTTCACTTCCTGTTCTTCCCCAAAATGTTGCCATTTTATATGTTATATTTATGATTGTACTGAATCTAAGATTGACATAATATGTTTATCTTCCCTTTATTTCTCTTAATTTTGTTAATTGGTTATTCTTTTAAATATTATCCAATAATTTATGACTCCCTACCTTGAAATCTCAGTTATTACATTTGCACTTTTTCTCCTAATTCTTCCTATCTTTTTACAATATTCTTTAAAGTACAATTTACATTATATTATTCTGTTACTGATTTACCTTACATAAATCTCATCAGTTTAATTAGTTTACTGGGCTTGATTTATCAATTATAAAGTAGTTTAGATTTACCATTTGGCCTAGATTTTAACTGGTTTTACATTCAAAGTTTTTATTAATATAGCTTGTTTATACCCTTTTCTGATCTTCTATTCTAACACAATGTTAATTAACAATTCCTTACTTTACTACAAGAACATTTAGTATTGAATTCTAACTAATAATACATAATAATTATTTGACATCAAAACATGGTAATCAATCTCAGACATTCTAGTCTTGATTATTTCTAGTAACTCAATATAAACATTTTATAATCAAAGAATGGTATCCACCCTTAGACATTGCATCCTTGATAAAAATTATTAAACATAATAAACATTTTAAAATTATAGAACATGATTCTCTATTTTCAACATTGATGTATAGAGTTCATTGGTTTCTAGAAACAAAACACATTTGTTTCTTCATCTTTACACCTTTCTTACAATTACTGGGGTACAGTTCTTTCTGTTTTTTATTTTATTTCAGGGATGTATCCCGTGTCACTTTACTTACTAACTCCCTACTCTCTATTTATCATACTCATTTCAATGAATGTTCTTACATAAATAGTGGCACCTTATTAGAAACATTAGTTTTTGCCTTTCATTATACTATTTTATTAAGTAGTATTCCTGAAGTTAAATTGAAACTTTAAAGTTGTTTAAAGGTTACACTTTTATTCAGTTTAAGCATTCAATGCACCTTCTTGAAGTTTATTTACTATAATATAATAACTTACACTTGTCCCCTGTTAATTCTTGATACTATCACTAATCAGTTTTATAGTTTTATATTATCAAGATATTATTTATGAAGGACTGTTAAGATTTGTTTTTTATTCTTTATAAAGTAACTTTTATGGGTGCACTTCCACTTATAACTCTAAACACGTTTGTTTACATTTAATTTACATCATTTCTGTTTTTGGGTGTTATACTTTCATATGTGACATTAAAATTCTGTTGGGGTTTTTTGCCTTTCCTTGCTCGGTTTCCCTTGAGTATGTATTGTAATCTTCTCCTCCTACTATTTGGTATCTTTCACCTCATTCCCTTTTTATTATGTATGTTGGTTTGTTCTGGGTATCTTCCTTCTTCATTCTTCGTTTCTTCCTTTCATATTGTCATTATGTATGTTGGTTTGTTCGGGGTATCTTCCTTACTTACTCCTATCCTACCTGGGTGTTTCCTTATTTTATTTTAGGTTTTAATTTAGTTTTCATTACACATTTTTGTTGCATAGTTGCTTTTTCTGTATTTTTACTCCTTCAGGTTATAATGGTATTTTAATTTTGATACTTATTGTTTTTCATTTGGATTTTCTTTGATATTTAATTTACTTGATTTTTATTTCTGATCACATTGCATTCTTTATTTAGTGGATAATCTGTCATGTTACAATATGTAAAATTAATCGACAGCCCTGAGAAACGAGTCCTGAGATACTACTGTTGAATAATCGATTAACACTCGATCTATAATAAAAAATTGTTAATAAATCTGAAAATTCTGCCAATTGGTTTCTGTTTATTTATAAAATTATTAAATAAAATTAAAATAAAATAAATTTGAGATCACGGACTATCCGAAAGGCGGCCTTTACCAAGGTGGAAGGAGAAAATACAATTAAAAAAGAGAATCGTCAATCGATTAGTGCTGGAGATAGTACAATTAACGCAGAAATTAAATCTAAAAACTCAAAGTGATACAGTACACAGAAACAGAAAGAAAAGATATGAATTTTTACACCAAACAATTACGAAATTTATTTACTAAATACGAACAACAAAACAATTTAAAAAATATTTTTTTCAAAAAACGAAAAAAAAATTTTTAATTTTGGTAAACAAACAAATTTTTATTTTGTTAACGAATATTAGATTTTGTTACAAAATTGGCGCCCAACGTTGGACTTTAATTAGCGATTGATAGGCCACTATAACTTGCCCAATTCCTAATTTTAGCTTGGCAGCGGTTACCCAGTCAGAGAAATAAGAAAAATGCAACGTCGTGCAACATCGAAGAAAAGGGCGGCGGAGCCCGAAGAGGAAATTGATATGGAAGACAAGGAGGCAACGCCAGTGAAAGACGTGGAAATGATAGTACCTACGATCGAACCAACCAAACCGATGTTACAAAAGGAACAACCCGAGGTACCCACACAAACAGGGGACGTAAATATCCAAGAGAAACGGTTAGAGAGACCCTCACAAACAGAGAACGCGACAATCCAAGAAATGTTCAGAGTGATAATGGAAATGAGAGAGGATAACAAATCATTGAGCAAGGAACTGAAGGAGGACAACCAGTCCTTGAAGGAAGAATTGAGTGAATTGGGTAAGAAGATGGATGAGAACGACAAATCAACAAAGGAAGAATTGTTTAAGCAAATTGAAAACACCAATAAGAAAATTGATGAAACTAGAAAGAAGGTAGAAAAGGACAACCAACTATTGAAGGAAGAATTGAGGGAGAATAGCAAGAAAATTGAAGAAAAATTGGAGGAAAATAATAAGAAAATGGAAGAGAAGATGGAGGAGAAGTTGGAAGAATTGAAGGAGGATAACCAACTATTAAGAGAAGAATTAAGGGAAGTCAACCAGGAAAATACGTACAAGTTAAACGAGAGAATAGAGTTGGCGAAAGAAGAGTTGAGCAAGGAAATCAACGATAATAAGGAATACGCAAACCAGAGACTAGAAGAAGAAACCATAGGAATAAAACAACAGATAAGGGAAGCTGACGAAAGATGTAGCCAGTCTGGGCGAGAAGTACAGGAATTCAAGGAAGTGGTAAACACCAAAATAACCAATATCGAAGAACACAATAAGACCAAGTTGGAAGAAAACCGAAAGGAAACACAAGACGAACTAGGGAAGGTACGTAACCAAGTTACGGAAAGGTGTGACGGTATGGAAGTGGCTATGACGAATATCACGGGTCAAGTGCGGCAGAGCCAGGAAGAAATGGAAGCAATCAGAAACCGACCAACTAACTTCACGAATATCCCCATGAACGAGAATCGAAAATGGCTGAACTTCCGCCAATATAAAAGGCAGCCGATGGAGTTCTTGGCCCGAATCGAGGAATACATTGCCAAACATAGGGGCAACAGATGGATTAACAACCGAGAACTGTTGGACGAGTCATTCCGTGAGATGACTGACAATTGGTGGATGGCGAACCGAAGTGAGATCGCTGACTACCAGCAATTTAAAAACTTGTTCAAGGCGAAGTACTGGTCGGAAACCACCCAAAACTTAATACGAGACAACATCTGTCATGGCCGATACAAAACACAAATGGGTAACACTATGACCGCCTACTTCCTCGGAAAAGTATGTCTGGCGAAGCATTTGGAACCGGCCATACCAGAAGAATGCCTCGTAAACAAGCTATCCTACCATTACGATGAAGACGTAATAAGAGCAAGGAGGGGTAGCCAGATAAAAACGATACAGGCGATGACTGAACTGTTGGAGAATTATGAAAATGAGGATTACTATCGCCAAAGCAGAAGGAGGAATGATCGGCCGGAAATCAAAAATAATCAATACCCAAATAACGGTAATAACCATAACGGCAATGGATACCAAGGGAACCGAAATAATTCCAATTATTATAATAACAACAATAATAATAATAATAATAATAATAGTAACATTCCTAATAGCCCAAATGCAAATAGGAATAATAACGGTTGCCAAGGTAATCGAAATAATGATTACCAGAATCCGAATATTAATAGTCAGAGAAACACAAACCAAAATAATACCGAACGGTATTATAATAATAATAGGTTTTCCCCACAAAACAATAACAATAACAACAATAGGTTTTCCCGACCCAGGGTAAATTTCATAAGGGCCGAGGGTAATGGTCCAAGGAGGGACCAACCCCGAAGGGAGAATGATAATGATCAATTACAACGGAGCAATAGCATCGGAGAATCCAGATCCGGAAGCGGGAACCAAGGAAGGGATGCACCAGCCGGAAATGATCAAAGAGAGGAGAACAGAAGGAACAATAATAATGGAAACAATCAAGTAAACGAAAATTATGATTGGATACCGTTCAGTAATAATCCATCTAGGAATTTCCGAATCGCTTACAATCAAAGGAACCCACCCGAACTCCGGATTCCCCTCAGAGGAAATGGCAACCGACCCGACACATCCCAGGATGTAAGACAAGAAATCGTTCTAGAAGAAATCACGGCCAACAGGTGGAATGCATAATAAATCAACAAAATTTAAAAGCATAGTAAGATCAACTTACAAACAATTATTTATGAAACTCATTTTGGAAATAAAGAAAAAGAATTTTGAAGTTAAAACTACAAACAAATTCAAAAATATAGTAAGATCAACTTACAACCAACTATTTATGAAATAATTTTGGAAATAAAGAAAAAGATTTTTGAAGTTTAAAACCAACAAAATTTAAAAATATAGTAAGATCAACTTACAAACAATTATTTATGGAACTAATTTTGAAAATAAAGAAAAAGAATTTTGAATTTAAAACAAACAAATTCAAAAATACATAGTAAGATCAACTTACAAACAACTATTTATGAAACTATTTTTGAAAATAAAGAAGGAAGTCTGAATTTAAATTAACAAACAAATTCTAAAATATAGTAAGATCAACTTACAACTAACAATGTATGAACTTTAATTTGGAAATAAAAAAAGAATTTTGAATTTGAATTAACAAATAAATTCAAAAATATAGTAAGATCAACTTACAAACAATTATTTATGAAACTAATTTTGGAAATCAAGAAAAGAATTTTGAATTTTAATTAACAAAAAAATTCAAAAATATAGTAAGATCAACTTACAAACAATTATTTATAAAATAATTATGGAGATGAAGAAATGGAATTTTGAAAAATCTACAAAAATTTTGAAAAGGAGTTAAAAACCACTTACAACCGATTATTTATGAGAAATAATTTGGAATGGAAGATGTTGAATTTAGAATGACCACTACCACATAAGATCAACTTGCCACAATTATTAACAGCATTTAATATGGAGTAGTTCTTGAATTACCCAAACTCTAAAAAACGATAAAAACTACCGATACAATTAAAATGAATAAACTCGTTTTGGAATAATGAAGAAGAAGTTTGAATTATGAAAATCGCCCACAAAATTCAAAAATATAGTAAGAACAAATTACTACCAATTATTTATGAAGATTAATTTTGAAAATAAAAGAAAGAGAATTGTGAATTATGAAAACAAATAAATTACCAAAATTTAAAAATATAGTAAGAGCAACTTACAACAAACTATCTATGAAAACATTGTGAAGAGAAAGAAAAGGAAGTAAGAACCACTGATACAATTAAAATGAATAAACTTGTGTTGAAATAAAAATAATAAAACCTTTACACAATACAAGGAGAACCATGACCACATAAATATTATAATTAAAGAATTCATTTGGATAAAAAACGAGAGCGAAATAATTTTTTGAAAAAGAAAAAAAAATAGATATATAAATAAATCAATAATATAACTATGATCATAAAATAAATGTCAATTATAATAAAGACAATTAGTAGAATAATTGCAAGAACATGAAACCAGTGGAACAATTCATAAGAACTAAGAAAAACAAACATTTAATAAAATATATGCTACCAATGACCAGAAGCAGATTGTAATAACAACAAAGGAATAACAGAGAATTCAAATAAAAAACTTTACAATTAATAACTAGTGATAATTATATTAAAAGAGCTTCCAACCATAATAAGAAATAATATATCAGCAGAGCTAAAAATTAAGAAGAATAACTGAGAAGAAAAATAACTGAGATAGAAATGTTAACAAATCTGAGCAAATACGAAGTGAGGTATCCAAAGATATTTTTTAATAGTCGTAAAATAGACTATTCTTATCTAATTTTTATTAATGACTGTCTGTAGATAATTCCACCAATATTATTATATTTTGAGCAGAAATAAATTTCCTCTGATCTCAATGAGTAGTGTAGCATGGCCAGCAGAGTATGTAGCCAACAGTGCCTCTCTGAACTGCCCCAGCTCACGCGTTAGGGAATGTTAGGGAATGAATATCCCAAGGATAAAACACCAAGTTAAGGAAAAATGAAAATAAATAATAATAAACCTCAGATGACAATAACTATCAAGGAAAATCAATTTAAGAATAAAATATATGTAAGCTCAAATATGAAGAAGCAAAGATAGAAATGGGAAGGAAGTCAGGAAATGTAATATATAATAAATATCATAAGCAATTATTTCAGACAAACTCAAAGTATGGTCTCAATTAATTACTTCTGGAGGAGAGCAATCTGTAGCATGACAGATTATCCACTTAATAATGAATGAAATATGATCATAAATAAATATCAATTAAAATAACTATCAAGGAAAAATCCAAATGAAAACAAATAAGTATCACAATAAAATACAATCATAACTGGAAGAAATAAAAATATAGAAAAACAACTATGCAATAAAAACGTGTAATGAAAAATAAACTCAAAAAACTAAAATAAAGTAAGGAAATACCCAGGTAGGATAGGAGTAAGTAAGGAAAATACCCTGAACAAACTAAAATACTTAATAAAAAGGAATGACTTGGAAGAAACAAGATATTAGGATAAGAAGACTACAAGAAATACCCAAAGGAAACCCAGTAAGAAGAAAATAAAAACCCCAAAAGAGATTAAAGGTAACAAACGAAAGTATAACACCCAAAAACAGAAACTAACGTAAAGTAAATGTAAACAAAAGTGTTTAGAGGTATAAGTAAAAGTGCACCCATGAAAGCTATTTTATAATGAATTAAAACAAATCTTAAGAATCCTCTATAAATAAAATTCTTGATAATATAAAACTATAAAACTGATTAGTGATAGTATCAAGAAATAACAGGGGACTAGTGCAAGTTATTTTATTATAGTAGATAAACTTCAATAAAGTGTATGAAAGGCTTAAACTAAGTAAATGTGTACCTTTCAACAACTTTAAAGTTTTTAATTTAACTTCATAAATACTATTTGATAGAATAGTATTATGAAAATCAAATACTAATATTTCTGAGAAAGTTCCACTCTTTATCTAACAACATTCACTAAAATGAGTAAGATAAATAGAGAGCAGGTAGTTAATAAGTGAAGTGACAAGGGATACATCCCTAATATAAAATAAAAACAGATAAGACTGCACAAAAGTAATTTTAAGAAAAGTTAAAAAATGAAGGAACAGATGTGTTATGTTTCTATTTAAGTAAATGAACTCTATACCTAAATGTTGAAAATAGAGGGTAATGTGTTATAATTCTAAAATATTTATTATGTTTAATAATGTTAATCAAGAATGAAATGGCTGAGTGTGGATACCATTCATTTATTATAAAATATTTATTATGTGTTACTAGTAATAATCAAGACTAAAATGTCTGAGTTTAAATATACCACTTTTTTAATGTCAAATATTTGTTATGTATTAATAGTACGAATTCAATACTAAATGTTCTTGTAGTAAAGTAAGGAATTGTTAATTAATATTGTATCAGAATAGAAAGTCAGAAGGGGTATAAACAAGCTGTATTATTCAAAAACTTTGTATGTAAAAACAGATAAAATCTAGGCCAAATGGTAAATCTCAACTACATTATAATTGATGAATTAAGTCCAGTAAAATAGTTAAACTGATGAAATTTATGTAAGGTAAATCAGTCACAGAGTAATATAATGTAAATTATACTTTAGAAAGATATTGTAAAAAGATAGGAAGAATTATGGGAAAAAATGCAAATGTAATAACTGAAAATTCACAGGGGGGAGTCACAAATTAAGAATAATATTTAAAAGGATAACCAATTAATAAAATTACAAGAAATTAAGGGAAGATAAACATTTATTTCAATCTGAGATTTAGTACAATCATAAATATAACATATAAAATGGCAAACATTTTGAGAAGAACAGGAAGTAATTTTTAAAGCCTACTTTTTAAAAAATGAAGTAAATATAGCATTTTAGATAAAAAACTTTTAGACGAAAACTCCAAAATTAAAAATTTAGGTAAACACACAAATTTTTATTTTGTTAACGAATATTAGATTTTGTTACAATATCATCGAAATAATGCTGCAGAGCGGGCACCACTGGAATCAGGTAGCACCCTACATAGAGAAAGTACAGAAGGCAAAAAAGAAGGAATCAGAAAATGATCTTGCTAGGGCCACTGACAGAGTAGCAGAAAACATGTAACGTGGACCCACTCTGGTTTGAAACAGATGAATGTCCACAGGGCGAAGAACAAATGGCACACCTTAAAGTATTGTGAAAGCTGAGTCCCGAGGTTAATCCATGTTATGGGCAATAGGATTTGTGGTTTTAATAGGTGAGTCCCACACACCGTAGGAATATGGATCCTCCTGCGGCGAAAATTAATTTTCTACAGTCTACCTCGTAAAAAATTCTGTTATTATTATTATTATTATTATTATTACATACACAAATATCACAAACATAATATTATACACTTCGATGTGTACGTATTTAATCATCATAATTCGACTTGTTTTGACTACTTTAAAAATCTGTTTGTCCCCTGACCTCCACATTTTAGTCTCAGAAGTGACTATCGGTAACATTAAACCAACGTTAAATTTGTTGCTTTTGAAATCGTTTGACCATTTTATGTTGCTGCTGGCGAAACAGTGTAAATACAATACTTTGTGTAATTTCATTGAATCCATTACAGACATATTTACGATACAATGGGAGGTAAATGCTGCAGTTTGTCAAGTGATGCCGGCTAATAATAGTTTACAAAGCTGTCGTGTGTGTGTACTTTACCAGTTAAACTGAACGCTTTACTGTAGCTTGCAGTAAATGTATATACAAAAGGTATGACGCCAGTGGCCACGGCAACAATGCTGATAGTCAATCCACAGCTTAACACTGCTGCCTAATTAAGTCTAATTGTAGAATAATCAATTTGATTCAAATAACGAGTAAAACATTCACCGAGTGTGCTTTTAGTGTTTATCATAAAACGAAACGAAAAGAAACATAATTGTTTAATGTTATATAAATTAGATTATAAGAATGTTATATTTATTTCAAATGCTTGCTTTGTAATAAAAAATCTTTTACAACGTCATTTAATACTCCACAAAAATTGGTCGCTCACATCGGTGGTCCTGACTACTAGCGGTAATTGCTCAACATATTGTCTGTATTGTTAAATTTTAATTTTTATCTGAAGATATTGAAAACAAATCTACAACAAAACTGTAAGAAGTATAAAATAATGTTAACGAATAACAGAAATAAGACGAAGAAATAGTAATATTCATAACACTGTTCAGGGATTTCATATATATAGTTATCTTAGAAAAATCGATTTCAATTTCATAAAACGTTTAAAACTATTTTATTAGCATTTCATAGAAAATGAAATTACTATTATATTGCAATAGTTACAATCTGCAAGAAATACAACTTTAAGATCTCAAATATTAAGACAGAAACAACGGCCTTCCTAGCAAAGAACCCTGTAAGAGCAACAATTGTAACTGATAATAGTGTTTGTGGAGCAGGTAGCACACTTTAATTATTTGGTATGTGATATCCTATATAGGAAGGCTAACGATATAGAGAGAATGTTAAATAAATTTAGTTATACCTGTGGAACAATAAGACGACCATTGAAGAATTAAAACGCTGAGGGAGACACAGCTGAAGTTCTATAAAGTCGTAGCAGTGCCGGTTTCAATGTATTAATGTGAAACAGGCTTCGAAAATGAAATTTTTAAGAGAAGTCAAGGGACGGAGTCTGAGAGATCATTTACGAAAGAACGACATAAAGATTCAGTCGGTTCTGGATAGAATAAAGGAATACAGGCAGAATTGGAAGTCCCGTGTGGAACGCATGTTAGGCGCGCGTATTCCTAAAGAAGCGTATGAATATAAGCCAGTAGGAACGAGAGATCGTGGAAGACCTCGGAAAAATGGTCAGAGACTGTGAAGTTGGAACGGGCTATATCCCAAGTAGTGAAAGAAGAAGAAGAAGGTGATTATCAGTTATACCAGTACCACTTATAGCATAGTTTTACCAGTTATATGACAACAACAACAAAAATACTCAAAGTAATAACCATAATAGATCAAAGCACAACAATATTTTTATAAAAGTCATCTCATTAAATAAATTAGAATATTACAAAGACATTAAAGAAATATTATATTACAGTATTATATTTCTATTAAAACATATACGCATTTTTAAAATCTCCAAACCACCAGTAACAATAAAAAAGTATCTTTAAATTCTCTTTTAACAAGGAAGAATTTTTTCTAAACATTTGTTAATAGATTAAAAAGTAATAGTCATGTAATAGTTTTACTCGTTATGTACTCCGTAAACATATGTATCGTGGGGAGTAGCAAAGTACATAAGTACATTTGGCGATACTGTATTATTAATTTTATTTTTGTTTTTAATGAAAATTTGAAGAACATCCTCAATTTTGATTTTAATTATTCTGTCCAGTTATGGGTCTAGTTCATACACGTCAATACGCAAGACACACGTGTAGTTGAAGTCTATCCAGGCTGTTAATTAAATCTATTGTTCCCTATTGAACGCAGTCAGACTTAATGTAGTTGTTTAGTATTGTAGGAACGGGTTAATAATTGGTATTTTGTTACTGGAAGATACGTTATTTATATCACCGTGTCGGAAATTTTGTTTCTTCACATAATACACTGTTACACAATACATAATAAACTCTCAAACTGAAGTGTAGAGAGGTATTAACAACTACATATGCAAATTATTGAGGTATCTCGGAACACTAAATTATCAGCTTCTGTAAAAATGTAATGAATACAATAAACATAAACATTTATTAAACTCTCAGTGTCTTGTCACAAAATACTAAAGCAACTGTAGCTGTAGTTCGTGAGATTTATTCCTTCTAATTTAAAAGTCCGGGAGGCTGAAGTATAAGGGATCAAAATGTTTTTAATTGCGTACCTCCCAGTGCACTATCAGATAAAAGATAACTTTAACAGATATGTAAAATTAATGTTTAGGCCTAGTTTTAACAATTTTGAATGTTTAGACACTACAACGAAAAGGTAATCAAAAACTCACCTCGATTTCACAGAATCTTTGTGTGTGTGATACGTGAAAAAGACTCTTCTCGATATTCCAACCGTATACCGAACTATTACTTTAAGTGAAAAAAAAAGAAAAAACAAAAAAAATGTTTTAAAAGAAAAAATGTATTAAAAAAAAAAATAGCTTTAGTCAGCATTGTGTAGTGTAAGTTTGCTTTTTTTTCCTAACACTGTAAGAGGGGGTACCCAAAAATAACAGGAATTTTTTTTTAAAGCTATGTATTTAATTTTTTTTACAAAACAACCTTATCACCTTCAAAGTACTCTCCATTACACTTAATACATTTGTCCAATCTGCGATCCCATTCCTGGAAACATTTTTCAGACTCGTCTGTTGTGATGGTCGACAGCTCCTGCATCGTTTTTTTCTTTACCGCTTCCACGTCATCAAAACGTTGTCCTTTCATGTCCCTCTTCATTCGCGGAAACAAGAAGAAATCGCAGGAGCGAGGTCAGGTGAGTAAGGGGCGTGGTGCAAGGGAGTCATGTTGTTTTTTGCTAAAAACTGGCGCACTGAAATGGCTGCATGAGCAAGTGCATTGTCATGGTTGAAAAACCAGTCCCTCGTCTGCCACAAATCGGGCCTTTTTTGTCGCACATTGTTACGCAATCTTTTTAAAACCTCCAAATAGAAAGCCTGATTAACAGTCTGACCTGGTGGGACGAATTCAGAATGCACTACCCCTCTCACATCGAAAAAACAATTGAGCATCGTCTTGATGTTTGATTTCACTTGACGAGCTTTTTTTGGGCGAGGCGACAATGACGTTTTCCACTGGCTTGACTGTTTAGTTTCGGGGTCGTAACCATAGCACCATGACTCGTCACCAGTAATGACCTTGGAAAAAAAATCTAGGTCGGTTCGGAGCTGGTCTTTCAATGCACGGCATGTTTCAACTCGATTCTCTTTTTGCTGTTCAGTCAGGACCTGAGGCACAAATTTTGCAGTGACCCTTCTCATCCCCAAATCTTCTGACAAAATTCGCTGAGCCGAGCTCCAAGTTATTCCAGATAACTTACTAATCTCTTCAATGGTCCGTCGTCGTTCTTCAAGCACGATTGCATGAACTTTTTCAACATTTTCGTCAATTCTAAAAGTTGACGGACGTCCAGAACGAGGTTTGTCATCAATTGACATTTCACTTTCTTTGAAACGAGAAAACCATTGGTACACTTGAGTTTTCCCATAGCACTATCCTTGTAAGCTGTTTTCAACATCACAACAGTTTCTGCAGCGTTTTTCCCAAGCAGGAAGCAAAATTTCACAGCAGCCATGACAAAAAACGAGGAGCAAAAGAAACTGCTTTTTCAAAACGAATTACTGTGAACGGACACAACCTTCCCAGGTGACAACAATGACGGCACTGAACTCGGAACGAGTTGCGCTACGCTCGCCTAGCGGGAGAAATGCGTACTACGTAAGCTCCGCTAATCGCAGCGCTATTCCGGTTATTTTTGGGTACCCTCACGTATACGTTAAAAAGTTCTGAGTTCTTAGCGTGTTAGGTGTTTAATATTAGTGTGTTTAAGTTAGCGTGTTTAGGTGTTAGTGTTTCTAACACACTTATTTACTATTTTTGTTTTTCTATCAAAATTTCTATTTTCAAATTTCCAGAGAATTGTCAGAAGGGAAACTTGTTCATTTCCTCCGCTTTCTTTGTTTAACACCGTGAGCAATTTAGAGTAACTCATTTATTACTGAACGCACATTATATGAAGTTTATCTAAACACTAAGGCTTATATTTTCTAAGTAGTACCACTTATTCACTACACGTTGGGTAAGTGTTCATTAGACATTTTCTTGTATTTTTGCTAACAACAATTTTAGAGAAACGAAAAAGTTTGTATTTCTTCAAATTGTAAAATTTGAAATGGTTTCGATTAGGACCATCTCGATATTTCTATTTCACACAGAAACATTGAAGTATTTTGAAAGTAACTAAAATTAAGCTACATACATGAATACTTAAACTATCGAAAAAGGATACTGTGCTTAAATGTAAATTAGGCCTATAGTTACCTAGTTAGTTATAGTTATAGTTGTCTTAGTTCTGCGTGCCTGAGTGTAATAACATGTCCTGAGTGCGTTGCGATATCTTTTGTCGAGAATACAATATACGCACTAAATTTTATTATATACAGAAAATAACTAAAACAATGATTTACATGTCCCAACTATATAAATCAGTTGGCACAATTGTTTCTAAACTGTACTTTTCAATGAATTTGTAGTTTTGAATGCTCACATCACAGTCAAATACAAGTTTACTGTTTGTTTACTAAATACAGGTTTTGTTGTTTGTAATTTATGGTGTAGGCATAGGAGAGATGTGATGTGATATGTACCAGATGAGACTGTACTCTGTAACCGTTGCCTGCATAAGGGGACTTTTCGCACAAACTGGATTATCATACCGAGTCGCGTTGTTGCCATGGACACAACAAGCAAGAAGTGTTTCCAACGAAAGCTTTGTCATGTTTTGTCCGCAATGCCAGATCAACAGAATTGTGTGTGTGACAGATTATAGTAAAGTATCATGAACATGATAATTACAGTAACATACTCAGATAATATGTCTATCTGTGTTGCCTGGAGGATCTTTGAAGAAGGAACAGGCAGCCTATGCTCTGTTGTGATGATGATGATGATGATGATGATGATGATGATGATGATGATGATGATGATGATGATGATGATGATGATGATGATGATGATGATGATGATGATGATGATGATGATGTTTACTGTATAGATAATGTATAGTTTTAAATAGGCAAGTGTATAAATGTATAATCATTTTGTAGGCAATTGTATCTCCTGAAGGTTATTTTTGTTAAGTTTTGAGGGCTTCAGCATTTGTTATATAAGTCGGCCTTCAGCCCTGCGACGTTGACAGGAGTACTGTTCGACTTTATGATTTGTTGTCATCTGAATTATAGTTACTCAACGCAAGTAAAAATTTGTACACACTAAGACGCAAAACGATATTTATAGAGTCTATACAGTAATATTGCTGCTTTCAGGACAGGACAGAGTTCTGTCTATCGCTAACTGTTCGTTTCCGAGGAATTCTTTCATGTTACCTTTTACTCTGTGTCTCTGCCTCAGTTCTGCAAGAGCACTGCAGTCTTTAATTATGTGTATCGTTGTAAGTGATCTGCCACAAGTGCAGACGGGTCGTTCTTCTTGTCTTGTAAGAGGTGCGACGACGTCAAGTTAGTGTGCCCAATTCGCAATCTGGTGATACAACTCGTTCACGATTGCGATTATCTGCCATTTGCTATTTTTGGACGCTCTTCTTCGCGACAGAAAGTTTGCTCAGCCGTGTGTTCTACATCTGTTGCTACACATTAATAATGGTAGTTATGGAAGCAACTTTTGCGTCGTCATGTCGTGTGGCAATCGCGTCGACTAATGGGCTGTCCACAGCGTTTCTCCCCTGTGGACAGAAATTACTACTGGGTTCACTGTTACCTTGTTGATCTTCCACATCATTTTAATATTTATTGATGAGTCTTGATATTTGTTAATTTTTCTTGGAGTACATTTCTCAGATTGTGGGAAAGAGGAACTGAGATATGAATGGGTTGTACTCCTTTTTTTCTTTCCATCCAAAACAGTGAAAACTCGTCTGTTTGCTGGTATTGTGATGTCAGGGAGTCAGTGCCTTTTCTAATGAATTTTGATGTTTTGATTTTCTAAAAAAGCTTCTGCAAGGAGGGCTTGTGCTAAGGAACTATGTTATGAAGAAGAAGACTATTTGCATGTGCGAAATATAGATGTAGAATTTTGGCAACATTGTTATGTGTTCTCAGATATTCCTTTGCAGCAAGCATAGAGGGTAGAATCATGTAATGTATTCTGTGGTCTATGGGTTGTAGTTGTGGTGACATTCTACAACCATGTAAATTATTATTATTATTTACTAATCCATATTCTAATCAATTTTATTATTATGATTACTATTACTATTAAAAAAAATGTGTAAGTAAATAAATTTTATTGATCTACACATTCTTTATTACAAATAATTTTGTAAGGGATCAGCCTTCTTTGGTATCCATTGTTCCCACTTAGGCCTACATCAAAGTTTCAATATAATGTTCTCAATTTCTCGCTGTTGCAGCATTGTTGTGTAAATATATAATTTGTTGGATACACTTATGGTAAACAAAACACAGTAAATTAATCTAACATATGGAAATTAAACTTTTGCAGAATTTGTGGTTTTTACAAAAATTTTTTAGACTAATTTAAAACAGACGTTACTGTCCATGGTCTAATGAACTAGAAATCGAAAAAATGCAATACATTTCTTTCACATTTAACAAACAATTTTTTCCACACAGTAGTAACCCTCGTTTACATCAAGTAAATTACAAAACTTATTAATTTATAAAATTTATTAATTTAGCACGTTCAAAACCAATTTATGCTTCAAACAGGTCTTTTGGTGTTTCTAGAAGATTTATCATTTTTATATTCATTACTAACGACCAAATGACACAGGTAGCATGATTAAAACTGCAATCCTCTTTGCAGAATATTAAGAAATATTAATGTTTACGAGCGCGGGTCATATGTCAATAACACATTATAAGGTTTTAACTGCGTATCGGTACTCACGACTTTAAAAACTGTGTGTGTGTGTGTGTGTGTGTGTGTGTGTGTGTGTGTGTGTGTGTGTGTGTGTGTGTGTGTGTGTGTGTGTGTGTGTGTGTGTGTGTGTGTGTGTGTGTGTGTGTGTGTGTGTGTGTGTGTGTGTGTGTGTGTGTGGTTTTTTATTTGTGTACATGAAGTTAGGGAAAGATAAATTATTTACACTTTTAATAATGATTAAATGTTACACAATTACACACAAAGGCGTCAGCTTCTTCGTTGCCTTCAATACCTACATAACCCGGACATCAAACAGAAGTAAAAGATGAACCAAATCTTTTAACTCATGCCAGGACATTCTGATGTATTTTTGATATCTATATATGACTTTGCACTTTATATAAAATTTTTGTTGTTATTAAAATATTCTGTACGGAAATAATAATCTGTAAAATATTCTGTAACTTCATCAGTGGCATTTTTCAGAACATGTCGTACTAGGTGTGTTGTATTCTCAAACATGAATTAAGAATTGTCCAAAATAGTATTTAGGATACAGTCATAGAGAGAATCTCAGCTGCAATTATTATTATTTTCACATTGACTAAAAACTGCGACACAAATTCAACATCTCAAAATTCATGGAAAATGTGAGTTCTTCTTTTTCATATACCATAATTATATTATTTTCGTCTTACTTTTAAAATAACAAGATAGAATGTGTACATTTTAAAGAAAAAATTGAGTATTTTTAGGTAAAATTGTGGTAGATTAAATGAACCGTTAACTGGTTAATATGATCCCAAGACTATGCTTCTTATTTTGCTTTCTATCACGGTTCATTACAGTTACTCCAGTAGTAGTTTTGACTATTACAGTTATAGTGGTACACTGATTATTTCAGTACGTCACAATTATAGTTGTCACACCTAATGACACATCTCATGCTTCCTTATTTCATATGAGGAGAATGATGTGTGTACAATATGTTCCGTATCTGGTACAACGACAATTCCTCAGACAAATATTATATCGCACATTAATTTCTTTTGTCGTTTGCCTTGTGCTACTTTTTAAACAAACACATCTGTGTACTTTATTTTCTTAAACATATCTCAGTGGAAATTAGAGTCACTCAAGTGAGGTATAGAACTTCATTAATCTACATACGTTTCTGCCTTCAAATGAAAGTAGGCTGTGAAATGTTTAAACTGTGTGTGTGAGTTTGTGAGTATATGAACATACGTATTTGTATATAAATTTTTCACACTTCACCTGTTTCCCTTCGACTGTAAAATTTGTTCGCTTTCACATTAACGTTGATGTAATTACATTTACTTTGTGAGGAAAATGTATTCTGCGAAACACGTGTTTCGCACAAGTTAAATGTAGACCTAACTATATTCTTGTTAATTAGCAAGTGACCTCAAAGTTTACACCACACACACACACACACACACACACTCACAACTCTATACTTTTTAAACGTTAATAAAAGCCATTTATTAGTTTAGGAACAAACGTGCAGACATTCTAAATGATCTATAAATGTTTTGATAGTTCATCTTCTTCATTCACAGCACTTAATTAATATTGATTGTTAAACTTTCACTTGTGAACACACACATCAGATCCTGTCTCACACCGCTGACGAAGGCGCACATCACGCCGAAACGCGTACGGATAAAAACAAAGTAAGTTCACAAGTGAAAGTTTAACGATCAGCTGGGCAAGTATTATGTCTAACGGTCACGGTATTTTATGCCAACTCCGCTGTAGGAGCTTATTTATAATGCTGTTCTGTCTTACGATGTTTCCTTGGCCACAATCGATTACTCTTCACTGGATGGACACTAGCTGACACTAGCTGGCCGGACAAGTTACTGAATGGCAGATAATCTTGAAGCTGGCAGGAAATTCGACATAGAAAGTCATGGCTGGAAGACTGTACAAACAATTATCCACACAGACACTCATCTGAGCACAATAATAGAGACTCGTTGATAATTTACTGAGAACTGCACACAAATACTTTTACAGCGTTTATTTGTACGTAACATTATATTATTATTTGCTACAACAATGAGAAAACGATATTGTTTACTTGCATGTTTTCTTTATAATTACTTTATTGTAGTTATGTTTTAAGTACCAGCAGTGCAGCTAAGGCTTTCTTGCATATTGTAACGAAACAGAACGCTGTATGAATAATTATAAATAATAAACTGTGAAACCTCATTTAGGAATAGAACCAAGCATTATGATCACCAACTAATAAACAGAAAACCCAAAAATTGAAGATAATGAATGGACCAAAATTAGCTTAACAAAACCAATCATTGACCTGACTATGACTAACAAATAATAACCAGACATTACCCAGTAAGATAGGGCAGTAAATCAATAAAAAAGTAAAGCAATAATCAAACACCAAATAAATAAACATAATCAAAATAATAAACAGTACAGCCACTACATAGCATAAAATGTGTATTACCTATGGGTAATACATAGGCCAATAAAAATCTGTCTTTTTGTAAAAATAAGGTAACAAAGGGGCACAAAACCCTATAGTGATATAAGTGAAAACAAACACATAAAAGGTGGCATAATAATAATCACATAGACTACAGTTAAAAAGTGTGATGTTATTTAGATTAAGACGTGATGTTCAATCAATCATGATTGACAATAGTGATTTAGAAATTAACACACAAACAATTGTTTAGCAGTGTGTGATCATATAAATGTAGTAAGTTATAATTATTAAGATAAGGAGTACAGTTAAGAGTTTTGTTTTACATTATAAAAGTTTCATGTTACTAACAGATCAAGTTAAAATAATATTGTATCAAAGGGTCATAGTCAACTGTCGTCCATCATTCTAAATTGTTTAGTAAGATAAAGGTAAAATCCACAAGATACTAATTTTACTTCCATATTCCTTAAGGAATGGAAGTATGGTGATGGCAAAAAAAATCGTGTTCGAGATTATTGCAGATTCTGATTCTACTACACTCAAAACATGAAAAAAAGTCGTTTTCCGAAAAGTGTCTGTGTGTGTGTCTGTCTGAGTGTGTGTCTGTGTGTGTGTCTGTAGATTTTTTTTCTATGGCAAACGATAACAGCCGCAAATTCAAACAGAATCAAATAATTTTTTGCATACAGCCCTAATTTGTAGAGTACTCACGACCTATTGTTTTTGGTAAAGATCGGTTGAGGGAAAGGGGTAGTTTACCTGCAACGGTTTTTTTTTATCAAGGGAAATTTTTTTTTTTGGCAAACGATAACAGCCGCAAATTTGTGCTGAGTCAAAAGATTCAGCGCTAGTTCAGTCATTTTATTGGCAGTTTTGACGTTATTGGCAGTACGAAAGTTAAGGACAGTACAAAAATTAAAGTAATAATGAGTGCTGCTCCCTACCCGGAAGAGCAGAAACTACAGTTTTCGACACTTCGCCTTTTGATCGGTGTCGGCATCTGCTGAGTTTTGCAGCAGTTTTAAAACAGTGCTGCAGCCTGGTGAGATTTTCGTTACCCAAACGAGGACGGCGTTCCGTTTTTCTTGTCTCTACAGGGAAGTCTAGACGATTGCCTCGTGGTAAATTCCTTCGGTGGAGAGTAGTGTGAATTCCATCTTCTACTTCTTATAACTATGGTTAGATAGTTTCTTAAACGACTGCGGTGAGTTGATTTCACTATATTAATTATATACTAAATTTCACGGGAGAAAACGTTTTTTTTTAGTAAGCTTGAGTAAGCCCCCACTTGTCGAAGCATGCGTTCCAAGATACGTAATTGTTGTAAAGTTTTTATAAACCAATAAAACTTGATTATTGGAGTGTCAGAATCTCGGCCTTAATACCTAAAGTACAATAACCACAAAATAATTAAGTTTGAACTTTCATTAACACTGATGTAACGAGATTCTGTTGAGCACTTAACCTATTACACAATGTGTCGTTATTAAGTGGTATAAGGTTTTGCTACAATATCTGTAAAACTTTATACATATATATATATGGGAACTTACTCAGGCACGTTTTAAACGTAAATCATGTCTCATTCAAAGTAATAGTATTCTCAGATTCTATGGAGTAAAAAACTATGTGTTTTAAATAAATTCTGCACCACGTGGTAACCTCAATTTCACTCAAAGTAATAAGTCATAAGATGTTACAGAGCCAAGATAAATTATTATATTGCAAAAGCAACTCACATTCAGTGAGGTTCAGGTTATAAAGGGTTATAAAGAATCATTGTTAGAGAGTTTTTTTAAGTAAGGCATGTTGGCCAAAATAATGTTACCAAGTTTTATTATGTAGCACATAACTAGGTGTTGTTTTTATATATGATTTTGGAGGGTGTCCAAACAGTGGGGGCATTTGTGTGTGGTCTCTCACTAAAAATATAATATGTGATCAGGGTTCGCCGAACAGAGACAAGTCCTGCTACATGACTGAAAGAATGACATCTTAAAAGCTCCACACTCGACACCAAAGAGAATAAGACCACAACAACCACAACAACATGCCAATCATAAGATCGCCACGTTACAAATAAGAGATCATCCTTCTGGCCCCATAAGCAGGTGAAAAACAACCATTTATAATTAACACGTAGAATCAACATTGCACCACCAGTTATACATGACCATCAGTTTCTACCGTTCAAGTAAACATTCATTTGGATCCCCAATTGATGGGACAGTTTAGTGTGTACACTAAGAAAAAGAATTAATTGTAAAATTTCAATATATTTATAGTAAATTGTCAGTTCAGAGACTGACATGGTTACAAGACAGCATCCAACATAGATTTCCACTCATTTCTTTATAGGGCTATCGCTACAGATTTAAAGTCAGTTTTGTTATTAGTAATTTTCTCAAGTTTAATTTACTATGCATAAAAACATATTTTCTCTTATTTTTAATATCAGTTTATTTCATTGTATAAAAAGATTACTGGGGAGGTAGGCGGATCTTTAACTAGTTTCAACCAAGCTATGCATGTCGAAACACTTTTCAACTTGTTTGTCGAGACTTTGTCGAGACTTGTTTGTTGAAACAAGCCGAAAGTTGAGTGAACATGTCCGTCTCTGACCTAAGTGTATTTTTTATAAGGTGCTAATATTGTGCAATTTTTCTCTTTTCATTAACTGGCCCTATTTAAGTATATATAAATTCTTTATACTAATTCTGATAACTGGGGGGCGTTAATTATTTTAAACAATTTTTATTTCTCACCCTAATTAAGTATTTTAGCACTTAGCCACTTAGGCACTTACTGTGAATTTTTATTAGGTCCTGGGGACATTTGTATGCGATACATTCTCTTATACACATGACGTGCAATTAAACCACACCATGTGGGTACTATTATAAATGTAAATTTCTTATCCTAATTCGGATTATTATAAACGGAAAAGTTAGAATTTATATACACCAGAAGGGTAATATAAAAAAGGGCGTGGCAAGAGACCTTTATGTATTTTATGTACACTGTTGTATAATGTATTTTTGTCCTGTGGAACATGTTATGTCTGTATATTTCTGTGTACATTTTGGGGGAATATATATATATATATATATATATATATATATATATATATATATATTATGCATTACTGTACTTTTGGTGGGAACTTGGGATATAGGGATTTATTATTCAGGGTCTTTTACAACAGAAAGTTAACACATGTAGGCATGTAGATATATCCTTTTTAGTTTGTTTTTTTTTAATGGAGGTATTCTATCTCAATAATCGTGGCTGATCATTTCTTTAAATAAATTATTTATTTTATTTAACAGTATAACAAGTATAGGAAGTGTCACCTTTAAAGTTCATTTAATTGGTTGAGTAATTATTAATAGTAACTGGGAATGAAATCATTTATCTTCATTAATTGATATACTGCATTTTAAAAGGAACACATAATATAAATTTTATATTTTATTAAATAGTTTAATGGGAGCTTTATTTTGAGGTTAATGATTATTTTAAAATTTCAATTCATTGATGGTGACATAGCAATTATTTTCTTGGATTCCGTTCATATTTTTCAGGTGGCCTTGTTGAGAGGGTATACTTCTTTATTTAACCATTTAAAGGGGAATTATAAATCACTGTTATTTGTTCATTATATTTTTATTATGAGATAGAATAATAAAATGGGATTGTTAATTATTTAATTCTTGCGTTTTCATTGGAAGTCCCGTCATACTGGACCCGGGACAATTTTTGCTTCTCTAGGCCTTAGCCTAGTTTTAAATAACTTGTGGCCCCTCTTTACAAAAAGAAATATTCTTTTTGTTTTAACTACTCAAAATGAAGTAGGGGTTTCAAATTCAAACAGAATTAAATAATGTTTCGTATACAGCCCTGAATTGTAGAGTTCTCAAGATCTATTGTTTTTGGTGAAGATCGGTTAAGGGAAAGGGATAGTTTACCTGTAACGTTTTATGTTTTAACAAGGGTATTTACTATGGCAAACGATAACAGCCGCAAATTCAATCAGAATCAAAAGATTATTTGCATACAGCCCTAAATTGTAGAGTTCTCAAGACCTATTGTTTTTGGTGAAGATCGGTTGAGGGAAAGGGGTAGTTTACCTGCAACGTTTTTTTAACAAGGGTATTTTCTATGGCAAACGATAACAGCCGCAAATTCAAACAGAATCAAACAATTTTCTGCATACGTCCCTGAATTGTAGAGGACTCAAGGACTTTCGATTTTGGTGAAGATTGGTTAAGGGGAAGGGGTAGTTTACCTGCAACCTTTTACGTTTTAACAAGAGTAAAGTACTTGAAAATTTATTTAAACTTTTTCAAAATATCGGTATGGAGAACCATACATGACTTCCATATTCTAAGATTTATATTTAAAATCATTTTCGAAATGAAATATTACCTAAATATTCCCTAAAGACGAAAAGTCTGTCTATGAATCGTTCCTCTGTAAACACGTGCAGTTACACTGCCCAGCGATCCACAGGAAGGAAATCGCTATCCACGCTGGACACTTTTTCGGCTTGCATGCGTTATGTTGGTATGGGTTCGGCACTTTCCATTTAAAAACCGTGCAAATGTAAGAAAATAAACATGAATGAGGCCAAAAATAACGCGAACTGTGTGTGTGTGTGTGTGTGTGTGTGTGTGTGTGTGTGTGTGTGTGTGTGTGTGTGTGTGTGTGTGTGTGTGTGTGTGTGTGTGTGTGTGTGTGTGTGTGTGTGTGTGTGTGTGTGTGTGTGTGTGTGTGTGTGTGTGTGTGTGTGTGTGTGTGTGTGTGTGTGTGTGTGTGTCTTCCCTGCCTTTTCATTGCGGTAGTCATAATAATAAAATGGAAACGTAAACAGTACATAACTGAGAAAAAAATACATAAATGAAAAAACTACAATTTTATTGCCTGGCAACAAAATTATTTTATTTTTAACAATTACCATTGTTTGAAAAAGTTTAAATGAATTTTCAAGTACTTTACTCTTGTTAAAACGTAAAACGTTGTTGGTAAACTACCCCTTTCCCTTAACCGATCTTCACCAAAAACAACAGGTCTTGAGAACTCTACAATTTAGGGCTGTATGCAAATAATCTTTTGATTCTGTTTGAATTTGCGGCTGTTATCGTTTGCCATAGGAAATACCCTTGTTAAAACATAAAACGTTACAGGTAAACTACCCCTTTCCCTTAACCGATCTTCACCAAAAACAATAGGTCTTGAGAACTCTACAATTCAGGGCTGTATGCGAAACATTATTTGATTCTGTTTGAATTTGCGGCTGTTATCGTTTGCCAAAAAAAATTTCCCTTGATAAAAAAAAACTGTTGCAGGTAAACTACCCCTTTCCCTCAACCGATCTTCACCAAAAACAATAGGTCGTGAGTACTCTACAAATCAGGGCTGTATGCAAAAATTTATTTGATTCTGTTTGAATTTGCGGCAGTTATCGTTTGCCATAGAAAAAATCTACAGACACACACACACAGACACACACACAGACACTTTTCGGAAAACGACTTTTTTTCATGTTTTGAGTGTAGTAGAATCAGAATCCGCAATAATCTCGAACACGATTTTTTTTGCCATCACCATACTTCCATTCCTTAAGGAATATGGAAGTAACAATGGTAATTGTTAAAATAAAATAATTTTGTTGCCAGGCAATAAAATTATAATTTTTTCATTTTAATGTAAATCTGTACATAGTATAAAGTAAAGTCGGTGCGTTTTCTCTCTGTGTTTGAAATCGCTAATCTCAGGAAGTACTGAACGGATTTTATTCAAGTTTTCGCCAATAGATAGAGTGTCTATCGAGGAACATTTATGTGTATAATTAATACATATATGTTGTACATTAGCTTAGCTATCACGGTTTATGTCAAGTAAGTGGTATAGTTTACATCTTATATATAAAAATGAATGTTTCTTTGTTTGTCCCGTATGCGTTCCTATACCATTCATCCGATTGCGATGAAACTTCGGTGAGTTGTTGTGCGCACGTCCGCGAAGGTTTCTTCCACATCTCCTCCTAAACCACTGTACCGATTTCAACCAAACTTGGCACAAATATTTTACGCAACGGGAGAACCAACATAGGATAGGTGTTTTTTCGATGGGGTCCTTTTGGGGGTTCTTTGGGGTCTTCCACTTCGCCTCCTAAACCACTGGACCGATTTCAACCAAACTTGGCACAAATATTTTACGCAAAGGGAGAACCAACATAGGACAAGTGTTTTTTTCGATACGATCCTTTGGGGTCTTCCACGTCTCCACCTAAACCATTGGACCGATTTCAACCAAACTTGGCACAAATATTTTACGCAACAGGAGAACCAACATAGGACAGGTGTTTTTTCGATACGATCCTCTGGGGGGTCCTTTGCGGTCTTAAAAAACTATTAGAACTGGTTACTATGGCAACCCAATAGAATAGATTCTGTTCTAAATATATTATCGCATTAAATTGAAGACCACGCGAACGAAGTTGTGGGGAACAGCTATTTATTTTTAAGAAGCCTACTTTAATTAAGTTTATTAATTAAACTAACATTTTCATTACGTACAACGTGAAACTCCGTAGCGAAGCACGGGTATTCTGCTAGTCATGTATAAGAGAAAATATATCGTGCATGGCAGGCAAGCATATCTCAGTTATGTACTGTTTACGTTTCCATTTTATTATTATCACTACCGCAATAAAAAGGCAGGGAAGACACACACACACACACACACACAATTCGCGTTATTTCTGGCCTCATTCATGTTTATTTTCTTATATTTGCACGGTTTTTAAATGGAAAGTGCCGAACCCACACCAATATAACGCATGCAAGCCGAAAAAGTGTCCAGCGTGGATAGCAATTTGCTTCCTGTGGATCGCTGGGCAGTGTAACTGCACGTGTTTACAGAGGAACGATTCATAGACAGACTTTTCGTCTTTAGAGAATGAACCCTCTGCAAGATGCTGAGGGTCCATGAGTGACTTCGGAGCGCTCCTTCTTTTCCGCGTGTTTGTTCTGTGAAACGTACACTGTAGATTCGCAGATTTATTCTAAGCAACGCTCAATAGGAAATGTTGAAAATTTTTGTCCACGGTGAACCCTCATACACACTAAACCTGCTCTGATGTTTTAATTACGGACATCATAATATTAAAACTTTGGAAACTTGAGCACTATTTAACGGAGATCAATCATTAACTTATACAAGCCATTAATTTTATGCATATTTTATATATATATGTGTACAACGTTATCGGCAACAAAGAAGTAGTTTTTGTTAAAATTCCTTCTCTGGATATTTGGCCGTAGTCCAATGTTTTCTACAAAACCAGACGTTTCGGCAATGCCATTGACTTCCATCATCAGTGAAAATCGAGTGTGATAACATGAGGTGGTATATGTTAGTGACCACAGTACTGTGGTTAAGGCTGAAGCAGTAAGTAGAAAGAAGTAGTTTCTATGGTAATATTTCATTTCAAAAATGATTTTAAAAATAAATCTTAGAATATGGAAGTCATGTATGGTTCTCCATACCGATATTTTACATGACCAAACCAGGTCATGTTTGGTATCAAATGATTTGTAATTTTATTCGTATTAACCACATATACATTGTATTAAATATTATTGTGTTATGATAAAAAAGTAATTTGAAGGCAAAATATAAAATGTAATGTATTTTAATGACCATGGTAATGTAACAGTTGAACTTTGTACTATGGGCCAATAAGAATCCAAGAAATTTTGGTCAGCTTCTGTGAAAAAAAGAAGAAATGAGAACACTTGATTGTTAACCACGATTGAATACGGTTGAGGAGTGCGGAGAAAAAATATTTTATGTAAAAAATTTTAAAAGCAAGAAACCAAACTCAGAAGAATGAATTGCCAAACGGAACAATCTTGAAGTCATTACAACAAGTCATATAACTCAACATGAACGACTACCAGTAAAATTAAAGAAATTATAAAATGATTAATAAGAAGGAAGCCTAAATTAAACTTAACTGAGGAACTGTAAGTATTCTACAAAAATTTTAACCAACCAATTCTTGTAATCCAAATACGAGTCATCACCAACGACACCAACAACTCACACAACATTAGTAACTGATAAACATTTTATAAAAGAAAACAAGAACATAATATAAAAAATAGTGAACACTAAGTGACAATATTTTATTAATATACACTGGGAACCAATTTACTCTAACCACAACTGGCAACACATCGGCCATGATTATGACGTCACTCAACAACCAGCATAAATTGCGCACATAACGAAATGAGATATTACCGGCCATATTGTTCAAACATTAATAATCATTTATAATATATATTAGATAATAAGTATTAAGCTATTTATATTGTAATGTACTCTTTATTTGTTTTTTATTAATTAATGGAACCTTGCGTAGCAGCCAAAAGAATTCACTTTTATATAATTAATTCATTTGACAATTGACCCTGAGATAAGAATCGATCATTGCTAACGTGTATATCGAAATAACCAATTTTACTAAACTGAATAAAATTTTCAAAGATTAAACATTAATATTAACAATATCATTTCCATATGTTTTATTTCTCGAACGTAAGGTATAATCAGGATTCGCTCTATACGCACGAAGATCAAGAAGACGTCTGCGAGTTGTAAGAATAACAGAAACTACGAAACCGAAATTAACCTCAACGAAATACGTTTAAGATGGAAATCGAATGTAGTCGTTGAGAAATTGTTTTGGGACGATACACCCGCTATATTCAAATATTTGAAGCAGACGACCTGAAGAATTCTCTTCAGTTAATTCGAGAATTAACCAATAAAGAAGATTCATCCATAAAAATAAAATTAAAATTAAAGAGAATGAACATAAATACGAGGAATAAACACGCAACCATTAGTATCAACTGACAAAACAAATACACATAGAGCAGAAGGATTTATTAACAACACAGATTTATTACATATTAACATTATTAATAATAATACACAACGAATACACGTTTAGTTATAATATAACCAATAAAAGATGTATTGATGAGGAAATAAACAACACGACAGATTGAAATGGGAACATGGATGTTATTTCTCTCTACAGTTTTTCTTACGGCATCTACAATGATAAGGTTACTTTTACTTAGACCCGATATTTGCGTGCTCTAGAACTAATTATATTATTTGGCGCTTTCTGTTTGTAAGTAATCAGTGCTGCCTATACGTTTGAATACACATTCCTCCATTAGCATACCTCTTGCTTAAAGAATCCAATATTTATTATACTTAATTGAATTTCTGTATTGTTTCTTGGAGTAGAGAAATTGTTTACTTTGTTTGTAGAGAAATAATCAAAATAAATTATTTATACGTACACTTTTTATAAAACAAATTTGTTACATGTTTTAGACTAAAGATGGTGTAAGAGCTTTTGTAATGTACTATTCCAATTTTCATATGTAATGTTAACGCCCCATAATAAATATTCAACGTTTAAGGATTAGGCCTACAGCTCTTTATTTACGCACGTACAGGAGAACAGGAACATTTCATTTACATATTTTATTTTGTACAGTAGTTTGGACGAGAGAAAGTAGAAAATTTACTTAACAATACTATATGTGCATGACGTGTAAAACGTATAAGACTATAAATCCTGGGAAAGTGAGAAAACTTTAGTGAACGTTTCGATAAATTCAGCAACACTCCTGTTGCATGGTGTTTTATTTATTGCTTCACACAGTAAGAGCGGAGCGTTGGCATCGAGAATGTCAACGTATGTCACGTTTTCATTTTGGCTCGTTGCGTTTGTCTCCGATTCTGTATGTACTGAATACTTTAAACAGTAGTCTGTAATCCAACACGTGGTCATCATTTTGCTATAATAAACTGTACTGTGACAAAAGTGTTTACTTACCCATAGTAAATATGGTTTTCTCCTATAGCCTATTTCGTTACGTACACTTTCCCAGTGCATTGTCTCTCGTCCGTGGCATTTTTTTTTTTTCAAATGGTAAGTGATTTAGTAACCGTTGGCAAAGCAAAACTTTTATTTTGTATAAATGAAATATTTTATATCTTGCCTATTTCTCTACATAAAAATGAAACTATCAAGGGTTATCTCAGACAGAAACATAACTGATGTTCACAATACGCTTTAGATCATTCGGAAATTTGTTCGATCGCAGCCAAATTGTATAAAACGATTGGCCCGTTTAGCTGTAGTTTAAAATGATACCGCAGAGCGTTTTTCCATGCCACAATATTAAACGCAAAGCCCGATCGCCCCAGTTGAAAGGTGGAGATGGTTGCTCGAGTTCTTTTTTTTTTACGTGGGTGTCACAAAAAGCGATGATTATTATTATAAAGGCATATTGGTTCCAATTTTAGTTTGTACGTTAACCTAACAGCGCCAACTTATGGCGTCACAGGCACACATCGGAGTTATGTTATAACTAGAAACATTTTTCGTAAAAAATATAACAATGAACCACGATAGCAATCGTCAACAAACTAATTTATAACATACACAAATAAGTGTTCACGATTTCCATTATCTAACTAAAATTATATGCGATATTCACTAGATTTCAATGCCGATAATCGCATAATCAAAATACGAAAATGAGTATGGCTACGGTTATTTGGACAGTACCCCTTTACGTAACGATTTAGAAATTGTTATCATAAAATTTTTAAATTTTCTTGATAGCGTTGATTTTCAAATTTTCAAATTATGTTTACGTTTTGTCCGCAAATGCATTCAATTTATAGACGATAAGCCTACATGTTTACGTAGAACTGTTTATTATCCTGGATTCCCTTTCTTTTATTGTAGGCCTACAATTCCGTTCAACCCTGTGCTGTAAAACTAACTGATACGTTTCAATTTTAGAAAATCAAAAAAAAACATGAGTAATGAAACACATCTGATGCACATTTGTCCACTGTCAACGTAGTTTCATGGAAGTGGCATTTTATTTTTCTCCAAAAAAACGATCATTGCTTGATACTTTGATTTAGTCTCAGTGAAGCGTACGTTACCAGCTTGTACAATAAACACGCCAATCTGTGAATGTCCTTGTGGATGTACCGCTACATTAGGCATGAAAGCAGTTCACGTGGCAAAGCAAGATTGATGTACGAATTTGAAAAAAACTAACTCACGCAAGGAATATATTGCCCGCTCGCACATGCAATCAGTCTCACACTCACAGGCAATCCTCTCTTTCTCAGACACGCGCGCGCGCGCACACACACACAACGAATAATTTGACGTGAGATTTTGAAGTGGATGTAATGAATGGGTACTTTTCTGTGGCTACGAAAAAATTACGATTTAGAGTCTGACAAAGAATGTTCCATAGGTTAGTGAAGCAAATAATAAAATAATATATAATCAATCCGCGACTATACTATATATAGGAAAAATAATTTCTTTAAGTAGTTTATATTGTACAGATGTAAATTTACCTTTAGTGTTTGCTTTTGTTCAATATTTTCTTGGCATAAATCCGCTTTTAATTGTCAGCAAGAAATGTTATGAAATTAATAAAATTAAACATAAGTTAGCTATTAGAATACTAATATGAAAGTAGATTTAAATGATGTTTTCTATTAAAAATCACTAATTCTAGGAACTTGAATTTGATATAATATTTATCGTGACATAAAGCTTTAATAATGAGCAAGGGCTTTCGATAATGAATCAGTGGGTATAAGGCATTTCATGCTCGTAGGCAATGTGATGGGATTTGAAGGATAACCACAGCCTCTAATGTCAAAATACATACATCCATATGACTTCAATGTTTCTTCAATAAATAAGGAAATTTTGAAGTGTATTATTAAAACATTAATGCAGTTATCACTTAATATATTTCTTTTTTATTACTTTATTGAAGTGTAAAAATTAGGGTTTGAGAGCCTTTAATGACTATTTAGTTTTATGTACAGGCGACGTATGGAATACATAAATCCAACAATCAATCGTGATCAATCGTGACCGTCTAATGTCAATTTACAAAGTATGCTCATATACAGCATATAATAGCGTTCAGCTGTGTTATTTGTTATTGTGAAGTAGTTCGTTAGACTTGACACACAGTAAATTAAAACCTGGATTAAATTGGATTTCTGGAACGCAAGGAGTAAATTATTGAAACAAAGCATTGTTTAGATTGTTATGAAACAAAGCATTGTTTAGATTGTTATGAAACTCTTATTTTGTGTGTGTGTGTGTGTGTGTGTGTGTGTGTGTGTGTGTGTGTGTGTGTGTGTGTGTGTGTGTGTGTGTGTGTGTGTGTGTGTGTGTGTGTGTGTGTGTGTGTGTGTGTGTGTGTGTGTGTGTGTGTGTGTGTGTGTGTGTGTGTGTGTGTGTGTGTGTGTGTGTGTGTGTGTGTGTGTGTGTGTGTGTGTGTGTGTGTGTGTGTGTGTGTGTGTGTGTGTGTGTGTGTGTGTGTGTGTGTGTGTGTGTGTGTGTGTGTGTGTGTGTGTGTGTGTGTGTGTGTGTGTGTGGTATAAGATATAGGATATGCACGCATGGATGTGGAACTCTTTAAAAAAAGCTGATAATTGTTTTAAGTGTTGTGCATTACGGTACGTTTAAAACCTCAGTGCGTTACTCTGCGCATGTGCGGTGCGTCCGGATATTTTTCTTCAGCTACAAGTGTGAGTTCACTAACCAACGAGAGAAGGTGCAGTAATTTCTTTTCTCCTTAAGTTCCACATTATAAACTATCAAATCCCTAAGTTTGCACGCAAAACTTTGTATTAATTAAATGTTATCGACTTAAACATTTACGTCGATACCCACTGGTGATGTGTGCCCTAACCCGATACATACAGACATACTGTTAGAATTAGTGATAGCCGGGCTTATAGTTCGTGGTCTAATGATGTTTGTTACTGGTCTTTATGGCCGCACCATCGGAGGCCATCTTCAGTGCAAAACATTGTTTGGCAGCTGTTCGCCACAAAAAACCCAGTTCCGAGGTAGACTATGTGCGTATTTAATAGTCTATATCAGTACGGGGGTTATTTGGCAAACAGCTGCCAAACAATTTTTTGCATTGAAGATGGCCTCCGATGGTGGGACGAAACGTCTGTAACAAACACCATTAAGACCACAGCCTAACAGCGCGTCTATCACTAATTGTAACAGTGTTGACGCCAGACGTGAGAGGCTCAGATCAAATATACAAGCATACTTTTTGTGATAAATACCAGCGCCCCGTTATACTTTTAAGCCCTCTATCTTAGAATGTATTTACTACTAAGACTAATTAGGAAAAAATAATGAATTAATACATTACATACGCTTTGAAAATTGTTATTATATTAATGTTATGGTTTCCAAAATTTACATAAATTAATGAAGAGTTCATATTATTCTTAGCTTCCACTGGTATTCAATTTTTTCTTTCTTACAATTTCCGTGTGCTTGGCCTATACACCATTGTTGTTGTTTTTAGCCAGATATTCACTCATCTTACCTTAACGGTAGTCAGTTTTCTTTTTTAATTGTTTCAACGAATCTAAAATTAAAGAGGAGGTCTAGTCAGATGGCAATACATCTACGGAATGGTCTTGATTCGTGCAGCCTCCTCCGACAAATAGGCTAAACACCGCTGGTCAGGAAAAGCCAACAAATCACCACAGTCTCTCATAAACAATAAATAAAGTTTATCAAGAAGATTTTGCAAAAGTATTTGTCCCACTTCCTTCGGTCCACTGGTCGTGTTACAGTCACTTCATATACGTTGCACTGACACTATGTTGGTCACACAGCAAAAAACAACCTATGACCAGTACGCAACCGACTGTCTGACCGCTGGTCACTTTTATTTACACCCCACAGCGGTTGCGAGATGAATCGCTTTCCAGATGAGACGAGAATAATCGCGTAACTAGAAAACAGCGGAAGATTCTGTACTACGCCTACGGCGACTTTGAACTCATCGTCGCGGACAGAATGACACTAAAGCTACGCAGGTTGCCTACCTCATAGACACAAAGCTTTACTGTAGTCATGTAGTCATGAATTTCTCTGTTTCTTGTTTCGTTCATCTTCAAGGTGACGATCACGCATTTCCTTGGTCCCTTCATTTCTTTTTGATTCTTCAATTATATATATCTTACAGGTTTTAGTACTGCATTACGCAGTGTTTTTGAAGTTAGATGCTGTGATCGGTGTCCTATGAACTGTCCTATTTCGCCTGTCGTTTATCGTCTGTTACAATAGTCCCTCGATGTCGTCCCCGGCCTGTCATCTTCGACTTACTGTACCTACCATCAGAGTCTGTTATCTTATCTGTTGTATTTCGTCACTGTTCTGTCGTCTGTCATCTATTGTATGTCGACTGTCGTGTGTCATCTCTTGTGTGTTTCTCGCCTATCGTCTTCAGCTTATCATCACTGTCTTCGTTTCCCGTTTCTCATCTGTCATAATCGTTTCTCGATAGATGTCAGTTGTACATGACCAGTCATATGTCATCTGTCGTCATTTATCTTTCGTCTGTCGTCTCCTGCTGTCACATGTTGTGTGTAGTTTGTCTTTACTCTGTTCTTCGGCCTGTCCTTACCCGTATGTTGTCTGCCGTCTTTTTTCTGTCATATGAGATTTGTCGCTTGTCAGTACATTTCTAATGCTTCTGTTATTTCAGCTGTCAGCTTTTCGTGTTGTACAGGTTTTGCACACATAGAGTGCAACACTTAAAAAATATAACTTCAAGAATTTCTTTTTACTTTCTAATCCAATAACGAAAAGTAATTCATTTGTCTTCTGAATAAACGACCTTTCTGTACATTATATAAGAGTGGCATTTTATAAATCTGAGATTCCACTGCAACAATACCGTCTAAGTAATATTGCCGTTATCGGTTTGTAATAATCATAATGGACTCGAGTAGAATTTTCTTCCATAACAAATTTGTCATTTTTAAGTTTCCATGATAATTAGTTGATATCCCTGGAGACTGGAATTTATAACCCACTCTGGAAGTTTGCATACTCTTCGATGTGTCGTCGCTTTCATTCATATATTCTAAGATTCCGTACTGACAGTTTTCTAGCAACTTGTATGTGTCTCAATGTGCACAATATATTACAGTGCGCTGTTTGTATTGTTTTCTGTTTGTACTTCACAGAAGGTAAGATCCAAACAAACGAATATAAAATGTGAACATGTAAAACTGTCATTCGACTTTCTGTAATCAGTGCAACCTGTCGCCTTTAACTGTACAACTCAGTAATTAAATTTAACGTTCACTTTGCAGGCTACTGACTCCAGTTACACTGACATGTGTGTGTGTGTGGGGGGGGGGGAGAGTATGTCGGTGAAGCTGGAACACTCGATAGGCTCTGCTCTGTACAATAATACAGAACATACATAATTTCCTTTACCGTTTCTCTCTAACTATATTGATTAATTAAAATTTTATTACTCTACTGATTTGCGTTTCAGTGGAAATTATAGCTGTTAATGTAAGCTGACGACAATTACTTCAAAAATTGCAAAAGTTTAAGGACATGATGTGTGTCGGTGTATGTTGTAACGTAGTGAAATAATAGTAGTAGTGCCCCGCGTTGGAAGCGCCAATTGGCGTTGGGCGCCAATTTATAACGAGAAGATTCTGTTCCTACGTTTTATGATAAGTTTTTTTATTGATTATTTATTATAAATTGTACAAGGGATGTTGAGTTTTCGTAAATTGAAATGAATTAAAGTTAAATTAGTTTTACACCCCGCGTTTGTTGCGTCAATCTGTAACGTATCTGTAACTCTGTCTGGTTATATTTTAATTATTTATTTTTTATTAAAGAAAAATAATTGTTATTTGTTGATAGTTTTGAAAAATATTGTAAAATTTGTTTGTATGGCGGGACTAGGCTTGTCAACATATACTTTCACATACGATTGTATTATCGAGTTGCCCATTGTAGGTTATCTTCTTGATCCTTTATTTACGATGAAGTTCGAATCGCCAATACTGTTTCACTCTTCTTTCTTGAATAAATAACCTTTAACTTTATCTTATCCTATAAATAAAATTCATTCAACATTAATTAGGAATAATTATTAACATTTTTATTTTCATTAATTCATTTAAACGACTCTAAGGTCGAAGTTAATAATTGACTGTATCGATTCTTGTTTTCAGTTTGATTCTAAATTATTTTCATATAATATCTCAGTTCGGGGTTCTTTAGACTGTTATTAGAGTTCAAAATGTCCACAACGAGGTACTACACATTACAATTATTTAATTCTTATTGTCTAATACAAACAAAATTAATTTTAATAAAGTGTCACAAATTATTTGTTCAGTTCGGTTTGGCAACGCAATGCATCATGGGCCTACCCAGAGTTCAAAGAAACATTTCAAGATGGCGGCTTGTTGTTAAACAAACTTAGTGTAGAATGTATTCACTACCAGTTTTTTCAAATAAAATAAATTGCACAAAATGTTCATTATGTTTAAATTAGGTTTCGTTTTCCTTTCACTAGTGTTTTATTGAAGAAAAGTGTTAGTTGAGTTAATCTTGGTGTCGTGTAGTTGTAAATATGGTACTATAAAGGTTAAGTCTCACCCAGTTTTATAGTTGAAATTAATTATTCACTTTTCTTTAAAATATTACTTTCATGTATTCTTCTTTTATTTATTTATTATTTTATATTATCTTCATTTCTTCCTTCTTTAATTCAGATTCTATGTTTTATAAAATTGTATACTTTTTCTTCCACTTGGGTTTGATTCTTGTTATACTTTGTGGCTCATAGCCGCACAGAGGTGTTCTGAATAATTTCGTGTCTAACAACAGAATAATCATTTTTCATTTTCCTTCAACTGGCTTGACCAAAATTAACTAAATTCCTATTGGTCAATACCGTTGGGTTCAAGTGTCATGTGACCCTGATATTTAAAATTTACAATTTTTACATTTTATACTCCCAATTACTCCCTATTTAGTAGTTAATAAACCTTAAATTAGTTAACATAATGATATTCCTAATAAAAATACAAACATTTTGACATATCACATGATACATGTGAGTGCTCTAATAGTTAATTTAAGAGTTTACAAAATCCTATCTTATAGATTATTATATATAAGTTCTGACACTTCCCAAATTATATTACAATTATATTAAATTATTAAAATATTGTTGTTAACATTTAATTACGGCCTATTTTGGTATTTATATCACTTCTTATTAATTTACAATAATGTGGTTGTTTATTTTAGATTTACAATAATTCTTATGTAGACATGGGCCTATCACTTAATACTTCTTCATAGTACAATGTTTCAATTTATAACATTATGAAGCCTGTTGGCCTTTTACATTTTTGGTTTTATAATTATTCCATGATATAACATAAAAACATAAACATGAAACAGATATTAAAACCATATTATGCCCTTACGGCTAAAATTCTAATTAACACTAAACAATAACGAATTATTGCATAAAACATGTTACATAATTTATACAACAATAATAATTTGTTTTTGTATAAATTGTAGAATTATTTTGTTTAATAACTTTTTATTACTATAAAAAAGTTTGGTGTATTATTTGTAATGAAGTCAACGACAGCATTTTCCCTTTAATGAACATTACTAAAAAAAATAGGGAATCGTTAGTAACAAATATTTAAACTTAATAGTATTCTATGAATATTAAACAATTGACTTAAACTACTACTAATGTTACCCATTAGTTCTTTACCTATTGAAACCTTGAAATAAATGGTTACTCCTAAAGTATATTGAATACCAGTCCCTTCACACTCTACTTTTCTTTTTATGTAATCACACATTGTTTTTGGTTTGTTGTGATTGTATTCTGTTCACTATACACTGCCACTAATACTCACAGTCCTATCTGTATATTTAGTGACTATTAGGCCTATTTCACAATTATCTTTGCACTTTATAACTGATTGTCCTGATCACATATAATCATTAATAATATAAATAGTTATTTCTTACTAATTTAACATACAGTTTATTTTATCCTACATTGCATCGTACCCATTGTGGTCATTTGGTAATTTATTTATTTTATAACTAAGTGGATTATTTTACTAAGGGTATTTTCTGTTGGTTTTAATCGTATTTTGGGTCTTCCATTTCGTTGCGTTACAATGTGTGTAGCCTGTATGTAGTTTCTAAATTTTTTTAATTGTAACATTTAATCCGTGTCCGTACCGGTCACTAATGCGATTCTTAAAATTGTTATTTTAATATGGCGCCATATACTCGATACAAATTATAAGGTTTCGGACATTAGCCATCGTAAGTTAAAATTACGAAACACGACGTTTCGATCTGTATAGAATCAGAAGTCTTCTTCAGGCGAACAAAAATGAATACAAAGATAAATCTACCACTAACAAATAGATATCGTCAAAAAAACTTAAACAAATGTAGTGCTTAATAATAATCTGTACAGTGCTGAGTTCAGTTGTCAATCTAATATATACTGTTAGCCTTATAATGAACAAATAAAAGTAAATAAGAAAATGAAGACTACAGTAAATAACAATTAAAAATATAAGTTGTCACGAGTTACCATTCGTTTCATTGCAGCGTAAATTAAAAGTCGACTTACAATTACAATTTACATCCTCTAAATATACTATACAAGTAACTGTAGTATTACCTAATTGTATTATTTGAGAATCTTTAGCCTCAACACTTCTAGATATAGAGTTTAATAGATACAGTTTTACTGAAAAGCGTCTGAAAGTTTTTCGAAAATCTGTGTAATAAAATTATAACTTGAACACACAGGGATTTTTTACATAGCATTACTCACGTTGTGAATACAGTTAACCCGTGTTATTGAAAACTGAATTTACAAACCAGAGCGAACCTACGTAAAGACATTAAATATTAATAGACGTGAACATATTAAATAGTGTTTAACATTTGTTTATAGAAGCTGTATTGCAAAGAACGTACTATGCTGTCCGATGCAGTGAACAGAAAAACTTGTACAAAGTAAGATTTAATACGAGGAAATACTGGACATAAATGCAGCACATAAATAGTACACTAGGAAATATGGAATATTACTCAAGGGAATCGCTGCAGAACAATGGCCACACACAACAATTTAGCTCGTTAGCGATGTTGTACGTAGACAAATGGTAATCAGATTCTCTCTTGTTTACACTTACATCCACCGTACTGTAAATTTCTCCAACAGATATTGATTTCATGCTTACCTCTGAATTTTAAGTATTATTCATCTAAATCTTTTTATTATTTATTTAATAACAACAATAATAATTATAATTATATGATTATTATTATTATTATTTTACTATATTTTATTTTTGTTACCTTGCCGAGTGAACAGAACGCAGGTACAGGGACGTCAATTTCTATCTCACCCAATTTCTCACTGTGCATGGTTACCTCAGTGCTTATCTTCATACGATGAGAAGATAAGCCCAGCCTGCCAGTACGATGAGTCGTCTGTGTCTGCTTACCATACTTTTTTTAGGTATAACAGGCGGGTGGAACAGAGGCGAAGTCTTGTAGTCGAGATGGGTGATGTAACATCAGGTAATGTCATGGGAATGATGCTTGAGGGTGAGGACCGCTGGGATCATGTCGCCAACCACATTCAAGGAGTCCTGAATGAGATGAAGGGATGACAAGATTTACTATAATCTAAACTAACGGAGAGTATAGAAAATGAGTTGATAATCCAACTGGAACTACCAGGAAGTGGCTGCACTCTTCGCGGCTCAGTTCGTTAGCCAGGCGTTGCTCAAACTAAAGTCAGCAGTTAGATGGCGGCACGGACTGTCTTTGGCTTTGAACAAGACCGGTGTCGTAATCCTGACCAAGGAGAGGATCCCATCCATCTTGCCTGTACAGGTCGGGAACGTGATCGTCGAGACAAAGCCTGTGGCCAAATACCTCTGGTGTTAATTGATACGAAGATGAGTTTCTTCCATCAGATACGGCATACGTCGGACAAGGCTGCTGAAGATGTCACGGCGCTCAGCAGATTGATGACTAATGTGGTTGAATCTGCAAGTGCTGTCTGCTGCTGACGACGATCCAGTCAGTCCTCTTGTATGGCACAGAAGTGTGGGCGGATGCCCTGAACAAGAAGGTTTACCAAAAGAGGCTGGCCCAGTTGCAAAGAGGGGAGCATTGTGGGTAACCTCTGCTTACCGCATCGTCTCTGAACCAGCTCTTATCGTGACCGTTGGGATGATCTTCTTCCCTTTGAGCGTAGATCTGTGCACCTTAGGAAAGTCAAAGTCGGTAAGGAGATGGCAAAACATCAAGGAAGACTCCGTACCCTTGAAAAGTAACCAAGAGATTAGGAAGAGGAGACGAGAGGACACTGGACCACGGTACTGATCAAACACGTGAGACCGTGTACCGAGAGGAAGCATGCGGAAGTCGGTTTCTACCTGACGCAGCTTCTGAGCTATCATGGATATTTCTGATTCTGCCTCCAGAAGTTAGGTAAATCCTTGTCTACACAGTGGGCTGTGCTTCTCGGGTACTGAGAATAATGTGGAACACACTCTCTTCGACTGTGATAGATTGGCCACGAGAAAAAGAGCGTTTCTGGTTACGGATATAGGCTCCAGATAACATCGTCAGAGATATGTTAAGAAGATAGGACGTCTGGAACCACGTAGTACATTACGCACAGGGCATCCTTATGGCAAAGAAGGGAGATTAAGACCGTCTATAGAGTAGAACAAAGAATATGTGAGCCGATTGGTCACAGGAAAATGGCCGTCTGAAGTAGTGTGATAAACGCTCCCAGGCTGGTGCTCGATAGACGGAGGAGGTGTTTTAGTGGATAGTCCACTGGAGATGGGAGTCCATCACTCCCGTGCATTTCCCCTCCTCCATAAAAAAATAGATACTCCATTTCTGTGACCATTGCTCAACGCTTTCCAGGCCTTCTGGACACCTATTAGTCTCTCGATTGTCCTTACTGCACAGGAGTAGAGCCGAGCACACATTCTTTGTTCTCTTGATGCAGCGTAGAAGACAACTTGAGACTGAGTTGGGCCACGTCACTACAAACAACATCGCAGAGAATGTGCTCCAATGGGAAGAGCAGTCGGACCGGGTCCCACATTGCTTCTCGATTACTCAAATGGGTAATCGACCTTGACCGTGGAGGAATATAAATAGTAGTACAAGCTTGGAAGTGAGCCCTGTGGGCCTAGCCCGGAGTAGTGTTTTTAAGGGGTCCCAGGAGACTAGTATCCCAGGAGAACGTTGGGGAGGGTGTTTTAGTCGACAGTGCCTGTGACAGGAATAATAAAATATTAAATTAGTATTATATATTTTGCCTTAATAAAATGTTTCTGTTAAATCTAAACAAAAAAATCTATAGGCTATTGAAGCAATCTCTCTCTTCACACAGGCGGCAGTAGGGAAAAACATATGCGTAAGTGCCTGCATCTGCATCTATATACCAGATGCGTAAGATACTTTGACGAGATATTAACGTGTACAAAGTCAGTTAATTAGCGAAAGGCCAATCATTAATTTAAATTATTAGTTTCATTATTTAGTAACAGACATGTATATTATGTCAGTAATTGTTATGTATACAATAGAATTTCTGGTTAACTTTTATAATGTAAGCTTTTATAGGGATCCTATGTTTTTAAAATAATTAACTAGGACTTAATAAAGAAAATTAAACATAGTAAAAGTATTTAGATGCAGATTCGCTACTTTCCAAATTCCGACAACGCCAGTAATTGGTTAGCACTGCCTACCCTCGTTAAGAAGAGAAACTACCAAACTTTGGGACACAAACTTGTCACCAACTTCTGTCCGACACTTGCAAACTAACTGCCACATAATTAACAATAGGGTAGGACATTGTTCTGTGTAACAAACAATTTCTGTTCTAATAAATACAACAATCAAGACATTAACTTCTTTATAGGTTATAGTTGTATAGCAGTTATAATTATATGTAGTTATATAGTTGTGAGAAACAAATTAATCTTTAATGAACACAGATCAGTGGGAACAACGTAAGTGTAATAACTTTATTACTTCTTTCCTTTGTCGATTCAATTATCTGTGGGGTGCGATGCACAATTGCACAACTCCCTTCACTTTCTGCAGTTTTTTCTCATTCACCATTAGTCCTTCATTTTATAATTCACTCACCCTTGTTTTTCTTCCGATAACACCCTTGCGGTCTTCTTTGGTTTCTCTTCGGACAGGTTCTTTACCTCTGCATTTTGGTTTCCGAACACTGCTCTGTTTTCTATATTTTCTTCCCTGATTCTAAATTTTTCTGTGAGACCCCTGTCACCTACAGAACTTGTGTCTCTCTGTTCTCTTGGAAGGTAAGGATCTTCTTTACTATCATTTCTGGTTCCATTCTCCTTAAGTGTTCGTGTAAATCCATTCGTTTTTTTCTTTATCGTGGTCGAGATTTTGTTAAATTTTTGATGCAACACTTGGTTTGGCAAAAATAAAATATAAACGCATTTGTTAATAGTTTTCTGTTTTCTGGGTATCAGGATTTTTCTTACAAATCTCCTTTCTTTAATTTCTATTTCCAATATTCCTTTGCTAGCTACTGCTTCTGCGGTATATAAGTAATCCAGATTGACCACAGTCATGTAGTATCTGACAGGATAGTAATTTGCATTTGTAAGTCTCCTTATATAGTCTGAACACTCTCTCCATCTTCCTGGCCCCGTCTTCAATCGCTGTTTTCTCATGACATTGATGTTCGGAGTGAGAAACTTAGCAAGTAATAATATTCCTTAAAGTGCAGTTAATTAATTAGGATAATTAATTTCTTATAATAATAAATAATAATATTAATTATTATTAATTAATTTTTTTTATTATTTAACATTATTTATTACAAAATATGTTGAGCATAAGACTTGCGACAGACTCGTGTTGGTTAATGTACTAGTAATTACAGCTTCAGCACTTTGAGGAATCCCAAACCAACAGATTCTACACAAATTTAGTGTGTAATATATTCACGGGAAAACACATCGAAAATGATATTCACACTTAAATGGAAAAAGTTTGATTCTGTTACGGCATCTGAAAAATATGAGTTCACAAATATGAAAATTATAGGGCTCTATGAAGATTATATGGAGATCACATCTTCCTAATTCAAGCCGCTACGTGTTTTAATAAAAGATTTAACTATTCTAAACATCTGAAGATAATTAAAATAATTTTAAAAAAACAGTTATAGAACACCTATGACTATTTCTGCATACGTAGAATGTCACAGCAACATAGAACAATGAATACACTACAACATATTCATAAATTAATTAAATATTTATGTGCTGCTCAAATATTTATTCAATAAGTTATGTATACATGTCCCATATAGATGTGAAGTATTATTTTGAATATCTAAATTGTTAATTATCATTAAATGTAAAGTGTTATTCTTGTTGGCTACTTTGAAACTTTTGACATTAACTTTGTAAAAATGTATACACAGATAGAAAATAAATGTACATGATATAGATGTAGACTTTGACAAATATTGCAAATAACTTTTATAAATAATACATAATCTCGAATCCGTATTCTTTATTTCTTTATATATATAGTATTTATACGATGTTTTCATCTGGACTCACAACCGTTTAAAAAACAAGAACTTCAATTTAAGAGCCAAATTTTTAAGATGAATAAAATTGCCATGTTACCATAAAAGTGATAGACCACGGTGGTAAGTACAATACAATTAAGTGTTTTCAAGTCTGGGTTAATTTAAGGCATTGTCAGCGCAGTAAGAAATATTTAAATATAGCCTATGTGAATTGCATTAAGCATCTGTACTTTAATTAATAGTCGGCAAACTTGAATCTCATACACGTCAACTTCTACAAAATTTTATGATATATGTAAACTGTTGAAGTCTCATTAAAAAATAACGTCAAAAAAATGTAGAATTCGACTACAATAAAATATGTAGTACAAGTAAAAACAGTGTAAGAAACGATTTCCTTACACAGCTCAAGGGAATCGTAACCCAACACTAAAAACATTCAACTGTTCACCTCGTTACAGACGTACGTTGCATAACTATGCAGACAATCCTATGTGTAACTGGTCTTTGATTTCCATCCATATCTAAAACCACTGTAGAATTATTCTTTTTGGATTCATATCTACTGCAAAATGTTTAATATAAGTCTACATAATCCAATTACATGTATTACAAAAACTTCTCAATAAACGCAAGCATTCAAATTTCATTGCAGGTAGCAATTTATAACTACGTGAAACCGTAAAGAAAATGATTTAAACTGAATAAATTCAAATAATTACGTTGTTGCTTAAAGCTGATGGCAACAGCTGTTTCGATTTCTGTAAGGAGGGAAGAAGGTTTTTGATATTTTGTAAACGTATACAATTTCGGGCACGTGGAGAGAATGGAGAATAAACGACTACCAAAAAGTGATTAGCACGAAGCCAGAGGGAAGACTCTCTATAGGACGCCCGAGACTGCAATGGCTGGATGATGTCGAGACCAACTTGGTAAGTTTGGAATCCGAACGTGGAGACGTCTGGCGGCATCGCGATACAAGGCCCTGGCTCTCAACGGGCTGCAGCGCCAATCAATGTTAATGTTATAAGAATATGCAACTTTACAGGCAAGACGGTATGTGGATTAATGAAATGTTTAGTTGTCGTTAACTAGAACAAAATCCTTATCAGAGATTTAAAACAGTCATCAACATTATTTAATTCCTATATCAAAGTTTAATCAACGCATAATTCTTTCTCGTACAGGATTATGTTACTGTGATTTCCTGTTGGTTTTTGGTATTTTAAATTGGTATTATTGTGTGATTGTGGTGTAGGCTATATATTCGTTTTTTGATTATTTTCCATGTTGTGTATTTTGAGAATTGTGTCATGTTTTGTGTCGGTTTGTATTTGTTCAGGTATTAGTTTGTTTTGTGTTTGTATATTTTCCCATGTGTCGATTATGGTACCTTTGTGTGGTAAGAGTTTTGCTAATGTCATGTTGGTTATGTCTGGGAATTCATGTCCTGTGTTTATTTCACGTGCGGCTATATTAGATTTATACATTTCTGGGTTTTCGTATGCGTTTAGAGGTTCCAAATATCGTTTCTTCAGTTGTTTTCTTTGTTTGTCCTATGTAACATTTATTGCAATCTTGGCATTTAATTTTGTATATCATTGGTTGTTGTATTATGTTTGTTGTGTGGGTTATTTAGTTTTTGTAAATTATTTATACATCACAATCACACACAGTAATACCAATTTAAAATACCTAAAACCAACAGGAATCCGTAGCAACAACCAACCAAAACACAAATACTCAATAAAATACTAAATTAAGGTGGCTGAGGATGGGAACAATATGATTCCCGAAACATGTTCCAAATAAGGGAAAAACATCTTGAGGTAAAGAAATTATAAATATTAAATAAATTATGTATGCATCAACTAACAGATTGGCAAAAACTATTTGAATATATTGTGACAGGACGAATAGTCACAATATGACAAGCGTCACATATGCGTATAGCAAAATAGAAAATACAGTGCATAAAGCAATGCTCTGCTTTAGTATAATAAGAAACAATGTATAAGATTAAGTAAATAGAGTTAAGAAAATATAATAATAAGAATTGTGTAATTGTGTATCAATATTTCAAATGTAAAAACAGTTTAAAAAGAACCTATCAGAGCGTGAACGACAACCCGTGACAGTGATAAACCAATAAGGGTAGACTGTCATTTAACTAGCGGGAAAATACAGGGCGACGTCGCTAACGCGCTCAAAGCAATTCAGTCTGCATTAAACCACCGCTTCGAGTAGTTCGCTTTAAAACAGTAGTTCGGAAAGTCTATGTTAAACAAACCAGTTCGAATAGTTTGCAGTAAAACACTAATAAGGAACATCGGTTGTGAATTACTAGCCCGAGCAGTGCGTACTGAGAAAAATCACGCTACAAGTTAAACGTAAAAACACTCGAACTTAACGTGGAAGCGACTCCGTTCATAGAAATCAACCATAGTGTAAAAAAATAGCATCTGAACGTAAAAATTCCACATCAGGGAGGCAGTACAATTCCACATCAGGGAGGCAGTACAATTCCACATCAGAGAAGCTGAGAACACTCCACATCAGGGAAGCTGTACACATATCTACACCACGGAGACTGGATGAACAAGAAGAGGAACAATTGGAACAGTCAAACCCAGAAACGCCCATGAGATAGACGCCGGAACTACAGTAACAAGTAGAGTATTAAATATTTAAGTTTGAATTCAAAAGACAGTAGATAAGAAAGAGAACAGTTTCAGAGACTATAAAAAATAAATTTATGTAATTAGTAAAGTAAGATAACAGAGCAAATTGAAGTAGAGTCATTTAAAGAGTTAAAGTAAAGAAAAATAAAAAGACAAACATTAAACACAATTTTTATAATAACTAAAGAGTTAGAAGTAATTATTTCAAAAATAACACCCATCCATCACATTCTCACACACAGGTCTACAGAATATAAGTATAGCAGAGAAGTAAAAGTAAATTCAGTTATGGTAAATATAATTAAAATTGCACTGGTCTTTGCGTGTGTAAACTGAACAGTATTAATACTCGCTGTTGCCAAAAATTGGCGATACCAGTAAAACACACCAACAAAGTCCAGTTGCAAAATGGCGGCCCAAAGCGTGGGGCTCGATTAATTAAATGTACATAAAATAAATAAAATTAAAAATCTAACAATTGTCATAAAATAAATAGTTGTATGAAAATATTATATTTGTTTATGACTGGCGCCCAGATAAATAACAAACCCATAAAAAGAACAAACCAAGAAAATATAAAGTTAAAATAAATTGTAATCATTATTTGAAGTAAAAAATATAAAAAACGTTAGAAGCCTTAACTGAATTATAAGAGTCAGACCAGTGTGAGAACGGATGAGAGGTGAAGTTTAAACCGGAAACAACATCCGGAGTAGTAATAATTTTAAAGGATACAAGTTAAGTATCAGCAGAACAATACAGGGAATTAGATCTAAGAAAGTTTCGGTCTGAACAAAGACCTATTGTTAATATTGTATAACCATTGTTAGTTATAAGGGGAGGAAATTGTCAACGCTGAGAAAATATTTTATAGACTATTAGATGTGTGATTTTGAAATACTAGGTCAATAATTAAACCGCGAAAATGGCAGAACCGCAAACACCTACCGACATAATGGCAGCAATATGTGACGATTTAAATTGTGACATTTACAGAATAAAAAAAAAATTTAATTAATTAAGGTTGCGTACAATTAACCATTTAAATCTCACAATAATAATAATAAAAACATGTAGGTACTAAGTGTGAATGGAAGAAGTAATTAATAAGGGCAAAGTATCCATAAAGAAAAGGCATATTGTAAATAATTATTATGTTCGTATTTAACCCTTTGCTTTCTATCAAGCGCCTACCTGTTGATACCGGACTCGACCTGTTTTCCGAGTCTACTGTAATTAAAAAAATAATAGAGTAAACTAATGTTAATAATTAAAGTATCTGTAGACACAGCTAGTAACTAAAACAATTAATTTAAATGATGTATTTTTATCTAGCGATAGTTTGTATAAATAAAAAGTTTATTTAAAGAGAAAACAGGAACTATATATGCTCGCGGAATAAACACCCCACTCTCTCTCGTCATGTACGAGGGTAGCGGACGAAAAATCGCTCTCTTGTGATGACGACGCCCAGCTGTGCAGACGCACGAGCAAAATGCTCTGTTCAAAAGTTATACAATTTGTTGTTAGTGTGGATTAATTAATTATTATTTTGTATTTTACTAACCGTTACAAAAAGTGTAACATGTAACGTTAACAAAAAGAAAATTCCAAAAACTTTGTAACAAGAAGAAAGATGTAACTACAAACGACGAGTGTTAATAAAGAAAAAACGATGACTGCAATCTTCACCGATGGACGAATCTTTTCAACCTCTGACCTGTGGTCATGGACCATCTAAATGAGAACTCTAGTATACCCTACCAATGATGCAGTTCGAGACATCTGAGAATCAACGAGTATCTGTGTAGAAGACTCTACCTATCCTGCAGACGTATTAAGCCATGAACAACAGAGACCAGACCAAGACGAGGACGACGTTTTAGGACTCCCAAGACGGAACCACATGGAGGCGATTACTACATCCAAAAAATAGAGGTGACTCGATAGCACGTCTATCGAGGAATAATGATAATATTTTTTGTAACACAATACTCTATTTAAGAGACTTACAGAGACGATTGATTTTATAAGAATATAAAAACTTAAATTTGAGAATTTAATTGTAACTATTCAATATCATTCAATTGTAACAATTTAGATATTAACGTAACGTAGTGTTATTAATACCATTCTTCTAATGGAAGATATATGAAGCAAAAAGGTAAAAGTCTTGCAAGATAAAATTTTGAATTAAATATAATTAAAAGATTAGAGACTAAATACCAATGGTTACCCGGATCCGGGGGTATAGCTAGATAAATTTGTTGTGATCCCATATTCTAAATAAAGCATTTCACTTAATTTTACTAATTTAATTAATAACGTCATGGGATCTGTTCTTTGGAGTAAATGTTATATTTCAAATGTTTAATAAAGCAAGTCTTCTTGTTACACACATATACTGAGTATATAAATCAACAGTTTCACCTTCCCTGATTCCTTGTATGTCTTACTGTGTGTTGTTCTGATTTAAATTTTAGCTCGTCTCGAATAAGGCAGCCTGAAATAATTGGCAGAACCAATTATTTTGGGTTCCCTCCGTTATAACTCTAAAGAAGAGGTTATAAATACAGCAAATGCTACAACAACAACGAGAAGAAGAGAAAGTAGAAAAAGAAAAACGAAGAAAAGAAAAAGAAGAGCGTGAAGAAAGACTACGAAAAGAAAAACCAGAATGGTGGGAAGAGGCAAGGATACAATTACGAGAGGAATTCGGAGCACTACATGGAGAAAATAGGCAGGAACTAAAGAAACTAAGCGAAAATATGCGAACATGGACAAATGCTATAAACAAGAAGCAACAAGAGTTAACCACAATGGTACAGGCCCAAGAAGAGAAACTAACTAAATTTACTCAGGAGACAGAAGGAAATATACACGAGGTGAAAGAAAATATAAAAATATTGGACCAAGTCGTCGCTAGGCACGAAACAACAATAATGACAAATAAGGAACAAGGTGAGGAGAACGACAAACATCTACGAGAACAGATAGCACAGCTGCAGAAACAGATGAAGAAAACAAAAGCAGAACAGATCACGTACATCTACAGGAGTGCTGAAGATATGCCGAAAATGCAGAAATTTAGTGGAGGGAAAAGTGAAAACCCAATAGAATTTTTAATAGAATGTGAAAGAAATATGGAGATGGTAGGAAATAACCTAAACGATAACGAATGCGTGGAATGGATAGCACGTCGATTAGAACACACAGCTGCAAAGTGGTATTCGATAATAAGAGAAAACGTTACGTCCTACGAGGATTTCAAAAATAAATTTAAACAAAGAATTATAGTACGAAGTGGATGCATACAAAAAAAAAACAGCTGACGAGATAAGGCGTTGACTCGCGCACACAACTGACGGCAGACAACGAGGAGAGAGAGAGGGGGACACGCTACGTCACTTAGAGGCGACCCTCAAACGCAACCGAGAAATGTTTACAGCGGAAATGAAAGGAAAGGAATGCAGGAACTTGATGACAAGGCGTTCTCCCACCAGCTGGTAATGTTTTCAACACAGGAGGGGAGTAGTAAATGTCAACAACACAGCTTAAGTTTGACAATAACACATAACCGACTGACCTACTAACCTATAGAAAATGTGGGGTGGAATGGGAAAGCATTTATGTAAACAATAATTAGTAAAGTAAGGATAGGATTATAATAACAATATTTCAATACGTGTAAAAGAGTATTAATAACAAATAAATATGTAAAATGTATACCATAACAAATATGTAAAACAAAATAGAAAAAAAAACATTTCTTATGAGAGAAATTTTTTTTTTTTATTATGGCTGTAGGTGTATGCGACAGGACGAATAGTCACAATATGACAACCGTCACATATGCGTATAGCAAAATAGAAAATACAGTGCATAAAGCAATGCTCTGCTTTAGTATAATAAGAAACAATGTATAAGATTAAGTAAATAGAGTTAAGAAAATATAATAATAAGAATTGTGTAATTGTGTATCAATATTTCAAATGTAAAAACAGTTTAAAAAGAACCTATCAGAGCGTGAACGACAACCCGTGACAGTGATAAACCAATAAGGGTAGACTGTCATTTAACTAGCGGGAAAATACAGGGCGACGTCGCTAACGCGCTCAAAGCAATTCAGTCTGCATTAAACCACCGGTTCGAGTAGTTCGCTTTAAAACAGTAGTTCGGAAAGTCTATGTTAAACAAACCAGTTCGAATAGTTTGCAGTAAAACACTAATAAGGAACATCGGTTGTGAATTACTAGCCCGAGCAGTGCGTACTGAGAAAAATCACGCTACAAGTTAAACGTAAAAACACTCGAACTTAACGTGGAAGCGACTCCGTTCATAGAAATCAACCATAGTGTAAAAAAATAGCATCTGAACGTAAAAATTCCACATCAGGGAGGCAGTACAATTCCACATCAGGGAGGCAGTACAATTCTACATCAGGGAAGCTGAGAACACTCCACATCAGGGAAGCTGTACACATATCCACACCACGGAGACTGGATGAACAAGAAGAGGAACAATTGGAACAGTCAAACCCAGAAACGCCCATGAGATAGACGCCGGAACTACAGTAACAAGTAGAGTATTAAATATTTAAGTTTGAATTCAAAAGACAGTAGACAAGAAAGAGAACAGTTTCAGAGACTATAAAAAATAAATTTATGTAATTAGTAAAGTAAGATAACAGAGCAAATTGAAGTAGAGTCATTTAAAGAGTTAAAGTAAAGTAAAATAAAAAGACAAACATTAAACACAATTTTTATAATAACTAAAGAGTTAGAAGTAATTATTTCAAAAATAACACCCATCCATCACATTCTCACACACAGGTCTACAGAATATAAGTATAGCAGAGAAGTAAAAGTAAATTCAGTTAAGGTAAATCTAATTAAAATTGCATTGGTCTTTGTGTGTGTAAACTGAACAGTATTAATACTCGCTGTTGCCAAAAATTGGCGATACCAGTAAAACACACCAACAAAGTCCAGTTGCAATATATATACAGAGTATATAGGTACTCACCCTTAGACACTTACATTTTAATGCATATATTTTCATATTTACATAACAAACTGTAAGTTCGAATATGTAAGTAACAGTGAAATTTAGGTGTAAAATAATAAAAAAAATACATACTAATTAATTTAGATTTGTGCAGTCGTTTGCCCATTTGGCTGCACTAAGTGCAATGTCGGGAGTGTACATTAAAACAAAGTAAACAGAAATTCAGTAGTTGTAAAGCTAGCATAAGATAACAGTAGCGGAAATTAAGTTTCTAACTAGTAAGTTACACAACAGTTCCTACATTTAGTCCAGACATAAACATACATACATACGTACTAAATACAGTAACGAAATGTTTGTACCGACATTAATATAAGGTGAACATTTTTTAGTGAAGTTTAAACTAACATGACAGAAGATCCATGCTACAGCATTACACTGTTGCCAAATAGTGAAATATTGTAAATGCTGGGACTATTATGTTTTTCTTCGTTTATTAAGATTGTCATTTCCGGTAGATAATGCGAAAACAGAACAGTTTCAACGTAATTTTGTGACTAATACTCATGTTGCAAATGCAATTTTTTAGATTTCCAACACTAAATAATTAATTTTATATTGAGTCAACTTTCTTATGTCTCTCAGATACACTGCGAAACAGGATAATCACTTCCTTCTTTAAACAATTTAATGAGATAATAAAATAAATGCAGAGTCGTCATAATCAAGCTGTATTTTTCATAACATTCATTGTCCAGATTACTAACTTAAAAACTGCTAGCACCAAAAGCCCTAATTTAAAACATGTGGCGAAATAAAAATCTCGTTTTACATTTCGCTCTAATGTGACTAGTGTCCCTGCTCGGCTTCTCTGAACTGTTGACTGTTGGCCTGGTTTTGTATGTACAATTCCCACGAGTGTTATTACATTAGTTTTTTCCCGCTTGTAGACAGAAAATGTTTTTACATATTTTTATGGTGAGCTTAATTTATTTGGTTTTAGGGCATTTGTGTTAACGATATTAACAACACTAAAGTCTGGTGGCTTCTGCTCAACTACAATATGACGTTCTCTTCAGGCTTCAATATAACATTCTCTTCTACTTTTCAACAGGACTCAATTTAAATTATTAAATTTTGTTCTATATAAAGTTATGTATATGTAGAATGTGATTTCTCTCGTAGATTTCTATTTAACGTTTCAATTCACCATTACTAATTTTATTGTACCTTGCTTTTGTCTATATAGGTATAAATATCATTATTCTACTTATTCACTATTAGTGATATGAATAGTTTAATTTTTATCTCTGAAACTGCAATTAGTAAGAGAACAGTGACTTTAAATGAATTAAATCGTTCGTAAATATGGGCACGAGAAACTATTATAGTAACTGTATTATATCTTATTACTATCCTCAAATCAATGGAACGTTATATGTAGGTCTCAAATATTTATGCTAATTGTTGTAATGGCTGTAACTGGTCGCGCCTGTGTAGCTAACACGATTCATAATTGTATTCTGTCTTAACCTCAACTACTGCTTGCCACTGTTAATAATTACAATTTGACACGGTGCGCTGGTAGACTGACGGGTTTTTATAGCACCACTTGCACGATCAGTCGGATTGAAACTCTGAATGATCAGTTCAGAAGGACATTCATGAGATCAATCACGATGTACACTACACTAGTCAGTCAGACTGACAGTCGGAATGAGATGATTTCAACTCAGTTGAGAGTGAAAGACCGTCAAGTGCACAATGTCAAATAAAAAGAAGGCGTGTTTGGCCATTGTGTTGGCATTGACGTCCAAACGGAAAGTTAAACGTGCACGTTGGGTGAAAGAACGGTATAAAAAACGTGGATAATACACTCATTTAAATTTACTACGTGAGATATCAGTGACTAATGCTGAAGACGATTATAAAAATTACTACCGCATGAACCAACGACTTTTTAATACGCTGCTCAGCAAAATAACACCGTATCTATCTAGAAGGGATACAGTAATGAGAGATTGTTTATCGGTGGAAGAGAGATTGCACTGACTTTAAGGTTCCTTGCGACTGGATGAAATTTTGAAGATCTGAAGTTTTCAGTTATCATTTTCCCTTCAGCCATTTCTCAAGCAGTGTTTGAAACATGCGAGGCACTTATCTTTGTTCTCCAGGATTACATGAAGGTAAGTAAAGAACTGAATTATTAAATAATTACATAAACATTCGTTTTACTCAAATATATACACACCCAAAAAAAAGAAAAGTATTTTAAAACATAGATTAAAGGCTACCAAAAGTAGAAAAATACGTTGCTACATCTGCGTCGAGATCTTCAGCAGGCTCTGTATAATGTTGCTTATAGTTAATTGCCGTGGAGTCAGACATCCCCGATGGGCTGAGTCCAGCAGAGCTATAGGCCGACGTCGTCGACGGGCTGACAAGGGAGTTCTGGATGTTGATTTGCACTGACCCTCTGTGGAGGCTCCCCATGCCCGCCTCAAATAAAATGTCATTGATAGCTTTTTCTGTAAACTTTCTTTGCGTGGGACAAAGGTCTTTCAGTTTGTTTGCCCACACTTTTGCTATATTTAAATATTCGTCCTCAGGCTCTTGTGTGCTTATATTAGAGTCTGCAGAAAGGTAGTTACAGGCTAATTGTAGCAACTCATTCTGCTTTGCGATTGGCCCCATTGATTTTTTTCTTTTTTGTGGCGGTGGCATAGGTGTCATCGATAAGAGGGAAGTTGTGGGTGTTGATTGTGAATCATCGCCATGTTCGTCTTGGCCTTCACACGTTTGCTGCAACCAAAACATAGGTATTAAGTTGGGTAACGTTTATCTGCTGTCCGTCCATCTGTCTGTCGGCCAGTCTAATTTTGCATATTCAAATTCTAACATATTCTATGTACATGAGTAACTCACTCAGAAAGATCACCTGTAATTTTTTTTGTTTCAGATGCCTACTAGCATTGACGAGTGAAGAGCAATCAACCACGAGTTCGAAACTAAGTTCAAATTTCGGAACTGCGTTGGTGCTATAGATGGGAAACATATAGGTATAAAAAGAACCCGCACTCGGGATCAATGTACTACAACTACAAAACGTGTTTCAGTGTAGTCCTATTAGCGGTAGCCAGTGCTAAACAAAAGTTCATAATGGTGGATGTTGGTATAAATGGGCGAATATCAGACGGGGGAGTTCTTTCGCACTCCAAATTTGGAGAACTTTTTCAAGCAGAAAGATTTAATCTACCACCACCCTCTCCTCTGCCCAAGTGTTCTGAAAATTTTCCTTTCGTATTCGTACGAGATGAGGCTTTCACATTACATAAGAATTTGATGAAACCATACTCTCAAAAATCATTGAATGAAGAACAGAAGATTTTCAACGAGACATTGTCCTCTGCACGGTCTGTTGTGGAAAATGCCTTCGGCATTTTGGCCTCCCGATTTCGAGTTTTGTTAACTACCATGTGTTTGGGGCCGCTCAAAGCTTCTATTATAACATTGGCATGCTGCTATCTTCATAACTTCCTTATAGAAGAAAATGAAGAAAATTATTTACCTACTAATGGGGAAGTAGTGGATCGGTGCCCTATGCTAGAGCTGCAAAGGTCAAAACACAGAAACAATTCCTCCGAGGCAAAAAACGTTCGAGATCGTTTCTGTAGGTATTACTGTACTGCAGAAGGGTTGGAATCCGATGAAATGTGATTTCATATTGTTACACATTAGATTTACGGTAGTCTTAAATATGCGAAGTAATATACTTGTTTATGTACTTGTAATGTTAAAATATACATATAATGAAAAACACAAATAATACTTTACTAACCTTTGATTGCTGGTCATCACAGAGGGTGGCTGGACATTCTATTTCATGCAGAAATCCCAGGGCATAAAATACCCAAGAGTTTGGCTTGTACACCTCATCACTTCCCGCTCCCGACCTTCTCGAAGCTTTTATTTTGTTTAGTTCTCTTCGACAGTCGGAGCGTAAAGTGTTAATTTTTTTCGTAACGTCCTTCAAAGTAGCGTCAGGTTTTATTTGTTTATAAATTGTCAGTAGCTTCTCTAAAGCCAGTTTTCTCTTGTACTTGTTAACATACAAAGGGCTAGTTTTGTTCCAGAACTCAACTCTCATAATTTTCTATAAAAAGTTTTAACACATCGTTTTTATCTACCGAAGTAGGGGACTCCATATCAGACCATTCTTCCATGCTGCCTGTGCAAGACTGACGCCAAGACTGAAATTAGCCCCACACCTTCACTCAGACTGTCAGTCTCCCTACCACCTACCATGAATGAAACCCTGATTTCAACAAATCTAGAAACCCATCATTCACGTTCATCATTCCATCAGTCTTAACCTTACACTTTCAATCAGAATGTCAATCCTTGTTTGGATTGTCATTCCGACTGATCGTGTAAGGTGCCCTTTGACGCATTCCACCCTACTAATAACCCCGAGATTTTGCGCAAGTTGTGCTATGGCGATTGCAGAATTCCCTGTATTGTATTTATTCGGAAGCCAATATTAATTGCTTAACTGTATTCTTAATTTAAAACAGTGTTAGTAAACTTTATGACTACATATATTATTACCGACAACACTGCATAGTGATTATCCCAGCCTGATAGTGATACTTTCCGCAAACCTAAAACTTAATAGGAAAAAGTAATCGATAGAATGTTTAGCTGGAAGAAACCTAGTCCTGATGAGTCAGACAGATATTGAACTCCAAAATGTAAATTATATTCCTGTTAGAAAAAATATATAAGCCAAAAGGTAACTACAGTACTAAAAGCATTAATAAAGATAATTCCGATAAAATTTTGAAATGTAGAACGGTATAACTTAGTTTAATATACGGATAAGATGGACCCAGACATTTGTGACACTTCTGTATCCCGCTTTCATCAAAGTTAAACCGTTACTTATCATGATGAGGGATAGCCTAATGTGACCGGTATATCGACAGACCGTATTCTGAGAAGTAGCAGTGAAACGTTTTGCATAACGTTACACTTCGGGAACCTGGTTAATTGGCTCAGGTCAATTAAACAGGCTGCCATTATCTTTACACAATCATAAATAACTGGAAAGTAAACAAAAGTTAAATAGGATCCCGTGAATTGAGGAATATTGACAGGGGTTTGTAGATTTATTCACTCACCTTTTTGGACCATGACATCTCTTTATTACATAAAGTATTAACATCTCCGAAGAAATTTAGCAATGAGTATATTCAAAGTAAAAACATTTGCACCTCTTGTACAAATAAAATTAGATTAATTAATGAGTTAACATAGCTTTTACTGCCCTCGGATCCGAGTATTTTGTTTCAGTATATGATATTACAATTATCACTTTATTTCGTGCCATCTGAAGAATGGGCTTATTTAACTTTAACGTGTTATATTCATAAAAGCCTTAAACTTAACACATATTATTACTAAGCATGAAATTACAATTTTATGGTAATTAAGTCAGTCTTTCGTGTTTTACTTTACTTTCATTGGTTAATTAAGTATCTATCATGTATTATTTTAAGTTAAGTTCTGAACCACGGAAGTTGAACTTCCGTGATACCTGTGTGTAACATCGTCGGCGAATCGGCGCTTCTATTGGTTGTGCAGGGTGTCTTGGAGATCTTCTGGCTATCGTGTTTTGGTGAAATCTGCTGTCCTTCCTAAAGATGAGTCGTCTGTTGGGTCTGTAGATTCTTGTGGTAGGTTTTGGGTTGTAACTTTCACTGGTATTCACATTGTTGTACCGCACATGTTACTTACGTTTAACAGTTACATGTTAACAGTTTAATATCACATTTAGGTGATGTTAGTTTGTTACAGAGATGTCATTGTCATACACTCACGTCATTTTCGACATTTTTACATCATTCGGCTATCTCACACAAGCGTCTCCTCGTTTATAGGTTTTTATATCGACTACATACTTTTGTACGCTGTATCAGCAGCGGAGTCTGAGATACAACTGAACTGGCTAAGTATAGGGGTGAAGAGGCTGTCCGCGCGCGGGTAGCTTGTCAGCGTAAAAGTAGTTCCATATTCGATTAATATTTACTCGATTATTCTCTGACATAATTAACTATATTTAATTATACTACGGTATCTCTCACTTAGTATTTTATTATTGTACATCATTATGTTTTTTATCAAGTTCCGATTTAATACAATTATTAGTCATATTCACGGGTAATTATGCGTGTTGATGCCGGTTTCGGCAGGTTAAAACCGGGTTAATTATTAAGGGGTGTTATCGCAATTTTATTATAGAATTCTTTAAGGTTTTAAAACTATTTATTTTGGGTATTAAGGCGGGGTTACATTATCATTTACTTTAGGGGTTTATGTTCTGTTTTAATGTGAGATTTTAAATTATTTTAAATTTCTTTTATTTCATTTTTTCCTTTTTTAAAATCGTCACAGCAGTACTAATTCCGTTGTTACTTTAATTAATCGACAAAACATTCTACTCGGAATTCTGCTTCCTGCTACAAACGGAAGATTAATCAAACTTAAGAAAGAACTGGAGGAACAGTAAAATACAAAATATGTTGACTTGCTATTAAAAATATAGGCCTACTAGCAAGACTTCTAGATTATTCCTATATGCCTAATTGCTAGTAAAAATACAATAATAATAATATTAATATTAATCAACATAATTATCATTATAAGCTCAATTCTAGTATAAAATGTTTGACACACTTTTAATGTATATAATATTAACATAGATTATCTGCCCGGTCTTTCCAAATCCGCTGGCTTTGTGTGTGTGTGTGTGTGTGCGCGCGCGCGCGCGCCCGCGCGTTGTAAAGTATCCGCAGATTATATATAATTTATCAGTTAGCACAATAGTTTTAAATACTTTAAGTAAAAGTATAACATAAAAGAATTTTTTTTTTAGAGTAAATCGCGGACATTATAGAGACAGAGCGTCGTTTGTCATCATTACGAACAATTTTAACTTCACCATTAAACTTTGCAAAAGGTAGAAGTTTGCCACATAATCTGCTACTCGCACGGTGTATAAAATGCACGCATCACGATCGTCCACTTTTGTTAAAGACTAGAGTGCGTGTGTAGAGGAGAAAAGCGAAACCTTTTGTTCGGAGGATATGTTGCAAACGGTATCACCACAGTCGCAATATATACCACACGGCATGTCCTTCTTTAGGTAACTCTACAATATTTTTCTTGGTATTTGTAGTATTTGAAGTCTCTTGGTGTAATAATTGTGAGGACACTACCATCTAAGAATATCTATCCTTAGTTGCCGTTGAGACAAGTAAAAGTGTCTTATTATATTTTCTTATGGCATGATGTTGCCATAGTTTGCTATCTCCTTTGCAGCGATACTGTTTTAAAATATTGTGCTAGGTATAATAAATTGAACATGCTTTATTTAAAAACACTTTCACACTATCAATACAAAGGTCCACTATCAGTACCTACAAGTGAAACAGTTCGGTAATATCTACATGAGAAACTTAACAGTAACGATATGTTAACTACTGAATTATGTCGTGTAAACCTAATTATCCTGACATGAATGAATGATATACGTAGGTCTTAAAATTTTATCATACTTGTTTTAATGAATGCAACTGCTCGGGGCATCACGTGGCAACGTGATGCGACTGCCTTTTAATCACAAGTACTGCTTATCGTTGTTAACAATAGCAATTCGACACTGTGCGCTCCCATGCTTTGGTGAAACACCCGTCTGGCTGTCCGCACTAAACTAACTTTGTATCTGCTGTTGCTCAGAACAGTACTTATCCCGCTTTGTGGCCTCTCCTGTCGGCCACCAACAGGCGTAGGCTGTCGACCTTCCAGAACCGAACCCTCAGATTCCTCTCGGGGACTCCGTGGTCTGTCAGGAATGATACTACCCATCGGAGTCTTCGAGTCCCTACATTGGAGGTCTTCGTTTGGCCCTTGGCGACTAATTTGTCTACAAAGGCCGGCGAATCTTCCTACCCGCATCTCCGTCACCTCAACAGTATGGACGATGTTCCGCCTCCACACCGCGTCAGTCGCTCACGGGCACTGCTAGACGATCCCCCCTTAATTCCCCTTCTCCAGAACCCCACACAATCGTCAACCCATCGTTACGGACGACTCGCCTGCGGGCTGTCGAGCCTGTCACACCAGCGCGTCTGTAAGCTCCTGCGAGCTATGCCTTAAGGGAGGCGCGCCTCAGGCCTGGCGACTGGACGTTTCAGAGATGCCCCCACGTCATACATGATTATCATATATTCGTGGACCGCACTGTAACACCTTGTGTAGGGCGAACGACCGCGCTGCACCGTTTGAACCTGGCGTTCATCAGGTTCCGGCCTGGACAACCCAAACAAACCAGAGCGCGAGACGTTCCGTGCATCTTCTGTCTGTACGGTTCCCTGGTAGACTGGCGCCGTTTTATGACGCTCTCTGTTGTTGTTACGTGTTCACCGAGATTTTTCCGTCACTTGTGATTTCAAACAAACCGCGCCAGCTCTGCCACCAAATTCTGTTATAGCGTTTGCAGATCTGACTCCGTGCTCAGAGCGCTCATGTTCTAAGCGCCTATCAACAAATTGGCCGTGCTAGTAGCAGACACTAATCCTTGTGTTGCCTTTTTGTCTTTTAATCGGTGTAGCTATAAACAGGGTACTTGAAACTCACAAGATAATTTTAAGATGATTAAATATGAATGCTAATTATAATAATTAATACAGGCCTAATATAATAAGAATATAAAACATGTATATTAATAGTAGGCCTAAATTATTATTATTATTTTGATAAAACACAAGTCTCAAATAAGGGGCAATGAGGAAACACGCCAAGAATATTTTAAGATGGCAAAACTTATAAATGTGTAAATACACAATTTTTGCCCTAAAAACAAGTTGGCCTACGTATTCTGAAAAATACGTGTTAACGGCAAATCTTGTGCACCTATATATACATAAACCTAATGGCGTTACTTGAATTTGAAACAATTAGGACTAGTCGGTTTCCTCTAGATATTCATCACTGCTCCCTACGTGAAAGAAGTCATAGACTGGTCATTGACTAACCGTATTTTGTTACATTATCACTGTAATGCACCTTTATATCTGACCTTGTTATTCGCACTTAGTTGTGGTTTAACAACCTTTGTGAGCAGAACAACATTACCGGTGGTAAATTTTTATGTTTTTATGATCTAAAAATAGGTTACTACTTTGAAGAAAGGAAACTCTCCCCTTTTGATGAAACTGACAAACCGATATTTAGCGGCATCGGAACTGTGCTTTATCCGTTCCTGCAGTTTTTAATATGCGATGTACCGATATATTTTGTATACAGATACGTCTATATATTTTGTAATTGTCTTAAACGATTATACAATTTATGTTTATACGTATTTCTGATGGTGCAATGAATAAGTAATTAACTATATTAAATACTACTACTAAAGATGTCAACAACACCATGGAGACCAGAATTAATTACCATAGTAACAAGTAAATAAACAAAAGCTATTCAGCGGCATCGTAACTGTACATTTATCCATTCCTGCAGTACATTTTCGATGTTTTATATAATATGCAATTGTATCGATTTATTACGATGTGGAAAAGAAGAAGTGTACTAATTGTAAACTGTCCTACTACTTAATCCAAAGCGAAAATAACTTTTCGTTTTCATTTTTTTTCATTTGTGAAGTTAGGTGACAACGGTTTTTGGTTTTTAGTTTACTGCTAAATAAATAAAAGCCATGGTTGAGGAAAACATAACGTTTAATGTGTTATACAATGCTTCTAACACAGTAACACTAAAATAAAGAATTTTGCGCTTTGGATTTAACAGGTACTTTATAAATATCTCCAAAGGCTGTTGCACCGACATAATAATTTAGTACAAGTTAAAATAGTACAAGTGTTGAAAACAGCTTTGGAGAGAATTTGACTAATGAGTACAAAATTGATATACGAGCTGCAGAACTCCATATAGGCGTAGACAATAAAAATTATATTAAAATACTTTTTAAAAGTCAAATATTCGCGTGCGAAACCGCGGGTAACAGCTAGTGAATTAATAAGTTTAAAATAAATTTTCTTTTATTTTTGAATCAAACTGTAAAATTACGAAGCTTCTGTAAATCTTAATCAATTAGATGTTTTCTTAATCTACGTTATGTTAACCTATTAGGTGGTTTCTTAATTTGAAAAACTTTTTTTTTAATTGTTGCTGCCATTTCATAATAAGCTTACATTGTGGTCGGAAACACGTTAGTTTTCACACAAACGTGTGCCGATTGAATAAAATCGGCGCTAATACGCTAAAGAAAAATAGGTATCTGTATTTAGCGGTGGGCGTTCTGCCGTACTGTGTTTAACTGTTAGCACAGAATCTACATGAGGTAACGAAGCGGCGCTTGATTGGTGCTGCTCCCTTGCGGACGCCTCGTAGCGCGAGTTGAAAAATGCGAGAATAAACGGTTCTGTTCTTGTCTGATTTCGCTGCTTCAACTAACCACCTCGCCTCGTTCTCCGACAGAGAAGTTTTTTTAATTGTTCCATCTTCCACCTATGGCAGGCTAAATTAAAACAGATCTGCGGTAAGTGAGTGCAGTATACTTATATAGATTTAATTTAAAGTAACGTAAAAGGGGTTTTGTTTAATATGCGTACAAGAATGAATGAAAATTGTTAACCTGTTACACGCACGCCACGTGGCGAATTAGAGTATGCAAAATGAGTTAATTGTATAACAGTAATTGAAGTCTTAACTAAGGCCCCGTAATTGACCACTGTTAACGAAAAATAATATGTACTTTAGCCAAACTTAATGTTTTCAAAGATAGGGCCACATGCCCGTATAACCTGTTGTAGAGTGTGTCAAACTTTCATTTCAAGTAGCCCTAAAGCAGTGTTTAAAATTATAAATGGATTTTGGTGCGTGTGAGAGTAACCTGGGGAATAAGTGTTGGAGCATCTCGCTGATAATATTTGTATGCTTAGGGTCCCTCGCTTCACATCGAGGACCAGCCCCAAATCATGACCTGAACAACCTAACATCCAAGGCTCTCAGCTTCATCTGCCGGTGGAGAACAGCGAGGAACAGGCCACACCAACACAAAAATGCTTTAGACTAGGACTTCAAACTCCACACCAGGGAATAAATCAGGTGACACCAACCCAATATTACTTTTTCACACAAGTGAATGTAACCTACTATAACTCGTGGGCATATAGCTACACACCCTAAAATGACTTTAAGCTTTACACATTTCAATTGGGTCCCCTGTTAACGGGACAGAATAGTGCGCGGACTTGGGGGGGGGAATTTTTTGTACATTTTGTAATACTATTTATATTAAGTGTGAGCCCAGAGGTTGGCATGTATCCGTGGCTGATTACCATTCAGGCATGTAAATTTCTTTCTAGTTTTCAGTAAAAGGGTTACCTTAGTGCTAGTAATTCTATCATTCATCATGTAATTTCACAGATTAAATTTAGTTTTCAATTGATTCATTAATTTCACATATTTATATTCAGTTTGGGTCCTATAATGGATAGGAGTTTCTTTTGTTAGTTTCATTCGGGTCCCCAGTTTAATCCTGTATAGGCGGATTTTTCATGCAGACTTGAACATGCTCCTGGGACAGGTTTAGTTATACACGATCTTGCCTAGGAACATGTCGGCCTTTGAGCCAAATTAATTCTAAAAGGTTATAAAGCATCATGGCACATTACTGTTATTAATATTTCACAATAATTTATCACGCTTACATTATTTATAATTTATTATGGTCACTTGTATTTTGGCTGAATTATGATTATATTTCCTCCAAGTCTAAGTGCTCAGTGTGGGAGCACTTTATAGTAGTATCAGGCATTATGCCAACCCCTGAATTTTAGTATGCCCTGGGGGCACGGGTGTTACACATATATATGTATTAAGATCTTTCAATAGGTGTTGCGTTCACGAATATTTATGAATTGTGAATTATGTACCTTCTGGGGTGAAAGAGGTGTGGCAAGATTATAATGTTGAAAGTTGTAATTGTCCTGTGATTTGGAACGTGTGTATGTGTTGTAGACATATATATTTATATGTCCATTTATATGTATTGTATATTCATGTGTTATTTCTAGGGGTTAGGTGTAGGGCTAAGTGGGGAAAAGTAACCCCAATTGTAAAAGAAATCATTTTATTAATTTCATTTAAATTTTATAATTATTTTTAAAGCAAGAAATTAACCAAAAATATTTTAAGGAGAATGCACTGATTTTGTTGGGAGATAAATACTTAACGTTTTGTTATAAAAAAAAGGAGAAGGATGTAATAAAAATTTATTGGTTGTTAATTTTGTGAGTTTTAATTGCAAGTCCCGTCTCACTGGATCCAGCGCATTTTTGGCTTCTCTAGGCTTTTGGCCTAGTTTTAATTATCTTGTAGCCCCTCTTTAAAAAAAAAAAAAAAAAAAAAATTATAAGTCAACAAAATACTTAAAGAGGGGTTACAAACGTAAGAAACATTTGGGAAACTTAAACTCAAAGGATTGTTTTACACATTAATTATGTAACACTTAATACAATGTACTACTTTATAACAAAATTTAAACATAATTATTGTGCACTGCAAGCTTCAACGTTTAGAAACGAATGCATGTTAATCGCCCATATTTAGTTCTATTTTTAAAAAAATCAGTAAATAAAATAAAAGATTTTTAAAACATTTCGATTTAAACAAAAAATTCTAATTAACTTCCTTTTGTGCACAATTTCTGCAACTTGTTTCTTTTTATTGGTATCATACCATATAGTAACAGACAACTCATACTGTTTCAATTATTGTCTTCTAAAATACAGATTTCGTCAATTTTTCTATTTTCAGAAGTAAAAATCTCAGTTTTCCTTATTGTGTATACCTACTTTTTATAGTCACTTTGAACTTACTTATAGTCCATTCACGCAGATATCTTTTTGTCCTTTATCATGAGAACCTTTAGCTTATCTCATTTTAGCTTAAACGTAACAGAAAAATTTAATGTGCAAGTAGTGTAAACAATGTGTCACAGTCATATTACAACTCCATATATTAATCTAACATAGTTTTGAACTAAAATGAAAATTCAGAACTTTAAGAGTTTCTAGAAAGCTATAAACTATAGTTCTGAATACCATCCAACTAACTATTTATTAGGATCAACAGTGGTTTCAAATACATTATTAATTTGTTTATATAGAACACCATACTGCACTTACTCCAATTTCCTTTAAGCGCTTTCGAGCGTTCGAGCGATTTATCTTCTCACTTGATAGGAGTAACAGCCACAGATCCGGTTGTAGGGTTTGTTTGTATCTGATGATGAACTAAACGATGACGGACCCTTGAAAGCGCTTATCGACAGTAGCTAAACTACTGGAGTGTAATAACTGGTGTTCTATTTAAAACATCTACATTCCACTAATAAAACTTGCTTTACATTATGTAATTTTCACATTTCTAACTTGAGAACGACATTCTTTTTCGTGTTTTTTCCGATCCACTTGACATAACTTCGTTGTATGAGAAACGTTCTCTTCTAAGTTCCAAGTTTAAAATATACGGAGGTAAGAATAACATATTCTATTCAACAAGAGTTTTCATAATGTGTTGTGCTGTTTTCTCTTTTTTAACCTGTTCCATCTAAATTTTTAGATGTAGGCTGGCTCACTAACAAATTAACTGAGCTTCTTATACTGTAACTCTTTTTTGTTTTCAAAGAAACATTTAAATGCTTTAAAATGAGCACAAACTGCCCACGAAGGGGTTTTTATATTTTACATTCTTTAGACTGTTAGTGTTCGTTTGTGTTTTAAACGGTTTCTTTTGGGACGTTTTCAAAATTAATAATATCTTAACAAGTTATAAAATTTGGAAACAGTACAACAGGGCAGATGAAACGTCAATAATTTGCCAAACATCAAAAGAGACGAAGAATTGTGCTAAAATTAAATGAAAAAGAAGAACAATATACTGAGCAATACAAGTATAGGAATTCATTCGTTGCCAAGTGTTTTACTGTATCACGAAATTAACATCATTTACGCAGTTTACGAAGCAACAGAACTTATAGATATGTAAATATACTGTTACGAAGTATGGTACAGTGGAAAGCAAAATACAAGACACCAGTTGAGTCACTAACCACCAACTTTAATTATCACAATTAAACAGTTTGTAATCAACAAGACCGTCTCTTACAACAAATCAAATAAAAATTGTTCACACCCAATACTAATGTCAACGAGTACAAAACACAATTGTATTACATTTGTCCCGCACAATTATAAAAAACATAACACTTCGCCACAATACTACAAACCGCACTCAAATAAATCGCAACTCAAACTGGAACTGAGCGTCGGTGAGTACTTGTATTTATACCCCATCGAAACTCCAGAAACATCCATACTACACATTAACAACGCTACTAGAAAACACCAGAAAGTAATTAGTCGCGGCCTTGCATACAGTGCGCGCGGCCGCGCGACTTCTAACGCGTTGAAAATCACGTACGCACACACAATACAGCCGGATTCTACTGAAACATTCGAGAAACACGTAGATTGTTCTGTATTGTCGTAACAATACATTTCTAACTGTAGTACGAACTAATCGCAATGTAATCGCAATGTAATCGCAATGTAATCGCAATGTAATCGCAATGTAATCGCAATGTAATTTCTAACTGTAAGAACTAATTGTATTATTCGAGAACCAACGTATTTTAAATGGAAAAAAGTAATTAGGTAAATCTTTATTAAGTAGGCCTAATATTTAAAAATTTGCATCTAATATAATTATGACTTAATAGCTCAAGGATTTTTAAACATTCTTACGTGAAATAAATATGACGTATTGTGTTACCGAAAATTTTATTTACGAATTAGATCTACAAAGAAAAATAATAATAAAGAAATGTTATTAATGTACTGTACATAAAAAAGTTTTATTAACGTTTCTGTTTTTATTCTAAAACGTGGAGAGTACATATGTTATAACACACGTGGCAGTAGGCAAAAAAAGACTACAACGCAAGATTAAATATAAAGAAATACTGGGAATAGAAACGACTCATGAATACAGTAGACTGCAAAAGTACATTACTCGAGGGAATCGCGGCCAAACAATGACCACATACAACAAAACCACTCGTTAGCGATGTTACATGCGGACGATTGCTACTGACATTTCTCTCCAGTCTGTAAGTTACATCTGTACTGTAAGCTGATCTAATTAGATATAGATCTCATGTTTATCTCTAAATGTTTGAATACTTTATTTCAAAATTTTACGTTGCCATTATTATTATTATTATCATCATCATGATCGTTGTTATTGTTATTAGTAGTAGTATTATTAATGTTGTTATTATTCCATAGACATCCGTGAGTTCTCCAACCGTGCACATGTCACTTCTCGACTGCCGCACTGGAATTAACGTAGCCTACGTGTATGTGGTTTGTCGGACACTGGTTTTCGTAAAGAAACCTTTCGACTACCCAAGCAATCGCCAGCCATTCTCGAGCTGAATACAAACTAAAACATTACAGAGTAGTCGCGCACTGAATTCTTACGCAGGAAGATAGCTTAACATACGTTCTGCGCATATGACAGTCATTATTCAAAACACGAAAGCGTTTAGTGCTTATACCACGTGGTGTCAAGGCAAACTTTTTATTACTTTCAAAACTATTTTATACTTCAAAACAAATGCTCACTTCACGTTAATACGATAAATTTTATTGTAACAACAAAATAGCAGCCGTCAGTGTAGCCTACTAATGTATTACGGAACAATCTTGAGCAAACTAATGTTTGCGGGTTAGAAAGTAGTTTGTTTACGTCACACCAACGCCGCTATTCCCGAGTGAGAATTATTCGCGTAACCATATAGTACAACTGGAATCTAATATCAAAATACTGTACCATTCGAATCGTGAAGAGTCAACTTTTACAAATCATTCATATAATATAAATACTTTAATTGGAACTTATAAATAACCGAAGACTTAGCAGCAGAATCACTAATAAAAAGCACATCCTTCTCCAAAAGAATGAGAATCGGTATCAAGGAAACTGTTATATAATTTTTAATCTGGCATCAGGGTAGTTACGTTGTTGAGAAGTTGCTGCACATCATTAAACAATACCTATCCCGACAGCAAAATGAGATTTTTCTGTGTTATGCAGTAGAAATAAAATATGTATTTTGTGTCTGAAAAGTCGTTGTGTTTTAAATAATTATCTGTCATCCTGTGTTCGCTGTATTATTTAAAATCGCTTGTTTATGTTAAGAAATGCGATGTTTCAGAGCACGACCACACAGTCTTTGTATTTAGTTGTTCTTAGCAGCTCTTTGAGAATAGCCTAATAGGCTAAAACAATTGTCAGAGGTTAAGAATAAATTGTGAAACTATAAAGAGTTTGTGTTTTTTAAAACCTTTGTACTTAGTAACATATTTCGCCAAGTGCTTAACGAGTCTTCAATCAATATCTTATATTTTAACTTACCAATTCGGTGGTTGCAGTTTGTTAAATATTTAACTTGAGTTTATAATACGATGTAGTCATCATCGATGTTATGATGTGTCATCGATGAGAACATAACGATGTTACTCATCTACTCTGCCTTTTCTATTACTGAGTTTACTCTTTGCCTGTCTCGGTGTCGCTGAGTCCTATAAGTAAATATGGCATAGATAGAAGGACAGAAACGAAAGAAAGTAGTAAATTCGATCTGTTTAAAAATAAAATTACCTACTCTAATAAAACATTTAACGATTCCTGAAAACTGAAGTAAATGAATTCTAGTACTTAATGTTGTATCTATCGCTTCATATCAGAGCGAAAGAACGGCCGACACAACTCGTACCAATGATACATTGCTCCAGAAGATCAAGAAAGAAGAATATTTGACAAAAGAAGAAGGACAGCTGGGATAGTGCAAAGAGATAATTCATCCAATGAAAGACGAATTCATTGTGTATGTCCTAAAGTGAAAAATTAGGCCGATTAAACTTACAAGATAGTTCTGACTATTAACAGGAAACGAGTTATTCTGAGATTTTCTTATATTCTTGTAATTTTAAATGTGAAGAAATCCAGAATGCTCAACATGCCTTCGATTGCCTGAAAGCTACATACATTTTAGTGTCGTGGAATGTTAGAGGTTATTTTTAACGAAGGTCCAGCACGAGAAAGTACATTAAAAAGAACAACTTTAACAAATGGAACACAAATACGGAGCTGGAGCGTGCTGGAAAAGATAGGAAATGAAAACAACCTGAACCCCTAATCTCACTAACACGATGTCGACGGGATATGTAAGATCGCCTTACGTAGTAATAGGTGTAGCCTTGGATTTACCGCTGTGTAAGACTTTACTGCTGTTCTATGAGAGACTGTTGTAAGAGTTTACTGAAATGAAAAGGTTAAGAATAAATTGTGAAACTACTTAGTGTTTTTTTTTCAAACCTTTGTTAAAACAAACTGCTGACTGTTTTATATAAACTGTGAAACTACAGATGCAAATAACTGCCCGCTTATCTTGACTACTGACTGTTTTTGTGAAGGTTCCAGGAGTGTGGTTACGTTAGTGATACTGCTCCTGGAGAGTTACAAACAATAACCGATTTTGCATAACGTCGTAATGACATTAATTTATTTATTTTTGGTGGCCACAGTTAAAAACGTTAAAACGTAAACTTTCATTCACTTTTTACCAGCATTTACATCAAACAATGTTCCCATAGTGTATTTGCTGCACTACATTTTCTTATACGCGTTTCTTCTCTCCACAAGAACTCAGTTTAAAATTAGCCCTGACATTAATTTTTTCCTTCATGCTTTTCCATCTGTACAACCTGGTAACATAGTGCATTAATTATAACGTGTATTACAATCGTGATCTTTATTTAAACGTTTACATTTAACAATTACTACTATTACCGTTTCAGCAGAAAGGATATTTTCGCACTTATTTCGCGATTGCTTTTTATTATTTTCTAACAGCATGATCGTAATAGTAGTACTAAAAACTGAACATTAATATTTATTAGTCTCATCGTTATTTTTATATTTGTTGTAACATATTACTTCTCAGATTTATTAAACATCTTGCATTTTCAACCTGTTAAAGAGGGTTTTCGTCTTACTTTAAATGAATAACAACATACGAGTACTTGTATTCGATCACTCAAATATTTTTCTGAATAATTATTCTCGGTATTACTGTCGAACGCTGATTATTAAAGACATAGTAGTAACTATTTTTAGGTGAATTTAAAGTCTAAGAGTGTGTTTAAAGTTAATTCTTACAATTTACGAACGACTCTCATAATTAGTCACTTACTGATATAGTCTCTTTAGTCTGGAGACTAGTGTAACTAGTCTAGTGAGCCTCTTCTAACGATACCTACGAATAATGCTTTTGATTATTACTATTTGGTTCGTTAACCTGTTGACCTAACGTGCTCGATTACGATATTATTGGTTTTCATATACCTGTAATATGCTTAGAGTATCATGACAACTTCTCCGGAATTAACAAGACAATTTAACGTAAGTTTTTTACACTGTAAACAAACGTATTACCTTTGGTACATTAAAACTGATTTACCCCTTAGTAAATTTTTTACCTTTCAGTATTCCTATAAAACTATTAGCTTATCAGTTAATTTCCTAGAAATTATTTATTGTAAAAATTGTATATATTAATTTTATATCAATATTAATTTTACCTAATCCACAGGTCTTAGGCCTACTTAACGACACAAACAGAATATCACGTTACAGTAGTGTTCATAATATTGAATATTCAGAAATATTCTAATTAATAATATTAGCCTTTTCAATAACGAAAAGCAATAGAAACAGACAAAGAGATATTGCTTATAAAATTATAGAAAAAATGTATTATACAAAAGCACAGGAAATAAAAAAGTGTTCAACAAACTTTTAGTAGAAAATAAGATTTTATTACTTTATTTAAAAACGTTGTCATCATCATCCTCAAGGTTTAAACCAAAAATGGTTTGTTCCGGTCTCAAATAGGCAAATATTACAGCTGGTCACTCCAGCGCTTCCTCGGGCGTCCCACACCTCTCCGTCCCCTCAGCATACAGTTTTGTTTGGGGATGCGGCAGTCATCCATTCGGCAAAGATGTTCCCACCAAGTCAGCCGATACTGGGCGATCCTGTCGAGTATACTCATAATATTCAGTTCCTGCTGTATATTCGTGTTTCTTCTATGATCATGGAGAGTATACCCTGCCACGTGCCTGAGAAATCTCATTTCAGCCGCTTGGATGCGACTGGCCTGGCCTTTCGTTAAAGTCCAATTCTCAGACCCATAAAGAAGTGTGGGAAGAGCCATCACCTTGTAGAATTTTTGGCGTGTTTCTTTACTTGCTGACTTAAGGGATCGCCTGATGGTCCCGCACATGAGGTTGAATTTATTTAAATTATTCACCACGTCGTTGCTTGCATTATAAGACACACTGTAGCCCAGGTATTCAAAACTGCTAACTTGTTCCAGGACAGTACCGTTTATAACAATTTTTGCCCGTACGGGATCAGTTCCACAAAAAGCCATCACCTTGGTTTTAATTGTGGACATCTGCAATCCAGAGTCTTTACAGATTCAATTTAACAAATGTATACCCATCTGCAATTTGTTTTCATAATCCAACAGAATAGCCTGATCGTCCGCAAACAACAAAGTGTCAATTCTAGAGTGACCAATCATAAAATGGTCTGAAAGACACATCTGCCAGTTTTGTATGACGTCGTCAATATATAAATTAAAAAGAGAAGGTGATAATGGACACCCTTGTCGTACTCCACAATTGATCAGGCCAACTCTAGTAGCTCTTCTCGGTCTCCCTGCTTCTATTAAAATTTTATTCTCCATATACAGACTCTGTATTGCTCTAATTAGATATTGTGGGATCCCTCTCCTTGCCATTACTGCCCATAGTTTGCTCCGATTCACTCTGTCAAAAGCCTTCTGAAAGCTATGTATGTGGGCAGCTGATACTCTCTACGCTTTTCAATGAGCTGGGCTATTGTAAATATACAATCTAAACATGATCTGCCCTTCCTGAAACCGTTCTGGGCCTCTGAAAGTATTGTCTCCGTTATCGCATTCAGCCGTGTTCTTAATATAGATGCATATAATTTATATGAAGTATTAAGAAGGCTGACTTCTCTGTAGTCCCTGCAGTCATTACGATCACCTTTTTTGAATATGGGAATTACCTTTGCAATCCGCCAGTCGTCAGGAACATGACCAGTGGTCCAGCATAGATTAATGAACTGCAGCAAACGATCATGCAGTAGTGCTGGTGCACACTTTATAAGCTCCACGTTCAGCCCATCATGGTGCTTGGTGCTTGGTGCTGCCTGGTGCTTTTCTATTCCTTACAGCGGTGTAGAGCAGCTAACAATTCATCCATTGTTATTGGGTCCACACAAGCACTGATATCAGCAAAGGTTGTTTCTTCCAGTTGATCCTGAGTCCATAGTTGCGCATAGTATTCAAGCCATTGTTGTTCTGAAATATTACTGACCTTCAGGTGATCCCTTTCCGTTCGATTTAAATGCCTTAATATTTTTTAAGCTTTGTCCTGCCTGCCATACACATCGTGTTCTATATCACTGACATATTTATCCCATGAACTTCGTTTGATTTTCCTGACTTCTCTTCTGGCAATGGCACAGCAGCATTTATATTCACACCTTGTCTGAGCAGTGTTTAAGGTTAGATGTTTTAGGTATGCCTGCTTTTAGCATCTATTATTTGTCTAATATCGTCAGCCCATACCTGTAGGCCTCGGTTTCGATACTTTTTACGTCTCGTCCCCAATGCTTCAATGCCGCTTGCGACGTCTCTGATGTCACCCCATTCTTGATTTATATTGCTACTGATGGGTTTTTGTTGTGCAAACTGACTCAACCGGGTCTGATACAGGTATCTTATACTTTCATCTTGGAGCAGGTGTACTTTAAAAGTTTGCTTGGAGCACTGGCGCTCTGTAGATCGGGCCTTTCTCCACCTACCTGGAATACTAATTTTTGATATGAGCAGAAAATAGTCAGACTCAACGTCACATCCTCTAAAAAGCTAGTATCCTCCACTAAATTTCCTAATTTCCCATTAACTAAAAGATACTCAGTTACTGAACGAGATCCTCTTGCTTGCCAAGTATATTTATTTATCTCTTTATGCGGGAAAAATGTGTTGGTTATTCTAAAATTTTTGAATGTGGCAAAATCGATGAGGCATCGTCCATTTCCATTTTCCATTCTTTCGCCGTGACATCCCATGATATTTCTTATAGGGGAGTTTCCACATGTGCATTGATATCACCTGCTATAATCACATAATCATTAATGTCTATATTATTTACAACTTTCTCTACGATCCTGTAAAATTCTTCTGAGTCTTCTCTCCGACCATTTTCTGGGCTATATACAGCTACCAATGTTGTGTACTCCCTTATGGTTTTGTACTGTACTGTTAATAACGCTCATTTATAAATTGGTAACTAAGAATCCTGTTTTTCAACCGATTCTTTATCATTACTGCTACCCCTGCAGCTGCCCGCTTCCTAGCAGCTACACCACTGTATATTAATACGTAGTCCTCCAGTTCAGTCGAACCTTTAAGCTTCTTCTTAGTCTCAGGAATGATGGCAATATATACATCCATTAAATTAAGTTTCTGTTGAAGTTCCATTTTCTTATAGAAAAACGTTGTAGTACAATTTTAATAACAATAATCAACAAACAAGACACATAATTAGTCGTATACCGTATATTTTTACAATTTTATTAATGTTTTTGGGAAACGATACATTTCAACTTGTTCACCACAAAATTTATAACACCCAGTTTACAAACAAATTGACACATTTTTTCTGCAAATATTATATCTGCGATTCCGCAGACAACGTTTTATTTCTTTGGAAACCTACATTTCTGTGTTTTAGTTTCCCATTAGTAATTTCCATCATTCATCAACTTTACAATAGCGTTTCGTTAATTAGAAAATGTTGCTGCTGCCTCTATGTGTTAAACCAGGAAACGTAATTACAGGAGTTGTGTTGTTGCTCTCTTTTATACAAAAAACGGTAACTTATTGAGGCCCGAAAGTGAACACTCGTGATATGCTTCTGTTAACGCTTTTTGCATAACACTATTGTTACGATGGTCTACTTGATCGTCGTAGGTACAGTGGAAAACAAATTATAAGACACCAATTAAGTCACTAATTACCCGCTTTAATTTTCACAGTTAAACAGTTCGTAATTAACAACACAGTCTCTTATAAAAAATCAAATAAAAATTGTTCACACGCAAATAAATGTCAACTAATATTAAAACACAATTGTATTGCAATATACCGTCCGATTATAAAACACAACACTTAACTAATAACCACTTCAACGCACACAGTAATTTCGCCCGATAATAACTCTCGAACCTCACTGTAATTAATCTCGACTAATACTGAACTGAACGTCGTTGAGTACTGGTATTTATAGTCCCCCGAAAATCTAGACGATTCCACATACTACGTATTACCTCTAAACTATGACGTAATTGTTTGCGCCCTTGACACAGTGAGAGCGGCCGCCCAAATTCTCGGACCGTCTAGCAAATGCGTCGACAAGCACGTACGCCACACGCGTTACATTCCGGATCCCTCTGGAACATTCTATAAACACGTAGATTATTCTGTGATGTCGTAACACAATTATTTATTTCTCATTATTTTTCCAGAACATGTCTTCTCTGTCTCCCAGTTATGTTTTTCATATATTGTCTATTGCGATAATTATCTGTCTGCACAATTTGCTGCGGCCCTCTCAGTACCCTCTCAATTTTGTACCAGTTCTGGTAGGGTAGTATGTTGAGATAAAAAATTGAAATCTTTAGGAAAACAAGACTGCTAATTAGCTCGTGTCAATTTTTATGTATGTAATAAAAACAGAATGTTCAGTCTCTCACATAACCATTAAATCTATTTACAGTAATAATGCCTTCTTTTATAAATAGCTTTTAAAAGTAGCTACCGAAGTAAGATTGTACAAGAAGGGTACTCTTCATAAGTGGGCTGTTCGAAGTGCAACGTAGGCAGTATGATTAGCCCTACACTTAGACAAAACATTTTCTTCTGTACGATAATTTTTTAAACCCCTTATTTTATGACGTAAATCACTAAATCACTGCTCGTGATTACTAAATTTATATTGTCTTGACTTAAGAGTTAAATATGTAAGTCTTAGAAAACCAACGTTAAATAATTGAAAAAGAAAACTATCTATAAATGAAGATCGAATTTGTAAATAAAATATGAATTTAAAGTTAAATTTCGTAAGAGTAAATGTAAAGCCATACATCGGTAATTTTAAATTAATTTCAAACCACATGTACTGAAACTAAAATTCATAATACAAAGAAGTGCAGAGTTGCGTAGTTGATAAAATTTGTATTAAGCAGAATACTAGGCCAGAAGTCGATATTTTACACTGCAATTTACTATAACTTAAAGTAAGAATCACAAGTGAAGTACAATATTTAAAACATTAATAACGTTACTTAACTGAAAAGATCTTTGAAATGGTGAATTGCGTTATACAGTAGTTAGCGCGTGGGAGCAGATGTTACTGACAAATTTGTGTTTGGCTTTCACCAAAGTTGGGAAATTCCAATAACGAGAGCAGTATATTAATACAACGTATCTGACACTTCCGAAATTAGTGGCCACTAACTTCCAGTGAGATTCAGATTTACAATTCACTGTACCCAGCATTCTAATTGTTAATTAGAACGCAAAATTACATCCTGCCTACAAAAAGAGTTCCACCCTTCCATTCTTAGTACTGTTGAATGTGTATGCACATTTTAGCCATTCCACTTACTACATCTTTCCTTATATATTTTTATAATTCAAATTTGTTTTATTCATTGCAGCTTTTACTGTTCTGCAGAGTTTATATATTAGGTCAATTCTCTTTTTACCAACAGATATTTTATAGCATTTATGAAAATGACAGTGTGGCGTTTACGTACGTTGTGATTGATTACAATAGTTAATTACTTGTATTATTCGTTTGAGAAACTATACAATCTTAATTAATATAAAACGAATGTTTATATAGTATTTATGAACATAATGAGTAGATAGAATTTATAAGGTTTACAACGCCGGCGTCTACACAGTTGGAAACACTATTTGTCCGGCTGTTGGGCAGTGGTATATTGTTGGGCCGTGGTATACTGTTGGGCCGTGGTATACTGTTGGGCCGTGGTATATTGTTGGGCAGTGGTATATTGTTGGGCCGTGGTATACTGTTGGGCCGTGGTATACTGTTGGGCAGTGGTATATTGTTGGGCCGTGGTATACTGTTGGGCCGTGGTATACTGTTGGGCCGTGGTATACTGTTGGGCCGTGGTATATTGTTGGGCCGTGGTATACTGTTGGCCCGTGGTATATTGTTGGGCCGTGGTATATTGTTGGGCCGTGGTATACTGTTGGGCCGTGGTATACTGTTGGGCCGTGGTATACTGTTGGGCCGTGGTATACTGTTGGGCCGTGGTATATTGTTTGTGTTGACAGACGTTTCGGCCTCACCGTCGGAGGCCATCTTCAGTGTCGGAAACAACTGGCACACGTGCCAATTGGTGAAGCCGAAACGTCTGTCAACACAAACAATATACCACGGCCTAACAGCCGGGCAAATAATGTTTCAAAAACTATAATGGGTAGATTCTTATTACAGAATGTGAGCAGAATACGTTTCTACATAACTAATCACGAGTTTGAAGATTATGTGGTAATAAATGACTGACGAACGATTGTTGACGAGACTAACACAATATATACTCCAAAGACAGCATGTTCCTCCTACGTTCCAGTAGAAAAGAAATTAATCAAACCTAATCTATATGTATTGCAACGAATCACAGGATCATGATAAGCGGGGCAAGCTCATATAATACACAGACTATGGACATTCATGTTTATATTGGTAGATGGTTAAATTTGGTTATGTTATCAGTTGTATTTAGTAAGGATAAGGGTTTAGTTTAGTAAAACTGTGCATTATTTATTTATTGTTATTCATGTACTGTGTTTGTGGAAATGTGCGCGCGTGCGCGAGTGGTAAACGTTTCCCGGGCTGTGCGTGAATTAATTATCGTTGTGTTTGACATTGAACTGAACATACACATATGTATTGCTACAATCCCTGTATAATTCTGGCTATTATTTACGTTCATATATGATAGTAGTAAAGTATGCAGTTATGCATGAGATAAGGGTATTCTGATTACCGCTATGCATGCTCTTACAAAGTAAATGCATTTTACAGCATGAAAAGTGCATGTCATGGTGTACTAACCATGTGACTTGCTTCCATCAATAAAATGCTGGAAGGTGGTCGGAAATTTTCTTAAGCCTGTTGTTACACAAGCAGTTCTTCTCCGCCAGCTACCGCGAACGGGACGTGCAATCCTTGTTCAAGATTCTACCGCTTGCAAGTTGTAAAGACTATTCGTCGAGAGTGAAGCGTGAAGACTCAGAACTATGTGTGTATTACACCTACACACCGTATTGTTTTAACGCATTGCGCATATAATTACGACAGTTCTTCTCAACCTGCTACCGCGAACGGGACGTACAATTCTTGTTCAAGATTCTGTCGCTTGCAAGAATCTGTAAAGACTATTTGTCGATAGTAACGCGTGAAGACTCAGAGTTGTTCGTGTTTTACAACTGTACACAGTGTTATTATTACAGCATTGTGTGCATAATTACGAGAGTTCGTCTCTACCCGCTATCACGATCGGGTCACGCAGTTCTTGTACAAGATTCTGTCGCTTGCAAGAATCTGTAAACACTATTCGGTGATAGTAACGCGTGTGACGCAGAACAGTTGAATATTAACTACTTACACACAGTATTATTATTAAAGTATTACGTGTGTAATAGGTGAGTGTAACTATATCACTGTGTGAGATTTTCTGCAGTGTCAGTAAAATTTTATAGATACGCAATAGTAAGTTGTTTCATCAAGAAGTTTCCGTGTTAGTGCAAGATTTCCGCATAGGGTGGTCTGCTGATCGCGGTAGACTTGTGATTCGCGTGAACACTTGAAGAATCCGGAGTGGTATAAGTTCAATATACCGTTATTGATTAAACTCACTGTCACCTGAGATACTTGTTGGTCATAACTCTATATTAATTTAACGAGTAGTAAGATCCATAGTACCGTTGTGTGTGCGAAGCGTCAGAGTCATCGTGGGAACTACAGGACACCAGCCCAGCTGTTACAGGACACCAGCCCAGCTGTTACAGGACACCAGCCCAGCTGTCACAGGACACCAGCCCAGCTGTTACAGGACACCAGCCCAGCTGTTACAGGACACCAGCCCAGCTGTAAGCGTTTCAGGGTGAACGTCTGTCATTTATAAGCCACACCTGACGACCCAACTACACAGCAAAGACCTGCCGTTCTCTTCAGCAACATCATCGTGGGAATCTTCTTTATGTAACGTATCACGTCATGTGTATGAACAGTATTTAACATTTAAAAAAGAAAGACTCTATATCAAACACTACATTCTGTACATATCAAATATACCATATAAACAATTACTTATGTCTTGTGCAATAAATAATCTTAAACCCTCCAATATAGACTTTTAATTTAAGATACACGTACTATCATATCCTATGCGCCAATAGTTTAGTAATTTGTGTTGTCGCAGTATATAAAATTCAAAGTCTGAGGATTTATGGGTACTGAATACAAATCCACACCCTTAGTGAGTGCCACCAAACTCTGCACAGGTAACCTCTGACACAAGGCAAAAAATACTGTCTAATTTGGAATTTGATATTTTGCCCCGTTCGCACGATTTAGGCCCTTTTAATTATGCCTTTTCGTTGACGCGTATAAAGATGTCAACAAGACCGTGGATACCAGAATTAATTGCCATAGTAACAAGTAAATAAACAAATGATATTTAGCGGCATCGGAACTGTACATTTATCAATTCCTACAGTACATTTTCGATGTTTTATATAATATGCAATTGTTTCGACATATTACAATGTGGAAAAGAAGAAGTGTACTAATTGTAAACTGTCTTATTACTTAATCCAAAGCGAAAATATGTTTTCGTTTTTTTTTATTTGTGAAGTTAGGTGACAACGGTTTTTTGTTTTTAGTTTACTGCTGAAATAAATAAAAACCATGGTTGAGGAAAACATAAAGTTTAATGTGTTATACAATGCTTCTAACACAGTAACACTTAAAGAATTTAGCGGTTTTGATTTAACGGGTACTTTATAAATATCTCCAAAGGCTTTATAAACGGGTACTTTTAAATCTCCAAAAACTGTTGCATCAACATAATAATTTAGTACACGTTAAAATAGTACAAGTGTTGAAAACAGCTTTAGAGAGAATTTGACTAATGAGTACAAAATTGTTATACAAACAGACAGAACGCCATTTAGACATAGACAATAAAAATTATATTCAAATAGCCTACTTATTAAAATTCAAATATTCTCGTGGGAAGCCGCGGGTAACAGCTAGTTATCTATAAAACAATATGCCCTACAATAACACAGAGTTAAAGGTTAAACTGGCGTCCCTTTTGTTGTTTAGAAACATTCCATGCTGTAAAGTCGTGTATGAGCAGCTGTTCGGTGCGGTTGTGCTGTCGTGTGCGGTAACTTAATATTATCGCTATCTTTCTTACTAAATAGACTTGTATGTGTAAGTAATATTGCAACAAGAAATATCAACGAAAGGTTTATCTGATTACTCGAACAAATCCAAGCAGCCGGCCAGGGGGCCGCGCGTGCGTCTGCTCGTCCGTGTGGGACTGTGTGTCTGTCTGCGGCTGGTGGTTGTTTGTACCTGTTTCTCTATAAACCATAAACACAAGGCCAGTAATTCCTTATCTGGAACTACACGCGTCTTTTAATTTATCTGTCTACTGTAATTATCGACAATAATGAATTATCAGCAACCAGGCCTGTCAACTAACGTTGAACCTGTTCCTACAGTCCACTCAGGAACTACAGTACCTCCAATGTCGCAAAATGCCCCTCAATCCTATAACGGTCAACAGCCAGGCAGAAATGTTAATGTTGATTTCACACAACACGGATCCCACAGCTGGCAGATGGTGAAAAAACGAAAAAGAAGTCGTCAATCTTCAGAAAACACATCTGAAACACACACTCAGCTTAATGACCACAATAGATTTACGGTGTTACCTATAGATGACCCTGATGACGTCCAACCTACTCAAGTCTTAGCTCAGCCGAAAGTACCTAGACCTCCTCCTGTATACCTTCATTGTATCGTCAATTACAGTGAAATGATCAATAATCTTACAACAATTTTGGAATCAGAACAGTACAGTACTAAATCGTTCGATGACAATACGGTGAAAATCAACACTTTTGCACCTGATTCTTACAGAAAATTAATTCGTCACCTCGAGGACGAAAAAATTATTTACCATACTTATCAAATTAAAGACCAGCGAGCATACCGGGTTGTCATAAGAAACATTCATCCTAGCATCGGTGTACACTTTATTAAAGAAGCACTAAAAGAAAAAGGACACTCGGTCAGAAACATAATCAACGTTCGACACAGAGTCGAGAAAACACCCCTCCCTCTCTTCTTTGTTGATCTTGAACCTGCAGCAAACAATAAACAAATATATAGCCTAAGGTCTTTAGGTAACATGCAGATTGCTGTAGAACCACCTCGGAGAAAAAACTTCATCATACAGTGCACTCGTTGTCAGTCATACGGTCACAGTAAGACGTATTGTAGGAAACCTTTCCAGTGTGTCAAGTGCGGAGGTGAACACAACTCCGCAACTTGTTCCAAATCTAAGGATACACCAGCCACATGTGCATTATGCGATGGTCCTCATACAGCTAATTATAAGGGCTGTGAAGTTTATCAAAACCTGCAGGCCAGAAAAAGCCCCGTACGAAACTCCACACCTAGGAGAACCCCTTCAATGTTTAGGACTATGAACACGGGACAGAACATGAATACCCGTAACGTCTCTTCTCCTACTTACGCTCAAATTTCAGGACTACCGCAACACTCAGAATCATCGCCCCCTTATGACAGCAATCTCAAACAGACAGCAAATGAGGACATCACTCTTTCACACTTCCTGACAAAATTCGAGACTATGTTCATTCAACTCATGCAGCAAAATAGCGTCATGCTTAATCTCCTTACAACACTTGTCAATAAACTTTCTAATTAATAATGAATAACAATTACAGGATTGGATTATGGAACGCCAATGGACTCTCTCAACGCACCCTAGAACTCAAAGCTTTTCTTCTTGAAAACAGGTTAGACGTAATTCTTATATCTGAGACACACTTCACAGACAGAAGCCATATTAGGATTCCAGGCTTTACTGTTTATGATACCCAACATCCTGACGGGACAGCTCGTGGCGGAACCGCTCTGTTAATCCGAAACAATATAAAACATTATCTCTTCTCTAACGTCAAAACTGCTCACCTACAGGCGACCAACGTTTTAATTGAAGATCAAAGAGGCCCTCTAATTGTTTCTGCAGTCTACTGTCCCCCAAAACACAGAATCAATGAAACTGACTTCAGCTCTTTTCTTGGAACTCTTGGTGCACGTTTTTTGGTGGGAGGTGACTTTTAACGCAAAACACCCGCAGTGGGGTTCGAGATTAGCTAATCCAAGAGGTAGAATTTTATATAACGTCATTAGACAAGAATCCCTGTCCTTTCTGTCCACTGGTCAACCAACCTATTGGCCTTCTGACACAAATAAAATACCTGCCTAATTGATTTCTTTTTAATACAAGGCTTGTCTCATAAATACTACAAAGTTGAATCTTGCCTTGATTTGTCCTCTGACCACACTCCAATTATTGCCACTATTAGCAATACTATAATTGAGTCTGAAAGTCTACCAACACTCACAAATCGTCTTACTGACTGGGATTATTTTAGAGAGCTTGTAAATTATAATATCTCGCTAGAACTTCCACTCCACACGCCTGCTGAATTGGATGCGGCTGTAAATTCTCTCACCAGTTCTTTTCAAAAATCAGCCTGGGAAGCTACACCTTGCAATACAGCGAAGAATAAGCACTTAAACCTTCCTCTGGTTGTCCGGAAGAAATTAGCTGAGAAGCGTAAATTGCGACGAATTTGGCAGCATACTCATCATCCGGATGATAAAAGAAAGTGGAATTCCGCGGCCAGACAACTTAAACGATTGTTGGAAAATTGGAAAATCTAAAGAATGAAGGGATTCAGGATTATCTAGAAAATCTGTCACCAAATGAAAGTACTGATTATTCTCTGTGGAAGGCTACTAAACGATTAAAAAGGCCACTATTACAAATACCACCAATACATAAACCAGATGGTAGCTGGGCGCGCAGCAATACAGAGAAATCCCAGATTTTTGCCGAACATTTGGTCAACGTTTTTCAACCTGAAGCCAGCAAGAACGTCTCTTTCGATGAAGAGGTACAAAGATACTTACACTCCCCGCTCCAAATGACTCTACCTATTAAGCCTTTTAAAGTTAAGGAAATCAAGGAAATAATCCTGTATAATTTGAAAAGTAAAAAGGCTCCCGGCATTGATTTGCTATCGGGGAAAGTTCTAAAGGAGCTGCCTCACAAAGGCGTTGTACTAATAACATACATTTTCAATGCCATACTCAGACTCGAATACTTTCCTCTTCTCTGGAAATCGGCTCAAGTTATCATGGTCTTAAAACCTGGTAAAAACCCTCAAGAGCCCTCTTCTTATCGACCCATAAGCCTTCTACCGGTACTTGGTAAGGTCTTTGAAAAGCTGTTTGTAAAACGACTTATGCCAACAATTGTAGAAAACAACCTAATTCCGGATCACCAATTTGGTTTTCGAGAAAAGCACTCTACGGTAGATCAAATACACAGACTAACAAATGTTATCAATAAATCGCTGGAATCGAAGATGTTCTGCTCAGGTGTGTTTCTCGACGTTTCCCAGGCATTTGACAAAGTCTGGCATCTTGGACTCTTATATAAAATAAAGAAAAATCTGCCACATAATTGTTACCGTATCTTACATTCCTACTTAGTGGGCAGAGTGTTTCAAGGCAAGTACTCGGATGCTACTTCTCCTCTATTACCAGTGGGGTCGGGTGTTCCGCAGGGTAGTGTCCTGGGTCCTCTGCTCTACCTCCTGTTCACCTCGGACTTACCGTCAGCAAGTGAAACTACTGTTGCTACCTACGCCGATGACACAGCGATCCTAGCGACACACTCCGACCCCTCAATAGCATCTCTTATACTACAAGAATCATTAAACAGCGTTCAGTTATGGCTTGATAATTGGCGCATAAAAATCAATTCATCCAAGTCAGTCCACGTTACCTTCACCACACGTAAGGCAAACTGCCCTCCAGTCACAATTAACGGTCAACCAGTACCGCAAGCTGAAAGTGCTAACCACCTTGGGATGCATCTGGACAGGAGACTGACATGGAAAAAACATATAACATCTAAGAAGCTTGAACTTAATCACAAGGTCAGAAACATCTATTGGCTTATAGGCAGACAATCACGGTTAAGTCTTGTCAACAAACTCTTGATCTATAAAGCCGTGCTTAAACCGGTATGGACTTATGGTATTCAACTTTGGGGTACTGCAAGTACAAGTAATATTGAGATTATCCAGCGCTTTCAGTCCAAAACACTTAGATCAATAGTCGACGCTCCTTGGTTTGTCTCAAATAACTCCATACACCGCGACCTCAAAGTTTCAACCGTGAGAGAAGAAATCATGCGCCTCTGCAGGACTCACATCTCCAAACTAGAACAGCATCCCAACCACCTGGCAATTAACTTGTTAGACAACAGTGAAGATATTTATAGACTAAAAAGACACAAACTATTAGACTTACCATTCAGGTTTAACTCATAATGTATTCTCTGTATTTTCTGTATTGTACTGTCTGTGATATCTGTTCTGTATGTTTTTGTATTCGTGTCATTCATACGTGTTAATGTCAACCTGTATATGTGCCTTATGGGCCCAGTGTTTAATGTTTGAACTTATTGTATCATGCCAGCAGGAAGTGATAGTGACTTTTGTTCATTTGTTTACATGTTTTTATCATTTGGTTTTGTATTTTGTTACCTCTTTAATCTATTATCAGAAACAAGAAGAGCTGTCAATGGTCAGCTCTTCATAATTCTGTGTGTGTTGTCAGCCAATTTGTTAAATGTTCGCTCAGTCGAACAGCTTACAGATCTCCAATAAATAAAAAAAAAAAAAAAATTCCATGCTGTAAGTGTTTACATGGCACTATGTACAAACACTTACAAAACACAACAAAAAGTTTAAAGATTTAATTGCACAGAAATTGCCTGCAAATCCTTTGGAGAATACAATTATCTTACAATTAATTATTGAGAATTCTAAAGAACCTAATTGACAAACGACATTATATCCGGAAGACTCGAAACACTACACTCCTTCTCGAAGATCAACTTAAAATATACCGTTCACTCTTAATATTGTTAATAGAAGAACTGCATTCTACAAGTAATTAAACAAAGTAATTTTTAAAATTGTTTACACGTAAAAAAGCCGTCGTATTTTTAGTACTAAAGTACAAGTGGTTTAGAACAACAGACACCTCAGAAACCGTTGGATTCATTAATAAAATAGTTTTACCTTTTATCAGTAAACGTCGAAAAAGCTTGAAACGCTCCATTAAAGAAAGTTCTAAGATTTTGTTTGTTAATAATGATAAATACTATTAACTATACGAAAAATATATTGTACTAACCGTCTGTGACTTCTCGTATGATGTCCTTTCTTATTGCGACATTTTTCGAGACACTTGTCTCATTTTCAAAGCATAAAATATTTAGCACATATCATTCACTGATATACTTGTCAAACGTTAAAACCATAAATAGCACAATTTAACATATAAACTATATACTTTTTGTAACATGAATCGGGCAAACAGTGTACACTGCGCAGCGACCCACCGCGCATTAACCGCAAATGATTCTTGTTAGCTTAGTATCTCAACGCGGTGTCGTACAATATATTAGATTTGAATAATAACTTGTCGTTCAAGATGTGTGGCTTGGTACTAGTGTCCCTGAACGCTTTGTACACCTCAAATTCCTCGAGTGCGTTCATATAACGTCCTCTACTACAAAAGTGGAGGGGTTTTAAATTGGTTCCGAAATCGGTGTAATTATGATTTTCATTAATAAGATGTTTGGCGAATTTTGATTTGATGGTATCATAGTTGCGACAGATAGTGGGTGGTTTGTGTTCGTTAAATCTTTTGAGGAAACCACGGCCCAGACGGTTTCTATGTGGGCCAGATATTAATTATTCTGCGGATTCTTTATTTTGCTGATACTTAATTGTTCTTTATTAATTCTTTTAATTTTGTGTAAATTTATTATTTTTTCTACTATTTCTTGGTTTTACAGCAGAGCAAATTCACATACGTCTACTGTGAACAAGAGCTATACCGTACTACAATTCAAAATTAATCTCGTTACCTAAACAAAGCGTTATTTCATGTTTCGATTAAAAATGTGATTGGTCAAAACTTAAGTCTGCCTTAAAATTCCCAAAATTCCGAGAAATCATGTATCTCGCCCCTTAATCAAAAATCCAAGTCCAGATCTGAATTTTACATGAAATTTTGGTTAAAACGAAATGTTTATGACGTTTTTAGGCCTAATATTAAGCTTGTTGTATTTTTTGTATAATATATAACTTTTTAACTGTAGAACTGCATATTATGTTTTTAAAATACATTTTACATCACTTCTTATGGTTTCATTTAGCCTATAGCTTACATATTATTTGTTTCCCAATCTGGTTTAATGTTACATGTTATATTCTTCAACATAGGCCTAAAGTTACAATTCCAGCTAACTTACACTATTTGCTTATTACTTAATTTTTATACAACTTATTTAACAGTTCTGTTTTAACAGTTTTACTACCTAGTACAACAAAATACAAAATAATATTACTTAACTATGAAATTTGCTGTCTAGTTTTACAAGATATTGATTTACAATTCATTTAACATTAAAACCCAATGTATTGCTCAATGACATTTTACTATTAAAAACTCCAAATTTGTTAAAAACTCATTGTTATACAATGACGTTACACTGTTATTATTTTCGGATATATCTTAAGGTAACCCATTGAGTTCTTTAGTTAGATTGGTACTTTCTACACTGCATAATGTTTCTAAATTATATTACATTAATTATGTCTACAATATATCAATATGTTAGCTATGATATACTATTTAACACATGATTAGTCTCTTAAATTGAAGAGGAAGAATTCCTTTTTAATTTACTCTGGCTTTCATATGCAATGTTACATTATATGTTATATACATTTATTTAAGAAGAACCGATTTATTAATTACGACACGGTTTTAAACACAACTTCATGGACAGCGTTGAAAAGCGCAGTTAAAATTGACTATCTGATTACTGGTAATTTATTAAATATATCCTTGCTAATTGCAAAGGTTCGTTGCATTAAACATGCGCGCGCGCGCGTGTATGTGTTGTGTTTCGTAAAACAGTATTCCGTAGTATAAACATCATTGAGGTTTCTGATTAAAGCAATGTTTAGGCTGCTAAGATCAGCAACCGTCTACAAGTTAAATTATAAATTGCATTAAAAACTACACATTGCATCTCAGTTTAACTCTATTACAGTCCGAGATCATCGTTTGCTACGTACGTACTTACAAATACTATTACATGAAAATCAACTTCTAATGTCTGTAATTACTAATAAATCGTAAAAACAAGAAACAACAACAAATTAATACTCAAACATTATAAAAAAAAAACAATAAATCAATAATATCTACTCTATCAGACAAGCATGTGTAGAGTGCAAAAAAGAACTTACCCATTATCTACCTCGCATCTACGAAAGCATCTTCCCATACTTCAGCTGCTCTTTAGTCCTTTCCGTCCACATTTCCTGTAAGGGACCTTTTACGGTATTTTAAAATTGTCAAGTCTCACTATACTGAAGTCTTCTCCAGACGTAGAAGGGTCCCTGCCAGATTATACATAGACGTTACTCCCCTGCCTTGGTCTCCTGGTGTGAAGTAATTCGGACTTCACCTCGATCGACGTCTTACCTGGCGGACACATTCCGAGCACGTAGCCCCCTAAACTGTCAATCATTTTTATTATCTCTGACCCCTGCTTTGCAGCAAATCAATCACCTATAAAAACTTATCATCACCACGTATGTGGAGCCGATGGTTACCTACGCAATCCCTGTGTGAGGCTATTTGGCTAAGACCCAAAAGCAAAAGCTTCAATCTCTCTTGGACCGACGATTGCGCTGAGCATGTAGAGCCCACTACTCAACTTCAAGCCAAACTCTTACATGTCCGTTCCCTGAACGCCACTATACGGACACTTTCCAGGAAGTTTCACGTCCGCTGTGCCTGCTTCCAGGGCACAATAACACTTAACTTTGAAGGCAACAAGTTCAATTAATTGATTACACAATTAGATATTATTTATCGTATCATAATAGTTAAACTTAACAGCTCTCAGACACGAATAATTTTGTGATTATGTTCAAACACTACGTTGCAAATTCACAGAATAAAACATCTCGCAATGCCATTATAATTATGAAAGAAACGAGGGCAGGCAGAAAAATTAAATTTTCTTAATTTACATCACTTAGCCACCCCTAAAATATTAATTTCCACACTTATATTTACAAAATTCATGATAAAGCACCGTTTAGGTGCAACAGATAGAGGAAATTATGTAATGTTGGTGTCGTAAATATCCTGGTCGTGGTATTTCCTCTCCACATCATTTGGAAGTCAGCCTCAAAATGAAGGCAGTACAACCCACAGCTACGGCAAGCAATAGAATTAAAGTATTAAGATTGAATACTGCTCAATCATTATTATTTACAATTAGTAATATTTTTAATATTTAAGCCGTAAAATTTTGAATCATTTTACCGAGCATAAAAATGTGATTGTTCTTACCGCCTGATCTACACATATAAGAAAATACACCAGGACACTCCTGGGAATAAGCAACAGGCTTTCCGTCTGATCCTCGAAAAAACCCTTTTAACAAGCTTACGCCTGTCGGTTTACAGTCAGAGGAATTTGGAATCGTTTCGCAGATGCTGGAACAATAAATGTATAGAGGAATTGTATGACAAATTCGTGTTTGTTAGCATGTCAAGTGCTGTATATAAGAAAAGAAACGAAGGAAATTTATATGCTATCTTGTTACACTGTATATGTATTTCCAGTACCATGTGTAACACAGTACGTCTGGTCCTTGTGCACGTGACCCATTATGCAACAACAATATAATTAACCCAAATACACCGCACTGTCTACGGTTTCGCACCCAGATATAGCCTACATATCTCTGTTCTTACCTCAACTAGTTAAATTAAGCGTATCCCCTCACACAAAGTGGTACAGTCACGTACGAGGAAACACGTATAGTACTACACGTACAGGAACACATACACATGATTAAGATGTGTATTTCTCTATAAGGTGTAAGTATTATTGCATGGAGACGCAATGTTTCTAATAATTAAATCGTTTAACAAATTGTTAAAGTAAACAAATTATTGTAATAGCACTCAAATCCTATTATACCTATCTCACAGGAGAGTATGTAAAAAATATGTAAGGGAGAAAGATGCAGATTAAATGCTGAGTCACATTAAATGAGAGTATTTACAAATTAAGGTTGAATGTAACTCATTTTACACCCGAAAATTGGATTAAATATTTTTGTTACCTTTAGACGTTGGATCTTTTTATCTGACATATAAAAACCCGTTAACCAGAATACCAAGTATATATTACTTATGGATCGTAAGTCCCTGTGTACGCTACCTGTTTCTTGGCGTTTTCTATATTGTTAGTGAAACCCCTACTTCATCTTGAGTAGTTAAAACAAAAAGAATATTTCTTTTTGTAAAGAGGGGCCACAAGTTAATTAAAACTAGGCTAAGGCCTAGAGAAGCTAAAGATTGCGCTGGATCCAGTGAGACGGGACTTGCAATGAAAACTCAAGAATTAAATAATTAACAATCCCATTTTATTATTCTATTTCATAATAAAAATATAATGAACAAATAAATACAACAGTGATTTATAATTCCCCTTTAAATGGTTAAATAAAGAAGTATACCCTCTCAACAAGGCCACCTGAAAAATAATAACTGAATCCAAGAAAATAATTGCTATGTCACCATCAATGAATTGAAATTTTAAAATAATCATTAACCTCAAAATAAGCTCCCATTAAACTATTTAATAAAATATAAAATTTATATCATGTGTTCCTTTTTAAAATGCAGTATATAAATTAATGAAGATAAATGATTTCATTCCCAGTTACTATTAATAATTAAAATAATTACTCAACCAATTAAATGAACTTTAAAGGTGACACTTTCTATACTTGTTAAATAAAATAATTAATTTCCTTAAAGAAATGATCAGCCACGATTATTGAGATAGAATACCTCCCTTAAAAAGAAAATGAAAAGGATATATCCACATGCCTACATGTGTTAACTTTCTGTTGTAAAAGACCCTGAATAATAAATCCCTATATCCCAAGTTCCCACCAAAAGTACAGTAATGCATAATATTTATATATATATATATCCCCCAAAATGTACACAGAAATATACAGACATAACATGTTCCACAGGACAAAAATACATTATACAACAGTGTACATAAAATACATAAAATACATAAAGGTCTCTTGCCACGCCCTTTTTTTGTATTACCCTTCTGGTGTATATAAATTCTAACTTTTCCGTTTATAACAATCCGAATTAGGATTAAAGATTTATATCTATAAATGTACCCCCATGGTGTGGGTTAATTGCACGTCATGTGTATCATAAAGTATTGCATACAAATGTCCCCAGGACATTAAAAATTTAAAACCAAGTGCCTCAGTGGCTAAGTGTTTAATTACTTAATTACGGTGAGAAATAAAAATTGTTTAAAATAATTAACGCCCCCCAGTTACCATGATTAATATAAAGAATTTATATAGACTAAAATAGGGCCAATTAATGAAAAGAGAAAAATTGCACAATATTAGCACCTTATATAAAAAAAATACATTTGTGTGTCAGAGACGGACATGTTCCTTCAACTTATGACCAGTCTCAACAAATTTGTCTCAACAACCTTGTTTCGACAAACAAGTTGAAAAGTGTTTCGACATGCATAGCTTGGTTGAAACTAATTAAAAATTCACCTACCTCCCCAGTAATCTTTTTATACAAATGACATAACCTGATTTTAAAAATAAGAGAATATATATGTTTTTATGCATAGTAAATTAAACTTGAGAAAATTACTAATAACAAAACTGACTTTAAATCTGTAGCGAAAGCCCTATAAAGAAATGAGTGGAAATCTAAGTTGGATGCTGTGTTGTAGACATGTCAGTTTCTGAACTGACAATTACCATACATATATTGAAATTTTACAATTAATTCTTAGTGTTCACACTAAACTGTCCCATCAATTGGGGATCCAAATGAATGTTTAACTTGAAAGGTAAAAACTGATGATTATGTATAACTGGTGCCATGTTGATTCTACGTGTTAATTATAAATGGTTGTTTTTCACCTGCTTATGTGGCCAGAAGGATGATCTCTTATTTGTAACGTGGCGATCTTATGATTGGCATGTTGTTGTGGTTGTTGTGGTCTTATTCTCTTCGGTGTCGAGTGTGGAGCTTTTAAGATGTCATTCTTTCAGTCATGTAGCAGGACTTGCCTCTGTTCGGCGAACTCTGATCACATATTATATTTTTAGTGAGAGACCACACACAAATGCCCCCACTGTTTGGACACCCTCCAAAATCATATATAAAAACAACACCTAGTTATGTGCTACATAATAAAACTTGGTAACATTATTTTGGCCAACATGCCTTACTTAAAAAAAACTCTCTAACAATGATTCTTTATAACCCTTTATAACCTGAACCTCACTGAATGTGAGTTGCTTTTGCAATATAATAATTTATCTTGGCTCTGTAACATCTTATGAACTTATTACTTTGAGTGAAATTGAGGTTACCACGTGGTGCAGAATTTATTTAAAACACATAGTTTTTTACTCCATAGAATCTGAGAATACTATTACTTTGAATGAGACATGATTTACGTTTAAAACGTGCCTGAGTAAGTTCCCATATATATATGTATAAAGTTTTACAGATATTGTAGCAAAACCTTATACCACTTAATAACGACACATTGTGTAATAGGTTAAGTGCTCAACAGAATCTCGTTACATCAGTGTTAATGAAAGTTCAAACTTAATTATTTTGTGGTTATTGTACTTTAGGTATTAAGGCCGAGATTCTGACACTCCAATAATCAAGTTTTATTGGTTTATAAAAACTTTACAACAATTACGTATCTTGGAACGCATGCTTCGACAAGTGGGGGCTTACTCAAGCTTACTAAAAAAACGTTTTCTCCCGTGAAATTTAGTATATAATTAATATAATGAAATCAAAACTCACCGCAGTCGTTTAAGAAACTATCTAACCATAGTTATAAGAAGTAGAAGATGGAATTCACACTTCTCTCCACCGAAGGAATTTACCACGAGGCAATCCTCTAGACTTCCCTGTAGAGACAAGAAAAACGGAACGCCGTCCTCGTTTGGGTAACGAAAATCTCACCAGGCTGCAGCACTGTTTTAAAACTGCTGCAAAAACTCAGCAGATGGCGACACCGACCAAACAGTGGAAAATCGAAAACGGTAGTTTCTGCTCTTCCGGGTAGGGAGCAGCACTCATTATTACTTTAATTTTTGTACTGTCCTTAACTTTCGTACTGCCAATAACGTCAAAACTGCCAATAAAATGACTGAACTAGCGCTGAATCTTTTGACTCAGCACACCCTCACCCCAAAAGGGCAACATAGTTGCCCCAACGTTAAAGGCAAGGAGGGTACCCTGCAGTGTACCTCTCCCCAAAAGATACCAGTGGACGTCGTGGTTGGGTTGGCTCAGCTGAGCTTGCTCTCAGGAGAACAGAAATCAAAAAGAGAAAATGAAAGAGACGAAAGAAGATATGTATTATGTAAGTGTGCGAGTGCTGCATGCTGACCTGATCAGAGTCCACATACAGCCCGAGAGAGAGAGAGACAGCTAAAGACAAAAGAAAGATACATACGTATGGATCTTCCGATCTCCTGAGGCTCGCCCACCGACTGAGGCCCAACTTGATACCTACTCAGGACAACAACAACCCCCCCCCTTTCTTACTGGATTGGAAATCTCAACGCCAATGCAACCATCCTCATGCGACCCTCTCCGCCAGACCAACCCCACAGGACCGCCCCAATACGTCACACTCTCTGGTGACCACCACCTACTCCTCCTGCTGCCACTCACACACGCGTCCGAAGACCAAAACAAGGTAACTAATACCTTGGTATGTGAGCGCCCATAACTTTATTGTCCACATATGGACTGACCAGCCATATGCCAAAACAAGGCATCACATATCCTTGACATATCTAACTGGTCGTTAAAAAAAAACATCCCTATACTAGGGCGGACGGCCCCTATTAGCCGGACAGAGAAAACCGCATCGAGGGCACGCGAACATCAATCCCTTCACTTGGTCTTCAATACTGCAGAACTAACGAGGGGGCTTTTACTTCAGTACGACCACGTCGAACAACCTACACTTAATCAAAAATAGCTACAACGGAAATCAACTAGGGAATGCGGCATGGCCAGGACTCTACAAAATCAACGACAAACTACAACAAAGAAAAAATGAAAACGACACTAAACTTACTACCCACGTAGTCACCACTCTTCCAACTAACTTCTCTCTGACTCCTCTCGGATATTTTTTTTTTCTTTTTCCTTTTCTAATTTTTATTTGTTTTTTGGTTTTTTATTATGTTTTCTGAGGGGAAGGGTAGGAAAATTGGGAAGATGAAAAGGGCAAGGATCATTGAAAGTTCAACAGCTAGGACTAAGGTAAGGACTTGGTTCCCTCCTAAAATAAGGATGGGTGGAGAAAACCAAGGCTCGCGGAGGCAGGGGCGCAACCCTGAAGTAGATGTACACCACTGGGATTGTGAGGAACATCTACCCGCTACCCATTAACCGCTTTGTCTCACCCTTTTATGACGAACTTTAGGAACCCGTTCCTTGTGGACATCACTCTCTGAGAAACTATCTTGTGTTGAGCAGTACTGATTTATTTCATGTAAATTATAATCAAGGTAACTTACCTTTCTACGTTTACCCCGATTTGGATTATCCTCAACCTCTAACTCCTCTGCTTCTATCTTCTTCTCTTCTACAATTGCTTCTGGTTCTATTTCTTCCACCTCTTCCTTTTTCTCCTCTATATAATTCAAATCATCATCACGACACTGCACATCTTCACACACTACATCATTCTCACCCACAAACTCTACAACGCTGCCACCCATTTTCTCCCCAACTTCTACCTCATCTACTTCTACCACACTTGCAGACTGGACATCCCCTAGTCCATCCGCAACCTCCGAAACACCTGCAGCCTCCGAAACACTTACACTTATACTCCCCTGCGTAGCATGTGCAGACCACTCTTCTGCCTCCTCCTTCGATTCCTCTTCTTCACCACTCTCAACAACTACAACTTCCTCAACAGTACTCAACCTGGAATCCAGCTGTCCAGGTCCATGTGCAATGTCTAAATTAATTTCTCCTGACGATGGTAAAGCTCCACCATCAAGTGACTTCTCATCTTCCGGCGTAGGCGATGATGATGTTATCGGCTCTGGATCCACCTTGGGCAGAAATGGATTTACCGGAACAATTACTGCGACCTTTGGTCGGACCGTATTTGAAGCAACACAACACCGGGCCATCTCCGCGAAACAATTTGGACGATTCCCAAACCTTAAACGGGAACTGTCTTGGGAATTCAGTCCTCCTATAATTATATCTAGGACTTCGGTGTCGGTCAACCCTAATCTTAATACCCGGGCAGCTTTTCGTATGTCCTGCACGTAATCCCCCCACGGCTCTCCGTCGGCCTGATAACGGTAAAATAAATCCAACCTAAGCTGGGAACGTCGTGGAGGATATATGAAGTAATCCAACACTTCCCCATGAAAAGTGTCGACCGTGCCGCCCCGACGCCAAGTGTTGGTGACCTTCTGTGCCAACGTACCCTGGCAATACGGGTATATAAGGCACAAGACCTCCCCATCGGATATACCCGGATAGGCTGCCAACTGCAGGACAAGGTCCAAGAAAACCAGCAGCTGGTCCTCCTTAAATCCATCTACCACCGAAAATTTCTGGAGAACTGGGGTGAGAGGGTGGGGCAATTTCTGTTCCTCCCGGTGGTCGGGGGACGACAATTTCTGAAAGCATAGCGCCGCCAGAATTACACAATTCGCAAAACACTATCAACAAAACACAACACCCTACAAATACCTAACACCTACAAACATATTGACAATAATAAGATTGGAATAAGAAAAACTCGCGTACTATACTTCCAAAGAGTAGACTGCGGGTCCACCTAACGATGCGAGAACTAGCCCACTACCTGAACAGCTCACACTCGATTACACCAGACAAAAGGAACGCGACACACACACAACACACACAACTCGAACACAAAAATACCGACCACGAAAATTTATTTTAACATTTCTTAGGTTACCTCCGGCTACCATCTATCGGAAGAAACCGACTGCCGATCGGGCCATACCGCATAATTACAAAAAAAAACAGCAACACCTCCCCAGACATGGGCAAGGTAACTCAAACTAACCAAGCACCGACTGCGATAAGTCTTGCCCAGGGATTTCCCCTTCTAAAATTTCCCACCACGTGGCACTATTCACTATGCAAGGCGGGCAAGTACATGTACATATATTTCAAACCATAAAACTAACAAGAAATATTTTCAACTTGGGATATAGGGCCTTTAAAATTTTTCTAAGTTCTATTTGAACTTAACATTGTGAAAGTTCCAAAATATTTCCTAAGTTTGCAAGCCCCGTCACACCCACAGGACCCTCATCGTAAGCGCGCTCTGCTACCAAATGAAACCCCTACTTCATCTTGAGTAGTTAAAACAAAAAGAATATTTCTTTTTGTAAAGAGGGGCCACAAGTTAATTAAAACTAGGCTAAGGCCTAGAGAAGCTAAAAATTGCGCTGGATCCAGTGAGACGGGACTTGCAATGAAAACTCAAGAATTAAATAATTAACAATCCCATTTATTATTCTATCTCATAATAAAAATATAATGAACAAATAAATACAACAGTGATTTATAATTCCCCTTTAAATGGTTAAATAAAGAAGTATACCCTCTCAACAAGGCCACCTGAAAAATAATAACTGAATCCAAGAAAATAATTGCTATGTCACCATCAATGAATAGAAATTTTAAAATAATCGTTAACCTCAAAATAAGCTCCCATTAAACTATTTAATAAAATATAAAATTTATATCATGTGTTCCTTTTTAAAATGCAGTATATAAATTAATGAAGATAAATGATTTCATTCCCAGTTACTATTAATAATTAAAATAATTACTCAACCAATTAAATGAACTTTAAAGGTGACACTTTCTATACTTGTTAAATAAAATAATTAATTTCCTTAAAGAAATGATCAGCCACGATTATTGAGATAGAATACCTCCCTTAAAAAGAAAATGAAAAGGATATATCCACATGCCTACATGTGTTAACTTTCTGTTGTAAAAGACCCTGAATAATAAATCCCTATATCCCAAGTTCCCACCAAAAGTACAGTAATGCATAATATTTATATATATATATATATATATATATATATATATATATCCCCCAAAATGTACACAGAAATATACAGACATAACATGTTCCACAGGACAAAAATACATTATACAACAGTGTACATAAAATACATAAAGGTCTCTTGCCACGCCCTTTTTTTGTATTACCCTTCTGGTGTATATAAATTCTAACTTTTCCGTTTATAATAATCCGAATTAGGATTAAAGATTTATATCTATAAATGTACCCCCATGGTGTGGGTTAATTGCACGTCATGTGTATCATAAAGTATTGCATACAAATGTCCCCAGGACATTAAAAATTTAAAACCAAGTGCCTCAGTGGCTAAGTGTTTAATTACTTAATTACGGTGAGAAATAAAAATTGTTTAAAATAATTAACGCCCCCCAGTTACCATGATTAATATAAAGAATTTATATAGACTAAAATAGGGCCAATTAATGAAAAGAGAAAAATTGCACAATATTAGCACCTTATATAAAAAAAATACATTTGTGTGTCAGAGACGGACATGTTCCTTCAACTTATGACCAGTCTCAACAAATTTGTCTCAACAACCTTGTTTCGACAAACAAGTTGAAAAGTGTTTCGACATGCATAGCTTGGTTGAAACTAATTAAAAATTCACCTACCTCCCCAGTAATCTTTTTATACAAATGACATAACCTGATTTTAAAAATAAGAGAAAATATATGTTTTTATGCATAGTAAATTAAACTTGAGAAAATTACTAATAACAAAACTGACTTTAAATCTGTAGCGAAAGCCCTATAAAGAAATGAGTGGAAATCTAAGTTGGATGCTGTGTTGTAGACATGTCAGTTTCTGAACTGACAATTACCATACATATATTGAAATTTTACAATTAATTCTTAGTGTTCACACTAAACTGTCCCATCAATTGGGGATCCAAATGAATGTTTAACTTGAAAGGTAAAAACTGATGATTATGTATAACTGGTGCCATGTTGATTCTACGTGTTAATTATAAATGGTTGTTTTTCACCTGCTTATGTGGCCAGAAGGATGATCTCTTATTTGTAACGTGGCGATCTTATGATTGGCATGTTGTTGTGGTTGTTGTGGTCTTATTCTCTTCGGTGTCGAGTGTGGAGCTTTTAAGATGTCATTCTTTCAGTCATGTAGCAGGACTTGCCTCTGTTCGGCGAACTCTGATCACATATTATATTTTTAGTGAGAGACCACACACAAATGCCCCCACTGTTTGGACACCCTCCAAAATCATATATAAAAACAACACCTAGTTATGTGCTACATAATAAAACTTGGTAACATTATTTTGGCCAACATGCCTTACTTAAAAAAAACTCTCTAACAATGATTCTTTATAACCCTTTATAACCTGAACCTCACTGAATGTGAGTTGCTTTTGCAATATAATAATTTATCTTGGCTCTGTAACATCTTATGAACTTATTACTTTGAGTGAAATTGAGGTTACCACGTGGTGCAGAATTTATTTAAAACACATAGTTTTTTACTCCATAGAATCTGAGAATACTATTACTTTGAATGAGACATGATTTACGTTTAAAACGTGCCTGAGTAAGTTCCCATATATATATGTATAAAGTTTTACAGATATTGTAGCAAAACCTTATACCACTTAATAACGACACATTGTGTAATAGGTTAAGTGCTCAACAGAATCTCGTTACATCAGTGTTAATGAAAGTTCAAACTTAATTATTTTGTGGTTATTGTACTTTAGGTATTAAGGCCGAGATTCTGACACTCCAATAATCAAGTTTTATTGGTTTATAAAAACTTTACAACAATTACGTATCTTGGAACGCATGCTTCGACAAGTGGGGGCTTACTCAAGCTTACTAAAAAAACGTTTTCTCCCGTGAAATTTAGTATATAATTAATATAATGAAATCAAAACTCACCGCAGTCGTTTAAGAAACTATCTAACCATAGTTATAAGAAGTAGAAGATGGAATTCACACTTCTCTCCACCGAAGGAATTTACCACGAGGCAATCCTCTAGACTTCCCTGTAGAGACAAGAAAAACGGAACGCCGTCCTCGTTTGGGTAACGAAAATCTCACCAGGCTGCAGCACTGTTTTAAAACTGCTGCAAAAACTCAGCAGATGGCGACACCGACCAAACAGTGGAAAATCGAAAACGGTAGTTTCTGCTCTTCCGGGTAGGGAGCAGCACTCATTATTACTTTAATTTTTGTACTGTCCTTAACTTTCGTACTGCCAATAACGTCAAAACTGCCAATAAAATGACTGAACTAGCGCTGAATCTTTTGACTCAGCACATTAGAATACCAAATCTTTAGACCAAAGATTGCACGGTGTCTGCACGGTATACATAGATCTTAATATATTATACAACTGACGATATTTGTTTAAAACATTATACAGAAAACAGAGTTGAAATGTAATTTGACCCAATATAAATGCAAATGTAAGAGAAATAAGAAGAAAAGAGTGAAAACACTGGTAATTTATTTAACGGAAATATTATACCATCTATCCGAGACTAATATCTATGAATGCTTATCACATAAAAAATTGTTTTGTAATCCCAGAATGGAGAATACATCAATTGTTTAAAATATTACACTACATAACACATGTTCTGTCCTCTCGATAAAAATATGTTTTCATGTGTATTTTTGCATGAAACTTCATCTGTCTCATACCTTCTTAAACTTACAGTAATGTTTTACTTCCATGTTCCATAAGGAAATAGAAGTATGGTGATGGCAAAAAAAATCGTGTTCGAGATAATTGCAGATTCTGATTGTACTACCCTCAAAACATGAAAAAAAGTCATTTTTCGAAAAGTGTCTGTGTGTGTGTGTGTCTGTCTTTCTGTGTGTGTGTGTAGATTTGTTTTCTATGGCAAACGATAACAGCCGCAAATTCAAAAAGAATCAAATAATTTTTTGCATACAGTCCTGAATTGTAGAGTACTCAAGATCTATTGTTTTTGGTGAAGATCGGTTGAGGGAAAGGGGTAGTTTACCTGCAACATTTTTTTTTATCAGGGTAATTTTTTTCTATGGGAAACGATAACTGCCGTAAATTCAAACATAATCAAATAGTGTTTTGCATACGTCCCTACATTGTAGAGAACTCAAGGCCTGTTGATTTTGGTGAAGATCGGTTAAGGGAAAGGGGTACTTTACCTGCAACATTTTATGTTGTAACAAGAGAAATTTTTTCATGATGAACGGTAACTGCCCTAAATTCAAACATAATCAAATAATTTTTTAGTATGTACCTGAGTTGTAGAGGATTCAAGGCCTATTGATTTTTGTGAAGATCGGTTACGCGGAAAGGGTAGTTTACCTGAAACATTTTTTTGTTGTAACAAGAGTAAAGTACTTAATTTTTATAAATAAAGTATCCTGATAAGATCTTAATAATCCACTGTAGAAACGTAGATGAAATTACTATAAATGAAGAGGCTAGTTGAACGTGGTGGGGGTAATTTTCTATAAATGAAAATTATAGTTGTAGGGGGAGGGGATATTTTTATTTATATGTCATGTGTACTACGTTATCGGCAACAAAGAAGTAGTTTGTTGTTAAAATTCCTTCCTGGGCTGTTTGGGCTTGATCCTATGTTTTCTACTAAACCAGACGTTTCGGCAGTGCTATCGACTGCCAGCGTCAGTGAAAATTAAGTGCACTATCGTGAGGTGGTATACGTTAGTGATCACAGTACTGTGGTTAAGGCTGAAGAAAGAAGTAGTTTCTATGGAAATAGTTCATTTCGAATAGTATTTTAAATATAAATCTTAGAACATGGAAGTCATGTATGGTTCTCCATACCGATATTTTTCTTATATATTATTGTTCTATCATTATTTATTAGTTATTTAAATCATTTAAAAATTAGTTTATTTAATCTCAAATAATAATTATTAACTGTTCTGAGTAGTTCTGCTATCTGTGGGATCACTGTGAAACTAATAGAACCTTTCGCCATCTTGAGTTAGTCAGTAGTAGCTTGTTTTTTACAGTGAGGCACCAGCCCTAAAGGAAAAATATTTTGTTATAATAACAGGTTTATTAACTTATAATTTATTAGTTTGTGTAAATTAATATAAATACCTTTCAAAGTGTTTAGAAGGTGTATAAATAGAGGTAAGCCTAATACACTTTGTTATACTTGTGGTTAACTAACACTGAAGTCACAAAAGCATAACCTCAAGCAAGTAATCCTAAAATATAAAGTGTGCAGATTACATAAATCAAATATTACTCCAGACATGGAGTGTTGACTTAATAAGTACTGTATATGAATGAAATACTCTTATCAAACAGAATAAAACAAAGATCGATAGCGCACGCGCTAACACACACACAGAAACAACCTGAGAATTGCGATAAAAGTCTGTAGCCGTAGCTTGTGAGGATACGGGACTCAAGGCCCTTGTTTAGTAGCTACACCCAGAGTGCCTCGGTCCGATGACTGGAAGATTCGTACTCTCTCAAGGACGTTTAAGTGTGGATGGATATTCTCCTTATGACGTGGAAATATTGGGTGAGGATCTCAGCAAGTGTAGTGCTCAGAGGGTTATAGGTTTTTCCTGGGCGCCTTGAATCAGTAGTGACCCGTCCGGAGTAAAGCGAAGATTGTAGCAGCAGAGAAACCAGGGCGAATTGGTGAGGATTCTGATGGAACTCTTCTGGAACTGTTCCACTCATAACTCTAAGACAACTGTTCCGTAATGTCTGTGTAGTATAACCTATAACCTCCATATTACCTTTTGGAAACGAGAAGAAACAGGGATTTGACTTACTCAGAATTAGCCATTCATTGTTGATATTTAAGACGCCCCTACAATAATAACAGATTTATGGAGTCAGTTTTCATCGACAGATAAACACGCCTTTTTTTCAATGTATACGAGTGCAATTCATTTAATTTTGAATCTAGCAGTTGTGGTTTATTTTTATGTTTTTATGGCTTTTAACAATTAGAGTGTTACTCCTATATAGTGATTATTTGTTAACACCGTTTTCCAAGACTCAAATTAAACTGTAACTATTACAGGTGTCACATTTTATTTTAATGAAAAAAACCACGGAACTAAAAATTCCTGAAAGCGAATAAAGCTCAATAAATTCAACACATTTTGCTTGTCCTTTTTGATAAGGTTTAATAACAAGTTTTAAGGAAAAAGATTCTAAAGACGTTTACGGTAATCTCAAAAACAGTGTAACGAATAAAATCAGCCCCGTAAAAAACGATTCTGTGCTATCGAGCACTCACTTATGTGTAATCGAAGTACCAGTTGTGGGTGTATTGTAGTACCAGTTTTCTTCAAAGTACTGAAGAAAATTATTGAGAATATAATTATATCATAACGACAATAATACATGGTTACAACCAAATTGGGTTACCGTTAGCAGAGAATTCGAGACAATTAAAATAAACCAGGTCAAACGCGTTTAAGAATCGGTCAAACGAGTGGTGCATAGTAGACAATCACGTTATCATTACGTAAATTGTATGAAAAAAAATTTGCAAGCAATACTAAAGTAATTATTTATGTTACACAATATATATATCTTGTAAAATATAATTACGAAATGTGAAACTGCGTTAACTTAGATATATTAGACCACTGAGTCTGGCGCAGATGTCAAGATCTTCGTGTTACCTCCTTCTAAGTTAGCCAATTTCCCTTAGTAAAGAGATCAGTATTGTAATAAAATTTCTATTGGCAACGCTGTCCTAACAGCCGTAATGACTTTTAGTCAGCAGGTTAATTATGCATACTGTTGTCTCCTCTAAGAGGGTAGTTACACTGTTAAGAGAATAGACTCTGACAACATCTGTCTAAGCACCGGAACAGCAGTAAAATTCTCATGTAAATTTTATTAATTTAGACAAAGTTAAAGTAAATTTATTTATTTATTTATTTATTTTTTTGAAAAAAATATGTCTATTGAAGTCTATAGACTACTTTTCGTATAACAAAGATTCTTACAGAATATAATTTTTCAGTTACTGTAAAATCTAATTTAGTGTTACTCATGCCTTATACAAAGTGGAAAGAAAGATTAAATTACACATACTTGAATAAACAAAACAGAATCGCATTTCATATAGAAAACAAACTTTTGGAAGTTCCTTGAGTACGAAAAAATACACTTGATTGTATACGTTTGTGTAAATAATGAGAGTTTAAAATAAATCGCTAACTACGCATAATAACGTAGTAATTATGGCTTACTTAATTACGTACATTTAATAACCAAAATTAAAATAAAAAAACGACATTTTCATATAAATCTTATTTATTGTGATTGGGCTAGAGTAATAGGCTTTATTACTCTACAGAATTAAATAAAACACCAACATAAAGTTATTCTATACATTAAATTTTTTGAAATATTTTTCCTCTATTTCAAATTATTGTTGATATTTTTTGGAAAATTACAAAATTTCATTATTTCCGACAATAATCTCTATTTCAAATGCATTTATATAAATCCATATATTAAAAAGAGTATTAACTAAGATTTTTGCATTAGCCGTTAAATTGATATTGCAACAACAGAATGTTCCCGAACAGCCGACAGCGTCCTCCACCCGTCACTCCGCTAGTCGAGCAGGTGTAGCCCCAATCAAGCACTCAAGTACGTTCTAGAGTCCTCTGGAGAACACTTGAAATACGCATTAACTGGCACACCGCATTAAAGATGGAAAGATCATTCTATAACACGTGCGCTACGTATATAATTAAAGCTGGTGATTAGTGCTTAATTGGTGTCTGTATTTTGTTTTCCACTGTACCATACGACGATCGGTGAGACCGTCGTCACAATATGTAAGGATAACTGACATGTCACATGAGAACACAGATGATAAGCGCTTGTCTCTAGTGAAGAATTGACCAAGTATGGATTAGACACAACAATAATTTTGCTAAGGACAAAGCATGTTGGAACATGTAACAAATGGCAACTTATTATATAGTCTAAAGTTTCCATCAAATTTATATCTAGGTCGCCACCACCAAAAATTAGGAATTATTTTAAATTTAAAAGCCTGATTTTGCGATTGTCTTGAAGCCTACGTATTTATGAAAAGAAATATAGTGTAGGCCTCTAGTTAAGGAACTTTCCAACACAACACCTGAGATAAATTCAATTTGAACAAATCATGTAAGTACTGTCAATATACGCGTATATACTTAATCCAAGTGCTCAATCCTTTATAACATTTTTATCACATTAAAAATGCAACAGTTGACACGGAACACTGACATATTCATCAACTCTGAATTACTGTAATTAATGTTTGTAAATGAGCAACGTTTGAGTGCGTGAGAAGTACAGGTTGGATCGCAGAATGTAAGAACAGTTGTCAAAAAAAAACAAAAGAAAAAACAACAATTCTCCAGGCAGCAGTAACATAATCAAGCGTTCAAATTGTCCAGAGTGTTGTTTGTTCTCTGCAGTAGTGAAGAAACGTGGAAACAGTCTCATGATGTAGAATAAGCAACTAATGAGCTCAACGGGACAAAGGCGTTTTGGTTGTATAACGAAAAATTTGAGCAATTGCTAATTTTATTCAATCAACTATGCTGAACTCAAAGAAATGGGTGTGTTTTAGAAAGCGGAGAGGTATTGAGACGCCTGAACTGTTGGGCGGCATTACTTGAAAGAAAATAATTAGTAAAAAGGCAGTAGAGTAGAGTAGAGCGGTAGGTTAATAACGCCGGCATTGGGGCTGACGACTATAATGAATGTACTTTTAGGCTAAGTCACGTTTTGGGACAGAACTGTCATAAAATTGTATTATTCGCTAAGATAGTAAGGGTGTTCGCCAACGTTGTAAACTTAAGTGCATGTAACAATAGATACCGTTAGACGAGAGAGAGCGTTGTGTGAGAGAGATAACTATAGACGCTAGTTTTGTAAGCATGTGGAACGCGGAAAAACGTTGGGCGAATCAGGAAAAGCGTCATGTGTTGCGCGGGAGGTTTTAGTTAAGCAGATTGGGCGAATTTGTATTTAGCGGTAGTTTAATCCTATAGGAACGTTTTGCTGTAGATCGTAGGTAAGGGAAACTCAAAGCAAGTATATATTATGAACTTAGAGAGAAATAAGTTAGTCTTCTTTATATCCGCGGAATTACACGAAGAGACTCGCGTATGCTGTTTTCCGTTAACTATATATTTTAATAAGTAATGTAAAGAATAAGTAAATTCGCTGAAGTAACCGAAGTACGGGAACGCGATAATTACTAACACTAAAGTTATAAAGTTTCATAAACCGTAATAAGGAAATGAGTGGATGATCGGAGTAATAACAAACAACAAGAAGTAATAATACATATAAAGTTCCATTAATTCAATACGTTGTGGTAAATCACGGAAGAAGGCGAATTAGTTCGGATTAAAGTCACGACGGTGTGAGATAGTCGAGCCGCACGCGACGCGAACTGTGTTAAATGCACTTAAGGTCAATTCAATAATCTTTGTGTCCAGAGTGTATAAGTATACGACATAATTATATGTATAACCAATATGTCAAGTGTAGTGTACATCTGTGATAAAGTGATTAGTGCATTCTTAACCAGGATTAAACACGCAACAAACGGCTGCTGACGACTCATCGGCCTGCAACATCTTCAGGACTACGCACTTCGGAAGGATTATTACGCAAGTAACGAATAAATGAACTTTTGATTATATATTGTTTGATAAATATATGTTTTTTATTCAATATAGTGACTCAATTTGTCAGAAAAGAACTCATTGCTATTTAATAATATTCTAATTGTAAGATAAAACGATCAAAGTCATATTAAGAAATTTTGTAATACATAAATGCAAAGAATTCATTAAAAGTTGATTGAATATTTTAATTTGTGTTTATTATTACTGGCGCCCTGAGGTATAATCAAGAGTAGGTACACTGGAATAAGTGTTATAGACTATTAAATAAATTATTAATATTATTATTGATCAAGGTAGTTTGTAATCTTATTTCTCACATGCTCGTAGGCCAACGTAATATGCAAATGATTAATTTAACTCTTTTATAACGGCCTAACAAGAAGTGTATTACAGTTGTACAATACAAACAACCTGTTAATAGACAAACCTGTGTAAATTAGTTTTTCGTGTTAGTGTTTGAAACAAAGCAGACTAGAGGCAGACGACGAAATACCTTAGTTGTTTTTATTTTAATATCTTAAACCACTGACATAACTGTTAATAACGTACAGACAGAGATAAGAAAAAGACTGAACACTTTCAAATAAGGAAAACAAATTCGTTGTGAAGCCAGGGACGAACTTTCACTCAAAAAACAAATAATCACATCTTAAATGGTTATTCGAGATTTTGATTCGAATACAAGATCTGGTCCAATGTAAATTCTGGTCACGTTTCATTACATGTTTTTAAAATATAAAACACACGATATACCTTTAAATGTTACCCTTAATAGCTACATTGATTTGCTCGTTAGCTTATAACCTAATACATTTCATATTCACTAGAATACATTGCTAAAAATTTGTACTAGTGTTTTTGAATCCAGCCTTTAGCGACCAGTGAAACGAGAGTTTAGTGAAGCTCTTGTTACTAAAGCCCTTCACAGTTTTAAAATTTCTTGTACAAAAGACTTTTTGATCCACTAATTTTCCTTGACAATTTGAAGAAAATAATCTTTGAGGCTAGAGGCAGTGACTCAAAGATGACTTTTTAATAATTTCTCAAATTTTCCGTAACAGAGGTCGATGTTTTCTTTATCGCTGGTACTGTTTTGCAACCCATATTTTTTCTGCAACCAAACCTACTCTGATAACACAAGTACCCCGTGAAACGCTGCACAGAGTACTATTCGAGAATAGAGGATGCTCGAAAACAGAGGTTGCCCGACAACTCGACTTTACAAAGCATGAAATGTGACCCCATACCGATTATATCTTGCATGAATATTCGATCAATATTCTGTACTCGCTATTACTAATAAGGTAGTCTGCGCACGATATTTATAAAAGTTAACCCATGCTTTCACCGGTCAAAATGTTTAATGTGTAAATATGTAATTTAAATGCGAATAATTTACTTTTATGAACATACAACATAGGCTACGGTAAACTGCTACAGTCACAAGTCAAAGCTACTTTAATTTATAAGTCATTAGATATGTAATATCTTAATATGTATTACGGTAAATGACCCTAAATTAATTGCTTAAATCCTATATGTATCTGTATCGGTTCGGTAAACGTATTTGCTGTAATTATGTTAATTACAGTGTTAATTGCATTTAAACTAATTGATCCCACAACAGATCAACGGAAGCAGCCTGCTGTTTGATTAAAAGGTAAACACTGTTAACTGTAATGCAATCGTGTTTGCTTACAGCGATAAATATATCAAAGCGACCACTTTGTGCACAATAGTTGTGCTTCGTTTGCTCTCGTACGGATTATTCCGTTAGGACAATACCAAATATGAAAACCTGTGCTAAAGAAAAAAGTTAATACAGAAACAAAAATAATATTTATATTTTAAAGATATTACGAAATTATCTAATATGGTATTCACATTTAAGATAATATACTCTATTTATATTTTATATTTACATATTTTTATATAACTGTCTGCATGATTGTGGGAAGGACCATCCGACTACTTCTAAAGCCTGCTCCTTCTATCAGACAGCATTAAAAAAGTCTTCCACGCCCCCAAAAGCTTCCTCCACTTGCCCCTGTCAGACGACCCCCTGCTTCCGCATCTACCACTCTAGTAGCCCCAACCACGGCTATTGCGCCTGCTCCTCCAGCCGCTGCAGCCCCCCCCCCCAGCCATCCTGGCGTCTACCGGGGCGCTCAGATATGCGGCAGTTGCCGCCTCCTCGTCTTCAGCCTCCAAACCGGTCCAGCAGGCAAAGGCTGCTGCGCCGAAGAAAGCAAAGACTTCGACCCATGCTTCCAAGTAGCACAAGTCCGCTGCCACTAAACCAGCTCCGTCCCCTCAACGCCAGGAGCCTCAGCAGCCCAAACCCGACAATGGCGTCATGCTTCGCCTGCCTGCGCCCTTGCCAGGAAGTGTCCTCTGACCCCGACCTTCGCCGATCGCCTGCGTGCATGGGTCGAAACTATCCCACAGATTCTGGCTGCCAAGGACATTTAGTCTGTACTTGTCGTCATTCTGTCCTCCCTCATGACCTTCCACCCCGTTATCCATGGCTAAACCCCTTCGGCTAGTGACTTTGCGTTCTACTTCACTGCGCCGAATTGGTCGCCTTTGTCACCGGTTTTGACCTTAATGTCATACTCTTCCAAGAGACTTTCCTTACCCCTAGAGTCTCCTTCCAGCTTTAAGCGTATGCAACATGTCCCACGGATTGCCCTGTTCAAAATGACCCTGATCGTTCTAGTGGCGGCACTGCTATTTTGGTTTACAGGTGTATTGCTCACCGTCAACTCCCCCCTACCGCGACTTTCACCTTGAGCTTATGGCGGTGGTTCTCTGCCTCGGGGCTCGGGAAATAAGTCTATACGTCTCATCTCGGCTTGCCATCGTGGCGGGCCACCGCCGCAAAAGGAGTGGGACGCCCCCCTAGACCATTCTCTTTCCACTATTGCTGCCGGATACTTCAACTCCAAGCATCTCCTGTGGAACAGCCGTGTCACAAACCCGCGTGCCTGATCGCTCTACAGTTACGTTCAGGGTCATCCCCAGGTATACATTCTTGCTCCTACCTCTCCGACCCACGTTTCCAGTCGAAGACTTCCGGACGTCCTTGACATTGGTTTTGTCAAGGACCTGGCCTGTCCCATCACCGTAGAAGCCATGACACATCTCTCGTCTGATCACGATTCGGTACTCATCACTGTTCGGCCCACGTTGGACACACCTCTCCAACCTCCCCGCCGTATCAGGAGAGTTAATTGGCGCTCCTACCACGATGAACTCCACTGAACAGTGCCTTCTGACCCGCCGGCCCCCATCTCCACTCCGTCTTATCCGGGCCGCTTGGGCACCTATCTACAAGAAGTCGTCATGTCCGCAATGGACAAACAGACTTATCAAGACCCTGAGACTAACGGAAGGTCTCAACTTCCTGAAGAGGTGATTCTAACCATCCGCAAACGGCGCGAGGTCCATCGTAGATGGCAACGAACCCGGGGCCCTGCCATAAAACCCAGGTTTAATGCACGATTAGACTTTGTCAAGCAGCTTCTGCTTGATGCCACCGCAGATTGATGGAACTCGTACTTCGAGTCTCTGGAAGCCCGGCCCGAGTCTGTCTGGCAAGCTGCGAGTCGACTTGTTGGCGAAAAAAGGACCCGCCATCCCTTCGGTCTCCGGACGGGATTGTGTACTCCCCGGAGGGCAAAGCTCAGATCTTTGCCGACTCCATGGAGGAGCAATTTACCGTCCACAGAGACATCTTCGATATCGGCCACTCGGCCGTAGCCGTAGACTTCCTTTATGGATACTTTTTCCGCCTCGACATGATTCCCCTACTCCTTTCGACCGGGCTGATGTGGAATCGGCCGTACGTCGACTTCACCCGCGGGCACTCAACGGGAATCATATCGGCTCAGCGGCACTGCAACAGCCCCCCCTGTCTCATCTCGCTAATTCACGAATTGTATAATGGATGTTTCCGGCTCCATTATTTCTCCAGCCTGTAGAAACATGCGAAGATAATCATGGTTTCCAAACCAAGCAAACTGCTTATGTTCCCAGAAAACCATCGCCCCATTATCTCTCTTGCCAGTCATCTTGTGTTCGAGCGGCTCCTGCATAGTCGGATTCTCCCCCTGTTGGATGATTTCATTCTCCAGGAACAGCTCGGCTTCCGGAGAGAGCACTCGACGACCCGTCGACTCCTCAGAGTTATTAAGCAACTGACGGACGCCGAGAACAAACATCACTCCATTGTAGCGTATTGCTCGACGTGAGTAAGTTGTTCGATCGAGTCTAGCACGAAGTCCTTCTCTATAAACTGGCCCTGTCCCCACTTACTGCCTCTTTTGTACACCTTCTGCTGTCGTATCTCTGCGATCGCTGCTTCTTTAGAGTGTGTGTTGATGGGTCGTACTCATCCAGTCTACCGATCGCCGCATGCGTTCCTCTAGGTTCTGTTCTCGGGCCCGTTTTGTACCTTCTGTACACGAACGACCTGCCTATACAGCCTGGAGTCACTCTTTCGCTGAATGCGGACGACGCCATGTACCACTGTACCACATTAATAAACCTTAAATCCTATATTCTTGAATTATCCACCAGTTCTTAAATTAAAATTCTGAATGCCCCGTGTCTGTACGTTATTAGTGAACAGATGTTGAAACACTGCTATGCTCTGTGGCTGTGAATAATATTTCTTACTGTAGTGCAGTTGCATTAACTATACTTTCCGTGACCAGTTGCAATTTTTTCCCCCCTATTTGTTAATAGGACAAGTAACTTATAGAAAAGTTGACTAATCCAAGCAATCGTCCAAAATATTCAAGTCACATCACAATGTCTCAATATTTTTTTAATAATCTTTGACTGATTTACATGTTGTAATTATTATCAGATAAAATAAAGCTTAGAATACTTACTGATTTGGAAATATCAAAAATGGTTCATAGCTGGTTATCGTTGAAATAAAAGTAATTAAAATTGGTTATTATTTAAATAAAAAGAGTTTAAAGAAATTATTAAAATAATAATAAAATTATAAATATATAGGAACTTACGTACTATCAGCATCTTACTTTACCAATAATAAGTTTGAACATTCAGCACAATTAGAATATCCTTTACAAAGTTAATTAATACCTTTACGCTGTAATATAATCGTTTTGAGAATATATAATTCTTGTTTTAAATTAGTTAACATTTATAATTTATTTCAAAATTGACTAAATTTTCAAAAACACACAAAATGTTTATATATATGAGAAAGTGAGGGAAAGAGAGAGAGTCAGGAACAATGCAAACTTGTGACTTGAAGATACAATACTTATAGACGTTTATGTTAATTCTCTTCACTGTAGGGAACCGTGACCATGTACAATTCCTCTTCTTCCACACAGAAGAAGTCCCCCTAATCACAGTTCTCCCTAGCCTTCATGGATACTTGAATTACTTAACAGGTTTAGATTTCATACGTCTTTCAGCACTAAGCAAATACTTATTGAATGTATAATACAATGAATGTTGAAAATAATGTATACATTTCAGCATAATATATATATTTCCTATTACGAAATGTAGGATAGTTCATTTATTGAACAGCATGTGTAACGGATATCAAACATCTTTTGAAGTTTTACTACTATTTTTATGAAGATGCTATTTATAATATTTACAGTTCCGTCTGTAAGACGCTGCTGTAGTTCAAAGACTTGACATCTATATTTAATTGTACCAAATTCACTTGTTAGCGAATTTGCATAAATTAAGAAAAGTAAATTAACTCTCATTGAAAATTAAGGTTAATCCTTTCAGTTGAAATATGTTATATACTCTGATGTACAAACGACTTAAAATACAAAGTAAATTCAATATCTAATTATTCAATTTATTAATGACGAAAGACGAGATATTTTAACTGACCTACGAATGATTTGGTTAACAGAAAAATTAAATGTGTGGAAACTATATTGCTCGTAGACTTCCATTGCTTTTAACACCAACCACTGATCGTTACGAGTTACTGAGGATGCCTCATCGTAGTACGGGTAAAACGTTTTGTTACTTTACCAGCTCAGAGAAAAACAAATTTACATTGGCAATTTCCACCTTTTTTACAGTTTCATGTAACACTAAAGTCGCGTAACGGTAAACAAACAATTTTTTACGTACAATATTTCTATATTCAACTCCTATAAGTGGATTGTTCGTCCTCTCTAACCGTTTCTCGTAAAGTTAAAAAAAAAAATGACTCGTTTTTTTAATTAATTAAAAAAAGGACATTAAGAAAAAATATTCCGGCTAAAAATTGTTTAACTTGGTGTTCTTTACTTAGCGATTTTTATCATTTTCCCGTTACTTAAAGTCATCACCACCTTTTTAACGGTTTCAGGCTTTTGCGGCCTGTTTCTATTACACAGTCTAGCTTTTCTTAGGTCTACCAACTTTTCTTCTGCCTCTAGGGCTATAATCTTTCGCCATCTTCGGTATTCTACTTTCTTCCATTCTATTGATGTGTTAAATTCATTTTCTTCTGTATTCTTTAATCCTTTCATTAACTGCAAGAATATCTAAATCAATTTTTGTCTCTTCATTTCTTATATGATTTTGTCTATTACATCTTTTAACTGACCTCAGAAATTTCGTTTATGCTGTTTGTATCTTCTGTTCATCTTTTTTTTACAACCCAAGTTTCAGAGCCATACAGTAGTGTAGGTATTGCAATTGTTTTATAAAATTTTTATTTGGCTTTCTTTTCTACAGTTATTTTCCAACCTTCTCCAAATCGTTCCACACATTCTTGTGATAATCGTCACTTTATTTTCTATATCTCTATCTTGATCATAAGTAATGTGACGTCCAAGATAGTTGAAATGTCTTACTTGATCTATGCATGTGTTGTCTATGCATATTTTGGTCCAAACCGGTTCATCTCCTGTAAACGCCATTATTTTTGTCTTTGATTTAGATATGTTACAGTTATATTCTTTTCCTGTTTTATGTAAGATGTATATTGGTCGTTGGAAATCGCCTTCCGAAGTGGCGAAAATAGATTGGTCATCCGCGAAGAGAATGGTTTTCAAGCTTTTATTTTGGTGGATTTTAATACAGTCAGAGGATTGTTCCTTCCATTTTTGAGGAGATCATCTAGATAATGGTTAAAAAGTAACTGTGACAGGCAACAACCTTGTCTTACGCCTTGGTTTGTTTCAATCGGGATAGATTCTTCTCCGTCGTCTATGATGGTGTGTGTCTATATGGTGTGTCTATATAAGATCTTTATCGCCTGAACTAGGTGTTGTGGTATACCTTTATTTTCAAATATGTCACATAAGTTCGGTCTGATCACTCTGTCAAAAGCTTTGTTGAAATCTCCTTAAAGTCTCGAAGAAATAAGTAAGAAACCAAAACGTGTACTAAAAAGTTATTCAACCTGAGTACATTCTGAAGGGGATAATTTTATTACTATTATTATTACACGAGTGGGAGGTGCACATATATTGACAACTTTCGTGTTGCTCGGAAGTTAGGCAATGAGGGCTGTATATTCATAGGAAGTTAATTTGGCAACGGTGTCTCGATAGCCTTGATGACACAACGTAATTACTTTTAATTAGTGGCTTAATTAATTCGTAACTTTGTCATCCCTTCTGAAGAGGATATTTACAAAGACAAGCTGTTAGGTGGTAACAAAAATCATCAATGCTACAAATCCGCAATAAAATATTAATTTTCAAAATTTAGAAGTTAATAAATGTTACTAGTAACTTTCTTTTTAAAAGGCTTACTTCGATTTCAACAAACAAAGTGGCTTTGAATTTTACAAAATAGCTTATATACATTTATGTTTTATATACTTTTAATAAGTTGTCAGAAGTTATATGGAATGAAGCATTTAAGAATTACAAAAGAAAAATAAATTAAAATGTTTCAAGCGACAAAATGAATAAACGGTGTATGTGTGTGTGTGTTGCAACGATACATATTTACATGTATGTCCATAAAAATATTTAACATATTAGTAGTACAGTGATATAAATTGTTGTAAATTGTTTTAGATAGTGGAAAAAGAGAAGGGACAGGTTGGTGAACAATTATCGACATGCATCCAATGGCAGACAAGGTGTGTTTGTGTACGGTGTATTTGCCGTGTGTGTGTTTATGTTGCACCTGATTCACGCAAGACAAGAAGTCTTGTCTCTGTGTGCATTTTTCTTTTGTAAGTGTAACTCTAGTTAAGACATGAATAAATACTGTAACCAAACGCTTACAAATGTTGTTACAAATAAATAATTAATACTGTATAAAAAAATTTAATTTAATTTTAAAAAAAAATTTTTCAAAAAAAAAATTGTTTATTGTTTGTTTGTTGTTGAATAATTTATAAATAATTCTTGTTGTGAAATTCCGTTGAAATTTTAAAATTCTTTGAGTCTATTATGTTGATATATGCACTTCTGGTTGACCGTAAAATGAATTTGGAGTTAATCAGATTGTCTTACTTTACTAATCGATTAACGATTTTCTTTATACTCCAGTATATCACTTCCCATTAGTAAATGTCGTCTTCCAGTAAGTTCTGTAGTTAATAAACACTCTTATATCAATGTATGAAATAATTTTAAAACGAGATAATAGAATTATTTTGATTTATTAACATTTATTTATAAAATATCGATTGAAAATCGATATTGATATGATGTTGACTCTTGTACAGGGATAAATCGATTTAACAAAACAGGTTATATTATATGAAAGTTCCGAATGGTTCTTTTAACGGTTATAGTTATATAGTCAGAGAAAGGACAAGCATAGAAAGTATAACATGTACAAAAGAATTCTTAATAATTAATAAATAACAAAGATTATAATAAAATATAATGTTTATAATTGTTAAGTTTTCAAACCAATGCTGCTGTCGATGAAATGAATCTGGAGAATTGCAGTGCATCACGGAACCATCATGGCGGCTAGCTGAGTTGATGTAGTAAACGTATAAATGGTTGCTGGAAATTCTGACAATAAATTCACCTTCACAACTGTTTTATTGGTCTCCGGAATAGTGTATAATGTCGATGGTGTTGTTTGAGGTGTCCTGTTTAAGTGTTCTTCGTTCACTGGCTTTAATTGTTTTGGTATAATTGTGTTTTCACTCTAGTCTGTGTGTAGCCAAATCGTGAGTTTCGTTGTAACGTGAATTCTTAATGTGTGATAGTTTTACTGGTTTATTTCTCAAGTATTCTGTTCACTATTGTTTGTTCTCACTGTTTGTGGTGGTGTGTATCACTGATTTTAAGTTAAAAATAACAATTTCGGTAACTCTCGTTTTTTACTGCATAACCTTATACGCCATTTAATATATTCAAGATAGGTTCTTAGAGCGATTTTATAACAACCGTACGCGTTGAATGTTAATTAAGAACTGTTTTACTTCCTTCGTCTTATGAAATATCTTGCCAAGTTAATATGAAAAAAATATTGTTTAAATATTTTTCACTTCCTATTCATGTGATTATAAAATACGTTATATCCAGAATATATTTTGTTTATGGATTACTTTCGTGAACTATTAATTACATAATTGGTTTCTTTAACTCTTTTTGTTTAATTTGATATGCAATAGTCCATATTTATAAATATTTTTGTTAAAATTGCTATATTTCTGTCTTTTTGGAAATATAGGCCTACTATCTGGTTCCTGTTCTTGTCCAAAATATTAGCCATGTTAGGTGTTATAAATATGATTATAATAAATTTCTGATTGATATAAATCCTTATCTCCCTTAATTTCTTATAAATTTAACATTTGATGTGTCTTTTTAGTTGTAATTCATGAATTTACTATTTCTCCTTGAAATGGTTAGGTATTACATTTTGAAATTTTTTTAATAATTTTATACAATCTTTTATATGATTCTTTTAAAGTATAGTTTCAGTTATAGTAGTTGTTGATTGATCTACCTTATATAAATCTAATTAGTTTGCTTGGTTTTTTAACTTCCTTATTCAAATATTAATGTTATTGAAATTTCCATTTTGGCCTAGATTCTATTGTTTTACATATGCTGATTTTTTAATATTATCAATTATATACCCTCTCTGACTGTCTAAAGTTAACATAATATCAAATAAAAATTCCTTATACAACTATTGAAACATGTAGCATTGTATTCATGCTCATACTATAAAAAACAATATTGAAAATTAATGAACAGTCTTTAAAGCTAGACATTTTGGGTTTTAACTATTTCTAGAAATACATAACAAACATTTGATAACTTAGTCTAGCATACATACAGCAACAATTTAGGCTGTATGCACCCTGTTATACATAATAAACATTCTTATATTACTTATTATTCTATATATTATTAACACATTGAAATGTTGAGTTCCTAGGCTCTAAACATGAACATACTTAGCCATTGATTGTTAAGTTTTTCTTTAAACTTAATCTAAGTACAGTTCTTTCTGTATAATTGTATATTACATTTTTTAATCCCCTGTCACAGTAATTATTTCCCCTCAGCTCTCTTTATAATTTTGCATTTCTATGAATGTCTTTTGATAAAAAGATGTGGCCTCTTTTATGAAATATTTAACATATTTCATAATAATACTTCATGATATTTCATTTCTGTATTTATAATAAAACTTAAAGTTATTTGATTGTACATAGTTAAAATATAAGTTACACCTTTACACTTGAAGTTTATTAAATAGAAATCACTTGCACTGGTACACTTAACACTGTTGGTTCTTATTTATATTTGAGTTCTACAATATTTTAAGATCAAACTTTTAGTTATAATGGCCTGTGAAGATTTGTTTATTTTATTACTTAATAACTTTCTTTGGTGCACTTCTATTTACTACTAAATACTTTTGCTTATAATTATTTTACATGATGTTTTGGGGTGTTATACTTTCTTGGGGTTATATTAATATTTGGTTCTGGGTATGTTATTTTTATTAATAGGTTTTTTTATGGGTATTCTTCGTAGGTCTCCCATCCTACATCTTCTTTTTCTTCATTTCTTCTGTCTTGGGTTTTCCAAGGTAAGTTTTTCCTTATGTCCTTTGGTTGGTTCGGGGTATCTTCTTTATTCTGCTCCTAACCTTCCTCTTCCTTCTTGGTTTCGGGGTATCTTCTTTATCACCTGCTCCTAACCTTCCTGGGTAATCTCCTGATTTTTTATATGAGTTTCTTTTGATTTAATTTCCTTGATACTTTATTATTGCATTTTATTAATTTAATTATACTTTTCTTTTATGGTGGTGTTGTTCACTTTGATATTTAATTATTCTCATTTGATTTTTAATTCTTTTCATTTAATATTGATTATTTTCATTTTATAATTAATTATTTTTATTTTATAATTCATTATTTTCTTTCGAACCTTCTTTTGAGTTAATTAATTTAAATGTAATTATGATCATATTTGAATTATAACTTAGTGGATTATCTGTCATGCTATACAATACTAATAATTAAATATGATTCTGTAATAAAACTCTTACATTTAAAATACATTTTGCTAACCGAGCAGTGCCATTAAGAGCGAAGACGAGCGAAGAGACGCGTATATAGACACAAAGTGAATGCAAATTATGTGAGAATAACTAAAATATTTAAAAACAAATTAATTAAGCTGGTAATTAATAAGTCATAAACAATTAATTTATTTCTACTGAACGAGTGAAAAATCACGAATCATATGCGCTACTGGTTTGCACAGAAAAACTGTTATTGGTGCAAAACAGAGTAAAAGTGGTTTGATTAAAACCGACGCCTATGCAGGACGACACAAAGTTTGATACAAAGTCTGGAAGGGCGTCCAGCAAAATCAGAAGACCTGTCGACGTACACCACACGAGGAGACTTACGGACAATTTCGAGCCAGCGGGAGAGTCTAGTAGTAACAATGAGGTTACTATGTCACTCTGATTCTCGACGTGGGAACGTCGATGTCTTCATCATCAACATCAACATCTGAGCAACACACATACAACCATCGGAGTGAAAACGCTAAAATTGTCATCATCATCTAAGATAACATCATCATCATCATACACATACACAACGATAACTTCGCACGGTAACAACGTGAAAGCAGGTAAAACATTGACAATATTTTTTTTAATAGAGAGATTAAATAAACTGAAATATGGTATAAATAAATAAAAGTTGAATACATGATTGTAGGCAAATATTACAATAAGGTAAATACAAACAATTTTTAAACTATTGTAATTGAAGTGTGAAATTTTAATATTTGTTTATTAATAATTTTTCTATTAAAATGGGTGCACAGTAACTAATATTTATTGACATAAGGTAAATATTATTTTTTTCTTAAAGTACTACAAGTAAACTTTTTATTCTTATCTAATAATATTTAAATGGTGTTTTTATTTATGACTTTTAAAATTTAAATTGATTATTTGAATTAAATATTTTATGTCAGATACCCAAGTAGCTGAAACATTATCTTATATTTATGTTCGTATATTATGTGTTTTAGCTTTGTTGTTTTTACATTATTCATGTGTGATTTATAATGTGTGTGTGTGTGTGTGTGTGTGTGTGTGTGTGTGTGTGTGTGTGTGTGTGTGTGTGTGTGTGTGTGTGTGTGTGTGTGTGTGTGTGTGTGTGTGTGTGTGTGTGTGTGTGTGTGTGTGTGTGTGTGTGTGTGTGTGTGTGTGTGTGTGTGTGTGTGTGTGTGTGTGTGTGTGTGTGTGTGTGTGTGTGTGTGTGTGTGTGTGTGTGTGTGTGTGTGTGTGTGTGTGTGTGTGTGTGTGTGTGTGTGTGTGTGTGTGTGTGTGTGTGTGTGTGTGTGTGTGTGTGTGTGTGTGTAATATATCTTTATGCTTTGCAGACATCTTCTTAACAAAGGGAATCTTTAACTTTACATTTATTCTAAACGCCTAATCTTCCTAAATAATTTTTAATTAACCAATTATTTTCTTCTTTTACATATTTAAATAGTTATTCTCTGACACTAAAATCTTTCTGCTCTCCACTAACAGTAAGATTTATTGTACAACAGCAAATTGAACGTAACGCACAAACAAATCTTACGACCTAACCAGTAAATAATACATCACAGTTGCGTTCAGTATTACCACTAAGCGTCTTTTCATAATTGTAATATTGCACTACACACACACTCACAAAACATAAGCATTGCTAAAGCAAGTAATTTTGGAGAATTTAACGTTTTTAACCAAAATGGTAAGAAATATAATGTTATTTCACATCAAAAATTAGAACTATATATCCAAACTACAGATTCGTTTTCCACTACTTATTATTAGTTTATATTTTTAAATATTTGACTACAGAATTGCATATTAAAACTGATTATTATATTAAGAAGTACATTATATTTTTTAATTAATGGGTTTGTATTAAAACGATAATAGGTTGTAACAAACTACAACACTACCCAAAGTAATCACGGAAATTACATATTGTTTCATTATTATAATAAAGCTTTATGTAATCAATCTATGTAAACACAACTGTCCAAAACATTTCAACTGACGTAACGTACTGTCTAAATATTACGAACAGTTTTCTTCAGTTTTTATTATGAACCAATCGTATGTCTTATGGCTATGATAAAATTAACTTCATTTATCGAATTTTATTTGCATGTATTCAGTTCTCATAATCAAGTTTGCCATAATTATGCCAATTACGATATTAATTAAATTTGACTAATTGATACCGCAATGGGAACTCCCGGTTTCTTGATTAAAGGTAAACATTGTTAACTGCAACGCATTCGTATTTGCTTCCACGGTAAATAGGCTGTTTGTTTATAGCACAACCGAACCAAAGAGGCTATTGTGTATACAAGAGTAATTCTGTAATTTACCTCAAACATTGGCTTCGTTAAATACAAATTATGTCTCATTAATTACAAATCTAATATCAAAACATGTAACTAAAGCGACACACAATACAAACACAAGGAAACTAAATATTCCTTTAATATTTAACTCTGATTTTAAATAGATTAGGTCCAAATACCATTAGGTCTCAAAGGCTAAGAAGTTATTGCTGAGTTCCTGATTTTCTACACGACTGATTGAACTGTTGACAGTAAGTCACCAACTGTCTCCTCTTGTTCTATAGATTGCCATATGGAGTTCTAAGCCTACTCGAATGGATAACGTTCTTTCGTAAGATGCTAGATATGGTCCATCGTACATAAGATTAATGACTAGATTTCCAATTCAAACTTTTGTTCTATAATCGAGTTTTATATTAGGCAAATTGTAAAATCGATTTGTTATTAACAAATCCTTAAATTTTCAGGTTAAACCAAACGATATTTTGAAAGGAGTGATACAAAAACCACCCACAAACTCATTCTCTGAAGAACGAATGCAACATAAACGCTTTGCTGCTCCGTTGACATACAAGCCTGTTTTATTGAATCCTGTGTTCTGCGTACAATTACAAACACTTGTCAATCGTCTGACCTGGTTGTAACCTAACATGATAAAACCTATACTCCCGGCTGCATTTAGTGGCTGCTTCTTCATACTAGTAATCGCAAATAAAACAAATGTATTTTATATAAGTAAGGAAAGAATTCATTTTTCTTATTCCACAAGGGATTGTTTTCTAATATTTTCGTACTTTACTATAATGTTCTTTCTTAAAACATCAGTTCACTATAGATTAAGGAAAAACATTATCATACTTTAAATTCACCCAAGAAACTTTCAATCGTTATACATCAATGCAAAGAATAAAACAAAGCACGCCTAATAATTTGCTAAAATGTATTTATCTGAAAAAAATATTAACTAAAAGATATAGTAAGGAAAGAAAGTTACATACTAAAAACATTTCATATTATCTATTTTCCCCATAAATTAGATTCGACAGTCAAACAAAAGACTTTCATGAAATTTCTCACATAATTAATTTTGTATATGTATTTTTATATGTTAAAAAAATTGTTTTATTTTACATTCTGGGTCTAATGTTGTGCGAACAATACAAAATTTTGTGTTTGTATATTTGTAAATTTTCCCAAATGTTCTGACGGCAGCGGTATGCGAACATCTGCTCTCCGGTACCAGCGGTGGACACAGCGAGCCAATCCGGCATCAGCATTCAGAGCGAGCGAATCAGCGATCCCGGTTAGTGCATAAAACCCGGGCCGGCAGAAAATTTTCATCGCCACGCCATCGGACGCACTTCATCTCCTCTCCTCTCTCGGACGACATCGAGGCGGAGTCAGCCGGAAGGAACAGCCGAAGAATAGAACCGCCGCCGTTCTTGCGTCTTCGCACTCCCGTTCCGCGCCAGCGATGGATTTCGCTGGGCCGGCAGCCGACTCTACAACCGGTGCCGAAAGAAGAGGAGGACTGTAGTACGCCACGAACAGCAGGCGCACCCGCCGAACATCTTAGCGCGGCACAACCAAAATCAGCTTTCTCGCCACAAGGTTCTTTTTAGGGCCAACAAAAACACTAGAGTGTACGATTGGCGCCATTTGTCATGCGGCAAGCCTTTTGTCCGGTGACAGTTCATTATGGTGCCTTTGTGTGGTATGTGTTTTATTATTGTCATGTAGGTTATGTCTGGGAATTCATGTCCAGTGTTTATTGCATACGTGGCCAAAATGTGAATTCCCAGACATAACCAACATGACACTAATAAAACACATACCACACAAAGGTACCATAATGAACATTTGGAAAAATTTACAAATATACAAACATAAAACACAAAACAAACTAATACCTGAACAAATACAAATCAAAACAAATCATGACACAATTTTCAAAGTACTCAACATCGAAAATACACAAAATACTAATACTCGTATATACACCACAATCACACACAATAATACCAATTTAAAGTGCCAAAGGCCAACAGGATGCCACAACAACCAACCAACACACAAGTACTTCACAAGACTCAAAACTAGTAAGGCTGATGATGGGAACACAAAGCGTCCCGAAACATGTTCCAAATAAGAAAAATACATCTTGAGGTAAAATCATATAAATATTAAATATATTATATACATCAAGAAATAGACTGTAGCAAAAAGTGTTTGAATATTGGATTTAATATGGAGAAGTACATGATGTGATTTTAGCATACCACGGAGACCGGGAAATAACGATACCAGTACTGTACTTTGCTCCAGGGAATCGCGACCAAACCATGACCGCATACAACAATTCAGCTCGTTAGCAGAGCTTCACACACACAATGCCAGTCATATTTCTCTTTGGCTTCCAGTTGTACCCAACATACTGTTTGTTTTCCTATTATAGTAAGTATGGGTTTCATATTTACCTGTGAATATTGAACATTAAATAGCTGTTTTTTAAAGGGAAGTATGTAAGTATATCTTCTCCAGTATGTAAGTAGACCTGTCCTAATACTACTGTTTTCTCTTTAACTGACGTTAAAATATGTATGTCTGAAGATGGGTTTCCTACCTTAGCTTTATTTTTTATTTATTTATAAGGTCGCTGCAACAGCACCGGTCATTAACGACCACAAGAATTATAAAAATAAATTTTTAAATCATACAGACATTCTCATACAGATGCAGTAACATATATTAAACTAGATGGTCATTAGTGAAGACAAACGTTGCAACAAAATACACAGGAACTGTTACGATTTAAAAACTACATTAAATATCTTTTTTGTTTAAATACCAAATAATGCAAATAAATGAGATAAATAAAAATATTTGTTTAAATAATGTAAAATAAAATGAGAAATATTCCCTACACAAAACAAAATTATAAGTACACATCACGCAGATATATTACATAACTTGATGCACGCTCTTTACTTAGTTTTCATGTACACTTAAGTACAGACTGAAATAACTTTAAGTTTACCTATTCTCTTTCAGCTCGCAATAGAATAGGCAAGCCAGATCACTTAAATAATGTATTACTACTAAGAAGTGCAATGATCTTTGTAAATATAAATTCTATTACTTTTATTAGTCTTTCATATTTAAATATATCATAAGCTAAGAGTAAAACAACGCGCTTTTACACTTTATTATTTTACAGAAGATTGGCACTGGTGAATCCGGATACCAACGGAAATTCGGCCATTACGTCAGCTCGGTATTGAAAGTAACAAAAACTAAACTTTGTAAGAATCACAGTCAACGTAACAGTATTAGTGTACAAGCAACCGCTTGTACTGATTGCGCGGCATCCATAGAACCATAACAACCATACAATTTCCTTGTAATTTATACGTTATTTAAGTTTATATTCCATACGCTTTTCTTATATCCATCTTTAACCAGTTAATTTGTGCCTTAACAGTAATTCGTCTGAATATTTTCTATTCAATTCTTGTATGTTAAGTAATTGATACTCAACAAATCAAACAACTAAATCTGGTGCTTATTTAAAATCCATAATAATTTGTGAGGATAACAACTACAAGATTCCTGAGTAATGTAAACTAAAATGAATTACTCCTGTGATTAATAAGTGACAAACATTAAGTTATACGCACATAACGAGCGAAAAATCGTGTAACTAATGCAACTACTGCTTTGCACATCCACGCTGCCATTTACGCAAAAAGTTATTTGTTTAAAATTAAAGCTTAAAGCAAATTTAATAAGTTAAAACGAAATTTTTCCATACTAAACATGTCGATTTACACCAAGGATTATAAATACCAAGGACAATTTTGAACGAAGAACAGACGCAAATAATTTGACGATGGGGTCACTATGTCTCTCTGCTACTCAACACAGACTCATCATCATCGTCAACAGCATCATCTGGCAGAAAAACAACACATATCCCGATCGACGGAGAAGCATCAGAAGCATCATCATCATTATCATTCATTAGTCAACATACAACCAACGACTTACGTGGGAGTGTCAGAATCATCACAATCATTATCATCATCCGTGTGACGTACGCCTGCAACAGTAGCTTCGCAACAGTAACACGTCTGTATACACAGGTGAAAGATAAACAATTACTTTTAAACTATAAAGAACTCTAATATGATATAAACAAAGAAAAGCAAACACATAAATGTATACAGTATAAATACACAAACTGAAATAATAAATATGAAATTTTAATTCTTTGTTACTAATAACTCTTTATGTAAGAAAAATGGGTGCGCTAATTAACATTTCTTTTAACTTTAAGTAAATATTATTTTATTAAACTTTTACTAGTTATCTTTTTAATTTTATTTAATAAATATAAATAATAATATCACTTATGACTTGCAACGTTAAAAAATTAATGATTTAAATTTAATATTTATGTCAGAAACTCAAGCAATTTAAATATTTTAATAATTGTTTTTATACACGGAAAACAACTTGTAGCCTATAAAATGCTAAAAGACCTGAATAAAACGGAAAACGTACAGCGAATTTAAACAATATTCCCTAACATAAATGGATAACATAATGGATACTCTCTGGTATAATGATGATCTGAAAACAGACAATAATATAGAAACCAACAACTTTGCTACCTACGAGAGAGACTTAATAACAATGGACGATCCTGAAGAAGCCCTTGGACGAACTAAAACAACAGGACTGGACGGATTGAACGCAGAATTGTTTAAGTATGGGGGTATCTTGATTACACTTCGATTATTACATTTCTATAATAAGTGTTGCAAAAGACAACAGGTCCCGCAAAATTGGCTAACTGCTCAGGTGGTGCCTATTTTTAAGAAAAGGACACGGAATGATTGTAATAACTATAGGGGAATATGGTTGGTTGATACTGGATACAAATATATGCAAGGATCGTAAACCACCGTCTGCAGAATATTTACAAGCATCTTATTTTGAAAGAACAAAAGGGTTTTAGGAAAAGCAGATCTTCTACAGGCAATGCTTTTATTATTATATAAATCATTAAGAAGCATCTTGAGTTCAATAAAGTAACACTGATAGCTTTCGTTGACTTTGAGAAGGCCTTTGATAGAGTAGATAGAAATTTGCTGTGGCAAAGTATTAGAAGAACGGGGATATCCACAGCTTATACAAACTACATAAGGCTTACGTACCGGAACAAGAGTAGCTGTTAAAAATAATTATAGGATATCTCAACACATATCTGGCAATCGATGTGTTAAAAAAGGGTGCAATATATCACCTACTCTTTTTAACATTTATATTGACGATCTAGTAAGAAAATTGAAACATCTAGCAAACCCTGGTGTTAAGATATCACGAGACGGATATTTTAATGTGCTGTTGTTTGCTGGCGACTTGCTTGTAATTCAAAATTCATAATCTTCTTTATAAAAGTCCGTTTTTTAGTTTCATCATATTTGCTAACAATACAATATCAAAATCTCCACTACAAGAACAAAGGTAATAGCATTTCGAGACCAGGAAAAAATAAGAACAAAAATATTATAATTCGTAATGAAATAGTAGAATAGGTGAGCAATTTTAACTATTTGGGAAATGATATTGGCTATGATATTGATGTTAAGTTAGGTAAGTTCCAGACGATCTGTGGGACAATCAATCGTATTTTTATAAACAAGGTACGTTGAGACACAAAATTAAAGTTTTACAAAGTTATAGCAGTCCGTGTACTGTCCTATGGGTATGAATTATGGACGACAACCAAGAACCAAGAAAGTAAAATACAGTTCTCAGAAATGGCGTTGTTAAGAGGAATTAAAAGACGTTATAAACCTGATCGTATAAGGAATGATCACAAGAGAAGAATTAAAAGATTATAAACAACGGTGGGAAGAACACTTAGACAGAATGTCAGATTCAAGACTGGCCAAACAAGTCTGTAAATATACACCTATAGGACATAGTTGTGTGGGTAGACCCAGGAAGAGATCGCTAGAGGAGGCTGAACAGGCAGCACCTTGCCTATGCAGTGATATGAAGATAATGAAGATAATAATTGTTTTTTATATATCTGTTTTATATTTGGTATTTGTATATTATTTTTGTGTGATGTATAATATGTATATTTTTAATTTATCTTCTTGAAAAGAGAAATACTAAATTTATATTTTTGTCTTCTAATATTTAAATCTTTTCCCTTAATAAGGGTTAATAAATCAATGCTTTTACTTTTACATATTTCATTAGTTACTTCATGCCATCAAAGTCTTACTCCTGTATATTAACAAAGAAAAGTTTATTGTGCAGCAATTACATTTAGCGCAACGAACACAAAATCTAACGACCTAGTGGGCGGTTTAGACATTACAGTTGCATTCGGTATATTCACAGAATGATCATTTGATATATGTAAAACAGCCGTTATAAACAATCGATTTCAAACTTATTTAACTATTTATTTGTACACTTATAATTCTGAAGATGACAATAATGTAAACTATTAAAACATTGTAAAATAAATAATAAAAAATATATTCATGTTTAAAAAGTATAAACTATTATTTATTATTAATATGCACAGCTGTATATTAATATTTCATAATTTTCATATGTAGCTTCTATTTTCATATAATTTTCTAGTGTACTTCTTAGAATGTGATTACAATATTGTTGTGGGAACAGCGTGGATAGTGATGTTACAACAGTGACATTATTGAAAAATTCTAGAAAAATCTCTCGAGTTTTACCGATACTTCTATCCTTAAAAAATTACACTCATATTTCAATAATTATTCTCACATGTTTTATTGACATGTTTGTTCAAAAAAATCACATCCGCATTACAACAGTTGTCCTCACAACTTTTATTATTATTGTATTTAAAAAAAATTACACTCGTATTACAACAACTCTCCTCACAAGTTTTAGTAATACTTGCATTTTTTTTTTAAATCACACTTGTTTTTAACAATTGTCTTCACAAGTTTTATTTATATTTATACTTTTAAAAAAATATACTCGAATTATAATAATTCCTCTACGTGAAATACCGAAAAAATAATAATCACCGAGTTAATAAATCTACATTTTATCATCATATTTTCAGTCAACGATAAGATAAGATAATAACTGCCTACGTGCGTGTTTCCGCCGTGGAAATACCACGTGTCGATGCTTCCATAGTTATAAACCTATATTATGAAATTAGTCGATAAAATATATAGCGGTCACGCAAAGAAGTTATGGAACTAAATACTTACAGCGTAGATTATTGTTTTCGTAGTTTTTGTTATTGTTTGAATAGTGTAAAACAACCGTTGTAAAAACAATTATCTTGGCTAAATATAAATATACATTTAGGTCACGTATACTGTACGCTATCACTCGTTAACACCGCTACTATGTAGGTGACTGTAAACGATAGAAATGACATTTTCTGAAATTGAAAACTCGAGTCCACAAAAAGAGACGTTCCGAGTGATTGCTTTCGTAATTGCAGTGGCAGACGCTCTTTGTGAATTATACGTTTCCATTAACAACGAACACCGCAATACGAGATATTAACTTTTGAAAATTACAGGAATCGGTTTCTGCGTACTAACCTACTTACTGACTGTTACAGCGTGGTTTTAATGAGACAACTAAATTTTTAATATTTCAATTAGATATGAAAAGGTAAGAAAAATGTGTCCGTCATATCAAATTTAGCATTATTCATTGTTAATTGCGCTTGGCTAATAATAGAATCTTGAAAAAGCATAAGCTAAAATGTTAACACAAATGTAGGCCTATTTCTAATTCTCCATATAATGAGTTTTAGAAAAAATTTAAATGAATAAATATACCTTAACAAATATTGGGTGTGTTAACAATTTTCTAAAGATACATAACAAGTATGAAGTTATTCTTACAATGAATGTAACTAATGACCATGGCCGTATTTTATCTAAAGTACCGGTGGTCGATTTGGCTACTGTCAAGTCTCAGAAGTGTAGTTCTGGTGGTGTTGGTATCACCTCCCTTGCGGAACGAAAACAAAAAATGTTTTTATAGATTTGAGTTTTTAAACTGTTAAATTAAACACTTGCCTTTGCAGTAAAGTTTTTGTAGTTAAATGCCAGACAACCTAACGCTAAAACGCTGATTCTGGGCTTATCTCATGAAAACAGCCAACATCGCTCAAAAGATTGATCGGCAAAATACTTCCAGTCTTTCTCCTTTGCCTGCTGTTAGCCTGCTGATGAATGGCTTTGCTTTATACCTAATGGTGCCAACATTTTTCCCATAGTTTCTGTCGTAAGCTTACACGGCCGGTCTCATGTCGTAAGCTTACACGGTCGGTCTCAAAATTACCAACATGACTAAAAACTGGGCTGTTAGGTCGTGGTCGGTTGCTAACAAACAGCGACATCGTCGGCAACGTTTCGAATCCCACTCTCGCGGATCTTCTTCAGGCCGCAAAAAACGAAAGAATATCGTGAAACAGTTAAAGAGGATCTTGTCCGCCTGTTGCTCTTACCCGAAAAAAGTTGTCGGGTATCGTTCCAATGACTTTTGGAACAATTATTTCCAATTATAAAAATATTATGTAATTTCTTACACCTATAGTCGAATATAAATCCCAATAAATTATAATTTTTAAAATTTGTATGGTTTGAACAACGATGTAAGAGGATTTGACTCTTTTTGAGAATTGCAGAAAATAAGAACCTCATGCTGAAATCTTGTTGAACAATATATTAATTCTAAATTTATTCGCAACACGAAGAAGTCTTATTAAATTTACATAATAAACTTAAACGAAGCATCCCAGAAATGGGACTTAATGACAAATACAAATAAGCTATAATATAGTATCGTTGGAAATTCTTCTTCTTCTTCTTCTTCTTCTTCTTCTTCTTCTTCTTCTTCTTCTTCTTCTTCTTCTTCTTCTTCTTCTTCTTCTTCTTCTTCTTCTTCTTCTTCTTCACCGCATGGCTTGTAGATGTATTGTTGGAACAGAGAGTTGTGAAGAAAGTCGATTCATACAAATATCTTGTTGTCACGATTACAAAGACGGCACAAGTATAGCAAAAATAAAATATCGGACAGGATAAGGGAAACAAGTGACGAGACAGTTACATACAATTTTATGGAGCAATCAAGTAAGATCCGAAACAAACATTAAAATATATAAGACCGCAGTAGAAAGCTCCATAATATATTATGAAGTGTGGAAAACTACAGATCATACGAAATAAAATTTACGGGCAATAGAAAAGAGATACTGGGGAAGGTGCTGTAGGCTTACATTGCAAGATAGAATTAAATATGAAGAAATGAGAGAAAGAATGAATATAAATGTACCATTATAAATGACACAGCTAATGCAAAAGATTAAAACGGTACTGCGGTACTCGTATGTGTGATGTATGGGCAATGATAGGTGGCCAAAGAGGTTACTAAAATAGGCTCGTCCTGAAAGAAGAAAGTGGAAGAGACCATGAAAGACTTGGACAAAAAGCATAAGGAATGCAATGACGTAGAAAAATCTAAAGGAGAATGATCTTAAAGTTTAGAAGCTAGAATGCGAAAATCGACTTTAAATGTCGTTTGAAAATCGAATTATATGTCCGTATTACATATTAAATTTCAATTATTCAAAGTGCACTTCACACTTCAATTATTAATTTTCCAGTAACAATTATTCAAGAACAACAAGAGAGAATCCTATTTTGTATTCTAAGTAAAGAGGCCTTGTGTTATACCTAAGTTACGTATTTTGTTCCCGAATTAGGCCTCGATAAAGATTACAATGGTGATGATGATGATGATGATGGCCCTGTGTGAGGGGGTGCGGATAAATTTTGTGGCATAAACATAACATAAAAAAACAATACGCATAATAACGCAAAGTGGCTCCTTCACCCAACCTCCGTATGTTACTTAACCTGCTTACTTAACGTTAAAAAAGAAATAAAAAACTCAAGCAAACATAAAAATTAGATTATTGTTTCTTATATAATAAGTACAGGTGTCTGATAATTGAAATTTTTATAAGACTTAAAAATATTTATGTGTGGATTAGAATTAATTAACTCGAACAATAACAATATTTTTGTCCCGAATGTTGTAAAAAGAAAACATGGATACAGGGAACTTACCCCAGCGCTAAGAGATGACAGTGATATACTGTGTCTGTAATATAACTAAGCTAAAATCACTCATGTCCTTACAGTGTCTCTTGTTGAAGACAAGGTGTCTCTAAAACACATTTTCAAACGGGTTTAGTAAGATCTGGGTTAGTGGAGGATTAAAGAAGTAAAAGTCTCTTGACGTTTCAAATAAATAAATCCCCCTTCTAAATAAAATTCTTCTTTATTAAACCTACTTCAGTATTCAGTACAGTATTTTCAGTGTTAATTGGGACTTGAACATTAATTAGTTCTTAAAAACCTTTAAGAAACGAAAATCATAAAATAATCTATCTTATGATTTGTTGTTTACAAGCAAGACATGCTTTTTCCATGTTTTAATCTCTTCTTTGTTAACACACTAATCGGATTCTGCGCGTACTGTAGTAGGTAAAAATTGTAAACATTAAGTTTAAAAAACAGTTCTTTAAAGAATGGTTGAGATTTTAATACTGTCTAATTCTAGAAAGAACAAAGTACTATGTAAGTGCAGGATTTTTTTTTAGTTCTTTGTTCAAAGATATGATTGCAATGAATCTTCGTCGCATTCTATGATTAAATGTTTGCATTAACAAAAAATATGTTGTAGATAGGTTTTTTGTTCAGATTTTTATGTTCTTATGTCTGGAGTATTTAATCAAATTTGTATGCACTTTATAACTGCAAAAAATGTAAAGTACCGTTTACCAAATGGTAAAAGCTTAAGAGCATGATAATGTCTTTCAGCCGCCAGCTAAACGCAACATTATTATGGTTACTGACTGACTGATTGGTTACATACCTATCTACAGCTATGCAGTGTTGTTTGCTTGTTAGGTCTTTAATCTGTGACGGACGTTAGCACGTTAGCGGTCGCGGTTTTAGTTAACGATTCCCGGCTGGTAAATGATGACGTCATGCAGCGTGATGCGTTACAGAAATTTTCAAATGACCCCCAGCCATAAGACATTATCATGTCAAAATTGTTTTTATAGTAAATTTTTTAATTTTCCGATTTTCCTATCTATACGCTCTTTTTTGTTTAATTTTTGAAGTGTTCTACAATCTACATTCAAATTTTCAGCCTGTTTAAATTTAATATATTGTAGGGTATTTCAATATCCATTGCATAGTCGAATCTTTGTGAAACCGTTTGAAAAGAGTGTTTTTTAAGTAAACTTGCATCACTACTGACACCGGTAATTATAATATTTTGTGTTATAAGCAAAATAAAGTACAAGTCCACCTTACAGTGGTGTTTCCCGTACGTAATCGATATCATTAAAACTAAGACAAACAACAGCCTGTTATTTGCCGACAGACCCATTATTACACTTTTTAATCATTTTCAAGCGCAATCATTTTCATATGTAGGCCTAGTATTTATTTATTTTTCAGTAGAAATTGGCTACAATTTGTACTAGGCGTACATAAAAAATATTTAAGTTATTCTTTCAATACTTTAAAATAATAACAATCCTCAAATTGATACTCATAATGTAATTCATAATACCTCTTCACTAACTAGTGAAACATTATTTATAAATTGTAAAACCGATAAAAGCCGAGTTGAGTAGAGTCATTTTCAAAATTTAGTGTATGATTTTTTTTAATATCATCAGCAAACAAAGAAGATAATATAAATTAAAACAACAAAAAATAAAGAAAAGAAGGGAGAGTAGGGAAGGAGGATAAATAGATAAACAGACAGCCAGAAGGACTGTCATAAAATAAAAAGGGTAAATATATCGATGATAACAGAATAAAACTTCGAATGTTTCTATACAGCCAACAGTCTTGATTGTAACAGTTATGCATACAATAATATTATGCGTACAACTGTTCCACAATCCTCCACTATAATTCAATAATATATCATATTTTTCAATTTACAACCATGTTTTATTTACGCTGTTATTATGAATTAACAGCCAATTACTTCATCAAATAAAAGGCGGGTGGTAATTTTGAACTAAACTCATTCAAACAATTTACATGCAATACATTTGTACCAATTTAAATGAGAATGCTGTAAGTGCAAAAATTTTGACTTATTTCATGTGTCCACATGAAGTACATTTATGATAAATTGAAATACGAAAAATTAACGTTTCTAAAAACATACAAACCTTACTTGAAATGTTTAATCTCATTATTATTCAAGGACCCAATTGACACCACACCATTTACACCACTATCATTCTAACCTGCTCATACACACACACATTTGTTAAGCTATTACACAATCGAATCAATGTAATCTGTACACACTCTAAGCAGAGTGCTCTTATACAATCTAATCTCTAATAATTGTAAATTTATAGAGTCTAATAAATCATCTTCTCTACCACAGTCGGTTAGTGTGGCGCAGATGTCTACAACCTACCCGTTCCCAAGTTAGACAATTTCCCTAATAATGAATCCAGTGTATTCATACAATTCGCCCTTATCCGCGGATCACCCGAAGCCGTACTAGTACGAAACATCTTTTAATTAGTAGTCCAAGTTAATTAGTAACTTTGTCACTGTTTCTGAATAGGGTTGGATCGGAATCGTAAGGATTAATAGTCGATCACTAAATCAACCAAAAAATGTAAACTTTGTTCATTTTGAAGAATAATTAGCGTTTCTAATCATGTCAGGAATTACTTAATGTCGTTATTGGTATACAATTAACACGCGGGGAAAATTTTGAATTTTATTTAGTCTATATAAAATGAAATACTATAGAAACTAATACGCATTAGAACCAAAAAAAGTCACAATTCTCCTGAAATACTTATTTCGTTTGTTTTGTGTCTGCGCCTGTACGTCTGCATGTTTGTTATATTACCCACCTTATTTCACTTCGGTATATACAGCCTAAACTTATAGGTTATCTACGCCCAGAGCATGATGCCAGTTGGACTGTAGCGGTACTTCAATACCAAGTGCACCAATTGTTATCAAACGAATTGAATTGCAATTTTTGTCTATCCTTGCTTATTATATTATACAATTTAATTATTGTAAACTACAATTGTAATCGTTGTATAATTTTCTATAAATTACGATCATAAAAATGTAAAAATATTATAAATGTTATCTGTATTTAAATTATGTTCTGCAGTATCCTATATGTGATTTGAACACATAACGTGGTTTTACATGTTGAATATAATTCTTATATTACTAAATAAGCGATGCCTCTTGAAAGATTTAAAATGTTGTCTATGAAAGAGTTACAGTTAACTTGTAACTCTGTCATTCCTACTGTAGAGGGTTGGGTCGGAGTTGTGAGAGTACTAATAATAAAACGCACCAAATCGCATAAAATCAAATATTAAATATAAAATTGCGATGGGAAACGATGCACTAAAAGTAGGCCTACAGAAAAAACTAAACAGGAATCAAATTGTTACAATTTCCAATATGAAATCATTAGGTAGCCCTACTTAGCAGGAGCCGTAACAAATGAAGATCCGTGATTATAGATAGTTTAAGAGACTAGAATAAAGGTGAGACTTGTACTGTATAACACTAAAAATGAATGTGCACAATGTGGCGGCTTGGACAGAAAATATTTTATTGTCAGAAAAATTGTATGTTTGAGGAGTAAACATAAATCTTAGGAAATTATTTTAAAAATAGTTAATAGTTTCAAGAAAGTAGCGAAATTAAAAAAAAACGCTATGACAACTTTATCTGAGAAGATTACAGAATCCACACATGACAAGAGAAACACGTATGTTGCCTTTAAGAAACATTCAGCAGTATACGAGGAATGCAAATACTGAATATGAAGACCATGAAGATGAAACCTTTACATTATTATCTGAGAAGATTACAGAATCTACACATGACGAAAGAAACACGTATGTTTCCTTTAAGAAACATTCAGCAGTATACGAGGAAATGCAAATAGTGAATATGAAGACCATGAAGATGAAACCTTTACATTATCGCCTCACATCAATAAAATATCGGTATGGAGAACCATACATGACTTCCATGTTCTAAGATTTATATATAAATTCATTTTCGAAATGAAATATTTCCATAGAAACTACTTCTTTCTAATTCTTACTTCAGCCTTAACCACAGTACTGTCGTCACTAATGTATACCACCTCACGTTAGCGCACTCTATTTTCACCGATGATGACAGTCGATGGCACTGCCAAAACGTCTGGTTTTGCAGAAAACATTGGACCACGGCCAAACAGCCCGGGAAGGAATTTTAACAACAAACTACTTCTTTGTTGCCGATAACGTAGTACACATATAAAAATGTATCCCCTCCCTTCAACTCTCATTTTCATTTATAGAAAATTACCCCTCCCCCTTCAACAATCATTTTTATTTATAGTTATTTCATCTACCTTTCTCCAGTGTATTATTATGACCTTCTTTCAGGAAACTTTATTTATCAAAATTAAGTACTTTACTCTAGTTAAAATATAAAACGTTGTAGGTAAACTACCCCTTTCCCGATCTTCACCAAAATATATAGACCTTGAGTACTCTACAACTCAGCCACATATGCAAAACATTATTTGATTCTACTTGAATTTGCGGCAGTTATCATTCGGCATAGAAAAAATTACTCTTGTTAAAATATAAAATGGTGCAGGTAAACTACCCCTTCCCCTTAACCGATCTTCACCAAAATCAACAGCCCTTGAACACTCTACTATTCAGACACTTATGCAAAATATTATTTGTTTCTGTTAGAATTTGCGGCAGTTATCGTTCGCCATAGAAACAATTCTACACATAGACACACACAACACACACTTTTCGGAAAATGACTTTTCTTCATGTTTTAAGGGTAGTAGTACAATCAGAATCAGCCCTTATTTCTAACACGATTTTTTCTGCCATCACCATACTTCCATTTCCTTATGGAACATGGATGTAAAACGTTGGTGTCACCCTCCACCGAATATCTGTTATCCCTTGTTTGTCAACGATTAATTCATGACGGTAGAAAAGATGTATGCCCAACAGCTCAGTAAAGTGGAAATCTAATAAGCCACATGGGATTATTTGTATGAAGTAAACATTAAAAATTACAAATATAGTCACGAAAGAATGTATACTCTATTATTATGTGATCCACAGCAATTCAAAATAATTGTACACATCGGTCAACAAGCGACGTTTTGTTTTTTGTTTGCGTACTTAGTTAAATAATATGGCTTCATGTTCTTAACAAGACTTGAAGAGATACATTAGGAACACTCTACGATTATTTGAGAACTCGCTACTTCAGACGTGACAATGTGGGTTCTCGCTTACATACACCTACGTATATAGAGTAGTTGCCCGTCCTGTTCGACAATTTGTTCGATAGTCCCTGAGTGATGCACAGTGATCTAACCTGTTATGACATTGATTCCAATAACTAGCTCTATTTTATTTCCCTCACGTGTTTTCGTTTACATAATACAAAAACTAGCAACAAACAGAAAGCGCAATGAATGTTTTACAAACGTGCTGTCAGTAACAAAGACTGTACTTATAAGTTTTATAAAGGTTAGTTATTACGAAACGTATTATTATATCTGGGTTTCATTTATGAAACGTTAGTTCCTGTTAATATAAATAAACCTAATAAAAACTTAAGCAATCAAGGTGGACGTCCAGTCCTTTCATGAAATACCGTTAGAGGAAACGTTACTTTTTCTAAGTCTTTAGCAACAAATTGCAGATTTTTATTAGTGCAAAAAATTACTTAAACCTCTCTTGTTAAAGGCAAGCAGGAACGTTATATAAGAGGAACGCAGGAGAGATCGTTTGTCTTCATTATAAGGCCGTTTTAACTTTACCATTAAACTTTCCAAACAGTTGGAAATTTGCAGTATAAATTACTATTTCTCTACGCGTGGAGCCAATAAAACATAAAGATATCAACACCAACTGGAACATTTATGCCAACAGAAGTTTTTAATTGAACACTAAGAAAATGGAGTGAGTGTGTAATTAAAATTAGTAATCAGTATAATATAGTTCAACCTAAATTTGTATACAAAAAAATAAATAAATGATAAGCCTACTTATTTTCTTATCATTGTCAGGATTGCACTCCAACAAACGAACCTATACGTGACTAAACTTCTAAAACATCTTCTCTCCTTCAGGCATTAGGCTAATGGCCATAGCCGTGGTAAAATTGGCGTTCCACCAATACCAGAGAGAAATCGGTCAGGTGTTAACTACGTGAGTGTAAGTGAGTAAGCAGGTGTGTGTGTGTGTGTGTGTGTGTGCGCGCGCGCGCGCGCGCGGGGCATTGTTACTTATCTGGCCTGTACGCGCCAGATGAGACCGATGTATTAATTCCTCTCAGCAGTAGAAGTTGGGAAAGACCGAGTCGTAAACATGACTCTATCCAACGACCACAGCACAGCCGTTGGGAATATGAGCCACCGGTGACACCTCTGTATCGGACCGCACCAAACTTCTAAAACTATGTGATTAAAAATAAAACTGTTTTATTTTCATCGTATCATTGCTTTACTTTTTAAAACGATTCAAATATAACAGTCTGTACGCAACTTTTATCTCAAGGATTCTAATTATATTCTTAAACAATGACAACAGAAAAAGCAACACATCACTAGTCTATTCCTCCAATTAAAATACCAATTGTATACCAAGTCATTGCACTGTACAAAAAAAAATTAGTTATTTTTTACTTCTTAAAATATTGTCGTTACTTCTTAAACAAAAAACAGTTTTAATTTTTTAAATATTGTTTACATTAGTATTTTCTTATTTACTGTAAAATTTTTATTTCAATATTTTATTGTCAAAATTTGTTAACAAAATATTTGTTACATTTAATACAAATAACTAATATTTTTATACTTTGAAATTACTTAAGCACGTTATAGGATGGCATCAAATATTCTTTCTTTATTTCTTATAGATTATACTGCCTCCTTTTCTCTTTCTGAGTCTCCGTAAAAATATGTCAAAATATCGCACATTTTTGTTTCACAATTTTCGTGGCATTGGTATTATTGTGTGCCACTTGTCACACAGCAATTTCTGTTTCAGTTCATTTGGTGATATGTTGTTTCCTCTTTGTTATGCTTCCACCGAAGGACTCACCTTCTATCATCCGTGTGCGGCTGTTTGTACAGGTACGACCTCACTCTCGTACGGAAACGCATTCTGTCGTTCCAATCTCCACGTTGTTAGCATATTTCTCTATCTCATCATACTAATCATACGTGTCCTCCTTCCACGATCTCCTCGGTCAACGCCATTTTTACTTCTAGTTAAAACCCAGTTTACCAACTTTTTGGGCCAACAATCGTCAGGCATTCGTTTTGTGACGATTTAAAAATTATTTAAATAGCACAAATTAAATTTTTGTTCTTATAACAAGTGAGAGTATAATCCACCCTTATCTGTACCTAGATACCTGTATCAACGTGCAAAAAGTCCAGTACGAACATGCAAAGTACAATGTTATTAAGCGAAAACTAATAATTCTTCTAATTAAATAAAAGACGTATTAATAATAAAGGAAATATCTAACTCCTAACAAAAAAGTAGCATAATTTATACTAGTTAATTAATGGACAATTAATAATAATAAAGGAACGAACTAATTTTCTCTCAGCGCGTAAACCGCGCCAGCTTACAGACTCCCTGCCGCTAAACTAGCCCCAGTCGCCGGAGAATCTTCGACATGTAAGCAGCTCGAAAATGTGTTGTAAAGTTACACTTACGTGTATGTCGCTAAACAACGATGTAACAAGACGTTAGTTCTTCTAATCCTTTTAATAGAATGTAACGTTAGTAAAACTCAAAAACTAGTAATGAAGTACGTGGAGGATATATTAATAATATAAAAAAAAAACTTAGCCGACACATCTCTTTACGAACAGTAAGTGGTAAGATATGTTCCTTACCATGTAAAAGTAAACATCAGTGCTGCTAAAATAAGAACAAATAAAATGTAAAAAGTGAACAACCAACACCAGGAGAAAAGTTACTACAACAACCGTAAGAACTTCAAGTAGCAGAATCCAACCGTCATGACCTAGACTACAATTCGGAAACAACCAACTAAATGGAGGATCCAGATGAACAACGAACTACACCCAAGAAGACCTACTGAAGAGGATCATCTCGAACACCCACCGCAGACTCACGTTATATTCAGGTGACATTAAACCATAACTTCTGTGCATAACTTGTTTTTTAAAAACCGCAACAAAAAGAACAGTAAAGTTTCTTGTAAAGACTTTAGATCACTTAAAGATTAGCATATAAAAGTTTGTAATTTCTGTAATGCTATAGTAATAACCTGATGATGTTTAAAGGTAAAGTAATTCTGAAAATTACATCAGACTATTCTTCAGATAGTTTGGATGATGTTGAGATATGTTAGAATATTGCAAAGTTAAAGCCCGGATCCGTGGTAATTGAAATAATACACAGCTGTATGATTTTGAGATATTAAGAGTAAAAATTTAAAGAATATTTAATGCAGAATTTATAAGAATTTTCTTTTAAAAGTAAAGTAAAGTAAGTAAAAAACAAAAAGATGACCATTAAAGCTATTACTTTTATATACTTAGTTAAAATACAAGAATAAAGAGATGTTTTCGCTAATATCCAGAGAGTGAATAAATTTATGTAACCTTGGACAAAATCCTGATATATACATTGTCATAATTTGTTGGTAAGTAAATTTTACTAACTACGGCAGCTAGTTTAATTAACAGCGAACAATTAAACTGGTTCCCGATGTTATAATGTCTTGACAGGAGAGACGTTATAGTTTCACGTAGCTATACCATACAAAACGCTTCATGTTTGTGGTGTCTAAAATTATTTTCTCTACATAAATTTGCCTCCTAATGTCTTCAGCTCTAACTGGACCCTGAACACCCCACAAGATCTTCTCCAGAAGTGCAAATTGACTGCTTAGAGACTTCTGGATTTTTTTTCACTATCTCCTAAGTTTCAGAGCCATAGGTTCTTCTTGGTTCCCAAGTAAGTCGTCTTCTTGGTTTTGTAAGTTATTTTTCTCTACAAAGTACAGAATTCATTTTCTCTTGTTTTATTTTTTGCCGATATCTTTATCAATTCTACAATTTTTTTTGTTATGTCACCCAAAAGTATCTAAAAAAGTACTATTTCTTATAATATGCGAATCTATTATCATATCGACTCCTTTACTTCCAACAACCAGCTGTTGATTTTTAAAATTTATGTCGAAGCCCGAAGATTCGTTTTTCTTATGGATGTTTCGGATCATATAACAGGATTCTATTCGTCCAATGCCACCACAACCTGATCACCTCGAACAGGAATGTATACAGATAGTAATTCATCCCTACTTCACGAAGGCCCTCTTTCAGAAATAATATTATTATGCCGATGAGATGTGAACAACATGCCTAGACTTCACTAAGGTTATCATGTAGCTCTAGACACGATATTCCAGTAGCTTCTAGCAAAAAGTGGCGGATTCTTGCACACTCTAGAGACGTCTCGATTAATTTAGTGACAACTGGAATCTTTTCGTTAACATTACTCGCAACAATTGACGTTGGCTGAGAATTGAAACAATACCCAAACAGTTTTTGTCAGTGATATTAACGAACTGAATGATTATTGAAGAAACAAGAGAGTGTTATTGAAGATAGATATTCGACCAAATGTCAAATGTTTAATTTATTATTTATTTGTGTTTATATTATTGTCATTTATTAAACTAGATGACTATTATTATTATTAACGGCCACTTAATAATTACGTAAAATTTAAAAACTAGACCGCTTGGCCTAGACGGAACGAAAAATGTGATGGAGCCCAGTGTGACAGGACTTGCAATAAAACACTCATGTAACCATTAACAACTTTTATTAGTGTTTTTCTTTTTTTTTAATAACATGTTGGTTTAATCCTTCAAAAATGAGTTCTAACATGGTTCTTTTTTTAACATAATTTAAATTTACGAAGATTAGTTACAATATTAATTTTAGAAACACCTGGGCTTCTGATATCCCTTGTGCCCTTGTGTAGAACATGTCTTTACATTTACATATAACGTCCATTACTCTTGATTAAAAAAAAACGGGTGGAGTTGTTGTTGAGTGTTTAGTAACTGGAAAGCTCCGACCTGTACTTTGAAGAACTGGAATGATACCAGGTAGAGCCGTGGCGATGAGTATTGGTGATGGTTCCTGAAGAGTTCCGAAGCTCGAGCTCATCTCATTCTGGGCAGCTGTCCCTTGGTGTGTTGCAGGAGAAGTGGTTCACGGCCTGACGGCGTTGGGGAGCATCCGGGTGCACTGCTCTGCATATGATGACTGTTGTAGATGTCACCATCTCCGCATTTCCCTCTCTCCCGGCTGTACGGGGACCCTGAGACGCTTTAGAATTTTACGAAGTCATATTGAAAGCTTGTTGCACGCTTCCTTGCTTGCTTGGGCCCAAAAGCGCAACACACAGAATACACCAAAACTAACATAATATACCACAAAATCAACCAAAATACTTATTACTATTTATGTCTCTCTACACATTATAACATACTTCTCAAATATCCTTAAAGTTTAACATGATTCCCAAAAGGGGGGAGGTGTAAGTAAAAAACATTTTGAGACACCAGTTAGTGAGCAGAGTCGAACTCGACCTGTTTATTTCAAAACAATATGAGCCTCGAAATTTTACGTAATCATAAGTCAGTCAGCAAAAGTCAATTACTGAGTTAATTTAGCTCAAAAAAATTAAATATAGAAAAGATTAAATACTGAATATAGAACAATTGCATAAATCAATACTAGTTTACGGTTAATGGTGTTCAGCGTACAAGCTGTGATCTGTTCATGGAAATTCTAACACTGTTCTGTATCACAAAATATTCGTAAAAGTTTTAGTTCCTGCCACATAAGGTGAGGAAACTGGTTTATCTCCCTTTTCATTAGTAATTGTACTGTAACGTCTACTAAAAGTTGTTAACGGTTAAGTTTTACTTGGCAATCCGGAGAGGTTCGCTCACAGCCTGCTGTAGCCGGTCGCAACGGGTGCGTGTTCCTCAGCTCATGCCATGGACCGCTGCTGTGTCCATGCTGGAAGAACGTGTGAAGAAAAAATTACATCGAGTCCATATTCTCGCATTCTCACTCCTGTACGTCGAACCAAGCTTTGAACTGAAAGTTCCACATCTTTTAGTATACATTATGCACCCACACAGTTAGATTAGCACGCACACATTCATTCATACAGTGCGTAATAACAATTTACAAAATTACATTACAAAATTACAACTTCTTACAAATTATATATATATATATATATATATATATATATATATATATATAACAAGTACTGACATTGAACTTTATATATCTTTGCTTTTTTCTTTAAATTGACTGACTGAAAATTGGTTTTAGTCGAGGCTGACTATTACAAACAAGATACGTCTTGGTTGGTTATAAATAACAATCTTTTTACAGAAATTACAAGTTTTCTTCTTTTTTACAAACGTAATATACAAAAATTATTCGCCACTAGCATTGATTTACGATAACCCAAAAAAATCATAGTTACCTTGGTAATCGAGGCTCCCAAAATCGCCGAAAGTTCGGCGACGGGCGGCTCTGCTCACATGGCCGGTCTGGTGGTCGACTGACGAGATTTTACGAAACAAACGGCTTGGTTAGTAAAGGGAAGGGCGTGACGTCAGGACTTCGGGCAAAGTACGATTCGCCGATCGTTGCATTCGGCCGAAGCCGAATAATTGCAACAAGCTGAACACGTACTTCGCCCTTTCGCCCTGTCGTCAGACCACAAAGCACCCTGTCAGAAGTTTGGAGACTAAATGAGATAGGACTATGTATTCTGCGTTTCCACTGATGTAGAAATTCAACTTGTTTCGAATTGTCGAACTTAACCTTCGGCACCAACACATCAGCTGTGACGGTTGGCGGCTTACTAGATCGCGTCGATGTGGGGCAGACACAGCCTTACTAATTGCGTTAGCTGTCTCGTCCAGCGGCCAAGCCTTGGCGGCACCGATAGTTCAAATTACGCCGGGAAAATTCAAACTCCGGCACATATTTGTTGTGTGCCTGTTGACGAGAACCATTCTAATATGAGTTGGATTGTTTTATTGAGGTGTTAATAAAAAAGAATTGTGAGTCTAGATTTCTCTGGTATACAGTGATTTATTCCACTGTACGAATTTGCGGGCCTCGTAACAACGTCTTCGATATGCTATAAAGATGAGGATGAATATTTGTCCTCCTTCTGGTGTTCTGACGGCTACGTGCACTATTGTGTGTGCGCGTGCGTGCGTGCGTGCGTGCGTTCGTGCGTGCGTGCGCGTGCGTGTGTGTGTGTGTGTGTGTGTGTGTGTGTGTGTGTGTGTGTGTGTGTGTGTGTGTGTGTGTGTGTGTGTGTGTGCGTGTGTGTGCGTGCGTGTGCGTGTGCGTGTGCGTGTGCGTGTGCGTGTGCGTGTGCGTGTGTGTGTGTGTGTGTGTGTGTGTGTGTGTGTGTGTGTGTGTGTGTGTGTGTGTGTGTGTGTGTGTGTGTGTGTGTGTGTGTGTGTGTGTGTGTGTGTGTGTGTGTGTGTGTGTGTGTGTGTGTGTGTGTGTGTGTGTGTGTGTGTGTGTGTGTGTGTGTGTGTGTGTGTGTGTGTGTGTGTGTGTGTGTGTGTGTGTGTGTGTGTGTGTGTGTGTGTGTGTGTGTGTGTGTGTGTGTGTGTGTGGTAAATGGACAAATAAAATATATATTCTAACCGAAAGATAATATTTTCACTAGAATATTAGTTTTCAATACTATCAATGTATCGTTCGTCGACATGCCGGCTGGGCAGTTGTATTAATACCATATAAACATTAAAACGTGATAAAAATAAATGTTTATGAAACACGTTATTAAAAATGTATATTCAACTAATCTGCTCTGTATCTGTTCACAAACCCAATTTACGGTTTTTCCATTAACACTTGTGATTCGCCGGTGAGATGGATTCTGTTAAAACTTAAATATTTTAATTTTCAGTTGCAGTTGTCTCTCTGATTGTGAATACAAAATAAGTTTTATTTAAAACATTAACTTCATGATGGCTATTTTTAATCAGACACAGTTAGTCACAGAGACTGCTTTCATAGTTCCTCTACGCATTACGTTAATATTAAATCACGTGTAATCTATTTATGTATACATGTGTATAAAAAGTAGGTCTATTTGATAGTCTATGATAGTTTATGTTTGCAGGAGTATTCTAATATTAAGTCGTCATTTATAATTGTAACCAAACAAAAGTATGAAATCTTACTTTCATTTGTCTTTCGTGTGGCAGTATTAACTATTGGGCCGCTCTGTAATGTCAGTAATCTCATGAGTGTCAAAAGGCTAAGTATCATCACGATACTATCTTTGAGAGCTCAGCAGTAACATGAAAACAATGTTAAGTTTAACTTTTTAACTTCAATACTCAACTAACGAAACACTGAAAATATAAGACTACAGAATTTTTGAGATGTCAGAAATGTTTCCAGTATTTGAGATAAAACATTTTTCCGATTTTAATTTTTATCAGGAATTCCTACCAGTTTTACTACATAAAGCCTCAACAAGAATTAAGGTTATACTGCCTCCGTCTATTACTGTGTTTTTTTTCCTCATTCTGCTGAAACAAATTTAATGATTTCTATATTTTCCCCTGTTTATTTTGTTGAGACTGGGTTGAGCCATTTATCAAATTACATCTCATAAATAATCACAAGGTGTAGGAGGAGCGTCCTATGGCGCACTCCTCTAAAAACTAATCACTTGTGATGCCACATTACACTAAGTCAAGTGACTTCATTCTGTTTAGCCTTCGCACAAGTTGCAGCAAGCAGCCAACTGGTTCTTAAAAAATCACTTGTCAGTTTATAACCACAGGCAGATAAGTAATTTTCCTATCGGTAAAATTAACGTGCACTGGTTTCCCTTCATTTAGTTTTATCCGCCATCTTTTAGTCCAAGAATTTACTTTGTCATTAATAGATTGTTTCTCAGTTTCCTTTTCAATGCTGTTGCCTTCCGCAATAATGGCAGTGTCATCAGCAAAGGCCGCAATTACGAACTTGTTACGAAGGAAACTATTCTCGCACTACTTTCGAGCCACTGCTAACCAAGATAATATAAGTATTGCAACGATACGTATTTGCATATTCGCTCAGGGTAATTTATTTTTCCATATAAAATAAACAGAAACAGTTGTACAAATTTTAAATGAAGCATATAGAAAAAGACGCTGTTAGACAATCCCTAACTTGTTTTATTTAGTTACCGAAGGGTGGCGAACTGCGTGTGTGTGATACAGTGTTTGCTGACGCGCGCGCGCGCGCGCGCGTGTGTGTGTTGCATCACCTGATCGAGGGAGGAGAACAATAGTTTCTTTGTGTACCAGTGTATTTAACTTGTGGTAGTGTGCCAGTCCAAACAGGCAGAAAATACAATTAATTAAAGATGTTCATTTGATAAAAATTCCCACACTGACATTACATACAGCAAAGTGAATGATTTCCTTTTGAGACGTACAAAATGACGCATGTGTAGATACAACTTGAAGGTAAAGGATAAACGTATAACCGAACTAGAAACAAATTAATTAATTACTTCGTTAATTAATATGTGACGAGCAATTAATTAATATCTAAACAAAGACAAAAATTATCACGAATCGCGTGAGTTCATTAGTTCGCACATTATTATGAGTGCGAAAATACAAAAAAACCGAAGCGCTAACCCAAAGGTGTACATGTTTGAGATGGTCATAGTCAATCTTCAACCTGTCGACTTACCTCCAGTATGAAACCTCCGTTCGATTCTCAACGAAAACACAGACTCTTATAATTTGTTCACGGGGACTTTATATATCCGTTTGTCCAACGACACAAAACCGACGACAAATTATTCTAACACGGGGGACTCTCTGTTCAACGGACAACCGACAACAGACTCCGACACCGGGAACATCATTATCATCATCATCATCAAAGAACAACAAACACACACACACACACGCCATGGTAACTCAACAGTAAAAATCAGGTGAAAAATTAACAATTATTTGTTATAAACACATACAATAAACAAGTATAATAATCGTATAAAGAAAAGAAGAAGAAATAAATAATTGCACATATTGTAATTACAAAATTTTAAATAATTAATGTTAATTTAAATCTGTAATTGTAACTTCTGTTTTCAAGTAAGTTTTCTAGTTAGTTAAAATGGATGCACAATAAATAATGTTTATTGGAATAAAGTAAACATTGTTTCTGATTAAAATAATACGAATAAACTTTTCATTTTTATAATAAATATTTAATTGATATCAGATTTGCAACAATGAAAATAATTACTTGAATTTTATATTGTAATGTCAGACACCCAAGTATTTAAAACAATTTTATAATTATTTATTTAACAATTTTTTTAATTTTATAATTGTTTTTATACATACGTTTTTATGTTTGTCATTTACATGTTCAAATCTGTGTGTATTTTATTTGTTTGCATATTATGTTTGTATAATTTGTAATTTGTATTCTACAACTAATACGTGTAAAAGAGCTTCTCGTAAAAGGCAAATTTTAATACAGATTTTTTAATTTTTAAGAATTTGTTTTTTATATACATCAATGTTTTATTAACATTTATTCCACGCCACAAAATCTTTCTCCTCTCTTCTCACATCAGATTTATTGTGCAACAAAAGAGACTTAACGTAACGAAAATAGAATCCCACGACCTAGCTGGTAGGTTATTTGATAGTTACGTTGAGTATACTTCAGACACACAAAATATAAAATATTCTAATGTTGCAGTATATACACACAAATTTTAGCAATCACGTACGCCACATGGCAAGATACAAAGGTATACGTACAAAACAGTGCTGACCTCATGGACCTGATGGTATTCTCACTAGGCGTTACGCCAGTTACCGTCCGACTGATAGCGAATCTGCTTTCTCTGTTTACAGTTGACTTCAGGTTACAATAGCTTCTTACTGTGCCGTTCATATAGTTATATTTCCAAGCCCTATTCAGCCCTAGTCAAAACCTCTTGTCAGAATGAAATTTATTAATGTGGCGTGTACACCATCAATTCGAACAGTTGGGGAAACGGCTACAAAAACTTCAATTATCTTCATGCATGTTCTAGAACTGTGTACTCTTCAGGTTACATCTTCTGTGGGTACTTGTTCTGTCTTTCCGCTCCCTAAAACATAAACTTGCCCGGTATTCTATGGCGTGTGGCGTCCATACACGACACAGTATATACCGTTCATGTAGCTTGTACGCAAATCAGGTTTGTTGTTGACATGTGTTTCAGTTTAGTTAAAAATGTTAACTTTTGACGATATCTTATGAGGGATATGCCTATAATGTGTCTGATGATGGACCGATCGTTCCGAAACGCGTTACATACCTACTAGAAGTAACAAGACGGAACTGTAATAAGGAAAGATCATAATTAAACATTTTTTTAATTATAACACGACGTGGACGAAATTTTTTAAGAAATTTCCATCCAACCCTGCAAACTGCGTACGCATCCAAGAAACTTTACAGTCTGGCACAATGTCTAATGCTTCAAGTTTCCAGGACCTTTAATTATTAATTACATCACTCTGCTATTAAATTGCTTTCTCATTTGTCGAAAGATCATCATTAAATCCATAAAGCAACTAGTTTATTTTATTTTATTAATGGAGACAGTATTGTTAACTTTCGACTGCATCATTTCAAATACATATAAATGGAAAATAATTCAGCCAAAAGAGTAAAGAAAGTGTATATTTAGACATACTGTCGTAAAAATTAATAGGCAGTCGTTAAGATATGTCCATTGTGGCTGGAGCTGAGTCAACATTGAAAGGGTGGATAGAAGGGAAAAAATTGCTTCCCGGCATCTTACAAACCACAAAAGTCCACGCTCCGCCACTTTTACCGTATGTACAAACTTTTTTCCCCTACGTCAGTGTTAAAACCAAGTCTTCAGCGACATTAACGTTCTTCCTCATGATGTTATACCTTTTATGCATTATTTAATGTTTACTCAAAACAAAATCAAACAATTAGCTAATGGATTAATTGTTTAAACAAACTGACATTCTGTAATACTGAAAACAACTATTCAAGATACACACAGCCAGCAAGGGTGAAACACGGTTTCAAGTTGCAAGTTAGGTAACATAAAAATAGTTATATAATGTGTGAAGAGTACACCAACTTTTTTAGTATTTTTATAGCCCTCATTTAGCAAAATAGCTTCCCAACATACCCAGCCAGGGACGTAGCCAAAATTTTGTTTTCTTTTGGAGGGGGAGGCGAGATTGGATTAGAGGCGTGGAATCAAAGATGGAAATAACAAATCCGGAATGTTTCCTTTCAGAAAGATGGGGAGATCCAGATTTTCCGCCAGAGCAAGTCAGACATAGAACCCGAAAGTCGAGTTTTAGGACATCTTGATATTAAAGAAACAGAGAAAAAAAGAAAAAAAAAGAAACATTTACAGTCGTTTTCTTTTTTTTCAGATTTGAATAACAAATGTGAGTATGAAAATTCGAATTTGACTTACTCAGTCCCTATAATCTACGACATAATTTCCACTACAAAACTCTGATAAACCATGTTGCAATGTTAAATCATTATTTTTTTGTCATTTAAAATCGAAAGAGTTAAAACGACCTTATGTTTATAAATTAAGGGTGTTTATAAACGACCTTATAACCTTAAATGGCACCTTGTAGGCCTATAATGAAATAATATTAAAAATGTACACAATGTAAGTGTGATTATCCTGAATCCCATCTTTCTATGAACGACACTGACTGTTTAACCCTAAGTGTTATAATGGCATTTTTCAGTTTTTCGAGAGGGAGGGCATCTAGACCTCTCGGACCCCTGGCTACGTCTCTATACCCGACCTGTATAGTGTTCATTTTGAAATGATTCTGCACAATTGTAAACGCAAGAATCGTTTTATATCTGTTTAACAACCGAGTTTTGACAGTCAGGTAAATAACGAAAGGTTGACTGAGCGAATGTGTGTTTGGTAGGGTTCCAGATATCCCATCTTTATGAGACTACTTGGGGACTGTGAATCAGTGCGATTGATTTTATTTTTCACCTACTACAGGGGGTGTTCTTGCCAATAATTAGGATTTACGAAGAATTGTTAAAGAATATTTTATTGTCTCTTATTTTCATCATCTCTCGTTCTCATATTCTGGAGGTTTTTCTCCACGGTAAACCTCATCATTACAACAGCAGTACCATTATTTGGTGTTAGCAACGTTGTTGTCTGTAAAAATAAATTGCACAAAAAGTTCACAATGTCAGTAAATAAAATATTATCTTAAAAAAACAATAAATCATAACTATCGATTTTATAGTGTGTTAATCAGAGTAAATCAAGAAGAATGTAAATTTTGTATCTTATATTTTCGAAACTAATTTCGCAGTGGCGGACCTGGAATTTTTCTGTAAGAGGGGGATTACCCCTATTCTTACATTCTTCCACATAGGAAGCTTACTGTTTATTGATGACAACTGGGGAGGTGAATATACTGGTGATAGTAAGAATTTCGCTAGTTATAGCACGCTAGCGAGCTGGTACTGCCTGCATGCAGATTTTGCTGACAGTATTTCATTGACGACTGCCTGGTGCGATTGTTGTACCCTCCAGCGACTCTCCTAGGCTACGGCAATGTATTTTCGACAGATATACTCGCATCCTGCAAACGAGGCGTTGCGACATAGTCATGTTCAGCAGTGTGAATAGAGAAGATGTTAACAATCCATCCTACAAAATTATCCAGTCCATCAGATATGCCACAGTTAATACTGAATCAGCAAAATTAATAATTTGTATTAAAAAATTTGTAAATTAATTATACAATTTGTAGTTTTAATTATAATATTTGTAATTTTAATTAGATAATTTGTAATTTATTATACTATTTTAGAAATATTCCATACAGACGCGTATAGTGTCCGAAATATCTATTATATTCTGTCTATATCTATACTCCATATATTTAGAGAATATTAGATTTTTTACAACAATTGAAATCTGTAGTAACGTTGTATCATAAATGAAACATGCTTTTTAATTAAATTTAATATTTTCCTCTTGTTTGTAAGCTACATGTTCTCAGGTCGAAAACTGTTGTGATAGAACTGTACTGTCGCGCCATCTGTTAGGAATTTGTGCAACAACTTTCACACACGGAAGCAGCTAACGGGAATCAAATACCTGGTGTGTCAACTCCACTGGCATTCCGAACAATTTAATAAACTCCAACTTTTATGACAGGAAATCCTTCTGATAATACAAAAGGGCGGGAATTACGATTGTCTTCAGTGTTAAAGTAGATAAAATATAAAAATGTTGGTACTGTCCCAATAACCGTACTCATTTTCGATATTCGATTATGGGATTATTGGCGTCGATATGTAGTGAAGATCGCACTTAATTTAGTTATATAATAGAAATCGTGGAAATTTAACCTATTTGTGTATGTTATAAAATAGTTTGTTGATTGCATTCGTGTTTCATTGTCATACTTTTTACGAAAAAATGTTTCTAGCAATAATATAACTCCGATATGTGCCTGTGACGCCAAAGTTGGCGTTGTTAGGTTAATATGCCCACTAATGTTATGGACATACGCGACATATTGAAATATTGAAACACGTTCACCTCCGTGATGTAATTATACATAGTTCTGACTGGTCAAATCGCCGGTTTGTTAATGACGTCAAACGTTGCTAAGCGATGTATGAAATACTTCTCTACGATTCGACAAATTTAAACGAAGAAATACCGTTAGATATTCGTAAACAGACGCCGCGTCATTGCGTTTAGTTCGGGTGATGTAGGCCTATAGCGTATGCAAGTTGTAGTGGTAGTGGTAGTGCTAGTGATCGTTGTGAAGTGCTTGTGACTGTCAATTTATTTGGTAATTATCGGCTTTCTAGCCAATGCTGGTATTGAAGTGAAATTTTTTTTTCTATTCTTCTTTGTTATATAAACACGCGAAAAATAATTTTAAACGGCGGTCGAAGCTATTTACGAAGAAAAAAAAGAGAATGGATGTGTAGGCCTACTTTACTTTTTCTCAACAAAATATTCATTCAATTGTCAGTTTTAATTCTGAGTTGAGCTCCTACCTAGAACCGAGGCCGAAGGCCGAAATGTTAAATCCGCCCCTGGTGGTGTAGGTAAATATTTACCCTAAAATTGCACATGGAAACCAATATATGGATACAATCGCATATTCCATCTTAATACTATCTTCATGTGGATTATAGGCCTATATACTTTAAAGAGAACGTTAAAATTAAGAAAGTAAGGGTTAACAACATGTATATAAATGCTGTGGATATAGGCCTAAATGTGTATAACAGAGTTGTGGATATACATTTTACAGCTTGTAAAATGGTGTTAAATAAATAGTAGGCGTTCCATGCACGGAGAAACGAGCGCGAAGCGCGAGTTTTTAGTACATAACGCGATAACGACGCGCTTTCGACATCGAATCTTCGAATTGGGTATCCATACAAGTTACATATAGTTAATCTCGGAGGCGCCGGAGACTAACTCATTTTTGTATGTTGGAAAAAGTGGGTTGGGATAAAGATAAAACATGATGCAGCATTTGAGTATTTGGCAAAACTGGGTTAGGAATGAGTGCTTATGGGAGTAATTAATTTATTTTTTTTTCTTCGTAAATAGCTTCGACCGCGGTTTAAAATTATTTTTGACTGGTTTATTTAACATCCAAGAATAGAAAAAAAATATTCACTTCACGATTGTATGGTGTGGTGTACAGGGGCGGATTTACGCACAGGCAGACTAGGCACTTGCCTGGGGCGGCAAATTTTGGGGAGCGGCAAAATTTGAGTTAAGAAATGATATTTTTAGATTCAAACAAATTTACAAGTACAAAAGCCAGTTGAATTAAGCACACACGAATATAAAAATTATCTTCACTTAATTTGTAACTATAACGCAGTTATCGTTTTTCACCCAAAAGTAATACGGGCGAATGTTTATGTTTTCAACCGTTGAGATATTTGGCGTTGATCATCCGAGAGATTTTAGATGTTGGCAATCCAGATCAAAGTGAGAAATGTAGATCTGTCAATGTAATACCGAATTGTAGGTTGGTTCCAGAAACCGAGGCAAGCTAATATTTAAGGAATCGAGACATTCTAGTGATACCGACAATAACTGTGATAGCAGTGAAGGTGAAGATACTGTTCACACAGTTCAACCAGAGAGGTCCGTTGTGGAGGAACCTTCATTTTTGAAGAACGAAGAGCCAGTTCACGTCAAAAATCATGATGAAATGTCATCAAATCAGGTAGGGAAGGTCTTGGATTCTGATCCTATTAATTGGCAAATGAACGAGAGCACACGCGATTATGTAGCAAAGTTTGGATTTAAACAGAACACTAGTGCGGACTGTAAAACCAAAGAGGGAATATAATGATGCCCCCCCCCCAACAGAGATTTGTGGGAGGGGCAAATTTATACTGCCTACGAGCGGCAAAATGTTAAATCCGCCCCTGGTGGTGTAGGTAAATATTTACCCTAAAATTGCACATGGAAACCAATATATGGATACAATCGCATATTCTATCTTAATACTATCTTCATGTGGATTATATATACTTTAAAGAGAACGTTAAAATTAAGAAAGTGAGGGTTAACAACATGTATATAAATGCTGTGGATATAGGCCTAAATGTGTATAACAGAGTTGTGGATATACATTTTACAGCTTGTAAAATGGTGTTAAATAATTTTGTTAAAAAATATAATGGTTATCAGATCAGTCTTCTTCAAAATGAAAAATAGAAAAAGAAAGAAAAGTAAAAAACGAAGAAATAAATGTTACTATATACTTGGATAAATAAGTGTTTTATTTATCCTTCTTGATGTTTAAAAAAATATGTGAATTATACATGTTTCATTACAGTGTACGTTTATTACATGTTTAATTTTAAAAATCAGACCAAATAAGTAAATTTGGTCAAATCAAGCACATTAATAATGTGACCAAATAGGATAACACTGGAATTGTTCAACTCCTTACATCATGTGACTTCAAAAATCATCATACGCTCCATAGCCTGTCTTTTACATAGGCCTCAGTTTACGGCCAACTAGCGGGTAAAAACAAAAAATTTTCTTCGTTGTGGAATAAAATAAAGCATACACATGGCCGAAGCATAGTGTAAAGCACATTGTCACATGAATCATATGTTTCAAGTTGCTGGTTATAAGCAAAGGAAAATCATGTCCTCCTATTCTCTTTCAACTTGACTTCTTTTCATTTTTCACCATTTCTTTTCATCTGTTATGTTTATTATTGAGAATAAGGCCTATTATTGTAGATTATTTAAACTTGTTATTGACCTAAATAGTGATTTTTTTTTAATTGACAAAACTTGAAAGACAATTACATTTCAAAAACATGTAACCAGTTTAAAATTTTTTGATCCATTTTTTAATTTTTTCGGATTTCGGGGGGTGATATATTCCCCATATCCCCCATAGGTTTGCCCCTGACACAAAGGGCTTATTCCTGTGACAATTAAAAATAGTGAAAATTATGAAATTGCACTGACAAGCTTAAATATAATTATAATAACAAACAAACAAAAATCAGGTTAACATAATTATAGCTATTTGAAAGTATTTCTTATTAGTCATTTTTTTTAATTTAGTATCATAACAGTGTATGTAGTTAAAAATTAGTTCATTTGTTACAAGTATTCAAGGCCTAAGCTCTTTATTTTCACTACCTATATATTCTTCTGCCTGATAGTGGGGGTATAAACTATAGTTGTTAAGCAATGGAAGGAAAAATGCATGGAAATATTACCCCATGTGGCAAACCAAGTACGCTGGAAAATCACCCTCTTTGGAAGCAGCCCCTATTGATTCTGGGGAGGGCGATTTATTGTTTGACAGAAGGCATGAAACTGGAAAAAATATTTATATATAGAAGGTGACAATCCAGCTGCTAGAAAATTGGCATTAGTCAGAACTCCACTCGAAACAGAAAAACCAAATTGCCAAGTGTTAGTGAAGACAAGAACAAGGGCTGGTTCTGTTGGCGATGGGTATGAGAGAATCATAGAACTGTTATCCCAATACCACAAACACAAAACAGAAAATGAGTCATATATCTACAGTGAATGGAAAAGTCTGTTACTGACTGCAACACTCTTAAAATCATGGTTCATGAATTACAGGACAAAGTTAACCTATTGATGAATAAAGAAAAACAAGAAATGTCTGGAAGTGTAACTCCATCTGAGAAAAACCAAGAATGTTTCACAGACATAGAAGAATTAGTGCTGGTGATTAAATGGATTTTAGAAGAGAAAATAAAAAGCAAAAGCAAACAACGAAAAGCTGCTATATCCCTTTCTTTTCCAAAAGCAAGTGGAGAAAGTAAGAAGTGAGCAAATAAAACTATATACAAACAGCTGACATTAGATAAGTTAAACACAGAACTTAAGAATTAACAATTACAACAGAGAGAAGAAAAACAAATTAAATTTTACAAAAAATTTTGGGTGTGCTTTAAGAATAAAAGGAAACCAATAAAATGATTCTCAGAAGAATCAGTAAGCTAGAAGCTGCCAAAAAAAAGAAATAAGCATTCCAAGCTGTACGAGTGATGTTGCAGAGAACCTATGAAATAGAAGTGTTTCTTTGGGATCTGAAAACAGATGTTTGACTGATGTCAGAAACACACCTAAAGAAAGAATCGTATCCCAAAATTAAGGAATATAAAATTTACCTATCAAACCAGACAAAATTGGGGAGAGTAGATCCGCTGCATTAATAAAATAAAATATAAACACTACAGAGAAGACACCTAGAAACATACAAAAGCAAATAACTACTATATGTATTCAAAATAAACCTGTGAACATAATAGTAGCTGCACTATAGTGTCCACTATAATTTAAACTGGAAAAAGAAGAGCATATCTGTCTTTTCCAAAAATTGTGAAACTGCTTCTCAATCGGAGGTGATTATAATGCAATAAATACCTTCTGGGGTTCCAGGTTAGACACTCCCGAGGGCAAAGAGCTGTATGAAGCAAATTACTAGATTGTGAGGTACAATCAACTACATACTGGCCTACTGACATAAAAAAGCTTCCTGACCTGATTGATTCTTGTTGAATAAACATTAAGTATCAGTTAAAAGTGATGTTTATGAAATATAAATAATGATTCGAATATTATATACTTTGTGATTATAAAAATGAAGTTATATGTTCACTAGTGCCAACTTGGAAAACGTAAGATGTAACTAGGTCATTGTAGTTGTTAGTGCGTGTGTATTGTGTGAGCACAGCTGATGGGTTGGTAATTTCAAATAAAACCCTTTTATATTTGATCTATCGCTCAGTTAATTGTCCACCACCTATATCTTTTAACAGGTTATGGGCCCAGGTGCGCGCAAAGGGCAATTTTTTTGTGAAATTGAGCAGTGATAGTCCAAAATGTGTTTACGAGCAAATAGGTTATTCCGACCGCGTGGTAAAGTGAAAATTAACCTCAACGCCATAAACATGGAAAGTGAATCAATTCAGTGATAGTTTAAAACGTGTTTACGTGCAAATATAAGTGTTTACGTGCAAATAAAAAGGTTATTCCGACCGCGTGTGTAAAAGTGAAAATTAACCTCTACACATAAACATGGAAAGTGAATTACTACGTATTAACAGTTACAAGGTAGCGAGAACTGGTATGTATGGAAATTTCAGATTATAGTTATATTGAAATCCTACAGCTTATGGAATGTAGTCAAAGGTGTACAAGTTATGCCCACTATGTTAGACAATAATGCATCTGTAGCCGAGAAAAAAGAATATGAAAAGAAGAAATCTGATTTCGAAAAGGCAGACGGGACAGCTCAGAGAGTAATTGTGACAACTCTGACTGAAAAAAACCATGATTCATCTTGTGCATCTAGAAAATGCCAAAGAAATGTGGGAAAAACTTGTGTCTGTGTATGAGCAAAAATGCGAAGCATCTCTGCACATTCTTCAGCAGCAGTGGCACTCATTTGTTAAGGATTTAGCTGATGATATGGCCACACACATTTCAAAGATTGAAGATTTAGCCTATCGACTTAAAAGCATGGGTGAAACTGTTGATGACAAGATGATAGTGTCAAAAATTCTGCTTACATTGCCAAAGAGTTTTAGTCATTTTCTGTGTGCATGGGAGTCAACAGCTGAGGCTGATCGTACAAAAACGAACCTCATTAATAGATTAAGAGTTGAAGAAATGCAAGTGAATGATACTGAAAAGACTGAAAGCAAAGCTTTTGCAACAAAATCTCAATATAAAGGCAAAGGTGCAAAACAGGGTATGTATAAAAACAATTCTAATAATGTGTTTAAACCAAAAGGTGATTGTTTTGTTTGTGGCAAGCCAGGCCATTGGGCTCGAAATTGTAGATTCAGAAAATACAATAATAAAAGTGATAAAAATGACACAAGCAAAAAACGTGATACAACACAGGGAACTGCACTTATAAGTGAGGCCTTAGCATCTATTTTACAAGGCTCTAAAAAGGTTGACATGTGGTATAAAGATTCAGGTGCAACTGACCACATGACTCATCATCGAGATTGGTTTGTAGATTATAAACCATTAAATCAAGAAATCTTGGTGCGTATTGGAAATGGTGATTTTCTAAAAGCCTGTGGAAAAGGCAATATAAACGTGAATACATTTGATGGTGAAAAATGGAATAAAAATCATTTAGCAGATGTATTATACGTTCCAGATCTTAGTTACAATCTTTTCTCGAGCTGTGTTGCTTTAGACAAAGGTCTAAAACAAATTGCAGATAATAAAGTGTGCAAATTTTTGAAAAATGGTCAAGTCATAGCTATGGGGTTACGCAAAAGACATAGTTTATTCGAGATGCAATTTGAAATTGAGCCACCGAGCAAAAAACATGAAGAATTGAACACTAACTGTGCTAATATTGCAGATACTTTGGAAACATGGCATCAAAAACTAGTGCATCAAAACTATCCTAGAGTTAAAAAGGTACTTGAACATTTTGGTGTTAAAGTTAAAAACAACGACATATGTTTTTGTAATGCATGTGCAATTGGAAAAACTCATCGCCTACCCTTTCCAATGAGTACTTCCGAAACCAGTGCTATTGGTGAGATTATTCATGCAGATTTGTGTGGTCCAATGTCACAAAATTCTTTAGGTGGATCAAGATACTTTCTCCTCCTAAAAGATGATTTTTCTCATTATAGACATGTGTATTTTATTAATGCAAAGTCTGAAGCTCTTGCTTGCATGACTGACTTTGTTAAAAAAACAGAAAAACACTGTTCTAATGGGATAAAAATCATGAGAACTGACAACGGATTGGAATTTGACTGTGAAAATGTTTCCAAGTTGGTCAGTAACTATGGAATCACGCACCAGCGTTCAGTGGCATATACACCAGAACAAAATGGCTCAGCCGAGAGGGAGAACAGAACAGTAGTTGAAGCAGCACGTACTATTCTGCACGCAAGAAAGTTCAAACAGACTTTTTGGGCTGAAGCAGTCAATACAGTGGTGTATGTATTAAATCGCACAAGTACAAGTTCAGTAAAGGATTTCACTCCTTATGAACTTTGGCATGGTCGTAAACCAAATTTAAAAGATCTACATATTGTAACATAACAAAATGTTACCTAACCTAAACGTATACTATCAGATTTAATAAGTACATAACAATAATGTAAATAGGGAATATAGTGATAAGAATAACCAAGAAGAGAGAAATCATGGAAGAAGAAAGAAGCAGAAGTGCCACATGAAACAGTAAACCCAAATACTGTTTGACACTACAACCAGACAATGACTAACACAAACTGATGGACAGAGTAAATTTACTTTAAGCTGTCAAGCGAGTCAGTGGATAATGTAAACAGAATATGATATGTTAATAAAAAGTGAGTCAATAAGAATCTGAATAATGTGAAATCAGAATCAGCATTTGGCTGGGTTTAGTTAAATATGATTAGTAATTATTAACGCCAAAAAGCTAAAATTAGCAATGTCCACAAAATGAGAACGAAGCTATATTTCAATCTCAAATATACCTATGACGAGAAAGAAAAAACATTTGTAAGAGGGAACCTTGTACGAATAAGGTACCTCAGCAAATTAACGAATTGTGAAATAATGAAAGCTTTTAAAGGCAGAATTCCGGTATGAGCGGTATGTCTTAACAAGGCCTAGACCAAACAATAATCAGTGAGTTGATTATTGGGAGGTAACATGAGTGTAGATTAAATGCACAGAACAATTGTTATGCTCAAACATAGCAAAAAACCATTATTAAAATGATATATTTAATAATTCAATTGTTAGTTCGTAGAATAGAGCGAGTTAGTGTAAAACGAAATATTATAGTAGTAAGGATTGTTCATTACCATGTATAAAGATAAGGTTTATCCATAATGTTCAGTAAAATGTCAGTACAGAGTCAATAGTGTTCTCACATAAACGTTTGAGTAATAAAATGCTATGTGAACACAAACAATATTAATCAAAGTGTATAATCGTCGATTCAGGTAAACAGACGACAGTGCGGAGTAGTGTACCTGAACAGTGTTATGTAGCAATGTCAGTAAAAGTGAAATTAACTCGGTATCAAACGATATCAAATTAAAGAGGACAAAATGATCTTTAATTTGATGGTAATATCGCCCCAATCGCAACTGTATTGAGTGCGTGAAAGGTGTTAGCATCATTTAGGAAATATGCATCAGAAATCTGGGTACTAATACCAACAATATCGGCAGCTGTCAATCATTTCAGAGTTTGGCGGTTGGAAAACCGTTATTAACGGCTAAAAAGACAATACGTCATATTCATCACACCTGCAAGAGCCAATCACAAAATTAGTTAGTAATTAACATTTTTGCCTAAAGCCGATCGAAGAGTAGGGTATGTAAGAGGATGTAACCGATTCTCGACAGACACTTATCAACTTCATCCAGCGCGGAACGTGCGCCCGCCATCTCAACATTTTTAATAACTGATAGCGTCATCACGATAACACGTCAAAGGAAACAATTCGACAACAACCTACAACTACTTCAAATTATTCTACAGAGAACCATAGTGATTATGTGCAGTATTATTTCATTTTTGTGCGGGAAAATAATGAACAGAAGCAATTAAATAATGTTATTTATGATCCATTTAAGTTAGAAGCGGATCGAAATTCTCTGTTCTTGTGCGTGTGCAGTGAATAACGATAATCATTATAATCCGATTATCGAGGTGCTAAATGAGTTTTAATTAAATAATTAAAACGAAAAGGTAACAGTGTAACCATTATTTCATTTTACTACGAGCGCCATAACCTGTACGTTTTTATACACTGATCTGTACTGACGCAAACCACAGAAACATTTCAATATTACACCATGTCTCAATTTATTTGATGAATTTGTCATTATTAATTAAGCTGAATGTTAGTTATAAGTGTTCTCAATCTATAAACTTTGTAATTCATAAATCAAGCGTGACGAACGCACAACCTATCAAATAGGTTATTTTTATTTGTTTACTTTATAAAAGTAACGTCAAAAACATTATTGATCAATATTATACCAGAAAATTATTAGCTATTGTGTAGGCATGACTTTCTTTTTCGTGTCTCAAAGAACTCACATCTGAGATTTTAATAATACTAATGTTAAAAATAACAAATATCTGGACTTAGCCAGATTTACCACTTGTGCTCTGAGCAAGCCTTATAGGGTATATAATAACTTATTTACAATTGTACATCATTGTATGTTTTTAATTATATTTGTTGGAATTCTCTATCAAGGGTATGAATAAAACCCCATTATTAACAGTATAACTCAACTTAATTTATTTCTAACAGATAGTTAAATATTTTATTTAGACAACTCAAACAACCTTCAGTTGTGATTAAGTACTTGGAATAGCATTGCCATAAGGATAATCAACCATTATTTTAATTTCTTTAAATCATTAATTGATTCAATTCATGGGTTTTACACGGGATTTTCCCAAAATAAATCCGTGTGGCGCCCACTATCAAACAAGGCAACTTAACCTTGCAGCTAAAGTGAGTTGGTTTTTTGTAAACTGTCTTGGCAGCTTATTGAACTTCTAGAAAACACGACCAGGTACGTGAAAGTATATTATATTTATTCTATTGTCCAGACATTACTAGACGTAACGTACTTAGACTATTATCGACCTGGAGAAGAAGTTTCACAGCTAGTATCAACAAGACGATCAGCATCATCAAGCGACCAACTATTATACTTTACTTTTGAAATTAAGCAAAGCTAGTATTTAAATAATATTAACACAACGATTTTTATTTTATTTAAGGGAATTCTTTTCTGACAATTATAGTTATACAATTGTAAACACACTTTGAGTAACCTCGAATGTTACATTTTAAATCGCTTTACAAAATTAGTAACCTTCAATTAGAAACAACTACAAACATTAATACATTTCAAAATAATATTTCGAACATAAACATAATACCAAATAACAACCGCAAATCATTTATTATATTACCAATTGGCCAGCCCAACAGTGTGGCTTTTAAAGGAGAGAAGTTGGTTGACTCACAATATGTTTGGAGAAATAGTGTACTCACACATTCCCAAGATCAAAAGGAAGAAGTGGGATGCTAAATCTGAAAAGGGATATTTTATTGGATATGAAGACCACATTAAAGGATTTCGAGTTTGGTTTCCTCACAAAAAACAAGTAAATGTAGTACGTGATGTCATTTTCACGAATACATTTGAAAGTGAAGAAGAAAATGATGAAAACAGGGAAGAATACACATCATTATTCTTACCCGATGAAAAGAAAGATAAAGTTCCTGAAGTTGTTCAAAACAACTTTTTTGTTGAAGATCATGATATCGTTCAAAATGATATAACTTCTGAGGATCAAGTGCAATCTGAAGAATCTGAAATAGCTGGTACTGAGAATGACCAGACTACAAACTACAGAAGCAGACTGCGCCAATCATCGACAATCAAACCTCCAGCGAGATATGCTGATTATGTTAACATTGATGACTGTTTTATTGCAGAAGGTACTGAACCTCTCAATTACCAAGAAGCTGTAAACAGTGATGATGCTGAAAACTGGAGTATTGCTATGAATGAAGAAATCGAATCTCTTTTTAAAAATCACGTATGGGATCTAGTTGAACCACCACCTGGGGCCAATGTCATGGGAAATCGCTGGGTCTTCAAGTTTAAAAAGAATCCAAATGGAAATATTTCAAGGTACAAGGCAAGACTAGTTGCCAAAGGCTTTGATCAAAAGGCTGGAATTGATTTCAAGGAAACTTTCAGTCCCGTAGTAAGATTTGATTCAATTCGAATGATTTTATCTATTGCAGCAAAAGAAAAACTCAAACTGAAGCAGTTTGATATCAAAACTGCTTTTATAAATGGTGAGATTGAAGAGAATGTATATATGAAGCAACCAGAAGGTTTTTCAAATGGAACAAATCAAGTCTGCAAGCTGCTTCGGAGCATATACGGACTCAAACAATCCTCCAGATGTTGGAACCAGAGGTTTACCAAATCTCTAAAGAAGTACGGACTTGAATCTACCAAGGCAGATCCATGTATCTTCCCTAGCATGAATAAAGATCGAAGGCTGATTTTGGCCGTCTATATTGATGATGGACTAATTGCGGCTAAAAACCAAGATGGTATCAACAATCTAATCCATGGACTAAAAAAGGAATTTGAAGTTACTGATGACCAGGCAAATATATTCCTTGGGTTGCAGATTGAAAGACACCAGGATGGATCAATATTCCTCCATCAAACTGCGTATGCAGAAAAGGTAATCAAAAGGTTTAGGATGCAGAATGCAAATCCAGTGACAATCCCTGCAGATCCTCATGAAGAGACATGCACTGATGCTCATAAAAATCTGAACACTGGAATAGTCAACGCGCCTTATGCAGAAGCTGTTGGAAGCTCGCTTTACCTATCAAATGGTACCAGGCCAGATTTGTCTTTTGCTGTTAATACGGCAAGTGGCTATCTTCAAAAACTTACCAAGCTTCATTGGAATGCTGTGAAACGAATCCTCAAATACCTAAAGGGAACTCTGGACTACGGTCTAAAGTTCGAAGCAGATGTTAATACTCATTTGCAAGTCTATAGTGATGCAGACTTTGCTAGAGAAATTGAAACTCGCAAGTCTACTTCTGGATATTTAATCAACTAGGATCGAGTGTACTTACCTGGAGTTCTCAACGACAAGCCACAACAGCATTGTCTACAATCGATGCTGAATATATGGCAGCGTGCCAAGCTGTTAAAGACATAATGTGGCTAAGGAAACTTATGAACGACTTATGCATCTTGAAAAGCACAAAAACAACTCTGTACATGGACAATAAAAGTGCAATTCAACTGATCAAGAATCCAGTCTTTCACAAAAGGACTAAGCACATTGACGTCCAATACCATTATATAAGAGAAAAGTTTGAAGAGAAGGTCTTCAATCTAGAGTATGTCAACACCAAGGATCAGACAGCAGATATCCTCACCAAGCCACTTCCACGTCCAGTTTTTGAGTTACATCGGTCAATCATTTGTAAAAGTTTTAAATAATTTTTATGCAGAGACTTTTTATATATATTACATAAACAAGGGAAGTGTTGAATAAACATTAAGTATCAGTTAAAAGTGATGTTTATGAAATATAAATAATGATTCGAATATTATATACTTCGTGATTATAAAAATGAAGTTATATGTTCACTAGTGCCAACTTGAAAAACGTAAGATGTAACTAGGTCATTGTAGTTGTTAGTGCGTGTGTATTGTGTGAGCACAGCTGATGCGTTGGTAATTTCAAATAAAACCCTTTTATATTTGATCTATCGCTCAGTTAATTGTCCACCACCTATATCTTTTAACAATCTATATCTTTGTAATGAAGAGACTATCTTCCAACTATACTTCTGTAGAGGGAAATCATAGTCTCCTTTCAGGTCACACATGCATTGTTTTAACATTAAATGGAACAGTAATGATGAAATGGCAACCTTCTATGTTCATTAACGAATTAACCAATTGGGATGGATCAGGGGGGCTAATCCCCCCCAACCCCTATGACGCTTCCCCAATTTTATAAAAAAAAATCCCCCCTTTTTCTGACAAGACCCTTTCTCTCTTTTACAGTAAAATGTTTTACCTAATCGAGCAAAGGCCAGGGCTTTCTAACTCAAAACTATTACAAAATATATTACCTTTTATGAAAACGATATATTGATTGTAGGTAGTTAATAAGGATTTCTAATAAACTAAAAAAATAAGGATTTCTAATAATAAATCACAAATTAATATTTTCATTAAAAGGTGATTTGTTTTAAAATAACAGTACTCTATGACTTTACTGAAAAGATACTTAGTTTTGCAGCTTAAACGTCTCGCCTACAGCCCGCTCGAAAAAGTCAACTGGGAAGATTTATTGTGCATCTGATTCATGTCCGTTATAAGTTTTTTACAGTTTTGTAAAATTGGGGAAGATTTTTCATGCAATAGTAAAACAAAATCCCACCAAAAATTTTCTAAATGTCGCCAATGGCAACACGATCCACCCCTGTAGGCGCCCCTAGGATGGATTCAGAAAAGATCTTGAAGAAAATATCAAGCTTCATGCATCATTAAAAACAACAGAACAGTTTGATGAGCAACCAATTCTTTGCTGACTTACAACAGGTAGCATTAAATAACACGCCTTCAATGAAAAATACTGGAGCTTAATTACCTCAGAGAAGTTAGAGTAGTGGTTACAGAAAAAAAGAAAGGCAAGGAGAAAGTGGCAGCAAACAAGATCACCAGAAGACAAAAGGTTGCTGAATAAACTCCGAGGCCAGCTTAAACAAGTAAATTATTAAATAATAAATGAAAGAATTACTAGTTTCCTGAGCAATTTGTATGATAAAGAATAAATAGAGTACTTTCTCTAAAAAGCAACTAAATATATTTTAAAAGACCAAAAAATCATATTCCACCAATTCACAAGGATGATGGGAGTTGGGTAAGAGACAATGCTAAAAAAGCTGAGCTGTTTGCAAAATATCTGGCTAACACTTTTCAGCCACACTGCAGAAAAACATCAGATAAATACTTACCTCCAATCACTAATAGAGATAAGACGAACTTGAAGCCAAGTAACTCCAAAAGAAGTGGTGAGTGAAATTAATAAAAATTTAAGCTTTAAACCCCTTTCAACCCCAATTTTTTCCCTCAAATAAACTTTTATTTTTTTTCTTAACCTGCTTTAACCATAATACTTACAAAATTAAGTTTTAAAATTCTCATTTTCCTCAACTATACTGAGACAAAGTTGTTTTTAAAAAACATCAGAGGGTCTTCTGCAGGATACAACTTGGATTTTTCTTTTAGGAACTAGCAGTTTTATTTTACAAACTATTAAACACATGTTTATTACAAACAGCTTTATATTCAAATGTTCCATGAAAAATACAATTCTGTAAAAATTTACTTCTGATGAAATATTGTAAAACAGTTTTTGTTTACTGTCAACATAGATGAATTGTACATTTTTGATGGTGGTACTACATTTTTTATGTTTTTCAACCATTTCAGGTAAATGACCAACACTATCCAGTCTCACATCATCAACTGGCAATGCATCCACACTTTGGAATATACTTTCTCATACATTCAATGTTTACAGAGTTGTTTTCCATTGTAAGACAGCCTCTTTTCTTTGGTCCAGGTATTTTTCCAGGTACTGTGTCATTTCAGAGGTAACTTATGCTTGCCATTGAATTAGTGACAGTTCTACCTTTTATCTGCGTTGTTATCTGTAGTGCTTATATAGCATGGAAACAATTAGGCACCAATAAATTATTCGCATATATCATTTGGTAGACTGTAAATTTGTCCTATATACCCCTAACAGCATACCACATAAATCCACACTCCCCCATAAGTTTATTGTTCTGTTACAATATATGACCAAGGAACCTGTATGTATCTTTTCTCAGACTGGTTCTACCTTTTACAGTGGTCTGCAGGTTCAATATCCGCATCCATCGATATAAAGATAATTGCTTTTCTGTCAAACCACATCAAAAAAATAAATCATTTTGGGTTTCAGCACGATAGTCAGTCTCCCTCAAACTGACTTCTGAAGTTCTTTTTCTGTTTTCAAGAGGCATTTGCTCGTCCAGTCTCTTCAAATGCTGCCTAAAAATCAGTGACCCATCTGCTTCAGGGCTACAGATAACAACAGCGTGAGAACCAGCTGTCAGTAAAAATTTTTAAATTTGGTTAACAGGAATATTTTCTGTTAAAGCAATTACAGTGTTTCCTGAAAATCCTAAACCATAATCACTGCATGTATTTTTTCCTGTATATATCTTAAAATCATACATCATCCCTGATAAACCACAGCATGTAACAACTTTATATTCCCACTTATACGGTTTGTTATTTTACATATTGCTTGATAGCAGAGTGGCCTTTGAATGGAATTATTTGTTCATCAGCAGTATTTTCTTCTTCTAAGGAAATCTTATTTAGTACAAACTGTAGAATGTCAAGAAGGTGTTGTACTTTGAATAACTTATCACATGTAGAATCTGTAGCAGGTTTCATCTTTAGCCTACAAGATTAAAGTGTTTTAAAATAGATGAAAACTTATTTCTGCTAATCAAATCTGTTACAGGAGTGTAGTGACATTCATTACACCAATATAATTTAATGTTAAGCATTTTTACAATGCCCGTTTACAATAAAGTGTAAGTAAATTGCTCTAGCTCTACCTTATTTGTTACAAACTCATGCCCATCCTTCTGCATTGCATAAACATTTGATTTCTCTGAAATGAGGTACATAATATTATCTGGCAGGAAAGTTTTTAAATATTGTAAAGGAGCCACCTCCTCTTCAGGTGTTGGTGGTAAAGACCCTTGCCAGCCAGCGTCAGGAGAAGAACTGAAGCCTACTTTTCTAAAGGTCCAATACTTTTTTTCATTTTGTAGTAGACTGAGTTGTTGATTACTAGAGATGGGAACAACCTCTTCAGTATTAGGGTCCAGATCATTCTCTGCCTGAGGACAAAGACACGACCCTTTTATAATAATTGTTACATACCATGAGTATGACAGATAAAAAGAAATAAAGGATTCAATACTAGTATAAACAACATTCCAGAACTTCAGCTTTTGAATACTAGTAATGTAGTGAAAGAATTTTACCTCAGGCTCAGGAATACGCTCTCCTATAATATTTTCCAGCAGTGGAATCAAATTTTCACTTTCATGCTTACACATATAATTATCAAATTCGTTTACATCATTTGTATCAGAGTGCTCATCAAATTTCCGATTCATCATCATCACATTAGTAATTCCTGTTCCTGGCAGTTATTTTATTATTTTTCCAGCTATCAGGTCATAGCCATGAGCTTTTGTTACCACTGTTGTTTATAACAACATATAAAAGCCCCTCTAGTCACCTAAATACGAATTTTTTCCTCAAAGTACCAGTGTTGTTTTAATCCTACATGCTTATTGTATCCTTTCTTACTCACAGATGGCCTTTTTTACACAAATAGTATAAATCACATGGCATGATCGAAAATACAACTGCAGCAGTATGCCATACCCAGTCTCCAAACCATGTGGAGATAGGTGTTCCAAATCACTGTTGCGCAGACAGGTGTGCAGTCCACAGTATACTATAACCGGTTTTATTCCCAAGATACACAAGTATTTCCTCACAATTACTGGTATTCACCACCATTTGATCTGTCAACTACCGATACACAGCAATGAAAGCTGATAAAAGAAATTGAATTGCCAACATTCATCACTATGAAACAGCGAATATCAGTAAACATGGTGAATTACCAGCAATCATCCCAGCTTTCACAGCAACATATTTACAATACCTGTAATAATAATCCTGACTGCCAGTAATAGAAGCAGTAATGTTTCTTCTCATTGTGATGTGGTCGTGGCGGCAATCCCTCTCCAGCTTTTTGCCTTTGGTAAATCTAAAGTTAAAATAAATTTCTCTTATTTAAATTTCTTGTATTTGAAGTTGATACTCAGAGCATCCCTCTCTTTGATCCACTTTGTTTCCACCAAACAAGAATCTTGGGATGTAATTCTATTGTATTCCTCGCCCCTTAGGTCAAAACCAGCCTTTGTTGTTATGCCTTGGCCAACTTTTTGAAATGGGTTAATATCATCTCTTCCTCCAACACTCGTCACTAGGATGTCCACATGAAAACCATTCTCAGTTATTTCAAGGACTCTTTCAGTGTATTCATCTGCAATTTTGCTGCATTGTTTGAAATAAAGATCCAGAACTACAGGTATTAGAAATGGTCTTATGTGCGATGGAAGCACTAAGTTTACTACCTTTCCATCAGAAAAACTGAAAGAAATTCCTGTCTTCTGGATGAACATTTATTTTTAAAGAAACCACCTTTTTGATATTGATCAGCTGTTTGCTGTTTCCTTTAAACCAGTTTAGTATTGTGGGTATTCATTCAATCAAATTAGGTCATGACCAGGACCGTTTTTAGACCTGGGCCCGGGCCCAGGGCAGCAAATTTTAGGGGGCGGCAGAAAATTGGAAAACAAATAGATGTAGAGTCAGATGAATGAGCGCAGGGGCAGGAAAATTTCAGTAGGCAGTAGTCAGCTGGTGGCAACATTGCGTACCAGTAGTCTGTTTACACAGTGCGAACAAGCTTTGCAGGTTAGTTCGGAAGTCGGATTTATTAGCAACGCGTGATTTACGTGATTTAAATTAATCTGAAATGGATGGACGCAAACAGCTAAGTGATGCTAAATACCGAAAATTGGCAGACGATAAGAAGAAGAAAGAAAATGAAGTGCTTTTACTAACTTGAAAGCTGCAATCTTTTTTCTAGAAAAATGCGTCAGTTCTAGAAAGTAGTGCTAGCCAAGCTGCTCAAAATAAAACAAGTAGTGAGGAGTGTGTAGCACAGAGTTCAAATAACAATAGTGAACTTGTAATGACGATTCAAGCATTATAGGGCTAGACGAAAACTTGGGCCAACCTGTTCCAGGAGAAGAAAGTGAGAATTTTGAACCAAGCAATGATCCATTTTTTGGGGGTTTTAAATGAGAGAACTCATTATTATTTTGTAAAAAATGGAGTGGATCAAAATTTAAACTGTGATTTTTCTGTATCTGAGAGAGCTTACCCAGACAAGCAAAAATGTTTAACTAAAGCATTATTTGAAAGAAAACTTGCTAAGGGAGATGTAATAAAACGAGATTATCTTGTGTACTCGTGCAGCAGTTTTTTGTGCCCCTTGTAAGCTTTTTAGGGGAAAATCACAATTTGCTGAAAGTGGCTTTAATGATTGGAAGCATGCTAACCAACGAGTGATAGAACATGAGAATTCTCAATCTCACCGTGACTGTGTTTTAATGTTTAAAAGAAGGAGCAATGAACAGACTGTAATGAACAGTAATGTTTTCTCAGACTGCAACAATTGTGATGTTTCCAGCAACTGATATTTCATCAATGTGGTGTCTATTTTAAAAGCATGTCTTACAAGCCATTCAATTACTTCTTCCTTTAGCGAGCCTAATGTCTCCCTTTTTTACTCTTAGCAAGCTGTTTGGGATATTAGGTAATAATTCTTCAGCTAAGCACTTATAGAAACTAGCTAAAAGCATGGCTTTGTGGTGACTCGCGAAGCTTAAATACAAAAAATATTATGTACAGTACAAATAAATAATCACAATATTTATATTTGAGCTTCAGGAATCACCATCAAACCATGCTTTTAGCTAGTTACAAAAAAAGTAATTTTTGGTTTTTTGAAATAATTTTATGGCTAAAAAACAATATTTTGATTTTTTATATTTATTTTTTTTAAATACAAAAAAATACAATAGAAAATTATTTTTAAAAAATTAATAATTAAATAATTAGAAAAAAAAAGATTAACATAATTAATAATTAAATCAGTAATTAGATACATTTTTAATCAGATAAAAAATTTCTCATTCGAGTTTCTTCTTGTTTTCTACACTTTAACATATGTGAATTTTTAATATTAGAAAATCTATCGTAAGAAAATGTTCTGTTTAATGCTAAACCTTCTAAAGTTTTTACTCTCGACAACGCAACATATGTTAAACCAATAGAAGTTTCCTTTTCTCCAATATCTACAACAGCTCTATCTAAGGTTAAACCTTGAGACTTATGAATTGTAATTGCAAAGGCTAATTGTAACGGAAATTGTTTCCTTGAACAATTAATATTTCCACTTTTCAAAATTTAGTTATAGGTGGAATTGGAACACAACCACTATTTTCATAAGTTGAATGAAAATAATTTTCAAAACGAACCATTATCACTCGTGGCATTTGATCAGGTGGACCATGATTTTCTTCATAGATAATATCTTCAACGTAACCTAAAGCTCCATTCACTAATCCTTATTCAACCCACAAATTAGAACGTAACATAACTTTAGATCCAATTGATAAAATTATAAATGGTTCAAGTCCACCTGATAATTCTGCACTTGCTGATTTTGTTTTAGAGCAATTATGAATAGCTGGAATATAAGCAACTGGTTGACAAAATTCTTTTGATTTTTGATGATTAAATTCTTTTACATTTGTATTTGTTGCAAATAGCCTAATTACATCGTTGAAAAAATTACATTCATTTTGTGAAAAAGTTTGTATACTACGTGTCATTAATATTTCATAGTCTTGAACTGTACATTCACTATTATTAACACGATCAATTATATCTTGAAATATTTGTTGAGATTCGTTTTGTCGAAATGATGATGATAAAAAAAAATACTTTTGAATACTTCATGTAAATAATAATTTTCCTTCTAAAAGGAATTCACTTCCTTCAATTTTATCATTGTAAAGTGGTCTGTCATTAACAGGAGGTAACTGATTAATATCCCCAAAAAAATATACAAATAATCCACCAAACGGGTCATCTTGTCTTGATGGAATAGCTCTGCGTACCCTTAAATCAATTTTCCTTAAAAGACTACATCCAATCATACTCATTTCATCTATAAACAGAGATTTACAACCACGAATTTCCTGTTGAAACTGAGTAAGTGAGTGTGAACTGAGTTCTCTAAATACTTTATGTACTCCTATAAAGTTTGGAGTGTATTGTTGATCCATTAATATTAACAGCAGCAGCACCAGTTGGTGCAAGCACTTGATAAGAAGATGATCCCAACGTTTGATTCAATTGACAAGTGAAATAATTAATTAAAGTACTCTTTCCAGAACTGGCTTTTCCTTGAATAACAATTCTTTTAATCGGAAGTTCTTCTTTGTTACCTTGTAGATAACTAAGTTGTTTTTCAAATATATTTGTCAGTTCTTGTTGTTCATCAGAGAAAACAATATTTGGGAGATTATATTGAACATTAACAATGTCATTTCTTTGAAATTCTATTACTTTTTCTTTTTCAATGAAATTTTCTAATGTATTCAACACCTGTTGATTCAAAATAGAATGCCAATTATATCTAATATCAATTTCTCTTCTACTTATATCTACTTCTTCCTGAATAGTATTTGGTCCAGCAGCTACGTCCATCCAATCATATGGTTGATCTACTTCTAATTGGTCTGTTTCTTTAAAATCTTCTTCGTCTTCCAAATTTTGTAGCATATAATCCAAATCATAATTCAGAATATCGTCATTCCCAAAATGCTGCTCATATATAATCTTCCAAGTACTATTATGTGGATTTAGATCATTCAGTTGTTGCCAGGGATTATATAATAAAACTTGTTGCTTGCAAAATTTTCATTGTTTTCAACACCAGGATCATATTTAATTTTTGGCATGACTCTAAGAATAAAAGGTACTTTTTTAGAACTATAATTTGCACCTCTTTCATAAATTTTTGTAAAAAAATCTGTTAAAGACATATTTTCAAATTCCGCTGATCGCTGTTGATATTTCTCCAAAAAATTTGAAATAGAAATGCTTCCATCCTCTATTCATATCAAGGTGTTCCCATACATTATGTGATAAATTAATTAAAACAAATTGATGAGATGATCGAAACAAAGGCCAACTCATTAAAATCCAAAAATGTCTTGAGCAGAATAATCACGTTAAGCACACATTTTTATCAAAATCTTTTGAACTATTTGTTGAACATTAACATTACTATGTGGCGCTTTCACTGTTTGTCTAATGAAATGTTTCATACCTTCACAGCATGAATAGAAACGATGGCTTGTGAATCAATATTTGGTCACCAAATTTTCAAAATTTGTGGACTATGGCTATTTAAATATGAATTATTTCTTTTTGAAATATATTCTAATTCACCATGAATAAACTGAATCTTACTTTCGGTGGCACATTCTTTTGGAAACTTAAAACGACAAGTAGTTTCAGAAGAATTTTTTTTCTTTTCTTTGACAATAAGCTTTAGAACATTTATGCATTTGTACTGCACGTATTAAATGATTGTAATCAACATCTTGATCAGGTACGTCGGTAAATGCATTTTTGATGGATGTATATCATAAGTTTGAGAAGGATCTGGATGCCAAGTAGAAATACTTACTAATTTCTTGTATTCTTACAATATCATCTGGATTAAGATTATTGAAATCAGGAGCATTTTCAAGCCAGAAAATACCATGCATATGAGGACTACCTCTATGTTGAAATTCAATACGAAACCAGAAATCTTTTACTTTGAAATATTTAAAAAAAAAATTCTAACCTTTTATGAAAAAAATAGGCAACAATTAAAGGATTAGAATTCAATAATTTTTATATACGAATGAATTCAGTATTTTGATTGAGATTGGCGTAATCATAATCAGGATCAAGAATACGATAAATCTCTGGCCAATATAAATCAGCTGCACTTAATGTAATAAAAACAGTACGAGTTCCTAATTCTTCAACCATATCCAATAATTCTCAAGACCTCATGTACCAATAAGAGCTTGATGCCCTTAGATTAGCATTGTAAGATAAAATTGATTTATACAATCTTGGTTCACTTTGTAATATTTCTTGAAGTTGTTCGATTGTTTCAATACCATGTAAACGTGAATTTTTTTTAACACAAATATTCCCATTTCGCAAAGCTCTCCAACGCATCAGACTGTTAAAAACAAAAAATCGAAATCTTGGATGTTGAGCAAATCTGCCATCTTCATACATCATGAGAAATTTAAAATACTCACTACTGGAAATTTTACGAAACCTCGCATCTTTAAGATCACCTTTTCCAGTAGGAAATAAAGTTGGAAAAGCTCTACAAATATATCCGTCACATGTAAATTCATTAATAGGTACAGAATTTATTCTAGGCCAAGGTAAAACACGAGATCCATCATTATCTTCCTGAATTCCCAATACATTATTTACTGCATGTTGATTATATTTAAAAGTGACCGTTGGAGCTCCAGATTCGTAAATATTATTTAACAATGGATTTTGGTCATCATCTTCACTATCCAAATTAACATTATCCAAATTAAATGAAATATTTTGTTGTTCTTGACTACATATTATTTGTCGGAAAACACTTTCATTATCAGGTAATCTTTCTAAATTATTTTCGTCAATAATAATTGGTGATATCACGATACCAAAGATTATTGTTTTTAAGATATGCCAAAGCAGCCTTGACATTATTGCGATTTACAATAAAATCTTCATACCCTTCACCCTCATGTCTTCTAACAAAAATATATTGTGAAATAGTATCGATAGAATGAGGTAAAGAAGTATTAAAATTTGTAATGTCTTGATGAAAATTAATTACTTGTCCACTATATCCAAATTGACCACCTTTAAGTCGATAGACTGTGATTACTGGATGAACTTGAGCAGTTAATTGTTCTTCAACAAACGTTAATTTCTTCAATACATCAGGTTGTGGACCAGAATCCATATTATTGTCAGCGGAAAAAATATTTACTTCATTTTTGACATTAAATTTATGACAAAGAGTACAAGATCCATCCTCTTCAATATGTAGATCAAACCAACGGTGATGACATACATTACACAATTTGAAATCCGAATTTTTCTGAGCAGTTTCAAAATTCACTGCATACTCATAAAATCACGATGGGGACATTGTTCATTGTGTCGATCTTCTCGTTGTCGCTCTCTTGCATCACGCATTAATGAACGATTACGTGCATGTTCTTTACAGCCAGTCAGCATACGATTTCGTGGCATTTTACTCTAATAATACAAATTATTAAATTAATTAATTAATTAATAATAATAATTAATTTAATTTTTTAATAATTTAACACATAATAAATCTATAATATATTATAATAGTAAATAAAGTTATAACATTAATAATGAAAAAAATACTACACTAATATAAATTAATATAGAGAATTAAATTATTTTTTCAATTATTATTTAATTAACATCACGCATTAATGTATTAAAATCTAAAACATTAAAAGTAATAGTAAGAAAAATTTATTGTTTCTTTTTCAAATTATTGTCCATGGTGATAAAAAACTTAAACAATGAAAAAGGTAAAAAACTTAAAAAGAGAGAGTTAAAATGGAAGTTTGAATGAAGAAACGAAAACCTTCACAATTAAAACAAAACTGAACGAAAATCACAATGGAACAACACGTAAGTTTGTTTATAAAGTGAGTTTGTAGGATGCACTGTCGGACGATTTCCCCACTCACGATCCAATGCGGTAGGATGTTGGGTGGGGGAGACTCTTGTAGGATGATCGGAGAAGACTACAACACCCAACACGTCCTACATGTAGCCCATACCCCATTCACGATCCAACGGTAGTCCAATATAGAATGTAGTCCTACAGCGTAATCCTACAGGTTGGACCATGAATGGCTTGCTTTAGTGTCAGTTAAGTCAGTCCAGTTCATCGTTAAATATAAATAATAGTACATATAAAGAATTAAGGTGTCATAGTGTAAGATATTTATTATATTTAACTGGTAGGATGCATTTAATTCTGTTGTAAACTTAACAAAAACGTTGTTCAATTTACATCCTATTAAAGAAAAAATTGAAATTAAAGAGAGTAGGTAGGCCTACACCAGACCTTTCAAATTTTAATCAAAGTGTAAAATCAGGTAACAGAATATTTAATCGTAAATTTAAAAAAGATTCATACAGTAAATAATATTCGTGGTTATGTGGGTGTGACACTAAAATTGCCTTATTTTCCTTTCCTTGTGTATTGTTTGAAGGCGAGGAGACTTGGACATTTTCTATTCAGAGAATAAAACAATGTAATACCATCCAACCCAACTGCAACCCACAAATTTTTCAGCCACCAGCCGCCACTGCATAATAGGTAGAAATATGATCAAGAATAAAGTTGTATGCATCTAGAATAGGAAACCCTTGGATTTCTGTAGCAAGTTTGTTAATATATTTTTATCATAAACCACATTATATGTGGTAATATTTTTTTATCTTTTCAACTGATTAAAACCTCTATTTTCTTAATGTAAGCACTGTTTGACCAACAGTCATCTGGCCAAGATGTTATGTTATTGAAATGAGTCATGTGTTCGTAAAGTGAGGTTATCAAATGTTACAAAAAAGTTATCTAACAGTACGTTATGTAACAAATTCTATTTTTGGCGAGTGAATCATACAAAAAGCATTTTGTAGACAAAGACGAAGTAAGGCAGAGCTGAGAGGGGCGGCGATGGCCTGCCGCCGGGATGAACCAATGAAAAACAAATGACGTCAATCCAAAGGAGGGACGGGGGGAGGTAACCAGAATGGACTGGTTTCAAATGAGTATTTGTACGGAATTGTGGCACAGGAACGGAAACGAAGCGCCCCAGTCTCCAGTCAACAACCGAAGAGTACACGTGTGTTCTATTAGTGCCCGCGGGCAGTTACGGTAGGCCTACCGAGTTTCTGGCAAAAAAAAAGTTTTAAAAATGGTGTTTAACATGTGAGTTAAATCTAAACAAAAAATGCAAACGTAAATTTGAACTTTCGGAAGATTTTTCATCGGAAAAGCGAATTACGACTTATTGTGCAACAACCAGGAGGCTCCGCGACGAAAGAGCTAAGTAAACATAAAGGCATAGTAAATTTGGTGAAAGTATAATTATAAAATTGACTTTTTAAAACAATATCATGAAAAACAGTAAAATTACCTTTTAAAAATAATGAGACCACAACTCATGGTGTGAGAGAGAGAGAGTGAAAGAACAGGGTGTGGTAAGCGCTAAAGATAAAAACAAAGTACTGATTTGCAATTAAAGATTTTCTATTGATATTTTTTTTTTAATTATATTTCCTTTTTAACATCAACAAATTAAAATACAATGTTTTTGAATAAAATAAAAACAGATTCCTCTTTATAATGTGTTAGTTTAGTTAATTACGCAGTCAACCCGAACCCTATTCTCTGTGTCAATAAGTTCGCCTAAATAGCCCTGGAATTTTTTCTGTAAGGGCGTTTTTGTTAAATTATCAAAATTGTTTTCTTCGGGAAAGTGAAATAGTTTCCACATTTCCTCCAAAAAATGTGGTGGCGACCTTGGGACTTTGGGAATCTTCTGACTTTGTAAAGGTAAATCGAAAAGAATAGTAATAATCGGGATTAATTTTTTCTTATTTTTTTGAACGGTTACAAGCGGCGACCCTGACAGGATACTTGTTAAATTTATTTAATATTTAATAAGTTAGGCCTACTTAAACACAGAGATAGGTTAGGGTAGACGGCGGAATGTGTGTATAGTAATTTCATTGGGTAATTGTATGTACTAATTGTGAATTTTTGTGTAATACGTTATGTAATATCGGATATAAAATTTTTTTTGGCAATTTATGTAATTTGAAAAAAATGGCAGCCAACGAAAATGAGCTTAGTCTAACTGACTCTGCCATAATGAGTGACTCCGGGGTACACTTGTCGACCTCGGTGTCTATCAGTATCAATAAGTCTAATGACGAAGTGATGGACTTCTTACGTGAGTTAATGGGGGAAATAAAACAACAAAATGTTAGTTTAAGGGGTGAGGTTAAAGAAGTGAAAGAACAAAATACTAGTTTAAGGGGTGAAATAAAACAACAAAATGTTAGTTTAAGGGGTGAAATAAAAGAAGTGAAACAACAAACTGCTAGTTTAAGGGGTGAGATGAAAGAACAGTTGGATACATGTTTAATGAATTAAATAAGTTATTGTGTGAGCGCATTGACGCTATTGGTAATGATATTAAAAAACGAACTGAGAAGTGGAAACGAGATACAGGTAAATTTAATGAGAACCAAGATGACCAGGTTGTGAACACTAAGGTAGGTGATGTTAGTGTAAGTGATAACTATAATAATGATATGACGAATAATAATGGTGACATAATTAAAAAAGTAGTATTAGAGAGTAAAATATTGAATAATGGTAGTGATGATGAGATTGTAGTGGGAGTAGAAGTTAGTGGTGAGGTAGTAGTTGATGAGTTCGAGAGAGAGTGTGAAGTGAGGTTAGGTGAGCATGAGAGGAAAGGGCAAATTTTCCCTGTGGTTTAAGTAGAGTAAGGACTCCACATGTGGTTTTTGAAGACAAATGTTCCTCCAGAGGTTACGTGGGAGACATGGTATCTCAAAGGGGTCCCCTAGTTTTTTATGGTATACCTGGTAGAGCCAGTTGTTTAATGATTTTATGGTGCCCTTTGCAAGGAGTGAGGTTGTTCAGGGGGGTTGTGATAGGTATTATGATGAGAGGTGGAGAAAGAGAGAGATAGAGATTTTTAATGTTAGTAGAGGTTATGAAATGTTAGTGCAGATTTTACATCTTGAGAGGGTTGAGAAAATTGACTTAGCTTGTAATGAGACTGGTGCAGCAGATGATGATGATGATATTGTGACTTATCTGATTGTGACAAATAATCCCAAGGGTGACTTGATTGTACATGATGTTAACAAGGTATATGTTATAATACTATGATATAATATTATGATATAATATATGATATAATACTATGGTATAATCCTGCTTTTGATTATTATGATATAGTGGAGTATACAAATTTAAATGGTTATTATATTGAAAGAGGTAATTTAATGGATTTAGACAATACTGAAATGTGCATGTACAGTATTAGGTTGATTTATGATGATGGAGGTTAGACACATGTTGATGATGGACATTTATTTAGTTTTAATGGTCTTGCTGATGTAATGAGTTTGGGGAACAATGATATTTTATGTGAAGTATATTGTATATAAATTTGTATTGGGGTTAAATTATTATGTGTTAGGTTATGTTATTGTTATTGTAGGGTGTCTGAGGATACATTTTGTTGTGCTGTATATTGTATTTTGGGTAGTAATGTTTACAATTTTGATTAAATAATAATTGGCATACTGAGTTCAGTTATGTAATTAAATTGATTCGAAATAGTTTAAGGTGTGAATTTTGTAATAAATTTAAAAAATTTAGATTTGAATTTCATAATAAATTATAAAGGATCAAAATTTGATAATAGAAATTTTTAATAGAAAAATCATAGATAAAGTTATAATGTGGTGTTGGTAATGTTTATTTTAATGTGATGTATTTATATGATATAATACATATGTCATATTATATGGTTTGTAATGGGGAACTGAGATATTGTATTTAGAGGAGGTAGCTACAATACTAGCTATGTATAAAATGTTTGTACTTGTAATAATAATATCGTTTGTTATAATTTGATGTAAGTAAAGTTAATTACAACTATTGGTTATGTTGTGAAATTGTAACATTGTAATTTTAAAAAAATAATGCAACAAATCCAAACCTTTGAGAAGTTATAAAATATTGTGACTGTTTATGTTAATGGAATTTGAACTTGAATTTTAATGAATTGTGGACAATTGATTGCACGAGTTAAGGTGACAATAAGCGCAAAGTGTAATCTTTAGAAAGTTAAGACATTGAATTTGAGTATATATATATATATATGATTTACAATTGTATTTTGATATATGCTTATATACTTGTGTATGTTGATATGTTACTTGGGTTAAATAATGTGTGTTATTTTAGCATAAGAGTATCTACTTTTGAATTGTAATATGTTATTTGGATGTTAAGATACTGCAGATACCACAAATCAGTACTTTGTTCAATGCAAATCAGTACTTCTAGGAGGAACCTAAATCTGTGCAAGGATATGGATTTATGAAAGACCATTTGATAATGTTTTATAGAATCTGTATGGAACTGTGGAGGTGAACCTGTGCTGGCCAGCTCGTCAGGGCAGGGTCGCCAAGGGCCTGTCTGGCTTTACGGTGTTGGGATCCTGATGAAGGAAGTCCAGTAAAGTCATACAGGTGCGGCCACAGCCACTGGATTAGGGGGGTAAGTACCCAACTTTTAATCAGGAAGTAAGGGGGGTCGTGGCGCCATATCATCACTGATTCTCCTAGGTTTAGGCAATGAGAGTTTTTATGTTTTTAGACATAAAACCTCTCATTGGGGGGGGGGGTCTTGTAATGGTACGTTATCTAACAAATTCTATTTTTGGCCAGTGAATCATACAAAAAGCATTTTGTAGACAAAGATGAAGTAAGGCAGAGCTGAGAGGGGCGGTGATGGCCTGGCGCCGGGATGAACCAATGAAAAACAAATGACGTCAATCCAAAGGAGGGACGGGGGGGAGGTAACCAGAATGGACTGGTCTCTAATGCGTATTTGTACGGAATTGTGGCGCAGGAACGGAAACAAAGCACCCCAGTCTCCAGTCAACAACCGAACAGTACACATGTGTTCTATTAGTGCCCGCGGGCAGTTACGGTAGGCCTACCGAGTTTCTGGCAAAAATAAAGTTTTAAAAATGGTGTTTAACATGTGAGTTAAATCTAAACAAAAAATGCAAACGTAAATTTGAACTTTCGGAACATTTTTCATCGGAAAAGCGAATTACGACTTATTGTGCAACAACCAGGAGACTCCACGACGAAAGAGCTAAGTAAACATAAAGGCATAGTAAATTTGGTGAAAGTATAATTATAAAATTGACTTTTTAAAACAATATCATGAAAAACAGTAAAATTACCTTTTAAAAATAATGAGACCTCAACTGATGGTGTGAGAGAGAGAGAGAGAGAGAGAGAGAGAGAGAGAGAGAGAGAGAGAGAGAGAGAGAGAGAGAGAGTGAAAGAACAGGTTGTGGTGAGCGCTAAAGATAAAAACAAGGTACTGATTTGCAATTAAAGATTTTCTATTGATATATTTTTTTGGGAATTATATTTCTTTTTTAACATCAAAAAATTAAAGTACAATGTGTTTGAATAAAATAAAAACAGATTCCTCTTTATAATGTGTTAGTTTAGTTAATTACGCAGTCAACCCGAACCCTATTCTCTGTGTCAATAAGTTTGCCTAAACGGCCCTGGAATTTTTTCTGTAAGAGAGTTTTTGTTAAATTACTATCAAAATTGTTTTCTTCGGGAAAGTGAAATGGTTTCCACATGTCCTCCAAAAAATGTGGTGGCGACCTTGGGACTTTGGGAATCTTCTGACTTTGTAAAGGTAAGTCGAAAAGAATAGTAATAATCGGGGTTAATTTTTTCTTAGTTTTTTGAATGGTTCCAATAGAAAACCATTGACTGGGGTGAATTGATAGAGGAGCTGAATAGAATAACAGATGACATGGGCCAAGATTCAGATGTAGGTGGAGATGAAGATGTAGATGATTGCCTTCAAGTAAGTTTGAACATACAAGAGATTTTGTGAATGCTGGTGCAGTTCTGCCGGGCATAGTCAGGGATGAGGATGTTGATGGTCTGGAAAAAGAAGATGATGTAGAAGGAAGAAGAATAGGAGAAGATGAAGACGAAGAAGAAGAAGAAAGCGAAAGAGATTCTGCAGATGATGGTGATGGATTACCAAAGACAAAACATTGTCAGGTACCACAGCAGTTTTGATCTACATCTTTCTCCTAGTCATTTGGCTTAATATAATTATTTCACTACCGACTCGGAACACCCGAGTCATTTGGATTATCATATGATGCCCATGTTGATATAAATAGCCCTCTGAAAATTCTTAAGTTGTTTTTATTCACAATATTTCTAGAATTAATAGTTGAACAATCTAATTTATATGCTTCACAACAGCATTATGAACTTAGTTTGTCTGTAGAGAAGTTGCAAGCATTTCTTGGAATAGTTGTTATCATGGGATTCAATACTTTACCTAGCATGAGGCTCTACTGGAGCAATGATAGTAACTTCATAAATGACAGAATTTCTATTATTATATCAGTGAAGCGTTTCCTTAGAATTCTGAGATACTTGCACCTCAACAACAATAAAAAACTGTTAAAAAAAGGGGAAGGAAACAAATTATGACAGACTTTATAAACTCAGACCTCTCCTGAATCATGAAAATGCAGTTTTCAAAACTTTATTCCATCCTTCTCATTTCCTTTCAATAGATGAATCAATGGTTCGCTTCAAAGGAAGAAGCTCCTTAAAACAATACATGCCAATGAAACACATAAAAAGAGGGTTCAAGATATGGGTAGTAGTTTGTGCAATAACATCATACTGCTTAGGTATGGAAGTGTATGAAGGAAGGTATGAAGGTGAAAGTACAGAGCTCTCGCTAGGTGAGTGAGTAATAAATAAACTTTGTCAAGCATTTGAAGGCTTAGACTACTGTCTGTTTTTGACATGATAATGTCTTTTAGCTGGACATCGTTTGAAACTTTCTGTAACATTTTATTTACCGTCATGCTGTATGACGTCATCATTGCGTGACGTCATCATTGCATGACGTGATTGGGATTGTTGTAAATAAAAGTTTGTTTTGATACGTCGCAATATATATATATATATATATATATATATTGTTATAGAACAAGTATCAAGTTCAGTGTAATGTACTATACAGTGTACAGTGTAATTGTAGTTGTATTTATAGTTGTAGTGTGTTGCTGTTTAATCTTCAATCACTTCAGCCCCAGATTGGGTTCGTCAACTTGTTAAATGACAAGTAATACTAGTATATATTTAGTGATGTGTAGTGTGCTTGCAGATACGCTCCGGTATCTGCTATTATGTTGTTTTTTTAAAAACTGCTCCAATTATAATTATTAGGAGTTATTAGTGTGATTGTTTAATCTGTATAAGTATCTATGGATAATTCACTCTTTCGATTTAAATAAGTTTCGCGCACTTTTTGTTGTATGCCTCCCTCACTTACCACAAGTATCTGTTTCAGTCCTGTTCTGTGACGGTTGTTGCTGAAATACATACATTTAAAATGCACACAAATATTCAATTTGAATATTCAAAACAGTTAGTACACACAATATGAATGAATTAGCACATATATGTAATACTTTAAATTACTCTTTGTTTGAATTCTTCCGCCACCTTTGGTAGAACTGTTTTAAAAGAAATAATTTAATTTCTATTTGAAATGATACTCTTGTTCATAGGTAAATAAGTGAAGGTTTATTAACAAATTTGAAAATGGCAAATTTCAAAAACAATTAACAATCATTTGGATAATAACCCTTTAAATAATAATTACAATTGATTAATTTTAACATAAAACTCTGTCCAGGCTCAATGCTGGTAGTCCTGTCTTTAGTACAATAATTTGAACTTAATAGGTTATGTCTTCTTGTTAGTATATTATCAGGTTGTTAGGTTCTTTGAGGATACATGATATCAGTGTCAAGATATAATATTAATAGAATTAATAAAATTGAACAATGGTTAAAAATAACGAATAAATATAAAACAATGAAATTTAATACCATATGTATGGTAAGTATGTAATTATCGTACGCTTGGATGCGCACGCACCTTATAAAATTCTATAGCAAGCGTCAGACTCGTGGCTTGTACAGTTTCAATGTATCGTTTTATTTCCAACAATGAGTTTGAAAAATATATATTTTCAAGAGAAAAAATTAATAAAATACAAAAAAAAAACTCTTGATATGATTTCTATTTGGTTTGTAAATTATTTGAGAACAGATGCAACAGTTAAATTAATAAGCTACCGCTACCATTTTGAGGTTAGCGATCACAGGTAATGCTATCACAGAAAATGATTTCTTAATGGTTAATATTTCTTAATTTATATTTCTGAACATAATATTAGTAACCTTTTAACATGTTACTATTAAAATTGCTTTATACTTTTTACGTAAGTTAATGTTATTTATTTCAAAACATCGAATAATCAAAACAAGTTTAGTCAAAAAAGTGACTAAACGTTAACTCTTGTAATTAGTGATAATTACTTTAAACATACTTTTTATAATTATGAAATTAATTAAAATCTTTATTTAATATTTTAATAAGTAAAAATTGACATTTCTTGAAATTGTAATAATTCCATCATAAGTTTGATGCTGCGCTAGTAATGACTCGCGTAGTATCAAAATGTCTATTTCAAAATATTATTGTTTGAAAATCAAAGTTATTTAAATAAAATAATGTACTCCCTGTTTATTATCACAACACACGCGAGTACGACCGGGATTATACACTATCGTACTTATATAGTTCGGTAATCCCGCACATATCACTCGGAAGTATATTTGTTGTGTCAAGGTTATGCCTGTATATCAACTTAATGTCAATGTACGCGCACAAATTTGAAAATAATACTTTTTCATGGTGTCGAGTTGCGTGACCTATTCGTCTGGAAGCTGTTCGTAGACTGTTACAATTTGCCAAAGCGTCTCTCTCGTGTCTGACAAAATGCGTTGATTTGATTGGCTGTAATCACTATAATCTTCACCCCAAAAGCCTATGTTTTATTAAAATATTTGGTGTTTTACCAAATTTCGACTTTGGGTTCTGGTTTATGTGACGTAAGCACTAGTGTAAAAAATACTTGAAAAGTTAATAATTACAATAACTTCCTTATTGAACGTCCTATCGTTACATGAGTTATGTCATTGAATTATAGACATTTTCTTCTTTAATTTAAGTCTAAACAACACTATTTTATTTACATTGCTTCTCTCAAAATAACGTTTTTATTAATTATTTTGGTGTTTCTTATTTTTATAAGTTTTTGACACCGGATTTACTTATTTTTAATAAAAACACTTTCTAAATAAACACTTGGAGTCCATTTCTCACTTGGTTTGATTTGTTATTTGGAGATAATTATTTCCTTAACAATAGCTTATTTTAGCGTCATTAGGCGTCCATCTTGGTTTTTATATAAAAGTATTTAAAAATGAATTTCCCTTATCTAACACAAGTAATCTTATAATCTAATAATACTAAAACGATTATTTACATGATTTCATACGTAAATATCCTCACATGATTGTATTAAATATAATACACATACTGTCTTATTCCTCTTCTACCTGTCTCATACAATTGTCAACATAATTTTAGTCTTTTCTATGTGAATTATATTATGTATGAAATGTCATTAGTGTACATACATTGTACTTAATGTATTACATATATTGGTCAGCTTCTAGCTAGTTTAGAACCCTTCAATTCTTCAATAATGGGTTTGTTCCTATGGTGTCTCAACATAGTGGTCATTTATTTTTCATAAAAACAATAATTAAACTGTTATTATTACATTATGTTTGTGTTTCTACATTGGTATTAGACATTACTCCTACTTTTGGTAATGTTCTCATTTACTCTTAGATAAACTTATATGTCATATTTTTCCTAAGTAACTTACTTAACATGGTTGGTTTATATCTGATTTCTGTCACTATGGTCAGTTGGTTTCTAATTATTTGCATATATACTGACTGTTTTTATAGTTCTAATCTGTTCTCAAAGTTGTATTGATTTTCCCTCTAACTACTGGTAATATTGTGAACAATCTGTGTTTAATCTTTAATACACTATTTTCCTTAACTAATGGGCCATACAGTGGTCCATCTTACATCTGATTGTTTGTACCTGGTTAGTTAGTTTACATCATTTTGTTTATAATACTGTTGTTATTATGTTAAAGATCTGTTCTCAAACCATTACCAGATATTGGTCTTTCTACTGGTAATATTGTTATTCACTTTAGTATTGGTTTTGATATTGCACTTTGCCTATTTGAATTGGCATATTTGTTGCATCTTTGCTATAGCTGTCTGCCATTGCATTTGATTGGTTTTATTTACATGGTTGCATTATAATGCATTGTCTATTAGGATGTACTGTTATTTGTAACAATTCCTTAATTGATATCATTGTTGATAATCATTTATTTTCATTGATATTTTTGGTTTTTCTGTTTAACAGGTACCATCTCTATGGGTCATGTAACAATGTACCATCTGTTTTAATGCAGTATGTCTCTACTACTTACATGGTATCAGCATGGTATTTCACAATAATATTTTACTTATTTTGTGACACATGTTTGTACATTCCTTCTTAAACATTAATACATATCTTATTGTATTATTTATGATGTTTTTCTAGTCATAGGTTGAATTCAATTCAATCCATTTTGTTTGATACAATGGTTTTTTATACTGTTGTCAGTTCTTTACCACAAATAAAACATAGTTATATTGTTCTATTTTGTTTCATTTTGGTGGACTTATGATTATCTGTGTTAATCACAACTTTATTAAACGCGTCACACTCATTGTTCGTGTCTATTTGACTTATTTAATATCTTGTTGTTTTCATCATGGAATTAACATATTTTCATATACTTATAAACTTCCTCACTATAATTGTTTGTGTGGTTTTATCAGTAGAACTAGTTAGTTATTCACATGTTTCACATCTATTAAGTACGCACTGTTATTGTTTGTGTTTCCTTAAATGCTAAGCACTGTCTTTCATCCTCACATTTGATAATCATTATTTCACTTGTCACTTATATAGTCTTTGGTACACGTGGTTTATGTTGATTTCTGGTATGATTTATTCATCTTCTTCTCTCTTCTGAGTCAGCTTTCTTGTCCTTCTTCTTTCTTCTTTCTTGTTATTTTCATCGTAGTCATTATTCTTTAGTCGTTTCCCCTCACTTTTGGAGTTTGTTAATTCTTATTTAGTCATTTCCCCTCACTTTTGGATCCTATTGGGTCTATAATTGGTATTTTGTTTTGGCTCATGTCATTTTCTTTCTGACTGTTTCGTAGTTGATGTCACTAGGTTGATATCATCTTATCATAGTTGGATTTTCATATTAACACATTTGTAGATACACACTTTATATACATGGATTTATTTATCTAGATTTACATTCATATTTTTTCTCTTACTTGCCGTCCTTTAGGCTCATTTTATGTAACTGCCATATTTGGTTATGTTACAATATGTTAAAAAGATACAGTACCGTTTACCAAATGGTAAAAGCTTAAGAGCATGATAATGTCTTTCAGCCGCCAGCTAAAAGAAACAATCAGTCACTCAGTAACCATAATAATGTTGCATTTAGCTGGCAGCTGAAAGACATTATCATGCTCTTAAGCTTTTACCATTTGGTAAACGGTGTATCTTTTTGACAACTTTTTTTCAAATATTGTGATGATGAAAAGACTGTTACAAAAGAGTTTTTTTTGCTTGTGCTACAATTAGGCAAACAAGAAAATTTTTTCCTAAGAGTCCACTTTTTCCTGACAGAATGTTAAAAATGGGTGAAAGCAATGCAGTAATGGCTGGTGATGTAGGAATTTTGAAATTAAAAGACAGAGGTAATATAAGAAATGTGTAACTCTAATCAGTACAATGCACAATGCACAAGCCAAAGCACAAGTAAAGAGAACAAACAAAGAAGGAAAAAAGATACCATTCAACTTCATTCCACGTACAATATTTCTTGGAAATCCCGTAGGTGATGGATTAAGATATTTTATTATTGCATAGACTCTTGTATTGTCAATAGTTACATATTGTATAAAGTAACACTCAGTGGCGAAGCTAATGTGTAAGTACTGGGTAGGCTGATAAAATATAAATATGCTTCCTTACCTTATATTTTTTTATACAATAGGTCCACACGTCGATTCTTCTTTGTTGCAAAAATATCAATTACACGTTCCTTGAAACTCTAACCCATAGAAAGTTCTTTAACTAAAATTTTTTCAATGGCGATTGTACTGAGAGAACTTAATCGTTCATTTGTCATTGAATTTCGGAGGCAATTTTTTATCCTTTTTAATGTGCTCATACTTCTTTCAGAGGAAGCTGTAGTAACGGAAAATGTCAAGACCAACTTGATATGTCATGTCACTTCTTTATAGATGGTTTGAAGACCATTGCTAGTTATGAATTTCAGAAGGTCTACAGGGGGTAAATGTTTTTCTTCATCTACATAAATATTCTTTAATTCATTTTCCAATTGTTCTTTGTTGAAAAATGGATACGTGGACAGAAGGTTGTTTAATTTCATTGCAGGAAAATCTAGTTTATATCCCCCAAAGCAATTTTGATCCAGCAATTCGACAAATCTGATCTTTTCAATATCTCCAAAAGTGAGTGTGATGTATTTACTGGGTTTTGTGCTGTTGGTTTTATGTGTTTTACTTTTTGTGTTTAGGATGCGTTTGTGTAGTTTGCTTATTAAATCAGGATTGTATCCATTTTTGATGGCTATATATTTGATGGTGTTGAGTTCTTCTTGGTAGTCATGTGTGTTTAGGGGTACTGAAAACCAACAGCACAAAACCCAGTAAATACATCACACTCACATACTACAATTCCAACACACACAAAATTGCTAACACATTTAGGAAACATAATTATAAAGTAGCCTACAGAACTAACAACACCATCAGGAAACACATAATTAATACTAACAGGGACATTGACACATACAGCAAAACAGGGGTTTATAAATTAAACTGCAATGATTGTCACTAATTCTACATCGGCCAGACGGGAAGATCTTTTTCCTCTAGATATTCTGAACATCTAAAAGCCCTCACCACAAACTACATACATTCCACATATGCCACACATTTACAAAACGAAAACCACAGTTACACAAACATAGAGCACAACATGGAAATACTACCTAAAAGTAGAAACTAAACACAGCAGAACAATTTGAAATTTACAGATATCACACACTACAACCAAACAACATATTAAATGAACAATTACATTACAGATCACAGATACTTTTCGATACACTGATACCTACACAAAATTTGAATCCCAGCGCCATTTCCCTCCCACCAGCAACCCCCACCACACACACCTACATCTCATAACCGTTACTGTACAGACATTCAGTATTTAAAACCCACTGAGAAAGACGAATAACATGTCGAAACGTCTGGGTAATCAAAACCTAAAAGTAAGTTCACAGTGAAAGTGTTTATATATATATATATATATATATATATATATATATAACATACATGTTATTAAGACTCATAAGGTATGGATTTTCCATATGAAAATTTGTATTTTAGTGACCTGCAGTTTGCCCCATAAAGGGTTAAATGCAATTAAATATTTATCCGAATCCAATTGTTATAACACAACACTAATTGACAGATTCCTACACAAAACCCAAACAACAAAACAACAGAAGAAGATAGAAAACAACAAATTTATAACATTCACCGTTATTAACAACCAGACTATAAACATTGCCTGTAATAATTATAGTTAATATTACCTCGTGTATCCGGTTACACTGGTGCTCCTCCTTACAACTTCATTGGTTTTAACAACTATGCATTTCGGGACTCATGGTCCCATCATCAGGTTGGTAAAAACGAAAATCACTCACATGGAGTACGTCAAATTAATAAAATATTATGTATGTATTTCCTGAATGAGGCAGTTAAAACCAAAGTGGTGTAAATCACATTATTGTTGTTTTGAGATATAGAGACTTTTATTAGAATTGCAATTCAAAGTTCTACACCGTTATCTAAACAAAACTTTCACACAGTTTGTGTTCACAATATATCAATTTAACAATATGTGGTTATTGTTGCCCGTTATATACCCTTATTCGAATTTATAAGGGCCTAAATACACATACACTACTTTGCCTTTAAACAGTTTGGGATTAGAATATAAGGTTAACTGGACTGACTGATGAAAAAAATATATTAAAAACCTTATTTAATTATAGTAAATTCAATGATATTTGATATAGAATAGGTATTATCTGTAGTACATATATTTTAAAACATTCAAAGTCTCTACAAAGCTACTTCATATCAGGAAAGTCGTCTTCAGAACCATCACCAATCAAAGGGCTGATGTCTTCAGCAGTCTCTGATGTCAATAGTTCTTGGATTTCATTGTACATGACGTGTCCGTTACTTAACTAAATATCACTATTACATTAATGACTCGGAACACTAGGTTTTTTATAAGTAAAAGCGTAAAGTTTTACCTTACAGCCTCGGTTTTCTCCTTTAAAAGGTGCAGCCTCTGAAGAAGCCTTTTAAAGGAGAAAACCGAGGCTGTAAGGTAAAACTTTACGCTTTTACTTATAAAAAACCTAGTGTTCCGAGTCATTAATGTAATAGTGATATTTAGTCAATAGTTCCTTAAAGTACTGATGATGAATGGGGGGAATGTAAGGCATAAGGTCGTGCATATCTCTTTTCCTTTCACCTGTCACAGACCTGGCCCCATTTTACAGTATTTTCATAGTCACTTCAGAAAGGAATAATGGCCTTCCTTGTTTTTGTGATGATTTCAAGCGTCATAAGCAACCTTTGAATTAATGGGGGCGCATATCTAATTGAGGACCAGTTTGATGGGTGCATCCCTACCCACCCCATCAATGGAAAATAGAAAGGTGTGGAGTTCAATAGTCTGACTTTACAAACATTAACTCTCCCTTTATAATACCCTTGTGCTTATATTTAGTGACATGGAACACCAAATCAAAAACATTTGGAATATTTTTCATATAATTTTCATATATATTTGTCATCATGCAAACTAATGTTAAAACTAAGAAAACATGTTAAAAAATTGTTAAATAGGAAAACATTTTAATAAAAATAAATTAAAGATCTTACCACAATAACACTATGTATTTTCATAAAGTCCACAGAAATGTAAAACTTGAAAAAATCACTTTGGGGAGAAAGGTGTTTACAGGCTCTGGGCGACAACCTCGACAACAGTATTAGGGGAAGACATAGTGCAGTTCATTGAATGACTTGTTCTATTTTATAATGCAGTACTCCGAAGCAGGTGCAGTGTGGGTGCATTCCTTCATTCAAAAGAAAAGAAAATTACAAATTGATTAGCAGCCGCATCAAATGTTATTGACGGGCACACTTGGGTGTTTGTGGGCACAGGGTTGCTGATTGCTGGTTTCAAGCTTAACCTAGAAAAGGGGAACTCGTCTGAAATAGTTTCCTTGTAAAGAATGGTGAATAGCTCTGTTTTTGTATAACAAATCCATTGCATCTGTAGCCATGATACAGACTATTTATCTTCATTTTTCTTCTATATCTTCCTATTAGTTACTACTTTTTCAAGAGTTTCTGTTAATAAAAAGTCCTCTTCAGTCATTTAAGTGATGTAAAAAAGTGATTTTTCTGCCTTGATACCAGTCGGTAAAAAAATCTGATGAGTTCTAGCATACATTTTAATTGACCCAAAATCACAATCATTGGAGAGGAAGAAGTGTCCACTTGCATGGATTTTTGGTCAATATTTCCACACTGTTGTCATCACTTAGCACTAGTGTCATCAGACTCAAAGCAATTCTCCATTTCTTATTTTGTCCAGTACACATATCACTATACATAATGGCATGTTTTGCTGTCAATATGTTTAATGATACATGCACTTATTTCCTGTGAGCCTCTTGATCCAACAGTTTCATCCCACCAATATATAAACCTAATCCTGTCGTTGGCTCATGGCAAACGTAATTGTATATATACATGTTTCTTTTATAGTAAGCCATCTGACAAATTAATTTTGGAAAGGTAAAGATTTTTCCAAGTCAAATGTCAACATGTAGTTAGAGTTATCATCAGTTGACTTTTTAGTCATTTTCCAAGCACTCTTTAGCTGCCTCAGCTTTTTGTAAACGGAGCTCATGTTATTGTTATATCATAGTTTTCTCTTACCGATCTTTTGCACAGCTTAATTTCATTTTAAACAAATCACATTTTACACACAATGAGGTACATGAAAATATAAATTTTATTCCGTACTGAAAGTGCTGCTGTAAATGTGTTCCTTAACAGGCACTTTACCTGTGTCTTCAAAATACTCATTAAATAAATGGTATAAAGCTTGGACATCAAATCTTCAGACAGATACCTTCTATTTAGATTGTGGGCTCTTGTGTAGTTGGACTGGTATGATGGGAACTTTAATGTATGCTCCCAAACATTAGCCATTTTTGCAGCTGAAATTTTATTACTAGGAACCCCCTTTCCTTGTTTCTCTGAGCATGGTGGTTCTTCTTGTTTTAACTTTTTTATATCTCTAATCATCCTGCCACCAGAAATTGGAAAGTTTCAAGAAAGTATTTTTTGGAGACATTGGCACTTGTCCCATCACTTCTTATCACAAAATACCGGTTTGTGGGTTTTAGCCTTTGTGGGTTTGCCACCCTCTCATGGCTTGTTTTAGTAATCCATGTAATAAAGCATTTTGGGCAGTGAATGAAGCTAAATTCAGAAAGGATGTAAATGCCTTCTGCCATGAATTGTCTGCAACTTTTCCAAAGCACTTCTTTCTGCAGTTGCAGTTTTGGTTTCTAAATGTTTTTCCACCAGCATGTTTACCTTTTGCAGTTATATACATTTTCCCAAGATCTTTCTCCTTTCTCTTTCTTCTTTGTGGTTTTCATTTTTTTCTTCTTGCAAAATCGTTTAGGTTCTCCTTGTTCCATTTCTTCAGGCTGTATGTTATCCTCTGCTATTCTTCTCTTTTTGTAGTTTCCTTACCAGCATCATTCTCTGTAAACAAAAAAATAAATATAAACATAATAATTATCTAAATATCACTATAATATTGACGACTCGGAACACAAAGTTTTTTATAAGTAAAAACGTAAAGTTTTACCTTACAGCCTAAACCGGCTTTCACCTATAGAAGGCTTCATCAGAGGCTGTCGCTAGTAGCGCTGCTCGTCTTGTTGTTGGCGACGAGAAAGTGTTTCGAAAGATTGAAGCTGTGTGTGTGTGGTGAGATGTGTTCGAATAATGCGTGCGATTTGAATTGTGTCTGTTCGTTTAGGATGTCGTTTTTATTTGTTTTTGTGTGTTTGTATATTTCTAATTGTTCTAGAGTGTCTAGTTTTCGGCCTTTTGTGTGTACGTGTAGTATGTTCATGTTATTGTCGATGTTTTTATATGTGTGGTTTGCTTCAATGAGGTGGTTTGCGAAGGTAGATTCTGTAGTGGTGTGGAGTGCTTTTGTGTGTTCAATGTATCTCTGTTTGAAGCTACGTCCTGTCTGGCCTATGTAGAATTTACTGCAATTTGAACAATTTAGTTTATATACACCGGGTAGATCGAATTTGTTTTGTGCTTTGGGCATGCGTTTTGATAGTGTGTGTTCTGTTTTGTTAGTAGTTTTGTAAGCGATTCTGTAACCTGCTTTTTTGAATTTGTGGGCAATTTTTTCTGTTTGTTTGTTGATGTATGTTAGTGTTATGAATTTGTTGTTTTCTGTCTTTGTCTGTTGTTTGTTTTGTGTTTTGTGTAGGAGTTTACTGACTATTGTTCTGTCATAACCGTTAGATTCTGCTAGATATTTTATCGTGTTTAGTTCGTTTTTGTAGTCTATTTCATCTAAGGGGATGTTGTTAAGTCTATGTATCATGGTTCTAAAAGCAGCTAGTTTGTGTTGTATTGGGTGATTGGAGGTAGTTTTGTTTTGTTTAGTACTTTACTTATAACAATAAATACTACACACAGAACGACGGCCTACCCATGGGCTCCCCCATATCCAGCATTCTAGCAGAAGTCTTCCTCCAACACTTAGAAAAAACAAAAATACTCACAAACAATGACAGACACTCACATAAAATACTATACTGGCACAGATACGTTGATGACATTCTAATACTGTACAGGGGAAACAAAAGACAATGTGAACAGTTACTAACGCACATAAACAAAATACATAAAAACATAACCTTCACTGCCGAATACGAACACAACAATACCATAAACTTCTTAGACCTCTCCATCACAAAACTAGAACACAGGCACAAATTCAGTATATACAGAAAACCAACTACAACTGACACACTAATACACAACACCTCCAATCACCCAATACAACACAAACTAGCTGCTTTTAGAACCATGATACATAGACTTAACAACATCCCCTTAGATGAAATAGACTACAAAAACGAACTAAACACGATAAAATATCTAGCAGAATCTAACGGTTATGACAGAACAATAGTCAGTAAACTCCTACACAAAACACAAAACAAACAACAGACAAAGACAGAAAACAACAAATTCATAACACTAACATACATCAACAAACAAACAGAAAAAATTGCCCACAAATTCAAAAAAGCAGGTTACAGAATCGCTTACAAAACTACTAACAAAACAGAACACACACTATCAAAACGCATGCCCAAAGCACAAAACAAATTCGATCTACCCGGTGTATATAAACTAAATTGTTCAAATTGCAGTAAATTCTACATAGGCCAGACAGGACGTAGCTTCAAACAGAGATACATTGAACACACAAAAGCACTCCACACCACTACAGAATCTACCTTCGCAAACCACCTCATTGAAGCAAACCACACATATAAAAACATCGACAATAACATGAACATACTACACGTACACACAAAAGGCCGAAAACTAGACACTCTAGAACAATTAGAAATATACAAACACACAAAAACAAATAAAAACGACATCCTAAACGAACAGACACAATTCAAATCGCACACATTATTCGAACACATCTCACCACACACACACAGCTTCAATCTTTCGAAACACTTTCTCGTCGCCAACAACAAGACGAGCAGCGCTACTAGCGACAGCCTCTGATGAAGCCTTCTATAGGTGAAAGCCGGTTTAGGCTGTAAGGTAAAACTTTACGTTTTTACTTATAAAAAACTTTGTGTTCCGAGTCGTCAATATTATAGTGATATTTAGTTAAGTAACGGACACGTCATGGACAACGAAATCCAAGAATAATAATTATAATAATAATAAAACAAAATATTAAAAACATGAAAGTACATGAGCTTTACATTAATTAGGATAAGGTAAGTTTAGAGATTAAGATAGGTTACAATAAATGAAGGTAAGTAGGGGCTTATTGAATAATTTAAATTTAATATTATTTTGGTGATTTTGGTAAGTATATTAATAATACTTAATATTATTAAGCTTGTCTTAGGTAAGTAAAAGGTAAAATAATATAGGGTAATTATAAGTTAAATTAGGAATAGGTTAAATCAACTTCATGTGTAAAAGTTACTTGAACAATACTTTAGTAATACAGTGAATCTGGAAACTGGTAAAGCCAAAATGATGCAAGTCCATTTTGTGGTTATGTGATAAGTTATTCTGTTTATAGAATTAGTTGAAAACAGGAACATTATTAGTAGGTATTGGTAAATGGAAACTTTTTTATTTACATTAAAATTTTAGAAAACACAAGTATAAATTTTGGGTTTTAAAACTACAAAATGTATTACAAATTATACTTACAAGAGAGCTCAATTCTGAAGGAACATATTCATCGCCAGATCCATTAACAGCTAGAATGTTTGGTTAACTTATGTCTTCATCAGACGTAGAATCTAATAATTACACTCATATTGTCAAATAAAAGATCAATTTGTAACTACATCCACTTAAACAGATTGTAAAAATCAGTGATGTACAGGAGCATGCTTAGAAAACTGCAGCATGACTGTCAGCAAAATCATGGTTCCATTGACTAGTATAACTAGTGCTGCTACCTATGAAGCAAGGAAGGGAGTTTCGACTTAAATCACCTTTTCTCCACATAATTTCCTATACACAGATCCCATTACTGAACTTAACTCATACTTTTAAAAATGTGACTTAAAACACTTTGGCTTTAACCCCCTAGATTAATGAAGGTGAAACTGCGTCAATTTGTATATTAGTATATATGAAGCTACAGAGCTACAGAACAGGAACTTTCTTTAAAAACCATGCAACTCAAGAGTAGTTTAGATCTCACATCATCAGATCTGGGTTTTTAGGTTAGGTTTTTCATGCTGTAGTTATGTTTTTGCTTGTGTAATAAACTATTGATTTTATTTTGATAAGATAGTGTTTTATGTTGTCTTATTATAATGTGTCAGTGAAAACACCTCACTTAAGTAATTTTTGTTTTACTGGCTGAATAAAGAATATACAAGTTTTCTTGTATAGTCTTATGATGTTATGATGTTTTCAAATGCTATAAACAGTATGTAGACTGGTGTTGCATAGTTTTATTATTATACAATATTTTATTTTGACAACATTATAAGTTATATGATGAATACTGCAGCAAAGATGTGGATATTATTTTGCCTTGTTTGTTCACTGAAGTTTTCAGAACAAAGAATGTATACAAATTGCAAGCAGATAAAATCTTTCATTATATAAAAATTTCAAAAGAAATTAATGACACTTCTATTTAAAATCAGACTAAGACTGAATTATACTTGACAGGATTGCCCAGTATTGGCTAAAATGATTGGAACCAAATAGATGACTGTCGAAACCCCAAACAACTATTGAGTTATAACCCAAAAGAAAAGAGAGGTTTGGTACGTCTGAAGAAGCATTGGAGTGATCAGCTCTTTTCTGCTCAGGATTAGAACAAACCTGGTTTAATTCTTGCTGAAGATGACTAACTCTGAGTTCACACGTCCTACCTTCTTTACCTTACAGGAAACAGACAACATAATTTAAAATTATTTTGTATTATCATCACTTCTTTCACAGCACTTTAACAGTTAATATTTAATGCACCTTCACTTGTGAAAAAACTTTAGGGAGGGAGTAGAGGGAATAACAAAAAAGTAAGTTTTTTCACAAGTGAAAGTGCATTAAATATTAATTCAAAATTATCTGTCATTTACAGCTGAAATGTTTGTACTGAATCAAGATGGTTGAAACAGACACAAATGATCACTGAAGAGCTAAGGAGAGAATACTCTGCAGAAGAATAATCTGGAATTAGCTTATTGGATATAATGTCAAATTTAAATGACACCGACTGTTTTAATGCAGAAAAGCCACAAAAACATATTAGCAAATGAAGAATTATTGAAATTAAATTAACATTCTTATGACTCACTAAGTAAGGATGCTGCTACAACAGAAATTGTGAGTATTATTGCAGAACACAACGAATGTATGGAATTGTAAGGTTGACAGCTGTGTGAAAGTAATGAACATTTAGCTTCTTGAATTTCGTTGTCCATGACATGTCCGCGTTGATTAACTAAATATAATTAAATCACTACCGACTCGGAACACAAAGATTTTTATGGGTAAAAACGTAAAAATTTTACCTTATAGCCTGAACCAGTTTTTGCTTATTATAAGCTTCGGCAGAGGCTACTACTGGGAGCACTGTCAGTCTAATTCTTGGCGACGGTGTCGTCTTTTGAAGGATCGATGTTGTGTGTGTGGGGTGTGATATGTTCGAATAATGCGTGTGATTTGAATTGTGTCTGTTCGTTTAGGATGTTTTTTAACACAAACAAAAGTCGACACCGTTGCCAAGAACAAGAAGGACAGCGCTCCCAGTAGCAGCTTCTGACGACGCTTACAATAAGCGAAGACTGGTTTTTACGTTTTTATCCATAAAAACTTTGTGTTCCGAGTCGGTAGCGATTTAATTATATCTGGAATATTTAGCATCGGATAAAGAAAATATGCTTCTTTCTAAATTCAGCAAAACAGAAAGTGACATAAATTTAAATAAATTAAAAAGTATATAAATAACCTACCAAATTGGAATTTTTATAAACTGTACCGGTATGTCAACATTAAAAAATTCTAAATATTGAAAATTATGTAAACAATAAGTGTCTGAAAAATTCTGACCAAGGTGCAAGCAAATAGGTTATAAAGATAATAGCGGGAACTCTCTCGAAAATGCATAGCTTTCCGACGAGACAGCGCCTCTAGCGCTATCTAGCAGCTTGCGGTTATAACAACTAACAGCTGTTGGCTGCTACGACATAATACCTGAACCAGAGATCTTGAAATTTCACTTGTATATGAAAATGTATTGCTTTTAAGTTTTAAAGGAATTATGGAACAGGTTTTCAAGTACAAAATGTTTGGTCTGGGGTTATAACATTTTATTAGTCACGAGATAAGGCATGAAAAGTAACATCAATTTTAGGCCTACAGCTAGACCAAAACCACTTACACTTACATGTGATACTGTCTGCAATTTTCAGATAAGGCATGAAAAGTGACAACTATATACATTCAAAAATAACTTAGCCTACTGTACACATGTTATTTTCCGCAAATTAAAGTTTAGACATGACAAATTCCTGTAACAATTTACATACAACTATAGGGCAGGAACCATATGTACTGACAACTATGCACATACCATAATTATATAAATACTATATTATGTACATCCAAATGCACATTAACATGAAATCACATATGTGTTACTTTCTGTAATTTGACATTTTTCTTTTTCTGTTGAGATGTGTAGGAATCATTTGTTTTATTTACAAGAGCTTTTATTGAGGACTGCAAAGTATTTATGGGCCAACAAGAAATAACAGTTGTCACACATACCTTCTACACTAACATATTCACTCATTAAGGACTTCACTAACTTGTGTTTGACAGCATGAGTGCTTTCACATATGAATTTATTTACATTGTTTTGAAAAATACTAGACATTTTAGAACACAACATGTGAGCACATTCATTGGGGAAAATCATGTTACTTGATTCATATTTCTTCACTAATATGTGGAAGTTTTCAGGGTCATGGGAATTATGTTCAAGTGACATCAAAACACTTTTACACTCATTGTGTGGCAATCTTGAGATTGCCCATCCAATAACATAACTGTCTGCATTTGCCTGTGTAGTTTGCACAATATTGTCAATGATCTCATTTTCTTCATTACAAATAGGTCTGTTATCACTGCTATTTAATCTTACATTCATAGTGTAACTCATTTTCAAATAATTGAATTTGGTTAGGAATACTGCAGCATCAGCCTCACAATTGCTATCTTGTGATGGGGATAGTAAGTTATTTATCATAACAGTTCTTAATGCACTGCGAAATTTAGATGCATCTGGAGTGACATTATTGCCCCCTTTACCCCTCACAATGACAAATGCATTTTCCAGACAATCCTGTGTCAGCCTTCTAGTGAAGAGAAATTGAAAATCAAATCGCTCTTTCAATTCTGACCACAATAGCTTAAGAGCAGTGATATTATCTATCCAACCTTGAATACATATTGGGTTGTGTTTACTATTAGCACCTCTGTTTAACACAATGATCTGCTTTAGACATTTTTCAATTTCTACCAATTTTTCTAAATGATTAGAATTACTGCAAAGGGGTTTTCTATACTGCTTAGGGCTACTACATTTTGGGGAATTGAAGATGTCAAATAATATGTCACACAATATTAGCACAACAATAATAGCGCAAATACTGCCTCTTCCAGCCATATTTTCTTTAAATAATTAAATATTATTAACATTTGACATTTAATAGTTCACAGCTGTTGATGCCCAGTTTTTAGTGTACACTGCGAGCCACCAGAGTGAGTCACAGTCGCTGTCGCAAGTTTTCACGCCTACTTTCCGCTATTATCTTTATAACCTATTTGGTGCAAGCGCCTCCCTTCTACTTGTAGGGAACATTTTGGCAAAGAATAGCTAAGTAACAATATTTAAATGTGATGTCAACATTCATAACAGGAATACAATTTAATCTAAAAGCACTGACGAAACTATTGTTTTGTGTAATGATTTTATACCATACCGGTACTCTTGTTAACAAAAGTTTTACTGTTGCGTCTGCTATACTTTGTATGTGCAGCAAGTACACAGTTAATTATTAAAACTATAATTTTTAACGTAACAAGTTTTTTATTTTTGAGTATTAAAATTTGTTGAGTGTTTCGTTTCGTGGTAAATTTATTTCCGGTAGTTGGCTATTCTGACCGTCCGGCGTTAATTAGTTCACAATGGACTGGTTAGTAAATATTTAATGCAGTTGTTCCGCAGAATTTCGTTGACAGGTGGTAGCATGATTTACTTTTTCGAACAGAATCATGTATAGATGTTTAGTTCCTCTTATTTAGGGGGTCGTAACGGTAGGTTATCACTCATGAACTTAATGATTTGTCTGGTGTCTGTCATGTACAATAACAAACTGTTATCAGAAAGATAAGCATCAACTGACTCGTAGTTTCCTTTTGTATTAGACATTACTAATAACCTTGTTCGGGTCGTGGACTTGGAACATTACGAAACAGAACGAGTAACTGTAGCCAGTGTACAATTAAATTACACAATGAACGCGCGTGTTTAATTTAATACATCGTATTGTTAGCGTATTAAAATTGAATTTTATGGTACCTGTGAAACCACGTGACAATGACAGAAGGCGAAGCTAATCACAATCACAATCATGTTCGAAGAAGGACTAAAAGTGTTACACGTGCTGAAGAAATTCAAAAACTTGAAGATCGTGTAAGAAAATCGCAGCCAGATAAACCGTAAGTAATTGTTATATATTATAATGAACAGTTTTCTGTATCTAGGGAATTAGTACTTTTTTTTTTATACACGCTTAAAAAGAGTGCATAAAGTATTTCGAAAGAATTCGAAATACTGTATATGTGTTACTCAAGCTCGTAGTTTCTATAAGCATACGGAACGGTAAGAGAAAGCAATTTATATGTTTGTAAATTGCCTCACTAGTAAAATTAAAATGTTCGTGAACAATATGTACCACAACATTTAATTTAAATTGTATGGTTGACATTCATGTTATCTGTAATAACAAAAAATAATGGTAAAAAATTGTATCAGTGACCTGCATTCTTTTCTTAACACTATGTAATGATATGTAGGATAGAATTAAATTTGACTGAACTGTTAAAAGATTGCTGGGGTACACATTCTTAGATAATAAGCAGTATAAGAAATAAAAATGTAAAGTACCGTTTACCAAATGGTAAAAGCTTAAGAGCATGATAATGTCTTTCAGCCGCCAGCTAAACGCAACATTATTATGGTTACTGACTGACTGATTGGTTACATACCTAGCTACAGCTATGCAGTGTTGTTTGCTTGTTAGGTCTTTAATCTGCGACGGACGTTAGCACGTTAGCGGTCGCGGTTTTAGTTAACGATTCCCGGCTGGTAAATGATGACATCATGCAGCGTGATGCGTTACAGAAATTTTCAAATGACCCCCAGCCATAAGACATTATCATGTCAAAAAAATAAGTCATAGTTACGGTACCTGTGGTATACACTGCAAAACACGTTGCACAGTTTGATTTAATAAATTGTGTTCTACATGATTAGTAATAATTACAAATTATTTACCAATTAATAATTACGTAAAGTTTTGTAATAACAATATTTTTAATGTTAGTAATTTTCGAAGCAGGTGTGTCGCTTCCTTTTTGAATTTTACCCTTTTTAATGTGTAAGGTTGTATGAAAAAAATTTTGAACAGTGGTAAGAAGAATGTATTAGTCAAATTCAGTAATGGTGCTTTGAATAATGAAGGTTAGGAACAGTTTGCCCTAGAAAAGACTTGAATGTTCACAACCCATTTTCCTGTCTTACGAGTATACGCATGCCTTCGAGCCACATACTGAACATTTTATACACATTTTTACCATTTTTGCTTATATATATATATATATATATATAATTTTTGCAATATTTTGATTCAGTTAATTTTTTTATATAGAAATGCCATTCTCCACAATTTTTGTAAAATTGTGTACAGAATCATGTAGTATATGGTTTGTGGCTTGTAGTAAGTAAATATCAGTCATGTGGTTACATATAACTCAGTCATGTGGCTCCATTATATTTGATATGCATTTTACTTAACGTTCTTTTATTATGGGAATTCCAAATTGGTAAATTGAAAGGTATATTTTCATTTGTATTGTGAGGGGGTACTGAAATTTGTTAGAAAAAAATTGTTTTTGAAGAGTCAGTATTTAAAGAAAACAACAAATACTTCAGAGTAAAATGGTCATCAGAAGAATTTTGTGTAAAGTGATTTTGAAAATTTACTCTTTAATCATTCTGACCACACTTGGAGTAGAGATGTTGACACAGTTGATTAAATAGTTTGAAGAATTATGTAATTGACACAGAATTAGTTTGCTTTTATTTAGGTTCCTAATGTCATACCAGTGAACTGTTTTCCTGTTCGCAATTTCCTATCAAAGTTCTGACCACCTTTGGAATCAGGGTGTTAATACAGTCCGGGGTATTTCAAGAACCAAGTAGTTGATACCGGATAGTAAAAAATTATTTTCATTCTTAAACTTCCATGGTTGAAACTTTTAATTACAACATTGGGGGGGGGGGTGACTACTACATTTTATTGATTTACTATTAGACCTAACACCAAAAGTTTTGTGTACTCTGATGATGCATTCCCAGTGGAAAAATTGAATTGTAAAGCCACCATGATCTTGCTTTTAGTAATATAGAAAATAGTTCACTCTGATGATGCATTCCCAGTGGAAAAACTGAATTGTAAAGCCACCATGATCTTGCTTTTAGTAATATAGAAAATAGTTTATTTAATTAGCAGAAGGTTAGATCTCTGTACTGTGTGTACGTGTGCGTGCGTGCGTGCGCGCTCGCGCGTGTGTGTGTGTCTCTCTCTGTGTGTGTGTGTGTGTGTGTGTGTGTGTGTGTGTGTGTGTGTGTGTGTGTGTGTGTGTGTGTGTGTGTGTGTGTGTGTGTGTGTGTGTGTGTGTGTGTGTTACTTGCAGGTAGCAGGAAGCTTACCAAATACATTAGAACCTTCCATAACTGTAATAATGTGGATTTGGATTTATGAGGGAAAATATGAGGGATTTATTCTAAATGTGAGGGAGAATACTTTTTTGTTGTGTTAATATAGTCTTTACAGTATTTTAAACAAATTAAATTATAACATAATATTAAATAAATAAATATTACTTCCATGTTCCATAAGGAAATGGAAGTATGGTCATGTCGAAAAAAATCGTGTACGAGATAACGGCAGATTCTGATTCTACTACCCTCAAAACATGAAAAAAAGTCATTTTTCAAAAAGTGTGTGTGTGTGTGTGTGTGTGTGCTGTGTGTAGAATGTTTTCTATAGCAAACGATAACAGCCGCAAATACAAACAGAATCAAATAATTTTTTGCATACAGCCTTGAATTGTGGAGGACTCAAGGCCTATTGTTTTTGGTGAAGATCGGTTAAGGGAAAGGGGTAGTTTACCTGCAACGTTTTACGGTTTAACAAGAGTAAATTGCAATCAGAATGATCACAGTTGCACACCACTATATAAAAATTATCCCAATTAGCGCTTTCAAGCTTCACAGCCCATCGTCAGATTGGAATAGACAGGAAATTTGTAAAAACAACCCCTTCACCCCTCTCCCCCACCCTGCCACACACAACAAGCTATAATATAAATGACCCTTCCTCACCCCCTAAACGATGGGCTGTGAAGCTTGAAAGCGCTAATTGGGATAATTTTTATATAGTGGTGTGCAACTGTGATCATTCTGATTGTGATTTCAACCACTAACACAAATTTCTTCATTAAAAGAGTAAATTGCTTAATTTTGATAAATAAAGTATCCTGAAAAGAAGGTCATAATAATCCACTGTAGAAAGGTAGATTAAATGTGTATAAATGAAAAGGGTAGTTGAAGGGCGGAGGGGGTAATTTTTTTAATAAATTAAAATGGTAGTTGATGATGGAGGAAGCAAATTTTATAAGTTTTATATGTGTAATACGTTAATGACAACAAAGAAGTAGTTTCTATGGAAACATTTCATTTCATTTTAACAAAATTATATTTTTTTCATTTTAATTAAAATCTTATATGAGTGAAAACATATCGTTCCTGGCAGGCAAGCATATCTCAAGTATGTAATGTTTACGTTCCCAAAGTTTTATTATTGTGATTACTGCAATAAAAAGGCAGGCAGGACACACACAATTCGCGTTATTTCTGGCATCACTCATTTTTATTTTCTTACGTTTGCACGCTTTTTAAATGGAAAGTGCCGAAACCCACATCAACACAACGTGTGCAAGTCGAAAAGGTGTCCAGCGTGGAACTGCGATTTGCTTCCTGTGGATCGCTCACCAGTGTAACTGCGTGTGTTTACAGAGGAACGGTTCATAGACAGACTTTTCGTCTTTAGGGAGTGAACCCTCTGCAAGATGCTCAGGGTCCATGAGAGACTTCGGAGTGATCCTTCTTTTCCCCATGTTTGTTCTGTGAAACGTACACTGTAGATTCGCAGCTTTACTCTGAGCAATGCTCCATAGGGAATGTTGAATTTTTTTTCCACGGTGTACCCTCATACACACTAAAACCTGCTCTGATGTTTTGATTACGGACATAATAATATTAAAACTTTGGAAACTTGAGCACTACTTAATGGAGATCAAACATTAACTTTTACAAGCCATTAACTTTATGCATATTTTGAAGCAATAAATGTTTTAATAAATTAATACAATCTGTGTACTTATTTCTGTTATAATATAAGAATTACAAACTAATACATGCATGTATGTATGTATGAAAAATATATAAATATTTTTCTCCTCTGGAAAATTGTTTGCCCCTCCTGGAAAATATTTTGACCTCACTGATGAATAGTTATTTACTAGCCTGTGTGGAAAATAGCGTTATGATATGGATCAGAATGGTGGGTGTTAAACAGAAGAATCAAACGTATTAAGGAAGAAATGTTTTGCTGTGAAATTTATAATTATACGGGTAAACAGAATCGTCGTTCTGGAATTCAGAAGACGAATGGAAAAAAAGAAAGAAAGACTCGATTTTAAAAAAGGAAAATGACTAGTTTGTATTAACAGGAAACACTTTGATAACACTATAGACATCATTCACTCTCGGCCAATAACTCGCAGCGAGAGCCTAAGTTCATTACAGGAACCAGATTGCAGCTCCCTTTGGCCAGCTCTTCGTTTGACCTACAAACATTTTATTCAAAAGTACAGTCCTTCCTCACGAAGGTTGAGGATAGTCTTCACCCACCTGACATGGGGGTACCATTTTAGCTGAAACGTTCTTCTTCAGAACTCAAGCATCCACTTAGTTAATATTTAAATGATTTTAAATATAAATTTTAGGACATGGAATTCATGTATGGTTCTCCATACCAATTTTTTTTAATTGTTTTCAATTTTTTCAAATTATTATTAGTAGTAATTTGTTTTTCTGAGCTGCCCAGCTAATAGTTCCTATTACTTAATGAACTGTTGTGTTTACATCCTATTTGACATATTTTGTTGTGTTAAACGTAAGAAAACGTAAATGTTTTAATATTCTTTTCATTCTTTGTATACACTGCCGAGTTTTTTTTTATGATTTCAATTGCTGCCTAGAAGACGACACTTCAGACCCATATAGAAGTGTGGAGAAGGCTATCACTTTGTAGACTTCACCTACTCCTGGATTTTAAAGTTCTCGTGATGATCCAACATATATGGTTGATGAACTTATGTAGCTTATTCTCCACATTATAGCCCAGAAAATATGGCTCCAGAACAGTACAATCTACAACAGTTTTTGCTCATATGGGATCAGCTCCATTAAAAACCATTGCCTTGGTCTTCAGTGTGGAGATCTGCAATATGAAATCCTTGTGGAATTGACTCGGTGAGTGTACAGCCATCTGCAAGCCACTTTCCAAGTTGCACAGGATAGCCTGGTCATCAGCAAATAACAATGTGTCAGCTGCAGAGTTACCATCATAAAATGTTCTAGAAGGTTTATCTCCCAGTTGTATATGACATCGTCTATATATAAATTAAAAAGAGAAGCTGTCATTGGGTATCCTTGTTGTATTTCACTATTGATGGGACCCACACTAGGAGTTGTGCTTGGTCTTCCTGTCATTTAAGATTTTGTTTTCCACATAAAGACTGTGCATGGCTCTAATGAGGTGTTGCAGGATTCTTTTCTTTGCCATTATTGCCCACAGCCTGCCCATATTCACTCTGTCCAGATGCCTTTCCAAATCCAGTGAATGCTATGTATGTGGGCAACTGACATTCTGTGTCCTTTTCAATGACCTGGGCTATTGTGAAAATGCAATCTAAACATGATCTGCCCATCCTGAAGCCGCCATGCTGCCCTTCCGAGAGAAAAGTCTCTGTTATTACATTCAGTTATTTTGCTAGGCCATATGCATGCATACAATTTGTAAGACGTATTAAGGAGGCTGACCTTGCATAGTTATCACAGTCATTATGATTATCCTTTCTTGAATATGGGGACTACTTTTGCCATCTGCCAATCTTCAGGAATATCGATAAAGTTCAATAAATGTTCATGCAACAGTACTGGTGTGTACTGTAGGCTACAAGCTCAAAATTCTGCCCATCAGTGCTCGATGATTTTCTGTTTTTACAGCATTATGGAGCAGCTAAAAATCCATCCATTGTTACTGGATCCTTTGAGGCCTGCAAATTTTATATTTCTTCCAGTTGTTCCAGAGCAGCTCATAATAGCTGAACCATTCCTTCTCTGTGATATTACTGATCTTCAGGTTATCTCCTTCAGTTTGATTTAAATACCATAATCCTTGGCCTGTCTTCCATGCACATTGTTCACTATATTACTTATATATTTGTCCCAACTATTTCATTTGATTTTCATTATTTCTCTTCTGACAGTGGTGCAGAGGCACTTATATGCAGACTTTGTCTGATCAGTCTTTAAAACTAGATGTTTAAAATATCCTTATTTCTTAGTATCTATTATTTGTGCAATATTATCATCCCATATATACAGGCCTCGGTTTACATATCTTGTATATCTTGTTCCCAGTACTTATTACGCAAATTGACTCAGGTACACAAGTCTTTATGCAAGTCTGCTACAAGTGTCATATACTGTCATCTGGGAGTAGATGTATTTTAATGGTTTGTTTGGGGCACTGAGACTCTAAAGGTCGCACCTTCCTCCACATATCAGGACAGGCTCGGACCAGGGGGGGGAGCGAAGGGGGGCGGCCCCCCCCCAAACGCCACAATTTTAATGTTGTAATAAAAGAAATTTTTATACTTTTCTGCATAAAAAATCACGAAAAGCGTAATAAGTTGTAATTTTTTAATAAGTCTTGTAAGGCATGTTGAAAATTAAAATATACGTTCAAAAATTATTTCTTTATATGGTAAAATGGACTTTGACGTCTTTTCATTATTTTCAATAAGCTCCGGTACAGCCGTAAAAAGATAGAATTTCTATTCACTAACTATTGTAGTTCGGTTTGAATTTGCGCGCTTGCATGTCGAAATTATAACATGCGCTTTCCTATCCATACACGCGTCAGCTTAGTCATACAGATCATACAGTTCACATTTTACATTTGTTAAATTTAGACTGCGATATTGAGTATATGTTAGAAAAAAACAATCATAACATCAAATCTTCATTATCACATTTGGATGTAAAATGTCTTTAATAGCCTGTATGTTTTTTGTAGATGACGTATTTGATTTTCTTCAAATACAGGGACATTTATTTTTTGGACAGACGTTTAGGCCTATTCTTTTCCTTACTCTCTCAAGCAAAATAACAAAACTGGAATGCATAAAAACGATATGTGAATTTCAACCAATTAAATTCTTATGAATGGGTAGTTATCTCGCACGAGAAAAAGGGATTCTTTTGTAAATACTGCCCATGTTTTGTCAATTCTGCTGAGGGTAGGCGCCATGGAAGTACTCGATTGCAGAAATTAGTTACAGAACCAATATCCAACTTTGCTACAGTATTGGGCAAAGATGGGGATTTTAAAAATCACGCACAAAACAAATATCACCAGGAAGCTGTAATAAAAGCAAAATATTTCTTAAAAATTTACAAAAATCCTGAGCTATCTGTTACTAATACATTACATACTGGACATCAAACCATTGTGAAAGAAAATCGTTCTCGATTAGTGCCTATAATAAAAAGTATTATTTTTCTGGGTAGCCAGAACATTCCATTTCGAGGGCATCGAGACGATGGCATACTGACAATTGGTGAATCTGATTTGGTCGTAAATACTGACAATTTCTGACGTTTATTGAAGTCGCGGATTGATAGCGGCGATGTAGTTTTCAAAAAACATCTTGAAGAGTCAACTTCTCGCGCAACATACATAAGCAAAACAACTCAAAACGACTTGATTGATTGCTGTGGACAAGACATATTGTCTAAAATTATTAAGAAGAATCCAAGTTGCTCGAATTTTTAGTGTAATGTTCAATGAAACGACAGATGTTTCAAATAAATCACAATTATCACTAATCATTAGGTATACTGACGATAAAAATATTTACGAATTATTCATTCAATTTATTGATGCTTGCACCGAAATGAATGAGGGTAATGAAAATAATGGTGAACCGAAGTTGACTGAAGTAGCTACTGGAAACATTGTTATAAAAATGCTCTAACAAAAAATTTGTAATTTAAATCTAACCAACTGCGTTGCCGTAACAACTGACGGTATTGGTACTATGGTATCTGAAGTACGCGGAGCCGTTAAAACAGTTATGGAAGAAGCCCCTAATGTTGTTTTCCCCTTGTTACAACCATTGTCTCAATTTATGTATTTTTCCAAGTTCAGGCTATTAAAAATGTTGTTTCGGCAATGCAAGAGACAATATATTTTTGAAAAGGTTCATCCAAGAGAGAAGATGTTCTAAAATGAACATAAGGTAGGGCATAAACTTTCGGGCTTTGCGAGACCCGCTGGATAGAAAGGCATGATGGAGTACTCCAGTTTCTATCCACTCTTCCAAAAATTATATCAATTTTAGACTCAATAACTGAATGGAAAGATTCTGCAACAGCTGTTATGTGATGGCCAAACACTTGTTGGAATTGTGTATCTCTCGGATTTACTTACTTGCACATTGCAATTGAGCCAATTTTTTCAAGGAATTCAAGTCGACTCAAAAGTTGCTCAGGATTACGTGAGCAATACTGTACAAATTTTATAAAGACGCCATGACAACTGCGAAGCGGTTTTAAAGTGTATATGAGGAAGTATGTGGTATTGCTGAGGAATTGGATATGGAAATAAGGATACTCACAAAAGCTTCCAGACGAACTCTTCAAGAAAATCATCCTGCAGACGATATATATACAGACAATCGATAATTTGATTCTGGATTTAAAAGGTTGTTTTCCTAAAGAAACATTAAATTTGTACAATACGCATATTTTCTTCTCAAGGAACAAACCAGATGTGTTGAAAAGAAAGTTAAAAGCTGAATTGGAGTTCTGGGAGAAGAAAACGTTGAGAAGCTTATGGATAGAGAAGAAAACATTGGTCCACACAGTGCATTAGATGTCTTATCAAAATGTAATAAACAGATGTACCCTTGTATACATTTTTTTATTAAGCTCTTGGTAACGTTATCAATATCTTTTTGTTATTGTGTTTTGGCGTCAGCAACAATTGTCCTGATGATGACAATAAACATTGTCGAAACGTCGACACAAATAAGTTAGAAATTTTTGTTATTTTTGACCGATCCTCACTAACCCTTTACTGAAAAATTCATTGATTGACGGTCACTACGAATTTAAGGATTTAGTTATCAATATCGATAGTAACATCAGAACGTGTCTTTCTGTGCTTAAGATTGTTGAAGTCGTGGCTACGATCTTCTGTGGGTCAAGAAAGGCTCAGTGGGCTTGCTTTAGTGCATATTCATTACAATGAAAGTATAGACATAGAAAATGTAATTGATATGTATGCCAATTTAAGAAACCATCGTTTCGAGTTTACATTGTAATTATAATATACTGTTATTATCAAAATTTTTGTAACTCAAATATATTTTACTATTAAAAATAATCATCTCATTATTATTATTATTTTAATTACTATTGTAATCTGCAGAAGTCACTCTTCCTTTTTTTACCCCTCCCCTCTCCCGAATTGACCACTAGTTCTAGATCTAGTTCGCCCCCCCCCCAAAAAAAAAATAATTCCTGGCTCCGCGCCTGCAGGAGTACTAATTTTTGATATGAGGTGAAAATTGTCAGACTTTTACATCTTCTAAAATCCCTTGTATCCTCCACTAAATTCCTTAGTTTCCCATTCATTTAAAATATGTAAACTAACCAAAAGAATTTTTTCACAGATAGCTTAGTAGGTTTCAAATTACATAAACTATCACTAAAGCAACTAGAGTATGTTTATTAAGAGAAGGCAGTGAATAATAATTTTATGTTTATGTGTTTGTTGTTACTGTTGTTGCTGATACGCTAATTCATTTAGCTCTAGTGAACAGTGTAACAGCCATACAGTATTAAGCATACTAATTTGTAGTAGTATACATATATATCCACTGTCTCATCTCAGTAAATACGCTGTACTGTGTTATCTAAAGAGTTGAGTATACAATTTATGATTTTATAAGATTTTGTATAGAATTGTTTAATGGAACAAACTCCACATGTAGAATAACTCTTATCACCTCATAACTCATTTATCGTGTTTTCTTCAAGTGTTATCTATAAAAAACATTCCCGGTAGAGTCTCATTTGTTAAGTACAGTATATTCTGTATGCAATATACGAGCCACAATTAAATGTTAAATATGTACTTCTGTAAAAAGCTGCTTGATTAACAATCCATAATTGTAATCAACTAAGTATAAGGGCCAATTTTATTAAATTTAAATTATAAATCCGTTAAATTTTTTAAAAAAGGTATGTTCTCTCTTACAGTTAATTTGTGTTGAACTTTGTTAGCAGTGAACAACATGAGGCTTAAGTGTCCATGCGTGTGTGTCATCAGTAGTAGGAAAATGAGGGACTACAATACAAATTACAGTGTCTGTTTCTTGAAAAGAGAAATTAGCCAGTTTTCAAGTTGTGTGCATTGTGTATTGCTTTCACAGTTCTGTTTGGCTCTTAACACGTCCAAACAGTGAAGTTATTTTTATGTACCATATTATTTAACACTTAAATAAATATACATGTACATTTAACAATTTAAATTCAACAGTGTAAAACAACTTTCTTTTAAATTTAAAATCACTGTTTAATGTAAACATTGTTATACAGTTTTTTAAATGTTGACAGCATTAAAAAAATGGTTATCTTAGAGGTTTTCCATATAATTTTCAAATTACTCATAGCGGAAGTATGGTGGTATGACACTAGTATAACTTTGCCTTTATATGCTCCGCACGAAATTACTTTGTAACAAACAAAAAATAAAGATATAATCCAGTTCAGTAATAAACAGTAAACATATTTTTTCTAATTTAATGAAAAATAAAGTAATAATCCAAATGTTTTGAGCAGTGTAGTATAAAGAATTAGTTTAAACCTGTAAACCTAATAGTAAAAACAATCTTTGAAACAAAATCTCATGGTAGTCTGCGGGGTTACGTTGTATTAAATTGTATCAGGTGATAGTGAAACAGGAAAAAGGGTGTCATATAAAACAGGCATAATACTGTGTAGCTTACGTGAAATGATTTGTCTAGCAGAATTCTGCCCTCTGTTAAAATAGCTCACACAACTGGGAAAACACTTGTGGACAATCACAGAAAGAAATATCTTATGTGTCTCATGTCAGGAAAAGTCTTTTCATGTATATAGTTTCTTTTGTGTTTTGCACTATACATTTAGTAGTTTTTATGGGTTATATTGGTTTTTTATTTGTTGATAATATTTTGCCAAGTAAGTTGGTTTTCTGTAAGTATGGTTGTAAGTAGTTGTGCATTTGACAACTTTTGCTTTCTTGGCTTGTTATCATTTTAATCATAGAGTATTCATGTTGCTTTTGTTTATTGTATATTAGTTCTGACTGAAGATCTGATTTCCTGGATAATCAGAACATTATTTAATTATTTTACCAATAGTTAACACGTGCTGTTAAAATCTTTAATATTACATGCTCATAGGGAATTAAATCAAAATGATGAACTTTTTCATTATGTATCTATTCACTTATAATTATTCTCTATCCTCTGTCATTATGTACTTATCCTCTGTTAAATTGTTTTCTGTCTTCTACAAAAAGTGAGTGTTCAATATATTATATTAAACATTTTAAACCCGTCCTTGTTGAATCTAAACATTGCATATTGATTGTGTCAGAAAGGATGTTATATAGAAAGATGCATTTACATCTGTAGGCAATAATGTACAGATATATAATACATATATCCATTTACAAAGTATATTTAAAAGGAATTTGGGTGTGCATGTATAAACAGTTTCAATGATAAGCATATTGGAAGTTTCATTGAATTTGGAATTTGGGTGTGCATGTGTAAACAATTTCAGTGATAAACATATTGGAAGTTTCCTTGTTGTTTTTTGGAGAGTACACAGGTTCAACATTTAATTTACATGTACGTAATCTGTACTGTATTCACTGTATTATTATTTTTGTGTTATTAGGGTGTAAAGTAAAATAATGTTACTAGCAAATATTTGCTGTCTGGAACAGCAGTCTTGAACTTTTAAATTCTCTGTGTATATAATTGCAGTATAAATTATGAGCCTTTAGGCAGTTATTAATTCTGACAATGAGAACTTGTTGCATCATTTTTTTTTTTCTTGTGTTTAGTGAAGGTCGTGTTCACTTAATATTTTGTCCTGTCATGCTGTGTGTCATGAATCTGCCTAATGATATTCTGCATACATTTAATTGTATCTTTTTATAGGCATAACATTAACTTAAGGTTCAACTTGTAATACTTTAGTTTTTGAGAAATTGTTTTCCACATAGGATTGGGTCAGACTGTAATATAATTTTTAGCGTTTTTCTAAAGTTACAGACATATTAGTCTTCATAGAACTATTTTTAGAAATTTCTAATTTGAAAGATTGTGCTGACATTTCCTATGTAATTCCTATTGTAATCAGTCTTGCTAATAAGTCATGTTATTGTAAACATTAACTGGTAATAAAAGCATTTATATCATTAAATGACGAGTTGTTATTTTCTTCTTCTTTTTTTTAATGTAAAACTCAACATTTTGTGAACTCGACACACTTACGGAGTGTTACGCAGTTCTTGCAGTGTTAAACATCAACAATGTGTGTAGACAAATTGACTCTTCTTGTATTATTGATGTAAACATTGTTGACTGATCCAGTAAACATTATTTTCTTAATGAGCAAACATTTAGGCTTACTGTACACATTTATGAACGCCTATCCAGAATACAATAATTACTATAATGAAAACTGTTGAAATAATTAAATGACATTTGTAAAATGATAATCAATCCTGAATTATATTAAGTAGGAGTCTAGTATAGTTACAGAACTTATTCCGCATTTTCCCAGTAATCTTGCATTTTTAATAATAATGTGGCAGTAGAGGTTGTCAACGATAGAGAAGCGTATGCGCAGTGAAACACAAGAGTGGAGTAGTGGGGGGAGTGGGTATATCTACCAATGTTGTTGTGTACCCCCACCTTTTTCCCTACCAGCACAAATTGAGCTTCTCTAATGTTGACAATCTCTACCTTGGTAGTGAATGTGTCAGATTACTGAGATTCTACTGTATATTAGTAATTTGTCAGTAAAATTAATAAGTAAATTGTGTCATAGTGCTTAAACTGCAGTACAGAAATTAAAAGCTTCTTAATAGTATTTCACTACTAAACGTTTAGAAATCACATCTTATTATTACATTTTAATAATATAGTAGTATACAAGTATTAATGAAATAATACAATAACATCTTTTTACTGTTTTATGTATGTTTTCTAATATATAGATAACTATGGTACATGATGTTGGCAACTTTTGAAATAAGAGTAATATAATTCTTATTGATGTGATGCCTTAAAACTGTACAGTGTGTATTTTTGTCTGTTTATCAAGGTTAATCAGACTAGGCTGACTTTGTAATTTGTTGTAATTGGCACTTCAACAACCTAGTCTGTTATTCTGATTGGCTACTGTTTTGTAAACATGAAGTTTAGCTGACCTCAATTTGATAACTTAAGGCTCTTGTAATTCTGTGGAGGGCCATGTGTTTTGCAGAGAGGAATATTTAGGAACTTTCTTAAGTAGCCTTGTCAATTTGATAATACACTTAAGTGTATTTTGTATACCGTATTTCTTCATTGGATAGTTAATTTCTGGGATGTTCATTAGTTTTAGTTTTTTTTTTAAGTTTGTTATACAGTAGGCTGAGTAAAATTAATTTCTATTTTGTCCAAGGTCTGTATGCAGAGGAGTTTAGTTTGTCTCTTCCCTTAACTTGTCATAGTTTGTCATAAATACTGGTTTATGTTTTTCTCAGTACAGACTGAAAAATAACCATTTTGTGAAAACCATTTTTCAACAAATTGTCAAATATCTCATGGTTGTGTTGAAGTTATAATGACTGTATTATATGAAAACAGGATATAACAAAATGGTTTTAGCAACTGCACTTTAAAATAGCTTATAATTTAATAAGGTAATCATAATGATAAGAATTCTTATTACCAGTGTAGGTCAAATGTATCAAGTTTGTTACCCATATTGACCACTGAGTGCTAAGGAAGGTGTTTTTTGATTCCGATTTTTAATTTCTTTTGATGAGAAATGTGTTATTACTGCTTGCATAGGCGAAACATTATAGAAACGTACACTCTTATCTGTGTCAATAAATGTTTGGGTAATTCTGTACGATAACTGTATACTGAAAATGTGGCTCATTTTCACAAATGTTTTACTTTATAATTTCATTTACTTGTCCAGTCAAGTCAGTTGTGGAACCAAGAACTTCATTGCGTGGCAGCAATTAAAAAAATTAAAGTTCAGTTTGACATATCTTGGTCATTCCATTTTTCATTTTGTTACCCAAGAATTCTAGGGTATTGTTTAAAATGTGATTGTGTGTGTGCTTGTATATACCTTTGTGAATTTCCGCTAATTATGAGCATCAGCTGTAGCAGTGTTATTAAGTACTTTTCCTTATTTTTGGTAATTCGAGGGGGGGGGGTTAATTCACAGTTCAATAGTTTATTAGGAAAAATAAGACAAAATAATAGCAAGATGAGTATGAGTTTTGTATATTTCTGTATTTCTATAAAGTAATGGGAACGCCTGTTTTAACTTGTAGAAATGAAACTTGGTTGATGATGAGAAATGATGAATGAAAAATACAAACAAGTGAAATGAAGTTCTTGAGGAAAACCAAAGGTTGCACCCGTATAGATCAAATACGAAATGAAGGTATAAGAACTGAGCTAAATGTATAGCCAGCAGAATAAGGGAAGGACAAATAAAATGGAGGCAGAATATCGAGGGAATGGAATATATGAGGCTACCTAAACAACTAATACGATACAGACATCAGGGAAGACGTGATATAGGTAGTAGACTAAGGAAGAGATGGCTTCAGTGAAGTCGGAACAGGCTGTAAGCCTATACCTTGATGTGGAGAAGAAGCAGTATATTTCTGTAAAACGATGTAAACAAAACCCTTGAGAAAGGTGTCAACTTAAATTTGAAGAACATGCCAGTCAGACAACAGTTTTCCTCAATATTTTCCTGATATGTTTACTATTTTATTGTGAAAATTATGAAATCAGAGAAATCCAGGATTGGCAATTGGTTTAAGTAAATGTGTTTTTTCTTCCAGGAAAAAAAAATGGAAATTATTTACAACTAATATTATGGATTTATTTAATTTGGTTTATAATGCATCTGCAATAATACTGTTACAGTCATCAGTATAGTATAATTGGAAATCAGTCCATATATGGGTTTTGTGAATTCTTCAACATTACAAAAAATGTAATCATGTGGTATTCTATTTTATTTAATAGGCATGTTTTGTAAAAGCATACTGCTTTTGGTTAAACTTTGTACTCATTCAAACTTTGTACTGTAAAACACCGCATTGCAGTTGCGTGCAGTGACATCATTTTTTCTCCCCGCTATCTGCTGCCGGTTTGATACAGGCTAGCAGCAGTCAAATTAATTTAGTTACTTGCAAGACTCCGAGCGGGCACCTCGCCTCAGTTCGCCAGTAGCGGCTACATTATTCTCATTAGCCTAAGTTTTAGCATGATCATCATGCGATAGTTACTCGGGCTATCCAAGCCAACTTATGCACGATTATGTCATTCAGTATTTAATTTCTATCACAATTATCAGGCATTACGCCGCGCTAAACTGCACGCGCCAGCAACTATTTCTTATTAATTTTCAATAAACAATTTGGCACAAATCATATACAGTCCACTTCGTTAAATCATTCAAACCAGCTACCTCAACCACTAGCGTTCTAAGACCAACTTGAGATTTCATCGAGAGCGCCTAAGACGCAACATTTTGGTCCTCTGGGCCGGATATATAAAACAATATTTTGTATAAAAAGTTCTTTGTATCTAACTTTTGTTAGCCTGCCAGAAATTTGATACTCTTAAACCATGCTGAAGCTTGTTTCTTCTCTTTCAGTCTTATTGGGTTAGGTGTATGTGGCATAAGAATTATAACTTTTTGCATCTTCTGATTAATTGATAATTGTCCAGGAGCTGAAAGGCCTCTATGCTCATATGCCCTTGCAGTTTTTTTACTGTCAGTTGAAGACATCCTACAGCATGTACAACTTTGCTAAACGGTAATACAACTTTTATAGTATAAAATTGTATTACTCTTAAAATGTACAGTTTTTAAGAATAAATGCCAAAAGTAACATTTTCTGTGTGAGAATCTGGCTGCTTTTGCTAACCAGTAAACCAGGATACCATATGTCAGCTAGCATTATGGATATTGCAGAGATTCAAATTACTGCTGTAAATAAATGATGTTATTGAACTGCTTCTGTTTTCGTCTTCCACCTGCCCTTATAATTGAACACTGCTCATTTATAAAAGTGTAAGGCAGAGGAATTGATTTTTGTAATACATATTTATTTATTATCAAAATACCCTTATACCATATTGGTGTCGGGTTACAGCAACTACACTCTATATACAAATTTTTTCCATCTTTCTCTATCCATTGACAATGTCTTCGCTTCACTCCAGCCCAAGCTCCTTTCTCTCAAAATGTTTTCCATCATGCCATCCCAAGTCAGTCACGGTCTTCCTCTCTTCTTCCTCCCCCTTGATTTTGCCTCCCAAACCTTTTTTACCATTCTATCACTATCCATTCTCTGCATGTGTCCCCACCAGCATAGTTGTCTCTGTTCAAGAAAATCCAGAATCGATATCATTTCTAAATCCCCTCTTATTTGTGTATTCCTAACTCTATTTTTTCTTGTTACTCCTACTACTCTCCTAAGATATTTCATTTCTGCCGCCTGGATTTTATTTTTTTGGCTTTTGGATAACACGCATGTCTCAGCCATATGTTAAAACTGGTCTGTATACAGTTTTATACACACTCATTTTCGTTTTTCTTGATATCTCCTTCTAATTTATAAATCTATTGTTTAATGCATAGTACAGAGTGGCGCAGGGAACCGGGAAAATTTGAAGTTGATGTTGGCAGCCCTGTAGATGTAGCAGAAGTGAAACTGTCTGTCTAGCAATAACGGACATTTAGTTACCATGGAGCAGTGGAGCGGTGCAGAGCATGCGGTCGCCGTAAGGGTGTTTTACCGACATGGTGACAGTTTGACAGCTGCACAACGAGAGTTTCGGCACCACTATCAGATCCCGCCCCGCGGTCAAGTTCCTTCATTACACGCAACCGAAACGTGGGTTCGTAATTTTGAAGAGACTGGTTCAGCTTTGAAGAAAAAGCCTAGTGGGGGTGTACGGTCTGTACGTACCCCAGAAAACATTGATGCCGTGTGAGCTGCCATCTTAAGGAGTCCTTGTCGTTCGGTGCAAAAAATTGCTTCGTCATTGCAGCTTGGACATCGGAGCGTTCAAAGAATACTCCATGAACTTCAATTTCATCCGTACAAACTTCAGATTGTGCAACAACTGAATCCTAATGATTGTGTATTGCACCTGCAAATTTGTGAACAATTGTTGGCTAAAATCAATGAGGATGCTAACTTCATTCAAAATCTTTGGATGTCCGATGAAGCCCATTTTCACTTAAGTGGATACGTGAATAAGCAGAACTTCCGTTACTGGGCTCAAGGAAACCCTGCTCAGCTTCACCAGCGTCCATTACACAGTACCAAAGTTACCGTATGGTGTGCAGTGTCGTGTCATGGGGTGATAGGCCCTTACTTTTTCGAAGATGAACGAGGCACTGCTGTCACTGTAACATCTGAATGTTATGTCAACATGCTAGAGACATTTTTGGCTCCAAGACTCCATACTTTTCCAAATCTTGACATTCAGCACACCTGGTTTCAACAGCATGGAGCCACCTCACACACTGCCAGACAGTCTGTGGCAGCAGTGAAACGTTTGTTTGCGGATCGCATAATTTCAAGGAATGCTAACATCGCTTGGCCGCCCCGATCTCCAGACCTTTCTGTCTGTGACTTCTTTTTATAGGGACATCTGAAGAGCATCGTGTACCAGACTAGACCAAGAACCCTTGCTCAGCTCAAGACACAGATTGAAGAGGAAATCGCCAAAATCCCAGGTGACACATTGCGCCGCGCTATGCAAAACCTACAGAAACAACTTACTCAATGTGTACGGCAAAATGGGCAGCATTTAACTGATGTAATTTTTAAAAAGTGATGCCTAATGTAATTTCCAGTCTTGTAGAACATATTATGAGCCTCAAATAAAGTTTTGTAACATTCCTTCATTTATTTCTAATTATTTCAAATTTTCCCATTTCCCTGCGCCACCCTGTATACTTTTATTGCCTTTTCAATTCTTTCATTTAATGCGGCTTCTTGATTCCCATTACTACCTACTATAACCCCTAGATATTTAAATTGTTTGACTTGTTCTATCGTCACTCCTCCAATCTCTATATTTATTACTTTCTCCCCCATTACCATTGCCTTTGTTTTGGTCTTATTTATTTTCATCCCTTTTTCCTGTAGAACTTCATTCCATATATTCAAATTACCCTGTAACGCCCTTTCACTTGTAGCCATTAGCACTACATCATCCGCAAAAGCACCTTCTGCTACTTCTATACTTTGCAAGTTCCTGTATCCAACATGCATTTTCTTAACCTTCAGTGAGCACTTCTTAATAATGTCGTCCATGTATAAGTTGAATAATGTCGGACTCAGTCCACCTCCTTGTCTTAATCCATAATTTGTTGTAAATCCTAACAATTTCATATTTTTACCAATTGTAAACTTACTTACAATTCATTTTAAAAATCCTGGCAGGGTTTCGTCAGTTGTAAACTTACTTCCTCCTTGTAGAAGTAGCACCTGTAAGGTACTTACCTGCTTACCTTCAGAAGTGCCCAGAGTCACCAGAGTGTTTATGGATGACACTCAACCCAAATTACGCATCTGACTTTTCAAAAATCTCCTCTCAGAAGTTCCACGGATCGTTATGCAAAACTTCGGATACAGTGATTAAGAAAGAAATAGGCACGCACGAGCAAACAGATTGCACAACACCTTTTGGTTATGTAAAAATTTGGTTTAATAATTTATTTTCTTTATACTGACATTCCCTCAAAATGAATTTTGGCTTGAGGCGTAAAACAAGTTACCAATAATCATTATATCAAAAATAGATTTTACTGAATCATCAGTATAACTACGTATATATTTCGCAAACCCAACACTTCTTATATATATATGTATTTTCTTCATTCACACAATCATACACGCTTTCATACTATTACATTTTTGAGTTCCCATCATAATATGTCATTATATAATAACCAATACCCAAAGCCAAAATAATTTCTTTTCCCCCAATCTTGTATTAGAGCTCTAACTTTTTATCAAAAACAATAAATTTTTAGGTGATACATTTCACCAGGTACCTGGCCGATGTCCTCAAGATACGTAGCAGTTTTTCTTCTTAGCACGTGGCACATTCATTTTGTTGCGTAGTTTCCTCTGGTGTTCGACAAAACTGTCCAAAACCGGGTTGTGATGTTTATTTGATCGGTCATGCACTGTCTACATTGGTTTAGATTTGAATAGCTTCTATTTCATTACATTATATACTGGATGGAACATTAAATTTGAGTTTTTTTTGCGAACTTGATAGTATGACGCCCGGCCGGGCTGAAGACGTCTTGTAGACTGGGAAGATGCCGGAAATGCGGCGTCTCACTTTTTGTCGTTTTCGCCCTGCGCTGCCCACTAGATTTTCGTCGTTGCTTCCATTTTTTGGACTAATGTCACGGCCTCAATGACGCAGCTTCCTTGTTTTTCGATTGTTTACGTCATCGTATAATGACAAAAAATTAATTGTTTATGACGTATTGCTGTCTGTATACGGTTATATTAGTGAATGCGTCCCTTGATTGGCTCCCCTCACAATGACGCCAAGTCGCGTCACTTCTGGAATATACTGAAATAATACTGACTCACCATTGCCACCGCTGACTTTATTTCCACACTGGAATTGATTTTGTTTTGAATATTCACTTTTCTAATTTGAAAGAAATTAATGTCCCCTTTTTTGACTCATTACACAGTTACATAATTTACATTATTTTTGTATAACCTCTGTACTACCTTAATTATTTTACTCCTTATTCCTCTATTTTTTAGACTTTTCTATATTTTTGATCTAGGCACACTATCGAAAGCCTTCTCAAGATCAATAAAAACCAAACATACCAATTTATCTTGTATTGACTTCTCTGCTATCTGTTGCAGAGTAAATATGTGATCCTGCACACTTCTCCCTGATCTAAAGCCACTCTGTGATTCCTCCAAGCTATTTTCTAAAATTGGGACCAATTTGTTATTAATTATCTGCTCATAAACCTTTACAATTGTATTTAACAGATTGATACCTGTTTAGTAAGAAGAATGTTGATTGTGAAAATTTGTACTTAGTTGATTCGCCAGGATGCAGAAATGATGAAGCGAGTGGACTGTATTCAATTCATTATTTGAAATTCAAAAGTACATGAAATATGTAGTTAGCAGTTGGTTTGAATGACAGGTTGGCTAATAAGCATGATGTATATACAACGTATCAAAAATTTTAAATTACATTAATAACGGGCCTGATGGGCCATAAGTAATGTGTGTTGGCCTAAGGCCTACATTGAATGTCGCGACAAGAAAAAATATGACAGTGAGGCTGCGGGCGAGCCGACCGCCACTTACAAGCGTTTGAGACGTACTGTACAGAGCACCTGACATGAAAGATCAGATTACAACAAAAAGTAAAGAGCAGATTAGCCAACCTATAAAGTAAAATTATCGCGCTACTGCACATAAGCTGCCCGTCAAAATCAATCGATTTTTTACCACCTATTTAGTAAATTATTATACATTTTGTAACTTAGTTTATAACATACAGTGTTCTTAATAATGAAAGTTAGTTTCAAGGCTGAGTTGAACCTTGAGTTATAATATTAGATAACAGCTGTACGTTAATGGTTTAGCTATAAGCATGAATAAGATAAGCCTTAAAGATAAGCGTTTGTAAGCCAAGGTTGGCGAACAACTGATTTCAAACATGAACAAAAATGTATGCGTTGGCAAGTATTGCCGTCATATATTGTATGTGTACAATATCGAACGTTATGAAACATGAAAAATACATAATTAGACAATGCTTAATAATGTATGATCGGAAGCTCATCACATGATGGCCCGATAGTTTGTAACCCTATGCATGTCATAGATGGTTACCGTGAAATAGTTGAGGCCAGTAGACCTGTACAGAGAATTATTTACATGAACAAAATTGCCACAAATTACATGTTTAAGCGTAAATGTAGCATGACGTCATGTATTGACCAAGTCATGCTGTTCCTGAAGTTTCAGGAACTTACAATATGTAGCTGTGTAAGAACAAGCTATAGATAGCTGACTGAATGCAAGCACATATATGATGACATGTATGTCATAATTTAAACAGAATTGTGCAATGCTAAATCACAAAATATAAATACAATATAACAATACAATATAAAATAAATCTAGACGTGGCTTGGTTACATGCAGTAGACGCAAAAAACGATATGTTTTACATAAACGCAAGTTATATAATGAATATAAGAAACAACAATTTAGTTTTCTTTTATAAAATTGCTAAACTGCTATAATTGTTTTTATTATTTAGACAATGCTTTTCGTCATTACTGACATCTTCAGGTCTTAAACCTGAATATGACGAAAAGCTTTGTCTAAATAATAAAAACAATTATAGCAGTTTAGCAATTTTATAAAAGAAAAGTAAGGATGGCTGCTAATTTAAACAATACGAAGAATAAAACAATTTAGTTAATTACAATATGAATAATCGCAATGGCATAAGTAATAAATACGATAGTGTGATTACAAACGTAATACATGAGTTGAACAATCGAAAAGATATTCACAGAACATAAATCACACATATTAACAACTGTGTAGAAAATGCATGCATGGTTGCGCAAATGCAAAACATGCAAATATTATATAACAAATTTTTATAAAATAATACCACCAAAACATGACACGTACCCAAAACATCAAAATGTAAATGTGTAGGACATAGTATGCCACACAAAATATTAACATACAAATACAAAATAGTAATATACCACCATAAAACTATGATGATTATAGAAGCACGCAATGGCGCAAAATTGATATAAAAATGTTGTGATAATGCATCACAATTAAGTTGACCAAATGGTCATAATAAGTAATAAGCCAATGGCTGAGTAAAATAGCATTGTGCTAAATGATCATAATAATCTTGTCAAATCTCGTCCCGCGCTGGCAACAGGCATAACTTATGTACTCGTCTCCGCAAAACACCAGTTGGTGTGTGAATGTCTACGACTCGAATTAAGTTATCTGGGCCGGGAAATGTGGCGGTAATTACACCAGATTTCCAGGGCTAATGGAGGTAGATTATCCTCAATAAGTAAAACTAGGTCCCCAATGGAAACATTATCCGTAGCGAATTTCCATTTGTGATGCTGTTGCAACTGGTGCAAATAATCGCGAGACCACGCCTTCCAAATGCCTTGGCCAAACTTCTGTAGAAGTTGCCAACGCCCAAGACGAGAGATAGGAATATGAGATAAGTCTGGGTCCGGTATTTGCCGTTAGTGGTGCGCAAATCAAAAAATGGCCAGGTGTGAGTGGCACCGGATCATTTACATCCGAAGAGATGGCAAATAAATGTCGAGAGTTCAGACATGCCTCTATCTGAGACAAAACTGTTGTAAACTCCTCGAAGGTGAGTATAGATTTGCCTACCACGCGGCGCAGATGAAACTTCAAACTCTTTATGCCGCTCTCCCAAAGGCCACCGAAGTGAGGTGACGAGGGCGGAATAAATGACCATGATATCCCGTGAGAGGACGTGAATGACTTGAGCGATGAGATGGCATCCTTATTATGCCAAAGGTTGTAGAGATCATGTAAGATATTGCGGGCCTTCCTAAAGTTTGTGCCATTATCGGAGTATAATTGACTGGGTATGACCCTGCGGGCCATGAAACGACGTAATGCAGCTATAAACGCACTGGCAGTAAGGTCGGAAACCAATTCCAAGTGAATGGCCCTAGTCGCTAAGCAAATAAACAAAGACACGTATGCCTTAGAGAGAGTTCTGGATTTCTGCCCGCCATGACGGATCATGAAGGGACCACCATAATCAACTGCGCAGAATAGAAACGGCCTTGAAGGAGTGACTCTAGGAGATGGTAAAATACCAAGCCTCTGAACCTGCTGTTTGGCACTAAACCTGAGACACTTGACACATTTTCGAATGATGGACCGAATGACTATCCTGGCATTAACAATCCACCAACGTTGACGCAGTGAGTGATGCACGAGTTGAGCACCAGCGTGAAGTAAACGAATATGTTCGCGTTCAATGATGAGGCGAGTAATGTGCGCCGATGGGGGTAAGACAATAGGATGTTTAGCGTCGTAAGGTAATTGCGACTGCTGTAATCGCCCGCCCACGCGTATCACTCCAGAATCATCAAGAAACGGGTCGAGAGAAGCCAACTTACTCCTAATGGAAACAGAAGATCCGTTACGAAGACAATTAATTTCGGCTGCGAAGTGGATCGACTGGAATTGTTTTATGAAGAAATTGAGAGCATGATGAATTTCGACTGGGGTAAGATCGCCCATAAATTTGTCAGCACTTGAGAGTCTAATATTTCTGATGAACTGAAAACAGTAAGCGTATACGCGCGTTAGACGATGTAACGAGGAAAAGTCCATAGAAGGGTCGATAGCCAGGGTAGACATTAGAGAAAGGTTATGGGTATGTTTCTCTTCCGCAGTGACTTCAGAAGATGACGGAAGAGAAGGTAAAAAGGGTGGAAAAAGATTGGACTCTGATGATTGAGACAAACAAGTGGGACCGTGCCACCAAAGCGAACAATCGCGCAAAACTTCAGGGAGACACCCCCTGGAGATAATATCAGCAGGATTGTGTCTAGAATTGATGTGATGCCAAGTATAAGTTTGCGTAAGACGCTGAATTTCAGCAACACGATTAGCGACGTATGTTTTCCACCTCGTAGACTGGGCATGAATCCAGTAAAGAGACACCATAGAGTCAGAATACAAATGAACACTATTAATGAACGAATAAAGAGCAGGAATGACCTTAAATACGAGTCCCGATAACAACAAACAAGCGCAGAGTTTGATGCGAGGTAATGACACCTGTCGTAAGGGAGCTATGCGAGATTTAGAACACAGGAGATGACAGGAGGCCGATGAATCTTGATAAATGACTCTGACATAAATACAACACCCAAACCCCCTTTCAGAAGCATCCGAAAAACCATGTAATTCAGCTGTACTTGCCTCAAGCTTCCAACGAATAGACCGTGGGACCACAATTCTGCTAATCAGACCCAATTTGTCGCACAAAGAATGCCAATCCGAACGTGATTGGCCGGAGATCGGTTCATCCCAACCAAGCTTGCAAAGCCAGAGTTGCTGCATAAACTGTTTGTACAAAAAGACAACGGGACCGATCAGTCCAAGAGGATCGTATAAGCCTGCAATAATCGAAAGAATTCTCCTCTTGGAGATGCTTGATTCAACAGGGAATGATTTAATGTCGAACAGAAATGAATCGGCAGTATTATTCCAGAGAATGCCCAGGGTACGCGCATTGTCCTGTTTGTTTAAGGGGCGTGATAAATTGTCATGATTTGCGACCACTCTGGGTTCATTAGATGCCCATTTATGCAACGTGAAACCATATTGACTTAATAATGCACCTAGATCAGATTTCAGCTTGGTCAGATCAGAGATGGTGTCCGAACCGGTAAGCAGATCGTCAACATAGAAATCATTCGTTATCGCTAACGCCGCATCAGGAAAGGAAGCTTGATGGTCCCTACCAATTTGTATAAGACAGCGAGTGGCCAAAAACGAAGCACTAGCCGTGCCGTAGGTTACTGTTCACAATGCAAAGTGTTTAAATGGTTCGAGAGGAGAATCACGCCACAGAATACGTTGATAGTGACAATCCCCTTCAGCTACGCGAATTTGTCGATACATCTTCTCAATGTCGGCGATGAGAACATATTTATGCATGCGGAAACGTAAAAGGATGGAAAAAAGGTCTTGTTGAACATTCGGGCCTACCAACAATATGTCATTGAGAGAAAGGCCATTGGTAGTCTTGGACAAACCATCAAAAACGACGCGCAGTTTTGTGGTCAAGCTAGACTGTTTAAATACGGCATGGTGAGGCAGGTAGTATGTATTTGACGCTCCTGAATTGATAGCGCCATTATTGATAAGCGTCATGTGTCCAAGATCCTTATATTCGTTAATAAAGTCTGCGTAATCACGCGCGAGCTTAGCATCACGCCTAAATCGACGCTCTAAGTTCAAGAATCTTGCTTCAGCATTGGTGTAAGATTCCCCCAAATGGAGATTATCGGGCTTAAATGGGAGTGAAACCACGAACCTACCCTCGTGGTTGCGCTGGGTAGAGCACACGAAATGCTCTTCACAGGCTGACTCGTTATCAGGGGTGTTGTCAGGGATAGTTTCTGCTTCCCAAAATCTTTCGAGAGACTGCAGAATTTGACTGTCGTTTTTCCCAGCTAGGAACGAAACAGCAGGACCCTCGTTGCGGCAGTGTTTGGGTAAATTGCCAGCCAAAATGTAGCCTAGCCTTGTTTCCTGAATGATGGGAAAATTAGGGCCGCGTATGTATTTATTAGCTAAAATTAAGTCCAGGTAAAATTGTGCCCCTAAGAGTATGTCGATTTGCGACGATATGTTGAAATCTGGGTCAGCCAGAAAAATGTTGCTCGGAATGTGGAATTGATCTATGTCAAACGATTTTGCCGGCAGATTGTGGGTTAATGTAGATAAGATAGCACATTTCGCCTCGAAGCTATATCTCTGATAACGAGAAATAATGCGTATAGACGCAAGATTAGTGGCGTAACACGCTGTATTGTTTATACCCGTAATTGGTATGTTGGATTTAGTTAAATTAAGCCGTAATTTCCTTGCAAATGATTTTGTGCAAAAATTTATTTGTGACCTGGCGTCTAAAAGAACTCTTGCCCTATGTCTGTTGCCAGCCTGGTCAATGACAAATACAACTGCTGTTGATAAAAGAACATTGTTCGTGGATTGTAATTTGAGCGAACAATAATTACTACTACTGGCAGCCATTGATTTCGGCACGTTGTTCGCGTGCAACAATGTGTGGTGACGTTTTGAACAGACCTTACACACCTGCTTATTCTTACAGTTAGATACAAGATGATCTGATCTAAGACAATTGGTACAACATTTGTGGCTTGATACAAATTGTCCCCGCTCAGCGGTGCTTAATGCACGAAATTTATCACATATGTAAAGCGGGTGATTAGATTTACAACACAAACATGAATAATTGCTTGCCGCTGAGTGATAACTCTTAAATGTATGTTTAAAAGGAATAAATTCCAAATGTTTAGTACCAAGCCACGTGTTGTTCAATCAAATATATTGGAACTTACCGTCTGCGGCTTTTAGAAACAAGAAGATCTTTGAAACCTATAAATTCAAAAGCACCTGTTTTGACAGGATTACCCAAACTCCACAAGGATGCTATCCCCTTGAGACCATTAGTAAATTTCACCACTGCTCCGGGGTATAAAACGGCTAAAAAACTAGTCACCATAATAAAACACAATATACAAATAATTAATGATCATAGTCTAATTAATAGTGTTGACTTTGTGAATAAGGTTAAAAATTTAATAGTTGAACCGGCTTACAAACTTATTTCCTTTGATATTGTGGACTTGTATACGAATATACCAGTAGCTGAAACCTTGCGTATACTTAGGATTAACCTTATTAATACTAATAAATTGGATATTAATAGTATAAATGAATTGATGCACATTTTGGAGTTAGTTCTTGATCAAAATTATTTTACCCACAATAATCAATTTTCCAGCCAACAAAATGGGTTAGCAATGGGTTCTCCACTTTCAGGTCTTCTTGCAGATATATACCTAAATAATTTCGAAAATTCATTCATTCTCACTAATAACAAACACAAGAATAACATAATATTTTACGGCAGGTATGTTGATGATACCTTTTTAATATACGAAGGTACACAAAGGCAAATTGATAATTTACATAATTATTTGAATAATATCAATGACAAAATGCAGTTCACACTTGAAAGTGAAGACAATGGTAAACTGAATTTTCTAGATTTAACTGTTGCTAAGGACAATAATAAAAAGTTACAATTTGACATCTATAGAAACCCACAACGACTGATATTGTAATACATGCTAAGTCTTTTCATCCTTTATCACAGAAATTAGCTGCCTTCCACAGTATGATTTATAGACTTTTATCTTTGCCTCTCGGTGATAAAGAATACCGTGAGGAATTAGACACCATTAAACACATTGCAGTTGCTAATGGTTATGATGTCAATATGGTGAACAACATCCTTCGAAAACATAAGAAGGGGTATAGTAACATTAACGGACATAAAACACGCGAAAATACAACACGCAAATACATTGCAACACCGTACACATACCTTATGCCTCAGATTTTTGGGTCAATTTTTAGTAAAACCAGTAATATCAAGGTCACTTATAAGACCACTAATAGTATTATGAATAATCTTCGTGTCCGCAGAACTACCAGCCTTGAACACAAAACTGGTGTTTACAAATTGATATGTGACGATTGTGACGCCTTTTATGTGGGCCAGACAGGACGTGGTTTTTTAAAAAGATTTACAGAACATAGGCCGCCTACACACTTTCACAGTTTGGACAATATCAAGTCAAAATTTGCAGAACACCGCATTTCCGAGAATCATAACTACACTAATTTTAAAACTAATTTGATACTCCTTCACATATGTAAGAAAGGGCGATATTTGAACGCTCTTGAAGAGTATGAAATTTATAAAGCATACAACAATACTGATACCAAGCCGCATGTTTTAAATGATAAATTGGTTTTCAAGTCAAATGTATTGTACAACACTGCCTTGCGCTATTGTCGTGGTGGGAGCGAGACGTAAATTAGTGCGCGGTCGGTCTCCATACGATGTACATCGGTAAACCTTCGCACTCGCTGTAAATATTTTAGTATCATATTATTTTAAGTTATTTGGTTTATATTGGATTTTAATGTTTTAAGTGATTGACAAGTGTATCAACTTTAAATGATACGCGATTGTTTTAAATTCTGATGATGGGACAAGTGTCCCGAAACATGTAAATTTTGTAAAGACGCTGTTTCTAAAAGCCGCAGACGGTAAGTTCCAATATATTTGATTCTTAAATGTAGTACTGCCAGCAGTGTTTCTTGATTTATATTTGATCATATTTATTGTTAAGTCTTAAAATCGGCTTGTTGAGTTGCTGTCCGGCTTCGATATACAGTAAACCCTCGATTTAACGGACTAATTGGGGCTGAGGGGTGTCCGTAAAATCGAAAGTCCGTTAAATCGCAAATTTTGTTTTTTGAGGATATATTTAAATCAAATAAGCCTATAACACTTGAAATTTTAATACTATTAATATCATGCAAATACCGTATTGTTCCGAATACAAGCCACACTTTTTCTCCTAAAAACATGGTCGCTAATTTGGCCTGCGGCCTTAATTCGCGCGCTAACGAAATTCGAAGCTATACCTGACTTCTGGCGGGACGAACGCTTTTCGTATCTATGAGTTGTTTACTGCCTGAGCAACAGCAGTTTGCCTGGCTGTAGTTAACTCTGGCGTTATGATTTACGACTACAACCGAATGTTTTAACAGCAAACTGAAGAAAGAATAGGAAGATAAAGTGTAAGTACGTGCGCACGCGCGCGTGCTCGCACCCTTCTGTAGGCAGCAAGACAAAGGATGAGTAGAGGGTGTGTAACATGTTTCTAAATAACAGGTAAACTGCCAGTGTGGTTTTCTATTGTAACAGCGACAACATCGCTTATCTATACTTTGTTTTCATTCGGCGTTTTTGTAGTGTGTTTGCGGTATGAGTGATATTGTGGAGACTAAAGGCACGCAGTCAAATCAAATTAAACGTAACCCGTACGATGCGAATTATAAATTAATTGTGATACAAAATGTAGAAAAAACATGCAATCGTGAAGCCGCAAGGAAATTCGATATTGATGAATCCTGTATTCGACGATGGAGAAAACAGAAGAAACGACTTTTAAATGGAAATACTACGCAACGAGCATTCGCGCGCGGGACCTCAAGTTGGGCGTTTTGTAGCAGTAGAGTCCAGCGTCTGTGAATACGTACAGCTTTTAAGAAGGCAAGGACTCCCTGTCACTAGACATGTTTTAAAATTAAAAGCTTTAGATATTTCAGAAGAATTAAAAGTCTCCGGTTTTAAAGCCAGCTTCGGGTGTATAAGACGAATGATGCGGCGAAATGGATTTGCGCTTAAATGACGTACATCACTTGCGCTAAAACTACCGAGTGACTACGAAGAAAACTCCTACAGTATCAGTGGTTTGTCATTCATTTACGCAAGAAGCATAATTATTCACTTGAACACATGGGAAATGCCGATGAAACGCCCGTATTTTTTATTTACGTATATTTACGGTGGACCAAAAGGGAACCAAATCTGTAACAGTAAAGATTACGGGAAATGAAAAATTACGTGCCACTGTAATGCTTGCTGTATTAGCCGATGGACGAATATTTCACAGTGAAATAAGATGCATATCAGTGTATATTGTTCAGTGTTAGTCGTCATGATGTCTTCCACTGTGCGACGCCTGCGTCAACAACAATGCAAAGATAGGAATACTCCGTTCTCATCAAATACAATTGAAGATGAGAAAATTTGCGTGTTTCAAAACAAGACGAAAAGAAACGAATAAAGAATGCTGCGATAGCCAAGCAATATCGCCAGAACAGGAGATTCTGCAGTTTATGCACATTATACGTTTCAAAAGCCTAATACTTTCTTTTTTTTTCCTGAAGTCCGTTAAATCCGAAGTCCGTTAAACCGAGGTCCGTTAAATCGAGGGTTTACTGTACAGTGTATTTTCTAACAGCTGTCTACGTGAGTTTAAAAAATGAGTGAAATCTTGAAAGTTAGGTAAATTGTCAGGGTCTGTTGACTCCTTCCATAGTTTAAAAGTAGTAGGGTCGAGTTTAGTTGATAATAATTGTATAATAATAAATTCAAATGAATTCACTGACAGTTGCATTGCCGCCAGTGAATTAACGGAAGACGTTATGGTGTTTGTGAATTCTGCCAAACTTTGGACAGAGTCCTTAATTGTCGACTTGACTTGAAGTAAATTTTGAACATAGTATTTTGCTAGTATGAACTTGTTGTCATACCTTTCGGACAGCAAACTCAACGCTATTGAATAATTTTCCTTACAGATAGGTAGTGACCTAATTAAATCTAAAGGTTCATTTTTTAAAGAAGAATGTAAATAATGTAACTTCTGCACTGGCGTTAAATCGGATCTTGTATGCACTAAGTCAGTAAAAATTGAATGAAAATGCTGCCATTCCAATATGTTGCGTGAGAAGCAGGGAAAACTTATTGGTTTTAATTGCATGTGGGTCGATAATACGGGAGGTACAGTCTGAACATTAAATGTATCAAGTAATTGCAAAATATTTGCTTCAGTCGAATACAGCATTTCTTCGACCTCAACTCGGTCTTCTTGAGCCGCGCTTATGTCTTTACAAATAAGTTCTATTTCAGACTGCACCTCGTCGTACTTCGATGCCAAGCTTTTCAGACCTTCTAGCCTTACTGTTAAAAAATGTTTTGTGTTTGAATTTATATCAAAGTTATTTACGGCTGATTGTATTCGCACTATTGCGGACTTTAAGCCACCCCTCTTTCTGGTTAACACTTTGAGGCCTTCTTCAGCCATTGTACGCACCTTGTTATGCTGTTATTGAGGTGATACCTTGTAGGCGATGTCCTGCAGCGTCGACGCCTTGGAGAAGATGGAAAACACAGCTCGGAGAGATGACCGCCTTGTTTGAAGCACTGTAGCTAGCAGGCTCTTGCGATGATGTTGTCAGGAGGCTCAAAGGTGATGAGCGAAATGCCGATCGAAATCACGCCACGGTCGTATCAGCGGATATGCTAATTCGCCTGTGATGGCCAGAAATAGTGGCAGAAAAATATTAATTAGGAATGATACATCGAAAATCCAGGTCCGGAGTGACCAAAAAATGTTAAGTATCAGGCCCGTGGGACCAAAAAATGTTTAGTAAGAAGAATGTTGATTGTGAAAATTTGTACTTAGTTGATTCGCCAGGATGCAGAAATGATGAAGCGAGTGGACTGTATTCAATTCATTTATTTGAAATTCAAAAGTACATTAAATATGTAGTTAGCATTTGGTTTGAATGACAGGTTGGCTAATAAGCATGATGTATATACAATGTATCAAAAATTTTAAATTACATTAATAACGGGCCTGATGGGCCATAAGTAAATTGTGTTGGCCTAAGGCCTACATTGAATGTCGCGACAAGAAAAAATATGACAGTGAGGCTGCGGGCGAGCCGACCGCCGCTTACAAGCGTTTGAGACGTACTGTACAGAGCACCTGACATGAAAGATCAGATTACAACAAAAAGTAAAGAGCAGATTAGCCAACCTATAAAGTAAAATTATCGCGCTACTGCACAATACCCCTATAATTATTACAATCTCTTGCGTTACCTTTCTTAAAAATAGGAACTATCATTGCTTCCTCCCATTCTCTTGGTATGTCTACACTTGTCCACGCTTTATTGATAAGTTCTAAAAGTATTTCTTTCCCCTTTTTTCCCATATTCTTTATCATTTCTGCTGTAATTTTATCTGTTCCAGGTGATCTCCCACTTTTAAGTCCTTTAATTACTACTTCTAATTCATGCTTCGTTATTTTTTCTTCTTCTGCAACTTCACCATCCTCTCTATCTTCTTCTTCATTAATATTGACTTTATGATCATCTTTGTTGATTTCCGTACCACCTAATTATCCTTGAAAGCATTTTTTCCATCTATTCATTATATTGTTTCTTTTTGTCAGTATTTTCCCATTAGCATTATATATATACATATATCATTCTCAGTTTTTTCTTTTCTAAAAGATTTCAGTACTCTGAAGAAAAGCTTTTGATTTTCCCGCCAATCTCTTTCCAATTTTTCTCCAAAATCTTTCCATGCACTCTCTTTCGCTTTTCTAACTATTTCTTTAACAATTTTTCTTTGTTGCTTATATACTTCATAGTTATTCACAGTTCTATTATCTGTATACTTTTTACATTCCCTTTTCTTCCTTTTAATCTTCTCCTTTATTTCATCAGTCCACCATACCGTCTGTTTTCTTTTATTATTCATTCTAGTAACACCACAAACATCCACAGCTGTATCTATAATTATATCTTTCATTATTCTCCAGCCTTGGCGTATATTAGCATGCCTTATATTTTCACTTACCTTTTGTAATTTTTCCTCGATCACATCTTTAAACCTATTACATACATCTCTACTTTTCAGTTTATACGATCTGATAGATTTATTATAATGAAAAATTTGAATATGATGCAATTTTACGGGGATTAATTCATATATCATAGATATCAAATGTAAATCTGTGAAAAAAAAACGATGTTAAGTAAATGCAGTTAGAAGGTACCAGAGCGGTATTTGTTCAAAAGGAACAATGCTTGAGTCGGCGCTTGCCAGTCGGCCAGAAAGTACAAAAAGTCACGTAGAGGGTTGGCTATCATAAAAATGCATTGTGAGTAGAAACTAACAAAAAATGTGTGAAAGTTGGTAAATTTTAAGTGCTTTCAACAATAAAGTACCGTTATGTAAGACAGAGAGTGTAAACAGAGAAATGCATGTAACGCATCTTTCCCACCATGTGTACACGCGCCGTTGGGTTGACGAATAGAAAAAAGCGTAATTTTTTTAGTGGGTGAATTCTCGGGGTAGATTGGGTAAATTTGTATTTTGCGGTACATGAAACCAATCAGAGTGTATTTTGTAAATATTTGGTGAGGGTAGTTTTAAGTCGAGTATAAAAAACGTAGTTGGAAAAAGTTCAGGCAGTCTGCAGAGGTACTACATTTATTTAGACTCGTAACCGGTGTATTAAAGAATTATTATTTAGTTGATAAATTCAACAAATCATATTCGCAAAAGTAGTAAGTTGTAAACAGTGAAGTCATCAAAGCGATAAAACTAACAATCGTATTTGAATCACTAAAATAATAGAATTCATGAAAGTAAATTGTTGAAGAAGTTTCAAACAGTAAACAATATTCAAATAAAGTATTAAGTATTTATTAAAGCAATCGTAATTCACCTGAGATTAAATCGGAGTTCGAAGTGTAAAGTTACGGTGAGCTGAGAAATTCTATAGCGGAACTTGTCGTGCACGAATTAATCCGACGGTATCAGCATATCGTGTCCGTGTTGGAAGCACTTACATCCAATCACTTATATACTGGGTGTAAGAAAATATTGTGTAACACTAGTCACCGTTGTATTCTCACTAAATTATAAAAAGTGAATTGTGCCTGGTGTATGTGAAACAAGTGTATATAGAGTTAACGAATGAACGAGTGCGACTGACGGGGATATACTTATCAGCAGTGGACCAGAGGATCACAGGACCGACGATGTTTGAGGAGACACTCCGCACCGTAATGTCGGAATTCAACCAACAAGTGAAATTTATATGAACATTCATTTTAACATTGTAATTAAATTTCAGTTCTTTTGGTAACTCAAACAGTTAAAAAAAAAAGAATCCACAATAAAAAGAGAATAATCATAAGAAACTAAATATTGATATAGTAATGTAATCTTTAAATTCAAGATTTATCATAAACATATAATTTGTCATATTTATATTTGTTTTATTAATTATTAAACCCTGAGATTAATTATAACAGTCGCTACCCCAAAGTAAGAGCTAAATTCAATAGTTGAATATCAACAATTAGATATATATTTTGTAGCAATTCGTAAAATTCGATTTTCGGGGTTACAAAAATTATAATATAATATAACTTAAAAAAAAAAAATTTGTTTGAAAATAAAAAAAATTTTTATTTTTATTTTTTATGATTTATTAATTTATTAATTATTTATTTATTCTAAATTCCTTTAATTATTATTATAATAATTTATTATGTTTGAATAACAAGAATTGGTTCCCAGCGTTAAATAGGTTATAAAATGGAATAATCGATTAGTGATTTTCAGTTATTCATTGATTATGCTCCTTCACAATGTTCTTCTCTTCTTTTCTGGGAGTCCAGGGTTCATATATTACCTGAAATTCTACTATATATCTTTTTACCAAGAAATAAAACTCAAAATTGTAAGATTAAAATGAATTTATTAAATTTATCGCAATTAATCGACATTGAAATCGATCTGCTAAGCCACAGCTCGCAAACTCATATCTCAGGGCAATTGATTTCGTTACATAAATTATTAGTGTTGAATTACAGGTTCTTTTAGCTGTTATTTAAATAGTCAGAGAAAGGGCAAAGCTGAAAAGTACAACACTTACAATAAAAAAATTCTTAATTATAAAAAAATAGAAATATTATTTAATATAAAAATGTTGATAAATTAGATTTCTCGAACCAACGACTCTGGATGATGTTCTGACGACACCGCAGTTGAGGCTTGGCGTATTCAAGATGGCCGCCCCCGTGCTGCGTATGTACAAGGAGTCTTCACTGCAGAATTCCTTCAAATAAATGTTGATTATTTGTGTGTTCCTCTTCCAAGCAGTAGTGATTAATTCCTCTTCATCACAGTGTAATTATTCTGGATTAGTGGTCAGTTGTTCGGCACGGCAATCTGTTCAAATGTGTTCTTGTTCAAATAGTTATAAGGTTTTACAATGGCCAATTTTCGCATTGATAAAATTTTGAATTCACGTTTATATTGTTCTACTATCTGGGTTACGACTTCCAATTTTCATAAATAGATTAATTTGGTTTATTCCAGTTTAACTCAGTGTTGATGACTCATATTTTTTAAATTTCTCTGTTTTATTTTTTAGGTTTAGTTCGTATGTAAAATTATTCTTCTATCTTTTTTAATGAATTAATTTGTGTGAGCTCGTTCCGAAGTGTACATCTCAATGTTTAACAATCAACTAACTCTCTTTCTTCTCCATACAAAATGTCCTGGCTGATTTAATATTAAATTGACATTGTTTTAATCATTTGGCATTTCCGCCTCAATGATATGTTGAACTAAAATAATTGACTTTTACATTATATGATTAATTACATTTTGCTTATTACTTATTCTTATTAAATACTAATTACATAATCAATTTTCTTATTTAATTCTGTGTTATTTAATACCACACATGATATACTTTATAGTATTTTTTAACTCAAAAAGTCATATTTACAGTATATTTGGATGTAGGCTTTAACTACTGTACTTCCTGTCACATTAAATGGTTTACAATTTCTGTTAGATTCTAATTATCATTGAACAAGATCATTGATTGACTTATTATAGGTTGATTTCTTTAATTCTCAGTAATTTTATGATTTGGTTAACTAATTAGACTATTATCTTCAATTTAGGCTTTTCCTTAGACTACAGTGTTATTACACTTGCATTTTTTCTAATAATATTTTATACATTCCTTCAATACCTTTACAAAGTATTGTTACAGTTATAATACACAGTTATTGATTTACATTAAACAATTTTCATCAATTTAATTAATTTCATTAACTTATTTACTAATTATAAGTTTGGTGAGATTTACCGTTTGGCCTATACTTTATGTTAGTTCATTTACAATGCTTATTATTATTCCAGCTTGCTAATACCCTCTCCGACATACAATTCTTATAACATCTAACTAAATACCCTTATTTAATTTCAGTAATGTTTATTATTAAAACATAATAAATATATTCGATAACAAAAAAAATAGACTCAGTTTCAAACATTCAAGTCTTGAGTTCAATGAACTGTTAACAAAACACATCTGTTTTTTCATTTAAATTATTTATTAAAATTAATTTTTATGCAGTCTTTTGCTGTTTTTGGTTTTAGTTTAGGGATTTCCCCTTGTTCATTTCACTATTTATTGCATACTCTTATCTTATTTTTTGTCATTTTATCTGGTATTGTATGATAAAGAATATCACTTATATGAGATCATCAGGATTTGCTTTTCATTATAAAAATAAATTGCATTGGTACACTTTTAATTATATATCTAGAACCTTTACTTACACATACTTTACATTTACTCTTATTTTATTGCATTGTACTTTTCTTATTTATTTTCATCTTTTTTGGGGGTTTCTAATTTTATTATATGTGGTTGTTTTTCCAATCGTTATTCGTTTATTATGGATGTTTGTGTATCCAGGGTATTTCCTTACATGCTCCTATTCTACCTGGGTATAATTACTCTATTCATTGGATTATCATTATTTTCCTATAATTTATTATATATTGTGTGGTTGTTTTTAATTCACTTTATTTCTTCGAACTATGATTTCAATTTACTGTGGTCCTTGATTAATTTTTATAGTAATTTTCCTTGAAGTCATTTTATTTTTATTTTATACATGATTATTTTTTAAATTAGAACAATGTGGATTTTCTGTCATGCTACAGATTGCTCTCCTCCAGAAGTGATTAATTCAGATCATACGTTGAGTATGTATGAAATAATTGCTTATGATATTTATTAGTTATTACCTTTTTTGTCTTCCTACCCACTTCTATATCTGCTTCTTCGTAATTGAGCTTTGGTTTTCTTTTTTTTTCTTAAATTTATTCTTATTTGATAGTTATTGTTATCTGAGGTTTATCATTATTATTATATTTATTTTTTGCTTAACTTAGTGCTTTATCCATGGGATATTCATTCCCTAACATTCCCTAACACGTGAGCTGGGGCAGTCCAGAGAGGCACTTGTGGCTACATATACTCTGCTGGCCATACTACACTTCTTTGAGATAAGAGGAACATCATCTCTGCTCAAAACATAATACTGCTGGAATTCATCTACAGACAGTCATTAATAAAAATTATACAAGAATAGTCTATTTTTCGACTAATAAAAAAAAAACATCCTTGGATACCTCACTTCGTGGTTGCTCAGATTTGCTAATATTTTCTATCTCATTTATTCTTCTTATTATTTATTCTTCTTATATTTTATAGCTCTGCTGATATATTTATCCTTCTCATGGTTAGAAGGGCTATTGATATATTTATCACTAGTTATTGGGTGTAAATGTTTTCGTCTGAATTCTCTTTATTTCTTCTATTGTTCTATTGTTCCGAGTCGTTAATACAATAGTGATATTTATTCTCCTACCGTTACTGTTTCTCATTTCTTCTCCATGTATTCCTATTACTCTGTTATATATCTCATCTCTTTTACCCACTCTACTGTTAAAGTCACCGACAATATATTTATTTCCTTTGGCTTCCTCTGTTACTTCCGATAGTTCTTTCCTGAATTTATCTTTTACTTCCACCTTCTCATCTCGCTTGGTCCGTATACCACTATAATTGTAAAATATTTTCCATTTTGACTCTCCAGCTCCACCAGTAGTAATCTTTCTGATACTGCTTCCCATTTCCGTATGTCTTACTAAATCCCTGTGTATTATGCATCCCACCCCCACTGCAGCTCTCTTATCTTCATCTACTCCACTATATAATGTAAGTACATGATCACCATTCATAGTAATCTTACCCCTTCCATTTTTTTTTTAGTTTCACTTAATGCTAAAATTTCTAATCTATATCCTATAAATTCTTTCATTTTTTCCTCCTCCTTATCATATAAACTTCTGATGTTCCATGTTCCTAAATTCCATTTACGTCCATTTACTTCATGAGCTCCCCCCTTTATCCTATCCAGTTTCTCTGCTCTGTCCTTTCCCTTTATTTCCGTCCTCTCATTACTACTCAGTTTTTTGGTTTAGCTATGTCCAACTTCCATTTACTCTTATTCCATCTCCATTCTATTCCATCTATACTTACTTTGTTGTACCTTTTTTTAACTTCCTTCCTTTTTCCCTCTCCTCCTTTACCATCTTTCTTAACTGTCTGTATTTCTCTTTCCTGCTTTGTTAAATCATTATTAATATATATTCCTTCAGTACCTGTATCCTTTTTTAATTTATATTTATTTTCTAGAATTTTCATCTTATCTTCTTCCTTTTCTAATCTAACTACCCAAATTTTTTCCCCTATTTTATACACTTTGCTGGTCTGCACATTTACCTCCAGGTACTGTCCTATAAATTTCCCTACATTATTTTTAATCTCCGTTTTGTTATCTGCATCTATTTTTAATCCACTTATGATCACATTATTCTTCCTTCTATCTTTCTCCAAATATTCCACTGTATTTGTAACCTCAGCCAACTCCTTAATGTCCATATTTTATTTCGTGAGCGCTTCGTTTTCATCTTTTAGGTTTTCCATTTCTTCCGCATATTTCCTTTGGTCCTCTCTTACTTGTTTAATTTCTTCAGTTAACTCATTTTTCATTTCTTGTATAGTTTTCAATATTATATCTAAGACTTGTCTTCACTTGCACTAGACGTCTTAACTGGTGATCTCATCGTTTTTTTACTTCTTTCGAATGCTTCCTCATTACCAGATCCACTTGCTTTTCTTTTCTTTGTCCGATCGTCTGTACTATACTCCTCACTATCCATTTTTAATAACCTTCTTACGGCTGTTGGCCGCGAAAAAAGCAGGACCCCAGTCGACCCATCGGAAGTCCACACTTCTATCAGCCAACCCGCCTTCCCAATTAATTAATACAATATATTAATTTTTAAATACAATACAATAAAATTATAGTGACATAATATACAATAATATAACATAACAATACAATACAATAATACTATATAGCCTAACAGCTCGTCTACACCATTAATTAATACCATAAGTTAAATTCAAATACAATATAATAGTATAAAAAACAAATAAATATCACAAACAAGTTCCACTAAAATTTAAAAGACAATAAACAACAAAAATCTTAAATAAAAAATTTAAATTCCTCATTCAGAATCGAACCCCCAAACTCCGAACAGAAATCCGCTGCGCTACCGACGTCGCTATTTATGTTGATTATACTGCATGCCGCCCTTTGTACATATTACTCTCCAATAACACTTATCATAACAAAACAACCTTATCTGTTGTACTTAATTTCTGTCCTATTTCTTAAGTTTATTTCAATTAAATCCTACTTCTTACTTATTGCCTTAAACATACCACACCTATTAATTATATATATATATTTTTAACACTTAAACACCGTATACTCCCTATAACAATTAACCAACAATCTTGCAAACTCATTAATATCTCTAATCATGACACATATCCTACACCCTGATTTATATCACTATACCCATTCACAAAACTTTTTTTCTTCCAGTAGACTGTTACACCCACATTCACCCTTCAACATTTATCTCTGTACCGTCGTTTATTATCCTTATCTTGCCAATAATCCAAAATTTTTTACAAGTATCATAACAAAAGTATCACTACGAAGGCAGACCGACTTGTCGGTATCTACCTGTCGCCAAATCTCTAGCTCTTATCTTGTAATACATATACGGTGTGTAATATAATGTTTTTGACCAAAAGTCTTTAAAGATGATAGCTCATGCACTTAATGTCAGAATTTGTATTCTTTTACAGTTTTTATATAGAATCTTGAAGTAAACAAAATATTTATATATTTTACATTTTGTATTACAGATGTCACAAACCACGGGATTCTCTGTTTTCGTGGTCATCAGATTTCAACAATTTCACAGGCTTCATCAACTGGGGTTTCCTATTGTTGTTTATGGGAGGAGTCCGCTTGCTACTCGAAAACCTCCTTAAGTAAGTATGATTTGATTCCTGAGCTCATAGTACAACTTTGGCATAATACCATTCATTTTTCAGGTCCACATAATATTACTGTTTATACAAAGGTTTTTCAAAAATATATAGACAGTTGGTACATTTCACATTTTTTGCATTTAACTCTGACAGCTGTTTCGACTTCTTAAGCCATTGTTAAAGAGATGAGTGAACACTAAACAGAGGATGTAAGGGGTGGTTGACATCTGTTTAGGGCGTGTATCAGAACATGTGTGAGGTGTGAAGATTGAGAAGGGGGTGCAGGAGCTAAGGGAAGGTCAAGTGTTTGTAAAAACTAAATGTAATGTGAATGCAAAATATAAAATGAACTAAACTTTACATTACAGCTTTAAATTACTGTTTATGATGTTTCGTATTTATAACATCTATTTTAATTTTTGTCTACACAAGAAATAATTGTATCACTTATAATTGTTGAATATTAAAAAGAAGGAAATCTAACAAGGAAATAAAATAATAGTACAAATTAATTATATTTACGATAGTGTAAATGTAATAAATAAGAGCGAATAGTATTCCATTAAAACGGTAAAACCCAGCCATGATTGAACTTCAGCATAATATTTCTGGTGCTCCGGTCTTTGAATAGTTTGTTTTGAATGGTATGTACTCCATTTTTCTGTATATGACGGTAGATCATAATTGCATAGTTGACTCTCTGAAGTACATAAAGAAGGGAACATGCCTCTTGTGAATATAGACTCGTCCAGCCAACCTGTCCATTATAATACCCACTTGTTGAGGCGAGAGAATAGTTGGAGACAAATAATATTATTGTATTAATAATATTTTACTGCAGTCCACTCTTTCAGATCTACTGCATTATCACAGATATTGATAATTAAGTGTATAATATTGTTCTTTTTTGATGAGGGAAAGCACAGCCCAACACATGTTTTGGTGCCGGGGCTTTTTCAGCTGATTTTGCGTGTATTTGATATGCTGAATTTGAATTTGACATTAGTTTTAGCCTATGAGCTCTTGTTTGTAAAAAAATCACAATTGCGTGATTTACGTTATCCCATTTAAATTAGGCCTAAGGTATAGGTGATAAATTTAAAATGAACAGCCCTATTTTAATTTCCAATTTAATTTATTGACTCGAAAAACCCCATAGTATAACATATCGTTATCACTACAGTAGCTAAAATAACAATTAATATGCAAAATAATAAGATAAAAAGACAAGGAAAAGTTAATTTAAACTCTGGAAGCTTCTTTTTTGGGACATTCTTGAATGAACTTTGTTTGGACAGTCTCTTTGCAAGTTCCAGCAGTAATCTGCCATCATATGAGTATCCCATCTTCCTTTGTAGCGGTCCTCCATCGTTTTAATATCCTGGTGAAATCTCTCACCGTGTTCTACACTGGTATCGCCTAGATTTTCAGGGAAACAGTCCAAGTGGCTGTGTAAGTAATGAACCTTTATGCTCACGTTACATCCAAGGTCTCTGAAATTGTTGAGCATACTGTTAACTAGTTCTTCATAGTTTTCAGCTTTGTGGTTGCCCAGAAAGTTTCTGACAACCAAGACAAATGACGTCCATGCTTTTCGCTCTGCCTCATTCATAGAATCTATGAAATGAGGATCATTTACGAACTGTCTGATTTGAGGGCCATCGAAAATTCCAGTTTCAAGTTTTTCTGTACTTAGCCCAGACATCGTTTGGCAAATGTATGCAAAGCATGGACTATCCTGATCAAGAGCCTTCACAAATTGTTTCATAAGACCAAGCTTTATATGCAGTGGAGGCAAGATGATTTTGTTCCGTCTAAGGGTTCATGAATAACATTTCTTCCTCTAACAACCATATTATCCCTCGTAGGCCACTCTCTTCTTACCCAGTGATATTGTTTTGCTCTGCTATCCCAAAGGCACAAGAAGCAAGGATATTTTGTGTAGCCACCTTGCTGACCAAGGAGAAAGTTTACCATTTTTAAGTCCACACAAATTACCCATTCGTGTTCATGATACCTAACCTTATCCAATACCAAAGCTATGGTATCATATTCTTTCACTTTGGTTGAGCGAGGAATTGGAATTTATCCAATTTTGTTGCCATTGTGCAAAAGTACACACTTCAAACTCCGCTTAAAGCTATCAATAAAGAGACGCCAATCATCTGGAAAATATTTGGGAAGGTCCATTTTCATTAGGAGCCCTTGACAAAATACAAGATCGTTTTCTTGAGAAAAAAGGGTAACAAATCTTTTTCTCTTGTACGGTATAATGTAATTTTTGTTCCATGATCAAGTAGATTCTTGTCACTCAACCTGGACGCAAGTACTTCAGAAGCTTGTTTTGAGAGGTTGAGATCTCTGATAAGATCACTTAACTCGCTTTGGTTAAAACGTTGAGGAATTGATGATTTTCCCTCATAATCACTATCGTTACCTTGATCTATATCACAAAAAGCATCAGAAAGATTAAACTCATCCTCCGAGAGCTCCAGTAGCTGATGAAACGTTGGAATTGGTACTTCATCTGAATGAGGCTAAATCAGGATATGTCCACTTTCTGCGGTTATTTCGATTGATGCCATTAATATTTACAATACAAAAATAGCAGTCATCAATGTGATTTTTGGGTTCTTTCCAAACCATCGGCACACCGAATTTCAGACTCCTTCTTTTTAGTCCACTGGCGTAGGTGTTCGGTACAAGTTTTACAAACAATGTGTGGAGCCCACAGTTTATCTTGGTCACCAAGCCTAACGCCAAAGTATCCGTGGTACGCTCTTTTCACAAAATCAGAAATAGTTTTTCTATTTTCTTTAAGTGTGTACTCACCATATACGTAGCAAAATACATCAGGATGATTAACACAGCTCCTTCGACTGGAATACATTTCTTCCTTTTCAGTAGAACTACACAAACAGAACTTAGAGGTTATGTTGGATGCAAACACAAGTTTATATAAACAAATATGGCGTCTTAATAAAGCCTGCAGTCAGCTGATTGTTGTACACAGAAGAAGTAGGGAAAATAACTAGGAACTTACACATATATAAACCTTCACTTAACCACAACTCAACAGACTTTATAGTGAAAGTGCTTATTAGTAAGTAACGCTGTATCTCAAAAAGTATAGCTGCTACAGAAAAACGGTTTTTATATTTATAATCAGAACGACAAATATAGTTAAAATCAGCTAAAAAATCTTAGGCACCAAGCAAAAAAAATTTGTTTGTTAACCTGAAATCATTTGAAAATAAGAGATTTTCTAACAATTACTGAGGCTATCAGAAATATAAAGAAATCTTTGGTATTAAGCAAAATTAACATCATTTAAAATGTAAATACCATGACTTGTTTCAGTCTGGTAGAGAATTAACAATAAGTTCTAAAGCCATGGGACATTTGCAAGATAAAAATAAATAATTCTTGCTTATGAAAATAACTAAATAAAGTTTATAGTTAAAATTAAAAATGGTAATTGAAACTAGCAAAAAACTAAATAAAATCAACAATATTACGTAATAATAATGGATCAGTTTTGTACCTTCGAAGTAGCTTGGGAGTTTCAGGCAAGTTAAGCTTCCAGCTTCAGCTATACAGTATACAAAGAAGGTATGTGGATGGCACCTTGCTTCAGATGCCCATTATTATTCCAGGATGTTACCTCAGGTATTCATTTCCACATGCTGAGTCAGTTAGCTGGAAAAGTGTAGGTTGATTTTATGATGTACTCAGGAAACAAATGTGGAACGGTTACTGAATTTGTTAAAGCTGTAAATATTTTATATTATTTTTGGTACTGAACATAACAATGTAGTAAAATGTACAGTGTTGTTTCAAAATGAATGATTATTATCCTGTTCATAAGGGCATAAATTTTCACTACAAATCTGTGTTGCTTGGAATCTGTGTTTTCTCAAGAAATTATCATAGTTTTTGACAGTTGTGTTTGTTCCTTCTATTTTAAATTCAAGTGGATGGTACACTTTGAGTTGTGGTTATATTTGGCTGGTCTGTCTTGGACCAGATATGCAAGAATTGAAATATACCCAATATAAGATAATTGTAGGTATATTATAGTTAAAATAGTAATGTCATGTGCTATGAAATACTTAATGCTTTTGTTTTGGTATGGTTATATTTTGTATTTGATTTTTTTTATTGTATATATAAGATGAATATATTCCCTTTTACATTAATGTGCATATGTATGTGGTTAAGCATGATTAAAGTTAAATGTAACAACTGGTTACATGAAAATAAAAATTGAGTGCAATGTGAAAGTTGAATTTTACACATAGTTGAGTTCCAGTTATGCGATGTAGTCTGGTGCTACTAGACCTGGATATATGTTAACTTGGATAAAATTGGTGGTAGCAACCTATATTAAAAATTAAAAATATAAAAGAGTTTGTCAATACACATGTTTGATTTTCTCCAGTACTTAAGTAATTTTGATGTTTTATAAACATAATGCAAAGTATCTTTTTCTTTTTGTTCATGCTTATGTAGTTTATCATTTATTATGTCGGGTAATAGGTAATATCGGGGGACCGAGCTTTGCTCGGTTTTGATATTTATTTATATATATACAGATTTTTTTACATTAAATTGTCTAGCATTTGTAAACATAAACAGAAATTTGTAAACATAAACAGAAACTATAGGTATATTGTATAAACATTTAAAATAATAGCAATTGCATTATACACATTGTACTGATATCTTTTCTTATTATATTTGTTTCTGTCTGCTATAGTAATTGCCCCTTTATCTGGGTGATCAGTACGCGTTGTCTATATTATTTTAGTATTTGAATAATTTTTTAAGTGTTGTTTATATTAACATATGATCATCAAAAACTCTATCTCAGGGTAGACAACGAATGTTTCGATTTATATTATTTAATATGGGGAATGGTTAATTACTTTCTTTAGTCAGTACCAAATAACTCTTGTTAACCAAATTTGAAGAAATGATATTAAGAGAATATACCGTGGACATGCGGATCATTCAATTCTCAGCTTTTCAAAACTGCTACAGGTTCAAGTCTTGTACTCTTGTAGTTCCTTTACAATTTGGCACCAGCATAGATGTTGCTCTTAATACGATTATTTTGTTTATAAATACATTTCATGTATGGTGAGGATTTTCTGGTGGCAAAAGAACTTTTAAGCTGCTTCATCTTTTTACTCTAGAAAATGCTACGTACAACATTCCATACATAAAAATTGATATAAGTAAGTAGATACCAATGAATTCAAACGTTTGTGCTTGAGCTTTGTGGATGGTCATAGCAAAAGCAGGTCTTACGGGGAACTGATGCCATTGCATAGTACATCCAAGTTGATTTTTGCTTATTTATTAGAATCTAATGTGATTCTTGGGATATGGACTTCTCGACCTGCATTCTCTCCAGTGATAATCTTTGATTTAATAATATTGTTACACAACTCAGTAACTATTAACCTTGTTCCATTGCATAGTCCTTCGGAGACATCCAAGTTTCGCTAGAGCATTATGATTGTATTTTTTTTAAGTTTCAGTTCATGTGGTGGTAGATTAGCCATTTCGACGGAATTCAGAAGTAAATTCGAGACCTCCTTCTAGTTGATCTTTGACAGAATCATAACTTTTGTAAACCTTATACTCTCCAGGAAGCTTTTAAATAATTTCTGCATTAATTTTATTAACATCTTTATTTAATGGTGCTAATATAGCCCTGTCCTTCATATCTTCATATCCGTTATTAGCCAGATAGTCTCCGAATACTTCTTCAATAAGATTGCCGTTTGAAAGAATATCCTCTGGTAGTTCAATCTCATTCATAGCATTCACTGTCAAACCTCCATTGCCAGATGTTTAAAAGCTCTTGGTTTTGTTGGTTTTCATAGCCCTCAATATCATCCATATTGTATCGTTGCACCCAGAAACGAAAACTCCTACCTTCTGTGGCTTCAGTATTTAACTTATAAGCAATTATTCGATAAGCTCGTTTACCAACCCGAGCGTTTTACTCTATAATAAAACATACCTTTCTGTTGTAAGTCACAAAGAAGGAAAAGCAACAGTTTCAAAAAAACACAAGAAACTGTTGCAACACAGAAAAAATGTTACACGTTATAAATTAAATACGTTTATTGCTCGCGTAATATTATTAGATAGGGTATACAATTATTGCTCGTCTGAACTCTTATTTTGTTTATTTACATTGATTGCAACAGCTATTTATTCTTCTTCATATATAAACATATCAATACTGCGCCGTTTGCATTCATCAACGGTTTCTGTAATTTATTTATCTGTACGGTAAGAAAGCTGGTTAGAAATTACAGTTGCCTAGCAATAATTAATTGTCGCGCGGTATCAGTCCCGCGATATTTTAAAATAAAAGTCCTCAGATGTGGCCCTTAGACGAATTTTGCGGAAAATGAGAGCGAGTCCAATCGATTCCTGGTGTCAAAATACCCTTAACTACCAACTTCCGAGAAAATCGTTAGAGCCATTTTCGAGAAAAAAAAAATACATAGATACATACAATTATTGCTCGCTTAATATTATAGGATGCTATTTTAAAAAATAAAGATGGAAAATTGGATATATATATTATTATTATAAATAGTGCCTAATTAAAAATACAACAATAAGAGCCAGTGATAACACAGTTTTGTAGTATAGGCCTCCATTATCAGGCCTACATTATTTACACCATCAGGTATATTATTGGCTTAATTTATACAATAAGTATTTTTCTATATCTAAAATGGACATTTTCAGAAGGAGGAAATATATAATGGAATGAAATCAATAATTATTTGTTTACTGTTCTTCCTTTACCAATTACTTCACGAACAGATTCCGACTCAACTGTAGTCTTCTTTAACATGTGTTATGCAATTTTTCCATTTGTGTTTATTATATAGTTTATTATATCTGTGATTTTAATAAAGTAGAAAGTGATACTAAAGTTACATGCTGCATTTTCTAAAGTATGGGGTCATGTATTTACTTACCACTATCTAAAAATTTATATGCTTTAGTACTGAAAGGTGCTGTACAACAAGACATTAATTGACTTTATTACCTAAACTTATTACTGGCTGTGGATACCGAAACTAGCGGCTGGCGGTGTGTTGTACTAGATATGTAACAGTCACACTAAACACAAAAGCCGTGTGGGTCCTTAACAGACTGTTGAGCAGAGATTTATTTTATCTAAACTTATTAATGTGAATAACAAATTTGAAACAAAAGAAAAGGTGTTTTCAGTATTTCATGTTTATTTTGGCGTGATGGTATTAAACAAAAATTAATTAAAATGTTATTTCTTGTTAATTAAAACTGCTAATTTAAAAAATTCTATTTGATTTCCATTAATCTGTTTTAATTAGTGCGTCTATTCAGGAGTGTAAAGAGTGCTGTGGTTCATTAATGGTTGCTTATTATTTAGAAATTCAATAAAGTAGTGAGAAATTAATGTCATAATTTAAATTTTGGTAATCAGTAATTGTCTACTGTTATTGTTTAATTTTTGAAATTAGGTTTTTGTAATGCATGTAAGTAATTAGTTTTAATTCATCAGTTTGCATTTCATTTAAATTTTCACCTTATGTAAACCAAAATTTGTAGTGTAAAGTGCATCGAGTATTTACACATTTTTTCAGTTATTTATTTAATTAGCTTGAGGTGATGCAAATTATATTTACAATAGACTGTACATGCATATGTTGAGAAATATTGCTGCTAACTGCCTCATAAATAATGTTTTTTAAGTACCTTTCCTGTTTTAATCACATATATTTGTATTTTCACATGGAATAAGTATATGTCGTTTCAAATCATTTTTGTTCATAGGTAGTAAATGGTATCAGAACAATAATAGAAAATAGATGTGCGTTCCATTTATTCTTTTACTACACTCAGTTTTTGCCTTTAGTAGAAGTGGTCTGATTAAAATAAGCTTTTTGTTGCTGTGAGTTGCTTCTGTAAATTGCTGATGTATAAATTAAAAACCAGTTACCACTCTGTTCTAATTTTATTGATATATTTATAGCGTGTCCACATGTTACAGTGCAGGAATGCTGACTAACAGTCTGATTGTCATTAATCAGTGTTAAAAAACTATTTTTTAATCAGAAAATATTAATGGTAGTCCTTTTGTTTATAATTTATATCCTTTATTTTCTAGTACAGATAAACAAAGTGTGTCCAGGGATAACAAGTTCTAACTGAGGTGAAACAAACTAAATTTTATACAAACTGAAGTAAAACAGGTTCTTGGATTTCGTTGTCCATGACGTGTCCGTTACTTAACTAAATATAATTATTTCACTACGACTCGGAACACAAAACTTTTTATGGGTAAAACCCAAACGTAAAACAGGTTGTTGTAACCTTGAACTTCTTTAATGTTTTTTTTTGTTTGTGCGTGTGTGCTTGCTTGCATGTTATGATATGTATTAATTACAGGCCTACCATGTGGCATGCTACAATATAATAAACAGAGAAACTACGCTGCTGTGCTTCTACTAATAAAATAAATTGAACACAGAATGTTTCAAAAAACTAAAACTAATATTTGTTTTTAAGAGGCATGTACAGGGTACTGTACTTATGAGTCAGCTATGATACAGTGTGTTAAATGTCAAAAGTAGATAAAGGTCATGTGGAATTATGTTATCTGAAGTTGATAAAATACAATTTTTAATCACTATGTTTGTGATTTATAAAGTGTAATTAATAGAAACAAAAATTGTAAACAGATTGTACTAAATTGATTAACTGAATTATTTATATTTTATTTAAACAATTATACTTCCTAAATTAGGATTTCAGATTTCATAATGTAAGGGTCACACATTACTTTGCTGGTATATTTTGGAATGATCACACTCAATATATCAATATATACTGTAATATTAACAGAATATTAAGCTATATTCTAAATAAGTTCAAGGCTGTCTTATTAAAAATTATATTGTTCTGAAACATTTGATCACACACAGTGAAATCTTGATATAATGCTATTCTGCGGACTGCCCAAAAAGCACTTTATATTGAGGGTCGCTTTGTATAAAGGTCCCAAGTTTGACTATTTAATTTGCCGAACTGTAAAAAATGAGCTTAACATCAAGGGTCGCGTTATGTCACAGGGGTTTTTTTTATCGAGGTTCCACTGTAGTCAGTCTAACCAGACTGATCAGACAGTTAACATGATAGCAAACCGGTGTTGCCAATCCATTGAATGTAGGACACACTGGCCCTCTGTTTAATCTGAACATGTAATTTTGTGTACAGACAATTCCAACAGTTAGCTGTAACTATCAAGAGTAGGTAATCACTATTGTAGTAAATTTTGTTTTTAAAAATTCAATTTGTAACTCTTTATAAATTTCTGTAGTTTGGTTTTTAAAAAGAAGGCCAATACATTGTTTTGCATAACATCATTGCTTATGTCTCCAGTCTAGTTCATTCCTGAATTGACCACTATGTATTACATAACTCATTTAATAACAAACTCAGATTATATTTTGTATTTTATTTTATTTTGAGTTGCTTCTTATGAAATGTTTGACTTTAATGATTATATTCTTTTTATGTCAATAACATTCTATTTTAATTTAATAATCTAAAATTCGTATTTCTGCACAAACATACATAATAATTTAATACATTTAATATTTATAAATAAATTTACCTCAAAATATACTTTTTTTCCTTATTAGGAACATGTTTCGAGAGCTCCCGTGCTCTCATCTTCAGCCTTCGCGATCTTGCGTCTGGTGAAGTATGTGTGTTGGCTGGATGCTATTAAGGTTGTTTGTTGGTCTCTGGTATTTTAAAGTTGTATTATTGTGTGTGATCGTGGTATATGTATCTGTATTTTATGTATTTTCGATGTCGAGTGCTTTGAATATTGTGTCATGTTTTGTATTGATTTGTATTTGTTCAGGTATTAGTTTGTTATGTTATATAAATATAATTATTTTATGTTTTATAATTATTTATGAATAATTTATATATATTATTATATAATTATTTATAATTTTATAATTATAATTATTTAATTTATATGTTATATAAATATAATTTAAATATAATTAATTCACTACCGACTCGGAACACAAAGTTTTTTATGGGTAAAACGTAATAGTTTTACCTTATAGCCTGAACCAGTTTTCGCTTTTTAAATTATGTTTTTGTCCTATAAAAAACTTTGTGTCCCGAGTTGGTAGTGAATTAATTATATTTAGTTAAGTAACGGACACACGTCAAGGACAACGAAATCCAAGAAGTAATAATTTAATTAGTTTTAAACTCATTTAATTTAATTAACATAGTAAACCTCTGGTAAGATATTTAGTGTTAATGATTTTTTTTTTTGTATATGCGTTTAAAAAGTCATGTAGTATCATTACAAGTTGTAATCAAGATGTGTGCATAGTTACATTCAAAATGCAATTACCTCTCTTTACATAGACCACTTGTAACTTTACAAATAAAAACAAGAAGAATCTACTTACCCCGTTTACTGCGATCTTTTACTTCGACATACCTTTACAGAAAATTCCCAACACCATAAAGCCAGGGCCGCCACTACATTTTGAAGAGGAAATGTAGAAACCAATTACAGTCTTCCCAAAGAAATAATTTATTAATTAATTAAATTCCCTTATATAAAAAACTCTTCCAGGGTCGTTTAGACAAACTCTTGGTACAGAATAGGTTATGGGATTTGGTGTAATAATTAATTAACACATGATAATAGCAATATCATATTTGCTTTTATTGAACATATTAAATTCCTTGTATTTTTATTACTGTTAATAAAAAAAAATTTAATAGACAAAAATTATGACACAACTAAAAAATGTTTTAATTCGCAAATCAGTACTTTGCTCTCCTTCTCTTTCTCGTACCCCCTAATTTCTCTCACACTATTGAGATCTCACTATTTTTTGTAGTTACTGAAGTTGTATTAATACATTTAGTTTTAAAAGTTGAAATTTAAATCTGATTGAATTTTGGCCAATTTATTCTTTACTGTTACTTATCTGCAGGCGGTATCCAAATCGTTGCACCACCTGTTGTATTATACTTTTTTGTTAAACACTCAAAATAAATAGTTCAAAACTGTTAGATTATGTTCACTGTTGTCTTCACTACTTCGTTACATTCTTTACTACACAATATTCGGTAGGCCTACTATGCCTGTTTCGGCCTACCATTCATGCCCGAGACCACGGTTATATTACGTCCGTACGGTCTGATGGTGAGTTGGAGACTGGGTGAGCTTAGCGTCACCACGCCAGATTTCCGTCTTAATTGAGCCTTTGAAAACTGGTTTGAGGCGGAATTCCACCAACGTCCTGCCCTGGTGACTGGAAATTTCTGTTTCAGTTCGTCAACAGGAAACTCACTGTGTAGTTGGATAGTTGGAAACACGTGGTGTTTGTACGATTCACTGGTGACATGACGTAAATTAGCCGCATTCTTTACCTTATTTGGTAATCGTCTGGCCGCCTTGTATTGCGCTGTATGAATCATCCACGCTTTGTCACATTACCTTATTTGGTCATCGAGTAATCTGTTACATTACCTACACATCTCTAACTAGATCTGTTTCATCACAATAAGAATGTTTTAAAATGATATATATTTGGTTACCCTAATTTCATCCCGTTACACACTAGCCATAATTGGGCGGAGCCTGATGAGCGTAGCGAAAGCAGGCATAGCCCTCTATCCATGACTCAATGCACAATTTAGACCGCGAACTTCTCCGAAACTTCTCAACCGAATGTTATAAAATTTTGCATACATATCCGGACTGTACTGTAGAGTGCACAAATGCAATTTTTATTTCTCTAAATTATTTGGTTCAAAATATATTACGATTTTTTAAAAATCTTAGCTTAAACGTGTGAGAGGAAGAGAGATTGAGACATTGCTGGCTGTCGCCAGATAAGATAAGATTTTACTGTATCACAAATGCCAGTGCGTGTGCGTGTGCAGCTTCCGCCGTCCGCGCTGGCCCATCGGGCGCTGTCACCCGATAAGATAAGATTTTGCTGTATCACAAATGCCAGTGCGTGTGCGGCTTCCGCCGTCTGCGCTGGCTGTCGCTCGATAAGATAAGATTTTGCTGTATATACTTGTATTCGTGTCTCACACATGTTTTATTTCAAACAGTAGTAGAGCATTGTTCTATGGTGTAGCCAGATGTACGGATTGTACATAAGTGTTGAACAAGTGTCAATTTTTAGAAAAGAATCTATTTGGTCGCTGATGCAACTGCAACTTTTTGTTACATATTGCAATGAATCACAGTTCAGGTAAATTTTAATCAAAATTCTGAAGCTGTACGAGATTAATTAGTACTTAAAATATTTAAATTTGTCCCTGTTTAGGGCGTCAACTGAAGCTGTACGAGTTAAATTAATTATTAAAGTCTATAAATCTGTACCTATTAATAGGCGGCAACTGAAGCTTTACTTGTTTTTTAAATTAAAATATTAAGACTCTAGTTACTTACCTTATCGATAATTCACCAAGGTGTCGTCTGATGTACTCTTGGCAGAGAAAAAACACAGGTGAATGCAAATTAACAAACACATATTTTACAAACACAAATAAGATGGTATTTTATTTATTTAGCATGACCATTTTTTCTGTTTACTTTCCAGTTTTAAATTTACTAAAATACACCTCGTTCTTTTTATCGTACAATATGATACATAAGGAATTGTGAAACTACTTCTCATTATTGGCTTTCATTGTTGAGTTATACTCTCTCTAGGAATAATACTCCGACCAATATTTAATTCATATATGCCTGCTATTAAAATTTACTTACTACTGGCTATAATCTAAATACTAACTTATTTTTTTATCGAAAACGACCCAGATTGCTCACACGCACATTCATACCATTTAATTTAAAACCCCCATTGTATTGATTAAGTTGTATTGATTAAGGATGAAGATATTAAGAAAGGTTACCAAACCGGCATCACCCCTTTGCTGCCATGTGCCGCGTGTGTTTAAGTTTGAAAGTTCAGTATTCACATTTTTGATTTTGGCCCGTGGGTTCCACTGACTCGATTTTGTTGTTTTAATTCACTTTTGACTTTTGATTTCACTTGCTACATAATAAATTTAAATTTTACGTGTGCACGATTTTCTTAGTTCCCGGCCGGAATACGAACTTAATTCAACTGGGGGGAAAAGTCGTCAAAAATTCCCCCACCAGGGACTAGGCATAACGGAATTACAATGCCTTATGTGTTGAGTCGTTCGTCACTGTTCAGGTAACCTGTGTTTTTTCCGTGTGTTGAGCGTTGATGAAATCTGGTGTCCACTGGTTTACGTCATTGAAATAGGCGTGTTCTGAATTGTACATCCGTCTTGTATAAAGCACATGTTGAACAGAATTCACAAAAAGCCATTTTAGTCACCTTCTCTAAGCGTCGTTTATGCGCTCCGCAGGTGTTTGTGCGTTAGTGCGCGTCCCACAGGACTACAGTTCTCAGAATTTAAATGCATCTTGCGGTCACACGCTGCATTCCAATGTCTCGCCTACGTACAAACCTCGCTTCACTGTTCCTTGGTGTGGTGACAATTTTATTTCACATTGGGACTGACCACTCAGATGGAAAATAATTTTGTAGTACATGAAACAATTTTGTGCATTATAATAAAAAAAATATAAACCCCTCCTTTTAGCCCCGTTACAATACCCCCCCAATGAGAGATCTTTTGCTGAAACAGAAGAAATCTCATTGCTAAACCCCTAAGAGGATCGGTGAGGATATGGTGCCAACAGCCCCCCATTAATTCTTAACACATCATGGGTAAACTACCCCCCTAGCTCGGCTACCATGGCTGCACCTGTACGAGATTACTGGACTTCTCTATACGAGATCCCAACACCATAAAATCGAACAGACACGCACCACAGCGCACCTAACCTTCCAACATGCCACCCTCCAAAATCCAAACCCTTGGTCTTATACCATGCCAGATTCTCAACCGATATGTTCCCCCTTGTCATGCATACTGGGTCGCCTTCAGCAATACTGGGCGCATACATATACTTATTAATACATCCTAACAAAATTTATTTTCAAATTCAAAAATTTCGTTTAAATTAAAATCAAATTGTTATATTTCCATTACTTCTCAAAAAATCAAAAATAAAAATCTTTTGCATGAATCCATCAACTCTATTAATTTTCTCCACTACAACAATCACAAAGAAAAAACAAATTGAACATCTTATTAAAACATGAATTCACTTACTCTATATTCTAAACAATATAACTCAATAAAACACTAGTAGTACACATAAACAATAATATACTTGAAACTCAAACATCACCTATATGGCAGGCATAAAAATCAAATTTTTTTTTCTGTTTTTTCAAAAAAAATTTAAATTTATCAAAATATACTTTTCTCAATATTCAAAAACATTTAAAATTATTTAAGTCAATTAAACGACAAAAATGCATCAATCAATTGCTAGAAACAGGTCTTGTTTATAACATCAGCCATCAGCTGATTTCTCTGTGTCAGGTAAATGACCTTGACCTACCTACACTACACCAAATTATACAATACAAAATACATGGTATATGCTCATAATTCTTATGCACTAATAAAATAACAACAATGACACACTCCAACATTACAAACAAAATAAAATACCATAAACACCTTATCTACTGGAATCATTCTTCAAAATCAGTAACGTTATTTATAGAACATAACACAGAGTATAATACGTGTCAGTCGTCTACAGTAACCACTTCTCAAGTCAAAAACCAAATCGGCTGGTCAGCGTCATGAGTTACAAAACAAATTTGTTACATTCGTTACTCCCCCGAGTAACCTCCCGGCCACACACACTATTGTACCCCCCACTGAACTGTGATGTCCAGCTGCTTCCACAAGGACGGCATTGGTGGAGGAATTTTGGTATCTCTGTGTCCTTGCTTCAGCCTTACATTTTTTTTAAATTAATTAGATATCATAATATCTATTGTTTCATATTTACGCCCTTAAAATGGGTCTACCACCTTTTTGCTTGTTCCTACGCGAACAAAGTGGCAGCCGCTGTTCCATAGTTCCGGGGATTTCCCCTAAGTCACCCCCCAATAATTTGAAATTTATAGCAATTTCAAGCACAGCTATGGTCAGTTTTACAATTTCTGCCCATAGCTGGCCGTCGTTCAAAACCACGATTAGTGCTGGTAAGGCAGTAATCGCCCGAAAAGGCGGGGAAATCAACTTTAATCTCAGGCATTCTATACTTCATCTTATAATACACTGCACGGCAACAAATCAACATATAATACAAAATTATATAAAAGTTGTATATTACGCCAGTTTGGCCTCCGATGGAGGTAACACTCTCTGTCACTCCCCAACACTTACTGCTACCTACAGTGGCACATGCCACCACTGCAATAGCCTACTTATAGCTAAACTTAATGTCCTTCTACATTTGCAGTCTCTACATTCCATAATTATATCACTTCTATTAACACCAAACAACCCCCCAAAATTACCCATATATCTTGTATAAATAATTTGTATAGAAAATTATAAACATTCTAACTTGTAATTTTTATTAACTCTTTTATATATATCATCATTTAATTATTTATCATTTACTACAATTAGATTCTTCAAAAATTTCAAATTTATTATTAACCTTTATTTTACATCACATTTCAATTATTATTACCTTTTAACTATGGTTTCTATTCAGTATAACTATCTCAAATTAGTTTCATCATTGAGTTTAAAATCCTTTCAACACATGCAGACATTTTACTCTATTTAACTTGTATTATTAAATTTATACTCACAGTACATCATTCAATACTATCATAGACAAACAAATATAAACATCGAACACCAATAACCCCATGTACCTTCTGAAACATTTCAACAACCATGTTATTCCACAAACCAAACACAATTTAACATTTATTTATTTATTAATTATTATCAAATTTAAATCTCATAAAATAATTTAAATCCATCATCAAAATTCAATTATATAACATTGTAAATCAATCAAAAATATTTAAACATCTCAAATTACTTTAATTCCATCAATTATTCAAGAACACAACATATTTCAATTATTATCAAAACAATTACAATTCATTAATTACTTTCATAATTATTCTTGTTATTTATTTAGTCTGCTCAAAATATTATTATTATTAAATTGATTTCTACTACCTACACACATTGTTTACATTACATACCTGTCACAATACACACACAATTAATTTCACTAAAATTTATTTACAAATCTTTGTCATTATTTTTGAGTTTACCACACTTCATTTTGTAAAGCAGTCCATTCCAAAACCATTAATTACATAATTAAACGTTCATAAACATTTATTGTCTTTACCCCCAATCATCGTACAAAAATCTGGTCTTACATCGACACCATTCATTTTTTATTAAACTCATTTTATCATTTTTATTAATATAAAGATTATCCAAATTTTTTTATTCTTCCACAATATCAACCGGATTATTCCATGTTATTAAATTATGTAATTTATTATCATCGAGTATAGTCCAGTCGCTTTTAGTACGATCTGTCATAGTTATGTCAATTACAGTTTCATTATCATTATTATCTGCTGCTGTATTTGCTTTGTCATAAAGTAAGTAGTCAATATCATCAATTGCTGTACTAACTATTTCACAAGGTAAGTACATTATCACTAACTCTTTCAATATCTAACCTCTTTATTAATTCGTCATAACCTCTACTAACCTTAAATAACTTTACCTTCTTGTCAACATATCTTTCATCACAACACAAATTCATACTTTTGCTATCATTCCGTACAGAGGGTATTAAATCATAAAAACGCCTACTAAAAATTAAAAAATTACTTAAAAACACATCGTTTTCCTGTAAGGGACTCTTGCCTTCAAAAACATTTGTAACCAACTTGGTTTACCATAAAACTGGGGAAAATTTACCCTCTGCCCTATATTCATAAAATCATTCTCTTCATACTCTCTCTCTAACTTACAAACACTGATCTCTCCTCTCTCTCTCTCTCTCTCTCTCTCTCTCTCTCTCTCTCTCTCTCTCTCTCTCTCTCTCTCTCTCTCTCTCTCTCTCACTGTTTCTATATTATTATGGTCGCTAATTATTGTCACGGTATTATTTTTATATATCTCGTTTTCAACTATCTTACTACTATTGGTTGTTAATTCATTTTTGTAATTATTTGTTATTTTATTATTACCCTGGTCGTCTGTTATTTCGTCACATTCACTCGTAACTGTGTCATTTTCTACCTCCTCCTTCAGCGTTCTACTTTCGTTTATTTCGTCTTGTATTTTATTTATATTTATCTTTATCTCACCTTTCATGCCCGCAATAGTTTTATTCATACTTTCTAAGTGGCTATTTATATTTATTTCACTCACTCTCAATTCGCTCCTTACATTCATGAACTCTTTATTTAAATCGGCAAGTTTATCGTTTACTATGTTGTAATTTGACGAGTATGCGTCTATAGTTTATAGTTTAATTATTATTATTAATTAGTTATCTCAGGGTTAATTTTACTAAAAATGGGTCTTGCACTCGGCTAATGGTTATTATTCAATATCAGATTTTATTATTATTTAACTGTTTAGTGACTTATTCCCCTCAATTCAACCTATTGTTGAATCCAGGTTTGAATAAGCCGGTTACTTACTCTCTTTTCGTCGTATTAGCTGTCTGTTTAAATAGTTTAATTTTATGTATTATATTCACTGTTAGGATTATTCCACTTGAAGTTCCGTCGACTCTTTGTTGATCAGCGGTTGTGAGGAGATCAGTTGTTTTCTTCCTATACACTAACATACACAAACATAGGCATGGCACTCATAATCACTCATGTATAATATTACTTTATAATATTGTAAATATATAGGTTTGTGTGGTTGTAAACAAAGCACGGAATCACTCAATTTGAATAATTCGCATTCTCAGCACGGTACCAACCGCCTCGTTCTTCTCCTCTAAGCTGTATGTACTGATACAATAAAGGTCAACTCTTTTCACTGGTAAAAATAATAATGGTAATTTATTCAATATGAACCCAGTGAAATTCAATACAATAATGCGTTTTGCTCTTCTTTTTAGTTAACAATTAATATTTTAAAAGTGAACATGGACTCTAAAACAAATGATGAGCTTGGGTTGGCATGACTGCCTCTGGTTAGTAATACAATGTGTGTTGACAAACATATAGGTTATGTCGTATGATTCGACTTGAAAAGTTAATAATGATTATAATAATAAAAGTAGTAGGTTCTTTTAGACTGCAAAATACACTTATTTGAAATAATAGCTACAGTTAGAACAAACATATAAAATAAGAATTCATTGGTTATTAATGAAAAAAGATAAAATATGAACTACTGTTCATAGTTAGGCATATGCTTTATATATTGTTAGTGCAACCTTGTTTGGTTAAAAGTAGTGAATTATTTATTATTAATTAATAGCAATTGTGATAATCCAGTATCAGGTACTACGATCATCTGTAAAATTGGATATTCCTATTTCAGGTAAAGGTAACTCATTTATTGTAGTTATCGCACTCCGGCGAAACTCCTAATTGAATCTAGTAACAAAATATTTCATACTCCCATCTGCTGATAGCATAAGAGCATATATACTCTTCATTGATATTACAATGTCTTTACTTATTCTAGATACTTATAGTATACAAGTAGTTAAAACTGTCATTACTCAGAACGTTCAATTTCGACATTGTTCATTTCTATTTATCAGCTCCCTTCTGTTAAGAATAGGGAATTTAATTATTTCTATAGGTCAATTTGAATCGCTTTTATCGTTCAGTTATTTTTCTTATAAACTAATCATGACATTATATTTGTGGTTATGAATACTTGCGTCTCTTGTCGTTCGAAGGGTTACACTTTTTTATTATTAACACTTTTTAATTAATTAAAATTTATTAATTAATTATTTAAATTTTCATCACTACACTGCACCCACTCCTATGCGCATAAACTCCGAATAGAGTACACTTGTAAATATACTGCACTGATTCTTCAATGTAGGTAACCTATATCTCAGTTTGAGGTTAATATAGTTGACGCTTGGTTGCTGTCAAAAGCACGTTTTTCTGAAGCTTCGACGAGCATGCAGTTCGCTCCGTTGTTGTTGAAAGACTGTCCCTGGTTCCTCTGTCGGAATGATGAATTTCGGATTTTTTATAAGCTCTGATTGGTCAGTTTATTTGAATTCGTTTATTTACGGTAGACTTCGTCAAAACAGACGCTCTCATCAGCGTCAGTCTTTGGGAACAAGATTAAGAAATCCTGGTTCACACACCCACGCGGAAGGGCTAAGCATAATACAATTATTTTTAAAAGTCTAATATCTTCCTTATAATCGTACTGAGGATGTTGTGCTTACTCTCATTGTTCATGGTTTTCAAAGACGATTAATTTGAATCCCCTCATCATATATTTCTGATTAGGGTTAGCTGACTTAGCACTTAGCATTTATGCTTAGTGTCCATTAAGCCATTAATTATCAATATTTTATGGTTTTTATTTTATTTTCTATGGTAATATCTCGTTCTTAAGCTACTGTACAATTTTCCCTTAAAACTATGTCTTAATATTAACACTATGTCCGTTTTCATAGATTCACACTTAAACTTATTGTCCTACATTTTGGTTTTTCTTATTACCTAGTAATAAGAGTATTTAATTGAATTTTAACATGTTGTAATTAAATATCGATGGGTTAAGTCACTACTGGCAGTGTTCTTTTTCCCTACATTATTGTTTTAATGCCTTAATTATCACTTATGAATTAGGCTTGTTATGCCTATATGGCGTTACCTGGTAGTATGCTTGGTATCATAGACATTTTATTTGTATTACTTTCTAATTGATAATTGAAATAGTCACTATGACCTTATCGTTATTGTGATGCAGTTCACTCTGCATTTGATTCTGTTATTAGCTAGGTTTGGTTGCTGTAAACTTTACTTGCAGCTAACTGTCACAATGGTTTAGTTATAATTACATTTATATATACTATTAAAATGGTTATTTTGGTTGCAATTTGCTCATATGAACAGTATTCTGTCTGACATCAGGTCATTAGTTGAGTTACTATCTTTGTATAATGTGTTTATAACATGATTTTGGTTGCATAATGTCTCTTTGCCATTACAAGCATTTTGTCATATTTGTATTACATAAATATAGCTTTTATATTCTGTTATACTATTAGCTATCGTGTACAAAACATTCCTTATATGCTCTATTTACTTCCTAGCTCATTACATTTTGGTTTAACATTGGTTTGATTTAGTTTTTATCAAGTTTTACTGGAAACTGGATGCCCAGATTAGGTTATGTTATAGGTTCAGTGAACAGCAATGTGTTGTTTATGGCTGTGTATTTCTATCTTAGTCTATTCGACTGGTTTTCATTCCATGTTTGTACATTGGTTAATGGTTATCAATAGTTCACATTTAGTTTACTCCTGTATTACCTTATTTGTTGTTAATTAGTGGGTTTGTATGAAGATCATTCCCACTGTACAATTGGTCATTCACTATTTTGGGATTTATTCCTCTGCTTATTCTATAACTACACATCATTTAGCTATCATAAACTCATCTTGTTCTCATTCAGTTTGCTTGTGACTCTTTATTTACAATATTTAGTCCTTATTTACAAAAATGTGTTTCACATAGACAATGAATGTATTCATTAAATGAGTTGTTGTCAGTGTTGACTTTACCATACAGCTTAGGGATTTATATCATGTAATTAATTAACATTTCTTCCTTCTTCTTAATACAATTATTCTTTCAAAGGTTTATGTTAGTTTGTTATACTTCAATTTCCTTCCCTTGTTCTTGTGTTTGGTCTGGATATCTTCCTTCTTCTTTCTTCACTGATCTCCTTCTCACTATTGTTCATTTTTATACATGATGTGGTTTTCACTTGTCTTCTTCACTATGTTTCTTCCTTCTTCTTTCTTGAAGTTGGCATTGTTGTATCCTTCTCCCTGATTCTTCTTTCTTCTTTTGTTGTCTTGTATCCTTCTCACTAATTCTTCTTCTTTCTTCTTTTATTGTCTTGTGTCCTTCTCACTGATCTATTGGGTATAGTATGTCGGTCGTCTCGTCTTTATTCTGCTTTTCTTCTTTATTGGTGCACTTACTAGTGGATTCCTTTCAATGATGCTTCACTCATTTAAACTTATGGTACTTTTTCTTTAGTATACTTGGTGGTATTCTAGACCTTTTAATGTATTTTTACTAGTGGTGGCCTTTAAATTAATTTTCAGTACTTAGGTGGATGTGGTGTCATATGTACTGTTACAATGTTTATCTCTGATTTGATTTCAGTTTTCATACCCGACATCATTTCCATCATCAATGCTAATTGGTTAAATATATTTGCATTATCGCTTTTGTTATTTTTTGCATTTACTACCTCAATTTCGTCTGTGTCGTTTACGTGCTCGTCAATATTTTTCGATACTAAACTGTCTTGTGTCACATTTAAATTTAATTACACTTCACACAAAGTTGCATTCTTATTTCCCTCTGCCATTTTCGATCAGGTTGTAAATTAATTTAGTTTCTATTCAATTAAAAATTATTTACAACGTCACTGTTAATCGGGCGCCAACTGAAGCTGTACGAGTGTAATTAGTACTTGAAATATTTAAATTTGTCCCTGTTTAGGGCGTCAACTGAAGCTGTACGAGTTTAATTAATTATTAAAGTCTATAAATCTGTACCTATTAATAGGCGGCAACTGAAGCTTTACTTGTTTTTTAAATTAAAATATTGAGACTCTAGTTACTTACCTTATCGATAATTCACCAAGGTGTCGTCTGATGTACTCTTGGGAGAGAAAAAACACAGGTGAATGCAAATTAACAAACACATATTTTACAAACACAAATAAGATGGTATTTTATTTATTTAGCATGACATTTTTTCTGTTTACTTTCCAGTTTTAAATTTACTAAAATACACCTCGTTCTTTTTATCGTACAATATGATACATAAGGAATTGTGAAACTACTTCTCATTATTGGCTTTCATTGTTGAGTTATACTCTCTCTAGGAATAATACTCCGACCAATATTTAATTCATATATGCCTGCTATTAAAATTTACTTACTACTGGCTATAATCTAAATACTAACCTATTTTTTTATCGAAAACGACCCAGATTGCTCACACGCACATTCATACCATTTAATTTAAAACCCCCATTGTATTGATTAAGTTGTATTGATTAAGGATGAAGATATTAAGAAAGGTTACCAAACCGGCATCACTCCTTTGCTGCCATGTGCCGCGTGTGTTTAAGTTTGAAAGTTCACTATTCACATTTTTGATTTTGGCCCGTGGGTTCCACTGACTCGATTTTGTTGTTTTAATTCACTTTTGATTTTGATTTCACTTGCTACATAATAAATTTAAATTTTACGTGCGCATGATTTTCTTAGTTCCCGGCCGGAATACGAACTTAATTCAACTGGGGGGAAAAGTCGTCAAAAATTCTCCCACCAGGGACTAGGCATAACGGAATTACAATGCCTTATGTGTTGAGTCGTTCGTCACTGTTCAGGTAACCTGTGTTTTTCCCGTGTGTCGGGCGTTGACGAAATCTGGTGTCCACTGGTTTACGTCACTGAAATAGGCGTGTTCTGAATTGTACATCCGTCTTGTATAAAGCACATGTTGAACAGAATTCACAAAAAGCCATTTTAGTCACCTTCTCTAAGCGTCGTTTATGCGCTCCGCAGGTGTTTGTGCGTTAGTGCGCGTCCCACAGCACTACAGTTCTCAGAATTTAAATGCGTCTTGCGGTCACACGCTGCATTCCAATGTCTCGCCTACGTACAAACCTCGCTTCACTGCTCCTTGGTGTGGTGACAATTTTATTTCACATTGGGACTGACCACTCAGATGGAAAATAATTTTGTAGTACATGAAACAATTTTGTGCATTATAATAAAAAAATATAAACCCCTCCTTTTAGCCCCGTTACATTTATTATTTAAATTATTATTCTTATAAATCTTTAAATTCGTAGTGACCGTCAATCAATGAATTTTTCAGTGAAGGGTTAGTGAGGTTCAGTCAAATATTACACAAATTTTAACTTATTTGTGTCGACGTTTCGACAGTGTTTATTGTCATCATCAGGACCTGTATATGAATACAAAAGAAATGTCAAACACAACAGAACAATTATTTGGGCGAATGTATTCGTGTGTGTGTTTTCGTGCGTATATATGTATCATTGTAAATGTGAAGGAGTTGAGATAATTTGTTTACATCTTTAAGAAAACGAAAAAATTATCACAGAACTTAATTTATACACTATTACAATTTAAATTGGTGTATGTAATGATGTTTTTAATTAATTGTAAAAGCAATAATCAACAAATAGATATTAGATTGGTACAGAAAACGTTTATACATATAGCAGTCAACATATAGCATAGTAAAATATATTATAACTAAAATATCGGTATGGAGAACCATACAATGACTTCCATGTTCTAAGATTTATATTTAAAATCATTTACGAAATGAAATGTTTCCATAGAAACTACTTCTTTCCACTTATTGCTTCAGCCTTAACCACAGTACTGTGGTCACTAACGTTTACCACAACACGTTATCACACTCGTTTTTCACTGATGATGGCAGTCGACGGCACTGCCGAAACATCTGGTTTTGAAAAAACATTGGACTACAGCCAAACAGCCCGGGAAGGAATTTTAACAACAAACTACTACTTTGTTAAAGTAACTAGTTAACTAGTTACCCACCCCGTTCAACTAGCCTCTTCATTTATAGATATTTCATCTACGTTTCTACAGTGGATTATTAAGATCTTCTTATCAGGATACTTTATTTAACAAAAGTAAATACTTTACTCTTCCTACAACAAAAAATGTTTCAGGTAAACTACCCTTTCCCCGTTGTGCCGAATCTAGTCTTAGATCGGCGATTAACCAGTATATAACGTCTGGTAAACATTAAACGCAGTACTAATTTAAAGCGGTTTAATTAGTGCTACACCCTAGCAGCGAAGATAAGCACTAATTCTGCGCTCATCAAGTGCCTGAGAGGTGCTGGCTTCTAGCGACAGACCCGGTTCGCGAGTTTGAAGCGGATATAAGGTTTTTCTGCAAAGTTTGTCTTGCATCAAACTTTGTCGATTATGGCTGCCTTTTCTACTCCGGACAGATGAAGATATTTTCGTCCATCATTCTTCCCACTATGTCAGGCTAGATCTGTATAGAACTGCGGGTTCCCCGAGCAAGTCGAGGAAACAGCCCAACAACATAACTTGAACATGTAACACCAAGAACTTCTCTCACTTCATCTGCCGGAGGAATTGCCATGACGAAGCACCAACACCTGTAATGTAGGCCACGAGATTGCCACTTCTCCCCCATGGACAAAAATAAGGTGATCTCAACCCATTATATTATTTATACGTAGTGATGCACTCAATAATAGCCAGTGACCCAATTCAATCAGTCAGCAACAACACTTTCAAGTTTTAAATATTTTAATTGGATCCCCAATTAACGGGACAGTATAGTGCGTGAACTGGGTGTGAAATCATTTGTAAATTTTATTAATTTGTTGTATAATATGTTAGCTCAGGGACTGACATGTATCTTTGGCAGTTCACCTTTCACACGTGCAATTCCTTCTTATTTTCAGTATAAGGGTTCATTACTGCTTTTAATTCTTTAATTCAATTTGTAATTTCTCTGTTTCAATTTAGTGTTCATTTTATATATATATTTTCTCATTTTTAAATTCAGTTTGGTTTATTTTGGGATAGAAATTTCTGGGGTAGTTAAGTAGATTCACAAGTTTAATCCTGCACTGGTGCCTGTTCATGCAGTGTTAAACGTGTTGTTGAGACAGGTTGAATTATGCACCGACTGGCAAACGAACATGTCGGTCTCTGGGCCAAAATTACTTTTTTAAAAGGGTTATAAGATTCATGACATATATCTATTTTCACAACTTAACAATGTTTCTATATATATATATTCTATTAATTAATTAATTATGATAACTGTGGGGGGGGGTTCATTGTTTTCTAAAATTTTATTTCTCACAGTATAAGAGCCCAGTGGGGCAGAATCTTATAATAGTATTAGGCACTTGGCCAAATTTTAGAATTTATCATGTCCTGGGGACTACTGGAGTTGCATAAGCATAATCTAATACACATGTCATGTGTTATGCACAAATTAAGTATTGTAATCCTAACATGGATTTCCATAAAAGAATTAATAATGTACCTCATGGGGGGTAAGAAAAGGGCGTGGCAAGAGATCTCTATATAATTGTATTGTATTGTGGAACATGTGATGTATTGTATATTTGTGTGTGTATTTTGTGGGGTTATATGTACTGTACATTTAGGTGTATTTTTGGGGGAGTTTAGATATAGGGTTTTTAGAAAAGAAAGATGAAACATAGGGTTATATATCCTTTTAATTTTGATGACATTAATTTATTCTATCTCAATTAATTTTGCTGAATATTTCTTCTAAGAAAGTAATTTATTTTAATTAACTTGAATAACAAGTATGTGGATTTGTCACTATTTAATTTTAATTAATTTGTTTGAGAATTTGTTATTATAATTAATATTATCAAGCAGTCTATAAAAATTTTCTTCATTAAGTTTCAATGGATCATTTTAAAGAGAACATAGAAAATAAATTTTATATTTATTAATATTTTACAGGAAACTTTATTTAAAGAATATTAATGATTTTAAATTTTAATTCATTTTAAAGAGAGATAGCAAATAAATTTTATATGTGTTAATAATTTTCAGGTGACATTGTTGAAGGTGTATAAATTATTTTAATTAACAATTTAAGGGGATAATAGATTCTGACTGTTGTGTTTATTGATTTTGTTATTAATATTGTTTTCAAAATGGAGATAGAATAATAAAAGGGATTTTATTAATTGTTTAATTTATGAGTTTTCATTGCAAGTCCCGTCTCACTGGATCCAGCGCATTTTTGGCTTCTCTAGGCTTTGGTCTAGTTCTAATTAACTTGTGGCCCCTCTTAAAAAAAAAAAAAAAAAAAAATCAAAAAAATTTTCAAAAAAATAATCTTTTTTTTTACTGTCTAAGTTAAAGAGGGGTTACATTTGGTAGCAGAGTGTGGTTGAGATTAGAGTCAACCCGTGGTCCTGAGGGTGTGACGGGGCTTGCAAACATAGGAAACATTTGGGGAGTTCTAATGGAACTTAGAAAATTTTTGAAAGGCCCTATATCTAAAAGTGAATATTTTTGTTAGGTTTAAGGTTTTGTGTTATATATGTATGTGTACTTGCCCGCCTTGAATAGTTGATAGTGCCACGTGGTGAGAAATTTTAGAAGGGGACATTCCTTGGGAAACGTGACTTATCGCAGATCTGTGCCTGGGTGGAGATGGTTTGCGTATTACCTTGCCCATATTTGGGAAGGTGTTTTAATTATGCGGTATGGCCCGATCGGCAGTCGGTCTCCTCCGATATACGGTAGCCGAAGAAATATTAGAAATATTTTTGAATATTGTCGTTGGTTGGTGTTTTTTGTCGTGTTGTGTGTTAGTGTGTGTGTCGCGTTCCATTTGTGTAGAGTTGTTGAGAGAGAGCAGTTCAGGTAAGTGGGCTGGGTCCTCGCAACGGTAGGGGGACCCGCAGTCTGCTTAATGGAAGAAACAGTACTTAAGATTTTCCTGTATTATTGTCATTATTTTGTAGGGTGTTATGTTTTTGTGGGAGTTATGTTTTGTTGATAGTGTATTGTGAATTGTTCAATTCTGGCGGCGCTATGCTTTCAGAAATTGCCCCACCCCCTTTCAGGAGTTCTCCAGAAACTTTCAGTGGCAGATGGATTTGATGAGGACCAGCTGCTGGTTTTCTTGGACCTTGTCCTGCAGTTGGCAGATTATCCGGGTGTATCCGATGGGGAGGTCTTGTCCCTTATATACCCGTATTGCCAGGGTTCGTTGGCAGGGTTGGTCACCAACGCTCTGCGTCGGGGTGGCAGTGTCGACGCTTTTCATGGGGAAGTGTTGGATTACTTCATACCACATCGACGACGTTCCCAGCTTAAGTTAGATTCATTCTATCGTTTACAGGCCCATGAAGAGGCGTTGGGGGACTTCGTGCAGGACATATGGAAAGCTGCCCGGGTATTAAGATTAGGGTTGCCCGAGAAGGAAGTGATACAAGTAATTCTGGAAGGACTGAATCCCCAAGAGAGATCGCGTTTGATATTCGCAGAACGTCCACGTTGTTTTGCGGATCTGTACCGTTTATGTGTGGTTTCAAATACTGTCCGAGCAGGGGACGAGTACCGGGGAAGAGGTGCTACGGATGTCCAATACTCCAGTGGTTCGTTAGGAAGAGCCAAAAAGGACAAACATGGCGGTTGGAGAAAAACACAAGAGACGGTCAGAAAAACTGAATATTCCGGAGGTAATGGAGGCTACAAGGGGGTGGCAAGTGAGAAGACTGTAGCTACGGTTACAGCAGATAAAATAAATAAGTACGAAACGAACAGGGAAAGAAGAAGTTACTTTAGTAAACCAACATCGGCAAGTAGGGAGCCGGTAGCAAGTTATTCCTATTTGGAGAGTAAGGAAACTTTAAAGCTTCCAGAGGAATTCCCAGTGCCTAATAGTGTAGTGGGTGAAGAAGGTGAAGAGAAAGAAGAAAAGCGAAGTAACTTCTGTGGATCAATACAAGACAACAAGAACGCGTCTGTTGATATTGAATTACAGGACTGAGAGGACGTCATGGTTGAATCCAGATGTCGCAGAATTTGTTCCTGTGTTGTTCGTGAGGGAGCCAGATCCGGTAACATCATCATCGCCTACGCCGGGAGATGAGAAGTCACTTGATGGTGGAGCTTTACCATCATTAGTAGAATTTAATTTAGACATTGCACATGGACCTGGACAGCCGGATTCCAGGGTGGGAAAGGTTGAGGAAGTTGTAGTTGCTGAGAGTGGTGAAGAAGAGGAATTGAAGGAAGAGACAGAAGAGTGGTCTGCACATGCTACGCAGGGGAGTACAAGTGTAAGTGTTAGGGAGACTGCAAGTGTTTCTGAGGTTGCGGATGGACAAGGGGATGTCCAGGCTGCAAGTGTGGTAGAAGTAGATGAGGTAGAATTTGGGGAGAAACTGGGTGGCAGCGTTGTGGAGTGTGTGAGTAAGAATGAGGTAGTGTGTGAAGATGTGCAGACGCTTTCTGTAAGTAGTGTTGAGGATTCCGAGGAGTGGAAAGAAGTTTCATGCGGACCAGGTGAGCAACTAGATGATGAAGATGTGCAGTGTCGTGATGGTGATTTGGATTATGTAGAGGAGGAAAAGGAAGAGGTGGAAGAAAGAGAAACAGGGGAAATTGTAGAAGAGAAGAAGGTAGAAGCAGAGGAGTTAGAGGTTGAGGATAATCCAAATCGGGGTAAGAGAAGTCAGGTAAGTTACCTGGATTCTAATTCAGAAGAAATAAATCAGTACAGCTCAACACGAGATAGTTTCTCCGAGAGAGGTGTTCAAAAGGAACGAGTTCCTAAAGTTCGTCATAAAAAGGTGAGAAGAAGCGGTTAACGGGTAGCGGGTAGATGTTCCCCACAGTCCCAGTGGTGTTCGTCTACTTCAGGGTTGCGCCCCTGCCTCCGCGAGCCTTGGTTTTCTCCACCCATCCTTATTCTCGGAGGGAACCATGTCCTTACCCTTAGTCCTAGCTATTGACCTTTCAATGATCCTTGCCCTTTTCATCTTCCCAATTTTTCTACCCCTCCCCTTAGAAAACAAAATAAAATAAAAAACAAAACAAAAATTAGAAAGGAAAAAGAAACAAAAAAAATTAGAAAAGGAAAAAAGAAAAAAAAATATCAGAGAGGAGTTAGAAAAGAAGTTAGTTGGAAGAGTTGGGACTAGGTTGGTTGTCATTTTCATGATGGAGTGTGATAGGTTGGTGTAGTTTTCATTTTCTTTGTTGTAGTTTATTGCTGATTATTGTAGGGTCCTGGCCATGCCGCATTTCCTGGTTGTTTCCCCAGTAGGTTAGTTTTGAATTAAGTGTGGGTTGTTAGACGTTGCCGTGCTGAAGTAAAACCCCCCCTTGCTAGTTATGCAGTATTAAAGAGCAAGTGAAGGGATTGATGTTCGTGTGCCCTCTATGCGGTTTTCTCTGTCCGGCTAATAGGGGCCGTCCGCCCTAGTGTAGGGATGTTTTTTTTTAAACCAGTCATATGTCAAGGATTGTGGTGCTTTGTTTTGCAGCATATGGCTGGTTAGTCCAGATGTGGACAGTAGTGTTATGGGCACTCACATATCAAGGTAATAGATACCTTGTTTTGGTCTTCGGACGCGTATGTGAGTGGCAGCAGGAGGAGTAGGTGGTGGTCACCAGAGAGTGTGACGTGTTGGGGTGGTCCTGTGGGGTTGGCCTGGCGGAGAGGGTCGCGTGGGGATGGTTGCAGTGGCATTGAGATTTTCCAGTCCTGTGAGAAGGGGAGTAGTTGTTGTCCTGAGGGGGTATTAGTTTGGGTCTCAGTTTGGGAGGCCTTGGGAGGTCAGAACTCAGACGGTGCTCTTGATTGAGACGTCTTTCATCTTTTCTCCTTCTATCTCTTGTGCTGGATGCTGACTCTGATCAAGTCAGCATGCAGTACCCTCGCACACTACACTTCTTCTTCTTTCCTCTTACTTCGTTTTTGCCCTGAGCCTCTGTTCTCCCGAGGGCGGTTAAGTTCTGAGATTTCCCAAGACAGCCAAGAAAGTAGTACTAGGACTAGCCAAGAGGCTGTGAGTTAGCCTTGGGGCAACTATGTTGCCCTTTTGGGGTGAGGGTGTGCCGAATCTAGTCTTAGATCGGCAATTAACCAGTATATAACGTCCGGTAAACGTTAAACGCAGTACTAATTTAAAGCGGTTTAATTAGTGCTACACCCTAGCAGCGAAGATAAGCACTAATTCTGCACTTATCAAGTGCCTGAGAGGTGCTGGCCTCTAGCGACAGACCCGGTTCGCGAGTTTGAAGCGGATATAAGGTTTTTCTGCAAAGTTTGTCTTGCATCAAACTTTGTCGATTATGGCTGCCTTTTCTACTCCGGACAGATGAAGATATTTTCGTCCATCATTCTTCCCACTATGTCAGGCTAGATCTGTATAGAACTGCGGGTTCCCCGAGCAAGTCGAGGAAACAGCCCAACAACATAACTTGAACATGTAACACCAAGAACTTCTCTCACTTCATCTGCCGGAGGAATTGCCATGACGAAGCACCAACACCTGTAATGTAGGCCACGAGATTGCCACTTCTTCCCCATGGACAAAAATAAGGTGATCTCAACCCATTATATTATTTATACGTAGTGATGCACTCAATAATAGCCAGTGACCCAATTCACTCAGTCAGCAACAACACTTTCAAGTTTTAAATATTTTAATTGGATCCCCAATTAACGGGACAGTATAGTGCGTGAACTGGGTGTGAAATCATTTGTAAATTTTATTAATTTGTTGTATAATATGTTAACTCAGGGACTGACATGTATCTTTGGCAGTTCACCTTTCACACGTGCAATTCCTGCTTATTTTCAGTATAAGGGTTCATTACTGCTTTTAATTCTTTAATTCAATTTGTAATTTCTCTGTTTCAATTTAGTGTTCATTTTATATATATATTTTCTCATTTTTAAATTCAGTTTGGTTTATTTTGGGATAGAAATTTCTGGGGTAGTTAAGTAGATTCACAAGTTTAATCCTGCACTGGTGCCTGTTCATGCAGTGTTAAACGTGTTGTTGAGACAGGTTGAATTATGCACCGATTGGCAAACGAACATGTCGGTCTCTGGGCCAAAATTACTTTTTTAAAAGGGTTATAAGATTCATGACATATATCTATTTTCACAACTTAACAATGTTTCTATATATATTGTAACCAGACCGCTGTATGCCGGTCGTTACAAAAGATAAAAATTTGATGGAAAATTTTATAAAAATAAAATTTTCAAATAATAAAAAATTTTGTTTATGTTTTTTAATGTGTGTATATCAGAAATAAATCTGTTTTAAATGTTCTTGTAAAAAATTTGTTAATCAGGCAGGTATTTATTGACTATCGAGCACTTCTTGAAGATTTGAACCAAGTCTGGAGTTAAATAGATTAATTCCAGTTAGCAATCGATTGGTGATTTTTCTTGCTGGTCCAATATCTCACTCAAATAAAATATTTTTTTTCTTCTTTAAGTCCCTCAGTCTTAATAATACTCTTAAATTAACCTGTGAAATAAATAACAGATAAGAAATAATGGAAATATAAAGATTTATTGAACAATTTAAATAAATAATCGATTTTTTATCGATGGAGAGCAATTATCGACTCCGTCTCGGGAATTAGCGATTGTGCATACAGAACAAAATTTATGATATGTATTATATAAAAGACAGGTTCTTTGAGCGATTAAAATTAATAGTCAGAGAAGGGTGACGAGAAAGTATAACATTAACAATTAAAATAAATACAATAATTATTATTCAATAGTATTTAAATAATTCTGATATGTAATATTTATAAAAGTTGTCGTCAAACCATAGGCAGACTATGACGTCACTGCTGGGTGACGAGGAAGGCAGGCTTGAATTTCAAAATGGCCGCTACTAGATATGGCGAGTTCACTGCGAAATCGACATGTCCGAAAGTCACGACAAAATTACCTTCAGGAATGTTTGAAATCTTCCCGCACTGGTGTAATATGTCTGTTAAGTTATTTGGTGTGTTCTGAAGAAGTGTTCCGTGTAAACTTGGGTTAATTAGTTTATTTTGTATGTGTTCACTCCTGTGGGTTAAGTTTCTGTAAATGTGGTTATGCGTTGTAGAGTGAATTGTGTCAAATATACTGTTTTACTGTTTTATATCACTCGTATCATGAAGTTAGGTGTTATTTCTCACTATTGCCGTTAAAGGTTAGGTAAATTTAGCTATGAAAGTGTTCAATTCATCTACCTCTCATTGCACTGACATTAATAGTAATTAGACGTACCATTTTCTACTCGATTTAAAGAACGTTTTGTCACTCAACTATTCAGCTTGATATTCAACAAAAGACTAATTAACTTGGTCAAAATTTGGCCCAGTTAATCCTTGAAAAAGTATTGTTAACATATTTCGATTACCCATACACATGATAAAATATTACATTATATATGGAATTTATTTATTTTATTCATCACTTTTATGAATTATGAACCTTATCATTGGTTTAATCATCTCATTCCTTTTAAATTTATGTATTATAGTCCATATCTGTAGACATTTTGTGGAAATTAACAAATTTCTTTACTTTTTGGAAATATAGGCTCAAAATTGGATTTCCGTCCTTATACAGATTTCCTCCATTTTAAATATCATTAATACTATTATAATAAATTTTAATTAGTCATATTCCTCTTTCTTTCCTTAAATACATATAAATTAAACCTTTGAACTGGTTTTTTGTGTTAATCTGTAAATTTGACATTGCTCTTTAAAATTAATTAATTTATATATTTTGAAAATTTACAATATTTTAAGGTATATTTCCTTATTATCATTTTAACTCATAGGATCATTCCCAGTAGTGGTTAACTGATTTACTTTATCTAAATCTGGCTAGTTTACAGGATTTATAAGTGAATTATACTAGTTTATATTGGTTCTGTGAATTCACCAAATGGCCTAGATTTTAGAATTTTATATTTCTGTCTTTCTCAAATAATTTTAATCCTACTTCCTCCTCTGACTTTACATAGTTACTATTACATGAAATTAAAATGGTTTATAACTTATTGTGAGGTGTAGTATTTAATTAACACTACTGTTATTAAAATAAATAATTATGAACATTATTTAGCAATCTGCACAATTGAATATATTGCTGATATGGTTTGAACATATACTTTTAACTATTTTTGAGTTAACATAGCATACCTATTGAAACATTATTAATGGTATGTAGGCTATTATTTAGCAAACATAACTCATTTTAAAACACACAATATAAATCTTATTTTCTAATAACTCTTACAAATACATTTTACTAACACATTGATTTTATGGCTGTGAATAAACAGTCTATTTAAACATTTTAAACTTACGAATACTAAATTAATGCCAGTCCTTTCTGGTCTAAACCATTATTATTTATGATACCCTACATCAGTAAACATGACCTCCCATACTCTAGTTATTAGCATTTTTTACAAATGTCTTGTAAACAAAGAGTTACATTAAAATAATAAAATACTGGAAATCTTCCATTTTATTATTTTATTATGCTGTTTATTATTGGATATTAAAGTTGTTATATAGCATACTGATAAGTCATAGTATCACTAACTTTAAGTTTATTGCATTTCTAAAAAACACTTACACAAATTCACTTTCACTGTTGGTTCTGATATTTTGAGTCTTATTATCTCAGACCAGACCTTTAGTAATCATGGACTGTTAAGACTTGTTTATTTTCTTATCACACAATAGCTTTAGTCGGTTCACTTCTTATAATACTATACAGCACTTTAGTTTTCTAAATAATTACATTTTTATAGGATTTTGGGTATGTTATACTTTCTTTTGAATCGTTTTTGTGGGTTTGGGGTTGATGGTAGTTAATAATAATAATAGGTTTTACAACGGTGTTTCTTTCATACTATTTCTTCCTCTCCTCCTGTCTTCTTTCTTGTCCTTCTTCTTATCTTCTTTCTTGTCTTCATTCTTGTCCTTCTTCTGGTCTTCATTCTTGTCCTTCTTCTAGTCTTCATTCTTCTGGTCTTCTTGTCTTCCTTCTTTATTCTTGGGTAAACCAAGGTACTTGGTGTTATCTCGACTGATTTTTAGTTTGGAGCATTTAATTTATTCACTGATACTGACCTTGTTCTTCTCTAAAGGTTTCAGGGTATTGTTTTCTTCCTGATCACAAACTTTATTCTTCCTTCTTCAAGTTTTTTGGGGGTATTTTGGTATTCACCACTCTTAAACTGAGTCTCTTTCTTCTTGATCTGGTGTTATTTATTTTGTTTACTGCTCCTAGCTTCCTGGGTAAATTACTGATATTATAATATGAGTTGCTTTCGATACTTTCTTTGATATTTAAACAGTGGTTTTTATATAATGTAATGAGGATTTTTATTTTATCGTGGTTCATTCCTTTGATTTCCTTAAATCTCATTCAATATTATTTTAAAATATGTGATGTAATTAAACTTTATGATTTTATATAACTTAATAAGTAGTGGATTTTCTGTCACGCTACAATATATATATATTCTATTAATTAATTATGATAACTGGGGGGGGGGGGTTCATTGTTTTCTAAAATTTTATTTCTCACAGTATAAGAGCCCAGTGGGGCAGAATCTTATAATAGTATTAGGCACTTGGCCAAATTTTAGAATTTATCATGTCCTGGGGACTACTGGATTTGCATAAGCATAATCTAATACACATGTCATGTGTTATGCACAAATTAAGTATTGTAATCCTAACATGGATTTCCATAAAAGAATTAATAATGTACCTCATGGGGGGTAAGAAAAGGGCGTGGCAAGAGATCTCTATATAATTGTATTGTATTGTGGAACATGTGATGTATTGTATATTTGTGTGTGTATTTTGTGGGGTTATATGTACTGTACATTTAGGTGTATTTTTGGGGGAGTTTAGATATAGGGTTTTTAGAAAAGAAAGATGAAACATAGGGTTATATATCCTTTTAATTTTGATGACATTAATTTATTCTATCTCAATTAATTTTGCTGAATATTTCTTCTAAGAAAGTAATTTATTTTAATTAACTTGAATAACAAGTATGTGGATTTGTCACTATTTAATTTTTTAATTAATTTGTTTGAGAATTTGTTATAATTAATATTATCAAGAAGTCTATAAAAATTTTCTCCATTAAGTTTCAATGGATCATTTTAAAGAGAACATAGAAAATAAATTTTATATTTATTAATATTTTACAGGAAACTTTATTTAAAGAATATTAATGATTTTAAATTTTAATTCATTTTAAAGAGAGATAGCAAATAAATTTTATATGTGTTAATAATTTTCAGGTGACATTGTTGAAGGTGTATAAATTATTTTAATTAACAATTTAAGGGGATAATAGATTCTGACTGTTGTGTTTATTGATTTTGTTATTAATATTGTTTTCAAAATGGAGATAGAATAATAAAAGGGATTTTATTAATTGTTTAATTTATGAGTTTTCATTGCAAGTCCTGTCTCACTGGATCCAGCGCATTTTTGGCTTCTCTAGGCTTTGGTCTAGTTCTAATTAACTTGTGGCCCCTCTTTTCAAAAAAACAAAAAAAAAAAAAATTTCAAAAAAAAATTTTCAAAAAAAAAACAATCTTTTTTTACTGTCTAAGTTAAAGAGGGGTTACACCGTAACCAGGGGCGGACTGGGTCCTCCTAAAGGGCGCAGACCTAGAATTTTCGGAGGGCGCAAGTCAAATGGCCCGTATATATATATATATATATCAATGTTCGTTTTATATTTTTTATTATATTTCTGCATGCAGTTTAGGATTTGATAAATATGAATCAACATTCTTTGGTAAATAAATAATTAAAAGCGTAAAACGACGTGTGTGAAAAATTCATAATAGAACTATCTTGGTAAAACATTGTAATTTAAGATATTTAGCTTAATTCTACACTTTATTCATAGCATCTATCTACGAATATAATGTTACATAATACTTTTTATTGTAAACAGACTAGAAAGTACAGACTAGTAATTAAGCTTTAAAACTCTTAAGAGTCTCTTCATTTCTGAGCTTTGTTGACAGAGTTCCCTTACAATCAAGTCATTATTGATTGCTGTAACTTTTTCTCTTTCAATCTGCATCATGAAAAGATTCAAGATTTGATTGAGACAGTGTTGATCTTAATCTGGTTTTGATAAGCTTGAGGTTAGAAAACGCCCGTTCACAGCTGACTTGTGTTAGAGGGATCGTTAATATTTATTTATAAACTTTATAAAGTCGAGTGTATAAGACTGAATACATGTTATAGTCAAATATAATTGTGTAGACACACTTAATACACACATTGCATTTTTCTCCCAAATTACAGGGGCCTTTTCCTTCATCTTCAGGAACCTCAATTGTAACTATACGTTTATTGCTGATAATAAACATACGATATACGATAAACGATATAGACAATGTTTTCAATAGTCGGGCGCCATCTTGATATAAGAATACATATATGTTAATAACTCTGTAATTTTACTTACCTTTCACTATAGGGCAGGAATTCGTTAAGCGAACTTTTGAGTAGCGGAAATTATTTGAAATAATAAAAATACCTGGTTAAATTGTTACCAATGATATACCCTGTTTATTTTAATAGAAGTACATCTTACATAATGCTGCATTCAGTGAACTTTAAACCCTCCAAAATCATGAAATATGTAATATCAAAATATGTAATTATGGAATATTATATAATATATTATTAAACATAGAACGCACAACCCAGCATAATATATGTCACTCTCTCTCTCTCACGCTGGTACAATTTATTATGTTATTGAGCTCATATTTTTAAGTAACATATTTTATTGACTTAGAATTGGTCATTTTAATTTTGCAATAAAAAGAATGTTTGGAACGTTCTCACCAAATCTGACCGCTACTGAGCTGCGGTTTTACGAACGGTAAAACTTCGCACACCGTGAGTTTACCGATTACGTTACCGGTCACATCTTGGAGTAGTAGATTTACAGCACTGTTTTAATATAGTTAATTAACCACTTTTAGTGGTGTAAAAGTTAAAATTCACACTCGGTGAACGGTTTGCCGGCCGGCTGCGCTCACGCTTTCTGATGAAATGACATAGATTCTTTGTTTCACATTTCGTAGGTGGGGCGAAAACTACGTCACCAGGCTATTGTCCATCTGGTTACAGCATCGACTTGTTTACGGAAACACATTCCTCAGCGCTGACGTAGTCAGGGCTCGTCGCCTTATCTCAGTATGCGACATACGGTTTTTTGCTGTGTTTCATGTTTTTCGCTATGAAACAGTTAGAATCCCTGACAATTCACTTTTGCGTTCACAAAATATTTATATAGTTCACTCACTGTAGATTTACAGGGATTATTAAAGGTTTAATTTATTATGACCAAATTGTTAAAAAATGAAGGAATACAATACTTATGGTTTTTTATACCATGTTTTTGTTAATTTAAGAATGTACCATAATTGTACCATTACAAAACCCCCTCAATGAAAGATTTTGTGCTGAAGCATAAAAACTTTCATTGACCCATTCATGCTTCCTAAAGGGATCAGCCAGGATGGGTCGCCACAACCCCCTTACAATTTATATAAAAGAAAATCAATAACTCACCCGTGGTCTGATGACGATGACAGTACCTCCATGACCTTACTGGACTTCTCCTTCGAGATCCCAACACCATAAGGCCAATTAGGCGCGTAACGCCCCTGCTCTGACGTGCTTGGCCAGCTCAGGACCGCCGTCATAACATCACCAAACACTGAAACAATATATGAAAAATATCAAAATAGTGGCTTGGTAAATTACTCTATCCTTAACTGATCTGGTTCCCCTTAGCTAGGTGCTGGTTTGTGCTAATAAGCACTGGGTTTGCTTGAAATACTACTAAAATATAATATAAAAATGTAACCTACAAGAATTATATAGAATTGCCATTCTCCTTATGGACTACCCTGAATTATAAAATCGTTTCGATTCCCATCGATAATAATTAACTCTTTCTGTTTTATAATTATTATAATTATAAAAGAAACACATATTGATATAAAAAGAATTTAATTTAATTATAAATGAAAACATGGAAATCCCTATATAAATTTCCCAAATATTCAAACATGGAGGAAAACAAACTATAGACAAAAAATAAGTAATAAATCTTATTGAATTGTTAAATTAAAATTATTATTAAAATCATTACTATCATTATTAACAGGTAATAATTGTTATTGACAGCGCCAATTATATTTACCCCTCTTTCTCCTCCACACACACTATTTCTATAAAGCATGTTAAAATTTCATAACATAATACATAATACATGATAATACATTGATACATTAATACACATGATCATTATATTAATACATTTAATACATTTTAAATTCATATTTAATCTTGTTAGGATTTGCATATTCTATCAATTTAAGTTTGCATTTAAATCATTTAAGTTACAATTTCATTTAATTGATTAATTAGACATCAATTATTTATTATAATTATAAAATTCATTTCAAATTTGTTATTAATATTCATAATATTATTATTATTTCATTATTCATTTTTCATTACCTTTCTATTCTGAACTTTCTACCTATTTAACTACCTAACCTTTCACCTTCTAATCATTGTTTAGTCTGGGTGACTCCTGTATTCACTATGCCTTTACTTATTTTTATTTTACTCACCTTTCTTCTAACTAACAACCAAATTTACCTATCATGACACCAATTTCTCAATTATAAACACCTTTCACTAATTTCATTCCGACGATAAATCCTATAGCACCGCGCATCTTTGCATAGAGATGGGTGTTCCCTAACTGGCTATATACATTCATAATATTTTGCCCTTCCAAAAATTCGGCAAACACTCCCTTAAACTACGCTATTACCTGCCACAACGCTATACGTTGGTTACTCCTTATCACCTCACCCCCACTACAAAATATCATCAACAACAAATATATGTTTCACCTTGACTTTACTCACCTCTACAAATAATCACTAACTACTGTGTCCCTAAATATCTAATACTCTCTTGGTATTATTTTCTTTAAAATTCTTTCTATCTAACTCCATTAACTTCAGTTGAACTCACCTGCATTTTATCTCTACCCAGGCTCTATCCCTGTTTAAACACTTACTGTAATCATTGACAATTGTCTTATAAAATTTTTCTCTCACTTACTCATAACAGTACCTCTCAAAATTCAAATATATATATTCTTACTTAAATATTTATTATTATTCATTAGGAATTACCTTCATTACAAATTAAATAATAATTTACTTCATTAGAAACCTTCTATTACAATTTACTTCTGTTGCTAATTAGTACAACTTTCTTTTGTACTATTTTAATTCAGTAATTGACCTTTAAATATTATTCATTTGTTTAAACTTGTTTAATTAAACAAAGCATGTTAATTATTAAAATACATAATAACTGGTGTATACAAAATATACCTGTAATACAACATCAAAAATACATAAATACATTGATATATAAAACATTTAATACAATGAAAAATATACACTCCAAACACATTATTTTGTTATTTATCAAACTCAGTCCATAGCAGTCCAATTCAATACCACTTTTCACATATATTTAATGTTCATTACCCAATTGAAACACTCTATCCTCCATCGTTGAATAACAACCGAATCTTACGTCTATTTATCTTATTATCTAATGAATAAATTTTATGATTAGAAACATTATATTCATATTCATATATCAAACAATTATCAAACAAATATATCAAATCACGATCGAGTAGGGTTCTGTCTATCTCAGTAATATCATATGTTATAATCTTGTTATTCATCTTGTAATTATCATCATAATTTTCTACCACAGGTAAGTATTTAATACCATTATTCTCATTTATTGTTATTTCAATTTCATTGTTACTACAAGGTAAGTATTCATTATTTTCATCCACCGTATCTACCCCTAACCTTTCTACCAATTCTCTGTACTTTCTATTTACGGTAAAAATTTTGATTACTTTCTTTCTCTCACCATATCTCTCACAATACTTCTCTACACTTTCTCTCTTAATATATTTCTCAACATAACACCAAGTTACACTCTCTGTCTTCAAATATGCAGGGGTCCCTAACTTAAAATTACTGCACCACTTATTAGGTACACAAAAACACAAAGAAACTTTATTTGTAGACCTTTCGTCTCCCAAATATAAATTGAAGGAACTCTTGTCCTTATAAAAAATACGTGAAGACTTTTCTTCACCCCCTAACACAACATCAAAAGAAAATTCTACCCCCTGCACCCCTTGTACAAAAATACTTTCTCCAAGCTCTCTCTCTGACTCAATACACTCAAACACTTCATTATCACTCGTAATACTTTCATTATCATTTTCTAATATAATATTCTTACTACCTGTAAATTCATTATTCAACTTATCACTGTTACTTACGTTATTAGTCAGTACTTCGTTTTTCGTACTGTTTTCACTACTATTCGCCTTCTGTTTTTCTAGTTGAATTAAATTCTCATCCAATTTTTTAATTACTTTATTACACTGCTTAATGAGATTATCGTTACTGTTTTTAATTTCATTCTTTAATTCATTAAATTGTTTATCAAATTTGTCAAACTTGTCATTCAAATTTGTATATTTGATATTAGAATCGCTTTTTTGCTCATCTAATTTTTTGTCTAATTTTAATAGTAATTGCATCATTGCACTAGTTTCATCTGGTTTACCTTCTGAACTAGCTGACATGGATGTAGCGACCTTCTCTGTATCTACAGATACAAGCGTATTTGCCTCGTCAGTCTGACTAGTTTGAGTTGGTTGAACATCCATCTCACCAGTCAAATTTACATCAGCTGTACTGATTTCTATTGTAATATTATCATTTGTACTCATGTTTGCAATTTTACAATACACGCATGCATACAATCGTATAGCCTAACTTCGTAAAGTTTGGTTATGTTTACGTATTAAATTTGGCGTTTATTACCTCAAATAACTTTTCCACTCTCTTTGTAGGCTTACTCACATAAAATTTTATGTCAGGTCCCAGTTCGGGCGCCATCTGTAACTATACGTTCATTGCTGATAATAAACATACGATATACGATAAACGATATAGACAATGTTTTCAATAGTCGGGCGCCATCTTGATATAAGAATACATATATGTTAATAACTCTGTAATTTTACTTACCTTTCACTATAGGGCAGGAATTCGTTAAGCGAACTTTTGAGTAGCGGAAATTATTTAAAATAATAAAAATACCTGGTTAAAATTGTTACCAATGATATACCCTGTTTATTTTAATAGAAGTACATCTTACATAATGCTGCATTCAGTGAACTTTAAACCCTCCAAAATCATGAAATATGTAATATCAAAATATGTAATTATGGAATAGTATATAATATATTATTAAACATAGAACGCACAACCCAGCATAATATATGTCACTCTCTCTCTCTCACGCTGGTACAATTTATTATGTTATTGAGCTCATATTTTTAAGTAACATATTTTATTGACTTAGAATTGGTCATTTTAATTTTGCAATAAAAAGAATGTTTGGAACGTTCTCACCAAATCTGACCGCCTCTGAGCTGCGGTTTTACGAACGGTAAAACTTCGCACACCGCGAGTTTACCGATTACGTTACCGGTCACATCTTGGAGTAGTAGATTTACAGCACTGTTTTAATATAGTTAATTAACCACTTTTAGTGGTGTAAAAGTTAAAATTCACACTCGGTGAACGGTTTGCCGGCCGGCTGCGCTCACGCTTTCTGATGAAATGACATAGATTCTTTGTTTCACATTTCGTAGGTGGGGCGAAAACTACGTCACCAGGCTATTGTCCATCTGGTTACAGCATCGACTTGTTTACGGAAACACATTCCTCAGCGCTGACGTAGTCAGGGCTCGTCGCCTTATCTCAGTATGCGACATACGGTTTTTTGCTGTGTTTCATGTTTTTCGCTATGAAACAGTTAGAATCCCTGACAATTCACTTTTGCGTTCACAAAATATTTATATAGTTCACTCACTGTAGATTTACAGGGATTATTAAAGGTTTAATTTATTATGACCAAATTGTTAAAAAATGAAGGAATACAATACTTATGGTTTTTTATACCATGTTTTTGTTAATTTAAGAATGTACCATAATTGTACCATTACACAATGTTGGAAGCTTCACTTTCATTATTTGATGACTCTAATTACATTTCATACTGTTCATGAAATTTTGATTTTATTTCAGGCCAAACATTAATTAGAGAAATTAACTCTTCTTTCAGCTTTGCATTGTCAATATCACCAATTAACGAACAAATTTTGTCAAGTGCATTATTAGGCATTCCATCTTTCTTGAGCAGGGGAAATCTTCGTGGATTGAAACGCGCAAGGTCTAGATACAAGTCTTTTTGATCAGAAAACCTCATATTCATGCTCTGATTTATTTTATCCATTAATTTATAAAATACTTTAATCTTAAACTTTTTCTCTACACTTGAATTGATACTGACACTTCTTCTGACTCACCATGTGCTTTCTTCATGGGTCGGATCCTTTTCTGAGGAAGTTCCGTCTGTATGCATAGCTTTTCTGCGTCTAGGGAGGGATCTTTATTGATTTTCTCTTCAATAGCTAAGGTCATGAATGATACAAACTTATTGGCAGCTTTGACCACTTTATCAAACTCATTTCTATTTTTTTTTCAAAGTTTCTGGACAGTTGCCACAAATGACCAAGCTTGTGCGAAATCTAAGTTTGTTGTTTGTAAGTAATCTGACAAAGGTGTTGTTGAACTAAAGATTTTTAAAAATGTCATAGAAACCAAAACTGTTTCAAAAGAAAGAAATTTAGAGAGAAGGGCATTAGCTTCATATCTGGTCTTCGAATTAAATTCCTTGGAGTTACTTATCACACTCAGGGCTACAACTAAGTCAGGATAAATTACGTTTGGTGGTCTTGTCTCTTCTGTATCTGAAAACCAATAAGCTGAAGAGCCATAGATTTTGGTTGCACCATCACTTTTTGACCTCCACCTAGTATTTCCAATTGCAGTCAGACAAATCTTTGGATTTTGTTTTTTATAAACATTTAATCTTTTGCACGATTCTTTGATAAGAACTCTCTCTCTCTCTCTCTCTCTCTCTCTCTCTCTCTCTCTCTCTCTCTCTCTCTCTCTCTCTCTCTCTCTCTCTCTCTCTCTCTCTCTCTCTCTCTCTCTCTCCCCCCTCCCTCCCCCTCTATCCCTAGCTCCCTCTATAGAAAAAAAAGAAAAACATAGTAACGTGATAAACCCAATGAACCCAATAGATATGGTAAGTGAGAGGACAAACAAACTAATGGTAAAACTCGATAGAATTGTAAAAACGGTAAAAACCCATAATTGTAATAACCAGATGGATAGGGAAAGTAATAATAGCACATAAGACAAGCCATTGAACTGACATGTTGTCAATATTATTGTTGTTATAAAGATATTATTAATAGGTATTTAAAACTGTGATGTTATATGTAATGAAGAGGTATCAACAATTATTGTTAGTAGTAAGGACAACCCTATTAGAACATATTAAAATAGTAAAGAAGGCAATAAGAAATGTTAAGAAAAAATATGTAAAAGCCTAAAAAACTTAAATTTATAAAGGTGCTAAAATGTGTGATACTGGGCCGAAATGGGCCATATAAGGTATCAAAATCCTTCAATTTTACTAAACAATAACACCGTATAAATCAAATTTAACTTAATCTAAAAATAAATAGGGAGTAATTTGAGGTGACAGATATAAATTTTAAAGATTTCGAATAATTAACGTCACGTGACCAGGGGTCGGGAAATAAGGACCAATCAGAGCTCACAAAAGCTTGGTCATAATCATTGACTAAACGGAAACATTCGTTTACTCTATTGTTAACTTTCAAACCGAACAGATCAACTTCATGTAGCAGAGAGTCACGTTTTTTTTATGAATAACTAAAAGTAAATGTAAAGAGATGCAAAAAACGAAACAAGAAAATAAGGAAATCCATTAAAAAATTACACGAGAAAACAATAATAATAGAAGAATCCGAAAATCGAATGAAAAAATGATGATCTACTCAAACGAACACATTCCAAGTATAAAAAGCCTAACGTTGAGGTGGTGAGATTTTTGTAACCTCATAATGAAATAACCATACCATACACAACACGAGATTCACCAAAAACACTGTTAAACCAGACACTTGCGAACTTTAACAAAACTTTATTCAACAACATTGTGGACATTAAACTATTAAAACACTATTTAATTTAAAGAAATTGGTCGAACCAGATTTCCGGGCCAATCAGTTGTATGCCGTCAGCCATTTTGAGTGATGATTCCGCCATTTCGATTAACTTTTGAAATAGAACCGAGAACAGTAATACCTTTTAACTTAACATTATTTTAATTTTATTAGTTATTAAGAATGTTGATTAACCAATTGTAATGTATTGTATTTTATCCTGAAGCATTTTCTGATCTTTGCTAACAGCTCAAAGAATCCACTACCTGGTAAAGAAATAATATTGTAATTTATTTTAAACATTTTTTGTTCGAGTCGAGTTTGGTAAGCGAGTCAATATGGTCAATATCCCTTTCAATTCATGAGCCGATAAACTGACCCAGGTTTTAAACATTATTAAATAAACTAATTTGTTAACCGAAAAACATTTTATTTTTTGAGAGTGAGTTAAGATAAAGGATTTTCTGGTGACAAGGGAAAAGAGAAATACAGCGAGAGTGAAGAACATTGAGAAATTAGGAGACAAAACCAGATAACCTACAAGACTGAGTCGAATCAGTAATCGATTGTGGATAAACAACACAGTCTATTCCATTTTAAAGATTAATTATTTTGGCAACATTTCAAAACAGTACGCACGCGAACACCGCTCTAATAACCGTAAACTCGATGACGACCTGTCATTACCTGATCATTCTTTTTAATTAAAGTGACTAAATAAATAAAATCAAATAATAAAAATAATTCAATAAATTTATTTCCAACTAGACTAATAAATAATAAAGAATACAAGAACTAGAACCCAGAAACATTATCTTACAATATTGTTACGATGGTCTACTCGATCGTCGTAGGTACAGTGGAAACAAAATAAGTACAAGACACCAATCAAGTCACTAATCACACCTTTAATTGTTACAGTAAAACAGTTCATAATTAACAACACAGTCTCTACAACAAATCAAATGAAAATTGTTCACACGCAATAAAATGTCCACTAATATTAAAACTCAGTTGTATTACAATTATACCGTCCGAATACAAAACGCAACACTTCACTAATAACTACTTGAATGTACACAGTAATAACTCGAACCGCTCTGGAAATATATCGCACTAATACTCTCGAACCGCACTATCCAATATCTCGCATTGAACTAACTGAACGTCGTTTGAGTACCAGTATTTATAGCTAGTCGAATATCTAGACAATTCCTAATTGCGTCATAGCGTGCGTATGAACTACGTAATTAACCTTGACACAGTCTGCACGGCTGGCGGCATCGAGAACTTTCTCGTAGATGCGGACACAAGCACGTACACCACACGCATACACTCTGGATCTCTCTGGAACGTTCGATAAACACATAGATTGTTCTGTGACGTCGTAACACTATGTATCCAAATATGCTTCAAAGTCAGAACATGCTTCAAAAAATTTGACGGAAATGTTTCAAGAAATCGTTGAATCGAGAACCCCAGATGAAGAATCTCGTTGAGCATATACAAGTTTGATGATAAGAGTGATCGGAGAAAGAGACATCGGGGCTTATGAAACATGTCATTTACTCTATGGAATTCCATTGTATCAAATGTAGAAAATCGTTGTTGCCAGCATGGTTTCTTATTGTATACCATACAATACCATAAAGTGTTTTATTATTTGTATTAATTTGATTATTATTTTTATTATTTTATTGATACTTCAATTGTTTTCTGTTAATTGATAATTTATGATTCGATTTCCTTGTGTTGAGATGAATCGGGTAAGTTGACTCCACCATCGGCACTTGTTAATTGTGTCGGACATTGTTAGTTTGTTTAAAGGTTTATAAATTTAATTTTTATTTGCTGAAAATAATTTTATTCCTTAACGAAGTACTTACTTGTAGTGCTGATCTCACTTGTTAACCGTCCTGTCAACAAGGCATGGTTGCGGTGATAATTTAAAATATTTAAATTATCTCGTGCCGCTTGCAAGTGGTGCCAACTGCTGTCAGCTGCTCAACTAACCTGTATTCATATCGTCTAAGAAATAAGTTTCGTTAACTCTTTTATCTGGTTAAAATTGTGGTTTATTCATCAATAATGTTCTTTAATAAAGTTATATAATAATCAAATTGATTATCATTCATTGTACAGTAATAATTAGTTTTATAAAATCTCTTTCTCAGGGTGGTTATTCTTATTATAGAATTAGTAACATTGAAAATCTTGGTTAAGTTGACTGCAAAATACATAACTAGAAGATTCATACTACTATAATAATTGAGTAGCAGGAGAGTGATTACATTAACAAAATAAAATCTTAACTAATAACATGAAATTCAAAATATGACTATCATCAACATTTTAGGTTAAGCCTGGTGTATCTGAATAGTACCCAGTTAATTTTGGTTTGAGAACAAATCTTTTGAATAATACATAAATACACAAATGTAATAAAGTTATAAACCCCTTTAGTGTTCATACTAATTCATCCCATTCATCATGGTTGATCAATTTTATTGGGTAAGTTGATAACTCTTATAATTATAGTTGGTTGTCATTAAATCTTCTTAACTTTAAACAAATTAACTGAAATAATAAGGTTCAGGGCACTCTTAGTGTCCATATTAAAACGTCTTATTCATTGTATTTGATAAATTTTATCAAATAAGTTGACAATTCTTATAAGTGTAGTTAACTGTCGTTAAATCTTTTAATAATAAACAAATTAATTAGTGTAATAAGGTCCAACGCCTCTTTAATGTTCATATTGAATCATCTTATCCATTATACTCGATAAGTTTTATCGTATAAGTTTATTATTTCTCTAAGTATGATTAATTGTCACTATACTCCCTTTTATTTGCGCGATTCCTACTTATTGTACACTTTGCAATCGTTGTTGCACTACCACTCTTTCATTAAACTTCATTAATTAAAATTTTAATAACACTTGATAAAAGTTTGGTTATATCGACCAATGTTTACTTTTCGATGCCCGCACTGGTTATAGGTTAACTCGCGACTTTCTGGTGGTCGTCTGTCTTGCTTCGTTGACAATGTAAAAGTGTGTTCAAATCTGGCTTCAGTTTCCTGACCAAATCTCGATTTACCTCCTGATTGGTGGAAAGATTGATGACATTCCTTCGAGTGTGCATACCCCCTTTTACTAAATTATTTAATTGTACAGAACGCTTGGGTTTTTGGGGTGGAGATTAAAAAAGTGACGCGAAACATTTTGTCTAAAATAATGCAAGTACATTCCAACTGATATAAATGATATAAAACTCTTACGTTACTTGTGATTGCTAATCTAGCCTTACCATGATATGGTGATTGTCTGGCTCATTATTTAGAGTCCTCACATGAAATACTTTCGTCCATTATTAACAAATATAGTTTTTTGAATTTACCATTAACACAATTTTTTAATAAATTCATACATTATTTAACTTAAATTAACACATGGCTATCATATCTCATAGAGATGATGCTTTCCAAGTCCTTTTATGTACTCTTTACACAGTATTTACTTATAATTATTCACAAAACATATGGTTTATGCCTAGGCTTCGGTAGGCCTATGACACTACTAATTAGATTCACTTATTATATCTTAATAGTTGACTCTAAACAAATTCTATTATGTAACAATTACTCTCGGATGACCATTACAACTTCTAGTCACTTTAGTTTTTGCCATTACTCTGTTATTTCATTGATTTTAGTCTGTATAATCACCTATAGTTCTGTACTACTACTAGGTGTTACAATAATTATATCTTTATTATAAATTACATAGTCGTTTTTAAGTCATTATCATTAGCATAAATGATCATTGTAGTTACTCTAAAGTTTTACGATGTTTTGGTTTACATCAGGATATTCCCATTTGCTGGTAATTCAGTAATACTTCTTACATCTAGTGCTGTCTGACAAGTATATTTTATTTACATTATTATGATTTAATTCATTGGTTTATACCACATTAGTTATATTGCATATTATTTTTTATACTGAGATAAATTTCCTTCTCTTTTTATTAGAATTTGTAAGGTTTTTTGAGTGTGCTTATTGGGTAACATTTATGCTGTTCATTTCAGTCTGTTAGTTTATATTAAACACAATACCTATCACCTTTTGGTACCTAATCTTGGTCATAGTATGGCCCTTATGTTATCTAGCTTCATTATAGTATAAGATACTATGGTTTTATAACATTTTTAACAATGATTCTAGTCATAATAGGTGAAAATGCTCATTGAGGTAGGTCATGTGGTTCCCCTACTCTGATTTACAACAATGGGATTACTTTGTGTTTTGCTCTATACCTTTCACTCAATTATTCTAATGTACTAATAGTGTTAATGACCATTTGTTATTTTGGTATTTATGGTTTAGTTTCTTTTATATTCTGTTTACAATTTTACTGGTGATTATCAGTTTTCCTGATATCCCTTGATTTATATCACTTACATTAATAGCAGATAAGATGCAGTCTTATTGTTGTCTCTTATATAATAATAAATCATACTCATACAAGTTTTAATTTCACTCTCCAGATCATTATTGATTACATTTTTATTTTAAATTAGAGTTATGGTCATAGTAAAGTCACCCAAAGTAGTCTGTCAATGGTTTTATGTCATTAATAGTCCTTCACTCTGGGATTCTCTTGTTTTATTTTATTTATTTCTCAGTTATGCTTATTTTGGCGTAGAGTGTTGGAGATGTTTTGTCTCTTCCTTTGTTTATCTTTTATTTTGAGTTTTTCTTCATAATGCCACTTCACTTATTCTCATTTTCATTATCTATGTCTTTTGTTTACTCACTTACCTAATCTATTGGGTCATTGGGTTAATCACATTTAATATATTTTCTTCTTTGTTTTGTTTTCATTACTAGATCATTCATTGTTTGTTGTTTTATTAGTTAGTCTTTAATTCTTGAAACGTATGTAATATTTGGTACATAATTACTTGTATTTCGTGGTTCTTGTGTCATTTAATTGTTATGTTATGTTATGTTGAAAACTAGGTTCAAAAGTATGGTGATGATATGTAACATTACACAATGTACCAGAACTTTTAGAATACTTGTCATAACAATAGAAGACTATGTTGCAATTAATGGAACCAACAGTGAAAATGACAGTCATTCATTCATTCAGTTTTATAGTAGTAGATCACTAGACATGGAAGAAATAACATTATTTGCTAAACAATTTTCTAAGGGAAGAAATAATTTAATTAGCACAAACAGAAAAGAAAGAATTGTACAAGTTTTCCCTAAAGTAAACAACAATAACAATGCAGTCAATACTGAATTATATTGTAAACCAAAAGTTGATTTTACATAAGCATTGGTGTAATGAAGAAGACTTGAAAGGTACAGATGAAACATGGTGGATGGCTTATACCCGACAAAATTTTGGACAGTTTCACAAACAATTACACATGTCTTTAATTACAGAAGAAACTGAAATTGATCAGGATAATAACGAGTTTCATATTTTTGATGATAGAGACTGGATGGCTATAGCACCAGTAATGCCTAATGCACTACCAATTCGTGTTGGTCTAGGTAATCGTGATATCGATTTACTTCATAATTGGGAAGCAGCCTAGTACAAATATCCAGATATAAAGAATAAAACCTCTTTCATCGAAAGGAATCGAGAAACATTTTGGAATCAGTATGATTCTCATGAATCATACAAAGTTATTTTCAACGACCAGCAAAATAAGATATTATCTTTCTTAGAATATCAGCTAAATGACTATGATGATTGCAGTCAAAGACTTGCAGTTATTCAGGGAAAAGCTGGAACTGGTAAAAGCTATGTAATTAATGAAATGGTTAGGAGAATTAATTCATATTTTGGCTGTGATGCAACTCTTTTTTAATGGCTCCTACTGGTGTGGCAGCTAACAATATTGATGGACAAACTATTCATTCAGCTCTAAGAATAAATACTTCAAAGAAAAGGGGAGGAACTTTCAAAGATTTAGAAGGTGAATCCAAAATTGCTTTTGAAGAAGAATTAAAAGATGTGAGGTTCATTATTATTGATGAAGCCAGTATGTTGGGTTTGAATTTGTTTTTCAAAGTGGATATGCGAGTCAAACAAGCAAAGCAGCGTTCTTCAGCTGTTTCTTTTTGTGGCCTATGCGTGTATTTAGTTGGTGATTGGTCCCAACTTCCACCGGTTTATGACAGGAGTCTTCATAATATTGGTAATAATGTTCAGACCATTCAGTCAAATCTTTTATATAAACAGTTCAAAAAAGTTTTCTTTTTAACGGAGATTATGAGACAGCAAGGTGAGTGATGATCAAAAAAATTTCAGAGAGACTTTACATAGAGTTGCAAATGGAACAGTCACTGAACAAGATTATCAGCTCTTATCTAAAAGGTTTTATGTAAACAATATTGGGGACAATTTCAAAGACAGTGTCTGTATAATGTCGAAAAATGCTGAAATCGAATGGTTTAATTATGAAAAACTAGAAAGCAATAAACAACCCGTGTCTCTAATCAATGCAATCCATAATTGCCCAGAAGCCTCTCTAGCAAAATCTGATAATGCTCAGGGATTATTTGCCCAATTACGTTTATGTAAAGGTGCTCGAGTTATCCTTAGAAGAAATCTTTGGGTCACAAAAGGACTAGCCAACGGTTCAGTTGGGACAGTAAATGATATTATTTATGATCCGGCAGTTGAATGCGAAAATTATAACGATCACATGCCAATATGTATACTTGTATCTTTCAAAAAATATACAGGACCAGTTCTGTACGAGAATTCAATACCCATTATACCAGTAGTGGCATCATTCAAGAAAAATGAACTTTCTTGTACTCGCAAATAATTTCCGTTAATGTTAGCATATGGTGTTAGTATATTAGATCGCAAGGGATAACATTAGATAAGGCAATTATTAATTTAGGAGACAATGAATTTCAGGTTGGATTAACGTATGTTGCTCTTTCAAGAGTGAAAACATTAGAAGGATTATTATTAAAACCACCGTTTAATTTTGATAGACTGCTAAAATTAATAGAAGTCCATCAATGGTTGATCGTAAAGATGAGTTGCAAAGGTTGTGGAATATGTCTAATGACAATTAATGTATATTGTACTATAATGTAGTGTATTCAATAAAAATTGTGTATCATAAAAGTGAATATATTTTGTTGACTGTAAAAAATTGATAAATAAATTATTACGAATATCAAATGTTCCGCTCATTTGTGTCAGTGACAGTCGTAGTTAAAGAGAAAATAGTGGATATTTCCGTAAAAAAAGGTTACCAAAGAATTTGGCCTCAGATACTGTCATGTTTATAAGGTCTTTACAGTAAGATATTGAGTAAAAACTCAAATAATTTGTTATGGAGTTCAAACATAAACTGTCAGTTTACGAATACAATGGATTAACCACTATTTAATGGTAAAAAAACAGGCCAAATACAAACGTATATTTCATCTGTGTTATTTAAAGAGAAAATACAGCAAAAACATGTCTTTAGCAGTCATCCTTGGATCTCTGTAAAATGTGGCCGCTCAGAGAGGTGGCCGTTGAATAAAGGGGTTGGTGGTGATAGTAACAAAACAGTGTATTAAATAGGGATGATCAGCAATATCATTTTATTATGTACTTGCAGTTGTATTCCTATTAACAGTACGTTTTCAGTGGAAATAATTAATTACATTACAGCACACTGGTAAAGATTAAAATACTTTAAAGAAATAGTCTTTTAAAGTGGTCTGTTTTGAGGTAGCAGTTGTATTGTAAATTGCATAATTTTTGGCCAAACAGTAAAGTTTACGACATTGTTGCTCAGGATTCTTTCCACATTCCTTACCAAGAGTGACACAAATATCTTTGATCTGCCTAAGAGAGTGTGACACTTCTTTTAAAAACATCTGCGGTTCTTTAATTTCTTCTTCTTCTTTTTCATTCTGTACATCATTATCACCTGTTTCTGCAAAAAGCAAAAAAGTACTGTATTGTAAAAGTATATATTCTGGAATACTTGAGATTTTAATCGACCATTTCAAAAAGTTTTGATTGTAAATACAGAGATTTTTCTGATCTACCTTTATAATATTCCTGAAGTCGATTCTCCCAATTGCCCTTGATATCATTACACATTCTTGTGAAATTTTTATGTAATGATTGTTTCATGTAATGTTACTGTTAAATTACACTACAAATTACAAAACCACTTCTCAAGCACACGTAGCTCGTTTACGCGAATTCAATGGTATAACGGTTTTTAACAGTTCGGAACGTTTGCGTGTACTACTGTTTCAACGTTTTGGAAACTTCAACAGTGTATTGTTTACAAATAACAATTTGTAAATTTAAAAGTACCCAGTTACATAAGGCTAGGTCGTTTAAGTTGGTCAGGTATAAACACCATTTGAGTATTCGTAGAAATCTCTGCTGTCAAACTATTTTGTCTTCTGAATTCTATTCAAGATGACTGAACATCGCTGACCGTTTAAGCAAGTGAAGGAACCCATTACGGGCTGACCGCTGGTCGAGGGATGAGGTGACCATTTAATGGAGGGAAAATTTACATTGATCTTACGGAAAATAAAATCTGTTCCTCAGAAAAGTGCCGTCCATAAAGGTGACCGCTGAATAAAGGTGGCCGTTAGATCAGGTTTTACTGTATATTATTATGACGGTCTACTGATCGTTGTATGGTACAGTGGAAACCAAAATACAAGACATTAGATTGTTCTGTAATGTCGTAACAATATGTTAATAATTATACATTGCGTAGTCTAGTGTTCCTCTACTGCATTCTTTTCTTGTTTTAATGAAGTTTTCACTTTTTCTGGTCCTTTCCCAATTTTATTTTTGCTGAGTTACAGTTTTCTCCAACTTACCTACTTCCTTTAATATATTTTGGTTGCAACCTGTTTGTAATATGTTTATTTTTATGCACTTTTCCTGCCTATCTGTCTCAACACTCCTCTCTCTCTCTCTCTCTCTCTCTCTCTCTCTCTCTCTCTCTCTCTCTCGCTCCCCCCCCCCACTAGCCCTCCTACTTTATCCAGGTCTGGAACCTGGAACTGACAGTAGTATCCAATGTGATACTCAATCCACACATTTTCATTTACCACAAGCAGAGTTGTTGTCAATTTAACATAAGTAAATATTGTAAATACCAGGTTTAGTACACCAGTGGGTTTGACATTTGGGCCCTGGCTACTAGTCTCAAGGTGCCAGTTTTGATTCCTGAGTGTATCATAAAGTAACATCACATTTTTTTGGCCCAGGCCAAGTTGCCTTTTGAAAATGAATAGCTGGGATAATAATGGGCAGCTGAAGCATAGTGCTAACTACACAGCCTTCCTTGTGTGCCAAACAACTGATATAAGGCAGCCAACCCTGCTTAGCTTTTACAGATTGCTAAGGTAGTAAAAAATGATCCATTACTATTATTAAATACTGTAAATAGACTGCATGGCAGGCTTGTTTATTTAGTGTTTCATTCATCGTTTCATGTGTTTGTTGTTCGTCTTTGTATTACACATAAACAGTGTGAAGGTAGTGTAAAGAACATCAACATTTTAATTTTATTGCAGCTGGACAATGTTTACACATTTTCCGGAACCAAAGATTACAGAAGTGATTGAATTCTCATCTTCCACTGCTGCTTATCCATCCAAAGATCTTCAATATCTCGTTCCCTCAATGTAGTCTGAATTTCTTGTATCCAGGTGATAGGTGATCTTCCTCTTTTCCTTCTTCCTGGTGTGGTCCATTCCGTAACTCTCCTTGGCAATCTTTCCTGTGCAGTTCTTTTCGTGTGTCCATACCATTGTAATTTTTTGGTTTGGATAAAGTCAACAATTGAATTTTTCATATTCATTCTGTCCTTAATGAGAACATCAACATATGGTATCAATAAAAAAGACAAGAAAATTGAAAATGTTATATGGGAACTAAGTATGTACGTGATATGGGGTTGATCTTGGTGTTGTTATTGACTCATTAGTATATAAATGTGTTATGTTTATGTTACACAAAAGTTACTGCTGACGTGTATACCAAAATTTCTGCAACTAATAGTAGTCACAAAATGGACAACTTATTTAAATTATAAAATCAGTTTATTAAAGGATATCTGTCAGGGTAACATCCACTCTATTAACTTTGCTTGTGTAGTATGAGGTGAACTGTATTGAATTCCAATTCAAATCAATGTTTTGTTATGTTAGATGATGACTTTCATTACATACAATAAGAAAACTGATAACATCTTTTAAAATACTGTGATATGGTATGTTTTAATTTCAGATATGGAGTTAGAGTCGATCCTCATCAGTGGATTATTTTTCTTACTGGAAGACAAGAAGGAGGCCCTGAACATCCCTCTATTATGCTTGTCATGTGTAAGTAATTATTGTAGCAAAGTAAAGATGGGAGGGATTGCTAGGTAAACAGAAGCATAATAATATATTTGTTATTATATTTGTACACATGTATAGCATATTTCAAATAATTAATGAAAATAAAGTAGTTATTACTTCATATAGTGACTAGTAAACCTTTGAAAATACCTGTTTGTTTATACAGGGTGACTCAGGAAAACGAGACATTTTGAAATTTGTGATGGTAGCCCTGGGCGATTGTTCCACTGAGTAACATATTACAGATGCCACCTCACACCATCTTGCCATTTAGTTATCATGGATATTTGGAGTGGTGTGCAACATGGTTCTGTGCTATTGCCATCACAGCTTTTTACAAAATACATTGTCAGTGTGGAGGCTGTGCATAGAGGATTTCGCCATCACTCTAATTTAGACCACCATGATAGCGTTCCATCAGCACACATAATTAACACATGTACATGAAATTTTGAGGAAACAAGTTCATCAATGAACATCCAGCCAATGTGCAAACTGTTAGTACACCAGACAGTATCAAAGCCATTTAAGCTGAGTCGTAAGAAGCGCACATCGTTCAATCCATTGTCAAGCAGTGCCTTTTTGGTTGCATAGTTCAAGTGTTTGAAGAATAATGATACAGGAGTCACATTACCATCTATACAAGTAGCAGATCATCCAGAAACTGAAACCAAATATCATCTAAGGCAACAAAAATTCTGTGAATGAATGCTTGAAAAGATAAACGAGGACAATGAGTTTGTTTACAACCTGTAGATGTTAGATGAAACCCATTTCCACCTTAATGGATTTGTAAATTTAAAAAATTATCGTTAATGGCACACGAAAATTCTACTCCGCTACACCAGCATTCATTGCACACCAGTAAAGTTAGTGTGTGGTGTGCTGTGTCATAGTATGGCATAATAGACCCTTATTATTTTGAGAACGAGAATAGCTTGTGACCACAGTCACATCAGATTGGTATGTCACCATGCTGGAAACCTTTGTTGTACAAAACTACAGACATTTCCACAAATTAAATGACAGTGCCTGGTTTCAGCAAGATGATTCAGTGTTACACACAACACAATATTGATGGGTGGCAACTGTACGGTAAATTTGAGAAACAATGACATTCCATTGCCTCCCAGATCCCCTGATCTGTCAGCATGTGATTTCATCTTGTGGGGTCATCTTAAAAGCAAAGAGTATCATAATTGACCTCTTACAATAGAAGAATTGAAAGTTAAGATCTGAGAAGCAATTGCTGTTGAAATCCTACTTTGAACCATGGACAATTTAACTATGAGTCTGTAGGAATGTTTGTGCAAAAATGGAGCTCACATGCAAGATGTCATCTTCGAGAAATAAGTGTGCTGTATGTATGTATTCTTAAATTTGTTTGTATTATATGATATAAATAGATTTACTTAAACACTATAAACAGGTTAATTACCTACCGTCACGCTTTTTGAAATCCGAAAACAGGATTACTTGAGTTTCGACACATTAAGTGTCATCTTCAGATCCTCGATGAATATAAGTTAAAAATACATTTGTTGATGTATGCACATCCCGTCAGATAGTAAAAACAACACAAACATAACAACGAAAATACTCAAATAATTTAACACATATAAAACACGAGACAAAACAGAACGAAAACACGATACACGCGGCCGACGTGGACCTGCACAGGAACACGTTATGCGCGATAAAATCAATCGATACCGATTTGATCTTTGATAAATTTTATTGATCTGACACAGCTAGTATCTCGTTCGATATCGTTCACTCTGTTAAATAGAATATTATTTTTATGGATCGATTTTTCATTTAAGATGCGATCGTAATTAGCTTTAGTGGCCTTATATATTTCAAACCTTTCAAGAGTGTCCAGTTTAAGAGATTTCCTGCATTTATGTAATATATCCAAATTCTCACTAATACTTTTTATGTTATGATCTTGTGAACTTAAATGTTCAGCAAATGTGGATCTTCCTATATTTGATTTAGAGCTTGGGAGGTGTTCTTTATAACGCAATTTGAACGAACGACCCGTTTGTCCTATGTAGAAATTTGAACAATCCGAACAATTAAGCCTGTATACACCTGTACCATTGTATTCATCGAAAGACTTAATTTGATTTTTAAACTTAAGTTTGTTCTCGAGTTTATTATTTGCTTTTGAAGCCAATACTATATTTTGTTTTTTCAATTGGTTTTTTAAAGTGTAATGTAACATTTCACCATACTCTATTGCGATATATTTTACTTTTTCTTTAGGCATGTCAATATTTATTAGTCTATTTTGTTTCTTATTTATTATTTTATCTATATGTTACATTTATAACCATTGGCTATTGCTATGTGTTTAATAATTTCGACTTCATTTTTATGGTCTTCTGTGGAGAGGGGCAGTGATAACAATCTATGTACCATACTATTAAAAAATGCCATTTTGTGTGAATAAGGGTGGTAAGACGAGGCGTGAATAGCATGATCAGTGGTTGTCGGTTTCCTGTAAATATTATAGTTAATTTTATTATCAATTTTTGTTAAAGACAAATCTAAGAAATTTATTTTATTATTCTTTTCTGTTTCTAATGTAAATTGCAAATTTTTTGTTATGCTATTCAAATACTTATTAAGCGTTTCTAATTGTCTGCAATTACCATTGTAAACCACTATCGTGTCATCCACATATCGACGATAAAATAAAATTTTGTTGTAATGTTTGTTGTTTGGTGATAATATTTCATTATTTTCGATGTGGTTTAAATAAATTTCTGCCAGGATACTTGATAGTGGGGATCCCATTGCTAATCCATCTTTCTGTAAATAAAATTTATCATCAAAAGTAAAATAATTTTGTTCTAAAATTACTTTAGTCAAATTAATAATTTCATCAACTATTTCATGGTTTAAAGTGGCTATTGATAATAATAAACTTTATGTTATTTCTAAAGTTTCATTAATTGGTACATTCGTATACAAATTGACTATGTGAAATGAAGCTAAAGTATGTCTTGGTTCAATTGTAAGTTTTTTTGTGAGATCTACCAATTCTAAACTATTTTTCAAACTGTAATTCTTATTAAACACTATATATTGTCTTAAAATTTTATCAATTTTTTTGGCAATTTTATAAGATGGTGCAGACGTGAAATTTACTAAAGGACGGACTGGCATGTTATTTTTACTTAAACACGTTTTTTCATAACACTATTTTTTTATTATTTCCCATTTCCCTGACTCACCCTATACATAATTTGCAGAGTCTTAACTTAAAATATCTAAATTTTAGGTTTACTTTAAACTTTTTTTTCAATATTAGATTGTGATTGTAGTATTGTTTTTTTTATAGAGTAGTAAATTAAAGTGTAGTAAATTAATATCATACTGTTTTGTTTACAAATGTTACGTTCATACAGAGTGTGTGATACAATTTGTGATATTACTAATAATACAATAATATGGATGTTATTTGCTTTTGGAAGGTGTGTGCATATGCACATGATTAACTGATGTAAGTTTAATAGTGCATAATGCACTTAAAAATTCTGATGTGTTTTGTGTGTTATTGCATGATGACATCTTAATTATTGGCATAGGTTAGCCAGTAATGGTTCTATATGTTGCTTTTTCTTCTTATTTCATTGGAGCCAGATACAATTTTGGATGCCTTTTTTGTTTGGTAATGTGATAAATTCATAGTATTGACTGAAAAACAAAAACTTGTTTAAAAAACTATTTACTACACTGCAAAAGAAAATTGTGTGTGTGTGTGTGTGTGTGTGTGTGTGTGTGTGTGTGTGTGTGTGTGTGTGTGTGTGTGTGTGTGTGTGTGTGTGTGTGTGTGAGGGGAGAGAGAGAGAGAGAGAGAGAAGAGAGAAGAGAGAAGAGAGAAGAGAGAAGAGAGAAGAGAGAAGAGAGAGAGAGAGAGAGAGAGAGAGAGAGAGAGAGAGAGAGAGAGAGAGAGAGAGAGAGAGAGAGAGAGAGAGAGAGAGAGAGAGAGATTACGTGTCTGCACTGTTGACTTAAACGTAATTTGCCATTCCTCAGAGATTTATCTCAATTGTGAATTTTGCTAGTTCAGTATATTAAAGGATTATAATACTAAATCACAACATTTCTCTGTCATGTGAACATTGCCTTTTTACATCTTGCAAAAGTTATGTAATGCAAAAACATCTGGCAAATTGTTTTTGCTTTGTTGAAAATTGTTCTTCTTTGTTCCCCAGTGTATTCAGTGAAGCCTTCTTCTACCCCATTATATGGATAATGACACATTTCAGTATTATACAATGTTGCTGCACAGCTCTGAATCTACACAACTTCATCTCACTTTCCTTATTCATAGCAGCTTTTCTACTAACACAACTAAGTCCATATTGTTTGCCTAAACGGGTGGCCAACTCTTCTAGATATCCTGCTCTGTCTGTGTCCTCCACCCAGATTGCTTATTGGATCTCAGACAGATTACTAAGGTTCCTGGGGTTCACCAACTTCGACGTGAAAGGTGGAATTGTATAGGACAGACTAAATTACTCTAATTTGCAATTGAATCACAGCTACACATCCGTACTCCATTTATTGTCTTCTGATGTGTTGAGATTTATTTATGATAAATGAAATTGAACAAATAGAAACATCGAAAGTTATGTTAGGACTTTTCCCTAGCCTATTGTTGAATAGTTATGTATATTGCGTGCATGTTCATGAAAAGTGTGCAGTTAAAGTGCAAAAAAATTGTTCAGTTAAGTTGAACAAAACTTGGAAATATGATATATAAATTGTTCTTTATCAGTTTGTAAGTTAACATTTTATAATGTGTTGTTCATAATTTACAGATTCCATTGTACCTGTTACCTTGTGTTTGCTCATTGAAAAGGGTTTAGCTGCAGTAAGTATTTGGTGCTTTTAAAAATAATTTTTTGACCAATTAAAGGAAGTTAACAGTATGTGAATGAGTGAAATAAGAGTAAACAAGTTGTACACACATGTAGTCGTGTGTGTACAAATATATACATATACGAGATGTGATAAAAAAATACGTTTTTTTTCTTATAAAATTATGTATTATTCAAAATTAATATCGTCTCCTTCAAGCTAGTCCCAATTAGGTACAATGCACTTATGCCAACGTTATTTGTAAAACATTTGTTGTGGGTGCAAAGCATTGTCCTTTCATTTGCAGTAGGGTGGCTGCACCCTAAATTTTTTTTTTTTTGGGTTGCCTCTTGCATCCATTTGTAAGACTTGCAAGATAATACTCTGTATTGGCAGTACAACCTGAAGAGTCTGTAGTAGCCTATCGATTGTAATAAAAGAAAACAGTAAGGAGAACCTTCACATTCGATTTCATTTGGCATGCTTTTTTTTATCTTGCCTCTTCAGGAAGCTTCCATTGGGATGATTGTCCCAAGTCTCAATTAGGACTCCTGCTACTGGGTCGTTTGGAGTTCAATTTATACTTTTTCTATTTATGGAGGGCCTGAAGCGACCCTCAATGGTGGATTGTACCACCGGGGCTAATAAACGAGGTCGGTTCCAAGATACCAAGGTCGGGCCGTGGAGTATAGTTACCAAGTCCGGCAATGAGGGAATTGTGGGTCACACATGCTGCTCAAACATAGAATCTATCCACCAGGCATCTCACGGTGTCATCAAAAGAGCAAACACCAAGTCCTCTCGTCAAAAGATGAGAATAGTACCTCCAGGAGACTTTACACGCGAGCTTAAGTCACCGGTATCTTTGTCCACTTTAAACACTGCAGATAGCCAAGTCCTCCAGCAGGTGACAGTGGGTGGGTGCTGGTGGTAATGGAAGGTTAGGAGTTTTTTTAAAAGGATCAATTCTCATAGGGCATTTAACAGACACTTTCTTGCCATTTGATACTAATCTGTCCACATTAGAATACAAGTTTTGGACAGTTTCAACACTTACTGCATACACAGGTAATGTGTATCAATTTCGGACAGCTGACACAAAGAGCTTCCACTGCTTTCTTCGTATACAACACTGCATTCATAATAAAAAGCTATACATTCTTAATATTCTTTGGCTACAACAAATGCATATTTTTGTTGAACAAACTAGCAACTGTAATGTGATTTTATAATGTTTCTTCACAGCAGTTTGTAAGCTAGTGTGTTTTTAAAGTAGACTCATTCACAGGATCTAAGTTCGTTTACTTCGCAAGAAAATTTATAAGTGTTGGATTGTTTATTTTGTGTAGATGAGTGTCTGCTGAAATGAAATCTCTGCACAAATCAGAATATAATTCACTACACGATACTTGGTAGCTTCCGTGTGTGAGGACGGAGAGGGTTCTGTTTTACCTAAAAGCACGTGTTTTTAACTAGAACATGACGCCACAATGATATGTTTGTTGCTGTATAGACGTTGCACAACTTGCAATCGTTGATCTGCAAGGCTGGATGGATTTACAATAAGGCTGGCAATGTAGTATCTTTCCATCTGAACTGAATATACCTTTGAATTCTTTAACATACTGCTGTAACTGAGCTCTTTCACTACATGTTACCTTCGGCATTGTAGTGAACACTGTATGTGATGTAACAAGAACACTGTAGTGTAACATGAGACATAATGTACAATGACAACAAATTAGGTAATTAGCTGGTTTAGCACTTGCAAAATGAACAGTCGTCAGTCACCGCAGTGGAATTACATCACTGTTTACAAAAAAATTCCACTAGTATTATTAAGTTGCCAACTGTGTTACTTAATCGTTTGTCTGGTAATATGGAAATAAACTCTGTATGTTTATACTTAGGGCGTCTTAAACATGAAACTATGTCAATTTGTAATACCCACAGCGAGTATACCTATCAAGTGTTTAGCCTGATACCATAGTTATGTGGGCAGAAAGATAAAATACTAGGAAATGTGTGTTTATATATGAACGACAGGCACTTGACTGAGGAAACTAAAACATAATAACTAATTCCCTTGCAAAAATGAAGCACATACGACTGAAATGATTAAACATGAAATGGCTCTCTTGTTGCGCTGTATCAAAAAAACCTCATTACGCATCCATAGCTTTGACGTATTGTTTCTGTACTAATTATTTTGTGTTCAGAACAGCGGCTTGGACGGTGTATCACATGGTTGTGTCACCTCACACCACACATCCTGCACTGCCTTCCCTGCCGCCCACTGAGATCTGCACGAACTCTTTTATGTCTTACTATTTCATCTGTAGAAGTACACCTTTATTGTGCAACACTGTGTGTAATATGTGGAGGTTATTCCCCAAAGCCTTAACGTTGAAATGCTACAAGTGTGTGTTAATAACCTATTTACAGGTAATTTAAATAACATACATAATTATTAACATAAATATGAAAAAATTATAATTACATATAAAAATATTTAATAATAATAATGGCCCCCATTGTACCACCAAAGCAGCTTAGGAGTCAGGCAGGGTAGGCTGCCTTCGCGACCCGTATGGCATACAAGGAAGGCGGTGTGGCCAGCACTACGCTTCAGCCACCCATTATTATCCCCAGGTTGCTATCCCAGGTACTCATTTTCAACAGGCTGAGTCGACCTGGTGGCAGAAAAACGCACGTTGATTTTATGGTGCGGGCCTGGGAATCAAACCCCGGACCTTTAGATTAGTAGCCAGGTGCCATACCCACTGGTCTACTGAGCCGCCATATATAAAAATATTTATTTACCTAAAAATCTGTTCCCTAGTCATGAGGTACTTCAACCAACATTTGTTAATGCTGTTTTTGCTGAAAATTTAATATTTTTAGAATAAATTAGGCCGTGACTCGTTTCATGCCCAACGAGTAAAAACAAGTTTCATGAAACGAGTAAAAATATCATTAGTAAAAATTGCTTCACATAACCCATATGATTTGGCAATTACTGAGCATGATATCCTTAACTTTTCCATGTTTTCTTTGTTGGTTCATTGGTTCTTTGCTGGTAAGGTGTCCAGTTCTCTCTTGTCATCCTCAGTGTCTTCATGGATGTATTGCAAACATTTGTACCACATATAAACCCTTGGTTTGGACATTGCATTCTCACCAAAAGCCTTTTCCAACATTTGTACTATGTAACTGCACTTTAACACATAATTTAATTCAAATTCATTGTTCTCTTATTTCAAGAATACAAAATATACAAAGAATACGCGCTAAAATATATCATCAGTGTTTACTTGTTAAACAAAAATTAAGCGTCTAATATTTCCAAAAACTGACACGCATGTCATGGGGAGTGGTACTAACATAAGAAAAAAAATTTGTAAATTGAAAATTTATAGCACAGGAAATTAAGAAATTTTCATTATTTTTTATCACACCTCGTGTATGTGTGATTTTGTACATGTGTTGTGTAACACTCTTGTTATATAATGTAAAGTACAAGTCTGTTTTATGTAATACATGAAGTCCTCTGTACAGACTTTTTCTTGTGGAATGCACAAAACCAATGTAATATTCATTATGTTGTGAGGATTTTTTTAAAATTTAAATAACTATTTACTTATCCCAAACTTTTAAATATATTGTATATTAATCATTAGTTTGTTCGCAACAAGTATTGATGTGTTATGTGTATTAATTATTGTGTGTTACTTAATGTTAGCTGTTTGTATTTTTCAGTTTATGGTAGTACAGTTTTGTGTAAGTCAAGGTAACTGTTTTATTTTGTGTCGTTTTATTTAAATTAGTAGCGAATGAAAACACACACACGCACACACACACACACACACACACACACACACACACACACTTTATAGAAAATTATTCATAAGGGAAAGTACGCTAATTATAGTTAATATTACCTCGTGTATCCGGGTACACTGGTGTTCCTCCTTGCAGCTTCATTGATTTTAACAACTACGCGTTTCGGGACTCATGGTCCCATCATCAGGTTGGTAAAAACGAAAATCACTCACATGGAGTACGTCAAATTAATAAAATACAAATAAAAAAATTAACTATTAACTATAATTAGTTATATGCAACTTGGAGACCACAACACAATATGTACACGTTTCAGTTGTTATATTAGTCAGATTAGTTTTTTTTAGAACTGCCGTGATCACTTTAGTTCAGATTTCAATATAATTTAATGGAAATATATTTGAATGTGCTGTTGTTTACAATGGCTTGCTTATAATTCAAAATACAGAATCTGCTTTACAAAAATCTGTTTTTGAATTTTTTTATGAGATTTGCTAACAATACAATATGAAAATTCCATTATAAAAGCAGTGGTAAGGCATTGTGAGGTAAGAAACCAATAAGAACAAAAATAATGATTAACGATCAAATTGTAGAACAGATGAGCCTTTTTAACTATTTGGGAAATAATATTGGTTATGATAAGAATTATGATATTGATGTTAAGTTAGGTAAGTTTCAGATGATCAGCGAGACAATCAACCATATTTTAGAAATAAGGTATGTCAAGATACAAAATTGAAGTTTTACAATGTTATGGTGGTCCCTGTACTGCCCTGTGGGTGTGAATTATGGACGACAACCAAGAAACAAGAAAGTAAAATTCAGGCCTCAGAATGATTTTTCTTAAGAGGAGTTAAAAGGTGTTCTAAACTTGACTATATGAAGAATGAGGCTATAAGAGAAGAATTACAAGTTTTTAACTTGAATAGAAGACTAAAAGATTATAAATAATGGTGGAAAGAATGTTTAGAAAGAATGTAAGATTCAAGACTGTCCAAACAAGTCTGGAAATGTAAACCTATAGGACACAGGTGTGTGTAGGTCGAGGAAGAGATGGTTGGAGGCTTTTTGAAGGCAGAACAGGTAGCACCTTGCCTTTGCATTTTGTGAAGTTGATGATTACTTAATGGAAATAATGTACAAGGTCAAATGAAAGCAGTGTGAATATACCTAATTCAAAATCAAATACTGAATGATGTTACTGACCGCAATCTGTTGTTTGTGTCACTTTTGTGTGGCAGTAGAGTCTGATATGTGTTGAAAGATTCATTAGACTCTGTGAATTAGTATATTATTTACAACTTAATATTGTCATGTGAGGTGTTCCAAGGTGTCCAAGTACCAAGGATAGACGCCCTCATTGAGATGAATGTTAAGTTTTCACAGTCTCCATACTCTTATTGACATTTGTGATCTGTTAATAGCTGCCAGACATTTTTATAAGAAATTCAACTTGTTATAGTAAAATTACTTGAAACTGAAAATACAACTGTATAACTCATAATAAATAATTTATTTTAAATAAGCAAGTAATGAGAGAAAACACAATTCACAATTTGCACAACGTGTAAGATTGTGTACAAGATGCTGTAAACAATATTTTTTAATATATTTGCACCTGCAATTATGTCTGTTCAGAATTTTTGTAGGCTGGTAAACAATAATGAACGAATTGTCTGCATACATAGTATGCTAGTATCATATAAATTTCAGATGATGAGTTTTCTCTACAGTTCATATGGAACATGTGCTATTGTTTCATGGCAGCAGAAACCAGGCAAATGTTTTAAACTGCAGGAAACGTAGTTTAAAAATTAATAGAATTGTTATGAAAAAACAATGTCTATAGAAAATTAGATTTAATGAAACAGAAAACTTTTATAGAGAGATGTGGAACAGTAGTTTATGACTGGATTTAAGTGCTACTATTGAATGTGAGGTGCATAGTGTATATGCATTTATGATTGATTGGTTTTAAGCTCTCCATGTGAATGCGATGTGTATAATTCATATGCATGCAGCAGTCTACTATTCTTAGCACACCTTTTCAGTTTAAAAGCTCTGTAACCAATAAATCATTATCAGAGTGCCAATATAATAACAAAATGAGAAATTTTTTTGTATTTGGGATATGTCAGTATATGTTTATAAATAACGTAAGTAGAAGATTTGTAAAACTGTTTTGTTGTTCTGTGTAATAGATAATGATACTTTCTTATGTTAGTATTATAAAACGCACGCACGCACACACACACACACACAGTGATATATATATATATATATATATACAGTAGTGTATAGTACTGACATTATGATATATAGTAATAAGTTTGCTATGTAAATGTTAAATTTATTAAACTTACACAGCAGCATTTTTTTTTTTTAATCAGATTGGTCATTATAATAATATCACTATTGTTTGTAGTATATGAATTTTAATAACATGTGCTAGTAGTGTTGTTAATAGTAAGTTATTAATACTAAAATTAAATTTAATGATGTTCTTAAAATTGGAAGTGTTTTGGCCATAAATTTCACCAGTTAATTCAATAATATTATGCAGAGAGATAATTCAAGGCTTGTGAAAGGTCATTAACAGTCATGTGCTTCTACTGTTGTGTGTATTACATGTTTAATGGAAGTAAATAAATTTACAAATTTTGAATTTTACAGGAAATTGTTAATAATAGTGTGGGAATCATTGCACACATCACAAATATACTATTGCTTGTAATGCTGCCGATGGTTGTGATTCACATACATGGGTCAAGTTTTAGTTTGGGTAAGTATTTGTCTTTCTGTTGTCATTTGTGTAACCTTCAGAGTTCTTCTCTGTTTTCTTCTTCTCATGCTTCTTCATGTCCTCTTGATTTATGAGGTTCATAAGAATCTTGCCAATTCTATATAGTTCCTCCATCTAATTTTTGCAGATCTGATTCTTTTTCTGTTTTTCGGACAGTTATCTCAGACTTTTTGAAGTAGTCTATTGTTATCTGTCTGTGAACATAGTCTTTCCAGAGATTTTGCCTTGGTGTATAAAATCCACTATATCTGTTATTTTGTCATGTCATGAAGATACACATTTTAGTATTATGTCTTGTGTGTTGTCTGTTACTGACATTCTCATTTCAGTGACTGGTATTTGCATTCAGACTTATTAATGAATGTATTGTAATTGTACTACCAAAACAATGGGTGAAACAATGATTTGTTTTCAAGTATTGATCTCACAGTGATTGCACTGTCTGACTCCTTTAAAGCAGAACCTAATTATGTACAAGCAAGCAATTTCAGACCTTGGACAACACATGTAGTATCTGCTATAACCCATACAATGCCATCATACAGTGTATTATTATATTCAAGGTCACTGTAATGTGCCTGCCATTTTCGGCAGGTTTCTAGTGACTTGTGTAAACCACTTTTACTTTATACACGGTGTAATGTATAAGGTTTCCTCAGGAAGAAAGTTCCTGTAAACACTAAAAGTATGAAAGTACGAAAAGTACTTGTTTTCTGTCTTGTCACCATTTGTGTTTTTAAGGGAAAATGTGTATCTCTATAAGTCATTGTTATATCATAATGAAATTTGTACGCATGTTAATGTTAATATTTTTATTTAAAAAATTTATGGTTATTTTGTGATCTCAAATTTTAAAATAGTGGGCACTAATTTTTTTGTCACTAATAGCCCTGTAAATTTTAATTTTAATGAGTCATGGTTCATTAAGTAAAAATGTTAAGCATTTTATTATGAACACAACAGCATATTGTTTTCCAAATGTTATATCAAATAACTGTGTTATGGCAGAAAATGTCCTACCCACAAATTCTGACTACTTAATTTTTTGTGCTATGCTTCAGTTCCTCCAGTACAGGGAAAATTTATTTAAATTTGTTACTACTTTTTCAAATTAACTCGTTAACAACGGTAATTTATAGCAAAATAAAAGATTGATTTTTAAAGAAATTAACAATTTGTAACTACAACTACTTACACACAATTTGAATCACAACAATTAAAACTATTTGGAATTAATTAAAAACAGTAATGGCATATTTTCACTTGTATATCATATCTTTGTCAGTTACTTTTCTTAAAGAAAATTCATCAAGTCATTTGCTTGTCTTTATTTACTCATTGTTTATCATTTATAGAATGTCTTGCTGAAATGTCAGTTAGGCATTCATGTGTGGACTTTCAAATTATAATAGAAAAAAAAGTAAGACGACTTTACATGAATACTTTCCCAACCAGTATTTGCTGACAGAAATGTTTGTTAGCCGTATAATCAGCTAAGAGAAACTAGATCACTTGTTCCCTGAACCATTGATCGAAGTAGAATTTTTTAAAAGAAGAACATTGGATTTGGAGTGTAATCAATTAGTCCCTGCTATTCGGGAGCCAAATGTAATCATATACATTTATTGTTTTATTACTCAGGTTGAAAATATAAATTTTGTCTATACGTAAATAATAAGTTTCGGGCGCCATGTTTGTTATAAAGCAACCTGATCGAAATTTATTGTTAGGGCCAGAAATTCGTGTTAACACGTACCAGTTTAGTGTAACCAATTACCTGAAATAAAGACACATCAAATAACATATAAAAGTATTTATTAAGAGTAAACATTGAGTATAAAGTATTACATAGACATAGGTCTCTGATCGATATATTGCGCCATGGGCGTTGTCCACATGAAGTTACATTATACAAAGAATATACGCTGCATTAATACATGTTATAGGATAAGACATACATTTATTGATTAATTAATTATTTATTCAAATTAACTTTCATATTTTCAACAAAGATATATATATATATAGTTATAGGTGTTGCTCAACCCAGCACTTGGAAATAATTACGCACGCACACAACCACTCACCCTTTCATTCTCATGGTACAAATTTATGCATAGTGGAGCTCCTTTTAAATATAATGAAAAATTACATGATTTTTAAAATACTTGATTTAAAATTTTGTATTATTTCCAAAGGATTGAAAATGTAAAAAGAACGTTCTCACCAATGTAGTTTTGCTGGTTGTTGTAGCTGGCGGTAAAACTTAGCGTCCAGTACCGCGAGTTTTACGTGTACCCGTAACGGTCACATTTTTGTCGTCGACGCACTGTACGGTGTTTTACACAGTTTATTAACCACCTGCAGTGGTCTAAAAAGTTAAAATTCACTCGTAAGTGAATGGGCAGCCGGCCGGCGCTGCTTAGTTGTTGCAACAGAATGACGGCAATTCCTGGTTGAAATCTGCGGAAGTGGGGTGTACTGACGTCACATTTTCTTTGTCTAACGTGTTGACATCGCCGTTTGTAGTTGTCAACACATTCTCAGCCTCTGACGTAACGAAGGCTTGGCTCTGCTTATCTCAATAACTGCACACTGTTTTTGTGATGTGACACCGTTTTTTGTCATGAATTAGTTCAAATCCTGGCAAATACTGTAATATAGTCCACTCACTGTAAATTCGATATCGGGTGTTTGAGGTTGGGTTGGGTATGTCAAAAAATAGAAAAATACAATATTTATGATCTCTTTACCATATTTTAGGTAATTATACAATGTACCATGATTGTACCACCACAAAACCCCCTCAATGAAAGATGGTGTGACGAAGCACACAAACTTTCATTGACCCTTTCATACTTCCTAAAGGGATCAGCCAGGACAAGTCGCCACAACCCCCTTACAAATTTACATAAAAATTAACAAAAACTCACCCTTGGTCTGGTGATGATGACCGTACCTAGATGACCTTACTGGACTTCTCCTGCGAGATCCCAACACCATAAGGCCACTTAGGCTCTTAACGCCCCTGCTCTGACGCGTTGGCCAGCTCAGGACCGCTGTCACACCACCAAACACTGAAACAATATATAATAAATATTAAAATAGTGGCTTAGTAAATCACTCCATCCTCAACTGATCTGGTTCCCCTTAGCTAAGTGCTGGTTTGTGCCAATAAGCACTGGGTTGGCTTAATATATTTTAATATGCTTAATAAAATTATAAGATTATATATTATAATCTTCAAGAATTAAAAAGAATATTATACCAAAATTGAATAAGATATAATTGAAAATATAATAAGAAAATTACACATTATAATCTCCCAAATCTGGAGAAAAACAAATTATAAAAGAATTAATAACTCTATATATTTATTTATTGAATACTCTTAGTGCATGATAAAACAAAACAAAAATTATTATTAGTGTTATTATTATTATTATTCTTATTATTAACAGGTAATTATTTGGCTTATAAATATTATTAACAACGCCATTAAAAAAAAAGTTTTTTTTTTTCTCTCTTCCTACACATATTATAACATCATGTTAAAAAGTTTTCAAATAAATACATAATACATTAATAATTAACACTGATATATTAATAATACAGTTAATACATTTTAAATACTCAATCATATTTAATCATATCTAAGATATGCATTACCATTTGTATAATTTACTTAAAAGTTGTATTTAAATTAAAATTTACCATTGCAGTTATTAAACATTAAATTTATTTATTTATAATAATAAAATACATTTTGAACTTATTGTTACTATTCATATTACATTATTATTTCATTATTCATTTTCTTACTTTCTCTCTCCTCTGAACTTTCTATCTACCTAACTACCTAACCTTTCACCTTCTATCACTGTTTAGTCTGGATAACTCCTATATTCACTATACTTCATTTTATTATAATTTTACTCACCTTCTTCTAACTGACCATCAAATTTACCTATCAATGACACCAATATCTCAATTATATACTCCATTACTACTTTCATTGAAATCATATGGCACCGCTCGTCTTTGCACTGGGTTGGGTGTTCCCTAACTGGCTATATACATCTCTAATATTTTGCCCTTCCAAATAATTCGGCAAACACTCCCTTAAATTTATGCTAATACCTGCCACAACACTATTGGTTGGCTACTCTTTATCACCTCACCCCCACTACAGAATTCATCAACAACAAATACATGTATGTACCTTTACTTAAACACCTTCTCTACAAATAATCACTAACTACTGTGTCCCTAAATATTTAATAATTCTCTTTATATTTTCTTAAAATTCTTATCTTTCTAACTCCTTTTACATCAATTAAATAACTCACCTGCATTTTATCTATACCCAGGCTCTATTCCTGTTTAAACACTTACTATAATCATTGACAATTCTCTTATAAAATTCCTCTCCTACCTACTTATAACAATACCTCTTTTCAAAATTCAAGTATAATTATTTATTTAAACATTCATTATTATTCATTAGTAATTAATTAAAATATTATTATTAAACATGTTATATATATAAAATATATAATACTACACACTGGGGTACCTGTAATACATAATACACATCAAAATACATGGATATATAAATACAGTTAATACAATAAAATATACACTCCAACTTCATTATTGTGTCATTAATCGAAATCAGTCCATAACAGACCAATTCAAAACCACTTTGCACATTATTATTTAATGTTCATTTCACAATATAACAGTCTATCCACCATCATTAAACAACAAACGAATCTTAGGTCTATATAAATTCTTATTTAATACATAGATTTTATTAGATACATTATATTCATATGTTATTGAACGGTTATTAAACAAATATTCCCAGTCACGATCAAGTAGAGTTCCGTTTGTCTTAGTATCATATGTCATTAATCGGTTTATACTATAATTATCCCCATAATATTCCACCACAGGTAAGTACCTAATGTCTTTATTCTCATTTCTTGTTATTTTCAATTTATTGTTATTATCAGGTAAGTATTCATCATTTTCATATACCACATATAACCCTAACCTTTCTAACAGTTGTCTGTAATTTCTGTTTACTTTAAATATTTTTATTACTCTCTTACTCTCACAATATCTCTCTATACTTTCTCTCTTAATACATTTCTCTCCATAACACCAAAATACACTTTCTCTCTCCAAATATGCAGGGGTCCCTATCATAAAATCGTTGCACCTCTTAGGTACACAAAAACATAAAGAAACTTTATTTGTAGAACTATCGTCTATCAAATATAAATTAAAGGCATTCTTATCCTTATACCAATTACATGAAGACTTGTCTTCACCCCCTAATACAACATTAAAAGAAAATTCTACCCCCTGCACTCCTTGTACTAAAATACTTTCTCTCCACTTTCTTTCTGACTTCAAAAATTCAAATATTTCATTATCATTCATTATAATTTCATTATCATGTTTATCCGTTTCCAACACCACAATCTTACTACCTGTATTATTTGAATTATCTAGAGTACATTCATTTTTGGAATTATCAGTTTTAAATATGTTATCCAGTACAGCATTTTGCTGGGTACTACTATCTAGTACTTTCTGACTTTCTACTTGGTTTTCTACCCCATTTAAATTATCTAATTTTGTGATAAGCTGGTCACATTTCTTAATAAGTTTATTGTGACTCACTTGAATTTCATTTTTTATCTCATTGAATTTAATTTCAAAATCTATTTTCTGTTCATCTAGTTTTTTATCAAAACTGGCAAATTTATTTAATAAAAGTTGCATCATTGCATTAGTTTCATCCTGCTTACTATCTAAACTAGTTGAAATGGATGTATTGACTTTCGTTACTTCTACAGATACAGGCGCTGACACCTCGTCAATCTGACTAGTTTGAGGTGTTTGTACATCCATCTTGCTAGTCAAATTTACATTAGTTGTACCTATTTCTAACGTAATATTGTCATTAGTACTCATATTGTTATTTTATCTTGCCAAAACAGGTATGTTTATAACCTAGGAATTTAACCCTATTCTACGCACATGTGCATGTACTTACGCGATTACTTCAGGTAACTATTCCACTTTCCTGGTAGGTATTACTCCACATAAAATTAAGTTTTATGTCGAGTTCCTGTTATTACGGGCGCCAAATGTAATCAATTAGTCCCTGCTATTCGGGAGCCAAATGTAATCATATACATTTATTGTTTTATTACTCAGGTTGAAAATATAAATTTTGTCTATACGTAAATAATAAGTTTCGGGCGCCATGTTTGTTATAAAGCAACCTGATCGAAATTTATTGTTAGGGCCAGAAATTCGTGTTAACACGTACCAGTTTAGTGTAACCAATTACCTGAAATAAAGACACATCAAATAACATATAAAAGTATTTATTAAGAGTAAACATTGAGTATAAAGTATTACATAGACATAGGTCTCTGATCGATATATTGCGCCATGGGCGTTGTCCACATGAAGTTACATTATACAAAGAATATACGCTGCATTAATTCATGTTATAGGATAAGACATACATTTATTGATTAATTAATTATTTATTCAAATTAACTTTCATATTTTCAACAAAGATATATATATATATATAGTTATAGGTGTTGCTCAACCCAGCACTTGGAAATAATTACGCACGCACACAACCACTCACCCTTTCATTCTCATGGTACAAATTTATGCATAGTGGAGCTCCTTTTAAATATAATGAAAAATTACATGATTTTTAAAATACTTGATTTAAAATTTTGTATTATTTCCAAAGGATTGAAAATGTAAAAAGAACGTTCTCACCAATGTAGTTTTGCTGGTTGTTGTAGCTGGCGGTAAAACTTAGCGTCCAGTACCGCGAGTTTTACGTGTACCCGTAACGGTCACATTTTTGTCGTCGACGCACTGTACGGTGTTTTACACAGTTTATTAACCACCTGCAGTGGTCTAAAAAGTTAAAATTCACTCTTAAGTGAATGGGCAGCCGGCCGGCGCTGCTTAGTTGTTGCAACAGAATGACGGCAATTCCTGGTTGAAATCTGCGGAAGTGGGGTGTACTGACGTCACATTTTCTTTGTCTAACGTGTTGACATCGCCGTTTGTAGTTGTCAACACATTCTCAGCCTCTGACGTAACGAAGGCTTGGCTCTGCTTATCTCAATAACTGCACACTGTTTTTGTGATGTGACACCGTTTTTTGTCATGAATTAGTTCAAATCCTGGCAAATACTGTAATATAGTCCACTCACTGTAAATTCGATATCGGGTGTTTGAGGTTGGGTTGGGTATGTCAAAAAATAGAAAAATACAATATTTATGATCTCTTTACCATATTTTAGGTAATTATACAATGTACCATGATTGTACCATCACAGGAGGAAAGAGTATTTAACAGAATTGTCTGTTAAAGCATGCAGACATGCTTTAGACAAATTGGATAATGCCTTTCATATTAACGTTATGGTGAAAGGTGGTTTGACCATGGCAGAAATGTAAAGTGGCTTGCTAGATCACCTGTTCTATCCATTAGGGTTTTCTCTATAAAGAAAGCATAGAGAACCACATTGTAGTTCAAAGATTAGAATTTTTGAAGGTTGCCAGAAAATCTAAAATATGCCAGTAGTTTTTAAACACCTGAGAAGATCCCAGGTACAATGAATTAAAGGTAAGGCTATTGTAATTTTACTTTATTATTTTAGTTTAAATAGTAAATTATTATAAATTATTTCATTCTATTTACAACTTGTAAACTGCTTACAAAAATGATTAAAATTTTAATTATTGTAATTGTTAATAACAATACATTGTTCGTTTCCAGGCAATTTATCAAAATTAATACAAATTATATTAACTTAAATTGGCAACGTTTACAGTCAATGTCTCTGCAAATAAATTCTCTTATGGTCTGTTTATCCATTATGAAACGCTCCAGGTAATGGGATTTGTATTATTATTATTGTCACGATTAGGACACGGGCATAACACTCACACACACCTGTTTGGTGGCTACACCCTGGTGTGTGTTTGCATGTTGGGGCCCAATGCAAGCGCGTGCCTTGTATTGACTCCAGCATGCTTCTCGCACGCACAGCATGTGACGCCCCCGCGTACAGACTCACACCGCACTGCTTGAGCCGATACATGTCCTGCGATGGAGTCTGCTTGTTGGGAGTCAGTGCGAGTGCGTGCGGCTTGCATTGATCCCAGCACACACTCTGGTACGTCGCCCGCATGTGATGCGCTCGCGGTGCACACACATGCTTTGTCGTTCTAATCGTGGCAATCATAGTAGTGAAAGTGTCCAAATGGAGTATTTTCACAATGGGTAAATACAGCCGGGGAGTATTTATTTCAGAGACATTCAAATAATTAGCAAACAACACAATGTGTCTGCAGTAACATACGACTAAATAAATATTAGTTATGAAGTCACGAAGGAATGCGATCAGTAAATGACGCTTTTAATAAATACGATGGATAAATCACAAGTGTGTTGTTCTTTACTTCATTTGGGGATCAAGGGGCCTTGTCACTTGCAAACACTTATCAGCATGTTTATTTCACAATATTTAACGTCCTACTTCCAATCACCATAAAAGCATAACAGTAGTCCAAAACAACAACCCAAAATGCTTAATTTTGTTTTACAAAGCACTGAATAAATTTTGTATTCAATTTGTGACTATAGTGCCATTCTCACTAATGCTAAATTTAATGATATTAGGTACCATTTATATGAAAACTATTAAACCTAGTTCTCTGAATTTGCTAGATCACCGCCAGGAGATAGTAAGTTATGTGGGTGCCCACATTACTCTTCTAATTACTTCCATGTTCTATAAGGAAATGGAAGTATGGTGATGGCGAAAATATCATGTTCGAGATAAGGGCTGATTCTGATTGTACTACCCTCAAAACATGAAGAAAAGTCATTTTCCAAAAAGTGTCTTATGTGTCAGTATGTAGAATTTTTCTATGGCAAACAATAACTGTCGCAAATTCAAATAGAATCAAATAATTTTTTGTATGTGTGCCTGAGTTGTAGAGTACTCAAGGCCTATTGATTTTGGTGAAGAAGGGGAAGGGGTAGTTTACCTGCAGCGTTTTACGTTTTAACAAGATTAAAGTACTTAATTTTGATAAATAAAGTATCATGAAAAGAAGATCCACTGTAGAAAGGTAGATGAAATATACATAGTTGAAGAGAGGAGGGGGTAATTTTTTATAAATTAAAATGATAGTTGAAGGGGGAGGGGATAATTTTTTATATGTGTACTATGTTATTGGCAACAAAGAAGTTTCTATTGAAATATTTGTATCATCGACTACAGATCTGTATTGAAAACAACAGAGTGTACTTTGATTATTTATTATGAATTCTTTTGTGGTAAACACCTTTTTTCATTTCGGTGTTGATAATTAGGTTTAGACTTACTTCATATTAACCCCTTGACTACCAGTCATAAACATAGTATGTCATAAATTGTTGAGGGCCAGCAATCAATACACGTACACATACATGTACATGAAGCACACGCACTGCTGTGTACATTGTGGGGTATTAGATAAATTAATGTGTTTTTGCTGCAACCGGGTATTCATTAGTTGTTTAATATGTAGTGGCTGGTTGACTGTTGACCAATTGTTGTGTCTAATTCTCATAACAACAAACCTCAAAGGGAGAGGAGTGGCAGCGTGACCATGTGTTGCTCCACCACTTGTGTTATGGTAATGTGCACAGCACTCTATTGCTTTTTACACCTGTTTGATAGTTGTTTTGAGCCATATTTTTCTTATCTGTTTCCTATTGAATTATACTGAAATGGAAAGTGACGGTGATGTAACATACATTCCTGAAAGTGAAGAAGAGGACAGTAGTGACACAGAGTTGGAAGATATATTAGATGAAGAGAATGCAGCTAGAACAATAGAAAATTAGGTGTATGTAAGTAATCCGTTTACTGACAAAGAGGCCTATACCTATAACAGTTTTCAGACCTGAGTTTGATATTTATCCTGCAGTTCACTTAGAAGAATTGATTAGCACAGATGTACAGATTTTCCTGTATTGTGCTGAAAAGAATATTTTGATGAGTACCAAATGAATTTGTACATGTAACAGTAAGTGTTCATATTGGTTTGTACTAAGAAATAATTTCTGTATACATAAATTACTGTATGTAGGTCTATCTTAAGTTCTTTATTTATTTTTAAGTTATAATATGAATATCTACACACTTAAAATTATTCCTTGATCATATACAGAACAAAAATGATTATGGAGATAAACTTGAATTTGAGTGGGTGTGGTGGGGTACTGGGGGTTGGGGTTGTTGTGGGTAAGGATGGGGGAGGAACAGAAATACTTTTGGGGGTAGGCCTATAAGTAAAGATGAAGAATAATTAACCACATGATGGTTTGGTTAAGTTTTATAATTTGTATGCTTTAATTTGGAATCAGTAGCCTGGTATATACAAGGTAACATGAAAACAATAGCCTGGGGGTCAAGGGGTTAAGGACCTTCTATTCGTTTCACTAGAAACATGCCGTTGTTATTTTCTATTAATTCCAAATAGTTTTTAATTGTGATTCAGATTGTGATATGTAAATAATTTGTTAAATACAAAATTTGTTAAACTGAAGCAGTGTTGCTATTAACATGTGTGTGCGTGCATAATAATACTGACACTTATGTATTTTTCAGTCTGTGCATTTTAATATTACTAGTAATGTTTACATCAGTTTCATAAAAATAATTTGAGTGTTATATCAGATACATGTAATATATATTGTTTTAATCGGACGAAGTTGCATATGTTGCAGTTATGTCAGTATGCCATATCAGTATTCTTCTTATCTGGAAATAGCAGACTATTGTTGTTTGTTGGTTTTTAATTTTGTTTGAACTATGTTTCTACTGATGCATTATATTGGAAAGTGGCAGTTGATTTTTGATAATGCATTAACAATGTGAAGGGCATAAAGTATGGTTCATGCTTTGGATGTAGCAGCTTGAACTATGATGTGTAGTTATCAGATACAACATTAGCTTTAAACAGTTTCAGTTTATCATTGCTTTAATAGTGAATTTTCAAGGACAGTTAAAAATATCCTACGCAATAGTGGAGTAGATTTACGCTTATGCATGACACATTGTACACTTTCTGCCTTTAAGAAATGCATATGCCATAAAAGCTCATTATACCAACCATATATGAACTTCTGTGTAGATAGAAACATGTATATACTGTATATGAAGTTGTATGGCTTTTTACTTGCCCAGTAGTGAGTGAATTGAAGATGTGTACTTATTTTAAAAAGTAACAAGTTTCTCGGTCTTGCTCCGAATGAGGCAATCATGTATTTGACTTGTTACTGTTATAGTTGTACAATCATATCTTTTTGATTATGTTATTTCTGTATATTCTGTCCATCACATAGTAGGTGTGATGATCAGTAATTGTAGCCTTACTACATAAAGCAACACATACAAAATAGTGTTTATACAAAATTTCAAAAAATTGTATATTTATATAAGGACATACATATTTTTATTAGTTGTGTGTCCATTGTAACATATGTGACAGTTTCAATTACAGCAATAATGCTGTTGTAAAGGCAATTTAATTGCAAATTAAGGAATAAAAGGTTTTAGATCCATGTTTTTCGGTATCCATATTTTATTATGAATAAAAGGTGTCTAGTTCATAATAAACTTCTAATATAATAGACTGGTTTACTTTTATACTTTTAGTTTTGGTTTTAGTGTATAAGATTTTGGAGAGAGAGAGAGAGAGAGAGAGAGAGAGAGAGAGAGAGAGAGAGAGAGAGAGAGAGAGAGAGAGAGAGAGAGAGAGAGAGAGAGAGAGAGAGAGAGAGAGAGTCCACCATCTATACTAGTATTTTGTTTCCAGTTGGTGCTACGACAGTGTGTTTTCTTTATTCAATATTGTTCCTGAAACTGTGGTCATATATACAAGTCAACCTGTGGTGTCGCAGACGCCTGCTGTCTTCTGGTGTGCCTCACATGAGACGGCAGAGTCTCTCTACATCAAAGCTGAGTATGTATACACAGTGATAAGTTGTATATGTATTTTTGTTAAATAACATATTTTTTGTGATTATGTGTTTCAGATTACAACTTACTTGAAGCAACATTCACATACTGATAGTAGTATGTTAACATGTTAATTTGCCACTCACATCATGAATTTCAGGATCTCAATGCAAGTAGTATCATATAAGTACCACAGAGTATTGGTCATGATTTATCGAACTATATTTTTGAAGGTTTCAATCTTTTCAATATGATTCTGCTTGCAACAGCGCTGTAGTTATACGAGGTGTGATTAAAAAGTATTGAGACTGATTGAATTATTAAAAAATGTATATATTTTTTCAGATACATGAATTTAATCTTGTTCAGAGTAGGTTCCTTCAGAATCCACATGGTGCCTCCACCGTTCCAGCCAATTTGGAACTAGTTCTGAAAGTCTTGTTTTATAATCATCTGTGGCTGCTCTGTTGCATCTCTTCCACACATTGGAAACGTTGACTCTTGAGCATCATTTTTATTTTTGGGGGTAGGAAGACATTGGACGAAGCTAGGTCTGGTGAGATTTCATTATTGTGGCATGCTAAAAGACGTCTTTCATATTCATTACTTTCAACATCCATTCTTCTTTCTTTAAAGCTTTTGAACCACTCAAAAAACATTCTGCGTGATACTGTCTCACTTTTGTAAATCAGAAGTCTTCCCATTCTTTTGACAGAATTTTATGTACACATGTTCTGTATTTTAATTCATAATGAATTCTGACAAGACGCAAAAGTGAACTTTACTCAACGGCATACAGAATTCACAGAATTGTGAAAGAATGATCTCCACTTGAAAGTATAGTGTATGGTAACAGAAGGAGAGAATACAATAACAGTTTGCTGTCTTCACTGATTATCTCTCTTTCTCACATACAGTAGTGACACTTCACAGAGACACTTGTATGCTTATAATCTTCTTGCGAGCCTTGTTGCAGCCGATCTACATGGTATGGAACACAAGACTGATGTGTGTATGAAAAATTTGTGAATCTTGCAACGAGGTGTTTGTCCACTGCCCTTTTTAAACCCACTGTTCAAAATCTATTGTCAGGTCTAGACTGAGAGAAGCTGTCTAAATGGTGTGACTAGTCCTCACAATATTTCAAGGTCAGCTGATGTACACGCAGTTCCCAAACTCAACTGCTTAACTCACAGTGAAAGTACTCTTTATTTATTTTTTGTCCACAACTCATAATTTATGTGTCGTCAGGAAGATTTATATATCAATTAAGTGGGACGGATTTAAATGTAACTTAAGCAATAAAAGATGTCAAGTTCATAATTAACTTGTAACATAATAAACTGGTTTACTTTTAGTTTTGGTTTTAGTGCATAAGATTTTTGGTTTCTTATTTGTGTGTGTGTGTGTGTGTGTGTGAGAGAGAGAGAGAGAGAGAGAGAGAGAGAGAGAGAGAGAGAGAGAGAGAGAGACTTTGTGTTTGGTGTTTGATTACTTTTTGAAAAGTTAAAGTTTTCTTGTTCTGTTTTAAAGGTAATGTAAATCATCACCACCATCATCAGGCTTCTGATGATGAAGAAGAAGAAATTCACATTGTCAATTATCCAAACAACCTTAATTTCAAAGATCTACTTTACTTCATTTGTGCCCCCACTTTATGTTATGAGCTTAATTTTCCAAGGACAGATCGTATACGTAAGAGGTTGGTAGCGTAATACAACTAATATAGTGTACACTGTATACTAGTGTAATACAGTGTAGTTATCTAATTAAACTATTTTAAGAATTTTAAATAAAAACGCTATACAAAATTTTGAGGTGGAATTTGGAATAACTATTTTTATTCAAAATATGTAGTTTTTGTTGTAAGAAGGGCGATTATGCATATCAAAGTATAGTTCTTAAATACAATTGAAAAGTAGATATTTTTTATCACACACACACAATGTGCTGTGTGTGTGTACAAGTGTGCATGCATGGGCACCATAAAACTTGTAGAAATATTTGTAATAAATGAATAAACATTTGATTATTAGGCCAATCAGAGAAGCTGCTGACAAAACTTGTTTTGTGATAACTCAAAAAAGTAAAACTAAATTGGTAATGTATAGTAACATTATTTCAGGTTTCTGTTGAAGCGTCTGTTTGAAGTCATAGCATTATGCCAAGTACTGATGTCTCTATTCCAGCAGTGGATCATTCCTTCAGTGAAGAACTCTCTCATTCCATTCTCAGTGAGTTGATAACATTTGTCTGGTAGGTACTAATATACATACCTGCCAGATTATTATTTGTTATTTACTTTGTATTAATATTAAGATGATTGAAAGTTCATTGAATCATTGAAAGTTTGAATTTTAGAAATAAAAACTTAGTTTGTGGAATTAAATTTAGATATGCATTTTGTATTCAAATTAATTTTTTATTAAAATTTAGTCCAAAATTTATAATTAAATTAAAACAGTTCAATTTACTTCATGTTTATTATCAAAAACTTCATGGTGGTAACATTCCAAAGAACGTTGTAGTTGGTGAAAGTTAACTTTATATAGGGTTAGATGAACTGCAAACAATCTCCCAAGACAAAAAGTGCAGCTCTTTATTATAGACTATACTGATAAATTGTATAAAAATAGTTCAGAAATTTCAAATAGATAACAGTTGTTTAAATTATAAGAATTTTCATAATTTGTAAATATTACCTTATAACAAAACTACTAACTTTTAAATACTTACTTTTTACTTTGTACTAGATGGTTCACAGGATGCTCCTTGTCTAATATAACAGCAGTGACCAGCAAACTTGTGCATTCCAGTGCCATTTATTTTAATTCTATGAAGGCTCCTCTTTTTTTTTTTATAATTAACAGTTGAACAGATTGTGCTGAAATATCTCACCCTACTCTTGCAGTGTTTGGAGTTTGGATAATCCTCATAGTGATCTATCCAAGTTTGTGCCCCTAGATCAATGGCTGTATAGTCATCGGCATTTGCTGCTAGTTGCCCTATCAAATGCAGTAGCTGAAACCAAAGAATTATGGATTAAATTACCAATGTCAACTGCCTTGTTCAAGACAACCAATATGTACACAATGTCAGTTTTAATATAAGATCATTTTTCATTGCACCAAGATTTTAACCTACAATTCTGATTAAAAAATTAAAAATTGAGGCATGGCAGGTGACTTGTGTGAAAAAGTGAGGTGGAATGTAGACAGTTGACCAGACGAGTTAAAGAAGTTTCTCCTGAATCTGTTTGTGTATGTAGATAATAACCCTCCCCCCCCCCAAAAAAAAAATTATTTGATTTAATTTTCCACTTCATGTTGGGTTCAATGCTGAAAAAATAGGCAAGATTTTAATTAAAAGTAATGTTGTGCATAGGCTAGAAGAAGGTTTTTGCTGTTTTTTTGTTGTTAAATTGAGTATAAGTGAACACCAGCCCTGCAGTTAGAAACTAGTGCATTTATAAAACCACATACAAGCAAATTCCACATTTGGAAAACCACAGTTGATAAGAGATTGCTGTATTAAATATGCAGTACTACATTACGGCTTTCATAATGTGAATTGTATAGACAATTTTTATAATGTGTTTGTAAGTAATATAAATGTCTGCTAATTGATAAAAATAATAACAATCACACTGACATCTGTCTGATATTTATCTCTTTTTACATGACTTGTTTTATTGATCTGGATTAGGGAGATGCTATGAGTGTATCTGTCCAATCAGTTTCTCACATGCTCTGATCCATATTTAATTGTGTGTTACTTAAAAATTGTTTTTCAATGCAGTGGAATTGTTATTGCTTTCCACATGTGAATCCTTTATATTATAGATATGCCACAAAGTATTAAATGTCAAAAGTTTTGTAGACCTGCCAAATTGCTTAAACTACGAAACGTTGGATAAGAGACTGGAGTTATAATTTCGCTATAACAGCAGTTGACTTGGTTTGCAATGTCATACATTTGTTCTTTTTTGCATATATAAACTACTACAATTAACAAATTTTAAGAAAGAATTAATGTGTGTATTTGTCTTCAGTGAATAATATATATATATTCACCCTTTAGGATAACAGTGAACCTTTAGGATTGGGTAGCAAGGTACAGGATATAGATTTCTTCCATACTTTAGTGTATTGTTTGAACCAACATTAATGCTTCTAAATATATATTATTCGGTGGCTCAGTAGACCAGTGGGTATGGCACCTGGCTACTAATCTAGAAGTCCTGGGTTCAATTCCCAGGCCCGGACCATAAAATCAAGGTGCGTTTTTCAGCCCCCAGGTCGACTCAGCCTGTTGAAAATGAGTACCTGGGGATAATAATGGGTGGCTGAAGTGTAGTGCTGGCCATACAGCTCACATTAGGCAGCCTACCCTGCCTACTCCTAAGCTACTTCGGTGTGGTATACATGGGAGCCATTATTTATATATATTATTCATGTTGAAAGTTCACATTTTGTACAATGTTTACAAGTGCTGGTCTATTTTATTCTGTCATGTCTCACACTTTTGTTAAATTTTTTCTAGCTGCCTTTGGTAAGCACCATGGTACCTTGGTGTTTTTGTATGTACCATGCACTTGCTTGCAAAAATGGGGTGAAAATGTTACATGAAGAAAGTAACTATATAGTGTAATCTAAGTTGTCATTAAACTAATGCTACCGCTATTCCATTCCCCTAAATTTTAACCGTGCAAAGTATTGCAAAGTAAAATGTCGTAGTCTTTCTGACAATCTACTGTTCCACTTCATTATGTACCAGTTTTATCATGTTTATCTTTGTTTCTGTTTATAGTTATTTCTATGAATGTAGTCATTCTAACACTATTTACATGTATGACTTTTGTTTTACATTTTTGAACATGTGTTTTATACATGAGTCCAACATTTTTTTATGCCTTTAAAATGAGAGGTAACAAGATTCTTGATACATGCCAAATATGGTATACTTTTCATTATTGAATCATTAAGAATGACTGATAAAAGTTAAACTTTATTCCAGCAACACAGAATAACTTTTTTATTAATACGAGGGTTATCCAGAAAGTAACTTCCTAAATTTTTTTAAAGTTCTTAAAAATTGTCACGGTATTGCGGTATTGATGTCGTTACACTGTTGCACATGCGTGGCCAGTTTGTTGATTCATTGGCAAGGCAACAAGGCCATTTATAAACAACTGTGTACTGAGTAAGCTGTGTTAGACATGTTTATAATGTCGAAGAAATTCAAGACGCCCGCTGTGTGTGAAAGTAGGTATGTGATTTGGTTCATAAATGCAAAAGGCATTAAAACAATTGAAATCACCATCAGCTTTTTTATGTTTATGGGGAAGAAGCAGTGAGCGATTCAATGGTACCAAGATGGATATAACTTTTGAACAAATTACGCAGAATGTTCACAATGATGAAAGGAGCAGGCGACCTTCTTTAATGAATGACGACATGATGCTGGCTGTTGAAGAGAAGATTACACATGAGAATAAGACTGTTCACTGTAACGTCACTCTCCCTGCATTTCCAGACATTTCACATTCATTTCTTTATGAAATTGAGTCTCAAAACTGAACTATTGGAAATTGTTTGCACGCTGGGTTCCAAAGATGCTTACCGAACAACACAAAATGAAAGGGTTGGGAAGTCCATTTACTTTTTTGGCTCAAATCAGACAGAAAAGGAACGACTACTGAGCCGTATAGTTATGCAAACGAGACATGGGTGTCACACGCAATCTATGAACCAAAATAATAATGCACTGCATGGAGGCAAACGGCATGAAGATATACAATACCTGGTGCACTGCTATGAAAAGTGTTTCAAAAGTGATCAAAGTAGTTTAAAAGTTTTAATAGCAATAAAAGTGTTTTGTAAATATATTCTTGGTTTCCTTTAATACCTTACCGGAAATTAGCTTCTGGATAGCCCTTATATTTTATGAAAATCTTTGAAATGAGGTGATTACTGTAAAAATAAATAGCAAGGAACAGAATTCAAATTGAAATATAATATTGAAATGTTTATACTATATTGAAATTATAATAATATAACATATTCATTACTGAAGTTATTACATTCTCGTATATAATATAGAAATAAGAGAGACCTAGTGGCAATAGTGTCTAGAAGTATCGAAGTACAAAATACATTTATAGTTGGGCTGGTGTCAGTTAAAAAAGAATATTTATTTACCAAAAAACATGCAGGCATGAGCACACAGCAATGAATATGGATATATGATCATAACTCAATACCACCAGAGTTAGCACTAGGTCAACATGTTCTATAATGCATTTTGTGTAAATTTGACAGTTTGTGTTTAAGTTTATGAAAAGGATGTTTAACACCATAAATTAAAATTTTGTTTTTAAGAAAGCAACTTTTGTGTACCACTATGAATTGGTAGGCATTTTCAGGCCAGTAATTCTAAAAAAAAATAATAATCAGTCACATCCGTGATAGAGGATCATGTGAATGACGGGTGCTAAAAGCTACATTTAAATAAAGACATCAGACAAATTTAAAATTATATTTGTTAATAATATACACTAATGTATAAACACTGAAAATTAAAATTAAAAATATCTTATAATGACCTGTAGGCTTATAGCAAGATAGCAGATTTTATAGAGAAACTTATAGGGAAACAGATTTTTAAAAAAGTAGTAATTTTTAATTGCTTCTTTATTTAAACATTTTAATTAGATGGTGTTATTTGTTAATTGTTTTATCAGATATTTTTATCAGAACATAGGTCTGGTCGTTGGTAAAGTGTTCATTACAGAAGTGAAAGGGACCCATGTTTCCTTGTCTTGTGCATGTGCCCACTCTCCTGTCTGAAGGTAACATGATAAATGTTCTAATAAGCAGTTTGACACTTGATGAAATATTATAAAGTAGAGACAATATGTGTACAAAATTAAGAACTTTTTCAGATGGGAAGGTATTTCAGTCACAGCCAATTACTCACAAATAGCAGTGCAAGGTTTCTGATATACTTTCCCTCTCTCTTTCTCTCAAAGTGTGGTGCTCAGCACGCAACACTCTGCATGCTGTGGCATTAACACATGTGGCTCACATATCATTTACTCACTCCTATGTTAATACTCTAAATGTTATACTCATACTGCACTGAATTTACATTTACAGTATACTAGTGATCAAATATATTTAGTGTTCATAGAAGCTTCCCCTACTATGCTTCTATGCACACGCATGCACAGTGTCATTTATAATTGAGATATGTCACTAAACAGTAAAGAGATTCATGCCTTTTCGTACGAAGGAAGGACAGAAAGGTCTATACGTATAACTCTATAGGTGGTGTAGTTAGGTGTAGCTGTGAGGGGGAAAGCTACTTACCATTGGTATTACTGTAGTTCTGATCACTTCACTGTCTGGATCATTTGACTCTGGCACATTTATAATGACTGACTGTGATATTTTGGCACATTTAGTTTCTTTGATAAAGTCCTCCTGTTGAAGTTTTTCAGTGTGTTGTATGTAGGTTTCCCAGTCTTTGTATGTCTTGTTGTCAATTTCTTTGTTTACAGGTCTTTTGACATTGTTCATTTTGAATGTGTTATTCCTCTGCAACCCTATGCTTTACTTATGACCACACAAGCTCAGTGGGGTTACAGTGGCTGTAATAAGGGGCCATCATATTATTTCATGCCCCATTTGATTTGTAGCAAAGCTCGTACATTTTGTTAAGTGTGTAAGGTAATTTAAGGTAAGATAATTTTGTAATTTTGTAAGCTCTTGCTTTTATAAAGTAAGCAACAAGCATTGTAAAATTTCAGTTTTAGTGTAAGTGGCTGAAAGTTGGATACTCTTTTGTTGCATCCATTCAGTAATGACATCATGGCATCTTTTGTAGTAAGTGTGTTTGGAATTGTTTGTAAAGGGACCGAATGGTAAGGCACGTTATATGTTACTTATGTTTCCCTCTTCTAAGTAATTTAGGAATCTCTTCTTAAACATCACATCTGTTGTTTCCCATGATAATTGGAAGTTATTTTTGTTGTAGACCGAAATGTTCACTTGCTCTTGCCACATTAATTTGAATGAATTATTCTGGTTTATGAAAATCTTATCCAGATAAAAAACTTGCCTTGTGTCACCAGAAGTGTGAATTCAGTGGATCATGCATAAGATTTTAAATCTTTCTCTCCCATAATGTCTCTTCTCTCTTTAGAAATTTGTAACCATCACTTGTCTTTTTGTACCGGAAGCCCAATTATATATAAATGAATCTGAACCTTTGTATGAAAGTTCGCTTTCAGAACTTGAGCAGTTTTTTTGTAGTGGTGGGAAGTCACCATTATTGTAAAACTCCAAACCAGATCTACGTACATCCTTCTCAAAATCTGGTCATTCTCTTTGTAGTTCCAATACTGGAATCTGATTTCATGTCTTAACACATGTAAGCAACACAGTGACTTTATGTATTCCACAACTTTCTGCAGTGAAGCTTCCGTACTTAGCAAAGTCAAGTGTTTGTTTTGCTTCCTCCATTGAATATCTGAAAAAAAAAGAAAAACATTAAAATAATACTCTGACCTTCACTACAAAATATTTGTCATTTTGAAGGACCACTTATCATAGCTCTTGCTTGTTTCTTGTTTACTTAATAACATCTTGTAAAACCACAGTGACACACAGGAATATTATAAACAGTCTGTTTACATCGTAAGAAGTTGAACACTGACAGTGAGTATGGAAAGAACTAATAAGTATGAAAAGAGGGAGACAATTAACTTTAGTACATCTGGCCATTACTTTGTTACTTTGTTTTTATTTAGAAAAACTGTAGAATGTGATAAGCACATTTCTAATAAAAACAGCTCTATAGACTTGTTTTCAATACCGCTTCAAATGTGAGTTGTACATAAATAGAACCAGTAATGAATAAGATATGGATATTATACAGGAAGCTAATATATGGAAACATTTAACTTAAACACTACAGAATGATAAAAACACGATATTAGGACACGTGTGCAGGGATTTGCTGCCTTATAGGACAATTAATGTGAAAGGAAAACACTTAGGCGTAGCAGTTGTTAGTCACATGTTCGTGATTCTCTACAGAACCTTGCACTATGACTACAACTATGTAAATGGGCAGTGTGCAAACAGTTACGTGCTTCAGATTCATTAGTGCTTGGCACACACATTGCTTGGCCAAACAGCTTCCCATCTGGAAAATACCATAGGCTTTCACAGCTGGCTTCAAATTGATGAAAGCTTGATTTCCACTGTAGTCTGGAAAATACAAGTTTCCATCAATGGAGAGAACATGATTTAAGAAAGTGGCCAGTGAGTACTATGTCACATAGTCAGTAGCATCATTTTGCTCTAACATGTCACTGTCTACAAGATTAGCAAGTAAAATGAGATCCCAGCTCATACATAATACAAAATTATGTACTGTTCAGAATATTTTTGTATTTACTGTCTGAAGTTCTGTATAGCTTATGTGGTATAGGTTTACTTATTTCCCATACTGATTGTTTTTTGAGTAATTGTGAATTGTAAGTTATCATTTTCAGGTTCTTCATAATACATACAAATTAGAAGTTGATTTAAATAGTTGTATATTCATCAACCTGCCTAATGAATAAAACAGTCATTACTCTTATTGCCTGTGACACGGTTGGCTCAGCATTAATCTTGTTACTTTCATTACAGTGTAAGAAATGAAAATTTTAACTGATATGTAGGTATGTTCACTAGTGGTACTATTTGTTAACTAAGCTTTAAATATTTGCATATATGATAAACATAATGTTATTTGTTTTTCAGAATATGGATGTAGCAAAAGCGACAGAACGTCTGCTAAAATTATCTGTAAGTTTGTATTTGTAACTTATTAGTTTTTGAAGTTTTTAATGTTTTTATGTTATTATTATTATTATTATTATTATTATATGATAAAAAATTATATGAAATTCACGAAGATGAAAAGAATGTTTTTATGAAATACTGAAAGGTCAAAAAGATGTAAAATATATTAGGGAACAAGTTGCTGTGAAAATGTCAGTCAAGCAACAAAGTAACAGGTGACATTTATAAAGGGGTGGCAAAAAAATCAGTTTCCTTATCCTTAATAAGAAATGAAAATATTGAAGAAAACTACATGTAAGAAATAATTAGATATGTTTGTTGCATCATTTGCACTTACATATTACTATTTATGCTCCATATTAATGAAATTCCTCCATTTCTATACACTCCATGCAGTGATTTATGACTTACCTCACAACTATGCAACGATAGTTGTTTATGTCAATTGTCAATATCAAACCAATTCCCAAATGGCCGTTTTAGTTCATCTAGGTCTTTTATGCAATCATCAGTGGATGCAGCCATCAGCTGTTCACTAGTGCTGTATCCTGTACAGGAACTGGTTGTCCAGGCAATTAGTAGTTGATTTGTAAATGTTCAGGATCATTGTCAATTAGTCTGTAGGTAATCCTGGGAAAGAAAAACATAATTACCAAAGTCGCTATAAAAATGCCAAGCAACATAGAATGACATTTTATTCAAATGCAAATGCCGAGCAACACAGAATGACATTTTATTTAAATGTAAACAGCCTGACTTATCAGCATTCAGTCACTACTGAGTTTTAACCTTGACCTATCCATCTTTGACAATAACTACTATAGCTCCAGTTAAAATATTTGCTAGTAGCAGGATAGAACAAATGCTCTACGACCCTGTGAGGAAATAACATACATTACTGGCCATGAAAGTATTATATACTCTAAAAGTTATAATAGAGTAAAATTGAGTATTTATAAAATAAAATAGAGTATTTATAAAATTATAAATAGAGTACATATAAAAGTACAAAGGCTATTCAAAAACTAACCTCTGATTGATTGGCAACACAAAATAGTTACTATAGTAACATGGCGCATAAGAAATAGGAGACGGTATCTTTTGTTATGTGCAAATCTGCACCAGTATTGTTTATTTGTATTTGAGTGGTGACTGACAGAACACAGACCCTATCACTGTCTCTCCTGCCAGCTTTAAGGCATAGTGGAAATGTCCTATCGTCTGCTGAATACGTTTAGGACTAAGCCTCAAAGTGCTGGTTGTCATCAGATGCATTGCGCTAGGTCAGTGAAGAGGAGGCCACGAAACCGTCTGACCACTGCCATCGGGTGCTTGCAGACATGTGGACCCAAATGATGTGATATGGATGACGGTCCATTCCCCATCGTATCAAAGAAAGTATGGGCCACGAAGTATTAATGTGACTTTATCAGGCAGTCAACACTGCCCTGGTGCGATAAGTGCTACAGGGCAGGCTCTACATACTCAGAAGAGACCCACTTCATGGAAATCCACAACCAGGACTAGCAGAAAATTGTGCATGACCCTTATCATGGCCGGATTGAGGGTGGTACTCCACCAGTCCAGACAAGGATGCCATCGTGTGAGGTTTGAGTGGGTATCAGATGTTTTGAAACAAGTGATGATCCCATTAACAGTGTCAACACTTGGCTAATTACCTTGGTGGCTGAGTTTGTCAAGGAGGGGACTCCAGAAACTGGTGCAACGATGAAATAAGTGCTCATATGTGGGCAGTAATTATGTGGAAAAGTAATGTGGACATGTATAACTTTTGTATATAATAGAATATTTTCTTTACCAGCCAGTGGGAGGTTAATTTTTGAATAGACCTCATATTATATACTTTTACATTTTTACATGTGTGCTGTCTCTATTCATTGCTTCAGAGTTTTTATAAAGTAATGTTCATGACAGTTTAGATTAGTTTTCTTTTTTTCTTGTGCTTGTATAATAATGATGTAGTATACAACTAATTTATTTGTTTTAGATTCCAAATCACCTGGTGTGGTTAATATTCTTCTATTTAATGTTCCATTCTTTCCTCAATGTTATTGGTGAGCTGCTACATTTTGCAGATCGTAATTTTTATAGTGATTGGTGGAATGCTAATAACATTGATACTTTCTGGAGAACTTGGAATACTCCTGTACACAGATGGGCTGTCAGGTCTGTAGTGTTTTAGATTTGGGTCTGAAAAACTACTATTATTTTATAAATTGTTTGAATAGAACCAAAGTGTTTAGGTTTTTTTTTCTTTTTCCTTTGTTTTGAACTACAGTATTAAGTTTCAGATAATTGTATACATGTAGTTTAGGACTTGTATTTATGTTTTTAGTTTTAAAATAATGAAATTGTGTTTATACAAAGTAAGATGAGTAAACACTAAGACCATTTTTATAAAAATCATGAATCTTGTTGATAACTTACAGTTGCTGTACTTGGGAAGCTTTACATTTACCAAAGCTGCTCTGCAGCGAGTACAATAGTTTTTTTGTATATAGCTACACATGCTATCTTAGCAGTAATAAAATAAAGAAACTACTTTTGTCAAATAAGAAGTTACTTCAGTGTAAGTAATAAATAATAAAAACAGGTAGCCTAATAATAATTTTCATCTATACACAGTATCATTTAAACGCTGACAAATGTAAGTCTTAGAAGGTTGATTCACATTTATCAAAATATGCAGAAACAACAAGTCATGCAAATTTAATCTGATTAAGCTGAATTTCTTCATACCTTGAGTTTACAGTTGCAGGCAGGCACCACGACCCTGGTAGAGAACTTCTTATTTGTTGGTCAGTAACAATTTATCCTCAGATGTTTCCTTTTCTTCGGTGCTAATGTCATCATCCCCTAACCTAATTATGAGGTCTTCAGCTCTCTGTTCCAGCACACATTCTCGGTTCCATGCGTCGTTCAAAATGCACCAAGTATGACCAACAACATTCTTCCATTTTTCAGGAATAATGTTCTCTATGCTTTGTTGCACCAACACTTCCAATTCTTTCAATTTAAAGTTTTATTATTGTCAGCACTACATTACATTGTCGGCACTGGGACTACATTAACCACACTAACTGATAAACCTTGGCTTTTTTGTTTCACAATTTCCAGGAGTTCAGCTTTTTTCATGTCTTTGTTGAATGTTCTGATGTCATTCTTTTGTATCCAGTCCAGTATATTACTTTTCTGACTGCTGCATGTTGAGGCTCTGTTTATTTGTACTGAGCGGTATGATGCATTATCAAGCACAATAATCGAGTTCTCGTTGATGTTTTGAACTAAAGAATTGATGAACCACTGTTTAAATTTCTCAAAAATCATTTCTTCATGGTAGTCAACAGTTTTTTTAGATGGTAATGGTAACAGGACGTTTGGAACAAATACGTTAGTTGTATCAGGATGCAGGAGTATGAGACGACTACCCTTTCCTACTGACGTCTTCATTGTTCCTTGTGCCATGTCATCAGTCCATGTTCATTCCCTGGTGTGGCCAGCATTCACCTGTTTCATCCACCCACAGTATTTGTTTGGGTTTAGCTGTCATTACTTCTCTTAAGAAATGGCACCTTCTTGCAACAGCATCTGGATGCTCAAGTAAAACTTTTCATCAAGAAAATTTCTTCCACGTGAAGCCAATTTTCTTTAAAAGAGTGACAAAGACTGGTTTTCCCAGTATAAAATAATTCACATTCTCTCAGTGAAACAGGAAGCTTTTGGTGGACAGGAAATTCTTTTTTTGTGTTCCTCTTCTTCTGATAGTTCTTATCCATTTTGGTTGTTAAGATATCACAGACTATTTTAACTTTCTGTACTGCTGCTTGGAATAAGTCAGTTGTATTCATGCCAAACCAGGTCCATAATTTCTCAGCAGATTCTTGGATGCCCAACTCCTCTCTGTTTTTATGAATATAATATCAATCAATCACTTCACTCCCTCAAAGATACTATCTTGGCAGCAATAAAATTAACACTGAAGGTTTGTACATGAACTCATCCTTTTTTCTGTATATCTATTAGTAGTTTATTGTAGTGAAACTTGGTTGTTCCTTACAGATCATTTTTTACTGCTTTCTTTCCCTGCTGTAAAATTTACGACAACGTATATCTCATATGTAATAGAAATTTGGTGCAAATATAAATGAAGCACCATAGAAGTCAAGCAACATTCATTTCAGTAAATTACATAAGCTCTTGTAATTGATAAAATTAGTTTGACAGCTGAATCTATACAAGTAAATATTATTATATTAAATGAAGTAAAACATTATTTTATGAAACAAGAATATTTATAGTGGAGTATCGATTACCTGATTTTCGGTTAACTGATATTCTGGATTGCCCAGTATGGCTTTAAAAAATTCAGGTTAAAGTGTATTTAATCATTTAAAATTTTATGCATATTGTGTTGTGTTGTGAAAACACTGGCATTCCCACTACTACTACACACCATGTGTGTCCACATTACTGTTAGTGCTGTTATACAGAGTGAGTATCATTGTTTTTAAAATACCAGTTTAATTTTCCATTACGTCAAGTGAAAACAGAAAAAACTTAACTTTTGTCTGAAACTCACACACCGGTGTCAATAAATTCAAAATTACAACTAAAAACCGGGCTGTTAGGCCGTGGTTGGTTCCTAATAAACGCCATCACATTGGCAATGTTTCAGTTCCCTGTCGGGAATCTTCTTCAGGCCCTAAGAAGCGACAGAGAGTAAAAACACAATACCGGCAGATGTACACTGAACACTACCCAATACCTGTATCAGGTAAAAGCAACAAGGCGGCCAAGTAACAAAGGTTACCTTCATAATCTCGTTGACCAGATATCAGTGAATCAACAAATCTTAACCTGGACACGTCCCAATAGCCTCGCTCAGTACACCATGCCAAACAGAATTGAGAGCCAGGCTTTCACCCCACCAATTCATTGGTCAACTGGCATGCTTATATATTTCCACAGCCTCTGTGCAGGCGAGGATAATAGCTGCGGACGGACGACAGGACCCTGGTGTCCTCGAACAACACTTGATGGTCAGTGTTGTAGAGAGCATGCTCGGCAACTGCGGACTTCTCTGGCTGGCGTAAACGGCAGCAGTGGCTGTGTTCACCCACGCGGGTCCAGATGCTACGCTTTGTGGTGCCGATATAAATTTGGCCACACGAGCATGGCACATAGTATACACCACATGACGAGAGGATCTCTAGCGTCCTTTGTTAGCCAACACTTTGGTCTTAATGGCGCAGGTTCAATGGCCGTCTCCTCAAACCTTTCTGTGTAAAAATTGGCTACCACGGGGCTCAGTGGACTTCCCATCACTATGCCGTCAATCTGCTCATAAAAGCCGCCATTACATTGGAACTACGTTGTGGTCAGTACTTGCTGGAAGAGAGAGGTGATGCCTGGAGGGAACAGCTTTCTGACAAAAACCAAGACCGGCACTGTGCTGAACAATGAGACGACATCAAAGCTGATGAGCATATCGCCAGGCACCAACCGCAGGCCAACCAGCTTTTCCAAGAAGTGTGAAGTGTCCCTCACGAACGAGTTCGTGTGCCCGATGTGTGGCTTGAGGAAGGTCGTCAAATACTTTGCCAAGGTGTACATCGGCGATGCAATGGCACAGACGATAGGCCTCAGGGGAACGTCTGGTTTGTGTCTTTTTGGCAGTCCACAGAGTCGAGGTGGTAGTGCCTCAGAAACCCAGACAGCAGCCTTCGCATCAGGCACTTGGAAGATTGCTTGATAAGCGCATCGGTCTTCCTAAGAACCGTCGCTGTAGGATCTCTATTCAAGTGCTTGTAAGTATTTGGATCTAACGGTTCTTCAATGTTACTATGGTAGTCCTGAGTTTCCATGACTACCATAGCGCTTCCCTTGTCTGCCTGAAGGATGATTATAGTGTCGTCTGCTCGCAAGTTCCTCAAATCTTTAAGTTCAGCCGGCTCCATATTGCACTTTGGTGTCACAGACATCCTCAGTGTTACAGTTGTCTCCAAACACACATCCACTTGCTGCTTTGGTAGTCCGCGGATACCTGCCTTGATGTTCGCAATAATGTCTTCAACTGGTACTCTTTTGGGTACCACCCTGAATTTTTCACCTTTACTAAACTCAGATTTTTCCGAATCTGTCAAAGGTCGGTTGGACATATTAACGACAGTCCTACTGGTATCAATGTTAGCATGTGTCTGTCCGTTGTTTTCAGTGGGACGTTAATTGTTCAAATTTTTCTTGATGCCCAGTCTCGGTTTAAAGTAGTTCAGACTGACTCAGAGCTGTTATACGTCAGTCCGTCCACCATATCCCATTCCTCTCCCCCCCGGAGTTTCTTGCTGAGCTGTAAATGCAAGTCTAGCAATGCACGATCACAAAAAAACTTGTTTGAATTGCAGCAGAGGTAGAAGCATTAAAGAGACGAGGTGAAAAACTTCAGCAAATTGCTAGTGATATTGAGATAGGAAGAGTTACCGTTACCGTGTTATCAAGATAATCAAAAAGATTGGATATTTTCTGGAGAGGCCTCCTATAATTAAAATGAAACTGGTTTAAATTTTAAGATGTAAAACGTAAGCATCAAGGGCAGAGAAGCAAAGAGTAAGTCATGGTACTTGCATGCCGCAGTGCCTCGAATAGTCATACATTTCTGGAACAAACCTAAAAGACCCAGAGCTTTTAAATGTATATCGACCACTATATTAGCAGTAAGTTACAAAAGCCAGAAGAATGTGGAGATGGATAGTGACATTTTTTAAAATTATTTTCTGAATGATTTTTTGCATTAAGTGAAAGATTTCTAATGCTGGTGGGACTTCCAGCGAAAGCAATTCTCCGCATAAATAATGTGACAAGTCATCCAAATGTTGAAGACTTGAGAAGTGTGTTACAGTAATATTCCTCTGAAAGTTATTTCACTGTTCCAGCCATTTGACTCGGCCAACTAGAACTCGTGTGCGCAATGGATGAGGGGACTTTCAACTGTTAAAATGTTGAAATGATTCAACATGACGTATGTAATCATCTGACTTTCAGAAAGTTAGGCCTAGATTAAAGTTTGTACAGTGGTCAGATTGTGAAAAATATTACTCTAAGAAGATGTTGAAGACTAGTAAACAAAAATAACAATCTGACTCACTTATTACAGAAAGTTCCAGGTTTGAGGAAATTAAAGGTTTAAATTGAAAAATGGATGAACAGTGAACATAAACTGATGGTGACATGATGGTAAATGGTGCTAAAGTTGAAGATGGTGGTGAGGATGATGAATCAGAATTAAAAATAAAAAAAATAATAATAGATCAATCAGAAAGAGATGAAATTCTTGAGCCAGCCTTATCCTGCAAAACAGCAACTGATGTGATGCTACTATGGTGCTGGCATGACCTTGCTGCCACAATCTCCAAGCAAACCACAGTCAAAGACTTTTTACAATTCAAAGGATCTTTTACTTGTCAAATTTTGTTTTTCCTTAGTATGTAATTAAAAAAGGTTAAAAGCAAAAATAAAACTTCTTATATTAGTATGTAAAGGCATAAGTAAGTTACAATATGTTAATTCACTTAGAATATCAATATCCTCTTGTGTACATTATAATTACTAGCAGTTGAAATGCAGTTATTTTAGTGAGATTTAAATAATTGTAAATTATGTCACTCTTTGTGCAATTCCTCATTGTGTTTATGTGTACAAAGTTTTTTGTCATGTAAAGAAGGTAATCATGCTGTGCTTTTATTTGTAAGACGTTCGCTCCAGTTGCTGGATAAACTATGTACACATGCACACACATACATGCACATATGGTTGTATTTTTGTTATTATTTTATGTTAATTAATTTCAATCAAATATGCTTTCCAGCAAATATACATTTATTATATAAGGTCTCTTTATAATTTCTGTTATGTATGTCATTCTGTTTTGTTAATTCTGTTGATATGAATTGTAGGCATTTATACATTCCAATGGTTGAGATGGGATATTCAAAGTCTGCTGGAAGTACTATGGTCTTCTTCATTAGTGCTTTTTTCCATGAATATCTTGTCAGTGTTCCTTTACGGACTTTTAAAATATGGGCATTCCTAGGAATGATGGGTCAGGTAAGAAATATCCTACATGTGTTTTTTGATTCATTTTAAATATTATTTTTGGATATTAGATTCAGTTTGTTAGCTGTGGTAGATGTTTGCTTTATTCTGCATAAGAAATATGTACATATTTGTGTGAAGACAAAATATTGATACCAATCCTTATTTTTTAGGATTGAAAATATTTGCTTTTAAATCCGGAAGGAAACTATGATGTTAGTCCTTAAACAGTTCTTTAAACTGTTGTTGAGTTGTTTTAAGCTCGTAAAGAAACAAGTTACCTTTGTAGGCAGTTTCTCTGACTTGGCTTTAAAAAACATTAGTTCTTTGCTTGCATTTGAAATTGGTGGAAAGGCTTGCCTGATGGTTGACATAAAAAAGAATAACTGAAAAACAAATTAGCAAATAATGAGACATGACACATGGAACTACCAAAAATAGTTTAATTGCTGATGGTAGTCACTACAAACACTAGACAGATGACGAGAAGTGCAAGTCAATTATACACTAACTAGAGCAATATTAGGAGAAGACCCACTAAAGATCTCACTCTATTGTGACCAATTTATAATAGTTGATGTTGTAAAAGTGTTCTTTTCAGTAGGATATTATATATGAGGGTCGATAAAATATAAACAAATCATTTTGAGAAACATTTTATGTGATTATTATATACAGTATAAAAATAAATACAAAAAGATTCCTTCTTCATAAAAATTTTGTTGACATGTTTGTAAGCCAATTGCACCTGAAGTCTTCCACCTCGTTGTCACTGGAAAGATTTTCTCACCTGTCTTCTTTGAGAGGGTCCAAACAAATGAAAATCGTAAAGTGGTAAATCTGGACTATAGGAGGATGATCCAAAAATGCCCAGTGAACTTCTTCCAATTTTGCTTGCTTAGCAGCCACATTGTGGGGTCAAGCATTATCATGAAGACACAAGATTTTGTGGATCAGAATCTTGGGCCGTATGGACTAACAGGCCTCTCTTACTTGAGTTTGGAGTAGTATGCAGCATTATTTGTTCTTTGTTCAAGTAAACAATTGACATACACAATGCTTTTGGCATTCCAAAAGACAGTTGTGAGAACTGTGCCAGCAGACAAATGTGTTTTTACCTTCACTGGAGTTGTTTCATCTTTTGCATATCACTTCTTACTCGACCTGGTGGTTTCAGGATATAGTGGTGTACCCATGATTCATCAGATGTTAGAATGTGCATAAAAAATGAGTCCCTCTGCTGTAAAGTGATCCAAAACCCTGTGGGAATTTCTTCCAGGACCTACCCACATGTCTTGTGCCAATAGTTTTTTGTAGTCTACAGCATGCTTTACTAGCCTCTGGTGGTCCATTCTGTAGGTGTGCTCCATCCGCTGTTGCTTTTGTTCTTCTATCTTATTATTGATTGAGAATTTAGCCAGTTCGGCCTGTATATGTTCATTGTGGATTCGATCCCTTAGACGATAACCGCTCACGTGTCTTAAAAAATTCAACAGTTTGTATATTCTGCTTTTATTTATCATTTATCGTCCATGTTTCACTAGCATGTATAAGATCAGGTATCACCATTACTTTATAGAACTTCATTTTAGTATCAGTTCTTGTTTTGTTTCTTAGTGTCTGTTGTATTGTACCACACATCATCTGATACTTATTTACTTTTTTATTGTTATTATCATCATGTTCATAACTTATGTCATAACAAAGAAAAGCAGACTGTGATACCTGCTCTAAAATGTTATCCCCAACAACTATTCTGGAACGGATTGGGAATTTCCCTTTAAAAGCCAAAACCTTCGTCTTGCTTTGAGATGTTTTAAAATTATATTCCTACATACAGGGTTCAAGTGGTATGTCAACTGCTCTAGAGCATCTTCACTGTTCTGGAGTATCACCTGGTCATCAGCGAATAACAGAGTATTTATGCGTGTGGTGGCAGGATGTAAGTTTGTCCATGGATTGACTTCAACTTTCCACTGTCAGATCATATAGTCCAAGTATATATTAAACAATGTAGGTGAAATTTACTGCAATTACTAGACTAATTTCATGAACAGTATTCTTTGATTATCATGAATAAAGTCGTCAACTTGCAGAATTTTCTGTTGCACAATCTCCTCTTGCTTCTGAGACGACATGCATGACTGAAGTTAAAAACGTCTTTCTGACCTTCACGGAAAAACATATACTATTTCAGCACTTGAGCCTTTGTAAGTGTATCATTGCCAAATTGTGCTTGCAATCTGCATACAATTTCAGCTAGATTTTTCTTATATCTACAGGTTTTTCTAATATACGATTAAATTTCTCTTAACAAACAGGCAAGCAAACTATTTATTGAATATTAATTTTTGTTTTTGTAAATATTTGTAATGTTAACCATACTAATGTTAGTTTGTTTTTAGCAGTGTCTGTGTATCTGGATCTGTCTGTATCTATTAGTACTAGTATTTTTGTATTCTTCTTCTTTGGCTCTACAGTCCAATGTGAGCCCTGGCTTCCAACACCAATCTTCTCTAGTGTCTCCTAACCATTGCCCTCTCAGTGTAATCTCTCACACCCATTCTTAGATCTTCCAGCACATCATCCAACCATCTTATCCTAGGTTGGCCCCTCTTTCTGCTTTTTCAGACTTGTGCCCTCAGGATGTTTTTTTGCATACGCTGATCATCCATTCACTCTAGGTGACCTAACCATTGTATTCGTTGAGCCTTTACGAATCTTAGTGTCCTCATGCTTCATTACCTCATCTATCTCGTGGTTATTTCGTATGATCCATTCATTGTCTTCTTTAAGACAATGGTGGGCCATAAACACATATTACAATCTTTCTTTCAAAATTTCTTAGTGTTTCTTATTCCTTTTTTGTTAATGCCCATGTCTCACCTCCATAAGTAACAACTGGTCTGATAAGTGTCTTATACATTTGTGTGTGTGTGTGTGTTACGACTAATTAGTTTACTTCTCAATAGGCAACTGTTGGCATAATGTGCCCTATTTCCTATTTGTATCCTCATTTATTATCGTGTTTATGGACCCTTCATTATCTATCATGTTACCCAGGTATCGAACTTATTAACTGTATCAAATGAATTATCCTCTATCCATAAATTATATAGATTTCTCCTCCTTTCTGACGTAGAAATTATCATGTATTTAGTTTTACTGAGTTTTACTTTCAGTCCCATTACAGTAGATTTGAGTATCTTTGTATGCTGTACTTAATTTAAGAAACATAATGTTTAAATTCATATAATGAAAACTCTTAAGTATAATTTGTGTATTCTTTACTGTTACTATAAAAGTAAATTTGAGAGTCTAGATTGTAAAAATTAGTGCCATTATTCAGTGATTCATAAAAAGGAAAATTTGTTGTGTTTGTGTGGATGTACGCGTGCGTGCGCGCGTGCGCGTGTGTGTGTGTGTATGTGTGTGTGTGTTAAAGGCATTATATATATTTAATCTTGATACACTTGTTGCAGATCCCATTATCGATGATGTGTCGAGTAATTGAAGTAAAATTTGGTCCACGGTGGGGTAATATTATTGTATGGGCGTCATTAATCCTTGGTCAACCACTTTGCATCATGATGTACTATCATGATTATGTCATCACACATTTTGGCGAAGCCTTGATTGATAGATACGGACATGTTTGAATGATGGTCACAAATATATCATTCTAATATTTTTTAAGTTTAGTTACATCGTTTCTAATTGTTTAGAAATTTTTATAAGTAATAGTGCATGTTACGTGAATGTGTTATCAAACTTGCAGATAACAGGGATGACCAACTGTTAGTACTTGTATTATAGACTGTGTAGAATAATTCCAAAAATTCATAGATAGGCTGGAAGGAAAAAGTTGGTTTCTGAGTCATTAGATTTGTATGGATCATTGCAATTTAATATGTTTTTACAGTAATCAAAACCTTGTATTAATCATGGTATTATTTTTTTCTTAACGTATACATTCCATTCTGAATATTACTCTGTGTACAGAACACATTCTACAACATATTTATAGTTTGTGTGTTTAATAAAACAATAAAATATCGAAGAATTTGACAAAAACAATACCATAATATATATTGGTACCAGGAGTGTGAGTATATAGCAAAACCACTTACGTACTTAAATGAAACTAAAATACTCCACGGTTACATTCCAAACTGGTTTCTTGCATAACTTACCTTCTGGGGTAAAGGATTATTATTTTAATCTTATGTCTCAAGAACAATGTTTTGTTTGTTTTCCTAATCTTAAACATTTTTTCTTACTTAGAAGATTTTCACATCTTCAGATAAAAAACAAGTTTTTTTAATAATAAATTAATGCCATAAGAATGTCTGACTGAAGATACAAGATCCCGTGTACACACTTAATAGTGATGTCTGCATCTTTTTCTGTATGGAGGAATGGTCTTGACAGTCTGTGTGTCCTCAGTCTGTTGTATCGAATATTTAGCATTACTGAGTTTTTGTTGTGGTTTTTGACATGCCAGTATTTTCTGCTGGCTCAGTGTCCTGAATGAATTCCAATAAATTTATTATGCTTTCAGAATTGGCCAACATTTTGACGTAAGTTTCAGTAAAGAGTTCACATTTTATGTGGTCACATTGCATTTGTCTTTACCCTTCATTATAGTTATCTTTCTAAGTAATTAACTCAATTCTTCTTAAGTTGACCATCCTTGTTATCCTGCAAACATGTTGTTAGATATGCTGAATTAGTGAAAGAACTACTTTTGAGAAACTTAAAAGCATTAAATAAAATAACTTAGTCATCACTGTATTGAAACTAGAATCAAAAGGCATGTTACCACAATAATCGTATATAAATACTTATTTCATAAATTAATTTTGTTTTAATGATTTCAAGTATTTGTACAAGACCAACATGTACATTTGATTTGAATGTTTGTACTTTCTTTCTCACTGCCAGCAATATGTTCTTTATATGCAGATGCTATTTTTTTGTACACATGTAAAGTGATTTTTGATGGCATTTGTAGGCACATGTATGACAGACCCTTAACTTTTCATAAATAGTCTTGTTACTATATTGTTAAACTGAGTACATTCCAGGTTAACATATAATCATCTTCTTTCATCAAGCATTGAAATTAAAACCTGAAAAAGTTGTAGCAATTAACCAACTAAATGGTTGGCACAATTAGGAATATGTTGTAATACATCTTTTTTCAAGTGTATCATAACATGTAATAGAATAAGATGTAGTATAGTAAAGAAAGAAAATAATCTTATTTTTGAAATATATATTTTTTTTAAATAGATTTACTATAATATTTGTTGTAGTCTAGGTATTTATATAAATTGTAAATAATAACAGACTAGCTAGAAGATATTAGCTAATTTAAATATAACATCATCTACACTGACTTATAAGTGGATTCTTAGTAACACATAAAGAAACTGTATTTACTTAATTGTGAAGTACAATGTGTGTGTTTAATTTGTTTAAAATACGTTAACATTCCAGTTACATATTTGTATGTTAATTAATATTTTTGATGGATATTGTTATGTGTTTCACATAGTTTTTAGACACTTGCTGTTTACAGTGATTGTATGGAATTCTCTGTTGCTGACACTTGACACTTAAAGCCCATATAGTATTTGGTACGCAGAGAATGCTGTGGACCCATCACACATGTTCCTCTCTGCACATAGAGTTATCTCCCTGCACACTTATCATTTCAATTTGTTGCCATTTGTAGAGTACAAGATATAAACTCAGTGTGTGTTTTCATAACTTATTTTACTTGTTTTGAATGAATTTTGAATATTATTGATAGTTTCAACCACTTTTTAACACACACACAAAATTATCAGTGCAAAATGAATTGTTGTAACAACACAATTGTATTAACATCTAGTAATTAAGTACCGTATCTCAATATACATAATTAATACATACTTGGAGTATAATAAAATATTTTGTTAATATAGCTATAGAATGTTTATTCTTAAAACAATATCAGAAAAGATTCAAAACACTGATTGATGAAATAGATTTTGTTTTGGTATAAAATCTGTTAAGTTCCTTCAACTTAAGGATATTAGAAATGTTTATGCAAGTAACAATTCAAAACACTGTGTCATAGAAATATACTTAGAACTAGGCAATCTGGTATTTGTAATTGAGCAACAGTGTCTGCTTATTATTAACATCTTTTTAAGTACCTTCTTAAGGTGTGGTGAAATTGTCTTGGGTTCAGTACAAGTCTTGTAGTTTTTTTACACCATGAACATTTTTAAATATAGTAATTGTTTTAGTATGATAAAAAATACCCCAGATTTGAAGGATAGGCCTTAATCTGAAGGATAAAAATTATTTATCTTGTGCCAATTGAAATTCATAACTTGTAGGTTGATATATAGTATTAAATTTGTTTTTACTCTATCATAGTAACAAAATTAATTTATGTTTTTAATTATGTGTATTCAGTTTATGTGTAGTTATTGTACTAATCAAGTAGTAAAGTTTATGTGATAATTGTAATCAAACAGAATATTAATTATCATAAATTAAAATTGTAAGTAAAATCATATCAGTAAATTTTCAATTATAAATCAGTTATTGATTTACAGTGCGTTTTGTGTATGAGTTAGAATCCACTACATTGTGATTTAATGTGCATGAAACAGTGTAAATTGAAATGATGTTATATAAGCCTTTATAAAAATGTAAACTGTTCAAATTGATATAGTGTTTATCATTGTTTTTGAAATTTATTAAAATTTGTTATTAAACAACAATTTTCATAGACATAGTAGCTATCTGATTTTTTAACAATCTACCTTTCTTGTAAAACTTTCAATTGTATACAAATTTACTTATGTTGCAAGATACAGTGTAATTTTGAGAAGACAGATTTTCAGTTTATTTAATTTGAAGTGTGAAATAATGAAACTTGACGTTTTATGTTGTTTCTCTCTTTAAGATAAACACACACACACACACACACACATACACACACACACACATACACACACAAGCATATTGCCTATATGTGTACAGATGTGTACTGATTAGACAGGATCAGGGATGAGAAATTATATGGTATCTAGAAGCATCCACTTGTGGAAAAGTAGGATGGAGATGGATTTGTTGGGAGGAAATACATAAAATGACATTTCTGAAGGTTCAATTTAAATGTTAAACACTAAACTAGCGTTTCCCAAACTATGTACCATGGCATAATCTGACATAACCGGAAAACCACAAGTAGTAACATTTTTGTGATTTATCTGCGATCAGTCTGTTATTGAAAAGTTATTGTTTTGTAAAGAACTACTGAAACCACAAAAGGCTAAGATATTTGAAACTCGGTCATTAATTACTTCGAAAACTCTGAATTATCATGGAAGTCTTGTCTAAGTATCTGCGTAGATGGGTGTCCATGTATGGCCAGGCACATCACTGGGTTTCTGGCTTTAGCAAAACAGAAACCGTGATATCATTTTCACACACTGTTTCCTGCACAGAGAAGCACTAGTTCCAAAATCTTTGGTGCCTTAACTCAATGATATCTTTCAACAAGTGGTGAACTTAATAAAGAAATAAGAAGTTAATGATAACATGATGTGGTGACTACATAAGAAGTAAACCAGTGGAAAGTAGAATATTTAGAAATTTATGCTTTGCTATCGATTCTGAGCACACACAACTGCTCCTTCATACGGAAGTGAAATGATCCCATTTAAATCCCATTTACAAGTTTTGGGAAGATTTTATGAACTTAGAGAAGAGCTGCTTATGTTTTTTACTTGCAAAGAATCGGAGCTCACTAACCTACTAAATGACGACATGTGGTGTACGAAATTAGCTTTTCTTGCCAACATATTTCAAAAATAATATTTCCTTAACAAAGGACTACAGGGAAAACTTGAAAACGTACTCACTTCTATAGACACAATTAAATAATTCAAGTAGAAGCTCTCACGATGGAAGATGGGGATTGTAAAAGACAAATCACTTGATGTGTTTGAACTGACCGAAAAATGCAATGCTGACCAAATCGCTTGTGATTTAATTGCTAAAAGCTTATTCCTGTTGGATGAAAATAGTGGAATTATTTTAATGTGGTCTAAAACTGGAATATACAAAACTAGTTGTAACTTTTAACTTTAATTAATTAAATTTGGAAACATAAAATCTCTAAAAACTGTCACCTTCCAAAATTCTTACCTTACTGTGGTCCAGGGTCCTATATGCGAACTCGTGACATAAATATATCCCCTAGTTTGTCCCGTTACATAGTACATGACACGGAGGAAGAATAAAAAAAGACTAAACAGAAGAAACACCCTGATATTGTGGCCATTTGGCTGTCACTGATGAATGAATACCCAACAATAACGAAAAAGGCTATGAAGGTGCTACTTTCTTTTTCTACATCTTATATTTGTGAGTCAGCATTTCTACAATGAACCCAATAACACAAAAAAAATCGATCTTAACTTCAAACATTGGAACACGACATGAGAGTGTGTTTGTCCACTATTCAACTGCAGAACAAATACCTAATGAACAAACACTAATCCCATGTATCACATTAAAATTTGGAAGCAGAAAGACTTCAAAACCTACTTAATACAGAACAAACTTTAATCTTGTAGTATTTTGCATTTTTCATTATTTTGTAAATTAAGAAAGTACAAATAAAAGTTATGTGAGAAACGCGTTTCAATGGCTTTTTGTAATTGTGTAAGTCACAAAAATCTAAGTTTGTTGATAAAGGATCTAGCCAGTTAAGATACTCAAAATCGCATCTCTAGGGGAACAAGGGCTGAAATTTTGATGTCTTAATTCTTATCATGAAAAACACTTTTTCCTAAATTTTTAGCCCTCTTAGAGTGTCCCTACCCCTCACAACCCTTAAAAATATGATCTTTTGAAAAAATGTTTTCTCAGTACCTTTATCTCGGATCGGGCTGAAATTTTAATTGTAGCTAGATGATTTGAAGACAAAGAACCTTGATTTTTTTTCAATTTCTTATGACTAAAAGAAGTGACATTTCGGCCAAAATATTTTTTTAAACCTTCATTACTGTAGCCCCAAAAGAGTTGCTACTACCACACTTCTTCTAGAGTTTATATTATGCAAAATTTACTACCCTAAATTTTTTTTTCAGATTTTTTAAAATGGTATAAGTTGGTTAAAAATCGAAAAAACAATTTTTTTACTGTTTTAGGCTGTTATCGGCTGGGGGTGTACGGGATTCCGATTTTCGGTACTGGGGAGGTGGTTGTGGGACTCAGATTCACTGGGGTATTTCTTAAAATGTGTCTCTGATTAATGAAATTTCCCTGTAAACTTGAATTCTGGTTAATTAAGCTCTAGCCCCATATGCGGAATCCCGGTATTTCGTGTAAAAACCATAATCCCGTACACTGCCGTTATCAGTCCTTCTTTTTGAACTTATAGCTACCTTAGTTTCAAGATTATTAAAATGCAAAAACTAATAAAAAGTAAGTTATATTTATTAATACAGTAGACTCCCGATTGTCCGGCCTAATGTTGCGGAAGGGCAGGCCGGATAACAAAAAAGCCGGAGTTCTATAATTACTCACTTCCTGCACCACCCACACCATTGAAAACAAATTTTTTATACCAAAACCCGCTCTTATTCATATTGTCTGACCTCTTAGTACAGGCCAGTACTTTATAATTGTTTGTTATGTACTGTACTGTACGTTTTAAAATTTTATTATGATTTAAAAGCTCTAGGTTTCTTTGATTTTGCTATTAAAGTTATTACTGCAAGCCAAGATGGTGACTCGTTCCTTGCATTGCTGGTATCCTGGTGCAGCGGCTTCTTTTTTTGATGCAAGCGTTTTTCTAGGGAGCATCTTATAATTTAAACTGCTCCTCAGAAATTTCCTCCTTTTCAATAAGCTTAAAAAGATAGTCTTTGAACAAACGTACAACCTTGTTATCAGCAGATAAAGCCTCCCCACTTATGGTAATCTGGTGAATACCGAATCGTTTTTTCCACCGATCTAACCATCCATCACTGGCCGTAAATTCTGAATCTTCTCCTTCTGTTTGTCACTTAAATTGGAATGCTTTTTCCTGCAATGTCGGCCCAGTAACAGGCAAGCCTCTTCCTCTTAAGTGTTCATGCCACAAAAATAAAGCTTCCTCAGCTTATTTATACTTACCTTTCAGCATGGGTTTTCTTACTTTCATTCCAGTTCCACTAGCTTGGGCAGCACACCACTTTTCAATTTCTGCTCAATTTTTCTTCCAGTCGCCAACTGTACTTTTTCCAACTCCTAACTCCGAAGCAATAGTTTTGCCATTAGCGCAGAGTCCAGTCGTTTTATAGCGCGTAGTTTCTCCTCCATAGTCACTACAACCTTTTTTCGTTTATCACTCATTCCATAATCTTCAATAAAGAAAACAATGAAGCACACCAAAAAACAATTGACGAACCTAACCAGGAACAGTGGCAAACGTATTTTGCACTTGTTGACATCCGATACACAACTGACGAAACAAAGAGCAGATACCAGGGCGAGGGGAAATCCGCGCTTTTCGTATCCCAACTTGTGTTTTGCACACAGCACGTAGGTTCAAAAATAGGCCATATAATCGAGAGTGTACTGTATTTTTTAATTTACATTAAACATTAAAATACATTAATTTAAATTTTTAGTCTTAATCGCTATCCTCCTCAATGTCCGGTTCAATATCTTCCGAAGTAATAATGTTGGTCAGAATTTCTGCTGCTTACTATCTTTGCTAAATATCTAGCATGAGAAAGTTAATAAACGATGGATGCAACATGGGAACAGCAGCCTATGGTCCTGAGCTGTTTGCACAGTCACAAATGACTTTGACTTTTATTGTAGAGTTGGGACAAACACCAGAGTTTTTTTTTGGATACTCCATTGTACCTTATTGTATGGAGGACCCTCTAATCTTATATCTGAAATTTACTTCTGAAACTTAGCAAAACACATATTGTCTAATTTGTGTACCATGAAGGAGTCAATTTGTATACCATGAAGGAGTTAATTTGTATACCATGAAGGAGTTGATTATCATAACTACAGGCCTGCCAAGTCTCACGCATTGAGCGTGAGACACACGGATTCAAGGCCAATCTCACGCTCACACGCACGCGAGCTGAAATCTCATGCATTTTATCCATGAAAGACATTAAAATTTTATTTTGAAATTAACTTTATTTTATCTCCTGTTTATTGTGTTTCGCAGTCTCTGAATACCAGTCATTTTAATATTGATGTGAAAGATAAGTCCATAGTCGCATAAAAGATTGCGATTGTCACTAACAGATGGCGGGAGCGCCTCTACCGGCTTTAAAGGGAACGCATACGGCCGATTTGACACGTCAGTCATAAGTTGTTTCATGGAAGAATGAAGCATGTGCAGTCTGTGTTGTCTTCAGATTCAGAAAAGGATGATCCTTCTCTGGGAGGAACTTCTCCAAAAAGAAATACAAATCCCAGATCTTTTGTGGGAGCTGCTAAATATAAAACCCGCTTCAACGTTGCCTGGAAAGTAAAGTATCCTGTATCTGCAGTTGCTGATGATCCATCTGGATCTGCCTTTTGGTGTGATGTGTCTGCATGAACTTTGCCCTGTGGACATCAAGGTGAGGCGGATATCAAAAGACACGTTGACTCCGATGCTCATAAGAAGTTTATGAAATCTAGTAGAAATCCTAAAATATCTGATGTATTCAGCAGACCTAAGGATGATCGAACAATGGAAAAAGTAAGTAGCCTAATGTTTACGTATTGTAGTTATAAATTATTATTCACTGGCATTAGTTAAAAACGTATTTCTTTACCTATCAAAGGCACCATAAACTTATTTATTTACCGATCAACCACATTTCGCACTCTAACCTATGAAGTGGACGACGCTAGGCGATGTTCAGCTGTTAAATTAGTGATCGACTGCGATACATTGATTGATGTTCATGAGGTTATTTAACGATAGGTTAGGTTGTTTCATGATATGGTAATTTTAAAACGTATGGTCAATAGGTAAAGAGGCACATTTTATAATAGTTTTACCCTATTTTCAGGTTGGTAGAGCAGAAGTGAAAATAGCAACACTTCTTGCATACCACAACATCCCAATTGCCACTGCTAGTCATTTTAGTCCACTCTTCAGGGACATTTTCCCAGATTCTTCAATAGCTCAGAATTATGCTTCAGGAAGGTATGTAAGAGAATGTGGTTATAAAAATAAATTTATGGAAACTGTCACCGGACAAAAGGCTTGCCGCATAACAAATGGCGCCAATCGTACACTCTAGTTATTTTGGTGGCCCTAAAAAGGACCGAGTGGCGAGAAAGCTGATGTTGGTCGTGCCGCGCTGAGATGTTCGGCGGCTGTGCCCGCTGATCGTGGCGTACTGCAGTCCTCCTCTTCTTCCGGCACCGGTTGTAGAGTCTGCTGCCGGCCCAGCGAAATCCATCGCTGGCGCGGAACGGGAGTGCGAAGACGCAAGAACGGCGGCGGTTCTATTCTTCGGCTGTTCCTTCCGGCTGACTCCGCCCCGATGTCGTCCGAGAGAGGAGAGGAGATGAAGTGCGTCCGATGGCGTGGCGATGAAGAGTGCCTAAAATTTTCTGCCGGCCCGGGTTTTATTGACTAACCGGGATCGCTGATTGGCTCGCTCCGAGCACGTTGTTTGATTGGCTCGCTGTGTCCACCGCTGGTACTGGAGAGCAGATGTTCGCATACCGCTGCCGTCACAAAACATGTGAGCCAGTGGTGCCCATCCCCCCCAAGGCCCAATGCGCAAATCCCCCCCAAAAATTCTCAGCACTCCCCCCCAATTGAAGCCTATACAAATTATTTTAGTTAAAAAAGTCATGAAAAACAAAACAAGATCCTACACTACAGTTACGATAATTGTTACACTTGTTAAGTTGTTTTAAATTGTATCATTGTTTTAAAAGATAAGGCGCTACACTGGTGTGGGTGTGGATGAGAAGCAAAGACATTTGAGAGATATATTTTAAAACATATTGGTCATATTGGAACGTGGATGGCCAGTTTAAGCTTACAGAATTTTATCATTAGCCCTAATAATATTGTTTAGAAGTTTTGTATGTCATTACTTTGAACAAAACAGGCTAGATTCAAAGGGTATTAGAGTAATGAAAAACCAAGCAAATATTGTACTTAGCAAATTGTATTTAACAAATGTGTTGCTAAACTAAAAATACATTTTAAATAATTGTACTATTAAAATCAATACAATGAAATGACGCAAAAACAACGTACAATGTAGTTTAAATTATGATAGGAAAAATATGTTTGTGCAAAAATATACATTTACATTAGTTATCACCTTGTTTAAATGTCTTGTACAAAAGCAGCTTTTTTCTTTGTACACTTGTGGTTGCAAATTTGTTAATGATTTCTTCGTTTTCTATCTGGCCCAGTACGTTGTTTTCACAGGATAGAATCAACAAACTTGACAGCCAAGAGTCTCCCATGCTGTTCCGAAGCCGATTTTTCACTATTTTCAAACGGCTCATCGTTCTCTCTGCAGAGCAGCTGGTCACGGCAAGAGACAACAATATTCTGTACATCACTGTCAGATTAGGTAGAGCCGAAAGGTTAAGGACACACCTGAATGGTCTAATGAGTCCTCTCATTATCCATCATCCTATGTTTCTCACTTTGTAAATTTCCTTCCTTTACCTCCTCATTTTCACTGCCATCTGGATCCTCTGCCCCTGCCAGGATTCGCACTTCATCCTCTGTTATCTCCATCCTTTCAGCTTCAGGGGAATGTAACATGTCTGATATGTCGATGTCTGCGTGAGTGACTTTGTACACATTGCAAAACGTCTCCAATTCTGAAGCAATTAGGTCATTGTCCAAATTGTAATACTCACACAGCTCTTTTATCTTATCGGGTTGAAGTCTTTTCCAGTCTCCAATTCATGTGCGATTTTCATAATTCCTCCATGAGAAAAATAAGACATTTGTTTAACCATGGCAAGCGAGCTGTCCGGGAAACGATCATTCAGTTGAGACAATAATGAGTCTAAGACTAGGAAATAAACCTCAACCTTCATTTTCTTTACAGGGTCATCAATTTTTTTCGTCTATCGAAAGTTCGTCCATGAGGCGTTTCCGTTTTCGGTTTCGCTGAGTTCGGACTTGCGAGACGTTGTGCTGATCAGAAAATTGTGTTATTGAACTTGTAAGTTTGTCCCACTCTTTTTCACTTCTTAATGTCTTCAGTTTCGCCCTCGTCTCTGAGATAACTGCTGGTATCATGCCATAATCAACTGATTTGGCTTGTAAGCAAATTGTGATTGGAGAAAGAACTTTAAATATAGTTGAAGCAATGTGCATGGCACATATATTTTCATAATCTGACATACTGTTGATCAGTCCTTTCGCAGACGCTTTAGTGTCATTGTCAGATTTCTTGTCAAGACAGATTTCTTTGAGGGTCTCTTTGATGGTTGTGTAACATGTTAGCACAGTTTTGAGAGCATCAGTCTTACTCGACCATCTTGTAGTCTGCACTCGTTTTACACTTTTCATTTTGTTTTGTGCTAGGCCCTTTTTCAAATTGTCGATAAACATGTGGTGACGTCGATGCCCAGACATGAAAACATACATCTCTTGAAGGAGGGAGAACATGTTTCGCATTTGAGGGCAAACATCAATAGACTTTTGTACCACTAATGCAAACCGGTGAGAACAACACCATACATAAAATGCTCGGGGACTCTCTCTAAGCACAACAGATTTTAAGCCATTGTACCGACCTCTCATGTTCCCTGCTCCGTCCATGCTTTGCCCCACCATGCCATTAGGGTTGATTCCTATGGATTTTAGAGTGTTCATTAATTCGTAGGCTAGGTTTTCCCCTGTTGTGTCGCCACTTGTGAACACTTTGATCAACCGTTCTTCCGTTTTACTGGATTGTTGGGAGCTCCTTGCTCATCTAGGTGCTCAACATATCGGAGCAAAACCGCTGTGCATTCTTTTTTGCTTATGTCTTGTATTGAATCCAGGATGACTGAGTAGGTGTTACTTAAATTTATATTGTTGACTATTTTTGAGACTACAATGTTACTCATAACATTAATCAAGTCAAATACATTTCGATAACTGAGAAAATTTGCCCCCAATTTTCCCTTTTGGTTTCTGATTTTTTCTATCTTTTCAAGGTACACTCTGGCATCGGGATTATACTTAGCTATCAGTGAGAACAGTTTCACCAATTTCCCTTCTGAAACATCCTTTTTTCTGAATGCTAGCATTTCTTCACCTAAATACCGACAACAATCAATTATTACCGACAACACTTCTCTGTTGTGATGAACGAGTTGGTCAGATTCTTCAGCAAGTGATGAGTCTATTCTTTTCTGCGATATCCACTGGATTCTAGCGACTTGGGAAGATAAATACTGTTTTGACTGTTCATGCTGTTCTATGTAGCGCTCGCGTCGATGCTCAGTCCAACCTCTGCAGCCAGTTGTACCCCATACCGTTCTTTCTCCTGGCAGAGCACATAGAGTGCAATGCAGGCAAAAAACCACATCTTTCATCGGACTATAAACTAGCCAGTTTCTTTTACTTCTAGTCCCATCAGGTAAAGTGCTGATTTTCCAAGCTGGATTAAATTTTCTTCCGCCTGTTGAAGGGAAACTCATCGAAGACAAATCTTGATTTTCTAGTCGAAGACCCAAATTTGTCTCCTCCGCCGATAGTTTGATGTTGGCAAACGATGCAGGGTCTTCTACATCATGAACACCAGGTAATGGGTCTGGATTATCTGGTTGAATATATTCTGGGCTCAGATCTGAGCCTCAAGGGCTACTGATTTCTAACTCTACATTTGGCGGTAACGATAATTTAGTATTTAAATTTGAAGTCACAAACGAAGGAGGTGCTTTAGCTTGCATTTTGTCTTCATTTCCACCCTCCACGATATCAAATGTTGGATTTATATCTTGGGACTCGTCTGGGGGTTTTGCACTTGAAGTTGATGGTACATCTATGTCCTCAGTTGTAGGGTCATCGTTAGCAACGTCACTGGTTACGTTCGATCTAAAAAAATACAACGATTTTTAGAACTCTCCCCTCCCCAAAGTTGTTATTTTATTGTTTGCTTTATTTTATTATTTTTAATGTTTGCCGTATTAGTGGAAATAACAGAACAACAAATATAAATATCGGTATGGAGAACCATACATGACTTCCATGTTCTTAGATTTATATTTAAAATCATATTCGAAATGAAATATTTCCATAGAAACTACGTCTTTCTACTTATTGCTTCAGCATTAACCACAGTACTGTGGTCACAAACGTATACCACCTCACGTTTTCGCACTCGATTTTCACTGATGATGGCAGTCGATGGCACTGCAGAAACGTCTGGTTTTACAGAAAACATTGGACTACGGCTAAACAGCCCGGGAAGCAATTTTAACAAAAAACTACTTCTTTGTTGCCGATAACGTAGTACACATACAAAAAATTCTCCCCTCCACCTTCAACTATAATTTTTAATAATAGAAAATTACCCCCACCCCGTTCACCTAACTTCTTCATTTATAGATATTTCATCTACGTTTCTACAGTGGATTACTATGAGCTTCTTATCAGGATACTTTATTTATAAAAATTAAGTACTTTACTCTTGTTAAATCATAAAATGTTTCAGGTAAACTACCCCTTTCTCTTAACCGATCTTCTCCAAAATCAACAGACCTTGAGCTCTGTATAATTCAAAAAGGTATGCAGAAGAGTAGTTGATTCTGTTTTAATGTACGGCAGTTATCGTTCGTCAAAAAAAAATTACCCTTGATAAAACATAAAATGTTGCTGGTAAACAACCCTATTCCCTTAACCGATCTTCACCAAAACCAACAGGTCTTGAGAACTCTACATTTCAGGGCTGTATGCAAGATATTATATGATTTTGTTTGAATTTGCGGCTGTTATCGTTTGCCATATAAAATACCCTTGATAAAACAAAAAACGTGTCAGGTAAACTACCCCTTTCCCTTGACCGATCTTCACCAAAAACGACAGGTCTTGAGAACTCTACAATTCAGGGCTGTGTGCAAAATATTATATGATTTTGTTTGAATTTGCGGCTGTTATCGTTTGCCATACAAAATACCCTTGATAAAACAAAAAAACGTGGCAGGTAAACTACCCCTTTCCCTTAAACGATCTTCACCAAAAACAATAGGTCTTTAGTACTCAAGAAATTAGGGCTGTATGCAAAAACGTATTTGATTCTGTTTTGAATTTGCGGCTTTTATCATTTGCCATAGAAAATACCCTTTGAAACATAAAACGTTGCAGGTAAACTACCCCTTTCCCTTAACCAATCTTCACCAAAAATAAAAGGTCTTGAGAACTCTACAATTCAGGGCAGTATGCAAAACATTATTTGATTATGTTTGAATTTGCGGCTGTTATCGTTTGCCATAGAAAATACCCTTGTTAAAACATAAAACGTTGCAGGTAAACTACCCCTTTCCCTTAACCGATCTTTACCAAAATCAACAGATCTTGAGAACTCTACAATTCAGGGCTGTATGCGAAACATTATTTGATTCTGTTTGAATTTGCGGCTGTTATCGTTTGCCAAACAAACAAAATTACCCTTGATAAACAAAAAACCGTTGCAGGTAAACTACCCCTTTCCCTCAACCGATCTTCACCAAAAACAATAGGTCGCGAGTACTCTACAAATCAGGGCTGTATGCAAAAAATTATTTGATTCTGTTTGAATTTGCGGCTGTTATCGTTTGCCATAGAAAAAAATCTACAGACACACACACAGACACTTTTTGAAAATATCGGTATGGAGAACCATACATGACTTCCATATTCTAAGATTTATATTTAAAATCATTTTCAGCCAAACAGCCAGGCTGTGTCTTACCTGCCTTTTTACTTCCATATTTCCTTAAGGAATGGAAGTATGGTGATGGCAAAAAAAATCGTGTTCGAGATTATTGCAGATTCTGATTCTACTACACTCAAAACATGAAAAAAAGTCGTTTTCCGAAAAGTGTCTGTGTGTCTGTGTGTCTGTAGATTTTTTTTCTATGGCAAACGATAACTGCCGCAAATTCAAACAGAATCAAATAATTTTTTGCATACAGCCCTGATTTGTAGAGGACTCGCGACCTATTGTTTTTGGTGAAGATCGGTTGATGGAAAGGGGTAGTTTACCTGCAACGGTTTTTTTTTATCAAGGGAAATTTTTTTTTTTTGGCAAACGATAACAGCCGCAAATTCAAACAGAATCAAATAATGTTTCGTATACAGCCCTGAATTGTAGAGTTCTCAAGACCTTTTGTTTTTGGTGAAGCTCGGTTAAGGGAAAGGGGTAGTTTACATGTAACGTTTTATGTTTTAACAAGGGTATTTCTTATGGCAAACGATAACAGCCGCAAATTCAAACAGAATCAAAAGATTATTTGCATACAGCCCTAAATTGTAGAGTTCTCAAGACCTATTGTTTTTGGTGAAGATCGGTTAAGGGAAAGGGGTAGTTTACCTACAACGTTTTTTTAACAAGGGTATTTTCTATGGCAAACGATAACAGCCGCAAATTCAAACAGAATCAAATAATTTTCTGCATACAGCCCTGATTTGTAGAGTTCTCAAGACCTATTGTTTTTGGTGAAGATCGGTTGAGGGGAAAGGGGTAGTTTACCTGCAACGTTTTTTATCAAGCGTATTTTCTATGGCAAACGATAACTGCCGCAAATTCAAACAGAATCAAATAATTTTTTGCATACAGCCCTGATTTGTAGAGTACTCGCGACCTATTGTTTTTGGTAAAGATCGGTTGAGGGGAAGGGGTAGTTTACCTGCAACGGTTTTTTTTATCAAGGGAAATTTTTTTTTTGGCAAACGATAACAGCCGCAAATTCAAACAGACTTAAATAATGTTTCGTATACAGCCCTGAATTGTAGAGTTTTCATGACCTATTGTTTTTGGTGAAGATCGGTTAAGGGAAAGGGGTAGTTTACCTGTAACGTTTTATGTTTTAACAAGGGTATTTCCTATGGCAAACGATAACAGCCGCAAATTCAAACAGAATCAAACGATTATTTGCACACAGCCCTAAATTGTAGAGTTCTCAAGACCTATTGTTTTTGGTGAAGATCGGTTGAGGGAAAGGGGTAGTTTACTTGCAACATTTTTTTAACAAGGGTATTTTCTATGGCAAACGATAACAGCCGCAAATTCAAACAGAATCAAATAATGTTTTGCATACAGCCCTGATTTGTAGAGAACTCAAGACCTATTGTTTTTGGTGAAGATCTGTTAAGGGGAAGGGGTAGTTTACCTGCACCGTTTTTTTATCAAGCGTATTTTCTATGGCAAACGATAACAGCCGCAAATTCAAACAGAATCAAATAATTTTTTGCATACATCCCTGAATTGTAGAGGTCTCAAGGACTTTCGATTTTGGTGAAGATCGGCTAAGGGGAAGGGGTAGTTTACCTGCAACCTTTTACGTTTTAACAAGAGTAAAGTACTTGCAAATTTATTTAAACTTTTTGAAACAATGGTAATTGTTAAAAATAAAATAATTTTGTTGCCAGGCAATAAAATTAAAATTTTTTAATTTTAATGTAATATAATATTTTTCATTTAATACGGCAATAAAAAGGCAGGTAAGACACAAACACACAATTCACGTTATTTCTGGCCTCACTCATGTTTATTTTCTTACGTTTGCACGCTTTTTAAATGGAAAGTGCCGAAACCCACACCAACATAACGCGTGCAAGCCAAAAAAATGGACATCAATTTGCTTACTGGCGAAGCTAGTAGTTAATGAATGGATAGGCAAAAATCTTATCTTAAATTTTTTTTAAGGAATCACTAAAAGGACGGTGGGTCAAATCGGACGCTGAGGTAGAGTTGCTGTAACTGAATGGTTCCACAAACAGCCGTAAGAATTTTACTAGCAGGGAATCTACAGGTTAGCGCAACAGTGGAACTCATGTCTTAATGTTATTGGAGACTTCTTTTAAAATCGTTGAATAAAAAATGCTTTACAGCTCTATACGTGTGTCTATTGAACAATCCTTGTATTAGTCATACACAATAATACAACTGATTGAACTTCAAATTTTTAAACTTGATTAGTTTCTATATATATATGTTTAATGTTACAAATAATTCAAATAACAATCTTGATCATCTGTTAGTTCAGCGGAATAACAGTGACACTTTTAATAACTGCATAAAATAAACACTTAGAAACAACACAGGCGCTTTAACTTAGCCTGGCTGTTTGGCTGAAAATTATTTTAAATATAAATCTTAGAATATGGAAGTCATGTATGGTTCTCCATACCGATATTATTGCTGTATTAAATGAAAAATATTATATTACATTAAAATTAAAAAATTATAATTTTATTGCCTGGCAACAAAATTATTTTATTTTTAACAATTACCATTGTTTCAAAAAGTTTAAATAAATTTTCAAGTACTTTACTCTTGTTAAAACGTAAAAGGTTGCAGGTAAACTACCCCTTCCCCGTAACCGATCTTCACCAAAATCGAAAGTCATTGAGACCTCTACAATTCAGGGACGTATGCAAAAAATTATTTGATTCTGTTTGAATTTGCAGCTGTTATCGTTTGCCATAGAAAATACGCTTGATAAAAAAACGTTTCAGGTAAACTACCCCTTCCCCGTAACCGATCTTCACCAAAAACAATATGTCTTGAGTACTCTACAAATCAGGGCTGTATGCAAAACATAATTTGATTCTGTTTGAATTTGCGGCTGTTATCGTTTGCCATAGAAAATACCCTTGTTAAAAAAACGTTGTAGGTAAACTACCCCCTTTCCCTCAACAGATCTTCACCAAAAACAATAGGTCTTGAGAACTCTACAATTTAGGGCTGTATGCAAATAATCTTTTGATTCTGTTTGAATTTGCAGCTGTTATCGTTTGCCATAGGAAATACCCTTGTTAAAACATAAAACGTTACAGGTAAACTACCCCTTTCCCTTAACCGATCTTCACCAAAAACAATAGGTCTTGAGAACTCTACAATTCAGGGTTGTATGCGAAACATTATTTGATTCTGTTTGAATTTGCGGCTGTTATCGTTTGCCAAAAAAAAAAAATTCCCTTGATAAAGAAAAAACTGTTGCAGGTAAACTACCCCTTTCCCTCAACCCATCTTCACCAAAAACAATAGGTCGTGAGTACTCTACAAATCAGGGCTGTATGCAAAAAATTATTTGATTCTGTTTGAATTTGCGGCAGTTATCGTTTGCCATAGAAAAATATCGGTATGGAGAACCATACATGACTTCCATATTCTAAGATTTATATTTAAAATCATTTTCAGCCAAACAGCCAGGCTGTGTCTTACCTGCCTTTTTATTGCTGTATTAAATGAAAAATATTATATTACATTAAAATGAAAAAATTATAATTTTATTGCCTGGCAACAAAATTATTTTATTTTTAACAATTACCATTGTTTCAAAAAGTTTAAATAAATTTTCAAGTACTTTACTCTTGTTAAAACGTAAAAGGTTGCAGGTAAACTACCCCTTCCCCTTAACCGATCTTCACCAAAATCGAAAGTCATTGAGACCTCTACAATTCAGGGACGTATGCAAAAAATTATTTGATTCTGTTTGAATTTGCGGCTGTTATCGTTTGCCATAGAAAATACCCTTGTTAAAAAAACGTTGTAGGTAAACTACCCCTTCCCCTTAACCGATCTTCACCAAAAACAATAGGTCTTGAGAACTCTACAATTCAGGGCTGTATGCGAAACATTATTTGATTCTGTTTGAATTTGCGGCTGTTATCGTTTGGCAAAAAAAAAAAATTTCCCTTGATAAAAAAAAACCGTTGCAGGTAAACTACCCCTTTCCCTCAACCGATCTTCACCAAAAACAATAGGTCGTGAGTACTCTACAAATCAGGGCTGTATGCAAAAAGTTATTTGATTCTGTTTGAATTTGCGGCAGTTATCGTTTGCCATAGAAAAAAAATACCCTTGTTAAAAAAACGTTGCAGGTAAACTACCCCTTTCCCTCAACCGATCTTCACCAAAAACAATAGGTCTTGAGAACTCTACAATTTAGGGCTGTATGCAAATAATCTTTTGATTCTGTTTGAATTTGCGGCTGTTATCGTTTGCCATAAGAAATACCCTTGTTAAAACATAAAACGTTACAGGTAAACTACCCCTTTCCCTTAACCGATCTTCACCAAAATCAAAAGATCTTGAGAACTCTACAATTCAGGGCTGTATGCGAAACATTATTTGATTCTGTTTGAATTTGCGGCTGTTATCGTTTGCCAAACAAACAAAATTACCTTTGCTAAAAAAAAAACCGTTGCAGGTAAACTACCCCTTTCCCTCAACCGATCTTCACCAAAAACAATAGGTCGCGAGTACTCTGCAAATCAGGGCTGTATGCAAAAAATTATTTGATTCTGTTTGAATTTGCGGCAGTTATCGTTTGCCATAGAAAATAAAACGTAAAAGGTTGCAGGTAAACTACCCCTTCCCCTTAACCGATCTTCACCAAAAACAATAGGTCTTGAGTACTCTACAAATCAGGACTGTATGCAAAACATTATTTGATTCTGTTTGAATTTGCGGCTGTTATCGTTTGCCATATAAAATACCCTTGTTAAAAAAACGTTGCAGGTAAACTACCCCTTTCCCTCAACCGATCTTCACCAAAAACAATAGGTCTTGAGAAATCTACAATTCAGGGCTGTATGCGAAACATTATTTGATTCTGTTTGAATTTGCGGCTGTTATCGTTTGCCAAAAAAAAAAAAAATTTCCCTTGATAAAAAAAACCGTTGCAGGTAAACTACCCCTTCCCCTCAACCGATCTTCACCAAAAACAATAGGTCGCGAGTACTCTACAAATCAGGGCTGTATGCAAAAAATTATTTGATTCTGTTTGAATTTGCGGCAGTTGTCGTTTGCCATAGAAAATACGCATGATAAAAAACGTTGCTGGTAAACTACCCCTTCCCCTCAACCGATCTTCACCAAAAACAATAGGTCTTGAGTACTCTACAAATCAGGGCTGTATGCAGAAAATTATTTGATTCTGTTTGAATTTGCGGCTGTTATCGTTTGCCATAGAAAATACCCTTGTTAAAAAAACGTTGTAGGTAAACTACCCCTTTCCCTTAACCGATCTTCACCAAAAACAAAAGGTATTGAGAACTCTACAATTTAGGGCTGTATGCAAATAATCTTTTCATTCTGTTTGAATTTGCGGCTGTTATCGTTTGCCATAGGAAATACCCTTGTTAAAACATAAAACGTTACAGGTAAACTACCCCTTTCCCTTAACCGATCTTCACCAAAAACAATAGGTCTTGAGAACTCTACAATTCAGGGCTGTATGCGAAACATTATTTGATTCTGTTTGAATTTGCGGCTGTTATCGTTTGCCAAACAAACAAAATTTCCCTTGCTAAAAAAAAACCGTTGCAGGTAAACTACCCCTTTCCCTCAACCGATCTTCACCAAAAACAATAGGTCACGAGAACTCTGCAAAACCGGGCTGTATGCAAAAAATTATTTGATTCTGTTTGAATTTGCGGCAGTTATCGTTTGCCATAGAAAAAAAATCTACAGACAGACAGACACACAGACAGACACACAGACAGACACACAGACACTTTTCGGAAAACGACTTTTTTTCATGTTTTGAGTGTAGTAGAATCAGAATCTGCAATAATCTCGAACACGATTTTTTTTGCCATCACCATACTTCCATTCCTTAAGGAATATGGAAGTAAAAAAATCAACACACAGATAGACAGACAGACACACACAGACACTTTTCGGAAAATGACTTTTTTTCATGTTTTGAGTGTAGTACAATCAGAATCTGCAATAATCTCGAACACGATTTTTTTTGCCATCACCATACTTCCATTCCTTAAGGAATATGGAAGTAAAATGACTTTTTCATGTTTTGAGTGTAGTACAATCATATTCTGCAATAATCTCGAACACGATTTTTTTTGCCATCACCATACTTCCATTTCCTTAAGGAACATGGAAGTAATAAAATGTTACCGGTAGTACAAAAATGCTAATAAGCCCGAATAAAAATTACGCAATAAAGCGATTCCTTTGTATCTTATATAAAGTTGTTTCTATTTTGGCCTATTCAAACGGTAACTGAACGAGACAAAAATAATTATATTTTACATACCTGGAATCTAAACTATGATGTTGACTGATACTGGGGTCAGCAGAAGATTCAGCATCAGTGTATTTCACCCACGGGCCGTCACCGGACTTCACTTCAACTATTTTAAAACTAATGTTTAGGTTACGTCTAAATTTATAGGCGTGTTTCTTCTTACAATGTTCTAACCACTTGTCTTTTCGATGAGTTGTGTTACACATAACCTCCATACACTTATACTTAAACGTTTGTTTCAGTTTTTTCGGCATTTTGACAGACAACTATCATGAAACACGAGATTACATTCCAACCCCAACTCACACAAACAAAGCACCGCATTACAGAGTAAAACTCACGGGCAGACTGCCGCCACGCGCGGCTGGTGGACCAGAGATAAGAACTGAGGACCCGCCCCCTTTACTCCACTGCCCGCCGGTTTACAAGCTTAGCACATGCACACATTTTTACATTCACGACCACGGACTCTGACTTATTGACAGAATGTTGCTGCAGGCTGCCAGGGTCAGTTTTCCAAATTCCAAAACAAAATTTACTACTAGTTGTACTGGTAGAGATATTTATGCCGCCAGTTCGTTAAAACAATCATAAAGATATGCAATTGCTTTAGTTTTTTACTAATAGCTTAGTTTGTTGCACAAACACGGTAAAAATTTCCATCAATGTTGGATTTAAAATGTTATTCTTGAAAAAATCCCCCTCAAAAATCCTTAAAATACACCCGAAAAATCCCCCCCCCCAAAATTCTCAATGCGCAACTTGCGCTATGATCCCCCCCTGTGGGCACCACTGAAATGTGAGCAATAGAGGAGCATGAACCTTGTCACTGATTTACCCTAACTCGTTTACCATTCCTTTTTTGCAGATGGAAAACTACATGCATTATGAATTGGGCTATTGCACCATACTTTCTTTCTCAGTTGGTGCAACATATGCAGATTCATCCATATTCAGTTCTTGTAGATGGTTCAAATGACACTGGTCTTGAGAAATTAAACCCACTGACTGTACGCATCTTTGATATAAGATCACGGAAAGTTATGAGTCATTTTTTGGACATGTGCACCACCACAGGTACTGGAGCAGCAACAGCAGCCACAATTTATGACAAGATTTCAGAGGTACTAGTGAAAAACAGCATTCCCTGGATTAATTTGTGTTGCTTTTGGTGTTGACAATACGAATGTAAATATAGGTGTTAGGAACTCCATCATATCACGAGTCCTTCAGAATAAGGATACTTACTTCATGGGGTGCCCCTGTCACCTAATACATAATATTGCAAGGAGAACTGCAGACAAATTTCTTGAGAGAAGTGGGTTTGTTGTAGAAGATATGTGTGTTGATCTCTACTATTATTTTGAATAAGAGCACTAAGCGCAAATCAAATCTTAAAACATTTTGCTTATTTTGTGATGTTGAATATCACAAAGTAGTCAAACATGTAAACACTAGATGGTTGAGTCTTGAGAGAACAGTGAAGAGAATCCTTTCCTTGTCTGATGGACTGAAGAGTTACTTTTTGTCCAATTCTGAGAGTGAGCCACGTTTTAAAAGACTTAAAACGTTGTTCAATAATCCAATTCTGGAAGTGTATCTGCTCTTTTACAATGCAGTTCTGCCAATGTTCACTATTATTAACAAGTATCTTCAGAGGGAGGATCCATGTATCTTTGCTGCTTATCAATGTTTGCATGAATTTGTGAAAAAAATTCTAGGTAAAACTCTCCCCCCTGAGAAAGTTAAAGAGGTTGAAGGTTCTGGATTCAAAGATCTCAAAGTTGATATAAGAGAAGATCAACTGGATGATGAGGAAATATTTATTGGGATTGCAACTCGACAAAAACTGACTACTCTGTTTCATGAAGTAGCATTAGCCCTAAAGACTATGCTGAATTTTTAACTGCAGTTAGGCAGTTTTACCAGGAAGTAATTTCTGAGGCAACCAAGAAGTTACCATTGAACGACAACTTGCTGAAACATGCCAGATTTGTTGACTTTTTTGAGAAAAGTTCAGTTCAGTTTAGTGACGTAGAATTTTTTCTCTTGAGGTACTGTAACATTGTTTCTCATATCCACCCAGTGACTGAGATGGAACAACCATACGATGAATTTGTGGATTACAAAATTTTAAAAGAAGACAGCATCCCTGAAGATGTATGGGAAAGTGCTAAAGTCCAAGATGAGGAGCAAGTAAGTCGGTACATTTACCAAATGGATGTAATTTGGGCATATTTATCTCAGATGAAACTAGCAAATGGAGAATTAAGGTATAAGAGGCTATCTGAGGTTGCAAAATTGGTTTTGATAATTCCACATTCTAATGCTGGCGAAGAACGTGTTTTTTCTATGATACGGAAAAATAAAACAGCTTTTAGACCTTCAATGAACGTGGATGGCACATTATCATCTGTCTTGACCATGAAAATGGCCATCCCTGAGCTATGCCACACATTCGAACCACCAAAAGAAGTGGTGGCTAATGCTAAGAAAGCAACATATCAGTATAATAAAACACAGCAATAAAGAGTGAGATTTGTATTGTTTGCAATTAAGTGCAACATTTGATATATATTAACTTGTGTTCTGTTATTTTCCACAAAACTTGATGAATGTTACATAAAAATAATTTGCATTATAATAAAAAGTGGTTTGATAATGATTAATTTAAATGGATATATAAAATAAATTTGTTGTCTCACTCATTTTCCTTGAATCTCGCTCTTCCTGACCAGTGGTCTCACTCAGTTACTCTGGGGACCCTTGGCAGCTCTGTAACTATAATCTTTGTGGTAGATTATGGTATATGAATGTTTATTGAAGTATCTCAGCTTTAATTGTACCCCTTTTAATATGAACCAACAAAATGTATATCTATTTCTTTTTATTTTGGACTTTGTTTGTGGTGAAAGGGGAGACAAAAATTTGAATCTTGCCAACTTAAAGTTCTTCCCATCTTTGTACTGCAGAGAGAGTAGATTTAAACTGTTTTTACTTCCATATTCCTTAAGGAATGCAAGTATGGTGATGGCAAAAAAAATCGTGTTCGAGATTATTGCAGATTCTGATTCTACTACACTCAAAACATGAAAAAAAGTCGTTTTCCGAAAAGTGTCTGTGTGTCTGTCTGTCTGTCTGTGTGTCTGTCTGTAGATTTTTTTTCTATGGCAAACGATAACTGCCGCAAATTCAAACAGAATCAAATAATTTTTTGCATGCAGCCCTGATTTGCAGAGTACTCGCGACCTATTGTTTTTGGTGAAGATCGGTTGAGGGAAAGGGGTAGTTTACCTGCAACGGTTTTTTTTTAGCAAGGGTAATTTTGTTTGTTTGGCAAACGATAACAGCCGCAAATTCAAACAGAATCAAATAATGTTTCGCATACAGCCCTGAATTGTAGAGTTCTCAAGATCTGTTGATTTTGGTGAAGATCGGTTAAGGGAAAGGGGTAGTTTACCTGTAACGTTTTATGTTTTAACAAGGGTATTTCCTATGGCAAACGATAACAGCCGCAAATTCAAACAGAATCAAAAGATTATTTGCATACAGCCCTAAATTGTAGAGTTCTCAAGACCTATTGTTTTTGGTGAAGTTCGGTTGAGGGAAAGGGGTAGTTTACCTGCAACGTTTTTTTAACAAGGGTATTTTCTATGGCAAACGATAACAGCCGCAAATTCAAACAGAATCAAATAATGTTTTGCATACAGCCCTGATTTGTAGAGTACTCAAGACCTATTGTTTTTGGTGAAGATCGGTTAAGGGAAAGGGGTAGTTTACCTGTAACATTTTATGTTTTAACAAGGGTATTTCCTATGGCAAACGATAACAGCCGCAAATTCAAACAGAATCAAAAGATTATTTGCATACAGCCCTAAATTGTAGAGTTCTCAAGACCTATTGTTTTTGGTGAAGATCGGTTGAGGGAAAGGGGTAGTTTACCGGCAACGTTTTTTTAACAAGGGTATTTTCAATGGCAAACGATAACAGCCGCAAATTCAAACAGAATCAAATAATGTTTTGCATACAGCCCTGATTTGTAGAGTACTCAAGACCTTTTGTTTTTGGTGAAGATCGGTTAAGTGGAAGGGGTAGTTTACCTGCAACGTTTTTTTATCAAGCGTATTTTGTATGGCAAACGATAACAGCCGCAAATTCAAACAGAATCAAATAATTTTTTGCATACGTCCCTGAATTGTAGAGGTCTCAATGACTTTCGATTTTGGTGAAGATCGGTTAAGGGGAAGGGGTAGTTTACTTGCAACCTTTTACGTTTTAACAAGAGTAAAGTACTTGAAAATTTATTTAAACTTTTTGAAACAATGGTAATTGTTAAAAATAAAATAATTTTGTTGCCAGGCAATAAAATTATAATTTTTTCATTTTAATGTAATATAATATTTTTCATTTAATACAGCAATAAAAAGGCAGGTAAGACGCAGCCTGGCTGTTTGGCTGAAAATGATTTTAAATATAAATCTTAGAATATGGAAGTCATGTATGGTTCTCCATACCGATATTTAATATTTCTAAAGATAAATGAACATAAACTTAATTCAAGAAAGGTGTGATATCAAGTATTGTGGAGAAACTGTTTTCCTCTTGTTTAGAACTTTAAGAAAAGCACACGTCTTTTTTATTTTTTGATTATGTTAATTTTAAATCATCAGATAGGCCTACATAATTACTTTTATTACAGATATATAATGGACTCCTTGCCAAAGCATTTAGATGGTTTAGAGTAGCAGTCAGCAAACCTGCGTCCACGAACCAATTTGTAATTTTATTTTATTTTGAACGAAGGAACGCACACGCATTGTACCTGCTTCAAAGTACTGTATTATAAAATAATACAAGCCATTTAAATTTTACTTTTTTCTAATACAATAATTACTGTGAGTTAGTTTGTTCAAGGTTAGGAACTGAAACCTTCATTTATATTTTAAATGTGATTTTTCAAAGTGTACATTTCTGTGCACTTTATGAAAATAAATAGTGTTATTGTGGTAAGTTTTTTATTTATTATTTTTTTAAATGTGTTCCTGTTTGACCATTGTTTTGTTTAAAGTTTTGTTAATTTTAACACGCATGTGCATGATGACAGATTGTTGACGACCTATTCCTAATGTAAAAAATTTTCGCAAATTTATATAATAAATTCTGCAAAGCTTTTTTTGATTTGGTGTTCCATGATGCTAAACATAAGTGTAAGGGTATTACGAAGCGATAATTAATGTTTGTAACGTCCGGCTGTTGTACTCCACACCTTTCTGTTTCCATTGGTGGGGTGGGGAGGGGTGCGCCCATCGAACTAGTCCTCAGTTATATATGCGCCCCTTAAATTCAAAGGTTGCCTATGACTGGATTAGAGTATCACGTCTGCTAGCTTGGGCCATGTAGCATACAAGAAAGGATGTGTGTGTGTGGGGGGAGGGGGGACAAATTTAAGGTGTTGGGACTCGTCTTGCTAATGTATAGCTAATGCTAAATTCTTGCTTATCTTACTTAACCTTATATGTACTTTTGTATTAATGATGTGTTGTTGAAGGTACTAGGGGACTAGCCTAGTTCCAAAGATTTTAATAAAAGTATTCTGTGTCAAATGTTTGTGGCACATTAAGAAAAAAATAAAATAAAATGAAAACCATTAGTTTATCTCACTAGCTCAATTTCCACTACAGTCTAATACTAAACACAATTCACACTAATCATATCCACAGTGACAGCCCACTGGGATTGGAAACGCTCAAGTTTTATTGGCTGTAGTATGTGGCTTTGTTTGAGCAAAATGTCTTTGCACCCATGGCAGGACTGCACCATCTGGGTCACGCCCAATGGCTGCCAGAAGTTAACATAATGACAGGAAACCTAATACTGGAATGGAGAGTGCTAACGTGATTATTCGCTAGATGGTGGGGGAGAAAGAAACTTGGCACTACTGGGGAACCGTTTCAGGCAACAGATGTCACCTGTCTGAAGCTCAGCAAGCAGAGCCCGAGGTGTCATGACTGTGAGGCAGAGAGCCTCTGTGCTGGTAACCAGGGTATAAACGACAAGCAGCGCGCACAGCATGCTAGGAAGAAGTGGTCTTAGGACGGAAGGAAAGGACACTTTTCAAAGGTCAACTTAGAGACTATTAACAGAAGTTACACGTGAGGTTGGTTTATGGTGGGTCATCAAGAATCACCTGAGGTTGTTTGACCAAGATCAGGGGTGGAGGTTTGTTTCTCTGTGGAGAGAGACTAAGTGGATGTTGGCTAGTCTATACATGCTGTTATAGACATGGTATGCTCAAGTGTTCTGTCATAAGTAAACTTAATTTTAATTTGCTCCATTTGAGTGGCAGTGCTGTGGTTTTTAAGCTAAGATAATTGTTCTTGTAAATGAAAGGGATATAGTGAAGTGTAAAAAGAGTTTGATTCTCAGTACAGCTAGACAGTGTTTCAAGCTGTAAAATATGGAAAGGAATCTGGTTGAGCAAACTGGTTCCTTAGTGCTGATCAGCTGTCTCAGTGCCATGTTCTCAACCATTTATTCAGTGTATCATTTACAGACCTTAATTTTGAAACAGAACAACAAATAAAATGAAAGATAGTCCATGAATTTTAAAGGCTCCTAGATTACCTACAAATTCAATGATCCTTCTGTGATGATATCAAGAAATTCTTTCAGAAAGATGATAGGAGGATTCCACTCACAGACAAATAAAAATAAATTTCTGACTGTTGTTTGTTTATTTACTTATTTGTTTATGTATCTTTATTAATTATTCTTATTTTCTTGTTATCTGTTTCATTAATCAATTATTTTTTTATATCTTTATTTATGCATTCCATTTATAAAAATTGTGCTCTATAAAAAAATGTCTTTAAACCTAGTACCATTCAAGGAAAGCCACTGCTCTGTATCCATATGTATCCACAATTAATTTATAAGTATAATAAAAAGCAAAAATCTAGATAGTTGAAATCGGCTTAGATTTTTTAAAATGTTCTTATTTTTACTACCATAATTTTGTGTCTGATATAAATGAAGTCTTTCTTCTCATTTAAAAAATTTGTATTTTGCTGAAATCAGAATAGCTTTAATTTTGTAAGAAAAGTGTTGGACTATATGACATTATAAAAATTTTAACAAAACTGAATAAATTGTTATGTTTTTCAAAGATAAGTTGTACTTAAAAAGTATTTATTTGTCACCTTAAAGACTGTAGGAGAAAATAAATGTATTATATTTTTTAAAATATATTTATTGAAAAGTAAGGAAGTACAGATGTAGTCTTCAGAGTCTGTGGCTACTTTTGAGTTTTATTTTGTTGTTACAAACAGATAAAGCTATTCAAACTACTCCATAGATTGATCCAGGGGTGGTTAAGGGGGCTGTGACCCAATTTAGCTCTAAATACAAACTGGATAAAAAGTGTTCTTTTTGGTTATTAAAATATAAAAATCATAATTTTTAATTGGAATACCATGAAATACTATGGATTTACCTTTCTTCTGTAGTTTAAATATAATTTAAAAAAAACACAAACAAAATAATTGTATTTGTGTACACTTGCCAGACCTATAAAAAATAATAGAAAACTTAGCCCCTCAGCCTAAGGGGGTAATTATTGTAAATAAGTGATATTTAATAAAATTGTCCCATGAAAAATTTGTATGTCTTCATCATAATTTGCATTGGACCAGCACATTACGAGTACTGGTATTTGTGTACAAAACTGATAAATTCTTTAAGTGCTCATGTGAAAGTCTTGAGCCCAGTTGCTTTTGAAACTGGTGTAGATGAGAAAACAATTAGAATAATTTCTTTATTGGGTTCAAAACAGAGTTTATATCTGTTTGACTAATGCATACAGGCGTACATGTCTATTTTTTTGTTTCCTTTAATTATCTTCTTGTCTCCAACATAATTTTTTTAATTTTTCTTGTTCCCATTGTCTCATTACTTGGGGCATCTCTACTTATCTGGTTCTGATGGCTGCAACATGTATGAATCTTGCCCCTGACTGTGTGTTGTGGGGTATTTATGTGCCTGTTGTGTGGTGTGGGGTTTGCCTGGTTGTGATTGGTTTGCCAGAGACTCAGCTGTTGGCAATTGGTTTTAAAACTTAATATAAACAGTAGACCTTTTTGTCACAATTAAACTGATGTTACAATCAATCTGCATGTGAAGGTGTTTATTGTTTTTGTATATGGGAGAAAATATAATAAACAATTTTGAATTAATATAATGGAGAATGATGGGTGAACAATTTGTAATTAATTTTGATTAGATAAACTATATCAAAACAAATAAAATTAAGAAGTAATTATATGTAGTGGGAAAATGAATCATAATGTAAAAATACGACTGAATCATTTACATACCTTGTGTACTATAAACATATCACGTTATTGTTATTTTATTGAAGATAATAATAATAATTTATAAACACATAAAAATTCGTATTTAATATCCAAAAGTATTTTTTTATAAGTAAGTACTAGAAGTAGTGATCATAATTTAGAGCATATGAACTAGTTTGCATATTGAATAATAATTCAGATATAACACATAAATTGTTGATTGCCGTTTGTATGACTGAACTATGAAATTGCTTTACTGTTACTATACAAATAACAAGTAGTAAGGCAGGTCATAACATTCACATGTAAATAATGTATGCGAATGTATATGAGTGTAAATTATGGAATTAATTTCACTTATTAAACTCCATTGTAATGAAAAATAACTATAGTGTGTCAAAAGAAAGTTAGAAAATAATAAACTTTGCTGTGTGGCCGTGAACGACTCGGACATCCTGTTATATATTTAATACTAGAACTAATTGAAAGTGTTTTATTTTTGAGTGTGTAGGTGTGCATAAATTACACAGTGCAAGGAACTGATCAGCATACCTATTAGAATGTAATAATTGTTTGTTGATTTATTTTTAGCTCTGGGAGTGCACTTTCCACCATGTGTGTAGTTGCACTCTAATCAGTTAATGAAGAGTATCTGACTCCTTAAATTTTTAAATCAATTTTGTCTTTATAACACTGTGGTGAATCCATGAAAGAACTAAAGGGCCTACAGCCCTTCTCATGAAGAAATATATACATTTTTAGAATACTAGGAAATGCTTTTAATCAGGGCCACTGTTATAAATGGGCCCGGGCCCAGGGCGCATGAGATTTGGTGATTTTGGGGGGCGCATGAGATTACAAGTTTGGACAGGAGATGGGGGCACGATGTTGTTCGGGCCCAGGGCGCACTGCATACTAAACGCGGCTCTGCTTTTAATCACCAAGTAGTTTTGAAGAATAAAGGAATGAACAACTTTATATGGAGAAAAAGTAACTAAACTGTCATCAGAACAGAATATAGAATATTACAAACACACAGATTTGAGCGCCAACAGCATAAGTTTTTAAAAATCTTTGTTTGTCTTTTGAATGATTTTATAATATTCTAGACCAATTAACTTCATGATTTTTTTTTAAATAATGATTTTAATTATTATAATACTTTAAGAATATGAAACATAATTTCCTGCTTATCTGCAGCATGAGTGGTGGTAGTCCGTTTCCTCTGATTATTATTATTATTTTATTTATTTATTTAAAGCTTAAGCCAATACCTAGCCTTTCTACTTTATTCTTACACACACTCATCTTTTCCTTCTAAAAGATGCATTTTAATAATATATATGGTATATTCTTCTGTCAGGTACAGGTACAGGTATATCACCTGTACTGGTTCCAAAGACATTATATCCACATCACCAATACTTCATAAGCCTTCTCATATTTCTTCATCCAGCTTGTATTTCCAAACTTACATGGGAACGTGCCACCCGGCATATTATTCAGATGAGTAATGCATTCTGTTTGTTCTACGTAGTGCAATTTTATATAGGCATATTAAAAATTTAAACTCCCTTTGTATGTCTTGATTGTAAAGTCTGTTCCTCTGTGTGCAGCCTTTAAAATATCACAGGATTCTCATATCCTTGAAATTCTCATTTTTTCACTGAAACACATGTTTCAGAACCATCAGCAACACCAGCATAGTCACAGTAAAATTTTTAGTTAAACCTCTTTCCTTGTTTTCCTTTACTATGCTTGACAAATTGTTACAATTTTTGACGTACACTTTTTCTTTACAAAATAGTTTTCATTACTCTCTTAATATGCTTGTATTATGAATTTAGTTGTTTATACTGTGCTTTGTGTTGAACCAACAATTGCCTAATGCTCAATATTGTCTATTGCTGTACTTGAAATATGTGAATGTTGTTAAGAAAGATTTTATAAATACAATTATGTCACTACTGACTCGGAACACAAAGTTTTTTATTGGTAAAAACGTAAAAGTTGTACCAATAAAACTTATTTGAGCCTTTAACAATGCTTATAATAAGCAGAAACTGGCTATAAGGTAAAACTTTTATGTTTTTACCAATACAAACTTTGTGTTCCAGGTCGGTAGTGAGGCAGTGGCTGGTGACTTTTCACCCGGAGGGGCACAACCACAAAAAAATTTTAACAATGTAAAATCTTACCTGAAATGGAAAGTGGATTGAATGAAGCCAATTATTTCTTAAAAAGTAAATTCCACCCTTCTATTTTTCATAGGTATGAACTTTTCCAACACTTTGTCATCGAAACTGTCAATATCTTGCACTAAATTTTTATTTGTGGACTACATCGCCAACGCATTTAAACGATCATTACCCATAGTATTTCACAAAAATGTCTTGACTCTTTTAAGAGTTGAAAAACAACGCTCTGATTCTGCAGTTGTCATTGGCGTTGTTAAAATTATTTTTAGTATTTTTAGTTTCCGGGAAAATATCAGTAAGATTATGTTGCAGCAGTAATGTAAGGAAGTTTGTGGCTACAATTATTTGACTAAAGTCTGGTCGTGAGTAAATAACTTCTAATTCTGTTTTTAAATGAGTCTGGTCTAGAAATAGATATGAAGAACACAGTGTATCAAAAATGCCCGCTGGAAATTCTTTTGAATATTTTGGTATTGATTCTGAATTAAACAACTGAGCTGCTTGCAGATGGCCATGATATGAGAATCTGTCTTTCATCTGTAAAATAATTACATCACACACTTCTTTGACAAACGCACTTCTTGGTAAATTATCTTCTTTTCTTCTCCTCTTTATTGAATGAAAATTTTCTTCAATATTGCTTTGAATAGTGTCAGTCTCGTTTCTAATGTTTTTAACACAAATCTCAAAATTTTGAATATCACTTTGAAGTTGGATACTATCCTTATTTCTTGACTAGATTTGATTATAAACAATGTCAACATGAGGCAAATGTTTGTGAAAAAATGTGAGCCAAAACAAAAATTCTGGGTCTTCTAGAGCTCGTCTGAGACCAGAAGCCTCATTAGAAGTAGCGCTTCTTAGGCATTTATCTTCAATCTCTTCAAACACTTCTATGAGCTTCTCTCGATTCTCGAACACAGTATTGACTGTCCTAATGTTATAGTTCCATCTGGTTGTTGCTACTTTTGGTAACCTGTGCTTGACTATTTTTTCTAACATATCGCACCTATTTGAAGAATTTGAAAAAAGGTGGGAATTGCTGATAAATTATTAAAAAACACTCGCGCTTTAGCATGCTGTGATGCTGCATTTTGGATCAAGAAATTAAGCTGGTGAACATAACAATGTATGTAATGAGCGTAAGGATATTTCTTCTTAATAAAACTTTGAACACCACCTGTAGCACCACTCATTACATTTGCCCCATCGTATGTTTGAGCAATTAACTTTTGTGGTTTTTCCATAATTATAGGATCAATTTCATCTTCTGTACATTTTTGTATTCCTTCTGCTGATTTATCATTGACTCTCCTAAAGCACCAAAAGCTCTCACGAACAGTTCCATCAAAAATGTATCTAAATATTAGTACCATTTGGCACCAATTCGTAACATCTGTAGTTTCGTCACATGGAATAGCCAAGAAATCCGAATTTTTAATTTGATTATAAATTTCTTCTTTGCACACAGCCAACATGCTATCTAAAATATCGTTCTGTATACTTTTAGAAGTCCCCTTAAACACTGTAGCGTTCTGCAGATGTTCTCGCAACACATCAAGTTCTGCAGAAAAATCAACTAAGTCTCTAAATATTCCACGATTTACCAATTCTTCATTCTCGCGGTGACCTCCAAGTGCCAACTCAAAAGCACTGCAAAATTTTACGCAACAAATAATACGTTTCAAAATATAACGGTTCCTTCTAAACCGTTCGTTATGTTCAAGAACATATGTCCGATAAGCTGAATTAAGCTGTGTCAAAATATTTACTTCGCCTAGTAAAGCCAGCTGTGTGCATGCATTAATATGGCTTCGAGATTCATGTTTTTTTATTTTAGTAGGAAGATGATGCAAATCTTTTATGCCCTTCCTGGCCCAATTTGCATCCGTTTCTATTCCTGCAGGGCTGACAAGTAATACACACGGAAAACAATACAACAAATTCGAAACCTCACACCCACATATCCAATTATTTCGATTATAAATGTCTCTTGAGAAACGCCGAGTAAATGTCCTATTTTGGGCTTTCCTTTCACTGGTCTGTGTTAAATTTAAATCAGGTAATGGCCGGCCTAATTTTTTAATATTTATTTTATCCTCTAAAGAAAGTCCAGTAAAATTTGTTTTTATTAAGACACTGACTCTATTCATGTTTGTAGGCGACACGTGACACAAAACACAAAAACACTTATGATAAAAGTAAACTGCGATCAATGAACGCCACACCGACGCCACTGTTAAAAACTGGCACAGGCCGCTGAAAAGTAGCGGCCCAAACACATGGTTTATTAGACGGTGATATTCGCTATGACGCCACATGGCACGTCACGTAGTCATGGCAACCAGGCCGCACGTCTCTTCGCGGCCCTGTCTATTTGGTTCACGCTACCTACTACACGCAAGCAGATAAATACTTCCATTCTAATTTAATCAATGCTTAAAAACATTGCTCATCCTTTATCTTTAAAATAAACAAGAGACAAAGGACAGACAGTTAACTATGGTAATGTGATTTAATTTTTTTTATGTTCTCTGTCAAGGGGGGGCGCGCGGCCATGCAGCCACAATAAGAAACCGACACTACTAGTGACATAATTATCTTTAGTTAATCAACGCACACGTCATGGACAACGAAATCCAAGAAGATTTTATTAAGTAGGCCTATTAGAGAATTATGTTGTAAACAATTTATCTATACTTATTTTATAAAATAATCATGTGCCAACAACATGTTTCTTAACTTGTGCATACATTTAATTTCCATGTAAAAATTATTTTAAGGTCGTTTTAAAAGCAAATGGACATTACATTGAAGTCACTCTCCAATATGAATATTAAAATGTTGATAAACAGAATTTTTCTTTCCTTATAAAAATTGTCATGATGTGGGCATACTGCACATTAATCTGTTGGCATGTTGGCAGTACATGCACTCACAGTTAACTCAGAAAATAATTTTGTCCGTGGATTTCGTTGTCCATGACGTGTCCGTTACTTAACTAAATATCACTATAATATTGACGACTCGGAACACAAAGTTTTTTATAAGTAAAAACGTAAAGTTTTACCTTACAGCCTAAACCGGCTTTCACCTATAGAAGGCTTCATCAGAGGCTGTCGTTAGTAGCGCTGCTCGTCTTGTTGTTGGCGACGAGAAAGTGTTTCGAAAGATTGAAGCTGTGTGTGTGTGGTGAGATGTGTTCGAATAATGCGTGCGATTTGAATTGTGTCTGTTCGTTTAGGATGTCGTTTTTATTTGTTTTTGTGTGTTTGTATATTTCTAATTGTTCTAGAGTGTCTAGTTTTCGGCCTTTTGTGTGTACGTGTAGTATGTTCATGTTATTGTCGATGTTTTTATATGTGTGGTTTGCTTCAATGAGGTGGTTTGCGAAGGTAGATTCTGTAGTGGTGTGGAGTGCTTTTGTGTGTTCAATGTATCTCTGTTTGAAGCTACGTCCTGCCTGGCCTATGTAGAATTTACTGCAATTTGAACAATTTAGTTTATATACACCGGGTAGATCGAATTTGTTTTGTGCTTTGGGCATGCGTTTTGATAGTGTGTGTTCTGTTTTGTTAGTAGTTTTGTAAGCGATTCTGTATCCTGCTTTTTTGAATTTGTGGGCAATTTTTTCTGTTTGTTTGTTGATGTATGTTAGTGTTATGAATTTGTTGTTTTCTGTCTTTGTCTGTTGTTTGTTTTGTGTTTTGTGTAGGAGTTTATTGACTATTGTTCTGTCATAACCGTTAGATTCTGCTAGATATTTTATCGTGTTTAGTTCGTCTTTGTAGTCTATTTCATCTAAGGGGATGTTGTTAAGTCTATGTATCATGGTTCTAAAAGCAGCTAGTTTGTGTTGTATTGGGTGATTGGAGGTGTTGTGTATTAGTGTGTCAGTTGTAGTTGGTTTTCTGTATATACTGAATTTGTGCCTGTGTTCTAGTTTTGTGATGGAGAGGTCTAAGAAGTTTATGGTATTGTTGTGTTCGTATTCGGCAGTGAAGGTTATGTTTTTATGTATTTTGTTTATGTGCGTTAGTAACTGTTCACATTGTCTTTTGTTTCCCCTGTATAGTATTAGAATGTCATCAACGTATCTGTGCCAGTATAGTATTTTATGTGAGTGTCTGTCATTGTTTGTGAGTATTTTTGTTTTTTCTAAGTGTTGGAGGAAGACTTCTGCTAGAATGCTGGATATGGGGGAGCCCATGGGTAGGCCATCGTTCTGTGTGTAGTATTTATTGTTATAAGTAAAGTAGTTTTGTTTTGTGATAATGTTCAGAGTTTCTGTTATTTCATTGATAAGTTCGTCTGGTGTGTTGTTCTGTTTGAGTTTGTTTTGTAGGATGGTGATTGTTTCAGAGATGGGGATGTTTGTGTACAGGTTTTTAATGTCAAAGGAGGCTAATGTGGCGTTATGGGGGATGTGTATGTCTTTTATTTTTGTTACTAGGTCAGTGTTGTTTTTTACTGCAATGTTGTTAACAAAGCCAAACACATTATGACACATAAACAAAAGCCCTACATGAAACAAATCCGACCATCAGCACCTACACTCCAAGCGCTTCCCAAAATCCATAAAGAAGACATTCCGATCCGCCCCATTATCAACTACCGTAATGCCCCTGCACACAAACTGGCAAAATATCTAGACAAAATTATTAGACAACACACACAAATAGACAACAACATTGCAGCGGATAGTGAAAATCGCGGATAACCCGAAAAAAGACTAAAAATGAGGTGTAAACACGAAAAAAAAATTTCAGCATAAAAACTATGTTTTATTGTACAAAAAACATAATATGTAAAACTTTTAAAATATGTACAGTACAGCAGAAACCTTTGCTCTACGTCTAAATCACTAAAATAAAGAACAGTAAACAAAAAACAATACTGTACTGTTAACAAAAAGTGTTCAGTTACGCCTTTTTAAAAAAATCAGTCACTCGTTTTTGCTTCTTGCTTTGGAAACACCTTTTCTTTATTCTAGATTATACTTTCCTTAACATGAGTTTTTCTGCCAGATGTCCGTCGTCGTCTTGTTCCTCTAAATATTGAAGCAATCCGTCTACGTGCTGCAAAGCAGTTTCGTGTGTCATCCGCGCAGGCGCCTCGTCTTCTTCACTTTCACTTTGTTCTTCTTCGTTCTCGTTCACTCCCATTGCTTTGTTCGTTATCTCTACGTCAGTCAGTCGTTCAAACCCCGGCTCACTTGCGTCGCATTCCAGCCACTCTTCTATGTTCTCTTCGTCGACATTCTCACCTCCCGGAACGGATGTCACTAGGTCAACAAGTGTAGCGGTCGGCATGACTTCATTCTCTTCTTCACAAATGTTTTGGTTGACATTTGTTTCGATACTCGGAAAGAGTTTTCTCCATGATTTAACAAGGGTTGAGGGTTTGATGTAATCCCATGCAGACGCAATATCGTAAATGCTATCCAAAATTGTATATTTCTTCCAAAATTCTTTGAGATCGCAGCCTTCTTCGATTTTTGACAGTAACAACTTTGTTCTGTATGTTCTCTTCATGGTTGCAATGACTCCCTGGTCCATAGGTTGTATCAGCGCAGTAACATTTGGGGGCAAAAACTTTGCGAAGATTTGCCCATCAGAAGATTTAAGCACACATGTAGCTGGGTGTGAAGGCGCGTTGTCAATTAACAAAACAGCCTTCTTTGGCAAATTTTTTGAGTCAAGATGTTTACGTACTTGAGGCACAAAAATGTTTTCAAACCATTCTTGAAAAATCTGCTGGTTCATCCAACCTTTTTTTTGGTTGAAATAATCAACTGGTAAATTTTCTGCTCTTGTCCCCTTAAAAACCTCGGTTTCTTAGATTTACCGATTACAAGAAGCCTAAGTTTGTGACTTCCCGCAGCGTTGCTGCATGGCAAGATTATAATTCTTTCCTTTCTACTTTTGTGACCTGCCGCTTGATGTTCACTTTCAAATGCTAAAGTACGAGTGGGAAGACACTACCAAAAAAGCCCTGATTCATCAGCGTTATAAATTTGTTCATATGACAGATCTTCAGACAACACAAACTCTTCAAAATCACGTTGAAAATCATCAGCTGCTTGTTGATCTCCACTCAGCTTCTCTCCGTGTAGACCAATCTCTCTAATTCCATGACGTTTCTTAAAACGATGTAACCAACCGGACGACGCATCAAAATTTCCTTCCAGGCCTAACAAATCAAAAAAGATTTTTGCTTTAGCTGCAATGGTAGGACCAGACACGGGGGTGCCCTCACTTCGCACCTGAGCTAACCATTCCGCTAATGCCGAGTCAAGTTCATTATAGGTGGATTTATTCATTGTTTTTCGTTTTTTCATCCCAGAAGCACTGTCCGACACTGATGCAAAGGCTAACAGTTTGTCTTTTTGCTTTAAAACGTCTCGCACTGTTGTTTCCCCGATCCCGTAATTCAAACACATCTGCTTCCTTGAAGTGCCATTTTCTATTTTAGAAATCATTTCAAGTTTTTGTGCAATCGTTAACACAACCTTCTTTCGTTTTTCAGCCATTATTAATTTCAGGAACTAACGAACTGATCACGACTGATCACTAAGCACGCTTACTGACAACTGACATCACTGGCAGACCAAGAGAATATGTACGTAGAGGGGGAAGGTTAGTGAACTTGACCAAAACAAAAGAGCAAGGGCCAAAACAAAATTCCGAGAAGGCCTATAGGATTACGATGCACAATAAACCTGTCAGAAATTTTCGACCTTCGCACTGTAGGGCCTATTGTATTTTCCCTGTTGTTGGCTTGGATTAAAATTGGTTTTTTTGAGGTTCGTAATTAAAAAAATTTTTCGCGGCACTCGCGGATAATCCGTACCGCGGATCATCCGCTCACGGATAATCGGGGCTTTACTTTTACCCCATGTTACACTTTAAGCCACGGTTTGTACCGTCACAATACCCCCTCAATGAGAGGTTTTATGCCGAAGCGTACAAACTCTCGTTGACACAACCTAAGAGGATCAGTCCGGATATGGCGCCATAACCCCCTTTACATTTTATTAAAACCATGGTTACTTACCCCCTTGGTCCAGTGAATGCGGCCGCACCTGAATGACCTTACTGGACTTCTTGTTGAAGGATCCCAACACCGCAAGGCCAGACAGGCACTAGACGCCCCTGCTCTGACGCGCGGGCCAGCACAGGACCGCCCCCACAGTATCACCAGACTCTGAAACATCCAATCAAAAACATCAAATAATGGCCTTACATTATACCATACCCGGAACTAATTTGGTCTCCCCTTAGCCGTACTGGTTTACATTGAAGAAGCACTGGTTTTATACACTTTACTTATCTACATGAACAAAAAAAATGAAAAATTCAAACTTGAACAAAATTTCCAAACATTTCAACCTTTAATTCAAATTTCCCATTGAATCTTTCAACTGGCATGCTATAACCTCAATTCTGAATTTCTCTTAAACACTTTATGTTTCACATAATAAACACAATACAACATAATATACTCAAAATGAACATTACCATTATCAACTCTGAATTTGCTTAAAAATTACAAACATTACACTTTAATTTCAATTTTCAATTAAATCTTCCACTTGTTATATCATTATTTCAACTCTGAATTTCCATTCAACATTTTAATCATCTAACATTGATTATTCATTTCAAATCTCAACCAAAAATTTAAATTCATTACCAAAATTTATCTGTTACAACACTTTAAATTAACTAAATCATCACAAATTAATTTAATTCCATCAAAACTATAAATCGATCACACAAAATACAATGTTCATACCAACAACATAACCTTAACACAGTACATTTAACATCAATATAAATTTATTTACACTCTACGTCATATTATGCCATTGTCTACCAAACGCATTACATAAGTCAGCCAAGTAATGACACCATAAACTAAAATAATTAAATGTTCATTCACTATATATCTACCCTCCATCATCGAAATTTAATCTTATCTTGTACATGCACAATTCATTTTTCATCAAACTCATTATATTACCCTTCTTGATATAATGCCCCTTTAAATCCGTTTTATCCATTCTACCGTCATAAAAATCTGCAGAATTGTTCCATATTATTATTCTATCACAAAACCTGTCTACATTAGTAATTTTGGTCCAGTTTCCTTTAGTATTATTTGTTACAACCAGGTAAGTTACAATATCCCCGCAATCATCATCACCTACTACTACACCAGTTACCCCAGTCTCATTACCAGGTAAGTCATCAATATCTTCAACATTATCAGCACCATCTGCTGCACTAGTTTCAACACAAGGTAAGTTTTTAACTTTATCTACTTTTTCAATACCGTATTTAACTTCTCTAACTCTTCATAACCTCTATTTAACTTGAAAATCTGTACCTCTCTCTCTCTATATACATTCACTTTCCTGACGCCATTTCACTTTCTCTCTCTCATTCCACGCAGAGGGCGATACAACATTATTAAAACTCATCGTGGCTTTACCAGGTACCTTACAAAAATTCAAGGGACTATTATTTGCAGACCATATGTCTCCCAAATAAACCTTAGAGAAACTTTCATTCTCTAACAACACTTGTGAAGCCTTTACTTCACATTTAACCAAGGGAAAATTTGCCCTCCCCCCCCCATATCTACTAAAACTCTCTTCATATCCTTTCTTCAGCTCATCAATACTTACTACCACCCCATCACTATTAACCTCGATTCCCATTATATTCTCGTTATCACTACTACTTAATGTATCACTTTTTGATACCTCATTTTCAACTGTATCACCATTATTATTCTTCGACATTACTTCACTATTATAATCATCATTATAATTAACACCATTACCTACCTTGTCAACTATCACCTTGTTATTATGCGTTATCATTTCATCATTATAATTATCACTTGTATTGACACCATTATTATTATTATTATTTTTATTACACTTACCTGTATCATCATGATTATTGTTCTCACTATTAAACCCACTTACCTGTTTCAGTTCACTTTCTGTATTCTCCTTTAATTTATATCTATCTCTTTCCCACTTCTCGTTTCGCTTTTTCATATTATTAATCAAGTCATCTGCATTTCTATTAAAATTTTCATTCATTTCACTTATTTTATCCCCTAGCTTCGTAAAATTATTTCAAACTTTTCATCAGTATTATCAAAACGTTTATTGATTTCGTTGATATTACTACTTATTTCATTGAAATTACTTTTTATTTCCTCAAATTAGGTATCATTTACGTCAAAACGACCCTTTACTTCATTGAATCTACTTTCACTTTTAACATCTTGTTCTTTGAGCTTTTCATTGAAATTACTATTTATATTCTCAGACATTGTTTTCATCAAGTTAAATATATCATCCATCGACAACTCTCTTACTCTAGTTGTTGTTGGAGTGGATTCTGCTTCCACATTACTCATTATGATTGATTCGGTAAAACTGCTTTCATTATTCACAATTTTAATTATTTTTTATTAATTGATTAATACTTAATTATTACTTATAATATAAACATGAACACATAATAACCTCCCCAGTACTTTACATTACCACAACATAACCTGTACTTGTATATCTATTTATATCTTATTCATACCTCATTTGTTTACCTCAAATAACTCATTCTATTCTCCAAGGTAGACCCAGTTTACATAAATTTCATGTAAACGTCCCTGTTCGTAGCGCCAATTGTAAAGTAATAAACTTTTTACAGGGTTATACTTTGCACACATGTGTTACACAAAACAGCTGTTCTCACGTATGCATTGCCGGACGCCATTTGCAATTATATCTAACATATTTCCTTACCAATACTTCGTCGTTACTCAACCTCAAGGGCAATTCAAGGTCCTTTTGGATGAACCGGAGAGCAGAATAGGGTTATTTGCAGTAAATAATTCAGTCTAATTTGTATTCAAATGAAGCTAGATTTTATTATCAACATTAGTAATTAAAATAATAAAAAAAAACTTTCTTTTTTTCTTTTACTTATCTCATTTTTACAAATTAAAAAAGAATGTAAACAAACATGAAGTGAAATTAACTGTGATTAAATTCTTATCGTGATTCTACAGTGTTAACACAGAATAAAAAAAATATAGAAATAAAAATTACCTATTCTAATTGCAAACCAGTACTTCTTGCACATTTTGCATACACACACACACACTCTCATACTAGTTACTCAACCCCACCCTTTTCTGAGATCTCATTTTCTGTTGTACATCTTTATGAAATTACGTTTGGTGTTATTTTACAATTTTTGAAGATTTGTTTTACCCCCTGATTAGTTACTTATCTGTCCATTGTCCTGAAGACACCAAGCCGTATCACACACGCACTATGTCGATTATCCCATCCATATACTTTACTTCACGGGCGATTTCCACTAATTCCACTTATTTTAAAAACTGTTACTACGGTTTAACCACTGTTTACTATTGATTTTTTTTTTTCATTTTAATACTGTTGGTGGGCCCACCGGAAATTTTGTCCGCGGACTGTTATGTGGCCGTACGGCACGAGATTGAAGACAGATCTGGCGCAGAAAACTGCTTGCGTATAGTTTTATTGAACGTTGATCACGTGGTTCCCCTTCTCCGCTAAACATTCCACGCTGGCAAAATTTTAAGGCTTGGTAATGCCCAATCCCGCATTCCAATGTTATATAACTATGGGCATGGGCCTGTGACGTGTTTGTGACATCAGTCGAAACACAATGCTTTAGGGTTTGGCATTGCTAAAAATAGCTGTTGATTCACTGGTCTATGATGTACACCCAAGCTTCTGACTTCATATTTTCTGGCCGTTTTATTTAAATTATAACCCAGAATTACAATTATTGGAGTATTTACCCCATGTTACACTTTAGGCCACGGTTTGTACCGTCACAACATATAGGCCTGTAGCTAATACTGTTTACAAATATATATAACTGATAACAATGAGTAATGTTCTTTTGCAAACAGAGCTTGCAAAGGTTTTGAAGGTGGTCCAACATTTGCAAGGGGATTTGAGATATATTAATTTTGTCAAATGATTAAAGATGTTGAGTTTATATTTTGAATAAAATTCCTTATGACCCATATAGACTTTTACAGTGTTCATAAAATTTTGACTTTTTGGCCTGTGGTGTCCAAAAGAGTAAAAACTTTTCACTATATCACTACATTCTGATTTTGTTTTACATTTTCTTAAACTGATACCCAATATAGGTTTTTACAATTTTCTGAAAATTTGGATCCTCTTTTTGGGGTCCCAGGACCCTAACATTTTGCAGTTTCAAAAAGTGAACGGTATGTTAAGATTTTGGTTAAAATTCTGTTTAATTTACTTTATTAATGGATTTTTGTATTTTTTAAAATTTTGCCCCCTCAAATTTTTAACTATTGTCCCCATATAATTTGAGGGAGTAATATAAAAATAGGGTCTGTAGGCAATTGTGTTCTCTAGGGATATTCTTGATTTAAAAGCCAGGGATGTTGAGCCTTGTTGTGGAGCAAGGTATCAATTTTCATTGAACTCATTTAAATTTAATGAATAACAAATATTTTCCTTTCCCAGCTCCTTTTTCCCATCTGCAATGTTGCAATGTAGTTCTGGGTAGTTGTTAAACATTTTTTTCTGTATTGTCTGTCATTTCAGTGGGTATGGTATCAATTAAATATAAGTATTATGATTTTCTTTCACCATATACATTGGATTTTTATACAGTTAAGGATCCCTTATGAAATCTATTTAATAGTTTTCCCTGTTAACATCTGTTTTAACAGATTAAAAATTACAGATTAAAAATTTATCTTGACAATTTAAAGAGGTAGGCTAGAGGAAGATAAATGATAAATAATTCAAAAATTGTATCACTTGTTTGACCCATTAGATTCTTCTAGTATCAGTGATTAGCAAAAACATTTGATGCCAGGAGTGACAGTCAACTTCTGCTGGTTTTTGCCTAGTCTATTCCTGTTCAGAAATAATAGCGATGATTTTTCTGTTATCTATCACTTACTTGGGATTTGCAGCTTTGGTAATGATGAAGGTAAATTTGTTACAAGAGCGAATGTAATTACAAAATCTGAAGTTACGCTTCCAATGTTATTTCATATTTGCATAAAATCAGTTAAAAGAAAGAAGACCTTCCGTTATATTGAAGTTGGAAAAATGTATGTATTCAGGTTGTATTTTGTATTGTCATTCACAAAAATATTTCTTTTACTGTTACCTAATTCTAGAAGACTAGAAACATATAGGTACATGAGTGCAAGATAGAATATTCAACAAAATTTGAAATTACACTAACACTCCTCAGGATAGTCTCAAGCTGCTGTTAAGACTACAGAGCTGAAACATCATGGGTACATTTTTTAGATGTTTAATTTCCATGACTGACATAATGGAATCAATACGTTGGATAAATGTGTCACAGATATTGTAATTTCACTGCGAGTCTCAACAACATGTAACTATGTGGCATGGGATATTTGTTTTAATAAGGAAGTGTAATTTACATAACGGTTGATTATTAATTTTTTATCCATTATTAATTATCCCATTGAAAAGACTGAAAGCAAGATATTTAAGGAGAATTAACGAAATTCTTAAGAAGCAACTTCTTAAGTAGATACTTGACGAAAGAAGTTGGTCAAAAAAAGTTGACGAATTTTGTTAATCTATTAATTTTTAGGTTCTCTTATTATTAATTCAAGTGTGTTTGTGAGCTAGTAACTCTTTTTTAAATATGCAAACAGGTTTACTCACAGCAATTGTGTATATTTTTGAAATATGAAATATAGGAAAATCAAGTCAGTCAGTAAGTATCTTCTAAACAGTGTTTCAGTAATTGTGTTATTACCATTTACTTTAATAGATTAACTTCAGCATGGTATCACACGTTTTCAACCACTTTAAAGATAGTAATGTTGATTAGACTTGAATTGGTTTTTCTTTTATAAGAAGGTGACTCGACCAGACTCTGGACCCGCCCTCAGGCCAAATTCTAGATGCACCACTGATTAGTAATACCGGGAGGGGGAAGGAAAAGAAATTAATTTGAGTTGCAGTTGGCCATGATACTGCTCCATCAAGAACTAGCATATTTCCCTTTATGTGCCGAGTTTTATTATTGGCTACTGTGACTATTTCCATCGACTAACACGATGTTTTTAAAGAATGAACAGAGATTTAAAAATCAGTGTGATGTCTTTGATTGTCTTACTCTTTAATCTTATCTATTATCGTCTGTTAGTAAATTCCATTGTAAAATTGTTATACAACATTGCAGGAGGGGGTGAGGCTAGCTTGAAAGGTGGACTCAACATTTTTCTCAGGACAAATGAGAAATTCAGGATTTTTCCATACGTTACAGGATAAATACATTTTACAAATTCTTTGTGACTGAAAATTTTTGAGGAAACCAATGTGAAGTGTAAGAGTTGAAAAAATATGGAAGAGTTCAAATAGTTATCCTATCTTGATTAACTGTTATTCAGATTTCCAAATTAAAGGCAATAAGTCTCATGTCATTAGGAACCACTGTAATTCTAAATATGTATTCTAGTATTTTACACCTTCGTACTTTAATTTAAGGGTATTGTCATAATTTAATATAAGGATAATTTAAGTCTGTTTTAAGCAACCTATAGTTCATGTTAAAGTACATTATTTTTTATGTAAAATCCAGCAATAAAATCTTATAATTTCTCCTAATTAAAGTCAAGACACTTGTAGTTTATCTGTGCAAAGACGAAGCTGAAGCCAAAGATATTAGACTAGAGGAGTCATGACAATGACAACCTTATAAGGGGAAGTGTGTCTGGTCAACAAAGATAAAGGTAGATTAATAGGTTCTGCCTTAGTTTTCTAAGCCGTAAAGTAAACGTAATTAATTGGTTTTTTAATATTGCAAATACATACCTCATATGCCAAATGTTGAGTGATTGTAATTATTAAGAAAGTTCTAACTTTTTTTTGTATCGGCCATCTAAGGACCACATGCCAATTTCAATTCTTTACTCTTTGTTCTTTTCTTTTCTTTCATCTTCTCACTGTTTCTCTTCTTCCTGTCTTCAGTCCACTTTGAACCTGCGTTTTGATCTCTCCTACCCTGGACTCCCTCCATTTTCAACACTTTTGCCCGAAAAACTTCTCTGTCAATCGCTGTATATTATTTTTTTCTAAATCCTTTTGGACTTCTTTAATCCAACTTGATGTTGTCTTCTTCCCCCACAGGTATCTGAAGATTTGCTTCATCAACCTATTGTCGTCCATTCTATATAAATGTCCAAAAAATAAGCCTTATTTTTCTCACTGTTTCTGTTATATTTTCTATACTTTGATATATTTCATCATTACTTCCTAATTTCCAAACTTCTGAAGTAAAGTTCTAACTTTATTTTATTAACTTACAAATATCGTAATTTACATTTATTTATAATATTTATACAACTATTTATAAACTATTATTTATTACTTTAATACTTAAATTCTCTATCATTTATTACTTGAATTATCGATTAATTTTTATTTCTACAATTATTTATAAACCTTATTTTAACACACCTTAGTCCTACTTAAGTAGGCTAATTATTGAATTTAGCTGAAATTTACGAGGTCTGTAAATTAAGTAATGAGACTATTTCAGTAAAACCTTTTGTTTACAGTCAAACTATATATAGACTCTATCGCCTTCCTTGGGAAACCACACAGCGCTTTAGACGGATTTTCCACTCTGCATAGCAATGCTGGATCTCAGATACTGGAAGCTCCTTCAACTGGTCGGTTACATTTTTTTTTTAGTGTTGTCTACTATCCCAACATGGCGTCCTTTGAAATGTTTTTTTTTTCAATCTCGGGGAGAGAAAGTAGTCACAGGGTTCAGATCATGTGAATAAGATGGCTGAGGAAAAATAGAGATATTTTTCTTTGCCAAAAACTCATTAACCGAGAGTGCTGTGTGGTTAAGGTTAAGGTGAATTACCATGATAGAGCATCCAGGTGTTCACGCTAAATTTCGTTTTTCAAATTTTGATAAACTGTAGCGTGGTTAAAATTTAATTGTTCTGCGATGATTCTGACAGTTAATCGATGGTCAGCCCTCACCAAGTCCCTGATTCGATCAACACTGTCGTCAGTTCTTGACGTTGCGAAGGTCTGCCAGAGCGTGGATCACCCTTAATGGATTCCCGGCCATCTGAAAATGGTTTAAATCATCTGAAAACCTGTGCTCTTGACAAAGCTTCATCTCCATACGCCTTTGTCAATTTTTTGAAAGTTTCAGTAGGATTTTGCCCGAGTTTAACACAAAACTTGATAGCACAACGTTGTTCGTAATTGATGTCACTCAGTTTTATAACGCACAACAAAAATTCACTTCACAAAAAAAGCTTGTTTACGTTTCACGTAGCAACAATAGACAATAAATATTAACATCGTATGTAGTTCTAGGGGGGGTCGATTGAACCCCCTGATCCCCTCCTAGTTACACCACTGTTCTCATTTACAGTTCACGTGTACACGAAAGAAAATTGGAAATGGCACAAATAGATTAAACACTTCATTATAATATAAAAAAACGGATTACGGAAATAAATAGAAAGCAAATGATATGGATCGGCAAAACAGGGCAGCCGATACAGTACAGGTAATAGGATGGACAAATCATCCGAGGGAGTGGGTACAAGATTTAGAGATATGAAGCGGACGAGTCGCTCTAGTAATTAAACCCAAGAGTAAATTCATTAGATTTAATTAATTCAATAGCCTAAAGATAAATAATTAGGACAATAAAACACTTTCTCAGTCAAACAGCACAACCCTTCCGAGCGTTTGTGTGCGCGAATGTGTGTCGTATACGTGTGTGCGTGTGCGTAGTAATCTAGTCTAAGTTAGGCTGAACTCATTAATTTAAATTAAAACAAATGTTTTTTAACTATCAGCAATATATTATCGACAACAGACGCTAAGACAAGTTGAGTATTTGCTTGTTTGTTGAATTAGCTACCAGCCTGAAAACCTGACTGAAATGATAAGCGCTTGACTGGTTGTTGGTTGCAAATCAGTGTAGCGATTACAAGATTTACTGATTTATTTGAAAATAAGATAAAATCGAAACTCATAAATCTGTCCTTCGACTAGTCGGACTTGAAAGTTTTGTTTGTTCATCACGCCCCATCTGTAAAGAAAAAAAAGAAATTATACTGAATCGAATCTTGATATCGGTCTGCGGAAAATTAAAACGAGGTGTCGATTTCATTATAGATAGTCGACTATCTGTACTTTGGACAGCGTTTTTTGTTAATCTCATTTGAACAATCGGCCGGTGGAGAGAAGTGATTTTTAATTTAGCTTTCATAACGAACGGATTCATCAGCATAGGTACAGGTGCCGGGCCGAGCCTTTAAACAAACACAATGAAACCCATTACAGCGGTCGGCCGGCCGACTGCTGGACCCGTCTTTTGTTGAAGCGGATTTAAATGGAGTGCAATTATTATTTCTGATGTTTTAATTAATGCTTTTGAATGTCTTGTAACTGTCAGATAAAATTCCTTTTATTAAAATGTTTGCTCCATCTTTCTACAGTACATAATGTTTGCAAATGTCAGCGTCTTTTTTCTTGTTTGGAAATAAATTACGCTCAATTATTTTGACAAACAAGAAAAAAATAACACCTCCTTGCGGTCTGTCTTTTTTTCCGTACGAGAATATTTTCGAACAATTAAAGGGCTCTAAATTGTCATGTTATAAATTGTCACGGTGTCTGTTTTTGCTGTGTAGTTCCTATTCAATTCAAGGCTTGTTTTCATAAGCGTCGTCGTACCACAGTTCTCATCAAAAACATTGTAGTCGCAGAGCGTTTTCTCTTACCTAAGCAACTGTACTCTGTGATTGTTTTACTCTCAGAACGTTTGCATTCTTTAGGTGTAGTCAAATGTTAACTAACAAATGTGTTCATGGGTTTCCGTCTTACGTATTTAGTAAACTCTTCAAATGTGAATACTAATGTTAGTTACTACATTTTAATCGAATATTTATTGTCAGGTACAGCTTCACTGTTACCTTAACCACAAGTTATGTTTTATAAATGACACGAAGCTGTTCCTTTTATTCCACGACACCCCGGTCTTGTGGATCTGGGAGGATCTGGTGGAGAAGGGATTTTCCCTACCTCCGTCGTCCCTCTCCTATCCGGTGATCGTAAAAGGAAGATGGATTCCTTTTACATTAGGCTTCAGAAGGTTGGTTCTTTTGCGGAAGTCTACAATCTGGAAACAATTCTATGCCTCCGGGTACAGGTTAGGGCGTTCAACAGTAAGCCTGGGCCTTCCCAGTGCCAGCGATTTGGCCACTCATCGGCCTTTTGTACGATGCCGCCGCGTTGTGTACACTGCGGGGAGGCCCACAATGAGCATTGTCACGTTGTGAAGCCTCAACCTGCGACGTGTTGCAACTGCGGAGGCAGTCATCCGGCCAACTTTCGGGGTTGTCCTCATTTTAAGAAGGTCCTCAAGAAGCAGCAGCGGGAGCAAAACCCTCAGGTTGAACCTCCTCGCCCTGCTCCACGACCCTCGAAGCGGGCGGCAGCCCAACCACCCGCCTCAGCATCTACGGCTCCTCCTGCCGTTGGTGGAACCATATCTTACGCCGCAGCGGTCGCCTCGGCGCCCCCTGTGGCCCTCCGGACCTTGGCACCTGCCGGAGTGCCGTCTCCTCAAGCGGCATCGCCCGCATTCCCCCCCTCACAGACCAGCCGACAAAGAAATGGCGCTCCAAGCGTAAGGCCCGCCTGCCACTAGTGGCCAAACCTCTCTACACGGAGGCTACTAACACACCTTCGACTCCTCAGCATCGACCCGGCCAGGAGCCTGCTCCTGTCGCCCAGTCCCCTGCGACTTCCTCGGAAGTCTCGCCAGCCCTCGAGCAGCCAGCTCCTGCCACCCAACCTCCCCTGGAGGCGGCATCTGCACCTTCCGTGGCCCAGGGCCGGCTAGTCAGGCCCCTGCGGCCAATGGTTCGCCACTGGTCACTGAGGCTCAACTATGGCCTGGGTCAGAGGCATTGTCCCGCAAATCCTTGCTGCTCGGGATGTCCCGTCCATGCTTACGGTCATCCTAACATCTTTGGTCGCATTGATGGTCCCGACCCCTACCCATGGCTAGACAGTTTCGGTTCGTCGCGTGGATTGCCGATGGTGTTCCGGCGCGTCGTGTCGAACTTGTGGAGTACGATGCTGATGTCGTAATCCTCTCCGAAACTCATCTAGCTCCCAACCGCAGATTCTCCCTGCCAGCCTATGCTTGCTATAGGAAAGACAGGAATGGTCCCGATCGCCGCTACGCTTCTGGCGGATTGGCGATCTTAGTCCACAGGCGGAACTCTCATCGAGAACTCCCTGGCCCTGCAACAACCCTCATCGAAGCGTGTGCTGTGGTGCTCGATGTTGCCGGCCTGGAGGTGCGCTTTGTTTCTGCGTACCTCCAGCCCGGCCATCGCGCTCTGCCGCACGAGGAGTGGGACGCCCTCCTCGACAGCGATCTCCCAACCATCGTTGCTGGAGACCTTAACGCCAAGCATCCCTAGTGGAACAGCAGAACGTCGCACCTCTACGGTAATTCTCTCCCTAGGGCTGTCGAAGATGATGCCAGTGTCCTCGTCATCGGCCCGTCCGAACCGACATACTTTTCCCGTGCAGGTCATCCGCCGGACGTCCTTGACATTGTACTTGCCAAGGCCGTCCCCTTTCATCTACAAGTCAGCGCGGTGTCGGACCTCTCGACCGATCACGACCCCCTGCTTGTAACTGTCCTGCCGCCGTCGGTCTCACCCCGACTTCCCGATCGTCCTGTTAGGAGAGTTGGATGGCGATCCTACCACGACGATCTGGCTAGGCAGTTGCCATCTGTCCCTTGTGACGATGTGGATATCCGGGTAACTCAGCTTCAGGATCTCGTCCAGTCCGCAATGGACAGACACACCTACACTGTTCCGGTGAGTAACAAACGCTCTGACCTTCCTGCGGAAGTTCTCCAGGCCATCCGACTACGGTGCCAGCTTCGCCACAGATGGCAGCATACCCGTGATCCCGCCGCTCGTCAGCGTTTTGGAGCCCAGTCGGAACACGTCTCGCAGCTTCTTCTTGACGTAAACGCGGATCGATGGGACTCCTATTTAGAGTCCTTGGAAGTCGGACCACGCCTCCGTATGGAGAGCTGCTGGTAGATGAAAGGCGAAAAGATGACTCGCCATCCCTTAAATACCCCAGACGGCGCTGTGTAATCTGCAGAAGGCAAGGCGGAAGTCTTCGCCGACTGTGTTGAGAAACAGTTCACTGTCCATAGAGGCATCTCTGACCCGGCTCACACGGCCGTCGTCAGGGATTCCCTGTCTGGCTACTTCTCCACTCCCCCCAGTCACCCTCCTATTTGGGTCGATAAGGACGACCTCGCGTCTGTCCTTAGCCGGCTGAAGAAGAGAAAGGCCCCTGGCCCTGATCGTATCGGTGCCGCTGCGTTGCAGAATCTCCCGCCTTCGGCAGTTGACGTTCTTCTTGAGCTGTTCAACTCGTGTCTCCGGCTGAGGTATTTCCCCCACCTGTGGAAAACCGCCAACGTCATAATGATTCCGAAACCCAAGAAGCCACCCACGCTTCCTGTAAGCTACCGCCCGATATCGCTATTGTCAGCAATCTCGAAGGTATTCGAGCGTCTTCTCCTGGTCCGTATTCGGCCCCTGGTGGATGGGTTCATCCGCGAGGAGCAGTTTGGGTTTAGGCCGAAGCACTCGACTACTCTTCAGCTAGTACGGGTTATCACCTATCTAGCCGACGCCGCCAATTATCATCAGGCAACAGGCGCCGTCCTGTTGGATGTGAGCAAAGACTTCGATAAAGTCTGGCACGAAGGCCTGCTCTACAAACTGGCGCATTCGCCACTCCCGGCATCTATCGTCCACTTGCTCCTATCCTATCTGACGGATCGCACCTTCAGGATCAGCGTCGATGGGTCGTTCTCTCGGGTTCGCCCTGCCGCCGCCGGCGTCCCTCAAGGGTCTGTCCTCGGCCCCGTTCTGTACGTCATGTACACCAACGATCTGCCTGTTTATCCCGGGGTCACGTTGTCTCTATTTGCCGACGACGCGATGTTTCATTTTAGCTCGCTTTCGCCTTGGCGGACAAGCGTTATGTTACAACGCCAGTTGGCTATGCTTCCGGACTGGCTAAGGAAATGGCTGGTAGCGATCAATACGGAGAAATCCGAGGCGATCTGCTTTACTCGTAAGTCCATTTCCCGATGCCAATCCCTCTCCTTGGAGGGGAGACCCATCAACTGGACCGAGACGGTAAAGTACCTAGGCGTTCGGCTCGATCGGCGCCTAAACTTCAACGCCCACGTGACCGCAACCCTCGACAAGGCTCGTGGCGTCAGAACTAAGCTATCACCTATGCTTTCGCGGAACAGCCGCCTGGCTCTCCGTACTAAACTGACCATCTAGCTACTGTTCCTCCGGACAGTACTTACGTATGCGGCGCCCGATTGGTGGCCTCTCCTGTCGGCCACCAACAGGCGTAGGCTGTCGACGTTCCAGAACCGGACCCTACGCTCCCTCTCGGTGTCCCCGTCGTTTGTGCGAAATTCCGCCATTCACCGGGGTCTCCATTTTCCCACCTTAGAGGCCTTCGTCTGGTCCTTGGCGACGAATTTGTTTGTCAAGGCCGGCGAGTCCCTTATCCGCATATCCAAAAGGGTGAACATGGACAATGCACCGCCCCCTCGCCGCGTCAGGCGCCCTAGGTGCTGTTAGACGACCCCCCTTAGTTCATCACATGAACCCCATCACCATCATTGTTTTTCGTCTTTCCTACCTCCAGAAGTTACGATACTAGGACATTGATTGTCGCATATTGTAATGTAACATAACATTACATATGAAAGTCAAAGTAAATTACATTTAAAAAAGCACAAAACAAATTCGATCTACCTGGTGTTTACAAACTAAATTGCGCAGATTGCAACAAATTCTACATAGTCCAGGCAGGACGTAGCTTCAAACAAAGATACATTGAACACACAAAGGCACTCCACTCCACTACAGAATCCACCTTTGCAAACCACCTCATTGAAACAAATCACACATACAAAAACATCGACAATAACATGGACATTCTACACGTACACACAAAAGGCCGAAAACTAGACACTCTAGAACAATTGGAAATATACAAGCACACGAAAACAAATAAAAACGACATCCTAAACGAACAGACACAATTCAAATCACACGCATTATTCGAACATTTCACACCCCACACACACATTATCGATCTTTCGAAAATTGATACCGTCGCCAACAACAAGACGGACAGTGCTCCCGGCGGCAGCCTCTGAAGAAGCTTTTTAAAAGCAAAAACCGGTTCAGGTTATAAGGTAAAACTTTTACGTTTTTACCCATAAAAAACTTTGTGTTCCGAGTCGGTAGTGAAATAATTATATTTAGTAAATTACATTAAAATCGAATTCTTTCTCCTCAATTAAGAAACCGATTATGTAAAAACAAGTAGGCCTATATAATAAATAACATGTTAAAATTAAGTAGGCCTACACATTATTAATACGATATAGTTTATCAACGTTGTAACATATAAAAAATATTAATCCAAATCAACAACTGTAAGGTTGGCTTAAATATTCAAAATTATAACAGTGTTCAGTGATTGTGTAACTGATTAATAACACTGAGTCATTTAAATTATTGAAATAGAAATTGTAAAATATCATTAGGCAGTACATTAGATTTTAATGTTCAATAAACTATGAAATAGTCTTAAAAAACTAGACAACAAATGTACATAATTGGGTAATATTGTTTTTATGTTATGTTTTATATAGTAAAACTGTTTGGCCATTAAGTAGAATTAAATAAATTGTATATAAGTTAAGAAATAAGAAAATATATTGTAAATTAGATCAAATTGTAACTTTAGGCTTATGGTGTAGCTAGGCCTATAACATGCGAATGTAAAAAAAACAGAAAAATACATAATATGTAGTCTGTAGGCTATATGGAATCATAAAAGTGATACAAAAGGTAGTTTTAAAACATAATTTGCAGTTTATAATTAAAAAAGTAAAGTTTTATACAAAAAAATACGAAAAGCTTATATTAGGCATAGGAATGTCATCGACATTTCATTTTAACCTAAATGGGCAATTCAGATCTGTACTTAGTTTTTTGATTAAAGGGCGAGATATATGTTATCTTAGAATTTTGAGAAAAAATTTAGATTTTTAGATGTTTATTGCGCATTAAGTTTAACGCCGAATTAATTTTCAACCAATCACATTTATCACGGAAAATTGCATTCTCAACAATTTTACGGGGACAAAGTCATATGGTACCCAGGGAGAAATATAAATTTATAGAAAGCGGTGGTTTTTTCTTTAAAAGTAAGAAAACATTAAAATATGTAGCAAGGTGCGGCAGAAATTCAATAAGACGACCTTGCGTTGACGCCTGTAAGTCGGCTAAAAAAATTACAAATTGTCACCGGCGGGACGGACCGTCATAAAACTGTATTGTTTGCTAGGGTGTAAGAAACATTTACCAAGATTGTAAAAGTTAAGTGCATCTAACAAAAGGAGCTATATTTTAGAAAGAGAGCGTATCGAGTGAGATGGAGAGTGACGCGAAGTTTTTCTACCACGTGTTCACGCGCATTTTGTGGACGAATAACGAATAGCGTCATTTTTTACGCGGGTTGTTTCGTTAAACAGATTGGGTAGTTTTGAATTTAGCGGTAAGTCAGACCAATAGGCGTGTAGTTTGTCAATATTGAGTGAGGGTAGTTTGTAGCGAAGTATAAAAAATACGTAGAGTAAGAAGTTAAGGCAGTCAACGGAGAGATTACAGATATTAGACTCGTAATATTTATTTTAGTCTACGGGAAAATCACAACACTAAAAATCGTATTAGTTGTAATAATAATTTTTCAGTAATTTTAATAAGTATATTTCAATCGCCACGTAAGTCAGTTACGGTAACGCGATAGTAATCTGTGCGGAAGTTAGCATCGTAGACACTTAATAAATGTTCAGAAGAAGAACTCTAGCGCAACTAAAGAAGATCAACTTAAAACCGAGTAACATATCTAAGTTTTAATTAATACAACATCAACCGTTTAAAAGTCGAGTTACCTAGCGATTTAAATGTGTGAAACGTCATTGTACGGGACGGTCGATCAATAGCAGTTATTAACCCGGTGTTAGACGCACTTAGCTTTGTTAATGAAATACTGTGTTTTTCTACAAGTGTATTCTTGTATTATACAGCACCTGTGTAATTATCACTAAGCAAGTTGAGTGAATTGTGTAATACTTGTGAAACCAGTGTAATTAGTGCGACCTGACAAGGATAATTATTCAACGGATAACTTCTGGTCACCAGCTTAGAACCCGCGTCGCAGAGGACATCGCATCGCAGAGTAATTCAACAAACACGTAAATAACAACAATGAACAAACATTTTATATTGCTTATTAATATCAATTATATGTCAATCTTGTTTTGGTGACTCAATCAGTCTAAGAATCCATTGCTAAGAAATAGACACTAATAAATTTGATAGTAAATGATTAAAGTACTGAATTATAAATTTGTAATATTTGAATGCAACCGTTATTAAAAAACTTAATTAATAACAACTAAATTGTGTTTATTTATTACTGGCGCCCTGGGATAATTCTAAAGAATCGGTACACGAAAGTAAGTGTGATATCTTATTGTTAAAATTTGATATGTGATAAATATTAATTTTGTCATTGAATAATTTAATTTGATAAATCCTTACTTTATACATGCTCGTAGGCCAAGTAGTATGCAAAGTAGTAACAAATAGTAGTAATATAAGGCCTATGTTTAAAAGTGTATTACACATTTTGTAATTGAATAATAATGAGACACGTTCTCTAGGTAACAAAAATCAACTTCAATTGTTTAATTGTAAAAAATGATCCGTACAAGATAGGCGCATCCGATGTTGCTCCGAGATAAAATTTTAAAATAAGAAAGAATTAACTTGCACCTAAATGAAATCAAACTAATTTATGAAGAGGAGTTATATACTAAACGAAATAATAATACCAAGAAGTGATTTCTCACTAAAATTACCAAACACACTTTAAAAAGGTTCCGAAGACTTTTGACATCTAAGTCAACGAATTGATGAGACCTAACCATATTAATACTAACACATACAGTAATTAACTACTTATGATAATTAAAATTTTTAAATAACCTTACAAAGTTCACATATAGACAAAGTTCAATTCTTTTTAAAATAGTCCGTTATTTTATTTTGCACACAGTTCTACACTAATTTATTTTCAACAAATTGTTCTAATTCATCAATGTGCTCAAACATTCAGCTTCCGAGTTGGCTTCTAAACATCGACGAACACGGCTCAGTTACGAAAGCATATCGGTAGCGGTAACAACTCGTAAATTTCCATTGTCATTTCCGTGTCAAGTTCGTCGGCACTGTCGCCACTTTGACAGTTTTAACTTGCATTGTTTTGGGGTATGCGTGTAGACTATGGATTTATTTTTTATGCAGCTATTGAAAGCTAGCAAAAGCAATAAAAAATATTTTTAACAAAATTTGTTCTTGCTAACCGATATTTTGTAGGTAAAATTTTCATGTTAACCGCACAAACTCCAATTATTGTAAACGGTAGGTGGCGACAGGACCTGAGTTACATTTTGTGTTAACCGTTTCCATGTTAAACGTTTCCCACTGTATTAGACTGCTTGTATATAAAATATGAATAGTTTTTATTAATCTGAATATTTTGCCAAGGCAGAGGCGGGCGCAGTTTACTGTTTCACAACTTAGCTACAGAAGAGGAGTCTACCAAAAAAAAAAAAAACTTGTGGTCCTAAGTTTTTCTGGTTAATTCGAATCCGTGTACTGGAAAATAGTCTGTGACGAGGTAATTTTTAAACAAATCTTTCAACTTTTATGATAAAAATGTTTACAGAATGCAAAATCTGTTATTTTACGGAAGCTCGTTCGTTTTGCGGACTCCTATGCGGCTGATCGTAGTTGCGGTGTCGACGTTCACACAACAGCACGTTCGCACAATGTGTGAACATTTTAATTTAACTGGATTTACCGGTTGTTACGATAAAATTCTATTATGGAAATCCAAGTGTCACTTGTGTGACTGGAACAGCTGTAAGTGCGCCGCTTTAAATTTGTTCGGATGAAAATGAAGACGTGAGAAGAAGTTATAGTCTTCATTGGAGTTCATTGTGAGTTTGGCCCGAGTCACCTCTGCAGGCAGGGTGTGTACTAAGCGCATTCTCACGTGCCTTATGTCTTTCGCGTCGATTGACGGCCACTAATGCAGGCAACTGTAGATTACAGTGGAGAATGCAACTTAATCCTCTCTGTCAGCGCACAGCGCACCAGACACAAGATGCAGTTTGGGCGTAAACCGATTTCACTTGTGAGTTCCCTCCCCGTACAACAACAGTGAATGGTGGGAGGAGACGTCACACACACACACACACACACACACACACACACACACACACACACACACACACAGAGGCTAAAACAATTTTAAATGTGAATTACATTGTATTGCTTACATTATCAGTGTTGATGAATTGATAACAAAATAATATTGATGTTAGCAATAATAACAATATTAATAATATAAATAAAAGTAATTCTAACTATTCATTGAACAGTAGCGGTCTTCTTGCCATAAAGACGTAGTATTTTAGTGGCAAAGGTAGATTATAATAAGTTAATTATTAACATGATAATGTTTTTAGTCTGGGGGTCATTCCACAAAAACGTCATCGATAAACGTGACGCTTCCACACTTTCGATTCCCCACAGTCTAGAAATTTGATATGACGCATCAAGACAGAAATAATCGCTGCTGACATTGAGTTTAGCAAACGTTTTAGTGAGAATAAATTTGGTTTCACATGCTCTGTTTGTGATCGTCTGTGGTTTGGAAATGATTTACGTAATCCACCAAACGTAATCCACATTATACGTTTCAAAAGCCTAAAAACATTATCATGCTTCGATGTTTCGGTTTCGTCGAAATTCTGATGCTTAGGTGCATAAATAGAGAGAGGTTTAAAGTATCGTCGAGTAACTAAATTTTACAATAATGGTGTTTACAAAGTACATCTTATTACGCTTATAAAAATTAATACAGCAAATATTTTTCAGAGCATTAAATATTGTAACGCAACAGAAATGCTGGCATCCATGTTACATAAATATTATATTAACAAAATAATAAGCAAGTCAATATCTAACCCCATGATAAAACAAAAGTCTAATAATTACATTTATAATTATAGATAAAGATAAATAAGGATGCAAGGTAGAATTAACGAGAATAAACAAACCTGTAAGTTAGATAATAGTTAATGATCTATGTTCAGTGAAAAGTAAATCAATGTGATACTGATGAGAAGTGTAAGAAGTAGAATAGTACAGAAATTATCAAAGTAAATGACCATGAAAGTAAACAAAAATGAAACAATAATTTACCTTATAGCAATAGCAAGTAAGGATTCTGAATTAAATGATATTATTTTGTGACAACGAATGTTATGATAAAGTTTATGTTATGTTATACCAATTACTTGTTGAGTTAATGAAAGGTAATGAAACAAGATGTATTATTCAATTACTGTTGTAGAATGATGTGTGAAACAGCTAGTTAGCGTTAATAGATTTCAATTGTCTTATATGTGATCCATAGATCAAGATAAAATTGTCATTAGATATGAAAAGAATAATTGTTTATGTAAATGTTAATAGTTAAGATTTGATTATATGTATGAATTTATGTAAAAGGGCTATAGATGTTTACCAGTTATAAACACAGGTAGGTCCGTATACAATAAAAGGCCTAACAGCCAAAAACACTATATAACCACTCATAACATAAAGGTTAGGTACATAAATTAATAACAACTAATGAATACGGTTCGAAGAGCTAGGAAAAAACATTTAATTAGTAATGATATATAATAAACCATATCAATTTATACAAATTATGATAATGCCACAATGCCATGATATCGATTGATAACGTTTGATATCGAAAAAGTAGTAAATATAAAAGAAACAGGCTCATATCAAAAAACCAGCAGAATATGTGTAGAAAATTATAAACCAACTATCGGTAAAGTTATATTCCGATATGATAGCAAATTAATAAGGAATAGACAAAAAATATATGAAATAAACACTATATACAAAACATGTAGAAGGAAGAAAAATAACGGGTTGCTATGGACTACAGGAAATGAAAAAGTTGTTGATTTTCAATTATTGCTTTTGATGATCTGAATGTGATGAGATTAAAAAACCTAAGAACTGTCTAATATAATTGGAATATATACTAAAGTATTTGATACTATTATAATACACCAAAGTACTAAAGATAATCTCATTGACTTACGCCAGTACAGTTTAACCAAACGAGGCTATAGTATGATAGCACAATAAAAAATAAATAACTGGGTTCTACAAGGAAGGACTTGAAATGTCCCATATCCGAAGGGAGTTGATAATATATTAAACCCAGTATAAAGAATTAACTGTATCACAACCAATAATATACACTACACTGGAAATCATAACCTTATAAATACACGGAACATCACTAATTGCTTCAACCGAGAGAAGAACGTATTTGGATCCAGGAATTGCAGAAGGAGCATCAACCGGGCTGTAAATCAATCCAGAGAGCTGTATTTCCGAGGTGGGCAGGACAAGAATTCCATTTTATTAAACCGAAGAAAGAATATTGTACGGCATAATCATCCAGAACAGTAAAATTATCACTCAACCGCCTACACGATTTGCTTCGTTCTAGTCTGGTAAATTATTATTGCATAAATCATATTAACTACACAACACTTCAAATTTGTAAATCTTGCATTCTTATCTATGTATTTTTAATCTTCCCCACAGTTACAAGAACCTTCACACCCTGAATTAAGTTAATTACAAATTAAAACACATTATATAACCGAATCTAAATAAAGTATCGGACTGATCAATAATCGATTCACGCAATCTATAGCCCATGTGTATGTCAGATAGAACATATCTTATTCAATGTTGAAGAAGTAAACAAATAAAGAACCTTTGTATAGTTGCAAAATCTTGTCATTTGGAGTATGATTTAATGAGTTGGGAATAAAAAGTAACTGACTAAGTATAGAATAATTGGTTAACATAAACAGTGAAATAACCTCTAAGTTTCGTTGCTCCGGTACTACAGCGCTTATAGCGGAATTCTCCGACACCAAAGAGAGAGCGTAAAAATACAAAATTATACATAATTCTCTTCAAGGTATAATAGGGTTGAACGAAATTACAGAATAACACATTAATTATTTAAGTTTCAAGTACACTAACACTGATATTTTTTAGAGAGATAAGTTAATATTAGTTAATTAAATCAATATATCCCACAACTCCAAATATCTCAGATATTTAAATAATTAAGTAAATTAAAACGACCTAAGAGAGTAAAGACAGGGGAACATACCCGTTCATAGCAACGACTAGGCTTACATTGTGTGAAAATAACGAGACGCTCGTACTTGTCTAATCACAATATTTTAACCTTCAAAAATATCAGGTGTTATTTTAGCTTTCTGCATTTCTTCTACGATCTTGGAGAGTATACCCTGCCAAGCGCCTGAGAAATATTATTTCGGCTACTTGCATACGACCGGCCTTGGATTTCGTTGAAATCCAATTCTCAGACGCATGAGAAATATGAGGAGGGCCATCAACTTGTAGAACTTCAGGCGTGTTTCTTTACTCGTCGATTTAAGAATTCTCCTGTTGGTGCTGTGCATATGTTTGAACCACGTCATTGTTTGTAATAAAAGACACGTTATAGACCAGATATTCAAAATTGCTGACCTGATCCAGAACAGTACCATGTACAAGTACAACAATTTTTGCTCGTACAGAATCAGCTGCATGACAAGCATCACCTTAGCCTTGAACGTGGAGATCTGTAATCCGAAGTCTTTGCGTATTCGATGTAATGAATAAGTATAGTTTATCTCGTACTTTACCTCGTATAGGCCTACTAATTGTTAAGTTTTGCTGGTGGTTCTGCTGTTCTTCTCAGCAATTTGAATAAGTTTCCTTTCAGCACTTTACTGAATTTATTATTTCGTCCACATTTGATTACGCGAGAAGAGAAATAATCATGGCCGGAATCGAAAGTCTTTTTCAGTCTAGAATAGGTGTTTATACAGTTTTTAACCTCTTTATCATTTCTGTTTGTGTATGTAATTTTCTTGTAGAAGACACGTGGACAGAACATTTTCCCACAAAAAAGATTATTTGTCTTGCCCATATTAAAAAGACTATTAACAAACGACTAACCACTTAACAATTCAAATTAAAAGTACTAACAAAATTACCTAAAAACTATAAACTCTGTAGGTTATAAAATTCAAAATATTCTCCAGGTAAGTGTTATAATAACATACAATACTCCTACACCACCAAAATATAACATGTCATCACTTTTAAAAGTATCTGCTAGTGACTTGATGCCTCTACGAAGAGTAGCAAATTGTCGCATTTCTGAACAGATTTTCCTGAACGCAATAGTCTCACTCAAATATAAAATTTTCAAATCCATTCGTAAGGTATGAAAAATAAATTGTACCAACAATTAAACCAATATAAAAAATATTAATTAACTTATGATTTGAAGCTTTTAATTTGAAAATGAGCTAAATATTAAAAACTTTTAATTAATCTAATAATTTAAATTATTTGTATATTCTCATATTTAATATTCAAATTTCTCACAATTATTCTTGTTCATTAATGAATATTAATAATAAATATGCTTTTTATTCAAGAATATATTTATTATATTGATTTGCATTTTATATATAAATGTGTTTTAACAGTTTCTTATTCGGCCAACTATAGATATCTTCAGACATTATAACACAGAATAGAGAAGTAGTAATTCAAAGTATATTATTTAACAACAGCTGTTGAACATATATGAAATGTATGCATATATGAAATGTATGCATATATAATGTGTTATAAAAATAAATAGGTATTAATTTATAATAAAAATATAACTTTATTATTTTATTAAACAATAATTTGAGAACGCTTCATTTTTGTGTTAATTTGGATTTTTACATCTATTAATTTAATATTTATTTTGTTTTTATATATTTCTAAATTTTCCTAAAGGCTTATTTTTTGATATTTGAATGTATGTTTCAATAAAATAACGTTTCTTAAATTTGAGAATGTACGATTAGAAAATTATAAAAACATTTAAAATTAGAAAATTTTTGTGTTACTATCAATGTCGTATTGTACTGTAAGTGTATTAAATATCAGTGGCGGCTGGTAGTTCCAAATTTGGTGGTTGCAGTAGTTGGTCGAGTGGATGGGAGAGGGGTTAAAAGACATTAAACTATCATAATCACAGTTACACAAAATTATTACCATAATTTTATAACCTCAAACAACGGATAACGTTTACCTTGAACCAACGTAAACACTAAACCTGACATAACTTATTATAAATCTAGAAGGTTGTGCTGATTTCATGACACAAAGTTGCGCTACAGCGCTACTAGTGGAGCATTGCAGAGACTTTGCAACCGTCTAGCTAACATTGGGAACATAGGGCAGTTGTGAAGAGTAGCGCACGTCCTCCCATTATGTTTGTGTACTAAGCTCTGCCATATACTGTTGAAGTTGCAAACGGGCTACAACCACCAACCTGAGCACCATTTTTGAATTATTCGCGAACATTACCGTGTAAGGATCTAATACGCTCTCCGTTGAAATTTATGATACTTTCAGCCGCTTAATGTTTTCATATATTATTTTACAGTTTAGTTATTCTATATTGGTGGTTGTGCAACGCTGCAACCATAACACCAACCGCCACTGTTAAATATGTACTGCGATTTCTCTTCTTTCACACGAATGTAGGCCCTATAGCATATAAATATTACTACTGTGGATATTATTGTGCTACACTATGAATATTTCTACAGTAGAATTTGATTTTTTTTTTGTTAGAAAATTCTACTGTACGTAATTTCGTTACGTATTATAACGTCTCTCCTGTTAAGACATTATAACATAGGGAACCAGTTTAATTGTAGCTGTTAATTAAACTAGCTGCCGTAGTTAGTAAAAATTACTTACCAACAAATTATGACAATGTATATATCAGGAATTTGTCCAAGGTTTCATAAATTTATTCACTCTCTGGATATTAGCGAAAACATCTCTTTATTATTGTATTTTAACTACGGATATAAACATAATAGCTTTAATGATCATCTTTTGTTTTTTACTTTACTTTTAAAAGAAAATTCTTATAGATTCAGCATTAAATACTCTTTAAATTGTTACTCTTAGTATCTCAAAATCATACAGCTGTGTATTACTTTGATTACCACGGATCCGGGTTCTAACTTTGTAATATTCTAACATACTTTAACATCATCCAAAGTATTTGAAGAATAGTCAGATGTAATTTCAGATTAACTTTACCTTTAAACATCATCAGGTTATTACTATAGCATTACAGAAATTACAAACATTAATATGCTAATATTTATGTGATCTAAAATGTCTTTACAAGAAACTTTACTGTTCTTTTTGTTGCGGTTGTTAAAAACAATGTATGCACAGAAGTTATGGTTTAGTGTCACCTGAATATAACGTGAGTCTGCGGCTGGTGGTCGAGATGATCCGCTTCAGTAGGTCTTCTTGGGTGTAGTTCGTTGTCCGTCTGGATCCTCCATTTAGTTGGTTGTTTCTGTATTGTGGTCTAGGTCATGGCGCTGGAATTCTGCTACTTGGAGTTCGTACAGTTGTTGTAGTAACTTCTCTCCTGGCGTTGGTGTTCACTTTTCACATTTGATTCCTTTTTATTTTAACAGCACTGATGTTACCTTTTACATGGTAAGGAACATATCTTACCACTTACTTTTTTAAATAAAGAGATGTGTCGGCTAAGTTTTTATTTATTAAGAATATTTTCTCAACGTCTGAACTACATTACTAGTTTTTAAGTTTCGTTTACGCTACACTGGATTAATTAAATGACAAGCACTAATTTTACATCGTTTTTTAGCGACATAACGTAAGTTTAACTTCACGACACATTTTCGAGCTGCTTACATGTCAGAGATTCTCCGGCGACTGGCGTTAGTTTAGCGGCAGGGAGTATGGAAGCTGGCGCGGTTTACGCGCTGAGAGAAAAGTAGTTCGTTCCTTTATTATTATTAATTGTCCATTAATTAACTACAATAAATTATCCTACCTTTTCTTAGTTAGGAGTTAGATATTTCCTTTATTATTATTATTTCATTTATTTAAATAAAATGATTATTAGTTTTCGCTTAATAACATTGTACTTTGCATGTTCGTACTAGACTTTTTGCAAGTTGATAAGGTATCTAGGTACAGAGGGAGGGTGGATTATACTCTCACTGGTTATAAGAACAACAAAATTAATTTGTGCTATTTAAATAATCTTTAAATCGTCACAGTATTAATGTAAACACTTTACGTTGCGTTTCATATTAAGTTATAAATTTATTGTTCTTCAAAATTTTGATACGTATTGTTGCTTTTATCACGGTAGACTAAAATTGTGCGGATTATCCACGGAGTTCGTCTCCTCAGTTATCTCGGATAGTCGGGGAATGTAGTATAATGATGTTAAGGCCGCACCAGCTGAGGACGCGAAAGCTAGCGTTGGCTGTGATTGAAATAAAACAAACCTTGAGGATTACATTGCGAGAAAATGTTAATAAGAAGGTCAGATTATGTCGTGAAGAATTAGAAGCTATAATACCTGTCATTAGGTTTTAATCATTGGGTACGTCCTGCAGCGACTTACGGGTAGAGAAAGAAGATATTGAACACAAGAATAATATGCAAGCTGAGAACTGTACTAACCATGCCAACAACAGAAGAATAGACGGAAAAGTTAAGTGCATACGAAACCGAGTAGGTGGTACGAATCACAGACTTAAGAAACTGAAATGGAGGTGAGCAGGACATCTGGCTAGGTGAGAATATAGTAGAACATTTTCAGATGGGCTTTGTTTTAAGCAGACAATATATCTTTCTTTTTTAAAAAATGTTCGTCATAATCGAGCAGAACTTTCTTGTGTTATGAAACGACAGACAGTTGTCACAAAACTCGAGATCAAAAAAGTAAAAGGTCTTCATTAATTTATTTATTGGATGTAATAAATAAATTCTAGAATTGAAAATCTGAAAAATTCAATTGAATTCTCTTAAACAGAAAAAAAGGCTTTGAGGAATCAAGAAAAGAAAACCGGAGCGCCAAGTTGAAGAAATCCCATGCTGTCCTTAACCGAAGAATGGCTTTGGGTGTGTTATTATTCAAAAGATTACTTTAACATATGCATTCCCTGGACTGGTCTGGAAATAAGATTTGGTTCCTTATTTCCTTTTTTTTTACGCTTGTACAGACTGCTCAGGAAGCATCGAGTATAGTCGACGGAGAATTTTGTTCGGATCTGGCAGATTTACAGACAGTGTTCGCGTCTCGCATGCTTGCGTATGTACAGTAAAATGTAACGTTAAGATAAAGTAACGGTAACTCATCTGGCGACGCGGTGCACTTTCTGTGAGACAAATGTACCCGATAGAAACTACAATCTCACATGTGTACATTACATACTAGGTGAGTTTACTGAAACGTTAAAGTCACACTGATAAGAAGAAGGAACATAAAATATGTACAGACTTAAAGAACCATTATTTAAGAAAATGTTGTTGGTGTATTTTTAAATTTTATGTGTATAAGAATGATTTCTTACCTGTCTAATACGATCTTGTCTTGTGAACGCCTACATTTATTTTTTTAAATATATAAATATATGGTAATGAATTGTCAACATATATGTAGTCGATTGCAAGACAAGATCAGACATCAACTGGTCGGCACTCAGATCGGGATTTACAACACTAAGGGTGTGTCCACCCTTTACTCTATGGCTCGGAATGCTGGGTACCAAGATAGAAGGACTTAAGGGTCTTTCAGACAGCAGAAATGAAATTACTTTGGGCGTACAAGGGTGTTCAAGGTTGGGTCGAATGGTACATTTAACGTAGGTAGAATGATTCGCCTTCTATTCGTCGCACGATTTGTTGAACCGCTGAACTGATCGGGTAAAAACAAGTACCCAAGTCACTCGACCTCAGTTGACCGAGTCCCAGTTAAATTTATAATTGAAACATTTGCAGTTGTAGCCTGTACATATAGTTATTATATTTTATTGAATATCGTATGTGAAAGCCTATTATCAGTTTAGATTATTATATTACATAACATTATTATGTTAGTTTAGATGTACACTCTTTAACACATCGAAAGCTTTAAAATTTAATATTTTAAATGTTACATTTTTCTTAACTTTTAAACAAGATAATACTATATACTGAATACAAACAGTACATATAGCCTACTAAATATTAGATAAACTATCAACAGTAAAAAGTTATGAAACAATTATTTCTTATTTACAATGCATATAGGTTTATAATATGGTCTATGTTTAATATTACAAACAAATACAGGGTGATTCAAAAAGGACTTTACAACTTTGAAAGTACCGTATACAGAAATTTATTCAGATAACTTACAGAGTCGATTGAGGTGTCATTTCGAAGCAAAACACATCAAGTTTTGACTCACGTAGTCCATTAATACCGAATACACCCACCAGTAGCGCTGTCGCCATTGTTGTTGAAAATGGCTCCTTTTACTGGTGCGGAACGTGCTCGCTGTGTGTTTTGGTTTCACGATACGCAATCAGCAACTGCGGTTCAACGTAAATTCCGTACGGAGTATCGTAGGGAGCCTCCTACTAGGCCTACAATTTACTCTTGGCACCAAACCTTCCTTGAGACTGGTTGTTCTGTACGACATGCAAAATCACCAGGACGTCCACAAGTTCCTGAAGCTGCTGTGGAACAACTCAGAGAAAGCTTTTCCCGTAGTCCTAAGAAATCAACTAGATGTGCGTCACGTGAGACTGGCATTCCACAACTGACTGTTTGGCGCGTATTACATAAATGCTTCCACTTGAAGCCATACAAACTAACCATGGTTCAACACATTACAGATGAAGATAAAGTCGCTCGCCAGAAATTTTATGTGGAAATGTTTGATAGAATTGCAGACAACGAGACATTCCTAGACAATGTAATTTTTATTGATGAGTCGACGTTTCACATCAGTGGTATAGTGAACACCCATAACTGCCGAATATGGGGTAGTGAAAACCCCCATGAAATCTTGCAGCATATTCGTGATAGCCCTAAGGTCAACGTTTTTTGTGCCCTTAGCAAACAAAAAGTGTACGGCCCGTTCTTCTTCCAGGAGGCAACCATAAATGGTATCGTGTATCTGGATATGCTAGACAATTTTCTAATTCCTCAGTTAGACGAGGATGATCAAGATGGACGCCTTTACTATCAGCAAGATGGGGCACCACTTCACTATCGCGTAGAAGTCCGAGATTTTCTTGTTACCCGATTCCCAGGTCGGTGGATTGGTCGTGCAGGTCCAATTGCATGGCCACTTCGCTCCTCAGATTACACACCCGTAGATTTTTTCTTGTGGGGTTTCATTAAAGATCGGGTTTTTGTACCACCTTTACCTACTGATCTTCCTGAGCTGAGCCTTCGAATTAATGCCGCCGCTGTAGAAGTAACGGCCGACTTACTGGCTAAAATCTGGAATGAAATCGACTTCAGGTGGGATGTATGCCGCATTACAAATGGTAGCCACATCGAACCACAATGAATGTTGGATGACAAACTTGATGTGTTTTGCTTTGAAGTCACACCTCAACCGACTCTGTAAGTTATCTGAATAAATTTCTGTGTGCTTTCAAAATTGTAAAGTCCTTTTTGAATCACCCTGTATATTAGATTAAGTCTGTCTAAAGACAGGTGTCTAGTGAACAGTAGCCTCCACGTTGCTTTGTTTGAAGTTCCCGGTAGTTTATAATTGGAGTTCATAATTCTTGGAGTTGGAGTTCATAATTCTTGAGTTCCCAGTAGCACTTCCCTTCGTCCAAATCTTTCACATCCACACCTTCTTCTCTATTTATCTACTTTATCTTCCAGTTTCCTTCAACTGTGCATTTTTCGATACACTTGTTGCCTACTCACAATGTTGCTTATCCATTTAGTTTTCCTTCTGAAACTTTCTTAACGGATTTCTGTTTGATGGTCGGTAATTTGTACCAAAGTTCGTAGGCTTTCACGGCCGGCGTCACATGGTTAAAACGACTGTACGCCGATTAGCACGATGTAAGCAACAAGAATTTATATAGCCTACCCTTTTTAGTGCCAAAAACATGGTTTGCCTCAGCACTGGGATTTTTTGAGGAACATCAACCATGTACCTCCGAAGTGAGGCCAAAACGTCTTGTTTAAACACCACAAGAGCATGGCCTAATAGCCCGGCATACAATCGTTTTAACAATGGTAATTTGTATAATACATGATGTGACTAATGTATCTTACTACTACTACTACTACTACTACTACTACTACTACTACTACTACTACTACTACTACTACTAATAATAATAATAATAATAATAATAATAATAATAATAATGGTTCCATTTTACCGAAGTAGTTTAGGAGTAAGGGTGGGTAGACCGATAACCATAAAAGGAAGACAGTGTAGCAAGTACTACGTTTCAGGTGCCCACTGTTATAGAGGATTCTACCCTACGTACTCATTTCTGTAGGACGAATCGACCTGGGGACTGGGAAAAGCACCTCGATTTTTATGGTGCTCCCGGGAATCGAATTCGGGTCTCCAGATTAGTAACTAGCACCATACACACTGGTCTACGAATTCCCACGAAGAATCTTGCTCATGCTGCAATTGATTTATGAACTAGAATTTTCTATGCTGGATCTAATGTGAAAGTTAAAGTTAACAAAATCTTGACTGAGAGAGAAGTACCGACAAATCAGGGGGTTGCGTGTAGGGTGACCATTGTCTTCGGTCCTGTTTAATTTGTATCTGGACGACGGAATTCGATAACGTCAGAGGGGTTTAGGTTTTAATTAACATAATTTTGAGTCATCTACTCTTTTATATGCGGACTACAAGTCCTGCTATCCGGCTCAGAAAGTCAGTTATATAGAAAGCGTTCCATAATTTGGGAAACGTTACTAGGCAGTACAGTCTGACGATTCCAACCGAGAAAAACCAAGTTACTTGATTTTCAGGAAAAATGTGCAATAAGAGGAAAAACAGCGTGTGATAATAAATCAATTGAACAAGTAAATGTTTTTAATTGTTAAGCTGTCTGGTAAGTATTGACGTTAATTATGACTTGGGAAAGAAAATATCGCTATTTCAAAGTGTATGTGTGTGTGGCACAATCATAAGCGGTCTAGAAAATACAACTCGCAGAGATACTCTGCTTAAATTTTATAAAGTGATGTCAGCACCTGATTTTCTCCATGCGTTGTGTGACACGTGGACTTGAACTAAGAATGGCTACCAGTGTGTACAGGCCGCGAAAATTAGATTTCTCTAAGCTGTTGGAGGGTATAAACTTACTACCAGAAGAAGAATGTAGACATCAGGGCTGAACTGAATATATATAGCCTGATCTTTAAGGTAAAATAAAAGAAACCTGTAGGGCCGGAATAAGAATGACTACCAGCGTATACAGGCCGCGAAAATTAGATTTCACTGAGCTGTTGGAGGGTATAAACTCACTGACCAGAAGAAGAATGTAGACATCAGGGCTAAACTGAATATAGCCTGATCTTTAAAGTAAAATAAAAGAAACCTGTAGGGCCGGAATTTGTTGGCGGTTGGAGGCTAATTCTTTGGAGTAGATGATGATGATATTAAAAAAAAAACATTTATTGCGTAAATATCCTTCTTTAATTACGTTGCGACATTATTCATTTATTTTTTTTTAATAATCGACTTTCTGTTGACATAGTGGATGGAACAGCAGTGAGACGTGCCTAACTTAATATTATGAGATACGAACGAAACTTCACTGAAACTCACGTTTGTCACAACTTGCGTGACAACTGGATTTTCTGTTGACATAGTGGATGGAACAGCAGTGAGACGTGTCTAACTTAATATTATGAGATACGAACGAAACTTCACTGAAACTCACGTTTGTCACAACTTGCGTGACAACTGGATTTTCTGTTGACATAGTGGATGGAACAGCAGTGAGACGTGTCTAACTTAATATTATGAAATACGAACGAAACTTCACTGAAACTCACGTTTGTCACAACTTGCGTAACAACGGATTTTTTAACTTGCGTTTGTCACAAGTGGCAGACCAGATAACTTTGACCAGCGCAGCGTCCACTCGTTATCGAATCCGAAGCGAGACTGACCTTACGTTCACAATTTTATTTTTAAACTGAATTTCTTGTAATTTGATTGGTTCCTTGCTAACCCCTTCTCATGTTCTTATTATAGATAGCAGCTTACCTGTACAAGAACGCTTAGGAACAGAGAAAAATTCATATTCAAAAAGTCTGAAGTATTTTATGACCGATTTTATGGGCTACAAAACCTTTTTATTTAAAAAACGTATATATTCGTTTACTAATTTTTAAAACAAGTACTGTATTCAGGTAGGTCTTTTATTTTGATATAAGTCCCACCTCAAAATTTCCCATATTTCGAAAGTTATTTTAATTAACATTTTTGTTTTACGAACATCCCGTAAAATACCTCCTCACACACGCTGTACCATTACGAACCATTTCACAGCACTTAAGAGTTGCTTTACAAGGCTAAAATACTTAAAACTAACATACGAGGCTTAGCTTTGCTTCTTATAATGACTTAATGGCTATCGCGCGAAAATGTGAAAAGTAGACACACTTTTTGTAGAGCAAACTTTTTGTAGACCTACTATACAAAATAGCGAATTTTGGTAGTCTGTAAGATTGAAAAGTAAAACACCGATACAAAACAAACGGGTAATATATTTAGAGCTTGAGAAGAAAGAGCAACAATAATATCCAAAATACAATAAACGCGTGAGCTGGATATTGTTATAAATATATCCGTGGCGTGAATGCGATCAAAGCGAGCCGCCGAACCTGCGACTCATCGCGTTTCAACAGACCGGCGGCGCACACATTATCTGCATAAGCCGCTGTTGTCCCTATCTCTTTAGCCACGCTTGTCTAAAATAATTTTGATCTGGCTTTCTTTGTAAAGCTTTACGTCATCTCGCCTTGTATTTTAATCTCATCGTTTCTCGCCCAAACCATAATTGTAATACCCGTGCAAACATTTGTGATTTACTGGAGCACAATGGGCAGGTATTGACTTTGAAATTTCTAAAATCAAACGAACACGTGGTTTAGATATAACCTTGTGCAGACTTCCCTAAAAGAAATCAATAAGTCTGTCCGCTTAAAGAAGTTTGGAGGACGTTTACTGTTCGTGTATGGATTACGAACGTACATAGAAATACGTGATGTTGTCTTTACGTGCTATTTCTGCACTTTGAAGTGCGTGTGAAAGGATATTGCAGATTTTTGACATGTTACAAGCAGTTTGAATAGCGTGGTTGCTGTCAGTAATCGGGATGCGGTGGAAACATCGTAACTGCCCTTCTACACGTCACTAGCATGTTATAGAAGTCTCGCTGAAACCTAGCAGTCGGCTATCATCAAAACAACTCGTATCAGTAGTTATTAATTTTTTAGCTCCGTCCACTAGTCGCGTTGTTGACACGTTTCTGCATTCACTGACAGTAGAATGATAATATCATGGCGGGTCGGCTTCATTTGAAGGTGATAAGCTGCAGTTACGGTACGCTAATTGTGACAACGACAAGTCTACGTGGACTAAACATCTTCACGAACGGGACAATCTGATTGACGCGTACACGCAGCCCTATCGTTCTAACAACACATTATTAGATCAGTGCGTTCAGAAAGTAAACGTTTTGACTGAGGCTACTGCAATCAATATTAACACGATTGTGAGAAACGACTTAGTAATGTGCTGTCGTCTTCTAGCCAGCGATCGAAATAAAAACACTCTTAGCACCGTCGACATCTTGTTTATTTACCGTTATCACAAATAATCTTTTATAAGTAAATATACAACACAAATAAATACAAATTTCGATTCACAATTGTGGTATCGATTATTGACAGAATTGTAATTATACAAACAACAACACAAATATAGTAATGATGCACAAACGTGGTATCAAATACACGAACTAATCGAACTCTCAGTTAACACTGATAATAAATACTGACTCACTTCTACGTTTACTACAGTCTTTATAGGCTGGTAATGACGTCATATACCAGCCTTTGTCACTTACTAGATAAGCCCAGAAAGTTCCAGAGGCTTATTCTGGAATCATGTGGGATAAACTATGCTTACCCATCAATGCAAAGTACATTCATACAGGACATTCTATTGTCTATAAATATACATAAGTTATACATCACCCGTGCTGTATAATGTAAATAGACGTGAGTAACATAATCTAGATATTACTCTAACCTACGTATTTAACCTGTGTATTATTCTAATGGCAAAATAGTTTTAATAATATCAATCAGTATTCATAATATCACTTTGATGTGGGTTGGGGGTTCCCTAGTATACAACTCTGTGTGTGTTGTGGGGGGGGGGCATACATTGATTATGACCCAAACCAGTGGAAAACATCAGTATCAGTAAACTCTAGAAAAATAAAAATTTGTACGGGTAGTTACAATTTTATTATAGGTTTATAAAAACAATCGCATTCATATTAAATATTATTAATATATATATTAATACAAACAACAGATTTTATTACTTTCATTCGCTTAGACTTTGCAGATATCGAGCGAACTATACGCAGCAGATAATAAATGATTATGTTCGTAAATAATTACGTTACCGCACCTCAAGTAAACAAACGCTTGCATTTGCAGTAATGCCCATCTCTAATCGCAGTAACAATTCGCAGGACCGAACTGATGTCACACGTATTTGGTCGTTTATGTCGCTGTCAATATACCCGTCAGACTAGAATTGCCCGAGAATGATCTATAATTGTATTCACAAATATAGAAACTACTTATTACGTTCCACCTTTTGCAGTAGCCTACTACACATAAGCGCTTTCGAGCCTTTCAGATCGGAAACAGAAAATCAACAGGTGATTGTTGTTGGAAATGTCTCATGTAATTAATTCTAAACTGTTAGATTAAGTTCTTTTTATAACTGAAGACGACAGCAGCTTGTTAGTTATCGAAATACTGTGTATTTGAAAAAGTTTAACAACGGTAATAGTCTGTGGACGCTCTTCAGATAATTAGTGATATTGTTCCTCAACTTTGAAACCACAGTTTGAACTCTCCAACGTTGTTAGATCGCGTAAATTCCCGGATTTTCTCGATATTCTAAGTATATTTATGGTAGTCTCTGCTGATCCATTCCATTGATTTCATGGAATTGTTGGCGTTTATAATAATCGCTTTTCAATTCCAAGCTTCTGCATTCAGAGCTGGTCTCGTATTGCGGCGTTTCTCTTCCTGCCGTTCTTGTGTAACCGGCTATCTACTTGAGAATTTCAGTCGTGCGCTTTGATTTTTTTTTTATTTAGTTACCGCCAAATTTTGCTCTCATAATGAAAAGCAAGGATGGGACACCACACAACTCTGATATAACTGATAATATGTTTAGCAGGCCTACATAGTGTAGGATATACATGTATAAATGCATGGATTTATATGTGGACTATAATTTAATATGTGGAAATTAAAAAAACGTATAAAAAATCTGATAAATTGTTTTAAGTGTTGTGCGTTAAGTCTAGAAACTCAGTGCGTTATTCGCGCATGTGCAATGCGTCCGGCCGTATTTTTCAACGCATCAGTCATATCAGTAAGTCGTATGCCGTCGTATCCGCGTTAGCCGGTCTGCGTACAACTTACGTCAATCCTGTTCCAGCGCGTTATGTCGTGTTTGTTATAATCGGTGAGTCAATTACTACGTCGCCTATGTAATAAAGTGTCGTTTACGTTCCGACAGAATCGTCGTTTTTCTTCGTCTTCGAGTGTGAGTTTACAAATCAGCGAGAGAAGGTACAGTAGTGTATTTTGTTCTTAAGTGCCACATTATGAAATATCAAAGCCATACGTTGCACGCAAAACTTTGTATTAATTAAATACAGTCCACTTAAACATTTATACCGGACAGACTGGCGTGTGCAAAGCGATGTGTGCCCCCCAACCCGGTACGTACAGGCATAATATTTTGTGAAAAATACCAGCGCCCTGTTATACTTTTGAGCCTTGTATCGTACATAATAATTGCATTAAAAGAACAGGACAAAAACGTCATGAAAAAAAAAAAAAAAAATATTAAGTTTTTACATTTTGTACGTGGCGCGAGTAGACGGATATACGTATAAAACGACAAGGTGATAAAGCAGACACTGAGGGCAATTTCCAGGTCAAAATGTAAAGTACCGTTTACCAAATGGTAAAAGCTTAAGAGCATGATAATGTCTTTCAGCCGCCAGCTAAACGCAACATTATTATGGTTACTGACTGACTGATTGGTTACATACCTATCTACAGCTATGCAGTGTTGTTTGCTTGTTAGGTCTTTAATCTGCGACGGACGTTAGCACGTTAGCGGTCGCGGTTTTAGTTAACGATTCCCGGCTGGTAAATGATAACGTCATGCAGCGTGATGCGTTACAGAAATTTTCAAATGACCCCCAGCCATAAGACATTATCATGTCAAAACAAGGTAGAGAAGTGAAGGACAATAGGCAGCTAGGCGTAACAGTAATGACGATGTCAACGACGAAGCGACAGTGTCCTGAAGGATTAGGTGTGGACGTTACCGCTGTGTTGGCGGTGGAGCCTCAGCAACACTTTTCTTTTTCTGACTGAGAATACAATAAAAATTTTTAAAAGTAGTTCCGGCGTTACCATCGGTATTATGACATCGCTGGCAACGCGACCTCTCCGATCCAAAACAACGCCCAACAAAAAACGAAAGCGTCGTCTACGCGTGGAGGTGAAGCTTTATTGTTGTAGTCCATGTGTGTGTGTGTGTGTGTGTCCGATCCGATAGTTTTGTTTTAATTGTCTGTTTGCTTTAACGCAGTCATGTCTTGTACGCTATAAACACTTAATGAAGTTTTAGTCGGGAGGAGGCGGTAAGGTTTCCAGGCGTTTGACATTTAATGTCAGCACTTAAAGTTTGAAAACCTGTGTCAAGTGTGAAAACCACTTTTTCTCGGCATCTTTTTATTGCTTCACATCGCGGTTATATCTGTATTTATTTATAAAAAAAGAAACAAAGACAGGTTTTAGAAGAGAGGAAATTGTCGGTTTATGTGTGGTATTTAGGATTATTATTGGCGTGCAGAAAAAAGCCTGTATTTGCATAAACGCCGACGATGCCAAGAGAAACATTTACACTATAGTCGCGCCTCACTCTAGTTTTCGTTTTTCTTTCTTTTTTTTTTAGATTATACATAGTAAATTTCTGTTTCCAACTAAACTAATTTTCTAGACAGCAGGCAAGCTGTTACACGGACTTTATGGAGCCTAATAGTTTTATTAACTAAAGAAAGAGTTCCATATATTATCGTCCTGTAAATGTGCAGACTACTTAACAAGTGGAACTTCCATTTTCCCTGTGACATTGTATGCGACCCACCTTAACAGTTCTGTAATATTTGTGTCCATTCCCGCGATAGCTGTTAAGTTCTTGTAAGTATTATTATAGCTTTATGATAACCTAATCTATTGTGAAAATTAGAATATATAGCAATGTTTATTCCTTCTAACAGTAAATACAGTTCGAATTAATACAATACTCTTAATCATCATCATCATCATCATCAACTTCAAGGATTAAACCAAGGATGGTTTGTTCCGGTCTCAAATAGGCAAAGTTTAGAGCTGGTCAGTCCAGCGCTTCCTCGGACGTCCCACACCTCTCCGTCCCCTCAGGTTATAGTTTTGTTTGGGGTGCGGCAGTCATCCATTCGGCATAGATGTTCCCATCAATTCAACCGATACTGGGCGATCCTGTCGAGTATACTCATAATATTCAGTTCTTGTCGTATGTCTGTATTTCTTCTATGATCATGGAGCGTATACCCTGCCACGTGCCTGAGAAATCACATTTGAGCCGCTTGGATGCGACTGGCCTGGCCTTTCGTTAAAGTCCAATTCTCAGACCTATAAAGAAGTGTGGGAAGAGCCATCACCTTGTAGAATTTTAGGCGTGTTTCTTTACTTGCTGACTTAAGGGTTCGCCTAATGATCCCGCACATAAAGTTGAACTTATTCAACTTATTCACAACGTCGTTGCTTGCATTATAAGACACACTGTAGCCCAGGTATTCAAAATTGCTAATTTGTTCCAGGACAGAACCATCTATAACAGTTTTTACCCGTATGGGATCAGTTCCACGAAAAGCCATCACCTTGGTCTTCAGTGTGGATATTTGCAATCCAGAGTCTTGCAGATTCGATTTTACAAATGTATACCCATCTGCAATCTGTTTTCAGAATCCGACAGAATAGCCTGATCGTCCGCAAACAACAAAGTGTCATTGTCAAACAACCAATCATAAAATGTTCTGGAGGACACATCTGCCAGTTTTGTGTGACATCGTCAATATGTAAATTAAAAAGAGAAGGTGATAATGGACACCCTTGTCGAATTCTAGAATTGATCAGGCCAACTCTAGGAGCAATTCTCGGTTTCCCTGCTTCTATCAAGATTTTATTCTGTGTATTGCTATAAAGACTTTCTCTGCATTCTCTATAAAGACTCTGTATTGCTCTAATTGGATGTTGTGGAATCCCTTTCCTTGCCATTGCTGCTCATAGTTTGCCCATAACACTCTTAATTAAATATTTTTTTGAAGTAGTAGTAATTGATTTTAATTGGAAGTTTATTTATTTAGTTTGGAGGTCATTTCATTGTTAGCTTAGTCATAAAGTGACACGAACGTTAAGGGTTGAACTGTGGTTTTGTGCTTAGCAGAAAGGATCAAAACTCAATGACCATAAGTCAGCCACGTAGGCCTAAGACATTCCGATTAACAATTGTGATGTGTTGGAAAAGCCGCAGAAGAATATATAAAATGTAAATAAAAGTAAAAATGTTTGGTCAAAATGATGATTGAATATTTACTATTGGACGGTGCTTTACATAGATGAAGATCGAAGGGAACCAAATATCAGTATGGGAAGCTTACCCGGAAGAACGAAGAACAGAGGAAGACTAAGACTGGAATGAGTGGAGCATATGGAAAAGCTGGCAGCCAGAAGTGAGACACTTCATCCACGACAGAACGAAAGTTCGAAAGTGGCAGTTTAGAGAACATTGTAAATGAGAAGAAGTAATTTTACACTTTATGAATGGCTATTCAGAAATTTGTTACATTGTCTATTTGTCTAAACTAAAAGTTTGTTTCCTGATTACTTATTCGCCACAGAGGTCAATGACAAACGTTGTAGCAGTATTTTCTTAATGAAGTGAGCATAATAATTCAACTACAACAGAAGACGTTAATGACTGAAGTCATGAAAAGCACAAAATACTGTATCATCCGCTGAATTGCTTGTGCTCAATTGACTGAAATTTATGTGAGTTGTTTGATTTGTTGCCTAGAGAACTGCGCAAGCAAAGTAGTCTTCAGACACGAACGCAGAGAGTAAACTAAAATTATATTTCATGACAATTGAGCTTCATTTTTGAAAAGTCCTGAAACAATCATGCCGGAGCAATTTTGAAAACATGTTAGTTTTCTCTGTAGAAATGTCGCATCCTTTTTAATATCACACACACACACGCGCGCGCGCACACACAAATTATAAAAGTAATTATTTTCCCCGGCAAAAGTAAATTCACATCACTGGTATGAAAGTGTTCGTATGCAATGTATGCTGTAATTTTCAGAGATTCCATAAGTCAGCAAAGAATGATCAGACTTCTACGTGGTGCTTAAAGGATAAGACTGCATGAAAGTTGATCAGGAAACTGCAGTTTCAGAGATTTTTTTAAATAACCAACTGGACCTGGAAACATTCCAATCGAGTTGGCTAAATATGGATAAAAAGTATTGTGTGAATGACTTATTGAGAGTAGGAAAAAACGTTACTGAAGGATGTATTAAAGTTACTTTTAGTTTAATAGATATTTTAAAACGTATTCTGTGACATGTTAATGTTTATTTTCTATTGGAGAAGAATAAAAGTTATCCATGAAGTTCAGGAAATTGGTAACTGTAGCCGGAATATATGAAATTACGGAATTGTGTACGAGACCAGAGAAAGAAGAAAACAAACTGCTGACCAGTAACAGAAGATTTCGTTTCGCAGCAGAGTGAGGAATTTTCCAGACTAGTTGGAGAATAGCTGTGTTATATTTTTTCTCAGAAAAATCCACACTTATCATGTGCGCACCTCACGTGATCAAATACGGTATTTGTATTAGTATAAGAAAAATATACTTCAGCAGGAGCTGAAATTAAATTTTACAGGATGGTGGATGTAAATTACAAGGATGTGTTAGCCAGCAAAGAATGTGGACCGTAAGAAAACACTGAGGCTTCTTATATTTCGTTTCTTTGGAAGTGTGGAATGTGGAGTGTGGCTATGAGGCACATGAATTTCAAGCTTGAAGAGTTATCTCTTATCCAGAAATTGACTGTAACCAGAAAGAAGTAGAAATTGGCAGTTTTAACCAGAAAGCCGAACAGAACTTTGTAAGAAACGTCACTACGGGGTACTGCAGAATTGGTTATACAAGACATCAAATCAGTAAGTACCATTGGAAAGGTGAAGAACTGAAGACATGTCTATTCCAAGAAATTGTAAAGAAGAAATCGGAGGAGAAACGTGAAGAACTGTCCTATGCCGAATTATTTTAAAAGTATCTTCTAACAAAAACCAAAACGTTGATATATTTCTCAAGAGGACAAAGAGTCTGCACAAGTAGTTGAGTATGATCTATTTTCGTTTCGACATGGTAGGTTTGGTATTGCATCCACCCAACCCTAAGGGTATTCAAGTCATATTCGTGAGCTCAAATATAGGTATTACTGCAGTGTCGGACTCTGCAAACACAAATGCAAAGCGGCCGAACACCTTTGTCGCAAAACTGAATTACAGGCATACACTAAAAGTTCATAGGTTAAACTTAGTAAGTTCATAGGTTACAATATTAATAAATATTGACTACTGAGGTCAATATGTTAAAATCCGTGAAAATTCTGAACATGGCGGTTTTCACGTAGACGCTAAGATTAGGTCACTTCTAATAAAAGGCTTCAGACGTCATGCAGTAAATGACCATTTTGCATTCTGAAAGCCAGTAGTCATAAACACGTGTATCTAAGGCACTAAAGTTAAGTAGCATTTAGATGATAGCAAGAACTTTGCATTGTGTCAAATAGCTGTCTAAAAGAGCAAAAGGACAAATTTAATTTCTAACGTTAAACCGATAATTCTATTTCTAACACCATCACAAAATGCACCACTTATTATGTCCAAGCGTATCATCAAACGGGTAACAAAAATGATTCTTATTTAACTATAAAATAATTACAAAAACACGCTGTAGCTTTAGACATTACCGCTTGTGAAATATGAATAGTCACGTGCACGGTTTAAGCATTACAGCGGGACCTCACTAATTCGTCACCCACTCAAGCTTTTTTCTTTTTTTTTTATTAATAAGGGAGTAAAATACACGCTCTAACTATAGCGTGGGTAAACTAGAAACGTGCTGATTGTTTTCGGGGTTTTAATAATAGCCAGGAGAACGGATTGCGGAAAGTATTGGTTCCGAGAATGGGTATTTCGTACTTGTGTTCACGGCACAATACGAGGTGCTGTGTTGTGTTGTTACAGCGTAATACGTTTCCGAAAATTGAGTCGGATTGCTGATGCCTGGCAAAGCATTCCGGAAAACACTCTAAAGTCTGCCTAGAATGAGTTACGCCCATCTGAATTGCAACCAGCGTCTATAGAACCAGAAGGTCTTGACCCCCATCGGAATCGTTAGATATCTGCCAATCGCTACCAGCATTTAACCGTTTGAGTGAAGACGCCGTCAAAAATTGGTGTGAATAGGCTTACCGGATGTAGGCTACTAAATTTTTAGTGATGACGAAATTGGTACATACGTATCCACAGAACCTACTCACAATCACTAAACATTTTTTTTTTGCAATTACAGTGCATAACTTGTTTGAGTTTGAAAATTTCCAGCAATAAATATCTTTGAGCATAACACTAGTACTGTACATTGCTAGTGTTGTAGTAAAACATTTTATGGGTAAAACACGTATTGTCTTTAATGGGTTTGTTTCTTACTCATCTCGACAGGAAAGTTTGATTTCTGTACGGATACTGTTATTGAACTCAGCAATTGTCTGTGGCTGCTTTGCTTACACTTTGTGTTTTTAAAGGTACACTCTGCAGAAAGTATTTACAAACTAACAAGTCTCATGGCCGGGGAGGGGCAGAGGCCATGAAATGTCATCATTTCTGGATACGATGCGGTTTCCGTTGAAACTCTGATGCATAGTGCTGCATTGCTTAAACCAAAATTGGTTCTCTGTAGCGAAGCGTGCATGTTGAGGTATATGTTTGTCATGTCGATATACCTATCGGATAAACGCTCTACTAGGACTGCCTCCATCGTAATATTTTTTACTTGGCGTTTCGCTCCCTAGAATCTGGGACCGTCCTCAGATGTTGTGAGGGGTTGTTGAAAAACCCTGTTCAAAGGCCTAAAAACGCATTAGGTATTTCAACCGCCATTCACAGCTTTTGAGAACGATCCCAGATCCTAAGGATCGGAAAGCCAAGTGGAAAATACTACGATAAAGGAAGTCCGAATAGAAGGTTTACCTGACAGAAATTACCCCCGTTTAGGAGTTTTAAAGGTCCACATACACGTGAGATGTTATCGTAGTCGATTTTCCTTGCCATCCTCGAAAAACTAAGGGCTATAAAACTCTGCACCACAGAGCGACTCATCCGATTTTCGTAATCATTTTGGTTTGTCTGTACCTTTGGGTGGTAAACTTTACATCGTCCCGTAAGATTTGTGTACACATTGTGAACCGAGATCATCACTGCTGAAGAAATTTAGACTTTATGTTACAATATTTCGCATTGTGAAATCTTTTTTTCGTTCGAATACTACTAGAAACATCTGTAGGTTTTTGCTTTCCATAGCTTCTTCACCCATTACCTAGCTGCTTATTCATAAAGAGTAAGTTCTAACCTCCTGACATTACTAGCATCAACAGCAGCAGCAAACTCACTATTTTTGTAAAACCCCTTAACAGGTGAAGCAAGCTGAGCTCATCTTCGCTTATTTATTTCTCTGGAAGTGGCAATACATGGGAAAGCAATTGTTGTCAACATTGTTAAGGAATTTGCCCCCTAGTTAAAAATTTTTAGTTTTTTGTAGACCCTTCTTTATGATCCCTGGTTCGTAAAGTTTGCTTTCGTATTCGAATATTTCTTTTATTGGGTACTGTCGGACAATGAATTTGTCTAATCGTAAAGAATAGCTAGTCTCATTAGCTTAAGACGTTAAACGAACTGCATAGAATATCGGTCTCAGTAACCTACGATTATTTTGTATTGGTTAGTTAAAGTCGTACAACCTGAAGCATAGTCACTTAATATTTTTTTATTTCAAACGTATCATTAAAATCCTCCTTGAGTTGCAGAACTCGCTCACTATTTTGAACAACGCACATTTATTATTACATAAATTGCACTGATTAGATAATTTTTAAATTATAGGAAAAATTACAAAAATCCCGGTTTATATACTTACTGTTTCTTTAGTAATATAACAGAAGTAGAGCACACAATCATACAATAAGCAGTGAAAATTCAAAACATTCGTTCTGACACCCTACTGGATTCTCACAATATTTTTCAAATTTTGTTCTCTTTAATTTGTACTCCAAATAAAGTTTTGCAATTTTATCACAGTTTTCACCAACTCTTTGTTTCTGACGTCAAAAAGTTTTCAATTTTTAAAATTCAGATTGTGGTTTAAATTCCCTTTAATTTGATACCCCACGGGGCCGTTCCAAATTTTCTCAATTTTGGCCTCCCACATTTTTGTCTTCCATCCCTTTATTTTTGGAAATTTCCCTTTATAATCAATCTCAAAAACAATAGAGTTCTGCAGGGTAAAAGTATGGACATGCATGACAACTATTACGAAAATCGGTTGATGGATTCAAAAGTTACCATGAGACATATTCCAAACAGATAGATAGGTAAACAGATAGACAGGCAGACAGACAAATGCCAAACGGAAGGATAAAAATGACAACTCGCGTCGCTCGTTCAATAAATAATAATTAGTTTAATATACGCATCTCCCGTCGTAACACTCATCTTCCTCCATAATATAAGGAATTCCATCCCTCCAGCTTTTTATAAGTCGTGTATTATTTTCCTTCTTACTAGGGGTTCCCATTACAATGGTACGTCCATACCATCCGTCATTATATCCCTAATTATCTCGTTTATTATTCTTCCCAGTCTGGATTTCCTACAGCTGCGCCTTAATCCATTTCTTCTGCTAAATTTTTTTTTTCAGATTTCCGCTACCGTTATTCCATACTTCTGCACAATACGTGACAACCGTTTCAAAAACAATTTTATATATCATTTTATTCGCTTAGTCCTTACAGTGTTTCCCTACATTTTGTCCCATAGTATCGAGTTTAAGAGTTTGAATTATCAAGTTCAATTACTAGCTTGACAATTAGCTTAAATAAAGTGACATGTATTATTATCAAACACATGCATAAAGAGTATAAACGAGTCACAGCTTCCTTATATAATGTGAAACATCTTCAGGGGGTATAAACGGGACAACAAATGTATTAATACTTTTCTATTTTGCCACGACTAAGATATAATCCACAATTAAAGTCCATAATCCACAATAAAGACATAGTCCACAGCAGGCCCCCCACATCAATCTGTGGGCCCCGTTGCCAGCTGTTATGACAGACCCCTCCCCCACCTCATATAATAAAAAATAATCTTTGCGGGAATCCTTGTCCCTTTTCCACTGTTTATGTTTGAACAGAGACAATTTTGAATTTTGAAGCATTTTCCACAGTTTAATCCTAAAACATACTCCACATAGGTTTATAAGAGTGACATATACGATATACCACATAATAAGCAAGACATTTAGGTAAAAATGTATTGAATAAACAAAAATAAACATTTGGTTAATAAACATAGTAACTAGTAAAGTTTTAATATCCGGAAAATCAAAATGTTATTTGTATATGTACAATTCTACAATTGAAATTAAAAATCAAAGCAACTGATTAAAATAGAATTCAAACTTTAATAATACTTAATAGAAAAAGTGTAAGTGTCCATCTTGAAAAACAAACATGAATCAATTATTTTACATTTTTCTTGTTTTCATCATGGAGAATGTATCAATTACATCTCTGAAGTCAATGCTTGAAGCAAGACGGTGTTCAATGGCCAATACAGCCAGCGAGTTAAGTCGTTCTTGGCTCATTGATGAGCGTTGCCATGTCTTCAATACGTTTCCAAGCTTACTGAATGCTCTTTCTGCTGATGCAACTGTTACTGGAATCGTACAACAAATTCTGAGGGCAATACAAACATTCATAAAAACTGGTTCCAATTGTTTTTCATAGATTGAGTTAAGTAATTGTAACGGGTTATTTTGAGAATTTGGCAGAACCTGAAACACTGTATTTGAAATATGTTTTAGATGTAAAATCTCATCACAAAAGTTCACTGATAAATCGTTTTTGTAAGTGCTGACTAGTTTTGTAGCCTTACATTTCAAATCACTTTCTTCCAACGAGTTGAATTTAAGAATTGGACTGAAAAGTTCAGTTAGTGAATTGGTTGCTTCAAATCTTGTTTTGAGGTCATATAAAATAAAATCCAAAGCTCTGTAAACTATGTTAGTTTTAAAATTTTCTTCTTCGGTATTAACTAGGGTTTCTGATGAAGGAGAAGGACGACTTCTTTTATTCGGATTCGGAAACGAAGATGGTATTTTCATTGTTTGCGCTACTAAGCATGACTCGTTGATGATTTCTGTCCACGAGTCTCTGAGTTGCTGCATGTCCTCATGTAAATCATTTATCAGTTTGACCTGGATGTCCAGAGAAATCTCTTGAGACTGAATTATTACACTTCTTTTATTAATGCAGCCCAACACCTTAAACAAAAAGACTGCCATATAGAGGCCTTGAAAAGATGAAAAATATTTCTTTAGACCTATAACTTTGTTATACGCTTTTGGTTCGAGGATTGACTTCAGCTCGCTTAATACTCGCTCCAAGGCCTTTAATACTCCTGGATAGTGCTTTACGACTGGAACCACGCCCTCAAATCGCTCATACCATCTTGTTTGTGATTGCTTTTTAGGGAAAGTGGCACTTCAGTTGTCAAAATGTTCCATCTTGCTGGGCTAAGTGAAAAAAAGGAGTACACTGTTTCCAAATTTCCAAAGAAATTCATAACCTCTGGGCACATTTTAGCTGCATTAACTCCTATTCTGTTTAAGAAGTGAGCTCCATATGGAGAATAAAATGCTACATAATTTTTTTCTAAAAGTCTTGTTTTTACACCTTTAACTGTTCCACACATATTGGACCCTCGGTCGTACCCTTAAGCGCTACAGTCCTCAAGAAGGATATTATTTTCTGCTAAAACAGTTACAATCTCATTAGTAATATCTTCTCCAGTTTTTTTGTTTAAGTTTAGAAACTTAACAAATCTTTCTTTTATTTCGTATTGCCTTGTGTCTTTATTTTGAGTGACATATCTCAAAATAAATACGTCCTGTTCTTGACGCGACACATCAGGAGTTGCATCAAAGATCAACCCATAGTAAATCGCTTCTTGTCTTTCTTCAAGTATAACTTTAAACACTTTCACCGCAAAGTGAAATGAACTCATTCTGACTCATCCAAGATAAGTGATGAGCTTGACCTTTCATGTTTTTTCCTTGTAATTGAAGAGTTTTTACCTTAGCCAAGTGCTTCCTTGTGATTTCATCGTATTTTACTATTAATGCCAAGGTTCCGAGAAAGTTTCCATTATTTACATCACTAATCGATATATTATTCCCTTGGAAAGGCAACCCCCTTGATGCTAAAAACAGTGTTACGTCCAAAATTCTTTGTAATATTGCCTTCCATTTTTCTGCTTTATTTAAAATTTGTTTTTGAAGACCACTATCAATAACTTTGCAATTAATTGATTGTTGGAGGGATTTCCATTGACAATAGCACTTTCGATGTTCGCCGCTGTTTTCATGTTCGGGAAGTTTGTTATACAACATTTTCCACGCGAATTGAGCCGGAGAAAACCCTCTGTTTGCCAATTTGCTTCGTTTTGGGGTAGGCCTAGTAGCAAACAGAGTACATGCAAGGCAATGAAGCGTCTGTTTTGAACAGCTCCAGATTAACCAATCTCTGGGGGTACTGCTCTCGAGTGTTTGCAGATTTAGAATTGAGAAGATAGTTAGGGAATAGTTTTCCTGTTTTGTCCCTCGGGAATGTCTTAGCCTGCTTAAATAATTCCTCAACTTTGATATTATTCTGAGAGACAATATTCTGCCGGTTAATGTCAATTATTTTTGGCAATGTACCTGGATCGGTAAAATCTAAGACTTTGTTATCATTGTTACAAATCTCACCAGTCCCGTTGTCCTTTGACAATTGTTATTCTTATTTACAGAGTCTAAAATTTTTCCTGCCTGGAGCACAGGGGAAGTCTTGTCTGTACATAGATGTATACATATTACTACTAGATTGCTAACGCTGTGCTATGAATTCGGTCCGCGGCCGTTCAGTTCTCCCCACCACTCTGTAGTGGTTCCACCAGCTGCGCTTTATTCGAGTTTATTCGTTTATTCGCTTCAAAACCGATAAAACTGAAGTAATTTTTAATAAACAAAGGCCAGTAGGTATTCTATAAACAGAGGAGAAATGTACACATTGTTTTAAAATGGCACGTAATTTATTATTCCAATTTTACAAATGTTTAAACTTAGATATGTTTTAAAACAATATATATATTCTATTTTATATCAATTACTTTACAATTTTAATATAAGTATTAATTTTGGATTTGTTAGGTATAAGAGTACATTTTTATGCATATTTTTATGTATATTAAATATTATTAAACAAAATAATTTTGTTTAATTTCTGACGTACCCCTAACTTTGATTTATTTAACAGCGCAGTTTTTTCTTTTGCAAATGCATTGCAAACTATTTTGAAAAACACACTACCTATTAGTTTTATTAATTTGAGCTCATGGCTGTCATCTGTAAAATCAAAATTAGAAATATGCCCCTTAAACAAACTCCTTTTAAAATATCTACGAGCTAATGAAATACAGTGATTAGAATTACAATTTTGTTTATCCATTAATGCTAGAAATAAATTATATAAAATTTTACTAGTTTAAATACTTCATAAGATGCTCTTATGAATTTTGCCTTTGATAAAAACAAACTGAATCGACTGCAGGGAAGTTCAATTTCATCTTCTAACAAATCACTACACTCTGTACATTTCATGATCTTATCTACTTGTTTAACAATAAAACCACTTATGTAATAAAGTATATTTTCTTTGTAATAAGACAGCTCACACTGTTTTACAATTTCATATTCCATATGATCTAAAAATTCTTCCTCTTCTTCATCATTATCAACCGTCGCAGTACCTGGTCCGTAAAAACTAAGAATACAATTTTGATGATTTATATCAAACTCTAAACTATTACTTGTTTTTAAAGCATGAACACTATTCCTAAACATTAATTTTCTTAATGCATGAAGAAACTGATTAACATTAGGGTTATTATAATGACCGCCCCTTGATCGAATGCACGAGAAAAGCAATTCAAGGTGGTCTTTTGAAAATTTGTAACTTAAAATGTATTTGAACCCTAGCTCATTTAGTAATTTTGTACTCAAAATGCCAATCGAGTTAATGTTAGTAAGACATCCTAACACAAAAGTCTTTCTGGCATGTTTTAAAGTATCTACACCCTCAATTTTTAATTTACTTAAATAATTATAGCTAGTTGATAGCACCATTTTACTGTAGTCAGCATTACTTTTTTTATAGGTTCTTTAAAGTGTTTACCAAAGCGATACCTTGTATTAAAATAGTCAAACAGCCTATCCATTATTCGAATGAAGTTAATTGTCTCCTCACAGTCCTCGAAATCGGGATGTTTGCTATAAAGTAAAAATTGTAAAGCGTCAGCAACACTACTACTTAATGTTTGCGCAGCTAGCTTCATATTCATTATTTTATTTTTGTAGAAAACGTGAGTGTGTGAAAGTTTATTTGTAAACTTTAAACCCTCTTTAGTTCGTACAGATAACATATTTTCTATATATTTAAATTGTATTTTTTTCCCATTACCCGATTCAATTATCTTTTTATCATCAAGTGTGTTCCTATATAGCTTCAACATATGGCAAGCGTCTAACATGGCACAAACATTATGACCAATATCTTTAATACTAAAAAAAGGTTTTTCAGGAAATTTACAGCCAAGTTTTTCCATTGCTGCAATATTTGTGGTCGTGCCATCAAATTTTACATTTTGTACACTGACGCCAACTTGTTTTAACTTTATAACCGCCAATGGCTTTTAATTAGCTGCGAGAGTACATTAGAACTTATTGAATTAATAAGAAAATATCCCACTGCACACTTAAAATTACCTTTCAAAGAAACGACTTGAAAAACTAAAGCCTCGGTTGGAAGTGCCTCATGGCATGGTCACCTATTTTTATACCACACCCTACATCTATATATCCTATATGCTTACCTTCTTTTGCATCATATATTAGCTGTTTTATAATGCTCATGGCATCAAATACTAGGTTAACGTGTTGCAAATAACTTTTAATGCTAACATTATTTTTTAAATAAGAAAACACTTCTTCTATAAAGCCAGGTGAGCAGTTGAAATTGCCAATCCATTTTCTTAATGTGGATGGGTTTGGCAAAGACAGCTGATAATTCCTCAAAAAATCAACATTTTTCATCTGGTCCGTATATACCTGGTTGAATTTACTCTTAAACTTATTTTTTTAGATTTCTTAATATTAAATATAAAGGAAAACCTGAAAACTTATTCTCTAAGAGTTCCAACAGTCTATCAGGTGCATTCATCTCTTTCTTTAGGATCTATATTATGTCACTCATATTCTTGATTTTGTTGTCTCTTCTTCTTATACATTGTTGCAAAATTTTAACTTTTCTACGTAGGATGTTTTTAGTTGGTGATTGTGGTGCCTGTAACCAATATATGTTACTTTACATACTAATTTTATACAGTACATTAAGAGAATAGATTATAATATATTTCTTAAATGTAGAAAATTAATAAATTGTCTTACAATTCTTTTTTGCTGTTGAATATGAGGGAATGTATGTATATTCGAAGTTGATTATGATGCCTCAAGATTTCCATCAGCTTCGACAGATGTGGTTAATTCCTGTTGAACTTCATTTTTTCCAGTATTCTAAAACAGAATGTACACTTTTAAATAGAAATTACCCGGCTTCAGTATTTGGGTTGAAATTGAGTACCCTTAAATTTTTAAAGAAATTTTTATGTTTTAAATTTATAGAATTCAATTTTTACTTCGTATATTTCTTAAGATTGGTAAAATAGTTAAAAAACTCAAAGGCTCAAAAAACAAGATCCTTTATCACTACACTCTTTTTCTATTAATTTTGACTGTTTCCAAATAAGTAGCCAAAACGGACTGCAAAGATTAAAAATTTTCAGTATGAGCCCTTTTTAAAAAAATGAAAAGTTTAGTTATGAACTTAATTGGGTTAAATATTTTTATGTAAACAGAAAGATGTACCTCAAATTTCTTGATAAGCCTTCTACGTTTAGGTTGCTTTGTGTGCAAATGAGGTGAGAAGTCAAATAAAGTATGGACTGCATCCTTTTTTAATTTCCTGATTATACCTCCAACTTCAAACGCAATGTCTTCGAAATGCTTACTACAAAGTCTGGACTGCGCCGACGGTATAAAGCCTTTTCTCTTCGTTGCATTTATCCACCTGCTTCGAAGTTCTGGACTTTTTGGAAATCTGCATTAAATTAAAAAAAATGAAATTTTTTTTACATAAATGCTTAACTTTCAAAACTATCCTTTCTTGCTATTAAAATTGGAAAATTACTCTACAATATTAGCGTATTAGGCATACGCTAATTTTTCTTTTTAATTTTCAACACAATAAAAGAGCCTCAATGTGAAAAGTAGACGGGACAAAAATGAATTACTATTTTAATTTTAATAATTTCGGAAAAAACAATAATTTAATCAGAGTAAACTACTAGTATGAGATCGATAAATAAATCAATACTATTTAAAGTAGTATTTAATCAATACTATTAAAATACCTTTGTAATTTAAGTCATAATGTTGTTGATAAAAGTTTTACTTACGTGTGAAATGACAGGCCGCAGTTTTTAACAGCATAGTTCTTACAGTTGTATGCTACACAATATGTTGGCATCTTGTTAACTTCAAATTATAAGTTGTACTTTATAGACATCCACAACCTTCCAACAATCACCCGTCAACGAAAACACGAAATGCAAACAGCATGTAAATAGACGAGACTGCACTGGAAGTACACTACAGAGTGGTGGGGGGAACGTGTCACAGACGGACCGAGTTTCGCGCCTTGCCTGCATTAGAGCGCGCAATCCAGTAGTATATATACATCTATTATTATGTGCCTGTATCGTTGACAACCACAGGTACTGTATTAACTGTGGCGGCGCCCATGCTGCAAATAACAGGCGCTGTCCCGTTTACAAAGAGCAGCTGGACATACTTGTTAAGCCAGTCCAGCCCAAGTCAAGACATGATATGCAGCCAGTAAAAACGGCCAAAGCCTCTGAACCCGTGGTACGGAAACCAGTCCCAAGGTCTGCTCCGGTTCCAAAACCACCACCAAGTGCAGTGAGCCCGAGCGTAGCTAAACAGGCCACACCAAAAGCAGCGCCCTCGGAACCGGAACGCGAGATACCCGCCTACGCAAAAGTCCCGTTCCCGCAGGACGATGAGGAAATTGACCCTCCACTGCCGCCGCCACCCAAGCCTCGCTACCCAAGATCAGGTAAGAAGCAAGGTAAACCTCAGGCCAAGAACACGTGCCAGCCAAAACCTGCCACTGGACCCAAGCCTGTCCGCCAAAAGCCAGAGAGACCACCCGCTCCAGAACCTTCCCCCAAGGCTTCCACCGCCGCGCCCCGCCGCAGCTATGCAGCTGCCGCCAAGCGTTCTCCCCAGACATCACCTACCGATGATCTCGCCGTTGTTTCCGACTTTCTGGCAAGCTACGACTTGCAGAAAGTAGCCCAAACTTTCCTCAAAATCAAGGAACGCTTGGCAACAGCCTCGCCCCAAGACAAACTCCTCCTCTTGGTGGAAGCCTGCCGTATTATTGGTCTGCTATGAACGGGCAACCACGGCAATCCCTCAAGCGAGACCTGAAGCTCGTGGCGTGGAATGCCAACGGCCTCGCTTCCCGGCATTCTGAGTTCGTAGAGTTCGTTGCCCGTCACAAGCCCGATGTGCTTCTTCTTGGTGAGAAGCACCTGACCCCGCATCGTCGGTTCCGACTACCCAACTACGTGTGCTACCGGGACGACCGGTCGGATCGCGCAGGAGGGGGCACCGCCATCGCGGTGAAGGCGAGTCTTCGCCATCACCGCGTTGTCCTGCCTCAGCGGCGGAAACTCGAGTGCACCGCGGTTGAGCTCCATGGTGCTCTCGGCGGTCTACTCGTGGTTTCCGCATACAAGCCTCCACAAACGGAGCTCCTGTCAAACTATCTGGAGGCCGTCTTTGGCGCACAATGAAGGGTAGTCCTGGTGGGGGATCTGAACTGTAAGCACCCTGATTGGGGGAGCCGCTTGGTGAACCCAAACGGGGGCCGCTTACGCAGGTATGCTGATGCGGCTCGGGTCACAGTCATGGGTTCTACCGGGCCTACATACTATCCCTCGAGGGCTAACTCCCGCCCTGATGTACTTGGACATTGCCGCGGTCAGGGGCGTTTATTGCCCGGTCCACGTATCAGTCATTTCGGAACTGTCCTCGGACCATTGCCCTATCAGTGTACATATAGCTACCCAGCACTCTACAGTCCGCGACGAGCGGCGGGTAATCGAGTGGGAACGCTTTGGCCTGGCGTTCAGTCGCCGCCTACCTGAGCATATCCCGCTCGACACTACCCAGCATGTCGATGAGGCAGTTGCCTTATTCGACACAGCCGTAGTCTCGGCGGTAGACGTGTCCTCCCGGATGAAGCCGGGGCTCACGCCCGACTATCAGCGTATCCCCGAAGAGGTGTCTCAGCTCACTTGCGAGAGGAATCGCCTCCGGAGACGCTGGCAGAGGAGTCGTGACCCGGCTGACAAGGCTGCGTTCAACAGACCGTCCGGCAAGTTGCGCCGTGACATGCTGGCGTTCCGTAGACGCAACTGGGAGCTAGCTGTAACACATATGGATGGCCCTGCCGAGAACCGTAATGTCTGGCGGATTCCCAGTGCCCTAACGGGAAAGCGTAAATGCGCGCCTCTCCCCGCACTGGTCGGACTCGGCGGTCAACCCCTTGGACGCCCCCTCGAGAAGGCAGAGTTCTTGGCTGACAGTTTAGAGCGACAGTTCGCTCCCAACCCATCCAAGAACCCGTCTTTCACTGAGCAAATCTGCCTCGAGGTAGAGCGCTTTCTATCGGCCGGTATCACAGTCCAGCCGGAGCCCATTTCCCCGGAGGAGGTCTCTGAGAGGATTGTTCAGCTCAAGCCCTGGAAGGCGCCTGGCCCAGACGGAGTCATGAATTCCGCACTCCATCGCCTTCCGGAGCGAGGAACACAGTTCCTCCCTGACCTGTTCAATTCATGCCTCAGACTGGCCTACTTTCCGGTGAAATGGAAAACGGTTAGAGTAATAGTGATACCCAAGCCGGGAAAGAATTATTCTCGCGTGGAAAACCTCAGATCCATCAGCCCCTTGTCCGCGACGTCCAAGGTTTTCGAGCGATTGATCCAGTGTAGGATCCGCCGCGACCACCTAGAAAGACTAGACGTGCTGATCCCCGAACAGTTCGGCTTTCGTGAGCTGCACTCCTCGACTCATCAGCTGATGAGACTCGTGGAATGCATTACCGAGGCTGGCTGCCAGGGCAAACAGACGACTGCGATCTTCCTAGACGTAGAGAAAGCCTTTGACCGCGTGTGGCACGAGGGTGTCCTTTACAAGCTAACGGAAGTCCTTCTCCCAGACTGCTACGTTCACTTGATCGGCAGCTTTCTGCGAGACCGTAGCTTCCTAGTGAGAATAGACCACGCTCTCTCTTCGGGGAGGCGTATTACGGCTGGTGTCCCTCAGGAAAGTGTTCTTGGGCCTCTCCTGTTCTCGCTGTTTGTCAACGACACGCCCCGGGTTCCTGGAGTTAAATTGTCGCTGTTCGCGGACGACACTGCGGCTTTTGCCTCAGAGCCGAATGCGAGTTACGCGGCAATTAAGCTCCAGCGTCAACTCGACTCGTATGTCGGGTGGACCATGACTGGAGAGTTGCCGTTAACGATTCCAAGAGCGCCTCGGTAATATTCTCGCGCAAACGAAGCGGCCTCGGCCGCTTAAAGTAGGCCCCGTCGACGTACACTGGACCAACAGCGTCAAGTACCTCGGGCTCCACGTGGACTCCCGACTCACCTGGCGAACCCATACATACTCAATACATCCGTCAACGCGCTTTGGCGCAACTCAGTAGACTCTGGCCCGTGCTATCTCATCCGGCAATGACCCCCGGCTAGGTAAGCTCATAGTCAACTCGTACGTGTTGCCCGTGATTACCTACGCCTGTCCTGTTTGGGGATACCTTGCAAGTTGCGTCGTGACATGCTGGCGTTCCGTAGACGCAACTGGGAGCTAGCTGTAACACAGATGGATGGCCCTGCCGAGAACCGTAATGTCTGGCGGATTCCCAGTGCCCTAACGGGAAAGCGTAAATGCGCGCCTCTCCCCGCACTGGTCGGACCCGGCGGTCAACCCCTTGGACGCCCAGTCGAGAAGGCAGAGTTCTTGGCTGACAGTTTAGAGCGACAGTTCGCTCCCAATCCATCCAAGAACCAGTCTAAATAAACACAACGCTCCAGCGCGTACTCCACCGGGGACTGAAGCTTGCGTGTAAAGTCCCCCGGAGGTACTCTTCTCGTCTTTTGAGGAGAGGACTCGGTGTCCGCTCTCTTGATGACACCATGAGACGCCTGGCGCGTAGATTCTATGTTCGTTCCGACAGAGTGACCCACAATTCTCTCATTGCCGGACTTAGTAAATACACCCCGCGACCAGGTGAGTCCTGGAAGCGACCTCGTTTGTTAGTCCCGGTGGTATAATCCACCAATCGCAGGTCGCTTCAGTCCCCCCCATAAGTAGATAAAAGATATATAAAGAACTCAAATAGACCCAGTGGCAGGAGTCCTTTCTGAGACTCGGGACACTGCACTATTCGCGACCCGCGCAACCCCCAGTCGTGTGTGTGTGTGCCTGTATCGTCGTTAGTTTCGGTCGGTTCACTTGACACCATCAACGTATCAGAATCATTTGTCTTACAGGGAGGTAAACTTTCACTTTCAATATTTCCATCTTCAACAGAGAAAGGATGGTCATCACTGTCGTCACTCTATTTAAAAAACTTTATAATACTCTGCCGTTCTACAGCACCTGTTGCTTCTTTCATTGCTTTCAACTTTCGTTTTTGAGCTCCAGATTTATGCTTGAAATTACTCGTAGTAGAAGTAATAGACATAACTAAACTCACTATGAAACACAATAATAATAATAAACTTTCACACGTAGGACTTCAAAATACTACAATTAATAACTGAAATCGAAAAAACTAGTAGCCCACTGCTTAACGCAAAAACAATCTTGCACAAACTGACAAACAAAGCATCCGATTCCGACATCCGATTCGGGCATGCGCACTGTTGCATTGACTTTGAGCCGTGTCTACACTCTACACCATGGTTGGGTAGAGAATGATGCCACGCGTCATACTCGATGACTGTTAACAGTTAGTGGCGCCTGGTGACGGTTTCTGGCGTTGAATAATAGTAATAAATAATAGAAATGTAGTAATATAGTACAGGTAAAGGCGGTGCCTATCATTTCAATGCTAATTTTTCCTGAAGGATTTATACCCCCATCTGTAACATACCCATGCCCAGTAAACAGAGTAGCAACTTTTCAATATGTGATTTTACTTTCAGGAGTGTTGATAATGCTGAATATGTTGAATAATTAAATGTGTGTGTGTGTGTGTGTGTGTGTCTGTGCGCGCGTGTGTGTGTGTGAGAGAGAGAGAGAGAGAGGGGAGCTCTTGTGTTAAAGATACGTTTAAGAAGAAACAACGACAGTTTAAGTATAATTAGGCCAACTACATATCACTTAAGTTGGACTGGGAATTCCCCCACAAAATGTTCTTTAACCCTCTATTAATGGCTGTAATCATCACATGGAGAATAAGAAATAACCAGGAGGTATATAGCTACTGACAAGCATTAAAGCATGTAGATTATGTAAGATTCATAAAGGCTCAACGAATACAATGGCTAGGTCACCTAGAGCGGATAGATGATCAGCGTGTGCCAAAGAAAATCCTGAGGGAGCAAGTCTATAAAAGCTGAAAGAGGGGCCGATCTAGGATTAGATGGTTGAATGATGTTCTTGAAGATGTAAGAAGAATGGATGTGAGGGGTTACGCTAAGAGAGCAATGGATCAGAGACATTGGAAAAGATTGGTGTTGGAAGCCAGGTCTCACGTTGGGCTGTAGTGCTAAAGAAGAAGAAGAAGGAGGAGGAGGAGGAGGAGGAGGAGGAGGAGGAGGAGGAGGAGGAGGAGGAGAAGGAGAAGGAGAAGGAGAAGGAGAAGGAGAAGGAGAAGGAGAAGGAGAAGGAGAAGGAGGAGTGTGACGATTTAAATAAAAGAAATAATCAAGAAAATAAAAATTTTTAAAAATTAAGGTTGCGAGCTCTTAAGCCATTTAAATCTCACTGTATTAATATAAAATACCTGTATGTACTCAGTATGCGAGGAAGCAGTAATTATTTACTTAGAAGATACTCTAATAAAAAGATAAATTGTAAAGAGTTATTAATATCGTATTTAACCCTTTGCTTGTGAGCAGGCGCTGTCCTGTTGATTCCAGACTCGACATGTCTTCCGAGTCTTGTGTAAGTTAGAATAAAATAAAAAAAACTATGTTAATAATTAAAAATCTGAAGACATAAATAGTCGCTAAAACAACTGATTTAAATTATGTATATTTGTTTAGGGATAGTTTGTATAAATAAAAATGTTAACTTAAATATAGTTAGGAACTATATTCTCGCGCGGAAATTGCCCCACTAACTTTTGCCCAGTACCAGGCGAAGGGAGCAGAATTTCTCTCTCTTGCAATGGTGACTTCGTACAGTGTAGACGTAAGAGCGATGCTCTTAAAATATGTTAACTATATTTTGTTTCACCTTAAGATGGTGTACCAGATGTAGCTGTTTAAAGCATCTGGATGTGTTAACTAATATAGTCATGTAAATAGACAAGAAATTTAAAGTAAAAAAATCGAAACTTAAAAAAGGAGTGTAACACAAGATGACTTCGTGCTTCAACAAATAACAACAATTCCAAAGTCATACCTGGAGATGTGAACTATCAGAACCCACAAACTCTACTGCACGTGACAGAATATGCAGATCAGGACATCCGAGAATCTACAAGATCATCATAGATATCTACACAACATATTGTTCAACCTGCGAACTTTGGAGCGCTTTACTGAGGAAGACCTGACCGAGATGACGACGTAGCTGTTCCTGTTTCCCAAGACGGATACCCCAGGACGAGTCTTCAGCATACCAATTAAAAGGTGACTCGATAGCCTGTCTATCGAGGGTTACTAATATTTGTTACACAACACATCTTGAAAGAGACTTTTCAGAAACTATTAACCTTGTAAAGACTTATAAATTAAATCTAAGAATTTCATGTAACTATTCTAACTTCATACGTTGTAACAATTTATATGCTAATGTAGAGTAATATAATTCAAGCAATAATACCATTCTTCCAATGGTTGAATAAAAGAAAGTTAAGCTAATATAAGTTAATATAAGTTGCAAGCTAATATCATGAAATGAGTATAATTGAAAGTCTTAACTACAGAAATACAGAAAGTTGACCCGGATCCGAGGTATAGCTATATAGAATCAAGTTTGATCCCAAAGTTCAAAGAAACTTTTCAAATAATTTAATAATTGAATTAGTAATGTCTTGGGATCTGTCAGTAAATGTTTTTAAATGTTAAATAAAGAGAAGTCTTCTTGTTACACACATATGAGGAGTGCTTAAATCAATTGTATACCTTGCCATTGTTTCCTTACACAGTTAGTAAGTAATTTGTTATATTAATTATTTGTGATCAATTCTGTTACAACGTAGGCAGCCCATCTAATTAACGGAGTTTAATTACGAGGGGTTCCCTGGATTTGTAACGCGGCGAAAAGACGTTACAAAAGTGCGCCACTCTGCTAATTTTTATAAAAGTTGTTTTAAGCATCGCGACGCAAACAAAATTGCGTCACTCAAAAAAAGGGAAACAAAGGAAAGAGTTTTAATTGTGTATAGAGTGTCACAAACAAAATTGCATTCACTATGCGTGGATAAATTGTATGATCAATAACTAAATATGTAATATTGATATATGCACTCAGAAAGTTACTTTACTAAATGTAATGTTCAAAATATATTTAATAGTGTATTAAGTTACGTAGATGGTAGTATGTATAAGTAAAATATCCTCAGCGTCATACAATGCATGTAGCTTTTGCATTCTATAGGCCAGTAGGAACCTGCATAATTCGATATAATTACTTGCATACATGAATTGTGACCAAACATAACAATTTTGGTCAACCGAACAATCTGTAACAGGTTTGTTTTCGCCAATCTATGACCTGTTGTTTCCTGAATCATTCTGCACAGTGTATGTCCAACTATCTAGCTTACATACACTAGTATGTGTTATAAAAAAAATTTGATTAAAAATAACTTTGTTAATAATAATAAAGTAATTAGGTAGAAGTTCGTGATTTAAAACTTGTGAACAAAATATGTAATTATTTAATTGAGAAAAGTTTATGAATGAACGGAGCCAAAGTGTTGTCTAAGCGGAATAATAATAATAATAGAATCTAGCGTCTGCGCTCCCCTTCTCTTGTTTAAACCGGTATACAGTAGTTGTGTTATTCAGTCGCATTGTGGAGAACAATAAGAGTAAAACCCCCTTTCTCACTGACACGCTCAACCCTCCTTTGTTAACTAAATATGTAGGCCACCCTCTGACCTACATTCCAGTAAACAGCTGATCGGCTATTTAACCTTGAAAAATATGTGTGTGTGATTTCTGTCTCTCCCTTAGAAGAGAAGTTGTTCTTTTCTAATTTGTGTAAATTGATTACTTATGAATTTATTATATGTATATGTAATATATGTGTAATATACTAGTATTAATTTTAAGTACGTGCTAATGTGTTAGAACAAAATGGCCCAATTTAACCCGGATTTGTTATTAAAAGACGAGCTGTCTTACGAAGCCCTTTTGCGTGGACTACCCCATGCTGATGTAACAGTCGCGGAATTACGAAGTTCAATTCGCGAATGTGGATTTGATGCGCCCGTGCAATTAAACAATCTAAGCCAACTCGATTATGAAAGCGAGAAAGAAATTTGTAATGCCAAGTATAGTGAACTATACTTATTGTCTCAAACACTCCAAGACGAGAAATCTCCGCAAAAAATTTTGCGGACTACCCAGAGAATAGAGCATTTAACCAGGCGAATAAAAAATTTGTCGATCTGGCCGAATCTCACAGAAATACCCATTGATGTACAAAAGCTAGCAGACGAAGCTCTACGCCGCTTACCTTCAATTATCAACGATTTAAGACGAAAATCCGACTCATTCAGGATGGACGAAATAGAGAAATCATTAATGAAATTACACATCTCCCCAGTACAATCCCCCACCACTGGTTTACCTCCGCCTAACTCGGATCGGAACTCACCTATCGTATCGCAAATGCAAGCGAACCCAGAACAAAATACTGATACAGATGTAAATGCCCCTCCTCCCGAGCATTTTCAGTTTCGTCCCGGAAATAATGAATTGACCACCACCTCCAATGAATCTAACCGCCCTCATCGAGGAATTACACCTATGAACTATAACGCAGATCTATACGGTAAAATGACTCACCCTGTGGAGAAGATTTTAACCGAAATCCCTTATACAGATGGCTTAAATGTTTCCAAATTACTAACATTTATTAGTTATCTTTTTCAGATAAAGGATCTACAGCAGCTGAATGACTGGCAAATTTTACAAGTTCTTTTACCAAAGTGTAAACCCCCGTTAAAAAATCGTGTGCTAGAAGCCCTAACCTCTACCTTCCCAGTAGAAGAGCTACATAGCTCTATAATAAAATACTTTAATCCCACCGGCATCTATGAGGAAATAAAAAGAAAGACAGTACTCCGAGTAAAAGGACATCAGGAGAGATTAGCTCACTACATCTCCGATATTAGGGAGTCCTCTCGACTACTACGTGTAAGCTGGAATGAAACACAACTGGTGGACACCATTTTAGTAGGCGTGTCACCTGAAGAAAGATCTCGACTATCATTGATGAATAGACCCAATACAATTGCTGATCTAGAACAGTGCAGTATCCATTCTTCAAATGTATGGTACTCAGATCAAAATAGAGAAGCAATGAAAACCTCTGGAACTAATAGACATCAATTGCGAGCACTACTGCCTGATGTAACAACCTCGTATGAAAGACAAGTTTCTAGTAGACCTCACCATGTGCGCAAAGCGGGTAAGTTAACTGTAAACCCAGATAAAGCGGAAACCAAGTACCCACCTCGCAGAAAACCCACCTGTTATAATTGTGGCAAATATGGGCACATAAGAAGAGAGTGCAAAAGTAAGCCATTGGAACGGAATAACCCCAATTCAAAAAACATGTAAGGCAGGGAGACCCGAAAACCTGTGTCTTCCGCAGCTACTCAAAATTGGGTAAACTAAAAGAAACCAGTAATAATAATAAGAATGAATTATTCTGTAACCACGTGAAAAACAAAAAAGGTGCGAAAGAAATCGACCCCTATGTGCGAGAATTTCGTGAAAAGTGTAATGCGATTAATAGATGGAAATGGAAAAAAAATCTACTACCATTAATACAAGTCGACTTAGGCGTTACATTCCCCATCGCCTTAATTGATTCGGGATCTAGTAGAAGCTTAATCAGCCAAGAATTAGCGGACATGTTAGCTAAACATCATCTAGTAAAACGGAACCAACCTGTGAATATAAAGTGTGCTACCGCTGATAAACGTAAAATAAATATAAACCTGAGCATTACCGTTAAGGTTAAAATAAAAAACCTAAGTTGGATGTTTACAATGTTAGTATGTAAAGAATTAGGACCTGATTTAATATTAGGTGCAGATTTTATTAGTAAGACAGGAATGATTCTTGACATCTACGAGAGAGAATTTTATTTCAGATTTGACCGTGCAAGAAAATATAAATTTGATAGTAATGAAGATAAACGTTGTTCATCTACTGCACATGTAATACACCAAGATTCAGATTTATCTCACCTAGAACGAAGAGATAGAGTCAAAATAGTAAAACTAATAAAAGAATTTTCCTCGGTCCTTACACCAAAACTAGGACTTACGGACCTAATAGAGTATAAAATTAATCTGAGTGATCAGAAAGTAATACGACTACCTCCGTACAAGCTGTCGCCTCCCAAGATGGAAGTCATGCGAAACCATATCAATAAGTTATTGGACCAAGGAGTCATAGAACCCTCTACGTCCCCATATTCGTCACCCTCCTTTTTAGTACCGAAAGGACCAGATAAACACCGACTAGTTGTAGACTACAGGCAATTAAATAAAAGAATAGAATTTGAATCAATCCCTCTTCCAGACATCCATAGTGCGTTTCATTATTTTACTAAAGCTATGGTTTTTACGGTAATGGATCTAAATCAAGCTTTTCACCAAATACCTCTTTCAGAAGAATCCAAACGTCTAACCGCGTTTGCAGTTCCTTTTAACTTGTACCAATTTACTAGGGTACCCTTTGGAATATCTCAAGGAAGTTCCGTATGTAGTAGACTATTGGAGAAGATATTTCACGACATTAAATTTAAATATGTGTACCACTATTTGGACGACATCGTAATATACAGTGAATCAATGGAACAACATCTCAGACATTTGCGTGAAGTGTTATCTCGTTTACTAAGAGCAGGATTAACGGTGAACCCAAATAAGGTAAGTTTTGCTGTCCCTCAGTTTTCTTTCTTAGGACACATCGTGAAAGCGAATGGAAAGGTAAGCATTGACCCCGAACGTACCCGTGCTATTAGAGAATTTGCACCCCCACGAGATGCAAAAGGTATAGCCCGATTTTTAGGTATGGTGAATTATTTCCACAAATATATTCCCCATCTTGCCGAAATAGCAGCACCCCTAAACTCCTTACGAAAGAAGGGAACGAAGTTCGAATGGAGCTCAATACATCAAAACGCGTTTGAGCAACTTAAAGAAAGCATTATATCTCCCCCAGTTTTGCAATTAACTGATTTCACAAAACCATTCGTCGTGCAAACCGACAGTTCCAGTGTAGCGTTAGGTGCAGTGATATACCAAGAGATAGATAACTGTAGACTACCAATTAGTTATGCATCACGAACACTGAGCGATCAAGAAAGAAAGTATTCTGCATATGAATTGGAATGTTTAGCAATTGTTTTTGCATTCGAAAAGTTTAAACCCTTCCTAGAACATAAAGAATTTCTTTTGGAAACCGAAAATCAGGCGTTATCATGGTTATTGAATCACCCTAAACAATTAGGACGAATTGGCAGATGGATATTGAAATTAAACTGCTACAAATTCAGAGTGCAGCATATTAAAGGTACTCAAAATGTAGTCGCCGATACCCTGTCCCGTATGTTCCAGTCACCCACTAAAACTTCCGAAAACATAGTGAAGCCGGAAATAGCAAGTGCGAACGCTGTAATTACTGAATTCCCCCTTGCCTTTACAAACATTGCCCTGTATCAACAACAAGACCCCTTACTGAAGCCTATTATAGAACAACTTACCCAAGGTATTAAATCCGAGAAGTACGTATTGAGTAAGAATGTACTGTGTCTCAAAATAAGAGACGGAAAGGAATTAAGAATAATAGCCCCGGATGTAATTAAGCCCATGCTAATGGAATACTTCCATTCATCTACCATAGGAGCCCATACGGGAATCAATAAGACGATACATCGTATTCGAAAGGAATATCATTGGAACAATATGAACTGCGAAATAGCTACCTTCGTAAAGAAATGTTCATTATGCGCCCTTAGCAAACCCGCCAGAAATACTCAAGTAAGCCAATTGATATCAGAAATCCCAAAGACCCCTTTTTCGAAACTTTATCTAGATTTCTCAGGTCCGTATCCACGATCCAAATCAGGAAATACCATGCTACTGATATGTGTAGATTCGTTCACCAAATTTGTTTGGATGTATCCCATGCGACGAGCATTAGCGTCGACAACAGTTAAAATACTACAGGAAAGACTATTTAAAGACTACGGTACTCCAGTACGTATAGTATCTGATAACGGCCCGCAGTTTAAAGCAAAAGAATTTAAGAATATGTGTTTCAAGTTAGGGATAGACCATATAACCACTACAGAGTATCGACCGCAAGGCAATATTGCTGAAAGGTATCTACGAAACCTCAAATCTGCGCTAATCGCCTATCATGCGAACGATCACACGTCGTGGGACCAAAATCTATCCTGGATTCAATACGCTTTTAATTCAGCTTACCACGAAGGTCACAAGTCGACCCCGTTCGAGTTACTATACAAGTATCGACCAAACCACCCTTTGTCCACAAGATGGAATATACACGATCTGCTGCCTCCGCAAATAACGGATAAGCAGATAAAGCGAATATGGAACAAAGCCCGCTCTAACTTAAGAGCAAGCTTGGAAAAATCCAGAAGATACCACGAGAAAGGTAATCATAGCAACTCAGTCAGGTACCAAGTAGGTGACTTAGTAATGTACAAGACTCACCCCATTAGTAGTGCGATTGATAAGACCACCTCTAAACTATCATTCAGATGGTGTGGCCCTTACCAAATCCAAAAGTACCTAACTCCGGTTACAGTAGCCCTGTGCGAACCTGCAACTCAGAAATATGTGCGGAGAACGCATATTTCGCAACTAAAGTTGTATAAGAAGAAGTGACGGTATAGTATAATCCAAAAAAGAAAAGGGAATACTAGGCAGTAAAGAAAATTATATTTCTGAAACCACGTGAAAAATGTAAAACGTAGAGTTTGGAAACGAGGCCTGATCAACCTGAGTTCCAGTTCTGCGAAGCATGCATTAATGAATAATCATTAACTAGATGGGTACTAACACTCATTAACTACATGAGTTATATAGGACTCACAGAAGAAAAGATAGAATTCTAAATAGTAAAGATTTAGAAAGTTACTCTATAGAAGAGAGAGTAAGACAATCAGAAAAACCGGTAGTAAAATTAAGTGATAGAGATAAGAAAGAGTTTTGTGTTTTAATTGTGTAAATATTTAGTGTAAATAGTATGTAAAAAAAAAGGTAGTTCATAAGAATATAAAGTGTACTGTGTTGTAACTATAGGTAATAACTATGTGGACAACGTTGTAAAGTGTACAACAACTATGTGAAAGAAATTACACACACTAACTCCATTCAATATCCCAGTGCCCAATAGTGAGTTAGACTCAAAGAAGCTTAACCGTAGCGTGCAATTTAAGCGGTGGAGTATGTGACGATTTAAATAAAAGAAATAATCAAGAAAATAAAAATTTTTAAAAATTAAGGTTGCGAGCTCTTAAGCCATTTAAATCTCACTGTATTAATATAAAATACCTGTATGTACTCAGTATGAGAGGAAGCAGTAATTATTTACTTAGAAGATACTCTAATGAAAAGATAAATTGTAAAGAGTTATTAATATCGTATTTAACCCTTTGCTTGTGAGCAGGCGCTGTCCTGTTGATTCCAGACTCGACATGTCTTCCGAGTCTTGTGTAAGTTAGAATAAGATAAAAAAAACTAATGTTAATAATTAAAAATCTGAAGACATAAATAGTCGCTAAAACAACTGATTTAAATTATGTATATTTGTTTAGGGATAGTTTGTATAAATAAAAATGTTAACTTAAATATAGTTAGGAACTATATTCTCGCGCGGAAATTGCTCCACTAACTTTTGCCCAGTACCAGGCGAAGGGAGCAGAATTTCTCTCTCTTGCAATGGTGACTTCGTACAGTGTAGACGTAAGAGCGATGCTCTTAAAATATGTTAACTATATTTTGTTTCACCTTAAGATGGTGTACCAGATGTAGCTGTTTAAAGCATCTGGATGTGTTAACTAATATAGTCATGTAAATAGACAAGAAATTTAAAGTAAAAAAATCGAAACTTAAAAAAGGAGTGTAACACAAGATGACTTCGTGCTTCAACAAATAACAACAATTCCAAAGTCATACCTGGAGATGTGAACTATCAGAACCCACAAACTCTACTGCACGTGACAGAATATGCAGATCAGGACATCCGAGAATCTACAAGATCATCATAGATATCTACACAACATATTGTTCAACCTGCGAACTTTGGAGCGCTTTACTGAGGAAGACCTGACCGAGATGACGACGTAGCTGTTCCTGTTTCCCAAGACGGATACCCCAGGACGAGTCTTCAGCATACCAATTAAAAGGTGACTCGATAGCCTGTCTATCGAGGGTTACTAATATTTGTTACACAACACATCTTGAAAGAGACTTTTCAGAAACTATTAACCTTGTAAAGACTTATAAATTAAATCTAAGAATTTCATGTAACTATTCTAACTTCATACGTTGTAACAATTTATATGCTAATGTAGAGTAATATAATTCAAGCAATAATACCATTCTTCCAATGGTTGAATAAAAGAAAGTTAAGCTAATATAAGTTAATATAAGTTGCAAGCTAATATCATGAAATGAGTATAATTGAAAGTCTTAACTACAGAAATACAGAAAGTTGACCCGGATCCGAGGTATAGCTATATAGAATCAAGTTTGATCCCAAAGTTCAAAGAAACTTTTCAAATAATTTAACAATTGAATTAGTAATGTCTTGGGATCTGTCAGTAAATGTTTTTAAATGTTAAATAAAGAGAAGTCTTCTTGTTACACACATATGAGGAGTGCTTAAATCAATTGTATACCTTGCCATTGTTTCCTTACACAGTTAGTAAGTAATTTGTTATATTAATTATTTGTGATCAATTCTGTTACAACGTAGGCAGCCCATCTAATTAACGGAGTTTAATTACGAGGGGTTCCCTGGATTTGTAACGCGGCGAAAAGACGTTACAGGAGGAGGAGGAGGAGGAGGAGACGAAGAAGAAGATGAAGAAGAAGAAGAAGAAGAAGAAGAAGAAGAAGAAGAAGAAGAAGAAGAAGAAGAAGAAGAAGAAGAAGAAGAAGAAGAAGAAGAACAACAACAACAACAACAACAACAAGAAATCACAATGACTTGCATACCCACTGTTCAGAAATCTGAGTTCATAATCAACGAAGTAGCAAAAATCCTTTGAATACGTATTAAATGGTATAATACCTAGAGAGTGCACTTGCAGTGTCGAGATAGATCTCGTTAGTCAGATCTGCTGTAAATAGAAACAATCATCATCACGAACAACAAGTACTCGTTTTACGTTGCCCAGATGAAAGTCGTGCCGGAATTACAACGTGTATCTGTATGAACATATCCTGATTATAAACTTGCAGTGGTTTCGTTAAAACGTGTCCGACGCTCCAACACTTCACTACCCGACGCCCCAGCGACAGGTGTCCAGCGCCTGGGAAGGGGAATATCGAAGGATTTGTTTGACTCTCATGCGGAAGAACGTACTAATGACGGTGTACTAGGACTCTGATAAGGAAACAGATGATCCGAAGCGACATTTAACGGTAAAGAGGCATGACAAATGCATTTCAGCTTATACAGGAAGGGCTTCAGATATTGAACGACGAAGATGCCGCTCGTGAGCGCCCTTCGAAAGTTCAAGGAAATCCGTCATGAAGGTCATACTGCCAGAAAGCCTACAAAGGTAGGAAAATATAGTCAACCCTCTCTTTCTTCTGTAAGACATCGGGCGAAGCCGCTGAACAGTCGAGTGTGGTGGTAGAAAGTTATTCTGCTCCTGTTTCCGTGTGTGAAGTTGTGTAGCCTGGATTTAGTAATAAACATGTGTACAAGTACTGTAGGCCTACGTAAAAAAAATCACTAACAATAATTACTGTATGTAGTATGCCTCAATCACAATTTTAAATGCAAAAATCTTATAGTTAATTACAAAGTGTGTGATTTTAGAATTTACTTCTACCATTTCTACTTTGGGAAAAATAGTCTACCTTTACGTCGTTTCAATTAACGTAGTGAATTTTAAGAACGTAACCCGATGTTAAGAAAGGACTGTATTTTATTTTTAAGGTTGCCCCCGTTAGGTCGAAACCAAAGTGACGAATGGACTCAGTAAGCTCAGAACGTTTTGGCATTTTGCCAGTTCAATCACACTTCAGTTATGATCTCGTACGACAACTATAATTTGAGTAGAGAGTACATGGAAGATGACGACAGTAATCAATCTCCAGATTTCAGGTGAAATAATAAAAAAATTTTGTGACGTGTTTTCGACATCGTCTACATTCTGCGCTAGTCCTTCATCATAAGATACAGAGAACATTTGATGAAGGAATTTCGTCCGTTTAATGGCTACTCATATAAAAAATGATATATTATATTAGTGGAGGAAAATGCTTGTCCCAAAATCTACTTTATCTCGTGTTTTCGAAGAATAAAAATATCATGTCTACAGATTAATGTAGGTATTTTCTATTTAGTACAGCAGAAGAGAACACACGTTACCTTCTTAACCCTGTGTGTGTGTGTTTGTTTGTTTGTTTGTTTGCGATACTTAAATGAATACGAGACATTTATAATGTTACTGAACTGGCAGGTTAAGTGTATATGTACGGCCGGCGTAATCGGTCGTATTCGTTCGGAAGGGTTTGGCCGATACCCTATCATTCTTTGTTGATTACTGCTAGCCATACATAAAATTATCAGTACACCTCTACGTATAGGCTACACTCTATTATATCAGTATGATTGTTATTAATGTTCTATCTTGCTGCAGACGTGATATTGATATGGTAATTGCGAATAATATGCAAATTAATTGTGATCCGCTGCTGTAGATAAATAAATAATAAAACCGATATTATGTTAAAACCTAAATTTACGGCACGTGATCTCATTTTACAAGTGTGCCAAGCGGCGCGTGGACTTTTTGATTGGGAGTCAAATGGCGAGGCAATAAAACAGGTCCACATTACCGTTAATTGATCGTAAGACTTAATAAATTACTGTAATAAGCTTATGTCAGCCATTCTTGTCGTTTCAAATCCTGTTTTTTTGATTGCTGACGGTGTTCTGATCCGAACACCTGATCTGTGAGCAGCGACTGGAAGAATGCAATCAGTATTTGGATAATTAGAATTTATAAACGTGACCGTCTTGATACCGTTCGAAAAGCACATTAAGCTACTGATGAATTTACTCATTTCGAAAAGCAAAAAAATAAAGCATCTCAGTTGTCATTAACCATCAGCTGCCATATCGTGCTTTCTACGTAACTTCAAGCTGTTTTTATGCCTCCTTTTTACTAGAATATAGTCCATTGGTTCATGAGAGGGAGAGAGCGTAGAAAATTCCATAAATCACAGATTAGAAATAGCAGTGAAAGTAGAGTCTGGGCTCAGGATTTTTAGTGACATATCCTGTTAGGTATGTTTAGTGAAGGTAGTAAATAATTGTCACGAAACAGAGAAATAGAAAAAATCGAAAATTAAAATACATTGAAAATAAATAAAAAGGAATAGACGCTGAAAATCAATAACGATCTAAAAAAAACAAATACAAGGACTATCGAAGGAGGAACAGGACATAGATAAAAAGGTTATGATTATAGAAAAATAGATAGAAAGATAATAACAGATGGGGAGTTACGGGAACAAGACGAGGATGAAAAGAAGAACTTAATGTAGATCGAGAACAAAAACCAGATTGAGAAGAGAAGGAAGGAAAAACGAAGAAGGGAAAGTGAAGATATGAGAATCAAAGCAAAGCGAATAACGAGTAACGAATAATAATGAATAATGGAATGAAAGAGTACTGAATAAACAGAGGAAGAAAGAAGAACGGAAGAATTACAACATAGGAATGGAAAGCCGTTGTTTAGAAATTGTTAAGAACTGTGTGAATCGTAGAGGAAGAATAATCAAGGAATAGAACGAAGACGAACGAAATGAAGTGAGAACGGAGTACTAGGAAGTCAAGAGACAGCAGTCGAAAAATGAGGAGATGATATCCAAAGGGAATGGATGAGCATAAAGAACATATAGTAATAAATAATGCTTCAGGAAGAGTGATAAGAAAAAAACACAGAATAAAAAGTAAAGGAAGGCTAATGATTATGACACGGTGGTAGAAAGCATGTGGATAAGCATGGAGTGTGGGTGGCGCATTGTAATATGTACATACGAGCGCGCGCGTTCTTATAGATTTCTCGATAAATCGAGATTCTTGTTTTTCACTATTTGAAGGTGGCGATTTTTCTTTCCGTCACGATGGTTCGACGTTCTCCTTCCTATATCTGTCTACAAGGATGTTGAAATGTTGAGAAGGAGAGACGTTCGGACGCGGTCAAATACGGAAGAACGACAGTCGTGATATAGGCTATACATAAAAGAGTATAATATTATTTGCGATACAGGATCACTCACCTGGCGTGGTTTTAACGTTTAACGTGGTGAATGCGGCAAGCGAAAGTCATAACGATAAAGTCTTATGAAAGTTCTCTATCAGGTAGGGTCAGATAAGGTGAAACATGATAACAAGAGTTATTGTCGAAAGAGGTTTTCTATTTCATTTCGATGTAAACATGAACAGTTGACTTTTTTAATTGAACTACGAACTAAGCACGAAGTAGGTCAAACGTACATACATTAAACAAGAAGAAATTACTTAATATAAAAAATGCACTTCCTTTAACAGTAGCACGACTGCGTGTCTGACGAAAGCGTTTACTCTGTATACAACGTGTGGTGTTTTTAATTTGTCTATAAGACAGGATTTATCGGAACCGGTGATAACCGATACCAAGCGGCGTGTAAATTCTGGCTAGCTATAAGAATTTCTCAAATAATATTAACTTTATAATACGTACTTAATATATTAAATATAATATTAATATTATTAATAATCGTATTGTGTTTTTTTTCATTATTGGAAAAGCTACGTTTCGATAAATGCATATGTAGCTTGTTCAAATTAATACGTACATCTCAGTTTAGTGTAGGCCTCACGGATGGTAGGCCTGCAGAAAAGAAGTTATGATAATTGCATGGAGCGATATTTGACCTGAGATGCTGTTTAGTGCTATATGCACGTAAATCAATCCTAGGCATCATATATGTACGGAAATGGACGGTGAAGTGTATAAACCTAACCTTTAAATGGGCAGGTAGTAACAGTAGGAAAGAAAACGAAATAATATAAATTAAGACCTTCGTAGAAACAGCTATTAGACATGTGTAATTGCTGATAGAACAAGTCGAAAGAGCGTGTTTACAAATTTATTTTGAAAAAGCCAAGTTTATAACAAATATCAAGACAATATCCAAGAAAATTTAAACTCGATAGGGGCAAATCTGTGGAACCGACAAATTCAAGTATCTTTGAGAAGTTACTGAACAAAATGTCTTGGAGAAAGAAGCCATTAAGCATGCGTTAATAAGATGAAAGTTGCTTACCGTTTAACCAAGGATACATGTAATAAGAAATCTATATCCATTAATGCCAAACTTAGTCAATATTCAACAGTAATTCGCCCGGAAGCACTTTATACAGCTGAGTGTCTGACTCTGAAGAAGATAATGATGATTGAAGAACTGGAAGTCACAGAAAGGAAAATATTAAGAACAATCTTGGGATCAATAAAAGATGGAGAACAGTACAGAAGACGCCACAATAATGAGCCGTACACACATGTTGAGAAAATCACAGACGTAATTAGAAAAAAAAGAATTACTTTCTACGGACATGTTTAAAGAATGAATCCTGAGACTAACAAGGAAGCTTTTTAACTTTTTAACTATAGAAGATAACTCAAGAAGGCACTGATAAATGCTTGCCACTCTAAAAGAAATTAAAAAATTTCCAAGGTTTCAAAAAAAAAACCCAAAAAAGGACTGGTGCCATATGGACTGAAGAAAGGAGGGAGAGAGTCGATCAAGAATGAAGGAGATATGGGAGAGGAGGAAGATAGAGGTGAAGAAGGGAGGAACTAGTTGAACCAAACGTAGTCCACAGTGGCTCATACGAAAAAAAAATTGAGACCTTCGTCTCCATGTATGTGTTCTGCGTTAACTCATGTTCCGGTGGATACAGTCGACAAAGTTTGTATTCAGTGGCTGGTTTGTATTCAGGAAAGCTAACTCGAAAGCCAGGAACTCCAAGATTTCTACAACTACTTCGTCGGTCAGGGACTGGACAACGAGCATATGCTAAGAAAATGCGACACAGAACCTGCCCACCGAAGGTTGGAACAAAGTATAAAGAATTTCGTTTCGAAAACGTATCCAAATATTTACTGGATGCTCTTCGACAAAAACGGTGAGAACTACGGTCACAGTTTGGACAAAATATTCCTTAACCTTGACGAAAAGATGAGAGGAAACTCTAAGGAAGTTTCCTATTTCCTGTTCTGACGAAAAGAAGTTTTCTGCCCAAGGACAGAGTAATTCACTTCCAAAGGTTCCAAAAATTTTAAGATGATGGGAAACCGAGACCATTTCTTGCATTCAGTAACTGCATTAAGAAATATCTCTGAAAAATATAAGTAAATAAAATACAGCAAATAAATTGAAAATATACTTCTAGAAGCATTGTAAATATTTTGACATCTTGTTCCTGTTACACGTGAAGGCCTTATATATAATATTATCTCACAATTATTCCTTGTTATATTATAATTATTAATAATAAATAATATGTGTTACCTTTTACACAAGAATATATTTTCTGAATATAATTACAGTGTTTCGACAGTATTTAACTGTCATCTTCAGAATATACAAAAATAATTAATGAAATTTGAATCTAATTGTTAAAACAGCTGTTTTATATAGTATTTTCAAAATTACTAATTTAATAAAATTTAAAATATTTATATAATATTTCTATATTCATTTGTACTCGTATGACGTATTTTTATATACATATAAAACATATATAAAATATAGTCTATATAAAACAACTGTTAACAACAATTAGTTTCCAGTGAGGTTGTATAGAAAACTTATCAAGAAGACTGGGAGCAACATTATTAACTGTTAAAGAACAGTGCAACCTTCTACAAAAATAATAGTAGAATATTATTACACTATTCCATTTTTGTATAATATTAAAAAAATATCTACAACATAAGTAGTGTTTGTACAGGTTATTTTACGAAGTAACGGAATAGTTTCAGAAGAAGGAGAACAGGCGAAAATACAGAAGTAGAGCATAGGCCTGGAAACACCACGTTTCCAAGTTGTGGACTTTAAAAGGTGTAGCTCAAACTTTACTGTAAGAGCCTAACTGGTATTTACATTTTCCAAATGCACATTGATTTTGTGACAAAATTAATCACTTTCGCAGTGCCAAATTTATACACGATCGTGTGAACCGACAGTTTTATAATTAAAAAAACATTTTTTTTATTAAAGTCTGATTTTAATGATCAACCGTAAAAAATTGTCCCAAATACCGAATTCTCGTCTACTAATTAACGAAAAAATCAATTTTACATCTAATCTATGCAAGTAAGAAACTAGTTAAAACTGCAATAATTTTGTTTTTATATAAAACAAATAAATACGTAAAAAATCATAGATATGTACTATACAATGTATAATACATTTAACTGATTTGTTAAATTTATTTACATAAAGCAAATGAAACTTTACACCAAGCTTACATACAGATTTCTTCGTTATTTATAAATACAGACTTCTAATGTGTGTGATTAGTCAATATAATCATTAAAGCGGATCTACTAATGCCCTATTAAAAAAAAATTTTTTTAGAAATTACTAAATTGTAAATTACATAACATCTTATCCTGGTGTTAATTTCTAAAATCACTATTTTTGTTGTAAAATTAGTATTAATATACGAATTATTATTATTGAAGCAATATGGCATTGACAGTAATTGTGTTTTTGTATGTTCATTGACTAAGGTATTGGTATCGATGAGAAGTTTTAACATCAACGTTAACGGAAGTCCCATTTCATAAGAACAAACTGTTCGCTACAATAAAAATTTAGTATTCTTGTAATATATATAATTAAGTGACAAGCATATTATTGTCTGAGGGAAGATAGTCAATAATGGACTCCTCAATATCGTGATATTTTTTTCTCAGTAAAACCACTACCATTCACTCTTTGACTTACGCTTCCTACCAAATCTGGCTTAAATTTATCATAGCTTATGTAAGACATTCCTACACTTCCTTCCCACAACAGTAAGAACGGTCGGCGAGATAGGTCTTCTTTTCATCCAAGTCTATTTTCTTAACTTCGAAGCGCTCTCAGATTCTGTTGCTGATGAAGTGACTATTTGCTACGGTCACTAACGGCAGCATGAAGAACCCCATCCTACGGAGTCTGAAACTAACGAAATATCTTTTGAAGCTTTCGCGGGACTCATTTCAAATATTGGATTGGAAGAACAGGTATTCCAGTAAAAGAAGTAAACGATGTAGGAATGTATTATTTGTTGGCAACAATGTTTTGTTACATGGCATCTTATCATGTATAGAACCTACTCAACTGAATCCAGTGGAATTGACTGTATATTTAGATTACAGGTTAACAAAATACTGAGTAACAATATACTGAATTATTGGATAACAAAATAGAATTATTTTTATTACAAAATTAAACTATTAAAAAAATTGATTAATTGATTATAATATCCTCGACTTATCAAAATATGTTTAAATAAGTGAGATGAGACACAATTATAAGAATGTTGACTCCTTTTAACTCTAATCACTGTATTTTTGTTAATTGTATAAAAGCTTGACTGTATTTTTCATCGTACACATTACTTTATATAAGTAGGCATATACACACCCGCGCCCGCGTGTATGCTTGATAATATTACTTTACCGTTAACTTTAATAAACTCGATGCTTTCTGGGTTTTTGTTTTGGTATAACAAAATTTGCTTAATTGAGCGAGTTGTAATTTGGAAAAAATTAATTTGTAATTACGTAATACACACATTTAGAATAAAATACTGGCTTCCACTTAAACTCTCGGAATTGTTTTAAAAAATGCATTGAAAACTATTGTAAGTAACAACATAATTATAACAATATAAAAATGTAGGCCAATTCATTTTTCCACGGAACGTAATCAACAACTTGTTTTTCTTAATTTTCGTGCTAAATTACGGTAGGCTTTCTAAGTTGTACCGCTTCTGACTGACGATCCGCACGTTGAGCATTTTGTCGTATACGGTGATGTAAACCAATTCCCAACCAATAGAGGAGATCAAAAGTATTCACAGAAGATCGCGTCAGTAGAGGTGTCTAAACGTCAATCACAGGCGCCATCAACCAAACGCTATTTAACTAAATACGCAACACATACAAACGTGCAAGTGTGACCTTATCTAATATCCTATTAACATGAAGAAAATTAATGTTCTTTAATACTACTTAAGTGGTATTTGTATTCGCGCGCGCGCGCGCGTTTGTGTAAGGTAGTAGTGAGGCCGGTTTTGTACTTACCTTGCCTTTCCAATACAGAATGATTGATTATTTTTCACAGTCTGATAACAGATAAAGCACCTGCAGTAGTTATAACAGGAGTCTGATATATGTGGAACAGCTTACATCACGACGCACGTAGGCATGCGGATCGGAATCAATAACGTGCTCCACGAGGGTCGAGCTGTTTATTTTCTTTCTGTATTTTTGTAAGACAACCCGGTGACCTCAAAACTTGGGTGTACAAAATCGTACTATTATATCTTTTTTTTTCCTTAAAAATACTGATAATATAAAATAAATATTTTGTTATTTAGGGTGGAGCGTGTCGTGACAAGGCCAGACAAAATAGTTTTATCGATACAAGATACAAATTCGTATTTGTGTATTTAACGGCTCCATATTGTTAATTAAGTGCTTAATACAAGGTTACAAAATTGGAGAATTAAATCCGCTTCACCTGTTAGTCTCTCTCTCTCTCTCTCTCTCTCTCTCTCTCTCTCTCTCTCTCTCTCTCTCTCTCTCTCTCTCTCTCTCTCTCTCTCTCTCTCTTTATGTGTGGAAACGACGTGCGAACTAATGGGACTGTATCGATAATCTAGAACGTGTATTGTACTTTATGGTTATTTGACTTAATCTCCAATTTTTTTGTATAGCTAGTAAGAAAAAAAACTTAAACTGCTTAGCGAAACGACGTAAGGAGACGGTAATGCGCTTTTAATCAAGGAGTTTTGAAACTGCGTTCTAAGTGTAAATTGTTAACAAGGAGCAGATGCCCCTGTTTTATTCGTTAGATAGAAAACATATCAGTAGACACATACGCGCGTGTTACAAGTTATTCGTCGCATATCCGTATGTAGAGGCTTGCAGTTTTTAAAGTACGATTTTAGTAAATTAAAAAATGTACTACTGAGTAGGTCGAGAATCTATACGAGGAGCATATTGGAATCAGTCAAAACGAAGAGGTTAAGATGGCTTGGACACGTTCATAGAATGTCAAATAGTATAAGAGCATGAACGATTGGTCACTTCCAAAGAGAAGAAAAAACGATAGAAACGAAGACAGCGTGAAAGGCAACGCAGGATTGAGCTCTCACGGAACTGGGTAAACAGAGGTGGAAGGTAGGGTGCGAGAGACGGTGTCAAAGGTAACATACCTCTCTGTAAATCATTTTTTTTATTTTTTTACGAGGGTAGGTGGAAAAATTTGCTGAACAAATGTCTAGAAGGGTGGAACAAATGTCTTCCGGGGTCTGTGAGTTTGGGTAATATACTCAACCTACTAAAAAACAAACCACCTCCTTTTCCTCTTCTAGGACACTAACCTGGAAGTGTTGTACACATTACTTCGGGCTAGGCTATTGTTCTTCAGCCCTAGGGCTCACATCTGGTTTGTCGTTCTTCTTCCTCTATATCATGTTGTCCCGAAGAATCTCTTCTGCGAAGCGTGCCACTCAGTTCCAGGTGTCCTCCCCTCGAAGCATCGCTTCGACGATGTTATCCGTGGAGATTTCCTGCCTAATATCCGCTTGCAGTGATCTCTTGTGTTGCTCCCTTTTGTCGAAGACGAAGCAGGTATGGCTGACATCGTTCGCGGCTCCCGGACAGTACAGGTACCCTTGTGACTCGGTCTTTCCAACATGCTTAAGATATTCAGATAAGATCGAAAATATCCGTGTCTAGTTAGAAACTGGGTAACGTAGTAATAGGATAATAATGATAATAAAAAAGTTACCTTCTATGATAATATGATTTTACCTTGTACGGATAACAGAGAAAGTGAATTATTTTAGCTTTGTCAGTACAACGCTCAGTGCGGAAACAAGAAGCAATCAATAGGTTGATCTGTTCTCTTTGGCAGAGCTTTGCGTTTGAAGTTCCAAAACGTAAGCTAATCGTATGTGTTCAAACCCGACTACTCTGACGGCACGGGAACAGGAAACCAAATTTATATACAACTTTATACAATTTGTACACATGAATAACTACTCTATATCGTATTTATTCATATTTGGTATATTATTATTTTAATTAGTTTGAGTGTACGCCTATAACATAGACTGTAGGCCTATGATGCAGAAACTTGTCTAGTTTGAGTGTACGCCTATAACTTAGACTGTAGGCCTATGGTGCAGAAACTTGTCTAGTTTACTTAACCATTCGGCAGAAGTGGGCGAGTCTCTGTAGTGAGAAAATCTTAAATCTCAACAATATTCTTTTTTTTCAGCTTGAAGTCTTTCACAGTATCTTGGTTTTCACGATTAGCAAATACATACAAAATGATGTGTAATCTGCTCTTGTTACGCGAAGTATTCAGTGGATAGTGTGGGATGTTCAATCTGAGTGCCTATGTAATGGTAGGCCTACTTTGTCTTGTCTGAAGTCTCGTAATTTATTGGTGAAACCAATGTCATTTTGGAAGAGTTCGATTTTCCTTGTGTACCGTAGTGTCCTCCCTATGTTGTGAGGTGTGTTCACATGATCCCTTACAGGTAGGCCTCTACGGGACAAACAGGTTAACGCCGGCCCCGTATGGTTTTACCTTATGGGAGAATCGTGGTTGTTTAAAAGCCTGATATAATTTTCACTCGGCGAGTATCCAACTGAAGCCGCTTGTCTGTGAAGCATAAGCCTACTTAGTTTACCACTGTACATGAACATAATGTTTAAGGAAACTGAAGACCACAGAAAAAGCTGATGATATGCAATAGGTGGACGGACACAAATAAAAAACAAACAGTGAACGGAAATCTCCTTCATTCAGTGGTGTTTCTAAAGTTTTTAACAGGGCATTCACGTACAGAGCTTCGCAGTTCCTTCTCATACATTTCTATCTTTGTCAGACTCTTGACACCTTCACACTTTGCATCTATTCACACATCCACTACCTATTCCACCGTCTTTTTCTCTTTGTTGTGGCTTCCTTACATCAGCTATTTCCCCTATGTGACCTAACCAACGTATTCTCATCGATTTTACCACCAGATCAATTTCTGGTTCATTATAATCTCTTCATTTTTTCTCCTTACGTATCCTACATTGTTATTCTTCCTCCTAATATAATTCTAATTAACTTTCTTCCCCACCTTATCAGTGCCTTCTACACATTCTTGTTGAGAGCACATGGCTATATATACTGACGTTGGTCTAAAAGCCTAACCATTTGGGCTCTCAGCAAATGGTTTGTTACACGTGCAAATCTCTTTGCTTTGCCATCGATCTCTTTCTCTTATTCACATTGAGTCAGCGGTTAACGAAAAGTATTCTAGTCACACGACGGCTGATAGGTGATGACTGTATGAATCGAAATACTGTCGCAAACACAGAGTACCGATAAAGAGAAAACTGTTCCTCGCATACGCAGTTGCTAGATGCTTTATTTGCTTTTCTGCTTGGGTCTACTTTTCTTAATTCTTACAACTTTTGTACTGGACTGACTTCAATTTGAATACATTCAGCTGTTACACTAAGCCGCCGCTAGTTTTATACCGTAATACGGTGTACAGCTGTAATTACTCAGATATTCGTGGAGGAAGCAATACTTGCACCCGACTTATTAAGTGTTCACAGGTTTGGTGTACAAGGTTTCAGATTCCAAACGGAGAGATGCTGAGATAGACTCTGATAGAAACAACATGTTTCCTCGCAACTTTGTCACAATGCACATTCAATTCCATCCTCCCTGTATGTTTTCACGTTATGGCGAGCCGCGAGAAGTAAGAACAACAACAAAACCAATAACAGCATTAATAATATAAATAGTAATAATAATAATAATAATGAGAATACCATATATCATAGAATTCTTAAGATGTAGGCTATAGGCCTATAACTTATCAAATTATTTTAGAATAATTTTATTCTGAACACATTAGTTCTGAAAGAAAGCAAATAGAAGGAATTAAAATTGAATATATCACTTATCTGAAGACGAAACATCAAACACTCTGGGCATTACAATATAGCATACAAAGTATAAACTATAATAATAGTTTTAATTTAGTAGTAGTATGCTCCCTGAGTTGCACAACTCGCTCACTATTTTGAAAGACGTAGGCCTACATTTTTGCTACACACATTTTAATATTAGATCATTTATCAATTATGGAAAAAAATACAAATATCACTATTACTCTACTATTTTTGTTGTAATACAACAATTGTAGAGCAGACAGTCATAAAATAAACACTAAAAATTCAAAACACTAGGATTTGGGTTACAGTTCCTTCTAGTCTGGCACCCTGGTAGAGTTTCGTAATTTTTTCAAATTTCTGATTTTTTTTGGCCCCTGGTGTCCCAAAGTTTTGAAATGTCCAAAACTTAACACTATATTCAGCTGTCAGTTAAAATTATCTTTAAATCTACATGAATTTTTGTAATTTTATACAAATTTTCACCATCCTTTTTGGGCCCAGATGTTAAAAAATGTTTAAATTTTAAAAAATTAACACTATATTCAGATTGTAGGCAGAATTGCCTTTAATTTAATACCTCACATGGACTTTTGGGATCTTTTCATAATTTTGACTCCCTCAGTTTTTTGCTTCCCGCCTTCCTATTTTGGGGATCATCTAAAAAACGATAAGGCAGACAGGTCAAACGGTCGAGTTAAAACTGAGAACTCACTTTGCTCGTTCAATAATATTTTAGTAACTAGTAAGTACTTCAAACATCGAAGTTTTCATCGGTTCGGTAGTTCAGTTACAATTTTAAGCGTTCGAGATCAATGGCGTATCTAGAATTTGGTCTTGGGGGCAGGGTCCTGTCGAGTCGGGTGAAAGACTGACAATGACTTGAAGTCAATGGTCATTTGAGGTTTAAGCAAAAACCTCGTGAATGAGCAGACTGGAAGGAATAGCCGGGAAGCTTAATTAACACTTAAGGTCACTGTAAGGAAGTAAGAAGACTTATAATTGTCTCAGATTGAGAACATTGTCTAGAAATACTGGCCAATAATTGAATAGAGTCAAAGAGAACAAAGATCTTTTGGGCTTTGTTGTTTGGGTCAGTAAATTCAATCTCGTATTACAAACAGTGGCAGCAGAATTAATTAGCGTTGTCACCGGGAACGAGTGACCTCCCAATTCGGTATGTCACTTTGCGCAACCTGATTAATGTTTTAACACGTTAATGTTACATTAAACATAACTTTGAACTAACTGCAGACCGCGTTTATACGGGTGCACGAGCGCGCGCGTGTGTGGTGTCAGCAGCCGTATAGCACGAAGTGAATATATATCTGGTGAGCGCGTATGGCAGTAAAACCGCGGACTATAAAGTAATGCCGTAGTAAAGGGGTCACAGGTCACCACAACTAGTGACCTATCGATAAAACCTAAGTACGGTACCACTTCATTTGTTTCCTCGGTCGATATCATGATATATACGCACACACACGTATATACGATTGCTCCGTTAGTTTTCTTTCTGTAATTTATCTTAATTATTCCGGCTGTCTGTCAAATTGTGTGGACGATATAAGTGGGCGTGGCCTTGGCCGAGACGCCGGCGCCTCTGTTAAGGTGTGCCTTCTCGCCTACTCATCGCGACGCGTGCCAGAGCGCTCCCTATCCCCACTCCGCACGCTTTCTCCGCTGCCACAGAAATAATAGTTATTGTTATCGGTATTATTTTCACTTTATTTATGTTTACATTAGTTGGCAGGTCCACTGACTGGTAGGATTGTCGCATTTGCTAATAGCAGGTTTTTAATTGTTTTCTGAGTCGTTATCTAAGTTGAAATTTTTATTAAATTTTTACAATTAACATTTCTTGAATTATTCGTTGAACAAAGTGAAGAATGAATTCATTTGTTGCAAACAGAATTGAAAACAGAGCTGCACGGAATTGTAGACTCAATCGATTCACATTTTAAATGTCAATATTATTGTGTAAGCGAGCACAGTCGACTAAGTAACCTTTTCTTTCTTTATTCCTTTAACTCCTAAACGGAGCACAGGGCCTCTCCATCCATGTTTATCCTGAGCTTTTGCTTATGCCCATGTCTCCAGACTCTTTTCCCTAGCTCTTCATCGTGTAATCCTAGGTCATCTTCCTATGCTCTATAAAAATTCAATTGCCTATCTTGTTTTCCTATATTATGTTGAGACTGAATTAGATTATGGCCGATCTAACGCCTTTTATCTTCTATCTGCCAAGGTTCCGTTTGGTACTCTGTCACAAAACTCTTGTTCACCCTAGTCTCAACATGTTATATATGCAAGCATTTATTTACAAATGTTTGGATACTACGAGTGGTGCTGCTGGTAATTTACAACGTTTATTAAATTAAACGGGCAATTGATTAAACAAATGTCTGTTCTATAATTGCTACGTTTATTTGTCATTGTGGCAGTGAGTGCTGTATCCTTTTCAGAACAACGCAGTTCCTTACGTTCGGATAAGGAAATACGTTTGAGTGTTAGGAACGTTTATTTACATTCTTCCTAAAATATGGTTCTTCCTCTTGTTTAGCACTACAGCCCAACGTGATCCGTGGCTTCCAACACTAATCTTCTACGTCTCCTATCCGTTGCCATCTCAGCGCAATCTATTCTTCTGAGATCTTCCAGCACATCATCCAACCATTTTATTCTAGGTCGACCCCTCTTTCTGCTTTTACACACCTGTGTCTTCAGGATTTTCTTCGCCATACGCTGTTCATCCGTACGCTCTAGGTGACCTACCCATTGTATTTGTTGAGCCTTTACGAGTCTTACAATGTCCTCATGCTGGAATAGCTCATCTGTCTTCTGGTTATTTCTTATTCTCTATTAACCAGACCTTCATCACTCAGACTTTCATCTTCCTTAATCGGACCATGAACACGTCTTACAATCTTTCTTCCAAATCTTCTTAGTGTTGTTGTTAATGTCCATACCTCACCTGTCTCTGAAATATAACTGGTGATGAGATTATCAGAAGTCTTCACTACGTATGGACGATTACACAAACCCCCGTAACACTACAATCAGTTACTGCACTTTTTTACAATGAAAGTTACTACTAGCCTTTTTCTCTTCCTTTCTATCCTAATTCCTACATACTCTAAGCCGACTTTCCCTTTGCCATATATTTATGATAACCGTATACATTTTCTCTGTCGTTTTATGTCTGTCTGTGGGCAACTGAAATCTACGCAAACGGGAACGAATTCCATCAGGAAAGTTTTATTATATGACCTAGCAAAACAAATGATTGAAATGGTTGTTTGGAATGTTCGGTGCATGTATAAACCAGGCGCTCTTAGAAATACTGTAGAGGAATCGCGGGAGTACAAAACTTGTATTTAATTTGATTTCTTAAGCTTTCAGAGCTGGCGTCGTAATTATTAGAACTCCTACACGGGCCGTGGACTTCAGGCCGTGGACTTCGGTTATTTAGCACAGACTTTTCAACCTCGCTATTGGAGGCCATCTTCACTTTCTAAAGAGCTTAACTTTTTACCGACAAGGTGTCCGTTAATAACACCACACTACTGTGGCAAAAGCTGAAGATGGCCTTCAATGGCGAGGTTGAAACGTCTGTGCTAAACAACAGAAGACCACGCCTGATTGCCCGGGTAGGAGTTCTAATAAGTACTTGTATTTTAAGTTCAACTAACCAGTCAATTGAGGTGCTAAGTTAGATGGAACGGACTAAGTATTTATCTTATAAGCTAAAGCCTTGCTGCAGTCACATACTCCTATCTACTACAGTCTCCTGCGTTTCGGCATAAGAATGAAATCACTTGAATGTTCCATCTCACTAACCATACTACCAAAGTACGAACCGCGAAATCTTTATCCCAACACCTAAGACTTGAGAAATTTTGCAAAAAGGACATTAAGGACGTTATGTCCTCAAAACCTTGTTCTCCTAATGCCTAAACCCAGTTTTTTTCTTAATTGCACTCAAAACTTCGTTCTTACTTCGCCTCATCACCCAACTTGTTTTGGGTTATCTTTTCTGAAACCGCATTTCCACAGTTTCAAGATGAACTAAATACGTTGGAAAAAGTAAGAATTCAAAACGGCCAAAATTGGCGGCCAGATTTGGTAGTCAATATATGTGGACTAGGATGGTTTCAAGAATTATTAACAATTGGCACTAGAGCGGGGTTGAAGCTACAGTATTTGCAGAGCTCGTGGTCTTCACGTCCGCCGACTCATTGAGTGAATAACAAACGAACGCCGTAATATGAATCTGACCAGTATTTTACATGACAACATTAATAGGTTTGCCGGAATACTAGATTATACACCTACACAGGTTGTAATATTGTTCTTTATCCTTGAGGGTAATGAACATTAACACTGGATTACATTGGCTGTTAATATATTTAGTCCTATTAATGATGCAGTCCTTGTCTATTAGAGATTTTATAGTCCTTATTTAAAATTGTGTTTTAGGAAGGGAAAGGAACATGAGACGCTATTGGGCTTCTAAGAACATTAGGGAAAAGTTTTTGGATAAAAATAGATCAGTATTTGCGGACTTTATTGATATGGTGAAAGCATTTGATAGAGTTAACTGGAGCAAGCTGATGGATATATTAAAGAAAAACTGAATAAACTGGAAAGAGGTTGATTCGAAGGCTCTACACAAATTAAAAGATTTTTAATGAGATTTAGAAACAAAATGACAGAGGAAATAAAAATTTAAAAACGTGTAAGGAAGGGCTGTTTTGTGTCTCTCAAGCTCTTCAGTGTACAATTAGAAGAAGTAATAATAAATACTTGTCTTAATGGGAGAAGAGAAGAAGTCGATGGAAGGAGAATAGAGTGCATCAGGTTTGCAGACGATATTATATAGTGTTGGACATTAAACAGAATACTGAAGCATTTTAATAGAACTTGTGAAGAGTTTGAAATGAAAAGAAGACAAAGATCGTGGTCGTAAGCAAAACGAGCAGGACTGCACAGATTAGAAGACCGAATGAGGAAATTGAATTAGTGACAATTTTTAGATACCTGGAATGTTTAGTGAGAGAGGACGTGCGTTGTGCTCAAGAGGTGAAACGCAGAATTGCCTTAGCCAAGGAAGCCTTTAATAGAAAATCTCTAATAAACGTCATTTGAAAACCCGTAATTGTGTTTATGCTGATAGTTTTAGTTTATGCATTAAGAAAAATTTAGTTTGTTGCTCTCATCTTATAGGTCGGTAACTATTATAGCTTGCTTTACGTCAAGGAATAAATCATCCCGCTTTGAATCAAACATTTTATAATATATCGGGTAGCGGTGAAAATTAATAGGCTAACATTTTGTTGTTCAGTTTGGTATGACAGAGTGTGGAGTACGCGCTCGTAAACATTTGTTTCGCTTCCAACGCTAATAATTTCTACCGAATAACTTGGCAATTTCAGTACGATTACAGTAAAACAAAATTTTATTTTCTACTTCAGAACAAATGATTTCATTTCGATTTCTGGTTTAAAAGCTCTGCAGCCGTGACAAATGGGACGGCTTTGTTAATTTCCTCTGATACTCGGACTCACAGGCGCACAGTTCTCATATAAATAATCAAACATTGGCTGGGGGCAAATAAATGCATTTAATTTGCGTTGTGCAAATTACCGAGTTGTGCAAATTACACACACACACACACACACACACACACACACACACACACACACACACACACACACACACACACACACACACACACACACACACACACACACACACACACACACACACACACACACACACACACACACACACACACACACACACACACACACACACACACACACACACACACACACACACACACACACACACACACACACACACACACACACACACACACACACACACCTCCTCTCTCTGTCTTTGCTCCTTCGCTCTTTCCGAGACAGACCATTAACAGTGTGTTGGTTTACCGGCCATTACTCAGTTTAATATCTGTAATTAGTATCACGGTTGACTAATTATCATTGCAGCCGGGGTCAGGTAATTCCCGCGGACAGTATCGCCACTACCAAGCCAGCGTTACTTACGATATTTGTCGTGTTACTTTCACACACACACACACACACACGGGGGGGGACCGGTTTCGATCTGCCGCTTATGATAAACCTTGCTATATTCATTTTAATAATAATTGTTGTTATTATTTGTTTTTGAATTTCACTCACGCGAGCGTAAATCGCGATCAGAAGGCAACGTATTGGTTTTCACATAGCGGTCAAACGCAAACGCCGACAGGCCGCACAACGATCGTCACTTGTGGTTATTACACTGTTTGCAACTTCAGACGTTAAACTGTATTAACATCATTAAGACGTTTATTTATTCAAAACGTAGTGTATTTGCTTATAGTTTAAAGTAAAAATAACACAAATTGTCGTTTGATGGTATACTTTTCTTCTTCATTTTTTTTTATCACGGTCTGGCGTTTTTCAGAACTGTCACGTTGTTTCGTCTAGCTATTCTATTCGCACAATTAGTTTAATCTTCTTATTCATAGCAGCGTTTGGAAAGAAAATAACCTAACAATTTATGCATGCATTAAGTGGAAAGCAGCGGAGGTTAGTAAAATATGTATTTATAAGTCGACTGTACAAGGTGTAGCAACTGTTGACTGGCAATTATAAGATAATAAAAAAAACAAATACATCAAAAATAAAACCAGAATAAAAGAACTTTTAGGAAGGTACTGCAAAAAAAACAAGGTAGAATATAGAACGCCATAAGAAATTAAATGGGAATGAATGTGTGTATTATGGATACTATAAAAGCAAAAGATTGATCTGGTTTTGACACATTGACGTGTGTCAGAATACAGATGGCCTACTCGACCCCGAAGCAAAGTGACAAACGAGGAAAGCCAACGAGTTGATGAACGTACGAAGTAATGTTGCACTGGCAAGAAGAACTTCCAAGCGAGGATCGGACAGACAAAAGTAGATGCGAGAAGCGGTCACAGCTGTAGACAATTTATGTATATATGTGTGAAAGTAACTTTTTACACATACGGTTTAAACTGCAGGGAAATTGTTGTAACATTTGTACGATTATATCACAGTTGCCAATTCAGAAGAAGCTCATCAAATGTGGGTTTTTAAGTTACCGAATATAATGAAAGATTACATTTAAAGAATTTCAGTTTTTACGACAAGAAATGCGGTTTCAGGGGCTATGAACAAATAAGATCAAAATCATTAAAGTATGATGCAGTAATCGAATCGGTAAATAACTTCGATTTCCTAGGATGAAGGTAGATTAGACATAGATAGGAAAGGGGAAAGGTTTAGCTAACCCAACCATGAAATCTAACTGAAGGAAACAAGAGGAGACTCCAAAGCGTAGAGATGAGTTGTAAGAGCATTTAGCGGCTGGCAGAAGAAACAACAGACAGAAATTACCGAAATACGGGAAGAGATCAGTATACAAAGGTTGAAAAAGAAAAGATTATTATTAACTACAGTAATTCTTTTATGTCAATCGCATGAATTCACAGAGACTGCCGATGAGGTGTTTTAGAATGTCGGGCAAAAGATAAAAGAGTCTTTGGAGAACTGAGAGAGTAATAAGAGATCAAATTGTGGATTCAGAGTTCAGCGTCGCACTACATGTTACCATAACGAATTAATATTTAATATTCTTGAAGAAGAAGAAGAAAGAGGAGGAGGAGGAGCAGCAGCAGCAGCAGCAGAAGAAGAAAAAGAAGAAGAAGTAGAAGAAGAAGAACAAGAACAAGAAGAAGGAGAAGAAGAAGAAGAAGAAGAAGAAGAAGAAGAAGAAGAAGAAGAAGAAGAAGAAGAAGAAGAAGAAGAAGCTGATGATGATGATGATGAAGTTATATTTTCCTCTGTTTTTCTGGCCTCCTAACATTTAAAGGTTATTTTGGACAGACGACACTGGGCAACTGTCGCATTTGATTGCGATACTTTGTAGCTGGTAGTCGAAAGCCATACTACTATACAATAACAATCTCGAAAATTTATGTTTATTCAGTATATATTCAAGAGGCCAGTTCACCATTTGTTATATAAAAGATGATAAATTTAATGACCTACGGTTCCATAACTTTGTTACACAAGATGATTTTATTGTTTTACATTTTGCGGTCTCCGTATTAAGGGACAAACCACAAACATTTCTAAAAACGTGTTTTTAAAAAAGAGTAATAACAACATTGTTTTTTGCATCATGTTGGCAAGAATGAGTGGCGCCTCTTTGTAGAAGGGCGAAACTTTGGTTTCAAGAGAAGTAAAACGACGTATGTTTAGCAAGAAGACAGTGTAACGAAGACCACGAAAGCTCGTAGACGGAGTAAAAAGAGTAGTCTGCTATTCAAGAATTGAAACTGACTTTCGTATTGCACGTCAGAACTCACGTGTTAAAGTAATCTAATATTTGACTCTTGACGGCGCTAATTATGTACTTACACATTATCACATGCGTTGAAAGTGCTTTAATTATGAAGTTATCACAGGCATTTTCCAGAAATAACGGACGCTGTACACTACGCAATTCCTTAAGGTTTCACGGCCGGTATCAACATTGTTACTAGTCGGGCTGTTATGCCGAGGTCGACAGACGTTACTGCCCCACCATTCAGCGTCAGAAAATATTTGGCAAGATGTCCACCAAGTCAGCGCAGTACTGAGGAAGAGACTATGACCTCTACTGTCAGAGTGTGTATACTGTACTATACTGTACTATTAATATAGTGTCAGTTTTAGGAAATTAAAAATTTTGGGGACGCCAGAGCCCAAAAATTGGGTCGAAATTAAGATAAATTGTGTGGGGTATTAAATTAAAGTGAAATTGACCCACAATATGAAAATAGTGTTACTTATATATAACGGATTTCTGTGGCCTAGGCCGCTTCTCCGTCCCTCCGTCCCTAGTTTCCATAGCACATGTCTTCTTCCAGGCCTCTAAGTTTCATAGCTTCATTTACACCCTCTCGCCAACTTCTTCGTGGCCTTCCTTTTTCTTCCTCTCATATGGTATCCACTCTAAAAGTCTCTTGGGCCACCTGGTTTCGTCCATTCTTTTTGTGTGTCCAAACCATACTAGTTGTTTTTTTCAATCTCTTCCACTATGTTCTTCGTCATGTTCATACTCTGTCTAATTGTTTCATTTCCGACTCTTTCCAGTTTCGATTTTCTACAACTGCGTCTTAAATAAACCATTTCGGTAGCTAAGAGATTTTTTCAGGTTTTCCTTGTCATATCCCATGTTTCGGCTCCATATGTGTCTATATTTAGGAAGATGCTCTTATACAGTCTCTTTTTTGTGCCTCTTGTAATTGATTTATCCCATAAAACAGAGTTCAACGATCCTATTACTTTTTCCCTTTGTTTAATCGTTCTTTTATTTCATCGCTGCTATTTCCTTTTTTATTAAGTGTAACTCCCAAATATTTACACGTGCTAACTCCTTTTATGGTGATATTTCCTAAATCGAGATTATCTTGAGCATCATTACCGACTATTATGTACTCACACATATCCATGTTTATCACGAGACCTGCGAGCTGGTATTCTTCTTGTAATTTCCTTATCATGTAACTAAGATCTTCCGGATCCTCTGCTACAACTTGATCATCAGCGAAATATAAGCTAAACAGTTTTTCCTCACCCACTTGCAGCCCCATTCCTCTACTTTTCGTTGACCATTTTTCCAGGGCTCTGTCTAGATATACTTTAAATAGAGTTGGGGAAAGGCTTTATCCTTGTCTTAATCCTTTTGTAACTTTGAAGAGGTCTGTGCAGTTACTACCGTTTTTTACTCGGGTCGTGTTTTCCTTATACAGATTCTTTATTGCTTGTATTAGCATGTTCGATACTTCTAAGGATTTCAAAGTCTTCCATAACTGTGAGACTGGTACACTGTCATAGGCTTTTTCCAAATCAATCATTGCTATATGAAGCTCTCTGTTTCTTTGCACTCTTTTTTCATAAGCTATTTTGATAATAAAAATGTTGTCAATAGTGGATCGTCCTGTTCTAAACCCTGCCTATTCTTCTGGCTCCTTATCTTTAATCTCGTTTTCTAGGCGATTCTTTTTATTATTTTTGTATATACCCTTCCAAGTGTACATATCACTGTTATTCTCCTATAGTTTTTAGGATCGTTTTTAGCTCCCTTTTTATGAATCGGTGTGATATATGATGTAGTCCATTCCATCGGTGGTTTTTCTCCATTCATACAACTTTCAAATAGTTTAGCTAGAATAACATGTAATTCCTCTGGTGCATATTTAACTAATTCTGGGTAAATTCCTCCTATTCCTGGCGATTTTCCGTTTTTTAAGGCTTCTACTACATCTGTTATTTCAGAGACTTCTATAACAATATCGTCTTTTTCTATTGTCTTCTATGGATTCTCTACTTCTATGAACTGTTTTCTGCTTTCTACGAGTAAATCTTCAAAGTTCTGCTTCCACTGTTTGCTTGATGTGTTAATTTTATGAAATTTCAAAATTTTAGAACAACATAGCCCAAAAAAGGGTAACAAATTTGAAAAAGTTGAAAAATTCAGTCGAGTAGTGTCAGACGGAAGGGAATTTTAACCCAAATCTCAATGCAGCATTTCTACTATGAAAATTTTTCATGAAAATGGGACTCAACATTTAAGAAAACTGTAAACGTCTATATAGGGGGTCAAGTTATGAGGAATTTTATTCAAAATAGCGTACACACTCCGTATCTTTAATATCTCTCAACACTCATTGCAAATTTAGACAACCTTCGAAAACTTATATTGTTATCAGTAATGTATATTTGTGGAAAGTACTAATACAGATAATATGAGAACGTACAAAAAAGGTAGGACTAATTATTTATCATTTATGCACTATTAATTGGTCATAAAATTAACTAAAACTGTAGTAATTAAGAATTTTTATTGTTTATTTTATGAATATATCGTTGACAGGATTTCAAAGTTTAAATATGGCTACGTCAAATATTAATGAGCAAGTCCTCGCAGAAGATAGATCACTTTTAAGAATGATTGGAAGAAGAAGAATAAAAGTGATCGGGCATGTGTTGCGACACAATCAATTCTTAAGTAATATTTTTGAAGGAAAGGTGTTGGGGGTAAACCAAGAGGACGACCAAGAGCAGCGATCTTCAAAGACATGGGAAAGGAGATGAACTTCCTATCGGACTGCGATTTACAGAGGACAATGATGGAGAGAGAGACGTGGCTAACTCGACAAGGCATGGCCTTTAGATGATGACGAATGTACGTTTTACAGTGGTTGCTTAAAAACAAAAGTAAAGAGTAATCCAGATTTTTGTAATTTTTCTGATAATTGAAAAATTATCACATATTGGAATTTACCTAATGATAAACGAATTTCGTTCAAAACAGTGAGTGAGTTCTTCAGCTCAAATCTATAGTCTGTAAGATAGGAAGCCGGATTTGTAATACAAGACGAATAAGAAGAAAAGCAGTTACACTTGTGAAAATCACGCTGGCTCCTCTACTTATTTAAGGTTTAATATAATAATAGATAAAAATTATCATTATTAAACACGAATTAATAATTCTTTAAATTTGCCATATATCGACCTATACTGGTTCTTACAGAGGATTAGTTCTCATTAGTCGATCAGGGATAGCTGAATAAATCACGTTGTCTTCAAAAGGGAGGCTGCTATGGTTCCGACAGAAACGCCATTTCTCGCTCGTAGACTTTCGTAATCAGCGGTTTTAGTGACTGAGGATACCTCAACTTAGTATGAGCGAAACATCTGGTTTAAAACGACGTATTATTATAAACGTGAGTTAGTTGCAGCAACGTAATACTTATTCGTCTTGTCACCCCGTGTTGCTTCACACTGCCCATGACTGACACCACGGTATCTACGGCGATACATTTTGAAATCTGATATAGGCCTACTTGGTTTGAGCAAAAAGTTCGTGCAATTTTGCAATTTTCACTGCTACAATTTAAAAAACTGTTTTTATGTGATGTTTGTACACACGTTAGTGACAACCACCTCTAAACTTTTAGCGCTATTTGATGGTTTATATTTCACTGCTAATTGACTAAGTCGTCCTTAGATGTTAGGTGATTTTTTGTCACTATAGAATGCAATATTGAAGAACATGGATTAAATTTTGTGTAAACTGTGAAATAAACTGGTCTGTCTTGGTAAACGTGTTCAGAAGATTTCTAGCAATACTGCTTTGGTGAACAAGCGGTTCAAAAACTGCCGTAAATGAGTTGAAGATCGTGTTGTCAGATGAAGATTATGTTTTTGTGTTTCACAAAATTTCATCGCAAGGCGCAGTGGTAAATAAAGAGTACAATTCGGATATTTTACACCATTGTATGAAGCTATTTGTAGAAAACGACCAGATTTATGGTAGAGTAATTTATGAAAATTATTGCTTGCACATCATTGCTTGTTAAGAATTTTGCCACGCTAGGTAAAGAAAACGTCATAATGATGATTCGGTAACTGCCATATTCAACAGATGTGTCCCAATGCAATCTTTCCGCCTTCCGATAGTGATAATTGCGACTAAAGGACAACGTTTCGCGACCGTTGAGGACGTAAAACGAAATCGCTAAGCGAGCTCAAGGCTGTACCAAAAAGTGCATGCTTGATATATTTAGAAGACTGCAAAACGGCAGGCTTAATCGTGTTACATTCGACTGAAACTACTTTGAAGGGAGCAGTATAATTGTCGATGAATGAAGGCGTAATTTTTAAAATAACCAACAACTGCATGAACTTTTTTTATCATACCTCGTAGGCATAATAATAATTATTATTAAGTAACACTACCGCTGCACGTGTATATTTCGTTTTGTGTAATTAGATGGCTTTTTGGTAATAATTGCTTCACATACTTCCTAATAATTATGGACGTGACAATTCATCAAGAACGTACGACGTGAAAACGGCATTTACAGTGGCTAAATACTTGGGCCTAGACACCTTAATATATTACGTTAGACTAAAGAGTAAAAGATACTTTGGTGTGGAACAAAGAATGGTGATAAATTATCATTAAAACTATACAAATCGTGAAGATACAGGAAGAAATGTGTGAATACATAGTAGGTAACATTTCATATTATTTATTTCTATTTTCAAAATAATAAATTCATTTATGTGTTCTAACAGGCGAGTGTTTCTAAATTCTGAAATACCGAAAAACCGACGATCATGATATTATCTCTTTGTTCAGGTTATGTTTAACGGCACGAACAAATTGTTAAATTGGCAATTTGACAGAAAAAACTATTTTTACTTTGAAAATAATGTAATGCTTGTATATTATATCAAGGAGTTAACTAGAGGAACTCGGGTATTAATGAATAGTGGGGTAATTAAGAATTCTCTGTTTTGGTTCCATTAGGTGCTTCCACCTGTTAACGATTACTGAAACTAATTGTTCATTGTCTTTCCAAGCGATAACTTACTCTTGTCTCTTATGTCCAGTTACAAAAGCACTTTTTTTTTTTTTTTTTTTTTGAGATAGGCACGAAAACATTGATGACCTGACAGAAACTGCGTTAGCTGACCTCAATAAGTCGTCGACTAATCCATCTGTCCAGATGTCTAACAAATCTGGCGGTCTACATTACTGTGGATTCTCAATTGTGATTCAGGACGCCCAGGATGCGTATATAATGATTCACATCAGGATGATGCATTTCATAAATTCTTTGTATGCCACAAATTGACGAGGGGCACATTACCTCGAAATTGAAGTAGGACACATTACCTCTTACGACATTATTGAGGTAATGCTCAGTAGCAAGGTACGAAGGGACGAGGTGATAACCTACGTAGAGCGTGTTCTACGGCTTAAGAAAAGAGATGAAAATGCAATCAGCGCAGGCCACACAAACCAGTAAGTGAGATACTCCTTACACTCAACTAAAATTAAAAGATACATGAAAGTAAAGAGGAATAAATATGATGGCGTCTCATTAGGCGGAGTACAACTGACACCATCCTGAAGTAATGTAAAGCGGTTCCAGGGTGGACTGAAGTCAAGTAGGAAGGGTTTGTGGTTTTCGTGAGCGAGAGTTTCACACACCGTAGACGTTCGGTCCCTCCTACGGCGAAAAAAATTATCCACAGTTTCACTCGTAAAAAAAATTTCTACTACTACTACTACTACTGCTACTACTACTACTACTACTAAAAATAATATATTATAGTAATAACAATAGTAGACTATCTCCAACAATAAGGCAATAACAACAATATTAAAAACAACAAGAGCAAAACTTACAATAATAACTACCACAAAAACTACAAGAACAAATACAACGATAATAGTAGACCTAATTTTATCTGTATATATTCATAATCCTCTAATACTTACTAAACTTACTAAAATTTTATTAGATTGGAAACTATTGATTCTGCGTAGCGTCTAGCTAACGGCTGACGTAATCCGACCTGCTAGCACGCAAACATGCTTACAGACGCACACAAAAAGACACGCGCGCTCACGTCTAACCATTAATATTGTTGTTAAAGTGACAGGCGTAAAATCAAGTGTGCCATTCACGAAGACCTCCGCGTCTGCTACTGTACTGTTGGCAGAAACTTGTTTAACCCGACAACAGACGCGAATTTGCCTCCGCTTACCGCGGTTCAATCGTATTAGCTTTTGTTGTTATGTTTGCTTTGTTACGTTTTAGGTAAGTATTCTGTATTCGCAGCGGCAGCAGGACGCGGCGTTTTGGCGGTCTTTGACGTCTCGTGCAAGCGTACCTATACGAGTATGTGACCGTGTGGGTACTGTGTCTGAAGCACTCGTCATACGCAAAATGGGACTGTCATCGTTCATCAGAACGACGGTAAAGTGTTCACACACACACACACACACACACTGCTTCAACCTAAGTACGGTGTACACAAACACACACGACTGTTCTCACAAAATATGAACGTTTTTATTTTCGTTGAAGATTGCCTTTGCTGAGAGCGACGTTTTGTAAACATTTCCTATGAAACGACTAGGCTTGCAACACGCCATTCAGTGTTGCCGGACTTCTTATTCAAACATCGGGATTAACATTCGTAAAGTCAAAGAATGTGAGGTTTTCTTCAAGGATAGCGAATATGAGATAATATTATTTTGATCTAGGAACACACAATAAAAAAAAGTAATTAAAACTAAGCATACCATTAACAGAACATTTTTTTTACTGAATTTAATTAAAATTGCGATTAAAAACTTGTCGCGATAAGAGATATATTATGTTATAAGAGATATTAAACAATTTTAATAATTTTTAATTGTCTTTTCAGACGATTTAACTGGCACCAGAGTAGACTATCCTTATAAATATCATTACAGAACAATTTAAAATTGAATTGAACGAGTGACGCTGACTTTGGTATGTGATAAATCAAATCTGCTTTTGTTTATACAGTAACTTGTAAGGAATGGATTTAGGTCAGTGAATTTAGATTTTACTCATATCGGTATTAAAATAATTCGAAATTGAACATTGATGTTTAAGTAATAAATAAAAAGTTAAGTATGTTTAAATAAATAAAAAATCACATTCTTTAAGTATGTTTAAGTAAAAAACTATCACAAAAAAAGAAAAGGACGGTATACACAAACATACACGACTGTCCTCACAAAATATGAACGTTTTTATGTTACTAAAAATTTTTAAGGCAATTGTTGTGCCAGTGTTATTGTGTGGTTCAGAAACTCTAAAATGAAGACATTCAAAAAGAGTTGAACATCATTTTGACCATTTTTAATATCCAAAATCGTATTGCAGAAAAGTAGGAGAGATGTATTGCTCATCTTAATAGGATGCCAGATGGCAGGTTGTCTAAGGAACTTTGGTAATACAAGCCTATTGGATAAAGAAGTATAGGAAGGCCTAAGAAATGTTGATGAAGTGGATGTATTCTTTGGGACCGGAACAGGTGATTCATCTAGTCCCTGATAGAAGAAGAAGAAAAACTAATCCTAACGTAGCTAGTACGGTCAGGAAACGAGAAAGAAGAAAGTGTTAATAAAAAATATAATTAATTTTATTATAAGTTATAATTATGACTTTTGCAGATGTCACTCACCTTTTACATAAAATGAACATGTTTTATTACGGAGGATTTTTTAAGGTACTTTTTGGAATGGATTAAACACGCATAAAAAATAAGTAGACCAAATAATTGCAGAAGTGAAACTTTTGTGCATAGTGGCCCTAATTCAGTGTACGATTTGACCAAGATGAATAATAGATAATCAAGAATTACTATGCCTATAGGCACTAGGCGGAAGGTGGAAGAGTACGGAACAACTTAATAAGGATTTTCCCATTGTACGGATCTGAAACCTGAACTGTTAAAAAAGGTTCAGATAGTGTATATAGGAGCATTTGATATGGACGAAAACAAGGATTATGCGTATAATGGCGCTGGATGAGGATGATGAAGAGTTACCGTGGCTAGATAAATTGCTAATGAGTGAATAAAAAAAAAAACATTTAGAAGTGCCACTTATTTACAATGTAGACAAAGTATGGGGAAATGCAGCAACAAATGTTCGGTATTTTGATACCATTTTCACGTCCATTCCACAGTATTCGTTTTGGTTACTTATTAGGTTAAGTGCAACCTCCACGCCAGCTGATTTAATATTCTCGGTTGTTTAAAAAGGAAGTGGATCATCTGGTGGTACCGACTGTAGACCAAGATTCTTCATACTTATGTGTCAATCTAAATCGTGTATCACTGTATAACAAAATGACACAAATATTTCTTAGACTTTAAGTCAGTACGTGTATATACAGGGTGTCCCGGGAGGAGAGGGAAATAATTTGAGAAATGGTTCTATAGTGTAAAAGAAGAAAAAAGTTCATATAAATATATGTCCGGAAACGCTTTGTAAGCGAGTTACGGCTAGCGAACGATTTCGCGCGGGTTTCGGTAAATGAAGACTTTCTGAAATTCTGGGAAGATTAATTAATGGGCGAATTCTGTTGTTTCTTATGGTTTTTGACCTGAAAAATCGAATAAAACAGGTCGCAGAACTGTATCTCCCATAACTTTCATGATATCCGACGTAAAACAGAAAAATCTTTGCCTAAAAACGTATTGTATTGTTTTTAACCAAAATTGGAATTTTTTGTTGATATTTATTGACTTTATTTACACCATTTTTCCCAGAATTAAATTCTTTACAAGTTTTGTTTTTAAATTTTATGCATTTATTAATCATTTAACAAAATTATTGTACTTCTAACCTAAAAAAACTTGTTTTTAGGTTAGAAGTACAATAACTTTGTTAAATGATTAATAAATGCATAAAATTTAAAAACAAAACTTGTAAAGAATTTAATTCTGGGAAAAATTGTGTAAATAAAGTCAATAAAAATCAACAAAAAATTAATTTATACTGGAGGCATCTACTTGATGAAAATCCATTTTTTATAATTTTATAAAGGAAACTACAAACTTGTTTTCGTGATTTTCACTCGTCATATATTTAAAAAATATAATAACCACGACAGCTGTTTCGGCACACAGTGCCTTCTTCAGATGGTAAGAGCTGACTAGTTACGTACAATAAAATATCACATAAAGCCAGTGCTATGAAAACGATAATCGACTTAAGTTGGAACAATAAACAATACACATAACATATACACAACTATATACAAATTAGAAAGGAACGTACATTTACTTATATAATTTCAAATTTAAAAGCGGAGAGCTATTTAAATCAGTTTGGTTGTTCAAAAGCAAACCTAAATCTTTACGCTTATTAATTTCGAGGGCTTCAAGTAAATCAAGTTTTTTACCTTTTTCCCATACATGTAAAATTTTAAAGTTATCATTAAAATTATGATCATTTTCCGACAAATGATTCGCATAATTAGATTTACCATCCTGATATCTAAAACTATAATTGTGATCGTACATTCTTTTTGAAAACGACCTTCCAGACTGGCCAATATAAATTTTGTCACAAGACCCACACGATAACTCATATACTCCTGACTTTTGGAATTTCTCTACTTTACTCTTATTGTTCTTAATATATCTACCAAGAGAAGATTTCGTTCTAAAAGCTATATTTACATGCTTCTGAGTAAAGTATTTACCAATTTTATCTGATGCAGTACCTATATAATTAAGTGTGTGGAACTTTTCCTTATGTGTTGGAATAGGATACACCAATCTTAATGTTTGTAAATATAGTTTTTTTATTCAACAACTGATCTGTTAGACTTGACTGATAACCGTTGTTAACTGCTATTTGTTTTATAATGTTAAGTTCTTTTTGAAAATCTGAATCTAAAAGTTGGATACTAATAAGTCTATGAATATAACTATGAAAAGCTGCTAACTTGTGTGAGTATGGATGTGCAGACGTGTTGTGTATAACCATATCCGTATGCGTAGGTTTATGAAAAATGCTAAAATTGAGTTTATTATTTTGTTTTGTAATTAAAAGATCTAAAAAGTTAATACTATCATTTACTTCAATTTCTATTGTAAAGCTTATGTTTTTATGTAAATCGTTAATAAAATTAAGAAAATTCTGTAATTGCCTACGCGTACCAAGAAAGATTGCCAACACATCATCCACATATCTGTACCAAAACATGAACAATTTAAAATACGGATGAGCTCTTATTTTGGTTTCTAAATAATCCATAAATATTTCAGAAGCCAAGGGGCTGAGGGGGTTACCCATAGCAAGCCCTTCTTTACCCACATAAATTTTCCCATCAAATTCACAATAATTTTGATTCAAACAAACCTTCGATAAATTTAAAATATACTCTCTCATCCTAGGATTATTACAATTCTTTTCCAATAATTTTTCCACAATGTCAACAACATCAGCCGGTGGAATACTAGGGAACAAATTTTTAACGTCAAAAGATAATAAAATCGCTTTATCTGGTATATAAAATTCCTGAATTTTATTAACTAGATCTAATGAATTTTTAATACTGTGTGTGGATATAAATTTGCATTGGGTCTGGATAATTTTAATTAGATTTTTGGATAATTTAACATTAGGTGCTTTACATATGACACGACTAGTCTAATAGGATGGTTATCTTTGTGCAATTTAATTAAAGAATAAAGTTTAGGAGGTTGAGGGTTCATTACAGATAAAAAATGTAAATCAGAAACATTAAAAAATGAACACTCCTTGATAGCCTTTTTAACCTCTCTTTGAAATTTAAGCGTTGGATTAATGTCACTGGCTTCGTAAGCGTTAAAGAAATCTAGAGTTTTATTGACATACTCGGCTTTGTCAATAGCAATAACCGTGTTACCCTTATCAGCACGAGTGAATATTATATTATGATCTCGTGTTTTTTTCCCGATGGAACAAATAGTTAATCTATTTTTGTCATTAAAACTCTTTTTAATATTTGTTTAGCATAAAAATTATTTAATTTATCAGCTATAATATGCTTATTCAATAGGTTAGGTTGGGAAGAGTCTTTTTGTGAGTTATTTTTGTTATTATTGCATGATAACTCACAATCCACACCCAAAATTTCAAATTCTTGTTTATAATTTAACGGTTTTATATTATACTTGAAGCCCTTTTCAATTAATTTAGTTTCTCTTTCATTAAAATTAACATTAGTTAAATTCATAAAACGATTATAAAATGTATGGTTCGAAAATTTCCTTTTGCTAAAACTTTTCTTATTATTATTAACAACCAAAGACTTTAAATTATTTAATGTCCGAACTTGATTCAAGTATTTTTTATGAACAATCTTTTGTACATCAATTCTAACCTTAAAATCTAAAATGTCAAACTCTATATTATTTAATCTTTTTAATAATTCTGTATGAGTAAATTTCAGGTAAATGTAACAAACGTCTCTTTTGTTATATTCTAACTTCATATCTTGTACAATCCATCTTCTAATCCCCGCTGAAATAGCTTTCGTCGCAGAAATACTCCTATTGCTCGTCTTCAACTTCATATAGTGTGGCGTTAAACTATTTGTTAGACACTGCTTGAAGAACCAAATGTTCTGTGATGTAATTTTTGTACGTAGCAATAATTTAAAATACCATAAGGCCAAGTTACTAGTTTTAGCATACTTCAAATAATTTATACTGGGGGCCTTTACTAGATGAAAATCCATTTTTTATAATTTTATAAAGAAAACTACAAACTTGTTTTCGTGATTTTCACTCGTCATATATTTAAAAATATCCTTAAAAATATATTTGTATGTTTTTAATTAATTTTATATTTTCAAAAAAAAAACAAAGAAAAAACTAATAGATAGATTCCTTCAACACCGCAATGCATATTTAAAACCAAATATTTGTAAATCTAATTTAGCCACACATTGTCTAAATAATAACCACCGATTTCTAAACATTGAAAATATAAAATTAATTAAAAACATACAAAAAGGTCAAAAAATTAATATTTGGGAAAATCTTAACATTTACACACACAATAACAATAATTTATTAATTAAGGAACAAACCCAAATAAAAACAAAACAAGACGATCAATTTAAAATTATAAATCTACTAAAAAATAAAAATGAATAAAATATAAACAACAAATTTTCAAATATAACCGAGAAAATAGCTGCTGAAGAAAATAAACATTAAACAATCGTTAACTAATCGACCTAAATCGATTATCAGTTATTTTACATTAAAATCGATACAAATTCGATTATTCGTTAATTTTACATTAATAGAATTATTTCGATTGTTATTAATTTACTTAGAAACCTCTAATGATATTGATATTTTTCAGTGAAACGTGCGTCAGGTGTTAAAAAGAATATACGAATTATACTACTTGCAGAAGAAAGAAATTGAATAACATCACAAATTTATTATATATTACTATGTATTTGGAGCATCAAGTTTTGTCTTATGGCGCATCAAGCACCATATGGGATTATTCATGTCAGATCCATCTTCATTTTATACGGGATGAAAACATATTTTTCTGACGTTTTAAAATTTACTCTCGTTACTGTTGCTCGTCCGTACATAGGCCTTACGTTACGAGAAAGGTTTCAAATGAATCTGTTTTTTATTCGATACGAAATAGCCGTATAAAAATTATTATCTACGTACTGACTTGAGAATACAGGGTGCCTAATAGTTTAAGAGATTTCGAGACTCGGGTGCCTTCTACTGTTTTTATTGTTCAACATATCGTACCACTTTTGTTGTGTACTACTTTTGCTGCGAATTACTAACAACGATTGAGCATTTTGCTTTCTCGAGTGATCCTCTCAACAGATTTTCTGGAGCCATAAATTTCTTAAATATAACTTCTCTTTTGCCATCTACATACATACAATCGCGCCATGTCAAAATGCAATCGCGCACTTGTTCCAGTATAATGCAGCAGAGCGAGTTTAATGATGAATTTTGAACAGATTATTTTTTGCTTTTGCCATCGTGATTTTTATATTTGTTTTAGTTTGCATTTGTAAAACCGGATGTTCTTTACATGTTATACTTACGGTACATATTTTATATTAAGTATAAAACAACAATAACACGAGAATGAGAAAGTAGGTAGGGCATATAAGTAGGCATAATGATACACGGTTACTTCAACAGAGGAGAAACCGGAAGGTAGAATGGAAAGCGGGAGGACAAGGAGGCAGTTTGTGCACGGTGTGATGTAGGAATTACTAACACTCCCGGTGTGAGGAAGCGTGAGCTGGGAATTACTAACAGCTGACGAAATTAGGAATGTGTAGGAAACGATGAGGACAGGAAAGTCCATCCATATTAGGATTGAGGGCCACAGAAGAGAGACTATGCCTATAATTAAAAGTTTTGTGTAAACGGATTGAACAAAAGATTTAATACACGGGGCTAAAACATTTAACTGACTGAAAAAGGCAAACAATTCTCAACATTAAAAATCGTATTTGATAAGCAGGTTTTTGACAAGAAAAAAAATTGAGGAAATCTGTGTGAATAAATCACGTATACGGATAAATAATACACGGATTTTGTAAGTCCCATTGTTGTTTTCATTCTGAGCCTGTGTTACAGTCCATGAGACGGCAATAAACGTAATACTTAAATTCTACTTCCTGCCACCTGTAAATTGTCAATTATTTCTAAACATAACAAAAGTATAGTAATTTCTTCCACCGCTTGAATCGCTTCAAGGGCACAAAAGTGAGTCGCGAAATTAATGAAACCTGACGTTGGATGCAGTACTTTATACCAGATGCAACACGTTCCCCACAACAAGCTGTGTAACCCACAGCAAGTGGGTAGACACTATAACTATTCTCTAGTTGATGTCGAAAGTGGAATCAACAAGAAGATCGCCAAATTTATGTGGGTTTTTAGTGGTGCTAATAAAATCAAGAAAGGCATAATGGCGTTGACTTGAACAAAAAATATATAACCAATAAATTAAATTATTCCTTTTATTCAGCGCGAAGACTTGTTTTGTTACACCACTTCGCTTCATATCAGGTTTCAATTCGAATTAACATAAACTCATAAAACTTTCACATAATATGGTGCAGTAAATTAGAAAGTATATTTGAATACAAAGTAAATAATTTATTTCGGGTTGCGTATCCGATCTGAAAAGGATACGGTTATTTATATTTAACAACGATTAAGAAGCTTTGAAATGCAGGATTAGGCAGCTTGTGTGCATCGTGTTTATAAATAAATAATCTATTTTCTACTAATCGTAGTATTTACAATTAAGAAAGCTGACTCAAAGAAATATTTTCCTTTATAAGAATAGCCTAGTTTGTAACTTATTTTCCAGCTACTATCGTGTTCATCATTGTGTTTTACTATATATAATTGGCCCTGAAATAAAAGTAGAACTGTTCCTACACGCGACTATGCTCCACAGAATAATATATTTATCCAAGTTGTCTATTTGAAACAATGTTTGTTACAGAGTGTGCAACAATGAAGGTAAGTTTAATGAATAAGGTAGTCCACAGATGGGATAATAGGAGAAGTCCAAGCAAAATACTTCACCGAAAATAATCCGAAGGAGATACTAACGGGAAATAACTTTCCCGTTTTATTTTCTTTGACACTAATTTCGTTTTAGTAAAGCGTTGCAGCGAAGAAAACCATCTAGCGAAAGCCAGAAACAAATATTTGGATTGAAGCAAAATACAAGTGTTATCTTTCATTTAAGTTTATTATTTCTTCTTTGCTGGTGCATTTTCGTTCAGTGCGAGACCTTGTTTAAAAAAGTAACTAGAACGGTAGAACAGAACTTCTAAGGAATAGAATGGTATATGCATGAAGAGAGTAACTAATTTTCTGAGTTTCATATATTCTATATATATTGTAGGTCCACCCACATAATTTTCAGTCGGCCTACATTGTAACGATCGCTTTTTCATTACTTTTTAAGTATGAAAGAAAAATACAAAACTCGAAACAGATAAGTGATAACGCAGCACGTAGGATACTCATAAATGGTTAAGTTATAAAAATAAAAATTTTACCTGAATATTCGACAACGGATTTTTTGGATAAACACGTTATCTCAACTATTTCCATTTATAATTTGGAGCTTTAAATTCAGGCAGTTGATAGTGAAAGTAGGTGCGTCGATTTGTAACACGCGAACGATTTTTTCACACGTAAACCAAAAAATGTCATACAAATTGTGCATTTACAGAATCATATCACATAACATGTTTAGCATTCATTACTTATGACTGTACCTATAATTTGCCCTTTTTTTTACTATAATATCTACGTATCCATATTTTATACACTGTATTTGTCGCGAGGGTCAATTGTAACACTTACACAAAATGTCAATTGCTATTCTACTATAAGCACTGATCTTGGCGATGCAGGTTGTTAACTACTTGTGTATCTGGTGTGTGTGTGTGTGTGTGTGCGCGCGCGCGCGCGCGTGAGCGTGTGAAATATAGGTAAATTCTATGTATTCTACCCACAAATTTAATATCGAGTTTTCACCGAGAAATAAAGTTTTATGGACTTCGTTTGTGAAAGTATAATAAAAAAAAATTCCGTACGACGACCGCGTGTGTTTTAAAGAATAAGAGGAGTAACAGAGCAAGAGACAGAACGAGAGAGAGAGAGAGAGAGAGAGAGAGAGAGAGAGAGAGAGAGAGAGAGAGAGAGAGAGAAATAATCATGTAATAAAAATCGTGGCACGTTGAAATCCTTACGTTATCTACAGGTGATACAGAGTTTTAGTTCTTCTTCTTCTTCTTGTGATGTTTTCCGATGAGGTTGAAAATCGTACTAGCCATCCGAATCTTCGATGCAGGCGTTCCTACCAAGTCTGTCGATGTGCAATTGAACCTTTCTCGCCTTGACGATCTTCTGCCTTCGATTTGTTTATAAGATTTAAGTGGTACCACTTTCCCATTTGGTTTATCGCAAAACACGCCCAAAGTACTAAGTTTTTTCTTAATATTAAAACTTAGTTTCTTTTCTTAGTTAACCATTTGTAAGACTTCACCAGTCGATAATTACATCACACACTACTCCGAGAAGCCCACTATCCAGAATCATATTCATGTTTTGTTTTCAAGCCCATAAGTCTTTGTGCGATATACATACTGTAACAAAACAGAAAAGACGTATCAACAAAACGAACCTTCAAACATAGATTCAGGCTTTTATCATTTTCTTGGTATTTTTATTCGCTTCTAAGCTTCAGCAGCACGTTTATTTTGTGGATACGGGGGTTTGGTTACTTTCGATCAAACAGAAGGAACATTTCTTTCCCTTTTTTTATAGAAGTACTTCTATTATAGTCTTCTGTTTTCTTTGAAATTACTATATCAACAGAAGTTTTTGTTCATAGAGAGTCATTCATTAGGTTTTAAGGAAAACGTGAAGTGGCGTTTTATAGAGAGATATATAAACGAATCCTGTTGATCAATAATATAATATAGATTTTCATTACTAAATAAATCAATAAAGAAATATTATAAAAATTTATATTTTAAATAAAGTTATTTAAATACGTAATTATATTTGCCCAAGGCCAATTTATGTAAAGTCTTAATTATATTAAGTTGTGTAAGTAATAATACAAAGTCGCAAGTTATTTAGAAATATTTAATTTTGCATTTTTAAAATCTTATTTTTGCTTTGTTAATTACAATGCGTGATTACATTTTAGTAATTCTTAACTAGCATTTCGTGAACCGTTACAAATTGTATTACGAAATAACATTTTTTGTTGAAGAAGCCAATTCATAAATTTTTTTACCCACTTGAAAACATTTTTCGCGCAAATGTAGTGAAAATAATAAAAATAGTGAATACTAATCTCATGTTATGTGACGTATTGCCACGTTACAAATCCAGGGAACCCATCTTAACTGACATCTGCCAATTACATGGGCTGCCTACGTTGTAACGAACTGTTATTAAAGTCAAATTAATTGAACAAATTACTTAATATAACTATAAGGAAACAAGGGAAGGTATTTTACTGATTTATGCACTCATTTTCATGTGTAACAAGACGACTTCTCTTTATTGACAACAGTTACTAAAAGATCCCATGACATCATTAATTAAACTAAAATATTTAAATGCTTTTCATAAAACTTTGGGATCAAACTGATTATGTATTCTTATACCTCGGATCCGAGTTTACTTTAAGTATGTTTATAGTAAAGACTTCTAATTATTTTCAGTTCATCTAGAAGCTTGCAAGACTTCTTTGACCATTTTAAGAATGGTATTATTACTTGAAGTGATAATAAATTACATTTACATTTAAGGCGTTACAACGTATGATAATTGAATCTTACAGTAAACTCTTAGATTGTCTCATTTTAATTTTAAATGAAATTAATAGTCTTTGAAAAGTCTCTTTTTAATGTGAGTTGTGTATCAAATATGATTAACTCTCGATAGCCAAGCTATCGAGTCACCTTTACAATTGGTCGTAGTAACCTCGTCCTGGGGTGTCTGTCTTGGGAATTCTTGTAGTCGGCGTCATCATCTGGGTCGAGTCTTCGGCAAGAATTAGGTCGGATGTTCACTGCGGAGATTGAAGTTTCTTTGGTGAAAGTAGGTGTAGATTCACGGAGGTCCTCGTCAGCGTCTTATGCATCGTATACGTGTATTTATGAAGTTTATGCAGATCACATCTTCAGGAGTGATGTTGTAATTGGATTTACCTCTTGAGGGGAGACGTCATCTAGCTTACCACTATTTAAGTTTTGTTTTACTTATTACAATTTCTTCTTAACACATCTTTATATTATCCATACATTACACAATGCTCTCCACATTTAGCAGTGGTAGCTAATATTCTAAAGATAAATAAAAAAACAAATACATTTTGGTGGAGCTCTCGCTCTTACGTCTGTACGGTGTGACGGCAACATAGCGACTCTTTCTCGATTGAACTGGCACATAACAACGGAGAGGGGCAAGTACTCCGCGACAATATAGTTCCTAATTTTTATTTAAGTTGACATTCTTATTACCAAAAACCATACATTAATTATACATATATAATTTAAGTGAGTTATTTTAACTACTATTCGTGCCTTCAAATTTCTAATTATAAACATTATGATTTTTATATCTTCCTAAGTTACAGACGACTCGATAAACACGTTGAGTCCGGAATTAACAGGTCACCGCATGATGACTAGCAAAGGGTTAATTATGATAATAATAACTTTTTACAATTCGACCTTTTTTATTAGTGCTTCTGTTGATTTTCATTCACTTCTCATTCTCATACTGATTTAATACAGGGGCTTTAGGTTTAATAGTGCGATTTAAAAATACTTAATCGCTCGCAAACTTAATTTTTATTTATTTAAGATTACAGTTAGAATTAAATCGTCACTGTTACTCTTTAAAATTATATAATGAACGTGTTTTCTTTGACTCCATTTAATACAGACTAAAACGTTTAATGACTTTCACCTACTGAGTCTTTGCTCATAAATCTCAACCACTTCGGTAAAACCATATAATGACGTAGGCAATGAGTATGTGTTACTCCTCCATTTACAAGATTTTATTCTACTCTTACTGTAGGCCTACACGATCTGTCAAAAAACTGATATGGGCCATCCTCCATTTGTTTTGTTTAAAGCAAATCCAATACCGCATATTCCTTCACACCAATTTGAATATACAATTCTGTAATCATTGACAAGAAATTCCCTTTTCTGTTGACATCTCAGTCTCGTTTTCCTAAAATATTTTGGCGAAGTTGTTTCACCTCCTATTTTTCTATTTAATTTTGGTATTATTTTACAATACCAGTATTAATCGTAGTGACAGATGATTATAATAAATAATTTTTTCATTTTATTAACATTTTTGACTAGTTATTAATTAATAAGAAAATACGTTGAAAAATATTCCATTAAAACCTCAAATTGTTCACAATATAGGTACATGTATTACTAGTGATAGTAGAAATAGACCTACTAGTATACTATTATAAATATTGCTTTATCCGAATTAATAAACTGTTTTTTTTGTTATAATTATACCTAAAGACATGAAAATAATTTTTATTGTAAACGTCAGTATTTTCAAAACAACATATAACATACTGTACGTGAAATAGAAGCAATTTAAATGAGATTCTTACGATAAGTAAATAATGAAACAATCGTTGACAAAATAATAAATTACCCATTTAGAGAAAGATTAATAAGGCCATATTAAGAGAATCAGAAATGGAGCCTGATCCTCCTCACTTGTTGAGAGAAAGGATAATTACGATAATAAGTGGGACAAGACCATTCAAGAGAAGAAACAGAAGCAGGTCCAGGAAATCATTCCAGGAGGAGTAAGAAAAACCCTCGAACTTGTAGACATATCCGAAACAAAACAAGACAGGAGGTTTTGGGAAGAAACATTAAACAATCATATAAAGTATTTAACTCGTATCGTATCGTATCTGTTACTAGAGTAGGCTAATTTTCGAAATTCAAATGATAAGACTATCTTCAGGCTAGATTATGTTATTAGTACTATTTACACATTTAACTTATTGGCTTTTTCGTTTAGTTCAAATTACATTTAGTCAAGGGACTAAAAACTACATATTTTGAATTTCATAATATTTTCTCTGCCAACACCGTTGATGGTATCTGCTGTAGCGGTTGGCACGCACAGTGGTGGTACGGCTACAGTTATTATTGTGGTTGCAACATCTATAGCAGCGTGTGGTTAAGCAAATAACTACCTAACCACCGCTCGTTGATTGAGTGAATAACCTGTGATCAATAATCAATACTCGGTGTTTACCAATTGGTCACGAAATGTGTTCATTGAAATTACCATTGCAAGGCAAAACAAATAAATGTCGGCGCGCGGCCTGGCCGCTGCACACCAGTCAGTCTACTGGCGATCAGCGACCCGTCAAGTGATTTGTTGAAATTTCAGCGCCGTATTTTGGTTAACAGCGTTTCGTATTTGTTCGAAAGAAACAACCACCGAACAACAACAAACAGAGAAACAACGAAAATGTTGACATTTGTGCTGTGGCAGTTGTGTTATGTAGATTTGCAAAGGCGCCATGGTATTGTTATACTGTCGCTCAAGGTTCTTCGCGCGTGGGAGTCGGAGTCTCAACACACACACACACACACACACACACACACCTCACACTTCAGAGATTTATTTAGTTCAATTCACCTAACCATAAGTTATGTATCCTACCTTTGAAACATGCTCTTTTCCAGACGTGTCACAAATATATATATTAATTTATTAGTTGCCAGTTGGGTATAGATAGATAAAACATATGTTATAATTGGAAATGTCTAGCCAGCCGGTGCGGGTTTTTCTAGATAAGAAATGACTGTTATGCGCATATGTTTCTCTGCTATAGTGTATCCAGTTTTCATAACAATATTTCATTTTACGTTAAATAATTACACAATACACTAATAAGTTGCTGAAGACATTTGATGCATGTTTCAGTTTGTTATCGTACGTTGTTATTAAGACACAAACCTGAGCAGAACATGAAGCTCTCGAGTATACAGCCCGCAGAAAAGCTTCAGTTTCACAGTTGACATGACTGTGGAAACTCCGTAATAGCGTGTGTGGGTTGTGTATTTAAATTGACTGTTAGTACAACTTATTTCTAATATGTTTAGTAAAATATAAATATTTACTGCTTGCAAACGGTAAGTTACACTTGTCCGGTAAGACAGACTTCATTAATTTTAATTTGAAATATATATTCCAAGTAAATAACTTGAGGAGTGCAGCAACTGTGTGTCTGACAAAGGTCGAGAAAATTTACGTCATACAAATAAATATTACTTGGCGGTAGTCGATAGTTCCCCCGAGATCTGTTTCTTTTCTTGCACCCCTGACTCTTTGTTTTGGTTCAGTTCAGTCAACTTGGGACTTCTATGAATCTAGGATTAAACAGAAAGAACAGTAAAGCCATTTACGTAAGATTCAAGTTTTAAATTTCTGGAAAACCTATGACGTGAAATATAACATCATCATCGTCGTCGTCGTCGTCGTCGTCGTCGTCAATATAAATCATGATCATCGACATCATCATCTTCACTACATATAGTTTAGGCATTCGCCTGTTCTTGGAAGGCAAACCTGAGATGGATGGACGGGGTGAGTCAGGACACCAGGATTCATTAGAAATTGAAGGAGTGTGGCTAAGAATAGAGATGAATGGCGAAATCTTCTGAAGAAGGCCAGGGCTCACCAAGGGCTATCGAGCCAATGATGATGATTCGCCTGTTCTGTCTTCAAGTATCTTATCAGATTGTCTTTGGCCAAGAAACACTATTACTGAGACCCGCACTGGAATATAATGCATGCATTGTAAACAAAGGAGGAGTAGTTTGTTCTACGAACTTCGAAAACTTTTATATTGAACGATTTTTAGTACTTAATAATGATAAGCAGAGCCATACTTCACCGAATCTTCTCTCTATGTTTACTCTGTCTTCCTTCTCTCTTTGTGACACACAGATTCTGAGTCATCTTACTCTGTGCTCCTATATCTTACATTTTTGACAGTGCCTGTAAGTTCTCTTTTTATTGTCTTCAGGAGCTGAAGAATTGCTTAAGGAACACTACTAGCCAAGAAACACTTTATCATCTTTCTGTTTTGTGCATTGAAAGAACATATATAATACCGACAATTTAAAAATAATTCGCAAATTTAAGTTCCAAACAACTTTTGGAGGAAGAAGACGTCTACTTCATTAACAAGAAAAGCTATAAGTTACTTTATGATATGGCACAATTAAATAAAAGGATAAAGGTAATTATGTTTAAAATATATTTATTAGGTAAATGCAAGTTTAAGTACGACTTAAAAAGACGGGGCATTTAAAATGAAATTTCCCCACTTTTTCTGGATGAGAATTATTACTGAACCTTAAATTCTTTAATTTTCTTGCAAAATACTTTTATTATATACGAGGTGTTACTATATACATTATATTTTAAAGCTTCACTGTGCTATTTCAAAATCAGGCCCCAAGTTACCTTCATAGTACTGAAAGAACCACAGATACTAGCGAATGTTAATAATGAATTTACACTGGTATGAATATCCTTTATATTGGTTTACATGATTTAAGTCTCATACTTTCTCGTGTTTACTATACGATAAATTATATATAACACTGAAATCGACGTCATGGCAATAATCGTGTTAATTGCTTATGGGAGCGACCAAGACAATTATTCCACGGGATATCTCTTACTGGGGCTAAATGTATTCTAGTGGTGGTACGAAACAAGCAGTAACATTGACAGTACTGCAGTGTGATAATGAATCTTGTCGATGATTTACTGGTTATTATTAAACAATATTTTTTTCTGCGTAGAAATGACTCTATATGTATTACTTTGCTGTGTATCCCGTCTCAATGCTTAGCCAAAAATGTGCTACTGTCGCTGTGAATATTCTCATTTTTTATAATAATATGAGTTACAAATATGGTAGTCTAGGAACACAAATTCAAAGTTATTGTTTTGGTTTATCAGTGCCAATTGTTTTGGTAATAGTATCCAGTGGCAATTCATTATTCAGCAGCAATAAAATAATCGCCTGTCATAAATATTGACCTAATCTGTATTGTATGCCTTATAAATAAACGTGCATGTTAACGATAGAGAAATTTACACCGTCAATGGTATAGTGAAGTCTCTAAATGCTTTCGCAATGGGACACCAAAATAGACGTTTGGTCATAAATATTCATACTTTATCACTGAACGTGAGACCAAACTGACTTTATTTTTAGATCGGTTGATTAATGGAGACATGTCTAAAAGAGAATTATAGGTTTCTTGTTGTGTACATATTCTCAAATCAAACTGTGTCATGCTGGATAGTGTGAGGAATTTTGTAATTTGTCTCTTTAAAATTAGCAGTAGGCCTAAACATTAAAATTAAATAATTTTCTGTAAGTTAACACAGCTTTAATATAACAGATTAAAGCTAAATATAAAACTAATGGTTCAATTTAAAAATGCGTATTTTAATTTGTATCAAACCGTAACAATGTAATATATAAGTAATATTTTTTGAATCAGCATTTAAACAATTTGTAGATAAGGTAGAGTTACTATAGACCCTATAACTATGGCAGGTATATTTATAAACTAGATACTTTTATAATTTCAAACGATATTTTGTTTTGTTTGTGTGTGGCCTTAGAATACAGAAATAAGTGGGTTTGTAATTATTAGTGTAGGCTACTGTATATATCAAAACAGATATCATTTACCCCAATAATTGGACGTTATTCACCCCGTGTGTTGTTTAAACTTTTGAATATTGCTTCGTTTGTTGACACAGACACAGCTGTCGCGGTAATTATGAGTTTAAATAAATTTTATACTCCCAACGATTATCAGTAGGTTCCCCTTTTTTATTGTGTACAGTATTCACGTCTTATGAATAAAAATGTCAATTTACAATATACTGATAGTACCAATTGTCATTCTTTATCGACTACAGATGTTACTTTTCGTTTCCTGATCTTATTCTTCTTCAGCACTACAGCCCAACGTGATCCGTGGCTTCCAACACCATTCCTTACCAACGTCTCCTATCCGTTGCAATCTCAGCGCAACCACTCACATCCATTATTCTGAGATCTTCCAGCACACCATCCAACTATCTTATCCTAGGTCGACCTATCTTTCTGCTTTTATATACCTGTACCATCAGAAGTTTGTTTAGGATACGCTGATCGGATGGGTTCCGTTCTAGATGACCTAGCCATTGTGTTCGTTGAGCCTTTACGAATCTCACGATGTCCTCATGCTGCAGTGTTAATCTATCTCCTGGTTATTTTTTAGCCTCGATTCACCAACTTTCTTAACAGGGCCATAAACACGTCGTATAACTTTTCTTTCAAACTTTCTCAGTTGTTAATTGTTAATTGTTAATTGTTAATTGTTAATTGTTAATTGTTAACTATTGTTTCTTTTTTGCTATTGTTTACGTCTCACCAACATAAGCAAACAACAGGTCTAATAAGTGTCTTATATATTTTCATTTTTGTGTTGTGACTGATGAGCTGGTTCAGCAATAGTCTACTGTTAGCAATAGTATGCCGTATTTCCTATTTGCATCTTGTCAAATGTTGTCGTGTTTATCCACCTATCATGTTATCTGAATATCTGAACTGATTTACCGCATCGATTAAATTATCTTTCCTTTCTTCATAACCATATAATCATAAAAGTGTTTACAAAGCCGAATATCTGAAAGCATCATTTTTTTGTATACATATCTGATAACTTAACTCAACATAAAATTTAATACTAAATCCCTCAAACTTCCAGCGAACAGTAAATTGTTTTCCCATATAATTACTTTGTTTGAATGTGTTATAACTTCTGCGTTGAATAATATGTTCACACGCCGGTTTGTCTGCATCTTTTGATATTCAGCATTTTATAATTGCGGGCACCTTTTGATTAGGCGATGAAAAGAAAGGTCCGATTTATATACCTGAATGTCATGTGCTTTTAGATTACACCCGGTTGTTACAGGTGATATAATACTTACAGATAATATTTAATTATACTGATGAATACAATAGTTATTACTTCGTTAAATATTTTTAAAAATGTTCAAGATCATCAGTTATCGGAAAACATAAAGTATTTGAATGAAAATAAATGGTCATACTCATTAAGGTGTAAACAGGGCTTCTAAAATCTTGGGTCGCACCCCAGTATTGATCAGGGAGGTCGCGAACACGAAGGAAACTACCGAAATTATGAAATACTCAAAAAATAAAATAAATAAATAATAATAATAAATAAATAATGTGATTCATAAGATGGAAAGGGCATATGCTATAACTAAAGATATTTACAATAAAAAGTGCATAGCTAAGAATGCGAAAATAAGGCATTATAGTACAGTAGTGAAGCCAGAATGACTATATGCAAGTGAATGTCTAGCATTGAATTATAATTTAGACAAACGAGAAATATTGGAAAGACGAATTATTAGGAAAATATTAGGCCCACAAAAAACTTCAGAAGGTTGGAAATTAAGAAGTAATGATGAAATATATCAAAGTATAGAAAATATAACAGAAACAATGAGAAAAAGAAGACTATTATTTTTTGGTCATTTATATAGAATGGACTACAATAGGTTAATAATGCAGATCTTCATATATCTATGGGGGAAGAAGTCAGCATCAAGTTGGATTAAAGAAGTCCAAAAGGATTTAGAAAAAAATAATATACACGCAGAAGAAGCAATTGAAAGTTTTTCGGGCAAAAGTGTTAAAAATGGATGGAGTTTAGGGTACGAGAGAGAAAAACGCAGGTTCAGGGTGGAATGAAGAGAGGAAGAAGAGACATAGTGAAAAGATGAAAGAATATTGGAAAAAAAGAAAAGAACAAAGAATAAAGTATTGAAGAATTGAAATTGGCATGTGGTTGATAAGAAAAAAGTATTTTTCAAGCATAACACATTATTCTACACATTTTATGTTAATTAATCGACGAAATGTAAAGAAATGTTTGTAAAGAGATATTGATCTGAAATACCATTTAATAACCAACAATACGGCATTCAAACTTACTTTACCGAATGAAACTAAATGCATGTAACTAAATTAAACTGAATGTATTGTTACGACGGTCTACTTGATCGTCGTAGGTACAGTGGAAAACAAAATAAGTACAAGACACCAATTAAGTCACTAATTACCAGCTTTAATTTTCACAGTTAAACAGTTCGTAATTACAGTTCGTCTCTTATAACAAATAAAATAAAAATTGCTCACACGCAAATAAATGTCAACTAATATTAAAACACAATTGTATTACAATATACTGTCCGATTATAAGACACAACACTTAACTAATAACCACTTGAACGCGCACAGTAATATCGCCCGATAATAACTCTCGAACCGCACTGTAAATATATCGCAGGTATAATGAACTGAACGTAGTTGAGTATTGGTGCTTATAGTCCGCCGAAAATCTAGACGATTCCACATACTACGTATTACCTCTAAACTATGACGTAATTGCTTGCGCCCGTGATACAGTGAGAGCGGCCGCCCAAATTCTCGCACCGTCTAGCAAATGCGTCGACAAGCACGTACGCCACACGCGTTACGTTTCGGATCCCGCTGGAACATTCGATAAACACGTAGATTGTTCTGTGATGTCGTAACACTGCCCCTCCTTAAGCCTGTTCGTCCCGAACTGGCAACCCGTCTCTGAAGTAATACTTAGGTATGCGATCTAGGTGGACGACCTTGAACTTTCGCTGTCCTTCCTGTTGAATCCGACAAACAACGTCGTTGATTCTTTTTTACACAGTATAGGGTCCTTCCCAGTTAGTTTGCAACTTAGGTGAGCGACCACGACGGCGCTTTGGGTTGAACAACCAGACATGATTTCCTTGGAAACCCACACTATTGCTGCGAATGTCATACCGAGATGTCATTTTATCACTGGCAATCTTCAGCCGTCCTCTTACCAAGCGATTCATTTCTCGCAGTTGGTTTTCTAATTGCGAGGAATAGTTCTGCGGCTCTTGGGACTGAGTCTCAGTGAGTCTCAAGTGATCCGAACATCAAGTCCCCAGGAAGACGAATCTCCGGCCCAAACACCAATTTTGCTGGAGTCATGCCGGTTGTGCCGTGTACTGATGATCTATATGCCATGAGGAATAGTGGTATACGTTGGTCCCAGTCTGTTTGGTTCTCGTCAACAACCTTCGAAAGATGCGGCTCAAGTGTCCTATTGAATCTCTCAACCATCCCGTCCGACTGAGGATGCTGAGGCGTTGTCCTGGTCTTTCGAATTCCGAGTAGACGGCATAATTCTTTAAACACTCCTGATTCGAAATTTCTCCCTTGATCCGTATGGATTTCCATAGGGGCTCCATAACGGCAACAGAAGTTGTGAACTAACTCCTTTGCCACAGTGGTAACCTCCAGATTTGGAATTGCGTAGGCTTCCACCCACTTAGTAAAGTAGTCACCTACAACCATGATGTACCGGTTTCCATCGTCAGTAACTGGGAATGGTCCAACAATGTCTATGGCGATTCTCTCGAAAGGCAGTCCAACGTTATACTGTCTCATTTTACCCCTGCTTCTGATTTGTGGGCCCTTGCTTGCAGCACATATTTCACACGTCCGAACCCATTCCTCTACGTCGTGGCGAAGATGAAGCCAATAGAATCGCTTCCGTATTTTGTCAAGAGTTTTGTTAACGCCAAGATGGCCTCCAGACGTTCCATCATGCATCTCCTTCAAAACAGACTGAACATAACTTCGGGGAACTATCAACTGCATGACCACGTCTCGTCCATCTGCACATTCCCAAGCCCTTTTCAGCAATCCGTTTTCTAAGGTGAGAGATACCCATTGTGCCTAGTAGCCCTTCAGCACTTCGGAACCATGGCAGATATCTTGCCAATCCGGGCGGCGACCTTCCTCTTTTGCTGTCAAGATCGGTCCAATGTCTTCATCAGTCATCTGTTCTTGTCGACAGTCTTGTGTTGACCAGCCGTATGCCAGGAAATCTACAGTGATGGCTTGAACATGTTCGCTTGAGTTTTGTTCTTCCTTTCTGTGGCAATGTCGGCAGTCTTCCGGGGACGGTCTTCGTGATAAGCCATCTTCATTACCATACAGGCGCCCCCGTCGATGTTGTACCTTGAAGTTTTACTCTTGCAGACGTTCAAGCCACCTTGCCAACTGTCCTTCCGGATTTTTAAATCTCAAGAGCCATGCAAGCGTGGCATGATCGGTACGTAGTGAAAACTCTCTACCATAGAGGTATTTATGGAAGTGCTCCAACGCTCGGACGATTGGCAACTCTCTCCTTGTGACTCAATAATTTCTCTCTGGTTTAGAAAGTGTCTTGCTGTAATACGCTATTACTCGTTCTTCACCGTTCTGCACTTGAGACAAAACTGCTCCTAGACCAGTATTGCTTGCGTCTGTGTCTACGATGTACTTCCCTTCGAAAGCTGGGAAAGCGAGAATTGGCTGCGAACATAATGCAATTTTCAAAGTCCTAAATGCTTGATCACACTCCCTCGACCACTGGAAGTTTCGTTTATTTTCCGTTAGCTCATGTAGTGGTTTAGCAATAGTAGCGAAGCCTTTCACAAAACGTCTGTAATATGAGCATAACCCCAGGAAACTCCGAACTTCGTGTTTACTCTTCGGCACTGGTCAGTCTCTTACGGTGTCTACTTTATTAGGATCCATGGTTACACCCGCTGCTGAAACCAGATGGCCCAGATACTGTACTTCCTTCTGGAATAGAGAACACTTCTTCTGACTCAGTTTCAGTTGGGCACCGTGAATTCTGGTTAGAACCTCCTTAAGGTTTTCCAAATGGTCTTTGAAAGTCTTCCCGATGACTATGACATCGTCTAAATAAACAAGGCAAGTTTTCCATGTCAGGCCTCGGAGTACCAGGTCCATCAATCTTTCAAATGTTGCCGGTGCATTACAGAGTCCAAGTGGCATGACGTTAAATTGGAATAAGCTACTTGGGGTCGAGAAAGCGGTCTTTTCCTTGTCTTCTTGATGAAGATCAACAACTGTGCTCCGGACAACGTGTCGAGTGTATCGACAACGCGAAGTAATGGATAGCAGTCTTTCTTTGTAACGTCATTTAACCTCGGGTAGTCTACGCAGAAACGCAATCCACCATCCTTCTTCGCTACCAGCACTACAGGACAAGACCAAGCACTTGACGAAGGTTCGATTACTCCCTCTGTCAACATATCCTGTACTAAACGAGACATTTCCTCTTGTTTAGATAATGGAGGCTTTCGAGGAGGTTGGCGTATCGGTGTTGTGTCCCCGGTATTGATTCGATGTTGCACAAGAGAGCTTCTTCCCAGTGACTGTCCCCGAACTGCAAAACAATCTTTGAATTCAAGTAAAAACTGTCTAAGTTCTTTTACCTCAGTACTTGGGAGGTCGTTAGAAGATCTGTTCAATAATTTGTGCAGTTCCTCTGGTAATTTGGAGTTAACCGAAGCACTGGATCTTCGTTGCGTCATTCCGGCTACCCAGGCCACAGGAGTCAATTCGCCTAGGAACGTATTGCTTTGTAAAGTGATAGCTTGATCCAAAATATTCGCCACTCTAATAGGTACATTTCCGGTTTCGTCAGGTTGTACTAAACTTCTGGCAATTAGTATGCCCGGTGTGCTGACTACCTGGGGTTCAAATATAGAGCACTGGTTGCCCCTAGTATCTACCTCGGTTCTAACCCTGATGATCTTTTCGGAGTTTGACGGAACAGTTACGGCCACTTGGTTTATGACGTCCATCGATTTTTCTGCTGTCGTCATTGTTGATAGCATTACCTCTTCGCCTTCGATTGTCAAGACTGTAACGTTACTGAGGAACGTTATAAATTAATGCAATATGTGTAATATATAGATAAAAACTTCATTTATTAATCATAGTTATAGAGGTATGATAAGATATGCAATTGTAATACACATAAATGTAAGTAATACGTAGAGTAAAGAATGAACAGGGCGAGGCTTGTGTGCCGACAGTCTGTCGCCAGCGAAATAAAAATACAATAGACGGTTGTACCTAGTATGTCATAAACGCATAAATTGTTTTGTGTATGAAAACAGCAAAAAATCGACATGTACCGTTAGAAAAGGCCGGTTGATGTCCTTCAGGAGACAAAAGATGACAGCCCAATATTTACTACGATTTTAGAAAGTAGCGTCGTTTTTAACAGCTAAGCGACCACGCGGTAAAAAATAACGTGCCAGCACTGTTTAACCAATAAGAAAAAGCGTCAGTTCTGCGCGCGTGAAAATAACGAGACAGGAATGGAGAATTTCAAATTCACTGGGGAATATTTCAAACTCTGGCCAATGAAAGTTGTGCTGAGTCAAAAGATTCAGCGCGAGTTCAGTAATTTTATTGGCATTTTTGACGGTAAGGACAGTACAAAAGTTAAAGCAGTAATTAGTGCTGCGCTCTACCCGTGTTTAGGAAAAATTAATAGTTTAGACAACGGCGGTCGGGGGGCGGCACTTGCCGACTCTCGGTGGTACGAAAATCCCCGTGCTGCTCCCTGGCGTTAATTGCGGTACGCAAACGAGACAATGCCGAATTATCTAAGTTTTGTCTAACAAAATACTCCAGGGTTGACGGACGCTTTTTCTCTTCGGTGGAGAGGAAGGAATTCCAACTACAACAAAATTATAGCTATGTTTAGATAAATTTCTCTTCACGACTGCGGTGAGTTTTGATTTCATTATATTAATTATATACTAAATTTTTAAAGGAGAAAACGTTTTTTTTTAGTAAGCTTGAGTAAGCGTGCCCACTTGTTGAATCATGCATGGTGAGAGACGTAATTGTTCGTAAAGTTTTTATAAACCAATAAAACTTGATTATTGGAGTGTCAGAATCTCGGCTTTAATACCTAAAGTACAATAACCACAATATATTTAATTTTGCACTTTCATTAACACCGATGTAACGAGATTGTGTTGAGCACTTAACCTATTACACAATGTGTCGTTATTAAGTGGTATAAGGTTTTGCTACAATGACAGTAAAACTTTATACATATATAATTGGGAACTTACTCAGGCACGTTTTAAACGTAAATCATGTCTCATTCAAAGTAATAGTATTCTCAGATTCTATGGAGTAAAAAACTATGTGTTTTAAATAAATTCTGCGCCACGTGGTAACCTCAATTTCACTCAAAGTAATAAGTTCATAAGATGTTACAGAGCCAAGATAAATTATTATATTGCAAGAGCAACTCACATTCAGTGAGGTTCAAGTTATAAAGCGTTATAAAGAATCATTGTTAGAGAACTTTTTAAGTAAGGCATGTTGGCCAAAATAATGTTACCAAGTTTCATTATGTACAACATAACTAGGTGTTGTTTTTATTTATGTATTTTGGAGGGTGTCCAAACAGTGGGGGCATTTGTGTGTGGTCTCTCACTAAAAATGTAATGTGTGAACAGGGTTCACCGAATAGAGACAAGTCCTGCTACCACTGAACGAAATGACATCTTAAAAGCTCCACACTCGACACCGAAGAGAATAAGACCACAACAACATGCCAATCATGAGATCGCCACGCTATAAATAAGAGATCATCCTTCTGGGCACATATAAGCAGGTGAAAAATATCCATTTATATTCACACGTAGAATCAACATGGCACCAGTTATACATAATCATCAGTTTTACCGTTCAAGTATACATTCATTTGGATCCCCAATTGATGGGACAGTTTAGTGTGAACACTAAGAATTAATTGTAAAATTTCAATACATGTATAGTAAATTGTCAGTTCAGAGACTGACATGTCTACAACACAGCATCCAACTTAGATTTCCACTCATTTCTTTATAGGGCTTTCGCTACAGATTTAAAGTCAGTTTTGTTATTAGTAATTTTCTCAAGTTCAATTTACTATGCATAAAAACACATATTTTCTCTTATTTTTAAAATCTGGTTATGTCATTTGTATAAAAAGACTACTGGGGAGGTAGGTGTTATTTTAAATTAGTTTCAACCAAGCTGTGCCTGTCGAAACACTTTTCAACTTGTTTGTCGAAACAAGGTTGTTGAAACAAGGTTGTTGAGACTGGTTATAAGTTGAAGAAACATGTCCGTCTCTGACACACAATGTATTTTTTTATATAAGGTGCTAATATGGTGCAATTTTTCTCTTTTCATTAATTGGCCCTATTTTAGTCTATATAAATTCTTTATATTAATCATGGTAACTGGGGGGCGTTAATTATTTTAAACAATTTTTATTTCTCACCTTAATTAAGTATTTTAGCACTTAGCCACTTAGGCACTTGGTTTTAAATTTTAATGTCCTGGGGACATTTGTATGCAATAGTTTATGATACACATGACGTGCAATTAACCCACACCATGGGGGTACATTTATAGAAATAAATCTTTAATCCTAATTGGGATTCCTATAAAGAAGAAGTTTAGAATTTATATACACCAGAAGGGTAATATAAATAAAAAAGGGCGTACCAAGAGACCTTTATGTATTTGTATACTATTGTATATGTAATTTGTCTTGTGGAACATGTTATGTCTGTATATTTCTGTGTACATTTTGGGGGATATATATATATATATATGTATAAATATTATGCATTACTGTACTTTTGGTGGGATATAGGGATTTATTATTAGAATTTATATACACCAGTAGACGAGTATTCTATCTCAATAATCGTGGCTGATCATTTCTTTATGAAAATTAATTATTTTATTTAACAAGTATAGTAAGTGTCACCTTTAAAGTTCATTTAAATCGGATGAGTAATTATTTTAATTATTAATAGTAACTGTGAATGAAATCATTTACCTTAATTAATTTATATACTGCATTTTTAAAAGGAACACATGATATAAATTTTATATTTTAATAAATAGTTTAATGGGAGTTTTATTTTGAGGTTAATGATTATTTTAAGTTTTCAATTCATTGATGGTGACATAGCAATTATTTTCGTGGATTCAGTTAATATTATTCAGGTGGCCTTGTTGAGAGGGTATACTTCTTTAGTTAACCATTTAAAAGGGGAATTATAAATCACTGTTGTTTTTGTTAGTTTTATTATGAGATAGAATAATAAAATGGGATTGTTAATTATTTAATTCTTGAGTTTTTATTGCAAGTCCCGTCTTACTGGATCCAGCGCAATTTTTAGCTTCTCTAGGCCTTAGCCTAGTTTTAATTAACTTGTAACCCCTCTTTACAAAAAGAAATATTCTTTTTGTTTTAACTACTCAAAATGAAGTAGGGGTTTCAAAGTGTCTTCAACCAGAAATGTGGTGATGGAATCAATAGCAAAACTATAAAAAGAGAGACGAAAGCGAAGACGGGGAGTTCTTATAAGTAAATTCCAAGACGAGCACGCGAAACCTGCGTAGCTCTATACAAACTTTTAGTAACCTAGCGGAACGTCATAATAGTTTGTTATTTAAACGTATAAATTAGGCCACTAATTAAAATCGCGAAGTAACACGTTAAAGTATCAAGAAGAGTATTTATTTAGTGCGTGTAAAGTACGTGAAGGAAGAATATGTCATAAGTGCGCGTAAAGTACGTGTTCGGAAGATATTTCAGATGTGCGTGAGAAGTTGAGTTGAAAAGTATATTTATTTATGTGCGCGACGTAAGTACAACGCGAGCGTGTATTCAAGTTTAAGAAGTGCTAATCAAGTATGTGTAGTGAAAGTGAAGTGTAATAAGCGACGTAGAGCAGCTATTCAAAGTCTGGAATCCTGCAAACAAGTAACATCTAAAAATCTTAACAATTCAGAATTCTAATATATAAACATAAAAAAAAAAATAATAATAATATCTACCATAGTATAACTTATCTCATTTTCAAAAAACCCACGCGAGTTCAGATACTAACAATGCAATTTATGTAATATGACATACTAGAAAGGTATTATTAGTAATCACTGTATAATTAAGGGAATGAATAGAATATCGTAGTAATAGCAATTTGATATGAGTCATATATAGATGTCAGATGAATAGAATATAATACTGCAGCTTGTTAACTGAAGAATACAAAATAATAGTAATAGTAAAGAATCATGATACGTTGAAGCTAGTAGTAAAAGTATATTAAACGTATCAATAATGTTCTGTTAAATATCATAATGTTATGATAAAATGTCAAATGCCTTAGTTGTAAGAAAATGGAATAATATAGTATATTGGTATCTGAACTAAACGAGTTTTTCTTTCTTAATAAACCCTGGGATACTCATACTCTGGCGCCCAACCGAATTAATGAATTACATAATAATGAGTAAACGTATTTAGTAACAGATATTGAAAATTTAAATCATAAATAAAATAAATCATTATAATCGACATCAAAAATAAGAGCCCTTAAGAGATTATTATATTTGTCGCCAACAACGTGGTGTAGTTGTTCAAAATAAGTTATATTTGGCGCATCCAAACGTGGAGCTTTAAAATTTAAGTTATAAGACATTGTTCTTGAAGTCGACTATAAATCCGTATGCGTTCATAACGTCCACACCAAGAATTGCTTCATCCACAATGTCTGCAAGTACTTGATGATTAAACTCAAGTCGACCGAGGCGTAGGTGTATCTCCACTTTTTCATACACTTTTACAGGCCGTCCAGTACCTGTTCGCAAGCTGCAAGAGCACCAGATTGGCTTGAGATCTTCCACGACGTCGGGGCGCATAATAAAAATTGTTGCGCATGTGTTAACTGTAATCGAGGTTGGGCTTTTGTTGAACAAATCCGGTAACTACCAAGCTCCCGCTGTTTTTATCTGAAGTGTAGAAATTGCGTATTGTCTAGGGGCTTCGTTCCTCCAGTTAGTCAGCACACGCCCCGTTGTACCGACTGTTGCTCGTTTCCCTGCTGCTGAATTCTAACCCGACAATCTCGTTGTAGATGTCCAGGTTTCCCACATCTATATCACTTCGGTCTTCCATCGTTACTTATCTTATTTTGTGGCGCCGCCCGTCGAGGTTCCTTGTTCTTCTTCCTCATCGTCTGTGCCGTCGCGATCTTTTAGCGCGCACTTTATGACTTGTCCAACCAGACGCTGATTTGGCGGCCTCAAATTGCAAAGCATGTACCAGTGCGTCCGCACTGTTCTGGTATCTTGCCATTCGTAACACTTGCTGTAGTTCGTTATCTCGGACACCGGCAGTAAATGTCTGCATCGCAAAACTCGTTCGAAAATCTTCTGGCGCTTCAGGATAGGCCAGTCTAATTAGTCTGTCGATACTTGCTTCAAATTCTTGAAGGCTCTCCCCGGAATGCTGTCGTCTTGCTCTCAACTGGGTGCAGTACACATCTCGCAAATGTTTATCACCATACCGTAATTCTAGAGCTTTTATCAACTCGGCATAGATGTTCTGGCTGTCAGGTGGAACTTTCTGTAGTAGTTTTGCCGCGGGTCCTTTTAATGCGAGAACGAGTGAGACTGCCTTGTCTTTCTCTGTCCAATTATTTGCGCATGCAGCAGCTTCAAACTGGCGGAGGTACGTTGCCCAGTGACTGCTTCCGTCAAAGTTTGCAGCTTTGACATAAACTGTCCTTCCTGCAGGCAACGTGATTTTCTCTATTAACTTATTTTCTGCGTCTTTTTCTGTCTTTATCATTGGTACAGTCTGCTCACAAAGTTGTTTTGGTTGTAACTTCAGGCACTGCTCGACTTCATTTTTAATCTACTCTTTTATATTTGTAATCTTCCATTTTTGTTGATATAGCTTATTCCACACTCATGACTGATTTTTCTACTTCAGCTATTTTATTAGACATCGATTCTTCAACACTCGAGACAGATTTTTCTACTTCAGCTATTTTTAATGTCGTTGATTCTTGTACCTCTGATATTTTAGTAACTTGTTTATTAAGCTCACCTCGTAGGAGACCCAATTCAGCGGTACTATGTTCTTGAATCTGTTTCTGCTCCTGTATTAATGTTTTGATGTCTTCTGTTTCACGCTTCCGTTCCTCTGCCTCCTGTCGTCGTCTTGCCTCTGTCTCTCCTCTTTCCTGCCTGCGTTTTTCATCCTGTCGTTTTTGTGCTTCTTCCGCCTCCTGTCTGCGTCTTTCCTCTGCTCCCAGCAGGAGGGTTTTCTGTCTCTCTTCCGCTTTCTCTGCATCTTATCGTCGTCGTTCCTCTGTCTGCAACAACAGCGCCTGGAAATTTTCCATCATCTGACTGGCATCCATTGTTTCCCGCTTAACTACGAATTACACTCATCTTGTACAAAGTGTCTACTGTTTCCACTGTTAACCGTTCTATCCCAGTTCTGACACCACTGTTACGACGGTCTACTTGATCGTCGTAGGTACAGTGGAAAACAAATTACAAGACACCGATTAAGTCACTAATCACTAGCTTTAATTTTTACAGTTAAACAGTTCGTAATTAACAACACAGTCTCTTATAACAAAACAAATAAAAATTGTTCACACGCAAATAAAATGTCAACTAATATTAACACACAATTGTATTACAATATACCGTCCGATTATAAAACACAACACTTAACTAATAACCACTTGAACCCGCACAGTAATATCTCCTGATAATAACTCTCGAACCTTACTGTAAATATATCGCAGCTATACTGAACTGAACGTCGTTGAGTACTGGTATTTATAGTCCGTCGAAAATCTAGACGATTCCACATACTACGTATTACCTCTAAACTATGACGTAATTGCTTTCGCCCGTGATACAGTGAGAGCGGCCGCGCAAATTCTCGCACCGTCTAGCAAATGTGTCGACAAGCACGTACGCCACACACGTTACATTCCGGATCCCTCTGGAACATTCGATAAACACGTAGATTGCTCTGTGATATCGTAACAGTATTTTAATCAAGTTATTTACTGGAAAGAATATGCTAGATCCCTTATAATATTAAAAAATGGGTATGGAGAACCATACATAACTTCCATGTTCTAAGATTTATATTTAGAATCATTTACTTTAATTCGGTTCAAGTAATTTCTAACTAATATCCCCCAGCCTCAAACTACTTTCACTATTTATAGATATTTTTCTTATTATGGGGTAGTCCTTTAATATGATGTTATTTTCGAGTCACTTTATCTATAAAAATTAGGTACTTTATTCTTATAAAAAACTGAACTACGTAGATAATCAACCCTCCTCCTCAACAGATCCCCACCATTAATGATATTTACACTTTCATAGAATAATAGTTTTATCATATGTAATTGCTAAGGTATCTTATCCTTCAAAATTATACACTCGTACTTTACTTGATATCAGCGAAAATTATCAATAAATCACCCCCTTCAACTATCCTCTCCATTTATAGATCTCTCATTTACCATTTTACAGTGGATTAGTATGACTTTATTTTCGGGGCACTTGTTTACCAAAATTAAGTACTTTAGTCTTGTTACAACGCAGAACAATGCAGATAAACTTTCCCTCCCCCATAACCGAACAATCCCATTTTTGAAATTTACACTTTTATTGAGTAATAGTTTCATTATTTATGTAATTACTAAGGTATCTTATCCTTCAAAATGAAGTAGTTTATTTGAAATAAGAAAGGTAATTTTCAAGAAATTACCCCCTTCCCCTTCAACTATCCTTTTCATTTATAGATATTTTATCTAGCTTTCTACAGTGAATTACTATGACCTTCTATTCAGGATACTTTATCAAAATTAAGTGTACTTTACTCTTGTTAAAACGTAAAACTTTGCAGGTAAACTACCCCTCCCCCTTAACTGATCTTCACTAGAATCAATAGACCTTGAGTCAAAGGTTTTTTAAAAATATATAAACACTTGGTACGTTTCACAGATTTTATTATAATCTGTAATTATTTCTGTAATTATAATAGGTAATTATAATCTGTAATTATTTCCTTATTTTATTATAATACAATTTGTGAAACGTACCAAGTGTTTATATATTTTAAAAAACCTTTGTATTAATATGTTTCACCAAGTGACCAACGAGTCATCAATTAAGACCTTGGGTCCCCTACAATTCTGGTACATATGCAAAAGATTATTTGATTCTGTTTGAATTTGCGGCAGTTACCGTTAGTCATAGAAAAAATTCTATAAACACACACACACACACACACACACATTTCAAAAAATGAATTTTGTTCATGTTTTGAGGGAGTACAATCAGTATCAGCCCTTATCTCGAACACGATTTTTTTCGCGATCACCATACTTCCATTTCCTTATGGAACATGGAAGTAATGTTACTTTTAAAACTCCACAATAGTATCTAAATATCCAGCGTTGATTTTAAACGATGTGCTGTGACGTACTCGAACTTCAAAATTATGCTACCCAAACTGTGAAAGGACGAGAGGGCCACTAACCTCAAGATATTAAACGGAGGATCGTAAGTAAAAACGTTTGAGACACTTTGGGATATATGATCATGAGACACGTTTACATGGGTCGTATATACTCTGCGTGTATCAACTAACATGAGACATGTCTCTGCCTATAATTATATTACCATTCAATTTACACTCGGAAAATACTTACATAGATCAACAGAATACTGTAGAATAGGAATCCTTTCTGTACTTCTGTTAAAAGATATTTTATGAAGAAATTTTATGAAGAAAAAGATAATTTAATTTAATTATTTCTTATTTTCCTTTTATATATGTATTTTTAAGCTGTACAGCAAGACATTTTCAGTAATCATTAATAAAAAAATGTCACTTATCTGCAGTTTCTTATCTATACTGTCAACTACTAACTTGATATTTATATTATGACGAACTATATCAGAATTAAGGTTACAATGAATGTAAGGGATAGCGTTGCACGGCGAGAAACCCTTAAGCGCAAGTTCATGAATTTTATCACTTATCGTGTGCATAGTAAGAGAAATATAAGTTAGTACGTATAGACGTATGTAGTGTAACACCGGTTGCCAATCCACTCCTGACGTTGAGAAATAAAACATTTGAATTATAGTGAAACGTGCTAGTAGAATATCGTTTTAGAGAAACTTCATTGTCTTAAGTAATCTGAACCAGAGGTTACCGCTGTTTTATAAAGCTAAGTTGTGTCTTATGCTCGGAATGAGTAAACAAATAATAATTTTTTATTTAATAAGAGTTATCGAAAATCCGTTGTAACCCCGAACAAAACATACTTACCTGTAAGTGCAGCAAATACATGTCCGTAATCTGTAGCCAAGTCGATGGGTGATTCTATGACTTGTATTGTTCATACATAGTACATATTGAGCCGTAAGTCGCTTGAGACTAATAATTATAAAAAGCTTTTTTTTGTCACCCTCTATACTTTACTTAAAAAGAGGAGTCAAACGTCTCAAATAAATTAACCCTTTTTTTTGAGATGTATTATTTTTGGTAATCAAAAAGTGGAGCTATTATTAAAATACAAAGTGGTCAATGAGCCTAATAAAACAATTTAATATTTTTATGGCTACTTAAAAAAATTGTCAATTAGTTTAGTAAAATGATGACTTTCATTACTGAGATAACATTGCTTGTTTGTATAGCCAGTTACAAGTAGATTTTCGTACGATTACTTTCTGCAGTAACCTCACTCCTTCTTCATGTCTTAGGTAAGTGCCCAATTACGTAATTTCATTCGTGTACCTTTATTATACATTTCTTTTACGAACGTATGGGGAAAAATTTGCTCGTCAAATGTCCGGAAGAGCGGGTTTGGGTATTATATATATAAACTAAAAAACAATTAAACACTTAAAGAAGAAAACAAGGAAAGAGACGTAATTTAAATATTATAATGCAATTGCCATACCTCAACTACTGTATGGTAATGAGACTTGGATTAGAAAGGCCAAAGAAATACCTAGAATACATGGAGAGAAAATGAGGTTTCATGAGAGCTGTAAAAGTTGTACCAAGAGAAATCTTATCAGAAATGATCATATTAGAATGGTGCTAGGCATAGCTAAAAGCTTAAATGAGAAAATCTTCCGGTACAAAACAGAGTGGCGGTTACACGTAAAGAGAATGTATCCAACTAGATTTTCAAGAAGTGCCCTTGACTATCATTCAAGGGAGACGAGAATTATGGGAAGACCCCGTAAACGATGGTTGGATGACTTCCATTGAGACTGGAACAGGCTACTACCCTAAGCCGTAAAGGATGACAACGACTAAAAACCACCTCCCTTTCCTCTTCTAGGGCACTAACCTGGAACTATTTGACACGCTACTTCGGTCTAGGCCCATTATTCTTCGGCACTAGGGCTCGATTCTGGCTTCTTATTCTTCTTCAATTATCCAGACCTATCTTCTTCGCCCGTAGAATCTCTTCTGCGAAGCGTGCCATACAGTTCTAGGTGTCCTCCCGTCGAACATCACTTCGAAAATATTGTCCGTGGAGATCTGCTGCCCAATATCCTCTTGCAAAGATCTCCTGCGTTTCTCGAGACCAGTACCGTGTCTAGTTAGGAACTGACCAAAGTAATAGTCGATCTCCTCATTCTTCCTCTCCGTGCACGGCTGTACCTACTCGATGAGCTTTCTCGTCCAGCGACCTCGCTCTTCTTGCTCCCAGGCTCTCCGTCAGCTCTCCATTATCTGGTTTCGTGCTTCCCAGCGTACTGCTTCACAACTTACCTCCGTCTTCCTTGGTAGACGAGTTTATGTTCCTTGGCGAGAAGCTCGATCGGCATTTTTCCAGCAACGTCGAAGACTACGATACAGGCCGATACTACCCGAAAAGCGCTTCGTCTTTGTATCTGGGCTAATTTCTTCCTGTAGGTCTTACGATTCAAGGAGTCTTCCCACACCTCCACCCCATTCAGTAGGATTGACTGAACAGCTGCCATCAAGAGTAGTCTCCTGCTCGACTTCTGACCTCTAATGTTCACTACGATCCAATTAAGCGACATTACTCCCTTCGCCCCTTGTCCACCGTTCACAGAATCTGCTAAAAAATTCTCATCTTGGAATCAATCATCACTCCGAGGTACTTCACCGCTGGTTTTGAGTCACCGCTTCTTCCCTAACTCGTACCGGGATAACAGTAGAGATCCTCTTCTTAGTCAAGACAACGACTTCCGTCTTGCTGAGAGCTAACGTCAGTCCGTGCGATTTCATCAAGTTCTTAATTAGCTGCGTCACCCTGTTGAGCTTGATATAGGACTGATCGACGACACGAGTCTGGACCATGAACTGAATTTGCCTTCAAGGACCAGCCAAGGACTGGGCCTCCCTGTCCGTGACAGCCAACCACCACTGCCCCTTTTTGGGTTCCATAAAGTGTGACGATTTAAAAGGAATTTAAATAGTACAAAATAATTTTTATTCAAAATAACACGTGAGATAATAAACCACCCTCCCCTCTGTACCTAAATGCCTGTATCAACTTGTAAAAATCTAGTACGGACATGAAAATTACTCTATATTGAAGCGAATATTAATAATCATTCTAATTAAATAAAAGGACGTGATAATAATAAATGAAATACCTAACTCAATAAAGAAAAGGTAGGATTATTAATAGTAGTTAATTAGTGTAAAAATAATAATAATAATAAAAGTACGAACTACTTTTCTCTCTCCGCGTGAACTGCGCCCGCTTCCCTACTAACCGCCGCAAAACCAACCCCAGTCGAGCCAGAATCTCAGACAAGGTAACAGCTTTACCATGTGTCGTGAAGGTAAACGTGTGAATATATACCAAAAACGATGTCACAGAAAGTAAGTGTTTCGTGGTGACATTCTCCACATGTAGTTGAAATGAAGTGAAAAGTAAAACAAGTTAAGTAGTTGAAATGTAGAGAAATAACTAACATAGCCGACACATCTCTTTATAAAAATGTTTAAATTGTAAGGTATGTTCCATACCATATAAAAAGGTAACATGAGTGCAGTTAAAAGTAAAATGTGAAGAGTGAACACCAACGTCAGGAGTGAAGCAACGACGACAACTTTACGAGCTCCAGGTAGCAGAATCCTTTCGTCATGATCGCAACTTAGAATCAACAAAATAAATGGAGGAACCCGAACGACAACGAAGAACGTCCAGGAAAACCAACTGAAGAGGATCAGCAAGAGAACCTGCCGCAGATACACCTTATACCCAGGTGAAACCAAAGCGTTATCTTTCTAACAACCACAACAAAAAAAAAAAAACAGTACATTTTTGTAAAGACTCATTAAAATCATGTAAATGTTAACATAGTAATGTTTGTAGTTACTGTAACGAAATAATAGTAATCTGATGATAGTTAAAGGTAAAAGTTAATTCGAAATTCGATCAAACTATTCTTCTAATAGTTTGCATAATGTTGAAGTATTTTAGAATATTATAAAATTAAAACCCGGATCCGTGGTATTCAATGTAATTTACAACTGTATGGTTTGCTCATCAGAGTAACATTTTAAAGAGTGTAAGAGCATTTGATGCAGTATCTATCAGAAGTTTATTTTAACGTAAAAACAAAAAGATAACCATTATTTTAAAATCATTATTTAAGAAGCCATAATAAAGAGATGTTTTTGCTGAAAATCCAGAGAGTGAGTAAATTTACGTACCCTAAGACAAATTCCTGTTCTATATATTTTCCCAATTTGTTGGTAAGTAATTTGTACTAACAACGGCAGCCGGTTTAATTGAAAGCAACCAATTAAACTGGTTCCCTGTGTTATAATTTCTTAACAGGAGAGACGTTATAAAAGCAGGGCTGTGTCCCTGAGGTAATCATCCACATCCGCAGCAGGTCTCGACATGCGGAAGTTATAGTCCAGCGTCTCCAGCATGTCCCTTCACCTCACGGAGTTGAACGGGTTTTTAACGTCCAGATCATCAGCACCACAACCCTTCGGTAGAAATGGTCGTGGTTCTCCTATCTTTTGATGGTCTTATACATTTCCTGGATCGCGTTCACCGTTAATCTTAGGTTCTTGACTTAAGGCGAACTGTTTCTCTTGGAGTTCCTGCAGCCATGATCGCCGTTGCTAGTCTTGCCCTAATGAGCTTTTCCAGTAACTTCCCAGCCATGGTTAACATTCAGAGTGGTCGGTACGACGGCGAGAACTTTTAGTCGCCATTTTTCTTGCTGATCAACCCCAGGCGCTCTGTATTCCAACGAGCGCAGAACACTCTCGATGTCAACCAGATGTTGTACATCTTCAGCAATAATTCTGGTTTCTGACGAAATACCGCCTTCGCTGGCGACCCCGTCGGGGCCTGGAGCTTTCCTGTCGTTCATCGTTTTGACTGATAGCTAGCTCCAAATCTTTGACTGTAAAAATAGGGAAAACTCCGACGTTCTCGAAGACAGTTCCGCCTCCAGATGGTTGGGGAAGAGACTTCTTATAATTTTCTTAGTGATCACCACATACTTCACACAGGCTCCGAGCTTAGCAGTAAACAATCTTATACCCCCGCCCCTATGGGTTCCTGCTGATATCTTCACGCAGGCTCTTTCAACAGCGCGCCTTGGTACGGTTGATTGCCCGTCAGATTTCCTTCCTCACACCCTTGTGCTCAGTCGATTTGACAATCGCCTAAGCATGATCCGTGACCTTTGTGCAATCCGTTGCAATCTGAGGCACTTCCTCCTCAAATCCGCAATCTCTTGCGTCCACAAGAACACCGGAGGCCTCCCATGGCGAGGTCTTGCCCTCATGATGAAGACCTCACACGCTCTTAAAGTTGTGTTCGTCGTGGAAGTGACAAGCGCTTTGGCTGTAACCCTTCCATCTTGGTGTTCTCCTCAAGCATTTCAGCTGCTCTTGCTAGTTCGTCCTCACATTTGTCGGCGTCCATCGTCTTGACATTCTACCTGAGGGGAGCTGCCGGAGAATCAGCCTCTGCGATATCTGAGTGACTTCGAAAGCGATGAACTGGTATCGCTTCCAGTGTAATCTTCTAGCATTCGAGTGTAGATTACCAGTTCGAGTGCCCGTCTCCAGTGTAAGTCTACTCCTGGTATCCGTGCGCCGCATGCCCCAATCATGTGATCTCGTATTGAAGTCGTCAGTCACCATCTTGCTTTCTTCCATGTTAAGAACGATATCTTCCAGGCCATTGGTCTTCTCTCCAAAATTCGGGATTGGGTCGTTCGGCGTGAAGTAGACGCTGTAGAACGTCATGCCTCCCTGTTGCCCAAACAAAGCCACTTCCTTCATAATAATAACGATGATAATAATAATAATAATAATAATATACATGTAGGGACATAAGAACAACATTATGATCTCGCCCAAACTGGTGAGTGTAATTTAAAAAATCCCATATTAGAATATTACAAATCCAATAATTTTAAAATAGAATAAAATAATTACAGTTAAGAATACATACAATAACAACAATTCAATAATTCTTCAAGTTGGGCTAAAGATTGTCCAACACACAGCCAATAAAAGTCACCCCATTAACAGAGCCGCACTGAATAAAGGAAAGCCATTAATTACAGATGTCCGCACACAGCAGTTTACAATAATCACTAAACCTCAAGTCGTAATAACAATTCCGATTATGCACTGTATAACCAGACCGACTTGGCTGGCCGCTTATATTTATACCTATCGCTCCAAGGTTACAGAAGAATCTATCGATTGCTTCTGTAACGCGTCGAGAATAATCGCAGAATATACAGAAGTAGCCGACTTGCCGACATTGTACACTCCGAAGAGCGAATGACGCACACGGGCTGCCTAACTAATGGGCGTAAGAATATAATTAAATTTAACACATTTTAATTTAAAAAAATTACTTTTGCGAGAACGTTTACGTGAAATAATCAGTGCAATTTTCTGCCTAGAATTTGTTTCTACAGGCGTGATATTTTTGGGCTGAGACTGTTGCTCAAAGTAGTTATACACCGGCGTGGCGCCTGCGTTCTTTGCTAACCTTTCTATCAATCGATCACGTTCACTCTCATACGCACAATTTGATTACTCTCCAGTTTCTCCGCTAAAGCTATATGAAGACGTTTCTTTTCAATCCTTATAAAAGAAAAGAGGGGTAACTCCTCGGGCGGATTGCTTTTGAGCTGTTCGTAGACCCAAGGAGAACCGATTGTGAACCACTTATATTTGTAAACAAGTATATTCAAGTAAGTATTACTGTGTTTCAGAACTCGCACGCAGTGAAATGACATGCATTTAATAAAACAGTTACTCAAATTTATTACTACCACTACTGCCATCCCTCACAACCTGAGTAACACTATCAATACTACTAACATAATCACTCCCACGTCTACAACAACAACAACAACAACGATGACGACGACGACGACAACAACAACAATAACAACAACAACGAAAACAACGGCAACAACGAAAACAACAACAACAACAACAACAACTAGATTTACTAGTACTACTACTACTACTACTACTACTACTACTGCTACTACTACTACTACTACTATTACTGCTGGTAGTAGATCTCATAGATTAAAGATGGTGGATATGACACAGCGCGTTGTATAATAATGCGGTTCGTTGTATAAATTATGCAGCGTTCTCCAAAGGTCTTCCTACCACTTTCAGTAATTAAGAGATACCTACTCAGGGTACCAACTTTCATTAGTGTTATTCAGTGTACAGTAGAAAGAAGTAGAAACATTAGGATTAGGAATTAATTGTACACATTTAATAAATTCTAAGAGAAGACGTAGACAGAAGAATAGATGAATTAAAGACGTAACAAACGAAGTCTACAAAATTAATATTGTGGAACGATAAAGTGCTATGGGGAATGAGAAATGTGGTAAAGGTTCACTACAGACTTTTAACCCAGAGAAAAAATTGAAAAGATAAGAAATGAAAAACAGGTGAAGATTTTAAAGAAGAAAGCTATCGCTTTTTCCAAGGTTGTGCTCCAATTTGACTTCTCACTGAGAACAGGTAGTGAATGCGACTGTCTCCATTACAACAATACAGGTAATTATGAAAATTTTGGAGATCCGATTGCTTTCCGCTTCAATCAAAAGCTCCCATTCTTGCATCCGTTCGGCCTTATTATTAATAAAAGATTCTAGGAATCTTTGTTTACAGAGGTCTGTAATGCCAGAAGTAGTGCTGTGATAACAGAATCCGTGATGCTCAGTCGTGCCACAAAGTGGTAATGAATTAATTCAGTTTATTATTTTATACACGAAAAGAATTCATTTTGTATAAAATGATTTCTAAACAAAGTTATAAAATACGTAAAAGTGCGTAGTATCCGTTGTTGCATCTAATTTATTTTTCCCCTAGAATTGTGAAGGATATTTCTCTCATAGATGAGTTCGGTGTCAGTGCTCTCGGGACGGTGCAACGAACTAAAGTTATCGCAATAATTCAGTCCAAGATAGGTGTAATGCATAATTTAAAGGGATGTCGGTACGATTAACAATGACACATGTTCATGAAAACAATAAATATTTAAGAATTACGTAAATACGGTACCCTCATTGTGGACTGCGTGAAAGATGGGAGTTTACGTTGCGCCGTGCGCAGGCGGAGGTGAAAGAAGAAATTATGTGTGCAGCAGCGTACGTGGTGAGTGATACAAATGGCACTGGGTATTACCTGGGAGGTCAGACAGGTATTAAAACCCAGAAGACGGCAATACACCGATACGGCGCGGCGTCCCCATTGTGTTCGCCTAACACACGTTAAATATTGCAGCCGATACGATTTTAATAACTCCTCGCATCCCGGCTTCTGACGTCGTGCTCAAAGGTTCACTTAAATCGAGTGAATTGCGTTGTGACAAATTTATGAATGAATTTGCTATTATAATAAAAGGTGTAAACACGGTCGGTGTGTGTGTGTGTGTGTGTGTATTTCTTTTGGGGAGTGCTGTCTACTACGGCGTTCAAGTATACGCCTTCATCGTCGCCTGGCGGTCGGGTGGCTTACCTGGCATTTGCATAACAATTCTAAAACATGGGCTGAAAAATATTTATTATATTGACAGGCCGTCATCTGTCATAGCACTGTCTATGCGCTGCTCTGTGTTAGCTACGGCAATATTTTAACCTTTAATACTGTTCGATATTAATTTAAAACAAAGAGCTTCGTGAAATCTCGTGTTCGGTAATTCCCTTTCCTGCCAGCTTATCTTCGTTGGGCGACCTATTGGGCAATGAGAAGACAACAGGTGGTAGGAATTAGTGGTGATTTCAGTATATTTTAACACCGTATTACATGCGCGCGCAAGTTGACAGGAATTACACAGAGATTTATATATTCTCGCAAACGCACAATATAGGCTATAACACGCACAAACATAAACTCGCACACTCGCGCTCGTGCACACATAATGTTGCGTTAGCTACATTTATTTCTTTCTCAATTACAAAGATTATATACTTACGTACCTTTTTTCTTTTCTCAGTCTTCAGTTTATAGTTCACCGCATTTACTTAATTTCTTTAGATTGTCTCAGATCTTTTGCTTTCGCTTTAAGTCGGCTTGGGTCTACTCTTTCATGTGTTCACACCATAGTAGTAGTTTTATTTTCCATTATCCTGTGTGTCGTTCTCTTTTCCTTGTCCAACTTTAGAAGATCTACAGCTTATTCTCAGACAATCCATTTCTCTGTTGCCTTAATTTGATGATTCTCTTTCTGTTCAAACACTCAAATTTGGACCCCAAATATTAAATTCGTACATATTATAGTGTTATAAATTTCGTTCTAAGTGGTTTTCATGATGCTTCTATCCCGTGGAACAGAAATCAACTTTTTTACAAAGTTCCGAGTTTGGCCTATACCGTTCACAAGTAAAGAGTAGATGTTAGTGCCCAATCGCAGTGGCAAATAACACTCTGTATTATAAATAGAGAGCCCTACACAAAAGTCTATACTTTGGTTATTACAAAAGGTGAACACGAACATCTCCTGTCTTCTTCACAGCCATCAGTCTTACAAAGTTACTCGTCTCCAACCAAAAGTATCCTTTTCGCAGATAAAGATAAAGCACGTAATTTAAAGAAATAAATGAAAAATAAAGATTTATTTGCATTGATGCTTAAGGTTTTTCTAAACGATACACAAAATTGTGACTAAACTTGACAAATAAAAGAACGAAAAATTCTTAACATTTGTACTCGACATTTGTATACGACTGAATGTCACGTGTTTCACTTCAGTCGCTTTGTTTCACATCTCATGGATTTCAACGCGCAAGATGGTTAGGCCTAAATGTAATTTGAAGTTAGAGAACAAATTATAGGTTATACAGAAACACAATAAAAATTTGTATGCGCGAAAGTAAAAGTTTATATAAGCGTAAATAAAAGGAACATAAATGTTACTTCAGAAAGTGATAGTGGTATTTTTATTTATCAGTAAATTCAAATTCCCTTAAATTGCCCATCCAACAATAATTTTGGGTTCACTTACGATGATTGGTAACCCTGATTACATATTATTCTTTGGAGACGTGATGAAATAAAATAAGGACGCCGCTGTAGACATATGATGGATCTAGACGTATCATAAACAAAACACAAAAGTATTACCATATTTTTTTCAAAAACTAATAATGTATTCAACAAGCTGGTAAGATCGTTCACGGTCTGTGATCAGAAATAATATTTATACTGGATTACCACCTAGAGAGAAACAATCGATTGAGATAAATTAGATGCTCTCGCCTGAAGGGGGTGAAAACAAGGTGTGAAATCGAATTTTTTAGGGTGATATTACTACCCCTCGCACCTGCCTACAGTATAATGATACCGCGCCTAATAGCCGGCACGGACGCATTCCTGCCTCCCAAAACAAGCGAAAGTGATACTCACACCCACATTAATTTGAAACACTTTTGTTTTTAATTCCACCGTCTGTTTTCAGTGTACACGTGGGAGGATACTGCGGTGGATAACATATTGCACCCAGACGGTTGTACTGTGTCATCGGCATTTCTGCACACTTTGCCGTCCAACTCCACGGTTCAGCTTTGTTATTGTTGGAGACAATGTTTGCATAAAGCCTTAAAACATACAAACATACATTTCGATTTACATATTTGTATGTGAAATAAATCTGGTATCTTCTTTGTAACGTACTCCTAATAATGCGAACATTTTTTATTATCGCTTTTCAATATGTGAACAACTCAATTTCCAATTTGCAAATTTCATTCCTTTACCAACGCTGATTAGTAAAAGTAGTCGTGGTCTGTATCTTACCTTACGCTTTTCAGTGTTTCTGTTACTATCAAACATAATTGAATATTTCTATGTCATAATTATTTGCTAAAATGTCACGACTAAACCGAAAAGTACAATCAATTGTTATCGTTGGTCAACATTTGTCGTAATCGAATAGATATAAATAGTGCTTATTGTAAGTTTTCATAATTTATAATTCTTACTGCAAAACAGTAGAAAAATTCAAAACAAGAAACGTGATAGAACTAATAGAGACACCAAGGTAAAACCAAAAAATGAAGAAAGGAATTAATAAATATAAGACTATAAATAAAAAGTGCAAATCTAACAATGCGAAAATAAGGCGTTACAGTACAATAGTGAAGCCAGAATGCCTATATGCAAGTGAATGCCTAGCATTAAATTATAATTTAGACGAACTAGAAATATTGGAAAGAAGAATTATTAGGAAAGTATTAGACCTACGAAAAACTTCAGAAGGTAGGAAATTAAGAAGTAATGATGAAATATATCAAAGTACAGAAAATGTAACAGAAACAATGAGAACAAGAAGACTATTATTTTTTGGACATTTATATAGAATGGACAACAATAGGTTAACAAAGCATATCTTCAAATGTCTGTGGGGGAAGAAGTCAACATCAAGTTGGATTGAAGAAGTCCAAAACGATTTAGAAAAAACAAACAATACAAACGCAGAAGAAGCTACTGAAAGAGAAGTTTTTCGAGCAAAAGTGTTAAAATTGGAAGGCGTCCAGGTTAGGAGAGAGAAAAACGGAGGTTCAAAGTAGACTGAAGACAGGAAGAAGAGACACAGTGAAAAGATGAAAGAATATTGCAGAAAAAGAAAGGAACAAAGAATAAAGAATTGAAATTGGCATGTGGTCTTTAGATGGCTGATGCAAAAAAAAATATATAAGATTAATAAATGTGGAATTGTGAGAAGTGATCCTAGGCAGAAAAAGAAAAAAGTAAGCCTATGTTTTCTATGTGCCAACGCACGAACATAGGAACGAAGTGTAAAAAAGACCATTTTGACTATTTAATTAAAATTAAAGAGGATTAGGATTACTTTTCTTGTACTACGTATAATGCAGTAACTTTATAAACAATGAAATCTAGATTGTCGTAATAGATTATTATGTTAAGAAGTTGAATGATTGTTTTCGAATTGATTAATTATTTTATATTTTACTAATTCTCTTTCCGTTTTTCAAAAGCTATATATTAGAATGGTGTAATCAAATTTAGATTAATTAAAAAATAGCTATCTTCTTGAAGTCAAGCGGAGTTGTTTCGAACTCGCAAAATTATAATTTATTTAAGTTTTTAATAATATTTAAAATCTTATAATATTGTAATAGCATTATTGTAATATTATTATTATAATATATAAAATCCAATTCCTCGTAAAATAATATTTAAGTAATACTCTCGTAATCACATTCTCTACTGAATCAATCTTATAGGCCTATATGTATGTACACGATGTACAAATAGGCCTACTCTTGCTTCATACAGACAGATAGCCGTTTTCGTGAATGTTTATATTTTGATTATCTTAATATTTGTTCATATAAATATTTAAATGCAAAACGAATTTTTATTTAAATGCTTGCCTTTTCCCTTATGTGTAGGCAACATACATTCATGCTAGGACTATCCAGAAAGTAAGTTCCGATAAGGTATTAAAGGAAACAAAGAACACATTTAGAAAACATTTTTATTCCTATTTAAAGTACCCACCTTAAACTACTTTTCTATATAGTTTTCATCATTTTTAAAACACTTTTCATAGCGAGGCATCGGGCGTTGTGTACCTTCGTCGTAGAAATTTTCCGCCTGTGATTTGAACCATGCAGTAACAGCTTGTTTGACATCGTTGGCCACCAAGGAAAGAATTTTTCATGCTTGCAAAGGTGATATTCGTTTGGTGTAAGGTTTTGGGTTGGAAGGCGGATGATCCAATTGTTGCCAGCCAAACTTTGTGAGGAGATGTTGCGTTACAGTGGCAGTGTGTGTGCTGTGCCAAGATTCATCGCAATGTACCGGGTAAGCATCCTACGTCGCTTAGTCTGAATCGGACTAAGCAAAAACGTCGTATCTACATCTTGGTCCCATTGAATCGCTCACTGCTTTTTCTCCATAAATATTGAAAATCTGACGGTGAATTTCAATCGTTTTAATGCCTTTCGCATTCAAGAACGAATCACATTTTACCTACTGTCACGCGCGGCGGGCGTCTCGAATGTCTTCAACATTATAATCAAGTCCAACGAAGCTTATTCAGTGCACACTTGTTTCCAAATGGCGTTGTTAGCTTCCCAACGAATCAACAAACTGGTCGCTCTAGAACAACAGCGTGACGCCATCGATACCGCGGCAATATTTAAAAACGGAATTTACTTTCTGGATACCCCTCGTACATATAAATTCATAAAAATCAAATATAATTAAACAAACGTACAAATAATACACATAACTAAAAAAATTAAAAACTTTGTTAACCTCCAGATATGGGATTTTGTGGCGTGTATACTAATTAATGCTCACAAAATATTTGAGTAATTTCTAAGCAACTTTTCTCAATTTTAAATTTTTATAAAGGTTATCTAAGAAAATTAAAAATGTGTTATCCAGCGTAATTAAAAATGTGTTATCCAGCGAATGAATTCACTGTTGGAAGTTTGTCTAATCTGTACATAACTACGTAGACGAGAATTGCAGTATCGTCGTCGTCGTTGCAAATATCTTTGTCTTCGATTACACAAGCGGTACTATCACTGTCACAACTTTACGCCATATCTCAGTTGTTACCATCGTCGCAATCATCATCGCCATCTAATTATTAACAAAACTACCGTCCGAGTCATTTACCAGCGCTTAAACATCATTCTCAGAGTTATCGCTATCATTAGTGTACATGAATAGCGTGATAACATACAATATTGTCCAATAAAATATTATAATAGTGGTAATAATAGTAATAATAATAATAATAATAATAATATAGGATGACACCTGTGCACCCTTTCGTGTGTAAGGTCCCCAGCCACCGAGTCGCAGTGTTTTTGGATCCATACATGTAAACCTTGATTTTGCAAGCGAAGCAGCGATACTTAATAAACGAAAATAACAGCAACACTAATAATATTAAAAAAAAAGATTTATACAAGACTATTATTATTATTATTATTATTATTATAATTTCAAATATATTTCTCGGTAGCATACAGAATGATCCCCAGGTTTAGTTAAATGTGTTAATGTTAATACACTTCATTATGAAAATTAAGTATAATAAAAAAAATATTAATATTAAATCTCAATTGGAAGTAATTTGTTCCGGACACTAGGCGTTACTGAATGTGTTAACAATCGTAACGTTCATAGTCAAAATCATCGTTTTATAATATCGATATGGGTTGTCGTATAATAAAAAGATGTATTATGCACATTAAGATATTACTGTAGGCCTAAAAATTTGCTTTGTTCCAGAAAATATTGTCATCAGTTCATACAGATAATGTAATGGGTGTTTAGGGCTGCGCAGTCAAGAATTTCCGTTATCACAGGTACAACATTGAGTACACTATAAGATTCAATGTGTAATAAAATACATACATAGTCTTTTAACACTGAAGCTTTACAGTCATCTAATGTATTAAGCATCTTAACCAGACGCTTGATACGTTTACATAGGGCTTAGTACATTAGAATGCTATAGGCCTAACGTTTGCAGTAGAGAAACCACTTTCCTTCTATGTTAGCCCTAAATAATAAGTACACTGTTATGAGATAATTACTCAAAGAATATTCAAATAAACAAAATAAAATTTACGACATAGCCGTGTATGGCGAGAAACCAAAATTAATTGTTGCAAGTAAAACGACTAACATAGTATAAAATGACTGGAAAACAACTGCTGGATTATTAGGCCGTGGTCAAACATTATTAAAATTATGGTTGCTGTCTAGAAGCTGGTCCATGATAGCAATCCCGCCAACATAAACTATATAAACACTTGACAAATTCATAATAAGACCAAAAACAGAAGTTTCGGCCAGGTCCACGACGGGCTGCTTCAGTATGGCGGGAAAGAGGTACCGCAATAAGTCCCACAATCTCAGTCTCACGCGGGACTTGCTACCTCTTTCCTGCCACGCTGTAGAAGAACATCGTGGACACGGGTGAAACATCTGTTTTTGTTCTTGTTATGAATTTGTCAAGTTTTTGTATAGTTTATTATGACGGGATTGCTATCATAGACCAACTTCTAGACAGCAACCATAATTTTAATAATGTTGGAGCACGGCCTAATAATCCGGAAGTTGTTTTCCAGTCAAACACCGGGCGCGAAAGCCTACTTTCTTTGTTGACATTATAAAATATTAGCTGGAGATCATGTAGTGCAACAGGTGTAGCCATTTCCCGTTCTTCGGGCGTAAGATCGCGTCTATTTATGAGACAGAAAACCTCTGCATACAGCAATCTTGCACTGTTTGCAAGCATACCTGCAACGTTCGTTGTTATGAAGAACGTTACCTGAAAGAAACATTCTAATTTCGTTGCATTAATTTTATACGGACGTGGCTATTTAAATGAGAAGAACTTAATAAGGTTTAGAGTTTTTGTGAACCCAGTGAGAAGTCTTAAGCACTGCAAACGAGAGCAATATACGGAGACGTTTATGTGCGAATATTGAGAATATTGAGAGAGCAACTGTAACTGATTTATCTCAACTGTAAGGTGAGATTATGTACACTATATTGTTTAATTACATTTATACCTTCTTACATTATTCATGTGTATTTTTTGTTATTAATAATAAATAACACTTATTTTTACACGAATATATTATATACTTGTTACATATTACGAATGTTACAATAGCCTCAACAATCATCATCTGAATGTATTACATACATCATAAATGTAATATATTTCAAATCATTTATTTAAGTTTGTTATGGAAAACATTATTGAGCAGCAAAAATTATTTAAAATTATTTTTTAAAACATAATTTATGAACATAGTTTCTGCACCATTTGATTCTCGCATTCTGTTTTAACTTTCAATACAGTCAGTTCACTGATAAACAACAAACCTCTCTTTTTTGTAACCTCAAGACTCGTTTATGATTGTCATCAGACATTTAGCGAAAATCATTATAACTAAATGACGAATTTGCTCATTTATACACAGAATGACACGTTGACGCAAGGAACGTCTTAAAAATAGACGGTGATATCGTACAGCCTGGTACAGCCTGAACTCGGAGCTCCGTATGGACTATTTCTAGTTGAGACGAAATCAGAAGGTATGACCAGATTGGCTACTCCTGTTGGTAGATATATTAAGCATGAGATTACCAAAGCAAAATTTGAACAAGTATTGCTCATTGTGTAGCGTGACAGATATAAGCATAATATTGAATGGCAATTGATCATTAGAATAATGAAGTTATAATATTTAAATTTGGAAGAAAGCATTAAGTTTAATATAAATAGATTAATTCATAGCAACTGTGGAAAGAAATCATTATTATAAAGAAAATACAAGTTAAAATAAAAGGAGTTACTAGTGATGAGTCATCCAAAACCAGTCTCATAACCAAAGGTTTTCAAGGTATAACCCAGGAAGGTAAAATAGTAAATAACAAAGCAGTACACAATATGACCAAACCCACAACGAGGAAGAATAAATAAAAGAGAAACCCTAAAATAAGCCAAGATCAACCAATACAGGTTGTGTATTTCTGAATTAAAGAAGAAGATGGAGAAGATCCCAAGAAACCTGATGGCATCAAGAACAGATGGAGAAGATACCAGTCCCAGAAGGCAGGAGAAAAGAAGACTGAAGAAAGAAGAAGAGGGCAGCATCCTGAAGAAGACGTCATGCTCTTATAAAAGACACCCAAATCCCTATATCCCCAAAATAAATATCTAAAAACAAAAGTATAACGAAATAAAAACCACATGTATATAAATTTAAGAAAGAGAAGTGAACAAAGTAAAAGTTTCCTGTGAACTAAGATGAAACAATAATATAGTACCCATGGAACAAATCTCCATTGAAAAAACGCTAACCAATTTATTATGTTAATAAGACTATACGACCATTTAGCATTAACATAATATATAAGTGAAAGTGAACCAGTGATAGTTTTGGGTATTATAAAAAATGAACCTTGTGTTTCATTCTTGGCAATCACAAACATTGGATGCAATGAAATATGCATTTTTCAATGACTTAAAATGTGTACGGTGACAATATGTTGTTCATAAGACATGAATCTATTTAAAATAACATTTTTGTTTTACATGAAAAAAGAAAAACAGATTTCATAGTGCTTTGTGAACGGTTCATACTATTTATTTTGTTAATGACAGGGTACAATTCCCCAAAGACAAGGTATAAAAGACTGTATAAAAACTGTAGAATCCTACTTATAATAATAGTTAGAAATAAGAATATAAATATAAGGTTTTAATGTATATAGTACAAGAATGTTTAAAAATGTTTTAGATATAAGGCCATTTGTTTGGGTCTGAAACAACTAACATCAGAACTATAAAAATAATTACCACTTGTAAATAGTAGAGAGTAATTAAGATGTTAGTTAGTACAAAACCTTTTTTATAAACCATGTTTACATGTTGGAAATGGGAATTTTGTTGCAAAATGTCTGATTTGAAGACAACCATTTATTTAAAAAAAATGTTCTTTATTTGTTTAACTATTATTTGTATTGTAACCAATACTAATTGTTTTTGTGTAATTTGAAAACATGTTTAATTTATAATACTATTTGTAAAAAGTCAGAGAGGGTATCACACATCATATATTGTTTGTAAATTATTTTGTAAGAAAAATTGTTAAAAAATCATAGGCCAAAAGAATGGAAACCAAACTTCATCAAAACAGAGAAATTGCTCAATTAAATGCAAATAAACAAAAGGGGTTTAGACAAAATAAACTTGAGATCATGCCATATAATTGCACATACCATTTAGAGAGATTTTAATAAATTATATTCAGAATTATAAATAAAAATAAAATGACTAAACTCAGAAATTTAGACATGGGAGTCATATATTTCAGAATAATGTTTCAGAATACAACTAATTCAATTAATTACCAGAAAATAAGGGAATAGGAACCTTTTAATACAATATAGAATTATTAATATTAAATATAACTGATAAAATGGCTGAATTTATATAATGACAGGAAGTAAATTCTGATGTTTTGGACTCTTCACAGTATACCAAACTGAAAGTGAAATTACTATTTTTTGGACAGAAAACACTATAAAATGGCATTATTTAATCTGAAAATAACCAGAATGAACTGAAAGATTAATTTAAATCAAATCTAGTGAATAAAATTGACAAATAACCAAAGTTTAGGCATTCATATAGTGAAATAGTAAAATGTACACAGGATGTGAAAATATATTTGAACAATGTTAAGGATAATATTATATGGGCTAAGAGTTTAATTGAAACTGGAGGAAACAGTTAGTTAATTATTGGTTTTTGAACGGTCAACATGACATACATTTGGTAAAGTGCATAACCTAACCTATAATAGACATACCAAGCGAATGTATAGTACGTTATTGTGAAATCGCGAGTGACTTGTGGAATACTTCTAAAAACTATCATATTATAACAGAAACAATCAAGTAACACTCCATAACACAGAACAATATAAATCTACTCCGAAAAACACCATAAAACACTAGAAAACTGTATAATACATTAAACCAAATTAGTGACGGAATCGGGGAAAGTGTTTGAACTAATAATTATACGAATACACTAAATACAACTCAGAAACAGTACACTAGACACTACACAACATTTTACAAGAGATTCGCAGACATCAGAACAGGAATACTACAGGAAAATCTTTTATTTGGAACGTCCAATATACGAATGACATCTCACTAACTTCACGGCAGCCATCTTTCTTTGACAAACCCAGTGCCTCTTCTTGGTTCATCACAGCTGTTTGGTGAAAACAATTATTATATTTACAATTTATTATTCAATGTCTGTGTTTATTAATAACTATTAATTTGATTGTAACGTTATACTTTTTAAATATAAGCCCGATTTCTCTGACTTTGGTAATAACTGGCTGTTTAAAGAACCCTATATAATTTTTATAATATATACTTGTAACTTTTTTCGATATCCTGAGAATCGATACTAATCGATAAGAGTCAATATTGCTGTTACTTAATAAAACATTAATACTTTTCAATACTTAATAGTTCTTTATTTCTTCAATAATACTAATTACCAATAATATAATTCTAATTGATAATCTACAAGGACTTTACCACCCGTAAGTGAAGATAACCTAAAAAATAGAAAGGTAAACAAATATCGATTGGTTTACAGACAGTCTTATGAGTGGTGATAGATTATTTAAATTATACTAAAACTTTAATAAAAATTTTCAGAAGAGCATTACACTGTTTAAAACTTCACAGCCCTATATTAATTAATTGATCCTAATTAATTAATTAATAAAATTAAAATTTTTTTTTTATTATTTTTTTTTATAAACATAATTTTTTTTTTAATTTTCTTCAAAACAATAATTTTTGTTTTGAAACTTTCGGTGAAGCTGAGCATATATATTTCTTCATCAACTTTACGCTACTCGACCGGTCTTGCTACCATTGGGACTCGACCAGCTGGGAAACTTAAGGAAGTGTTTCAGGCCAGTAAGACGTCGAGAGCCACACCAATTAAACATATTACATTGGACTTGATTACATCGGAGTCGAACTTCACAATCACAATCTCTTATATCATCAACACACATCTATACTTATTTTATTAGAATTATTACAAATTGGCGCACAACTTTAGGGGCTTTAATTAGCGATTGGAAGGCCAATACATTCTGCCCAATCACTAGTTGGAGCTAGGCAACAGCTACAAAGCCAGAGAATTTCAAGGGAAAATGCAACGACGTGCAACATCCAAGAAACGGGCGGCGGAGGCCGAGAAAGAAATAGAAGTTGACATGGACAACAAGGAGGCGACGCCAGTAGAGGCGGAAGAGGTATTACCACCGGTGTTGTCCAAACAAACGGAACAACCGGAGTTATCCTCACAGACAAGGGAGGTTAATCTCCAGGAGAAGCAGGTGGAGAAATCCAAGACAACGGAGGATAATCAAATGGACAGATACATGGAAGTGTTCTTGCAAAGGATGGAAGAGAAAATAAACAAAAATAGTAAGGAATTAAAGGAAGACTTGAGTAAGAAAATGGGGAGAGACAACCAGTCTTTGAAAGAAGATATCAAATCCGGCAAGGAAGAAACAAATAAGAAGTTAGAAGAATTGAAGGAAGACAATCAGTCCCTGACGAAGAAGATGGAAGAAAACAGCAAGAAGATGGAAGAGAAGATGGAAGAAAAATTAGAAGAATTGAAGAAGGATAATCAATCCACAAAAGAAGAGTTGACTGGGATGAACAAGAACATGGAAGAATTGAAGGAAGACAACCAATCGTTCAAGGAAGAATTCAAGGCGACTAAAGAAGAGTTAATTAATAAAATTGAAAATACCAATCAGAAAATAGATGAAACCAGGAAGAAGATAGAGAAAAACAACCGACAATTGAAGGAAGAGTTGAAAGAAGATAACAGGAAGTTGGAAGAGAAGATGGGGGAGAAATTGGAAGAATTGAGAGAAGACAATCAAATTCTAAGAGAAGAGTTAAGGGAGGTAAATCAGGAGAATTTGGACAAACTGGACGAAAGGATGGAATTGTTGCGAGAAGAAATGAATAAGGAAATCAAGGTTAACAAAAAAGCGATGGATAAGAAGATGGAAGAAGAAAATATAATGGTCAATCGACAGATTCGAGAGATTGATGGAAAGTGCAACCAGACCGAAAAGGAGGTGAATGAGTTTAAAGAAGTGGTGAACACCAAGTTCACAAATATTGAAGAACATAGTCGTAGGAAGGTAGAAGAACAGAGGAAGGAGAATCAAGAAGAATTCGGAAAAGTACGCAACCAGGTCACAGAACGATTTAATGATATACAAGAGACCATGGCCAATATCACCGGTCAGGTGCGACAAAGCCGAGAGGAGATGGAAGCGATTAGAAACAGACCGACTCATTTCACCGGATTGCCCGTCAACGAAAGCCGAGAGTGGCTCAACTTCCGGCAGTACAAACGTAAGCCGATGGAGTTCCTGGCTAGGGTAGAAGAATATTTAACGAAGCATAAAATTACCCAATGGAGCCATAGCAGGGAGATATTCGACGAGTCTTTCCGAGACATAACAGATAATTGGTGGATGGCCAACCGGAGTGAAATTTCCGACTACCAACAGTTCCGGAAAATGTTTAAAACAAAATACTGGTCTGAGACTACCCAGAACTTGATACGTGACAATATTTGTAACGGAAGATACAGGTCACAATTAGGTAGCAGTATGACGGCATATTTCTTGGGGAAGGTGTGTATGGCAAAGCACCTTGAGCCAGCAATCCCAGAAGAATGTTTAGTGAATAAGATATCTTATCACTATGATGAGGACATTATCAGGGCCCGGAGAGGTAGTCAGATCAAGACGATCCAGGGAATGACTGAGTTATTGGAGGGATACGAGAATGAAGAGTATTATCGGCAGAGCAGGAAGAGAAATGAGAGACCAGAAGCAAGGCCGACTACTTACCCCAATAACGGCAATAACCATACAAATAACCGGAACCAGCCCAGTAATTACGACGGCCCTAACAACCAGCCGCGTAATAACCAGTTTAACGGAAATTTTAACGGCGTGAGAAATAACAACCCCTACCCAAATAATCGAAACCACTTTTATCAACAAAATAATAATGTTCCATACAGTCAGAGAAATCCATATCCCAACAATAATGGTAACAGGCCTTACCCACCTAACCGAAATTACTATAATGATAATATTAATAATAATAATAATAGCAATAGTAATAACCGAGTGTCGCGCCCTAGGGTAAATTTTATAAGAGCAGAAGATCGCGGACCCAGGAGATATTATCAACCGAGGAGGAGCAGCTTCCACGGCGCTGACCGAAGATGGCGGAGTGCGGAACGAGACGGCCCAAGATACGAACAGGAAAGACGAAGTACCAGCCTGGAAGATCTTGGCAGACAACCGAACAGGGCGTTAAACATCAACCAGGGTACAGAACGTCAGGAAACAAACCAGAGTTTCCCGAACGATGCCTCGGTCAACAATAACTTAAACAATGACCAAAATGCTTTAAACGAGAGGAGGCAGTAATCAACAACGATGACCCGTTACTGCTTATACTTCCTGGGTTAGAAAAGGATGATTTGCAACAAGCAAACAATGATAAAAACATCACTATTATCAGTAACCATTATTTGAAAGACATACGAACTGAACTTTTGGAAGAGAACGAGAAGAGTCTCAGCAACAGTAATAATGAGATAATTTATATAACAGCGGAGGTGGAAGGAGTTCCCGCTAGAATAATGATAGACACAGGAGCTAATATTTCAATAATAAACTCCAATGAGTTGGAGAGAATACAGAGTACATGTGGTAAAACTTTGCCAATGTTACCAGTCAACAACATTGTATTGGTAGGTGCAACTGGTCGCCAGAATAAAACCATTAGGAAGCAAGTTTCCTTAAGTGTCGTTAGCCGTGATATAGCTTTAGACATGGAATTTTTAATCGCCACCGGATTACCATTTGACATCTTAGTCGGTTGCGATATTCTTCGTAGATATTCGGCAGTAATCGATCTTAATTTAAATAAAGTATCACTTTTCCCAGACGGAGTAACATGGACCGCAGACCTGGTAGGAGGCACAACAATACTTCCCAGCCCTATACATCAACAACTTCGTAAAATAAATGTTATTAGAAACAGCCCTCTTTCTAAACCCATAATATACAATCAAGGAGGAGAGGATTTATGGTCAGTTAAGATCCAAGAAATACGGAATTTCCAGTGCGGAAGCGATAACAAGAAAATACCAACGCACCTGGCTGATCGTCTAATTGCAATATATGAGAGATACAAGGCGGTGTTTTCTGATGAACCAGGGAAGGTAAAAAACTACCAGTGCCAACTTCGTTTTAAAGAAAACGTAGAGTTTAACCGGAGGTCATATCCAATAGCGCAGTCGCTCAAAGAAGCCGTGAGAACAGAGATAAACAAGATGATTGAAAACGACATAATTGAGATTAGTCAATCACCTTACACTAGTCCAATTATTGCTGTTCCGAAGAAAGACGGACAAGTCCGGCTCTGTTTAGATGCGCGTGAGTTGAACAAGACAATTGTGAATGACAGAACATCTCCCGGTGAAATAGAAGAAATCTTAAAGCGTTTTCATGGTACTAACTTTATTAGCACCTGGGATACGGTCTGTGGTTATTGGCAGGTAGAGCTGCATCCACAAAGCCGCCAGTATGTAGCGTTCATTTTCGAAGGGCGCAATTACCAGTTCAAGAGACTGCCCTTCGGACTTGTCAATTCTGTCGCCATATTTGTGGCATGCATGGACCAGATTTTGGGACCAGAAGCGCTCCAATTTACCACCGTCTATGTTGACGATTTACTAATCACATCCGGAACCTGGGAGGAGCATTGTTACAGAGTGGAATTTGTACTAAACAAACTAGCGCAGAACAACATAACACTGAAGTTGGAGAAATCCAAATTCATAGCGCGCGAGGTACAATTCTTAGGCTTCAACCTAGACGACAGAGGTATTACCCCATCAGCAGAGAAAGTGGAGGCAATTCAGAGGTTCCCGCAACCAAGAAACAGGAAACAATTGCAATCTTTCCTCGGACTCTGTAACTATTACAGGAAGTTTCAGAGCCGATATTCCGAGTTGACCGCCAAGTTTCAACCACAGTTATCTGCCAAAAACAAATGGATTTGGGGTGAAGATCAAGATATTACTTTCCGATTGATAAAAGAGAAGTTTCTGGAGAGTGTGATACTTCGTCACCCAGATTTTAAGAAACCGTTCTTTCTAAACTGTGACGCTAGCGATCTAAGCTTAGGAACGACCTTATACCAGGAAGATGAGGAGGGACAACATCTGGTAATAAGCTTCGCTAGTCGCACACTGAACCAGTGCGAAAAGAACTACAGTGTGACAGAAAAGGAATTGTTGAGCGTGGTGTTCGCATGCAGCAAGTTCCGGACGTACATTCTCGGATATCAAGTCACGGTACGAACTGATCATAAATCCATCTCGTTCCTTCGTAGGTGCAAATTGAGTCACGGCCGATTGGCTAGATGGGTACTCGCCCTACAAGAATATGACCTGAAATGGGAATACATTCCAGGAAAGAAGAACGTGGTAGCGGATGTGTTGTCACGTATAAATCTGGAAGATCAGACTTTCGAGGGAGAGAAGGAGAGCTTAGTAAAAATTTATAACATATTCACGACCAGAGCCGATTTACAAGCTTTGTTAATAAATATCCGAATCCATCAGCAGTCTGATCCTAAGCTGAAAAACATTGTGAGTCGTTTAGAAGCCAATGATGAAACCATTTCTAAATATTACCACCTTAACAAGGGAATTTTATTCATAAAAACCGCATTGGACGATGAGACATGGAAGGTGATAATCCCGCACCAAATAGAAAAGGAGGTCATCATCGATTACCATGTCAGGTATGGTCACATGGGAGCGTTAAAAGTGATACAAGCTCTAGAGGAAAATTGTAAGATCAAGAATATCAACCGCAAGGTGAGAAAACACATCAAGTCCTGTAAGATCTGCCAATGTGCAAAAATAAACAATGAAAAGACAGAGGGTATCATGATACCGATAACTTCCAACGCAAAACTGGAAAAAGTGTTTTTGGATATATGCGGGCCATTTCCCCGTAGCGGTGGTCGACACAGATATAAATACTTGGTAATCATAATGGATCACTACACCAAGTATATAAAGCTATATCCGGTTAATCGGGCAACGACAGCAAAGGTTTTGGCGGTGATTATTGATTTGTATATCCCAGAGATCGGTAGACCATTTTCTATTATTACCGACCATGGTACACAGTTTAAGGGGAGGAGATGGCGAGACACTTTATTAGCACTTGGGGTCAAAACATATAAGACATCAGTCTACCACCCAAGTAGCAATCCGGCTGAGAGAGTACTAAGAGAAGTGGGTAGGATATTGCGCACGTACTGTCACAACCAACAGAAAAAGTGGCAAGAGTACCTAGCAGCGACAGAAACATTCCTAAATTACGCCCACCATCCAGCTATAGGAATTCCACCGTACTCAGCCATGTATGAGAAGCCGACTCCCCGAGACATTGAACAAATCATTGAATTTCCAACGAACAACAATAGGAAATTCAACCAGTTGAAGTTTTACAATAAGGTAGCAGAAGATCAGGAAAAACGGCAAGCCAAATACCAGAAGGCAATAGGGCGAATTGTAACATATAAAGAGGGTGAGAAAGTCCTCCTAAAAAATAGAGAGCTGCCTAGCACCTTAGAAGGCATAACCAAAAAATTATTATTACTTTACACCGGACCATATGTTGTGGTAAATGATAAGCATAACAATACATATGAGTTGAGGGAAATCGTTTCAGGAAGAATCAAAGGAGTGTACAATCAAGCTTCTATGAAGAAATATTATGAAGAATGAGTTGTGAGTTTTAGAATTTTGAATTTTATTATAAAAATTTTAAAATAATGTAAGTACATCTTACAACCTAATATTTTGAGAAGAACATTTTGGAGAATTATAAGAAGAAGGAATTTAGAATTTTTATTTTAAAAATCCTAAAATAATGTAAGTACATCTTACAACCTAATATTTTGAAAAGAACATTTTGGAGAATTAAAAGAAAAAGAATTTTTAATTTAATTTTAGAAATTCAAAAATAATGTAAGTACATCTTACAACCTAATATTTTGAGAAGAACATTTTGGAGAATTATAAGAAGAAGGAATTTAGAATTTTTATTTTAAAAATTCAGAAATAATGTAAGTACATCTTACAACCTAATATTTTGAGAAGAACATTTTGGAGAATTAGAAGAAGAAGAATTTTTTCAATTTAATATTTTAAAAAATCCGAAAATAATGTAAGTACATCTTACAACCTAATATTTTGAGAAGAACATTTTGGAGAATTATAAGAAGAAGGATTTTTTAATTTAATTTTAAAAAAAATCCTAAAATAATGTAAGTACATCTTACTACAACCTAATAATTTTGGAACAAACTTTATGGAAGAAAGAAAAAGAAAGAATTTTGAATATAACTTATTCTAAAATATGTAAGTACTTCTTACTACAACCTGATAATTTAGAACAAAACTTTATGGAAGAAAGAGAAAGAGAGAGAATTTTGAACTTAATTATACAAAAAATTTAAAAATAAAGTAAGACCAACTTACTATAACTAAGTTTATGAGAAAAACTTTATGGTAAATAATTAAGAAGAATTTGAATTTGGAGAAATACCAAAACTTTCAGAAATAATAGTAAAATCACACTACTATAAACAATTCTGAATGAAACAATTCTGGGAATAAATGAATTAAACAGAATTTGAATGTTGATAGAACGTCAGTACTTTGAAACAAGATAAGATCAACATATTACAAGGATTTATGAGAAATATTTTTCAATTAAATAAAAAGAATAGTTTGAATTTTACATTAAAACTAACCAAGTTCCAAAAAATAATTATGTGTCAATTATGATTGAATTGAGAAGAAAATAAAGTGATTAATTCAGAAAAGAGAGTTAACGTTAATCCAGAATAAATGCTAGACATTCACAATAGCATTTGAAGGAGTAGAGAAGACTAACAAAAAAGAGTGTAATATGCCAGAGAAGAAAAAAAAATTTGGAAGCAAAGAGACTAATTACCTATGAAACGATAATGAAAACAGTTAATTAAGAGCGAAGAAGAACAACTCATACCAAACAGATGGAGAAGATGATTTTGAACAAATGATAATAATAAGACCTATATGAAATGCAAAGAGAAGAAATACCACATGAAATATGATATAAATGAATTAATGTTAATGAATGCGAAGGTGGATTAATAACTTTCTAAGAGAAAGGAAACAACCAAAATGTTTAAATAAAATGATCAATATAACAACCTGTATATCTAATGTAAAGATACAATGTTAAAAAATTAAATATAATATAATAAGACCATTCAAATAATGAATAAGAAAGACTATATATAGAGACCATGCTAATACTATGAATAACCAGAAGAAAGTATAAAGAGAATTCAGATGAAGAAGAAAGAGAGTTACACTGTAAACAGTAACCAGAATTATTAAAAGAAAGGTTTTCAACCATAATTAAATTAAATATATCAGACAAGTTAAGAGTTTTGGAAAAATATATATGTAATGAGTATAATAATGATTATGAAGATTTATTAAGATAGAAAATGTGAGATAATCTGAGAGACTACGAAGTGGAGAATCCAAAGATATTTTTATTAGTCGAAAATGAGACTACTTTTTATTTATTTATTCGATGACTGACTGAAGATAATTCCAGCAGCATTATGTTTTTTGAGCAGGGATGGATATGCCCCTGTACTCAATTTATAGAAGTGGTGTATGGCCAGCAGAGAAGTAGCGTACAGTGCCCCTCTGATCTGCCCCAGCCCACGTGATAGGGAATGTTAGGGAATTAATATCCCAAGGATACAACACGAAGTTGATATAGAAAGAAAATGTATTACAATTATAATATATCTCAGAAGACACTAACTATCCGAAAAGGATCAGTAGTAAAACAAATAATTATATATATAAAATTAATAAAACTCTAATATAAAAAAGTCGATATAAAAATGGAGAAGAAAATGAATTATAAGAAATGATGAAATTATCATAAGAAATTATTTCATCCATAAACATGTCTGAAATAATTACTTCTGGAGGAGAGCAATCTGTAGCGTGACAGATATAAGCATAATATTGAATGGCAATTGATCATTAGAATAATGAAGTTATAATATTTAAATTTGGAAGAAAGCATTAAGTTTAATATAAATAGATTAATTCATAGCAACTGTGGAAAGAAATCATTATTATAAAGAAAATACAAGTTAAAATAAAAGGAGTTACTAGTGATGAGTCATCCAAAACCAGTCTCATAACCAAAGGTTTTCAAGGTATAACCCAGGAAGGTAAAATAGTAAATAACAAAGCAGTACACAATATGACCAAACCCACAACGAGGAAGAATAAATAAAAGAGAAACCCTAAAATAAGCCAAGATCAACCAATACAGGTTGTGTATTTCTGAATTAAAGAAGAAGATGGAGAAGATCCCAAGAAACCTGATGGCATCAAGAACAGATGGAGAAGATACCAGTCCCAGAAGGCAGGAGAAAAGAAGACTGAAGAAAGAAGAAGAGGGCAGCATCCTGAAGAAGACGTCATGCTCTTATAAAAGACACCCAAATCCCTATATCCCCAAAATAAATATCTAAAAACAAAAGTATAACGAAATAAAAACCACATGTATATAAATTTAAGAAAGAGAAGTGAACAAAGTAAAAGTTTCCTGTGAACTAAGATGAAACAATAATATAGTACCCATGGAACAAATCTCCATTGAAAAAACGCTAACCAATTTATTATGTTAATAAGACTATACGACCATTTAGCATTAACATAATATATAAGTGAAAGTGAACCAGTGATAGTTTTGGGTATTATAAAAAATGAACCTTGTGTTTCATTCTTGGCAATCACAAACATTGGATGCAATGAAATATGCATTTTTCAATGACTTAAAATGTGTACGGTGACAATATGTTGTTCATAAGACATGAATCTATTTAAAATAACATTTTTGTTTTACATGAAAAAAGAAAAACAGATTTCATAGTGCTTTGTGAACGGTTCATACTATTTATTTTGTTAATGACAGGGTACAATTCCCCAAAGACAAGGTATAAAAGACTGTATAAAAACTGTAGAATCCTACTTATAATAATAGTTAGAAATAAGAATATAAATATAAGGTTTTAATGTATATAGTACAAGAATGTTTAAAAATGTTTTAGATATAAGGCCATTTGTTTGGGTCTGAAACAACTAACATCAGAACTATAAAAATAATTACCACTTGTAAATAGTAGAGAGTAATTAAGATGTTAGTTAGTACAAAACCTTTTTTATAAACCATGTTTACATGTTGGAAATGGGAATTTTGTTGCAAAATGTCTGATTTGAAGACAACCATTTATTTAAAAAAAATGTTCTTTATTTGTTTAACTATTATTTGTATTGTAACCAATACTAATTGTTTTTGTGTAATTTGAAAACATGTTTAATTTATAATACTATTTGTAAAAAGTCAGAGAGGGTATCACACATCATATATTGTTTGTAAATTATTTTGTAAGAAAAATTGTTAAAAAATCATAGGCCAAAAGAATGGAAACCAAACTTCATCAAAACAGAGAAATTGCTCAATTAAATGCAAATAAACAAAAGGGGTTTAGACAAAATAAACTTGAGATCATGCCATATAATTGCACATACCATTTAGAGAGATTTTAATAAATTATATTCAGAATTATAAATAAAAATAAAATGACTAAACTCAGAAATTTAGACATGGGAGTCATATATTTCAGAATAATGTTTCAGAATACAACTAATTCAATTAATTACCAGAAAATAAGGGAATAGGAACCTTTTAATACAATATAGAATTATTAATATTAAATATAACTGATAAAATGGCTGAATTTATATAATGACAGGAAGTAAATTCTGATGTTTTGGACTCTTCACAGTATACCAAACTGAAAGTGAAATTACTATTTTTTGGACAGAAAACACTATAAAATGGCATTATTTAATCTGAAAATAACCAGAATGAACTGAAAGATTAATTTAAATCAAATCTAGTGAATAAAATTGACAAATAACCAAAGTTTAGGCATTCATATAGTGAAATAGTAAAATGTACACAGGATGTGAAAATATATTTGAACAATGTTAAGGATAATATTATATGGGCTAAGAGTTTAATTGAAACTGGAGGAAACAGTTAGTTAATTATTGGTTTTTGAACGGTCAACATGACATACATTTGGTAAAGTGCATAACCTAACCTATAATAGACATACCAAGCGAATGTATAGTACGTTATTGTGAAATCGCGAGTGACTTGTGGAATACTTCTAAAAACTATCATATTATAACAGAAACAATCAAGTAACACTCCATAACACAGAACAATATAAATCTACTCCGAAAAACACCATAAAACACTAGAAAACTGTATAATACATTAAACCAAATTAGTGACGGAATCGGGGAAAGTGTTTGAACTAATAATTATACGAATACACTAAATACAACTCAGAAACAGTACACTAGACACTACACAACATTTTACAAGAGATTCGCAGACATCAGAACAGGAATACTACAGGAAAATCTTTTATTTGGAACGTCCAATATACGAATGACATCTCACTAACTTCACGGCAGCCATCTTTCTTTGACAAACCCAGTGCCTCTTCTTGGTTCATCACAGCTGTTTGGTGAAAACAATTATTATATTTACAATTTATTATTCAATGTCTGTGTTTATTAATAACTATTAATTTGATTGTAACGTTATACTTTTTAAATATAAGCCCGATTTCTCTGACTTTGGTAATAACTGGCTGTTTAAAGAACCCTATATAATTTTTATAATATATACTTGTAACTTTTTTCGATATCCTGAGAATCGATACTAATCGATAAGAGTCAATATTGCTGTTACTTAATAAAACATTAATACTTTTCAATACTTAATAGTTCTTTATTTCTTCAATAATACTAATTACCAATAATATAATTCTAATTGATAATCTACAAGGACTTTACCACCCGTAAGTGAAGATAACCTAAAAAATAGAAAGGTAAACAAATATCGATTGGTTTACAGACAGTCTTATGAGTGGTGATAGATTATTTAAATTATACTAAAACTTTAATAAAAATTTTCAGAAGAGCATTACACTGTTTAAAACTTCACAGCCCTATATTAATTAATTGATCCTAATTAATTAATTAATAAAATTAAAATTTTTTTTTTATTATTTTTTTTTATAAACATAATTTTTTTTTTAATTTTCTTCAAAACAATAATTTTTGTTTTGAAACTTTCGGTGAAGCTGAGCATATATATTTCTTCATCAACTTTACGCTACTCGACCGGTCTTGCTACCATTGGGACTCGACCAGCTGGGAAACTTAAGGAAGTGTTTCAGGCCAGTAAGACGTCGAGAGCCACACCAATTAAACATATTACATTGGACTTGATTACATCGGAGTCGAACTTCACAATCACAATCTCTTATATCATCAACACACATCTATACTTATTTTATTAGAATTATTACAATTGCCATGTGATTTTTTTTAACAATACAATAGATATGTATATTTTATTAGGCATCGTAGGGCATTGTACCATTTTTTTAGGCTTTTTAAATATAAACAAAAAAAAATGATTGAAACGGTACAGACGTTGTAGCGCGGTTTTTCTGACACAGTTGTTGTAGTGCGTTGTTTTTATTCGATGTATTTTGCACCTGACTATACCTCTAGATCTTTAAAGATTAGAAATTTTGGAAAAATTAACACAAATTACAAAGAAATTAAAACGATGTCGATTTAATTTATGAAGTGTCGAAGTAAGTTTCACAGAAACTTGATGTTGCCTGATATCGATTTTCTTGTCTGATCTCGTCTGTTCGTGATTACAACAGGTAATTATAACAAAAGTAAAATAGCGTCACTTGGAGACATAGCGGACGGTTTTTACAATCCCCATTGGAGCAGTGTCGGACAGTTATACAACAGTCCGTTAATGCTCCTGTGTCATTCTCGTTTCATTTAAGCCCGTAATTTTAATGCAATATGTCTTTTATGAAAATGGATATTTAAAAAAGGAAAATTTCAAGGCAATTTGAACACATTCTTCCATATCTCAAGACAAAAATGTAAAGAAGATGGAGGAGATCTTTTGTATATTTCGAGATCAATTATGAAATGTATATCAACCAAAAATAACAAAATAAAAAGCATATATAATAATAAAAGTAGTGATTACCGGTGTTGTTATCAATGTGATTTTTATCATAATCAGAATTAGAAGATTGATGTCATATTAATGACTCAGGATTCAATAGTAACGTCGGTGTCTAAACGAAAACACAGGATGTCAGTAGACAGATCCGTCTGTAGATAACTGGAGAATGAAAGACCTGTTAATACGATTTGTTTTTAATCAGGATACTCGTGTTGTTCACCGAGACAACCAATAATACGTTTTTATATTTATTTATTTATACACGCGGAACTGCTCACGATTTACATATTTATTTACATAACAGCAATCGATTTTATGTTAATTGCTCTCTCGGGACGTTTAATGGCGCCATTAACGTATACACTGAACGGCTGAGCATGTAAATGTCATGTTATACACAGAAACACTTTCAATATGAACGATTAGATAACTCATGAGTAAGTCTTGACTCTTCCGCTCAAACCAAGATTCGTTTCAAGATCTCGTATCAGTACTACGTCCTAGGGAACTATATGTTTACACACTGCCGCTGTTAGTAATAAAAAAAGTATATAACTAGCAAACTGAGTTAATTTATGTACAGCTAAACGTGCTCTTTACTAACGATTCATAAAGGATTTACATATGCGATGTTACAAACAGTAGCATACTGAATAGAATTATGACAAAGAAGTCTAATTATTGCAGTGTTTAGCCGTGTTTTATCTAGATACATTCGATTTAATCAGCCGTTAAGAGAAAGGAGGTTTTGACAACACACCAGTTGTTATACCCTAAGTGTTCAAAAGTCGATACATCACAACTTGCATAACATGGTCAATTTCCCTGGAGACAGTCGAGTTCGATATCGAGTGAGCGGTAAGTGAAAAAAGTGAGCGCCTTTGATAAACAATGTATAGAAATGAGGATTGGACCAGAATTTAATATTGGCTTACCTTTAAATTTAACCGTGCATAGTATTCACTACGAATGAATAAGTTTTTGTTAACCGTCCTTACGGATCTACTGTTTAAATAGCCAACGGTGTGATTCGTTGTTGAAAAGCAATTGAAATTTTACAGTTTTCTATACTCGTTCATGATATTTTTGGATAAGACATAGCCAAGTTGAAACAAAATTAATCAAATTTTGTACGAGTTTCCAATACTAGGCTACATATGTAGATTCTGTTAGAGTAAGGTAACACTTTTAACAAATCAAAATACTCTATTTTGATTAGTGGTGTTGCACAATGAATTATTTCTGTTGAGACTCGGCGATGAAAGGATGTACCGATTATCAACTGTAGATTCGAGATTTTTAATCTATAAATGATCCTAAAAACTCCCTTACGTCTGCAAATGATATCAATTCTTAAATAATACTTCTTTAAACTTGGAATAAATATGATATAAATGGGGAAAGTTGGAGTGTGGCCGGACACGCGGTAATACCGGTCGTGAGGTATATATTGAATTATGAGATTGGCAGGCCTGACTCTTTCTGTCAGCATTCCCATATGTTACTGTTCAGTGTAGACGGTGAAACTATACTGATTCTCGTATAGATGTCCGTTGTCTATGAACTGAACTTACTGCATTTTTCCTACAATTTTGTCTGAGTTTTCGAAGTTTATTTCAAGTCACGCTATTTAATTTCGCGCTATTTATGTCACACTGTTATTTATGATGTATTTACGGTATTTGGATTAATTGATTATTAGTTTTTAGATTGGTTTGTGAATATTTCCTGCGTGTAAGGTAATTATAACAAAAGTAAAATAGCGTCACTTGGAGACATAACGGACGGTTTTTACAATCCCCATTGGAGCAGTGTCGGACAGTTATACAACAGTCCGTTAATGCTCCTGTGTAATTCTCGTTTCATTTAAGCCCGTAATTTTAATGCAATATGTCTTTTATGAAAATGGATATTTAAGAAAGGAAAATTTCAAGGCAATTTGAACACATTCTTCCATATCTCAAGACAAAAATGTAAAGAAGATGGAGGAGATCAACAATACATTCACAAGTATTAATATCTACTCCAAAGAAAGGAAAACAGAAGAAAGGAAAACAGCAAGATTGGAAGAAAAACAAATGCATGAAAAAAACTACGTGGCGAAGAGACTGTTAATAATGACTGAAGATGCACAAAAACACCAAAGCAAGAAAATAAGAGGGTTCCGGAAAAGAAGTTCTGTAAATGAAAGTGGCAGGAAAAGGCACCAAATACAAAATGGGGAAGTATGATAATTTTTGCGTGTACTACAACGAGAAATTCAGTGATCCCTCTACAGAAGACTGGATAAAGTGTTGATCATGTTTAAGAAGTGCGAGTCAAGTGAAACTGTTAGAAAAATGTTCAAGAGCAGAAACTACAAAGACTAAGTTGTATCAGACCTTTTTAAACTCGTTTTAATAAGACTTGTTACTCTTATACGTTTCCATTTCACTTATCTATTAAAAATAAAAAAATAAATATTTTATGCTTCTCTGCTAAAATATTTGTATCACTGTTATGTAAACGAATAAAGTTTTATTAAAATCTAAAAATAGTTTTATGATTATAAACTTATTCAGTTTTCTGAATAAAAAATTCAGAATGGTAGTAAAATATGCAATTTTGTGATGGTCCGAGATTAACCTAATTGGTATTTGGTATTCTCCAACGAAGTCAGAAACACAGGACCACTGTGTAATATTTTGGTCATTTCATAAAACATTGTTTTGGTTGCTACTCAGTAACATTGTACGTCTAATAGGCAAAGTAATGAGCTATGTAACCCACATGTTAATACCTTCTACTCCTGGAAATGTGTAAAATAAGCTCAAAAGCAAGTTTGTGCACAATTTCCCCTAATATTAATATTGGTTATAAAAATCGTAGGAATAAGATCTTTCTTTTTTCCAAGCACAAATTTATGAGTCCGCTTTTCCTTTCGTGACGTATGCTTAGCATAGTCGTGACGTATGCTTAGCATAATCGTGACGTAAGTTTAGGATTTTATCGTTTTAGCGAGATTTTTGGATCTTAGCTGACTTCTGAGAGTTTGGCCAAAATTAATTTTGCTGATCTTCTCGACTATACAAAATCTCAAGTCCTAATAAACTGTGTTTTATTAATTGTAACGTGATTATTTATTATTTGCAAATGCTTACACTCTGAAAGATAAACAAAGGTCAGGCCGTCAATAGATTATGTAACGATCGGAGCAGTGAATTAGCTTATTGTTATTGTCGGCGCTTTGTGAGCCGGTCGAGGAGCAGACCTCACAAGCTGTGAGGCCACACGGCTTGTGAAGATGCAATCTTCATTTGCCCAATTAGATGTGATAAATTACACCAAGTGTGAGATACAAGATTCATCTTTGAATGAGTGAAAACAAATCGCTGGCGGACGGATGCCGGAATGATTGACGGCAGAGGGGAGACTTGAATGGTGGGGAACGTGAGGCGAACTAGTTGCCGTAGATCAGAAACTGGCGACGTCGTTTAGCATATAATCTGTGAGCATTCATCTTGTCCGTATCGACCGCTTTATGTCAGATGTGATCAAAAATCAATTACGAAGACAAGAACTACCCCGAGAGAAGACCGAAAACCTTGAAGACAGCTGTGAACTACTTGATTATACGTGTCGCGTCAACTGTAACACTTAACGCGCGGTACTGAATCGTGATCTACGAGTTATACAACGCATAAAGCACCTGTTCCAAAGAAACACTTAGGCCCCACGAGTTTTTAAAATATTCATCTTTTATTTCGAGCCAACGTTATGAAAAGTGAAACATTATCTATTACCGTTTGTGTTTTTCTGCCAGTCTGTCTACCTGTCTAGATGTTTGTGTTTCTCGTCCGTTTTCTTTGCCTATCTCTTCTTTATACCTAAAATCTTCCTGCTGTACAAGTAATACCGCGCAGAATTATGAAGATTTTTATTATATTCACGACGTGGCTTTCTTATAATGTGTTTCGCTGCTCGTTCTTTTCCACCTTAGTTCGGATCGTTGTTTTTCCGACCAATCATTTTTACTTAAGGTGCCTAACAAACAGAGGTAGTGATCTACTGTAAATTCTAGAATTCATTGTAGTTGGACGCTACACATTAATTCTTTGCTTTTACTTATACTAGCTAGCAATACGTGATGTTTAATGCTTTCGAAAGGAATTAAAAGCACTTTTGATCTACAGACCGTGTTAACACGTTTTAGACAGCGAACACGTGCGCTTGTGTGAATGCTAGCAGAATGGATCCGATACTTGTTGTCAGAGCATTTTAAAGCTTTAAACGACCACTAATCTGTGTCAGGACAATCTGACACAGGTTCATAAGAAACCTGCACTGGTATTTTGTAACACGTCTTATACAACAAAAATGGTTTTTTCTTGTGCGTAATGGCTTAGAACGTAGAAAACCAGAGGAGGTGGACGTGCTTCAAGCAGTATGATCAACTGCGTTTGTTCAAAGTGGTCAGTTTTTTAATATTTTTTCTACAACAGTTTAACAGAGTTTATAAATCTCTCGTTTTTAATGTATTTGTATAAAATTGTCATTGCAAGCGTAATTTATAACATCTGTGAATGAAATAGTGCAATAAAAAGGAAAAAAAAAAGTTTTTACAAAAAACATACACTTCAACCGAGAGCGGTTAGTAGGAGGCGAAGGTGTGTTGGACTGGTTTCAACCTTCATCGTTACGGATGCATGCAATACAACTCAGCCGTACCCTATACACAAGCTTAGCTTTCATTGATAGTTTTTTCAGGTTCATTCTTTGTTTGACAGGTCCGTATCGGGCTGTATTACGCGCACCAAGTTATTTACATACATTTTGCTTAATATAAAAAGCTACCGCTGAACGCTTGATATTTCTAACTGTAGGCTACATTAATTTACAAAGATCTAGAACTTTTTTCAGGGTGCCACTCCTCATCTTCATCTGTTCGTCATCAGGTTTTCTGGTAATTCTCTCTTCAGATTTCTGTATCTACGCATTTTCTCCACATTTTTCACAGTTTTCATCGTTCCTTCCTCCTTCTGATGTTCACTCATATTTACATACGTAGTCGCTCATATGCCGTTCACTGTAGATGACCAATCGTATGAATTACTTGTTCTACTTATTCATATCATCTCTCTAATTCTGCCATCTGTTGTTCTTTTCCCTTTTCATTTCACTTCTGATCTCCGATAATGGCTTTCAACATGTTTCCCTTCTCTCGTTTTTATTTGACACTCCTCGCTTCCTTAGGGTACTGTAAATGGTACGGTAATTTTCATGTTTATTCGCTTTAGTTATATTCTGATCCCGCAGTATTTCACTGGTCACTTTTCTATTCTGAATGTTTCTCTCTCATGAAGATCGCTTCCTATAGAGCGAAATAATTCTGCTTATTCTTCTTCTTCACGTCAAGGATTAGGGTTGCAGCCTGTTCCGTCTTCACAGCCACCGTTTTCTTGGTCTGCCTCTATCTCGTTCTGCAAGAGGCTTATACTGGATATCATTTTGGTATTGCGAAATAATTTAAAAGATTATTTCCAACGTAGTCAAAACGAAGATTGTTGTACCAGAGTCACATGTGTCTAGCACACTAGAGTTTGTTAAAGCTGGCGCAGTCTCCGCGCCCTATATAGGTCTCCGTTTATCCTATCATGCCAGTCTGTCATCCGTAAGACCCCTACTAGAACTCCGTCGTCAACTTCGTATTTACCAGTTCTCTTAAACCTTCTACTTTCCTTCTTTGATGTGGAGTCTTTGTTTACAGTGCATTAGGCCATTTATCATCAACCATGAGTCGTTAGTATCTATGCAATTTCAGCCGTTATGTGTAATACCAAATTTTAGCCTAATGTGCAGTAAGTGAAGCCAAAAACGATGTTTGGCAATAACTTGTGAAGTGATTGATGGCTTTATAGGAAGGACTAAGTCTCTAGAGGCTTTGTAGATTATTAAGAATTTCAGAACCAATAGTCAGGAGAAAATTTGTGAAACTTACCAAGTGTTTTTATATATTTTACAAAACCTTTGTAGTCAGGAGAAAGGTAAACATGCCCGAATGGATTAGAGATTACAACGAGCAACTGACAGAAGGTAGACCACACTTTATGGGGGAGCAATATGAGTTTATTTATAACTGCCTCTGAGGAGGAAGACGAAATCATAAGTAAAGATGTAAAGAAAACAGTTATGGGAATGAAAAACGAAGAAGGTCCTGAGTGGGTTCCGCGTTATCCAAGAGAACTCGTTAAGCACGGCCCCGATCGTCTGTTTGCGCTCTTTGAAAAACAGCGTAAACCAACAATATTTACAAAAAAAGGGACCAAAGGAGTTGGTCTAACTGTAAAGGAATTAGTGTTAAAAACTCAGTAGCCCGATTCTATGGGAAGATAATAAAGAGTAGAATTTACGCTTGCTTGCCATAGTTGGAGAAGTAAAATCCTCCTTAGAGATGACAGGTACTTTATTGATAGTACTTTATTGATAGCACTTTTCGTCTTCGACAGGTGACAGGGAAACAATATTGACACATGTTCTGTAAATCCACCTTATACGTATTTATCAACATTGACAAATCATGTGATAACGTCCCGGTAAAAGAGTTTTGGCCAGTTAAAAACCTTTTAAAGAATCATATATTCAGACAACTGCAAGTTTTTATAACGATATGACTGATAGCACGAAAATCTGGAACAAAATATCAGCGCTTTATTAAATCAATAAATGATTACGTGAAGGATGTTATGCTGTGCCAACCCAGTGCCAAACGCTGAACTCAGTCGGAGGAGACGGAAGTGTGGTAACGTGGGGATACCAGTTAATAACGATCGACTTTTAGTCTTAACTTTGTGGATGCCATGTAATCCAGGAAAAAGAGGAGATGAAAAAAGATATGAATTCCACACACCAGGCGTGCAACGACTACTTAAATGTAGTCGTTATGTAGGCGAGTGTGCATCTGTTTTCTCCTCCGTAACAGGAGTGGAGGTAAGCGAAGAGGTCTTTGTAAATAGCGTCACTGTCCCTAAAGTACGTAGATCCGTTCTGGGATCGCGGAAAAGTTCTTTCATTACACTCACCCTGAAATTAATGTTTTACAATTTTATTACCTCTAGAGATCTGAGTTAAACTGGGATTTTAAAGTTCAGACGTTACAGGGCGGTCAATTAAGCTCTTAGTTTATAACCCATTATTGTCTTAGCCTATAAGTCACCAATAATTACGTGTTATGTGACCGTATTATGTATTGTATAACGTGATACATGCACGTAGACCTACGTCCGTATTCCCTGGCTTCAATTAGTTGAAATCTGCACCCACTTGTAGACAGACATGTGGCCGTCGAGAATGCCACTTCCGTTTGAGTTTTCTCTCTCGCTTTAACACTGATAACTTAATTTGATGTTTAACGATAAATATATTATCGTCGTTGTGTCTCGGTCCCACTTCATCGACTCCCTTATGTGACCAGTAGTCGCGTTTATTTCTTTCAATTTACAGTATTTAATTTCTACATGTAGCCTACCACACGTTCAATAGATCATAGAAAACCTTTCACGCAACTATAAAATAAAATTTTACAACTGTTTTTATGGTAGCTATGACGTAGGTCCAGCTGTAACCGTACATACGACCTACAGCATGCTGTAACCAGTCGAACTAACGTTTTAACTTCTAAGAGACTGGATTGATAGTTCATATCCGGTTGTTTCATATATACTTACAATGTACCACTCTCCCTCTTCTTTTTGTCTCATCTCTCTCAGAGTTGTCTAACAGACATCTCTCTCGTCTTACACACAAACGCGTACGGATACAGATAACGAACAAAATAGTTTTATATAAACAATAATTTTACCACTAACGATGGTACGCACACCGTCTTCTATAATTTTACTTCGAATTTTATGTTTGTATAAATCACTTCCTTTTTGAAATGTGTAATTTAGATAGAAATAACTTAAAAAAGCGTATAAAAAAACCTTTCCTTATGTAACTTTTTTACAACCGTTTCACATAATAGGCGCTCCGGAATCATCTTTCGAGAACGACTTTCACTTGTTAATACTAGAATGGTTTTTGTGTATTCATGGTTTGATAGGCCTACCGCTCTCTCTCTCTCTCTCTCTCTCTCTCTCTATCTCTCTCTCTCTCTCTCTCTCTCTCTCTCTCTCTCTCTCTCTCTCTCTCTCTCTCTCTCTCTCTCTCTCTCTCTCTCTCTCTCTCTCTCACACACACACACACACACACACTGTATATACACGTTGATAATATTTCATGGTCTGCAGTACGCCTGGATTAGCTATTCATTTCCACTACAAGAAGCCTACAAGAAATAAGCTATGCAGGCCTAAAGCCAAGTACTCCTCATCAATGATCCGTACTTTCGAAATAGGTTAATCGGATAGGAACCAAACTCTCTACCACTGCGATATCTGAATTTGTGATTGCATAATTCAAGGATAAATGAGCATTTAATACTATTAAATATATTATAGTAATTTTTTTTTTTTGCGGGGGAGGAAAAATGCATTATGCACCATCAGGAGACACCCGACAGGTCTCCCGGTGTGTGGGACTCGCACCCACTAAAAAACCTCCACTTTACAGGCAGGGACCCCCCCCTGGAACAACTATTCGTATGGCTTCAGGGTGGCACCTCGTATTGTGCCTACTAGGCTTCTACAGCTTTATCTATATCATCGTCCTGTGAGACGGTCCAGTTCAAGCTTCTTCTGCCGCAGGACTATCCTCACGAAGGTCATAACCATGTCCCAGGTCTCTTTGCTGTTGAGCATGACGCCTATGATGTTATCAGGCGTCATGGGGCCAATCTCCGATTCGAGTCCTCGCCTCTCCAGCACCCACCGTTGACACTCGAAAGAAGTATGATGAGGGTCATCAGAGTCTGAGTCGCCATACACGCACGACGGATCCTCCATCTTACCCATCCTTCGCAGGTATGCACAGAAATAACCATGCCCTGTCAGGAATTGAGTAAGGTAATAATCTACCTCGCCGTGCGTTCTATTATAGTAATATAGTATACTGTAGTAATATAGTAATATAGTATTAATATTTAATATAGTGTTATTAAAAATTACACAACAGGCATTTAAAACCATCGTAGTGTGACGTCTCCCTTGTTAAGACAACACAAAAGTCGGGAACTAGTTCAATTCGTTACCTGTTAATTAAACTAGCTGCCGTTGTTAGTAAACCTTACTTACTAACAAATTATAACACATTATTACATAGGAAGTAGTCAAGGATTGCATAAATTTATTCACTCGCTAGGTGCTAGCAAAAACATCTCTTTATTATTATTTTCAAATCTCATGGTTTACTTTGCTTTTAAAAGAATTACTCTAGTAAATTCTGCATTTAATGCTCTAAAAATATTAAATGTCTTATTCCTTTTATCTCAAAAGAATTCATCTAGATATTGTTTTAAGTACCTCGGATCCGGGTCTCAACTTTGTTATGTATTAATTTATCACAACTTTAACCAAATTATTTGAAGAATAATGTTGGTTGTAAATTATAGAATTACCTTACATTTAGATATCGTGATGTTACTACTACTTCATTACAGAAATTACAAATCTTATAAGTTATTCTTTAAATTATCAAAAGTTCTTTACTGTTCTTTTGTTACTTCTCTTGTTGAAACAAATTTTTACAAATGTTATGTTTGGATATCACCTGAATTTAACATGAGGTTGTTGTGGGGTCCATGATGGTCATCTTCTGTCGTCTTCTAGGGTGCAATACACGGTTCCTCTTGATGCTCCATTATGTTGATTGTATCTGGTAGTCTCGACGATCGAATTTTGTACTAGAAGTTCATCCTGTTGTAGCTTGAGTTTTCCACTTCTGGAGTCAGTTGTTCACATTTTACACCTTAATTACAGTTCTTATTTTGCAGTACTGAAATCTGGTAAGTAACGTATCTTACCACTTACAGTTTTATTTTTTTTAAGAGATGTGTCGGCTAAGTTTTCCTTTCTTTTTTTTTATTATAACTCTTCACACACTACATTATATATTTTTTTTATTCCACGCTACATTTTTAAAATAATATCACCACAAACTGGATATAATCTTTTTAACGGTATACACCTACGTGTATGTGGACAACACAGAACTGACATCTTTACATGTCGAAGTTTCACTAGCGAATGTTTTCATAGTTAGCGGCGAGGGGTCAGTAAGCTGGCGCGGTTTTACGCACTGAGAAAATAGTTCGTACTTTTATTTAGTATTAACTATTCATTAATTAAATTGTAATACTTTGTTACTTTTGTTATGAATTAGGAATTTCCTTATTTATTTAGTACGTATTTTATTTAATTAACGTAATTATTATTATTAGCTAAATAACACCGTTCTTTGCTTGTTGGAACAATTTCAAGTTGATGCAGGAATCTAGGTATAGGTAAGGGGTGGATAATACTCTTACTTGTTATAAAGCAAAATTTTTTATTTGTGCGATTTAAATATTTTTTAAAATCGTCACAGTAGTATTGTATTTCATTGATGATAATACGTATGGAAATTAATAATATTGTTTACACTCATTGAAAACAAATATAAATCTTGTGATTAGCCAGTTTATCTCGCTATGTTAAAATTGAGTTAGTGTAATGTGTAGATAATATGATGTTAGGTTAAGAAACGTATGATAAGTAGTAATAGGAAATGAATGAAATTTAGCTTTTCCGGTTTCTGTTTTTAAGCAGTAGGCCTATAAAGAACTGTATGTTGTGAATGACTAAACTTCTTTGTTGTCAAAATATTGTACCACCAAATAAAAATCGGTATGAAGAACCATACACGACTTCCACGTTCTAAGATTTATATTTAAAACTTATTTGATTATGTTTGAATTTACGATAGTTATCGTTCGTCAAAGAAAAAATTAACCTTGTTATCACATAAAATGTTGCAGGTAAACTACCCCTTTCTCTTAACTGATCTTCATCAAAATCAAAAAGTCTTGAGTCCCCTACAATTCAGGGATGCATGCAAAACATTATTTAATTCTGTTTGAATGTGCGGGAGTTATCGTTCATCATATAAACAATTACTCTTGTTAAAACATTAACAGTGGCAGGTAAACTACCCCTTTCCCTTAACCGATCTTCACCAACACCAACAGGTCTTGAGAACTCTAAAATTGAGTGCTGTATGCAAAACATTATTTGATTCTCTTTGAATTTACGGCAGTTATCGTTCGTCATAGAAAAAATTACCCTTGTTAAAACATAAAACGTTGCTGGTAAATTACCCCTTTCCCTCAACCGATCTTCGACAAAATCGATATACCCTGAGTTCTTTATAATTGAAAAAGGTATGCAAAAAGTGGTTGATTCTGTTTGAATTTACGGCAGTTATCGTTTGCCATAGAAAAAAGTAAAAATTACCCTTGATAAAAAAAAAGTTGCCAGTAAACTACCCCTTTCCCTTAACCAATCTTCACCAAAAACAATAGGTCTTGAGTACTCTACAAATCAGGGCTGTATGCAAAAACTTAATTGATTCTGTTTGAATTTGCGGCTGTTATCTTTTGCCATAGAAAATACTCTTGTTAAAACATAAAACGTTGCAGGTAAACTATCCCTTTCCCTTAACCGATCTTCACCAAAAACAATAGGTCTTGAGTACTCTACAAATCAGGGCTGTATGCAAAAACGTAATTGATTCTGTTTGAATTTCCGGCTATTATCGTTTGCCATAGAAAATACTCTTGTTAAAACATAAAAGGTTGAAGGTAAACTACCCCTTTCCCTTAACCGATCTTCACCAAAAACAATAAGTCCTGAGAACTCTACAATTCAGGGCTGTATGCAAACAATTATTTGATTCTGTTTAAATTTGCGGCTTTTATCGTTTGCCATAGAAAATACCCTTGTTAAAATATAAAATGTTGCTGGTAAACTACCCCTTTCCCTTAACCGATCTTCACCAAGAACAATAGATCTTGAGAACTCTATAATTCAGGGCTGTATGCAAAAGAGTAGTTGATTCTGTTTGAATTTGTGGCTGTTATCGTTTGCCATAGAAAAAAATTACCCTTGATTAAAAAAAACTGTTGCCGGTAAACTACCCCTTTCCCTTAACCGATCTTCACCAAAAACAACAGATCTTGAGTACTCTACAAATCAGGGCTGTATGCAAAAAATTATTTGATTCTGTTTAAATTTGCGGCTGTTATGTTTGTCATAGAAAAAGAATCTACACACACACACACACACACACACACACACACACACACACACACACACACACACACACACACACACACACACACACACACACACACACACACACACACACACACACACACACACATTTCGAAAAATGACTTTTTTTTCATGTTTTGAGTGTCGTACAATCAGAATCTGCAATAATCTCGAACACGATTTTTTTTGCCATCACCATACTTTCATTTCGTTAAGGAATATGGAAGTAAAAATATTTCCCAACTTGTAAATCGAGTTTTACGTTTGACAAATTGAAATGAAATATTTCCATAGAAACTACTTCTTTGTTGCCGATAACGTAGTACACATAAAAATTGCTATGGAATTATGTTTTATAAACTTTTATACATGACTTCCATATTCTAATTAATTATAAAATTATTTTTAATATGGAGGCCGACACTCAGAACGAAACCAAATATATCAGCATGCTTTTGATAAAAACGCTGAGAAAGATGATCAAAATACGAATTGTACCTATTTGTTAATATTTTAAAAATAAAAAATTAATTTTATTAAATTATCTTTTATTTAAACAACGCAAAGAAAGCGAATACCGCCCAGCGTTTGTTAGGCCTATATGTGAATTTCTGAAAACGAAAAATTACTTTGTTTACGTATCCGTGGTGACATAGCATGGAACGATATCAATTGTTAATATTTTATTGAAATTTTCAAGTTTTCGGTCGAATAAATGTATAACTTCAATACAAAAAATTACCTCCTCCCTCTTCAAATACCTTTTTAATTTATAGATATTTCATCTACCCTTCTACAGTGGATTATTATGACCTTCTTTTCAGGATACTTTAGTTATCAAAATTAAGTATTTTACTCCTGTTAAAACGTAAAACGTTGCAGGCAAACTATCCCTTCCCCTTAACCGATCTTCACCAAAAGCAATAGGCCTTGAGTCATCTACAACTCTGGCACATATGCAAAGAATTATTATTTGATTCTGTTTGAATTTGCGGCAGTTATCGTTTGTAATAGAAAAAATTAAACACACAGACACTTTTCGAAAAATTACTTTTCTTCATGTTTTGAGGGTAGTACAATCGGAATCAGAATCAGAATCCATTTCCGTTCGGAATATGGAAGTAGTATAAAGGAGGTAAGCTTTTTGTAGCTGGGCTGGCAAAGAGGTGAACGTGGTCGGAAGTTTAAATGTTCGTATACGACAACCGGATTGAAGTCTAAACGTTTTAGGCAGGCCCGCAGGCAGGGAAGTGTAATTAAGTAGCACGCATCAGGGTAAAGTAGAAAAACCATTCAGTGCGTATTTTATATTTGTGGAGGAATTATTACCTTCTGCCAACCTTTCTAGCAACGGTCTAAGAACAACAAACAAACAGAATGGTAGGCAGTAGGCATCATAAATAATTAGAGTGTACGTAAAAGAAAACGCCTTCATTCTTTGAACTCCGTAAAATAATATTTGGGAGACTCGTTTATGCGATGCGACCGTCTGGGAGACAGGTCGGATTGTTTCAGATGTTTGAGGCGGAAACCCAACATATTTCGTAGCACAGTGATAAGTCTCTTAAGATATGAATCAAACCCAAATATATTTACTTGATCTGAAAAAAATGCCTGGATAATACGAACGATTATATAAATTATTTTATTTTATTAAAAAAGGGAGTTTAGTATTTCCACACTGGATCGTTGAGTTTATTCGAGAACATGTTTCTGATCCACACTAGATGCGTTTTGTGGTGTTTATCTGATCGCAGTGTCTTCTGATAATTTCATCGTGCTGTTACATTCACTCATGCATCTTCTTCTTGTTCTTTAGCACTACAGCCCAACGTGAGCCCTGGCTTCCAACATCATTCTTCTCCAATGTCTCCTATCCATTGCCCTCTCAGTGTAACCCGTCACGTTTATTCTTCTAAGATCTTCCAGCACATCTACCAACCGTCTTATCCTAGGTGGGCCCCTCTTTCTGCTTTTATAGACTTGCGCCCTCAGGATTTTCTTTGTCACACGCTGACTATCCATCCGCTCTGGGTGACCTAGCCATTGTATTCGTTGCCTTTTACGAATCTTACCTGTCGTCATACTTTACATGCTTACATGTTGTCATCTACCTTCTGGCTTTCCTGTTCTCCTTTTGTTCACCATTCATCATCTTCTTTAACCGGGCCATAAACACGTCTTACGATCTTTCTTTCAAACTTTCTTAGGGTTTTTTGTTCCTTTTTTGTTAATCCTTTTTCCTTGTTCCTTTTTTGTTTATCGCATCCTTAAGTAACAACCGGACTGATAAGTGGCTTATATATAGGCCTATTTATTTTTGTGTTATGACTAATGAGTTTGCTTCTCAGTAGTCTATTGTTGGCATAAAATGCACTAATCTGTATCCTGTCATGAATCGTCGTGTGTACGGACCCTTTATTATTTATCGTGTTACCCATGTATCTGAACTTATTAACTACATAAAATAAATTATCCTCTATGCATAAATTATTGAAATTTCTTCTCCTTTCTGATGCAGAAATTAATACGTTACATTCACTTATGCATATATGTACTTAAGTATGCATGTATAGCATGTGTAAAAGATTTGCTTAATTTGGGGTTTCGCTACTAGCAAATCTCTCTTTTTTACGCTCTTTGACGTCCGAAAAGGGTATGGTGTGGTGTGTAACCGCTACTTATGTTATATATATATATATATATATATATATATATATAGGCCTACACACACACACACACACACACACACACACACTTATGGTAATCTAATATCGGTCTCTTTTTACCCTATACCATAATTGCCTTTTCAGAATGACTACTAGATCATTCTAAACATATTGAGGAGACTTACAAACTTATAATATTGGGGTAGAGATCTGGTACCGTCTATAACATTCGTGTTCAGTATCGGGAATAACAAAGGAAACGCAATGTAATTTGTCTAATGTAGAATTATGTAGTCTACTCTACATAATGGAGTGATAATAATTTACCGTATGTTGCTTAGTGACAAATACAATTTTACAGTCTATGATATTTTTAATACTACATTTAAACATAAAATTTTTATTTCAAACATAAGCTCTTTTATAATAATTTTAGAAATTTAATAAGTTACAGTGAGACGCCTTTTTCAAAAACAACAAAATGGATCCCAAAACAGTAGGTAATATCTATCCAAAACGACGGTATTTGTATGCAAGGTAGTCTACTTGTAAGGAAATATCTAAAAAAGAGTGATCTCAGACTTCTATCCTACTGATCTCAGACTGCCAACCGACTGAAATAAATAGGCTTCCTATACATAAATGCAAAGATAAATTGGCCTTCTAATAAATATTTTCTGATTTTGTTTTATTCATAGCTAGTCATCTTTGCCAAACGCAAGTAATTAGAAAAATTGTTGAGACATATTTTTACTATACTAATCCAATCAGCACCAAATTTAGAAAGGCCTTCATGGCTCGTAAAAATTCTGTTTGATATGTTTAATTATTTTTATCTTATTTGGTTAAGTTTTTTCGCTAATTATCACTGACAATCGGAAAACCTCTTTCCTTTGCAAGACAAATATAATGGAAACGAAAAGTACGTTAACATTAGACATGATGTTTCTAACAATTTTATAATACCGTTAGTACAAAGACTGAAATAAATTTTTTAACCCAGTCTGAAAATTTAAAATTCAAATACGATTGTAATTAATGTTTCAGGAACCAGTATTTTTTTTGGCTTTTTTTTGTTTGATCGGTTAAACATATATAAGTATACTTAAAAATATTTTTGAATTTATTATATATAATAACCATGAGAAAAATGTTTACAGTGAGAATGGAAGAGCCAAAAACTCTTTGTAAGTAGATCCTGTTTATTGTAACCGCGCCACATTTAAAGTTTTATCTAAATCATTAGGATTTTAATATTAGTTAATCCAGGAACAGATAAAAAGGTAAACAATTTGTATAAAAGCGTAAACACTTCCCGGTGGTCATCACGTTCAGACAGGTCAAGTTATATTTACAAAGGCAGCAGCAGCACACTAGAGCGCGCGCGTCGTGAGCTTTGCATTAGCGCGAAGTGTTATAGCAGTGATGTATGTATGGGTGCAGACACCGCCGTTAAACCCTATCATTATCCGCGAGGGCATAACACCGCTATTATAGACTCATAGTGTTTACGCCTTCCTGCACTTTACCACTTTGCTAATTTCATCTATTTCTGCCTACAACATTATAAACCACAAAATAAGAAAGAGAGAGAGAGAAGGAAAAAGAAGAAGGTAAAATGAAACAACCGCACACAATAAATTACCTCGCTGGATTTATAAGCAGCAATATGATAATCTATATTTAATGATAATAACCGAACAACAAAGAATCGTATAAAACCACACTGCTGGTTGAAGAGAATAGCATTCGGTTTTGTTTAAAAATTTATTACTAAGATCATAAAGACTGTCATAAATTTTACAATTTTAACTGGTAACGAAGCAATGCAAACGTTTAACTACTAGCACTTACGTCCACACAAGCTCACCACCAACCGACTGCTTCTAAAGTTCAGCAGACACCTGATTGCTCGGCACGCAAACACTCACATTTGAATGGAACAGAACCTAAGAAGACTTTTCGTTTAGGATTCAAGTTAATATTAAATATTCAATGCGACTTTTGAGTTTTTATTATCGGCGCAGATTGACGTAGATTCGACCACACGACTAACTTTCCCTCTGCGTCAATCAAAAATGTGTGCATACTCACGTAGCATTCAGTTTACAAAATTTTATTTTGACCAAATTTAAAGTTGATGATGAATATTAGAAAGCAATACTTGCAAAGTAAGAAGTCAGAGAGACACATATTAGTTTGTGAGCCATTTATTTCAACATCTAGTTTAACGTCTTTGTTGAAAAAAGTGGTATGGTCCATAAATTTGTTTTCTGAAGAGAAATTTATTGTAGTTAAATAAGTTGAATTTTTCAGAAGATAAAATAAATTTTTCTGGTAAACATCTAGTTTTTAAACAATTTATCGTGTCAGTTATTTGAACAAGTTTAGATATTTAACAAATCTAAATCCCGTGAAACCGTTTAATTAATTATTCTTGTGAAACAGTAATAGTTATAAGTAATTATCAAATACATTTGAAGAACAACTAATTTATTAAAAACAAAACTAAAAAAAAGTTATAACAATACAACAAAAGTCTGGGATTCAAATTAATCTCGAATACAGTATACACACTAAATTCACTTACTGGGTTTTCAGATTTTATTAGTATTACTATTCTTCAAGATGAGAACGTAAAATGGTACAATAATCTGTTAGATAAAGTTGTATCATGGTAAAGATTTTTACTCGAATATCGCAAAATTCGATAAAATAAACGAGGTATCCGATAAAATAAACGTATTCAATATTCACTTATTTAATCCATAATAACGAAACGTATGGATTTATGATGAGGAAGGAATGTTCAACTAAGGCAGGGGAATAAGAACAAGCCAGGAAACGATCTTCAAAAAAATTAAAAAATGTTCAGTAAGTTAGTTTATCTTGTTAAGCCGGTGTAGGCTACTGACAAATCCTCAGATGTAAACAGAACACATCCTTAATACTGAGTCTACTTCGTTTTCATTGGCCAGATTTTTACTTTTTGTTAGCACGTTGACATATTTGTTAATATACTTTCGACAATATTGATTACGAATCGCTTCATAATTGTAGCCTGTATAAACACCCTTTGGAATCTTAAAAGTCAACGTAAATAATTGACAGAAAATACTTTTTGTGGTTAATGAGAAGGGATAGGCGAATTTGCGTTTCTGAGATGACAACATCATAGTAAGATTGAGTTATATTTAAGTTACAATTATTTTGAACCTAATGCTGTTCGCTTTACTCGTGTCAGCTTACATATCCGTTATCTGCAACTACGCACTTGACGCTACACTCTCCAATTGCAGAGTACAAATAAAAATAATCACACCCGCGCGCTCCCTCGTTTTTAGTCACAACTATTTCCATACGTGTCAGTCCGGATGTATACCAAAAACTACGCGAGATAATCGTTCCGTATCTGGTGCCAGGCGTCACCTAAGGTGCCTCGGCCTGAGGAAACTTCTTGCTGTGCATAAAAGAAAGATGCAAAGCGTTGATGGAGGCTTTGGCTAATTGCTTTTCCCTGTTTGAGAAGCGTACCTGGTGTTTGTTCCTTGAACGGTAATGTGAAAGCCCTAGCTTGTACGAACGACAAGAGCACGAGGTCGCTACGTAATACGTCCAGATGATATACATGCAACCATCTCAGCTTATACTGCGCTAAAGGAATTTATCACGAAAAGTATATCTAGACTTTTATCAAGACAAAGTAATGTGTTTAGACTTTCTGTGTGTCTAGACAAAGGAATTATCAACATTTGAGTCTGCTCCTAGAGGAATACGTGGACAGAGCCAAAAGGCAGGAACTCCAGTTGTGGGCCTGGATTTTTGTTTCAAACTAGGATATCGAGTACGCTGGTGATAGTCTGATAACTTAGAACTTGAGGCGAACAAATCACTAGCTCGATATTTTCAGGCAAGGTTAGTACACAAGACATGGGCGAAATGAGTAGTAGTGAGGATCGTCTTCTGAGCTGCCGTTCAGTCTAGCTGTGGCCGAATTCCAAGCGGTCTGTCTCTGTACGCACAAACCGCACAACCCAGGAGATCAGCAGCTGAGGTATGTAACAATTACTTTATTAGAGCTTTATTTTGTGTTTAGTGACTGTTATTATGATTATGATGATGATTATTATTATTATTATTATTATTATTATTATTAATAGTGGATTACTGTGATTATTGGTATATTGTGGATTACTTATTGAAGTCTGATATCCCTAAACATTTTTAATAAAATGGTGTATCATTTTTTAATGGCTCTCATATTGAAATTAGTTTTCATCTCTAAGATGATTAGGCCTATTCAATTTCCAGTACTTTCAAACGCCTAACACTGTTTGAATTTATCAGATATAGATGTGTGTTCAGTAAATACACTTTCAAGATCCGCAAAGACATAATACGTATGTTTAACGAGGAAGGAGAATAAGAGACGTAATTAGCGAAGAAGAGACGTAAAATAGTGCGTAACAGGATGGTATAAAGAACAGTCTGTACTACTGGAAAACAGAAAGAGTGACATTAAATTTATGGAAATTAGTCCACACCGGTTGAGGTGAGGGAGTAGTGACCCGCTAAACAGAGTGTAGCAAGAAACACATAAACAGCTGGACAAATGATGTCAGAGGTCGTAAAGGATTCAAGGAACGGTCAGCAATAACAATCCGTAAGCTGTAATAACAGCAATTTGCTTTCCAATTAGTTTCCAAAGTAGTGCCTCCTAGAGGAAACCTTTTATTGATAGTTGTGGATCGTCTAATGACACATGCTCTATCTTTTGCAACACATCAACGTACTTCGTTTTGTATTATGTCTCAGAAAGGTGGCAAACTGTATATGGTTTCGTTGTAGTCTACAATTAGAGTAAAATTCGTGACGAGTGCTCTTCAAAATAAGAGAAATCTGGATCTGTGTTACCGAGTAAATATCGAAATAGTTGGATGATCCGAGATGCGTACCCATTAAGTGCAAACTGTTAGACTCAAGGTACATCCTCTTTGTCGACAACATACATAAATAAACATACATAAATGGATATGACGAAAGAATCATAAACTATTTAGTTTTTTAAAAATGTTTTAAAAGAATTGTATTATATATTGCCAGACCAATATAATAAATAATTTCATTTAACAAATTACACTCCGTTTACATCAAATAGGATTAATATTCGGTTAAAACAGCGTGGGCTTAACATGGTGTCAGTTAATACAAATAGTCTTTTCTCATTACGTTTGGTCAAGAGTAAAGAAAAATCAAACATACTGAAAAAAATGGAATCTACGTAATACATTGTGCAGAATGTGATACTATTTATATCGGACAATGTGCTTTGAAACATTGCTTTTCTGAACATAAGCAAGCGATTTTAAATAATACAGGAAATACAGGTTTCACAGATCACTGGTTTAAACAGAATCACTTTTTAGAACAAAAAACGTAATAGTACTGCATAACATAGAAAAAGGCAAAAAAACTGTTTTATGGGAAATTTTAGAAATTAGGAAACCAATTAAAAGTAACGAATGAACAAGCAGAATTGTTTGTATCGCCTTTGTCAAAAGCAGCCATTTAATTTAGTCAATTTTAGAATTTGCATTCCTATTACACAAGGATTTTACAGTCACTTGACCTTCCCTGTACTGGCTCCTCCGCCCTCTTCTGTACACACCCTTAAAACATGTTTCCCCTCTAACACATTGTTTGTATTTAGTTGTTCGTATCAGCTGTTTGAGAATAGCGCCTAATCGGATGAAACAATTGTCAGAGTTTAAGAATAAATTGTGTCAGAGATACAATATTGTTGCGAGAATATCTTAGGTAGAGATATCAGTACTGTGGAATTATTGTGAAGTACCAGAAAACGCGACAGTCACACTTTTCATTAATATTTCTATATAAATCGCATTTATGTTAATATACGTAGTTCTTTCGGATTAACAGAGGTATATCTTTCGCACTGTACATAATAAACAAAAAATTAATGAACGATAAACTTTCCATACCGTTATCGGAACAAATATACACTTTGAGAACACTTGCTAAATTACCCACTTCTCGTTGTAAAACCGATCAGCTCTCTTCTGACTAGCTCCTTGTCTTCCGACCTCTGTTCTACAGGAACCGATAAGATGACGTACGACAGCAATAAACACTACTGGAAATGTTTACGTTAGTAGAGGTTTCCTGAACGCGTGAGCACGTACTGGTTTACACAAGAAGGTTCTCTAATATGTGTGTGTAGTTGTTTCCACATCGTTATGTGATGAGACGTCATCAGCAGGCTCACTTTTTACACGTACAAATGTTTTCTTATGAATCGCCATAACAATATATTGTTTTCCGCTTAATAGACTGGGATCGTCAATACGTTTCAGCAGAATGTCTTGTTGCAAGGCACCCTGGCTGGCCGATCGCTTATGTTAAAAATTGTGTATTTGAGTATTTTTATTTTGATATGTGTGTGTATGCACTTTTTAGTTTAAACGTATGAATTATTAAATTGAAACTACATTTGTACATACAAATTTGAATTGCGAACTTGTCCTATTTTACAGAAAGACCTTGGCTTTCTGTCCAAATCGTCTCCATCCTCGCTTAATTCCTGCCTCTGCCACCGATTTCCAATTCTGTTAGCCCTCAAATAACAGAAATCTCAAATTCCTTTCGTATCCTATAACCATTTCCTTGTTGATCCCTTTTCTTAATGGGGGGTGGGAGGTGGCTCAGTATTATATATTCGCTTTTCATGGCGTTTATTCGTCAATCTGTGCAGTGGGTTCGGCTCCCCCATCGGAGCAATGCAACAGCCTGTCTGAGGTTGGCGGTCCTTAGTCAGCAACAACGCGACATTACAACGAACACACACGCTCACACATGTTGCGAAAACATTTGCAAATGCGACAGACCAAACGGACCACACAGTTGACGGTCAACTGTGAGGTTACTTACCTCTCAGCTGTGAGGTGAGCTCGACCTGTCATTTTCAGCAATCGACCACAGCCTAACAGCCCGGTACGTATAGTTTAGTAATGTTGACTCCAGCCGTGATCGCCTACGTAATGAATATACTGACTAATCTTCAATCCGACAGTAATAATCTTCAGTTTTCAGTACGTACTTTCATAATACAGCCTACTTGACTGAACCGTGTAAGTCAAAGATTTGATGAAGGTCACTATCCCTTCATTGTATACACGTCTGCTGCTAAGCTGATCTGATTACATGTCATAAGTATTGCGAAATGAGAAAAGGCAAAAGGATATAAGCACAGATTTAAATATGCGTGATCAACGTTCAATTCCCATATTACATCTGTGCATGTCACATGTTTTAGATCACATGTTTAAGCTACTAACGATGTCCCCCAAAAACTAATTTTTTCGTTAGTCTTTAGAAATTAAATTAGCCCGTGTTAGTATGTCAGAAACTATCCTGATGAGTAAAGAAGTCCTTTGGATGAACAATATTCGTCAACGAGCTTGTTTCACGTAAACTGAAATTATTTCTGTCAGTTCAAATCTTTCAAGATTTTGACAGAGAAATAAGATTACTGGAAAGAATATTAAATACAAAAGACAGTATGATTCTAGACTGTGACACTCTAACGGGCGAAGTACTAGAATAAAATCTGAACTTGGGTACTCTGAAAACAAATAATAATTCTTGTTTAGAATTAGGGTAGAAGTTGTCTAATCCGAAAAAAAAACAATTTTTGTTACCTTCTGAGGAAAAACATATTGTTTATGTAAATTCAGTAAAAAATCAGAAAGAAGAAAACCAGTTTACGGCAAGGAGTAAGTTTTGATATGAAGTGTATCTTCGAGAAAAGAATATAACATGTACAACAAACAGAGAATTGTAGTCGATTCTATGGTGTGGTCGAGAAAAATTATAATAGAAGGGAATTAAGAAATGAAGATTCAGAGGAAGATAATGACGTATTTTTGAACGATTAAGAATAAAAGCATTAAATTTTATGTGCCTTATGCGAACGTGTCCGAAATCCGCTGAGCGCCTCCAAACTCGTCCGGTCTCTACGACGTCGTACTTTACTAAGAAACCAATAAATTAAATTTTTTGTTTTAAACATTTTAATGGATTGCCTCTGGTATTATGCTGGCCTTGTCAGATGTGAGCAAATGAAATGATCTCTGCCATGACGTGAAGGTTGAAAAATACATTAATTTTGTAATTTATGTTGACAATCAATTTTCGACCACACTTTGGAGATGATTTACTAGGTTTTCAAAGCACAGGTTGAGCGCATAATTTGAATATATAAAATAAATTGGGCAACATTAATATAAATTAAATTAGTGGAGCCCTAAATCACAAAAAACTAGCCGCTTTTCGTCAACTTGTTTGCGCTATACCATTCAATATAAAAAAAAACTGTGACGGAAAGAAACATGAATCATTTTGGTTTTGTCTTTTTACGTTATTGGTTCAAAAGACTATAATTTTATAATCATTGCCTCTTTACTGAAAATATATAGTATAGCATCATAATTCCATAGAGTTTGACCCCCTCCACACACACACACACACACACACACACACACACACACACACACACACACACACACACACACACACACACACACACACACACACACACACACACACACACACACACACACACACACACACACACACACACACACACACACACACTCCAGCTGATTCAGTATTTTACATTAGCCAATCTCTGGTCAGATTAGTTATAAAAAGTTATTAATGCGAAGCTTATAATTCAACTTTAACTTGTTTATTAATTTCTCGTATAGTAAAACTACCATTCATTCTATTAAGACTTAAGCTTTCGGAATTATTAGTTCATTTTTATTGTAAAATAATTGATCAGGACCACAATTATTAACATATTAGATCACGGCATAGGTCTACGTTATGTTTATAGGTATGTAATAATAAAATAAATTATAAAATTATGTTTCTTTAATTGTACTATCGCCCTGACATTTAAAAATAAACATTTTTTTAGTGAAATTTTTATAGTTATAGGTGTAAAAGCATTCTTAAATCATATAATATAATAGGCTATTTTCTAACAGAAAACATAACACTAATTCCAGTTCTTTGTACGCAAAAAACATTGTAGATTTGAAACGACAGTATCTTTAACAGTTGTTAATGCTACAGTTGTCATCTAAGAAGGAAAATACAATTATTAGCTAATAAGGAAGAAAGGATTATGACGTATATGTGACAAATAAAATCTTGTAGGTAATAAACGCATGGACGCGTGATTGATCTTTTGTGTTCACTATGTCTAGGGAGTTTAGTGTTTTTCATACTCTACGTGTGAGTCGAGGCCTGTTAGCCTTTAATCGATTGGATATTGGGGGAAAAGATTCGTGTTTCGTGTTGTGCCACTGTAATTTATCCTCGTCCGGTTAACTGAAAGTACTCAAACGTTGATACTACTTTTTCACTACTACGCAGTTTAACTCGAATGACCTGAGGACACAGAAATTCAAGGAACATAAATAGTATTATGTACATATCTTCTAGACATTATTTTTATTTATGATTACTTTTATTATTTTTAAAAATACTTAAAGTTTTCCTCTGAGCTAGAGATAAGTTGTTTGGGGACTCAATACGTTTTTTTGAGAATGACGGAAAGTCATTATCTTTAAAATCGTTGAAAATCATAAATTTCATACGATCCATGAAGTTTAGATTGAGTGGCGTAAAATTGTTTTTAATTTTATTCTTAAACATGTCTGCCGTCGTTAATAATAATAATTAACAAATCACAAATTTCGACCGCTAACAGTCTTTGGTTGTCTTCAGGTGAGCTGATAAAATTAAACAGTAGAACAACCTAGCCATCATAAAGAAGATTGTAATAACAGTAGTTACATCGGCTCATATCTGAGCGACAGCTCCGTGGCTACCCCTAGACATTATCCACGGAAGGGTAGAGCTGTGTCGGTGCGGACGATACGTTGAGATGTGGCGATTTCACAAGCAGGCTAGTGCAAAAACTCGCGGTAGTCTGGGCCTGGATGTTTTTTTTTTTTCATTTAGTTTGGATCTACGTTGGGAGTGCACGGCTACCTTTATGGTTCGCCCGCAGGAGCTTAGAGCCTCACTGGCGTTTTTGATAGTATCAGCCGGATAGATGTACTGCCACACCCAGACGGATGGCTCCCGCAAGAAGGCACTTGCACACCTAGCGGTTTCCCGTGAGGAGAAACAAAACGTAGCCGAATTATGATTGCGGAATTATGAATTCTGTTTTTGTGCACAAGCCTAGCTCCATGTCTGACGAACGGCTCCGTTGTTCTCTTAACTGTTCATCTGCAGGAGCTTAATATGTTCATTTGGAAAATTATATTAATATGATTTTCTGTAGGTTCTCAATGGAAAATTGAGATCCGTAGTGGAATGTAGGATCCGGAGTCGTATTCTACTTCTTCCTCCGTCTGTTCTTTTTCGAAAATCTTTTTGGGGCACTTTTTTGGATCCATTCCTATTATGTGGTCGTGTCATTTTAATTGTCTACTTACAAATTTTCTGAAAAGGGTTTTATTCAGTGCTCCTCTTATACTTTTGTTTCTAACACTCGTCTTTTCGTTTTTCTCCAAACACTTTATCTCTACAACGAATATTTAGATTTAAGTTTTTCTGTCATTATTCACGATCTCGCTCCATATCTTAGGAAGAATAGGTATGTGGTTTTCTATAGATGGCTTTTGTTTCTCTTTTCCTATGGTGATATCGGTTAGCTCTTACTACAACTTGTTATTCTTCATCTATCTATTCTACCGAATTTTTGAGTGGTTGATACCAATTATTCCTATTTTTCTACGTATCCCATCTGGTCTCCTTTATAGTGGCTTGTTCCTTCTTTGTTTTTCATTGTTATTGATATGCGTTAGTTTTCTTTGTGCCTATTTGCGTGTCTTCCATTCTAGGTCTGCTTTCTAAACGTTACTGTTGCTTTCCAGTAGTACTCTACTAGCTATAGGAATGATATCAACTACGTTACTGAAATCCTTGGTGTAGTTTGGGTTTAAGTTGAAATATTTTAAACGGCTCTTTGTAGTAAGGACTTTACATTTTTATGTTGATGTTCTTCAAGTTTGTGTCGAGTAATATTTTCTTAAACAAGTAAGAACACTATAATTTTATATTTTATACAACATATACTATATTATAAATTTTATACTACTTTAATATAGACCAGTATGCATAGGCTTGTACTAAACAATGCATTCTGACCAGAATACTGACAACTCATAGGCCAGTACTGACATGCGGACGTGAGACATGGATGTTAACGACAGACCAGATAAGTAGAATAAGAGACCTTATAGAGATATAATAAGAACCAGGTATGAGGCGTTAGAGATAAAAAATATTTGAGACGAATAAGAGGAGTAACAAAAAGGGACAGATAAGAAACAAGCAAATAAAAGAGGATTTGGAAGTGCAGCCGATACTGGAGCATATAGAGCAAAAGCAGATTAGTTGGTGGGGAATTTACATAATGAACGATAATAGGCAGGCGAAGAGAATATGGGAAGCCGAGATAAAAATAAAGAGATAGAGAGGGAGACAGAGAGTAACGTGGAAAACTTAAGGGACAAGTTTATAGAGAAGAAAGGGGATGAATTGTTATGGGGGAAGCTTTTGGCGAGAGATAACGAACAGTGGCATGGGTTTGTGTTTATCAGACAATTTTGAATCACAGGAATAGTTTTGTTGTTTGTTTAACTGTCAATATAGACTGACCTACGTTCTTCTGAGAAAAAATTCATTGTGTAGTATGGTCAGATATGTTCTTAAAATCTGGTAATCTGTTACTATTAATGTATAGTTTCTTTGGAAGTATAACTTGTAGTTATTATTTGTAATATAATGTGAGCAAAGATTTGTAAAGGCCAACACTATTTTGGTAGAGGGGATTTTGATTAAACAAGGTAGGCTACTTGGCTGTTCGTATATATACAACAGAAACTAATGTGCTGAACTAAAAGTGAAAGTAAAAGACTGTTCCCTTGCTTTTCTTTCTCCTGGGACGTTTCCTCTGTTTAATATAATTACACTAATTTCTTAGTTTTTTCATAATTCTTTTCAATTTTTAGTTCATCTGTAGTTATTTTAGTGCTTATCGTAGTGTTTTTTGGGTATTCGGTCAAATATTGCTGTTAGATTCAGGAATGACATAGAGGTGTCTTTCTTTTTATCCAATAATGTCCCTATCATTGTTCGGTTTATAAGAGTAGGCCTAATTAGGCTACATGACACTCGTCTGACTACTCACCCAAAAACCGCTTGCTCGTGTCCCTGCCTATCTTCTACTTCCTCCTCAACCGGTTTCCGACTACATTGGAGTAAATCTTCAGTGCCGCTAATAAGAAGCACATTGCTTGTCATGTATCGCATTCATGTTATTATTATTATTTACTTCGTATACATTTGCTTATATATTTTGTTATCATAAAATTATATTTGTTTACTATATTTTTGTTTGATTTAAGAACTAAATTAATCTATGTTATGAGAAAAACATTAATTACTTTTGTTCTGTTCATGCCTTATAATTACAGCAACACGATCGCAACCTGTTATATTGTTATTATCTTTGTATATTGAAAACAATAAAGTAAATTCAAACGAATGTACATAGTAACAGCATCGTCATCCGGCTACCTGTTGCGAGCCAATCAAGTGTATGAAGGTAATGATAGACACATTAATGATCATTATTTCCTTTAACGTCGCGTAATACCTTTGTTTCCATTACAAACAAATAACCAGACGTAAAATAATAAGGATAATAATAACAATAATAACAACAATAATCGGATTGTGAAGGACTCGGCCATTGTGTGTACGATGACATTCGACTTCCCGGACGGGTCAGTTGCGAAATTGCCTGCTCCATCGGTATCCCCAAGGCTGATGTAACAGCTAAACTATTTCCATGACAACTAATAATTATGTACGCATTGAATATTCATATTTCAAACACCGGTGATAATAGTAGTTTATTGTTGCCGCATAATACGCTGCGTAGAGCAGAGATTCAGATCTACCAAGTTAAAAACCCGGTTATATAAATCGAAGCGTATAAGTGTGTCCGTGTCCGTGTGCGTGTGCGCGCTAATGGCGGAAGACGGCCGGCACGAGCGATCGATCAGAGATAACGTTTCGGCTGTCGCCAAGTCGTGAAACAACGATCGCCGGTTTTCAGCACTTGCGGCCGGCCACTACACGTTTTCTTCCGTTTCTTTCCGCTAATGGCAAAGATAGGTACTCCAATCGCGTTGCCTAATGGCTGTAAATAACAAATAGAAATACCTCACGCGCCTCGTGTGTCCGTGTAAATCATGTTATATTGTTTCACTCGAAATGAATGGCACATGACAGTTACTGGAAAATGAAAGTGAAATATACACGCGCGCGCGAGCGAGCGCACACACGCACACACGCACACAAACACACACACACACACACACACACACACACACACACACACACATATACGAGCTTTTTCAGTTAAATCTGACTGGTAGCATAGTAGAACCTTTGAATTAATAAAGGTGTTAGCTTTTTTCCGGAAGTACAAACATGACAATAAGTAGATTCTGTTATTGGAACAGCCTACTATAAAATAGTCTACGATATTATAATCTCGTATATTATAAGCCTAAAATAAGGAAAATATGTATAATAAAAGACACTACCTTCCTTATATGCTGTACGGTTCAAGCTGACAGTCTACCAGTCTTGAATTCCTAAGCTATTTTTGTGGTGCAAAGAAGACACATCATTATTGTTACTTAAGATATAAAACAGCACATTTAAAAAACTAACACAGAAACAGAGAAAAGTCGGGGCCATCAGCGAGGCTTTACATCCCTCGCGGAATTATAATTGCTTTTCTGAACTCTTGTGATTCCTCAACCTCAGTCATAGTACGAGTTACTTCATACCCATTCATCACAGTATTCCATTCCTCTTGGGTTCTACCAGTCTCTTCTCCACTCATGTCTAACCCTAATATTTCCCCTCCTCCTGTTCACAATCATCTCCCTGATATCCTCTACTATCTGGTCCTCCCATCTTAACTCTGACATTCCTCTGTATCTTTTTTTCTGACGTTTCCATTTATTAACCTTTTTTAAAGTTATTTGATTATGGTGTTAATATCTATGCTAATTATTTTGCATAGATTAATTACTCATAAATTATTAATCTTGGAGATAATGATTGATTAGTTTTATAATTATATAAATATTTACTTTATATCGCCCCGCATTGTTGGAGCGCCATTTATGTTTAACTGACTGAGGGTTGTAATTGACATTTGTAAAGCCCCACGATTGGCCGTGCCATTTATGTTTAGTGCAATTATGCTAATTATTATGAATTATTAAATTATCCAATTATATGTTAATGAATTGGGGTCTAATTAAATTTGTATGCCCCACTTTCCTTGGGTGTCATTTATATTTAATATACATATGGAAAAGTAAATTATGTTTGTCGGATTTGACTCAATATAGTTATCAAATCAATATGATTTACATGAGCATGTTAATCTGCCATTTCAATGGGAGATTTGGGTGTGTCCATTGATAATTAGCATAACTCTTGAGACTCTTTGTAAGTAACAAGATAAAATCACGTGGAACGTGATTAATTAATTGTTAAGGTTAATTGAACTAATGAACGCAAGATATATGTATATATGTAATAATTACTTATTTATTATATCATTGATTAAGTAAATTACTGAACCACAAATGAAATTATGTCCTGTAAATACATAACAAAACACATAATAACATAAATCACAATAATATTCGTTCGTTGTTTCCTGAAAACAAGAGATACAATACTATCAAATACAACACGATAATATATATACAAACAATAAGCAATCAAATATATTTTATTCCTAGCTAAATGCGTTCATTAATGCCCCAGATGAATGACTTTAATATTAACATTATTGAATTTATGATTTATGTAGATTTATATAGATCTCTTGGGAGTAGCTCTTTGAAAAGAAGAGACAGTGCAGTAGTATGTATCAACTAGCATTTAAGAAACATAAGGACTTAACTTGCAAAAGGCTTATCCACAAATTCCATCGGTGTAAGATTACATCCGTTGGTGGGTTCCTTGTACATGGTACTCACTATTGATCGAAGAACACTTCACTTTCACTCAATGAATATTCCACTCGCGTTATGTATAGTGCGGTGTTGGACTTTTCCGCTGGCGTTAAGTGTTTTACGGCTTCCTGTGTTAAGATGCAATCATCGACATTGAAGTGGTTTGCTTTAGAGTTTGCTGTGTGCGTGTTCATGTAGCTAACTATTTTGTCTACCTTGGACGTACTGTATGCAATGTGCGTATTAGTGTTCGTGTTAATTCACTTAGTTCATATGCCCAAAATTGAGAATCATTATGGTTGAATAGTGTCTGAAATCGTCACCCACTGTTTTACTATCGGATTGTTACTCACTCGTATTGCATTATGTTGCGTGTCGGTCGTAGTCTAGAGTCACGTATACACTGGTATTTAACGATAGTTATGTCTATTCGCACTGTTGATTACTACGGTAAGTTTGGTAACTCACATAAACTATCGAACATACGTTTTGTAGAATTGCGATTGAGTTGAATGTCTAAGTTCGATTAAGACCGAGACTTGGTTACAATTTCACTGATTGATTAACCGAATTGAAAGATGAGTAAGTCAAGTAAACTATTGGTAAATTACTGGGTCGACTATTACCGTTTCTGTTATTACCGCCGCCACTACTACTACAACAACTACTACTACTACTACTACTACTCTATTTCTGGGCTCCGCGTCCTCGCAAACAGTTTTTATCAATCATTCTCTACCAGAATGCAATTTCCTCATCTCTACGCCTACGGCCGTTGTTGATAGGTTCATAATTTCCTACCACCTTGTAGATTTTTGTCATCGGTTTCCTGATTCGTCGTTCAAGTCGTCACTACTCTCTCCACCAGTTCCTTTGGAAGATGCCAAACTCTGGTTGGTCGTCGGGCATCCCCGGAATATTCCAGCGACGAACGTTGTGCTGATTCTCAGAAACTAGAGCAATTGCCCGCCTGTCTTTCAACCTTTTGTTTCCACGTTGTCGAGGCACTCTGATATAGCTTTTGTTAAGAGTCTGCAGTGTCTTGGTCAATTGTTCATTTACCCTTCGCTCGTTCCGCCAATTACCAACTCTTCGTTGGGCGTCGTCCCTGGACGGGTCCCACGCTTTCTAGTTGTAAATCTGACTTGACGTCAGGGCGTGCTTTCCTACTGGGCTGTGTATATCTCTAGTATTCATTGAATATCCGTCCTATTGTCTACATATTTGTCAAGATTTCTCTGCACCCTTTGTTACTGGGTGTTGCGTTCATACGTGTGCTCGTTATAACTTAACCCCACAGCATGTGTTCCATCTCACTTCTGCGTAACCAGGCTACTGGACTATGCCTTTTTTGTTTGGTTTGTTTGGTGTTGTAAATCGTAGCTAACTTCGTGCTGTCAACGACGTTCCCTGTTTTCTATTGTTGCGTGTACTCAGACGTTTCTTCATTTTTTCCCACTGGCGTCGGGTCTGACGTGTCTCTAATCGTTCTTATTTACAACTCGGGCCTGGGTTTGTCAACTCGAGTGTGCGAGCGTGTCTCTTGATCATGAAATTATTAATTTTTAAAATTTTGATCACTATATGATTATCCTTCAATTAGCCTCTCACTTTAATTTCTTCTCAATGTCCATATTTGATCAGCTTCAGACTAGGCCATTTTCCTACGTCCACTGGGCTCACATCGTAATTGTTCTACTTTATATACGTTTAAGTCTCCCTTTTCTCCCAAAAGATGGCCTCTGCGAAATGTGCTTCGCGGTTCCAGACGTCATTGTTGTGCTATCATTCCGATATTCCGCAGTCAGAGCTCGTATCCACCTAGTTGAAGAAGGTGTGATGGATCACATAATCCTCTATACGATGGAAGTACAAGCAGTCTGCAGACAAGGCTCTACCCATCTCATGAAGGTAGGATCGGAAATGTCCATGACCGCTCAGAAGCTGTGTCATATAGAAACCGGCTTCGTCATGCTTTATCTCGCCTGTTTGTTCAGCACCGCTGTCTAGCGCCCTCTTGTCTCCTCACCCCAAGCTGTTTGGTAGCTCCCAAGGGTGCGAAGCCTGTCTTGGTGTTTTGCTATATCTTTGCCGGCCTCGGCCTTCCTAAGGTGCACAGCTCTCCATTCTTTGGCGAGTAGATCGATAGGGATACTCGCAGGGATTACCATAACAGCTGGTTCAGAGACGGTGCGGTTAACAAGGCTATCCTCAGCGTTCTCCTCCTCTTCATCTACGCCAGCCTCTTTCGGTATACCTGCTGACATTCCACATGACACTATTTAGTTTGAGCTGTGCCAGGTCAACGGACCGAGCCGCGACTATGCAGCATATAGTCAGCACATCCGACCAGACAAGTCTCTTCGGGCATCTCTACTCGCAACAGAATGTTGTAGGCCAAATTCCAGAGATCCGTCCCTAGAACTGATCCTTGGGCTGTCCCAGACGTGACCGTGACTCTGCCATACCACGTACAATACACCGACTCTCGTCCTATAACCGAAGCAACGTCGAGTCCGGTCAGTAATTGGATATTATAAACATTAACGATAATTATTAATAATAATATCCAATGGTAGATGACAATATTAATAAAAAAATAATAATATAATGAAATTGGTTACATTCAATATTCATAAACTATATTCTGAAAAATTACTCAATTAACAAAACACAGGTAATTAAATAGCTTAAAAACAAACAATAACATTAGGCAAGAAATAAGTAGGCATAATTATTTAAAATAGATAAACATAAATATATAAATACATAAATAAATATTTATAAATATATCTAAAGTAAATAAAAAAGAGGAGTAAATACTAAGAGAACAACAATATTACTGGGAACAAGAAAATTTAAACAACAAATGCAAAGATTGTAACAAATTTTATAGCTAACTCATTAAAACTGTTATCCGTCGGGATAAAAGCAACTGTTATCAGTCGTAATTAACTTTTTATCTCGCAACAGTGTAGTTACTTTGTTGACATACTTCTGCACAAACTGCGGCTATAACCACAGCACAATGACGACGACACAATGGGTCGGGTACATTGAAGGTAATAACCCGCGGTTGATGAATACTAATGATGGAAACCCCGCGTGAACGTGGACACAAAACGCTAGTCTTATCATATTAATGGTGGAATCTGATTGGTGCAAAGAGACAGTGTCATGAAGTGTCGGGGTTTTAAGAACATACTATTACATCAAGGGCTCCTTCCTGCCATCCTTTTGGCCGAATCAGTATTATATAGACAGGGCAAAAATATTTCAAATGCTTCATTGGAAATTTAAATGGATAGAAACACAACATATTTTTAAGTGTCTTTCAAGTTCCTAGATCTGTCAATAACAAGATGTGAATATAACGCGGATTTGCTAAACATGGCTGCAAAGGATGTGAGGAAAGGCTCAGTAGTAAGCCCAGTAGTGTAAGAAAAACAGGAAGATGGCAATACACGAGGCTATATTGTCTGCTGAAGACAGCACTTGAAGGAATTCTGAGAGACGTGAGGAAGGAGAGGTGCAGGATGCTGCATTCAGACAATATTGAAGGAGAATATGAAGAGGATAAGTGGCTGGCGCAGAAACGAGAGTTATAGAGGGCTGTCGTTTGGAGACGTATTAGGGAAAAGCCGAACACGATTGAATTCAAAGTAGGTGGAGACGAGGTACCTACATCTTAAAACGAGGCAGAAATAAATACGCGTGTATCGGGAAGCGGGATTAAAAACGCGTAGAAAGTATGTTTATGTACAAAAGTTTTTATATAAAAAGCTCTCTCTCTCTCTCTCTCTCTCTCTCTCTCTCTCTCTCTCCCCCTCACTCTTTTTTTCTTAATCTTGTGTATATACGCACGTACGTACATAACCAGTAAAGTCTGGGTTAAATTCTTTCGGATTTCACTTAATTTCACTTAATCTCACTTTTCTCGATGTTTCAACGGTATTTTTTATGGTATTATCTATCAGGATGTTGCATAAAACACTTTCATTTGGCCTGTATAAAATTATGTTAAGTTACATTTGCTATGTAGACTATATATTGCTTAAGACTTGCAATATGACGATTTTTGCGAGCGAGAGAGGAAGAAAGCCATGAGGGAGAATGTCTTGTGGACAGACAGATAGATAAGTGAATTTCAAGTGAGCACGGAAAGTTTCGTAAACATTAGCTTACATATGTTAACATTGTCTAGTTTCTGCCGGACATAAATTATCTCATTTTGGAAAGAACCGTTTTCAGACAAAAAGCTATCGATGTTGTCTGCTGTTGTTGGTTGCACAATCCAACTGTCACCCTTGTTTGATACCCGAACGTTTGTAATCATTCATTCGACACGCGCGCGGTAATCTGTTTGCTATGGGCGGAACAGGGAGACGACGAAGTGTTTCGCAACTCACGTGATGATACGTTTCACACACTTTTAGGAATAAATTTCTCCTGCTTTAGAAGCAAAGCAACACGAACTCCGGTTACGGTTCATAATCAACATGCGGACAAGGTGTGTGACTTTGGCAAAAAATATAAAGTTGTCGACACTTTATAGGCTTAGTGGCAAAAACATAATATTGCCTCCGTCCTGAAGACAAATCGCCAATACTAATCTGTCACCTCGAATGAACTCTTCCTGGATTAGATTCGACTGACTGAAAGCAACGTTTCAATTTTAATTATTACAAATCGCCTATAATGAGTTTCAGCTTCCAACGGCCCGTGTATTCAACTTAATTACTCGTGGGCTACATTCCGAGATATTTAAAAAATCTACGCTTGTAATACAATTTTCATTGTTTTATTTTGGTTTATTCTGCTTTCTCTTGTTGTACAGTATTCATATTAATTTTATTTATAATATTTTCTGAAAAATATATTTTGAAGGCATTAACTGTTACAGTGATTTATTTTCGTTTATTTTCGAAGTTGGTTTCGATACGTTGGTTGCGTTGGTATCCTTTCGTGTTCATATCTTTTGTATTTTACCGAAACAATACAAAACAACATATAACATCGCAGTATTTTAAATAATTTTAACGCTTTTTATGCTCCTTTAAAGTAAATACACGTATGAATTTCGTGGTGTACAAAACTTAATTTACAACATGTAATACGTTTCTGCAAATAATGTTTGTTTTCTAACAGAATACTCATTCAAATAGTCGTTAAAACATAAGAATTTTTCTTTCACTTTGAGATTGTTGAGTTCATTATGGTATCCCGATAAACAAGATGTACGCCTACTTGCACAGCATTTTCTGTGAATTTATAAAACCCATTACATAGATGGATTAACAAAAAAAAAACTGTAACAGACCTACATTAAGTACTGACTTTCCAGTACCTACGTTTTTACAGTTTCCCGTGTTCGTAAGTTACTCATATTTTATGATCCTCATTTATCCTACTTACAACAGTTTGCATTACATTCTGTGTTTCCTCCCAGTGGTGGCCACGCAACGTTTACTACGAACTTATGGAATAATGTCAACACTTATTTCGAGATTTTTTTAAGTGTTCGAATTAAGTAGCAGGTATCTAAAGTTATACCTGAAACAGAAAATATGAAAAGTTTAAATTTTTTGGATCCCACCATTACTAGATCACAAAGTAATTTACTTTCCATATATATAGAAAACCTACTTTTACAGATACCGTTATACATAAACAATCACTAACTTCATGGCACATAAAATTAAGCAGTTTTCATGCAATGGTTAATCGTCTCCTCATAGTTCTTTTATCCAAAGAAAAAATGTTAATAAAGAAGCTGATATTATAAAAACCATAGCAGAAAATAACGGTTATGATAAAAGAATAATAGACTCCCTAATTAAAAAAGAAAACAGTGGAAATTATTTTAAAAGAATTTTATTCCATAGAGCCGGATCAGGATAATAAAAAATTTCATTTAACAAATTACATTCCGTTTATAACAGATAGGACTAATAATAGGTTAAAAAAGCATGGTCTTAACATGATATCAGTAAACAAATATAATCTTTTTTCATTACTAGTAAATAATAAAGAAAAATTAAATATACTAGAGAAAAGTGGAGTTTGTAAAATACACTGTGCAGAATGCGATGCAATTTATATCTGACAATGTGGCCGTACTCTGAAACATCGCATTTCTGAACATAAGAAAGCGATTTTAATTAATACAGCGAATACAGGTTTTAGAGATAATTGCTTACAACACAATCACTCCATAGATACGAAAGACATAACACTACTGCACAACATACTAAAAGGTAAAAAATGGATTTATTAAAAATTCTAGAAATTAGAAAAGCAATCAAAAGTAACAAAAATTTAACAAACAAACAAACTGAATTATGTATATCCCTTTTATTAAAAGTTGTTATTTAGGTTAGTTAATTTTTATATTTTGCCTTCCGATTATACTTAGTTTTTACAGACACTTGACCTTCCCACTAGCTTACCCACCCCATCCATCATACACCCACCATACATGTCCGGATACACACCCTAAACACGTGTCCACCACCCTTACATTCTTTGTTTAGTTTAGTTGTTCCTTGATTCTCTTCGAGGATAACCTAATAAGCTGAAACAGCTGTCAAAGTTAAATAAAAACTGTGAAACGTACCAAGTGTTTACATATTTTTAAAAACCTTTGTATCTAAAGTTATTTTAGTTGTTCTATCCATCCATCCATCATCACGTTCATCTTTCTCACTAATATTCTTTGCCTTTCAGTTAGATATGTTCAGATGCGGTCCCATGATGAGGAGAGACGAGACGAGAGAAGTTACTATTTATATTTCGAAATGTTTTACTTGGAGTTTACGTTTAGATGAATGTGCACGACTCATAATCATTGCGGCATACTCGTTCTATGAAGCAACCATCGAATTAATATTGATTTTACATGATTTAGACGTTTTAACCGAATTAAATTTCTTGCGAAGTAATGTGTGCAATTTACCGGAGCACGTTATGTCGTATTACAAATATGACGTCATAGACGAGTACTGTTTAATAACGTAATTGGTCGCGGTCCGCAGTAATGGTGCTCCTAATTGTATATTTCTCTAAATATCCTATTAACACACTTCTTCGGTGCATATTAACCCAATGAGGTGCGCACACATTCTGTACAAAGAAATTTTTAATCAAACTTTAGCTACGGTATCGGTACACAAACAATTATTTTATTCAGTTGCTTCATTTGCTGAGCGTTTAGTCGAGCTTAGTCACGACGCCCACAAAAGGAAAGTAACATTATCTTGAAATGACTCCGTATGCTAATCTGAACGTTTACCCATAGTTTCAATGTGCTTAGTACTTTACTAAACCCTTGGAAATTAAAGGGAACCTGTAGAATATGTGATTTATGAAAAACAGCTGTAGTTGAAAAAAGATATTTCTGCAAATTATAAAGTGCACACTGATTTCGAGATGTGTAATTTTTTTCATAGATCACAGAAAAGATTAAGTAGCTGAAAATGAAAAACTGAATCTCAATTCCTTGAAACCATAAAGTTTCAGTAACTCATCTCGTATGTTCTACGTACAATTCAGAGTATAGTATATGAACATCAAATATGTTACACAGAAAGCTTTCATTCTGACTTTCTGAATCTCATTAGTTGTTCCTTCCCAATTGATTTTGTAACTTTATTTCATGTACCTATAAAATCTATGAAATAAGCAGATATTTAGCTGAGTTTCGTCCACTTTACAAGCGATTCGCCCATTTCAATATGTCTGTCTCAGAAAGAGTCTCGGTTATGAAACGTAAGCTAAATAAAAAATATACAAGGAATTCCTTAGGCTTTCAGTGCGGCGTCAGCAATCCTGGAATTGCTATCTGCCGGGCTGTAAGGCCGTGGTTTACTGACTCTATTTAAAACAGACGTTTCGGCCCTTCCTCTGAGGCCATCGTCAGTGTAAAAAACGATTAACAATTTGACACGATGTGCGCTAATGCACCCCAGTACTGAGGTGCAGTCTGTCGTTTTTTACACTGAAGATGGTCTCCGACGATGGGGCTAAAACGTCTGTTTTGAATATAAGCAGTAGGCCACGGCCTAACAGCCCGGGGCAGATAGATAGCAATTCCAATCAAAAATTTATAAATTTAGACTCGAGAGTGTCTCCGGGGATTCTGCCGTAGTCATTACGTTAATAAAATTCAGCGTTTCAGTGATATCCTTTTCGAACATATTTCTTTATTGTGGCAAATCAAGGTAGTGTGGAAATATTAATTCATATGTTATCATATGTATTAATATTCGCCGTTTATCAACGCTGTTTTGGCCGAAGGAATTACATAACAGGACAGGCGTTAAATTCTTAAACAACATTTTGTTTGAACACTATGACGAAAATACAAAATGAATTTATAACACGATCATAAAAATGTAATCCTACTCCGAGGCAGTTAAGTCTGGGGACTCAAGGACGGGTCAGAAAAATTATTAAAGGTAGACGGAATAATGTAGAAATAAACGTTAAGGAGTGACGACAAATAGGATAAGGGAAATAACAAAACATCTTGCATATGACAGCTGATGATATAAGTACCAATCATATAATATTTTGTTTAGTTAATACATACTTTATTAATTACAAATGTAACAGCTCGTCAGTAAATCGGGATGACCATGTTAGGGGTAGCAGGCATTGGCTTTATAAAATAAAGCACTAGGAAGAACGGATATTTCTTAACACAAAACAAGTTATAATTTTTAGTAACATATTTGTAAACTTGATTTTACTCACTCGTAACCACTTTAATCTATTACAGTATTCATTTTAAAGCTGTGATACACTGCAGAATTCTAATATACGTAGTCTACGCAGACAGATATTGTTCCATCGCTATAACGCATATTGTCATACACAGAAAATAACGTATGAGTATGGACAGTTACCAGACTGACAAACTGAAAATAACTGAATAACGGTGGGACAGCGAACAACTGAAAGGTCACGGAGTACGTATTGTAATGTTACATAAGATCACGACCACTAGGGTCCCGAACAACCAATAACCAACAATAACAAATCATAAAGAATACTACAGCCAAACTTTAATGTTAATAACCAAGATAAGTAGAAGGTTATTTTAAATGAATAACGAATACATCTTTAACAAACTGACGGAGATGATCAAAGAAATAATGACAATGACTTAGACGAAACGTAATTAACTGACAACTAACCCAAAAGATTAGGTAAAAATGAGAAAACCAAAGACAGAGAGAAGAAACTATAAATGGCGTAAAGAAGACTACTAAAAAGCCCAACTGGATACAAAAACAGAAAGAAGAATAAGATATGCCCTACACGAAACAAAAGAAGAATTAAGACAAGATGAATGGATCATAACAAGAAAGCCCAGAGTAAAGAACAGAGTAATAATGAAGCCTGATGACCAAATATAAATAACTATGCTGACAAAGAAAGCTTATAAAGTGAATTAATGAGATAATGAATAAAAGTCAGGAGAGTGAAGTAAAATTAGTAAAGGTATAAATTAACTGTGTATCTGGAAGAATAACAAAAATGAATCATATAGACCAGCCTTGTAATTAGAGCAAATGTAGGGATATAACTTATAGAGTGATGATGATAAGTACTGTTTAAGATTGGGTAATAGAGACAAAAGGGTGTATAATAAACCTATTCTAATAAATAATATTAGTAATACTATAATAATGTGAAATAAAAGACACTGAAATCATAATGAAACAAACACATTGTTGTCAAACCAAGATAGGACCCATAACCTCACTACATGTGAATAAGGCACCTCAAATAAAAGAATTAAATGACTAAATGATAAGTAATCCAATTTCTGTTGGAGGGTAATGAACCTAAATGTTACAAGGGTAGTACCAACTCCTGTCAAGGTTAGTACCAACTCCTGTTATAAGGGTATTAATGTATAGGAGAAGTAGAATTATATTGTAATTAGTATAAATACCAACAATAAGTTAGACATTCTGAAGTTACCTAACAAATATTGAAAAAACTGTAACAATAAGGTATAAAAGAGATGAGACATTAGTGTCAATAGAACCAGCAAGGTTCACAGTCACTTATATAATGTAAACCAATTGTGATTAGATTAAAATTATAACAAGATAATAGAAATTAGACATACTAGTATCTTGACACCAGATGCAAGAAGTTTTATTGTACTAACAGAGGAAGGTGATATACTATTACCAATCAAATGATGATAACACCTTAATATAATTACTAGTACTATTTTGTAAAGGAGCACTAAAATTGAAACAACTTAAGAGTTAAGAGAAAAGACGTAACACCATATAGTGCCTTAACTATAGGTGTATCCAAAGGGTATAATTCAGGGAATAATTGTGTCAAACCCACCAAAGGTAACAACTAAAAGTTGTAATAGTTAATTTAAATAAACCAGTAACAATATTCAGAAGTAATCCAATAGTAATGAACAGACCACTGTTAAAACTAACTTGGGGGGTAATAGGCCTAAAGTAGCCCAGAGCCTGATACTAAATATTAAGTTATCCAGGGTATCAGACTAAGCCAACAGTAGTAAACTAATAAGATAGTCAAGACACCAAGTAATGGTTAAAATATAATCAGTATAAACAATGAAGTATAAGATTGAAGGAGAATAAAAATTAAGGCCTAGGTGTGCCTAACACTAAATATGTCAATACCAAAAATACACAAAAAAGGGTATTAATTAAGTCAGCCAATAATAACCAGAAGTTGAAGGGAAACTTTAAGAATAAGTGTGAAGTGTAACTAACTCTTAAAATACCTTCAATGAATAATATCATGTAAATCTAAACCATAATGCTATCTATACAGCAGGGTTTATACTCAATTTTAGAATTGTTATCACAGATAACTCATTTATAACCTAACTAAAGGACAGAAAGAGACTGAGTAGTCATAAATAAAACTAATAGTGAAGTTAAATAAATAAATAAATAATAGTTAATAATAGTTAATAATAGTTAATTAATAGTTAGTAATTATTTATAAATAATATAAAGTAAGATAGTTTTAAATGAAAAATGTAATAGGCATAAGTTGTGAAAATAAGTAATTATCAAACATAAACAGAATTATGGCTTGAGGGGTATCTAATTGATCTAGAGAACAATTGAAAACGATTGAGATGATTCAATTAGAATTAGTACCATAAGAAAATTAAACGTATTTTAAATATTTGTGTATATTGGAAGAAATATTATCGTACTCTCCAAACCAAAAACCGACGCCAACGGAAGCCGCCAGTGAGGTGTCATCGAGATGTCCACCAATCAAATTACCTATAGCGAGGCTTGGCCAACAAAGGGACGCCGAGCTAAGCGTCATTCTTATTGTACGATCGACTCAGGAAACAAGACGAGAGTTCTCGACGCCAGAAAAGTAATTTAACCTAACCTGTGCGTGTAGTAAACACCATAGTCAGAGTTAATACGAATCAAAATGTCTAAAAGGCATTAATAAAGTGATTTAAACGAAGTAATAAATAATAGTGAAAGTGCGAACGATTGCTAGTGTACAATCCCAGCAATCGCGGTATAATAAATAAAAAGGGAGTATAGTGGTTTGATAATCTTATTATAGACTTAAGAAGTGAACATAACCTGACACTGTATAGTATTACGAATAAATAATGAACTTTGAAAAGGCGTTAAACCTCATAAAGTCAAGTAACAAGTAACTAGGGATAAGAATTAACGAAATTTATTCGCTCTAATTATAAAATGAGCGTTTACTAATTACATAAAGACAGTAGGTTTTACTGAATCGAATAGGTTAAGTCAATGTACCACCATTTCATAACCTGTTGATATGGTATTAGAAATAAGGAAATTACCTCAGAAAGTATATCCAAAATAGTCTAGCGATAGTTGGATCTACTGAAGATGTTATAACTTTTGTAAATTTGAATTTTCTTTGTCAATTGACCATTTAGATTTTTAATGAACTTAACTGGCATTATAATAGACACGCCAGTCTAACCTAGAAGTTGACGCAAGCCGTCTGTTTAAGTTTTTAATAATGAAATGAGATTTTAGTTATCCGAGGTGATCACTCTCCTATTAAACAATAATAATTGTTGTGTTGTGTTACGTTTAGTATCTTGTAAGCTAAAAGAACCCCGATTTATTGAATTATTTGTAAACAAAACATTGTGGAGTGTTGTACCCACATACGCAGCTTGCCCACCCTGAGATTGTAATACGAGTTTGATAAAAAATGAAAAAAGTAATTGTAAAGTCTAACCTTCTTATGTAAAGGGTTCAATGATGTTAATACACAGATTTCAACAAGAAATAAATTATGTTCAACTAAATAATTAGAGTTGGCCCGATTATTTCACGTAGATAGGCATTTACAAGCTTGACAGACGACACACAACGGTTGGCAATACAAATGGCGCCACGAATGATTTGAATTAATCTTGTCTTTAGGAAAGCTGATACACCTTACCTGATAACGAGAACATCACTCAAAGTAAGTACCGTTATTCTAAATTGTCTTTATTACAGCTAGAACCAACGCAGCCGAAAAATATCTACTAGTGAAGAGGAACCAAACTTTGTCCGATACTCAACATTCGACGAACGATGAACAGTTTAAATCATTAATAATAATCTTGAACGCTTTAACTCAACGACGTTATAATAATAAATAATAAATAAAAGCAAAAATCCATCATAAATAAATAAAATTATAAATAAATTAAACTAAATGAAAATAATAATCGTACGAATCTAGTTATTTTACAAATTGACGCCAACAACGTAGGGCTTTCCAACCATACAATAAATACGGCGATTCAGTTATTTAACTATATATATATTACAACGATACATATACATAAATGCAGGCGTGTCGGGCCTCACGTTCAAGGGATACAAGCTTATACAACGAATTTATATGTAAATTCGATATACAGTAATTCATGCAGGTTGTATAATTATACCAGGTGTATTTATAATAAGAGTATTTTTATTTATCTGTATTTTAAACTCGTATTTATTATTTATTCATTATTATAAATATTCATAAACCTCATTAATAATTGTCGGTCACGATATTGCTCATTATTAAATGTTTATATCTTATGATATGAAACATTACACATATTTAAAAATCTCTTATATCTAAACATGTTAATATCTTATATCTAGACATGTTTAATAATTGGTTTATTAATTTATTATAAAACTAAAATATTTTTATATGGAAATAAATTGTCTTATCTCAGATCTGACCTCTACTCGCTCAGTCTATACCAAGGTTTAAAATTTAATTTAAATTTATATTAATTGCTTGTAGACTGGCCTTGTTTTAATATTCAACTTTAAATTAATCTTTCTATACTTCAAATATCTACTCACTTTACTATCTATTTTGATAATAAACTCTACTCTCTTTACTTTAAATTCTCTTTCATTTATGAATGCTTTTATATATATGCGATCGCTCATTCTTACAACTAAACATTTATTTACATTTTAACATATTATTACTAAGTATAAACTTTTCTTTGTTTTAATTTACTGTTCTTTGAAATCGTCTTTATGAGCTCTTATTTTTTTTTACAAATCATTTAAAATGCATTACGCATGTCACCTCGATTTCTGATGATCTTACGACTGTTGTCCGGGGTCCAGCGTTGTCCAGAGTTAGTTTTCCATTCCTCTTGTCCTGGCGTGGTCCTGGATACGTCTAGAGTCCAGAGTCGTTCTACGGCAGCATGTGTTCCTGGATACGTCTAGAGCCCAGCGTCGCTCTACGGCAGCATGTTCCTGGATACGTCTAGAGTCCAGCGTCGCTCTACAGCAGCTTTCCCGTATATACTCTTGGTAGACTTACTATTGCGGTATTGACTTTTTCCGTAATATTGTCGTGAATTTAACGAATGTTATTTCGTTTGTTACTGCGACTTGTAATAGAATAAAAATAAACTGTTTTGCCGACGGACAGCATGTCCGGCTGCAACTGTGTCTTGAAATGAAGAGAAGGGTTTTTGGTCGAACCCTTAATTTATACCCACTCGAGATTCCGCGCCAGTCGGCTCCAAAATCATCCTGTCGATAGCTGCATATCTCGTGACAGCCCCCACTCCCGAACCTTTTCATCTATTTGCAATTATTAGCAAATAGCAATGTTTTGCACGGAATCGAGATAGCACAAATCATAGCTAATTCGATTAAGCACTCACTATATTAATTTGAGCGTCTTAGGGTAATTTGCGTATTTTTTGGCACGTTTATTTTGCACTGTCTTCGCATAACGTGTTCTAATAACGTCATCTTTTCACTGGGGATAACTATAAATTTTAAACACACTTTGGTGCCTTTGGTTTGATCATAGACTAATTAGTTTTCGCACAGTGAATTAATTTATTAATTAGTTACAGTAAAATAATTATTTTATTAATTACTTGGGGCGGGTTGCTGAGATTCCTGTCTATGCCTGCATCACTAACACACACAAGATACACGTGTAACACACATACAATTGAGCAGGTGTTCACTGCTTGTCGAAACAGGTAAATTCTCCCCTAATCTAACAATGAAATATTTTGCAATCTCAGACCTGTCCATTTACTCGTAACTTATACAAAATTTATATTTATTTAAATTAATGCCTAATACAGCGTATGGCTGTATCGTTGCAATATATATATATATATATATATATATATATATATATATTGTAGCGTGACAGATAATCCACACAAATGCATTACTCAATGATCATTAATAAAGCCAGATCATCGTATGGAATATCCAGATGAGAATTAATTAAAATGCACTATTTACTAATATATTCACAAGAAAGGTTAAATAAAGAAAAATTCTGCAAATAATATAATATAATACAAATTTAAAAACCCAGGAAACTAAAAATGATAACCACAAAATTACCCAGGTAAGATAGAAGCAGGCAATTAATATACCCCGTCAAGGAAACCAGACTAGAAGAAACAAAGGCATACACAGCGAAAAACTACTGAAGACAGAAGAAAGAAGAATAATTAAAACCAAAGAAGAAAGAAGACTAATTAAAACTACTGCTACTGAAGAAAGAAGAAAGAAGAAAAACCAAATCTACTACTACTGAAGAAGGAAGAACGAAGAACAATCAAAGCTACTGAAGACAGAAGAAAGAAGACTAATTAAAACTACTATTACTGAAGAAAGAAGAATAGTCAAAACTAAAGCTACTGAAGAAAGAAGAAAGAAGAACTAATTAAAACTACTGAAGAAAGAAGAAAGAAGAAAGAATCAAAATCAAGGAAGAAAGAAGACTAATTAAAACTACTACTACAGAAGAAGGAAGAAGAAGAACAATCAAAGCTAAAGAAGAAAGAAGAACAATCAAAGCTACTGAAGACAGAAGAAAGAAGAATAATTAAAACCAAAGAAGAAAGAAGACTAATTAAAACTAGAGAAGAAAGAAGAACTAATTAAAACTACAGAAGAAAGAAGAAAGAAGGATAATCCAAAACTACAGAAGAAGGAAGAATAACCAAACTCAAAGAAGAAAGAAAACTAATTAAAACGAGAGAAGAAAGAAGAAAGAAGAATAAACCAAATTTACTGAAGACAGAAGAAAGAAGAATAACTGAAAACCAAAACTACTGAAGAAAGAAGAAACAAGACTAATTAAAACTAAAGAAGAAAGAAGACTAATCAAAACTAAATCTACCGAAGAAGGAAGAAAGAAGAAGAACCAAACTCAAAGAAGAAAGAAAACTAATTAAAACGAGAGAAGAAAGAAGAAAGAAGAATAAACCAAATTTACTGAAGACAGAAGAAAGAAGAATAACTCCAAACCAAAACTACTGAAGAAAGAAGAAACAAGACTAATTAAAACTAAAGAAGAAAGAAGACTAATCAAAACTAAATCTACCGAAGAAGGAAGAAAGAAGAAGAACCAAACTTAAAGAAGAAAGAAGAATAATTAAGACGACCCATATAAAACAAAAACCCCATAGGGAAAGAACCCCCAAAAAACCCCAAAATCAATGAATGTCCAAAGAGAAAGTATAACACCGTAAAAAACCATATCACTGTAAAACTGACAAAAAACTAAAAGTGTTAGTAGTATTAAATATTAGTGCATACAAAAAGTTATTGTTTAGTTTGTATAAACAAATCTTCACAGTTCCCCCATGGTTGAATATTTCATGTTAAAAACTAGAGAAAGACTAGTAAATATATTGATAATTCACCATAGACAAGTGCAAGTGACCAAATTATAAATAATAAACTTTTAAAAGGTGCACGAGTTACAGTACAAAGCAATAAACTTTAAGTTTTATGAACAGTGTCTACTTTGATAATGAAATAGTAATGTTACTAATAAAAAGCTACTAAAGCTGTATGAACATTCCATAGAATGGAATATAACTTAGATAGCCAGGGTTATACTTAAAGAGGGGGCATAAATCCTGTAAAATGGGGAATTACAAAACAAATTGTTAATGTTGAGTAGTATAAGATGTTAACCATTATATGTAACCAGGATGTCAGATTCCTATTACATATAGTAATTAGATACGTAAGGATTATCCATAAGAAATGTTAGTGTTATAATTTGTTATTTTATTGTTCATTTTAATTTAGGAATGACATATCTAAAATTAGATACCATTCCAATGTTATAGAATATTTTTTATTTATGTTATTAGGTAATATACTAAGCAATGTTATTCAGAACACCAGTTTTGATATAGAGAGATGTTATATGTTAATTATATAATCAATAATTTATGTTATACCAGTCAGAGAAGGATATAAAATAACTACATTAATAAAACATTTGGAAATTAGCCACACATCAGATCTAGGCCAAAGAATAAATTTAAACTGCAGAATAATTAACAAACCTAGTCTTATAAACCAGATAAAATGACAATATTTAGGCAAGATAAACTCAACATATTAAATACTATGTAAATAAGGCTTTCTAAAGATATGGTCATTATATGAGTAAAATTATTTAATTGTCTAATAAAATAACATTAAAACTGAAATAGATACACTGACACTATCCTAGGGGGAGTCATATACAAATGAATTATATTAAAAAACCATCATTAGTATACTAAATTGCAATAAAATAAGTGAGAATTGATAATTATACAAATTTCAGATTTAATAGAATAATAATTATATTAGGGAAAATGGCTATTATTTACATAGAAGACAGGAAGTATAATTTTAGGCCTACCTCCCAAAAATTATAAGAAATATAATTTTCAGATAAAACTTTGTAATACTAACTTAATTACTATCAAAATAAGTAGAATAGAATAGTGAAAACGAATATGTATTTTATATTTCAAACAGTTAACTAATAACGAATTTATTTTATGAGCATAATGTACATTTTTAAAGTGTGTAGGAAGTTATGGTAATTTGAAACAATGTATGAGATATATTATATAGGCTAAGATTTTCATGAGACGAAGGAAATACAGACAGTTCATTATTATACCTCGAAGAGAGCACTTCATGTGAATATTTGATAGAACCAACCTTTAATGGCCGTTACTTATAACGGAGTTCGGAATCATTTTATGTAAAACTAAATTTTTAACTATTTTAATGAAAGTGAAGTGGTGAAGTTGACCCATGAACTACATAACACCTATAAACGAAATCACATATAACTAATTAAATGAAATAACACTGAAATCGCACCAAACACCAAGTGAAAATTCGAGGTTAACTGACACGCATAAACACCAGTAGATATACCCATTTAACAACATTTTTACACAAAGTGAACCTTTCCATGATACACCAGTGACAATAAACTATACCCCAGAAGATCATATACCGTTGCGAAGAACATTTAATCGAAGAAAGGCCATATTATCTCAACAAGTACTTTGTTTACATTAGAAGCTATCAACGCGCATGCGTCAGGCGGCCATTCTGATCCAGTATCGTCACCGCAATAAGACACGACTAGACTGCTTTCTGGTTCGAACAAAATTATATATAAACTTTTATTATTAATAATTACCATTATATTGTTTAAATTTAAGACATTTTTTGAATTGTAAGTGTTATACTTTCATGTCCCTGACCTTCTCTGGCTTTTTATATAAATAACCGTTCAAAGAACCTGTTTAAATAATACAACTGTCACATTTCTAATATCGACCGACCCTGAGCGAGTCGATATAGCTTTGTAACCTCGATTAATTAATCGACCAACCTTATTATTGTGTTTAATAAACGTTTTTGTTTGTTTTTTGGTAAATTGGAGTTGATTTCTCTTATAAAAGGACATAATCATTAATTAACCAAGAAAACGAGATAATCTTTAAAGGCAGTATATGCGAAACTACAACATTTCAAGAGTAAGAAGAAGAGAGCCGTTTTTCGCCTAACTTGAAGTTAATTGGATTATTTTTTTAACAAATTTAACGAACAGAAATTTATTACCAAATTAAACACCATACTATTATAATTATAATTACGATCAACAACCTCAGTTTATTCCTAAATATTAAGCACATAAATACACCGAAAATATTTTTTCCGAAATTATTTTTTTTTATATAAATATAAATTTTAAATTTATATTTTATTTCAATTTGCTACCACAGCAAAATACACTGAGTTTATTTGATAATAACAAAGACCAGGAACTTTACCAAATCGACGATTCCCAGAGCGGAACGTCACTACTACACCTACACACCATAAAAATTATCCTGGGTAATATTATACCAGAACACTATACAATTACAATTATAGTATGGTTGTATTACAAAAGCGAAGATCAACAGTGAGAGCTTAGAAGACAAGAAGATACGTTACTACACACATTATAAATTAAGCTATATTTTGCAATATCGTTTTATTACAAAATCAGCTAGCACAACCAGTGGGACTTACAGGAGAGCACAATCAACATACACCGATATTAATTTAATTATTCCCACCACTCACAGAATTATTACAAAATTGGCTTCCATCGCGGGGCTTGAACGAGACGGACTCATCGGAATATTACAATATATATATATATATATATATATATATATATATATATATATATTGTAAGAAGACCCTTTGTATGTGGCTGTAATCAAATCAAGTCCCACTGTTTGGGCTAGCCACTTGGTCACCAGACCGCTGTATGCCGGTCGTTACAAAAGAATAAAAATAAAATGGAAAATTCAATAATAATAGAATTTTCAAATAATAAAATAATTTTGTTTATGTTTATAGAGGTATGTATAAAAGATAAATCTGTTTTTTAAAAGGTTCTGGTAAAATTTTAATAACAGGTAGGTATTTATTGACCGTCGAGCACTTCTTGAAGATTTGCACCAAGTCTGGAGTTAAATAGATTAACTCCAGGTAATAATCGATTGGTGACTTTTCTGACTGGTCCAATATCTTGTTCACAATAGAATATATTCTTCTCACTTAAGTCCTTCAGCCTTATAAATACCCTTAAATTACCCTGTGAAATAAGTACAGATACAAAATAATGGAAATATAAAGATTTATTGACAATTTTAAATAAATAATCGATATTTTATCGATGGAGAGCAATTATCGACTCTGTCTCGGGAATTATCGATTGTGTCATACAGAACAAAATTTTATGTTATATTATATTAAAGACAGGTTCTTTGAGCGATTAGAATTAATAGTCAGAGAAGGGTGACGAGAAAGTATAACATTAACACTTAACACAAATACAATAATTATTATTCAATAAAATTTAAATAATTCTAATATGTAATGTGTATGATCGTTGTCGTACCATACGCAGACGATGACGTCACTGCCGGATAAAGAAGGCCGGCTCTGTAGAATTAAAAGATGGCCGCTACTAGTTCTGGCGTAGTTAATGTGAACTCGGCATGTCCCAAAATCACGACAAAATTACCTTCGTCAAGGTCTAAAATGTCCCCGCACTGGTGTAATATGTCTGTTAATGTATTTGGTGTATTCTGGTGAAGTGTTCTGTGTAAACTTGCGTTAGTTAGTTTATTTTCTATGTGTTCAACTTCTACGGTTAAGTTCTCAAGTTATTGGTTAGGATTTGCAGAATAAATCAGTTGAAATATAGTGTTTTACTTGTTTCTATCACTCGTATTATATAGTTAAGTATTTGTTTTCACTATTGTCGTGACTGTATGAACAGCTTTAGCTTTAAAAGGTGTTTAAACCGTTTAACTCTCGTTCACTGATTTCAATGGCTAAACGCTAGTACCATCTTTCTCGATTTTTTAAAGAAACGTTCTTTTACACAACTGTTCAGCTTGATATTCAACAAAAGACTAATTAACTTGGTCATAAATCTTGCCCAGTTAATCCTTGAAAAAGTATTGTTAACATTTTTCGACTTCCCATACATATGATAAAATATTACATTATGTATGGAATTTATCTATTTTATTCCTCACTTTTATGAATTATTAACCTTATTATTGGTTTAATCATCTCATTCCCTTTAAATTGATGTATTATAGTCCATATCTGTAGGTATTTTGTGGAAATTAACAAATTTCTTTACTTTATGGAAATATAGGCTCAAAATTGGATTTCCGTCTTTATACAAAATCCCCTCCATTTAAATATTATTAATACTATTATAATAAATTTTAATTAGTCATATTCCTCTTCCTTTCCTTAAATACATATAAATTACACCTTTGAACTGGTTTTTTGTGTTAATCTGTAAATTTGACATTGCTCTTTAAAATTAATTAATTTATATATTTTGACAATTTACAAAATGTTAAGGTATATTTCCTTATTATCATTTTAATTCATAGGATCATTCCTAGTAGTGGTTAATTGTGTTATCTTATATAAATCTTGGTAGTTTACAGGATTTATAAGTGAGTTATACTATTTTATATTGGTTCTCTGATTTCACCAAATGGCCTAGATTTTAGAATTTTATATTTCTTTCTTTCTCAAATAATTTAAACTTAATTCCTCCTCTGACTTTACATAATTACAACTATATGAAAATAACATGATTTATAACTTATTGTGTTGTGTAGTAGTTAATTAACACTACATATTTAAAATAAATAATTATGAACATGGTTTAGCAATCTGCACAATTGAACATATTGCAGATATGGTTTGAACATATATCTTTTAACTATTTTTGAGCTAACATAGCATACCTATTAGAACATTATTACTGGTATGTAGGTTATTATTTATCAAACATAATTCTTTTTAAAACACATAACATAAATCTTATTTTCTAATAAACCTTACAAATACATTTATTTAACACATTGATTTTAGGACTGTGAAATAACAGTCTGTCTAAACATGTTACACTTATTCATACTATATTAGTACCAGTCCTTTCTGGTTTAAACCATTATTATTGTGATCCCCTACATCAGCAAACATTAACTCCCATACTCTATTTATTATCATTTTTTACAAATGTCTTGTAAATAAAGATTTACATTAAAATAATAAAATACTGGAAACCTTCCATTTTATTATTTTATTATGCTGTTTATTATTAGATTTTAAAGTTGTGATATAGCATACTACTAAGTTATAGTATCACCAACTTTAAGTTTATTGCATTTTTTTAAAAAACAACACTTACACAAATTCACTTTCACTGTTGGTTCTGATATTTTGAGTCTTATTATCTCAGACCAGACCTTTAGTAATCATGGACCGTTAAGACTAGTTTATTTTCTTTATTACACAATAGCTTTAGTCGGTGCACTTCTTATAACGCTATACAACACTTTAGTTTTCTCAATAATTACATTTTATAAGATTTTGGGTATGTTATACTTTCTTTGGCATAGTTTTTGCGGGTTTGGGGTTGATAGTAGTTTATATAATAATAGGTTTTATAACGGTGTTTCTTTCATACTATTTCTTCCTCTCCTCCTGTCTTCTTTCTTGTCCTTCTTCGTATCTTCCTTCTGGTATTCAATCTTGTCCCTCTTCTAGTCTTCATTCTTGTCCCTCGTCTAGTCTTCACTCTTCTGGTCTTCCTTCCGTTCTTGGGTAAACCAAGGTACTTGGTGTTATCACGACTGAGGTTTAGTTTGGAGTATTTAATTTATTCACTGAACTGACTTTATTCTTCTATACAGGTTTCAGGGTATTGTTTTCTTCCTGTTCACAAACTTTATTCTTCCCTCTTCTTGTTTTTAGGGTATTTTGGTATTCACCACTCTTTAATTGAGTCTCTTTTTTCTTTGATATGGTCTTATATAACTGGTTTACTGCTCTGAGCTTCCTGGGTAACTTACTGATATTATTCTATGAGTTGATGAGTTGCTTCGATACTTTCTTTGGTTTTTAAAAACAGTGGTTTTTATATATAATGTAGTGAGGATTTTTATCTTATTGTGGTTCATTCCTCTGATTTATTTAAATGTCATTCAATATTATTATAACATTTGTTGGTGTAATTAAACTTTATGATTTCACATGACTTAAAATGTAGTGGATTTTCTGTCACGCTACAGAATGCCCTTCTCCAGAAGTAATTTTTTCAGACTATACATGCTTTGTCTGAAACAATTGCTTATGATAATTATTCAAGGTTTGTTATTATTTTGGACTTCCTTCCATTTTAAAATTTTCTTATTTATATTTGAGTTTATATCATTCTCACTTGATCTTCCTTGATAGTAATAGTCATCTGAGTTTCATATTTATTATTTCATTTTCATATTTCTTCTTAGTATTTTCTCCTTGGGATATTTTCTCCCTATCGTTCCCTACTTTGTGAGCTGGTTCAGTTCAGAGAGGCACTGTACGCTACTTTCCTCTGCTGTCCAATACTTCACACATATTTGAGTACAGAGGCAAATCATCTCTGCTCAAAAAACATATTAATCCTGCTGGAATTATCATCAGACAGATTAAAAAAAATTATTCAGAATAGTACACATTTGTTACTATTTAAAAAATATCTTTGGGATACTTCACTTATTACTTATTATACTTCTCAGAGATTTTAATATTTCTATCTCAGTTGTTCATCTGACTTATTATCTGGATGTTTCTTTCATTTGATATTATGGTAGGAAGCTCTTCTATTATTACATTTTTTCAACTTTTCTTATCATATAAATCTTTTGGTTATAAATTCTTTATTACCTTCTGGTTTTTTCATTATAATCTGCATTATTTATAGTAGCATATCTTTATGACATTTTTAGACTGTTTCATCATTCTTAAAATTTCCACTTGTTCTATTTTCTAGAATTTGTATAACTGTCATTATCATAATTGTCATTTAATTCATAAATCATTTTATATTAATTCATTTAATTACATAAATTTTTGACATTATTTTCACATTATTCCGGTCATTGCTATTATACTTGCAAATGATGGTTTTTTTATTAATTTCATTATGAGGTCATATTTTCTCCTCATACCACTTAAAGTTTCATTCTCTCATAATTCCAAAGAAGTTTTTGTACTTTATTTTATTCAATCACTTAAATCGTATTAAAGACTTTTTTCTTTTTTATTTCCTTCAACACCATTTTACGGAAAGGTTTTTACTCTTCATATTGAACTTAGACATGATTATACTGTCTAGAATTATTTGTTTTAATTCTAAATCTGTTTCCTCTTATTCATCCCATTATGATCCTTTGTTACCATGGTAATTATCTTCTATGCTTACCATAAATATGGTAGGAAATCTCATCAGTTTAATTCACCATAGTGTTTTATTTATAATTGGTTGGTAAGTTGTACTTATACTTGGTTTGGGAAACTTGATTTATTCATAATTCAAAATTCACTCTTCTTATATTATTCTGTGAAGTTTTCTCAAATAATTTGTATGTAAGGTGGGCTTACATGTGTTTTGGCTGGTTTTATTTCTCTAAACTCTCTTGGTATTATTGTCAAAATGTTTCTCTTCTAATAAATATTTAGTAATCTGTCCTTACTTGTTTTTGACCTTAGATGGTTTTATTTCTAAATTCTCTCCTTCTTTATTATTATATTGTAGCCATAAAGTTTTTCTTCAACTATTCGTTATGTAAAGTGGGCTTACATTTGTTTTTAGAATTTGGTTGGTTTACATTCAAAATTCTGTTTTATATGTCTTCTTCCAAAATGTTCCTTCTCAAACAAATTGTATGTAATTGGCTTACATTGTGTTTAGAATTTAGAGGTTTTAAATTCTATCTTATATATCTTCTAGCCATAAAATTTTCTAATAATTGTAGATAATATGTGCTTATATTTATTTTTAGAATTTGGCTGTTTATTTCAAAATTCTTCTTGTTATTCTTCCTTCAAAATATGTTTCTCTTCAAATAAATTGTATGTAATTGGCTTACATTATGTTTAGAATTTTGGGGTTTTATTTCAAAATTCTTCTTCTATCATTGCCATAAAGTTTCCTTCAAATATTTTTGTATGTAAGGTGAGCTTACGTTTTTAGAATTTTGGGGTTTTAAATTCTAATTCTTCTTCTATCACTGCCATAAAATTTTCTAATAATTGTAGATAATATGTGCTTATATTTCTTTTTAGAATTTGGAGTTTTTTTTTTTTTTTTCTTTTTAGAATTTGGCTGTTTTAAGTCCAAACCCTTCTCATATTATTCTTCTTTTCAAATAATTTCTTTCAAATAATCTTTATGTAAGATTGGCTTACATGTATTTTAGGATTTCGGGGTTTTAATTCTAATTCTTCTGTATTCTTGCCATAAAATTTTCTAATAATTGTAGATAATATGTGCTTATATTTCTTTTTAGAATTTGGATGTTTTTAATCATAAAATTTCTTCATGGATGCCTGGTTAAAGACACCCTTGACTTTACTTGAACTTATTTCTTTGATTTCGTAGGTGTTGTTGTTATTGTCTTTTGAGACGATATAGGGACCAGTATACAGGAGCAATAACTTTTTTGTTATCCCCTCTAAGGAAATGGGTAATTCCCTATTCTTCAACAACACCTTCTCTCCAACGGTATAATGAATAACCTTACCCATGCATTTATTGTATTTGTTCCGCCGTTTCTCCTGATCTTCGGCCACCTTATTACAAAATTGAATTTTATCAAATCTATATTTATGTTGTCTGGGGAACTCCAAGATATCTGCAATCTCTCTAGGGGGTTGTCTCTCGTACATCGCGGAGTATGGGGTTATTCCTATGGCAGGATGGTAGGCCAGGTTGAGAAATTCTTCAGTGGCCTCCAAGTATTCTTGCCACCTTCTCTGCTGATCATGGCAATATGTTCTTAATATGCGCCCCACCTCTCGAAAGACTCTTTCGACCGGGTTACTTCTTGGGTGGTATACGGATGTCTTGTATGTGTGAACCCCCATGGACAGCAGTGTATCCCGCCATCTCCTCCCCTTGAATTGCGTTCCGTGGTCGGTTATGATCGATACCGGTTTTCCGACGGTTGGGAAGTACTGGTCGATCAGGATATTAAGAACTTTCTTCGTAGTCGCCCGATTTGCTGGGTATAGCTTTACGAACTTAGTGTAATGGTCCATAATGATGACGATATATCTGTATCGGTGGCGGCCTCCACTGCGGGGAAATATCCAGGAATACCTTCTCAAGTTTAGACTGCGATGTTATTGGAATCACCTGCCCTTCTCTTTTCTCGTTATTAGTTTTTACGAGTTGGCAAATGCGACAGTTTCTAATATACCTCCGTACCTTCCGATTGATGTCCTTTATATAGCAGTTTTCTTCCAGGGCCTTTACCACCTTTAAAGCGCCCATATGCCCATATCGAACATGATAACTGATCACTATCTCTTTCTCGATATGGGTTGGAATTATTACCTTCCACTCCTCCTTAATTAATGATGGTTTGGAAAACAGGATCCCCTTATGTATAGTGTAATATTGGGAGATGGTCTCATCTCCTGCTTCCAATCTTGAGATAATAGTAATTAATTTCGGGTCAGCTTGTTGGTGTGTGCTTAGTTGTTCTAGAACTGATTGTAGACCGGCGCTGCTGCTGAGAATATGGTACACCTTCAGAATACTCTCCTTCTCCCCCTCGAACGTCTGTTTGTCAATGTCAACTCTAGACAATACGTCCGCGACGACATTCTTCCTTCCGGGGATATACTCCCACTTAAGGTCGTATTCTTGCAGCAATAGTATCCACCGCGTTAATCTTCCATGGCTCAGCTTACATCTCTTAAGGAACGAGATAGATTTATGGTCTGTCCGGACGGTGACGGGATAACCAAGAATATATGTACGGAACTTTCCGCACGCGAACACGACACTCAATAACTCCTTTTCTGTCACATGATAGTTTTTCTCACTCTGGTACAGAGCTCTGCTGGCAAAACAGATTACAAGATGCTCGCCCTCCTCATCCTCTTGATATAAAGTAGTGCCAAGGCTGATGTCACTGGCATCGCAATTAAGAAAGAAAGGCTTGTTAAAATCTGGATGACGGAGTATAACGTGTTTAAGGAATTTTTGTTTTATGAGAGTCAATATGTTTTGTTGTTCATTACCCCAGATCCATTTATTTTTAGATGACAGTTGCGGCTGGAATCTGGCAGTCAGTTCGGAGTACTTTTCCTGGAACTTGCGGTAGTAGTTACAGAGTCCCAGGAACGACTGTAACTGCCTTCGATTCTTTGGTGTAGGAAAGTTCTGAATTGCTTCGACTTTTTCAGCCGACGGTGAGATTCCCTTATCATTTAATATGAAGCCCAAGAATTGTATCTCTTTAGCAATAAAATGAGACTTTGCTAACTTCAGAGTAATATTGTTTGCTGCTAGCTTCTGTAAGACATGTTCCACACGGTAGCAGTGTTCCTCCCAAGTTTCTGAGGACACTAGCAAGTCATCGACGTATACGGTGGTGAATTTTAGTGCTTCTTGGCCAAGTATTTGATCCATGCAGTGCACAAAGACTGCGACTGAGTTTACCAGTCCGAAGGGCAACCTCTTAAACTGGTAGTTCCGCCCTTCGAATATAAAGGCCAGATACTGGCGACTCTGTGGATGTAATTCCACCTGCCAGTATCCGCACACCGTATCCCAGGTAGTGAAGTATTTAGTACCGTGGAACCGTTTTAAGATCTCCTCAATCTCACCGGGCGAAGTCCTGTCATTTATGATCATCTTATTTATTTCGCGCGCATCTAAACATAAACGGACTTGTCCGTTTTTCTTAGGAATAGCCACGATAGGACTTGTGTAAGGGGAATGGCTACTCTCTATAATGTCACGGTTAATCATTTGCTCTATTTCAGCTCTTACGCAATTTCAGCCTGCTTTCGTGATTGCGCAATGGGGTAAGACTTCCGGTTAAAGTCTACAGTGTCTCGGAATTGTAGAGTACACTGGAAATTCTTCACTTTACCGGGCTCATCAGAAAAGACTGATTTATATTTATTGTATATGTCTATTAATTTGTTCGCTTGGTTTGTTGTTAAACCTTCGCCAGTTATACCGCTCCGGAAATCCCTGATCTCCTGGATTTTTTGCGACCATAAATCTTCATTGGAGGTGTCGTCTATTCTCTGTTCAATTATGGATGTTGGATGGATGTAATTAATTTTTCGGATTTGCTGATGGATACTATCGGGAACGACTTGGTCACTACCCACCAAGTTCGCCGTCCAAGTATGTCCGCTAGAAAACAGTGATAATGTTTCCGTTCTCAGATCAATGATGGCGGAATTTCTCCTAAGCACATCACACCCGACCAGTATATTAAATGGCAGACCGCTCGCCACCAAGAATTCCATGTCAATCGCTATACCACAGCTCATCACACTGGCGGAGACTTGTCTACGTATAGTTTTGTTCTGTCGGCCGGTTGCTCCCAACAAAACAATATTATTCAATGGCAATGTTGGTAAAGTTCTCCCGCACTCTTGCTGTATCCTCTCCAGTTCCGTCGTACTTATTATTGATACGTTTGACCCAGTATCGATCATTAACTTGGCTGGGATGCCTTCTACCTTGGCGTCAACATGTATAATTTCATTATTGAAGTTATTGGTGGGACTCCTGTTATCCTCTTCCAATAACTCCTGTCTGATGTCCTTCAGGTAGTTGCACCCGATGATTGTAATACGATTGTGATTATTCTCGAAATTGCACTCATTATCATTATCATACCAAGTAGTCAGAAGCAGTAATGGGTTCTGGAGATTTCTTACTGCCTGTGCCCGTTTAAAGGCTCGGCATCATTGTTTCTTTGAGCCATATTATTCGATGCCTCATTCGGGATGCTCAGAGTGGTTACTTGCCGATCTGTTCTATGGTCTTCCGGTCGTTCATGATGCGACCTCTGTTCAGTGTTGTCCAAACTATTGCTCCTACGCGCCGGATAGTACCTCGGTTGGTCCCGTTCTAGGCTCCTCCGCCTTTCTTCGTATCTTCGGTAACTGCTTCGTCGATTGTGGTTGAATCCTCGCTGTCTTCCATCTGTGGCTTGTATGAAGTTCACTCTAGGGCGAGGAAACCTATTATTATTAAAATTACCATTATTGGGACCCGTACGATTAGCATTATTAGGGTAAGGACGATTACCATAATTGGGGCTTCTCTGACTATTTACGTTATCAGGGTAGGGATTGCGGTTACCCTGATAACCATTAGAGGGTCGATTCGGGTTTTGCTGGTTGGGACCCGTATTATTATTGTCATTGTAATTGGTATTATTTACATTATTTCCATTATTATAATTGTTATTTCGCGGGTATGCCCGACCTCCTTGGTACCCAGTATTTATGTGGTTCGCACCCTGATTATTGTTCTGGTACGTCCTTGGTTCGGGCCCATCACTTCTTCTACGACTCTGCCTGTAGTAATCTTCGTTTTCATAATTCTCTAGGAGTTCTGTCATTGCCTGGATGGTTTTTATCTGGCTGCCCCTCCTTGCACGAATCACCTCCTCATCATAATGGTAAGACAGCTTGTTTATTAGGCATTCCTCCGGTATGGCTGGTTCTAAGTGCTTGGCCATACACACTTTGCCGAGGAAATAAGCTGTCATTGAGCCGCCGACTTGTGGTTTATAGCGGCCGTGGCATATATTATCTCTTATGAGATTTTGCGTGGTCTCTGACCAGTACTTGGCTTTGAACAGGCTCTTGAATTGTTCATAATTGTCGATGTCGCTCCGGTTGGCCATCCACCAATGGTCATTCACCTCCCGAAACGACTCGTCAAGGATCTCTCTGTTCTGGATCCATCGGTTCCCTCGGTGTTTCTCGAGGTACTCCTCTATTCGTGCCAAGAACTCCATAGGCTTCCGTTTGTATTGCCGGAAATTGAGCCATTCTCTGTTCTCTGACATGGGGAAACTGTGATATCCCGATGGTCTGTTTCTTATTGACTCTATCTCCTCCTGGTTCTGACGCACCTGTCCGGTTATGTTCACCGTAGCGGCTTCCACTCCGTCGCATCTTTCTGTTACTTGGGTCCTCACTTTATTTACTTCCTCCAAGGCAAATTTCTTGGTCTCCTCCAATTTAGTTTTCTGTTGTTCTTGGACCTGAGTAATCTCCTTTGTTATCACTTCCCGGACTTCCAGCACTTCGTTTTCTGTTTGACGACATCTTTCGTCTACTTCTCGGATCTGCTGGTTAACAACCACAACTTCCTGTTCTAATTTCTTTACAATGGACTTCTTCGTCTCAGTTATCTTTTTATTTATCTCCTCTTTGGCTAACTCAATCCTCTCGTCTAACTTATTCATGTTCTCTTGGTTAACTTCCCTTAGTTCTTCTCTCAGCAGTTGATTGTCCTCTCTCAATTCTTCCCTTAATTGTTGGTTGTCACTTTCTATTTTCTTACTGGTTTCTTCCATTTTCTCTTCTAAATTCTTATTATTTTCTTCCATTTTCCTTTCCATCTTCTTACTGGTTTCTTCAATCCTCTTATTAGTATTTTCTATTTTACGGCCCAATTCTTCCTTTGTGGACCGGTTGTCTTCCCTCAAATCTTCCTTTGTGGAATCCATTTTGTTATTCAAGTCTTCACTCAATTTTTTACTATTTTCTTCCATACCCTTGTTAGTGGAATCCATTTTTTTATTCAAATCTTGACTCATTCCATCCATTCTGGATTCTAAGTTCTTACTCATTTCCCTCATCATTTTCATCATCTCTTGTATACTCCCATCCTCCGTTCGTGTCGGAATTTCCAATTGTTCCTTCCGTCCATTGACTTCCCCTGTTTGCGTCGTTACTTCGGGTTGTTCCTCTGGTGGCGCTGGTTGTTTCGGTTCCACCGGGTTTAGTAACACTTCCAGATCCTCCACGGGTGTTGCCTCCTTATCCCCCATGTCAACCTCTTTTTCGGCCTCTGCCGCCCTCTTTTTCGATGTAGCTCGTCTTTGCATCTTTCTCTGTCTCTATTTATTAATCGCTGCCAAGCTTAGATTACTAAGCCCTCTAAGTTGGACGCCACTTTGTAAGAAGACCCTTTGTATGTGGCTGTAATCAAATCAAGTCCCACTGTTTGGGCTAGCCACTTGGTCACCAGACCGCTGTATGCCGGTCGTTACAAAAGAATAAAAATAAAATGGAAAATTCAATAGTAATAGAATTTTCAAATAATAAAATAATTTTGTTTATGTTTATAGAGGTATGTATAAGAGATAAATCTGTTTTTTAAAAGGTTCTGGTAAAATTTTAATAACAGGTAGGTATTTATTGACCGTCGAGCACTTCTTGAAGATTTGCACCAAGTCTGGAGTTAAATAGATTAACTCCAGGTAATAATCGATTGGTGACTTTTCTGACTGGTCCAATATCTTGTTCACAATAGAATATATTCTTCTCACTTAAGTCCTTCAGCCTTATAAATACCCTTAAATTACCCTGTGAAATAAGTACAGATACAAAATAATGGAAATATAAAGATTTATTGACAATTTTAAATAAATAATCGATATTTTATCGATGGAGAGCAATTATCGACTCTGTCTCGGGAATTATCGATTGTGTCATACAGAACAAAATTTTATGTTATATTATATTAAAGACAGGTTCTTTGAGCGATTAGAATTAATAGTCAGAGAAGGGTGACGAGAAAGTATAACATTAACACTTAACACAAATACAATAATTATTATTCAATAAAATTTAAATAATTCTAATATGTAATGTGTATGATCGTTGTCGTACCATACGCAGACGATGACGTCACTGCCGGATAAAGAAGGCCGGCTCTGTAGAATTAAAAGATGGCCGCTACTAGTTCTGGCGTAGTTAATGTGAACTCGGCATGTCCCAAACCACGACAAAATTACCTTCGTCAAGGTCTAAAATGTCCCCGCACTGGTGTAATATGTCTGTTAATGTATTTGGTGTATTCTGGTGAAGTGTTCTGTGTAAACTTGCGTTAGTTAGTTTATTTTCTATGTGTTCAACTTCTACGGTTAAGTTCTCAAGTTATTGGTTAGGATTTGCAGAATAAATCAGTTGAAATATAGTGTTTTACTTGTTTCTATCACTCGTATTATGTAGTTAAGTATTTGTTTTCACTATTGTCGTGAATGTATGAACAGCTTTAGCTTTAAAAGGTGTTTAAACCGTTTAACTCTCGTTCACTGATTTCAATGGCTAAACGCTAGTACCATCTTTCTCGATTTTTTAAAGAAACGTTCTTTTACACAACTGTCCAGCTTGATATTCAACAAAAGACTATTTAACTTGGTCATAAATCTTGCCCAGTTAATCCTTGAAAAAGTATTGTTAACATTTTTCGACTTCCCATACATATGATAAAATATTACATTATGTATGGAATTTATCTATTTTATTCCTCACTTTTATGAATTATTAACCTTATTATTGGTTTAATCATCTCATTCCCTTTAAATTGATGTATTATAGTCCATATCTGTAGGTATTTTGTGGAAATTAACAAATTTCTTTACTTTATGGAAATATAGGCTCAAAATTGGATTTCCGTCTTTATACAAAATCCCCTCCATTTAAATATTATTAATACTATTATAATAAATTTTAATTAGTCATATTCCTCTTCCTTTCCTTAAATACATATAAATTACACCTTTGAACTGGTTTTTTGTGTTAATCTGTAAATTTGACATTGCTCTTTAAAATTAATTAATTTATATATTTTGACAATTTACAAAATGTTAAGGTATATTTCCTTATTATCATTTTAATTCATAGGATCATTCCTAGTAGTGGTTAATTGTGTTATCTTATATAAATCTTGGTAGTTTACAGGATTTATAAGTGAGTTATACTATTTTATATTGGTTCTCTGATTTCACCAAATGGCCTAGATTTTAGAATTTTATATTTCTTTCTTTCTCAAATAATTTAAACTTAATTCCTCCTCTGACTTTACATAATTACAACTATATGAAAATAACATGATTTATAACTTATTGTGTTGTGTAGTAGTTAATTAACACTACATATTTAAAATAAATAATTATGAACATGGTTTAGCAATCTGCACAATTGAACATATTGCAGATATGGTTTGAACATATATCTTTTAACTATTTTTGAGCTAACATAGCATACCTATTAGAACATTATTACTGGTATGTAGGTTATTATTTATCAAACATAATTCTTTATAAAACACATAACATAAATCTTATTTTCTAATAAACCTTACAAATACATTTATTTAACACATTGATTTTAGGACTGTGAAATAACAGTCTGTCTAAACATGTTACACTTATTCATACTATATTAGTACCAGTCCTTTCTGGTTTAAACCATTATTATTGTGATCCCCTACATCAGTAAACATTAACTCCCATACTCTATTTATTATCATTTTTTACAAATGTCTTGTAAATAAAGATTTACATTAAAATAATAAAATACTGGAAACCTTCCATTTTATTATTTTATTATGCTGTTTATTATTAGATTTTAAAGTTGTGATATAGCATACTACTAAGTTATAGTATCACCAACTTTAAGTTTATTGCATTTTTTAAAAAACAACACTTACACAAATTCACTTTCACTGTTGGTTCTGATATTTTGAGTCTTATTATCTCAGACCAGACCTTTAGTAATCATGGACCGTTAAGACTAGTTTATTTTCTTTATTACACAATAGCTTTAGTCGGTGCACTTCTTATAACGCTATACAACACTTTAGTTTTCTCAATAATTACATTTTATAAGATTTTGGGTATGTTATACTTTCTTTGGCATAGTTTTTGCGGGTTTGGGGTTGATAGTAGTTTATATAATAATAGGTTTTATAACGGTGTTTCTTTCATACTATTTCTTCCTCTCCTCCTGTCTTCTTTCTTGTCCTTCTTCGTATCTTCCTTCTGGTATTCAATCTTGTCCCTCTTCTAGTCTTCATTCTTGTCCCTCGTCTAGTCTTCACTCTTCTGGTCTTCCTTCCGTTCTTGGGTAAACCAAGGTACTTGGTGTTATCACGACTGAGGTTTAGTTTGGAGTATTTAATTTATTCACTGAACTGACTTTATTCTTCTATACAGGTTTCAGGGTATTGTTTTCTTCCTGTTCACAAACTTTATTCTTCCCTCTTCTTGTTTTTAGGGTATTTTGGTATTCACCACTCTTTAATTGAGTCTCTTTTTTCTTTGATATGGTCTTATATAACTGGTTTACTGCTCTGAGCTTCCTGGGTAACTTACTGATATTATACTATGAGTTGATGAGTTGCTTCGATACTTTCTTTGGTTTTTAAAAACAGTGGTTTTTATATATAATGTAGTGAGGATTTTTATCTTATTGTGGTTCATTCCTCTGATTTATTTAAATGTCATTCAATATTATTATAACATTTGTTGGTGTAATTAAACTTTATGATTTCACATGACTTAAAATGTAGTGGATTTTCTGTCACGCTACAATATATATATTGTAACACAAGACTTGTTAACTGGTTACAAATAATTATAATTCTTTGTGTAGTTTCAAAGAAAAGAAAAAAAAATTATAAAAAAAAATTTTTTGTTCAAAAAAAAATTTTATGTTTGGTTTTTATGGTTAAAAAATTAGAAATAATCCTGGTTTTGTGTTTTGTTTAAAATTTCAAAATTCTGTAAGTTTAGTTCGGTTAAATTTGCACTTCTGGTAGATCTTAACTAAATACGGAGTTAATCAGATTATCTCCTTGCAGCAATCGATTGATGATTTTCAGCACTGCTCCAGTATCTCACTTTTAGTTAAGATTTATCGCCTTCCAGTAAGTCTTGTAGTTAATTAAACCCTTAAATTAAAATGTGAAATAATTGTACAATTCAAATAGGTGAAATAATTTGATTTATTAACAATAATTATTAAAAATCGATTTAAAATCGATGTAGAGCAATTGTTCGACTCTGTCACAGGGATATATCGATTTGTGATTACAGGTTAATTTTTATATAAGTATTAAAAAAGGTTCTTTCAACGATTATTTTATATAGTCAGAGAAGGGCAGGCCTAGAAAGTATAACATATACAAAAAATAATCTTAATAATTAATTATTAACAAATTGTGAATAATGTATAATGTTTAGTATATTTGATTTTTCAAACCAATGCTGCAGGCTATGAAATCAGTCTGGAAGGTTGCAGTGCATCACGGGACCATCATGGCGGCTGGCTGAATTGATGAGGTTAACGTATATATGGTCGCTGGAAATTCTAACAATAAATTCACCTTTAAAACTGTTTTATGGATCTCCGTAATCGTGTATACTGTCTATTATGTTGTTCGAGGTATTCTGGATAAGTGTGCAGTGTTCACTGGTGTTAATTGTTTTCTGTTAGATGTGTTCACTTTTGTGTGTCCGTGGCTAAGAATCGTTAATATGTTGTATAGTGAAATATTAATATTAGGTAGTTTAAATGGTTTAAATCACTTGTATTATGTGGTGTATTGTTCGTTTTCACCGTTGTCGTAGAGTATTTCGTTGTTTTTAAACCAAAAAGTGTCAATTTAGGTAACTCTCGTTATTTCACTGTTTTCTAACTGTTATTCCATTACACTCGTTATACGGTTTTAGAACGCGATTCAGCATCAACCGTTCCGTTTGAATGTTAACAAAGAACTAACTTACTTCCTTCTTCTTAGGAAATATCTTGCCAAGTTAATATTGGAAAAGTATTGTTAAACTAATTTTCACTTCCCATGTACATAATTCCAAAGTACATTACATATGGAATATTTTTAGTTTATTGTTCGCTTTCATGAACTATTAACCACATAATTGGTTTATTTATCTCATTCTGTTCAATTTGATATGTCATAGTCCATATTTGTTGAGATTTTTGTTAAAATTACCATATTTCTGTCTTTTTGGAAATCTAGGCCCAAAAACCTGTTTCCGCTCTGGTACACAATTTCTGCCATTTTAGGTATTATTAATATAATTATAATAAATTTCAGATGTTCACAAACCTTTCACTTTCCTTAAGGCCTTACAAATTTAACATTTGAACTGTCTTTTAGTGATAATTTATTAATTTACTATTTCTCCTCTGAAAGAGTTATTTTTTGTATTTCGAAAATTTTTAATAATTTAAGACATTTTTCTATATTACTCTTTTAAATCATAGTATCATTTACAGTAGTTATTTATCGATCCACTTTATATAAATCTTGTTAGTTTACATGGTTGATTGGCGAATTAACTGGTTTATATTAATTTTTGTGAATTCATTATTTGGCCTAGAGTTTAGTATTTTACATATATGGTTTTTTCAAATAAATTTAATTCTACTCCTCCTCTGACTTTTAAAAGTTAACACAACATGAAATAAAATTGTTTACATAATTATTGATATGTGTAGCATCTAATTCATGCTACTGTTACAAAAATAATATTTGACATTAATCAGCAGTCTTCAAAGTTAGACATGTTTGCTGAAACTGTTTTGAACATACATTCAACACATTTTATAAATTAATGCAGCATCCATACTTAAACATTTTAATTTGTATGTATGCTGTTATATAACTAAAACATCTTACTCTAAATATAGACCTTATTCTATTGAAACTCTTTTAAAAAATGGAGTTCATGGCTTTGAATATTATCAGCCACTTAAACATCTTAATTCTATTAAAACTTAATCTATTTTCAGTCCTTTCTGATTATACTATTATTATCTAAAATCCCCTTGTACAGTAAACATTTCCCGCACATATTTTCTTTATTATTGGCATTTCTATGAATGTCTTGAGATAACAAAGTGACCTTATTTAATGAAATATTGGAAATATTTTCCATTTTAATATTTCATTACTTGTTAATTATAAAATATAAAAGTTATTTTATAGCACTTTGTTTAAGTTATAGCTACACTACAACTTGAAGTTTATTACATTTAAAAACACTTCCACTAGTACACATTCACTGTTGGTTCTGAGTTATATTTGAGTTTTATTATTCTCAGACCAGACCTTTAGTCATAATGGACTGTGAAGATTTGTTTATTTTTTACCATATAATAACTTTAGTTGGTGCACTTCTTATCATACTACTCAATACTTTTGTCTACAATTAATTACAATTTCATAAGGTTTTGGGGTGTTATACTTTCTTTAATGGTATCATTTGGTTTGGGGTTAATGGTAGTTAGTAATAGGTTTTTATTGTGGTTCTTCCATCCTATTTCTTCCTTTCTTCTCTTCTTCATTCTTGGGTTTCTTCTTGGGTAAACCAAGGTACTCAGTGTTATTTTGTCCGATGGTTGGTTCGGAGTATTTTCTTTATTATCTGCTTGTAAATTTCTTCTTCCTTCTTGGGTTTGGAGTATCTTCTTTATCACCTGATACTAACTTTACTCTTCTTTATTGATTTCGGGATATCTTGTTTATCACCTGCTCCTAATCTCCTGGGTAGTCTCCTGATTTTTTAATATGAGTTTCTTTTAATTTATTTTCTTGACTTTTATAATGGCATTTTTATTACTGAATTACTTTTTTTTCTTTTATAGTGGTGTTTTTCTTTGAAGTGTAATTTTATTTTCATTTGAAATTCTTGGTTATATGTAATTTAATTATTTTTATGATCTTAATTGAATTAATTATTGGTGGAATATCTGTCATGTACAATATATATGGATCAACGGCGTAGCCACAAGTTTCCCATAAGGGATTATATACCAGTATTTTTCCACGGTTATTGGTAATTTTTTATAAAGGGGAGGAAAAGTGTTGATGACAGTAAAAGATACGCAAGCTATAGTGTTCTGTTTATGTTATATGCAGGTCAATAACGAACTGTAGCTGCCTGCCTGCAGATATTACCTGTAAGACTTCACTGGCGACCTACTAGTTGGTGGGAGGAGTTGTAACTAACCATTTGGCTACACCACTAATTTGGGAAAATTGTAAAACTCGACAAAAAGAAATCAAACTGTAGAGACAAAACAGCGAATTTGATTGGCGTGATCAGAATTTGGTAAGCTAAGTTACATTTACGATAGTCCCTGCCCAGGCCTAGAAATATACGAAGGAAAACATATGTAAAATAGCAAAAACGCAAAGACCAACGGAGGGGAAAATATAAACATGAATAAGTGAACACCAACTCTCACTGTCGAAGTTGTCATAGTTGTAAGACATATTAACCGGACCAGTAAAATATTCAAATTTCGTGAAACGCCGGACGTTTCGGCAGCTCCAACGTCGGCCATCTTCAGTGGCTACTAAGATTCTCAGTTTATTCTTTAACGGGGACAACGGTCTAATATCTCAGTTAACATGTCTTACAAATATGATCAACATCATGTTATCGGATAGGAGAAGAAATGGTTTGGTAGGAAGCACATCAAAATTTGATGATGTTTAAAGTCAGTTAACAAAACTAAATTAAAAATTCGTCAGCCATAATACCAGAGGCGAGAATGAAATATGGAATTAAACTATGTTAACTTGGGCACTTAAGAATATAAAACGAAAACAACATCTCTGACGAGATGTGTGGACGCCATGAAGAGACATGCTGGATAGAGGTAGATTCACGTGGATTAAGGCAGGAAAAGCTGCAGGAGTGAAGACAGAAGAAGACGAAACTGGATGTGGCGAGCGACTTTAGCAAAGACAACAGAGAGATAAACTGAACACGCTACAACAGGATGCAGTAGCTAATGAACCGAAAGTGACAACACAGATAGAACGGGGACAGTTCGTGGTCTGAAGAAAACGTGTAAGGAGACAAGTTCACAGCATCTTCTTCTCTTTCTTCATTCCTCGGAGTGAAGAACTATAACCTGTTCCGACTTCACAGAGTCTGTGACCGTCGTTTTCAGACTCTCCCACGATTCCTCCAACCAGCTGGATTACAAGGCTCACAGTATATGAAATAATGAGCGTCCATTTAATTAATTGTGTTTCATTGCAAAGTAAAATGCCTTCGAGGAGGAAAATTTAATCGTGTTTTGGTAATGATCATCACGCAGGTGGTGATGAGTTAATCTGTCGTTACTGTAAATCGTTGAATTGACTCCAATCCAATCATGGGCAGCTGCTAGACGTGCCCCAGTGGTTTCAGTGTCCGGGTGAACCCGATGACTGCCTGATGCGTAAATACTTGGTAGCCTTGGGCTGGAATAAGGGAAGAGCCCTCCTTCTCGGAGGGATGGAGGCTGTTAATGTATTTGCAGAACTACGGAGCGATTCGCAACGGCTGGAAAGTTTTTTTTTTATGTTGGGGAGGAAGGATCTTGACGAGAGGACGTTTCACTTGTTAGGTGGGGACAAAAAGGAGTGTCACTTACGTGATTAGGATGCAGAAGAGTTGAGAGTCAAGCGCCGCTAGGGCGGTGGTGAGGGGCAGATGTTTGTTGATATGTCTATGGGGGGTCGTCGAGCAGAGCTCGAGGACGTCTAAGCTTCTGAATTGACTAACATAACATTTACAGTAAAAGCTGGATGTAAATGCTAGTCATAATAACTCACGTGATTTTGAATATTTATATTCAAACAACAGAACTCCTTTTGGCAAAAGAGACAGAACACAAAAACTTGGTTTTCTTCAACTTGGCTGTTCATTATATTTGGAAATCTTGTGAGTCGTGATTAATTAACTAACTTTACTTAGTAAAGTGTATAGACTTATTTTGTTCATACATTTTAACTCAGGTTGTATGCGAAGCTCCTGAAAAGAACAAATGAGAAGTTCCAGACTGCTTGTCGAGAAAGATAAAATCCACTGGTATAAATTCTTGGAGAAGTTATTACAGTCAATTTGAAAAGAAAGGTTTCTGTTCTTTTTTAAGTCCCAAAGACTGACTCCTAACACGGGGAGTTGGCACGCAGTGCAAGAACACAACCCTATACGAAGTTTATTTCTACGCTTTACAATGCTGACCTAATTATTAAAGGAATTTGTTAACAAAATAATAAGTATAGGATTTATGACATGAAAATCTAAAACTATTATAATAGTTCGTGTCAACTGTCCATGCGAGCGCGTGTTCGTGTGCATGTCATGTGAGTGTGTGCGTATGTGCATGTGTGTGAGCGGTTGATACGCGTGTGTGTGATGAATAGAGCATTGATACAGACATGTCGTCCGTTTTTTTGTATTTACAAAAAAGTGAGGAAAAACGATATTTATACTGGTTAACATGTTTGTGAGCGTACTTTGTCGCGTGTTAATTTTCATTAAACGTCCGACAGATGAAAGGACATGTGCCGACGACAACACCGACTGTAACAATGCGGTGTAATATATCATTATATATATATATGTATATTTTTTTTTTTGTCTGATGTTAAAGACGGTTTCCTAGCACCATCATTCATTTCCAATTAGACATTAACAGAAACGTCACGCGGGAAAATTATTTATTCATAAGTATTTAATGCCATTCATTCGTTCATTGTGTTTTTATTAAAGAGGCGGTGTGTATACGTGTGTCGGTTTGTCCCGCGTGCATTGTTACCGAGAGAAAGACTATGACTGTGTGTGTGTGTGAGTGGCATTGAGCGACAATTGCGAAACGTTGGCGCCGCTGATCAAGTCGTTCTTCGGCCGGCTTCTGCACATCGTCCGCGGTCGTACCCTACCGATAATTGCGTTAGCCGCCTCGTCTAGACCACGTAGGCAGGCAGGAGTCCTACACCCACCGACGACGGAGATCTCATCACGACCGACAGCGACTCAAGTCTTCGACACGACTAATTAGACGGCTGCCACCGACTTACGCGCCCATTCATATCGACTGTCGGATATTAATCTCTATCACTTGATTCAATCGATCGTTTCTCTTAGCGTCAATAAAATCTGTCATTCACAACGACGAATGCTTAATCATTCCATTAGTGTTATTTTTTCTGACCAACCACGTTTGTACACAAGAATGACATGAGAGCGTTCATACGTTACAGTTTTTACTCAGAGCTTGTTTTAATGCCAGTTTAACTAGTTACTCTAACCTTCCGAATATAGTTCCTTGAGTACAGTATTGGTCCATCTGTGAGTTACAAGATACTTCGATCTTCAGCTTCTCAAGTCTTATTTTATAAAATTATTTTGGACGTATATTTTTAATATAATTTTTAATTCTCGTTGTAATCATATTTATTACTTCACTTCTTTCAAACGATTATATATAAATGCTGTTACTTATAACAAAACAAATCTAAATAAATGGTAAGTTATTTTATGTAGACGGTTATAACCACAAGTCAATACAAAAAAATTTATACAAATCAAAGTACTGTAATTAGAAAGTCGAAATATTTTTGTAAATTCAGGTACAATCGTGAATTGCCTGTAAATGCTAGACCTTTATTCAGTATTTATTTTAAGTCTTTTTTTACGAAATGTTGGTACCGAGTCCAAATAAACTGATTTCGTTTCTCAGTCCAAATAAACTGTTCGGGATCTCAGTACAGAATTTTGAATGGTAAAATTCGTGTCGTTTTTAGGGACTCAAGTGCCTTCTCGAATAAAAATCAACTAACGCATGGAATCTTTTCCGTGCTCTTTGCTCTTTTACACGTAGATGTGTGTCAATAAGATCAAAAGAAACCATTAGGAATAAGTAATCAATTGAAGGATTTTTAAAACAGGAAACCGAAACCACTAGGCTACAGAGCATTTTCATTAAAAATGAACGTTTGGCTCTTTTTAATATTTGGAGAGTAGCAAAAAAAACATGTTGGTGACGCAAAGATGACAGAAACATCGTTTACCCTACAAATAAAATAGGTATTTAAATAAAAATTAAGCAGACTCATCCAAAGAAAACAAATTCTTTTGTTCAGACTAATGTAAATAAAAGTAAGGAAAAAATAACATTCAAAGATATTTCTTATGTATCGTTTTTTTGGCTTTCTTATGTACGTATAGGATGTGTCGAGTTGCCTCTGACATATAATGTCTGTCCATTTTGGGTTCACTTGATTAGAATGGGTTTCAAGTGTTTGTCGGACAAGTTAGCCCTGTACTTTGATTTTACAAAGTTCATTTTTGAAACGTTTTTTCGGAGATATAGATCGACCCAAACATTTAAAGCATTGCTCTTGCAAAGTTTTTTATTTCCTGTGAAATCATCACTCAATGAGATGTGAGTGAAAGCGTGATTCATTCATGGCAGCCAGACGAACGAGCACATTAACCACGTAAATGTTTTAAACTTGTACAAAATGTTATAACATTTTACTGAACTTATTTCTTGTTTAGTTAGTTAGTATAATATTAAATTATTTGAAATATTTTGACGATCTATTTAAAAACTGCACGTAGCATTTCCCGGGTTGCCGCGGGCCGGAGAATAAGCCTTCCCGGGCCGGATCCGGCCCCCGGGCCGTAGTTTTGGAGACCCCTACTGTAAATTATAGCTACCTCGATTGCCAAAAGTTATCTACGTGTCATTCCGTTCCAGTCTCTTTTCAGTTTTGTTTGTTCATAACCAGAACTTTATTTTTCTATTTTATTTTATAATACAATGGTCTTTCTTCCTTTTGTATTTAAGATAGAAAAGTGGTATTAGGTAGGTAGGTGCACGAAGTGCTGAGGGTTTTGGCAATAATCTGCTTCGTCATGTTAATAAGTCACAAGGGTTGTAAGCACCTCTGTTGCCGAAGGTAACTCCAAACCTGAATTTGTTTATGGAAAGTGGACTGGAAAGTGGTCTATAATACGCTTATTCGAGTAGTGAGTGTCGATGTACAAAGAGCACTTTGAAATTAAGGAAATCATTGTTAAATGAATTTGTGTGACAGAGAAAATGTGATTACCAAACAGTAACAGTGATATAAAAATTGATTTCAGGACAAAACATGTCAAAGAGTATTAAAAAAATACTCCATAATATACACAAAGATTTTACCAACTCTTTTATGCGCTCAACTTTTATTTTTCAACACGATGTAAGCCTACCTCTATTTCGTCCATATCACCACTTAATTTAGCTATTGTTGGCTAAAAGGTAAACGTTTCAGCGTAAAAAGTTTATAAATGTAAACTACTGACGTTTATACATATTCCAAATATGTACTTCACGGAGTTAGTCAAACCCCTTCTGATCACGTAGATCTTCCTTGTGGGTTTTAGCAAATGCATTCCTTAAAGGCCTTCGAAATATGTGAACTACTTCTCCAGTTGTTTTCGTTATCCGTTGTTAATAGCTTAACATTCAATTTAATTATCGCGATTAAATAATTAATATAGTTAATATTAGTTATCATGTAGCCTACATCTATTATCGGTATTAATATGCATCTTTCAATCACCGAAGAATCAATCTAGTAACTTTAAGTCATAAAGCCAGTACATAATAGAACGTATGGATTTGCAAACCACCACACACCTCTTTATTTTTAATTTCTCCTACCAGTTCTTTCGTAAGTTACACGGTATTATTCAGTTCTCTTTACCTATCGGACATATGCATATAAAAAGTTTAAAATATCTATTTACATATTACCGATCATTTAAAACGAAATCGAGTTTCTGAAATGTATGAGTATTTTAAATCTAATAACTCACTGACCGCGTGTGAGGTGATGTAACGGATAATGTCGCTTTGGTTCCTGGCGAATACGTCCGAAAATCATCTCTCCCAGTCGCCAGACGGGGCAGCAAACTAATGATACCACTGTCTGATCTTTTGTAGCAAAGAAATTCTTATGACCAATTTATCGTTAGCGCAGGTAGTTAGTAAGGCCAAGCAACAGTTCGAGTGCGCGCGTGGGAGGATAGGCGCAAGTTCTGTTTTACCGTCGCTGCGTACGAGTTTAATGTTTGAACATAATTTAACTAACAACATTACGTATCGACAGACGGGACGTCAGCTAAATGGCTGCCATAATTGTTTTACTACCGATCATTACAGTTCATAAATGAACGATACCGGTCATAACAGTAAAAGCAGCCGTTTTGTTTCTGCGCAGACTGCAAACATAAATGCGTCGGGAGCGTATGTCAATGGAAGCTTCGTACATTCTTTAAAACAGTTCCATTATTCATAATATAATTCACAGGTAACGCGAGGACGATATTTTTAGTAACAATCTGAAACCGTTTCCAAAATATTCGTCACATAAAGTTAATTTAACAACGCTTCAATAGATTTATTTTTTATTTTACATATTATAGTTTTGCCTTTATAAATAACTCGCTGAGTTTCCTGCAGGTCTCCCATGTAATACCTTCAAATAAATACACTCCCGATATGAATATTAAGTGCAACGTAAACCTACTTCCAGTGTATTTATTTGAAGATACTACATATCATATTTTTGTATCTTTATTCTTGTGTAAATTTTCACTTTTCGCTTAGGAGGGAGTAATTATTTGTGAAGACATGTACACAAAAACCATAAAGCCGTGAAGAAACTATTGTGTCTAAAATTAAAAGACATCTGCTAGACATTGGTGGAATACAGAGGGCGGGTTATCCACGTTGGTAGCTTCGGAGGGAGAGCGAGTCCACAAGCGAAACTTCCTTACGCAAAACGAGGAAGGTCTGCAAAGAAACGTAGGTGATCTCTGACACATCGGGAGCATTCTATTGGGATGTTTCTGTAAGAAATATGGAAATATGATAAAAGTTTCCAGTGTATATAATTTCTGGAGAAGAAAGGTTCTTCTGTATTGCTCCAGACTGACAGGTAGAAGATTCTTTCGACTGTGACTTCTTTAAGTAATATGAACCGTTTTCTACTGAGCAAAAGGCACCTGGAATTAAAAGACAGGAGATTCGCTGTTTGCATCTTCTAGCAACTTAGAAAATAGGCAGAACTGAATAAATCACTTTAAGAAATATTCCATAACATTTTCAATTAATTTATTGTTATTTGGAGTGTTAGTGGTCTCAAATATTTCTACTAGTAATTTTATACAAACCACTATGTTACCAAGTTGGTAAATGACCTGAAGATGGCTTGACTGCCGAAAGCGCTCGTCAATACCAAAGACAACATAGTGGTTTGTATAAAATTACTAGTAGAAATTTTCAATTAAATTGTGAAATATCCGGTTAAAATTCCATTGTGAGCATGCAAAGGGCTACTAAGATTTAGTTATTCAACAAAATGCCTCCCTATATGATCCAGGTATTATAAAGCTGATGGATGTGTGTTACACCCGATTTTCTGTGTAATTAGCGTACATAATTAATTTTAATTCACTCTATACCTTCCTTATTGTGCGTAGTTTGTTATAGCCAGTCCCAAACTGTTGTGAATTAAGGAGAGTGTCGGTGAATCGGGCCAGCAAAATATTGCACATATAAAATCGACGCTTGGTGTATGTAAACTACAAAAGAAACCTTGAACTAGAGGGGATTATAGGGTAATATGTCCGACTAAACAACCAAAGATCGCTATGAAGACTACAAGACTTTGGATTAAACAGGCATTGCTTACTACAAGAAAGAAGAAGAATACAAGAATATGTAACACTTTTACCACTGATCGAAACGTGTAAAAGTGTTAGCGTGAGTTCACCGTGTTCGTACAATTTTATGAAATACAGTTTTATGACTTTGTAAGTAAAAAGAAACCCATTGATACAATCGTGTTATTACAGCGTAGTGACTTCACTTGTAGAGTCAAGCATCACATGAACGAGTAGCATTGGCGTGGTGTGGGTACATACCAGCTGTTGCCGATTGTGGGAGGCCTAAAACAGCCTAAAAATTAATTCGAATTGTTCCTAGTACCAAGTGTTCTTTTAAAAGTCAAAATATTCTTTTTTAGAGCTAAAATATATTTTTAGAGCATTTTCTATCTTTTACTGGCAGAAGAAGAAGGTCCCGGTTCAACGGGATCTGACTCCACTATACTTACACAGAATAAATGTGGACACAAATAATAGAATTAATAATAATAAAGACAAACAGAGAAACACGTAACTAAGCGAACGAAACACAAATAGGTAGGTAGTAACTGCTGCATGTTGGTTCCGAAACAAATATAGCTGGTAACTGAGCGTTTTGCCGGTTTGTACAGCGGCAATACTTTCGGTGGACGAATGTGTCCCCCTCCCGCTTGTACAGTGACAACTATTACGAGGTCAATGACCACACGCAGTGAAACACTGCCGATGTCTGAGGCGGCAACACAAGACGGTGGAAGTGCCCAGGAGTTCGAAAGCAATGCTTTGCTTTTCTTCAAGTTTCCCTATTAATATTGTTAGGATTTCAAATTATACAATAACTAAATTATTTATTCTGCGATATAATTAATATTATTTTCTTTCATTTCCAGGACTGTTGCCGCCGGCAACAACGGTTACATGGACGCCACGCTACTGACGAGTAGAGAAATTTGAATAGATGGCAACAAGATGACTCGCTGGGTACCTTTAGACTAGCAAGGACAAGGGCAAGGGACAAAGGGACAAGGGACTCCACTGAAAAGGAAGTTGGAAAGTCTTTGGATGTTCATGACTATGAAACATAGAATATGTGGGGCCTCCACGCCGTTGTTTTTTCGTACAACGTTGAAAGAACTATATAATAATGTCTTAGAGCTCTTATCCTTACCTTCCTTTACAAGAAACACAAGCCTCAATTTTATCTTCTTGTGCACGTTCTCTTCTTTTACTTAAAAAGTGGAAACTTATGGGGGCAATCAACTAGTAGTTTATAACGACTCGGGGTCTGTGGCACGTTTACAGATAGTTCTACGTGTAGCCTGTAATTATGTGGAGTAAAGAGATAATTAATTATTTGAGTGTGAGTTGATGTGATTATGTTGGCAATGATCGTGACTGGTGGTGGACAAACGTCCTTATCTAGTAGATCTGTCTGCAGGCCTTGCATTCGACGCCCACGCTACATCACGCTGTGATCTTCCTTGACTGATTGCAGCCTTAGCGACACGTCTCTCTTCCTGCCTCTTAACTAGATCTGCATGTTACTGTTTCGCCCACACACGCTATCTACAACCTGTCATCACCGTTTTCCTAAGTGGGATATGCGCCGTCCGTGCACCTAATTAGAAGCTATTTAACATTTAAATGGAACCTACACAGGCAAGCTGGAAAAACCATTCGAAACAGATGTTCCTATTTGTCTGTAAAACCAAGATATTATAACGACTTTCTGGTGATTGTCCGTAGATGGAAATCCTGGTTACCGTATGATACTGCAGTTCATACTTTCAAATGCGCTTAATTGCAAATAATTCATTTAAATCATAATATTTGATTAAAAGTAGTAATATTTGATTGAACCTACGAGATAAAGAGAATAAAAAATATAGTAAAAAGTTTATTTTATTGTAGTTTATAATTAATTTACTTCTACATTCGATTTATCGCGTAAATTAATTGTAATTATTTATTTTAACATGAGACTATTCAAAAAAATTCCATTTATTTTATTCCATTTAATTTAATGTAGTAAAAGCGAAAGATTTAAATTACAACCCGGATCAATTGCCAACGTCTTTGCTAAAACCCTAAAACCTTGGAGTATACAAATTATTTAAGATTTTTTATTACATTTCCACCTCTACAGCATTTCGCAATACCATGTGTTCACATCTTACCATCTATTGTCATGGTTTACAAGAATTATCATACTGTGAAATTTTTATTGTAAAAAGAAGATTTTGATTTAAACATTTTTAAGAAAATATATTCACTTGGGATTTGTTAAGCCTTTTAGTTATCTTAATGTTTTGTTGTTTTAATTATAGGGATTTTGAAACATATGTAAGTAGTTTCAGAAGTTTCTCAAATAAATAACTTAATTCTTATAGAATTCGTACATTATTCGTAATTTTAATTAATGCAGCAGTAAAAAGTGGTTCAAGTCAAAAAGCTTTTCCAGAGTTATCTTGCAATATTAAGAAGGAATGTTTTCATCATTGCTAGCCATTTAATAAATATTAATATAATTAATTTGTACAATGTTTATATTCAGTTCAGATTAAATAACTACAGTCCGTATTAGGCTAATAGTTTTAAGATGATAAGTAGATGTGTATAAAAACCAAATATCTTCCTTATTTCTTTAATCAAGTCTTCTCCGATTTTTTTTTTACTGGCATTGTTAGGTCTAATATAAGCGTTTCACATCCCGGTTTCAGTGACAGACAGATTGATGTAAATGTTGAATTTGTATTATTAACACAAACTATTTAATACGCAGACTGTCAGTAATTTTGAATATCAGGGCTATAATGTGTTTTAATTACAAATAATGACGTGGTGAAGAAGCTACATAAGTTCGACCATAGGTTACGTGTGGGATAATCAGGAGAACTCTAAAATCAACAAGTAAAGAAACGCCTGAAGTTTTACAAGATGCTGCCTCTCCCTACACTTCTATATGAGTGTGAGAAATAGGTAAATTAATGTTATTTGGTATGTCTCGGAGGTGGCAGATAATCACGAAGGTGCTAAATTGTCAAAATTAAAAGTAGGAAAGTAATTTAGTAAAGTCTCTGCTGAGAAAGGATGACTTAGCGTGCATAGCAAAAAAACGAAGAAGTCATTCAAAAGGATAAAGAATGAGAGAAAGGAGAGAGAGAGAGAGAGAGAGAGAGAGAGAGAGAGAGAGAGAGAGAGAGAGAGAGAGAGAGAGAGAGAGAGAGAATGAATTAGTGGAAGGCAAAAATATGATGTATGAGCGATATGAAATACATCACACACACACACACACACAAAAGTAGATAAAGAACGTCAAGATGTAAATGATATATAAGCAAGGGAAAGAAAAAGCAGAAGATATGTGTTTCAGAAAACGATAAAAAAAAGTTGAATTCAGTTTCCTTTGGATACTCTAAGAGCTGTACAGTAGTAGTAAGACAGTGAGATTAAGGAGGTGAGGACAGCTGAGCGGAGGAAAGGAAAAGGAATACAAATTAAGAAAGTGGACGAAGAAGGAGAAGGAATCGGTAACAATAACAAACAATAACACCGCGAATCGGTTACATTACCGCGAGGCAAGCCGAAGTGGAAAACATTAACACGGTACAGCAGAAGGTATTCGGCCAAAGGCATAAAAGTTCACAACGATAATTCATTTCAAAGAGCTTAACTGTTTTAAAGAGAGCATTAAAACGAGCGCTAACGCCAATTACCGACTATTAACTGGCAAAACAATGTGTTTACACATATAATAAAATTACATTTTAATTAGCTACGGGTAATAAAATAGGCAATATTACACCTTGTCATGCCTAAATAAGATCAGCCTACACATGTATGACCAGCTGTGGGCCAAGGTGAGGTCAAGCTGGGAAATCTAAAAGCTTCTAAATATACCGCCGTGCTGAGTAAAAAAAAAATAAATAAAATAAAGCTCACTTCTCACAGGCATTAACAGGTCAAATCCTTATCCGCAGACAACAACAGTCCTCATTGTAGTGCAAACGGTCAGTTGAAGTTAAATAAAACACAGACAACGAGCAACATACACAATAACCATAAAATAAATGTCAGTGTGGCATTAGTTTGACAATAATATCGGAGGCCATTAGAAAAGTAAACACACATAAAAAGTTATGTTCTCGGAAGATTTATGAAATGCATACGTTACCTTCTCCCACTTAGCGTATGCGACGAAGCACCAAGGATACGCGTATAGGCTACACCATTTCCGGGATGACTGTTTTTAATTTACTGGAGGCATGCGGAGAGACGCGAAGGGTTGCCAAAAGCGTGGTGTCTGTGCTAACAGTTTAGCGTAAACGCATATTTCACTCTCGTACAGGAGATAACGAAAATAATGGAATTTCTTATTTATTGCGAACATGAAAGCACAAAGCAATATTTTAAGCATGCAGCAGCGCATTATTCTAAAACAGTAGTTGCAATTTGTCTCGCTCGGTTAGTAAATTCAACGAAACTGAAACGAACAATATGGGCGTTACAATACAGTGGCTATTTAAGTTAGCATTGCCATAGTTACTGGCTTTCATTTCGATTTCTCCAATAAACCTATAAATATTTACAGAACTTATTTCTTCCAACATTTGTTTGTAGTTATGTAGAATCAATTACACCTAGGCTATAGCTTCGACAACAAGGTTATCAAGCTCTAGTTGACAAACAACTAAGAGAGGAATAACTTAAATTAACCTTACGTATTTATTGCTTTAAAAATTAATGACGGCAATTAATAACTTTTAAATATGAAATATATTGAAATTACGGTCGATCGTTTGAATAATACGTACAATGGAAATGAAAAATCACAGACATTTTATTGCATAGCCTTTTGTGATTAGTTGCAAGCAGCTGTGCTGTTTTCTACGCCTGTTAGTGAAATGCATAAATACAAGAACGCTACAAATTTCAACTTTAAAACCTTAAAATTGTTACAGAAAGAAGCGTGAACAATATGTTATTTACATCGTATTCTTAATTATGCAGACTCTTTACAGTAATAAAGAAAATATCTACAAAAGCGATAACAATAAAGTTGTTTAATTAAAACTACAAAAATAACCTTAATGCTGTATAACAGTAACTGAGAATGTATAACTCTTAATTTTTAGATAAAACGAATGAAATATCTTTTCCCTAAAATACACTCAGGGTTTTTAAAAACTTCAGAAGAAGTATGCAGTAAACTTTAAGACAAGAATCATTTTAATAGTGAGTATCAACTAATAAATGACGAAAGGTTTTACGAGGTTTTACGAAAGGTTAATTAAACAAAATTTAAATTATTTAAAGTCAAGTTTTATAATCAAGTATCTGCGACGAATATTGTACGATTTATGTGTAGAATATTAAATTCTGGGAAAGAAGAAACTAGAGGCCGGTGGAAAAATAAATTAAAAGAAGAAAATGTAATCGATATCCTCAGAAAATCGGTAGATGGAATCTCACAAGACATTGATTGGAACCCACATGCTTCTGCCAGCGAGGACGACCAACAATTAAAAGAAAAAATTCCTCAAGTAGGCAAATGTTTGTGAAAAATCTTGGGGGGGGGGGGGCGATAAACAAATGATCGGCGACCGGGTCAGAGAGACGACTTGTGGACTCCTCATGTTTAGTGCTGGAATTTAAAATATTTGTATCGACGTTTTGGCAAAATTTGTTTTCACCTCCAGACAGTCATATGACATCGTCTACCATCGTCCTTAAAATACGATAAATCTTGTCAAAACATCGATACAAATAGTTTAAATTGTGTTTAGTTAAATGAACGACCCTCGTCAAGTCTTTCATTATACATTAAACACTAAGGTTTGGCAGTGGATAAACTGTCACTGTGTTGGATAAATACAGTAGATCGCCAGTTAACGGAACTATTTGGGATCGAGGTTAGTTCGTATATATTCACACGTACAAAAAATTGTATTACGTACAATGGGCGTCAATACGGAATATGCTATGCTACGAAAATAATGTAAATGAAACTATTTAATAAAAGGCTTAATGACATTTTTCTAAATAATTTTATTATACTGCCAAGCTTCACTACGAGCTAGGTGGATTCACCAAGCAAACCAAAGTCAGACTCTTAAAACTCAAAAAATTTCAGCCATTTCATGCGGAAAGATCCTTGCAGAGTTAAATATTTCAAGTAAAGTGGAATTCATTGGAGATCTTCCCAACCCTCTAGACTTTACCTCAATATCAGTCCTACCTCTTCCAGACAATTCCACAAAAATAGATACACATCAAGGACTGTTGAAATCTTCAGCTCTTCATACGATAAATGAAAAATACTCTGAAGAAGAATGGCTAAGATGGAAGAAAGATGGATACACAGATGGAAACAAAGTTGAAAAAACTGCATCAGGTGCCGGGGTGTACTGCCATCTGTTTTTCCTATGTGTGCCATTGGGCTGAAATAAAATTCAACGAAGAAATTGAAGAAATACATTTGCCCCTACAACAACTATTCTACCGTCCTAATACCTTAAAAAAGCCTGGGTGGTGGACTCCCAGGCTGCCATTCAAGCGGTATCTTCAAACAAACAACCAAGTCAGAGAAAATACTGAGTATCAGATAAACTATAAAACTCCTTAATTCAAGGGTCGGATATTTGATTTTCCGATGTCTATGTTGGTGAGTGACACCGATAGTAATATTTCTAGACAAAGAATAATTTTTTAAACGATTATTCGTTAGTACAGAAATCAGAGAGCCATCATCGGAGATTTTATGGTTCATCAAAAATGATTCACAATCGAAATTATTTAATCGTAAGACTGGTTAGTGAATATTATTTGCAAGCAAAAAAAAAAAAAAAAACATTCCCGTCAGTCTTCCTGTGAGTGTTGCCAAGTCATGGTGTGTGTTAGTACAAACGTCGGTAAATATATGGTTTTGTTTTTGGCATTCTGTTTTAAATGATTGCCGGAGTATCATTTAGAGACAAAGGTTTTTTTGTGTACACGTGAGCATCTCACGTACTTTTTGTTTCAGGTGAAATTGTTTAAAATTTAATGAACTCATTATGGTTATACCGTAGGTAATACAGAAAGCAATGAAATCTAGCTGAATTAAAAATACGAGAACTGCAACGATAAACTGGGTAAAAGGAGGAAAGAACGCCTAAGGGGAGTATGATGTTGAGATGATCATAGATAGTCCTACGCAGTTCAGCACAAACAAAACAGTTTAAATAAATAAAGATAACGATAAAGGGAAAGGGATGCTACACGTATCACGATGAAATAAATAATCGCCGCGAATCGGTCACTGTAGAAATAACCATCACAATTTGGAGACGAATTATTCAGAAACTGTTATAATGAAATGAAAATATGTGTTATAGATGTGAACATTTAAAATCGAAAACGTGAAAAACAAATTACCGGTTCAATGCCCTTATAACGATGTAAAATTTTGTCTTTTATTTATTTTTGTACCTTTTTTATACCTTTTAAAGGTCTTGTTCGTAAAAGTCAGTTGTAAGTAAATACACTCGGCATATTTATTTAGAATCTAGCAGGTGACTGCATCACACAAAATACGTTTATAAATTATACAATCGCTTGGAACGTTTATTTTAATCGGCTCATTTTGTCTCGTCAATTATCCGAACCATTATGTAAATTAAGTGTTACTTGGTAGTAAAACGTGTCGACGGACCACGATTTGTATACTTACGCTGACGCCGAAGGTAGATTGACTGGAAACCGGTAGCAAATGTTTATTTTATTTAAATACACCGCGCTATAAAACACAAATTTATTGAGTGTTCGTTACTACAGCACGTGCGGTAATGATTCTTATTAATTCCATACTAAAATATTATAACGAGTTGTGATAGTTTTTAACGGCTGCAAAGTGGTTCAAATCAGATAAGTTAATCGTGAAAAATGTAATTAAAAGGCACAATTTCGTTCTTCAATTAATATGATAATCCAAGTTCGGACAACTCTCTCGATTGGTAAATTTTGCAGACTCGATTACAAAATGTACGAATTTTTTTACAAATTTTTATAGTGTTCATAAATTATTGGATAAAGTCATAAAAATCGAACATTTGACACACTAAGTAGTCAGATAAACTTCCACACCCTACAAAACTGACAAAATGTGATTCAACCTCACTTGAATCACTTCAGAATTTGTTAAGTCATCCAGAGCAATCGTTACATCATTTAATGATAAGTTTAATAATTACTATTGATTTTGAACTGTACATTATCTAGTGATTCATAAGGAAACGCATTACGTCTAAAGTGTGCAGTTAACAGAGCGTTCTGACCTGAAAGATTCCACATCATTCTATCACACAAAGTATCAAGGACTAAAAACACTTATGAAATTTCAACCTTGTTTCCTTCCTGGTTTTGTTTCTCGGAGACCCATGTGTCAAGGTTTTTTGCCAGCTGCGAAGTTAGTGCATTGCTTACTCGGTAACCTTAATTGCTTACTCTGCGATAGTAATTTCTGATTGGAAAAAGACAAGAGTGTGATCGTTCTGTTTTGCTGTATGTTTTATTGTTCGATACACTCTCGGCCGTACAAAATTACAGTTTTTTCCTACACATTATGCCTCGTACAAACACATACATTGGCGCAGACTGCTCGTAAAAAATTAACGTTTTGCGGTTTAAAAAATTAATATGTTTTTTTATTGTCCGTTCTCGCTTCTTCTAGTAAAATCAAATCAGCGATTGGAGATTAATAGCTACATTTTGAAGTCGTCAAATTGCTTAATTGTACTTTCTTTTGAGAACATAAGCTTTTGTAAGAATAATTATTAGAATGTTATGTAAAACTCGATTTTTGTGCTACAAGCACTAATTTATTGCTCATACACGGTACCATTTAATGAATAGATTCAGATACGTCATCCGTATGTTGGAATATTATAAGTGTTGATTCAAAGACCTTAATTAAATCTAACAAATCGTTTTTTAAGTAATTATTACATTGTACTTGTTACTATTATTCCTTTGTTTGGATAATAAACAATGGACGTGTGAAAATATATATTTAATTTAATAACAAGTATTTTTGTTTATTAAATTGACATTTACTTATATACAGTTGTGTCATTATCGCTACCCCAAAACTTGTGCCCAGTGACTTCCCTCCATAGCATATCTTCTCTAGGTTCTAACACAATACTTGACCAAATCATCCCTCCTTATTACAAATGGCTGTAGTTCTTGTTCCTTTCGTCTCTTGACGTTAGTTGTAACAACCTTTCTGACCGGCTGCCACATGCGTCTGGTCAAATGTCCTCTTGTTGGCCTTCAACTAGCAACTAAGTATTAGAGCAGTGTATTAGGCAGGCTAATAGTTCGTCATTTGGGCCATAGAAATACGATTATTTCACCACCATCACGACCGAAAAAGCCGAACTGACCATCATTTAATAATCTGTGTTGGGATCGTATACAAATATTATAGCAATGAACGAAAACCAAGCGCTCAAATTTTTTACTAAAAACAAGTGCTTTAGCACTCTGCAGATCTGCAGCTGACAATAGGCAGTAATAACTTAGAAAGTCTTTCAGAAAAATAAAAGCCACTGCTAAAGTCACTCACGAGCTTACAAACTGACAACGGTAACATACTTGCAATTCGACGCGCATTTCTCGCTTTACGTACGATATTCCAGCGAAATTCCGCAAATGTTAATAAAGCTTGAATATCGATAGACTCTTGTCACGTGATATTACGGGCTCACGTGGAATTTAAATCGATCTAAATCAGTTAATCTAAATCAATTTAAAACTTAGAATGAAATTTCTCGAAGCAAAGAAATATGAAGATTTCTGACTGTAACAAGTCTGGAGGAGGTAAAAACGTTACGTTTTGTTCATTTTAAAGACTTATATGAATTCTATTTAAAATATCAGTTGGTGGTTAATGTTAAACTTAATAATCCTCTTAGTAAGGACACAATATGAATAAATGACTGGAAGGTATAGCGAGGTTATAAGACGGCTTCTGTGACACTCGATATACTGTCAGACAATTAAGACTGAAGGTAATTGCAAATAAATTTTTGTCGAAACGTTACTAACATATCGTAAATTATATACAGTAACTTAACCGAAATTTACTGAACTTTCTTGTCTTTTGAACCTACTCGTGGCAAAAAAGTTAGACTAATCAGTGAAATGTTGAAATTCTCACTACGCCTAAATTACTTTACAAGTATAGTGGTTTCAGTACATTTCATGATAAGTCGACAGAACTGTTTTAGTTTTGTAATCACAGCCAAATTAGTTTACCACATACGCTACCATAGTGCAAAGGTTTTTGGGGTATAGATCATTGCACGAAATCTTGAATATTCAAAATAGTCACTGAATCAAAATGATAAGTATCGTTGAGGTTATCTCATTTTACTACTTCTGCAGGCTAAAACGATTATTAAGCTACAAAATATTTACAGCCACATACTGTGCTGCCTGTAAAACGCTTTTGTGCCTGAAAGTATACAAGATGCGTCACAAACAAATGACTCGCAGTTCTAGGTCACAAACAAATTATTCTTTCAATGTTAGGCAACATACTCCATTGTTTCCGAATAGGCTGTCACCAAAGAATTTGTCATTTGTGTTATTATGAATAACATTAAAATGCAGCTTCATGATATATACGTAGATGTTTGCAAAACGCATACTAGGATATCACTCTACGTTTATGAAAAATTCATTTGCAATATCTTCAGATAACGTAATCGTTTGTGGTCAGTCGTGTTACGCAAATTCCGTTGTTGTGTATGAGTGAGTGTATGTGTATTGTGTATAATCTTGTTTGTTCACTTAAACCTATTTGGTTCACAACAACACCTTTCGAAGTCTGAATTTGCTAAACCAGTTCGAACATCAGTGCGGACGTTTTGCCGATGCTGAAGCTGAAATTAAATCTGTAAAAACGCAGACTTTAAAACTTCTGCATCAAATTTAGAACACAATTAGGTAATTTCTTCAAGCAATTGAAGACCGTCAGTGTAAAAAACAGTGATAATTCAAAAACAGCGTTAACCAGTCACAATTGGCTATAGGCCTTCATGAACGCTATGTACAAAATACTCACAATGGCAGACTGGAGCATTCAGGGGTTTGGTCCTTCTTAATGTGACGTGTGCACTTTTACAATTATTTTTAGCTGTACCTGGATGCAGACACTACTTATACAACTCTAGAACGATTTGTTTCGTAGACTTCACATTTAGCAGATAAGTCTCAGGTAACGCCAGAAGTGAACTGGCCAAGCGAAATGACACTTTTCCTTGCATCTTGCCTGGTATAGACAGGCACATCCCTAGGCTGCGGCTTGCCGACGCTGGGGTTGCAAACAGCGTCTGCCATCATACAAGATAGACAGCACAGTGTTCTTAACATCCAGCTTAGCACCCGCTTTGCCGTCTCGGCTGAAACTCAGAGCATGGGAAACTGCAAGGTGTGCAAGTGCGTAATTGCGGAAGCCATTCGCCCTGTAGTGTAACCCATCGTTATGGACGACTCGCCTCCGGGCAGTCGAGCCTATCGAACACACCAGCACACCTCTAAGCTCCTGCGGGGGGAACCTTAAGCGGGCCACGAAGACGCGCCTCAGGCCTGGCGACTAGCTTGAGCAATACATTCAAGAGATGCCCCATGTGATACAAGCACACCATGTATTCGAGGACCGCACACAAAGGCCTCGTGCCGAGCGAAGGAGCAAGCTGCACTATAAGAACCTGGCGTTCGTCAGGCTCCAGCCTGGACAACGTAAACAAACCAGGACGCAAGACGCCCAGTGCATCTTCTATCTGTCTGCCTATACACTTTTTCCTGCGGTTGTTCAACTTTGCAAGGTTACTAGGTGATTCTAATTCTTATTTTAATATAAAGGTTTAATTTATGTAGTAAAAACCTATACCTTTATGCCTATTAGAAGTTGAATTCGTAGCCCATTTTACCCTTTGTTCTTATAGTTTGCTTCTAATTATACTTTATTTTTATACTTGTTTTACTTATTACAATTATCGATTTACAGTTTTTATGTTATATTTGCCACGGTTTTAAACAACTAATGTCTGTCATGCAAATTTAGTTTTTCATATTTAAAACAATTTAAAGTTTCTTAAATTAAAATTCAGTTTGTAAAATTTGGGTCTGTCAATGTGAAAAAATTACGAAATCATGATAAAAAACTAACGTTATATAAAACAATGATTTTGAAGATGGTTGTACATGAAAATGAGTCCAGGAAAAACGTTAATAGCAGAAGTTTAGTTTCGTTGTGCATTGGTTTCCTCTTTGGGTACAATCATCGCGGTATCCACAAGAATTAAGTTTGCCATAAGTTCATTGTCATTTAACAGTTAAAATCCGCTGTCCATTTCTATCAACTCGCTCACGTCTCCGAGTAAAATGTTTTCATAGCCAGATGTTTATATTGAAACTCACACAGTGATAAGTGGACGGTATGTAGCGGTAATAACACACAGAATGTTCTCTAGCTACTTGAATATATTTTGCTGTGTAGTAGTTTTAATAGACTGACGATCAAAAAAACTAACGATCATAAGGGTGACGATACTCCATATTTTACTATACAGTAATACAGTAAGAAATTTCGCAATTGAAATAAATTCTAATAATTACTCTCTTGAAATGGTTTACACTACCAAAACTAAGGAAAAATGATCTGTTTATTGCGTATTTTAATTTATCGTTATACACAAATACACGGCGGATTATGTTTATTTCTGATTAAGTACTGGCCAATGAACCACGAAATTAGTCATTGTAAGGTGCGTAGTATTCTTCGATACGTTCCATCCTCTCGGGACTGTGCCTCGAACTGTTGGAAGGCATCAGGTGACAAGGGTCTCGGTCGGTGGTAAGGCGGGAGTGAGACGGCCGTGCCTCGAACGGCCTGACGTGGCCGGCGGTCGTCCTGACAGGACGCCGAGTTGTCGATGTGATGTTACGTGTCAGTCACCCTCACTCGCCGGAGAACCGCCGTCAAGGGCGAGGTATCGTATAAGAAGGCTCAGCGTACTCGAAAGGACCATACTTCAGGGAGGTTCAGAGACACGACAAAAGAGCGAGCTTTGTCAGCGAACAATCGAGACGGTGCCGGAACTAGTCGTGGCCAGGTCGCCACCGTGTCTCCGTTATGAAGGACTAACTGGGTACCAGTGCATGGAACCCACTGTAGATCTTATTAATGGCAAAAACTCTTGGCTGCGTACCTTGGCGACAACGTTTTTTTATGAACTACTGTTGGAAACAAAAATTTAATCTAAATCGTCTTAAAAACTTTCATTAAAATTATTTAGTCAAATAAAAGTGAAGTTGTTTGAATTTGTCAGAGCACAAGTATGGAAGATGGTAAAAACGTTACGTTTTGTTTATTTTGAAGGACTGAATGAATTTTATTTGAAACAAAATCTTATTCCTTGATATTTATTGCAAAATATGTTATAGACATTATAACGTCAAACAACGTGGAAAAAACTAACCAACTTTTTCTGGAGGGAACAAAGTACTTGACTGGTTCCTGTGTTTTTTCAACCAGAGGTCGGTACATAAGGCTAAGAGTTTCATCAACCAATGGTTATGGTGGCAAACTGATGAGTAAAGAGGAACTCCCAAAGTTGATGCAACGATACAATCGGTGCCTGCGTGTGGGAGGTGATTATGTAGAAACGTAATACAGTTCTAGTTATGAACGTATGTTTTTGTATAATAAAGTATTATACTCTACTATTTTTTTCTTTAATTAGAGGTTAAGATGGTGAGATAACCCTAAATTGTTGTAGATGGTAGTGGCGATTATGATAATGACGAAGACTCGTATCCCGTATCACATGTCCAGTTGTTTGGGATCCGTCGATGTATAAGCGAGTTAACAGAATTATATGCAAAAGTATACTAGAGACGATAGTAGTTTATGGATTATAACTGTGTGAAATAGATCTATATCTAAAAGGAACAGAGAAAGGTTAAGACCGGTTAAAATGGAGTACTGGAGAAGAAGCTGTAACTGAGGACACTGGACGAATTTAGAAATGATGAAATATAGAGGCAAGCTGAAGCTGACGTAGATATCACAGAAATCATAGTCATCATCATCATCATCATCATCATCATCGTCATCATCATCATCATCTTCTTCTTCAACAAGGTTTAAGCTAAATATAGCTTGTTCCGGACGGCCCACACCTCTCCGTGCTTCTACCTTATAATTCAAAAGTTTTTTGTGGTTTGTGGATGAGGGAGCCATCCATTCGGTTAAAATCTTCCAACTATTTTAGCCAATATTCTGCAATCCTATAAAGTATACTCATAATAATCAGTTTCTGACGTACACCGACATATTTAGCGATCTTGAAGTGTAGCCCATATCCTGCTACGTGCCTCAGAAATCTCATTTCTCCCGCTTGAGATGCTAGAAAATGAGTCGCATTTCTCATTTCTCATGCGACTAGCCTGAGATTTCGTTAAAGTAAAATTCTGAGACCCATAGAGAAGTGTTGGGAAGGCCACCACCTTATAAAACTTGATGCTTGTTTCTTTACTCGTTGATTTTAGAGTTCTCCTGATGGTCCAACACATATGGTAAACTTGTGCAGCTTCTTTACCACCTCACTGTTTGTAATATGAGACGCAGTAAAGCCTAGATATTCAAAATTGCTGACCTACTTCAGAAGAGTACCATCTAATTTGGCACTGCTCCATGGATCATCATGAAAGGCGATGGAAATCTGTAATCCGAAAACAGCCTGCCCCTTTTTACTCTACCAGATGCCTCTCTAAAGTCGATGAAAGCTGTACATGGACAACTGATATTGTCCGTGCTTTTCGATGACCTGGGCTACTGTGAAGATGCAAGAAACCATAATAGGAGAACGATTGAAATAGTTTGGCTACCTGTACAGAATGCCTGAAATAATTTGTCTCCCCTCCTCCAAAAAAATATGACAAAGGGCACAAGAAGAAAAATGGGTAGGTCTAAATATTCCTGTGCTGTAGTATAGAAACTGCCATGAACAACACATACTGCGAGGATGCTGGGGATGCGGTAGACGTCGACAGTAGGAAAACAACCCACGTATTTATTAAGAGGAAAAAAAGAAAAACATTTATAATTTTCATGATAAATATAGGTAAAAATACCTATGATAAAAATTCAGTCGTGGCGATAATGTAAGTGATTGTGACGAATATGTGAATGATGACGAGTACTAGATGACATTACAGGTCATACTGTGGAGACATAGTTGAAAGTACTACAAGGGTGGAGGAGAAGCGAGACGAAGACAACAAGAATGGAAATGACGAAACCATTGAGTAAAAGCTGTTGCCAGTGGCTTGCCTTTTTAGTATTCATAGTAAACGTTGGTCTAAAACAAACTATTGTAAAACAATTTACGCAAGGCACGTAGGCCGGCAGGTGGGAATGATTCACGTTTGACAAACGCAGAGGGGCGGGTCTTCAGATATTATACATGGATAAGGTGTAAACACAAGATATAATAGCTAATCAAATCGTTTCTTGTTCAAACAATAATAATTAATTAGACATTGTCTCAGAAAGAGCGCGTGATTGTGCTTGCGCGTGCGTGTGTAATTTGGTTGCGAGAGATGGTACGCTGCGAAGACAAGAGGAGGAGCAGCGTGGTAACCTCTGAGCGACAGCCGGATGAATGCCTAAGCTGAATCTGTTCAACGGGTATTAAAAATATAATTGGATCATAACTTTCGTATTTAATGATCTCTTAAGTGATGCTGAAATTACGACCCGTCCAACAGTAAATTATTGTGTCACTTCAGAACAGCGCATGCTGTTGTAGGACCGCGACACTACCTTAATGAAAACGTAATAAATTAATATGTTTTAATTTATGTTTTAAGCCATCGTGACAAAACAAATAGCATAGTTTAGGATGAAAACAATAAAAATCTATTACACGATGTTTTACTATAACACCTAAAACAAGTGTTAACATAGTTTTTTTTTTTACATTTGTAGGGAGCCGCATTTATCTCCTAGGAACAGTGAAAATAAGCGTGATCTTCTTATTATATGCAGTAATTTATTTTAATTAAGCGTGTGGTGTCAGTCAAAATATCATCATCTTCATAACACGGCATAAGCAAGGTGCTGGCTGTTCCGCTTTCAGAGATCCTCAGCACACTCTTCCCGGGCCGGTCTGGAATCTGACATTCTACCTAAGTGTTCTTTCCACCGTTGTTTGTACGTAATATTTTAATTTTTCATTCAAAAATATAAATATAAGATGTAAAAATATAAATATCTTATTATTTCATATTAACAGTCTGCACGTCATGTCTTCTTTAATGGTCTGTCTGCATCTACGGTTTATAATTTTTTACAATTTATCACGTGGGTTACTGTCAAACTGCCAATTAGGAGTATTAACTCGATAGTATAATGGAGTGATTCTCAATTGGAGCATGTGCCCCACCCCCTGGGGGCGCTAGCATATTTTAGTAGGCCACAGGTAAAAATAAAAAAGGGGGTGGTCACGGAACGATATTAGAATGCGACAGAGACAAGCACAATGAAGCACACGATGATACGCAGCAGTTAGTAGAATAAAACGCACCTTTGTTTCAAATTCCACTCAAGGAAATGCTACTTCAGTGGTGTGTAAGTTAGGCGAGCTTGAGACTGTTGCTAGAGACGAAAAATTTATGTTTCTTTGCGAGAAGCGTCTGCAAGAAGCAGAGAGATATGAAAGCCAAAGTAACTCTCAGTTAAGGAAAACAAGATTCTTGTATAACGAGTACATCTGAAAAGTTTGGGATAACATTGGGAAAGGTTTCCACAGCTTTGGGATAACGCAAAATTGTTTTTCATAGCATTTTCCACTTTTAACTTTGAAGAAACAAGTTTCGGTCATTTGAGTTATTTATTCACCCAAATGAGAAATCACCTTAGCTTAATGGACAGCTATGGTCTTGAGTTACGTCTCACACCAATTAGAATTAGATATAAAAACTTGTTTCTGCTCATCAAGCGTAAGAATCATAATGACTAAGAAATACTTACAAGAATATATTCTTATGTAATTGCATTTTATATTGATTATAAAAATGGTATAAAAATAAAACGTTAAACAGCTATTTTTTCTCTGTTAGAACAAGAGAGGCGCAGGCAGGAAAAGCGGACCACGGTCGGAAGAAACATTAGAAACTCTAGCAGTTTCTCTTATCTAAACATCTCTCATTTTCTTCTATTCATTTGGACTGTGGGCCTATATCCTAGTTTTGTATATAGATTGCTCTGACAACCCGAGGAACACTCGGAATCAAGGTATCCCTCTCTATCACCAATGAGTCACACTCTATCAGCAGTGACCCTCTGTAAGGCGGATGAGCTGGTAGAGGTGTACAGTACCCCCTTGGCCTTCGAGTTTGAAATGCACCTAAAAGCGAATGAATCAGGTACTGGTCAACGATACAGAATGGAGAGAAGGCTTTTGGAAACCACTTGAGATTACAAATCGCTATGGATTTTCGAGAACAGACAGGTCACTAGGTCTTTAAGATGGCAGCCCTGTTATGTTAATTAGACTGCAGTAGAGTGATATTCTGCTGGTGAATGATTTATTAATGCTGAAATTCAGTAATGTGTATAAAGTGTTAATTTGTTACTTATAATTATTGAATACAAGCAATGTATATTCCTGAAAGAAGAAATCAGGGTTGTCTAATTCTCGCACGTCTGTCTCTTAAGATCAGAATTATTTGGATTGTTACTAGAAATGCCCATACAGAACTTTGACTCCATTTCTGTTTATTGTTGTTAAATTAGATAATACTAGAAATTTAAAATAATATCTTAATAAGCCTTGCTAATGCAATTTTGAATAGCGTTCTGGTTCCAAAATAATTGTGAGGGTACATAGTTCACGAGTGCTTCCATGTCAACTGATTTGGGAGGTGATCACAGTTTTATTAGCCTAAAGAAGGCTTTGATTCTTTAACAACTGAATAGATGCATGCTCATTTACGATAATACTGGAAAGTGTCTATTCCAGTCTAAGTATTTATGAAACTGCAAACTTGAAATATAAACTTATCAGACCGTTGAGAGACGCGTTCTTTATTTTATCCAAGATGTAACTGGTACATGTTTATTTAATGGTCAACAGAATACTTAGAAACTCTAAATTTTTAATGGCAGTAGGGTCAGAGTCAGCGCGTCAACTGACAACGGAAAGAGGCAAAATTACCGACGCAAACTCATCATTGGTGTACCACTCTCCAGATGCACCGAGACATTACACAAACCGAAATATATGGAATCTACATAAAACTAAACAGGTAACTTTCTAGACTTAGGGCCAAATCTTCCTTACAGATTGAGCACTAGAAAAATGTAGGCCTACTTATAGCAATTATGTGTATTCATCGAAGAGAATCAGTACAGTTAAAAAACGTTAATTGGTTTCTGCAGACTTTAGATTTTAGACGTTCTCCGTTATCGAACGATTGCCAGTTTGCAATGTGTCAGTAATCGTTCTTAAATATAACTGTTTGTAATTATTAATGCAATAATTATTTTAGGCGTAAATAAAAACGCAGGCGTTATTAAAGACGCAACTCAGTTTATATAAACGTGAAATAGTTTTTCGTCTTAATAACAAATATTAACGTACTTTATAATTGTAACTACTATTTTTGAATTCGATAAATTAATTGTCTATTCAATACTCAGTGATTTTTACACGTTTCCATTCTCATAAGTTCTCCATAATTATGTCTTAGATTACAATTTTCTGATCGCATTTTTTACCTCATAGTTATGTTTCTCAGTTGTCTGTATTAAATTTAATTAAGTTATAAAACTAGCTATACTTTCCGTCGTCTGCCATTTTAATAGAGAACTCTCAGTACCGACTAACCTTTCTGGGTACAAACTAACAATTATTTGTGAACGTACGTATCTATTTATTTCATATGGAATTTAGTAAATACAAATAAAATCATGAATATATACGTAAAACAGGAAATAGTTTACATAATAGATTCTTAATAATAATAATTATTATTAATAAAAATAAAATAATCTAGGCCTACTTGTTGTACGTTGCTGGAGATTTTAACGCACGGTAGCCCGATTGATGTGGTAAACTAATTAACGCACACGCTATAGGATACTTCAGAAATTAAACCCACAAGTATAATGCCATTAAATAGCCTGCTTTTTTTGTAATTCGAATGCCATCAGAATCGGTGGCCTAGTTTGCAGCGGACAGGCAGTAATATACTTTTCCAACAGAAAATTGTCTTGCGTCATCGGAGACTTTAACGAACTGTAAATTTTTAACTGAACACATATAACCATATAAATTCAATATCGTGACATTGTTAACATTCCCACTTTGAATTCACTGAAATACTCAACAGTTCGTGTTAATTATTAATTGTAAATTTAACTACGATAATGTCTTTATGTTCATTTCACTGATTCGTTTATAACTGTTATACAATAGTTAATGAAGGTTTCAGTATTGAATAGGTAGGGAGAGTGGTTTTTTCCATTGTAATTTTATTTCGACAACATATTTATTACGTATAATAAGTTCTGGCATTATTGAACTTCCAAATTAATTTATTACAAGTTTCCATGCAGTTTTTTCAACGTAGGCCTATTACAGGTTTTTGTAGGCTAATGTGTACATTACAACTGGCTTCACCAATTTTATAATAATATTAGGCCAGGTAACGATCACAGGTAAAAATATTAATATTCCACTACTAATCTAGATATAAAAAGTTTTCAGTTACGTGGTGGGTAAAGCATTATATTAAAAGATAATTGTGATTATGCCCTAACGACGATCTTCACACTTGAAGAAGGTACAAAATAGAAGGTAAGTGAAAGGCATGGCTCGTGTATGACCGCAGGTATACTGATGATAATCAATCAATTAATCGCAACTGCGAGTGAGGAATAGTGTTTTTTATCTGGAACCAGTGAGTTTTATCGCCTGATCACAATCGTTCCGCAGAGCGCTGCTAGATTCCCTCAAGCCAAACTGTCAGTCGGATATTTAATGAGCATTTCAAATTGTAAACGAGCTTTTCATTTGCTATTGTGTCAGTGCCGGTTAGACAACAGAACGAAGCTATGCACACACGCAGTAGTCACCAGGTCAGGTACTCATTTGGTCACCTCGCATCCCGTAATGCTGTCAGCGGTAAATATTACCAACTAATAGTTTAGATAAGAAAACAGAAAAATAAGTAATTCTACGATTAATGTTACATATAAATAAGAACGCATACACTTTAAATATCCGTTTAAAGTGTATATAAATATCTGTTTCGTAAGTGTAATAATTCATTTGTTTTGTCGCTTTATCACCTTACATTTTCTTACGTCTTCTTACATCTTGTTCATTACTTTATTTTCTTTACGTTTTCTTTTTTAATTATTATCACCGCTACACATGATGTTTCCTTAACGTTATGTATTCGGTGTCTTAACTTTACATTTGCGGTGTTCAATGTGGTCAGACTTTTTTCAGTGTACTTAGTTGACATCTTACGTTGATAAATACATCATAGTTTTCATTTGACTCAGTAGGAGTATGTGCGAATGGAGTATGTAAATTACTTGGAAACAACAAGTTAACTAACGAACAGTGATGGGTTTCTGCTTGGTCACATTTCATTGTGTTTCCAGATAATGAAGAGGACATTGGCCGCAGAGACGTTAACACCCAGCAGCACCAACGCTTAACTATACAGTTTGCCCGTAAGATAATAATTGTTATGGAATTGTTTTGTTTGTATCGTATTGAATAACAAATAAATTCTCTCTTATTTCACATATAAATTTTTAAGTATTGTAGGTCTCAGAATTTCTCTTTGCAGAATTAAAACGCCTAACATTTGACTATTATTAATGTCTCTGTGTCAATCGTTTTGAAATAGAATAAACGCACACATACACACATATGCAGGCATACAAACACGCAGATACAAAACAGGTGTTTACCAGCTGATAAAGTATGATATCTTCAACCTGTCATCTGGGGGTTTGGCAAAAAACGCAAATTATAATTAAGTTATACGCATTATAATGGGAGAAGGAGACAATTCGGCTTGTTAGCGAATTCAATTTGCGCTGATTGTATAGCGAATTGGCTTCTGGCCCACGGACAGCCACGGCGAGCCGCAATTAATCTAAGCTTTCCAATCTAGTTCGTTACATGAACCGTCTGCAGGAAACTATACATTTGAACAGAAATGAATTGTTGTCAGAACGTCTCATTAAAATACAGGACGCAAACAACTGTCACATTGTTGTTAGACTGACCACCGTTATGTAAAGTATTCCGCAGTCACGTCGGTACTATAGCATTCAGGTGTACCGTGAAATGGGTGTTGTTACTCGGCTACTGTAGGTGTTCTGGAATTTTTAATTTACGCGAAAATGTGACTGGAAATCTAAAAATAGAAATGTTTGTTCCGTGTGTCATGGCTTTACATTCGTTATTATGATTTGAAATACGACCACTTTACAGGAATGTTTCGCTCCAATATTAATAAATCGTTCTTTCTAAAGTTTGACGGAATATTGTTCTGCTTTTCGCCTGAACGCAACAAATATAAAATTCTTGCCATATCTCTGTAAACGACAGTCTCAGGATCAAATTGAGATCAAAGTTGAAAACCCTAGTAGCCTACTACCATAAGTGTAGTAAGAATGTGACTTAAAATGGTTTGTGTATTAAAATAATTAGTATTATGCATGATGTTCAGAGTCGTGAGATATGAGAAGACGCATGGTACTGAAACGTCGATTGGCCGGTTTTCTTTCTAACGTGGCTGTTGTAATGCTACTGTATCGTCTCTTACCACATTCAATCGTCTCAGTCTTGCTGCTTAATTTCTTGTCCCTATCTACAGAATTTTTGTCTTAAAGACCACTTTTTGAGGCTAAAAGACCAAGTAGAAAATCTAATTGTATATTGTTGTAAACAAACAACTACGTAATTAGTGTCAATTATTATCGTATTCTGTAAAACTCAATTAATAATTATCATGTTTATATTAACTGGTGAATCTACGTGTCAATCCCAAAGCGTCTTTCCGATGGATTCTAATAAACGCAACCCGTGATCCACTAAGAAAACGCTAAAAAATGTATTGGATCTCGTTATGGTACAGTCTTATTTACGTATTTAGTAAATTTGATTGACTAAAACAAGAGACTCGTCATTTTATTTGAGATCAAATGTCAATAATTTCTAAGTATGGGATTTCATTCTTTTTGTTAGATTGGTCAGTGGCGGTTGTTGTTAAGATTGCATGGTTGCACAACCAACAAAATATAATATACATTTTGGGGTTAGCTATCTGTTTATACAGGACTTACTTTTCCTATAGCTGGAAAGGCATAAATCTAATGTGAGGCGAAACTACATTGCATTATATTATGTGTGCGGGGCGTCGTTTGCACTCGTGGCATGACTGCAGCATCTGAGACGTTCCCAATGGCTACCAGAAGATAAACGTAGTCTGGTTCAAGTTGACAGGTGACCTAAAACTGGTAGGTAAACCGCCAACTGGTAGGTAACGGTTGAGGATGCTTGACCTGAATCGGCGGTGGTGGTTCTGAGGCGCTGATAGTTCGCAGGTAAAGGAAGGAGGAGGTCGCGGCTGCAGCAAATAGAGTTATAGCCAACGACCGGACAAAAGCATACAAGGTAGGAACTCGGAGACCCTTTTGAATTACGTCGTTCCTTACAAACCAAGGGGACGGCGACAAGGAACGGAAGGTTTTGGCTTGGAAACGTTCCAGCCTACACCTATTTGTGGTGGACAAAAGAGACCACCATGTGGGAGCCGCATAGGTCAGCACAGACCTGAGAAACAAAAGATATATCGTGACTTCTGTGCGCATGACCAGGCGGCTGCGACACGAGAGAAATGGTAATACTTTGCCTCGGATGCCGCGAGTTTTTGCAAGGGTTTTTGGTCACGTGGGTGGCGAACTACTCTCTTGGTCACAGAGAGCTAAACAAACCGTTACCAGGTTTGAAAATCGGCTGTTTGATCTGTGGAACCAGCGAACGCAAGTTTCCCGATAGGCTTGTAACAACGCAAGGGAAACCCAATTGGTGGAAAAGGTAAAACCAATACGGCTGTATACAGATGTCGGTGGTGCACTCGAGTACCGCAAGCCGCCGCCGCAAGCGCTGCTTTGAGAAGCGGTTTGAACGGTACCAGCCTATACGCTGTCCTCCCGCCGCAACTAATTTAAAAACTGTGTCTTCTGACGATCGCGTGTTGGTGTTTTCCATTTTGTATTCGCGTATGTGATGTTGTTGGTTTTCATATTTAATAATTAAAAAACATTTCTTAAAACAAATGCATGTGATACAGTATTTTATTTACAGGTCAGTATGTTATTTGTCCCTTCTGAATATGCTGTAATTTTAACTTGATTTTTATTCTGCAGATATAATTATCAAGACCAGATGCGAGAGGGGTTTTAGAAATAATTTTTATTTGACAAAAAAAATAAATGTAATTTTTTTCGGAAAGCCAGAAAAGTATAGTTTTTAAAGATTGTGATTGGGGGATTGGGGGATTGGGGAATTTCTGCTATCCCCCTTGGATCTGCCTGTGTAGGTGTTATAGCTAGGTTTTTTTTTATTTATTGGCTAATAAAACCATCACCACTTTCTTATATCACCATCCGCAGTGAGATTGGTACTACACAGATGATATTTTGTTACAAACAGACGAAATTCTTACGTAAATTAATTCAGTATTCAACTGTTGCGAGAAATCAAATTAGTTGAATAATAATTTAAGAGGAAGAACGACTACAGATATTAACAAAACTATAGATTCCTCACAGAACTCAATAAGTCAAAATACAGAAGCTAGAACTGTTAATACAATTTCTTCTGATGTTAACAATGCCAAGAACTGAGTTAATTTCATTATTATTTTCTCAGTTATTTTGTTATTATCAGTGATTTTGCAGATGGGTATACATTTATTAAATCGAATCTGCAAACAATTTGCAGTCTTATATTTGTAAGATTCTGGATTACAAATATCTACACTTAAGACCAAGGTAATGGCTTTTCATGGAACTTATCCCGTACAGGCAAAAATTGTTATAGATGGTACTGCCTTGGAACAAGTCAGCAATTTTGAATACCTGGGCTACAGTGTGTCTTATAATACAAGCAACGACGTTATGAATAAGTTGCATAAGTTCAACCTTATGTGCGGGACCATCAGGCAAATTCTTAAGTCACCAAGTAAAGAAACACGCTTAAAATTTTCTAAGTTGATGGCCCTTCAGACACTTCTTTATGGATCTAAGAATTGGACTTTAACAAAAGGCCAGGCCAGTGGTATCCAAGCGGATGAAATGAGATTTCTCAGGCACGTAGCAGAGTATACTCTCCATGACCATAGAAGAAACACAGATATACGGCAATATTATGAGTATACTCGACAGGATTGCCCAGTATCGGCTGAATTGGTGGGAACAGCTTTGCCGAATGGATGACTGCCGCATCCCTAAACAACTATGGAACTATAAGCCGAATTAACGGAAAGGTACCGGTATGGGACTTTCGAGGAAGCGCTGGAATGACCAGCTCTAGACTCGTTGACTGTTTGAAACCGGAACAAACCATCCTTAATTTAATCCTATCAGATGATACTGATGGTGATTTTCTGATTTTGAAAAAATAATCCGCGTAGGTACAGGAGTCTAATCAGAATCAGGCGAAACGCTAATCTTCAAGCAGGACAGGTTCCTTACTTCTACAATGAGCCACTCAGGCATCCCATAAACTTAACGCATGAGGAACTCTTTTCGATGCCATCCTTTTTTAGAGGAAGGGATATCGTTTACCATCATCAAGGAAACCGCAGGAAACTCTCTCCAATTTCCTTTTCAGTTGACGATATACTAAGTGATTACCTAATCTTGTAGTATTTATCAATCCTCAACAATCTTCCTTGTTAAAAAAAATCACCAGCTACACTACTGAAAACTCACTAAAAGTCACTACTACAAAAAACTCACTAAATACACCAGAAGATACAATTTTTGAGCCAAACAGAAGGCTTTTAGTCATCACGCTTACTGAGAAGCCATGTAGAAAATTATAAAAATTTCCATTAATTAAAATTTGTTAACATAAAATTAACTCGGGTATTTTCACTCAAGAAAATTATTTAACAACTAGCGGAATACCCGTGTACGTATTACGGAGTGTAACAACTACGGAGTTTCACGTTGTACGTAATGAAAATGTTAGTTTAATAAATAAAGTTCAATTAAAGTAGGTTTCTTAAAAATAAATAGCTGTTGTCGTTCGCGTGGTCTTCAATTTAATGCGGTAATATATTTAGAACAGAATCTATTCTATTGGGTTGCCATAGTAACCAGATCTAATAGTTTTTAAGACCCCAAAGGACCCCCCAAAGGATCATATCGAAAAAACACTTGTCCTATGTTGGTTCTCCCTTTGCGTAAAATATTTGTGCCAAGTTTGGTTGAAATCGGTCCAGTGGTTTAGGAGGAGATGTGGAAGACCCCAAAGGACCCCCCGAAGGACCCCATCGAAAAAAATTCAGAAACCTTCGCGGGCGTGCGCACAACAACTCACCGAAGTTTCATCGCAATCGGATGAATGGTATAGGAACGCATACGGGACAAACAAAGAAACATTCATTTTTATATATAAGATTTTCCTTTTAAAAACACTTATCGTTCAAGTAATGATAGATAATATGTATGTTTAAAGACAAGATATTGTGTGTGGCTTACAAGTTCTGTCTTACAACAGGTTTCATCAGAAAACGGGAAGAGGTAGGTGAAACACAAACAGATTTCTAAGCTGGATGTGATTAAGGTAATTTACAACATTACCATAAGAAGTATAATGAAAGGCAGTTTCAAAAACAATGTATTAATTACAGAGCACTTATATTATTAATGTGTGTTCCTTGCATAATTAAACAGATTAAAATATAACGTTGGCCTGTCAACACTGCTAGTCACATTCATAAATGTTACCGACTTGTTTGCAACACAGACGTTTTAAATTAGAGCTTATAGGCTCCATAATTCACTTGCCTGTAACTCTTGGGACTGGCAGTTCTCAGCACACGTAGGTTTCGAACAAGTGTTTTAAAGATCTGCATTGTATAACAGTCATTCACTGCACGCAACTATATGGCACTGTAGGAAACCTAGTGGTTTTTTCTCGTAGTGTGTTCGTAGGAGGTAGCGCAGGTAAGTGGGTATCATTCGGTATAGCTTTGCTTATGTATAGACACGTCTTGTATAGTGCAGTTCGAGGCTCACTATTCTCACAATCAGCTGTTTTGCCTATCACTATATCCTTCACTGGACCATATATAATGCATAGATACATAAATTAAAATATATGAAATTTATGTTTTCGAGCACGAATTCTACTGTAGTACGTTTTAATATAATCGAATATGCTAATGCTTTGTTACAGATTAATGTATTACTTCATATTATATCAATAAACGAATCAAGTCTAAATGAACTTGAGTGCAATAACACCACAGATTATATATACAGGACCGTCTTAAAAAGTAAATGAGCAAACGGATGGTGGAGCAAAAATGCAAGGAAAAAGAATTAACTTAAGATTTGCAAACGACATTGCGCTTAAGGGTGAAAGTGAACAGGAATTAAGCGAACAGCCACATATAAAGGATGAGGTTTTGAGTAAAGAGTAAATGTTAAGAATAAATGTTAATAAAACTAAAGTGATGATCTGCAGCAAACACGGGAAATCCAGTATGAATTACTGGATGCTGAATGAGAAATAGATGGATGAGGTTAGTGAGTTCACCTACTTAGGAAGTAAAATCATAGAAGACGGAAAATGGCAGAGAGACAGTTTGAGTAGGATTGGACGGCTGATTCTGCATTTAACAGTAAATGGTAATTACTGACTTCTAAAGAAATGGCTCTGGAAACAAAATAGAGGTTCTCGGAGAGTGACATATGGAGCATAACACTATATGGATGTGAAACATGGACAATGGGAACAGTGGAAAAGAAGACTTGAAGCTCTGGTTGGATGCGGTGTTATAGGAAGTTACCGAAAGTAAGATGGACCGACGAGGTTAGTATTGACGAGATTCTGATTAGAGTTGGAAAAACAAGAAGTTTTTGGCAAATTATTGTGAAGGGAAGGGTTGAACTTATTGGCGTCACAAGAATTTGATATAATAATACAAGGTTACACTGAAAGGGAAAAGAGGAATAGGAAGACCCAGACTCCAATATATGAAACAGAATATTGGTAATGTAAGTTGTAGTTTCTATGAGGAGATGAAACGAAAATCACAGAGAAGATTCGTATGGGGAACTGCTATTAACCAATCTGCGGATTGCTAACTACAGAAGAAGAATGCCACAGACACATCAGACCACAAACAAGGAAAAGATAAAATTGTGTCGCAACGTCTGAGTCATTCCTTTGCAGCATAAGGGACGAAGATAAGAAAAATCCAGCAATGCCATTGTTCTGACGTGACTGCTATAAAAACAAAAACGCAGCAGGCTGCTGCACCAACATAAAGTTAGGCACTTCGGCCGTCGAGATCATTACGTAATGCCAATAAAAGTCGTCACCTAAGTAACTGGTATTAACTCTGTATACGGTTAAGCCTTACCAGGCTACCTACGCCTTTTAAGCTGAACCACGAGCGCAGATAAATCACTGTACGATTTTTCTGTAACGATTGAAATCTTACACAATGCAATCTTTAATACGTCGTGTAATGTGTGCAGTAAATCTCTTTAACCACTAACACTATCATTTGTACAATGCCATAAATATGATCGATTTAATCTGAGTTAGTAGTGTAAATTATTTCTTACGTATTTTGTGGGTTTTTAAACGTAATTGCGTATACATTATACGTCTGCAGACAATCCCTACTCAGTACGTATTACGTCCCTACACAGTTTTTAAAGAAGGAAAAATAACTGGTTTTAAGCCACAGTCACACAATGGAGCCTTTTTCCTTATTTCGAATAGAGAAATTTAACCCAAATTTGAATGTAGTGTTTATTTTATTTTTTAAATTTTAGGGGTAGGCTTATCATGGGCCAAAAATACAAATCAGAATTCTTAAAAAAAATTTTTAAGTGTCGTTTGGGTTTCAAAGTATGAGATTTTATTTACAATATGACCTGAATATATTGTTAAAACTCGACAAAATTAATGTCTCTTAAATTTTTGGATCCCTTGAATATTTTGAACAGCGTTTGAAAATTTTGTAACCTCTGTTGCAAAAAACGTCATATACTGTTAGCGGTTATGCATTATTTTTAAAAAGTACTAGAGATTGGCTTATAGATATCTATGGAAAAATTCATAAACATATGTTTATGTGTGGTCACCTACTCGTGTCTTTTTCGGCTAACGATCAACTTTACTCACAGCTTGAAAAAGAAATTAAAGTTCATTAATTTCATTTTAACTAATAACAAATGTATTATAACGTACTTCTGTACCTCTTTTAAAAGCCCCAAGTTGTTGGCGTCAATTTATAAAGAAGTCGATAGCGTCCTTCTATATTTTGTTTGATCAGTAATTGATTATGTAACGTGACTTGCCTCGGCGTTGATCTTCAGTCTATCGGTAATGATGACGATCGCGAACGCACTAATAACCAGTACCGAATGTGTATCGTTCTTCTCCTTACCTGTCCTTATATTAATGTACCTTAATTCCCGATAGGCGCCAAATTGTTTTACTAAAAACAATTAGAAGTTTCTTCCTGCGTCGTCTTCTTTTTCTTCGATAATAATTTAAACTTACCCAAACGGACTGGCGCGAATTCAAATCTCGAGTGGAGTCTGAAGTGTTGCCAACCTATAATTCTGGTAAAAAATTTTCTTCACTGCTAAAGTACACAATTATTAAGACATATATCAAATAAAACAAGGAACGATTATTAGCGTTCAGTACTAATTTATTAGTGTCCAGATTCGCTGATTATTTATAAGTTAAGTACAAAATATTTGTTATTATAAAAACGTTTGCTCCGGCTATTAAATTTTACTCGCTCATCGGGTGGTCAGGCGTGTCTTCAAGCGTTCTGGTTAATGATACAATGTTTTGTTCAGAACGATGAATAAGTTCTTTGGATTACAACAAAATAAAGCAAGATGTTTATGAAAGTACACAACCTTACATCAATGTTAATTAAATACTATACAGGTTTACTTACAACTCGATTCTTAGTGTCTAAAACGTGTGTCGACTTATAGGCATCGCATAGAGGTTAAGTTACAGGTTCAAGTAGGCTGATGCAGTTTTAAATAATTTTTCAATAATGGTTTGTGAAGTTGTTCAGTTTTTTTTTAAGATATAGTTTCAACTAATCTTTGAAATAATTATTTATTATACCAAGTTCAGAGTGAGAGTTATTGTGTTGTGGAAAAGTTAATTAATTTTATTCGCAATTATATAGAATTCATTTATACTTAACAAAATCTTGTTGTTTCTTCTGATTAGTCCCAGGTAATTCTTCAAAATATTGTTGATTATAGTATTTAGTTCTTCATCATTCGGGTTTTCTTTTTTTTCTATTTTATTTAGTCAATGTTTTTTTTTAATTTCAATTATTGAATTTTGATTTATGGTTTCATCATGTGTTCAATGGATCCAGATTCAATTTCTATTATTCATATTTGCTCATTTTGAGTACATTTCCGTCTTATTACTTTTTAATTAGAGCGGATTCAGTTTGGCATCTGCCTACATTGAGCATTAATAATGGACTGTCTAAAAATTCCAAATAACGGTTTTCTTAATTCCAAGCATAATTCCCTGCTTCTGATTGGTTAAGAATTTTGTTTACATTGTTATGAAAGCTTGGGTTTTTGGCCCAAATTGACCTAATATTTTATAATTGCTATAATTCATTGGTGTTATTACCAATGTGTGAGATATTAACATCAATGTCTTTATTTTCTTTCAAAGATTAATTTGATATCCCATAATGCTGGGCTTGGTCCTGTATCAACGTTTTGACCAATTTGCTAATGTTATTTTATTACATATTTCACTTATTTTTTTTGTTTACTCTATTTCTGACATACCCTTATGGTTACATAATTGAAATTAACAAGTCACTTTGTCTTATTTCTCAAATACAATGGTTAATTGCTTATAAATTGCTTTTTCTGAATGTTGACAGTTAGGCATTTTATAGGCCTAAAAGCTATAAACGTCTGGAATTTCTCAATTTACTCAATTTAAACATTACCTATTACTTTCATAGGTTCTGCTTGTCATTACTTAGTTACAGTGTCTACTTTTGAATGACTTTGGGCCATTTTACAATAAATAAATGTTATTATAATTTTAAAAAATCATTCCTTGACCTTTGCTAGTTCATTTTGTCTAATATTCTTTTTTCCTATTTTATTACAATTGTGAGTACTATTGTGATTATTAAACTTATACAATTGCTTGTCTGTATTTTCTAATATTTCTTACACAAACTTTTTATCACTTAATCTTTCTATGGAAACATATACATTAAAATGGTTTATGGTCTTCTCATGATCCAGCCCCATTCCTTCTTTTAAAATACAACTTTTTTAGATAAACTAACAACAACTTTGGTGCATGGTGTCTTGACACCATTTACAATATTGTGATCACCATCCTTGTTACTATTTTGTAACATAGGATGTTTTACTATTATTTAAATCATAAGTAATTTGTTTCTTAGTTATTAACACAATAAAATTGGTTGATATACTAACTTTGTTGTCTACCATTTGTATGAACTTTTAACATTATTTCTTAATTGAACAAAAGAATTCCTTTAATTAAATCTAACAATATGGTTTTTAAATTGATCTTATTTTCTACTAAAACTTATCTTTTAATAATCGTCTAACATAATTCTTATACCATAGGTTCTACACACTACTAATGTTTCTTATTGTTTATCTATCAACATTTTAGTATTGTTTCTTGTTTATTACCACTGTTCTTTTCTTTTATTACTACTATTAATTGTTTATATTAACTCATCCCAATCCCTATCTATCACCTTCACTGATTACACTGGTTAAGTGTTTATTAAACTACAGTCACACTTGTAATACACTCTGTTTAAATTCACAGTAGTGATTCATCTTCAAATTCTTTAAGTTTTACAATCACTGTTGCTATCATATATTAGTTTGGTTCACTGGTTATCATTAACACTCACTACCTGCATCTCACTGTTGGTTTAAATTAGTTTTAACAAATCTAATTTTAAAGTCAGTTTTTAAAACCTCATGTGTTTGTTTTTATATTAATAATGTTATTTTAAAACACATAACATTCTAGATCATAAAGTTAGTCATAGAACTTTGTGTAAAGTTAGTTTTTTGGGCTATTAACATTATTCCCTATAATTCCTTCATCAAGTCTTTACAATTCGATTCTATTCTACCCTTTCTTGGTAGTATTTTATCATCATAATATAATAACAATGGGTTTACATGTTTATTACTGGTGGTGTACTTTCTTTTACATAACTTGGGTAATACACGCTACGAAATGAAATATTAGTTAGCTTTTTTATTCGTTTACTTTTTATTTTATAGCCTTTATTTGGCCAATCACTGGGGTTGGGTCACAGTCATTTGTCTGTCAGTCTAGTCTGTTCACTCACTTATTATTTTTTCTACTATTTTTATTTTTATTCTCTCATTACCTTTGTATAGTTATTGATCATTATGCTTCAAATTAGTTTACTTCTCTTACAGCTATATTATATTTGATCCCTTATAGGGTCTGAGTTCTGCAACGTTATAGTATTTACTCAAAATAGCAAGTACTGCAAGTTAGGGAGCTTACTGCTTATTATGACGATTATTATTATTAATATTATTATGACTTATTACTGTTTATTTATTATTTATTTTATTATTTATTCTTTCGTCGATAGTAACCTTCCTAATCGCTTTATTACTTCCTAATAGGCCGGTTACTTGTTACTGTCTACTTTGGATTTCTGGTGCTTACTAAGCCCCGTGCAGTTGTACCGATGTATACGTGGGGAGAATGCAGACAGGTGTTAACGAGAGTGCAAGAATACATAAAGCGCATGTAGGAAGGAGACACGGAGTATCGGCAATAGTCGAGTAGAACTATGAAAGTAAACATCGTATCTTATTTGAAGAAACGGCGATGACAGCAAAATTTCAAACTATACTCATAGAGTCATCAGAGAGGTGATTTTGAGTTATAATTTTAACCGAACGATAGTTATAGTTGCTGGTAGTTTGGGGATCGGTTTCAAATAGGGCGGCATGCATGCTGTAACAATATAATTATGTGTCGAAATGATGGTAAAACAGGTTTGTGTTTTTTTTGTGTATTATATTTCTTCATTTTTTGACTAATTTTTTGAGTTATGTTTCAAGTTGTTGTAATTTGTTTAGTTGATGGACACGGAATAACTTGATACAAATTATGGGCTTGCTTGTGACACTATGGGCGGTGCTTACTATATTAACAGGGGTAGATCAAGACTTTGTACTCTCACAAACATGTAATTTGTCCAGAGATTAAGGTCCCTCGTCCTGTCACATCGTGAAAAGACCCTGAACTCAACTGGATAAGCCCCATAGTCTCCTACATAGAGCCCTTCTCCTGATTGAAGCAATGCCAAGAGACTTATAAAACTGCAAAATGCATACAGGGAAAACAAAAGTTCCTTGAATGGCGTCTTCCTTACCATAAACTTCTTTTACACCATAACACCCTTGAAAGTGTTTCGATCTTGCAGTCATCGAAAGAGTCATTCTGGATACTGCTAACACATAAGGGCCTTGAACCCTATCAGTTACAAATACAACTTTGTGCTCAGTGTCAGCCGAGCCAGTGGGGATGCCTTATCGTAGTATGAGCAAAACAACTGCTTAATACAAAAATAAAATAAACCAACACGTCGGAAAATGTGTTGTTATTTGATATTCTTAGATTTTAGACTACAAATAAACTGAAAGTACCTCAAGAAATTATTTTTTTGTATTCACAAATTCTTAAGCACAATTACTTTTGTTTTGATACTGCCATAATAATATTTTACTGTTTTTTCAAAATGTCTGTTCTTGAATATACCTGAATATATTCAAAAATGAATATTTCTGACCACATCTGAAAGGTGTTGTTGATTTAGGAAGTTTCCATGTTGTATTACAATATAATAAAAGCAGATCGATTTAATTATTTGTTTCCACTTTTACAGGGCTTGTTAATGTATCATTTTGTGGTAGGCTCATAATGAGAAGAATAACAAAAATTTGCTCGACAATTTCATTAGTTTGTTGTTCAGGTTTTGACTCCTACTATTGTCACTTGAAGGTCGTAGAAGGTAAAAGCCAAGAGAACACCAAGTGGTAGGAGAGGGAACACGAAGTGGTTTGTACTAAGAGAGAATCCAGGAGAAATCCAAGAAAGGCAAAATGGAGGTGATCTGTTGCCAGAGCCTCAAATCTGTGCTCGCGGTTTTGTTAACGTTTGTTTTCTTTTTCTGAGAACTTACATTATCCAAGGCTAGTACAGATGGAGACAAGTGAAAAGACTTCATCATTTCATCATCATCATCACCACTCCAAGGATTAGGCCCTAGACCTGTTCTGGAACCCATCTCCTCTTCTGTCTACCGACATCTGTCTTCCCACTAGGGTGTAACGCAAGGAACCCACGGGTAGTCGGATATCAGCATGTCGTTCAAGTGTTCACACCATTTCCTTCTGTGGTCTTCAACCTCCTGGTGCAACGATACAATGTTCAATTCGCGTCTAATGAAAAGACTTAATAGTATAAATTACTTTCAAACCTGCATTACTTAGGCCTACACTCGAGACTAAGTTCTTTAAAAAAATTACTTCAGTGAGTAGAGTCACGAAAAAGAACGTGTATTTCTTCGGAAATATTCCGGAAGACATTTCCGATAAACTGTCGAGTATTGCCGGCATAAACATACACTTGTTCGGAAGCAAGTAGGCCTATTAACCGGCTACCAAGACAGTGGACTTGAACAGAGAAAGGGGAACGAAAAACGAAGTAGTGAAATTGGTACCGGTTACTCGTGACGGGTTTAATTCTTAGAGAATGGCCAATAAAACACTATGAGTCATTCCTGATGCGAACCAGACGGGTGTCTGATGGTAATTATAGTGCGCGATTTAAGCGGTATGCGAGACGCATGCGATCAGAGTAATCACACTGACTTTGTGAGCATGTTTGTAATAGGCAATCATTACTTCGACTCGGTACACATGCGATTTGCATAGCGACCGCTGCAGTAGTAACACACGTCCAACTGATAACTCAGATAATGGTGCCAATATATCTGACTTTGTGTATTTAATTTGCAGAATTAATTAATTTTTTATTGGTTTTGATATAAAACGTGTTTAAACCGAAGTTTATCTCCGCTCTATACTCATAACGGTTGGCAGTTTATCAATATAACAAACGCGCGCAAGTACAAATTAACTTCGGTTTCGTTATCGCTGTTGTTCGGTTGTTCGTGTTCGAGTAAACACAGTTCGACACCCTTCCATAAGATTCGTTTTTTGTTTTTACGCGTACTTTCGCCGTAAACGGAAACTTGTAGACGTTTAAAAATAAAGTACCGAAGCCTATGACACATGTCCACGCGTCTGTTTCAAGTTGTAATCTGTAAGGTGAATTCAGAGCATTTTTCTTTATAATGATAGGTCTTATTAATACAGTTTATTACGGAATCAGACCACTGATTACCAAACCAACAGTGTTATTGCTGTATCGATGACAGAGGTAACGAACGTACGATTTTATAGCCAAGAATTAAAAACCTTATTAATTTCTTATAAACTTATTCAGTTTATATTTTTCCAGAACAGGATTATCTTTCAGCCTTTTATGGTTTTCGATAGAAGTCGTCACTTCACACAACACATGTTTTGTAAGGTCCTTCTTCTGTACTAATATAGACTCATTTCTATACATCACTTCTACATACTCACTCACAATAATAAATACGGTTCTCCAAGACACAAGCGTTTTACTACTTTGTTGAGAATTACACAGTTTTATTATATAATAATGAGGCCTGTATTTAATTTCAGACGTAACATAATACGAGTGTATTAGTGCTCATCACCAGTAAAATTTTTGTAATTGATATCTCTGTATAAAGTTACAAGTAAAGAAACTAACAGCTTGCTTCAACTTTGGTGATCCATCCGAAGATTGGTTGGCAGCAGTTTTGCACTCTTCACGTTTTCCCGCCCATCGTTTTCATTTCTTCGTAGATCTTGCATCTCACATTGCGTAACGTAATGCCTAAACTTCATCATCATCCTCACGGATTAAACCAGGGATGGTTTGTTCCGGTCTCAAATAGCCAAAGATTAGAGCTGGTCAGTCCAGTGCTTCCGCGGACGTCCCACACCTCTCCGTCACCTCGGCTTATAGTTCCAGAATTGTTTGGGGATGCGGCAGTCATCCATTCGGCAAAGATATTTCCGCCAATTCACTGGGCGAATACTGGGCGATCCTGTCTAATATACTCATAATATTCAGTTTCTGCCGTACATCTGTGTTCCTTATATGATCATGGAGCGTACCTTATGCCCTGCCACGTGCCTCAAAAATCTCATTTCATCCGCTTGGATGCGACTGGCCTGGCCTTTCGTTAAAGTCCAATTCTCAGACCCATAAATAAGTGTGGGAAAGCCATCACCTTATAGAATTTTAGGCGTGTCTAAACTTTCAAACATTAACATTTTATAAAGAAAGTAGTTGTGTACAAAGCCATAAGAGCTAGGCAGATCTTCCGAAGCGTGTAACGACCGGAGTCAATATTATTAAAGTTAAAAATAAAACACATTTATTAAAGAATAGTAGGCTGAACGCACCTCAAGCTCAGGCCTCTTTCACACTATCAGGTTCTTTTGTCGTCCGGGAACCTGACGGCAGCAAGACAAATGGAGGGGCGTGAGCACGTTCACATTACGAATATCCGGCAGTTTTGCTGTCCGACGACCTAATGACTCGCCGGCTGCCACTACAATCTTCCGGTCGCCGGAGGGAGAAAAACCAGATATTCGCTCAGTAGCCTACTGCGCACCATTGACGCTTTCACAATATCCGACAGTCTACCAGACAGTTCTCAGGCGACGTAGACAATGTAGCAGTGCTAGTTTTTGCTCTTGAGTTCCTGCTGTACAGTATATATTAAAGTGTTTAAAGATGAGTGAATTCGACATCGATGTCGACAAATTAACAAGTTTAGTTCACGAAAAGCCTGTTTTGTGCCTGTTCTTTCCCATAGACAAGGTTTGAACATTCAAGGATCGCCCAGTTATCAAAATTATATTTCTCAAGTAAACCCCCCTAATTTCCACCAGTACCCTCATCCATCCACACAATTATGTCAGTTTTACCAGCCTCAAGCACGTCATGAACCCGTAATTAGTCATGTTTCATCTCAGCAGCATTCATCCCAAATTTGCATTCTACAGACTTCTCACCCTGTTCACACTGAAGCTCAAAACTTCCCCACCACACCGGGTGATTCCAGTTTATCTACATCGGTAACAAACAGAACACCAGTAATGACACCTTCACTAGCTATGATTCGACCTTAACATATTTATCAGATATTAATATTTAAAAATATTTATTTTTAAATAGTTTTTATATTTTTGGTTTTTAAAGAAAGATTTTTCATTCACTTTCAACAGCTCTTTATAAGCAATTTTTGTTATTCTTCTTAAATATTTTTTGAATTCATATTAGATTCAAATAATAAAAACATAATTTCTCTTGATTTCTTTTTATCTGTCAATTATATTTTCTTCTGTTATATTTACTTTAAATTTTTTTATGCTATTAATAAAACTTTTCAAAAATGACGAGCGTTTTGTTTTCAACCAAAAAATTACAGACATTTTTGTAATATAAATTACATATTTTCTGACTTCTGTCCACAGCGGCAGAAAGTTAACTGATGGCAACACCCGGTAAAATAGCCGGATGAATGTCGTGTAGTGTGAAGAACACACACAAGTTATCCCCGTACGGCAATACTGCCGTCAGGTTTCCGGACGGCAAAAAACCCTGTTAGTGTGAAAGACGCCTTACACCTCTGCTCGAGATGTGTTCGGCCTGTCATCCTCTGCTGAACGAAGAAGGCCGAAACTTTTAGAAACTGAACTAAGCATAATCACATTAATAATGATACAGTACTACTTGTAGATATAGAACAATAAAGAGCGGCATGCAGATCTCAATGATCCAACAGCAGGACGTGCGGAAGAGCCTTAGAGGAGCAGACCTCTTCAAAAACCTGGGTTCATGTGGCTCCGGATGATATCACCCAGTAAGGGCCCCTGCCTAGGGTTACAGGTGAAACCCGATCAACGGTCTTAAAGGAGGGTGAGGCATCTCAGTTCCCAACGGCAGAGAGAGCAGAAGAACCTAGTAGAGTAAATCACGAGAACAATCATTTCGGACTAACAATCCGATCTTATCTCGGAATTTAATTCCTACTTTTGCACTCTATACAATTTCAATTGCAGTACGGAAAGTCAACTAAATGAAGCCACTACCCCAGGTGGTAACTTGAAAAAACGCAGGTTCAAAGTGGACTGAAGACAGGATGAAGTGAGACAGTGAAAAGATGAAAGAATAGTGGTGAAAAACAAAAGAACAAAGAGTAAAGAATTGAAATTGGCATGTGGTCCTTAGATGGCCGATACAAAAGAAAGAATAAGCAATAAGTGATCACTAAATGAGCAATATGTATAACCATTACTAATAATTGTAACTACTAATGACTCTTAATATTTATTCATTTCCTAGTTGTCAGCAGGTTCTTCTGGTATCGAGAAGTTCTTGATATTCGTTTAATAAACGTGTTATATCGATGTCATAAAAGATAATGAAAACAAAACGTGGCAAAGTTAGGAGTAGGCAGACACAGGGGGGTTAGTCTCCTACTGTCTGTAATAATAATTCTTGCCGGCTTTAGTTCAGTATCACACGATCCGTTATCTGAATGTTTATCTGCTGTCTTATCTTGCAAATTGTTGTTGTTGTAGCTATTACTGCTGAAAGTTGCAACAGGGTTGCGAAACAAATATGACTAATAATAATGCAGAGTTGTAAATCTTTAGATTGTGTTGCCCAGAAAGTCTCCATCTGTTCGACGGTCTCGTGTCTCATACACTCTCCGTCTTCTCACTCGCTCTCTTTCTCTCTCCACCACCTTAACTTTCTCTGTTTAAGAAAGCAAACAAAGTAAATTTAACTCCGTTTGTTTAATACAGATTCTGTGCACGTTATTTTCATATTTTGTTCTACCCCTCTTCTACAACCATTTTCTTTGTTCTCTGATTGTCTCATATTATACTTTGAACGTCGTTTTCCGTTTTAAGTTACCTATCCATTATTTTCGCCATTATTTCAACATACCTTTTATGTTTTCTTCCGTTCGTTACATTTCTCGTTTTCCTTTTTCGTTTATAAGTTTATATTTCTGTTCCTTGTATGTGAAATACATAGAGTGGCTCGGCGATATGGTAAGACTATATTTGTCGCCAACATAAATTCTATTTTGACAAAATCTTGCACATAAGTTATGTGTTAGACAATCAGGAAGCTACAGGCTGATGAATTTAACCGAAGATAGTATGGAACGATTCTGAACAAACAAGCCACTAACATAGTCAATAATGTTGAAAGGAGAATTTTGAGGGGAATATATGGACCAATCCAAGTCAATGGGATATGGAGAATGCGTCACAATGAGGAACTGTACAAGCTATATAAAGACAATGATCTGGCCACCACCATCCGACTGCGTAGATTGCAGTGGGCAGGACACATCATTAGGATGGAAGGCAACCGATTACCTAGGAAGGTACTGTTTAGTCAAATCGAGGGGAGAAGGCCTGTCGGAAGACCCAAGAAACGCAGTGGCGAGGGATGCTGATAATTTCCTTAATCTAAAACGATGGACGTCGATCGCCAAGGACAGGGAAAAATGGAGTCGGATGATTATGGAGGCTAAGGTTCGACTTCAAACTGTGACGCCATAGAAGAAGAAGAAGAAGATGAAGAAGAAGTATGAATGATTTTCTTCTGTCAGAACTAGTTATAAAGATGAAAAATGTAAAGGACGGAAACGGTTACCAACTTTGCATAGCTGATAATTCGCTGCAACACATGTTAACAAGTTTACCAGTTCTGAAGTAACAAGCTGATTCACTTAGAGAAAATTATTGAATTCATTCATAACAGACCTACATTCTTTGAGAGAGTACATTAAACAATCTTAAATAAAATAGTAATTTACTCTTATAAATAGGTTCATTCTTGTGTTCGTATTCAAGCACGTAAACACGCGCGCGCGCACACACACACACACAAAAACTCAACACAACACACATAGCCTCAACAGACATGTTACCAAAACGACGAGCAGAATAAATTAACAAGTTTAATAAAAATATACAGCAGAATGTTTCCAATTCTTAGGTTAACTACTGTCTACATCTCATACAACATGTGCTGAAATCAACGTTGTTATTGTAAAAACAGTCATTTACAAATCAATCACTTATGTTTTTGTTTTCCGTCCCTTTTATGTTTTATTACGTTGTCATTAGCCGCTGTTATTTTATTGGGGGGGGGGGTTGCATATCAAACACAACACGCGACACGTGAAACATAAGCGTGTAACAACAATGCCGGTAATTCAATACAACTTCCGTGGGACGTTTTTCAATTTCATGTCAACACGATGTAAGACTGCAATTGATTTTATATCTATAGCTGTGTTTATTACATCAGCGCGTTGTTTCTTAGTTCTGAGGAAAGTCACAGTGCGTTATATATAGTGACGATTTGGCATGATCTCTCGTACGCCCACTATGCCCGCGAGAGTATGTGTATGTGTGTGTGCTTCTGAGTGTCGCAATTCGAGTTCTTAAAGGAAATTTTTCATAAAACGTGTTGACAACCTAATGAGTTACTGATACACGGGCAGACAGACGTGGCAATGAATCGATCCTTACACGTATGTACCGTTTGAAATTGTATGTTTCTTGTTTTGTTCTTAGCACCTCAAGGCTGAGTGACAAAAATACAAATTCTAACGAAAAATAAACACAATAAATGTGAAACACAAGTATCAAAAGAAAATTTATTCCTATATGTGCGTAGCTTGTAACGTGCAATCATGTTTCTTGTACGTAACTCCTTTTTTTTTTAATTTAACGTTTAAACAATTGCTAAACGTAAGAATTCACACAAATTCGTATTTTCTGCTACTGGCACATAGACAAAAATAAATTTATTTCACCCCCAGTCTTCATTTTTACTTACATATATGTAAGAATGGCAGCGTAGACGTGTGACGTCTTCGCTCTTGGTCACTCCATTCCCAACCAAGTTATTATTATTTGGTGTTCTGCCCAAAGGCAGATCTTCAAATGGTAAAAGCTCTCCAAGCTGTCCTATCGCATCCAGTCTTTTCCTTTCTACGTAACACCCTCTGATTTTAATGCTATCTATTAGCTTCATTCTTCTACTCCCTCTTCTTTTTTCTCCTTCTACGACATCCTCCATGGCAGTTGTACGCAAGCAGTCTCTTCTTAAACAATGACCTAACCAATTCCTTTCCTTATTTCCTATTACCTTCAGGATTCTTCTACCTTCCCCTATTCTTCTTAAAACTTCATCATTCCTTGCTTTATCAACCCAACCAACCCAGTTAATCGTCTCTTATTTCACTGTTACCATTTTTCTTCTTATTAGAAATGTTATTACGATTACGGATACTAAACTGATGTGGGTTTGTATATTAGTAGATGGAGACTATTATCAAGAAGTGACGGTAAACACGAAATTACGACACTTGCTCAATTGATTTCATTCAGTTATACGAAGTCCGTTCACTTGATTGCAAATAAAGTTAGTATTACAAAGTTTAGTACGTAGGCTATCGCGTCCGGAATTATTGATAACAGAATTTATATTCGCTCTGTTTGGACTGGATCGATTGCTTTGTTATGTCATTGTCTAAAGGTTTCGGCTACCCACCAGAAGCCTTCTTTAATATAAAAAAGGTTATAAAGTGTTCGACAAAAGAGCGGAGAGATTACAAAGTTCGGCACTCTACCCTTTTGTCGAACACTTCATAAGCTTTTCTCTACTGAAGAAGGCCTCCGGTGGGTAGCTGAAACGTTTGGACAAAGAACAAAGCAGTCGACCACGGCCAAACAGCCCGGATATAAATTCTTTTATCAGTGAGTTTTACAAAGTAAGTATCAATAGGAGGACTGGTAACGACAAATCAACAGAAACTTGCTGATTATAATCGAGATGTCTAATAAGAACTATTAAACCGTATCAAATTTCGCTCTGATTTTTCTTATCACTTTTTTAATAAATCCTTTCGCCTCTTGAGTGTACGGAATCAAATACAATATTAGATTCAATTTAAAATAGGTTCTTTCACTAAAGATTTACGATAGACCTGACTGCCTTCTGAAAAGGATTATCGAAAGGAAAATAGGGAATACATATGTTGGCACTTTTAAAATTTCACAAGTACGTAAAAGTTCCTATATGGTGAATGATAGATAAGCAAAAGATAATCATCTGGAGGGTGCTTAAAATATACTGTATGTTTTATGTTAAAAATCAGTTACCGCAAGATGAGGCCATATAATAAGGAAGGTATCAGCTTGTATTTAAACATTATAAGGTCAAAAAGAAAGCATTGTTGAGGATGGACAGATCACGTTGAGAACATATCTCAGATTATCATTCCTATTAAGACGGATCTGGAACGTTTTCAATAAAGTGCTGTTTGGAAACAGGTTATCAGTCCTCAGCGTATCGTATTCTGTCGCTTGGAAAGTCCATCACTCCATCACACCATGGCCGGCCGCTCCCTTCGTACGTGTTACAGGCTTGAACACTGTACGGCGTCCCGCATTGTACGTCATTCAAGAGCTTTAATCTTCTCCTCTCTCTGTTCTTCTTTTTTCCACTGTTCTCTCGAAAGCCATCGTTAGTGATCAATTCATAATACTAATAAACTACTAATAGACCAATGCATAATAATGGACTTTCCTTCAATGGACTAATGTAAACCATTAGTATTGCATCCATTTTCTTTTCTTATTCTACAAGTCGCAGTTATGTTCTACTGTTTTCGATTCTTTTCAGCCGTCTTTAAATTCACACGTCCAGTGATTCCATCTTATCTCTTTCCCTTTTCTTCGTTTTCTATGTCTCTGATTGATAAAGCAAAAGACTCCATACGATTACTGCATCAGTCTTTTTTGCTAAAGTTTCTATATGGCAATGAGAATTTGGTCATCGCGTCTGTAAGAAGAGTGTAGTTCCGGGGTTCAAAATAAATTTTGCTTGGCATTTGAATGAATTTTTTATGTTAATTATTAAATTTACGTAAAATTTATTTAACTCTAATATATACTTCTTTTACATTGTGAGAGAGAGAGAGAGAAATAGTTACTAAAGCTAATTATTAACCAAGCAAAAAATTATGAAAATAATTTTTAGCATAACATAGTTTTAATTAAAGTTTTTTAATAATTTCCTTTTGTTATCTATGTTTTTATTACCTTAAATTTCTTCAAGAGAATAACTTCCTTTTGCTACACTTTGTTATGGCGTCCGTGCTGTTGGTACTTTTCTCCTATCCTTCTGTAACCCTTATTTATTAACCCCTCTACGTCATCTTTTGACTTTCCCTCCATTTTTCTTTTAGCTGTTGATTGGTTGTTACGAGGGGACAAGTGTTTTGGGTCCAAGATTTCCACACGTGTAAAACAAAAAATGCTGATATGTAGATTCCCATAAGAATTTCTCACGCAGATGGAAGATTCTTGTTTTTTCTAATAATATTTCTTTCCGGAGTTTACCAGATCACGTGCACTAGGACATGTGTCCGGTTTTGAGTTTTGGTACCCCTTGATAGTTTTTTTTTTGTTCCGAATTTTCTGTTTTTTTTTTTTTTTTTTTTTTTTTTTTTTTTTAACGTCACAATAAAAACAGGGCACAATGAAAACAAGCAGCATAAATAAGATTTCCGTATTAAATATCTCTTGCTACAGGGATTGGCTGTATAAGAAACGACGTATCAGTTTGATGAATAAATCTCCTGAGCACGTATTTAGTCAGCACCTCTGAAAACACTTCTGAAATGGTCACCCTTATTGTGTATCGGTAATGTTTACCAACTAAGAGGTAATGAGGTGCTAGGACGTCTCGGACAGTTTCAGAGAAACATTTTTTTGGAAAAAGGACGTTGGTACAGCATCCTTTGACTGAACAGGATTTTATCAAGCGGTTTGAGCTCAAACCGTAACAATCAGACGCTTCCTGTACAAAAGATATTAACAATACAAGAATGTTTTGAACTTCTGTTAACAAAAACGAAACATCTCAATACTTTTAAGTGGATTGTTTTGTTCGCTATTTGTAAAAAGTAAAAGAGTAACGATTTTTAAAACGCGGTTTAGAATGTCTAATGTAGTTCCAAGGCTATAAACGATTCAACCGTTTTGTCGTCAATTACGATAAATGCTTTAATCTATGCGCGCATACATACACACACGCGCGCGTACGTACGTATTTTACAATGTTGGCGTAAACGGTTTATGATACGACGCTGTTCCTGTGTATTTCCAATACAGTTTAATACCAGATCGCTAATGCGGTAATTTAACGCACGGCCAGCAAACCGTCCATTACGAGATTATAAGGGATTTGAGCTGTAAACAAAATGACTTAGAACGATTTAGTACCGGCCGCCGGTTAGTCATGCTTGATAAACACACACACATACTATACACTTAGTAACACAATGGTTGTAAGTATACTCGCTGTTGACTATTAACGTGATAACAAAAAAAAAAAAAAATAGACTGATCGTTCGTTGGTTAGATTTTGGGTCACGTCGAACTCGCAAACGTACGCCGGAATATAAAATTACAACGGAACAATAGAACATTGTACCATTGAACACTGTACCTCGTAAAAAATAAGTGTTTCACATATTTACACCCACTTGCAAAGTCGGCTAACAACATTTTATCTCGCCGATATAATCACATGTGTGTAATGACGATAACGATTTTAATAATAGTAATCGCATTAATAATAAACAGGTTTAGGTATAGGAAACGCCAGAAAGCGAGTCTGATTGATACATTAACAATTATGTATTACTAAACACATGCAGATATTGTTTGTAATTATTGCGTTAGTGCGGCGGATTTCGTGACCGATCGCAAACACAAAGGCTTTAACTGTGGTCTTGTACGAGATACAGTGGAAGATTTATCACTACGTGGTGGATACGACAGCAACGGCAGCAGTGTGTGTGTGTGTGTGTGTGTGTAATATCCAGCTAATACGCTGACTGATGAATTGACTCACGACTTCAGGACTTCATTCAGAACCGGTTCGTAATAACTTTGTATCGCCATGACTATTACGCAGAAGCAGCAACCTGTCCGTACCTCGCGGCACGGTCGCAACCCAGGTCCGACTAAAATCGATATTCTAGCGAATCTTTTAAAGCCGACAACTGTTGCTGTATTGTTAACTTGTGATGGCGAAGTAGTAGGGACTTACAGCAGAGTGGGATGGGGCGACAGAAAATAAGTTTCGACGAGGTAGAAATCGTTGGTCCACAAAATTTATCATACGTCACAGACTATGATAATTGATCACTGATTGATCATAGTCGATCATAGATTTGGACGAAAATTCATGCAGACAATGATTACAAGATTTTTGTGGAGTTATTGTTAGGTTGAATGGAATGCAGAAATCATGCAGAACTTTAATAATAATCTAAGGCGCTAAAATACCGCTGCGAAAGTCATTTTCGTGGTCTTAGTTTTGGCCTTAATGTGTCGACTTTTAAACAATAGACCAATGCTCTACAGCACGACAGATTAGCACCACTAACGTCATAAACGTTTATGGGTTTTGACCTTAAACCGTGTTATAGTCCATCAGTTAATGTTTCACTAGCAACTATTAACTAGAATTTTTGTACTGACGTTTACCACAGTACTGTGGGCCTGACGTTTAACAACCCGCGTTCAGGTAGACTCGAATTCCTCGAATTCCACTGATGATGGCAGCCAGTGGTGCTGTCGAAAGGTTTGGTTTCTCTGTAAACCATGGACCACGGCCAAACAGCGCGGGTACATACTTTCAATTCAAGCCTATCGTAGAGTTAAGAAACCTATGGGCGAATTAGGAGTGTCATCAAAACTGAAAAAAAAAAATTAAGAATGTGAATATGAAGGGTGCATGTAGACAAAAAGTTAAAAGGAGAGAAATAGGGGAAAAGGAAGTAAGGTAACCTTACGCCGTTAGTTGGAACAATAGAAACTGGACAGCTGTAATGATTCGGGCACTTGGCCAGGGTGCAAGAGGCAGTGTACTTAATGACAACACTTGGTATGACATGCGAAGGAAGAAGCACCCAAGGGAGAGCTAGGATCGGGTACAAGAACAATACCAGGTAGATAAAGAGCCAGCTTTAAAAAAGATGGATGTTTGGAACAGGTTAAGATGTGGGCTAAGAAGATAATAACGTACAAGGGACATGATTCAATACTCCATGAATGTGAGGTACAAGAGAAATTAAGGTTGTAGTACTGTACTTGTACTATTTCCAGCGTTCAGTTTAAATATAGCGTAAGTAGCTAATTTGTTTTTCTGAACAGTAATACACACAAGAAATTAATGTTTCGTTGCTGTCGTTAGACCTTCTAATAAATCTCACTTCGCACATTTCTACTAACATTATTTTAAATTTCTAGTTTGTTTTAGATTTGTTTCAAAAGTCTATATTTCTTGACATTAATGTTTTTCTTTCAAATTGATTTCAACAATTACTGCTTACAATATACTACAGTTTAAAGTATTAAACTGTAAACATACCGAAAATACTGTAAACTACTGAGATATCCTGCACATTACTTATTTACGATGGTGTATTTATATTTTTTGTATATTTGTATACGATATAACTCGTGTCTTTATAAATTATTACACAAAGTTTAACGTATAAATAAATTTAGAGTGAAAGTTTCTTGTTTGTTTGAACTTAAATTTTAAAAAGCTAATAATTTGTTTGTAGATCAATACTGTTTGTTAATAGCTAACAAATTTAAATTTCTGGTTAATTATTTGAGTATATTTACATCGTTCTTTTGAATTAATGCCCGTTGTTTTAAATTTTTTTAAAAACTGATGTAGGCCTACCATATAGGCTTATTCCATAGAATAACGTTCTGTTCGTGCGGCAGTCAGTGTCAGTGGGTTTCTACGCGACCTGTGAGCAGCGTCACCATTGCAGGCCTTCGGATCCTACATGTTTTTCTAAGACATCTGAATTGTGTGAGTCGTCAAATTAATCCAAGGTGAAAATAAAATACGCCTATAATATGACGTCTCGAAATGTCCACTTAGTGTAGTGAAGCGCTTCAATATATTTTTTTTAGTCTATCACTGAACGATAAATCACTAATCATTAAATACAGTTTTGGTATGTTTAAAATGAATCACAAATAAGTGTAAAGTCAGAGAATCGGCGAGTCTGTGTTATTATTCTTGACATAATTTCAGTAAACATATTGGCCTCTTACTTTACGGACATCCTTCTACAAAGGATATCAAAGTCGGAAGTCAGTCACACAAATTGCAAGTATCTCTTTTCGAAAGCTGTTGACCCCAAGATACGCATCTCACCGAACGTGACTAATGCTTGATACCCGGTCGCTACCCGTCATAAGCCAGAGAGACTCTCTGAATAACGAAGGGTATTCACGATCACAGGTATAGGAGGGGCGCACTTGAGCTTTCTCCGTCTACAAGTTAGTTATTGGGCTAGGGCCTAGATATCTGTGAGAGTAGCCCAGAAATGAATCACTGCTGTACTTACAAGACTTCATACTGGGTAAGGTACAGTACTTGAGTGTTTTAATTTTTAACCTGTGTTCAAGCTACGTGCGGTACTTGAGGCACAAATTATTCAACGAAAAACTCGAAAAACAATCTCGTTAAAGTTTCGTGTAATCATGGCAGTACGAGTGCTCCTTTATGGAAGTGAAATACGGGAGTGAAGGTGAAAGCCACATTGAGGCTTCAGAAATGTTGTTTTTTTTTAGATCAATTTGGGAATTCACAAGATCGGACAGGCTTCAAAACATCAGACAATGTAGATATCACAGAGGATCTAAAAATACTCAAATTTAATTGAAATATTTAAGAGTTAATGATAACAATAATTGGCGTAGGAACAAAAGGGAACGGCATCTTCGGGTTTCAAAATTCAAAATTCGTCGTGTATTTAGAACACTTTTTCCCAGTATCAAAGAGATTTATGTTTTAATTTAAAGTTATTAAAATTTAAAATTCTAAATTACAATTTTTTTTCCAACCACTTGGTTTGTTTTGTTCTAAATAATTTTCAAATTTCTTATCTTTTACTTCTTTTTAATTAACTTTACTGACACACGGCCGTTATCAAAATTAACTTTACCAAAATTAAACGCTTTAAAAATTTTGTTTAAAATTTTAATGTTTTTATTAGCAATTAACCAAGTAAATTTACGACTAACCTAAAAAACTGTTTTTTTTATTTCAGTTTCTTAGGTTTTACAACAATTTTCTCAAAAACTAATAAAGATACAGTTCTGACACACATTTGAAAAAAAATTTCAGGTCGGAAAACATATAAAACCATCAACTTTAGTGCCTTATTTTAGTATTTCTGTGTTATGAGCGATTTCCCTGAAATTAAATGTTTCTTAATGGGTGTTTTCTATTTTCATGACAATGATTTTACCGTCAGTCCTCTCCGAGCACTCATAAATCGTTAATGTCGACGTTTTCTCCTGCCCGCGTTCTATATTCCTGCAGTTTTTACTATCGGATGTAGCTTCCTTATTCGCCACGTTTCAGTATAGTTTTATGCTCCAAACATAGTAGGCGCCACATTAAATTGAATTACAGTAATGCAGTTACGCGTTACAGTCATCATGATGGCAACAGATTTTTACTGTTCAACAATAAGTTAAACAATTACATAGATTTCGCACAATGGATAATATAATTTTCAACGGCCGTTATCTTCCAGTTATAAAAGTACGGCTTGGCCGCAATAAAATGGCAGTGTGCACTTTGTCCTCTTTACAGTAAACGTGTCTACGATTCTTAAAAACCGTTAACTGCTTTGAGACGTATAAAACTGCTAACGTTTTACGGAGCAGCCTATCCGGAGAATTTTTAACGAGTTCAACAGAAATGGAGGAAGTCAGTTTGACAATGGAAGTATTTGTATTACTGCCATAAAACAGCGATAATTCAGGAGGTGTTTCGACGTGGTAATTTTGAAACAATTAAAAAACGTTGTTTTCATGTTTAACAGGTTAACGGTTGAAAATTATAGTAGCCTATGTGGTAGAACCTTTAATATGTATGATTTTTATACCAAAAATAGGTGTCGTTATATGCATGTACGCGCTCGCGCGCGCGCGCGTACACACACACACATACACACACAGGGTGTAACGGAAAGGCAATGCTTCATGAGGTGATTCTAGAGCTAAAGATAAGAAGAAATGTAATGTAAGTCCGTTTCTGGAATGATTATTTTCTTGAGTTACGTCCTTAAAAATTATGCCTGTTTTTGCGCCTAAGGTAAAATAATACATTGTGAAAATTCCTGAAATACAAATTATGAGGCTAAATAAAGTAACCCCACTTGGTACTTGTCCTGAAAGATAAAACAAAAAAGGCGGAGAGCTGTTTTACTCGACATTTTTACGAAAATCGCTGAGAAGCGCAAATAATTAGATTTAAAAAACATAATTTTTTATGTTTGGTGTAAAACAACTTTGTTAAATTGCTAATAAATAAATAAGTAAAATTTTTAGAGTACGTATTTTTTAGAAAATTGATTTGAATACACCTAGTTAAAAATAAATACAAGTAAGACCAATTTTACTTTAATTAAAAATAAAACGTGACTGAAAAGTTACGATTTTAAATGAATCAAAAACTAACAGAACTTGGAGGATTTGTTTTTAACCAGAGGTATTTAGATACATTTTATCAGAAATAAATTGTATACAATTTTCGTTGGAAGTCTTTCTTTCACTATTAGCAATTTAATAAAATTATTTTTCATCAGACCAATTTATTTTAAAACACAAATTTTTTGTACTTTCCAGCAATTGTCTTAATAAGTACTGATGACACAGCTCTACGACCCTTTTTTCTTTATATTTAAATATATGACAATTATTCTTAATATTGTCTATAGAATCACCTCGTGAAATAGTGCCATTTTCTCCTGAAACACTTGCTGAGTGTCAGGCAGAGTAATCATACCGTGCGAGTGGAATTTGGGAACACGATTAAACCTAATCCATAACTGAGAGCCACGAAGGCAAATAGCCATGATCTGAATGCTAAGGACTAAAGTATTACTAATATTACGTTTAAAGTAGGATTAAGACAATTATGATATTCAGTCTGACTAGTGTTAAATAGTGTCCTGTGCGCATTAAATTAGTGCGTTTGCTAGAAGCATTTTACAAATACTGCATAAGGATAAGTAATGTTTATTATTATTAAATAATAGCTTATAAGATTAAATAATATTTGCATTGACAACAAATAATAACAATGTTTAATATAGACATTCTAAATAAATGTAATACTTAAGGAATAAATGGCCAAAAAGAATTTACTTATGCCGAAAAGTCTTTAACGAATCGCGTGGTTTGATAGATTATTCCTTAAAAAAAGTAAATTATTTCCACAAGTTCTTAAAAAATTTTAATTACTCGATAAATAAAACTGTGTAGATGGGACGGGTTTCGCAAATGGACCAACGTAGAGTAGCTGCAAGGTGACGGTCGGCTTCTTGGAGTCGTTAGAAGAAGGAAACAAGATGTGCCACCACTTAAGTCGTTCAAGCCGAGTCGGGTGTCTGCAAACTACTGCAACCAGATTGATGAAACGTAGACGATCTTGCTGGAGTGACGGACTTCAAGCAGGGGAAACGATCGAGTGTAGCGACGGGGAAACATGCGATGTGGACACACAGATGAGGATTTCGCTACGCCTCGTCAAGTTCGGGAAAGTGTAAAAAACTTTATTTGAATTTTTTATACAATTTGTCCGGGACATTTTCCCGGACTGACTGCGGAAGTGGCGCACAGCGATCAACACAGACAAAGCCAAAGTGATCAGCTTTAACACAAGTCCATTTCCACCTACCAATCCTTCTCCATAGAGGGAAGGCCAACCAAGTGAAGTGTATCGGTGAAGTACCACGGCATTCACCTAGACCGGCGCCTTAACGTCAACTACCACCCAAAAAAGGGTTTGGGGCGTCAGAACAAAACGTTTTCTCATGCTTTCGCGGAACAGTCGCCTGGCTGTCCGCACCAAGATATCACTTTATTTGCTGTTCTACTGGACAGCAGTTACGTACGCGGAGTCCACTTATGGCCTCTTCTGTGGATATCGGTTACTAACAAGCGTAGACTGAAGCGTTCCCGTTTCTCTCGTGGAGCCCGTGGCATGTCAGAAATGATGTTCTACATCGGTACCTCCGTGTTCTTTCTCAGAAGAATTTCATCCGATCTCTGGCAACTAATTATTTTGCAAAGCCTGGTGAATCCTTCCCGCCCATGTCAGGTTGACAGGACGAACAACGCACTGGCCTTAGTACGCGCGTCAAACGACCTCGGGCGCTTTGACGATCCACGATAGACCACTGTTCACATGAACCTTGAATGAATTAATCGCCAACTTCCTAGTATTCCCACTCTGTGGCTAGCCCAAGTGTCTATATCATCAAGATTCGGAACAGCAACGGCTTGAGCTACCTTGCTTCTTTGCCGTTGTAACACGGGAAACTGCGAGGTGTGCAAGTGGCTCCTTGTAAAGTCCATTCCCGTTACGGTGTCGGCGCCCTTCGTCCACGCTACTAACGGAGCCTTAGAACTGTATCGCAGGCCGGAGCAATCCAAGCAGGCAAACTCTTAGTTTTACTCCCTATCGTAGAAAGGCGATCCGCATCATAATACCCTTGTGCTGCGGACGCATGACCACGCTGCATCACAAGAAATTAGCGTTCGTCGGTGTGCGAACTGGACAACATACGCGCGCGTGCGCTCTCCCCACAACACACACATCAGGTCACTTAAAAACCTCCTGCGCAACTTCTGAAGATCCAACATTAACGTCACCAGGTAGACCATGCCTAGCACGAATAGAAACGAGTATTTTAATTTGCTTACAACAGTTGAGCCCATTAACCAAGTCATTATTAATGGTTTGCCGAAACAAAACAAAACCATTGTTTTCGAGCTGCTTCTTATAACTTATTGAATGGTTGGACTACTCTGTGGCAAAGTGTGCGTTTTTTTTTTTGCTACAGTGTATGATTTTTTACAGGAGGCATGTTTGTTTACTGACATAAACATTTTATCAATTGAAGAATTCGCGATTACCCAAACTTTTTTAAACAATAATAGGGACAAGTACCAAGCATACTCTAGTCTATCCTAGGACAAGAATAAAATCAGATTGAAGTATAAGAGCAATCACCGAACTTCTTAAACATTTGTATTACAATATTGTAATTTCTTTCAGTTTATAACAGTTGTATATAAATTAATTTCGCTTGCTAGTTAGACTTCTTTGTATCTCGTGTAGCCTATACTTCATAGATCAACGCTGGACTCTCAAAAGTCGTAGGAGAATTACAAACTAATCTGTATATGTACATATATACAGTAATGGAAAATATAAAAAGGTTTACCGCCTCTGAAAAACGTCTTGCCCCTTCTGAAAAATCCCCTTCCCACGATAGGTAGTCCTAGCTAATGAATTGTAAGTGAGAGTGACCCCCTAGCTATGGGATTGTAAGTGATAGTGACCCCAACTGTGCCTCTGATGATAATGATAACATGATACTCTTCATGTCTCAGGTTTCATTCACAGCGTGTTCTGCTTTAACTTCATTAGCTTGATGATTTGTTTGAAAGTCGATTTCTCATCGCCCATCCTTTAGGTATTTCACGCTCTTCGCGTTCATTCTGCTGCCTGTTTTCGTTTGTAAATATTTTCTACATTCTATGTCAAGTAGATCTTCATGATCTACTCAAATCTTTGCTTTTGTCTTCAGTTTATCCCCTTCAACGCCTTTCTATTCCAATGCTTGAATCTGAAGACGTGGTCTATATATTATTTTTTCTCAAGTGACCGCTGTCCAAAGCTTAGTTTTCCTCAGATTTCAGAACGTCTTCATTTTTGACTTTATCGATTAATTTAATGCTTCACGACTTGAAGTTGAATGAGGGCAACTAGTCCCCACAACTGGAATTATAGGGACCCCGTAGTAGGCCACCACACTAGGATGTCTATTCTTCAAGCTGGACCGGGGAACCTGAAAAGTCAAATCGACAAGATGTATTTGGATGAGCAAAAGCGGCGAAGGCCGAATAAGATCGGATAGTCTAACAGAAAAATAATTAGTTTAAACGCTACATCGAATTACGAGTTGCGTAAACCGGTCTTTACAACTCGCTGTTCTGAAGCCTACTTAGTAACACTACCAAGGACTGTGTTACCACTGTCATTATGAGTAGCTGAACGAAAGAAACTAGTAGTGGTCGATAAGTCACACATTATTATTTTATTCTCAGTCAGATTATCTGTACGGTGCAAAGAGTGCCAGTTTCGACAGCAAATGACTGTAGTTAGATAGGAAAAACTGCTTACCTAATGAGGCTTACAACGAAATTACCGCAGCACATAATGATCGCGAACAAGAATCGCGACATTTCAGACAGATCGGTACCAAGTTAAACAGACACACATACAAATACACACCCACGTTGCTCTATATCGGTAGGTCTGCACTCGATTTTGTATCTGCGGTATTACATCTGTGCATTATTTGTATTATCTTATATCTATGGTACGGTTTGTTTGGAATTTTAATTCCGCCTGTTGCCGAGGCAATAGGCCCAGTTAAGGAGAAAGATAGAGAGTCTGAGAGAGAGAGACAAAGCGTCAGACTGAGAAGTAGGGAAATATTGATATAGGTAGGTGAAAAGAGAGATCCAAATGAGTTAATGGGAGAGAAGAGAGTGAGTGTAAATTTGAGAGAAAGAAAATAGTGAGGGAGAAAGAGTGAGAGAAAGAGTGAGAGAAAGAGAGAGAGAGAGAGAGAGAGAGAGAGAGAGAGAGAGAGAGAGAGAGAGAGAGAGAGAGAGAGAGAGTGAGTAAGCGAAGTACAGTATCGTATCAGATAGGAATGTGGGTGGGGAATCATTGTGTTTCTGTCTTGCCCCGCGGCAAGAGACATGGTACAGGTTCAAAATATGGCGCAAGGTGTAAACCAGTCCACTATATTTGCACCTTCGAGAGGTCACACACATACACACACTAACAAACACACACACTACGTGCTCTTTCCACCGAACGTAATTACACAAATTAATTCAAACGTCGCACGCTTCAGTCCGCGACTTGTGAATTAATTACATACAATGTACGCTAACTCACATAGGTGCACGTGCCCTGTGTATGCGTTATGAAAACAACATGATTTATCTGCCGACCGGCTTGTTTGTTAGCGGAGCAGAGCATTGCGTAACGGTGTTTGGTCCGTATTTCTTATGTATAATATGGAGAAATTTTACTGTTTGTTTACGTTCAAGCGACAAAGCCAGCCAACGCCAAAGGGCTTCGTTCTGCCTCTAATTGAAATCAGCGTGCATTTACAGCGGCTAATATTTCCTTAGCGATACACTGACACCGACGATACTGTAGGCTACTCAACCCGCTGCAGTTATATAGTCCAGTAATAAGTATTAACAGGTGAATCTGTATCGAAATAACAGTAGTTGAGAGTTTACAGATAGGAATATTTAAAGGTTTAGAATTTGTCAATTTTAAGCACTCAAATTATTATGGTAACAATTTGGTCAGTATAGTGTAAAATGTAGTCAAATTATTTGTAAGTCTAAAATTATTCAAGAAGAGAAACCAAAGAAAACCTATACTAATCATAATAGCCAAGTAACTTTATTAAACACACAGATATTTGTAGACAACACTATAGTACGCAGTAAAAGAACGACGGTACATTTCGATAGAAATTACTACTGTAACCACTGTGGTGTGGAGTGGGGACATGTAACCGTAGTTGTTACTGCATTTTGGGGGATAGAATAATGCCGCGGAGTCACAGAAACCAAAACAGCAATGACATATAACCACAGATTAATTACTGTAATAATAGTTTTATTAGTAATAGTTTATTTAGTATTTCATATGCGGACGATGTTGTTATTATACAACAGACAGAAGATGATCTACAGAGGGGAGTATTCTTTTTGAAAAATATAGTAGAGGAATACGGATCTATATAATATATCTCCACATAACACAAAAGTAGGCCTAATGGCTTTTATGGGGTAATATCCAATAAGAACTAAAATAAGAGAGAAATGGCAAAATTCTGGAGCAAGCGTCCAATTTTGACTATCTTTGATGTACAATATCTCCCACAATAGATTGTGATGTTGCAAATAAACTTAACAGATTTAGTCATATATGTGCAACGATTTATGGAAATTTAAAATATAAAACTAGAAAAACTAAACTGAAGATTTACAAGTCAGTGGCGGTACCAGTGCTATTTTAAAGAAAGAAGGAAAAGAAAGCGCCTTTTTAAGAAAAAGAAAGAAGAAAAATTATATGCGCAAAAATGAAATTTTTTAGACCTGTGAAAGCTTGTACGCTAACAGATGGAATAAGTAACAAAAATATAAGACAGAAATTGCAAATTTTTAATTTGAAAAATAAAATTAATGAACACAAAGTCAATTCGTGCCACAATTTAGAAAGAATGTAGCAAGACCTTCTTCCAAAAACCCCCCAAAATTATAAGCTCAGAGATCTGTGAAGCGTGGGACGTCCGAGGACAAGTTGGTTTCTATAACACGAAGTGTATCCTAGACTATGAACTGGAGGAGGAGTAGAAGAGAGAAGAAGAAGAAGAAGAAGAAGAAGAAGAAGAAGAAGAAGAAGAAGAAGAAGAAGAAGAAGAAGAAGAAATAATTTTATTCTAATAATATTTATGAAGTAACTGCACACTTTTAATAGGAATTGATTTTGTCCCCTTTGTCGATTATTGCTTACATTTGTTTTCCTTAAATTGACCTCACATTACCTGTTACCTGCATTCCATTGCCATGTGTTTGGAATGAAAACGATTTATGAAGAGTCTACTAAGAACGAACGTGTAATAAAATATTACGTAAAAATATATACATTAGGAAAAAATGGTAGACGTACATAGACCAGTTGGTGTTTAGACATAGGAGGCAAAAAAAGAAGAAGAAGAAGGAGACGGCTATTTCATTTTATAAAACAAAAAAATTATTCAGATTAACATATCATGTTGCATACGGGAAATGGAAACACACCATACAGCCTATAGTGTAATACCTGACTTAAAAATGTAAAAATAGTACTTACGTACACTGAGTTTTCCTACGGTACAGGAGTCAGTAGTGGGAAGTGCCACGTTTCTGTCGTACCGCTGTAGGAACGTGGCCTGCATCTCAGAGGAGACATCGGGGCGTCATACAGGTTATAAGAAATAAGTCACAAGAAGTAATCCCGCTCATACATCGCTTTTCTACATATGAAGTTAATATGCAGTTTTACAAGACGTTTCATACGAGTAGGTGCTACGTATCTCACTACTCTCAACACGTTCTTCATCGATTGTTCGCGGTTACAAGACCCGGAAAAACATGGGTCGCGGTGACGACATCCTGTTTGCGTTAAAAACTAATACTGGATTGAATAGATTAAAATAATACGATGAAGAGTGTTTCAGAGGCCGAACTGTTATAGGTGTCCACCGACTTCCTATAAACACTAATAAAATTACATAAATTTAAAAATATTATTCTAAACTATAACTATGTCTTCGCTAACAAGAAAGTTTGATTTAATGATTTCTTTAAAGATTTATAAATTTAAAATGGAATTTTTATGACATTTTTACGTATTAACAAATGCTCAATAAATTGTTAATAAGCTGCAAGTGCATTACACTCGGTAGCTCCCTGAGCTGCAGTAGGCCTACTCGCTCATTATTTTGAACGTTTTACATTTATTATTACATACATTTCTACATTAGATACTTTTTCAATTATGCAAAAAAATTACAAAAATCACCATTTCACTAATTTTCTTTTAGCTGATACCCCACATGAATTTCTACGATGTTATCAAAATTTCCACCCACTTTTGGATCCTGACGTTAAACATTTTTTTAATTTTCAAAAATAACTCTACCTTCAGATTGCGGTTTAAATTTCCTTCAATTTGATATCCTACATGTTTTTCAAATTTTCCATAATTTCCCAATTTTTGGAGGGATTAATCTAAAAAAACAATATGCATAATTCTGTCGAGTTAAAATATGGACACGCATGCCAAGTTTTACGGATAACCGTTCAAAAGTTATTATGAGACATACCCCAGACACATAATTATTAATATATCTTTCAACAGATTGACAGAGAAATGCCAAACGGTCGAGTCAGAATTGAGTATCGCTTCGATCGTTAAAATATGTTCATATCGTTCGCATTATATCTTTAAAATTTGTATTTATGAATGAAAAATCTTATTTTTTTAAACCGGTATAATTAACTGGCAGCTATTAATAGTTTTAACTTTAGCAGGATAAGGTACAAAGCAGTTTCAGCGTATTGATTTCATAGTACATATTTTATAATGAGCATAATGTTGGCGACGTTAGTTGTTATTATTATTGTTACTAATACTATTTCTTAAAGTTTACATGAGGTCGATGTTCTGTGAATTTAAATATAAAATAATACGAATAAAACGAACATAGTATTTAACGGTTTCTAAAGCAACGTAATATCAGTAACAGCTATGTAAGACTTGGAAGAAATGGGAGACACCGCATCACGTTAAAATATCACAACATATTTAAATCTTTCTTTCTTACATTCACCGTGCCAAATAAGGGAGTTTCTTAACTGTTCTCAGATGCCGATTTTCTAGTTACAACTTTTCTTGGCGCCTGACCAGACCTGCTGACCAGATCATTCATATAAACTGTTCTTGTTATTATTACTACTTTTATTGTTATCGGTAGTAGCCTACATTTATTATTATTTTTATTATTATTAATGGCTTTTCTGTGTCCGTTTCCTTGCCAAGCAGAGGCCTGTGTTCGTTGATTTCTGTTTTATGTTAATAGGTCCGTGTGTTGGCTTCTAAGATAATTTCTCTGATTTCACAATGGTCCGCTGATATGTTTTCTAAACTCGTGTAATCAGTAAGCTCTATATGCTTTTACTAACCTAGTCTACAAAAATGTATTAACATATCAATTGTTACAATGATAAGATTGACTATGAGACATAAAATGGTAAGATTGATTTCAATGAATACAATGTCAGAGCCAAATGTGTGTGTGTGTCTTCGTGTGGATTAACTAAGCTATGTAAATCTTTGCTTAGTTAGATATACGAGCTCGTATTTGCTCTGTCTATTGGAACTGCCTTACAATACGAGATCTCTAACCCTCAAGGTATTCAGTGCTACGCTAAACTCCCTCCTGTCACCTTCTTATTTTTCTCTTGTCATAAACTTCTTGACGCTTCATGAACTCAGGTTATACTCCTACAATAATATTTAACACACACACACACACACACACACGCGCGCGCGCGCGCGCATATAATGTTTACAGACATTGACTACAGAAGTATATACGATTACAAAAGAAATGTAAATTCTCATCACCGCAGGACAGACTACAGAAGTATATATACGATTACAAAAGTAATGTCAATTCTCATCACCGCAGGACAATATGGACATCACAAAAGTCAAGTATAAGATATCAAGGTGACTACATTAGACTAAATAATACTAAAACCGTCTGTTACCATTTACTATAAGAAGATTATTAAGCCTTGTAGCACAAGTTATTCAACAGATGGTATTGAGAAACGAACCATTTTAAGTGTGTAAACTTAGATAGAAATTATAAGTAGTGTTGCACATTTCCCGGAAACGTTTAGATAAAGTTTCCTCAACATTTGGATTTTTTGAAAATATTGCAAAGTGAGAATGTCGGAATGTTTCCAGAAAGTATTTGTAAAGTTTATTAAATTCTACAAACGGAGTTAGTTAAACTTAAAACATCAAAAAACTGCTCTGAAATTTATCGTGTTGCTACGAAAAACAATTACGTTACGTTCTAGATAATTTTAAATTGTGTTCAAGGTCGGATTTTGACCTAGTCTCTAGATTGTTCTAGCGCCTGTAACTACGCCAATTATTCTTGGCGAGCTGCGGGGAAAATGTAATGTAATTCAGGAATCGTAACGGGGTATAAATATAAGCATCCAGCGGCCGGCTCAGTCAGTAAAGCCTGGAGATTTTATCAGTGCGGTTCGCAGAGCTAGTTGCGGTTTATTAAGTAATGATTATTGTCTTAGTTTTAACCTTGAAATAGGCACAAGAAATATAGAGGCAGTAAAAGAGTTCATATATCTTGGCTCCCAGATAAACAGCACTAACGACATCAACATTGAAATAAGAAGAAGAATATATCTCGCAAATAAAACATATTATGGATTAAAATAGCACCTGACATCTAGCTTCATCTCAAGAAGCACGAAATGCAAAATCTACAAAACACTTATCAGGTCAGTGCGGACATCATATGCTTCAGAAACCTGGACAGACAAAAAATAGCGAGAGACTTCTAGGTTGCTGTGAAAGACGGATTCTAAGAACAATATTTAGAGGAGTACAAGAAAATGGAATGTGGCCCAGGCGCTATAATTATGAACTATACCATCTTTACAAAGAGCCGGACATTGTCAGACTAATCAAAGTCCACAGGCTAAAGTGAGTTGGACATAGAGAGAATGGAGGAACGACATCCTACGAAACATATTTTCTACCAGAAACCAATGGGTAGTAGAAAAGCGAAAGACCCCGAGGTAGATTCAAAGATCAGATAGAGGAGGACCTCGGAAAGCTGAAAATAAGAAACTGGAAAGCCAAGGCATGCGATAGGGAGGAATGGAATCGACTCTTGGAGCACGCCAAGATCTACTAAGAGTTGTAGACCCACGGTTGATGATTGATTGTCTTAGTTAGTACAACAATTTAATAAGGTGACATTTATTATTGGACAAATTGAATTATTGTATAAGAGTGCTTCGTTGATTTATAACTGCTGTTTGTGTCAAATTAAAGTTTGTAAATACAGTGACTTCACTGGTGTCTGTTATTAAGTTTCCACTGTACAACTCGACGATCCGTGTAACCAGGTATGATACTGTTCCACAATATGATACAATAATGTATCATATGATAACAATACGATTCTGTTCCATTTATTGGATTGAAGTGCATACAAGTAAGGAAGTGATAAAAGTAAAAACCGTCTAATTGAGAAAAAATTAGTCTAAAATAAAACATAATGACACGATTTTTGTCTTAATTAAGTTAAAAATTTTATAACTTTTCACAACTTTGAAAGAATCTTTGGCAGTAAATTGTTAATCCGTATGAACTATAGAATCAGTAATGAATTTATGAATTTACTGACGATGATATTAATTTATTTTTGAGCAAATGTATAATTCTGTGATGCCCATTAAATCAGTGGATACAATTGTAGCAATTATTTTACGTAACTGCAGTTACTACTACTACAAATGTGTTGCTTACAATTTGCCACTAAAAAAAACAACTATAAATTTATTCAATTTTGATTTATCATACGTTGAGTATGAACGAAAAATTATGTAAATTCACGGTAAAATTGGACGTGAACGTTTCCCAACACGAACCTTAGTTTTAATATTTCACGAGAAATTGCCCATATTTCCAACCGTATTGGTACGTCACCCACCATATTACTCGTCCAAATGTCAAACTTTGGTATGGAAATAACTAGTAACTACAGACGTCGAAGACAGAAACCGCTGGCGGAATATCACAAACTACTTGCATTTATTTATAAGCATTTTAAGTCATGAGTCTCGACTTCGTTATGAGTACTCACACAGAAATGTGTAAAAATCGTGAATTGTGTATAGTTCATGTGCGCATTATTGTACACGCAGAGCGTAGTTGTTAGATTAAGACTGGAGTAGCACACTAACGTTTGTGACTTTTTGTTGGCACTGGTTTGGATACAGCTAGATCAGCAGTTGCCAAACTGAAGAAGAAGGCGGACCACTTAGTCGAAGGATAAAACGCGGACCTAACCCTCCTTCCAAGGACTTTAAGCTACTAATTATTTTGTAAACCTTGTTAATTAAAATAAATTTTATCTGATTCAATTTAAGTAATTTTAATTCACTGAAAATATGTTTGAGAGAACAAAGTCAACTGAAATTGTCACGTCTTACTTGAGATTAATCAGTCGGATTTCTAGGCTAGTATTTGTTTCACCATATGTACTGATATTGCCAGATGTGCCAGACACTGCTGCTCAAGTCGCTTGCGTCCAGCCGACTTCGTTGCATATTTTTTATCAGTTGGTCGCTTACACTCTCATACTCGCAGTTTGCTTACGTTCATTTTGTACGCTAGACGAGATAATATGCTTAAACTTATACTTATGCTTGCTTTGTACTTATACTTTGTTACTCTTTAGGTCACTTTTGAGTTTCTCGCGGACTACCGGTTAGGAACCACAGATATAGACTATAAATGACAGTAAATTGTTAATATGTATGTACTACAGTACCAGCAATGAATCTATGAATGGCGTTAAGTTATTAATATGAATAAAAGTATAATTATGTGAATATAACCATTAAATCATGTTAATACATGTTAATATTGGTAACCGACATAAACGAAGCGGGTGCATTGTTCATGTTTCTGTAAGTATTAGACTCTTAGTATGACATACTTTCCATTTTACTATTTGTTTTATGAGTATTTTATATTTTGTTGCGATATTTGAGTGATATTATGTGGTACTAGCAGATGACGTGGGTTAAGAAAAGAATATTTGTGGCGGGAATTCCCGCATAGTTAAAATAAAGAACGTGTAAGTAGGTTCGACTGAAGGTTGCAATAATAAAACTTTACCCAAACACCGAAACTGTAACTAAAAGGTGAAGTAACTGTCCTTACGTTATGAGAACAGTGAACAATTTTGTCTGTTTAAGGAAAGGATAAGCCGTGATTAGTAGTAGGTACCTACTACCTGTTGTAAGCAGTGGTGCCAACAGAACTATACATTTGTCTCTTTACTGTGCTAATGGACTACGTTCCACAGGTAAAGGAATTTTGCTCAGCCTCAGTGGCTAACAAATAGATGCGTAGTTGTCAACTCCATACTTCTATTCTCCATAACACTATTCGCGCATCGAGCCGCCATGTCTGACCAACGTTCCTGTACACTGCCACTTCACGCTGTGTTAAAATCCACACTAGCAAATAAAGATATGAAGTCGGAATTTTTTCGATTTTTAAAGACTGTCCTAGGTTTAGTTACTGGAACTAGTTCCTCGTCTTACATACGCCTTTAGATATTAACATGTTACAGTAGTTCAGATTCAATAACTAGGCTTATTGTTCGAGTTCGTTTCTATTACTAAGAGGGAACTTAATCACTGTAACTAAACTACAAAGTCTTATGTACATTCAGACTTCTTTTTAAAAGTAACTCGGTTTACGGTTTTATGTCACTGTTGTAAAATAAACGCAAAAATTCAGTCCATATTAACTACTTAAACCCGAACGAGAATCGGGTTAATTTATTAATTTATTTATAGTCGGATTACGACTAAAAAACGGTAAAAACCCTACACATTTTCGTGTCTGAAAAATACGATTTGTAATAATTTTACATGTTATTTTAATATGTTTGTCATGCGTGTAGGATATTACTGACTAGCAATAAGAAATAAAGATTTGTTGTTATAAAAATATAAATATGAAAACTGTTTATAAAAATGAAACTTCTTCAAACTTATCCTTTCTCTGTGTCTGACTGTCTGCCGCTCTCTCCCTCTCTCTCTCTCTCTCTCTCTCTCTCTCTCTCTCTCATACTCTCTCTCAAGAGTATTGTTGGATTAGGTTTCAGTATAGTAAACTAATACTCTGAAAAACTTTCTGTCCGCTTCGTCATATTTTTTTGTCCGTTACTTGTAACGGAACACTTTTTTAGAACAAACGATGGCAAAACAAACATGATTGTATCACCAGCCCCACAGACCCAGACAGTGTTTGCAAGGTTGTACGAGACGTTTGGGAAATGAAGGCACCGTCAATAATTGATTAGTGTAACCGCGGCAGATGCTACTGCTTTTTCTTCACGCGATTATTAACCGAGTCCATTAGTCTAGGGGTTGTTTTTAGGGGGCGCTGTTAATTAAAAACAATTTGTTTTCCTGCTCGTGCCATATGTCGGCGGGATGGCGGTCCACTGCTCGCTCATGTTGTGCGGTACAGGTTTACAGCCACCCAGCTGGTGATGGCTAACAATTGTTACAGGTGATCAAACACACTTTATTATGTTAAACTCATTTCCACCTACCATTCATCTTATGAATATAACACGATACTAAAAGCAACCGGCAATTAAGTATCACGAAACACGGTCCCATATATAATTAATTTATGATGCGTTTCTATTTCTCTCGTCTCACCGGAACCATATTCAGCCCATCCGCACGACCCGTACACTCAAACTTGTCTGAAGAGTTGTACTGACTACTGCGATCGTTAAAATTTTAAATACACAACGTCTCCATCTGTGAGCCTCTTCAGGTGTGACAAAGAATTAATGTGATAACTTAAAACTGATGTTTTTGCAAATTATCTCGAATAGTTAATTATACATTATCATATTATATTCTTGTTACGCCTGAAGACGAACATACATTGCTAGTGGTCTAATCGTTATCTATTTAAAATTATAACGACGGTAATAGTCCGTGGAATTCTTCATATAATGATTCTATACCATCAAACATTAGGTTTAATGATGGAAATGCATCGAAAATTAGACTAAATTTTATCGAAGCATTAAAAATTTGTTTTAATAATATATGAACTTACTGTTGTCACTTCCCAAACGTTTCGAGATGTTGTTTCTCTTCTTCAGTGGGTGTAATACTGACTGTCGATTACAGAATAACCTTTACGGAAAAATTATTATTAATCTGTAAACGTTATTACGGAAACATTATTCTGTAATCGACAGTCAGTATTACACCCACTGAAGAAGAGAAACAACATCTCGAAACGTTTGGGATGTGACAACAGTAAGTTCATTAGTGAAAGTTTTATATATTATTAAATTAATAAAGTGAACGAAGAGGATGCGACAACAAGATAATTTTAAAAATTTGTGTTACTTAATTTTTTCATAGAATGAAAGGTATGAAAGCATACACATAAAATATATGTAAGTTTTTTACACACGGAGAAAAACATGTGTCTAATGTTATCTGTTGTACACTGCAATTTTTTATAAATTTCCTTAACATTTCATTTCTATTATTATTACTATTATTTTCTTTTTATATACTAACTCTAGCTTTTTATAATTTGTTTATGATTATATGATTTATTGAATGTTAATACTTTGAAGTCCTCACTTTTGAACAAAGATATCTGAATTGTTTGAAATTAGATGCCAGTCACATGTTCTAATATACTTATTCTAGTATAAAATCCAGAAGTGTAGTATGAGAAAAAAATCTATTTATCCATCGGCAAGAAGTTAACACTCAGCGTTAAGTTGTTACAAGTGTCATCAGCTTTAGTTTACACGAGTGGCAATCTTGACTGCAAAACCCCCTATATCCTTATTATAGGGGAAAGGAGCCACCCCTCACAAACTGATAAGGAAATGAAGTGAAAAAACCGAAAGTGAGAGAAGGAGTTAGTTAATGGATTTGAGGTACAAAAGCATTCTGAGAGGATTTCAAGGCAGAAAGAAGGAAGTAGGCGTAAGATTCTGAGGTGTTAACTGCGTGGACGCTACAACAGAGTGTAAAGAAAATTGTTTTAACAGTTATAAATGAATTCCTGCGTGCCTTAGAGTATTTTGAATATAGTTACTTGAAGTATTGACGTTCTGTAACAGACTTTATATGAAACTTGATTTTTTTTTAGGTACAGGTCACTTGAAGTGGAATTATTTATATCATTACATAAGTTGTATGAAAAAATTTTATAATTTATTTGATAGGACTAAATACGCGGAATTAACACAGCGTGTCATCAGTAGTAATCAGAAAATAAACTAACAGAATGCTCGACGTATTAGAAGAAACATTAGATAAACGGAAATAACATAAATGTAAGGAAGACCAAAACGATGGTAGTATGTACGCCAAACTAAGCTCACCAAAGAATCATCAAGATAAGTAACGAAAAAGTTGAGTAAGTTAACTAATTTTGCTGCTTTGAGACCTTAATCACACGCGACAAAAGAATAAGTGAAATAGGAAAAAGAATGGCGATGGTAAAGAAACCTTGTCAGAACAAAAAGGCTCTGCTCATCGACAAACACGTTATCGACAAAATACGAAAGACCTTCACAAAAATTTTTGTTTGAAGTGTAATTCTATACGGATGTAAAAGTTACACACTGGACAGGCAACAGAAGGAAATGCGCAAAGCATTTGAAATGTGGATTTGGCATACAATAAATCGAACTTTGATGGGAAAGAAAATCGATACAGTAGTCTTGAGGAGGTAAGAGGAGAAAAGGAATCTCGTAAATATAAACGAAAGATGAAAATTAAGTTTGTTGGTCAATTCTGCGGCACAGTGACATCCTTTGTACCTATCAGGGGGAAGACTGGCTGGAAACGCAGGAAAAGATCGACCAAGAGTATCTTATTTAAACAACTTGCTTAGTAGAATGGACTGCAGGTTGTGTGCTGAATTAAAGAGACTGGCTCACTATAGAAACCCTTGGCTGTAGCGAGAAAACATGGCCTTTAGAATGTTATGCCTGATGACGTAAATAGGAGCTCAACCTTTTAGAATTATTTGCATCACTAATCAAAATAATGAATACTAACTAAGCAAAATAAAGCTAAGTTTAGTGTAGCAGATACCCCGCGGTGGGAGACTGTAAATAATAATATTAGATATGATTGAATAACAGGAAATCTAATAAATAGAGTCAACAGAAGAATTTTTCGGACAAATAGAACTTGGATGGATGTGTCGTCTACAAAGGATGAACAGCACAGTACCGGTTAAAACGATTTGGAAAGCCAGAATGCAAGGCAAAGAAGAGAGTAAAACCAAAAGACACGACAACACGTGAAGTAACATTTTGACGGTAAAGAATTGCAAAGATAGAAAGAAACGAATGCTACGCCTTGTAAAATGTGGGCAGACACCTTGTAAAAGGAGAAATACAGGAAGCGGCTCGGCCTCCTGGCAATCTATCCGAGGCGAGCTGAGGTCGGGATGGATGCAGCCAGGGCCGCATTTAGGTTCTAGGCACTTCAAGGGCCGGCGCCCCCCACTCCCAATTAATTGTCGTCGTCGATATTTATTGCCTATTCTCACATTACACGCGTTTTTTAGACTATTAAATGAGAACTGTCATTAGGATTAGGCCTATAAATAAGTAATAGAATTGTCTTTGAGTAATAAACGTTTTTAATTACATTTTGAACAGTGATCTATTACAAACTACAATACATAGTAATTAATTGTTTAAAAATCTACAAAAAAACTACTAAGTCTATTAATTCATTATCAAAATTTTTTAGTCACAGCATTGCAATCTTATCGAGTAGAAAGTCCACGAATAGAGATCTACCTTACTTTTTAATGTTTACGTTCAACAAGTCCATTGGTGGTTTCTAATGCACAGTAAAAAGTCTTTACTTTTTCAATTTTTATACTGTGATCACTTTTCTCCGCTGCTTGATTTTAACAAATTTCTCTATAACTTCTTGGAAATCCAGCGCTTCAGTCATGTCACTTTCGATCGCCATGACGGCTAGAGCATACAGTTTAATTTCTCCCATTGAGTTTCGCAAATAGTTCTTGACACGTTTCATTGTAGAAAATCAACGTTCACCAGCGCAATTTGTCACGGCCATACTTAGAATAATTCTAAGGATAATTTCTACGTTCGGGAAAAAGTTTTGTAAGTTTCCTTCCCTAACTGTACGCAGAAGATATGAGAATGATCTTTTTTTCTTTTCTTTCTTCTCTTTCTCTTCTTTGTCGTCAGATCCTGAACTTGGCTCAAAAAAAGTCGCATGAGGTGTGTTCTTCAGGAAGTATTTAAACTGTACACATTCATCAGGAAAAGTATCCTCCAAATCTTTGCTATATATTTTCACAAGCTCCCTGCAGCAAGAAAGGATATTATTATCGTCAAGTGTTAGCAGGTTTAAAATAAAACCAAATCTCTTGAAGATCATTTCATATGCTACCACTCTTCTTTGCAGCTCTGCAATTAACCTGTCAATTATTACAAGATAAGTTCCTGTCCTGAAATGCTCTTTAGCATCAAGATTAGAGTCAGAATCAGATGATTCTTGTTTTTCGTCAAAGAACAGTTTGGGTTTTCGTTTCCGAGCTTTACAACTCCATTCACTGGATTTTTTTATAACATCAGTCTTTTGTAAGTATAGAGAAAACTTGTCTCTACATAAAACCATGTAATTTTCCAATGATGTGAACAGAGCAACAACATTCCCAATGTCAACATTTTCATTTTGTAAAGCTTTACTAACTTTGTGAAATTTATTCATAGCTTCTTCCCAGAATACCAGCAAAAACACATTTGCTGGTTTCTGCAGTTTTCGTGCTAAGCCTTTTGACTCTTGGCGACAGGCAGGCTTTTCATCAACATCCTCAGATATTTTCTTCAATGATTCCGTTATTTCAGGCAGAGATTTAAGCAAAGCCTTCAAAGTATCAGCTCGGGCCGACCATCTTGTAACTGACAGTGATTTTGAGACAGTGATTTTGTAACTGACAGGACAACCATCTTTAAGAATTTCTTTCAAAACAGCCCAACGATGGGTGGAGGCAGAAATAAAGTTGTACACGGCCTGAACAAGGTCAAAAAATGCTAAAGCATTGTCACAGGCTTCGGCTGCTGTTACCCCAACTTGGTTTAGTGAGTGGGCGGAACAGGAAATATATTCTGCCAGTTCATTGTGTTCCTTGATTTTTGCCTGAAGACCAGAATGTACTCCAGATATGTTGACAGCGTTGTCATAGCTTTGACCTCTACAATGTTTAATGTCGAGCCCAAAAGTTTCCAGCGTTTTCAAGACAGCCGTTGTCAACTCTTTTGATTTATGTCCTGTATTTGGTAGGAATTTTAAAAGTCTCTCCACAGGTTCACCGTCTTTTTTTACATAGCGTACGATTAGAGTCAGCTGATCAACATGCGCTATGTCAGGGGTTGAATCAATAACTAGAGAATAGTATTTGGATTCTTTAGTCTCCTTAATAACTTTTTGTAAAACAGTGTCTCCCATAATCACGATAAACTTATCACATGTGAAGTGTGAAAGGTATGACGTAGGCTACTTCCTTGCCCTTTGTTCCCAAATCTAGCTATGTATTGAGAGAAAAAAAGTTCAAACTGAGCTATCAATTCCAAGGCTCCTAGATAAGCTCCATTTCGTGAAGAACCAAAAAGGTGATCCGTCCCACGAAAAGGGTACCCTCTTGTTGACAGATATTTTACTGTGGCAATTACACGCTTGAAAACTTCTTTCCAGTACAGATCTTCAGTCTGGCGAGCTTCAATTACATTGTTGTCAATGCGGGTCTCTGAATTAGTTCGATTCGACTAATATAAGCTAATATGGCCTTTCTGTGTATAGCAGAATTTTAATGGGATTGGAGTAAGCTACTGGCATTCTTCCAGTCGTTAAATCCCTCAGTGAAGTTGGATGATGCGTTTGAATACAGTTTACAATAAGCACAATTTACAAAACCTTTTGAAGGTGAATAAACGAGATATTCACGATTCCTCAGTTCTCCATTTTGAAGGAGTTTTTCATTACAATATCTTTTAACACCCCCGTACCCTTAGTCACGCTCAGACCCATAAAAGCCACTTTCAGTGTTTTGTTTAAAACCATTTTGTGCAATGTACTCACGTGTGAACTCATCTTTTCTCCAAAAGGCTGGATCGTTTGAGACACTTTGCTGGTCTTCTTTCCTTGGTGCATTTTCAAGTTCAGAGGTCGCTGAGGGTTCATTTTCGACGTGAACTGAAACATCAGAAGTATCTGTAGGCCTATCATGGTGTTTGTTTACACATTGGTTCACGCTCTTCACTTCACTAACATTCCCTTTAATTCCACTTGTGCTGGGTTGAAAAAAGTTACTTATTTTAGGGACTTTTGCTAAAACCTTTTCCTCCTTCTCATTTTTTCTTTTGCCGTTTTCTTGAATTCAGCTCCACTTGGTTTTTTAAATATGATAATTATTACCTCTTGAGCTCACTTCACTAAACATAAAATAAAATTTATTTCACTATAGTTATTTACGTTACAAGGCCGAGAAAACGAACATTTCGCGGTAGGCGCGGGCGTAGGCGAGAGATGAGAAACTGATGGCGTTTTGGGGCACGAATGAAGTAAAATATATTTACGATACTCTATTTCACTTTCACTTGCACAGACAAATAACTACTCGTTCAGCAATAACAGTACCTTGCGTCGCGCCAACTGTAACAAATAGGTTATCTTACTGTTTACGTCTCGCTCTAGTCTTGACGTCACTCATCAGGAGACTGGGCAAGTCCATATTGGTCATAATGTGGGGAGGGAAAGTCGCAAGTGCTATTACAGAGGCGCGTAGTGGCGTTGCGTCGGTTCGCAGAGCAGACGCTTTTGCTGAAAGTTTTCGTTCTATCATTTTCTTAAATGCAACTAGAAACTTTATAAAACAGCGTTTTAAATACCTACCGTATTTGTCTTTAAAATTGTGATTTAATTTTTTCGATTAATTTCTGATTTTCTTATACAGTTCCCAAAACTTAGATTCTCTCAATATTTTTCCTCTTTCAAAATTTTGGGCCCCTTAAAATTTTGCGCTCTAGGCACGAGCCTAGTCTGCCTATTTGTAAATGCGGCACTGGATGCACCTAGTGTGGAGGTTCTGCTCACTGGCCGATTGGCAGACTTCTTGGGAGCGTGAGCCGAGAGGACGGTGGAACGCGATCGCGAGATTGATTACAGACGTTCGGTCTGGCGAAGTCGACTACTACATGATCAGATTTTTAAGCGGTCGGGAGTATTTCGATTCTACTTCTACAGGATAGGAATGGCAGCATAACCCAATTGTCTGTACTACCCGGGGGTAGAGGACGAGGCCTAGCATACGTTTTTGAACGTGATCGCTGGGCGGAACATAGAAGATAGCTGCAGACGGAGTTGGGTCATATCACTGCTATGTCGTAGAAACTATTTGGAGAAATTTATTCTCCTCCCCAAACTGGAACAGTGGGACCGGGTCCTCACATTGCTTTTCAATATCCTTCGGAAGAAAAAAGGGAGACATTGATGGTGGAGGTATATAGACAGCAGTAGTTTAAGGCTAGAAGTGAGCCCTGTGGGGAATGAAAAAGGTCTAGCTCGAATGAATGTGCTAAACATCCCAAACCGCTGTCCTAGTCGAAATGAAGGGGGGGTAGTTAGTATTCCCGTAACGAGGTGTTTGCCCGTGTGTGTATATTGCATTTCACCTTCCTACCAACCATCCCCAAATGGTAGAATGCCTCCCAAGTAGGCCCATTTCCTATTGATTTCTTTCGAGAATAAGTTTTGTCCAGTTCATTACACCACAATACGTAACTAGAATTATCCCTGCCCTTTGTGAACAACCGTTGTTGTGGCCTCTTTTCTCTATAAATAGCAATGTTATATTTTAAACTGATAAATGTATATAATATTTGTACTTATTTATGCAGCCACTTCTACAATCCCAGAGGCATTAATAATGACGGCATTTACTGTATTTAATTGGCTCGCTAATTTAGTTACATATTAAATTTTCTAATGACAGTTGCATTTAATTTATGAGATTTTATTTAATTTTCAGGCTCGAAGCGTTCTGCGTTGCTTTTAACCAAACGGTTCTGTTGAGCTTTTAAATACCGTCATATTTCTTAGATAAGTGTATCTAATCTACGCAGGTAGACTGAATTCAATTAAAACTATCATTCTACATAACAACTTGTTCAGAGATAAAACCACTGCAGCGATGAAAAATGTGCACTTGTAAAGCCATTCATTAAAACGCTATGAATGGTGTGTCTTGTGTGTGTGTGTCTGTGTGTGTGTCAAAGTACGTGTAGGCTACACGTTTCCCAAGCCAAGTGAAACCAACGCAGTTGCATTGCTTCAAACACTCACACACCCGCGTATGTACCCGCATAACACACACACACACACACACACACACACACACACACACACACGCACACACATGTACACTGGACACGTAATTCAACATAGATTATTTCCACTTTAATCTTGGACTAGCCTTATGCCTTAAATGGCAATACCCGACAAGAAAAACTGTTTACATTATGTCTACTTAGTAAAAACCTGTTGAATTCAATGATAATGTGGGTTTTTATTACATGAAAAGCTGTAAAATAAATTTATCTTCGTCCTAATAGCGATTGAATGATTCTAAGAAAACAGTTTCATACGTTTTATGTTATAATGATTCATGGTTTCAAGATTTAACAGTAGCTTATTAATTTAATGTTATTTCTTATTTGTGCATACAAAATTACAGTGTGTATTATTTTATAATAATTCGTTTAGTTTTTCATAAGTTACAAGTTCCATTGAAAACATTCTTTAGCTTTTATAATTTTATTACGTTATATAGACTATTGTATTATCAAATAATAAATTACTTTTGCAAGTGTTTTTAATTTAAGTTACTAGATTTGCACCTGTTTCAGTATAAATTTACAAATAACCGATTTTTCCGATTTAAGGTTTTTGATTGTTGTAGTCTCATGTTTGTTCTGTATAATGCAACATAACCGTCAAAAGATCCGATTACATAAACGAACATTACAACAACCGAAAAAATTTTAGTGGAAATAGAAATCGATTATTGGTGAATTTATATTGAAACGTCTCGATATACAGATTAAACCTGTGAAACTCACGTCATATGACATAAAAAAAAACATAAAAACTATGTAGGCATAAAAAATTAATAAAATGCACTTGTAGAAGTTATTTATCATTGATAGTATAATAACTAACATAAATTACGGCAAGGAATTTGAAAAATCAAGATGCATATACAAGGAAAGGATGCATAACTGCATTCATACACGAAAATTTCACTTCTCCTGTTTTCCACACACATGTGGTACTTAGTCTGCAGCAGTCAAGTATGTTTATAATCTGTCTTCAGTTTTATTTTTTTTTATTTTTCGTTTTTGCTTCAGATATGAAGTGAGATACGCCTACTTTGACTCCCTTAAAAGCTATGTTTTCAAGCAGGAGTATACAGTAATACCAGCCAAAATGTTTTATAGCGATAGAAGGACATGAAGTGAGTGTAGGCAAGATAAAGATACCGTCAAAGACCTGAAAAATATGAAATACGAATGAAGGAATGGACTTTACAATGAACTATTAAAACACGGGTTCATCATAGAAAAGTGACAGAATCTCCTCAAAACTGTTTTAAACGTATCGGAATGCCTATGAATTGAAAGTGAGACATTCTGAAGACAGTGTAGACAACACATAACAAAAAAATATCAGACAGCTACCGTGGCATAATACTGTTTGGAAGCACTTTCAAATATACAAAATTAGGATATAGGCCTATGTAAAGAAAATGAGCACGCACAGAGAGGACAAAGCAAATTCTGGAAACGCAGGAGACGAAATATTTAAGGAAGATTGTAGGAAAGCAGATAGGATAGGATCTGAAATGAAGTCAATAAATGAATGGGTCAACCGATTAAAAACAAAGTGAGGAACGTTAAGTAAGTAATAAATATCAATATTATTTACTCAATATAAAATTAGAATTGAAGCCAAGTCTAGATTATTACGTTTATTTGTTTATTAGGTTGCTGTTAGAGTTACTTACGAAAAATAGACACTTAATACTATTCCTTAATAGTATTAACTTACTATTTTACACAGGCCTGCTACATACAAAATATATGGTGTTCAGTGGGCGATGCGCACTGAGGAGAGATGCCATGGTAATTGTTTTACCAAGGAAATTATGATGTTTTGACGCATATGCCACTTATCGCTAGCTGTACCTGGTGTTTTATGAAACTTGATGATACAGATTTAACTTAAAAACCTGTCGATTTTAAGTATTTTAAAGATAACACGATCGTACAGTATGGAAAGTAGTATAGGTGCCTACTACTATTAATGGGATAACGGAAATAATTATTTACGATGCAATTTCAACAGAATAAATATTTTCTTGAATAATTAAGTGGCAAATTAAGTGATATAAAATAATTAATTGTAGCTTAAATGATATAATAAAATTAATTATTAGGTAAATAGCAATTAAATGTTAAATATCGGTGTGGAGAACCATACATGACTTACATGTTCTAAGATTTTTATTTAAAATCATTTTCGAAAAGAAATATTTCCAAAGAAACTACTTCTTTATTCAGCCTTAACCACAGTACTGTGGTCACTAACATACCACCTCACGTTAGCGCATTCGATTTTCACTGCTTCTACTTCTTTGTTGGCGATAACGTAGTAACATAAAAAATTATCTCCTCCCCCTTCAACTATCATTTTCATTTATAGATATTTCATCTACCTTTCTACAGTGGATTATTATGGCCTTCTTTTCAGGATACTTGATTTATCAAAATTAAGTACTTTACTCTTGTTAAAACATAAAACGTTGCAGGTAAACTACCCTTTCCCCTAAACCGATCTTCACTAAAATCAATAGGCCTCGAGTCATCTACAGCTCAGGCACATGTGCAAAACATTATTTGATTCTGTTTGAATTTGTGGTAGTTATCGTTCGCTATAGAAAAAATTCTACACACAGACACATTTCGGAAAATTACTTTTCTTCATGTTCTGAGGGTAGTACAATCAGAATCAGCCCTTACCACGAACACGATTTTTTTCGCCATCACCATACTTCCATTTCCTTATGGTACGTGGACGTAAAAAATAATTAATGAATAGTGAATAAATAGCATCATTTTCGATTCTTAAAAATGAACTGTTACCTCGCTTTGGAGTGACTCAGATTTTGGAAACGTATTCACATTATACCTTTGTATTATACCTTTGTACGTTTAATGTTTAACGTTTAGTATATTTACTCATTTAGTAAATGAAAGATTTAGTACTCATTTACTCAATGTACGCAAATGTATCGTGACAGCAGAGTTATTATTGAACTGATGAGACTGAATATTTTTCTTAATGCGGCGTGCCTTTTCGACAATTTGTTGCATTAAGTATACAGTCAGCATAATTGTTTTTGTAAAGTATTGTCTAGAGCTGAGTTTTCCGCACGTGACATGTTATTATTATTTTATTAATAAATCATCACCTTCACAAGGATTAAAAATGGTTTTCTCCGGTCCCAGGCAGGCAGACTACAGACGGTCACTCCATCGCTTCTTAGGACGCCCCACACCTCTCTGTCCTTTCCGCTTATATAATTCAATTATAACACAACAGTTTTTTGCCGATATTGGGAAGTCCTATCGAATAAACTCATAATATAAAGTTCCAGCCGTATGTCTGCATTGTCTCTGCAATCTTGAAGAGATATTTCATAACGGCCTGGGCTTTCGTTACAGTCCAATTCTCAGACCCATAGAGATGTGTGGGGAGGGCCTTCACATTGTAGAACTTCAAGCGAGTTTCTTTACTCTTTGATTTTAGGCACATATGGTTGAACTCGTGTACTTTATTCATCATGTCATTGTTTGTAATGTAAGACACATTATAGTTTAGATAAAATTACTGATATGATCCAGAACAGCACCATCTAAATTTTTTGCTCGTATGGGATCAGCTCCATGAAAACCCATCACCTAGTATTTAATGTGGGGACCACATTTTATTGTACAGATAAAATTGATAATTTAATATTTTTATTATTATTATTTTATATTTTTTTAAATTACTGAAAAAATTCCGTTTTCAAATTATATAGGCTATTCTATGAACTGAAATACATCGCTTCTTAGTTATTTGTATCATATTATTTTATGTTGTATTTTACATTATTATGTGTATATATATATATATATATATATATATATATTGTCAAATATGATTACTTTTGCAAGTAGTTGTAATTATATCTGATGACGTATATAATATTATAATATTATACAATAATATTGCAGGAAACGCTTCGAGTTACTTATATACAAATGTTATGTGTTATATTTTTAGGGTTGCCTGACTTCTCGACCATTCCATATAGGCCTAATGTTTTATAAAGACAAAGCTTTGTAACTCATGTTTGTGCAGTGAACGTTATTGTTTTATATGGTTAAGTATCAGTATAAAATTTTTTAGAAAATCCAAGCACACAACAAAATATCAGCGAATATGTTCGTACTGTGACCGCCTTTATTGAAACATTAGTGTCGAATATTTTCTATTGCACTCTTTTAAATTAGGAACACAGAAAATTATCTCTGATTAATTCGATTACCGTTTACCAGCTGATTAGTTATTACAAGTTTAAACAGGTAACACAGATAGGATACTTTACAGATATGTTTACTAAGTAAACTAATTCAGTTTTTGTCAAAATATTTGACAATTGGATTTAAATAGCTATACAAAGCATTTATCATACAATAAAAGCTTTCAGGTACGTTTCACACGGAACAACAGCCCTTCGAACCAAACAATAATAGAGGAAACAAATATCATATTTATTAATTCACATCATTGATTTCCTAAACCAATTTTAACTGTAATTCATACTCGTGAATCACTCTAAACAGATCACTGTGTCAATAAACTGAACGAGATTTTCATGTGGAAAATTTCCTTGTTCCCCCTCTATCCAATAACGCATGTAAGACTTGAAAGAAAGCAAAAACAAACTGTAGGCTACTAATAATTATTACGTTTAATCGGACAAAATGATTGTTATCGATTACAGAAAGTTTGAAATAACTTTAAATAAAGACAACAACGCTGAATATTGTTACGTTTACATAATGAGAAACCAGAAAAACCTGGTTTGACAGATGTGTGGTTGTCATATGAGTCATTATTCCAAAATAATTAACATTTTGAAAAATCTGCTATATTAACAATAGCCTATACCTACAGAACAAACTGGTTATATTAGTTTGATCTTAGAACTGGCCTGTCTGCGGTGTGGCGTTACTTTTGACGTATTCCGTATCAGAAACGGTCGGATCTATGCCTTCAAGTCAGACCACGTGTTGTAATAGATTTTTATGTTAATTGATTAGTTAGTAAAAGCTAAATTGTTCTGCCCGAGGTCAGTAGACTTTGAAGCTAATTGATTAGTCCGTAAAGGCGAAATACTTTCACCTAGGGATTGCTGAAGAAAAAATTTCACTTTTGGTTTGAGTGTCGTATGCGCTCCATATTTTTCAGTATTATGAAACACACCCTATAAGTTATTATAAGAGAGTTTATTAACATTTAGTTTTATAATATTATGCAAATACAGATATTATATTAGTTTTAATTAACTGACCGTTTCGTTAAACTACTTTTATAGATATTCGTGACTGTAGCGATTATTTTATTAAGCAGTCGCAATTATAATCTTTATTAGCAGTCATCGTATTTAATAAAAGGCCAGTAGTCCAGTTAATGTGCGGTTGTATTGATACATTTATGAAGCATTCACAAGGAAGAAGGTTTTGGTGTGTTGTAACAGAATTGATAACATTTTATAAGTATTAAATTTAACTAAAGCGTTAAAAATATGTAAAAAATTATATTTGTTACTTTAATTTACAATATTGTAAACAGAATTTTAAGATACGCCTATTTTCTTCGGTTATATGGAATGATTAGAAAATGTCACTTGCTATTTCTTCTAGTGCTTTTGCTAATATCATAAGAGTTTTTAAACGTTTGTATTTAAGACTGCCTTGAGGTCAAGAATTTGATTAAACTGATAATTACGAAGAGGAGCAACCTTTCTAAAAGCAAATTGAAATTTAAGCGATCATTGAGTCGTAATGGAGCGCAATCATAAAAAAAACTGATATTCTGAAATTACGACGTTGTTTGTAGTTTAAAATTTAAATTTAATCCATTTATTTACCTTGTGAATACAAATATCCACTTATTTTAGTCCATCTCAATTCTTCCCCTTTATACCTATTTACAGAATGAGAGCAAAAACATTTTAATAGCAGAGTCATGTTTTTCCACGTAATGTAATTGATTTATCTAGGCCTAACAATGTAGTGGCTCCTTTTTGTATTTCCACAGTAGATTAGAAGTATCAGGCAGGATAAGCTGCAAGCCGGAGCCATCCGAGAAACACACTATCTTTCAGTAGACCATCATTAGCCTAGGAAGTTGTGCCAGGTACTCTCATCTTCTTAGACCCAGACTTTGGGCTGAATAATGCACCTTGATATAATAGTACTCTCGAGAAGAGAAAACAGGACCTTCAGATCATCAATTAGGCACGATACCCACTGGTTAACTATTAAGCCTAAAATCCTAAAATCTTGTACTAAATTAATATTTTTTTTAAATTCCATCTGTACAATGTTTACACATTTTCCGGAACCAAAGATTACAGAATTGATCGAATTCTCATCTTCCACTGCTGCATATCTATCCAAAGAGCTTCTTCAATTTTTCGTTCTCTCAATATAGTCTGAATTTCTTCTATCCAGGTGATAGGTGGTCTTCCTCTTTTCCTTCTTCCTGATGGGTCCATTCCATAACTGTCCTTGCCAATCTTTCATGTGCCATTCTTTTCGTGTGTCCATACCAATGTTATTTTCTTTTGTTTGGATAAAATCAACAATTGAATTTTTCACATTCATCCTGTCCTTTGTAACTTCAAACTTCATTTCTAATTTTCTCACGTCTGTATACTCTAACCAAACGTCTCCAAAAGTCCATTTCTGGTGTCATTAATTTTGTTCTTGTGTTGGATTGGTAGTCCAAACTTCTGAGACGTAAGTGATGATACATGTAACAATGGTTTTAAATATTTTGGTTTTAGTTTATGCTGTAATTTGCTTATTCCACAGGATTCCATTTAATGTAGATACTAAATAAATATGCAGTTTGCAAAAATATTGTAATTTAAAATGAAACCAAAAGATAAATCATCATGTGTTTATTTTAAGCAACTTTTTTAATATAGTTTAAGAAAATATGGACGTAAGTAACGATAGTAGACTATTAGACTACCATTATTAAACAATAATTGAGCTCGTATTTGACATGATTCTTTTTCATTGTCTGCTTAGTATCGTCTTCAGTGTTGAAGGATAATATCTGTAAATTTTTGTGTATTTGAGAAACGTTCTAACATTTTATTTAAAAGTTTTTGTATTTGATCAAGCCCGTTTATACGTTTCAATTTATAATTAGGATGCTAGAGATAAGTATAATCTGTCCATATTCCGATTGCATTGTAGCTCGTTGCACTCTGAATATGACCTGTAATAATTTTGTATGTTACTGTGTATATTCCGAAAGAAACTTTGAATTCCGCACACTACTGTAATGAGCAACTATGCTTATTCGTTCTTAATTTACAAAACCGTATTGGAATGACGATTCATAATATCGATCTGGGATTTATATTTCAAAACAGTTTATTTAAAAAGAAGTCTGTTGCGACTTGCAATTTCTTCTCGGAAGGTCAAAAAATGAAGACATTTATGCGAACTCACGGTGTGGAATATTAGTTGTTGACGCCAAGGTATGTGTACCATCAACGTACAATGTATTCAAGGATATATTCAAGTTATGTGAAATCTGGATTTTTCAAGACGATGTTCATAATTACTGAGAAAATAGTGGCTTGCAGGACACAGCGTCAAGTCTAATACTAGTACTCCTCAAATATGGTGGAACTAATTAGGAGACCAAGGAGACCAAATTTGAGCGGTCTGATTCAACCCTTACCCCTTACCGCAGGTTTCGAACCGGCAACACAACATTCTCGTGGTTGTCATATAGGCAACGAATTGCTTTGCTCCCACGGGTGACCTGGGAGGGAAGCGGGAGATGAAAATTTTTCCAGCCTTTCATCAGATAAGATTGACAGTGGCACTAGCCTTCGACATTACCTTTCAGCACTTTTTCTATTGAGAGATGTTTAAGTGAAGAAACCATAAATATCTCACAGGCTTTATTTAGTGTAGACAACTGCAGCCTTTTCATCCACATCGGGTAAAACTGTTAAAGCAAGAAGAAACAAATTGGTTACGCTATATGTAACTAGCTCAGAGTTACATTGTTTATGATATCTTATAGTAACACAGACGAAACATTTGAAATTACAAAGATTTTTGTCTTCAAGCTATAGCTTGACTGACAATTTTGTCAGTTTTGACAATTTTGCCTTTGTCAGTCTCGTTCTGTCCTCCTTAAAACTTTCTTTTAACTGTATGTACTGTATAAACAAAAATTTTTAAATCTTAAAACTTTTTTCTGTAGCCTATGATTGTACCCTGTTTCTTTGTTGACTCTATGAGTCGCTTCCATTCTTTGCGAGTATTATTTGTAAAATGAATACAAATTACGCTTTTCCTGGTTTCCTCCCTTATTTTCGTATTGTATTCTGTGTATAATTTTCATAAACTTAGAGGGTATTTTAAGAATCACACACAGTGCACACAAATGACTTTTAAATTTATTGTCTATATTGTCTATGGTGTACGCGTATATAAGATACAAAAATAGAGCTGATTTGAGCTGATTATTCCCTTTCTTGACAATTTTGTTAAATGTTAAAAACGGTTATTATTAGATCTTATTAGAAACTTATTTCATCCCTTCATTTTTCTTTACTAGTTCTGTAACTTTTGTTGCTTATCTAATTTTCAAACATGGGTATACAAGCTCAAGAATAAAGGGTTGGGCTATTACCAGAAGATTAGCTGCTATTTATTGAGAACGATGATGGGAGTTTCTGTAAGTGGTAACGCGGCCGTCAAGCTGTTCCTGGAGCCAGACAGCGGCCGTTTGAGTCCGACGATCGACGGCATAGACCGCCGTATCGTCGGCGAACATGGCCAACCTTGTTTCAGGCAACCTGGGCACGTAATTGATGAACCTGGGCCCTCAGGGAAAAGCAGGGGGCCTAAGACGCTTCCCTGAGGTACACCAGCCGTAAAAACTAATTCCGAAGAAAGGGTGTTGTCTACTCTCACGCGGAAGTTTTGCTCCGAAGAAAGCAATCAATCCAGTGAATGTAGCAATTCAGAAGCAGAATCTCCATGAGTTTGTAAAGAAGTCCAGGACGACAGACACGATCGAAAACCTTCTCGACAGCAAGGAAAACGACGACGGTATGTTCCCGCGACCAACCGGCTTCGGTAATGGTCTCCACGGAACACATCAGGTGATGCGTGGAGGAGTACCCAGCTTGAAATCCGAATTGATCGGAGATCAGAATGTCTAACTGTTATAGATGATCTTGAACTCGCCGCTGGACCAGTCGTTCGAAGATTTTCGACGTGGATGACAGCAAGCTGATAGGCCGGAGTTAATATTTGTTACGGACGCGGGTTATATTGGATAATAAGAGTATAGAGTAGGTGACACATTTCCGCTATCTTGGTTGTGACGTCACTTACGACGTGGGTTACGATGTTGATCACAAGTTGGCTAAGTGTCAGTCAGTAGCCTATTTGGCACAATTCGTCGACTGTTGTCGAGAAAAACAAGGAAACAGACTCGACTACAGTTTTATAAGATAACGGCTGTGCCAGTGTTATTGTATGGTTCTGAAACTTTGGTTCCGGAGAAAAACACTTCTGAGTAGGATACATGCGTCGGAGATGAGACTCTTGCGATCTGTCAAAGGTTGCATACGAAGAGCTAGACTCTACAATGAAGACATTCGTAAATAGATGATAATCTTTTTAATATACAAGATAGTATTGTAGAGAACATAGAGAGATGGATTGGTTATCTGAATACGATCCCAGGCATGTTGCCTAAGGAAGTTTGGCAATTCAAGCCTGCTGGGCAGCAAAGTATAGGAAGACATAGGAAGCGTTGGTGAAATGGATTTATTTCTTTGGGACCGAAACAGAAGAAGAAGAAGAAGAAGAAGAAGAAGAAGAAGAAGAAAGGCCCATCCGACTATCAGTAAATTGTTCCAGATTTGGAAATTAACTATTTTATCTGGGATCTAACCTCAAAATGTAAATATAACCTCTCGTGAAACTCCTTTAGACGGGAACAGAATACAGAAAGAAGTAGTGATTGGCTTCACGTTGTTTATAACAGGTGCGTTCATACCAATGTTGCAGCTCCGTATAGCAGACTCGCTGTAGTTATCACTAACTTTTCACGAGAATCGACGTTTATGTCAGCATTCAGACAGGTGACTGTGAGCTGCAACTCAAGAGCGCATCATTTTTGTATCATTTTTTGCTTTGTTTTGAGACATCATCAAGGCGTTCACCACAATCACTTAGTCGCTCTGGCTGCGTAGCCGGTCACGATTTCCCGTATGAAAGAGGCCTTACATTAAAATAATTAAACTTATGTACCACGAAAATACGTAAGCAAGCAACATACATTATTACATTGTAATATGTAATATCTGTTAACGTCTCTACGAGGATTAATCATCTTAATTAAGAAATTACGACCCTTAGGCTAATTTACGATCGTGTTCGAATCCATCAAAATAATACAATTTGTTTGTACCGAGTATACGGTTGCTACATTTAACGTAACAGTAGCCATCCGCGACAGAAATTAAAGCTACTACGGGAAAACAACATTTACGTTTGCAAACTGTGAAGAGCGTATCCAAGCGTGTGAAACTCTCCTGTTACTCTGACGGGACAAACAACAGGAGACAACGCCAGTACAGTCTACGAGAAAATGCTAAATAGGTTTGTTCAACACTTGATTACGAAAAGAAAACACATTATTTGTAAGACATTTTCAGTCATAATTTAGTCATTCGCGTTTCTTTCTCATTCCTTTGGAAACACGGTACTATTTCAGATTCTAATGATTAAAATAGATTCAATTTTGTTTTATCCAGCGGTATTTCCACTAATACAGGCGTGGGCCGTCGTTGTTTCACCTACACTTAGTTAGTCGACCCCGTGGAAAGGTTAGACGGCGGAAGGTTAGACGGACTCCGAAAGAAGAATACAGTACCTACAGCCGCAGAAAAGTCATTTGAAAACGTCAATGTTGTCAGTGGTTACACCTGAATCCAAGCGTTTGTTGTCCTACGCACGATGGTAATGAGTGTGCGTGCGTCATTTGCATACGTGTAAAGGTAGGCTTCATTAAAACACACACACACACTGAAAGGCGTGCGCGCGCCGGGGGTTGCTGCCAGGATTAGTCACTAGGAAGGAGCACCACTCCCTTTGATCCCACGCGTGCACCTGTGCTGGCGCCTGACGTATGGTCGAGTCTTGGATAATTATTTCACAATAACGGACATGTGGTGTATATGTGTGTGTGTGTAATAAATTAAACAGTATGAAGGTCTTATAATTGATTTACAGAATGTAAACTATGGAACTTATCTGTTAGTCATACCTAACTGGCCTATTCACTGTGGATACTGCAACACTAAGTACCATTATAAGCATACCAACTCTTCTTCACTGAGTCTTGGATTTAGGTGACACGGTGTTATCTAAAAAAATGTGTCGTATGATGAGCCGGAGAATAATATCTTCTGACACAAATTGTATAAAATATATTGTGAACATTTCGAAAAGTAAAGTGATTCTTCTTCTTCTTCTTCTTCTTCTTCTTCTTCTTCTTCTTCTTCTTCTTCTTCTTCTTCTTCTTCTTCTTCTTCTTCTTCTTCTTCTTCTTCTACTTATCTAAGAACCTGTTCGCCCTTACGAGGTTTCTACAAATTACATGAATATTTCTATATGTTATACGTCTCTTCCGATACCCATTCGATATTACTCTCATAGTCCTTATGCACATTATTCTTTTCTTTCTTATTTCTTTCTCTATTTCATCTTTCCACGTATACCTTACCCAAGGGGGATGGAAATTTTGCAAATACTGTACACATCTTCAAGGTAGAACATCGGCGGGGACACTACTTTGTAACGGTGTTGGGTTATCTTGAAGTGTCGCTATAGAAAGGAAGAACACCTTACGAACGAACGGGTCGAGGAGTTTGGTAGACACTTAGACGAACAACCTGCTATGAAGACATCAGATCCACCTAAAGGGGAGAGAGAAAGGTTGAAGCCCTGACTGGCAAGAAACATGCAACAATTTTGAAGTGCTAAAGAAATGTCTACAATTCTAAAGTGCACGAAATAAAATGTTAATTTTGGAGGACGGATCTTGGTAAAAAGGTCTTGGTAAAGTGCAAACGCAGACACTGTTATGCAGCTGACAGTATCCATAATTAAAGTGCTCTATGTTTTGAAGGAAATGAATGACAAACGCATCTAAAGGTAATATAGGAGTGAATAAAATTATTGAAAATGCTTTATTTGTACCATTAAGGGGAGGAGTAGTGTCAAAGCTGTGAAATGTGCTGAAATTCTCTCCTCTTCTTCTCCTTAACCCAATGGTTGGTGGAGTTGCAATTGCTTCCCTTCCGATGACAGTCTCTTAACCACCTCGTACCTTCTTTCTCATTTCATCTCATCCATACTCCTGTCTGTTCCTTCCCCTCCCACTACGCCCATCAATCGTTCCCTCGATCAGAATGGTGAACCAGTTTGGGGGGCGTAGCAGGTGACAAACTATAATATTCCTCTTTTCCGCAATTATTTTAATCAGAATAATTCTTTCATTAACTTTCTTCAAAACCTCATCGTTAGGCACACATCTGTTCACGGTATTCATAAGGCCTTTCTCCAGCACTACAGCTCAAGAACTTCAGGGTAGCTCTTTTCCAATTTCCTCTCAGTTCAGGTTTCTGAGCCCTATTTACATATGCTCCAGATGAAACTCTTTATGAATTTCTTCTTGATTTCCTGGCACACGTTTCTGGACCACATAGAACATCCTTCTTCTTCGGTTATTTTCATGGTAACAGGTTTATTCCAGAGATATTTTACTTTTTATTTAAATAATTGTTATTACAATCCTAATGTGGGCAAAAATCAATATGATGTCAGAATCTCAGTGCAGACTTAGAGATACCGAATTCTAATTAAACAATCCTTTATTTTTATCAGTGTATTGCTGTACTGTTACATGTTTTTTGGTCGAAATGTGGTTGACAGGTCGTATGGCCTGAAGCGTTGCAGTCGACAGACTTCACGACAAATGGACATCACTTTCTTGACCAGCTCCTTGGGGATGTCACCAGGAGGCCGTCGCTGTAATTTAAACTGTACACGTATATTTCATTTTTAAGGGCAGTCACTCGCAGGTCTTTTGTTACTACCCTGTTTCGGACATACCACGGAGCATCGACTGTGGCTCTAAGCACCTAATTTTAAAACCGCTTGTGATACCAACTTTGGAGTCGCTTGCAGTTTCCCACAGTTGTCCACACGACTTGATTGTTAGCGCAGAAGTATCTTGTTTCCTAGTGTCAGTTATCAGTGCTCTGAAACAACCAGCACATTTCCGGAACTTTGAAATCAAGATGTCTTCTGTTCATACATACGTGATTCAGCCTTGGACACCTGTAAATGTTCTGTATAGTTGCAAACACAAGTATTTAACTGTTATGTCTGTATCAGTTGACACCCGTTTAGTGTAAATGTCGGGCGCTCACTCTTCCTCACAGTAAACTTTATGTGATCCTATGTGACGTGGTGTCACTAGATTTTGTTTTTCATTTTTTCACTAAACTTGCATTACATTTAGGTTGTTTTGTAGGTGCGCTGATGTGGTTTCGGGGTTCTGATGAACCGTTAAGATTTCTGTATGTCAGCATAAGTTGCTGATACAATGAGCGAAAGTGAGCATATTCAACTTACCTCCAAGACAGACGTGTCTGTGATAAAACTCTTATTACACGTAAAATTAATATCTAATAATAAAATTGTAATCTAATCGATTTGTCCCCTTATGGTAGAAAATAAGTGAACTGTACTGTTTACTTTAAGGTTATGTTCAAAGTGATAACTAATATCACCCTGCGTTACGCTCACAGCACAAACGTCTAACAGCTTTCCGTGATATCGTTAAAACACAATCGACTTATTGTGTTCTTTTAATCGTATCAACGGAAAAACGTTACGGCTCCAGTTTATTACGCGCCCTTGTTTGTACAGATGTTAAGTATAAATTACACCACACACAACAACACGTGTCCGTTCCGTATATCTTTATTTTATTGTGTGTGTGTGTGTGTGTGTGTGTGTGTGTGTGTGTGTGTGTGTGTGTGTGTGTGTGTGTGTGTGTGTGTGTGTGTGTGTGCTGGCAGTGACTCAGTAAAGCAGACAGCTACGGTCGGACGAGCGTTAAGTGTGACTACAATATAACAGTAATAAGTGGCGATGAACCTCAGCCAGCAACAGAGCGGTGATATTGCGCCGGCCGTGCTATTATCTACGAGAGGCGTTATGATAGGGTAGCGGTCACGAATTCAGAGTAGCTCTAAGTGCAGGGCCGGGCACACTTCACCGTCACCGCTTGAAGACTTGTCGCAGTTGTCTCCGCTTCGTCGTCCTCGTTCTGGGGTCGCGTATCACCTTGCCAAACGCTTTGCTTACCATTCTGGTCGGTGTGTGTGTGTGTGTGTGTGTGTGTGTGTGTGCGTGTAATGCAAGGTGTGTGTAAGCAAATTATACACCGTGCCAGCGACGACATCGCTGCGCCGTCATTATATGTAATAAAGCAAAGAATTACGCCTACACACACACACCGCCGTGAGCGGCGTTTAAAAGGCTTTTACTTTTGTTGGTGCGAACGAGTAAAAAGAAGAAAAAACGAAAGTGTGAACACGGCGATATATAATCACGGTGTTATCGTCGCACTCGTTATATCCTCTCTGCCTTCTGGCGAGTCCGCGCGCGCTGTAGTACCGGCAGCTCAGCTCACGAGAATTCTCCGTTTTTTACCTCAGCACGGCGACCGGCACACGAAATTGTTTTACCGAGGGGTCGGTCAACGCAAAAATTGAACCTCGCTGACCGCTAGCTAACAACGGTTATTATTTTAAACATCCTCTTTAGTTTTACGACCGATAAACTTAATTACTTTATCACGAAAGTGTTTTTAAGGTTAAAGTGTGTAATCTTGCGCGATGTGTTGAAGTGCATTGAGTGTTCAACGACGTTCTTTTTGTTTTATAAAATTCTCCATCTGTTGTATTCTACAGACCTATTTGTACCCTCATGGTCGCCTCTAGCGAGCTCATGACTTTTTTTTTGTGATATTATGTCAAAACAGGAATTCAGTTATCACCATTTTAGGTAAATTTCCTGATCAGCTACGTGTTCACTAAGAAGAGTAGAGCATTTAAGAAAATTCTATAGCAAAATATTTTTAAAATGCCAAACGAACATTTGTGTTTGTCTAATTTTTTGACGGAAATATGTCTCAAGTCAAAACAAAGATTTGTGTGTGCCCGATCATATCCGCTGTAGCAGATCAAGCATCGGTATACAATAATCAAGTTAAAAATACCGGAATGTTAAATATTTCTAACTTAATTATTGTACACCGATGTTTAAATTTTCTGGAACAGCAAGTTGCTCCCATAATCCTTATTATTGAATACCTCTTCTCCTCCTCCTCCTTCTTCTTATCAGCAATCTGTTCTGAATTGTTGTAGGAGCACGTTATTGGGTATACAACTTCTTTTGTTCCTTATTTATTCTCATTATTTCCTTAATTTCATTCTGTTTGACCATTCTTTGATTTCGCCCATAATCGCTTGTCTCTGCCTTCCCCTCCATCTAACGATTCCTCTAGCAGCTATAATTTCATAATACATACATACATACATCCTTGGCGCTACAGCCCAGTCCGGGCCCTGGCCTCCAAAAGAAATCTTCCCCACTGGTCTCTACTCCCGGCCAATGTCCACCAGTTTGCTGCACCCAGCCTCACTGCATCCTTACCATCTTCCTTTCCTTCTCCTTCCCATCGGCAAATATTTCATAACTCTTTTTGGGATTCTATCCTGCGCCATTCTCTGCATATGACCAGCCCAACGCAATCTGTTAATTTGTATGAGTTGCACGATCGGAAGATCTTTAAACCTTTCGTACGACTCTCAATTATCCAGTCGCCTTCAAATGTCGTTTTCCTTCACAGGGCCATAGATTCTCCTATCAAAAACGGATAGTTTCTGCTCATCTAGTTTTTTTAGCACCCAGCATTCCGAGCCATACATCAGGACTGGTCAGATCAAGGTCTTGTATAGGGTGGCTTTTGTATCTTTACTTATTAGTTTTGATTTAAAATGTTTCACCAGTCCGTAGTAACACCTATTAGCAGATAATATCCGTTTTTCAATGTCTCTAGAGGAGTCATTTCCAGAGTCCACATATGACCCGAGATATGGAAAACCCTGAACCTTTTCAAACTCATAATCATTAATGCGCAGGGACAGGGCACGAGTGTTGGCACCTACAACCATATATTTGGTTTTGCTTTGGTTTATAACCAAGCCCATAGCCTTAGCGGACAACTCCAGTTCCTGAAAGGCTTACTTTAAGCCAGATTCAGACCTACTTATGACGTCAATGTCATCGGCATAGGCCAGAAGCTGTACCTCCTTGTGAAATATGTGTCCGCTAGTTTGAAATCCTGAATCCCTGATGACCTTTTCTAGAGGTATGTTGAACAACAGACACGCTAAGGCATCTCCTTGTTTCAGCCCATTCAATGTTTTTAAGGAGTTAGATAGGTTTGATTGTATTCTGATTTGGCACTTAGAATTGGACATAACTACTCCAACCATACGCACCAACTTAGATGGTATATTCAACTCCTTCATAGCTTTATATAGCATTTTCCGGTTGATTGAATCATATGCCGACTGGAAATCCACAAAGAGATGGTGAGTGGCCACTCCATATTCCAACGTTTTTTCCAGGATTTGCCTTAGTGTAAATATTTGGTCTGTTGTTGACCTATTCCTAGTATATCTACATTGATATTCTTTTATGTTTTCCTCAGCGTAGGGAAGCAGCCTAGAAAATATGATGTTGGACAATACCGTATATGCTGTATTAAGTGGAGAGATGCCCCTATAATTTTTACATATAAGCGGATCACCCTTATAATGTATTAAACACACCACCCCATTGTTCCACTCATCAGGGACTACCTCCTCCAGCCATATTCGCTCTATGAGATGGGCAAAAATTTCCTTTATGAAATCTCCTCCTGCACTCTTTAATAGACCCCCTGGTAAACCATCGGAACCTGCTGCCTTGTTATTTTTAAGCTTTTCTAGAGCTTCATACACCTCGTCATAGGATGGCACCAACTCCTCTCTATCATCCTCGAATTCTTCTGCTTCCTCTTCATTCTCAGATGCCTCCATCAAAGCCTCCCCAACTGAGCCTAGCAACTCTTCGAAGTGTTCTGTCCATCTCCTGATTACGCCAGCAGTATCACTCAAAAGGCCACCATTATTATCCCTACAGGCATTTGTTCTAGGCTGAAATTCCTGTCTCATATCATTCACCTTCCTGCACATATCTCGGCTCAGCCTTTTACTCTTATATTCCTCTATCTTTTTCATCTGTCTCATCGTATACTCCCTCTTTTTTCCTCTATGAATTTTCTTTTCCATCCGCCTGGCCTTCCTGTATTTCTCTCGAACAGCCCTAGTGCATTTCCTTTGGATAATAAATTTGTATGTCTTGTTTTTGAATTCAGTTGCCTCTTCACACTCCTTATCAAACCACTCATCTCGCCCATGTCTCTTCTTCAAACCAACGATTTCTTCTCCCGTGGTCACTAATATGTTTTTTAGATTAAACCAGTGGTTTTCCATATCTTGTTCCTCACGGCATTCAATTCTCCACTCTCTAATTTTCTCATTAGTAACTTGAATTTCATAATGCTTCTAACAATTTTAGAAATGACCCACCATGTTACTTCTTTCTACAATAAAATTGTTATGAGCAGCAGCATCCTTTCGCTCAATCTTAACAGAATTTCCTCATTCGATATTCCCTGTGTCCATCGTATTTTTAATAATCTTCTTCGTAACGATTTTTGAAGGCCCAAGATTTTGTTTTCTGGAGATCAAGTTCCTTGAAATGAAACTTCATATAGAATCCCTTGCTCCTATCCAGAAAATCACATTTTGTCTCAGAAAACATATCTATTTGTACTATTCTATGTTTGCTGTAAACCTACAATCCGATGTTCTAGAACTCTCCAGGCAAGCCATGGCCATAGTTTGCTCATAATCTTCGTTTTTTTTTTTATTTATTACATATCACATTTATCCGTAGGAAGAACATTCACTTAGTAGTGTTGAAATCTTGGAAAATTTGAATCGATATAAATTGATATACCACAAAACATTAATAAAACAAAAAATCCACCAAACCAGTCTCAATACCTCAACTTAATTCAGTCCACAACCAATCTGACAACAACAAAACTTACCCAGGTATAATTACTTCTTTCGACAGCGAGTCGACATGGCTGGTAATGGGTGTGTACTTTAATGCCCGTAACATGTCGCCAGTAAATTTTGTCTTGCACATCATAAATAACGTGAACAATATAACATACTAAATGTGACTTCCATAATAAAGCACTATTATACAATCAAAAAATTATTAATGTACATCAATAATAACCAAAATCACGTTATAAGCTTTTCTAATAAACGATTTCCTTGTTTTTTTTTTTACTAGTACATTCAGAAAATCGAGACGCTATGTATAAGGACTTTGAAATTTCAGCTTGAATGGCAGTAAAAAGGAATAAACGAAGAGTAATCGAAAGAAAACATCAATGTCGCGAGTGTAATGCATTCACGCGAATAATTTCTGTATTGTTTAAAAATAATAGCTCCTCAAAGAAGATCTGTATCCGTAGTTACCTGCAAGAGATGTATTATCGAGAAAAAAGAAAGCTTATTTACTTGCACTAACATCTTCTTCTTCACTACGGAGTTTGGACATTGTACTTGATCCGCTTTCATTCTTCCAGCCTCTTCCCTCGGTATTACTAAGTATCTCGTTGATGGCGGTTTATTCATACTATACTTAGTCGTCCGTTTAGACAGTTGTGCTTTTGGCATTTTTCTAGATGTTGTCGCTATTTCTCTCTGTGCATTGTTTTGTCATCCATCTATGGATACCCAATTTACCCTACCTTTAACACTTATATATGACATGCAACTACGAACACATATCAGAGAGAGAGAGAGAGAGAGAGAGAGAGAGAATTTGTGTGTGTGTTGTTATGACTATAAATTCGTTGTAACGTTGTAAATATGTAACAAATAAATTAAAATTTGTTAGTATATAAATCAATTCCTTGTACCTTAAAGCAACAAATCCTTGTTTTACGTCTCCCCTGTTAACGACGTGTGTCTACTGTCAACAGGTGACAAGACTGCCAGGCTGTGGAAGGGAGAAGTCGGCTCACTCCACACAAGCTAGTACCTTCTTCGCGTAAGAGTCATGAGTGATGTTTGTTGCTGTTACTTGAGTGTGTGTTATTCCTGTTTACATCTTATTCATAATTATGTTTACAGTCCACTCATGTTTACATGTGGACCCATGTATTTATATGGTAATATAAATACACTTTTCGGGTTTTTATTCATAAAAAAATGCTCTGTAAAACATAACCAAGAGGGTGTTCCCCACCTCTTAAGTTACTTCTACATGCTTTTCACCATGCGCCAGACCATATCTCTCTATTTAAAGCAATGTGATTTATTAAATGTTTGTTGTAAGTGGTGGCTGTTATTGACGGAAACATCCTAGTCTGAAAATTATGTTTACCTTTCGTTAGTTTTAAAATACAGTTAAGAAACGGAAGTATGTTACGCAGAGTTACGTAGGTTGCAATAATTATTTCTGATGAACTCAACAGAGCGTGGCTTCTAATATTTGGTTAACGGAGAAAATTTCTAAATTAAACGGCCGTTTATAAGGTTGGAGTGGAATTGAATGTTTGAATGTCTGTAGCGATTTAGCATGATTTCCGCCTTGCCTAATTGTTGTCTGAAGTCAGTAGGCCTATATGCACCAATCCCCGTTGTGAAGTTAGAATGGTTTCGCTATAGCATCACTGTTGCTACTTTAAATATTCAGTAGCCGGATTACAGAAACTGGAATCAAGAAACATCGAAGAGGTTCTTAAGTGGTTGAATGTTATTCTGAAGAACTCACTAGTAAGGCCCTATTAGAATTCTTGCAAAATCCTGATGATGACGAGGAAGGACTCGATAAGGATAACATAAACCTCAGTGACATTTAACTGTAACTTGTTGCGAAATGCATTTCAGAATGTTGAACAAGGGGTCCAGATAATGAATAGTGACAGAGATGAGACGAAGTTCAGCGTACCATGATAGGCTGACATGTTACCAGGAACTATACAAATAAAAAAAAAACGTAACAATACAGACAATACTTTACTCCAGTGTATATTTTAACGTGCAGGCAGACGCAAAATGTGCAGTGATAAATAAAATTGTGCATGATAAAATTTTGAGAAAAATTCGGGAAAATAAATTAACTGACACTTGAGTAAAAAATAATGTAATGAAACAATATGTAGCCTTATTAAAAACTAAAGCAGTTTTAACTCAAGCATAACATATTTATTTTAATTATTGTCTTTAAAATTCTTGTCTAAAAAAATCTTGCTCTTCATTTTCTTTTTCTCGAGGTCTTCTTCTTCCTTCTCTTTGCTTTCACGGCTCTTCTTGCTTGCCTCTGGAACCCTGAAAAATAAAACTGCTCCGTTGCTTTTGGAGTTTCCCTGACTCGATGTTGTCTTTTACTCATCCATGTAAGCACTGCACTGAGGGGATCCCCCTCTCACAACGATGGCATGTTAAAATGAATATACAAGTGGAGATTTTCAGTGTCAATACTAAGGCGTCGGCGATGATCAGTTTTCAGCATGTTACTGGCACTTATAATCTAGAAAAGACTAGAAAAGCACTAAACGTTTTGGCAGGTCTACTTTTTGAAAATTTCCCGGGGGAGAACCCCCGGCCCCCCATTCTGGTAAACTACACATTTGTGCAGTGGTAAAAATTTCTTAAAATATACCCTTCTTTATTGGGGGTGAAGCAGCTAAACGGCCGAGCGACGTAGTGGAGAGTAGTTGTACTTCTGTTCAGCAGCGTGATCTGTCCGACATAATGTAAAAATCGTGAAAAACGTGTGGCGTGGCCAAGTGAACAAAAATGTGTACCTATATTGTGGCCTATGTCAAATTCACTTAAACTATTATTGTATTATATGCTACCTTAATCAGAGTATATTAAATATTTTTCACGCAGAAAACGTGTTTTTCATTTAAAAATTGGAACCTAACTTCTGCATTTGTAATGTCTTGTTTAACAGGTCGCATTGATTTACGTCGTTTCAATTAAAGTTGTGAATTTTAATCACCTAACACCAACGTTAAGTTAGAACTCACTGTAACTGAATTTCGTGCAGCAAATTAATACAGAGTTTCGTAATATAACAGCAGGCAAACAATAAAAGTGGCTGTTGCTTGTACCAAACAAACAGTAATAGCGACTAACCAGAATAACGCGGCGGCTTTATAAGGTTGTGTTGGTTACGTGTATGCCTCTGCGTAACTAACTGGAACTGGAACGCAGTTTCATCTTAAATTTAAATGCAGTTTCGTTGGGATAAATGTCACAAACAAGTCGTGATATGAGTAATGCACACACGTTGCCCATGCAATAGCGGTTTGAACATTATTGTCGTGCCGGCGTAGACAAGTAGCGTTCACTATGCTACGACGCTCACTTTTGCGTCATACCGTGAACACAAATATCTTTGCTGTTTCAAAAAGTTATTTCCTATCTGTACAACAGTAGCCTACACGGCACATTTCGCTTCTTATAATCGAGGACTGCATTAATTGAATCATTTAAAGTGTTAAATTTAAATCGATCTCTTGAAGGTAATATACATTTGCATAATTGTAAAAGGTAATAACAAATTGGCATAATATTTATTCTCTCGTCGACGCATTCAGGTGGCACTTATGTTCTCTATGTAAAGTGCATGTCATGCCACGTCTTCCCCATGGTTTTTGAAAAGGAAAATCTCCTTTTCTAATTAGCCCCACCAAATTCATCAATGCTCGGCGCACATGAAACATATTCGTAAACCATTCAAGTATGATCTACTGTCAAAGGCCTTTATAATGAAGTGGATTATTCTTCCTTATACTTTCAGTTCTTTATTACTTCACGCTCTATCTCGTGGCATTTCTCGTGCCCTATTCTCGTGTACTACATTTCTGCTGTGTACCTAGTTGTTATTGTAACAACTAAAAAGGTAAGCCAATAACTAGCTTCCATATTGTTAATCATTCTCCGGTTTAACACTTCATTACTTCCGCCACTGTACATTGTTTAATCCAGTTTTCACCTATTCCCCTTTGCGATTGAGTTTTGTTACCTCTGGCATTCATATTCTTGTTTCCAATAATTGATACAGGGAGAAAAATTAGTAGAGTCATTCACACTTTGTGCTCTTTAGACTTTTCTCGTTTTGTAACTAATACTAGTGGGCCCCATATGTGAGTAAATTAATGACATTGTCAGTAATTACACTGAAAGTGGGTTCAAACCAACAAATTTGGTCAGTCTTAAATTAAGATTTTTATGACTTTTAAGTATTAGTCTGGTTCCTTCATTTCACAAGCTTTGTCTGACTGTCTAACTATCTATCTCTGTCTGTCTGTCTTTCGTCTCTCTCTCTCTCTCTCTCTCTCTCTCTCTCTCTCTCTCTCTCTCTCTCTCTCTCTCTCTCTCTCTCTCTCCCTCACTTCCTCTCCTCTCCTAGCTAATTTTAACCATAATATATTTTTTTTAGCCATCGATATTGTTAGCGAGTGGTCAACTTATTTTCACCCTCTTCTCTTCATTTGTTCTACACCAATCCCTCTCGCAACACAAGAAATTATTAATCCTTCGTTGATCTTCCGTTCTTGGGACTGTTAAGTTATTACGTTTTCTCAGGCATCCGATTCTTATCTACTTCCTTTCGGAATACATACCTATTCCACAATCACCTGTCATACTATTTTGCTGTTTTCACTAAATATATGTGATCCCAATATAAGTAATTAAGGAAACCTAATACCTTACGATATTATTAACTAAACAAAAAAAAATATTAACTACATTATTTTAACAGTATTATATATCTCTTTGAAAGTAGCAACGATTTTACTTGATTGTGCTGTAACTGGCGAAGTAAAATTAGATATTAAAAACCAGGTGATGAAATTTCAATCGACTAAGAGAGTCGTTTTTGAGGTAATACGGACAGATTTAAATATTGTGATGCAATGCCAAATATTAGGTAAATATTTTAACGATGGGTTTTTCAGTCAGAGGTTACAATTTTAAATTCTTTAGGCGTCACTAAAGACTAGATTATGACAATTACATAACCTACATTTCGACGTGACTTAGTAAGTGCAACCAAAGTGAACATTAGGGTAGAGGGATGTGTAATTCCTAAGAAATGCTAATGCCACACAACATTTTTCAAATAATAGATTGTAAACATAAGAAGGGTATTCAGGGGATTAACAACTGAGTATAAAACAAAAATGTTAAAACCAATAATCTGTCCGAACGTGACAATTATAAAGTGCATGTAATAGGCAGCTACGAGTGAAGAATAGAAAAGAAAATCTGTGTCGTGGAAGATACAGGTAGCATAACTAATAAAATAATACAGCTTATCTTACTTGAATTGGAAGAAGAAGGAGAAGGAGGACGACAACGAGAAGGTAGTGGTGCAGGAGGAGGAGGAGGAGGAGTAGGAAGGTTAAAAAGAAGGAGACGACGAAAAACAAGAAGACGAAGAAGAAAAGTTACAACTATATCTAGTAAGCTTCTAAAGAGGGTTTGGTATTTCCTTTAGCATGCACAGAATGTAATAGGTAACAAGATATACTGTTGAAAGGATAATTCGTTATACCTTAAATTAACAATTACGTATTTTTTATATCTAGTATTTAATACCTGTTCTGAGTATATAGTCAATTACTCAATGATAGTATGTGAACGTATATAACAATGAGCGAACACACACATACACACAAGCGGGTTCGCGCATAGGCATATTTACACTTTCATACTATGTAACTTATTTCAACTCAATACAAATAAAAATGGTGTACGTAAATCATAGGTCTATATGAATGTGTGTGTGTGTGTGTGTGTGTGTGTGTGTGTGTGTGTGTGTGTGTGTGTGTGTGTGTGTGTGTGTGTGTGTGTGTGTGTGTGTGTGTGTGTGTGTGTGTGTGTGTGTGTGTGTGTGTGTGTGTGTGTGTGTGTGTGTGTGTAATTGTGGTATAAAACATGCCATACATAAAGAATACAAACTATACAAACAATATTTTAAATTACACAATACGATCATAAAATGTAATGGCCACTGGTCACTTCTCTGGCCAGCGTGTGTGTTTACTTTCCTTTGTGTCCGAACAGTAAAGCGTATCCAACAAAGATTAACGATTTCCAAATTCTACGTAGAAATTTAGGAGATTTATGCGGTACGTGTAGCGTCTGCTACTGTTATTTGTTGAATTATATTCGTTTTCCAAATTCGTTACCGCTGCTTTTCTTGACGTATTACATATTAACTTAATGACAACAAGTCAGAACTGCTGTCGTAATTCCCGAAATAAGTCGCAGTTAGAACAAGTCTTGATGCGTACCTCGTAAATTATGCCAATTCATTTATACGCGTATTGTATAAAAGAGCCGTCGATTGACAAGCTTTTGAAATCTTAAATAAAGAATATGCGAAAAATCTGACAAACAATCCTATATTATTTCGTCAGTGTTTAAAACTAAACAAACCTGATTTTACGAATTTTCATTTTGATTGTTACCGTACTCCAGAACTTTTAATACAAAGCAAATTGTTGTAAGAGAAAAGTTATTTCCGTGATACGCCGTTAAAAAGGCCACTTAAAGTGCCTATGTTTTGTTTAAAGAACTCGTAAACGGTGAAGATCTAATCAAATATGTGCTTCATAAAGTGATTAAAGAGATTTTATCTAAACTATTATAATGTCTTTTTTTTACGCAACGAGAAAATTTTGCTTGGAATTCGTAAGGCTTGGATTGAAGATGAGATTGAATAAATCTTCGATACTAAAAATTACATTAAAACTTCCCTTGGTAATGGAACTCTGTATAGTCATCATAGTGTGAGACTTTTCAATCCACATTTACCAAAACACACACATATACACACACACACACATATACGCACACACAAACATTTTTAATAACCCCTTGCTTCAAACGAGACCTTAAGTGAACACCGAATAACCATGTACTCTTTTCAACAAAAAGTTTCGCTGTACAGTTATGGTTTACACACGTAACATGTTCTCTTACACAGGATTATGTTTTACATATGAAGAGTATAATGGTAAATGGAAAGAGCATTGATAACAGTTCGATTAATAGACAAGCCGTGCAGTAACTATATACTACCGGCAAATAAATAAACGATTGCTATTAGGAAGACAACAGGACACTCAATCGGGATCTAAACGCCTAAACTGTAAAGGACATCAACTGAATATTGAAGTAAAGAATTCCGAGGTTCATATTAAGACACTTGCGATCGCCCTAGAAACCGAAGAGAGAAAGTGGTCAGCCTTAACCACCGTACTGTGGGCCTGACGTACAACAACCCGCGTTATGTTGACTCGAATATCCACTGAAGATGGCAGCCAGTGGTGCTGCTGAAACGTTTGGTTTTAATGTGAACCTTAGACCACGGCCAAACAGCCCGGTAGATAGTTTAAATACAAATAGCATACAGATGTAAGGAATTAACAGATACGGGTGTTTCAATTTTGTAATATATGTGTCAGGCCCGGCTCCAGGCAGGGGCGAACCGTGCCATCGCCCAGGGCGGCAAATTTTAAAGGGCGGCAGGTACGGGATGTTAAGTTTTGGAATTGAGGGAAAAATAAAATTATTCACTTAATTTGATCACAATATGTAAGATGAGTAAGAATTGCTTTATGTTGTAACATTACATTTGGCATAGCTTGATATCGTACCAGATTTAATGAAGATCATGGATAAAAAAACTTAACAAGAAGAAACATATCTTTTAAAAATTTAAACTGACTTAGACTATAACTGACCGTACCCAAAATAATGTTTAGGTAAAGTGATGGAAAATACCCAGATGATGAGATAAAATTTGACCAATTACAATAAAAATACTTACGTAGACAGACAGCATTATGGACCATTACTATCAGTAAACAAATTGTTTTGTTAAATGTATCATACAATATAGAAATAATCAAAATACAAATTGAGGGATAATAGGCCCAAATACACAATAGAATGTAATGTTAACTAACCAATATATTTGAATAATACAAGAACACAATCATTATATATACATGGAAACATACAATTAAAATAGTGTGATTAATGGTGGACCTAATATTATAAAATAAATACTGTACAATCAAAGAATAGATTCTTGTGTAATAAAAAACAAATAATAAAATATGGACAAAAATATAGAAATGCCAATCCATGTGTAAACAAGGCTTAAGAAGTAATAATTATCAAATGTATATGACAAGAAAAAAAAACCAGTAAAAGTACTTAGAACAGCAATGGCTGAACTGTCTAAGACAAATAGAGAGATATAAAATCATTATTAAATGATTAAACTTTTTCTTTCAATGTTTGAAAGTAAGAATAAAGTTGTGTTTATGTCATTTATAGTTTTGTTAGGTAATGAGTGGATGATATGTCTTATGCAGGATTTGTGTAACCAGGCATATACAGATTGTTTGATCACAAAATGTGAATTATGTTTTTATAATATTCTAAACGTTCCAGTGATAATTATTGTTGTAATTTTAAATAATAATACTAATAGAGTTATAGGGAGTAGTTTTGATGGTAGTTGCTTAGTTAATAGGTGTTACAATAACAGAAAATAAAAATTTAACATGTCAAGACCTAGGCCTATAAAAACTCTGGAATTTTGTAAATTTTAGGAAATACATTTAGAATTTTATAAAACAAATGTTGTAAGATGGATAGGTTTATAATTAATAGTATACACAGTAAATATGGAATCGAAATAATCAGTTTTAAATTATTTAAGAAAATTCAAATAGCAAAAATGTAACATCAGAATTTCTTAAGCAAAAATAGGCATGTTTGGTGTCTATGTGTCACAAATGTTAAGACCAAAATAATGATGCTATTAGTTTTAAATTCCCAATTAGTATAACAAAGTTATACTAATTTAAAAGTTTTGGGCAAGTTCATGCAATAAAACAATGAATTTGTATGACAATGTATATCTGAATCAACCAACCAGATTTCAAGTTTAACCTTAGCAACCGAAAATGCAGATAAATAAAATAGGACTTCTTTAACAACCATCATTGAAGACAGACGCGTTTTTATAACGTCTTAGCTAATTATATTTTAAATAGAGTAAACCTATACCAAACATAGTAAACGAATCAGGACAGTTATTGAAGAACATTAGAGGAACCCAAGAACAACCAGACACCAATTCGGAAGAATTCGAATCCCGGAAGAAGAATTAAAGAAGATTTGGACCCCATCTTCGCCCTGAACGAATAAAAGAAGAGGATCTGGGTGAATCTGAATAATTTTATAACCTTATTTAACAACAACACCCACACATGAGCACACGAACCACTTAGAAAACTAAACAATAAAAAACCACATACACTATAATACACCAACACTAAAGAACACTTGAAGATAACACAAATTGATTATTACACCTTTTGAATACCAAAAACCTGAACGGCAACTAATAAATATCTAAAACTGTTCATAACCTAGAACTGTGGACAACACACACACGACTACTAGTTTGCACTATAAACATCAAAACCTTTTTATATCCTTCTCTTGTAAAGTTTGTATTTTGATTTTAAGAGTTGCATTAATTGTTTAACCATAATATTCGGACCGAATACGCCCTGAGATCATTTTATTTAATAGAATAAAAACAACGAGCATCATTATTGAGGTTGATAATGACACATAGTTATTATTCACTTACCAACTTATGAATGAAGAGGACATAATTTTGTCACAGTTTGTATTAAAATAAAGAAAAACGAGAAACGTAATTGACCAAGTCTTTTGAATAAAGATTGATTAAAGGAATACATCTGTTTGGTTTTATTTTGCATTATTATTACTGTTAAAATTAAAAGATACGACAGCACAGCAAAACGGACGGAGCGGCAGTTGGCAGCTCCGAATTACGTCACTGGTTTTGGACGCCGAGGCGAGAGCTAACGGCGGGAATAGTGGAATACAACAGCAACCGTAAACGAATTTAATGTACCGGTACTAAATAAAGTTATTGGTACAATGTATAAAGTCCACGGATTTTAACGAAGAATCGAAAATTCGTGAAAGAGAGAACGTAAACCTGACTTTTTCGAAGATCAAACTTATTAAAACTTATCTCAGATCGAGTATGGCCGAGACTCACTTGAGTGGTCTGGCGACTATATCTATAGAACATCAGTTACCTGAATCACTTCATTACAACGAAGTCCTAAAGGAGTTTGCCAGTGCAAAAGCTCGACGAGTATTTTCTAATTAATGTATATGATACATTATTTTTGTTATATTTCGATCATAATGAATTTTAGATAGTGTTTTAATTTTAAGTCATCACATAGGAATACATTTTTATTGTCTCACGATTCCTTGTGTTGTCTCTACAATTTTTATTATAGCCGTTCAGCGCATCGTTAACGCGAAAAAGTTCTAGTTACTTATAAACACAACAATGCAAACATTCCTAGTCGTCATTACAAGACAATCGCCATATCTTTAGAGTAGGTCTAGTGTGCGTGAATGTGTTCAGAGTTAAAATAGGGAGGGGCGGCACTCATAAATACTGAACAGGCCGGCAGAAGCGCTGGGGCCGTCCCTGATAGAAGACTTTTTAACCATAATTTTCTAAATCAATTTCCCAGAGGAGACTGTCCAACGCACGCGCTCGACTGATGACCTCTAGTGATAGACAACAACCAGGAAATCCCTTCAAGACTCAAATTATGCAGTTGGAAAAGATAAACCCTCAAAACCTAACTAAAGTATTTTTGATCAATAACAGTTGTCTGTATTGGAGCACTATTATTATCTTATTTAGAATCTGAAAATGTTTGTATGGTTTAAAAAAAAATAATCTAGCACAGACACTATCAAGTCGGGGAAGTAAGATATTGAAAAACAAAATTCGAATTAAAATGACAGTACTATGCAAACTCTGACGCTTCCAAATCAAATTAAGGTAAAGAACCAAAATTTTAATATAATGTTTCCAAGATATTCATTCAACCGAAGTTGTCAGTTATCCGGGAAAAGAACAAAATATTGAATCCAATTAAAATGACAATAGTACGCAAGCTATGAAGCTTTCAGATTAAAATAAGATACAGAACCAAAAATTTAATTTTAAGTTTCTGAAATAATCATCGTAACCAACGTTACCAGTGGAGATAAAATTAACTATTATGTGGGACGTATCAAAATACAATCACGTTATTTTACGGTGGCCTCTCCATAGCTGCGCGAAAAGTGGGGGTAGTGGGGAGACTCAGTGTGCTCAGTTGTAACACTTCATTTCAAAAACGTCCGTCTTACTGTTGCTACAGCCGGCTGTATGGGTGCCCTTAACTATTTAATTATTACAACTCGGGTTTTACACATTGTTGACATTCCGGATTTCATTCAGCTAACTACTATTTATAATTCTACTCAGTATTACTAGAAATTGTATCAAATATATGTTTGTAATACACAACAATGTTATTTGTTACATAATGTAAATAACAAATAATTACTAGAGTAAAGCAAGCAAGTGGAATACTAATAGAAGAAATAGAGAAATATAAATATAAAATGACCATAAATATGCTTTATGTAAGTGCTGCTAAAATAGGACCTAAACGAAAAAAGTGGGTAAAAGTGGGTAACCACGCAAAAAAATATGCATACTTTATATAAAATATCACATAAAATCGAGCCCATTAATTTTTCTTGCATTTAATACAATTATTAATACAAATTTTAAAATTAATATGTATGTAATGAATGTAAGTAACTTACCGACTTATAAAGAAGTATATACGAAATCAGAATTCAGTATCATTCTCCAAGTCCGGCGATGTTTCTCCGTCCAAAATTGCTTCAACACCGGAAATATAGCTGCAGTCATCGTCGTCGTCATCGTCATTATAATCTTCGTCTAAGTTAATTACAAGCCTATCTTGCATTTCATCTATTACGGTAATCCTTCTCTTTCCAAATATTCGTCTTCAATTTTAATTACATGTTCACACACTGATATCCATTGTTGTTTTTCTATTGATTGGCATGCTTGCCTAGTTAAATCTATTATGTTTTTATTATCAAAAGTGGTGTTGTTTTTTGCAACAGAGCATTTAAGTTGAGCCCAAATAAGTTCTATGGGGTTTAGGTCAGGACGATACGGAGGTAGACGAATAACAGTGTGGCCGTGATTTCCTAAAATACTATCTATTTTATAGGGGTTTTCTAACGGTACTTTTACTAACTTATGTAGCTCTGGTTTAAACATATTAGGTGTAAAAGGAATTTCTTATTAGATAACCACTGCATTAACTCACTTTTTGAAGAATTTGATGTGGGACATTTTTCAGATTGGTAATTGTGGTATGGTGCATTATCTAATACTAACACTGAGTTTTTTGGTAATCACGGAATTAGCTTTTCAACTACCCATTTCTCGAAATTTGTATTATTCATATCCCCATGATAATCACCTGTTTTCTGTCCCGATTTAAAAACCAATAAGGCACCATCGATCAACCCTTGATCTGTACCCGCGTGAACTATTATGAATATGTCTCCTTTATTTAACGGTACACTCGCTCCTTCACCACTTTCGTCGTACCACGACTTTTTTACTGCATGAGACGTGTGTATATACGTTTCATCTGTGTAAACGGTTGGCCGGTTTTCTGTCCTGAATTGTTTTATTTTCCTAAGGTATTCAATTCATTTTGCCCTTATCTCTTGACGTTCATTTAATACACTTCTATTATTTCTAATCTTCTTCCACCTAAACCCTAAGTTTATAATAAGTTTCCTTAACATGATAAGTTACCTTGAAAGTTCACACTCGACTTCAGAATTTGATGAAGTTTTCGTAGCGTAGAATATGTTTTCCTTTTGTCGAAAAATTGTAAATTGCTCGTCTTATCACACATTTATCAAAATCATCAATATTAGATTTTGTTGACCTCCTCTTTCTTTCTTTACGAAGTGTTATAAAGTGTGGTGACTGTTCATTTTCTATTGTTATACCCTCACTTTTAATACGGCGAATCGTTCTTTCAGAAACTCCTGTTGCTGACGCTATTCGTTTTTGAACCTTTTTTAGTGGAATACTAATTCCATTTTTTTCACTTTCCATAAATTTACATACATTAGAAATGACTTCCCGAGCTTGGCTATGCACAATCTTTTTATCTAACTTTGATTTAATAGGAGGCATTTTTTTTCTGATTACGTAATGAAATAAAATGTACTGTAAAAGTAACAATACGTTAAGCAAAATAAAATTCAGTTTACCTTAACGTGATGTCTGAAAACACAACCACAGACAATATTAAATGATATTAAAATGTAATTAGATTATTTATCACATGTCACAGTCCCAAATTAAACACTAGTAACGATACAAACTAAATAATTAAATGAAATACAGGCCTACACGGTAAATGTTTTTGAAAACGCATCAACACTTATGCACTCAGTGAGACGTGCCGTTACACTGACAAAAAACAGGGTTCTGCGCACACTGCTTTCATCAAGGTTGGCGGCCATCATAAAGTACACAAGTTGTAAGCTTGGAGACGACTGCGGTATTGCCATGTCGCTTCAATCTCCTCCCCTCCCCTCCGTTGCCAACGAATACCAAATGTAACGCGTGACAACGCTGTTGGGCGAGGGGCGGGGAAGAACTGCTACTATTGCGTAACCTCGAAGCTTATAATGCTATGTCCCGTACTATAGTAAGAAGTGAAAAACATTACAGGTCTATGTTTTTAATACAGAAAATGCGATATAATATTGTAGGATTTGTAACGAAGTTGACTAAGAAGGAAATCGAGTCGTTTATGGAAGCGAAAATACTCTTGTGACAATACACGGAGTTGGAACAGAAATGTGATAGAAGAAACAAGCAAATTATCAGCGCGTACAAAAATACGACGAAGAACGAAAAGACACAGTGGGTCGCCAAGAGTGTAAAGACAATGCAATCAAACACCAAACTTGTTTCAATAAAATGGTTTAACACGTAGCCCGGCCAGAAACAGGCATACATCGTATATCTGTCGTTGATGACCCGGAGGTAAATTACGGATTCGAGTGCGTGCGCGCGCGCGCGAGTACGCGAGTACACATACACATGTAGACCACGCCCGATGTATGAGGTTGAACCTTTAACTCGACCTTTGACTTGAACACATTTTTACTTTAAGAGCTAACATGCGTTTGTGTAACTGTATCGACAGGCTGCATATATCTACCGGGACGTCATAATAAATTCGGCCATTAAACCGGCCATTAATTGTTCAGCGTCTTGACGGTTTGACGTCAACGGTCCGTCACGAAGCTCCATTACTAGTCAATTGAAAACTTCTAATTTCCTCCTGTCTAAAGATGTGAAGTGAGGTAACGCTGAGTTCGTGACCCTTATTGGAACACAAAATGTGTCGATCAGCTGTTTTGTTGTTATTATTAATATTATTAAAGTCATGCTAGACAAGACAGTTTGTTAGCTGACCAAATTTACTGAAACAATTCCAACATGTTCCAGTACCAATAAACACGTTACACAGAAACGCCTCAGCACATACGTACCCCTTTCCTGAAACACACACACATTTTGCTCCAGTTTCGTCAGTAACGTTTTAGCTATAGTCCCTTTTTTTTAGTATAGTCTTTAGTCGTTTTAGTGGTCTCTTTCTGGACCACTGAATATGAAGTAGCAGATCATCATCATCATCATCATCATCACCACCACTCCAAAGATTAGGCCCTAGACCTGTTCCGGAACCCATCTCCTCCTCGGTCTACCGACTTCTCTCTTTCCAGTAGGGTCATAAACCCAAGGCAGCCACGGATAGACGGATATCAGGCATTCAGTTCACATAGGCTATTCACACCATCTCCTTCTGTGGGTTTCAATCTTCTGGTGCAACGATACAATGTTTAATTCACGTATGATATCCTCGTTCCTTTTCTGATCCAGAAGAGAACAACCTTGCGTCACTATTAGAAATTTCATTTCAATTGCTTGAATCCTTTGTACGTCCCTTTTACCAAGAGTCCATGTGTCACTAGCATACAGGAATATGGGGACAGCCACAGTTTTGTAAAATTTCATGTGGGTATCCTTCCGTGTTTTATTTTTCAGGTACCTATGAATCATTCCACAGATGCGTCTAAATTTCGTTAGCTTACTATTCCAATCAATATCGGTTCCATAGGAGATATCACAATACAGGTAATTAAAATGACTAACCTGATCCGAAATCTGATTATTCACGACTATCTTAGTTCTTATTGATACCTGCAGATACGGTAGTAATCTCATGTGTGCCGTGTAGCATGCAAGGCAGACGGTTTGGCCAGCATGTCTTTCTCTTCAGCCATTTTTCCGTCTCTTCAGATTTTACGTGCTCATTTCACAAGCTGAGTCGTGTTGGGGGCTTACACGACTGGGTTGCACGAGTTGTGGAGTGCCCCGAATCTCCAAATGGACTCCTGCCACTGGGTCAGTTAGAGTTGATTATATTTTAATTTCTGCTTGTGGAAGGGCATGCAGCGACCCTCGATTGGTGGATTGTGCCACCGGGGCTAACAAACGGGGTCGCTTCCAAGACTCACCAGGCCTTGGATTGTATCTGTCGAGTCCGGAGACTAGGGAATTGTGGGTTACTCGAGCCGCCCGACAAAATAATCTATGCGTCAGACGTCTTAAAGTGGCATAAAGAGAGCGGACACCTAGGCCTCTTTTTAAAGCTTGAGAAGAGAAGTTTACAAGCAAGCTTAAATACCCGGTCGAGAACGCTCTGGAGCGACGTTCTATGACAGCGGGCAAGGTATCCCCAAACGAAACAGGCGTAGGTAATCACCAGCAACACGTATGTGTTGACTAAGAACTTACACTGCGGGGGTTCTGTGCATGGGTTGGCCAGGTGAGTCGGGAGTCTAGGTGAAGCCCGAGGCATTTCACGCTTTTTCGGGCTTGAAATGATATTTAGTTTTTTATGGTATTACCGAATATCGAATCCAAGGCACCTAGAACAACACCATACAAACTGGCCTACCAAGATCCTATATTTGTTTGTGTCTTTTATATCTCAACGTCAACGAAATGGCTTGGTTTACGTGTACAATTTATACTTGTAATATAGGAATATCAGGCTTAATCAGTCTATGTAAACTTATGGTAAGATTGGTAGAGCCCATAAGAAAAGGAGACCCTTCATCCTGTAGAAATAATCAGATATCCTACTCTCTAAAATATATACTGAAACTCTGTCACGCACAATAGACCTGCCGTGTGTAAAATCAAGTTTGAAGAAAACTAAGTGGGGATCTTCAATAACAGTTCAACGGTAAGCCATATATAACTTTTCTCAATGAAACATTTCTGCAAGAAAATGGCAGAGGATGTCAGACAATTATGGACCTTCAAGGCCATGAACGTAAGGTATGTCGTCTATATTTTCGATGTGCTGAGTGAAGAACAGTGTTAATGGCTTCGACTCAATCAACTAAGTAGGTCTGCGAAAGGGCAATCTGTTTTCCTCTGTCTTCCTAATCAGTGCTACGACTGTAGCCTCAGTATTGATCGAGTCTTTAACGCTGTCAGTTAAACCTATGTGGCTGAAGTTTAAGGTAGCGGAATAGTTCTGCTAAATTACGTATATATATTCACCTAAACAGATGAACAATACAGGATTTTTATTGAAAGAATGCGTAGTGAAATCTATCAAATACAAAATGAAGGGGTAGTCCTATGACACACAAATAAAGGAAAAAGCGAAATTATGGTTCAGAAACGTTACTGGTTCAGAAACGTGCTGACATCATTGCCTGGTTAAACTATCGGCTTTGTCAAAAATATAAAGAAATGTCAAAAATGTAATGATGTGAAGAAAAGTCAATAATGGCAGAGAATAAGGCCTACTTTGCCACTGATAACATTTTGTAGAGAAATCAACAGAGCTTAGCATTTACAACATCTTAATCAGACCAGTCATGTAATATCCTAGACTAATTAAGATTTTCGACGACACCTCTACTGAACACATTAAAAAAAAACAGTGCTCGGAAGATACAGGTCTACAAAAAATGATCAGGATAATTAAACGATGTACGTAACAAAGAGAAATAACGGGATTCTACGTAGTTGAAGACTGTGATTTTATTCTCTGCATTCCTATACAGAAATGACAAGATTTATCTATAAAATGTCAACACCCTGTAGAAAATCATAGACATAGAGGATGAGGAAGGTATAAGACTCGCTGAAATGATAGTGGACTAAATGATCATAAGCAGCTAAAGATTTGTATCGACTAAGCTCAAGTTCGTGAGAGCGCTGTTTCAGGCCCAGAATACCATTAAGGCTCATTTTACATTGAAGAAAATTAATTACATTGATCAAAATAAATGCACTGAGAATTATTTATAAACACACTATAAACATTGCCTTTTAATTTTTTCTTTTACGTGGAAATATTAGTACAACGGTTACAACAAAAATGTGTCTTCGGCTGTATACTTTTAAGTAGTTCTCGCTTTATATACACATGTTCTACTAATATTCATTTAACATCAAAGTCCACGATTTTCTTAGATTATCTTAGTTTAACTCTCTCGGTAGAGAGTTATTATTAGGTAGGTATAGAAGTGGATCGTTCGTCATCACTTCCGAGATAAGGAAGGGATATCGAAGACATAGGTGTCTTTCCTATCCTATAAATCCCCTAAGTCAAATTTTGTCTTCCCTACGTTACGTTTCCCCGCGACAAGAAAACAAACTACTCTTATCAATTTTTTTTTTTTTTGTCAACTGAATGGACAACTTGAGCTGAAATTCACACCGTCGTCTTCGAAATGTAAGCACTTAAAAAAAGCGTGAAAAGTATTTTCTCTCTGCGATGTGCCATACCTGCATTGAGAAGACGCTACCCTTTCCATAGGTGGAGATACTCACGTAAAGTATCCATGGCCTGTCAGGAACTCCGTGAGGGGAAAGTTTACCTCACCATGGTTGCGCTCCATCAGCGGTTATAAGTTCTCCATGAGAGTTTTACGCCTATATATATATACATATATATGTTATTATTATTATTATTATTATTATACGTCATACAACTAACAATTGTTATTGTTTTACACATATTATTATTTAAAATCTAGATTAAATATGCTTATTCTTCTTTCATATTAACAAATTTTATCATACGAATTCGAGATATTAAGAAAATAGTAAGTCAAATTCCCATTATCTGTATATTGTTGTTAATAACTTTAATAACTGAACTGCCAGTGGAACACATGTACATGTGCAGTGACTACTAAACGAATGAGACAGACGAAGAAGTAAATTTACAAATAAAATAATGTACATAATTACTTGAAGGAAAAAAGGTGACGGAAAAGTGTAAAGTTATCCACGGTTTTATGTGCAAAGTAGGTTGGGGACACCGAATATAAAGGCTGACAGAGGTTACAGAAGTGCAAAAACAAGAAGAAACGTGGGTAAGAGCTGGCTGTCGTCGGAAAACAACAGATGTGCCACCTCTGTGTCCATACGGAGAAAACTGTCTGTGGGTGATTTACTCATTAAATATTCTACAACAAAAGGTTACAAAATTTGTAAATACTCTCCCACATTACACAAGCACGTATTTGACGTGTGCGCACGTGTGTGTGTGTGAGTATGTCACAGTTATTGGAAACAGAGTAAATATGTCATTTGAATAATCAAACAAAATGTTTGTAAACACAAAAGTCGAACATCTTGACATAAGGTTAAATGCTTGCTTTTAGTGACGCGCTTCAGCTACCGTTCATTGTATAGGACGCTATGTGGGATGGGATTAGTTAGTGTACCACACCTTACTCGTATTCAACAGGTGCCATATGTTGAACAACGTTCACAGATTCTAAAGGTTATTGCTCCCCATTAATTGGTACTGAAAATTTATTTATGACATATAATGTCCATAAATATCGTAATTGCTTCCATTTGACCGCTTTACCCTGTCTCTTCCCCCCTTCACCACCCACATCTTGGCTCCGTCTCTTTTCTCCTTGTGATTCTCTCTCATTCGTTTTGTTTAATAAACCGCGTCTAGATTCGTTGACTTCTCTGTCTGTCTATCTATCCATCTATCTATGTCTTTCTTTCTTTTGTCTATCTCCCTCTCGATTTCTTTTCTCTATGTTACCTTTATCTTCTGTATTAGACATTAGCAGTAGTCATTTATGTCGTTTCTTCAAACTTGTTTATCATAAAATATTTTTAATCAAAAAAGAATTTCCAATTAAATGATTAGGATATTTGTAATGCAGTACAACCTCCATTAACCGAAACACTTTTAACCGAAATATCGTATAACCGAAACGACCGATCAAAAAAAAATTATATATTCCCGATTTTTACTACAATGAAAATTTGTTTTCTGGATAAAACACAAAAAGTAACGTGATAAACATGTAATAAATTGTGCGTCATGTCAACGAAGTGGAAGCGGATCATGATAACGATTGAAGTTAAATACGTTTAAATATCTTATTACCAGAGTCTCAGTGGATGCAAAGTCCACCGAAGGAATAAATCTAACGTAAAACAGGCAAAACATTTTTGTGACAAAACTGTTTGGGCCAAAGCACGGAAGATTAGGTTCTGCTCTGAATCTTGGACCACTGAAATACAAAACATTAAACTAGCAAAACATTTCGAGATACACAGTTGTACGTAAGTGTAGTAAAACACAGTGCTGAGGGAGAACTCAAAGAATTACATGGATAGCCAGATTGAGCGATGAAGTGTTTAAAAACACGTTTGTGAACCGCTGGAGTAGTCGGAGGGTCGAACGTTCAAGACCAATATTAATACGACTACGGTATGATGGCAAAGTCACGGGAAATGCCGGTGAATGACGAAGAAACATCTAGAAAACTCGAGAAGTTTACAGGAAATGGTTGCAGAAATGCATTGAAGGTATCTAGAGATTTTGAAAGAAGGCGATCACGAAATTTCAAATCCCACTCTTCCCAAGCTTCTTTAGCGGTGAAGTGTGGACTCAGAAAGTCTCTGAACTCAGAATTGTAAGAGGACCTTTTTTTCTGCAGGGTGGAAGGAATGGAAGAAATAAATGTATAATCAAATAATAAATGAAAAATTGATTACTTATTTATCCCTTTTGCCCATCTACCCTCGTGGGTATGAGGCCTGTAAATCAATAGACTATACTATATGTATGTGATATCCATCCACTACACTAATCTACATAAGTTTTGATACTAATTCAATATAATTTTATAATCCGACACATACTGCAGCTAGATCATTAACAAATAAAGATATTGGAATGTTCGAATAATTCCTACTAACACAAAAATAAATATAAACTCAGTATACAAAACTTCGCTATTCTGTACTGAAACAACAGAAGGCAAAAGAACAGATTATTGTAATAACTACTTTCTTATTTATTATCTATTCTTTTTCTTAAAACATAATCCATCCAACTCTCTCTCCGTCTCACTTGCTTGTCTCTCATATCCCTTAGCATCTCTCAGCTTAAACCAATGAATTTACTAATACCCCGTTTTTTGTTTTTTTTTTTTTTTTAATTGAACTCGCCAACTCAATATATCTTACCATATCATTTAATTCTTCTCAAATGATACATTTTTGCTTCGCTTGTCACTTTTTTCTCGGTCTTCCTCTTCTGTTCTTTCCCAGAGATTTCGCCTCAAATAATCTTGTTGTTAACCTTTACTCTTGTGAACGGTATACATGCTCCAGTAGCCTCATCTGACTCATCTGTCTCATCCGACATCTGACTCATCTGCTACACGTTCTTGAATAGGTTTATCTCCAAATGCCTTCAAAAAATCTAATTTCATGTTGTAAACCTTTTATTTTCCTTCAATGCTTGTAATGTCTTTCCTTCATAATTGTCGTTGACCGTTGACTGTCTTTTAACACCATCCCTAGGCTTCACTGTCGTACAGAAGCGTAAGAAATAATTCTGATTAATTACTAAATTTTCTTTCTGTAATATTACTTATTTTTACTTTGTGTAACATGCATAATTTCTTTCAATTTTTGCGTGTGAAACCTAAAAATTAATAGGAAACTAAAATAAATAAATAAACCTAAATATCGGAAAAGCAGAACCTAAACGAGCCACAATTTTGTAACCATAATGCTGTAATTTTAAGATTTGTAAGAAACGAATTTTCATTCGATTGGTGCAGCATTACGAGCGCAAATCTATATAGGCCGACTAAAACGCAATATTTTTTCCTAGCTTCCGCTCGTCGAGTGTTATAATTTATGAATGCCAGTAAATACGTAGAAGTACAACTGAACCGATATTACATATTGTTAAATATTAGGATCAGTGCAAGCCAATTGTACATGATGGAGACCTGATAACGAAATACAGGCCTTCCGTCTCTGTAAGTAATCGATTAAGAAAAAACATTACATATAAAAGATTGTAACGGGGTTCTCATCGGGATGGGATAAGGTAGGGTACCAAACAGACCTTGCAATACATGGAAAGAAACGAAAAGTCTAAACGCCGAGAAGAGGTACGAATCATTTCTGAATTGGGATTGAAGGAGAGCAGCTGTAGTACAACAAGTAGCTTGACGTAAGATCTTGACAAAGTTAAATATCGTATTTTCGGCTGTAGAATCCTGGGAAAAATGTGACTTTGGACCGCGATTCAGCTAACCACTTAAAAAGTACAGTATAAGGCACAACAAAGGTTAAAACAGAAACAGAGTCTTCGGTAGCTGTGAATCATATATCTGTTTACAAAACTTAACAGTTTCTAATCAGATGGTAGGTATAAACGTCATAATAAATTTTTGTAAAAAAATAGGAATGGGAAGATAATATCGGTCACGTTATTCTGGGAGTAACTGAGTTTAGAAATTAGCCAATCGATGGAAGGTAAAAGACGTGTAAGAAGAAGGCGTGATGTAATCTCAGATCTGAAGAAGAGAAGGTGCTTCCGGAGGTGAAGTATGTTGGTGCCAACAGACAGGTGTAAGGATGGAGGCTCCGCAGTTACCAAACGGCGATGTCTTCCCACTGGCAAGTTGCAAAACAATGCGTGACTTAAGACGGCGGCCGAGACGCAACGACGCAGAATATCGGAGGTGTGAGCTGACTCATCAGCCGACGCTGCCAAGGCCACGCCTACCTCACTAATTAATTCTGTCAAAACATAATACACCCAGAATTAGACACACGCTACATCAATCATTACTTTCCTATTGACATTTCTACAATATTCTGTTAAATATTGATTTGGCATTTAAACTAATTTGACTTGCGTACGTTTGTAGGCGGCATGAAGCAACGCTGACCGAGAAAGAGAGAGCGAGAAAGAGAGAGGTACGTAGTAATAAGTCTTAGCTTTCGTTTCTTTCAATTAATCGCAGACATTCATTGAAAGGTCAGTCGACGATTGCTGATTACTAATTTGCTATTAATTGTGCCGAATTTCTTTAGTTCTTATTCTGTTCTAATCACGAAAACCTTGTCAGTCAATTTCGCATCTAATTATTATGATTACCGTTTGTTCTTGGCGGATTCGTCTGTCGGCCGGAGGAACGGTACCGGCGCGGGCTTATCATTGTCATTTACGAAATCCCATGCAACTCGCTTGAATAAACATGCCAAAACCGAACCGGACAACAATCGCAATGTTTACAGTCGCAACAAACGGGCGTGAGTCGGGATTTCTCGTAACCGAAACCGACTAATTTGCTTTACAAAACAACCGCCCGGCCTCGACTCACCGGCTGGCTACGGCAAGTGTTGTCTGCCCAGTTTGTATACGGACCTGAACGATGCGCCGTAGTTTACTCAGTTGCTCACACTCCCAGCTCGTAATACACTTACTCATAAATTTACTAAATCCTCTACTCAGCGCTAGTACAACATATTTTTTTGTTACTTAAAGAGAATAATTGTTAATTATTACTTGTGTATTATTTATCTATTCATAGTTTCTTTGTATATTATCTGCAGCAGAGGTCGCTGTATGTTCTGCTTCTAAAGAATTTGCCAAGTAACATTAACTCTATTATTCATGCCTGCAAGCTCACCAACCATTGTTTTATGACCGACTGGCTCCTACATCTCTGTAGCTTCCTTTCTAATACTGCTTTGGTCCGTACACGGACATTGTCAGTGTGATAACAATAAAGCTTCCACGGCCGGAGTTATCTGCAGCAAAATTATTTTCCGGGCTGTTGGGCAGTGGTCCTCTTTTTCCAGATCCAAACGTTACGACTGCAGCTGCGGCAGTCACCCATCCAGAAGACCACTGAGGATGACTGCCGCAGCTGCAGATCCAAACGTTAAGACTGCAGCTGCGGCAGTCACCAATCCAGAAGACCACTGAGGATGACTGCCGCAGCTGCAGTCGTAACTTTTGGATCTGCAGCTGCGGCAGTCACCCATCCAGAAGACCACTGAGGATGACTTCCGCAGCTGCAGATCCAAACGTTAAGACTGCAGCTGCGGTAGTCACCCATCCAGAAGACCACTGAGGATGACTGCCGCAGCTGCAGTCGTAACTTTCGGATCTGCAGCTGCGGCAGTCACCCATCCAGAAGACCACTGAGGATGACTGCCGCAGCTGCAGTCGTAACTTTTGGATCTGCAGCTGCGGCAGTCATCCTCAGTGGTCTTCTGGATGGGTGACTACCGCAGCTGCAGTCGTAACTTTTGGATCTGCAGCTGCGGCAGTCACCCATCCAGAAGACCACTGAGGATGACTGCCGCAGCTGCAGTCGTACCTTTTGGATCTGCAGCTGCGGCAGTCACCCATCCAGAAGACCACTGAGGATGACTTCCGCAGCTGCAGATCCAAACGTTAAGACTGCAGCTGCGGTAGTCACCCATCCAGAAGACCACTGAGGATGACTGCCGCAGCTGCAGTCGTAACTTTTGAATCTGCAGCTGCGGCAGTCACCCATCCAGAAGACCACTGAGGATGACTTCCGCAGCTGCAGATCCAAACGTTAAGACTGCAGCTGCGGTAGTCACCCATCCAGAAGACCACTGAGGATGACTGCCGCAGCTGCAGTCGTAACTTTTGGATCTGCAGCTGCGGCAGTCACCCATCCAGAAGACCACTGAGGATGACTGCCGCAGCTGTAGATCCAAACGTTAAGACTGCAGCTGCGGTAGTCACCCATCCAGAAGACCACTGAGGATGACTGCCGCAGCTGCAGTCGTAACTTTTGGATCTGCAGCTGCGGCAGTCACCCATCCACAAGACCACTGAGGATAACTGCCGCAGCTGGAGATCCAAACGTTACGACTGCAGCTGCGGCAGTCACCCATCCAGAAGACCACTGAGGATGATTGCCGCAGCTGCAGATCCAAACGTTACGACTGCAGCTGCGGCAGTCACCCATCCAGAAGACCACTGAAGATGACTGCCGCAGCTGCAGATCCAAACGTTACGACTGCAGCTGCGGCAGTCACCCATTCAGAAGACCACTGAGGATGACTGCCGCAGCTGCAGTCGTAACTTTTGGATCTTCAGCTGCGGCAGTCACCCATCCAGAAGACCACTGAGGATAACTGCCGCAGCTGCAGATCCAAACGTTAAGACTGCAGCTGCGGCAGTCACCCATCCAGAAGACCACTGAGGATGACTGCAGCAGCTGCAGTCGTAACTTTTGGATCTGCAGCTGAGGCAGTCACCCATCCAGAAGACCACTGAGGATGACTGCCGCAGCTGTAGATCCAAACGTTAAGACTGCAGCTGCGGTAGTCACCCATCCAGAAGACCACTGAGGATGACTGCCGCAGCTGCAGTCGTAACTTTTGGATCTGCAGCTGCGGCAGTCACCCATCCACAAGACCACTGAGGATAACTGCCGCAGCTGGAGATCCAAACGTTACGACTGCAGCGGCGGCAGTCACCCATCCAGAAGACCACTGAGGATGATTGCCGCAGCTGCAGATCCAAACGTTACGACTGCAGCTGCGGCAGTCACCCATCCAGAAGACCACTGAGGATGACTGCCGCAGCTGCAGATCCAAACGTTACGACTGCAGCTGCGGCAGTCACCCATCCAGAAGACCACTGAGGATGACTGCCGCAGCTGCAGTCGTAACTTTTGGATCTGCAGCTGCGGCAGTCACCCATCCAGAAGACCACTGAGGATAACTGCCGCAGCTGCAGATCCAAACGTTAAGACTGCAGCTGCGGCAGTCACCCATCCAGAAGACCACTGAGGATGACTGCCGCAGCTGCAGTCGTAACTTTTGGATCTGCAGCTGCGGCAGTCACCCATCCACAAGACCACTGAAGATGACTGCCGCAGCTGCAGATCCAAACGTTAAGACTGCAGCTGCGGTAGTCACCCATCCAGAAGACCACTGAGGATGACTGCCGCAGCTGCAGATCCAAACGTTAAGACTGCAGCTGCGGCAGTCACCCATCCAGAAGACCACTGAGGATGACTGCCGCAGCTGCAGTCGTAACTTTTGGATCTGCAGCTGCGGCAGTCACCCATCCAGAAGACCACTGAAGATGACTGCCGCAGCTGCAGATCCAAACGTTAAGACTGCAGCTGCGGTAGTCACCCATCCAGAAGGCCACTGAGGATGACTGCCGCAGCTGCAGATCCAAACGTTAAGACTGCCGCAGCTGCAGTCGTAACTTTTGGATCTGCAGCTGCGGCAGTCACCCATCCAGAAGACCACTGAAGATGACTGCCGCAGCTGCAGATCCAAACGTTAAGACTGCAGCTGCGGTAGTCACCCATCCAGAAGGCCACTGAGGATGACTGCCGCAGCTGCAGATCCAAACGTTAAGACTGCCGCAGCTGCAGTCGTAACTTTTGGATCTGCAGCTGCGGCAGTCACCCATCCAGAAGACCACTGAGGATGACTGCCGCAGCTGCAGTCGTAACTTTTGGATCTGCAGCTGCGGCAGTCATCCTCAGTGGTCTTCTGGATGGGTGACTACCGCAGCTGCAGTCGTAACTTTTGGATCTGCAGCTGCGGTAGTCACCCATCCACAAGACCACTGAGGATAACTGCCGCAGCTGGAGATCCAAACGTTACGACTGCAGCGGCGGCAGTCACCCATCCAGAAGACCACTGAGGATGATTGCCGCAGCTGCAGATCCAAACGTTACGACTGCAGCTGCGGCAGTCACCCATCCAGAAGACCACTGAGGATGACTGCCGCAGCTGCAGATCCAAACGTTACGACTGCAGCTGCGGCAGTCACCCATCCAGAAGACCACTGAGGATGACTGCCGCAGCTGCAGTCGTAACTTTTGGATCTGCAGCTGCGGCAGTCACCCATCCAGAAGACCACTGAGGATAACTGCCGCAGCTGCAGATCCAAACGTTAAGACTGCAGCTGCGGCAGTCACCCATCCAGAAGACCACTGAGGATGACTGCCGCAGCTGCAGTCGTAACTTTTGGATCTGCAGCTGCGGCAGTCACCCATCCACAAGACCACTGAAGATGACTGCCGCAGCTGCAGATCCAAACGTTAAGACTGCAGCTGCGGTAGTCACCCATCCAGAAGACCACTGAGGATGACTGCCGCAGCTGCAGATCCAAACGTTAAGACTGCAGCTGCGGCAGTCACCCATCCAGAAGACCACTGAGGATGACTGCCGCAGCTGCAGTCGTAACTTTTGGATCTGCAGCTGCGGCAGTCACCCATCCAGAAGACCACTGAAGATGACTGCCGCAGCTGCAGATCCAAACGTTAAGACTGCAGCTGCGGTAGTCACCCATCCAGAAGGCCACTGAGGATGACTGCCGCAGCTGCAGATCCAAACGTTAAGACTGCCGCAGCTGCAGTCGTAACTTTTGGATCTGCAGCTGCGGCAGTCACCCATCCAGAAGACCACTGAAGATGACTGCCGCAGCTGCAGATCCAAACGTTAAGACTGCAGCTGCGGTAGTCACCCATCCAGAAGGCCACTGAGGATGACTGCCGCAGCTGCAGATCCAAACGTTAAGACTGCCGCAGCTGCAGTCGTAACTTTTGGATCTGCAGCTGCGGCAGTCACCCATCCAGAAGACCACTGAGGATGACTGCCGCAGCTGCAGTCGTAACTTTTGGATCTGCAGCTGCGGCAGTCATCCTCAGTGGTCTTCTGGATGGGTGACTACCGCAGCTGCAGTCGTAACTTTTGGATCTGCAGCTGCGGTAGTCACCCATCCAGAAGACCACTGAGGATGACTGCCGCAGCTGCAGATCCAAACGTTAAGACTGCAGCTGCGGTAGTCACCCATCCAGAAGAGCACTGAGGATGACTGCCGCAGCTGCAGTCGTAACTTTTGGATCTGCAGCTGCGGCAGTCACCCATCCACAAGACCACTGAAGATGACTGCCGCAGCTGCAGATCCAAACGTTAAGACTGCAGCTGCGGTAGTCACCCATCCAGAAGGCCACTGAGGATGACTGCCGCAGCTGCAGATCCAAACGTTAAGACTGCAGCTGCGGCAGTCACCCATCCAGAAGACCACTAAGGATGACTGCCGCAGCTGCAGATCCAAACTTTAAGACTGCAGCTGCGGCAGTCACCCATCCAGAAGACCACTGAGGATGACTGCCGCAGCTGTAGATCCAAACGTTAAGACTGCAGCTGCGGTAGTCATCCATCCAGAAGACCACTGAGGATGACTGCCGCAGCTGCAGATCCAAACGTTACGACTGCAGCTGCGGTAGTCACCCATCCAGAAGACCGCTGAGGATGACTGCCGCAGTTGCAGATCCAAAAGTTACGACTGCAGCTGCGGCATTCATCCATCCAGAAGACCACTGACGATGACTGCCGCAGCTGCAGATCCAAACGTTACGACTGCAGCTGCGGCAGTCACCCATCCAGAAGACCACTGAGGATGACTGCCGCAGCTGCAGTCGTAACTTTTGGATCTGCAAAAAAAGGACCGCGGCCCAACAGCCCGGAAAATAATTTTGCTGAAGTTTGTCATTGTGGTTAATTATTTGGTTTAGGCCTACAGATTGTTACAGGCATCACTTGTAAATATTATACTCTTTCTTGTCTAAGTAAAATAACTTATCATTCAAAGGTAATAAATAATCCCTCCTCTCCGCTATTATCTTGAGTGTATCATTCCTTCCGATCTGCGTACGATCTTCAAATCATACAGATGGTGAGCGTTCTCGGTTTACAAAGCAAGCAAAAAATGTTTACAATTATTCCACTCTGTCTAATACATAACCTAAAAACTTTTATCTTAATTTTTGTGTTACTTTTGTAAGGTTATCTTTCTATTTTTCTTTTTTCTTTACTCCTCCCGGATCTTCTCCTTCTTTTTCAAGGTCCAGTATTTACTTGAGTAAAGTACTTAAATCAAAAGCTCTATCAAACGTTTTTCTAACTTCAAATAAGAATATAGGTCAGCACGGTTTCCCAGAGTTGTGGAAAATATTCACTGTTATCAGCGTATTTGTATAAAATATCATTAAATGACGATGACGAGTTCAAGTGTAAGAAGTTAGTATGCTGTGATTATACCACTTCCTGTACAAACACATTCAAACCTATTGTTCAGTAGTTTACACATTTCTTAAATAAAGGAACACATTGCATTTTTTAAATAGATAAATAAGTTTATGACAATATGCACAGTCACTATTGCGGCAGATATTAATTCTGCAGAAACAAGACAATAAAGGCAAGGCAGCAAATTGTATCAGAAATTAGGGTGTGTAAGAGTGTACCAATGAAGGGGGTAGGAATCAAGAGGTACCCTTAATTTTAATGACACAAACGTCTGCTGGAGCTTTCCACTGAACAAATACGAGGGTCAGTTAAAAAATTCGCGGAGCGATATCTATAGTTTAGCGGTAGAACTACAATTCTTCGTGTGTTGTAAGATTCACACTTCTTATAGACACGTATTAATTTCCAAAGCTTTCTACCAATTTCAAAATAGTCTATCGAATGTTCGAAATTAACATGTCACGCATGTTTCAAAAATAGACAAAATCAAACAACGTGCTGTATTTGAATTCTTTGTTAAGAACGGTCTAGCATCAATTGAAATTCACAATCGAAAAGATAAGGAGATGCTGCACCTTCAAAAACAATAGTTTGTAAGTGGGTTCTCGGGTTAAACATGATCGTACGAGCGTTGAAGATGATCCTCGCAGTGAGAACCAAAAAGTGAAACAACCCCAGATACTATTTTAAAAATAGTATTAGTATTTTAGCACTAATATCATAGGTATTTCACATTAGTTTGTGTATCATATTTTAAGTCAAGAACTCTGTGTGAAAAATGTTTGTGCAACCTGGGTGCCGCGTTTGGAGTTGTTGCACTTTTAGGGCGACCACGCGGGGATCTTAAGAGCTTGCACGATCACGTTTAAACTCGAATTTCCACATATGAACTATTATTGTTTTTTTTAGGTGCAGCGTTTCCTAACACAATTGTCATTTCGTTGTGAATTTCTTTTGGCACTAGACCATTTTTAACAAAGAATTCGTGATTTTGTCCGTTTTTCAAAACATACGTGACACGTAAATTTCAAACAGCCAGTAAACAATGAATAAATTGACAAATATATTTGGAAATTAACAAGTGTTTACATGAAATACCAATCTTACGATACACTAAAAATTTTAGTTCTACCGCTAAGCTAAGATGGCGCTCCCGCGAACTTTTCAACTGACACTCGCATTTGGTTTGAACTGTATATCACTTTTTAAATTACCACATCCCTCAGTATTTTATCGTAGTACATTTTTCATCACGAGGGCTGTTACGAGTAGGTATTTAATATCGCAGAGGTTATACGCAGTTTTCTAATGTGCGTTTAACAAAAACATGATCAGATATTGCGAAGTCAGGTTTAGCAATCTGGACGTACAGGGAACATCAGTTTGCCCATATATTAATTTTCAGACAGGAAAAAAATTTCTTCTAATCATTATCACTTTCACTAATGTATGTTTGCAAGTGGACACACTCACTGTGCGTGTCTGTCCGTTCAGGTACGCGTAGTCCACATGGGATGGACGTTAGCTTACGTGAGTAACGCATAGATAAACTGGTTACAAACGGTTGGAATGAGAAGGAAGCAAACTGATCTTCTGTGCTCCAGACTGCACGACGGACGCGGGGAGAGTGGGAAAGACATTTGAGACAACCTGCCGGCTCGTTAGGTACAGGTGTATATTTGCGTTCTGGTTGCCGGAACTACACGCACACCTTATGCGCATCAATCTGTTACTGACCGGTGAAAGCTTTCCGCGTTGGTTATAAATTTTATCAAAGATGGCGTAATTGTTCGCAAAGGTTCGTTCGATGTTTCAAGAGCAAGATATGGTAAGCAGAGAGAGGTAAGCAGAGAGAGTTCTGTGTGCGTGCGCCCCCTTGAAACGCGAGCAGCGTGTCGTCTCAGATGTGCAGATCTGCGTGTTCATTGTTATTCAGCAGAACGCTACCGATCGCTTGTGACCAGCCGAGAATTGATTTATTCTATGAGTTGCTTTATGAATTGATTGAATTATTGTAATTATGGTTGTCTATCATAGTAATATACACTACAGACATGATGTGTTAGCGCTATTTGCGGGCTCTCATACGCGCAACACACATACGCACACATGTACATAAACATTTAATGATTCCTTCTGTAGGGACAACAGATGAATTCACTTTGCACATGCAGCATTCTTCTCTCTTAAACCTCCATTGTGAGATTGGATATGTTGTTATTACTGTCTTTGTCTTCAGTTAAATGTACCTATTAAAAAATTATATTTATATAAGTTTTATTTGTGATCTACGAAAATATTCTGTAACACTGCACTGAGACATTCTTATTACTCATACTATTTTGTATCGCAACTAAACTCTGGATCCAAATACAAATAACAATCGTTTCTTTAAAAAGATCGATCCGTTTATGTTACTTGACGGGAGTTGTAGTTTCTGATATTATCGTTTTGAATGATTTTACGAGATATACGAACAATCTTTTTTTCTTTTCCGTTATTTTCAAACATAAGTTTCAAGTGCTAACCTAAAGATTAATTTACTTTATCTTTCTTAATAACGTTGTTACCATAATAGATTCTTTTCAGCTGTACTACTCTGTGTAGTCAGAAAACGGTAATTGTATTATCTCTTCTTCGTGCTGTTATCTCTGTTTCCTGTTTCCACTGCTCTTAAAAAGGCGTCCCTAGAGACGGGTCTCGGGAATTCAGTTACACACGTAAAATTCTACCAATACCCCAATTATGGTAGAGTTCTTAATGTACTTCATATTAGTATCTTATGAAAACTATAGTTCTTCTTCTTCGTCTTCTTCTTCTTCTTCTTCTTCTTCTTCTTCTTCTTCTTCTTCTTCTTCTTCTTCTTCTTCTTCTTCTTCTTCTTCTTCTTCTTCTTCTTCTCCTCCTCCTCCTCCTCCTCCTTCTTCTTCTTCTTCTTCTTCTTCTTCTTCTTCTCCTTCTTCTCCTCGTTTATGAGATTCTCCTGGTTATAACCAACTACATTACTCCCCATCTCATTCGTGGTCGTCCAATCGTTTTTTGCCTATTGGACGATTATCACGGACCCCCTTGACTAATCTGTCATCATCTTTCCTGCATCCAGTCCACTACGTCTATTACATGGCATGCTTCTCGAATAATGACATTATTTGTCATTCTATCTCGCCGTGATCTGTCTATCATTCTCCTCAGTAACTTCACTCAGCTCTTTGTGTTAGTCTTGTAGTTGTCGCGGTTTCTAGTTTTACCTCTGCTCCATACATCAGGATGTAGGCCTCAGTCTGCTTTTATGTGAAAACTACGGTGTTATAGAATAATTTTAAGTTTAGTAATAATGTCTCTTCTTTACTTTCAACTAGGTACTGTCAACTAGCAATAAATAAATGAAAATCTTTTTTCAGTTTCATACCCCTGTTTTGGCCGGGTCCTGTGTTAAATACACAATGGTTCCGATTTCAACCCATTGTCTTATTAATTATAAATTAGGCGTTTTATCATCACACTTCACTAGTTCTGATATACAGTTATATGAAAATAAAAAGTTACAAAAATACAAAATGTTATTAGTGTATAGAGCTAAAAAATTTACCTCAGAACACGAGCTACGAGATTAACGATGCCATAAAGTTAGTGTGGCAAACCAACTCCAATCAGGTGTTCCGAGTTCTAATAGTATCGTCATTTACGGTTAAGCGGTGTGATTAACTTTCAGTATTAATGATAATAAATGATGGTTGTATTGAGTTACATTAATGTCATAACCGTGGTGTTAGAATTAATTTTGATTTACATATTTCTTTTCGAATTTTTTATCACAAACATATTGAGTTCATAAAAATATTTCTGTTTTTTGTTTGTTTTTTGCAAAACCGTACTGTTGGACTCTTCTGAAGACTACCGATTAGTCGAACTCAAACACTCAATTTTTCGAATGTACTGGATATTTGCGTTAGGGAGAGAAATTGAAATTTCTGTGATATTTTGGAACCTGCAAAAGGTTTACCTGAGTTTGGCGAATTGAAAGACACGTGATATATTGGAGCATTTAACGCTCAGTGCTACGTAAGATTGTGTCCTAGTGCCACAGTAACGGAGATGAGTTTTATCGCAGTCTTCTCCCATCTTGACACCCTTCGGTCACAAATCGGAGCGCTTATGATTCTAATGGAAAAGTAGATTTCACCAAGAAATAAGTGTGATAAAAACACCAACATTTATAGCTTCAAATAGCTTGCAGCTGTAACAGAAGGACTAGGTTATAGTGGCTGATAGTTCATGAACCATTTTTCATACCTATTAAATGGAACAAGTTACTTATAAAGACATTTTATACATATACATGGTGGTGTACATTGTGTATTATATATATTGTAAATAATATATATTGCGACAGTACAACTATTTACGGTACTGTGCATTGCCAAAATAATTTAAATAAATAATAAAAATAAATAAATATTGATTGAAAACATGATTCAGATTGCAAGCTGGATTGTTTAAAATATAGAGAACGTTCAGGCACGTACACGCATATCTGGCCCACCTGTCGCTAGCGTTGTGTACATGTGTATTTTGTTTGTGTGTGTGAAGCCTGTCCGTTCCTGAATAGTAACAATTCCTTTTCAAATATTGATAGATTTTATGTTTTATTTTAATTATAAGAAAAATAAGTACGATATTGTAAAACGAAAGACACCAGAGGGTGTAGAAAATAAAGGTGAACAAAAGGGTTAAAAGACCGTGACAAAATGACGGAAAGTGCAATTACTATAAGTAAAAAGTGAATAGCTTTTTTATAATTACAATAAAGAAGTATAATTTACGTATAGTAAACATATAAAAATTAGCGATCCATTAAGCATCGTATAGTGTGAAACAGGCTTCGTAATTCGCGAAGATAGGCGAAATTAGTGAATTGAACCAGAGTGGGGGTAAAGACGCTTCGACAAACTCTGACAAGATGCAAATTGTTCAGACATGAGCTTTTGCATGACCTGGCTATAAATACCAAGTCGCGCTAATAAAGTTCCTTCTTCGATATTCAACCGTTGCCGTAGGAGGCTATGTCAGTCAACTACGTGATCGCAAATCTACAGTAAGCGTTACCTGACGACTTGTGAGGCAGAACAGAGGTTCGATGGACACACCTACAACCCATGATGTGAGCAGAGCCAACAACAACCAAGAAAGACAAGCAGTGGAAGCCTGGAAGAGGACCAGAGGACGCGAGGACATGAAAGACTGGAGCAAGGACGGGAAGAGGATCCAAGGACACGAAGGACGGGACCCGAGGACCGGAAGAGGACACATTGAAGTTGCCACATCAAACGAGGTGATAACAAACCATAATAATAAATAGACAATTGAAAGACAATATTGAAACTAGAGTGAAAGACATTCCAACTGTTGCTCACAGAATTTAAATTGTACATACCTAATGTAATGTCTTATTGTAATTTAGAATAATGTCTTATGTTGAGACAGTAATATTGGAATAACGTAAATGCTATGAGAGAGCAATGCTTGATTTTTAAAGTGAAGTAAAGTAGAATAATTAGTAGACTTTTTAATTGCTAAAAGAATAATGCATATGCTATAAATTTAAAAGAGAATTAAAGCCAAGTAAAAAATTAAAGAAATAATTGAAACAAAAGTAAATTCATTGTGAATTGATAAGCAATTGCAAAAGATGGCCACACTAAATGAGTAAGCTAAGAGCAGAAATAGATAATTAAGAGTAGATAATAAGATTTGTGTATAAACTGTTTAGACATAAATTGTTCACATAAATCCCATACATAATATCGCACAAGCGAGGAATAATGAATATCTTTTTGTATTACCGAAATAAGTAAAGAAGTTGATAATTAAATAATGTAAACATTTAAAAACTTTATAACATTGTCTTGTTATTACAATTACACCCAAACCGAACAAGTAAAAGTTGTTATGTTATATAACGTATCACTCCAAAAGATTGGGGCTTCCCAAATTAAATAAATTTGGGGTTGTTACGTTACATAATTTGGCTCTCCAAAAGCGTGGAGCTACCCAAATTAAATTACATTGAATTTGCTATGTTACAATATATATATATATATATTATATAATATATTAACTTATATATTATATAATATATTAACTTATATATATATAATATATTTTATATATTGTGTGGTGCATGTTTTATTAGTATCATGTTCCTGATGTCTGGAAATTCGTGTCCCGCACTTATTGCGTGTGTGACTAAGTTGGATTTATAAATATTTGTTTTTTGTGTGCACTTAGGTGTTCAAAGTAAAGTTTTATTTTGTTTTCCCATCAGACCTATAATGAATGTATGTAAAACCCTATAAAACCATGGGAAAGGTTATATACAAATAAAGTACAAAACATACTAATACCAGAACAAATACAAATCAATACAAGACATGACACAATTTTTAAAACAGTAAACATTGGAAACACCCAAAAACAAAATTAAACACCACATCTATTCACAGTAATACCAATATAACCATCCAAAACCAACAGAATTCAACAGCAACAACCAACAAAGACATAAACAAGTTTTAAGAATCAAAATGGCTGACGATGATGCTCGAGTCCTACCATGTTACCTAGACTTCTATAGAAGAGAAGAATATAATAACTGCGTCAAAATTATTTTCAAATAAAATAAAATCAGAGCGTCACAGTATAGTTATATTCCGTAGCTTTATCGACGCAAGAGCGTCGCACACTTCATATTACTTATACATGCGCGTTAGAGTTGATAGCCCTGAATGTTTGTCACATACACGTGTCTTGCTGAACAATTGTTTTGGCTTTAATTATGGATTTAGAAAGTAGTCGTCTGTTAGTGGAGGACGTCGTATTGTGCTATTTACGACGGTATTGTCGGTCTGAGAAAATATGCACTGAGTATTTATTACATTGAACCATCTGTGTGGTGTGTTAAAGTTACCCAATCGTAACACACACTACAGAATTAAATTATGTATTACGTCGCGTACACCACTTAGATTTATTCATCATTTTATTTCACACGTATAGTATAACACAATATGCGACAAGCGACAATAAGCAAGACACTCATCCATCCTGTAGTCTTCAAAAATGTTGTCTCCCAAAACGGTTACGTACACCGAAAACAAAATTGGCATTTTGTGATTACAGTTAACCTTCGGTTTAACGGACCCTCGTTTAATGGATTTCGCATTTAATGAACAAGTCTCTGTTTTGGAAAGAGAAAATTATATTTCAGTACGCTTTGTTATAAATACTTTAATGATAATTTAATGATAATTATATGATAATGATAATATTAATGAATTAATGATAAACAATAGTTTATATTTCTCGAAGAAAAATATATTTTTATTATTTACTACAATGTTTCTACAGTTTATTTTACATTACTGCCATCTTCAGAAATAGAATGTACAAATAAAAACTGTTTATTTATTTAATGTAGTATAAGGGCAACTCTGATTAACAGCAATATTATTATTATTATTATTATTGGTAGTAGTAGTAGTAGTAGTAGTAGTAGTAGTAGTAGTAGTAGTAGTAGTAGTAGTAGTCACTGTTCATCTGCTGCGACATACGGGAGCCACATAGAATATCGTTGAAAAAGATATTAGGCATCAGATCACTCCGGATAACATCGTTGAAGCGATTTTCGAGATCCAGGGAGGACACCTGGAACTGTGTCGCACGCTTCGCAGAAGAAGATAGATTTGGACAATGCAATATAGAAGAATTGAGTCAGATGTGAGCCCTAGGCCTAGCCTGAAGTAATGTGTCAGACAGTTCCAAGTTAGTGTCGTAGAAGAGGAAAAGGTGATGGTTTTTTAGTGCGTCGGGTATAATACATAAACCCACACGTGCCTTCTGGGCACTTAAACTGCAAATTTTTCCACCTGCCTCGTACAAAATATTATTATTATTATTGTTAGTAGTAGTAGTAGTAGTAGTAGTAGTAGTAGTAGTAGTAGTAGTAGTAGTAGTAGTAGTAGTAGTAGTAGTAGTAGTAGTAGTAGTAGTAATTATATTTATTGAGAAATATTGTTGGTGTTGTTGTAGTCTTTTGGTATTTGTGGTTGAATTTCGTGTAAAGTAGGCTAGACTACAACTGTTAGAATTACGGCACAAATTTTTTTACCGATTTCAGTAAATGATGAGGTGTACTACAAGATTAATGTTACGGCAAGATTCAGAGTACTTTTGCCCAAGAAGGCAGTGAATACACTGAGACGCGAGTTTAACCTGCCGAGTCAGTAGATGCTATCTTTGTCAAGTCGGTAGACTATGTGGTTGTAGTCTACGTTCGTACTCTAAGTAGTGGCATCACAATCGTCATCAGTTTCTGTTTATTTAAATCGAAAAGTCGGCGACTCATTAATCCGAATGATTCTAGATGTAGAATTGCTGTGGCGAGCAGACCCGGGTTTTTGCAACCGTTGTTACTAAGTTCAGTCCGATGCGGCGATTGTGTAACCACCTGCGCCAGCAGTCCATGAAAGGGTCAGTGGTGCTGAGATTAATATTAAAGAACAAAAGTGTAGAAACACGTCTTGACGAAATTTGATTAAAAGTGAAATATCGAAACAGAATAGCGACAGAGACAGGAAGAGAAGATTAGAAGAAGGCCGAAGGAAATAGATAAAGACACACACTGAAAAATATAAGTGTATGCATAAACATAACTTTTATTATGTATATAAGACAACAGTGCTGAAATGGATTGTTTGTTGTAAAGGTCTTGTGGGATATACCGGCTACAACATGTAAACAATATAGTAATAAGAAAACGAGAAAATTTTAAAGAATATATTGGCCTTAATGGAATAGTTGAACAACATATGTTAACACATACAGCAACTATAGGTGGTCTAGAAGTATACTAGAATATGACCCTCTCACCGGCTTTCAAGAACTTGGAGAAAGGATGTGGAGGAAGGTATGAGGATCTAGTATTTACAGAAGACTAGCTGTTGGGAAAACAGAGACTTCTGGCGGTTGAGGTACGGGATGCGACGAATGTCGTAGGCTCCCTATATATATATATACACAATTACGTAGTATCTCCGTTGCGTTAAAAAATTAATGACTTTTCAAAACAATACACTTGGTATAACTAAAACTGCTTGGAAATATTTAGCTGTAAAATAAAATAGTATTCAGTTCGTTGCCAGACCGTATTTTACAATCGGGTAGAACTTCATACATTGAGGACAGGTTCGTGTGATGTAGTTTCACTTTTGTTGTTGATTGGCCACTGAGCTGTAGCTGCTATCGAAGAAGAGAAAATCGATTACTGCGAAATCGTGTCCATTAAATACTGTTGCTGTTCTAAGGTCGTGCGCTTCCTATCGTTGTAAATGCGTAGAGGATCACGTAATCGGAAACGCTGTGTGTGTGTGTGTGTGTGTGTGTGTGTGTGGTTAATGTCTGCGTGTTTATACATGTAATCGCTGCTCGGTTTATGTTATAAACAACAATCAACTAAAGTTAGCAGCGGTGACAGTTAGCAGGCCGTTTTTGAGGATACGTTCAGGCCGCATAGAAAACTGGTGCTCGAAACATCTTATAAACAAAACGTAATGTATATTTTGTGTCAAGCGTGTTCAATATGAGCGTTTTCACTTAATTTTATCGTTTGTTTATATAATTTGAGTCCACTATATGTTACTGCATCCTCCCGAGCCTTGTCCACGTGCTTTTTGTGTACGCGTAAAATGGCACGTGTTCGAGCATAAAGTGTATATGTAATGTAATAAGTCTGTACGTTTTAGTGTGGGAAGCACGCTTTTTGCATTAAAATAGTACTCTATAATATAATTGCGGGGCGTTTATCACATTGGCATGAATATTTAAAGAACTACTAGAAGACACTCTAGAATGAGGCAGGAGAGGAAAGAGTATTGCAAAAAGTCATGAGAATATAAAGAATGAGTGTAATACTTCCTTCACATGGAGAACTGGGTGTACAGAACATGATCCCAGTTAGGAACAATTTTGCAGGAAGAATTGATCTGGCAACAGAAATTGTAGAAATGAGGTAATTATGGAAATGACGGTTGTGAACTGGAATGTTACGCAAGATGATGGATAGGAAGACTATTACCAAAATACTGGTACTTCCGGAGAAAGAATATTTATTTTGAAAAGGAAGAGATATAGGCCTACATTTAGAAACGGACAGACGTAAGAAGAAGGCAGAATTGCAGAAATATAGAATAAAAAAGAAGACACTAAAACATGAACTTATACCACGCAGGTCAAAGTAAAACATTAATAATAATTTTAAAATCAAGTTTTTTGCCCATTTTCCGGTCTTTACTCTTTGTTTTATCATTTCCGTCCATTGTGTTGTGAAATATACTTAAATAATTTACATTTTAGCTTTACATATTTTTATAACTCTCTAACAAATTAGTAACGCACGCTCGATAACGTAATGCTAGTTGACGCTGGAAGCCGGTTGCCTTCCTTTCCTGACTTTTCGTGTACAGCCGGTCAAGTGCGGAAGGGAGGTAACGACTTTCGGGAAAAACATGTTATGATCTGGACACACACTGGAGCATCAATGGTGTCTTAACGGATGAGCAAATATCTGGCTGTTATCAAACAACAAGATAATTGTTGTTATCAAACGGCTGTGTAACAGAGGTAGGGAAGGCTCTTTCTCGGGTCGCAACGGGTGCTACTGTTAACATGTTGGTTCGTCCAGACAGTGGAAATCTCGTTCACTTAATAAACATTTAGTCTACTACGACTACAATTCAATTCACTGGAAAGCAATATAATGTCCGAACAATAATTTCATAAATACAACTATTAATATTCTGCTATATGAGTACTGGCTCTGCAGCTCTGAAGTATACTTACTCTATTGTAAAGCTGTCACTGTACCACGTAGAATCCATAGAGTAAGCACTCATAGCCCTAGCTCGGTCCTGCTCGCCAGTAACTTCATAGAGCTCCCCTAGTTACATAACCAAACAGTAAAGAAGATGCTGTCTAAAAAACTAGGCTTTGAAGACTTTATGCTTTACACTTATACAGTAAATGTAGTTTAAAAACAAATTATATTTTAATAAAAAACATGGTCGTTGTCGTCGTCTTCATCTCACGATATAGGCCTGCTTCGTCTTCACTGCAACCATCTCTGCAAGAATCTATCAAAAGAGCTTCTTCCAGTTGGTTTATAATTCATTACCCTCTGATCTTACATTTCGTCAAAATGCTCCAGCGAATTACTCTTTTCATTCTGTTATTCACCGAAAATGTATTCAGTTCAGCCCTTTGAGCTTCATTGCGCTTCTAAACTCCTTGTTTGGAGGCTCAGTAAATAACTCCAAAATGTGGAGTTTAGTTTTCGCGAACAGGTACGAAAAAAAGTAATGTTGTAATATATTTCTGTCATAAAAAAGTTATCCTGTTCTGGCAATTTTCTTTTATGGGTATGTATTATATTTAATAAGTTACTTTAGGTGTAAAATTAATATTGTGCTTTAATTGAATTAATTTAAGTCAGACTACAGTCAGCTAACAATGTTAGAATGTTAGTCTACAGTCAGCGTGCTGTGAGAATGTAGTTAAAAATTGAATGTATTTTACAAATGCAAGGCAGGCCACAACGGCGGTGAAGGCGGAGAAGAGGAGCTTCTGTACGGGGGATCCGTTGGAGGTATCAGCCCAACTCTCTTAGGGTTAGGATAGAGCCCCTACCAGGGTACAGTAAAGTTGCTGCCTTCCACTTAGGTGGATCACCAAAGAAAGAAAATTACCTAGTTCTGCAGCTTGGGGATGTGCGATGGGCTGGTAACCCGTTTACGTCAAACCTTACTTACTCAAAATCTCAAGAGAATAAGCAGGACAGATTTCAAGCATCGACATTTGCAATTTTAAATGATAAAATATAAGGGAGTGTTGGCTCTTTGAGAGAACGAACTTGAAAGATTGCACCGTACAATGGTGTATTACAAAACATGAGGCTAATGAAATGTGGGTGTCCGAAAAAAAAACTGTGAACTTCGAACCATGCAATATTTTTTTGTGCACAGAATGTAAGGGGCACTTGGAAGTAGTAAGTAACACGAAAGACTAGTGAATGTGAGCGGATCAGGCGAACAAGACAAATTATTTCTGTGATAAGATAGCATGACAATACTAAAATAGTATTCCCCTGAGTCGAAATAATTAAAAACGTAAAACGGGAACGTTGTTTTCTAAATAACGCTTCACATGTCAGTTCACTGAACCATGTCTCTTAAGAAAAACAACTACGGGGACATAAAGTGATCTACTCTATGACAAAGGCAAATCGTTTATATATTTCAGTATTCACGGACGACGGAACGAGAGCAGCGGACTCGCTCTTGTTTGGCCGCTGGAAAATAACTTTATACAAAAGAGAAGGTTAAAAAATAAGTCAATTTATTCTTTGCTATTTATATACACCTGACTTGTTTCGAGCCGGCAAAAAAAAAGAAAAGCGCTCTTAATACCGAGAGAAGCTAACGAGGATTGTAGACAGATTAGGTGTGTAGGCACAAATAGCATTGTTTCATTTGAAATGAACATTATTACAAACGTTATTACAAATGACCGTGTGTTGCATGCGATACAAATGACATTTCGGTGTGTAGGAATGGAATAACGCCGGTAGCGACATCTGTTCAACGAACACCGAGACGTGTCCGCTGCGCTCCAGTAGTTTTGTCTGTCCGCTAACGTGGCGCTTCGGTAAGCCCACGTATCAGGCGGTCAGAAAACACTAGCAGCTAACAGCTTGTTAACTTTCTAAACTGTTTACAGTAGACCCCGTAAACAGCTACGATGGGAATTCTCTGCATGAGAGTATTCTTATATTTTTGCCGTTTTTGTTAATTGCGTAATTTTTACGATATTGTGAGCAGTAGCGCAGGGAGTTTTCTTTGGGGGGGGGGATTAAACACTCTTCAGAAGGATAACTAAAAAAGATATTTCTTATAGACACATATTCGATCAGTTTTAAACTCAGTACAGTGGGCATCTCCGTTGTGCATAATTTACACTTAGGTGATAAAAAGAAGAGAATAAAATACTGTTATATTTATGTATGGATGCTTGAATGTGTAGTTGGCTGGTGAGGTGTGTGTGTGTGTGTGTGTGTGTGTGTGTGCTTATGTAGTGCTAGCGTGTGTGTGTGTGTACACGACTGCGTGTTAGATTGATGGTATATATCTGTTTAGATTGTGAGTGAGAGAGAGAGACAGAGCGCCCGAGTGGTTAATGTGAGTGAGAAGGTGTTGTATGAGTCTAGAAAGAGACAAGACTGAGAGAGAGAGAGAGAGAGAGAGAGAGAGAGAGAGAGAGAGAGAGAGAGAGAGAGAGAGAGAGATTATGACAGACATATATACGAACTACATAACTACATGAGACTATGGTACTCTGTATAGACCAAGTTCCAGGTAAATAACATTGTACAAAATGTAAATATTAAGTAATAACCATTTTCATATAATAGATCTGTTATCTATAATGTTGTGTTATAAAAGTTTGTAACCTTTTAATGCAAGTTGGTAAATCTATTGTGTTATCGTGTGCATAATTCTCTATTTTATGTTAAGATGATAGTGTAATAAAAATGGTGAGAGAGAGAGAGAGAGAGAGAGAGAGAGAGAGAGAGAGAGAGAGAGAGAGAGAGAGAGAGAGAGAGAGCGAAGGTTGGAAGAGTGAGAGAGAGAAGAAGGGAGACAGTGAGTGAGATGTAGTAAGAGAGAAAGTGAGTGGGAGGGATAGTGAGTGATAGAGCGATTTCAGGTTAGAGTGAGAGGCTGTGAGAAGGATTGGTAGGGTGAGAATGGGTGAGAGAGAAGGTGTGATTGTGGACACATGCATAAATTACAATATTCTATAGTACCCTTGACTATAATTTACAATATGATTACAATTATTATCCAAGTTTACTTGTTAGTAAAATTTACCAGAAACTTTTGTTTGTAACCTTATGTCAACTATCTGATGTAAGTCGTAAAGTTCTACAGTTATTGTTTAAATTGTATGTTTCTAAATTATGATTGTTTGTTAATACCAGTAGTGAGTGAAACATGTTAAAAATAACTTTTAATAATTACGTAGTGAACATCCCCTAATCTGTTTTAGTTATAGGTAATATATTTTACTTTGCTATATTTTGACTGCTGTAGGTATAAACAATTTATGTACCAATCTAATATCCAATTGTTGATTACTGTTTGTTTAATTAATTAAAATATCATTACATTTAGTAATTTAAATTGTAATACTGTATAAATTAAGTTCGGTCATACTATAATTTGCTCGTTTTCTTAAAACTATCTCAAGTCTTCACATATACAATGATACATACATACGCACGCACACACTCACATACACGAACACGTTCACCTAAATATTTAATTGTTCCGTTGTGTTTGACATTTCTTTTGAAACACAGGTCCTGAAGATGACAATAAACATTGTCGAAACGTCGACGCAAAATAGTTAAAAATTTGTGTTATTTTTTACCGATCCTCACTAACATCCACTAAAAAAAGATATGTTAAAATTAAAAAAAATGTAGGCCGGTAAAAATTTAGTCATATATAGGAATTAAAAATTAGGCTAATGTTAGTTGTCTAAATACGAAATATTTTCGTTGTGGTAGCCTACACTAAAACTGTTCTGTGAGCACGAAATCGCTTGGTGTAAAGATTACTAGTTTTCTGGTTGTTGAGGTATGGTTCAAATTTTAATCCTAGCTTTTTACGTTGTGTCTTCTTAGCGAGTAAGAAAGCGGTAACTTTGAATGTTTATTCAACCCACCGTGTAAACAACTCGGTTTATGATATTTATAGTTAAGTAATTTATTCCACAGCAAGTTAAAAAATTGTTTTACTAAAAGTTGTTCACTTGATATTCGAACGGTATACAGGCATACACGTTGTTGTACATGGTTTATTGATCCGTGTTTTATAATTTTTCCGTATTTTTTTTAAATTTAGCGTTTTATTACTATAGTGGAAAACGTTTAACACAAAATCGATTAACGAGTACCTGTTCATAAAAACAGGTACTCAATAGCCGACGATTAAAAAAATTCGTACATGTAACACCGCAGACTATAGGATAGAATTTGTGTCAGTATCCAGACATCTTAATTTTGTATAATTGTAATGCAAGTTGTCAGCTTCACTGTTTCATGGCTGCTAAATTTTACATATTAGGCCGCCTTATGTTTCCGCACTTACACTGTTGATTGCAAAAAAAAAAACAGCAAACGACGAGTTCTTTTTCTTATAACTTTTCATTCACAAAAATCTAAAACTTCCGTATAAGGGAATCCTGGCGGTCCCGCTGTTGCAACAGTGTAGAAAATATAGTAAAATTTTCTTGTTGCACATCTAATAAAACCTGGAAAGTCAACCCAATTTCGTTATGTGCAGAGCCGATCCAGGTATGTTACCACACTTTGGAAGCATAAAGTTGTTCCCTTCCTTGATTAGGCCTACTTGTTTAGGCTCTACTATATAATAATTGAAGTCCATGTTAACTAAACGTCTATAGCAAATTTTCAATTGTTGACAGCTAGATAAAAGAATTTATTACAAATTACAATTAGATCGCTAGGAGAAATTTATAAATCATCATCTTGTTAAACAGAGACCTATAATATGTGAGTACAAATTATTTATTAATGCAATATTACAAAATGAATAACATTGAATTTAAACATAATTTAAAGAAAGCTTTCATAACAAAATAGGACATATGAAAATTAATTGATGGATGCTATATTGAATTACTAAGAAGAATTTAGGAAGCGAAATGCTAGGGAAATGTTTAAGTTTCTTCTGTAGAGTTTACTTGCTTTCAGATTGGAAAAGCCTTCAGCCAGTTCTTGTAGTTCAAATTCCTTGGGCTATGGCGTTATCAGTTGATTTTGTGGCTAGTCCAACAAATTAATCTATGTTTAGAAATATGTGATGGAGATTGATAGAGTTAAAAAAAATATTAGAAAGACAAATATATCTGGATATCCACTTCCCAAACTATGTTCACAGATAGTTCAGAATGTCTTGAGAAGCTGCATGCGGAGGAATGCGACGACACATAAGTTCAGTTCACAGTCCTATGGAATCAATATCTTTCAGTGAAGATTTATTTGCAGCGACTAGTAAACAGTAAATCTTTTCTGTGCTAATTAGTTAACCTAATTCTACTGCTTGAAACCTGTCTGAGTTAATTTATAAAATTATCCCATGGACTGTTCTTTGAAGGAAAATATTGCAGTTATAATTTTCGCGAACCCTTTGACTACCTGTTGCTCTTTAAACCTGAGTAGCGGACCTGAGGAGGATGGTTACTCCTTATTATTACTGTTTTGGAGGGATGGAAGTTGTCTCTTGGGGGTCTGAATCGCGTAGCGATTTATACAATTAAGAAATTTTGAAAATGCGAATAAAACAGTATGATTCTTATCGCCACAATTTTATAATTTCGTTTTCCACTTATAATTTAGATTAGTAAACAAGATTTTATTAAACTTAATGAACCAGTGGTTTTGGCGCCCCTGGCTACTATTCTAGAAGTCCCGGGTTCGATTCCCTGAGCACCATGAAATCAAGTTGGTTGTTTTCAGCCCCCAGGTCGACTCACCCTGTGGAAATGAATGCCTGGGATAACACCCCGGGATAATAAGGGCGACTGAAACATAGCGCTGGCCACACTATATTCCTTGTATGCCGAAAAGCACACCTACCCTGTCTAACTCTGAGAGTGCTTAAACGGTAAGATAGAAGCCATTATAATTGTTAAACTAGACTTAGAATTGTAATACCAGTAATTAGGACTAAAGCTTAATATTATTTACGTTTATAATTCAGTGCCATACCCACTAATTATACTGTATTTGTGCTAACAATATACGCAAATGTTAGTATCGTATATCTGGGGGAGTACCGTAAATGACGTTCTATTTCCGGAAATTTCCGGCAACCGCCAAGTCGGCGGTCCTTACTGTGCCGGATATCAGAGCTTTTACTAAAGGCCTATAATGTTTCCTGAAGTATTTTCGCATCATTCACTGGTCTGAAGATACAGGCTGAGCAGAATAGACTAACTTTGGTAGTCGTCACTTCAATACACACACCCACGCATGTATTTATTCATTCAGAAAATTTCTATCTTTTAAATGTATATTATGTCCCCTAATTGATTTATAAAATATTTCTTTCACGTATTAAATGATACGTGAACAGGTTGAGGATACATTTGTTAAATCGTATCGCAAAGATTCTGGATAAAAATATCCACACTTAAGACCAAGGTGATGGGTTTTCGTGTAACTGATCCCGTACGGGCGAAAATTGTTTTAGATGATACTGTCCTGGAACAAGTCAGTAATTTTGAATACCTGGGCTACACTGTGTCTTATAATACAAGCAACGACGTTGGGAATAAGTTGCATAAGTTTAACCTTATGTGCGGGACCATCAGGCGAACTCTTAAGTTAGCAAGTAAAGAGACACGCCTGAAAGTCTATAAGATGGTGGCCCTTCCCACACTTCTTTATGGGACTGACAATTGTACTTTAGGAAAGGCCAGGCCAGTCGCATCCAAGCGGCTGAAATGAGAATTCTCAATCACGTGGCAGGGTATACTCTCCATGATCATAGAAGAGAAGCTGATTTATGGCAGGAACTGAATATTGTGAATATACTCGATAGGATTGCCCAGTATTGGCTGAATTGGTGGGAACATCTTTGCCGATTGGATAACTGCCCCTTCCCCAAACACTTATGGAACTAACTATAAGACGAGGGGATGGAGAGGTGTTGGACGTTGGAGTGACCAGCTCTAGACTCTTTGACTGTTTGAGACCGGAACAAACCATCCTTGTTTAATCCTTGCAGATGATGATGATGACGACGACGACGTATTGAATGAGTTCATACGTTGCAGTATATAAGTTCCGTTCTCATAATCAATATTGCGAGCGGTACCTCAATAGTGTGACCAGATGCGAATAGGCCTGTGTTGTAATTAATTACGTCTGTATCTGGAGACTGGAGCAGTTCACGCTGCGACCTTTTCAAATATCAGTTGTTTTGCATGTATAGTGCACAGTTATACAAATATCAATACTTACTTATTAGGCAACAGAATACTTTATTCACGTCACGTATATTCTATAAAGTTCAGTGCGGACGTGGACACTGCTGCCCGCCCGCATAAACCGACTCATTGACACAGTTGCTGGAAGCGTTGCTTTAATCAGAAGCTGAACGCTGAAGCTTATTAAAACTGTCAACAGGAGCGTAAAAACAAATTCATAGCTTCCCAAAGACCTGTTGTTATCTTTCCTGTCACTACGTGCGATAATACAGTTTACTCGTGATATCACTATGCTCATAACTATTTCTTTTATGAATTTGCTAACTGCTATAATTTTTATTGTTCGACTAAGCTTTTCGTCATCACTGACATCTTCAGGTCTTAAACAACCCTTTGGTCTTCAGGTCTTTTCGCCCGTACGGGATCAGTTACACGAAAACCCATCACCTTGGTCTTAAGTTTGGATATTTTTATCCAGAACCTTTGCAGATACGATTTAACAAATGTATCCTATACACATCTGCAACCTGTTCACGTATCATTTAATACGTGAAAGAAATATTTTATAAATCAATTAGGGGACATAATATACATTTAAAAGATAGGAATTTTCTGCATGAATAAATACATGCGTGGGTGTGTGTATTGAAGTGACGACTACCAAAGTTACTCCATTCTGCTCAGCCTGTATCTTCAGACCAGTTGTTTAAGACCTGAAGATGTCAGTGATGACGAAAAGCTTAGTCGAACAATAAAAATTATAGCAGTTAGCAAATTCATAAAAGAAATAGTAAGGATGGCTGCTAATTTAAACAATACGAAGAATAACACTATGCTCATAGTTAATATCTGAACAAAAGTACGTATATAAACAGATAATTTTAACTAACTACTCGAGAATTTTGTTTGCTGAAATGTCACAGACGTAACTTGCAAAATCAATTCTAAAATCTAAATAAGACAGGAATTTATAAAACACGTATCATTATATCATCTGCGTTTTAAATTGTTCAAATCTTGTTCAAATTGTTCAATATTTCTTCTCTTCTCTACTTCTTCTATCAGAGACTTGGCGAATCACCTAGTCCAGTGGTGTTCCATTCCAAATGGAATATAGGCTATACACTTCACCAACGCCTCCTAGGTCATCCTATACTTCGTTGTCCAACAGGCTTGTATTGTAAAGCTTCCTTAGACAACCTGCCATCTGGCGTCCTGTTCAGATGAGCAGTCCATCTCTCTTTGTTCTCCACAATACGATCTTGGACATTAAAAAAAGTTCGACTCTTTACGAACGTCTTCATTGTAGAGTCCATCCCTTCGTATGCAGCCTTTAACAGATCGCAAGAATCTCATCTGCGATGCCTGTAGTCTACTCAGACGCTTTTTCGCCGGAACGCAAGTTTCAGAATCATACAGTACACTAACAAAGCCATTACCTTATAAAATTTTAGTTGAGTATCTTTTCTTGTTTTTCCTTGACAGCGCCCTGAGAACTGTGTCACATATTGACTGAAACTTAGCCAAGTTGTGATCAACATCGTAATCCGCATCATAAATGACGTCACAGCCAAGATAGCGGAAATGTGACACATGCTCTATACTCTTAAATGAATTGACATAATTCATTTACCGATTTTTCTAAATAATCGTTTGATATATGTATGAAAAGTGAATAATGAGCGTCTTGGGTTTTGCCAGTGATAGGTTTTGCTTCCATTACACCGTCTTTACGTTTTGACCTCTTCAACGAGAGTGTCTTCCAAATACTCACCTCGATTACTTTCAATTCATCTTTCGTATATCACGTTTCTCTTGGCCTTTTTTTTTTTTACGTGGTTCCAATGTAAGATCGTTTTTATCAACTACACCATGACCCACTCTTTAAATGTGACCATACAGGAACGTGTAATTAGCTGTACATAATTGAGCAAATAAGTGAAGAAGCTGACTTGCGTATAAACAAGTTGAAAATCAGAGCATTGGCCGACGTTGGCGGTCAAAACGTCGCAGATACGGCAAACTATATCAGGCACTTATACAGTTCGAGACATTGGAGGCCCACCTGATTGTCAGAGACCATTAGCAAACTGAGAAGTAAAAGTAAATATCAGTTAACTGTGAAAAGAATATTAAGCAACGAATTGTTACACAAAATCAGTAGAAAGAAGTAAAGTTAAACTCGAGAAACGAGCATGTAGGACTAAGCGAAAGTACTAAAATAGATATCAGAGTATTTCTGCTGTAACGTAGGAAGAAAGTTGATGATCAAAGATGTGCAAATGAATTTCAAATAGTTACCTGATAGACACTCCTGAACTTACCATGAACAACTTTTAACTTCTCAATACTGATGGAATTCAAAGTAGAACAAAGTCTGAGTGGCTCATACAAAAATCATATTCAAGTAATACAGACATATAATGTACAAAAGATGATGAATTGTAAAAAAAATTATTGTCTTGGCGAATGTAGAGTTCAGAAAATCGAAAGAAAGATTTTAGTCTAGGTCAGACCATGAAAGAGTCGATCACGAATTTCCGTTGCTTTCAGTGGCTCACGAAATGAAGGCTACTGAAAAATAAATTGGCCAGTAATTTGCCAAAATTGTTACAACACGTGCACATTGTTGCAATGGAGTACATAGAATATATGTATCCTTTGTAGTTTGTGTACCTTACGGTAGACAGGAAATGAAATATTGTCGTCCGAAAGTAGTCTCATAGTCTGTTAATGAATGCAATCATGCAGTTGTTCTGAACATAAAATAATTGGTCCGAAAACAACGCGTCAAAGCTACGCATTGGCAATGAGATATCTTGATACAGGACAACCAGATACCCGTTTCATGTCTAATTATTTCAGCTGTAAATACGTTTAAGATATTTAGACGTAGAACACTGTCTAATTTAAAAATTACTGAATTATGTCGTTTACGTTTGATCCCCCTTCCACTCGTAAATAAATTACATTTGCTGTTTAGTTGGACATAGATGATCGCAAAAAAAAAAGGAAATTGTTAGTTCAGTCTAAAAAAGTCATCACATGTGAAGTATATGCCTAAGTGGCAGTGTTATCATTGGTACCTTCAACTGAGAGGAATGGACAGAGAGACAGTTAATTGGCAACGTATGAATGTTGCTATTTACATCGGGTTGTAAAAATGAAACTTATAGGAGGGAAGGATCTCAAGACAAGTATAAGGAAGTATTTACCCTACACAGAATTCCCTTAAAAAAATATGTCGAGTAGTTCCAGCCAAACTGTCAGTTAACTCGTTCGTTATCTTATTTTGGGTCTATGGTAGTTACAGATCTCAAAGTGTTTGGAGAGTTGACGATAAAAGAAATGAAACTGTTCATTCCTTTACATAGACGTTAGAAACTGGGCAGTATATCGCATGCGAATCATGAATCCCAAGCCAGAAACAGCATAAATACGTTATCATTGTCATTATAAACATATTACGGATAATTCGATCGTGGCCTGTTACAGCCTTACATTCTAATTCAGCAATATTTAAGATCATCTCATTGTTTTAAGATCCTGTCGTTGTCGTTGGATTTTCTGTACACGACTATTTCTCCTTCAGGACAGGCATTCCACTAATGGGTTTTATTCCTATTTCGTTATCTTTGATCTTTCTTTTTTACTCGATAAATTCCATCCTCGGGTTTCCTATTAAGTCATATTTTGGTTTCCCATACAACTATCATGTTTGTTTATTCTTCTACTCTTCAGGTTATACTCTTCAGATACAATGAAATAAACAGATATGTTATAGAGCGTAAGTTTTGTTTTAATAACAACAGCTTTTTGATATAAACACTCAAGAATAATTGTGATATCCATATACCTGGAGTAGGAAGTCGAAATAAGTGGTGCTGTTTGCGTCCCATAGAACGAAGGAACGTTGCCGAACCAAAGTTACGGTGTTATGAGGAACCAACGTTGCCGATCCAGATGAGGTTAAGGCTGAATATTTCTACAAACAAACACCTCACGATTATCTTTTGGCCGGTATATTATTAAATATTCGTCCCGACCTAATCCTCCGGTGGCTCTGGAGGACTCGTACAATAGTTCTCTATCCCGTCTCCTGAGTTTGGAGCGGAGATCTGCACGGGCTCATGAGTTCAAAGAGTTGTATGTTAAATTCATGGACAACTATATTGCCCAGGGGCACATGGTCCCAATTTTCCCTAAGAGTTTTATTACTTATCATGGAGTTTTCAAAAATAAGGGTGACTGAACAATCTTGTCATCTTGGCGACATATTCCCTCTCAGTTAAATCCTGCCGACTGTGCTTCCCGTGATCTTTTAGCTGAATCTGTCATTGATCGCCTTCTGTGGTGGTCCCGTCTTCCATTCCTTGTTGAAGACCAGTCCACTTGGCCATCATCTTTTTCTCTGCCGAGTAATTATAGTGGCGACCTTGAATTGAAACCCGATTTTCAGTCTTGTATGTCTGCAGTATCGTCTGCCTTTTGTGAAGACATTTCCTCTTGGCCTTGTCTCGTGGGAGTATTTCGTTTGTTCGTGAAATAGCTCAAGTCCCATTTGTATTGTTCCCACTTTCCCCGAGGCAGTTGAATGAAGTAAACAGGTATGTTATAGAGCGGAAGTTTTATTTTAATAACAACAGATTCTTAATATAAACAGACAAGAATAATCCTGATATCCATATGTCTGGAGTTGGGTACCAAAATAAGTGGTGCTGTGTGCGATCCATAGAACGAAGGAACTTTGCCGAACCAAAGTTACGACAGTGAGAACTTCACACGAATCAGCGATGTTCAGCCATGCAAGACCAGACGATACTGTCGTGTTAAAGTGTGCATAATTAGCAATTTATTTGAAATTTTGTAATTGTGTAAATTTTGTCTGAAGCGTAGGTCTAACCTAACTTGATACCGGACGGTTGCTTAAGCAGGTTAATCTGCCACTCCTCTACTACGGTGGTATTCCTATACGCCGAAGTCTTCGGTGGTTGAAAATGGAGACCTTATTATTGTGTGAAATAATTTATTTTTCTTACCTTGTGGTATTTTCAGCAAGTGCAGCAGGTGAATTTCTTTCCGACATAATCTACGACTCTTGTTCCACGTGAAAGATAAAATTTCCTTCTACAATGTTGAACTCTTTTTTCAATTTATTTTCTTTTCTTTTTCTAATAGTTTCCTAACTATCATAGAGTTACATCAGAACATCAGTTCCTAACTGTCTTATTACATCAGAACGAGATTTTACAAACATTCTATATGTAAACTTCGATAAATGTGTATTTTCAGTTTCAGTACTGAGGCTACAGATTACATGAGACTTAGAAATACATAGGTTAGTTAAAAACTTTCATGTTTTTGCGAGGAAAGAAGCTCTAAAGACGGATCATAGTGAAACACAGAAGTAGGCCTACTGCTTAACATAATTACGTGTGTTATATTCTTCTGGAACGAAGAGAAGGTTCCATTAGATTGCATTCATCTAAAATAAAACAAAGAGAAGAAGATGACAAGTGATCAGTGTTTTTAGATCAGGCTGTTGCAGGACAAACCTCAAAACTCACGCACACGCACACGCACGCAGTGACAGCCTCGCACAAGCGCGTAGGCGAACCTCACACACGTTGGTGGGCACCATCGCCACTACGGTAAAACAATACCTTCCCGACAACTTGTCTTTCGTTACTGCATACATAATTTTGTGTTATCGTTGCATATTGCGTTTGATCCTACCATATCTCATATCGATACTGCGTTTGAATGGAGCCACTGGCGATTGCGCAACGCTGGGCACACCCACAGGCATTCGCGTGCCCGTTCACACGTGGGACAGCTAATTTTCTAACGACCATTGTCACAACTATGACTGTCAACAGAGTCGTATACTTATATTACATTCTCATTATGCTTAGTTGTGTATATTGCAATGCCTACTATCTAAATTTAAGACTTTCTGCAGACTTGTTGAAGAGTTAATTTTTGTGAATACTACTTTTGTGTTTTATTTTACTGTAGATGTTGTTAATGATTAATAATAAGTCTCATGAAAAATGTTTCCGAATAAATGTTACAGTTATATTTTAACAAAACGAATACGTCAAAGCGACAATGTAGTGCTACAGCAAATGCACTTTCCGATAGCGTAAGATGTATGTTTTGCATGCATTTTTAAAGAAGGCTAATAACGAGACAGTGACATTACTTTCCATTGTTATCACAAGTGTCATAAGTAATTGTGACACTACATTTCACAGCACTGTCTCTAGAAGCGAAGGATAAGGAGCACCATAGAAACTTGGTGGTTTGACATCGACTGCGCCTGAGGCCTGAGGCATACATTCACAAATGTCTTCAGATAGCTTACAAGATATGTTTCTATTTTGTTTTCAATACAGAAATTCGATATTGTTACAACACAGATAAGCCACCCCAATACCAGGGATAAAAAAGATGAATCAACAATATAAAAAATAATTCGTATAAAATAAAATGTTTAAAATAATGAAAATAAAATGACAATGACACGACAAACGACGACATGACCTAACCCAAGTGATTGACCAAATAAAAAGAAACAAAAGGAGAAGGGAAAAACGAAACCAAATAAGAATGAAACCAATTGAAGGAAGTGAATGAATCCATACAACCAAATGAAATAAAACCAAGTGAGAAGGGAAAAACCAAAATAAAATGAAACAAAATAAGATGAAAGTGAAGAAGGAAAATGAACATGAAACTAACCAAGTATAAAGGAAATAAAATAAAACCAAATGAGAAAACACAGATAAATAATATAGAATATGAAAAGGAGAAATGGTACACTCAAATGTAATATTGGAAACGAAACCAATAACTAACCAATGTATAAAATAATTATTATTATCGATTGAAAGATAAATGTAAATGATTTGATAAAACCCAATAAAGTAATGTGAAAAATAAAAGTACAGTAACCCAAGAATTAGAGTTAGATGTGATAAAAACTCTATAAAGACATAAACTTATTAATACTACAAATAATATTTGTAAAGAGAGAGATAGTGAGATGGTGAGAATATAAAATCAACTAAGTTACAAAGGAAAAGTAATTATAGGGATTACCCACTAATAAACACTTAATATAAACATTTAAGGAGTGCAAAAGTGAAAGTGTAAAACCCCAAAATAATTAGAAACCATATTAATAGGAATAAACACTTAATAATCTATAATAAACACTAAATGATTAATGGTGAACCATATTAATAATTAAGAATGTTTTTAATGATAGTATTAGAAGTAAACAGATAATAACCTGTAATGAACACTGAATATTGATGGTGACATTATTATTTAAAAAAGAATCTTATTGTTCATAAAATTAAGTTTAATTGTATACACTATTATTTAAAATGGAGAATCCCATGAAAGGTAAACAGTTGGTGTTACCATGGATAGAAGTTAGAGATTATGTAAGAAATAAGAAATTAAAAATGAAATCAATAAACACCCCAGGTTATAAGAGATAATCAATTAAGTAAGTTTAAAAGGTGTGACGATGTTTATCACCCAAAAAATAATAAAGAATGAAATGAATTGTAATCAAACATTACCTAATAACTGTTAAAAAATTGTTTAATTAAATTTATAAATAGGATATGGCTGAAGGAATTGTACAGACCATAGGCCTAGATGTTATGTTTTAATAGTAAGTAATAGCCATATTGTTAAAAAGGGCAAAATAGATAAATAAGAAGGCGAATCAATACAGATCTAATTGCACTGTAAAATCAATTAGGAAATAATTAACAAACCATGATGTAGAAAATAATAGAAACCTACAAATAGTATAAAATCAGATCCCAAACATATCAACAAATAAACCAACCAATTATAATAACAAAACAAAACACATTAAAGTAAAATGAGATATAATCTGTATAAAATAAGTAAATATAATCAATGGCTGCTTAGGCCTATGAAATACCTAACTGTCAAAAACAAATAACTACAAATTTTATAACTACAAATCAACAAGGAAATTAACAAATCCAAGGCGAGTAACTAGCCAATTATAATTTGTAAATCATATTAAAAGAAAAATGTTAGAATAAGGACTTAAATTAAAAGAGAAATGTAATTAACAAATATTAACATAATTGTACAAACATTAATACTTTAGAGAACCCCACCTTATGGGATATCAAAATAATCTTTGAAAGGAAATACACGCAGTAGTGATAATATTTAATACATAGGAAGGAAGACAGAAGAATAAAAGCAATCAGTAGATATACAGTAATTTTGAATAATTATTCAAAATTGATAACAATGGTTATAAAGACAAGATTAACCAATCAGAATTAATTTGTAACCATGACAACAGACCGTTGGTTACGAATTTTCCGTTAATTTTATAGTACTCAATGTGACGCTCATCCAGATTAGACGCCAGATCTTGAATGACCTAAATTTTAATTTAAAATGTATAAAAAGTAACCAAAATTCAAAAAGAAGAACCAGTAAGCAGCAGACGATGAACAATAACATTTAACTGATGCGAAGGACCAATTTAAATACAAATTAAATGAAGAAATTGCTACAACTAAGTTGAAAAAGATGCCAGAAGTCCCAGACAATTGAAAATTGAATACGATTGCAGCCCAATTCCTTTTTACCTGAACAACTGAGAACATCCAGTCTACTGATGTGTTAAGTATCATTAAATTACCCAAATTCCGGAAATAAACTCACTTTAAATATTTCTCACAGTTATCTGAACTCTCACTATAAAGTGAATATAATTTCTTTCAAAGATTAAGTAAAACAAACAAACACTGAAAATTTATTAACTAAGAAATTAACCTAGTGTTAGATTGCGAACTTTTGAAACACAGTTTACTACACTGCAGGAACAAATTGTAGCTACACATTATATTATTTAAGTACAAATAATGTAAGGTAGTGTACTTTTTATTGTAATCATTATTAATATTTTTCTTGTAATCACAAGGACCCAGATTTTGAACGATAATAAACGTAAACAGACAACAGTCGCCATACTTGACTGAATTGTTCGTTCAAATCGACCTTCGCCGAACCCCTAGAGATATCAGACTCATATTAATTGTCGGTGCAAAATTGTTAATAACCAAAAATAATTTGATTGTCAAACAGAATAATTACCATTCAATAATTAAAGAAACTAGTACAGAGTGTAACCATTGTTTTTATTTCATAGGGAAGTGTATTGTATAAATTGTGTATTGTATAGCAGAGACCAGCGAGGATAACGGCAAGCGCTCACGCCGCCAAATCTATGAACTACCTGCTCGATTAAGTAGGTCGAACGAAGGCGGGAACAAATTTGAATGCTCCAGGCCGTCACAACGACGATCGCTAAACCACAATATTTATTAATTTTAAATGTTTTGAGTAAACAATTTGGCGCTACCCGGGATTATTAAACCCCTATGAAACAACAGGTAAGGTTTCCACTCGCGTTGTACTGGTAATCGAAGGATCGCTACGGAAATCACTAGCGCAAAACATAGATGTAACGACACCAATGTGAGGCGAACACACAACAGATACTTAATTACAGAGACGACAACATCGCTTCGTTACAATATTCACAGTACTAACTGTTTAAAGATTATGGTACTTTCCATTATAATAAAATTTTATTTGACGATATCATCCCCTTCATACCCATGTCGTTGTTTTTAATATTGAACTGTTGGGCTCTGAAAGTACGGTAACAAGGTTATAGTGTCACACTAGTTGATGTCGCTGTTTGAAGCATCCTCTAGTTCACATAGAGCTCTATAATATAGGTATTCGCACCCGCCATCTTTGCTCCGAGACTTTTAAATGTAATGTGGCGGGAGCAATGTAAGCACGCTGTGCGTTGCATTATTTAATGTAAATTATGTATGTAAATATTAATATTTTTACATATTAGGGTTATAACCTTAGTGTACTAATTTGATTTATGTATTACACACGAATATGTATAATAATCATCTCATCTTGTCAGTGAAAACAAGGTTATAAATACTGGTGTTAGAGATATTATTAATGTTATGTAGTATGTTTTGCAGATTGTTGTACTACATCTCATAATCATAATGACTGGTTGTTGTGCTGTAAATTGAAAAAATCGAACAGAAACTAATTTTAGAACATTCAAATTTCCGGCAGACCCTATTCGATGTGCAAAATGGATTCAAAATATGAGACGAGACAAATTTATACTAAGCAAGGGAATGCGTCTGTGTGAGGTAAATTTAATGGTTGTTCCTTAAAAGTTTGTGAATTTTAATCATAACGACTGAAAATGTAATACACCTTTGCACTTTTAGGTTCATTTTGAAAGTTCACAGTTTGAACAGGCACGAGTAGATTGTTGGAAAAAACTGAAGCCTAATGCCATATACCGACTTTGTTTGACGTACCAAATCCACCTCCTAGGATCGGCCCAGTTCCACGCAGATCACTGTACAAGGTGGTTTATTTTTTTAATCCATTAATTATAAATATAATGTTAGACTATAACTAAAGCCCGGATTCACGTGCAATTGCATCTTTTTTTTTGCTAGTTCGTAAACGGCCAGTGACAAGTTATTTATCCGAATCGGGACGTGTAGGTCATTTTAACATACATTTTATTTTGCACAAAATTGCACGTTTTGGGCGTTACTGCATAAAATTGCACATTCGTAGTTTTAATGCACAAAATTGCACATTTACCTGTTTTTCGAAAATCAGCTGCGCGATAGCCAAGCGCGAAACATACACGCAGATCGTAAATAAAGTCGAGAACAAAATCAGCACGAAGAAATTCTAGTCCAGTAAGCGCAGCTTTTGACGTAACAAAATTTTGACTGTCGATGGAATTTCATGAAATTTGATATGTATGTTCTATATGCACTCTAGAACAAAGTTAAACTGTACGCTTTTTATTTGGGGGTGAGAACCACCCCCTTTTCAAGGGTGATTGATAAAAAAAAATTAACTCCAGGATCCAATAGAGAATCAAATTCTAAGTAAAAAGTCAGTACGCAACTGTTTTGAAAAATGTGTTGTTTTCGAGTTATTCCAAATCAACATTTTCGATTTTTACCCCCAAAAAACAGGATTTTAGCGTAATTTTTAGCGAATAACTAAACAACGTTTGAGTTTTTAGTAAAAATGAATAGGACCAAAATTATTCTATACGAAATAACAAACAAAATGCGTTTTGGCCGGGTTTTAATCCACGAGTTGTTTTCAAGATATGGCCGTGAGAAGGTGTACTTGCAAATTTTTTGCCTGTACTAACAAAGTTTACCCTTCCTACTAATCGAGAAAAATACTTTTGACTATAAAATGTCTAGTGCAATGAAAAATACATTATTGTTAATTTTAATAAAGTGTTAAGCTAAACTTTTTATTATTAATTTTAACTAAATGTTAAGCAAAAATGTAAATTCGTGTTTATTAAAAATAGTTTTAGTAACTTTATTTGGACTTTTGGACAAACGAAATTTAGTAAACATTAATTCAACAGCCATCTATTATAAACAGGAATAAAAGTAAAATCTGAGAATATATACCTAACAAAGTGGTAAATGGTAACGATTGGTACGGTATTTGTTGTTTTTTAGACAAAATTATTCTCCTCTTACTATGGTCTGAATCAGTAAGTTTTAAGATGAAAACTATTATTTAAATATTTTTAAGGACGTGGGACATAATTTCACACTTTGAAATTATATTTTTGGCACGAAAAACTATAATAGTTTATGTAATATCGAAAACAAACTTATCTGCGTCCCATGTATACACAAGCGCCACCATAATATTATGTCAGTCTCGGAACAAAGATGGCGAGTGCGAATACTCCCTTTTATAGATCCTTAGTTCACAGGGCGCCAAATGTCACACGGTAAGACAAAGAACCACATTTTTCGGCTGTCTTGGACCTCATTACACGCAAGGTGCTACTGGGATCTAGAATGTGTCTGCACCAGAGTTTGAGGCCTCTGAGTTGACGACCACCTAGTCGGGTTCCTCAGTGGGTAACGTCCATGATTCGCAACACGAACAACGGACTACAATGCACTACAAATTCTGTATACGTCAAATTAAACTTCCTGCTTCTCGAGATCTCCGAGGAATTGAGGCGCAGAGGATTTCCCTTCTTGGGAAGCCAAAGTGGTCTCTAAGAAGATAACAGAGAAAGCACATTTTCTCCTCCTTTTCGATTTTTATTGATAGAGCCTGGAGGATATATCGAGAAACACGTACAACCCGACCTGAGTTATCAGGATAGTTATCCTCTCTTTCTACATGTTTGTGGTTGTTATTTTACAGTCCAAGAAACCTTCCTTCAGAAAGAGGGAAAATATGATTTCTTTCATAATTTTGCTTCGTAGCTAATTAGTTAACTCAGTTCATAATAAATACACACGAATGTTCTTTTTATATTGTGTCAATAGCATGCACTATGATTCTGATTCATTTTATTGCAGAACGTCTTGGCTCTATATATTGATGAGGGTTATTAATTCACGTGTTATAAATTAACCGTGAAAATTAACAATTTTATTTGTAGTATGAATTAATTTTATATTACGAATTAATAGAGTAGTAATGCATTATTTTACTGAAACTCTCTTATTTTAATTATTTTATTTTATTTTCTGTAACTGTTCCTCTCATTCGTTCTGTCGTAGAATTAAAAATTCATTACACTTATTTGTGCCATACGTATTTTAAAAATTATTACCGCCTTCAGAGCTTCAGTTCAGACTGTTAATTCTTGTATTACAGATGTGTTCTGTGCCATCGAAATCGCGCGCGCGCGCGTGGTTGTGTGTGTTTTGAACTTTATACACCTATGTATTTAAATATGCAGTTTAAGTATAACACTGTGAGAACAAACGTAGAATTGTAACACCATGTAGGCTACAACACGGCGAAGACGCCATCAGCTCTGCAGCGTTGTATAAATTAAAGCAGTAGCAGTGGCAGTGGCGAGAAGAAGCACATATATCATTCATCTGCTTGGCTTGTCTCACAGCGGCAGAGGTCATGTTACAGTTACCGGGTGACCATAGGTCACGTATTCGTGAACATACGGATGCCAGATTAAACGGCTTAATTAGCTCGCTAACTGATTCTCACGTGTTTCTCTCACTTACACCTTCCACATCCGTCTGTAGTTAATTAGTTAAGACATGCACTTTACTGAAACTGACAATAAGTTTGTAACCGACAAAGCGAGCCACCATAACGAATAACTTGCCGGTCTCCGTTCTGAATGCATTATCATCACAAGTGGTACTAGTCGGACCTTGCACTCGGTTCCGATGTCATGAATCAAATAAATCTTTCACGTCTTCAAGAACATGATAGGTTATACCCGCTTTATCCCGCAGGCAATTATGTGATCTACACTTAAAGAGGGAATCCAATTTTACAATTACTTCGTGCATTTTTTTTTAGTAGAAACTATAATTTATTTTTGAATTTCTTTCTTTTTGCATAAGTTGTAATTTCTGTGATACTTGGGATTACTGCTATAGTTCCAATATCAACGTTTGCAGAAGCCCGACTTTATTATTCTTCCAATTTGCTTTTTCTTCGTAAATAATTCTGTGTGTGTCGTATGTTTTATCTTCATTTTGCTGTTTACGTCTTCGTATTATTTTTCCCGGATGCCGAAAAATATAAGATAGATCTGCTGGTAACTTGATGTATATTATACACTACAAATGTTAGTACAACCGTGCTGGACAAATGTAGAGAAAATATATTCACTAAATGTATAAACCGTATCAAATTATCAATTCCATAGCAGATTAAAAGTAAAACGATAGTTGTAAAGAATTAGTGGTGTTATAGAATGGCCTTCCTTAATACTTCTTCTTATCTGGCGTTACAGCCTTTGGTGGGCTTTAGTCTCCTCCATGCTTCCTTGTTCTCCGCCCTTCCTCTCCACCCTCTGATTCCCAAGCTTGCAAGATCTTCTGTTACGCTATCCAACTATCTCATTCTTGTTCTACCTCTATGTGTAGTAGTGAATCTATGTAAGGAATCTTTCCTTCAGCATTCTGTTAGGCTTTTTTCCTCAGACATTCTTTCCAGATGTCCCAACCAAACAAAACTCTGTGATTTGATCGGGAGTCTACTGCGGGCCATCCTTCACGAATAGTCTTTCCAATTATTACTGTACTCATAGATTTCATATAGACGGCTGTAGATATTTAGTTAATTTTGAATGTCCGCGTTTGCAAAAAAATCTCGTGAGTAGATCCTTTCACCTACAGTTACCTGCATCCTAGATCTTTTTCCATCGATATCCACGACTCTTATCCATATAAAGCGATGGAACCGGTACAGGTTTTTACAGTGAGGCTTACCAACGATTTTAAAAGACTTTATCCTGTTAATTGCCTCAAAGATTTTTTTGTGAATTTACTGCATTTTTTATTTTCTATATTTTTTATGTAGCCTATAATAAAAACTTAAATAATTTTCTTTTCTTTTTATTGAAGCTCTATTCTCAAATCAGTGTGTACATGCCTTCGGCTATTTCTATATCCTCAAGGGACTCGCCTTATAGTGCTGGCAGGGCAAAATAGCTTGCATATTTTGGTATGGTTGGAAGCTGTGCCGCCGGTAGTGTACCTACTGGTAGGACCTCCCTAGCCGGAATGGTCTCAGTTGAGGAGTGAGGAGTATGTCCCGCAACAAACCATCTTGTATGACCTAGGAGCCCTACTTATATTTCCCCAGCATTTTATCCTTTTCATCGCCTTCTCTCGTCGGGAGCAGGTGGCCTAAAGCGTTAGGATTCACTGTGTCGATAAGTAGATGCTATAAACTGTTCTAGATGATGCTGCAGCTGGTAGATTGCCCCGGATAAAACTTTTGCTGTTTACTAAAACACGTTCAGCATCAGAGTAACAGGTGCCAAGCTACCGAAATCTGGCACCATGCATTGTGGAGACAATCGCTAATGACAAGTAGAGAAGTAGATGATTTTTTAAATGGTACTCCCATTACCTGACTTACTAAGCTGTAGATTATTACTCTAAGTTAAGGAAACTTCAAATACTCAAAATCTTCACGGTGGAAAGTCGAGCACTGTAAGACAAACATATGCAATGATTAAACTATGTAGTGCAAAGGACACTACTATAGTGCACACCAGGTTCTCAAAGAGGTATAATAATAATTATTCACTTGCAATTTTAATACTGCAGCTTCAACTGACGTATCTGAATAATATTAAACAGTAGAGTTTGGCGAATAATAATTAATAATTTAATAATAAAATACTGTTGAAATGTCTTATAATTTTCTTCCGTTAACATCTGATCAGATTAAAGTTATACAACACTGGCAGCTTTTTACAATCGTATTAGAAATACAACCACAGCATCTGTCAATTTTTAAGGGAACAAAAGTTGAGAAAACAACGAAAACTAATAACTAAATAGAATATCTTAACTACGAGGGCTATTCCGGAATTACCATTCAATTGGTTGACATATACAAGTTGCTTGTCACAGCAACACAGTAGCACATGTTACACGCAAAATTCGAGGACCATTTGTTTATTCCTGTTCCAGTAGTGGCCGACAAAACATGAAGTCAGCTATTCCGTCAGCTATAAGGTGCAAATTGGTATTTGTTGAAACGTCCCATGGTCCGCTGGATATGTTTGGAAACTGCTGGTCGGACTACGGGGCTCTCGGTCGAGGAAAATACGGGACCGTCCCGCGAATATTCCGATCAATCACCGACGGATTAAGGACAGTACAGTGACAGAGTCGTTATGTGACATTATCAGACAGTATATTCTGTTCTACAGGGGCCCGTCATCACGTAGAAAGGGCCTGGTAGTCGCGTACGGCAGATTCCGCTCACTCGAAACGCTCGCATTCGAGGAAGTTTATAGACGGGACTTGCTAATGATCGTGCTCATGCACTACCGGGAGCGAATCGAGACTGACACATCGCCAGATCGAGGTCGGGTAAGGCAGTTGACGTATCACCAAGATACGTCTGCCTGGTTATCAAGCCCTTTCAAATAAATGAAGAACTCAGTAGTGACGTCAGTTCTTGGTTGGGTACCTTGACGCGGTTGCGTTTTACGAAGATGAACTACAAAAGCTGGTACCACGAGACAATATATGGCTGTGTGTGTGTGAGGAGGGTGATTGTGTGGAGAAAAAATTTAAATATTTATGTAATTTTGCTTATAACTCTTTAATTGTCTCTATTTTGTTTTTTCTTTACTTACCGGACGGAGGTTAGCTTTGAAACAGTCCTCGTATAATTTTATAAAATGCTTATACAATTTTTTTTATAATATTTTTGGCATTAATATTACTAAAATTCTTGGGAATCAAATTCGTTTGAGATCTAAATTTTTGGCCACTTATCCTTTGACCATAGGTTGAAGTAGGCCTATCGCGGTATTAACGGTTCGTCTCCCAGGATTTTTGCATGTATTTTTGCATTACACAAAAATATACTATAAATTACGTAGTTGAGGTGATGTATTCTACAATATTATTCTACGTATATTCAAAAATTCCTATATCCAAGTAGAGAATCAAATTAAAGAGAATTTTAACCAGTACCTGCATATAATATTCAAGGTAATCTTCTTAATTTTCCGACGCAAGAAATTCACTTTACAAAATCTATGATTTATTTGACATAAGCTCAAAAAGAATAGTGTTTTATAATATTGTGAAGGTGCTATATAACCTGATGATGGTCTATGACCGAAATCGATCGCTTTAAGAATATAAGTAATAACATTATATGGTACCTTTGGGCTATATAAAAGAATACAAAAAATAAAAAAACTCAAAAAGTCGATGCTCCTGAAGAAAGTGACAACCCACAAGTGAAGGCAAGACATTGTCAATTTGTTTCAAACATTCAAACGAAAAAATTTACTACGCAAAATTTGAACACAAAAAACGGAATATCGTATAAGGGTTCCGAGTATGAGACGTATGTGACTGGACAAAAGCTACGTGTAATACGTGATAGCGTTATAAGGGCGCGTTTTAACAGGGTTTTACAGTAGTTATGAAAATTTCTTATTAAGCTAAAAAACGTTTACAAAAAAATTTGTAAAAAATGAGGAAGGTTACATGAGTAGAACTAATTATATTCCGAATTTCAGAACAAATATTTTTTCAGAAAGTCTGTTGTTTACAAAAAATTAAATATCTAGAAAAATCGAACGTCACATCGTGAAGTTGTGAGTATTAACTGACTCAGTAAATGCCATCATTCTAGAACTCACTACACTCCACCTACTTACTACTAGAGTTAATTCTTGTTGGCATCCAATTAACCGGAAACAGCTAACTTATGACAGCTTACTTACATATGAGGTAAACGTCTCTTTGTTACGAACTTCAAGCAGCGTTTATTCCTTTTCAATATGGCGGACGATGCACCCTAATGAAACTAGTGTCTGTGTGCGCGGAATGGAACTACAATAACTTCTTGGAATGAGACTACGATATATGAAACTTGTGAAAGATAGGACTACGTCTACTTGTGCAACGGACTTCTTCCATCACCGCTTTTTAATGTACGTTTCTAGTACACAACAAATCTGTAGCCGTCTTCAGGCAAAAACGAACACTAAAACAACACAAATAAAAGATAAATAATATTCTGTCCCACAATCTAGAGTCAAAACACTAAAGTATTTACATAATATATAGGTAAAAAAAAACAATAAAATAAATGAATAAAACAACTATCAAATACAACTATAATACAACTATCAAATCTATCACACACACACACACACACACACACACACACACACACACACACACACACACACACACACACACACACACACACACACACACACACACACACACACACACACACACACACACACACACACACACACACACACACACACACTTAATACACAATACAAGACGCACAAAACTCACATGGACCCGCACGCCTCAAGATTCAACTGCAGTAGTTTGTATGTTTTATTTATTTATTTTACTTTTTGTTTTTTACCTATATATTACTTTTGTTATGTAAATATTACTTTTGTTTGTTGTGTTCTGACTGTCGGTTGTGGGAGAGAATATTATTTATCTTTTATTTTTGAAGTTTTAGTGTAAGAAACGATACATGAAGAAATACCATAGGTGTAAAGAATCCATTATCAAGAACAAATAGATAAATTCCTTTTTTTTATTTCGGGGTCAAAACGCCCTGCAACGTTGTCCAATGCACAACCTCCATTGTTGTCTATCGTTGCAGTTCTCATCATTTAATCCTCTATCTTTGATCTTCTTATGCCTTCTATCCATGTTTTCATGGGTCTTCCTTTCTTACTGTGCTCTCTAGGTATCCATCTCGTTGTTTTCTTTGGTAGCCGGTCTTATCCCATTCTTCGCAAGATGTCCGTACCAGATTAGTTGTTTTCCTTCAATGCAGTCGATGATTGTCTTTTGTACGCCCATTTCTTCTTTGATCGTTTCATTTTGTATTCACTCTAGACTTGACGTTTTAGCAGCTCTTCTCAAAGCATCCATTTCTGTAGCTTCTAACTTTCTTTTTACCCGTTCTTTTATTCTCCATGTTTCGGATCCGTACATCAACGTGCTTTTAATCGTACTATCGTATATTCTTTTCTTCCTTTCTTTTCCAATTTCTGTGCTCCATAGAATCGCATTCAATGTTCTAATTATTCGTTTTACTTTGTTTATTCTTGATTTTATTTCAACATCATCTGCTCCTTCTTCATTAAAGTTTATTCCTAAGTATTTGTAGCTGTTGCATTTTTTATACGTTTTTTGTTTTCTAAGATTATGTAGCTGTTGTTTCTTATCCGACAAACAAATACTGCGTTTTTCCTATGTTATCACTAATACCCATTTTTATACTATACCTTCAGTTTGCGTGTCATATATTCCAGGTCTTCTTTTTCATTTCCATATATCACTTGATCGTCCACGAATTGCAGGCGTAGAAACGTGTATCATCGTCAGTTTCAATGCCCATCCCTTTGCATTTTTTCTTCCAACAGGTTAGAGCTTTCGCAACGTAAATTCTGAAAAGCGTGGGGAAGATGCAATAGCCCTGTCGTAATCCCTTATTTATTCTGAACGGTTCCGATACTCTATTTCCCACTTTTATTGTGGACTTCATATTGTTGTACAAGTTTTTGACAGACCTAATAAGTGTATGGTTGATTATGGTATCTTGAAGCATCTCCCACAGTTTTACAATAGGTATATTATCGTAAGCTTTCTGTAAGTCTATAAATATTAAGTGAGTTTCTCTATTTCTTTCTAATTTCTTTTCAATAACTTGTTTTAGACAAAATACGTTGTCTGTACATGACCTACCCGCTCTAAACCCACACTGCTCTTTTTCTTCATAGCCCTTATAATCGCTTTCTATCTTATCTCTGATAATTCTTCCGTATACTCTACTAATTGTACTCGTTATCGATATTCCACGATAGCTGTTGCTATCTAGTTTGTTACCTTTCTTGTATATTGGTATAATATAGGCTGTTTTCTATTGCTGTGGTATATTTTCACCGTTGATGTATTTTATAGAGATGGACGCTATTGATTCGTATAAGGCTTCTGTCCCATTTTTTAGACGTTCTGCGTTTATACCACCGGACCTGGGGATTTTCATTTTTTAGTTGTTTTATAGCGTTCTCCACTGTTGTTGCATCAAATTGCACTACTTCTCCTTCTATTTGAATATCAGCTTGTTCATCTGCTTGTTGTCTATACTTAGGACTATGTTCTGTTAGTAAGGTAGTAAAATGTTTAACCCATTTTCCTGTTGGTATAAGCTGCAGTAGGCTATTTGATTTGTCGTTAGTTTTTACTATATTTATGAACCAATACTGCATTTACTCTAGTTTTACTCTATTTTCTGGATTTTCTCTACATTTTTTATCCCATATTTCTCTTTTTCTTTCCACGAGTTTGCGTTTTGTTTCCCTTTTCTTTACTTTATACTTTTTATAATCTTCTTCACTTTTAGTGTTCAACTATTTCTGGAATATTCTTCTTTTTTCATTTACCAGCTGTTCTAATTCTAAATTCCACCAGTATTTCTTGCTCTTGAGTGTCTGCCTTGTGCCCAGGGCTTCTTTTCTTGCTTTCTTTATACTGTGTATAATATCTTCATACACCTCGCTTGCTGTTCTGTTTTCAGTTGTTTTAAGGTAACTATCCAATCTTCTTTGATATAGGTATTTATCACTCTCGTACTGTAAACTCTATAGGTTATATTTTTCTTCAGCAATGTCAGTTGTTTGGTGTTCTTTCTCCTGTGTTACGGCGTACTGGGAAAAATATTCTAACGTTGAGGAGATGATGGTCAGATACGTTGCATATTCCTGTATTTACTCTAACATTTTCTATTCTCAATACAGTACGTTGTTTAATTATAGCGTAATCTATTATTGATCTTAAATTCCTTGTATGTTGTGTCCAAGTGTATTTTTGTATGTCCTTGTGTCTAAAATACCCACTTGTGATTTTGAGTTGATATTGTACACACAGATCTATAATTCGCTCTCTATTTTCATTTGATACTTCCTCCCTAAAGGGTCCTATTATATCATTTTCCCTTTCTTCATCTTCTACCATTAAGATCTCCTAAACTTACTACTTCTCTGTTAATTCCTACTTTAGCTATTTCCTGGCTTTGTTTCTAGAAGTCATTTTCATTACTATTTTCATCATTTGATATTCCATGAATTCCAAATATCGTTAATTTGTGTTGTACGATGTTTACATTCATTCTTATTATGTTTTCGTTTACTGCTAACCAGTCTATTTATTTTTTCATTTTTTTTGTATTAGTATAGATACCACTCTTCGCACATGCTGGTCTTTTGGGACACCGCTATAGAGATGGACGTAGTTGCCAATGGTTTCAGTACCTGTTCTCTTCTTTTTGTTTCCGTTAAGACAACTAATTTGAACTGATGTTTATTTAATTCATGTGCAACTTCTATAAATCTTCCTCTGCAACCTTATGTATTTAAAGTTTCAAAAATCATCATACGGTTCCTATGCTTTTGTCGTTTTCCATTCAGACCGTCCTTTTGTCCGAGGCTAGTATTAGGCTTTTTTGCACTTAACATTTTTTTATGTGAAATTAGGAGCAACCCCATTGTCACAACCTCCTGCAGGAGAATCCAGATTATCTATTGGGGTTTCTTCCCTTAGCCGATATGTTCCATTTAATTATAGGCGCTGGAAACCCGCCTTTTTACTTCTCTCGTCTGCTACATAACGTACACTATATGTAGATAAATTCCTACTTTTTCAAAACGCAAAATATGTTCAAAACCTGCCCAAAAAGTGTCAGCTGTAAGCAAACACGTACTCGCACGCGCTCTCTCTCTCTCTCTCTCTCTCTCTCTCTCTCTCTCTCTCTCTCTCTCTCTCTCTCTCTGTCTCTTACACACGCGCGCGCGCGCGCGTGCGCGTTTTGTTTCTCGCGATTCTGATGAAACGTTACTCCTTAATACATTTGTCACTTTTACTCTCGTTTTTGTCGGTTAAAGTCTCTTATTTTCACATTTTTAGATAAAAGTTACTCAAGACAGTATTTTATTCCTTTATCTAAATTTTGCGTGTTCTTACTCTGAACATTATAAAAGAAAATCGGCTGGTAAATTTCTGTGTACTACATTAGGACAAGAGATCGTGTCCACTGATACCAGTGTTTGCCAGATGTTCACCAACACTTTTAAACAGAACAAATACCTACCGTAAAGTGATATGTAAAATTACATCTGGCAGGTTACATATATATTTCAAAAGCTGATTGCTTATGATTATTGCTAACAATTACGAACTTACACATTCTCTGGTTTCTTGAAACTCATTAACTGGTCTCCGTCGGAAGCCTACATTCACACACCCAGACACCCACATGTGAGGCGACGCGGTGCACAGGTTTTGTTCTGACCAGATACAACGACACTGGCTCACATCGCCAGCCAGTGCCACTACGGATTTTCAGTATTAGGATTCGCTATACGTTTACACGCGAAAATATTATAATCAAATTTTTTTAATAATTATTCGTATAGAGTGTATACCTTCCACATTAACACACATAAAATATTTACTGAGCAATTTCACACCTGGACTATTTCATTGATGGATGCACGAAGATCTTATTTTATTGCAGTCCTTAAGTATTTGTGTTAATTTGCAGAATTGTTGGTTTTGTTTGTTTGCAGAACTGTGATACAATTTCCGATTATTCGAAAATGTAAAATTAGAGGAATATATATTGCGACAACATAATTGAATTAATTCTTGCGCATAGGAATATGGTGTGTGTTTTATAAATCAACAAGTCTATATTGGAGGTATTATATTAATTTATTGCACACCAATTGAATAATAGTTCATACGATATATTTTTAAACATACACAAATGTTATGAATTTTAAAATATTGCTTGAAAACAGTTTATATAAAGTTCAGATCTGAATTTATTACTTGAGTGAAGATATTCCATATTGCTGCGGCGAGATGGTTGATGGCGATGCGTATATCTCACGTGTCCTTCCCTCGTGGATTCTGCTGGGATGGTGTCCTGATGATACACACGCTGAACTTGCTCGACGAACTGCAACACGGCCTCGCTGCGATAACACTGATTATGATTGTTAATGGTTTTTAAAATGTTTTAATATTGTTATAGTTTATTTACGTATCTCAAGGTGTAACGTGGTTGTTTACTGAAAAACGGTGTATAGGCGTACACCTTCCGGCACGTCTTCAAGTGTCCTCGCGTCACACAGATCTACCGCGGTCAGTAGATCTCCCTATGAGGATATCTTGACTAACACGGATACTTGTAAATCACAATATTATTTATTAAACTGAATTACTTGGGTCTGTAGAATAACTCACGCAGAGTTCCAAGTTTTCGTACACCCTTCGCACTGTTTACGTGTTCACGCAAGAGAAACTTCTTGAACGCGAACCGCACGTTTAGTAGACGAATGCTCAAGATGAACTAACTCGATCTGCTCATGGCAAAAGACAATTTTCAATGATTTTACTGCGTTCTAATTGACCAATTATCGGTCACATGATAATTTATGCACACGGCACTAATAGTTCTTCATGCAACACTTCGCATGAAATTGGCAAAGCCTGCACAGATAATTATCTGGGATTTTATTACTTCACGCCTGAGTGAGTTTTAAATAGAGATTTCATATAACAAAAATTCACACTTAATAGTTATTTGAAGATCACAGAATATAGGGAAATTGTATCTAATATTAAATTTTATGTCTTGTTCAAGTCTCATGTAAATCGGATAATTATAACGGACACAATAGAGAAAAATGTTAATAACTCGCGCACCCGCGCACACTTTCACAAACACATTACATAGAAAAATGACGAATACAATTTTTAAGAGTTTGATCTATTTTAAATTCTTATCGGTAATACAATACAAAAACTATAGCTAAAAAAAACCAATTTGAACAAGAAACAAATTTAAACATGAGAATGTTCGTCATCCATGCATAAGACATAGTTCATTGCTTATCATGATCCTGTGTTCTATCGCAATATTTATTGCTTTCTTACCTATGTAGGCCTACTTCGACTAAACCCTTCTACAGTCGTTCTTGTTCTTCTTCCTGTTTACCTTCTTCTTTTCTTCTTCTTCTTTTTCTGCTTCTTCTTATTCTGTTTCTCCTCCTCCTCCATTTTAGGGATTAGCTATCTACCTGTTTCATGTCTTTCATACCATCTTTTTCTTGGTCTAATTTCCTTAGAATAACTTGGTTATCGTTTTTAATAATTTTGTTAATACTATTTTTTCCTTCCGCTCTATTCGTTGTTTCCAATTTCAATTACATCGATTCTTGAGTGATTTAATTCACGAAATGTACCCGGATATTGCACTACATAGGTAGTTAGTTGTAACGGAAACACAGCCAGCAAACAACAATTTTCATGTTTGGTGAGTTTTCTTGGCAGGGAAGTACTAAGCTTCGGTAGCGCATTATAAAATTCCTAATAACGTTTAACAGATGCAAGCACTTATCACGAATGACAAACGTCTTCTGATCGTTATTAGCTAATATGGAATCAATGTTTTCCAGTGCACCGGCAAATTTTTTCAGGTGCAAAACGCATTGAAAACAAAGTTAGTTTCAATTGAAGTACACGATTTTTGAAAGCACAAAAGAATCAGACACAGAATGTAAGAACAATAATTTGCTTTTAAAATACTCCGCACGGGCATATTCGTGTTCTTCCGCCACCACATGCAGACAAAAGAAAGAGAAAAATACAGATTCCTATGAGAAAATGAATAGCCACAATAGATACAGAGCTGAAACAACATAAAAAAATTAAATTAAATTAAAAAATTAATTGCTTTTTTTCGTATTAAATCACATGACAGAGTATCATGTATGCCATTTTATCATTCTCGAGATTTGGTTCTACAATATATACTCGTCAACATCATTATCAGTAGCTCCATAGCCCACCGTGGGCCTCAGCTTCCCTCAGGATGTTCCTCCAGACTTCCCTATCCTTAGCCAATGTCCACCAATTTTTCACTCCAAGTATTTTCACATATTCTAGGACTCAATCAATCCTTCGTAGTCTAGGTTTTCCACGTCCTCTTTTTCCTTCTGGTGTACATTTCATAATCCTCTTAAGAACATTCTGCCCATTCATTCTGTGTACATGTCCTGCCCATCTCAGCCCAGCTATCCTAATTGATGTCACAATATCAGGCTATCTATATAACTCGTAGAGCTCTTTGTTGTACCTTAATCTCCACTCTCCACCTTGCCTAATGGCTCCAGTTTTTTCCTTTCATAAGATGCAAGTCGAAACAGGTCGCCCTGTGTCAGTACCCAAGTTTCACCTCCGTATATCAGGACTCGTTTTACTAATGTTCTATATAGTCTAGCTTTGGTTTGATGGCGTAGAAGTCGTGATTCATAGTATTACATCGCTCCATAGTAGCATCTATTAACATTCTGAATTTGTTTACTTACACTATAATATATACTGCCTACTTAAAAAATAATTAAGCCCCATTCCATTACTTTATTGTCTTTACACGACCCTGTAAATTATTCCTTAGGCTTTCACGGCCGGTGTCATTTGAATTATGAAAGATATCCGGGCTGTTTGGCCGTGGTCCCTGGTTAAAAACAAAACCAAACGTTTCGGCAGCTCCACTGGCTGCCATCATCAGTGGTAAAATTTTCTGCACTTTGGGTGTCTACGTGCAGGCCCACAGTACTTTGGTATAGACTCAAACCTATAAAACAGTATGTGGTCTATACCACAGTACTGTGGGCCTGCACGTAGACACCCAAAGTGCAGAAAATTTTACCACCACTGATGATGGCAGCCAGTGGAGCTGCCGAAACGTTTGGTTTTGTTTTTAACCAGGGACCACGGCCAAACAGCCCGGATATCTTTCATAATTCAAACGACCCTGTAAAGTTCTTATAAATGAGCCTATTAGCCGTCACGCGAATAAGTTCTCTAGTCACGATTTATAAATGGTAAACTTATGCAATAGCGTATCTAAAATTTGGCTTTGGGGGGGGGAGTCGGCTTTAGACAAAAGAAAAAACAGTTAAGACTAACCAATATTACTGTCATTAAAGTGGTTGAAAAACGTGCGATAACATCCTGAAATCAAACCCATTAAAGTAAACGCCAATAACACAATAAAAATACGCGTTATTGAAACATTGTTTTCAAGTTACTTACTGAATAAATTGATTTTACAATATTTCATATATCGAACGTATACCGTACGCAAGTGATGTGTGATAGAAAAACCTGTTTGTATATTAAAAAAAACAGTTACTACTGAATTAGCGTACACAGCTAAGAAAAAATAATAAAACGGCTTAAAAATTAAGAGATTAAGAAAACTCTTCGTCAACTTTTTCGGCCCTCGGGGGGGGGGGGTCCGGTCCCCCGTAAATACGCCCCTGAACTTATGTAAACTAAATATTTAAATACTCCTCTTCATCTGGGTCTCTCTCTCTCTCTCTCTCTCTCTCTCTCTCTCTCTCTCTCTCTCTCTCTCCCCCCCTCAATGCGAGCGCGTGCGCGTGAGCGCGCGTTTGTGTGTGAGCTACTTGAATCAGTACATATGAAAAACAATTTAAAATATTACACTTGAGTTGCGGGCAACCATTACGTCTAATGAGGCTGATTGGAAAGTGTATTGTGGTCTTAACGAAAGAAAATTAGATTATTATAATTTATGGTCGTCGACGAGTAGTACAGTTATCGTCTATTTATTTAATTTATGTTACAGTTATCTATTGTGTGATAAAAAGGTCAGATGTTAATCTCTTGCCACTACCAAGTTCTTATTGAGTAAGGCACAGCAATATTGAAAACAATTTATCACTTTAATGTGTGCGATCCAATTCGTCACTTGCGGTACAGTTACTTCCCAGAACAACAACGACGTCACTAAAACCAATATATACTACTTTGCTGGTTCTTACTACTGTTCTTAAAATAATTACCCATCCACGATCTCTTCAGCAAATAGCAGGAAACAAATTGAAAAAATTTATGAATAAATATAGTTATTAAAAAAATTCAGATGACTGGTGTAAAATATATTTATGAGTGTCTTTGGAATACATAATAAACTTCTTTTTCTTTTACTTCGTCGCCTACTTTCTTCTTCTTCACTTCGTGTTAATAGACGATACATAGGCGATTATGTTAATCAAGGCTTCCTAGGTCGCCGAAAGCTTCTGTAACCTATTTGTTTATATACCCGCGATAAATAGGCTGATCTTTTACTCCTCTTTTAGTACAGATGCTCAAGTTATTTTATATTCTTATATTTTATCCAGCTTCAGTAACTGAACTCGGTTACAACTATTTCTCAATATAGTCGCTAGCCTGTAATCACTTATGTGTGAAGAATGAATATCATCTTCACAGCCTGTATGCTATTCACTGCCGCATATTCAGCACGTAGATAGTGCAGTGTTTTCGTGCCTATGGAGTGAATTATGCGAATTAAAACAAATTAGAGTAAAGAGTTTGTAATATCTAAATTTCTGGATACCCATTACACTTGAACAGAATTCTTTACAAATGTGTTGCTTTCCCTACATGAGTTATCATGTGTACGTTAATAAAATTCTCACAAGTATAAACTCAAATATTACACTGGTAATAATTCTTTTCAAACAGTGTGTATGGAAAATACGACAATAAAGGTTTAGCATTAGAAAAAGCGCAAGGGGAGGAGCGTAATGAGAGAGGGGTGAAACAAACTAAACATTGGTTTCGCTTGTTTGTTGTAACTAGATGGGGTGGAAACACAAAGCATATTGAGTGGCGGGTTCCCACGGGACGGGACGGTGCGGGTGACAGAGCCACCATTAGGAGTCTGTGCGAGCCACGCGCCAAAACATCTGCTCCCGATCTGTGAGACAATCATTCAAACCACTTTACCACGAGATAAAACTGATATTTCTGTCAGTCGCACACAATCACTTGACTAGTAATTGGATCTCGGTCACGTATTCGCACCAGCCAGATAGAGATTCGACAGGTCCTTCGGATTAAACACTATGGACTTATGCACGCACATATCCTTATATTAATTTTAGAATAATAATGGGAAAAATTATTTTAAAAAATCAACGTTAGTGTTGGCAAACAAAGTGTTTAGAGCTTTATACTACATATAGTTCATAAACCATAGTAACTATGATAAACATAATAGTAATAAAAAAAAAAATAATAATAATCATAACAATTTTCGGCATACAAATCATTCTCACCAAAAAGAAGATATTAAGAAAAAGAGATGGCTCAAGAGAAATGAAAGACAATTTTTAATTTACATTAAGATCAAAAAAAGAAATTTACAAAGATTTCTCTAAACTTTTCATAGAAATTCGGTAAAGGAGATTAACAGTTTATGGATATTTTTAAAGAATAGAAACTAAGCGAAACAGATATTCGAATATCTAACAAACATGAAAACAAAATTTGGGTGGCACAAACAGCTATAGAAAGATTTAGAAGATATACCAAATACGAACGAAGAAACTGGACAGGTACAGTAAAATAATAGAGGATTTTAAGCTGGAAGGAAAGATCAACAGGCAAGGGAGGCAAGATGAAATCACAGAACAGAAACAATCAGAAGTGAAACATTGAAAAAGAAGAAGAAATGAAGTGAAGCCTACTGGGAAAAGGGAGAAGAACAAAATATGCAAGGCGGTCCGAAGTGGTCTTAATTGACAAAAAATATTAAGAAGAAGAAGAAGAAGAAGAAGAAGAAGAAGAAGAAGAAGAAGAAGAAGAAGAAGAAGAAGAAGAAGAAGAAGAAATTGTTTATGACGACGACAGCAATGATAATCTTCATAGTAATGATGACGATGATAGCAATAAATACCTCATTACCTTATCATAATAATCAACATTTTGTACTACCATTACCTAATGTTGTAAGTCTCGGCTAGGAGATTCATTACTTATTCACTGGTTGAAAATTAGCTATTTAAGAAAGGACAGGTGTACTATCCTTGTGCATGTAGACTCTTTTTCCCGTGCCGTCGTTAGACTCTGTACATGCGGCTTTCAATTAAACGTTTTGTCCATAATTTTATTACTTAAAAGTTACATTCATTTAAAGCGTATTTGTTAAGTTAATTTTTAACGATGGAACGGGAAACACTGTTGACGCTGAAAATATAATGCGCTGAATAACTACGTCAAATTTACTTTCTTCTTACGAATAATGACTACATCATTACCTTGCTCGTAAGACCCCGGCGTTTGCCTGTACTTATGTCTGAAAGTCCATGCAATAAGTCTACTATTGTCTTTCAGAAAGAAATTTAATAAGCTTTAGTGAAAATTGTTGACTGCTGAAAGTTGTTCTTCTGGCGTCAACTTATTGGGGTCCCGGTTACCTTTTTAAAAAGTCGTATTTGACTGTTGATTTTGTTGCTTAGTACGGACCTGTATATTGAAAGATAGCCATTGTTGATAGTGAAGAAATGTAAGCACAATGATTAAATCAAACAAATTTGAATTCAGGCTGTGACACTATATATGGTACGCTTATACTTTATGATAAATCGATAAAAAAAGTTATCTAAAAAAAGTCAATTCCATGACTGTCTGTCATATAAATGTGATAAAAAATTAAAAACTACCAAATTTTTTCTATGTAATTTTACACGTCCATCCTACACAATACGATAAACAGTATCTTATGAAATGATCGATTGCGAACTACAATTTAATGTTATGTGTGTACTACAGAGCATGAAATATTGAGAAATCCATTAATTTTTACGAACTCTGATTGTGTATTCAATAAGACTGAATAACAACCCTGACATAATCATCAGTGAAAAGTCAAATGTCTAGGCTGGAAGCTCTACAAATTGTGTTCTGTAGAGCAGACAGAAAACGCATATAGGAAGCAGAAGGAACAGAAAAACAACAGCCTGAGAAGAGACGGCTGGATGAGAACGGTAGGCGTGACAAAGAAGAAGCGTAGGAACGCCAGAAAGCTCTATTCCTAGAAAGGAAGAACGGCAAAAATCACTGTTTTTTGTGTTACAAACAATTTTGTGTAAAATATTTATGGTGTGTACGGAAGTGTAAACTGGACGATTGTTGTTTGTTGCGATAGATTGTGTTGGACAGTTTTCAACTTGGAAAATCGTTGTACAAGAATGTCTTTGTAATTGTTTTAAGAACTTTCAAAATTATTGTTAAAAACTTTTATTAAAGTTATGATTAGAGATTTTTCCAGTGTGTAACTGGAAATCATAATAATTAATTTTTATACTGGAAGTATAAAAATAATTTTGTATTACAGTTCAAAGATGCAAAACCGATCATTGTAAAAGTATTAACTGAAAAACGTACAATAGGTTTAATGACAAAGGAACTTTGAATTTAAATTAAGAATGTGAAGATGAATGAATGAACAATATTAAAAATACGCGTTTTCAATCATTTGGTCCTGAATCGTTACAGTTTAAAACTAAGAAGTTAACTTGACGTTTAAGTTTTGGTGCCTATCGATGAACAGAAACGTTGAAAAATAATTGAATTCCAAGAATTTGGGAACTGAAAAATGATATCGTAAACCGCTTCTAAATGAGAACACAAATAGTTCATAAATTTTATTCATAACCTAGTAATGTAGGCCTACTTAAACTATTACTTTACCAGTTCATTTTGTTAACAGAATAACGGAAAATACATAGTTACCTACGGTTTAAGCTTTATAGAAAAGATTTTCTTCCATTTATCGAAAATAGTAATTAATAAATCGAGTAACTAGTAATTGAGTAACACTAGAAGACTCATATGTGCTCGGGAATGTGTAAAATTTTAGCAAGAGCCGGTAAACAAAAAAAAAAAAAAACTAACTGAATTTATGACTACATTATGCAACTCTATAGAGGATGCCTTTAGGTTGTCTGTTAAGTTGGCTGTTGTTTACCTGGAAATCGAGTAACTAGCAACCATTTGTTTGTGACAGTACGATCAACTGCAAATGCTTCTACCTATATTATTAGCATCTAATGTGGTAGACCAACAATAACAGAAGTAAACTGTAACGTTATCCTGTTAGTTCTGTAAACTGACAAAGGTGCAGATTCTAACATTATGTAACGCTTAATTAGGTTGGGAAGTGAATACTGTAGTAGGGCAACATCAAACCCAGTCAGTAAATAAAGACCTAAACTGACTATGGATTCTATATCATCATCACCCTTCTTCTTCTTCAACTTCTTCTCTTCTTCATCCTCCTCCTCCTCCTCCTCCTCCTCCTCCTCCTCCTCCTCCTCCTCCTCCTCCTCCTCCTCCTTCTTCTTCTTCTTCTTCTTCTTCTTCTTCTTCTTCTTCTTCTTCTTCTTCTTCTTCTTCTCACCGTTTTTCTCACAGTCCTCCTTCCTTTTGTTTTGTACTTCATAGGTTGTTTAGACAATTTTTCGTTATCTATTCTTTTTAGGTTTTCTTTCAATTTTTTATGATCTTCTATTCTATATTTATGGTCAGAACGTTAAAGAACATGACATTGTCAATGCGGTTATACGACGTTCATTTCATACCTGTAAGACAGTGAGAAAATTCAAAACAAAGAAACTGTCAAGTGTCCGAAATTCAAAACCAGCCACATGCGCTGGTACATTTGATCCGTTAAACTCTGGGTAGCAATATTAACAGAAGAAGGTTTAAAATAACAATAATCTTCCATCAGAAGGAACAGTCAGAGAAGTTCTCACTCATGTTAACCTACTTGTCAGCATCTTTTGCTTTATGCGTGTGAAAATCTTGGATCTAAAACAGCTATCCTTCTATCTCCCTAACAACCAACAAACAAACAAAAAATGGAAGGAAAAGTCAAGATGTGAGGAAAACAGTTAATAAATAAGAGTTACAGAACGATGGAAGGATGAATTTCTGATGAGAATTAAAGGTGAAGGAAGAAGGTACGTGTTAAAAAGTTCAAACCGCAAACAGCATGGACGCCACAACAAATTGTAAGAAAGATTATTTTAACTATTTAAAACTTTCAAAATGAATTTAAAGTTTCATATTCAATAGTTTATTGCAGAAATGTAATGTAGTAAAAATGTAAATAATAAAAACGTCTTATAAAAAACGATTTCTTATAAAAAATCTGTTAGTTACAAATATATTATGTAAGCCTAATTATAAAATTATTTTCGCCCTTTTGCTTATTTTATAATTTGGTTTACTAACTAATTCCCGTTCGCTGTGTAAAAGAAATATACCGATACATTATAAGTAAACTTTAGATCATTTTAATAATAAAAACAAATTAAATCGCGAATTTATTTTAAATCCCCAAACCACCATCATCTTACGCATCTAAAGATGAACCAGGAACCAGTAAAAATTACTGTAACCTAGTGCGATTAATGAAACCAAAAATTAAATACAAAAACCTGGTAGACTTTCAAAAGGTATGATTTTGTTTCAGTAGAGTGCTAACAAACGGCTAACGAACTAAGCTTTTCTCTTTAAGATCTTGGCTTGTTTTGCTGAGCCACCTACCATGCATTCCTAATCTGGCTCAAAGTGGGTTTACGCCTATCTGGATCACTGGAAAAACGTGGAGGGACCACTGTAGATGTGTGGAAAACGTGTTTGTACAGATGGAGAGGTCATAAAAAGAGGTGCGAAGTTGTCTGCACATGAAAAATTTTCTGTAATTGTCCGAAGAATGTTTTAGAGAAAGAAGCTCAAAGATACACCAAGCGCACGAAGGTAGTAAGCGATCATGTACAAAAATAATACAAGTTTAATTTATGTAAGTGAAAGTAAGAATAATGGTTTTTAAAATTTCTATTTACTTTTTCACGTACCGTCGTAGAAACGACGAATAATTCCTTCTCTTAGCACGTAGACGTTTACCAAACCGGACAATATACCGACTGAGTCACGGCAATAAAGGACAAGGTAACACGCAGGTGAAGACATATTAAGAAACGTTTATCTAAATCTAGTATTCTCACTTCACCTTGAATATATAATTTAATGCACAAAACAACATAAACAATTCCTAAGTGCCAGATATACAGCGCATTCCGCGCCTAGGACAGCTAAATTAAGAATGAGCGTGAAATTTTCCATTAAAGCTCGTTTCTAAAATAGTAGGCTACATAATGGTGTCCACATTTGGCAACTGTACGGGCGTATGAAAACCGTTGAGCAATTTGTGCAGTGGGAGTGTGAAAAATACAGCCGCAGTCAAAATGACTTTTTTTTTTTAATTTTCTTTTGTACGGTTTGTGAATGTGAACGTCTGTGTTACAGCGACAGGAACGGAGCTGCGAAGGAACCTGGCTCCAACGTGTCGACTGACCACAGAAGTTACGACTATTTGGTTATTTAGTGGGTACTAATGAGGTTAATAAATTCATACACTGCTTACTTTGTACACAAAAAGTGGCCACAACTTGCACCATACAATTTGGGATTCTTTTAGCCATGGAAAAACGACAATGCGTCGTGGTCAGCGCACTGCTTCCAAACCATCGCGGATGAGTCTCAAGGTAAATATCCAGCCACGTCCAACCAGATTTGGGTTCATCCAATCCTAAAACAACATAGACTCTCCCTCCCTCCCTCTCTCTCTCTCTCTCTCTCTCTCTCTCTCTCTCCCTCTCTCTCTTTCTACGTTAAACACACACACACACAACGTTTCAAGTCTCAAATATAAATACGACAATCGCATCCAGCTAGCTACAGGTTTATATTTGCCAATACTCCTGCTGTCTTCTGGTTTCCATTTTATTATTTACGTAAACCTCCAGGAGCTTCAAGGTTTACTCCTCTTCTGTTTTGGGTTTAGCCTTCTCAGCTATCGATTTTTCAGCATACGTTACATGATTTATAATTAGATATACATATGATTTTTTTTTATATTGGCTATTTTGTTCCTCCCCAGAAACAAAATTTAATTGCCCTGTTACCCCTTTTCCTAGTTTCATTTTATTGTTGATGACCTTTAGCCTCATAAGCCGGGGAAATTAAAGGCGGTTCACACATTGGCTTACACGAGTACTGTACGTCTAACATAATGCTCATAAACATTTTTGTGACACTCATGAGTATAGGAACCTGGATGGAGAGCTCGGTGTGTGGGGCCTTCTACACTCGCAAAGGTTGACAGAGGGGACGATTATATAATAATAACAACAGCAGTAATAATAATTATTATTATAGTTATAATTATAATATAATGATCATAATTATATTAGTATCTTGTGTTCTCAATGTTGAATCATTACTCAAACAAAAGGAAGGAATCATTGTTCTTCATTCGTACAGATATTAGCTCTCGCTCAGAGCAAAGTTTTACTGTTTTCATAACAAGTCACATACCTTCAAAATGATAAACTTCTCATGGCCGCTGTTACTCATCGGAAGGTCGGTTTTTGGATACCTCTTACCCTGTATCACTGTATTAAGGATCGAAGAACAGAGCACTCTTCTATTATGAGTTTGACTGTGAGTACTCACCCGTTGTTGTTCACGCTGTAACAGGTACGACGATGTGTTCTATAGAAATCTCGACTATGACGTCTTCATGTCGACTATGTTACTTGCACTTTGCCATCTGCCGATACGCTCTTTTATAGGTCGAAATTTTGTGGTTTCCTTTCAAAACGCATATCTTAATATTATTGTTAATTGTCATAATAATTAATAACTTAATATGATTATTAATGTAATTATTGTTATTGTTCGAAAAATGTTTTCTATTCTAGATATTGCTCACTTTTAGTTGTAGACATATAATGAAACAGCTTAACCATTTTCAGAAGTGGTAAATGCAGTTATTAACAACAAACACAGTTTTATGCTTCCAATTTATATTCTACTCTAATCTATTCTTAAATGTTACATTAAACAAAATACAGAGCAATAAGCAACTGCGATCTATGATCATGTAAACGATGGAGATGATGTCCACTGATAGTTCAACGTTATTCATCTATGACTTCTGGCTATTATTTTTTTCAGTCTTCTAATCGCACCGAATTCGTTTGAAAAATCTCTAATCAGCTAATTTTCGTCATCCAAGGTATCTTAAAGACTTTAAGAAACATTCAGTTGGAAACATATCGTGGGAAATTGGTCATAATTCAAAGTGTTTCCAATTGGAAGGTTTGCGAATATTTTGTGCTAGACGGTTTGGCACAGTCTCATATACGACGTATGTCCGGATGTACTTTTGTATTTCGTTAGCTTTGTTTATAGTGATACCTGGAATTTCCTAGCAATGAACTAAGTCATCGGCTTAAGTTCTGAGGCTAGTTGATGTTTTTTTTTAGTTTTCTGTGTCCTCGCCAGGTGAGTTTTCAGTCTAGGCAAAGTCCAAAATTTTAGGGCTACTTCATAACTTACGGGAATTCGAGAGTTATCGTAACCTGCGGACAGCTACAATACAGCTCCTGGTCGTAAAGGTGACCAAAGTAGATTTGTTGCTGTTTCCTTTAATTTGCCATTTCTGGAACCAGACTTGTAGCATGTTGAGGTGAGTCTACTGACTGCCAGAGCCTAATATTGGATCTTTATTTGCTGATGAGATGACCGTGTCATTGCGAAAATAATAAGTGTGCTGACTGTCATAATGAATCTGCAGTACATAAGTACAGTATACAAAATAAAATTATGAAGCCTCACCAACTTTCATCGTAAAACAATATCAAGGATAAAAAAGGGATAATTATAACTTTTAATATAAATATCATGCCAATTTGCAATTTAAATGAATAATGAATAAGTAATTAAAATTAATAATGCATTCATGTATTCGACTGTAAGCTTTTGCCGCATCATTTTTAAAGGGGGGGGGGGGTAGAATGTGATTTATGTTCTTGCACATTACTTTTTTTCTTAATATTAGCTGTTATTGTAAACACGATCTCGGCTCTTTAAAAATCTTAACCGTAAATATTGAGACTTATACAGTAGGCCTATACAACTTTTTATATTTTTTATATTTGGAATAACATAAGCCTGATATTCCAAAATAACATATGATTTGGAATTTATATTCTACTGATACCTGGTTAATGATTTTATAAATATCAATCTCCGTTTCTACGTAAACGTTTACGTACGCTTTTCAGTTGGTAACAGCTTTCTGATTTCCGTAAGTTATGGTGTATTTATTTACTCTACTTTGTTTAGTTTAAGAAAACCAAATCCTTCCAATTTTGATTGCGGTTCTCCCGCAAAACCCACTGACTATTAATAAACTCTATAAAGTATAAAGCTTTAGTTTGCCTAAGTTCATATCAAGCATCTGATCCAAAATAGTTCTTTTACATTCTATTTCGGTAAAATTTATTCTGCAAAGAAAACAACAAAGCCGTTGCTGTTTTTCTGAATACATAGTAACTAGAAAATATACGCGCGTTAAACAAAGTGTTTTAACGAAGTGTAGTCTAACTAGATAAAAGTTCGCATGTTCTATTACCACTACTATTACTAATACTACAACTACAGCTGCGAGTGGGACTACATCATGAGGCGCCATCTGCATCCAAGCTTCCACAGTCCTCTAGCTTGCCAGTCATCTTCTTGTAAGTACCTGTGTCGCACAGTTTGCCTTCCTCCAGTATTTCAGGAGGTTCGGTGTCTGCCTCTCCTTCACTCTTCTTTTGGGTAGGTGTCCGGTCCGTGCTATATCTACCAGTCAGTTGACACCCCCTAAGTCAGTTGCTTAGGCGCCATCCTAAATAAGCACTTAAATAAGGGGTCCTATCTGCCATTTTTAAATCTGCTCCTGCCCTCCTGATCAACATGTACTCCGCGTGTTGAAGTCTACTGGCAGGGCCTACGTCATATATTCGTTCTCCAGTACCTTCTTGAATCATCAGGTTTTCGACTGGTTTGTAACCTCCCCGCGCACACCTATTGTTTGTGGGACTTATAGTTTCATACTTCATATGTCATAATTCCATACATTCAACACACAGTTTAATATCGGAACGCCATAGTTCGGGAGAGGCAATACGAGGCACGATTACCATAGCCTAGAGAAGGAGAACAGTCATACCTAAATCTGAGGGGTATCCTTGACCAGTATCGGTAACATACATATGCATCAGCCTCGTTTCTTTTTGCAAATACATCTTACTCGTTGGCAAATTCAGCAAGTATTATGTGCCACCATTAATAGTTATTCTTCTTATCACACATTTTTACCTCCAGTTCTTAAGTGCCTCTTTCAAGAATATTTTGAAGGAACAGCAGCATTGCCTCAGACCTTTACCAAGAACAGGCTTTGGATTGTGTTTTTAAATCAGTAATTACAATTTTTAAACAGCCGGTATTTTTAGAATAAGATTTTTTTTTCTAAGCGCTATTTTGGAAATTTATCAGCGCTATTCATATGAAAACATATCTACACAAATACCGAGTATTTATTAACCGATAATATCGGTTATTATTAACCGAGTAACTACATGCATGCATGCACAAACGCACGCACTGGTAATTAACTCATTCTTTTGCTAGCATAAAGGCTAGAACGTGGAGTACGTTTCTGCGTGCTTTTATGAACAGGAAATGAGACAACTTGAAACATGTTTAGAAAATTTTGATATCGGTCTGAGTCGGTGCTTGTAAGGTTCATTCATAACATAATCGTTCACCACCCGTGGGATTATCCCATTCGGCACCCAAACTAAAGTGGCTGGTACAACAAAGAAGGGGGAGGTGGATTTGATTTATTTTGTCCGTGTTGATTCAGTCGAGCTGTACCTCATTTGGATGCGTGGGAACACACAGGCCGGCACACGCACGCACGTTCCACATTATCGCTGGCCGGGATTTGTTCTCTCATTGACAATTGATTAATCCGTCACTTCGTTCACTTTACGCTCCGATGGAGATCAACTAAAACTGATTTATTAAATTTACTCTGCCTGGCTGGAAAGCGAGCAACGCTCACTCGGTACATGTTTATAATACTAAAGGTTTTACTTTTTGTCTGCTTAATTGTAATACAACATACACTACGGACCCTTCAATTCGATAATAAAGTTTTAACGGTTACACCTACACAAGAAAATTTAGGTTGTGCTGTCCCTTTTTTGAGGAATATATGCGTGTGCACAAAAGGGCCAATGCTGAGTTTTTTCGGGGGCTGGTTCAACGTACAGTGGAAGAAGTAAATTTATACCTACCCATTACCTAACAACATTTCTGTAGATAGATGGAATAAATTATCAATTTTTAGTATAACTAATATTTATATCTACCTTGAAAAGACTGCAAAAGACGATATTAAGTTTTTTTGTTGAATGGGAATTCGGAGGGATTTCAATCCCCAAAATTCCCATTTACCTACGACCATGTTACCCCCCTCCACACACACAAAAGACATAATAATATATGACAACTATTGTTTAAACAACATCCTTTTTGCCATGTGTCTCTAACTTCCTTTGATTTCATATAAACATTTTGTTTTCAAATTACATAATTTCATCTGTAAAAACAGTTCTGGTGGTGTAAAATACATTCATTAAATTAAATAATAAAAAGGATTATATATTAAATAAAATATATACAGTATATATAAAATAAATATTTGCACTTGAGGATTTTCATAATAAAATTAAAACTATATCTACATATGTTGTGTGTGTGTGTGTGTGTGTGTGTGTGTGTGTGTGTGTGTGTGTGTGTGTGTTTATCTACACATCTATACATCACGCAGTGTTGTAACTAATCAGAGCAAGAGGCAGGGAGCCGGATGCCGGCAGCGCCATCAAGGAGCTTTCAAGTATCTCTTATTAACGTGTAATATGGTGTAGTTAGAGAAAATGTTGCAGTTAATGGTAAAATTGTGTAAATTCTGTTATGTCTAATATTATTTAAAATTTGGTAATATAATTTTAAATGATTCAAGCGAATATTAAAATGATAACAATGTGTTTGAAACACATACGGGTCGTGATTAGCGTTAGCTACCAATAATTTTAAGCTTTTATGGTTATTAATTTTCTAACTCCCCTTTTGTAAGCTTTCGTGGTTATACTGTCTGCCCCGGGTAACACAGATTCTGCTAGCGGCACTGCGCACATGTAAAAGATGGAAAAGAAGGAAAGATTGAAAAGACTACGATAGAAGATGGGAATCATAAAGATAACCAGACAACGAACAACGAAAGAAGAAAAGTTGATATTATTTACCGGGATTCAAAAATGAAAGAGCCACCGGAAAGGTATTAGGCTAGGAGAGAAGATGGTGACGAGGATCGCCATATTGCAGACTAAGAGATATTGTATGATCTAGTAGCGACGGATTGAAGGCGATGTGTCCAGAGTTCCGTCTTATGTGACTGTAATGATTGTGAGCTAGCGGTTGGTAGACGGTCATTACAGAAGCATTATTATACAGCAAGTCTTTGTTTTAGACAAGTCACACACTGGATCCGCTTCGCCCCGCTCAGCTCAGATCACATCAGAACAGCACTTTCCTCACACACTCCATCCGCTCCTCTCAGAGCAGAATGCCAGTTGAGCTCAGGCCTACACTGTCCGGTTGAAGTGGTTTCATTGACGCACAGTTGTCGGTGCTTGGTTTGTAGTTCTGAACACAGGTTCAGAATAAGTGACATCAGTAGTTATTATTTATTATTAATAAATTTCATAACTTATTGTATTTGCCACATTCAGTCAAATGCTCTTATGTTTATTTCCAAATCGATTCCTTCATTGATATATTATAATAATCTTTGTGGCTTAAGACACAGAGTACAGGATATAGTTCCACCATCACGATTGGTTTTTCTTTTCCACACGCCATACTTATGCTATCCACTGTCTCAAATTGTCAAGCAAACCAAAACACAGTCCATGATAATGCATAGCGGTATACTGCTGAGAAGCTTTGTGGGCATGCATGTCTCTTCAGAACGCTTTCGGAACCGAACAAAATTGCTCGCCAAGGGAAAACTTTTAACGCTTTCTGAGCGGAGGCGCCGGTTCTGATCTGAGCGGAAGCGGTGTGTGGAATTCCATTTGAATACATGGCTTCCGAATGTTTCTGATCTGAGCGGAGCGGATTCAGTGTTCGACCTGCCTTTACATTGTCCGGTTAACTTCATGTAGGCATAGCCCTCATACACACTAAGTCCCGGCCTCTTACAATGTTGCCGTTCAACACTTCAAAAAAAAAGCCTATTCAGTGCAGGTTCCTACGTGTTGGAAACAGGAGGAATCAAAGAAGTGGTTGAGTCTCGTACGGAAGAACTTACTAATGAAGAGCTGCTAGAACTGTGTCAACATCCTGTACCCATCCATCCTTATATAACATCAGATTGGCTTCTCCTTTATCGCCTAAGCAGTATATAGGAGTTAGCCAGGATGGGCTGTCTTATGTAAACCGTTCGACGTAAAAGGAAGACAGTGTGGCCAGGACTATGCCTTAACCGTCCGTTGTTATGTAGGTACTCGTTCCACAGGCTGAGTCGACGTGGCATGATGATTTATGGTGCGCTCGGGGATGTAACCGCAGACATCAAGATTGGTAGCCAGGCGCCATATCCACTGATCTACAAAGTGCCGTATTAATAACAAAGAAGAAATCGTTAAGGAAGAAAACGAACCAAAGCAATATTTACAGAAAAAGTGTCGCAAATCCAATTAAGCTGAGTGCTCCATATTTTGAATGATGAAAATACGGATCGTGAAACCTTGAAATTTCAACGTAACGTGACGGACAAACTGAGATGCTACCAGGAACGTATATAGAGAAAAGAAGATTGCAACTGGAGTTTTGAATGGAAGGGAGCGTAGTCAGAATAGAAACGGAGTCGTTTTAAAGACAGAAAAACAGCCGATAAAGTAGCAAAACAGCCGAGTCACCACACTAGACGGGGATTCCGCTTCAGTTCTGAGGGTGATCTGTCCGACCCCGTGTAAAGACCGGTGAAAACTGTGTCGCTTATGCAAGTAAGCAATAATAGCCTATATGGCCTATTCCAAAATTCATTTACAATTGTGCGACAAACGTGTATTTCACTAAAGTTTCGTGTGTACCTAAACTCTATTATTGCTGTTTCTTATAGGAAAGACTGTCTCGTTTTCGTCGTTTCAACGTCGTAAAATTTAAGAACCAACTCCGAATGTTAAGTAAGAACTTAAGAGGAAAAGAATCATCTGCTTTCTGTATTTAATAAGCGTGTTTAGTACATCGTGTGTTTTTTACGCTACCTCTGGTGTGGACTGATTTTCATTTAGAAATCGTCACAACTTATTTACTAGTCCACGTAACAGTATCTATTCAGTACTTATGTAAAGTATTTTCTTTGTCTTTTGATAGGAGTTCTCTCTCTCTCTCTCTCTCTCTCTCTCTCTCTCTCTCTCTCTCAATAGTGTTTTGAAATTAAAAACATATCAACGAAACGTTGAGTTAATCACTGCCATGACAAAATTATTACACACGCGCACGCACTCGCCAGTTACATCGGTTTTGTGTGCTACCATGTGTAGCCTATATTATGCTGTATTACCATTGGCCAGTTTGTCGCGATTTGTGAAGTAGGTGTAGTGTACAAAGAAACCGCTTTTTAAAACCACCGACTCCTTTTTTAATAACCTGTGGATCGTTTCTACGTTGAAGTTATTATGACTGCGTTCTTTGAACGCTAAAGACGCCGATATAAATCGTTTTATTAGTAATAGCTGTTTATCAATTATACGAGAGTAATAAATTACAGTATGAAGAGGCAAGTAGGCTATACTTTATTTAATTAAAGTTTCTACTAAACTTGTTTATTTATGTTTATTGAAATTTCATCGCTAAAATAACGGCTCAAAGAATTACGAACGCAATTTAACGAAATCGGAATTCTGGAAAGTAGCAGTACACGTTTAGCGCTAATTTATGTTGGCTGTAACATAGTAAAAGTAGGTCTTACTAATTATCCACGGCCTACATGTTATACGACATTTTCCCATATGGCATATAGCCCACATTAATTTTTGGAGACTTAATTCATATTGATTATCAGGGTTCATTCCTGGCGCACCACATTTCTGAAAATCCGATCAGTTGGATGGCGTTTATCGTAACGAAATGAATCTTAATCATTATTCTAAGTGTCTGCGCAAGATGTTATTGGCGAATCTGCAAATTGTAGTAGTAACACTAGCAAGGGACTAATCATGAGTTTCTCACAATCATTCAGTTTACATTTTTTTTATAATTTCTTACAATGAAAAAATCTACAAAAAAGAAACAAAAACTCTACTAGTCAAAGTTTCTTTACTACAGTGTCAGTAGGCTTATAACTATTTCAAAATCCTGGGGTAATCATCAAACTGAATTTAAATAGAAAATCTATCGTACTGTGATTCAAGACGTTTTAAATATAATTAAATACATATGACGTAAAACAACTGTACTACGGAAACCAGCCCCAAGGTCTGCTCCGGTTCCGAAACCACCTTGTGCAGTGAGCCCGAGCAATGCTAAACAGGCCACACCTGTAGTCGCGCCCTCGGAACCGGAACGCGAGATACCCGCGTACGTAAAGGTCTCGTTGCCGCAGGATGATAATGAACTTAATCCTCCACTGCCGCCGCCACCCAAGCCTCGCTACCCCAGATCAGGCAAGAAGAAAGGTAGACCTCAGGCCAAGAACACGGGCCAGCTAATACCTGCCACTGGACCCAAGCCTGTCCGCCAAAAGCCAGAGCGACCACCCGCTCCAGAACCTGCCCCAAAGGCTTCCACCGCCTCGCCCCCGCCGCAGCTATGCAGCTGCCGCCAAGCGTTCTCCACAATCATCTGCCGATGATCTCGCCGTCGTCTCCGACTTTCTGGCAAGCTACGACTTGCAGAAAGTAGCCCAAACTTTCCGTAAAATCAACGAACGCTTGGCAACAGCCTCGCCCCAAGACAAGTTCCTCCTCTTGGTGGAGCCTGCCGTGTTATTGGTCTGTTATGAACAACGGACAACCACGGCAATCCCTCAAGCGAGACCTCGAGCTCGTGGCGTGGAACGCCAACGGTCTCGTTTCCCGGCATTCTGAGCTCTTAGAGTTCGTTGCCCGTCACAAGCCCGATGTGCTTCTTCTTGGTTAGACGCACCTGACCCCGTCGTCATCGTCGATTCCGACTACCCAACTACGTGTGCTACCGGGACGACCGGTCGGCTCGAGCAGGAGGGGGCACCCCCATCGCGGTGAAGGCGAGTCTTCGCCATCACCGCGTTGTCCTGCCTCAGCGGCGGAACCTCGAGTGCAACGCGGTGGAGCTCGTGGTTTCCGCATACAAGCCTCCACAAGCGGAGCTCCTGTCGAACGATCTGGAGGCCGTCTTTGGCGCACACAGAAGGGTAGTCCTGGCGGGCGACCTGAACTGTAAGCACCCTGATTGGGGGAGCCGCTTGGTGAACCCAAACGGGGCCCGCTTCCGCAGGTATGCTGATGCGGCTCGGGTCACAGTCATGGGTCCTACCGGGTCTACATACTATCCTCCGAGGGCTAACCCCCGCCCTGATGTACTGGACATTGCCGCGGTCAGGGGCGTTTATTGCCCGGTCCACGTCTCCGTCATTTCGGAACTGTCCTCGGACCATGCCCCATCAGTGTGCATATAGTTACCCAGCACTCTACCGTCCGCGACGAGCGGCGGGTAATCGAGTGGGAACGCTTTGGCCCGGCGTTCAGTCGCCGCCTACCTGCGCATATACTACTCGACACTACCCAGCATGTCGACGAGGCAGTTGACTTATTCGACACAGCCATAGTCTCGGAGGTAGACGTGTCCTCCCGGATAAAGCCGGGGCTCACGCCCGACTATCAGCGGATCCCCGAAGAGGTGTCTCAGCTCGCTTGCGAGAGGAATCGCATCCGGAGACGCTGGCAGAGGACTCGTGACCCGGCTGACAAGACTGCGTTTAACAGAGCGTCCGGCAAGATGCGTCGCGATATGCTGGCGTTCCGTAGACGTAACTGGGAGCTAGCTGTAACACAAATGGATGGCCCTGCCGAGAACCGTAATGTCTGGCGGATTCCCAGTGCCCTAACGGGAAAGCGTAAACGCGCGCCTCTCCCCGCACTGGTCGGACCCGGCAGTCAACCCCTTGGACGCCCCCTCGAGAAGGCAGAGTTCTTGGCTGACAGTTTAGAGCGACAGTTCGCTCCCAACCCATCCAGTAACCCGGCCTTCACTGAGCAAATCTGCCGCGAGGTAAAGCGCTTTCTATCGGCCGGTATCACAGTCCAGCCGGAGCCCATCTCCCCGGAGAAGGTCTCTGAGAGGATTGTTTAGCTCAAGCCCCGAAGGCGCCTGGCCCAGACGGAGTCATGAATTCCGCACTCCATCGCCTTCCGGAGCGAGGAATACAGTTCCTCACTGATCTGTTCAATATATGTCTCAGACTGGCCTACTTTCCGGTGAAATGGAAAATGGCTACAGTTATAGTGATACCCAAGCCGGGAAAGTATTCTTCTCGCGCGGAAAAATCTCAGACCCATCAGCCTCTTGTCCGCGACGTCCAAGGTTTTCGAGCGCTTGATCCAGCGTAGGATCCGCGACCACCTAGAAAGACTGGACGTGCTGATCCCCGAACAGTTCGGCTTTCATGAGCTGCACTCCTCGACTCACCAGCTGATGAGACTCATGGAATGCATTACCGAGGCTGGCTGCCAGGGCAAACAGACGACTGGGATCATCCTAGACGTAGAGAAAGCCTTTGACCGCGTGTGGCACGAGGATGTCCTTTACAAATTAACGGAAGTCCTTCTTCCAGATTGCTACGTTTACTTGATCGGCAGCTTTCTGCGAGACCGTAGCTTCCGAGTGAGAGTAGACCACGCTCTCTCTTCGGAGAGGCGTATTACCGCTGGTGTCCCTCAGGGAAGTGTACTTGGGCCTCTCCTGTTCTCGCTGTTTGTCAACGACACGCCCCGAGTTCCTGGAGTAAAATTGTCGCTGTTCGCGGACGACACTGCGGCATTTGCCTCAGAGCCGAACGCAAGTTATGCGGCAATCAAGCTCCAGCGCCAACTCGATGCGTATGTCGGGTGGACCGATGACTGGAAAGTTGCCGTTAACGCTTCCAAGAGTGCCGCGGTAATATTCTCGCGTAAACGCAAGCGGCCTCGGCCGCTTAAAGTAGGCCCCGTCGAGGTACCCTGGACCAATAGCGTCAAGTACCTCGGGCTCCACGTGGACTCCCGACTCACCTGGCAAACCCATATACAGTATATCCGACAACGGGCTTTGGCGCAACTCAGTAGATTCTGGCCCGTGCTATCTAATCCGGCAATGACTCCCCGGCTAGGTAAGCTCATAGTCAACTCGTACGTGTTGCCCGTGATTACCTACGCCTGTCCTGTTTGGGGATACCTGGCTCGTGGTCATAGGTCAGCGCTCCAGCGCGTTATCGACCGGGGACTGAAGCTTGCGTGTAAAGTCCCCCGGAGGTACTCTTCTCGTCTTTTGAGGAGAGTACTCGGTGTCCGCTCTTTTGATGACACCGTGAGACGCCTGGCGCGTAGATTCTATGTTCGTTCCGACAGAGTAACCCACAATTCCCTCATTGCCGGACTTGGTAAATACACCTCGCGACCAGGTGAGTCCTGGAAGCGACCTCGTTTATTAGCCCCGGTGGTATAATCCTCCAATCGCAGGTAGCTTCAGACCCTCCCATAAGTAGGTAAAACATATAAAACTAACTCAAACAGACCCAGTGGCAGAAGTCCTTTCTGAGACTCGGGACACTGCACAACTCGCGACCCGCGCTTCGCGCAACCCCCAGTCGTGTTACGTAAAACGATTTCTCGATATACAACTGTCTATAGTAATAACTCCATGAAATCCATCCGGCTGCTTCTGAACATACTGAGTATTTAAAAAATATTCCCTAATACAGGTTACCAGCCGGTAGTAAGGTAGAGAGGTGACGGGAATGCCACCTCAAGTCATCCTGCCATGCCCGATTTTCTATCGGAGTTTACTCTCCATGGCTAGTTGCTTTCTCTACAGCTTGGAGCCTGAGCTACCCTTTGGTTTGATTTTGGAGTGTCCGTCTCCTCGCCTTTGGGAATCTATCTTATACCGTACAAGACAGTATGGGGCAGTGCTTATTGTATGGCGGCACTTACTCGCCATGTCACAGCATCGTAAGTGTGCGTTAATGCAGGGTGCGCTGAAATGAATTTTTTAAGGCACGTAAGTGGTCTTCGTCTAAGGGATCGAATGCGTAATGAACATGTAAGGACCGAACTGGATATATTCTCTATCAGTGATAAGATAGAAGAACGAAAGCAGCAGTGGATGGAGCACGTCTGTAGAATGGACCACCAGAGGCTAATAAAGCGTGCTGTAGACTACAAACCTGTTGGCAGAAGACCTGTGGATGGGTCCTGGAAGAGATGGCTGCAGACGTAACAGGCTATAAGCCTACACCATGACGAAGATAACGATTTGTTGAATTTCTGGATAAGTAGATTTGTCTGCAATTCAGTGTCTAGCAAACACTCAATAATTTGTTAACATAATTGACAAAGCCAAAGTTTTCTGAAATAAATAGAATCAGCAATAGATCAGAATAGGGATGTTAACATGTTCATAGAATTTGGATCACACTTGCATGCTGATTGTCGAGAAGAGGAACTAAAATGGAAGAGTGCAAGGGTGCAATGCAGGTGTTTGATTTGTTCTGTTACCCATCGTCTTTATTAATTTAATTTGGACATTTAACAAATGTAAGTGAATGGCAATTTGGGGGTTGAAAAACCACTTCACTTGGCTTATGAGAGAATTATTTTTATTATAAATTTGGCCTAAACTAAGTAGTGAATAATAATTTTTTTATTAGAAGAAGAAATAGAATATTATTTATAACAGTAAAAGTATATTTCTGAAAATATTATAAATCTAATTCCTACAATTACTTATTTCTTTAAATTTGTTTTTTATTCCTTAATATTTTATTATTACAGTTATTTTTAATTTATTAATTTAACATCTTATTACTAGTACAGTGTCTTATAATGCATGCAACGACGTTGTTAATAAGTTTCATAAGTTCAACCTTATGTGTGGAACCATTAGACAAACCCTTAAGTCAGCAAGTAAAGGAACACGCCTAAAATTCTACAAGGTGATGGCTCTTCCCACACTTCTTTATGGGTCTGAGAATTGGACTTTAACGAAAGGCCAGGCCAGTCGCATCCAAGCGGCTGAAATGAGATTTCTCAGGCACGTAGCAGGGAATACTCTGCATTATCATAGAAAAAACACAGATATAGGCAGGAACTGAATATTATGAGTATACTCGACAGGATCGCCCAGTGTCGGCTGAATTGGTGAGAACATATTTGCCGAATGGATGACTGCCGCATCCCCAAGCAATTCTGGAACTATAAGCTGAGGGAACGGAGAGATGTGGGACTTCCGAGGAAGCACTGGAGGGACCGGCTCTAACCTTTGCCTATTTGAGACCGGAACAAACCATCCTTGGTTTAATCCGTGAAGATGATGATGATTACTAGTACATAATTTTGTACTTGACATTGTACAAGAGAGTAACCCCTGTGAAACTTTAAAATAGTTAAAATATTTTTATTACAGTTTTTTTGCGGTCCATGTTGAAACAATACGCGCACCTCTTCTTTATTTCAACTCTTCCATGGAAGTCCTTTCTTAGTTCTTCTGTAACCTATACTTATTAACTCTTTCCCACACCTATTGGCCTTTCTCTCCACTTGCCTTTTAGTTGTTGGCTGGTTATTAGGAACGTAAGAAGGGATAGGTGTTTACGGTCCATGACACATGTAAACCGAAGTTGGTGACACATAGGTTCCTGTGACAAGTTCTCTAACTATTCTTACTGATTGAAAATTCAAGTATTTTAATTATTTGTTTCTACTAAAGTTACTTTTCTTAGTTTAGCAGATCTAATGTACAAGCGCATTTGTTTGGTTTGCAATTACCGAGACTTGACATTTTCTTTGTTGCAGAATTTTCTCACAGGCTTACACTCCCCTAATTAAGGGCGGATCGTACCACTGGATCCCTGAAGTCCTACGGTACCTTGGTGGCATATTATTCTGTGGCATGTCCTTACTTTCCTCTGATATTTCTTTACTTGGTATACGGTGAAAGTTGTGGGGAAAATAATAGGGGATTTAAGGAGATATTAGGAGGACGTGTAAAGGTTATTTCAAGTAAGGACTTTGCGGTAAACGGATTGTATATTATTGTGTGAATGGAGAGGTTTTTTTTTTAGTTTATGGTGTGGGTTGAGTTTTACTTTTAATGAATGATTTATAGTAAAAATAATCCTCTCGTAAGCCAAGCGAAGTTATTTTTCACCCCCCCCCCCAAACCAACACCGTCTTACACAAACCACCGCGGAAACTGCTTTAAACAGCCCAGTAAAGTTTCTGTTAACTTATAAAGAAAACGTCTGTTTGTTCACGTGCCCTGTTATTTTATAATGATAAAATTTAAGTAATAATCCCGTTGAATGAATGCCCATTTACCATTTTGATAATTATGATTTTAGAAATATGTAATTAGGTTAAATCAATATATTCGGTTTTGCTTACTTTGTTGTTGATGATTCCCTATTCATATTGTACTGCTGTTAAAATGCAACACAGTACATAATAGGAAAATAATAAATTTTAAAAGAAAAAATATACAAATTTAATAGAAAGTGAAACATATGTTTTAAGATGTAAACAAAAACATTGGGACTATCGACTCACCCAATCAACATTCCTATATGAGATAAAACAGTATAAAGATATATGTTCTGAAAAGAATATATGAAATTTGAAATGAATACTATAATAAGAGGAAATAGTAAAAAAATTATATTTAATAAGAGTAACATGAGTAGTCTAATTTTATCTTCAATCCTGTAAAGATCATAGAGAGTGATATGTAAATTAATATTTGGAATCATTTAAATAAGTCAGATTTTGTACATCCCAAAGTTTAATGTTATATGTAAACGAAGAAACAGTAAAAGAATTTAATTTGTTATACCAGAGTTTTTGATTGTCAATTTAATAAAGTAATCAATCAGGAGAAGAGATTTAACATTAATATTGGAGTTAATAAAATAAAATACAACTCAATAAATAAATAATATTTCGAGAAGTCCAAACATATCTTTAAAAGAACGCCGACCTAAAAGAGAAATCCTGTACTGAAGAATAGTTTGAGTGGCCATAAAATATAATCCAATATTCCGAAGAAATATCTGTTTTGCAGTCGTCGAAGAAAACAACATTCAGCAGTAAAACCAAAAAGAAATTCGCGTGGAGGAACGGATCGCTAAGCCTGATATTGCCTTTGAAAATAATAAACATCAACCAGAAGTGAACCCGTGGCAGCTGGAAGAATTCAGAATCAGTCTAGTTACATTTGTATGGTAGCTATTTTTTACATTGTTATTTATCAAAATATTACATACTAACTTTATTTGGTTTGGTTTAAAGAAAAGAAGATATCATATACAATCGTAAATAAGATCAAACAGCTTAATAATCATTAACCCTGAGATAGAGTTTCTTTTCATGTGCTGATAAACAAAAACATAATAACGGTAATTACATATTATAATTACAGTACTAGAAGAAATAACAGTACATTAAGAACTATCCTAACGTGGAATATATTTTAAATACAATATCTACTAAAAATAACAGCACAATATTCCTACTTATTACACCTATTAGTAACAATGTAGACCTATTTTTAAACTTAATGGATATGGTATACGATAAATGGTAAGGAAGTTATTTAAACGATTAATAAATATATAAAATTGGCAGATGTGCCTTCCAGACCATTTTATGATTGGTCACTCTACAATTGACACTTTGTTGTTTGCAGACGATCAGGTTATTCTGTCGGACTCTGAAAACAGATTTCAGATGGGTATACATTTGTTAAATGGAATCTGCAAAGACGCTGGATTGCAGATATCTACAATTGAAACCAAGGTGATGGCTTTTTGAGGAACTGATCCCTTACGGGTAAAAATTGTTATAGATGGTACTGTCCTGGAACAAGTTAGCAGTTTTGAATACCTGGGCTACAGCGTGTCTTATAATGCAACGATGTGGTGCAGAAGCTGCATGAGTTCAACCTTATGTGCGGGACCATCAGGCGAACCCTTAAGTCAGCAAGTAAAGGAACACGCCTAAAACTCTACAAGGTGATGGCTCTTCCCACACTTCTTTATGGGTCTGAGAATTGGACTTTAACGAAAGGGCAGGCCAGGTCGCATCCGAGCGGCTGAAATGAGATTTCTCAGGCACGTGGCAGGGTATACTCTCCATGATCATAGAAGGAACACAGATATACGGCAGGAACTGAATATTATGAGTATACTCGACAGGATCGCCCAGTATCGGCTGAATTGGTGGGAACATCTTTGCCGAATGGATGACTGCCTCATCTCCGTCCGAAGGGACGGAGAGGTGTGGGACGTCCGAGGAAGCGCTGGAGTGACCAGCCGTAATATTTGCCTATTTGAGACCGGAAAAAAAACATTCTTGGCTTAAACCTTGAGGATGATGATGATAAATATAAATGTTACTACTAATGGCACTTTGCTGCCACATATACCTCACGGGCATAAATATGAACTGCAAAAAGTGAAGAGGGATATTAATTTATAATTACAGAAACCATGAAGCCTAATGATGGTTAATAACTCTACTTATGAGATACAACTATTAGTATTTTATAATACAAGTCCGTGTAAAATATCACAGAATGCTTGTTCAGAGGAATTGCATTGTGTTGCTCTGTATTCAAGGACCAGTAGAAACTACAGTAGTTCTGAAGGAAGGCCATGAAGAGAAACGTTGAGCGAATGTCGCGGAAAGTTGGTGAGTCAAGGAGGTGAAGGTACGAACAGCGACATTGGAGTACGGAGACAGTGAAAAATACTGGCGTTTGCCTCGTGTTTGTTGTAATTAAGCACAAATGTGACTCACATGCTGGTCAACTGACAAGTCGTGAAGGTGACGTTATCGACTGCCTCATTCGGTCAAAGTTCAATTTACCTACACTGTGAATATTATGCGGTTTACCGATTAGCCTACAACCGTAATAATTATTCTGAATTACGGAAGCGATAGACGACTTCCATTAAAATTATGGTATTGTAGCAATTCATTTCATTCATTGTTAGTGTCAATGATAATTATTTATAAAGTGTCATGTCATCAGAGAAAAGTTTAAAAAACATTACATGGAGTTTAATTAAATATTATAGTAATTAAAGATTGAGGGAAGAATGGATTTAATCTAGAGACACGCCTTCATTGACTATGAGAAAGCGTTTGATAGAATTAACAGACCCATTTTATGAAACATTAAGATTAAGAGGAGTCACCTTAAACATCTTATAGACATTACAAGGAGTTTATATTTCGTACAAGAATAACGTTGTCTATAGGAGAGCATTTCACAGAGGAGGTTTACATTAATCAAAAAGTGCGCCAAGGCTGTAGCATATCTCTAACACTGTTTAATATTTAGATCGATAACGTAGTAAGAAAGACAGGAAATTAAGAATTATACCTAGAAATAATACTAAATAATAGAACATACTTGAATACAATTCTGTTTGCGGATGAATAGGTAATCATCTCGAGAGATCGATGTTACAACAAATCTGTTTGAATTACAATATGAAAATTTCTGTGCAGAAGACAGAATTTTTGGGCTTTTGTGGAAAAATATTCCCTGTGAACGAAAATTGTATTAGATAACAAGAGTATAGAGTAAGTGTCACATTTTCGCTTCCTTAGTTGTAACATCAGTTAAGATGTAAATCATGATACTGATCAATAAGTTGGCCAAGTTTCAGTAAACAATTCGTCAAGTATTTTCAAAGAAAACAAGGAAATTGCTGTGTCGGTGTTGTTATGTAGTTCTGAAACTTGGGTTCCGATGGAGAAACATCTCAGTAGAATTCAGGCATTGAAGAGACAATGCAGATGTAGGTAACGAGTTATAACAAAGAAAAGTTTTGACAACCAAGATAGCACTGGGGAAAACAAAGAACGTTTTTCAACTAAACAGGATGACGGATGGCAGGTTGTCCAACGAAGTTTGGTTATATAAGCGTACTAGACAAAGATGTTCTAGAAAATCTTGGAAGCTCCAATTTCATCTGTAACAAATATATTTCCAGACGTCGATATGCCTGCTATTTTCGTTTTGCAATTTTCATGGCCCAAAATTCAAAACGAAAGTCTGAAGAACTGTGTTTAACAAGCAGAATGACTGCAGTCTCATGCTTGTTTATTTAGAAGAGAGTAGGGGCTTTATGATTATGGAATCATTCAACCTTCACGGAATTTTGGCACTCATCGGCCCCTAGTGGTTGAACAATGAAGATGTACTTCTTAGAAGGTTGGAATCAAACGGTCAATGCCCTGATGACAAGATGGTGGGAACTCTTAAAACTGAAGCAGAGTATATGACAGCTCAAATCAAAACTACTGAGGTTGAATCTTTTGGACAGAAAAGGAAAACGAAGTAGCACTACAATCAACTTGATGAGAGCCTAGAAATATTTGGTACTGCAACAAAAACATAAACATGTAAATACATATTTGAAGGATTTGAATCACGTAGTAATCTAAAACGGACAGTCTGTTTATCAAATCAAAAAACAAATAAGGAAAAAGAAAACACGATGTTAGAACTAGTTGCATAAAGTTTGAAAGTAATAATAAATAATTGAAAAAATTAAAGGCTGAAAACAGTATTTAAAAAATACTTCTAAACACTCATTCGTTTAAGAACTTGTTTGCTGAAGCAAGATGTTCTATACATTGATCTACGATGTAGCAAGACCGTTAGATATACCCAATCTGAAACCTGGAGCAAGTGTGTGAGAGCAAGCTGGAACCTATTCAGTATAGAATATTCAGACTATTGTTTAGATTCCTGTGAATCACAGAAAGGAAAAATGTATATATCCTCTTTCCACTGCAACGTTATTCCTAAAAGTAAGTCTATTAGTTGTGATGCCATGTGTATTTAATGTGTGTTTAGTAATGACATAAAAAAATCAGAGGACCGCTAGTATTGGCTAGGGACTGGTGGAAGAGTAGGTAGACAGAAAGGCAGGTGTTAACGTGTCTGAGGATGCGTAGATAAACTGGCGTACAGAACTCGGGTTTATCAGTATGGACGCACAGAGCACGATTTCAGGGTTGGCGGACAGAACTCGGGCGCCCTGAGCACGCTACCATTTCATTTCCGATTAGGTTGTTGTGAATTTGTGTTAGTAGTTGTGAGTCTCTTGTAAAAAATGTGGCTGGCACGAGATGCAGTAATCATTTTCTAGCGGAACAGTTTATATTTTAATATGAAATCTGAAGTAACAAGACCTACCTGAGAAAAAGAGAATGATGCAAGCCACAACAGAGAGGGATAAACCAACGACAGGATTAGATCGGAGAAAGTGTACGGTGAATAGTATCGTGGAAGAGACTAGAGAGGGCATACTATCCGTGGATGGGATAAGGAAGGCTGAAAAAGGAACTAGTTTGAGCTACTAGTTGAGAAACTAGTTCTGAAAGCGCTACTAGTTTGAGTCATTTCGTGATCAAAAGCACTCATAATGTTTAGCCTTGTCGCTTATGATAGTTATTAAACGGCAAGGATAATAAAATAAATTATTTATGTTAAACTTCAGAACCGTCTTTTATATAATACTGTTGGTGCTGAAATAACAACCCTTAGCATTATTAACATTGTTGTTATTATAGCATGTAATAATAATAGTAGAAATAATAAAACAATAATATAATATATAATAGTAACGCTTAATAATTGTATGTAGTAGTAGTGTAGTAGTTGTTGTTGTTGTTGTCGCTGTCTCGTTGTTTTTGTTGTTGCTGTTGTTGTTGACTATATCATTATCATTATCATCAACAACATATTTATCAGCTTTTATCATTTAACATTTTTTTATAAGCATTTCTTAATAGTTTTTTAAAATTTATTTTTATTTTGTTTTATTTTTTAACTTTTGATTCAGGAAACGTCTGTAATGAATAATAAGAAAAATAAAATGTAATATCACGATAATAACTCCAATCATAAGTACTTCCAATAATCATACTAAAAATAATAACATAATAATATAAAGGAGTACAGACGATGGCTGGTCGCAATTTCTGCGATCGAAGTTACCAGACGGCTTATTGCTGGCGGAACGTAATTATATATTATAATGAGCAGTCTGGTGACATCATAACGCAGGTCACACTGACTGTGAAGCACACGTAGCCAGCGCGACTAGCAATAACATGTACTCATAACCGTACTGTCTTATCACAAGTGTTTATGTAGCAGGGTTATTACCACACGTAAACATTCAATTGAATCTCTCGAGAAACGTGCACCTCCTTATAGTGTACACCTGTGTAGAAAAGAACTTGAAATTGTAGAAAATGGAAAATGATGTTAACTTTCGGCGGATGAATATCCAAGACAGTCGACTACACACATTGACTACCTACGTTTCCCACTGTTTACTATCCACCACGTCTCTAACCTATGTTTACTAACACTAGATTCTGCTGTTAGGCATACATGGATGGTACTAACATAATCTTAATAATCGGCAACTATTTCATGATTGGGTTTTTACAGACAATGACGCGCAGTTTGTGTTGCTCAAGTATCTCATTCCGAAAATTAATACACTTCTATGGAGTTTAAAATGGATGGGAAATAAATATATATACTTCAACCGAAACGTACATAATGCTTAGCATCTCAAGACCAACGCCATCCACACACACTTGAGGGGGTCGGGGGTCCCTGTTAACTAAAGTAACGTGTTCCTGTTGCTCAATTGAACCAATGTCTGTGGGTCGATGGGATATATCGATGAACTGTGGAAAGAGAGAGACTTGACACTGCACCGGGGGGGATTACTTGGGTTCTGACCTGGCATGATGGAATACAGCGCTAGTAGGAAATTTTGCCTAGTGAGGTGGCAGAATACATCATACAGACATACGGTACCGCCACAGTTTGGGTCGGTAAGACTGCTAAGAGTGAGAAACTCCGATAGCCATTGTGTATCCCATAATCAAAGGACTTTGCCCATTCATGTGAGGAGAAAGTGTGATATAATATTTTCTTCATCTACGAAAATGTAACACGGTTGTGGGAGCTTACAAGTGGACACACGCACACGCGCGCGCACACAAGAACGATTGTGATGGATGGATGGCAGCAGCGCAATAGGTCAGACGCACCTACGTAAACCAGTGAAAGGAGAATAAGGTATAAAGAAATGTTATCGGAACAAGAACGAACAAGAATGAACCAAAAAGTAAAGGAATACTGGCGAAGGAGGTTTATCTTACTGACACTTTGGCAGATTACAATAAAACCATTTTCTTTTCCAAAACAAAAGTTATGGCTTTTTCTGGGGCAAATCATATTAGAACAAAGATTGTCATACAGAATTCGCCAATAGAACAGGTGACAGATTTGAAGTATCTAGGGCGTAGCATCACATACCAAGTTGATTTGAAAGCAAAATTAGTTTCTTCCAGTCGCTTTTTTGCTGTATCATTAAACACTTTAAAAAAAACTAGGAAAGAGACGCAATTGAAATATTATAATGTAATGGCCATACCTCAACTACTGTATGGTAGTCAGGCTTGGATTAGAAAGGCAAAGATATACCTAGAATACAACGAGCGAAAATGAGGTTCTTGAGGGCTGTAAAGGGTTGTACCAGGAGAGATCTTATCAGAAATGATCATATTAGAATGGAGCTAGGCATAGCTGAAAGCTTAAATGAGAAAATCTCCCGGTACAAACCGGAGTGGCGGTTACACGTAGAGGGAACGGATCCAAATATATTTTCAAGAAGAGCCCTTGAATATTATCCAAGGGGGAAGAGAAGTGTGGTAAGACCCCGTAAGCGATGGTTGGATGACTTCCATTGAGACTGGAACAGGCTACTAGCCTAAACCGTAAAGGATGACGACGACGACTGACGAAGGAGAAAAGAAAGTTAGAGAATTAAGGAATTGTGTCAGAGCATCCCAAAGATGGCTGGAACGAAAATGGAAGAAGGAAAGAAGTGCTCACATAATTATAACCGAGAATACATACTTTATGCGAGAATAATGTTCGATTTCAGTAAAGTACACTGTATTACAGTTTACAGATCGAAACAGAAAATAGTTTATTACAGTACTTTACGAAAGTACTGTATAGTGTATACAGTAGTTCGAGTTCGCACAATCGAGATTCATACATGTTTTAGGAACCGTGTTGTGTACAAAAGCTGAGGACCTTCTGCATATTTATGAGGGTTAATAAATACGTAATTATTAAGAAAATGATTAAAAGTTGTTAGAATGAATTCATAGGGTAGAACCCCGTCTGTTTTCTTCAGTCTGAGCTTTTCTGCTGCAGTTTTCTATAGTTTTTTCTTTTTTTTTTAAGTGCGTTAGTCTTAATAGATGATCTGTTCCAATATGTTGAACGATCCACGTCTTAATCTTTTTACCGACGGTATGCGTTTTGCTCTTTACATTGCGTTTATGCATCGTTCAGTTACTGGACTGGAAAGATACTTCGGTAAATTCACAATTTGTTATAAGAAATTTTTAATTTTGGAGTGTTTGTGTTATGTTCATTTTAGACAGTAGGCCTACCTACTGTCCCGAAAAAATTACAAGTAGACATCGTTTTTATTAACAGTGTTGTAGATACGAATTTTTTTCTTTCAAAAATTGTAAAATTTAATTCCACTGTATCTTTAAACAATACATTTTACGCCAATCGTCCCCCGTTCAAATCCATTCCAAAGTATTGTAATGATCTCCTTGGGATGGGAATACGTATGTTACTCACAGAAAATCAGATTTACACGATTTTCATTTACAGATTTGATTCTGATTATTTACGTTTAGTTTAAGTAAATTCAGTAATTTATTAAAATTATTCTGCAAACAGTTATTGGAGTAGCTTCGACATCGAATTGCCATGAGCAATAAATCACAAAAAAATCTCTTTAAATTTTTAGGAATATATCTGGAATATTTTCTGACCACAGTTCATGACGATGTTTCCAACAGAAGTGGTCTGATAATGATCACTGAGACAACAACGTATATTTTGATGACGACATGATTACACGAACTACAGTTCTGTACTTGCCTATAGATAAGATATCAATGTAGCGGAAATACCGAACCGTTGACCGAATGTATTGTCGTCTTTAGGAATGCAGAAATGTTTATGTTGCCTGAGCGCGTGGACTGTTTTTTTTTTAACCGATGTAGTGTGGAGTAGTTCAGAAGACCGTTTTAACTGTAACACGATGATTGTGAGAGCGCGCGCGGGCGTGAATGTTTCCGTCTGACACGGTGTAAACACAAAAGAAAATAACGGTTTACCGTTCTGCTTATTGAACTTATTGACTTAGCACGTAGGTACGTATATAAAGTTCGATGGACAGAGATAGTACAACTGGTAAGTAAATCTGATGAGAAATTTATACGGTGTTCGTTATGCAAGACAATTATAATGTATGTAGTTGTGTGTGGTGTGCGCAACATCAGGCATATATTGCAATGACTGAGGCCTATCTCGGGGTCACATATTCAGGTCGTTGTTAGGCGTGGGCGAGCGGTCAATACAACTAGGCCTAGGTCTGGTCGACTGCGACTCCGGCACAGTCAAATAAACTTGTTTACACAGTGCAAGCCACCGTGGTACAACTGGCGTTAATAAGTAATTCCTAGACCTACGTTACGCCTAACTACTGACTAATTGACTCTGCAGCGTCTGGCCGCCGCTTACAATTATTGTTGGCTTTATTAATATGTGATCGCGCTTTTTACTTTATATTACACCCATCTCGCGTTTAGTACACGAGTCGTAAAAACAATTAAAGTTGCGTTATAATATTGTTTCTATTATTTTTCTTTTTTCTTGCTTTCATCATAAACCGTTCAAGATTTATGGCTAATTATGACTATCTCTTCGGCGTCCTATGACTATCCACTTGATACGTATTGTTTTTGGAAAATAGTCTCTTCTTCTTCTTCTTCTTCAGCCCAGAGGTTGGTGGTCGTGTAATTTCTTCCCTTTCGAAGACGGTCTCTTAGTCACCATAACCTAACCTTCTTCTTTCTTTTATGTCATCCATATACTCCTGTCTGGGCCTTCCTCTACCACTCACCCCTCGATCATTCCCTCGATCAGGATTGTGAACCATTTTTAATGGCATAGCTGGTGACCAACCATACTGCCTCTCCTTTCTGCAATCAGAATCCCTCGCTCATCCACTCTCTTCAAAACCTCATCATTAAGCACTCTTTCTGTCCATGCTACTCTTAAGGCCCTCTTCCAGTAGCAAATCTCAAAAGCTTCAAGATAGCTCCTCTCCAAATTCCTCAGGGTCCAAGTTTCTGAGCCGTATGTGTATACGCTCCAAATGAAACGTTTTATGAATTTCATCCAGCTTCCGTGGGACACGTTTCTGGACGCCAGAAGAGATCTTTTAGCAGAAAACACTCCTCTTGCTTGTGCAGTTCTGCTTTTTATATCATTGGTTTATGAAAAAAAAAGGTCTATTATTTTAGACGTCATCTCTAAACTAAACATAATAACAATTGTGTCTTTTTGTACCACCAAAGTAGTTTAGGAGTACGGCAAGATAGGCTGCCTTACGTGAGCCGCATATAATACAATGAAGGCAATGTGGCCAGCACTATTCTTCAGCCGTCATACCCTTATCTCTACATGTCTACTTCTATTTCGTCTAGTTTATTCTACATAAGATTTCTTCTCACTTCAGAGTTATTATAGTTCTGGTACATGTAATAATTTTAATTCCTAAAATTGCCATTCAAAAATTCTATTTTATCACAACAATGCCGACTGAAGGTCACACGTTATATTACTTGAAATGATTAACATTCACCAGCATGCGAGAACTGTGTACGTATTACTGGATATCGTAGGCCTATATTAAAAGTAATATAAACTCTCAAAAGAAACTCTTCCTTTAATAACTGTTTCAAAAATTTGTTACTTCTACTCTTAATCGTGTTTTCTTAAATTAAACACAAGTAAAGCAATTTCAATGCTCGTATGTATTACCAAGAGTAAATTGAAAAGCGATGCAGAGTTAACTTACTACAATTCATTTACCATATCGCAACAAATTTTAAAACGCTATACTTGTGTATCTTAAATGTATGCAAAAATAGTGTAAAAGCAGAACAACGTTTTTCCAAGTGAAAAGTAAGTATAAAATTTAGAAGGCAAACCAAAATTATAAACAAAAATTATTTTCGTAGTTTGTGAAGTTTAGCATAAAGTTTTAAGAAGTCATCCATAATGACTGTGTCTTTTCAGTGGAACTACTGACTGTACACCCTACAACACGTAACAAATTAAATATATATAATGGTTAAACTTTCAATGTAATCCAATATCAATTTCCGGCGGATGCTCCGTACGGCATGCACGCAGAGTCGTGAGGCAGAACTGAGTAGCTACTGAGATAACAGCGGCGCCTCCTGGCTGTGAATACCGCAACTATCGGCAGGCGACGCATTGTACTAGCCATGCAATCGTCCCACTAAACACAAAAGCCGCGCGGTATGCCTTGGTCATTTAGGAACTGAAGTTGAGCAAAGGTTTATTTTATTTTAATGGTTAAACTTATTAGAAGTAGTATAATTTTACTTACTAGTTACTATTAATGGTTCGTTTCCTAAATATAAAAGTACACAGATTTCCAATTCCTTGAAAGCACAAAGAAGTAATTAAAAAAATAAAACCTGAATGGAAAATACAGTTTAACAGACTTGCATTAACATTTGTATTTCTTTTATTTTGATTTGTTTATTAGACTGTGCACAAAAAAATACTCTGTGATCCTGTACATATATTGTTTTGAACCAATAAAGTCTACTCTAAACATTCAATGTGCTGACAGTCTGTGTTATTTAAAAATCAGTCACCACAAAATCGTAAAAGTATATATCTTTAACAATTTTTTCTCCTTAAACTTTCATGAGTAGAAGTTGTTCATAAATAAGTGAACTAAAAAAGAGAGTGCATTACTGGTACCAAATTCTGTTATAAATGAGCCAATGTAGGCTTACTGTGAAAAGTGCAGGTAAATTAGTTGGTTATGTATAAACAACTGGATTATGTACAAAATCCTATGTATAAATTGTGGAAAATGAGGAGTATCAAGTAATGATATAAAAGGAGAAGAAATAATAATATATAAAGTAACTACTATCTATGACGACTCCGCATTTTAGTTGTCGGTAATAAAAATTTGGGCTGATGAATTTAAACGTGGTTGTACGAGTAAAAGCATTCTGACAAATTTATATATTATATATTAATTCGGGGTCAAAACGTCCTACGACGTTATCCGATGCCTAACCTCCATTGTTGTCTGTCGTTGCAGTTTTCATCGTTTAGTCCTCTATAGTTCATTGATCTTCTTATGAACTCTATCCATGTTTTCTTGGGCCTTTCTTTCTTTCTGTGCTCTCTAGGTATCCATCTAATTGTTTTCTTTGGTAGTCGGTCTTGTCCCATTCTTTACACGTGTCCGCACCAGATTAGTTGTTTTTCTTCAATGCAGTCGATGATTGTCTTTTGTACGCCCATTTCTTCTTTGATCGTTTCGTTTCGTATTCGCTCTAGCCTTGAAGTCTACCAGCTCGTCTCAAAGCATCCATTTCTGTAACTTCTAACTTTCTTTTTACCTCTTTTTTTATTCTCCATGTTTCGGATCCGTACATCAACATGCTTTTAATCATACTATCATATATTCTTTTCTTCCTTTCTTTTCCAATTTCTGTGCTCCATAGAATCCCATTTAATTATCTAATTATTTGTTTTGCTTTGTTTATTCTTGATTTTATTTTAACATTACCTGTTCCTCCTTCATTAAAATTTATTCGTAAGTAGTTGTAGCTGTTGCATTTGTTTATACATTTGTTGTTTTCTAAGATTAAATCTGTTGTTTCTTCTCCGACGCGCAGATACTGGGTTTTTTCTATTCTGGCAAATTTAGAGATACGTAATTCTATAGAAGACTTAAAGAAGTATCCGAAGAAATGTATTCAATGAACCTAGTGGACATGAGTGAAATGACTAAGATCATAGACATATTTGCCAATACTGGGTTTACATTTTTATGCTAACATTTGCGTATGGAAAGTTGTCTATAAGATGGTGTTCTGCGCGTACTGGAAGACACTCTTTTTTGGAGAATTTAAAAAGTCAGCTTCAGGTATAACGACCAATCCCCCGCGTACCATTGTACAATCGCAAGTATCGAAGAGACGGGATGCCACTGGATCAAGTCCGAGAGAGAGGGGGGAGAACAACCGTAGAGCTAGTGACCATTCTTTTCTGAGATGCGCATGGCGTAGCACCTAATATTCTTTGACTATATTGAAAAGTAAAATCAGTAATAGAAGAATATTTCGTATCATTTGATACGACTTACAAACTATAAAGTCAGAATAAACGCTCTCATTTGGAAGAGAAATAAGAGCTTTTCATTACGCTGATTCACTAGCTTACAAATCTACAGTTATCATAACAAAATTCCACGAATTAAAATAGCAATTAATTACACATGCACCTATTCTTGAGATTTGGCTTCATGGAGCTCTTTATCAGTTTTACAGTCCAGAGGCATAGCTGTTTGGAATTAAAATTGATCGGAACCGGAAGTCATCAACGTTGTTAATTTGTAGTATAGTGAATTCGAAGAAAGCTTAATTATTAACGAACGAAAGTATTAGTGAACGAAGAATTCTTTAAAAATTAAAAGGAATATAAATGGGTTTTCGTGCCTAGCCAGGTGTTTTATGAAGGACCTTCGCATTCACAAAACTGTAAACATAAAATTCTGCCTTGTAGAACACAAGAACGTTAATAAATCGAATGAATACAGAAAATGACGTAATAAAATATCAGTCACTGACTATCCAGCATTATTTAGAACTGCAACTTTGCCTCTGTAATTATTTAACGATCGGGATTTTCTGCAATACTCCGTGATATGATCGTTTGTATTAGCTTCGAATAAATGTTAGTTTAACGCCTAGCAAACTGACCTTTATATCACACAACGCCTGAACTAGGTGTTATTCTGTATCCACGACTGACTCTGTGTGTGTGTGTGTGTGTGTGTGTGTGTGTGTGTGTGTGTGTGTGTGTGTGTGTGTGTGTGTGTGTGTGTGTGTGTCTTTTATGTTTTACTTTCTTTTATCTTTTGATTAATCTTTTGCCACATAGAACTTTCGTCGACAAGTAAATAAACACTGTTTAATAATGTATGATTCTATCAGTTTGATTACTTTACGAGTAATACTTCACAGTTTTTATTTGTACTGTTATCAATATTTTGTATAAGTTTCAATAAAAAAAATAATTGACATATTACTGTAAATATTAAATAAAATAACGAATTTCTAAGTTACAAGCTACAATTTATTATCAACAATTAATTTTTTAAATGAAGTTTTTACCGCCACACTCGCTTTCTTTCACAGGGCATAAAACTGTAGTTATCACAATAATAACGATAACGATTTATCAAGGTCACTATAAGATCATCGGCACAAAAGAATAGTTTATTAGGCCTACGTTCCGCATAGAGAACATAAAATCAATATTTAATGGCATAACATGCCAATATTTTAATTAATATTGTTCCTAAACCAAACATGAATATCAAAAATGAAATAATGGTTCTGCAAGTCTTCATATGTTACTATATAAAGTAAGTAAATATAACAACAAATCTTAAAATAACAACAATTAGAAATTATAAATTAAAAAATCGGTATGGAGAACCATACATGACTTCCTCGTTGTAAGATTTATGTTTAAAATAATTTACTTGAATTCGGTTCGGTAATTTCTAAAAAAATATCGCCCACCCTCAAACTAATTTCACTATTTATAGATATTTTTGTTATTATGGGGTAGTCGTTTAATATAATGTTATTTTCAGTCACTTTATCCATAAAAATTAGGTAGGCTTACTTTATTCTTATAAAGGAACCGACTACGCAGATAATCATCCCTCCTCCGAAGCGCTCCGAAGTCACTCATGGACCCTGAGCATCTTGCAGAGGGTTCATTCCTAAAGACGAAAAGTCTGTCTATGAACCGTTCCTCTGCAAACACGTGCAGTTACACTGGCCAGCGATCCACAGGAAGCAAATCGCTATCCACGCTGGACACTTTTTCGGCTTGCACGTGTTGTGTTGGTGTGGGTTTCGGCACTTTTCATTTAAAAAGCGTGCAAATGTAAGAAAATAAACATGAGTGAGGGCTGAAATAATTCTAATTGTGTGTGTGTGTGTGTGTGTGTGTGTGTGTGTGTGTGTGTGTGTGTGTGTGTGTGTGTGTGTATTGCCTGCCTTTTTATTGCAGTAATTATAATAATCATAATAATAAAATGGAATCGTAAACATTAGATAATTGAGATATGCTTGCCTGCCACGAACGATATATTTTCTCTCATACATGATTTAAATTAAAATGAAAAAATATAGAATTTTGTTAAAGTGAAATGAAATGTTTCCATAGAAACTACTTCTTTGTTGTCAATAACGTATTACACATATAAAACTTATAAAATTTACTTCCTCCATCATCCACTACCATTTTAATTTTAAAAAAATTACCCCCTCTCCCTTCAACTACCCTCTTTATTTATAGATATTTCATCTACGTTTCTACAGTGGATTATTATGACCTTCTTTTCAGGATACTTTATTTATCAAAATTAAGCACTTTACTCTTGTTAAAACGTAAAATGTTGCAGGTAGACTACCCCTTTCCCTCAACTGATCTTCACCAAAATCAACAGACCTTGAGTCCCCTACAATTCAGAACTGTATGCAAAACATTATTTGATTCTGTTTGAATTTGCGGCTGTTATCGTTTGCCACAGAAAAAATACTACACACAGACAGACAGACACACACAAAGACACTTTTCGAAAAATGACTTTTTACTTCCATGTTCCTTAAGGAAATGGAAGTATGGTGATGGCAAAAAAATTCGTGTTCGAGATTATTGCAGATTCTGATTGTACTACACTCAAAATATGAAAAAAATTCGTTTTTCGAAAAGTGTCTGTGTGTGTGTGTGTCTGTGTGTCTGTCTGTAGATTTTTTTTCTATGGCAAACGATAACAGCCGCAAATTCAAACAGAATAAAATAATTTTTGACTGTTTCTTTTATGAATTCATAAAATTCATAAAAGAAATAGTAAGGATGGCTGCTAATTTAAACAATACGAAAAATAATTTTTTGCATACAGCCCTGATTTGTAGAGTACAGAATCTGCCGTTATCTCGAACACGATTTTTTTCGCCATGACCATGGAAGAAATTTCGCCATTTCCTTATGGAACATGGAAGTAAAATTACAAATTACCCACCAGCTATGAACTTTAACAATTTATAATTTCTTTCTTTATGACCTTTATAAAGACTTATGGTGAAACTTAAGCCAATATTGCTGTGACTGTACATTCTATAACTTAACATGTCAATATGCGTAAAGTTCAATATATAAAATTAATATTAGAACTTGGACATATCTTATAAATAACGTATCTTTCGTGAGTCGGTGTTCTGATCAGATATTCTGCCTGGAATACCGCCTCATCGATGATCTCGAGTATCCTCTAGACAAGAACACAAAAATCTTTCGTGCTCGGTAGTAAACACGAAACACGAATGGAGACAGAAAATTAAAAGGATAGAACTTAAATTTAAACGAAAACTGTACTTTTTACTTTCTAGTGTTTCTAGGTTTTAGTAGAAACGTGACCGCTAGCTCGGTTAATGAGTCAGACGGTGAAGAAATTAGGTTCTCACACTATCGACTTTCGGAATAAAATCAGTTACACTCCCCTATACACATCTTCGCTTATGGAACACCTTAAATGGACGTTTATGATTGGATAAAAATTTTCATATGTTAAATCGGTCACTGAAAAATGTACAGGTTCAATTTGTACGCGCGCACACGCGCGCGCGCGTAACGTCACCTTTGTGTTTATTCACTTTGTTGTTTCGGAAGTAATTTAACATTCTTCAGCTCTAAAGTAACTTTTAAGTTGTGTTTGTATTCAGTACTTGTTTTCGTCATCGCCAGTGCTCTCCTAACAATAGCTTGCAACGAATAGTACAGCGCTCTGTTGAGCAAGCGACCACGTACGTTGATGGCCATAAATAAGAACTGTAAACATAACAGACAACAGATTGAAGAGACGTAATTAATGAAATATTTACTCAGGTCAATATGTAAGGCATTCTAACGTTTCTGATTCACTGTAGCCTTACGTCTGGAAACACCTTACACACACACACACACACACACACACACACACACACACACACACACACACACACACACACACACACACTTACTTATAAAAAACAATAGCAAATATGTATAATACAATAATCGATCCTTATAAAATTTTGTTTAATAATTATATCTTTTCGATAACGCCCTTTTGCTGTCATCCTGAGTTTCACGATGTACGTGTTAAATATTTTATATAATATTATATTCAGAACATATAACATTGTGCATGTATTATATGTATACTATAATCAAAGAAAAAAAATGTGCATAGATTAAGGAGATTGTAATTTATTAAGTTAGTACGTAAAATTATACGTATGGTCATCAAACGAAGAGATCATTAAAAGAGTTGAATTAGAAAAAGCATTCTTGAGAAATCAGGACACGAAAAAACGTATGTGAGAGGTTGTATAGCCGAGTAAGATGCCAAAACGTTCTTACCAGCCCATTGTGTGCAAAGGGGTAAGCATTTAGACGTACCGACAACCACGAGCGTACCAGTCTGCCAACAGCCGTAACAGCAGTCAGACAAATTAAAAAGTTAAGAAGGTGGATATAAATCATTTGAATAAACTGGCTCATAGAACAGAAGAACAAAGATCACTGACAACCCATAATTGAAGTGACGTAGACAATTCAACTCTGATTATTTTTTACGTAAACAGAAATGATTATTTTTTCTCTGTATTTGGAGAAGAGAGAACAGACGCGTCAAATTCCACGTGTAGCCGGAATCGGTGCAGAAGCATAAAACGTTGGAGTTTTGCAATACAGCACACTTGAAAATAATATTCTAAAAAACATCAAACGCACATTGTATAATGACACAAAGCATTTATCGTAATTGTTAACGACTTGGGAACGACATTACGGGTGTCTAATAATGTTGTGGATAAAACGGACCGTATACAACGTAGTTCATAATAATCCGCTAATACTTCCTCAAATGGTTAAACCAACTTTTTATAGTTGAACATTATAAATAGCATTGAGTGTAATGTGGCAAGTTGAGCGTTATGTCGGCTAAAATTAGCCTGGTGTACAGAGTGTAACTAACAAGCGAACAGCAGTACGGTAAGAACCGTACGCAACTTGTTAAGTTATTTCTTGTTAATCCTTTAGTTTATCGCTACAAGTTTTCTCGATACCGTAGACTAAAGACTGCTACGCTGTTATGCACATAATGTTCTCGCTTTTCTCACTCTTATACACTTTTTTCAGTTATAACACCACCACCACCAACAACATCGGTTCTCTTATTTTGATACTGCCCATTTGTCAGGTAATGCACACACACACACACACAAATATTCGCTACAACGTTCCGGGAGTGTTTCCATCTACTAGACCGGTTGATATGAGGTCGTGTTTTATTTCTGTACCGGCATTTCACTTCCTCAACCGATTCGTTTGTCTGTCTCTCTCTACGCTCCTACCTCTTGTCTCGTCCGGTCCTCCTTCTCTATATTGTTCTCATTATTATTAATTAATTTCTATAATTTTTGTTCCTGGATAGTTGTGTAACTTATTTTCTGAAATACCCTTAAAAGTGAAATAAAAATATAGTATTCCTATATTATTCCTATATATATTCCGCCAATTACCCCATTACTGAACACCGTGCCAATTGTTTCTGACATTGAAGATGACTTCCAATGAGGGGGCCGAAACGTCTGTCTTGCGCACAAGCAGTAGACCACGGCCTAACAGCTCGGCAAATAATAATTCCAACAATGAAATAAAACTGTTTGCAACTGAAGATTAAATGTATTTAGTAGTATAATTTTAATTATAAATATTATAATATAATTCTATAATTCTAATCTTACCCTTCTTCAATGTAATGCTATGTTAAAATAAAGAATCAAACTCCTATTCGCTCTTTTCTCAAATTCCATAAAATTTATTGATTACTTTCTCTTTCACATATATTTAATTTTATTAACATTCATTGTCTCTTTCTTCGGTTGTAGCTCTTTTCGGTTTGATAACATGAAAACTCTTTTTCTCAGGGTTAATACAAACAGTAAAGTCTATGTACCGTCCAAGTCATACGTATTAAATAAAACATGTACTTATAAATAAGGTTCAGTAATTTGGTGTTGTGTATGTATGTTGATTCATGGGTCCTTTGGATCATTCAAAAGTACAACTTAAACAAGAACTATTAATAAAATAAAATTCATAATTATAATGCTTATATTGTTTTTGTTATAGTGTTTCACTGTAACTTGCTCTTTAAAAGGAGTAATGTTTGTTCAAGTGATTGTCTTAACATTATGGAGCAATCTCACCAAACTTGTAGTTTCATTTACAGATGATTGCTTGATCTTCTGCCCTTCAAGTTTTCATTGTATTCCATTAAAACATTATTCTCCTCGTTATTTCTACAATTTTTCTTCATCGATTCGTTTTATATCTTCAATTATTTTGTATAAATGTCCAGCATTAAATTAAAGTGCTCTGCCTTCTTGTAGAATATTTCTTTTCTACAATACAATTTCTTTTTACAAAATACTGATTCATTCACCACAGCTCTTGGCTGGATTATTTATGGGTCACAGGTTCGGTTTCATATTTTATAATTCACATGATTCAGTTGAATCTTATTTTTTCTTCGTCACTAATGTATATTATTAGTTTGTAACGTAAGATTTCACTATTATTCATTATACTCCTTTTTATATTAACTATAGTTGGTTTATATAATTTATATATTTTATTCACAATGTATATTATAACTAGGTCCATTTCCTATTCACTTTCATTCTACACTGTTTTATAATGTTTATCACTATTCTTTTCACCATTTTATATTATTAAACTACTTAACTTTTATAATTATAGCTTAATACGATTCTATTAGTAATTTTAGTGTCACTCACATTTTTTTGTAGTTCTGACACAAAATAACTGTTTGAGGTTCGCAGACCTCCCTCTAGTTTAATAGTCTAATGCTATTACCAAAGTCTTTTCACTTACTTACTAGGTTTAACATTTATACACTATACTGATGTTTACTAATAATTATTTACATTTTTATTATTCTTTGAACTTTTCTTCTGGGTATAATGGTCATTGTAATTAAATTATTTAATTCCTCAAGTTCATTCCCTATTTCCCTAGTATTTACTTATTATAATATTTCCCTTTTTGTTTTTATTACTTTTTACTCCTTAACATTATTATTTATCTTTAAATATTATATTTTGTTTTCTTTTCTTTATTTGTTAAGTTTATTTTATATTTCTTTGTATTTTATTTCTAAAAAGATTGCGTTTATACATCATTCACAATGAATTTGGATGATATACTTGTCTTTATTCTGAGGTGTAATCTTGTTATGTTACTATGTGTGTGTGTGTGTGTGTGTGTGTGTGTGTGTGTGTGTGTGTGTGTGTGTGTGTGTGTGTGTGTGTGTGTGTGTGTGTGTGTGTGTGTGTGTGTGTGTGTGTGTGTGTGTGTGTGTGTGTGTGTGTGTGTGTGTAATATGTTTATTGTTCTTCAAGGTTCTCCAAAAAGTTGTGATTGCAGAAAAAGTACTTTATCCATTTTATTCGTATTTTGTTGGAGCATCAACTATCTGATCTCACTTTGTCACAGTTTTTGATATAATATAATTCTATCAGCAAAATCTTAAATTTTTGAATACATTTTTTGTCTTCAATTTTAGTGTGTTTTAATTATCGTATATACTGTATTACGACGTACATTTTCATTACACTTTGCCGAACACGGGGAAAGAGGCTACTCGATAGCGGTATGCAAAACTAGCGGACAGTAACTAATTTTCAATAGCATAATAATCTCTTTATGCGTACTTCATCAATATTATGTTTTATACCAACGGGAGGAATGTTTAAAATCGATCCAATTTACTTTCGTTAGTAAAGGTTTTTAACAATTTCAACAAAATACCACTGCATCAAACTGAATAAGATTTTTTAAGGTTATTCACACTCGTATAGGAAACAACGAAATCTGGATATTGAGGACATAGGCTATACAGTAAATAATGTATTATTCATTTTTACTGTAAAGGACATAATCTGCCTGTACTGTAAGAGTAGCCTGCAAAGTGGGTTTCTACATTATTTCATTTGTTTCTTGCTACTTCAGTTCTAGCCGCGCCAAGTCTTGTTATAACAGTCAATGTTGCTTTCGTAGTTTTCCGTAGTTTTTGTAATTCTGTCCTATTATTTACTCATTGCATTGAAGTGCAGGCGTTGGAACCCGTTAAAGCATCATGAATGGTGCTTAGAAACGCAAAATTTTATGACATTAAAAAATTCTGCCTAATGAATCAATGTTTTCCTAATGGCTGGTTTTGTGAACCAGCTTCCCCAACCATCCGTTAACCTTCTTGCTTCCCCAAAAGGATTCCTCTTGACTTTTGCCCCGTTGAAACTTTCTGTTTACCTTCGGGAAAGTGAATACTTGGTCTACTCTTATGCATGTTTTAAGAAGATGGTATATTTTCTCTCTGGTTCTCACCGATTTTATAGAATTGAACAGCTGGACATTATCTCCTGAATTAAGCCGAAATTTCTGATACTGCTTCTTTTCTGGTCCCCGGCAGTTGGTCTTGCAGAGTGTGTTGATTTTTCCTAAGTTTCTTTTCTATTTGTTGGCTGATTTAATGGTGAAGTTTGAATCTACTTTGGGTTTTAGTAGGTTGATTAGAATATATTAACTTGGTTTCTCTTTCCCATCGTGGAGGAAGGTTTCTCTTTTAGCGAGAACGTCTGCTGCTTCAGTTTACTTTATGTCAACGTGAGAAAAATGCATACGTTTCCGAAGGCAAACTGGAAACGCTTTGTTCTGTTTGGTTTTAAGGGGTTTGATAGAACTCTTTTCTTTGCTTCCACGACTGTTTCATCATAAGTGTTTTGTTCATTAGGTCCTGTTTCATCCTATTGCTTGCAGTGTTACTTTTGAATCAACAAAGAAGATTATCTTTCTGTCCGTGCTTGTTCTGTCATCAAGTTGCTTTGGAAGAAACAAAATAACGTAAACGATTTATTTTATTTGTTACCATTTCTGTTAACATAAAAAAAAGGAGTGAATGAACTCTGCCAGGGAGGAAGAGATCCAGCATCTCAGATTTTCTCTCCAGTGAGTCATCTGTATATCCCCTTCGAATGACGGATGTTTGGATGTTGTCTTCTTTTGTTAGTAACGATAGCTATTTAGATGTTCGATTGTGTGCTGTTCTGTGTACACATTTTCAATTCTTAATACAATGAATCAGGGAGAAAATTCTTAATAACCTGGCAAAATGACAGTGAAGACAATAATTTATTTTTTAGCGCGAAGGAATTGTTTTAGTACCGCGTGCCACTAAAACTTTCTTGATGAGTAAACACTAGGCTTGGTGTGTCCTGGAAGAGGTTCGTGAGAGTATGTGGCAGGAGCAGCAACACTAGGCTTGGTACCGGCTCCGCCACAAAAATACGATCATATCATTTGAAGCAAAAGTTTTATAATCGTTGCGCTGTTTCCTGCAAAAAGTTACTTCCACTTATTGTATCCCGTAACGATGTTTGAAGGCAAGACAGATTTATGAAAGTGTGTCAGTACCGTATCGAGCCTCTGTGAGATCATTAGAAGCTGAGGAATGCTGGCGTTACTCGCCGCACACAAATTAACTGTGACCATCTCAAATTTCTAAAATTGTATCCGCGTGGCAATAACTCAGTTCATTTCTACATAAGTCAGGCACTTCTTTTCACAGTTAGTTAGTGCGTTGTTAGAGAAAACGTTCGTTATGCTTGTAGTTTCTTAAATCTCGATACACGCGCGTACCGGAAAGAAAAATAAAAACTGTAACAACAGCAGCAGCAACAACAACAACAACAACAGAACACAATTAATACTGTGTAGGTGTGGGACTCGTTGCATCTACCCGGATAAATCAAATCTTTAGACACATCTGACATCTGAACACCTACATGAACACCAGAGCTCTCGCGCCGTATATCGTTATGTAGGGCACAGCATATTCACAGCTTTATTTCGATCAAGAACAAATACGTCACGGGCACTGCCGTTGCATTTATTTCTCTACCAAGAAACTGAGAAGTAATGTCTAGCAAAAAACGGAAAATGATTCCTACGGTAAACTCTGTTGTAATTAAAATTGTTAGCGATTATCATTAGAAACAGTTACAAAAATATTACTTTTTCGTCGTGAGCAATGTTAAGCAAAATGTATTATGCTCTAAAAGAAATTAACTTTTAATTTAGTAAAGAAAACCCAATGCCAAATTCGTTTAGAATAAGTTATCTCTTATGAGAGTGATTACATTTTTGTTGTCAAGGGAACGTGTGTATTTGCTATCATTATGTTTTTAATTAATTATATTATATTAATTAGTTATCGTTTTGTTTATCGCAATTCAGCTTTGATTGGATCTTTCTTAAAATACCATTGTTTTTGTTTTTTTTTGTTTGAAAATGAGGAACTCGTCTTACACATTTCGTATCTGATTGTCTCCTCCTGGCGGATCGTCTTCATTTACTTAAACCAGAACATTCAATACGACCTGAAAAACAACCAAGGAGTGCGTCTTCGTCCATTGTTTTAATAAACAAAACCACAAATAAATGGAAACTATTTTCGTTCAACAGTGTTACCAGCGGTAGTGCTAACATAGCCTATATGGACACAAAAATGTAATCCTTCAATTGCATTGAGTTTCAGCATTATTTGAATCTTATTCGCAGATCTGTAAAACTTCGGTAAGCGATTTACACTGCCCACACGGACACAACTATAATTTATTGTTATATAACAGATTGTTTAACGCGATACCCGTTGCGTTCTATTAAACAGAGCCATATTTGTACGCTGTGTTCACAATTATACACAAATTCTGCAAGGTTTCTGTGTGTGCATTATAGCCTATGAGAATTACCACAGTGTGGCATTCGATTCAACTTTTACTTTGTTCACTACTACTACTATTACTACTACTACTACGACTACTACTACTACTACTACTACTACTACTACTACTACTACTACTACTACTACTACTACTACTACTACTACTACTACTACGCCACGTTCTCACCTTCCAACGGCATGCCATGTACTTTCGAAATCTCCACACAATAAACTAATGAAAGACAATGTTTCAAAGGAAGTAAGTGTTTTTCAACCCCCCCCCCCCAAAAGCTTACCTTATTATAGTTTTATTCCTTAACCGTACGTTAACCCAATGTTCTGGAAGTGTGTGTATTTTTTTCTTCCTGTATCATTTCGTGATTATTTAACTAAACTTTCAAACGTAAATAATATGTTTTGTAGCCTACTTTTATATTTATTCTAAAGCATTTATAATCCACGAAACGGTTACTTTTTATGTTAACTGACCTATGTATAGGCCTATATACATTTCTTTTACTTGTGAAAATCCACGACATTCTGTCACCAAGTTCTTCGAGGCCAACTTTCTCCTCCGATTAGGCGGATGATATTCTAATAAAAATATTTTATAATTTAGTGCTTTTATACATACATACATACATACGTATATATATATATATATATATATATATATATATATATATAAAACACTCTTACCCTCACGCTCGAACCCGTCCGCGGTAACTATTCCACGTGAAGTAAAGTAGGCTATATAACGCCCTACGTTGCTAAATTAAGGTGAGTATGATTTGTTCCGGGATTACGGAACGAAACGTTGGCAATATGAAAATCTAATACACAGATGTACCCAAAATATATATGTTGATAGTCCCATGGACCACTACCAAGATTTTCGCGGACTGTTGGTTGGGAATCAGTGCACTAAAGAGTCAACTTAGAATGTACAGTTACAGTAACTGAGCTGTGTTTGTAAAATTTACTTAACGCTGGCAACAATTAAAACGTGATAATGCAGATATTATTGTAGACAGACTAGTTCAGTGGCCTCCGTATGCGACGGTAGGTCTACGGAAGAATTCGCCGCCGTTCAGTACAATTCGGAACCCACCACGTAGGCAGTGGTACTGGTACTGTCCTTCACCTGTCACACCGTTCTGCTTGTTTACATTCGTATGTGGCCACATTTGCATGCACATGTTTTATAGATACACTTATTACGAACATCATTTGCATTGCCACATGAAGTCGTGGAATCATGAATGAGATCTTTCTTGCGTCATTTTCCAATTGTGTTCATGGCCGTGCCCGTGTGGTAACAAACTTGTGTATTGCTGTGTGTGTGTGTGTGTGTGTGTGTGTGTGTGTGTGTGTGTGGCGCGTGCGTGCGTGAATACCGTCACGTGATCGTTTTTAAATCGAACGTAATCATTATCTTCTCCCCTGTTTGTATCTTGATACGAGTAGTGAGCCAACGGGTCGGTTACTGTACGGTATTTCTAAATCCTTCAGTCAGAGTTTCCGGCTTTCTTTTTCAACGCGCTATAAGATTTTAATTCCCTTTACGTTACTAGCGTCACTGGTCGAAATCTTAATCGTAACTAACATATCGTTAATCGTGGATCTCTAGACGATCTCTTGAATTTTTTGTTAAATGTTACTTTTTCAGATACTTTTATCCACATGGAACCAGAGAGGCGGTATTAGTCTTGCCTATGGTCAAGATAAAATAAGATGGATAAGCCAAGATAATGTTAGCAACAAATAGAAAAAAACTACTTGTGTTATTCTCCTATTTGCGTATTCTTGTTTTTCAATTTGATTTTTTAAAAATTGTTCTTTACTTTTCGTTTATATGACTTGTAGCAGTCCTATCATATGACTTTCCCTGATGCCGTAATTTTAGCGACATAGTAGGCCTAATATCATTTAACTGTCATATATGGATCATAGTGATTATAAATGGAATCTTAAAATTTAGAATAATACTTCTTAGCTTACTTCTTAAATTGGGTATAATTTCCAATGCATTAAGTCTCTTAACTGGATCTGTCGCACTTTCATATGCTGACACACAAAAGTGGTGTACTGCTTCTGATGCTAACAGAATGCACACATAACTTGGTTCAGACACCTGTCAATAAGACGTAGTTTATCGGTCTGTTAAGTGACTGTGTGTGTCAACTCGACTCTGAGTCAAACCCACAATACGTAGGTCGATCACCTGACAAGGACCAGTGTGAAACTCTCTTAATGAGAGGTACTTCATTACTCATGTAATGATGATATTTAAGATGTAAAATCGAAATCAGGAATTATTAAAAACAGGATAAAAGTAACTTACCAGCAAACATACTTTAAGAACGAGACCTGAAATGGCAGGATCGAACAGGAGTACCAAATAGGGTATGGAAATGCAGAGCAAAAAGAAATATTGATAATGGGAAACCTAAGGTGCCAGCAACGCTGCAAATCTTAAAAGAAGAAACTTTGAATGGGGAGATGCAGGTAAAAGAGCAATAAAAATTACTAATAATAATAATAATAATCGAATTTGTTAACATCTTTTTTACCTATATCACTGTAATTAACAAAATTGTTAATAAATTTGTTAATTTATTTCTTTGTAAACATTTCCTTTTCTTCAGCCCTTCCAGCCTTAACCCTGTTGCTTTTTTTCAGCTTCATCGTGCGTCTTTCATCTACTGATACTTCCTTTCCAGATAATTCATAGCCAGCTTTGGAATTTCTTCCTAGCCATTCTTTCAGCACGAGTAATGCATATCTTAAATGTTTAATTAAAGACTGTTTTTTTATGATAGAGCCTAAAATCATTGCTATATACATCCTCATACCATTATTTATTTCTTGTATTTATGTAGAATTATTTACACTGCATATCCGTGTAAACATAACGTAAAAAAATTAATTTTAAATGAAGTATAAGTGGAATTTACAAAGTTAATGTAACTTGTTTGAAGTATAAGTAAATACCGCCAGCCTTAAAAGTATCTTCTGCCTGCGTCTATAAGTTTTAGTGTCCAAAATACAAGATGAACTTAAATAGGTTTCATTTATTCGTTTATTATTCTTAGTGTCTAGTAGAATTATATTTTCCTGGGGACGTGAAGATTCTGTCACAAAATACACAAAATTTACGTTCCAAGAACTGTAAATTTTTTATTAAAAAATTTAATTTTTACTAGATATTTCTCCCTGAATGCTTCCTGCCTGAATATTTCCTATTGAATGCTTTCAAATATAGGAACCGTTCAATCAAAGCGTGTTAAACGTATGGCTACAAATCGTAAGATACAATTTGTAGTTTCGAATGAAACCATATCAGATTGTTACAAATACAAAAAGGTTGTATTTACATTATGAGATCGTTATGTGAAGAGCTGAAAACCACGCCTCCAGAACCACACAGCCGTGTCAGTTAGATGGATCCGTTGACATGACTGAAAAGCAATCAATCTGATATGGGTTTGACCCCGACATCCGCACCTTTCGGAGCGACAGTGTGTTCACAACGCATGTGCTTGCATATTACATTAGATAAATACCTTTTGATAAGACACATTCTCGGGTTTTTATTTTTGTTTTATCTTAAAATAGTTGTATACAAAGGAGTCGAATTTTTTATAGTTTCGCAAAACGTTCAAGAGATTTAGTGAAAACTGAAAATAGCGGTAAATCCTATCTTTGATTAAACTTTTTTTTCATCAGTTACAAAACTGAACAAAACTTACGACAAGGTATTACAAGACATTGTGTAAATGAAAACCTGGCAGTGTCGTAAATACGGGGGGGGGGGTCAGAGTATCAATTCCTCCCAGAGCTATTAAAAATTAAAAATTTCAGTGAAATCACTTAACGTGTCTAAGCCAGTTCCGTGTGTTAAAATAAGTGTATAACTATAATAATGTAAATAGTATAAACAACTGTCTAAATAATTATATAGGAAGAATCTTGAGTATCTCATTTGTCGTGAGGAAAACAGTACGTCCAACCCTCAGAAGCTAGTCTCATCCTCTACCCAGAAGCAATTCTCACCCCCTCTCCCAGGAGCAGCTTCTAGTTAGGCCACTGGTACCTGGGGTAATAAAGAGCTTAAGGGGGGGGTTATTACCTTAAGGTAATAAGGAGCGGTTACAGCATAGTGCTGGCCACACTACCTTCCCTGTATATTGATTGCCTTAATTAGGCATCTACTCTGCTTCTTTTAAGCTATTCGGTGATACAGCAAGCAGCCATTAGCTCTGTTCGTTACTCATTACAAGACATGTTGAGGGGCGGCCAATAACCACACCTCCCTAGAAAACGTGTCAAATAAAATCTAAGTGAAATTCTACTTGCTTGTGCCTGTCAATTTTGTACACCAACACTCGTTTAGTCAGTGTATTTGGATGCCCTACCAATCTGTTCTGTCTTTCTTGCACCACGGAGAGTATACTTGAGTTAGGCGTTGTTTCACAGTAACAAGTAGTTTAAATTCATCCATTTTGTAAATCTCGTTAACACTGCGTAAACTTCGCCAAAAACAGTTCTCTGTGTATTATAGGGTCTCATCACAGTAACAATTGGAAGATACGTGTTTTATGTACAAATGAAGGTAATGATGCAAACTGGTATAGCCCGTAGTATACCTGTCATTACAGTGGGCGTACGAATACCGTGATTTGCATACATAATGATACATGGACCGTGTTGCCGGTTTGATTGGCTGCCAGTGTGTCCAACACGTGGACGCACCGCGTCTCGCCACGGGCCCCGCTGCTGTTTAACCCAATGATATGTAAGTACATATAGATACCGGATTGTGGACAAAAACCTTGTAATGTGTGTAAACAATAGATTTGATGATTGAAAACTGACCTTAGTAACTTGACACGAAACGTTAACAAAGCTACAGGGCAGTTCTTAAGAAACATAAACATTTAATTTTGTATGTCCCTACGCATGTGCGTCAATTCGCTTTTACCAGCTAATGTACATTGTTTTGCTGTATTTTGTATTGTTAATTATGTTTATTTATGACAATACTGTGCATACTTTACATTATGACTTACATGTAGTGCAGGCCTATTAGATTTAGGTTTAGATTTAATCTTTATTCCATACAATAGAAAAACATAAAAAAGAAACACAACATATCAGTTGTACGTAACAAAATCAGTTGTACATAATACTGTACATAATACTGTACATAATACATAATACTGTACATAATACTATTGTTGAACGAGTTCTCAGCTTTTACTCGACCGTTTGGCATTTGTCTATCTACCTTTTGGGGATATGTCGTACTATAAATTTTGATCACATCAACAAATTTTCGTAAAACTTGGCATGTATGTCCACACTTTTATCCTACAGAGCCCTATTGTTCTTGACCCCCCCCCCACCCGAAAGGATGGGGGAGGGCAGGAGCAATAAATTTGAAGAGCAAAATTTTGAAAAAAATCTCAAAAGGTACCAAACTAAAACGACATTTAACCAAACATTTAAAAGTTTTGGGAAGATGGGGACCAAAAAGGTGGTGAAATTTTTGTTATAAAATCGCAAAAATTAATGAGACATATCCAACTAAAGGGAATTTTAACTAAAATCTGAATGTAGTGTTAAGTTTTGGAAATCTCAAAATTTAGGGACGCCAGGCCCCTCCAAAAAGAGGTAAAAGATTGATAAAATCGGAAATTCCATATAGTATGTGGTATGAAAGGGAAATTTAACCAACATATGAATATAGTGTACAGTTGTGGAAATTTTGACCACAGAGCCCAAAAATAGGACAACAAATTTGAAAAAGTTGTGTAAATCCAACTGGGTGAACGGCTGACATACTAAAGAGAATTTTACCACAATTCTTTAGTAAACAAAAAATAGTAAGGTAATCGAGATTTTCGTAATTACAGTGTATTTCTCATAACTGAAAAATTATCTGTTTTCGAAATGTAACTGAAAATAAATATGCTTCGTTCAAAATAATGATCGAGATCTGCAGCTCAGTGAGCATACAAGTTAACTAAATTTCGAATATATTATATATATTTTTAGTCTGCAACAAGATTACATGAGATTTTAAGTCAATTAACAGGATAAAAAATTGCTAAAACACAAATTTAAGAGCGGGTAAGTATAGGCATATACCGTCTGTGTGTGTGTGTGAGAGAGAGAGAGAGAGAGAGAGAGAGAGAGAGAGAGAGAGAGAGAGAGAGAGAGAGAGAGAGAGAGAGAGAGAGAGAGAGAGCACGTAGATGTAAGCAAACACATGTGCTAGGGGTTATCAAAATCGGATCTCTAAAAGTGGACCTATAAATAAATAATACAAAAACAAGGTCATTTTATTACCAACATGGATGACATACTGAAAATCAGGATAGACAATACTCAGAGCAACTGACTGCTTGTACCTGCTGGAAAAGATTATTAAACGAAATAACAAAATATTAAGAGAATAACAAAAGGATGACGGTAGGTTGGAAACTCGTAGCAATTATAGGCCTTAAATAATAGGCCTACATATAAAAACCAAAAGCGTCCCACATGAGTTTAGGACTAAACCGTATGGCGAATGAGTTTCCAGCGCACATATCTAGAATCTACAGAGAAAACATGGAAATATGTCAAAGATGGAACGAGAAATGGAGTGACAAATTATACACCTTCCTTCTGTGATCCGAAAACTAATAATAATTGGTTAACAAGGCACACCACAAGCGGATGGGCAGAAGACATAGCAAGAACGGAGGGGTTAGCGTAGAGAATACTGGCGATATTGTGGAGGTGACTGGAACAAGACTATACTAGTAGAACGCACAATGTATCTACGAAAATAAGAGGGAAATAAGGAAACAATCTTATTCCTTAACAGAGACAAAGAACTTTATTGATCAGTAAAACTGTGTGAATCGCTACTAGACAAATGTAATGCGACCCTTCTTATAGTTAGCAAAGAACTGCTAACTTCCTATAGTATAGTTTCCTGATTGAGACTAGATGTCCAGAACCGATGTTGATCGTCGCTGAAGCTAGAAAGTATGAAAATTGCTACTAAAGCGCAGGTTGTCACTCCCCAATAACCTTGAATATAAGCGTACAGGGATAATCAGAACTGTGTTCCGTTGTGCCGCTGTATTCGTGAAAAGAGATATGAAATGATTTAATAAATTTGAATTAATGTCTTTGGCGGAATTGTTGAGTCATTACTGTTAAACAGTCTAAAGATTTAATAAGGGACTAAAGTTGTATAAAACAAGAAAATCTTTGAGGAGAGAAACGATGAAACTACGAAATACAGTCGATCGCCGACAGACGGTCGAGTTTCGTTCTTTCGGACCAGTCGTGAATCGATTTTGACGGAAGACGCGAAAGGAAAACATACGTATGTCACAGATACATATGTTTACTAATTTTGATATGAGTCTCTCTTGATCTGAGATGCTGTTTACCGCTTCATTAAAATTTGAAACAGACTTGTGGGATTACGTTTTAAAGGTTTCTGGCTTTCATTCTCAAAACCAGTAATGTCTCAATTTCATGGATGGATCCTTGATGTTGTTTGTATATTATTATTGATCCCACGGGTACTAAACGTTTTACAGTTCCACGTATGCGTTCCTCATCTTTTAAATCGCTGTAGAATGAAATAACTTCAGACCCCGTGCAATCGCATTCAGTTGTTTACCAACTTAATGTTGCTTACTCACTTTTAAGTTCTGAATAGATAGTTTTTCTTTCACTGCACGTTCGCGAGTAGTTGTATGCGTTTTTTTGGTAGACATCTGCAGGGTAACAACAAAGAAATAAGTTTAGGCCTATACTAGCAATGAAAAGGACACTACAACAAAATCTAATAGTAGGCCTAATGTAAGGCAGCGGGCGACACAGTAACTGTTTACATACTGTCGTTTCGGTTACAGAAGAAAAAATATTAGTCTTTGTAAAAATATATTTTGTGTTGTAGTTGTAAGTTGTAAGTCGCGTAAGTCGTGAGTCATTGCATTGCATTGTGGATGCGGGGCGTCTTTGCACCCGTGGCTTATTTGCAGCATCTGGAGCGTGTCCAACGGCTGCCAGAAGTGAACATAGTGCTGATACATTTTCGACTGGTAACCTAATACTGGAAAGAGAAACCGCCAACCAGTTAACTGTGAAGGCGGGGGAGTAGAAACTTTATTTTGATTTGTGCACTGCCGCTGGTACCGATTCGAGCAACAGATGTTGCCCGTCTCAAGTCCAGTCACCAGACACCCTGAGGGAGTCGGTCGCTCCCCTCGAGGCGGACAGCCTCCGTGCCAATGATCGACGACAGCGACAAGCAGCCGACTCAGCGTGCTAGGAGGTGGTCAGGAAGGAGAGAAGGACAGTTTAAGTGAAAAACTCTGGTCTAGGACTGATGATTACATTTTTGTTTAATTTAAAGAGGATGGCGTTATGGCGGGTCATCAAGAAGCGCCCGAGGGCGCTTGACCCGAATGGGCGGTAGTGGTTCTGATGCACTGATGGTTCGTAGGTATGGGAAGGTGGAGGTCGAGGCTTTAGCAAAGAGAGTTAGAGCCAGCGACCGGACAAAGGCAGTCAAGGTAGGAACACGGAGACCCCTTCGAATCACGCCGTTCCTTACAAACCAAGGGGACCCCGTCAAGGATCGATCGGAGGGTTTGGGACTGGAAAGCTTCCAGCCTACACCTGTTGGTGGTGGATAAAAGAGACCACCAAGCGGGAGCCGCATAGGTCAGTACAGACCTGAGGAAAAGCAGATAGATGGTAAACTTCGTGCGCATGGTCTGGCGGCTGCGACACGCCCGGCGGGAGACTGTAATGCAATACGGTCAGTCAGTCATGGGAACAGAAGGAACAGTCACACGACGCACATGATGGCATACGATGTGCTGATTGATAATGGCATTAATTTATTCACTGTCTCCCCCTAAAACTGTAGCTTGCAGGTTACGTAAACATTAAAGGACAACAATTTTTATTTTCCGTATGATACATAGTAACATCGAAACGGTGTTAGTCGATTACTATAACTACAAAACGTTAATGACTTAAAGATACTATAAGAAACATTTAACTGTATACTGCTGTTCGCTTTACTGTAACTACATATAAATCATCGTCGTCTGCACCTCAAGGACTAGATTTACAGTCTCTTCCGTCTTCTTCTGGACCTACCCGTGTCTCCTTTCCCACGGAGTCTATATTTCACTACTCGCTTTACTAGCTCCGTTTTACAAGCTCAATCGTTCTTTCTATACGCTGTTTTCATTTCTGCGAGCCTGTCGAATCCTATCATTCACACTGTACCCTACAGCCCTAACTCCGCCCATATATTTTTATTATTAATTCCATTAAGGTCTCTTAAGTACAATAGTTTACTTTTCTCAGGAATTTCATTCGCCTAACATCTTGTTTTCGCATCCTGTTTTTTTTTTTACGTAAAGTTCATGTATGGTGCCACACATCAGTCGGTATTTATAGCGTTTATCAGTGACGTCATTTTTGCTCTCGTAGCTGATAAAACTCTCTAGGGTACAATGTGACACCTGTTTTACAGGTTGTCTGTTGTCGATTATCTCGACCACTTTCCATTCATGGGTTTTCTTCTAGGGTACTTTAAAATTAGAATCCCTATGTAAACGGTTCAAACGGCATTGAAAATAGTAGGTTATCTTCTATCTTGTGTAGAATTATCTAGTCGTTCACAAAAAAAATTATATTTATGCATTTCTGTGTTCAGTTAATCTTATTACGGGATTAATTCCATTTTTTAGCTGACCGAAATCGTCGTCAATATACGTATACGATATATAAGTATGGAATGTAGGCTAAATGGCACGGATGAACGAAACAACACATGAAGATTTTCTTTTCTTGAAATCCAGAAGAAATAATCTAAGGAATTATCGAAGAAACCGTATGGTGGACGATTGAATTGAATTGAGAATCCGTAATAACTTGAAAATAATGATGGCGATGTTTTGTCGTTAGTAGACGATTACGACGATGGCGATGATGAATAAATTGTCGGCAGCGATACTGACACTGAAGTTACAGAACAGTGAATCCAGGACTTCTGGATAAAAAACAGGGTTACGTAGGATAGAAAATAAGAAACATTCACCATTTGGTAGCATAATTTATGACTGTGAAACACGGAATTTAAATAATAATTGTGACATAATGCTGATTTTGATAATAAAGCAACAAAGTGTAGATTTACCGCGTGTCGATTATAGCGTCGTAAAAGATTTTCAACGAATTTTGGAACGTTATATTAACATACTAATTACCTGTATTATTAAGTGTTGTTGATATTATATTAGTAGTCTATGTATTATTTATATCACGTGTATGTATTCTTTCGTATTCTACATGTTCTTTTCAGTTCACGTCAGTAGTATTAAATTTAATAGTTTTGTTGTACAATGAATGTCATGTTAATCTAATAACATTCTCATTGGATATCAGTTGGTGCGATGCTTTCATATTTGACCACTATCTGTTAACACTGTTCCTTTATGTCAGACAGATTTAAATATAACCAATGTTTACAGTTATATATTTTTATTGTTATGGCTCCAGTAGAAAATCTCTTGCAAGGCGATGGAAATCCTGTACTATATCTACAACCCCAGGCAATGAGAAAGGTCTTGTTGCAACTCATGAAGGAAGAAAATTTTAATATACGCACATTAACAAAACTAAATATACGAGAGCCAATCAATTATAAACGAGACTTTTTAAAATGGGCATAAGTTAATTTAATGTCGGCAACTGTGAGCAGTGGGTAGTCGTGCCTACACGCGAGAAGTCTCTGCCCTTGTTTCTGATTTCATCTGTTTAATTTTCATCAAGTTGTTTGAAGAGTCGTTGCAAGTGTACGTACGGCATTGCACAGCGTATAATTATTAAATTGTTAGTAAATAAATGTGTCAAACCAGCTGAGAGTTTGCTCAGATTGAGTGCACAATTGGGCAATGATACACTTTCGCAGGCTCAAGTGTACAGATGGTAGCTGTTTTCTGCAAAGGTAAAAAACGAATAGAGATTAGAGAGGTTAGAGAAATTTTTTTAGAGAGGTCAGAGCCTCTCTAACGTACATCATCCCAGAAGCGGCATTACATTGCAGAACACTTTCCAAGTTCCAAGTTCCATGACGCTACCCAAGATGATTGACGAATTAGTTCATGACATTAGTGCAGTAACTTCAGTAAGTTATGAAAGTATGCAGACAATCATTAAAAAAGAGTTAAGGTACTCGAAATCTCTGCAAGATGGGTGCCAAAAATTCCGAATAAAGGCTGTAAGGGATGAAATAATACTACAAACCTATTCATTGTTTCGCAGTCCAGTTGTAATTGTTACCGTGAGAAAAACCTTACATAACGGAAAATGAATAATAGAAAAGTGAAGTAGGTGTAGGCCTAGACGTATTATTGCGAGCCCACACACGGCTTATGTCATTGCCGCCACTTTATCTATTAACATCAGGTTTGTTCCGCTAATTGCAGCAAATAACAATTTTCTTCTTTTTCTTTAATCATTCAAACTATCGATTACACTCGTACGAACGATAACGTTTAGCTTGTTATTACTTATGACTAACTAAGCGGTTTCATATGAACCATTCATTATTCTCTTGACAGAATTCTCTTTGCAGCGACGCGACGTTACGTAGATTGATAATTATAGAAGTTACTGAGTGACTTCATTTGTGCATAAAATTTTTGAGTATAAAATTAACTAAATAACGCAAGTCGTAAAACATTAATTGCGCGTTTGATTGCGTTAAATGACTATAAACAGAGTTAACTTAGTGCGCAGGAAATGAGGTAATGCTGTCCTTAACTCGCCCACCCAAGCGCACGACTAATGTCATCCAATTGCTTACTTACTCTTACCTTATTCGTAGTCAGCTCGCTGTAGACTCTCATAGGTTATGACGCCTAACCAGCGCTAATGAAATCTGTCAACACCGTCATAATCAGCAGTGATAGCAGCAGTATCGCCTTTCTTCTCGTCCCCATCACAACCAGCAGCCCTGCATTAAATCTGATCTGTGATCATTATAATTCCATGCATCTGTGTCGCCTCTTTAATGCAATATACGTTCTGAAGTCGTCATACCTCCCTGTTTTGATAAACCTTGTACTGTTTCAAACATATAGTTCTGCAGTCGCTTTATAAACGAACTTCATTATTGGCTTCCTCTGACATCTATGTATCATATTTGTCACTAATACAACGTGCGAAACAGTATGCGTTTGAATTTATACCAATGTAGTGCACCAATCATCTTTATTGTCGTATGATGAGATTTCTCCACGATAAAAATTTACTATTACAGCTACAAAAGGAGAGAAGTAGGATGTGACCAAAATAACTATTAAACACCAAACATTGTAGAAACATTGCAAACATTTTAAACGTTTTGGGAATAATTAAGTGTTAATAAAAAGGAATACAGAGTCTAAAATATCAAAGGATAAGAGGAACCATTCGCTACATGCATACATGAAAGCGCGAAATGATACCAATATTAAATTAACAGTTGTTCTCCTTGTTTTATTGCATGATAGGTGAGACATTGTTATAACCACAAAAATTGAAAACGAATAGCCTATAGCTTTGACTGACAGAACTGAAAACTAACACATTCGCGACGAATACTATACAGTTTCCGTGAAAAGACACAAAGTGAACGTGGAAACAGGACATAAAAGTCTATTTAAACAAAAACAAAATCTCAACTATAGTAAAGATTGTGTTATTTAAAAATCGAATCAGTATATTCCCCTTATATAGGAAGACAACTGTTTCTGAAGAGAAGCAATAGAACACACGTCTGACACTACGGTAGCATGAATAACTTATGAGAATCCCCTCACTTCTCAAATAACGTAAAGCACACAATCTGCCCAAACAAATCTGGTATCATAATAACCATGCAGTCAGCTGTAACCAAACGAAAGAACTTACCATCTAAACGTAAGCCATCTTCCTTGCATAGTCGAGCAGTAAGCTTTAGTTTTCCTTGTTATTGTAGTTTAATGGGTTCTGCATTAATTAAAATTATACTACATTCGATATTTTGTTCTTGATATCTACAACATGGCCATTTGATTGTTACAAAACTTCCTATACTTGTTGACACAGATTTAAGAAGAATTAATTAAACAATTTTTTTTTAACTTCATTGCAACTAGATTCATTGTAACTAGTTCGTATGTATTCTAATACATAACTTAACATTCTGTAGGATAAGCTCCCACTGGAGCATTCCTCTCTACAGTTACACTTTGTTCATGTGCGAGGAATTACTATATATATTTAATTCACTAGTTCAAATGGTTTCTGTCTCTGCAATCACCGAACGAGTCCAGCATTATCAAGCAGTTGTAGCACTTCAATGTTTACGTTTTCATGAAGTCTTCTTTTATATTTATCCGCAACCCGTTTAATCTCGTCAGCAACCGTAGGCATTCATACGTACCATGGTGCATCAACAGTACTGCGGAGAACCTTATTTTGAAAAGTCTGAATTATTTTAATAATTTAGATTTCTTAGTACAACCCCAAAGCTGTACACCATACACCAAAACTGGTTTCAAGACTTGTCTGTATAACAACAGCATGTTATGCAACGACAGCTCAGAGTTTATTCCAAGCAGCCACCACAGTTTCTTCGATTTTAATCCAAGTTCTTCCCATTTCTTCTTAACATGTTCTTTCCACCAAAGTTTGGCATCCAGAGTCATGCCCAAATACTTCACTGAGCTTCCGTGTGGAATTCTTTGGTGATCGATTACGATTGGTAAATAATCTACTTTCTGGTTGGTGAAATTGATATGAGTAGACTTGGTTTCGTTCAGCTTGATGCGCCTTTTTTTTTGTCTATATAGTGACATACCAACTGCTGATTGTAGAGGGACTGTTGCTGCTTCTATACTAACACCAGTAGCTAGTAAAGCAATGTCATCAGCGAAAGTAGCTGTTTTCACCCCACCACATTTAGAAATACCTCTTGTATACAGCAAATACAGAATAGGTCCAAGGACACTCCCTTGTAAGAAGAATGAATTGACACCGTATTTGTCAAAAGATATCGAGACGTTTTAGAGTTACAAGGTAACGAACATAACCGTCCTACTTGTGTAGTAGGATGAAAATACAAAATACAGTCTAAACAAGCTCTCACTACTAAAGCAAAAAGAAGTACTGTAGTATTACCGAAGGAAAGATGATCAGATACATGAAGACGGAACAGATAAGTGCTTGAACTATGCTGTGAAAATGAAAAAGGTAAGATGTTTATACAATGTTTTCCTTATGTGTACGCATAAGTCAACTCATCGTCACACATGGTTTATTAAATATTAAGAAATATCCTCCAGGATTTCGTCTCAAAGACGTCTAATATTCCATGTCTTTCTTCCCAATAATCCACGATTTCGAGTCTTAGAGAATCGTGGTCGACCGGGAAAAAGTTATGAGATGTCTCCCGAGGTCAGTGTTTTTGAGATCAGCAGTCTGTTCTCTTGTTTTCCGTAAAGGCTGTTTCTGTCTACGCTATATTAGATTTAATGTCTTCCATTCACTGAGCTTAGCTATCCAGGTATCTAAACCCTCAACATGGATTCCAGTTGACTATTCGATTTACCTAGAGTATCTCATCTCCAGTTACAGTCGCTTTTGCCACATTAGTTCTATTACTTGCTTCTTATCACTTTTATTTGTACAACCTTTCATTTCATTTTTCTTCTTTAGCTTTGTCACCATTCAGCTTTGTCCTTTACCTCCATACGGCTTTAATTAGTGATTACCTCCAGATTACTTTTTTACACTTCGCGTTTTCTCTTATCTCTTTAACAGATAGGCCTATATTTTCAGTATGTGGTGGAGACTTAGGCCTATTTATTGTTAAACAGTGGTTAATTAAATGTTGGCACAAAATTTATTTAGTGAAATAATCTTTAAGCCGTTACAAGAAGAACAAGATTCTTCATAACTGTTTTGTTATGAGAAAGAGATTGAAAAAGATACAAACAAATATTTATGAGCACAAAAATAAATATAGGCCTATGTAGCCACAATGAATAAAATAAGCAAATATAGAAAGAGAACGGAAGAGAAAATAGGTAATGTGCACATGATAATGATGTAGAGGGACGAGATAGAAACTTGGTGAATAGAGATGCAGAGATAAAACCGTTCTCATTTACAGAGATAACAATAACAATAATAATAATAATTTTAAATTAATTTCCTTTAACACTTGATCATTTTGCTTCAACGATACAACCGGTATTCTGCTATCTGGTCGGTATCAGAGTTTTTATCTGAGCACCTCAGGAAGGATTTCATTAATAATAAATTGATAAAACTTTCACTTAGCTAAGCAAGAATATAATGCATGCTCTAACACGCCGATATGCATTATTGCATAGCGTATCTCTTGGGTATATCAAAACTTGAAAATAAAAGTGTAATTTTACTTACTGCTATATCTTTAAGAAAGCACAGATTTTCTGCCCATTGTTTTCTTAACCTAATAATCGACATTATATAATTCAAACTAAAATATATTATCGCTGCATTACGACTCACAAACTTTTTTACGACTTTTTTTTTGTATGGTGTAAATGTTATCGATCGTCTTAGCACAGCAGTGGGTATGGCACCTGGCTACTAATCTAGAGGCTCAGACCTCGATTCTCAGGCGCAAGTCGACTCAGACTGTAATCAGTAGCTGGGATGATATCCTAGGGGCAATAATGGGCGGCTGAAGCGTAGTGCTGGCCACAGTAATATCCTTGAATGTGAGCGGCTCACATATGGCAGTATACTCTGCCTAACTCCTTGTCTCGCGGGGAGGTACAGTAGTTTCGTTTCCAACTTACGATCGCAAAGACTGTGTTGTGGTCATGGACTCGAATCAAGGTTATGACTCGCTCTGCCTGCACACCCCTATCACTGGGGGCCCCCATACAGAGGTCTTGCATGGTATTCTTCGGCTAGTTCAGTTACAAAGAAACACACACACACACAACTCTGTCTCAATCGCACGGCTCGCCACTGATGCCTGATTCTGGTTCTGTCTGGTGGTGGTGGTGGAAAGTGAGTTCTACCACTGTAAGGGGCGCAACAGGTCTAATGTGTGAAGGTTGATTATTGTTATTATTATTATTATTATTACAAATATTATTATTATTATTATTAACTTTGTGTGAACGTATGGTGAACGTTTTCAAACATACTACAGTAGTGGCGTAACTAGGTTCAGCTCTTGAATGGGGGGGGGGGGATTAGGATGGGACTAGCTTGAAGGTTTGGACACCCTACTTTTCTCAGTACTCAGCACAAACGAGTAAATCAGGATTCTTCCCGTATAATTTTATTAATCAGTTTTATAATTTCTTTACGTAACAAATTTTTGAGTCAACCGACGTGACGTGAAGTATTTAAGTTACAAATAAGTACGGTATTTACCAAATGTCGAGTGATTGTTATTATTAATAAAACTTTTTTATTAATTTACAAATACTGTGATTCCTTTTATTTCTACGGTTAATTTATAAGCCTTATTTTAACACACACAACTGGGTTGGAAAGAGGACTACGTTAAGTTATTATGGAATTATTATGAAATTTTTAACAACTCTGTGTGTGGGGGGTGGGGGTGGATTGATCCCCATGATCTCCCCGTAGTTACGCCGTTGTACTGCAGAGCGAACAGGGGTCGACCAACTTGCAGTATCCTTGCCAAGCGTGGCACACGGAACGGTTGTGTATGGTACAATGAATGATTTTAAATATTTAACACAAAATCAATTTCTATAAGTGCTTTAATATAATGGATTAAAGAAAATTAACAAGTAGAGAGAGTCAGTAATTTTATATCCCTACCCTTAGTAGCTGTAGTACATCTATTACAGTGCATTCAGTAACCTCCATACAGTTGGCAGTGACGTAGAACAATTAACGGAGGAGCAGCAAGTATTAGGATTACAGGATCACATTATTATGAATGTTGAGTACGAATTTTAGTAACAAGTATTGTTATTATTATTGTTATCTTCTTCTTCTTCTGCACTACAAAGATTAGGCGTTTGCCTGTTACGTCCTCACAAACTTACGACCACCGTTTCGTGGTCTTCCTTTCTCCTCTTGGGTTGTAGTTAAGTATTTCTTTGGGGTATTCTCCCATTTCCCATTCTATTTAGGAGTTGTTCCATCTTTCTTTATATTCAGTTATTTTTTTCCTTTATTGCATATACATTTAGTTCATTTCGCACGTCTTCATTTCTTACTAAATCTCTTCTTGAGCAGCCTTTGACCCGTCTCAAAAATCTCATTTCCGCTGCCTGTATTTTGCTGTCTCCTTTTTTAGTATTTATCCAACTTTCACTCCCATACATAAGTACAGGCACAGCCATAGTTTTATAAAATTGTATCCTTGTGTCTCTTCGTGTTTTGTTATTCAGTGTTCTATTTATTGTGCCACATATTGCCTGGAACTTATTTATTTTATTTTCCATGTCATCGTCATAATTTTAGCTTGTGTCACAGCCCAAGTATGTAAAATTTGATGCTTGTTCGATTGGCTTATTGTTGACAATTATTTTCGACCTAACGGGATACTTGCCTTGAAAAAAAGCAATAACTTTTGTCTTACGCAAGGAAATTTTAAGATTATATTCTGGACATATTTGATTCAGTCGGTGCACTGCCAGTTGTAATTTATCTTCACTCTCTTGTATTATTATTTTATCATCAGCAAATAGTAACGTACTCAGGTAAGTATGTCGGTCTAGCAGGACTCCAGGATATTCCTTTGAGTGCCATTTTTTAAGAACATCTTTAATATATAAAAGTAAACCCTCGATCTAACAGACTAATTGGGGCTGAGGGGTGTCCGTAAAATCGAAAGTTCGTTAAATCGGAAATTTTGTTTTTTGAGGATATATTTAAATTAAATAGGCCTATAACACTTGAAATTTTAATACTATTAATATCATGCACATACCGTATTGTTCCGAATACAAACCGCACTTTTCTCCTAAAAACATGGTCGCTAATTTGGTCTGCGGCTTGCATTCGCGGGCTAACGAAATTCGAAGTTATACCTGACTTCTGGCGGGACGAACCCTTTTGGTATCTATGAGTTGTTTACTGCCTAAGCAACAGCAGTTTGCCTGGCTGTAGTTAACTCTGGCGTTATGATTTATGACTACAACCGAATGTTTTAACAGCAAACTGAAGAAAGAATAGGAAGATAAAGTGTAAGTGCGTGCGCACGCGCGCGTGCTCGCACCCTTCTGTAAGCAGCAAGACAAAGGATGAGTAGAGGGGATGTGATAACATGTTTCTAAATAACGGGTAAACTGCCAGTGTGGTTTTCTATTGTAACAGCGACAACATCGCTTATCTGTACTTTGTTTTCATTCGGCGTTTTTGTAGTGCGTTTGCGGTATGAGTGATATTGTGGAGACTAAAGGCACGCAGTCAAATCAAATTAAACGTAACCCGTACGATGCGAATTATAAATTAATTGTGATACAAAATGTAGAAAAAACATGCAATCGCGAAGCCGCAATGAAATTCGATATTGATGATTCCTGTATTCGACGATGGAGAAAACAGAAGGAACGACTTTTAAATGCAAATACTGCGCGACGAGCATTCGCGGGACCTCAAGTTGGGCGTTTTGTAGCAGTAGAGTCCAGTGTCTGTGAATACGTACGGCTTTTAAGAGGGCAAGGACTCCTTGTCACTAGACATGTTTTAAAATTAAAAGCTTTAGAAATCGCAGAAGAATTAAAAGTCTCCGATTTCAAAGCCAGCTTCGGGTGTATAAGACGAGTGATGCGGCGAAATGGATTTTCGCTTAAATGACGTACATCACTCGCGCTAAAACTACCGACTGACTACGAAGAAAAACTTCTACAGTATCAGCGGTTTGTCATTCATTTACGCAAGAAGCATAATTATTCACTTGAACACATGGGAAATGCCGATGGAACGCCCGTATTTTTTATTTACGTATATTTACGGTGGACCAAAAGGGAACCAAATCTGTAACAGTAAAGACTACGGGAAATGAAAAATTACGTGCCACTGTAATGCTTGCTGTATTAGCCGATGGACGAATATTTCACAGTGAAATAAGATGCATATCAGTGTATATTGTTCAGTGTTAGTCGTCGTGATGTCTTCCACTGAACGTGTGCGACGCCTGCGTCAACGACAACGCAAAGACAGGGATCGTGAAGAATTAAATGAATTCTTGATGAATACTCCGTTCTCATCAAATACAATTGAAGATGAGAAAATTTGCGTGTTTCAAAACAAGAAACAAGAAGAAAAGAAACGAAAGAATGCTGCGATAGTCAACCAATATCGCCAGAACAGGAGAGTCTGCAGTTTATGCACATTATACGTTTCAAAAGCCTAAAAACTTTTTTGTCAAATTCTGTCCGTTAAATCCGAAGTCCGTTAAACCGAGGTCCGTTAAATCGAGGGTTTACTGATTGAAAAGAGTGGGAGACAAGCTACATCCCTGCCTCACTCCTTGGTTAATTTTTATCTCATCCGTTCTCTTATTACCTGTGTTTATTACTATTCTTGTCGCGTGATACAAGCTTTTGATTACATTTACAAGGTGTGGAGGATACCTATTGTTTATCATTATTATCCAGAGCTTATGTTATTATTATTATTATTATTATTATTAGGCGCACTGTAAACGTTGTCGGAACGTATGGTGAATATTTTCAAACACACCGCACCAGTGACGTAACTGGAACTGCTCCTGGGGGGGGGGGAAGAATAAGTTTTGGGGGAAGAGATACGACTAGCTTGTAGGATGGACTTCCTATTTTTCTGAATTCAAATGAAAAAAGTAGGATTTTCCCCATAATTTTTTATAAATACATTTTATAAAATCATTGCGTCTCAAAGTTTTTGAGTAAACCTACGTGAAGTATGCTACAAATACATACGTTATTTACCAAACGTTATTAACCAAAATAATACAATTTCCAAAAATTCGAAATAAAAATTTCAAAATAATGACTTATAGAATTCAAATTTAAATAAAATACATGCATTGGCATAAAACATAACATACATATTTACTCCTGTTAAGAATTATTAAATTAAACATTTCACAAACAATGCATAATTTCCTTTAGGATTGATTTGTAATTAGGATAGGTATTAGCTAATAAGAATATTGAAAGATCGACTAAATTTGTTCCTGTAGTTGGCGTAGTCGTTACGTTGTGTGGCACTTTGGCACTGTACGTTACGTGGGCACAATACTACCAGAAGCTGACCCCTCCTGTAGAACGTGCCAGTGACAATGACCCATACGACTTCGACATCCATTATGTTTCACAGTTTTTTGCACACACACAATTATTTAACATTAACAACTGTGCATTTTATAAAGAAAACAAATCTCCAAGGATTATTCAAGTAGAAAAATATTGGCTATTAGCTGAACTGAGAGGAGAAACGAAGTGAAAGATGACTGTGTTGCATCAAACGGGCGATTAAAAAAGAGAGAGGAGGAGAGGAGGAGGGAGAGAGAGAAGGGGGCGAGGGAGATACAGATAGAGAGAGAGAGAGAGAGAGAGAGAGAGAGAGAGAGAGAGAGAGAGAGAGAGAGAGAGAGAGAGAGAGCAGATAACATTATATGAGGGAGTCAACCGTTTCACATGCAGATGCACTACTACTAATACCACTACTACTACTACTACCGCAAATGCTTCTGCTGTTGTACTTGTTCATAGGATTTAAGACAATTCATTTTATAAGATTTTTAATACTTATTTATTAAAAAAGTATTAATGTTTATTTTAATTTTGATTTTATTGTGACAAACTGAAAAAAAATTAAATCCTCGGAAGGCTGGTGTTCAATGACAGCGTGTGATCACGCAACAGACGCGCAATGTATGAAGCGAAACTATTCTGTGCACTTATCGTTTAACTTTAAGATCGTGTAAGGTGAAACCGTACGCATAGAATGCGTGTGTTATACTCGTAGATATGACATATTAAAATTACTGATAAATTTATAACTTACTTTCTCATTTCACGACTGTATTATATGAACAGGTTACAAACGAGCAAAGACAAAGTGTTCTCCGGACGCAGAACTAGTTTTGAAATTATTCTGTCTCGGTGTATTTGCTGTAATAAAATAAAAGTTAATTCAAAAAGGAATTATCGTTATAAACGACAATACATTAGACGCTTTATAACCGTTACACCTGTTAGAGCAGGTATCTCGTTATGCCTAACAGGTAATTCACTCTAACTACGTCGTCTGCCGTGTTATAGGCCTACGTAACGACCCTCGGTCCGTTGATCTGTTATCTTCAATAAAATACAGTACAACACCGGTTGACTCGGATTCCTTGTTCATGCAAGCTTTCCTCGGCTTGAGCAAACAAGTCTGTTACTTTATCCACAAACAGCATGCTCCGTTTACAGGTCAAACTTTATTTCTTCCTCAAGGTGCGCTGATGAAGTCTAATGGTTATTATTGATCGTGACTACTTTCTGAATTGATCGTGTACTTTCTGCATATCGTCATAGACAGCAACAAGTTTACATTAAGCTGGATGATAAGTTATGCGTCGTCACCTTATCTCTGTTTTAACATACCTTCACCATTATTTAAATAACAAACTATTGCAACGTTTTAATTTTGGAGTCAACTCGATTTAAAAAAACTAAGAAAATTGGAACAACCTAACGCGTCGGAAGGTTATAGTTTAAAGTAAATTCATACAGACATAATTAATATTAAAGTTGTGCTTTAGCCAATGCTTTTAATTTTTAGTAGACGTAGACAACATCTGACAAAAGTCGAAAAAAATAATGGGACTCATGAGCAGTTTTATATTATACTTTAAATGAATAATAAATGTTACTTATTCATTGGTACTAAGGGTACCAGTTCAGTGCACTTTATTGTTTTCTGCTTGAATTATTTCCACTTTTATAATATTTGAATATACAAGCGACATACTTAGTTGTTTATTATTGACAAAATTAAAACTTATTTTTGTTTCCAGTTGTGGCTAAATAATTTTCAATAGCAATAAAATGCGATAGATAAAGTCATGTTACATATACTTATTTTTTTCGTTATATTATAGGCTACACATTTTGTATATCACACACACGGCTTAACGCCATCACGTCCCGCCCACCATGTTTTCCTACATACTGAATGCACTTTAGCGGTGCTGCTTCATCATTTACATTTATCTCTTCAGGACCTCCACGTTCAAGCTTCTTCTTCCTGGTGTTCATTTTAATCGTCATTTAGCCCATCGTTCTCCAACATGCGTTCCAACATGATTGTACCTTATTAGACGTTTCACGTTTACTAGAGCACAAGTATAATATTGCTTATTCTCCACATTCATATCATTCTGCTATGGCAGTAGTGGAATAGACCGTAGAACCAATGACTGCACGTCAAGTGTCGGGTGGTTGAAAATAAATCGACGCCCTCTACCAAAAGCCACCGGCTTCCTAGGAGGGCTGACGAGCAGGTAGAGGTCGAGGAAACCTTTTTTCCCCTTGGGATGAGAAATCAGCCCTAGAGGCGGTCAAACCGTGTATCTGTCAACGGTATAGGATGTGGAAGAGAAGACGAAATCACCATACTTTAATAACCTAGGTCCTTGATATTCCAGGTATCACCATCCAGACATTGGCTGCCCCGGCTACATCTGCACGAAGAGGCTTGCAGAAGACCGTGAAGCCTGGAGAGCTGCTGCAAAACCATTCCACAGGATAAGAATTGCAGAAAACGTATAATTCTTGCTCTAGTGTGTAGTCGTACACTAATATTCTTTAAGCTTTGTGCTTATCGCATTTATGAGTGAATTAAAATAATGTTACATTACTGGATAATATATTATAAATATTAAAATACTGAATATTAAAACTACAGAATATTAATTGATAATTATGTGTTTCATTTATAATTTTGCATTTGTCACTTATCATAGTTTCTAATTGTGTTATATGTACATCGTTATAAAGGTCGGAGGCATTCGGAGGAATATTAAACTTCAGAAAACTGAATTGCTCTACCACAAAAAGAAGAACTGTAGATATAATAAACATAATTCTAAGAAATTTATAATTTAATGACAAATTAGAGGCGAAATATGGCATAATAAAAATGTTTCGGTAGTCTGTAATAATTTAGCCGAATCACACGGAGCCGAATCAGACGGAGGAAGTGACTACGACAGAGAGTAGTAGCCGCCATGCCGGCTGTAGTAGACAGAGAGAACATTTTCGCTTTGATTTCATACGTACTTAGTAGAACACATCCAGTATAATACAGTCAATGTCTCTGCTATCATATACGAGTAGAATACTGCAGCTGCAATATTTGTCTGTAACACACAGCGAATCACTTCCGGTATTGTTGACCCGTACTATTCGATCCGATATTACGAACTCCTATGCGATAGAAACGATATCCGAGGTATAAAACGCAAAAAGACGTGTCCAACCCGGAACCTGAGAATTGTGGCATAGACGCGACCGCAGAAATCTGAAACGTGTACACCTTGTCAGAGTTCTCTGAACGTCAACGGTAAAACAGGTGTCTAGTGAATCCGCAGACGCCAAGTCCTCGGGCTAGCCAGCGTTCTACCGCTTTTCAAACTCTAGAAAATTCATACTGAAACTTTATCTCAGCAGACTGCAGGTGACTGAACTCGGCGTCTCGTTCACTTGTGTCCATAAGGGTTTCTTCGACTTAGTACACAATAAATAACTTGTTTACCAGACAATTTACATGCTACGGCGTAGCGCACAAGCATGCTGTGCCCCACTAACATTTACTGCCATTCAACAATACGTTTATTTATAAGGAGAAAATATAACAGCATTATTGCATTTAGGCCAATGGAGATTCATTATAATACTGGTAACGGCGACCGGCGACATGAAAGCAAGCCTATTGGCCTACCGACAACAGTAATATCAGAAAAAAATAATAACCTTTGTCATAGGAACAAAAACAACTTTTACAGCATTGAAAGTTAATAACTTCTATAATTACAGACTTACAGACGTGAACAACACGTTTTATGAATATTACTGATACTAATAAAAATATAAATGTACACAATCGAAAAACCAATCAAGTAAAAGAATTGTTATTTTATAGTTACAATTTTTAACCAATTAATTTAATTTAGTTATAAATCTACTTATATTCATAAACCGTTTTCATTATTTTTAATTTTCTTTCAATTTTCATTTAATTTTTTATTTTTGTTAGTATTTTTTGTAATATGACGAACGTCAATATTCATGTTCCTTACCGTAAACTGAATGAGAAACTGAACGTTAGAAGATTGGAAGAAGCCGTTGACATATGACCTTGTAATGGCAAAAATAACACCGTTACGTAAACACATTGCGTTTCGCGCGCGTGACGTTCCGAAAACCTTTTGGATTCCGCTTTCAAGCCACAAATCTCGTATTCGTTGATAACGCTGATAATTGTTATTAACGATGCTTAAAGAGTGCAAACACCAGACGTTCTTCGCCACTAGCAGCACTCTTAATTGCAACAGACTACAGAGACACCGTTACGGAAGAACTTGTTTGGCGGTATCGTTAATTAAAAAATTGTCACCACATTACGTTTATGATTTGTGTTTTACATTAAAAACCATTTTTAATGTACTTATTTTTGGTTGCTAAATTACAAGTTGATGGAAGCGTCAGGAAGCTGACACCCACATCCTCTAACCTTACAACGTGTGTATCTATTTTGAAATATACGTTTTTACGCAATAATAAATTTAAATAACTTTATGTGTATTAACTTAGACATATTAATGATTAACTGGTGAATGAATTATTCCGGGGGTAGAGAGAATTTGGAAAGGTAGTACCTATGTACCCGGTTGACTGGGGACTGATCCTCACAAGTTCACAGGGTTGGATGAAGTGATGGAGACCTTAGCCTCTCTACAGCCACGACCGTATTGCGTGGTGAAGTCCCACATTATACTGGAGGTGGTCCTGTTGTGCAGGACATTACGGAAGATTGATAAATATTCCTGGTGGAGGGCAGCAGTAGCCATCAGTGCCAAGTTAGAGTGTAGAGAAATGATCCTGGACCGGCCTATCTGTGGAATATTACAGGCGTGAATCTAATTGGATTTAGTCGGCAGTAAAACTGCGTCCTATTGTTTTAGGATTATATTTTGTTGCTGCTTTTCAGTAGAGTGTTGGAGCATCAAAGGCCAGGAAAAGACAACCCTGAATACAAAATACCGGAAGTCATTCCCCGTAAGGAGACAGCCCCTCCACACGACTTAGCTAGCTATAGGCTGGTACTCTATAATAGGGAAATTAATGTAGTCAGAACCTTCAAAGAAAACAGCCGGACTGAGAAACAACGGTGGAAAAAACAGTTTTGAAAATGTCAGATTCAAGATAGGCAAAACAACTTAAAAATTTAAACCTATAGGGCATAGGTGTGTGGGTAGACCCAGGAAGTGATGCATGATACTTGAAGGCGAAACAGACAGCAATGTCGTGATGTGAAGATGATGGTTATGAATTATTTCAATAAATTACAGAAAGTAATTATCTTACCATTGTGATCAAAATGTCGCAAATATAAATGTCAAAATGTAAAATCATATTAGGTAAAGGGAGATTATGATTATAATGAATAATAAAAAAATATATTTATGATTTAGTTTAGAACTTCTTACATGTAAACATTTTCTTAATCTGTTTTATCGAATATGAATTCATCCATTTGTTAGTGATTGATGCAACTTACAAGGTTCCAGTTAACATCCTAAACGTGCTGATAATTGACTCAGATTAGTCCTTCATCGAGAAGTTTGTCATATTGGGCGACTATGCAAGTCCAAGGCTTTTGACCCGCTATAATTGGTTTCATTAATTGTACTACTTCAAAATATTCAAGAATTTTTACGTAAATAAAGAGTGAGTCACTCAGAACTCGCTTTGGACCGTATTTGTAAAAATTCAGCGTTGGTGTGAAATCGTTTTTCTGTAACCTTTTTTTCAACGTTTTATTAATATGTATTAAGAATCTTTTTGTTTTTATAATCAAACAAAGGCTCAGCAGGATATTGTGGAAGTTGGCAGAAAGTCACTTTTGCAACTTTTCGATAAAGGACGCCCATGCTAATAAGATTGTTTCGCTGACATTCGACGATCGGGAATTCCGTACCGGTTACTTTGAATTTCCAGATTTAACAGTTCGCTGATTCACAGTCTACTGACGTATACATTGTACGTGGCAACTAAAAAATATGTTGTGTGTGTGTGTGAGAGAGAAAGACAGACAAGAGACAGCGTTTTATTACATTGAATGTGCATTACAGTGGAAGGCAACAGTTATTATTACAGACTTCTCTTTACTTACAACGTGCATCGTGTAACTTGCATAGTGACTAGGTCGTTCCTACTCAAGAAAACAGTGTCGTTATAGCCTACCAGATGTGACAGAAGCTAATTTTGCACTGTAATAGTTATAATCTTGAGAAGGTTGGAAATATCGTTTCTCTGAAATTTAACGACCCGCTAAAAGAATTAGGTCTAATTACAATGTGTTGATATATTTGATTCTTTATTGGAAAATGAGCAAAGTGTGACTTTAACCTTATTTATAACATTATCGTATTAACGGTACAAATACAAATGACAACTATTGTTAGCGTAGTATATTGTATACTTCTTTTATAGTTTGCTAACAAACAATTTTACATTAGATAAATTGGTTGAAAATCATCATTTCCAAACAAGGTTAAGTGTGAACACTAAATAATCACCTTTGTAGTACAAACGTTACATTCAGGTTTTCATTTCTTTACCGCGAGATAAACTTAAGGTAGTAAACACAGTGAATACAGTGCGACAAACAAAAAAGGGTAATTTAAGTAGCGAGCGGATTTAGGAGTACTCCTATAAGTAAAATATCAAATTACAGAATGTCTATAAAAGTTTACTTCAGACGTTTTCCACAAAACGATGACACAAGCAATGTTTTAGTTTCTTAACAGGTTTAGTTCGTGATCAGCTTCATCGACTGTGAAGACTAGTTAAGGTGTATAAATTAAACGATTTTCAGTTTGTTTGCTTAGTAGCAGCATTACATGTAGTAACATTTAATTAGTTTTTTCTCTTCTACTTACCCTACTTCGCTGGGACAATAAGCGTATTGTAGAGCCCTACTACCCCATTCTCATCGTCATTATAGCGACGTCTTGTATTTATGAGAGTGATATTTAGTTGTTTTTACGTTGATACGTAGTTGCTGCTTTAAACCACCCAGAAAGTTATCTTCCTGTCATATCTTATAACTCTCTGTACACCACCTTCCACACGGTGTTTTGCAGCGTCTTAGTGGTTCTGCTATCATCTATTTTAGGACATGGCATAGGAATTTCAATATCCTTCTTTTAATGGAAGCTAATACGATAACTGTTAAGATCTATAGAAAGTGCTGAAAGTTCAGTGTTTTCCTCTATCTCGATATTCCGTTAAATTACTGATTTATTTCTTCATATAGTTTTTTACACTGTATATTTATTTGTGGGCTGAAATGTGGAAAGGCGAAAGATGTAGAAAGAAATTTTTTGCTACAGAGATTAATGCACTAAGGCGATCTGTGATTATGTCGAGAATAAAGCGAAAATAAAACCAGCAGGTACATGAAATAGTACATGAAAATGTAATAGTGTACATGAAAAGTACGGTGATCGAAGACGTTGACAATAAACCGTTTGTATTGTACGTGCATATATTAGCATGGAAGAAGTTAGGCGACCAATACAGCTATTGAAGTGGTTACAGGATTGTATGAGATGAAGAGGAAACACAACCGAGAGGGCCTCAGGAAGACCAGGAGTGACAAAACTAAGTCTGAACATGGTTGGAGGCACAGAAGTTGACGGAAAATGGCTGTCGTATGCCACTCAATCAGGAATGTAAAGAAAAGGTCATATCACCAGACGGAAGTAACCGATGACCCTGAGTGTGAACCTGAACAATTCTGAATCAGACATATCAAATAATAATCAGTTTTATAAATTAAAAATGTCCTTTCCGAAAATTATTTTTTTTACAAACGCTCCAACGGAGCCTTACCTTACCTTAGCCTTAGTTTACCTTAGATCCAACGGAAGTATCTAGATAATCGTTTTTTGTAAATACTGAGTACATAGAGGTGCAATTATCCTTACCACTAAAAGTATAGGCTACAGTTTAACTGAAAAACAAAAAAAAACTGTTTGAATAGATGAATTTTTATATGAAACTTATTAATGAAAAAATATATTACTAACATAAAATCATGATATTTCTATTTTGGCTATATAGATGTTATGATTACCTACACGTGTGTGTGTGTGTGTGTGTGTGTGTGTGTGTGTGTGTGTGTGTGTGTGTGTGTGTGAGCAAAACATTTTTTGTGAGATGACTGTACAGGTTCTGAGATTAGTGGGCCGCAAACCTGTTCGATTTAACATTGTGACATTGCAGTTTCAAATCTTCCCAAATTAATACAGACGACCTAAGGCGAATTCTTACGAAACTGCTAAGTTCTCGCAATAGTGGAACTCAATCCAATAAAACTCAGTTCCAACTATAGAAGCGACAAGTCAACGTTAATAACTGAAGCCAGCTGTGTGCGATTGGACACAAGCGGTACGCACGACGACGCACGAGTGGTGCGTGATTGTACAGACTGCTGGTAAAAGTTATTAATGAACCATATTATGGGTGTGCGGCCGGAAGAGGGAAGACTGAAGAAAGAAGTAAGGTCAAGGCGTATGTGGGAAGTGCATTACAATAGAGCCAAGGATAGGTCATGGCCAAGGGAGGAGCGGGGCCTCGTAACGGTTATAATTGTTGACACTGTTCTCTTAATTACAGGGTAATGGGACGAAATTTTTGATTCTATCGCGCAGGTTATGCCAGTACTAATAATAATCGGAAAAAAAATAAAAGGACCCGTTAATTACTGTTACGAACATGAAGATACGAGTAATCAGAAACAAAGTCGTTAATAATTTATGTTCAGACGTATTGTGTAGTGACAAGGCGCCAAGGTGCATAGCGTTCTCTTAGTGACTCAACGGTTAAGTATTAGCCTATTACTGTATTGTTCAGTCTGTGTGGTAACTGTGTTTAGAATGAAACGCGTTGTTTATTTCCAAAGAATGTTGTTTATAATTCTAATGCCTAAACTGTGAAACGCATTACTTTTTTTGTATGACAACGCTACAAAATTCATTTCACACTGAAAATCATTAACGTAATTATCAGCTTCGTGCCACCGTCTGCAGTGGGGGATGACTTTCGGGTCTTCTTTTATGATTTCTTGACTTAAGAGAATGGCAGGTTCTTCCTAATTGACAAGATCGTTTGTTTCAAAGGATTAATAAATTATTATTATGTCAATTACTATCAAGATGTTAGTCCTTATTTGAGAACGTTTCGAGCGTCATACAGTGTGCTCGAAGACAGCTACGTATTTCCTTCCTACGCTTCTTTAGCCATGGCTGCTGACATATGGTTCTCAACACACGTCCAAAAAGAAAAAATATAATTATAATAATATTATATTTTTAAACTATAACATGAGTAAACTGATTAAACAAGTAAAATTTTACATTATAAGTATACAGTTGTTGACTATAACGATGCTGAACATAAAGGAAAGTCTATAACTATAAGGTTGACTATAAGGTCCAATGAAAATAAACGAAAGAAAATAAACAAGTTATTGGAAAGTAATATTATAAAATTGTAATTACTTCTGCAAGTTGAATGTTCTTAATGGTTATCATTTTGTTTCAGCCTCTATACCTTTCACAGAATATATCTGCATCATCAGAGGTTTCTAAATGATTTACTCTGCATTTACGAGATTTTTAAGCATTCTATTGCATAAGTAATAAATGCAAATAAATAACTACATATATATATATATATAGGCTTACATACATATACAGAATGTGTGTGTGTGTGTATGTGTGTGTCTTAACAGCATTCAACGTGACAATATACGTTTCCTTAATTTTCTATCTGATATTATGTCGGTAGCGCATTCACACACACACACACACACACACACACACACACACACACACACACGCGCACACACACACACACACACACACACACACACACACACACACACACACACACACACACACACACACACACACACACACACACACACACACACACACACACACACACACACACACACACACACACACACACACACACACACACACACACACACACACACACACACACACACACACACACACACACACACACACACACACACACACACTCACACACACACACACGCACGCACGCACGCACGCACACATGTAAGATGTTAAAGATGTTACTTCTGTACGTTTGTGAGTATTATAAGCTTGAAAATGATTGAAAACAGATATTCGTTATATATTTTAAATATTAATGAATCTATATTACAATTGAATAAATAGCATAGTCGATGTCATAAGAAATGTTATTATGAGTTGCGAAGAAACTGTTCTTTCAAGGCATCCCCTTCTGAGTGCGCCCTCCATGAAAGAAATTTGCCGGTGCCTATGACTAGCAGAAAGTAATCCATATAAGAAACTAAACTGAATGCAGGGTCAACCTAGACGGAAAAGCTGGAGCTAACTTCAGAGAGTGTAATACAGAGTTGGTAAGATAAAAAAATATTATGGTATATTATAGTGTGGCTTTCTGCACTGACTCCCTTCCGTTAACACATATCTACACCGTAAGTATACTGTCATAGTGCGAGCTGTTTGTCTATGAAGACCTGTGGTACGGGATACATAACTGTCTAAATTTTAATGGTAATATACCTCACATGTAGTGTTATACAGCACGATATAATAAGACGCCTGACTGTCGCATTTGAATCTAATTAGACTTGACCGAGCGTTCGCGCATTAATACGGTTTCAACAGAAATTAGTAAAAAATTTGAAGTAATGTTTGTAAAGATTATTATACAGAAGCATGCTTACGTGTTTAAAAATAAAAACAGCGGTTGGCGACGGTGGAACCTCAACACCACACCCGTTTCTAGTTTATATTCCAGCTGAAAATAAAATCTTTCCAAATTGTTCAAAAGAAGTTCAGTGTTCGGTGCTGTTCAGAGAGACTTACGGCTGTTCACAATCTTAAATTCGTCTTCTTGAAGAAACTAAGTTTTTCTCTTTATACTTTAAAAACTAACAGCACAAAAAATCGTCAACCGAATGTGTTAAATAAGTTGATAAAACAGGCATTCAGGAAATCATCTGACTTTTTAAACTGAGAAGGCGGCAGTTAACTGAATACAATACAAAAGAAGGAAGACTTGTAGCATTTATAATTATGCAAATCGGTTGGTACAAATTATCCGTCTTATCTTGTTACCAGAATTCTTAACAACATTTATTGCTCGAATTAATTTCAAATTTTCATTACTCTAAATTAAATGACAAAGCGTTTAAGTCGTCCATAAAATGGAGTTAGTAAACTGCATTGACGTTAATATCCTTAAAAGCGGTAGAAATTATGCACACCCAGGTTATAAAATTTCATCGTCTTGTAGCGGCTAATAGAAAAATAAAGTCACAACTATATTTATTAGTATTGTAATACACTTTGAATATTAATATATTTTCATCATCGTAAAATAATAACCTCCTCACAATAAAGTCGGTTAGTTTAATTTATCAGTTGACCCAGTTGCATATTAATGAAGCAGCGAGTTCTCTGTTCGGGATCGCAATCGATTCCCATCAATTGGATGATTTAATAATCCTGTCCGGGTCCATAGCAGTGTTTAGCTTCAATCCAACAGATATCATTAATTAAGTTATAAATTTTATAGCTTATTTTGACCACTCCCCCTATCGGATTTAATTTAAACCAGTGTGTACGAAGTTTAACTACTAGGGTTTTGCCGAGTTTCACCGTGCTACCAATTTACGAGGGGCAACTGGTCATTCAAGGAGACCATGCTGGGGTAGCCTTGTTGATAGGCTATAACAAAACTGCGGAAATGTATGTTACATTTACACGCGAACTTCGATTCGGAGTTTGGTAACACCCACGATTTTTATTTTCGTTATTTATTTATTTGTAAATAAATAACAAGTTCAGAACACAATCGTACACAGTTTGTGAATTGAGAAATGTGTTCGGTATTGCACAGTGAAAAAGATTTATGTTTTACTTTATGCGAAAAGATAATTGTATTTTCCCGTGTTTACATTTGTCGAGTTGTGTAGTTACATTTGTCTTATTACTCCATAATTCTTTCAGCTAACACATTTTACTTTTAGTTTGTTACAGAAAAGCATTGTTATCAAAGCTATAATGATTACATAGATTAAAATGATAAATATTAGTTCTTTTCTATGGATTTTAGTACATTTTATTGTTATATTAATGATTTATTTAAAAAATAATTTCTAATTTGTAAATTATTCTGCGTTTCCAGTGAGAAATGAATCTGGAAATGGTGTTACTAAAATTTTTAAACCCAATGAAACATACAGGTATTTCACACGCGGGAATCCATTTTTCGGAATCATGCTAGCTGGTGCGTTCATAAACTCGACGCGGATATGACGACACACTGAGATATGACGAATTTATGAGGCAAGAAGTGGAACGAATGGAATACGTCTGCGATCTGTATTCTTGAAGCCTGTTTTATGTCCATCCACGTTTTCACTATGTACGTTTAATGGCATTTAATTAATAAGTACTCTGGTAACAGTTGGACACGCACGTGCGCGCGCATACATGCGCGTGAATCGTTCCGTAAATTTAAATGTTCGTTCTAAACAAGTTTATAATTCGTTCCTTTATCCTGTGACGTCGATAACAAGTCTTGTCTCCGACCCCGGTGTAATGGAGATCTTTTAGGGAAAGATTGTTTTGAAGAAATGTTAATTGATGATAGACGCCAGTATTAAAGAAGAAATTAAACGAACGAAAGAGCAAGATTTTAATGGTAAAGGAAACTTGGAAGTTAAAAGAATATTCTACGAATTAAATTCACAAAATTAAAAAAAAGTTGTATTTTAATCGGTGATAATAAAACGTAAGTAAATCCTACATTATAATGATACGAATACAGATTATATTATTTTCCAACAGATACGAATAGGACTACACCTTCAGAAGGGAAATTGTTCGATGGCGCGGTACTAAGACGCTGAACCGAAGAACTAAACACTAAAAGAGGAACACGTTTTTTGTCATTAAACGTCAGTGGACAATTTATTATCAGTGCTCGGACATCAAACACACCGATCCAGAACTATCACCTCACAAATGGAGAAGGCAGTTAGGTTTAAGTGAAATCAATCATGTTGAAGAAACAATAAAAGGGAACAGGGATAAATCGTTTACATGGCTGAATAAAGTCATAAAAAGTCAAAGATTCATAATAATGTAGAACTCATAAAGCCCGCAAACTCACCAATAATGTAAATTAGGTGAGGGAAGTACTTACGGGAGGGAGGTATATTACACAGCATTTGCGTATACGTTTGAAATATGAAATATATGTAAAGCAATGCAGTCAGTAAGTAGCCTATCTTCTAAACGGTGTTTCAATAACGCGTATTTTTATTGTGTTATTATCGTTTTATTTTAATGGGATTAATTTCAGGAGTATTTCATGAAATTAAATATGAAATGAAATACATGTTTTTCAACCACTTTAAAGATAGTAAAGTTGATTAGTCTTGACTTTTTTCTTTTGTATGAACCCAACTCAATAGGACCCCTCCCAGACCAAATTCTATATACACCACTGATTATTTTTACGTAAATATATCTTTAGATTATTCTATATAGTAGATTAAATGTTTTCCATTGGTTTTTTCCTGTACTTTACCATTTTTATTTGTGATTAGCCTCTTGTCTGAGCCGTGTCTTGAAACTGCCAGTCAAATCCTCCTAATGTTGCCACTGCATACTTACCACTTCCCATGTCAAGAGTAACTCCATTTTTTTCATCTTCCATAGTACATTCCTTCGAAAACCGTTTCGTTATTTTGTGCTGCAAGTAAAACTTATTCCCAACCTTTAATCTAAACTTGAAAGGCTTTTTATAATGCATATACTAAATTTTATTAAGTCGTGAAAACTTACGACTTCACAGAATGATGACACTATTGTTATCTAGAACGTTCCATTCCATCTGATGAGGGTACCAACAGTATGTGAATATCTACAGATTGTCAAACTGTGCATGATAATTCCAACACACATTTTCATGAATTGTACTCTTTAGTATTCCTGTTTATCTGTTTTCAGAGCTCGATGACCTATTTAACCGAAGAACTATTACAATAAGACGATTTGATAACTCATCTTCCAATGAGATATACTCTTGTTCTTTTTTTGGAAATACCAGAGTTCACTAGTTGCTCGCTAGTGATGCTGTCTCAGGTTGAACTGTTAATGACCATCGTGACTATGCCTTTAAAGTTTATTTCTACCATTTAAGCTGTTATGTTACAGACAGCGGGATCAAACATAGTAACGCAACTCGAAAACTTGTAATTATATGCTGATTTTAAGTAAGATGCCAGCCCAACTACACAAACCTGGATTAAACGTAGCTAAAGGTAACAGTCCAAAACCGATAGCTTACGTTCGTCTTATTAATTTCCCAAAACACACGATATAATTTTGCATTTAACGTTGTGGAATCGTCTGCTTCATAATAGCCACTAATAATTATCATAACAGTGCAACCTGCTGTTATGTGGACCATAATCCGTGCACAGGTTGTAACTATCCGAGTCACAGCATTATTTACGAATTCATAGCCCTATAATTTCATGTTGAGTTCGCTTCAGGCTTCAATGCATGAAGACTCTGTAAAACTCGTTTCTTCTTTAACAGGCGGTTACTGTAAATATTCAATTCCAGTCTCAGATATTTAACCGTATAATTTAAAGTTCGATTCGAAAATAAACAAACCGATTGACCAAAGTAACTGCCTGCCTAAGCCGAACTATCACGAAGCGCAAGTAGCAGCGGGCGCCTCTTAATTGATTACTAATTCATACGATAATTACTGGCCTGCATCCGCGCCAGTAAATAAAGACATTTATCACGGCCGCGATTAACTTAATTTCACCATCTTTCCTTTCCACTTTGTCTCCATTATCTCGTTCTCTTTGTAATTTATTTTCCTCCCCGTTTCACTCTACACACGAACTTGTTGAAGTTTTCTCCAAAATGACGGTGTATCTAGAGCATGAAAAATATAATACATTACATACAAAATAATACGGAAAACATATGCGCTGTTGAACGAAATCTTACACCTCCTAACGCACTACAATGCTATTCAATTAGTGCGATGTAGATCCGCACCCTCTTCATAGACTTCTATAACGTCCACTCTGACAAAAACAATCTAAGTTTCATCGGCCTAATTTAATTATTTCCGATTTTCCAGTGTCACTGCATATCTTCCTAGGCGCCACCAACTCTCAATTCATGTTTCGGCAAACCAATTTTACTTCCATGTTGCATAAGGAAATGGAAGTATGGTGATGGCGAAAAAAATCGTGTTCGAGATACCTTCAAAACATGAAGAAAAGACATTTTTCGAAAAGTGTCTGTGTGTAGAATTTTGTCTATGGCAAACGATAACAGCCGTAAATTCAGACAGAAACAAATAATCTTTTGCATACATGCCTGAATTGTAGAGGACTCAAGGACTGGAGGATTTTGGTAAAGATCGGTTGAGGGAAAGGGGTAGTTCACCTGCAACGTTTATGTTTTAACAAGAGTAATTTTTTTATGACGAACGATAACTGCCATAAATTCAAACAGAATCAAATAATTTTTTGCATATGTCCCTGAGTTGTAGGGGACTATTGATTTTGGCGAAGATCGGTTACGGGGAAAGGGTAGTTTACCTGCAACGTTTTATGTTTTAACAAGAGTAAAGTACTTAATTTTGAAAATAAAGTATCCTGAAAAGAAAAACATAATAATTCACTGTAGAAACGTAGATGAAATGTCTATAATTGAAGAGGCTAGTGGAAGGGGGTGGGGGTAATTTTTTATAAATGAAAATGATAGTTAAAGGGGGAGGGGATAATTTTTATTTATATGTCATGTGTACTACGTTATCGGCAACAAAGAAATATATTGTTAAAATTCCTTCCCTGGCTGTTTGGCGTGGTCCAATGTTTTCTACAAAACTAGACATTTCGGCAGTGCTATCGACTGCCATCATCAGTTAAAATCGAGTGCGCTAACGTGAGGTGGTATACGTTATTGACCACAGTACTGTGGTTAAGGCTGAAGAAAGAAGTAGTTTCTATGGAAATATTTCATTTCGAAAATGATTGTAAATATAAAGCTTAGAACATGGAAGTCTTGTATGGTTCTCCATACCGATATTTTAGATTGTCTTACAACGCACTTTCATTCGTTTTGGCAAGGCGGTCGAACCACCTTGGCGTGTGTCTTCATATAGGCAGGCCTACAGGCCTTAGTATAAACATAGGTTAGTGTGTTTATATTAATTTGAGATTCCATTTCTTCGCTAGTGACACGTTATCTCCACGTTACATCCTTCCTTCCTTTCAGATTAATTTCATGTCTACTGTTTTTAATTTATATTCCAATCTGCCGCTTATCACCATATTATAGGCCTATATGTTTCAAAGAGGTGGTAACGCGTTATCGGTAGTATGTTTATGCAGGCCTCTTCAATCTATTCCTCCAAGAATATGATTACTTACCGCGTCTTTAAGGATGTTATTTCCTTATTACTAGAGTAGCAGCACAATAATAGGAGTTAGATACTTGTTTTTAGAAGTTTCTTGTGAAGACGAGCTGTAAGTCATCTATGTTCGCTATACATAGAGTGAATGTCACACAGTTAGATTAGATTCAGCTTTTGACGCCACTTGTAAGTTATCATTTTGTACTACCATTCTGAATGAATATATGTATCAATATACATATATTGATGGAAAAAGATTAAGATGGTACGGGCATGTGTAGCGTATAGGTAACGACAGATGGCCAGAGAAGTTACTACAATGAACCCCTCTTGAAAAAAGATAAAAAAGGAGGCGGCGAAAGAACTGGATACAAAGCATAAGAAAGGCAATAGCACAGAGAAATTTGAAAGATGATGACTGGGAAGATTGTAAAGTTTAGAAGCTAGGATGCGAAAAACGACTCAAAATTTGTTCGAAAATCGCAACTATGTATATCTTTTTGGATCTCATTCCCTAAAGTCCGTAAAACTCGGACTCAGTTTATTTGGACTCACTTTATTCTTACGATTGTCTTTATCTTCCACATATGTTAGATTACAACATTTATATTTAACACATATTACACGACCTTATCAGAAGGATTTGGTCGGACTATTGCCATCTTTAAAAATTTTTAACTACGTTACTAGTTATGTTCGACCAAACCTTTTTGATAATATTCACATACCACCGAAAGTTAGGTTTAAATATCGTGAAGTTAACATTTGTCACCTGTTCTAAGTCTTTATTGTGAATATGGACAGTCGCGTTGGACTCAATTTGAATCAACTTGTTGCCTTCAAATGATGTAACCAGTTTTCCGTACTAAAGACAACTTCATGTAGAACACGTTGGTCTAAATTATCTGTAGGCAATTTGCATGAAATATAAATAAAACTGGCGTTTACCCACTCGACAGCCATGCGTATACTGTGAAATGGGAAAGTAAATGAGCAGTTAATACGACTAGTTGGAAACTGATCGTAAAATCACTGCAAGAAATAAACACTGTACTGTATAAAATGTTTGCTACTTGGCGAGAAAAAGTGGACCATCGGCGGGCGCAGGCAGTTGTGATAAACAGTGAAATGGAGCGTGGCAGAACGTATTGGATTGGTTTGATATCATTATTTTACATGTCGGAACACAATGCGCCGTTTGTGTAACCCGTTCGTATATTCCTTGTGGCACATAGGTACAGCACACCACTTACGTTATCTAGATTCTTGTCTCTCCCTCCGTCCCCCTCGTCAGGTCTCCCACCCCCTCCGCTGTTATTTTGAAACTATGTCACAGTTAGCCGGTTGCGATTTATCTGTTCAAAACCGTTTACTACGCACGCGTGTTAAGTAAACATAGGTTCTAAGCTTAATTAGACAACCGACAACCGACCCGCCGTATATCTAATTTCAATATTTAAACAGAGAAATTATGTTAGCGAGACTAGGTTTCGTAGTTGCCAACGTGTAAACCCGAACTGGTACACTTCATTTTCAAGCGTTTCTCTATCTGATTTCTACGAAGTAGCATTGAACAGATTGTTATGAATGTGTTCATATAATTTTCGTAATGGCAAAGACATTGTGTAGTTGTTAGTGTTCTAGTTCCATATAACACAGCTTATTCTCGATTCCCGCCCTAGCAAAATGCACAGTGTGACTTACAGACAGTCACTCACAAACCAGTGAGTGGTATACCTATTAATTGGCATCTCTCTGTTTAGCTGTTGGAAGTCAGTATTAAAATGTAGTTAATCATCTTCACATCACGGCATACGTAAGCAAAAAATTTTTACGACTTCAAAAATTCTACAGCCATATTTTTCTGGATCTATCCACGTGCACACATTTTCCTGGATCTATAGTATATCCTAGAAGTTTATACTTTCAGACAAGTTATTTGTCCGGTCTTGAACCTCTTACATTCTTTGTAACTGTTATTTCCACCGTCGTTTTGTAATTTTGTACGCTTTCATTCAAGTTGAACACTTATAATTCTTCTCTTATGATTTCTTTCTTTATACGATCAAGTTTAAAACACTATTTAAGTCCTCTTAAGAACGCCATTTCCAAGGCCTGCACTTTATTGTTTCTTGGTTGTCGTCCATAATAAACAACCATAGAACAGTACATGGACCGCCATAACTTTGTGGAACTTTAATTCTGTCTCTCGACGTACATTGTTTCTGAAAATAACGATTGATTGTCCAGCAGATCGTCTGAAACTTCCGTAACTTAACACCAATATCATAATTATTATCATAGCCAATATCATTTTCCTAATAGTTAAAATGCCTTACCTGTTCAAACATTTGATTATTACTTATTATTTGATCATTAATTATTTTATTAAAATTTTATAATTAATTTTCTTCTTATTGGTTCCTTGCTTCGAATTGCCATTTGTTTTTACAGTGAAAATTTTCGTATTGTTTGTAAATCCGATGAAGCAAAAAAACTGATTTTTGCAAGGGATATTCTTAATTTTAAATTACAAGCTAGCCGTCAGCAAACAACAGCACACTCAAATGTCTGTCTCATTATACAGTTCACTAGTTGTTTCTGTTTTCTTACTAGATCATCGATATAAATGTTAAAAAGAGTGGGCGATGAAAAAAATACCTTGTTAAAAAAAAGGTATACTGCACCCGTCTCTAACACCTTGATTGACAGATATGTGGTGAGAGCTATTTTTAGTAGCTATTCTTGTTCCGTTATATAGGCCTTACATAGTTCTTATAAGTTGTCTATCCGTGGGTTTACACGCTCTTCTAATATATTTGCCACAGCGAATTTCTGTCTACTCTATCAAAAGCCTTCTCAAAGTCAACGAATGCTACATGCGTTTCTTTGCTGAACTCACGACGCATCTCAATTATGTGTGTAATAATAAAACTAAGATATGCTTTCCTGAAACCGTTTTGTTCTTCCAAAATAAATTTTTCTGAAACAGTTTTCAGACATTAGTTTCTGATTCTTACATGTTTTATAAACAGTATCAACCAAACGTATTTCACCTATACTTATTACAGTCATTCCGTTTTCCTTTCCCGAAATTAGGCACCACCCGAGCAGTTACCCAATCTTGCAGACCTGTTGCCTGTTCCAACACATATAGAAATTCAACGATTGAAGCATAAGCAAGTTACCGTAATATTTAAACAATTCTGCGTTCAATCCATCCTGTCCTTTTGTTGCTAATTGATGTTTTAGTTCTTCCAAAGGCTTCTTCAAGGTCGTCCATCGTTATTACGTCTCCCTCGTATGTAGTGAGGTTGTCGGTTTCTATATTACTATGGTCTGCTTTCACATCATCATTATACCAAAGAGTTTTATAATGATCTATCCATTTATATTCGGGAATTATATTTAAATTCATTGTATCATTTTCATTTTTATTCATGCCTTTTAGCACTTTATAGGATAAAGTTGCCTTCCGTGTACACCATGTTCAATGCTCCGTATAAACTGACTCCACGATTCATCATGTTAGTGTTTCATGAACTCTTAGCCCTGTTCTATCGAATAATCGATATCCCTTGTAAGGAAAGCAGTAATAAACGAATCTTACTAAAACGTAAATACTAACTGATTTTTAATTCCAGCATTGATAAGAAACGCTCGTTAAATATTGTAATTGAATAGCACTTACCAATAATAATAACAAAAAAAGTTGATTAACATATTGAAAATGTTTTGTGGTACAGTGCACCACAGTACGTACATAAAATGTATTCCCAAATATGTATTCATTTTGTATTACTGTTAATAATACACGTAAGCCTATTGTAATTTCTTTCACAAAAGAAAATATCTGTACGCACAAAATAATAAAAATTAAGCGTACGTTAAAAACAGATACGATACCTTACATTCGGCGGCAACACTCGCATAACAATTTTTGAACTTATATTTGAAATCAATCGAAGACTTTCCTTTGTTTTACGTTTTTCTATTTTTAACGCCCTGATCGCTCTTGATCGTTTGGAGCGTTGTGAAATCGACTTCAGGTTGTGTTTCCAACCGTATCAACGTTTTTCTAATGCATCAAATGCGTATAGAAACAATACAGACAAAAACACTATCTGTATCATTTTTTGCGGTGGCTGCTGACCCGACTCAATAATTTCGTCATCGGTTAATACTTGGCGTCCAGAATATTCAAATGTTTCTCTCAAAACTCACCCAATCGTTAAATGCTTCTCATCACACTCATTAAATCTTTAGTTATATGTTGATCTAATGGTAGAAGTGGTTCGTTTTGTTCTTCCGGCTGATCATGGGACGTTATTTCTTAATCGTTCGGGGTAATGACAAGTCTACCGTATTTAACAAAAGAAGCGTGTTGTCGGTCATTGCAGGGATTTACGACCAGCTGGGTCTTATCGTGCCCATTACGTTTTGGTGCAAACATTTTGTACAACAGTTGTGGTTGGCGGGCACAAGTTGGGACGAACCCCTATCTGGGTCATTAGCCAATCAATGGCTGGAACTCTACTCTCAATTAGTTTCCGACACTCATTTTAAGATTACGAGGTCGGTTAAGAGTCTGAACAATTATCAAATTAGTTCATTACAGCTTCACGGATTCGCCGACGCCTCGGCTAAAGGTTACGCGTGTTGTTTTTATGTGCGGGCGGTCTATTCGAACGGCGCCATATCGTCAAACTTGTTGTGTGCTAAATCTAGGGTCGCTCCGCTGAAACAGATAACGCTACCCCGGCTTGAACTTTGTGCTTGTTTATTGCTAGCGCAATTAACTTCTAAGGTTTTAAGCGCCGTCAACTACAATTTTGACGGACTATATCTCTATTCGGACTCGATGATAGCGTTGCATTGGATACATCAACAATATTCCCGCTGGAAGGTATTTGTGGCCAACCGTGTCGCGGCAATACAGCGTCTTGTTAGCCGGGGATCTTGGCATCATGTATTATCACATGACAACCCTGCCGACATTTTATCACGCGGTTGCCTCCCTCGTAGTTTGCACTGCCATACTCAATGGTGGCATGGTCCGTCCTGGTTAGCCCATGAGTCAGCATCATGGCCCATTAGCGCCTTCGACATTCATGCTCCCTGTACTTACCCCGACCTTGAGCAGGAACGTCATAAGCAAGTCCAAACATCTCTGATTGTCGCCTCTTCCACCCATAGCTATGTTGAAAATTATTCATCCCTTACAAGGCTCATTCGAGTCTTCGCATATTGCCGCAGATTTATTCGCAACTCTAGGCTCCCGGTTGTTGACAGGGTCACGTCCTTTTTGTCTGCTCAAGAGTTGCATGACACACTTTTGTTTTTTGTTCAGCAATCTCAGCAGTTGCACTTCGGCATAGAAGTTAAGGAACTTGAGGCACATCGTTGCCTTCCTAGCAGCAGCAAAATTCTTGCACTCAACCCCTTCCTGGATGACTCAGGTATTTTAAGAGTGGGTGGACGCTTACAATTCTCCCCACTTAACTACGCGAGTAAACACCAAATAATTTTTCACCGCACTCTCATCTCACTAAATTAATAATTGAGTAAAAACATATCCGTTTGTTGCACTCTGGGGTGCAATCAACTCAAGCTTCGCTCAGACAGAAATATTGGATCATTCACGACAAATCTTATATCCGCTCAGTAATACATAAGTGTATCATTTGTTTCCGTTTCCGTGCTAGAGGCGCGAATAAACTATTAGGTCAGTTACCCCCTTCTAGGGTAACGCCTGCTAAGCCATTTTCCCAGTCGGCCGTGGACTACGCCGGTCCTGTACTTTTACGCCATGGCGGGCAGCGCTCAAAGTCCACGTCAAAGGCATACATCGCGTTATTCATATGCATGAGCACAAAGGCTATCCATTTAGAATTGGTGTCAGATCTCACCTCCAACGCTTTTATAGCAGCTCTAAAAAGGTTCATCGCGCGTAGAGGTATTCCCGCTCAGATATTTTCGGATAATGGTACGAATTTTCGTTGTGCCAACAGCACCTTAAACGAATTGTACAAATTTTTAAGGTCAAAGGAAGTTGAGCAATCTTCTAAGGAGTTTTGCGGTCTCCGTGGTATCAAGTGGTCCTTTATCCCTCCCTCAGCCCTTCATTTCGGTGGTTTGTGGGAAAGCGGTGTTAAAAGTGTTAAATATCATTTGCGTCGCGTAATCGGCGGTACTATCTTGAATTTTGAGGAGTATTCCACTCTTCTCTCTCAAATTGAGGTTTGCCTTAATTCACGCCCTTTATGTGCTGTGTCCGACGATGCTAGAGACCCTGAACACTTAACTCCCGCTCATTTCTTGGTCGGTGCTCCACTGACTGCACTTCCGGAACCCGACTATACCCAAGGCAATACTAATCATTTGGGTAGATGGCATCTGCTCCAAAAATTTACGCAATCCATCTGGAAACGATGGTCTAGGGATTATCTGCACCAGCTGCAGCAGCGCAACAAATGGCGCACGGCGTTAAGGAATTTGAATGTCGGACAGCTTGTCCTCATTTTGGATGATAATTCTCCCCCACTTCAGTGGAAGCGAGGGGTAATTACTAATGTTTTCGCGGGTCAAGACTCCTTAGTGCGCGTCGCGGAAGTTCGCACCGCGCTAGGTATCTTACGCCGACCCATCCACAAATTATGCCCCCTTCCGGTGGCAACAGACTAGTCGTATGCGTGCCATACGAGACGTACTAGGATTGTGAACTTGTCACATTGCCTGGAAATCACCCGGAAAATTCCCGGGGCGATCATACAAGTTAATTGTATCATTAGCGTTGTAATTATTACTACGTTCTGATAGCTGTTATTGCAATAGTTACTGCGTTTTCATTGGGCTATCAATTATGTATTGTTATATGATTATATATTCAACTTTGAAAATTATGATTGTACCAATTATTGTATGTATTGTATTTTTCAATGTCATGTATTATTGAATTTTGTGATTTTTATTATACTATTATGTACCTTTAATTATTATGTCAGTCTTTATGTATTATGTATACTCGAAACTCATGTTATGTATTTTTACATTGTATATGTCTACCATATCTCCATGTACCATTGAACTTTGATGTCATTATGATAACATTATGTACATATACATTGTTATGTTCTTATTATTTGTATTACTATAAATGAAGCAGTGTTCAAGATGGTTTCTCTTATTTAAATTAAGGTTTGTCACTTACGTTTTTGTTAAAGTTTAAATATATGTATTTCATGTCCACATGTTCATGTTTCAAGAGACATCACGTTTAGTTATGCAAAGACTCGTTTTTATCATGATTTTTTTTTATTTTGTACCTTTTCTAGCACAGAAATTGTTTTGTTTTGACTTTGAGCTTTTCTGTTAGCTTAATGAATTTTGTTATCTACAGATTTTTATGTTAGAAGTGATATACTTTAATCCAAGGGTCAATTTAATGTATAAGCCCTTTAAGTATATTATGTATTGTTTATATATAACATTGATAATATTTTGTAATATACTGTTCCCAATTAATTTAAATTTCAAAATCGTCCCGATTTTGAGCAGTATGTTCAAACTTTGTACTGTATTTATTATCTGTGTGTCGTAACCACTGCAATGCGACACGCGCGGATGACGTCACTTTCTTATCAAGCGCTGCCGGCAGTCAGCCGGACTGACGGTGGACAAGTTAAGTTTAGTTTCTAATTAGACTCCGAGCGTTACTCTCGTTAAAAATCACTCTTCCAGGCGCGGCTTCTGGATCATTATCCAATTATCTTCATGTGCAGTTTTCGCTAAATTACTCAGACGACTTTCGTCTAATTTAAATGGGTCTTGACCTTTATCAAAATTAAATTAACGGGCGTTATGGCCCTTAAACATCCGCACGTGTCGACAATGGTTTCTAAAATTTAACGTTTTCAATAAATGTATATTATACATCAGAATTACAGTCCACTTCATTACGTTTCAAACCCAGCCCTTTCTACTTAGCGTCTTTCGAACAACTCTAGAACTTCAAGAGCTTCCAGTACGCAACAGGAACATAGCTTATATAGCTTACCTCCATATATAGAAAATCCTGGTTTGGAGTTGGTAACTGCACTTCTCCAAGCTACACTAATCCTAGGGTCTTGTTGTTGATGGGTCCCTATTTCCTTAAGTCGTCTAACTACTTCAGGTTTTGTTATATGCTTTACCGCGTAAATACCAATATCATTACTACTACATTTAATGTTATCTGTTTCCATGTTGTTTTCTGATGGTGGATTTCTACTGAGTACATCTGCTACCAAGTTGTCTTTCGCTTTACAATACTGTATTTCAAATTGATACTCTTGTATAGCCAAGATCCAGCGAGTCAGACGAGCACCTAGCAATTTACACTTTAATAAAAATACTAACGCCTTATTGTCGGTGATTATAGTAAGTTTGGCACCCAGAATATAACTTCTAAACTTTGACAGGCTATGCACTATCGCTAATAGCTCTTTTTCTGTCGTAAAATAGGTTAATTCTGCCCTTTAAGTGTGCGACTTACAAATCCTAATACCGCTTTTTGGCCCTTCTCATCTATCTGATACAAGTGTGCTCCTATAGCAATATTGCTGGCGTCTGTTTGCAAGTAAAATCTTTCTCCTATCCTTGGATGATATAATACAACGGTATTTATAAAAAGACTTTTCACTTGTTGCAGCGCTTCATCGTGGTCCTTTGTCCACTTCCATTTAATCCCTTTGTTTAACAACTTCAACAATGGAACTGTACTTTCCGCGTATTTACTTGTAAACTTTTAATAGTAGTTAGCTAAACCTATAAATGACTTTAGCTGCTTGCAGTTCTTTATTACACATACCGACTTCCAATGCTTATATTCTTTAATACTTACATTTATTTTATTTGTATTAATTTCCATCGTAATGGTATTTCTTTTAAAATTAATTTCTGCCTTCCATTCAAGTAACGTATCTACCCCAATAATACAATCATGAATGAGTTTCGGGACTATTAGAGCTACAATTTGGGTTTGGTTATCATTTAAATTGACAGGTAAATAAATTTGTTCAGTTATCTTTTGAATTTTGGCTCCAGTGGCTCCTTGTACATTACAATGTTTTACGGGTAGTTTGGGACAATTTTGCAACTGACTATTTTCTACAAACTTTGAGCTGACACAGGTAACTTCACTGCCAGTGTCTATAAGCGCTCTTACTAGTAGATTATAGTAGTAGATTACTGATTTTACAAATTATTTCCGGACATTCAGGATAATGGTTTCTACCCACTTCTTGCTCCTCTTTTAACAAGAACTCCCTATCGCTCACTTGTTTTATATTATTTGCTACGTTCGTCTTACCTGTTTTCTTGGGTGGTTTCACTGCAGGTAATGGTAGGTTTAGTTTTGTTTCTTTTCTACCTGCAGTGGCTTCCCGTTTCCCGTATTCGTTTTACTGGTAGACGGTTGCGACTCGGTAGATGTTATGGTTGTTTTACAAGCCTTATACCCTTTATTTGGTCGGGTTTCTACACTCCTACTTCTACCCTTCTCTTCCAATTCCTGCCGATTTGTGGTTTATTACCCGGATATGGGGTAAACCTTTTTTCTTTCGGACGCTCATTGTCTCTTCTCTTCGTTGGATAGAAAGTTAGTTCCTGATGATCGCCTCTAGAGTACTAGTAGTTACTCTGCTGATTATTTACTCGCTGCAGGTCCCCTCTCTAGATCTTGACACTCATCTACTACGATTATGAATTTTTCTAGAGTATCCACTCCTCTAGTAGTGGTTGCTACTCTAGTGCGTTCTGAGAAATGACGCGCTAGCTTATACACTAAGTCTCTCTCTTCTGTTGGTGGTGTTAGATGTTTGACTTGTGCCATTACATTAAGCACATAGTTGGTGGTTGTCATATTCATTGACGGGTGATAATTACCAAATTCCAGATGATCGCGTACCCTTCTTTGTATCTGAACATTCCAGTACTGAGCCAAGAATTTTTCTCTGAAGTCTGAGTAGGTTTGGACTCTGTCCGAGATGACTTTCCACCACGTACCTGCCCAATTCTTGAGAAATCGGCCTAACATGTCCTTCTTGTCCTCGTCGTCCATCAGTGGGTTTACTCGAGCTACATAAGCCTCAAACAGCTTTAGAAATTCCACAGGATTCTCATGTGGGTTTCCTGAAAATGCAAGGTTTTCCGGTTCTTCTTATAGCCGCCACACCTCACTACTTTGGTTTGCTGTGACTTCATTCCTTTAGTCAGATCTTCCCGCATTACCTTTAACTGCTGTTCCACCTTTTGACGTACTCCGTCACTGTTAGCCTTACTCTACCTGTTTCTTAACTTCTCTAATATTCTCACCCAGTTGTGTACACTCTTCCCTAGTATTCTGGATTTCTTCTTTATTTAGAAGCGATTGTGTTTTTTATTCAGCTGTTACTTCGCTGAATTGTTGGTTAATGAGGGTTACTTTTTGCTCTAACCTTTCATGAAATTCATTTCTAAACTTATTTAGTTTTTCGTCTTGACGGCGAAAATTAGTGTTTACTTGTTTTCTAAATTCCTCTAACGTAGTTTTAACCTCTTCGGTATGTTTATCAAACCTACAATTACTCTCATCTATTTTACCAGCTAAATTAGTAGCTAAATTTGCTATTTCTTCATCTATTTTGAATGTAGCTTCTTTACTACTTTGTTCTATTTGGCTAGATAAATTTTCGTTTATTTGTTTCATTTCACTAGCAAGTATTTATTAGTTTGCTCTATTTTATTATTAACATCAGTTATTAATTTTTTATTACTTTCTTCTAACATTTGATTATTTTCATCAATTTTACTTTCAATTTTAGTATTAGTAATTTCAATTTTATTATTAGTATCTTTTATTTCATTAATATTTGATTCTTGGTACTTTCAATTTTACTATTAGTTTCTTTTATTTCAGTTTTAGTTTTATCCATCTTAGTGGTCAACTGCTTAAACATTTGCTCAATTGCTGCCATATCTACTGCTGATGATTTAGCCATTTTTTTTAAATTTATTTTTAACAAATCAATTTAACAATTATTTAACAGTTATTTGTAACCTTGAATTCCACTTCGTTTCTAATTAATTAATATTACAATTTAACTAATCACTTGGGTAAAAGCAACGCCAAATTATATAACTTTCTTTATATAATTCTTCTATTTAATCGGGTTTAATCGGGCCCCTTAGTTGGCCGCGCCAAAAATATACAACGCTACTTTTTATCTAACACTCATATCTAATATTTTGAATGATAGACAAAACGTTACTTACCCGTGAGATTACTTTACCTGGGCGCCAGAACAAATCCCAGATACTAATGACAGGGTTCCAGCTTAGCTCAGAGCGTAGAGACACAAATTTCTCAGGTTTCGTTCAGTGATTGTGGATTCAAGGGGAATCGTTACAAATAACACTTTAAATTTGGCTTGTGTATGTTTAATTAACGTTTTAATTATTTTTAAACTCTTGAAAATGTTAATTGTAGGACTTATTGCTACCCTAACGCTAATAATTAACGAGTGTGTGTGAAAAGTAAAGATTAAGACGTTCAAACGACCTATTGCTCTTATCTGGTTGAATTAAGAGATTGATATCTTCCAAACCAGTAATAAAGAACAGGTCTACAATAATTTGTACGTCCAATACTACACCTCACTTTCCATTCTACACTCCTATTCTATGTTATAACTAATCTTACACATTAAATACAAAGTGTGTGATTCTTAGTGTCTTTTAAAAATTGTTCATTGCTTTTTATTATTTGTTTAGTGCTTATTTCATTGATCAATGAATCTATTTCTTTCTGTTTGATGCGTCGACCGAAGATAGGAATCCGTAGAGGTCCTCCTTTCGATGGTTTCGCCCAGAAGAAATGATGTTGATCAATCCGGTAGAAAGATGCTCTGGCAATTACAGATGCTGTCGCTCTCTGTTGCTCAGGTCACTTCACGGCTGAATATTAATTAATTAATTAATTAATTAAATTAATTAATGTTGTTTTACACAGCGAGAGTTGTTGAACGGTACTAGTTCATCTTCACTGCGGACTACTTCTCGAATTTCGCACTTAAATACCGCTTTGCGTGATTGTAAAATTTCTGCACGTAATTTATACACGACTAGCGCATTGAAGATTCGTTCGAAGAGTAACGCTACCCCTCGGTTTGAGTTGGCGTTTGTTTTAAATACGGGCTTCTGATTGGTTGTTCAAATAAATCATACGTTTTTCCAGTCTCGACAATCTCTAACAGGTCGAGCAAACACCCCATGACAGATTTGAAACGGCAGAGAATTTCTAGTCAAAATCGTACTTCCTGTGTTTGCAAATTGATCGATTACAGGTATTTGCAAATGTGTTTTCAAAGATCTGACCACAGAATATTGTTGCTTAGGTCTTTATCTGTGTGTGTGTGAAAACACCTAATTCCTACGTAGCATAATTCTCTTGTTATTCCTTTTGGCGTTCGTCTTCCGTATAACTTCTTCAATTGTTAATTATATTAACTGAGATTGCGGCTACCTATAAAGCTTTACTTACTGAATACAATGCTGTTTTCAGAATTTCCCTATATTTATTAGTTTGGAAGTTATTGTAGGTTGAACTGATAATTTGAATTGAGTAAAATTTCATGTTCGTACCAGTAGCGCACGTCGCTGTGACGAGGTTACAGTGAGATGGCTGCGATTGTACGCTCTCTCTCTCTTGCTTACGCTGCTGTACTCGTACAGTCTAACACTTTCATATAACGCTCAGATAGGACGCTATTATGAATCGTTATAATATATATGGTCCGCGAAGTGAGAAATCTGATTAGCAAAGGAATTAGCATTGAGTTAAGAAAGAGATTTGCCAAGGTTTTTATATGGAGGACCGTATGGAGGACAATCAGGAAAAAAAAAGCAAATTTTTGTTAAGTATCAAAAAACGGTTGTGGCGAAGAACGGAAGCTATTGGTTGGAGAGGGAAGATAACAAACGAAGTTATATTAAAGAGAATAAAAGACAAGAGAAAATTGGTTGGAACTGATAAAAAGATGAAAGTTGCATATCGAGAAAGCGCTCTTACAGAAATTAATTATAGGAGGTAAGTCTGTAGAGAAAAAAGGAAGAACGAGAGGAAGGTATAGATCAAATAGTGAGTCACGAAACGGTTCGCGCAGATAGTAGTGGTGGCAGGGAACGCAGTGCAGGATGTGGGGTGTGAGGTGACAACCATGACCATCAACCATGCAGCTGTTCTGAACACAAAGTAATTGGCCCGAAAACAACGCGTCAAAGCTACGCATGCGCAATGATATCTTTTGACACTGCGGAGACGCCGGTTTCATGTCTAAGTATTTTAGCTGTATGGTATGCAGGGCAAACTGTAGACCTGAAAGGCACAGAGCAAGGACCACAACATTAAGAATACTGTACAATTCAAACCTGCCTTCGTATAGAATGCGCATAGTGACTGAAACCATTTAAAGTGGTTGTCATTGAAGAGAAAGTCTCAAAAGTCGGCTTATATGTAAAAAATGAAAGATGATTACTTGTTGGAAGATTCACTGTTATGAATTGTTTCAAACTGACGTATGTGGAAGTTACTATAAAGCAATGGTTATCGTGCAAATGTCCAGTGAACCACTAGCATTTGGTTTATGTGCGCAATCTAGATTACTTGCAGTTACTCAGATCGCTTGTATCACGTCGGCGTTTCATAATGTATTCATTGCAGTTAGTATCGTATGTATTTTGCATTGGCTACGCTCCGATTAACAATTGCTATAAGTGTTGGGTTTATAACCTATAATTTATTTTAAAAGAAGACACGGCGTGTCGTTTACCAGTCAGACGACGATGCATTAAGCATACGAAACAACGCTTCATATGCTTTTATCGGCAAGAATACCCTCCAAACTCTTCACAATGGGAACTCAAGGTGTTTAAATAAAGAACGCCTACGCGAAACGTTCCAAAATACGGTTCTCAGCTATCCGTATTATTACTTAATTATTCATAATCCCATTTGTTAATAATCACCTGTGTTCAGTATTAACGACACAATTCTATGAATATTTATTGTCAATTAAATCGTAATATATGGTTTAAAGTCAATATTTGGTTGTGACAATACCACTTTGTTTGTCTTAAGTTATTATTCTCCGATATATTCCGTTAAATCTACCATTAAGACTTGTAATTAATGTAAATTCCATGTTTCTCTGCATATGATTACAGTTATCTTTATCATCAGATCTTTGAAAAGTAATAAACAAACAATCGATATGTATTCTGTTAATTTAGAAAGTGAATATGGTTTTGTTAATGAGGAACCACTAACAACGTAAATAAACTTTTTGAGTGACGTAATTTTTATAAGCATTGTAATATTTGTAAAATGTATTAAGGCAGCTATACGAGCTCGTATTCTGCGAACGGTAATTTTGGTAAAGTTCAGCTATATTTAGAAATACATTTAACAAGCCATGAACATTAGTACAGATTAATGGTAAAGTATTTATCTTTAAACGTCTGAAAAATCTCAAACATTTTCATATATAGCAGTTAATTACAATTAATTTTATTTTATAACTTTACAATCAAAATAATACTTTTGTAGATTGAGTTTATTTATTTATTCTTGGATTTCGTTGTCCATGACGTGTCCGTTACTTAACTAAATATAATTATTTCACTACCGACTCGGAACACAAAGTTTTTTATGGGTAAAAACGTAAAAGTTTTACCTTATAACCTTTTGTATGTGTGGTTTGAATCATTGAAGCAAACCACACATACAAAAACATCGAAAATAACATGAAAATTCTACACTTACACACAAAAGGCCGAAAACTAGACACTCTAGAAGAATTGGAAATACACAAACACACGAAAACAAATAAAAACGACATCCTAAACGAACAGACACAATTGAAATCACACGCATTATTCGAACATATCACACCCCACACACACAATATCGATCTTTCGAAAGTCGATACCATCGCCAACAACAAGACGGACAGTGCTACCAGCGGCAGCCTCTGAAGAAGCTTTTTAAAAGCGAAAACCGGTTCAGGTTATAAGGTAAAACTTTTACGTTTTTACCCTTAAAAAACAGTGTCCGAGACGGTAGTGAAATAATTATATTTATTTATTTATATTACACAAACGCCTTTATATTTATTATACATAAATGCTAAGTTTTATTTATCTTAACTCTGAATTCAGGGCGCTGTAATAAAGGGAGAATATTTGTTAGAATTTGTTGATTTTCTTAGAAAAATTCTTTTGTGTTGATTCGACTTCAAACTTACAAAGAATCTGACAAAAATTCAGATTTATCAACACTCGTGTATAAACATACATACACTCATAAATACATAAAATTTTAAAGCAAGAAACATTATTCCTTTTAAAAGTTAGGAATGTATCTGTACCATTGAATGCAGTGTGCGAATTAACGATGGAAAGGGGGAATTCCTGGCTCACAAAATTATTTTTCTTATTGATGACAACAATATTTCCCTGCCACTGAACTTTATTTTGTTATGTCAGAGCGTAAAGTATTTAGGCTAAATATTTTTTCTTCTTCAAAATATTCGCCTCATGAGATGTTAGAACAGGTGAGCCATATTAACGAATTCGGAAATGATATTGGATGTGATAGGAATTATGATGTCGATGTTAAGTTAGGTAACTTCCAGACGATCTGTGGGACAATCAACCGTTATTTTTAGAAACAAGGTACGTCGAGAGGCAGAAATAAAGTTCTACAACGTTATCACTCACTGTCCTATGGGTGTGAATTATGGACGACAACCAAGAAACAAGAAAGTTTAAAAAAAATAAAATAAAAAAATAAAAGGCTCGGAAATAACGTTCTTACGAGGAGTTAATAGGTGTTTTGAAGTTGATCGTATAAAAAAAGAAGTCATAAGAGAAGAATTGTACGTTTTCAACTTGAATGAAAGCTTACAAGATTACAAAACGAAGGTGAAAAGAACACTTAGAAAGAATATAAGATTTAAGACTGGACAAACACTAGTCTGAAAGTATAAACCTATAGGATATAGGTATGTGGATAGATCCAGGCAGAGACGGCTGAAGTATCTTTGAAGAGGGAAAGGCACTTTGCCTATACCGTGATGTGAAGATGATGATGATGATGATGATGATGATGATGATGATGATGATGACTTCCCCCTATCAACATGAAGTTTGATGTCTACTGCTATATTAGACAATTCTAATGAAAAAATATTTTATGTATCGATAAATACCGGATAAACTATTCAATAATGATAACGCTATATTTTTTTTTCTAAGGCTACATTCTTCAAATTTTAATTAACTGTTGATATGTAGAAAGCTAATAATATTGAATAAATCATGTTTTCATTTGTTTTTTACATGGCATCACGACCGAAAGTGACTTTAAGTTACGAAATAACAGATAACGGATTCTGAGATTGGTACGTTAATAAAAAAAGTCGAATAAACCACCCGAAATTATAATTTCATAGAGAATGTTGTTTAATTGAGTTAAATTAAATTTTAAACTTCATGCGCTTTCGACATATCCGGTACCCAGCTTTACTGCTGTGGCGAGTGGAAATACGCACATTACTTGCGAACGTGGATGTACTAGAAGTTTCTCTTTACAGAACTGAGTACTCTGTCTCTTATGCAATTATACAGTGCTTCTGGTTAATTAGGCTAATTAATTATAGGAGTATAAATAAACACAACATTGTATACATTCTGAAATCAGCAAATTATTTCATAGCTGTTCATTCTACTATATGCCTAACCAGGTGATTCCACATAAGTTGTAGAGGTTTCACTTTTAATAATAAATTCTATTTTTGGGTAATACGTTTTTTTAATTTTTTATCGTTGTCATCATCATCACTACAACCATCATCTTTACTCCAAGGATTAGGCCCTAGTTGACTTGTTCCGGAACCCATCCTCGGTCTACCAATATCTTTCTTACAAATAGGCTTGTACCTCAAGACTGCAAATGGTTGTCTGTTATTCGGTTTGCGGTACAAGTGTTAGCACCATTCAAGCGAAAACATATTTGTTTAGTTATAGTATTTTTGAGGTGGCTAATTTTTTTACTATCATATACGTTTTGGCTCTCTGGCAGACACATAAGTTATAATGACAATTATTTTTACTGAATACAAAATACTTTAACGCTAATAATCAATAACGATGTAATAGTGTATTGAATGTAAGAAGTAGTTATGTCCATTGTCCTAGTTCTTCTTCTTGTTTCTTCTTCTTCTTCTTCTTCTTCTTCTTCTTCTTCTTCTTCTTCTTCTTCTTCTTCTTCTTCTTCTTCTTCTTCTTGTTTTTAATTCCCTTTTGCCGTCAAGCGTCGGGGTATTTCAGTCAGTTCCGAGACTCTCTTCTACCCTAGGCCAGACGTTGACCTTTAACTTAACAGGTTCTTCCGCCTTCTGTTAACCAACTCCTCAACATATATAATTGATCCTTCCAACCCTTATCTTCCTTTTCCTCTCTCTCTCCGTCTGGGTACCCTTCCATGATAGCTTCAGCCTCCTTTCATCCATCCTCATTATGTGATCAAACCAACGGATTGCTCTTTTTTCTACTATCTTAACAACTGACTCCTGCTGGTACAGATTTCTAGTGGTCATATTCCTAATTCGTTCTCTCCTAGTTATTCAGTTGTTCGCCTCGAAAATCACATTATACTGGCCTGCAGTCTTCTTTCATGTTCCCCTATCAGTGTCCCATAGAGTAATAGCGTATATGCAGAAAATAAAACACTCTTGTATACACGTAGCTTGACTTCATTCGCGTTTTCTTCTTATCTACATAAACATTAGAAATGCGGTGGTATATTTGATTTGCTTTTTACACCGAAGATTTATTTCTTCATGAGCCTTCCTATCTAAGGTGACTACTGTTCCCATTTATTAAAAACTTGAGACCTACTTCAAATTTTTCCTTCCCAGTACTTTCAAATCTATTCTAGTACTCCTCTTCCATTTGGCTGACTACGATCATCACTTTGGTCTTGTCCACGTTTATCCTCATCACTCTATCCCTAATGGATTATGAAGGTCTTTCTTACTCTTCGCAATTAGATCAATATTATCAGCACAGATCAGGGCTTGGACATACAAATACATACGTTATATTCAATTAAGAATAGATACTTCCTTTTAATTAATCGAAAACATTAATGTAAGTGATAATACTTTAAGATTATGTAAAATAAGAAAACATTGACAATGACTCGAAATAAAAAAAGCACTGTCACTGAAATAAAACGCAAAAGTACATGTACAAAGGGACTTCAGTAGGAACAAATAAAGTTGGACAAATAAAAAATAAATTTAATATAGACTACTAATAATTAATTGTTTTTAAATGCCTTAAAACCCCACAGTAATTTATGCAAACACATGTGTGAGTCAGTCATTCAAACGCAGTCTTTATTCTTCAACTTTTCCATCAGGCCCGGAAAAGTGTTCCCAAGGCTCTAGTCATTATGTATACAGTGCAGTGGGAAAGTCCAGAAACGACAGGCAAAGCCGACTTAATATACTGTTATTTTTCGTCACGTGTTTTACAAAAATTAATTTTCATAGGATGGCGAATGCAATTATTAAGAACAATAAATATTAACTTCTTCCCTAGTTACGACCAAAATCGTTTTACATAGGCCTATGGAAAAAAATATATGCAACGGATATTTCGAAAAATGAATGTTATAAACAGTGGCGTATCCAGAATTAACCTTCGGGGGGTCCGAGGTCGAATCGGCTTCAAACAAAAGCAAAAACAAGTTAAGACTAATCAATATTACTATCTTTAAAGTGGCGGAAAAACCTGCGATATCATCCTGAAATCAGTTCCATTAAAGTAAATGGTAAAAACACAATAAAAATACGCTTATTGAACCTCTGTTTACAAGAAAGTACTAACTGACTGAATTGTTTTTTCTGTATATCATGTTTCAAACGTACACGGTAATACTGTATATTTAAAAAAAGAGTTTCTCCTATGTTAGAGTACACAGCTGAAAAAATAACAAAACAGTCTGTGTTTTAAAACTGTACATAATAAAATATAAATTTTATAAATATATGAAAATAATTGTATAATGATAAAATAATAAAAATTATGGGATTTACCATATTCGTCTATTTTTTAGGCCCTCTTGGTGGGGGTGGGAGTCCTCCGGTCCCGTTCTTCCCCTCCGTAAATACGCCCCTGGTTATAAATAAATTAATTCTTGCAGTAACAAACGCAATTTTTTAGGTTAGATTTGTTACTTTTACGTTGTTTAATTCATAAAACATAAGGGCTGTTGGATTACCTAAAATATGACAGCAGGGATTTGAAGAAATTAGAAAACCAAGATTGAAATTATTAAGGCAGATATGAGATACTGAAAATGAACAGCTAAATTTGAAAACTTGAATTATATTTATAAACCGATGTGAAAGTATTGTATTTATAGCTCACTGGATTTCATAAGTATTACGTTTTTTATTCTTTACTCTAACACCGCAATAATATATTCAACACAATGCATACGGTTTTTAGCGAACGAAGGCCAGCCGTTCAGTAAGAAATGATCCCTTCTTTCCAGTACGTTAATATTTTGGTTATTGACGCCCACAGTTTTGCGATAAGTTGATTATTGATGTCTGTAACATATATTTATTTGATTGAGTCACGTGCTTAATCTGACACTGTTTTGTATATATATTTATTGAACTGATATCTGAATTTAATTATCGAAAATTTGCATAATGCTTATAAATAGTATTTCCTTTTACTGTAGTTCCGTCCACACGCCAGCTGTAGGCTATACCTATGTGGTTACCATCAAGGTACGCACTTCGAGACTTAAAAATATTTTAATGAATTCATTACTTCTTTTAAGGATGATTAAGGTTTATTTTTATTTTTCAAAATCCCACTGCTCTCCTCCCATAAAGCAAATCGTGTAGGCCTATTGTATACAAATGTTCACGAATACGTTACTGGCAAATATGATATTTAGTGACATAAAAATATGACATCCGCAACACAAAATTACAGAATTATCTATTTCCGATCTGATGATGAGCTTTGAAGCTTGAAAGCGATAATCGGAAATTTTTTTTATACTGGTGTGCGACAGTGTAATTTCTGTTTTATAATGTTCGTGGAGTTTTTTTATTTTACTTATGTATCGTCATCGTCTTCCACTTATTCTTAAAAAACGGTTTCATATTTAGCATTTTTGTTCTCCTTCATAAGACTATTTTTCATCCTTATTTAACATAACTTTAGTGCTACACAAATTTTTGTTCTTCCTAGAAAAGGGGGCTCCTGCAGGAAATGAATGCAGTAATTTCAGGAAATGTAATCAGTCACTTATTACTTCTGAATGTATGAGATTGGCTACTCCCACGCCCTAGGACGATTTAACTGGTCTGTGATTCCAAGATTAGTTAAATTATAGAGTTGGTGTTTTTTCATTATGATGTTATTTATATTTTATACTTATATTATTTATTATTATTTTATTATAATCAAAACTTTAGTTTCTTATTTTTGTTAAGTAGGCATAGGCTATATGGAATACATATATGGAAATTATTCATGGTCATCTCTTAAAAATTGCCGCACTGTCGTTCTCACATCTGAGGCTGCTTCTAATGAGATACACAAGTTGTGGACGGGCGATAATTTGAATATTCTCAACTTACGTTGGATCAGTCAACTATATAACTCAACTAGTAATGGCCTCAGCCTGCTTACAGCACCACCGGACTTTGTAAAAACGATAATGTTAGCGGTTTCTAAGTTCCTAAGTATTTGGACTTTTAGAGTTCCTAACTATTTGTAAAATTCTTCTTCATCTAAATGGCAGCCAACCAATGACTCCAGTCCTTTGCCATTATTTTGGAGTGCATTACACCTTCTATCTCCTAACATCATCTACAAATGGTCTGAATAACTCTCCCTGTCCTCGAAGACTTTTCCGTCAGAATTATATATTATTCTGACCACACGACCTACAAGCTTTAGCATCGTCTCTTTCACTGTACTTAAAAAGTTTTCTTTTATCGTTGACTTCTCTTAGAATTTTAACTTTTATTTTTCTTTCTCTCCAACTTGTCTCTATAATATTTTTTCGTATCCATATCTCCTTTGTTTTCGGCTTTCTCCTTTTCTTCTGAGCTCCAGACTTCACTTCCCCAAAGTGAGGAAAACTAAAGACCAATAACAGTGTATGTAGTACGCGTTTCTGCTACTGCATGTAAACGCTCGAACGAAAATTCCGTTTTCTGATCTGGAGAACAAACGAGATGTCAATAACTTTAGATTATGTTTATCTTAAGATTTGTCGAGAGTTTCTTACGTACCCAATCATGTAAGAAATAAATTTTCAGACATTTGTTTATGTACTGGGTAGGAACAGAACGTCGTTAGATTAGTATTATCGTGCAGACGGTCAGAGGAGCTGTTCAGATTCCTTAACGGTAACCAGGTTGCTCCGTGAATCATTAGTAGTTTATGCAATTTTTGCATCGACCGGAACGTTGATAAAAACAAAACAATAAGTCTGTGCATTGTTAAACACTGCACAGCTATGCACGGCCGGTGATTTATCGGTGGTGATTCTTTAAATTTTATAAAAAGAAACAACGACAACAACAACTTACAGCAACAATAACAAACGCAGCAGCAGTAGTAGCTCTAAAATAAATTGAGCGTCTATTGTGATTTATCATTGGTCTACTTATTCATTGGTGTGTGTACATATTTTATTGATAATATTGACGTAAAGGGTTAAAGGTGAATTATGTAATGGGTTCCAATTATTTCACGCCGGTGAAACGTATACGGGATAAGTGACGTAAGTCGCGACGTAAGTTATTGACTCAAAAACGGTTCAAATCTTGTTTAATTGGAACTCGTTGGGTCATGTCAGTGTCTAATTAGATTAATAATTAGCGCAGTCGAATGAGATGGCTTTCTGGCCTGGTCAGCTGGCCGGTCATGATCGCCCCAAGCTTTCGGAGCTCTGATCTACTTTGGTTTTCAGACACGCGCGTACAAGCGCTCGCTCGCTCGCATGTATATCGCGTACACAGTCGCTGACACCGGCGAGCCAGTTCGCTATCTTTCACAAAGACGGCGAAGCGTTTAACACAAATAATCCGAGTTTCTTGTAGTATGTGTGCGTGTGTGTATGGGAAATGGTAAACTGATAAATTGCGAAAATAAGCCGCTAGTATCACTGCGCGCACTCGTGTGTGTGTTCACATGCGTGCGTCAGAACTGGGGCAGCACCGGTTTCAAACCTGAATGTTGTGGTGTTTCTCAACAATAGAACGAGTCGCGATCAAAACACGGTGATCACATAATGCCGTTGTGTGTTATTAATAATGAAATCGACAGATAGATTTGACACGTAGTCGATGAACAATTGTACTTTCTTTTGTGTGCTACTACGCAGGTGGTTTTTAAGCTGTAGCCGTGTTGGCAGGATGTTTGCAATCATTGCTTAGTGGTGATCATAGCTAACGATCACGTTATTACGTAAATTCTAAGTCTCACAGCTCTTGGTTAGTATTTACAATCATCCGTATATATATTTATAACTTAAGACTAGTCTTTTTCGTTCTAAGAACCGAATCGATCACTCAAGGGCAGGACTGTTCAAATGAAGTTTTGAGAGTGGCCATGTCAGTAGCAAACAAGTTTCACATTTTTCTACTATGCCAACGAGTAGTGGCATTGTCATTTCGCTTTGTGTTAATGCAATAGACCTAAACAGTGAAAATTTAAGCTATGTGTTTGTACGTGTATACTTACGTATAAGCAACGGGGAAAAGCTTCTCAGTCAAATTTTATCAATTTTTAAGCTTTGGTCATTAGTGCTTTAGTGTCCCTTATATGGCTGAAAATGTAAATCAATGGCGGTTGTTGCTTGGAGCTGGGAGGCCCAGCCTATAATCCTAACTGTTTCCTTATTAAATTTTAGAGTTTTGTTGTTCGGTGTAATTGTTAATTACTGTTTACGTTGAATTATTATTGTTATTCCCATCTATAACGATGACTTTCCACACTACGAACTCTAAAACTATCAGTAGTAAAAAAGCTAGAATTTATAAGAATCGAATTTTTTTACCAAATCTATTTGACTATTTGACACTGCCAACCAACTTTTCCCAGAGTTTCGTTACCACAGGCTGAATCGTTCTGAGAGTTGAAAACATGTATATTGATATTATGGTGCGCGCGGACATCTAGATTAGTAGCCAGGCGCCTACTAAACCTCTCTTCAAAAAAAATTATTTGTCTTTAGAAAATAAATTTTGTTTACAACAGGCTATTTAGACAAAATAAAGAATCGTTTATTAATAATCGCCTATTTCATTAGTTCCCTGTAGGCTCTGTTTGTTTTTGATAGCACCAATGTGTTCTTTTTTCTTTCTTTCATTATTCGTACAATTTTATCTTGTGTCTCTGCCATTCCGCCCTAATATTTCACGTAGCTATGTTAATTTGTTCAATTATCAGTTTTCTTTTCCTTTTATATCTGAGTTATCATTAACACACGGTTTGTAATCACATTCGAGGCTCCCGTTAGAAGTGTGAGTAAACCACGGCGCGGGGGCTGCATCGGTTTTGGACCTTGTCTGGACGCTGATAACAAGTTAGCACACTTTTCAAGAATCTGCAGTAAAATATGCTAAAAACACTTAGCAGACATTGTATAAAAGAAATTTTAATGAAATCATATAAAATAATGGCAGTGACAGCTCTCACATATGGTAGTGAAGCATAGGTGCTTAGCAATAAAGTTACAAACAAAATACAAGATGCCGAGGTGAAGTTTTTGAGTGAGTGGTGACATTTACAAATGCACAAATAAGCGAGAAATTATACCTAGGTCCTATAAAGACGGATCTACACCAGAGAAGGTCGATGAAAAATCTAGCCGGCATAGGGTGGTTGCCCTATACGGTGGTCACAATCAACAACTCACAATTCCAACAGTAGCCTCGGAAACCAGGACAGATATAATGATAAAGACTTTCGTAAACAAAAACGGACACGGTATGGGATTTCGAAAGAGATGAAAATAGCGACTTGGAACATCAGAGGAGATATAACGACGAAAAAACAGCATATTATAGATATAATGAAGGAAAGACCAATAGACATATTAGTACTTACGGAGACTAAGAAGAAACTTAAAGGATCGACGGATATAGATAATAATTTTATGATTTGGAGCGGAGTCCCACAACAAGTCAAAGCACGAGCAGGGGTAGCTATTATAGTCAACGAAAAATGGAGAGATGAAATAATAGGATACAGGTGAGTGAACGAAAGAATTTTAACAAATGATCTTAAGACAATAAGAGGAGATTAGAAATCATAGGCGTCTACGCCCCAGAACAAGGAAAACTCGGAGAGACGGAAAGATTTTATAAACAGCTACAGAAGACATACGACAAAATAAACAAAAACCACCATATTATAGTACCGGGCGATTAAACGCCAGAATAGGTAATCAACCAATCAATAATATAATAGGCAACTAAGGAGAACCTACAGAGAATGAAAATGGAGGAACACTAAGACATTTTTCTACATATAACATTTTGAAAGTAATGAATTCATTCTTCAAGACATTAATACGTAATAAATATTGTAACTAAACTTTTATGTGTTCGCTTGTCTTACCTTTCTCTCTGTGTAATGCTAAGCTATAATAATAAAGAATCCAACTCCTGATCTCGTTTTGTCTCAAATTCAATTATTTTTATTTCCTCTTTTCTTTGACATTGATTTAATTGTATTGACATTCAATGTCCCTTTCTAACATTTGTAGCTCATTTCGGTTGGATAACATGAAACATCTTATTCTCAGGGTTAATGTAAAAGTAAAGTCAATGTACTATACAAGTCATACATATAAAGTAAAACATGATATTTATAAATAAGGTTCAATAATTGGGTGTTATGATGTACGTTGAATAGGGGGTCCTTTGGATCATACAAAAGAACAATTTAAACAGTAACTCTTAATACTAATAATTATATTGAACAACTAAAATTCATTATTATAATGTTTATATTGTTTTTGTTACAGTGTTTCACTGTAACTCGCTCTTTAAATGAAGTAATGTTTGTTCAATAGTCTCTCTTAACCTTATGGAGCAATCTCACCAATCTGGTAGTTTCATTTACGAATTCTTGCTTGATATTTAGCTTCTGGCCTCCAGGTTTTTGGTGTATTCAATTAAAACATTAGTCTCCTCATTATTTCAACAGTTTTTCTTGATCATTTCGTCTTATATCTTCAATTATTTTGTATAAAAGTCCAGCAGTAAATTAACATGTTCTGCCTTCGTTTCGAAAATTCTTCAACAATATATTCCTTTTTACAAAACACTGATTCATTCAGTTAAGCTCTTGGATGGAATATTTATGGGTCACAGGTTCGGTTTCAATTTTATAATTAATAAGATTCCGTTGAATCTTATTTTTCTTCGTCACTACTGTATATTATAAGTTTGTAACGTAAGATTTCACTGTTATTCATTATTGTACACTTTTTTATATTAACTATAGTTGGATAATATAATTTATATTTTTTATTCACAGTGTATTATATCACTAGGTCCATTTCCGATTTACTTCACTCTACACTGTTTTATATTGTTTATCATTGTTCTTTTCATTATTTTATATTATTACATCACTTAATTTTCATAATTATAGCTTCACATTAGTTTATTAATAACTTTAATGTCACTCACATTTTGTAGTTTTAACACAAAATAACTGTTTGAGGTTCGCAGACCTCCCTCTAGTTTACTAGCCTAATGCTATAATCAATGTCTTATTTCTTACATACTAAGTTTAACATTTATACATTATTTTTATGTCTACTAATAACTATTTACATTTTAATTTTCTTTGATCGTCTCTTCTGAGTATTATGGGGTCACTGTAATTGAAGTATTTAATTCCTAAATTTGCATTCCCTATTTCCCTATTATTTATTTATTATCATATTTCTCTTTTTGTTTTGATTACTTTTTATTCCTTGACCTTATTATTTATCTTTAAATAATATATTGTGTCTTCATTTCTTTATTTATTAAGTTTATTTCATTCTTCTTTGTATTTTATTACTAAAAAGATTGCGTTTATGCATATTTCACAGTGAATTTTGATGATATACTTGTCTTTATTCTGAGGTGTAATCTTGTTATGTTACAATATGCGTACTTATTACTATACGTGAATACGTATTTATTATTAATAAATATAAATATACATAGACGGTGAGGGGTGAGGGGCTAAAGAAGTATAATTTATTATATAATAGCCAGTAGGAAAACAGCCGATTTCGTATTAGACGTACACATGTTTAGAGGGGTCGTTGTAGGGTCTGATCATTTTTGTTAATCAGTAGAATGTCCATACCAAAACCATGGATAAAAAATAGACTAATTAAAAAAAAACGGAGGAGACATATAAAACTCATTTACTAAAAAAATATACTATCAAACGCTTGTTTTAACAGAGGATTAACCAGTACATACAAGAAACAAATACAGCTGAAGCTATAGAAACAGAATGGAAAATTATTAAAGACATAGTACATGAAACAGCAAATGGGGTGCTAGGAAAGAGAAAGAAGAGCTTCAGTAGGAGTGGATTAAAGGTATAGAACAAAGACATTGACAAAGCATTTAAAAACAAAAAGCTTATAATAATATGCTTTCACATAGGACACCAGAAAAATGTACAGCTATACAGAGAAAAAAGGAGTATAGCAAAAACAATAACACGCAAAGCACATACTGACAGCTGGGATAATACGTGTCTAATATTGAAGATTATGTACATGGTAGACAAGAACAAGCACATAAAATTATGAAACATCTTAACAAAGAAGAAAAGGATGCATCTAGATTGAATATTATTTGGAAAGAAGAATGAATTGAACATTACAAGAGACTTTTGTTTGACTCCAACATCAAAAAGGAAGAAGAATAGGGAATGGAAATATAAAACATTACAGTAGACCAGATTGCATTGGAAGAATTAAAAGACGCTATCGAACGGCTTAAAAATAGAAAAGCAACCGGCCCAGATAATATAAACTCAGAGCTTATAAAATATGGTGGTGTTTTGTTACATTTAAGGGTACTACATTTGCTTAATATGTGCTGGTAGCAGACACCCGTACCACAAGAATGGAGAATGTCGAAAGTGATCTCCCATTTTAAGAAGAGATACAGAAAATACACCAACAATTACAGAGGTATCAGTCTCCTAAATTCATGTTATAAATTATACGCATGTATTATAACTACAAGACTACAAAACATAGCAGAAACTCTTTTAGAGGAAGAACAACATGTTTTAGGATAGGATGCTCTTGCATAGACTGCATATTTACCATACGACCAGTGATAGCAAAACGACGTGAAAAGAATTTAGAAACACGTATTACCTTTATTGATTTCAACAAAGCTTTTGATAGAGTGATCAGACCGAAGTTATAGGAGACACTTGAAAATAAAGGTTTACCACAAAACCTAGTTCAGACCATAAAGAGTTTATATAGTCACACCGCGATAATCATAAACGACGGAGAAGAATCTGCCCCGATTGAAACAAACCAAGGCGTAAAACAAGGTTGTTGTCTGTCACCATTACCTTTATCTAGATGATTTCCTCAAAAAATGGGAAGAACAATCCCCTAACGGTATTAAAATCCACCGAAATAAAAGCTTGAAAACCATTCTCTTTGCGTATGACCAAGCTATATTCGCCACTTCAGAAGACGATCTCCAGCGAAAAATATACATCCTACATAAAATAGGAAAAGAATATAACTGTAACATATCTGAATAAAAGACAAAAATAATGGCGTTTATAGGAGATGAACCGGTTCGGACCAAAATATGCATAGACAACACCTTCATAGAACAAGTAAGACATGTCAACTCTCTAGGACGTGACATTACTTATGATTAAGATTCAGATATAGAAAATAAAGTGACGAATTTCACAAGAATGTGTGGAACTATTTGAAGAACGTTGAGAAATAAATGTAAAAAAGAAACAATGCCAGTACCTACACTACTGTATGGTTCTGAAACTTGGGTCATAAAGATAAAAGATGAACAGAAGATAAAAATGAAATGAAATTTCTGGGATAAGTTAAACGGTGTAAGAGACGAGATCATATAAGAAATGAAGAGATAAGAAGTGATTTAGGATACTTTTGCAGTTAATGAAAGGATTAAAAATACAAAAGAAAATTGATTCAACACATCAATAGAATTGAAGAAAGTAGAATACCGAAGATGGCGAAAGATTACAACCCTAGAGGCAGAAAGAAAGTTGGTAGACCTAAGAAAAGGTGGACTGTTGAATTGGAACACACTGCTCAAGCCTAAAACCGTTAAGAAGACAATGATTATTATTTTGTTTTTCTTCTTCTGATTATTATTATTAATATTCATATTCATAATCTTCTCTCTTATAAAAAAATGCGCCTATCGATTGCCTCTTCCTTCAGTTAGGCCTACTTCTTTGATCTTCCAACACTTCTTCTGCCTGTGGGTCTATAATGTAACTTGGGTCTGTCGTTCAGCGTCGTATTTAGATCTTCGTTTCCATTACACTTTTAATCCCAGATTGTACGGTAAATACAGGAAGTCCAAATCTGCACTCGAATGTCTTCACTTCTCAGTCTGTCTGGTCTCGCGCAGCCTTTGACAGCTCGCAGGAACTTGGTTACTTTGGTAGGCCCATAACTCATGACTCGCTGCGCCATAATCAAAGGTCTACTACTACATAGTAGACCAGGATGTCTGTAGACTGTTATTTTATTTGACTCCGTTGTTTTGTTTTCTCCTTTGAGTCGAACGCGCCTTATCGTATCACACATGACCGACACTCACTGAGCTTATTATGTATGTATAAGCCAGTGTATACTGTCTCTGTTTTTATGGAAACTAACGTCATTTCCAAAACAATTAAAATGCACAAATTGTTCAATGGAGGTTATTTTTTATGAAAATATTTGTCCTAGTTCCCCGTATACAACATGTGATGCCGTCTCTGCAATACCGCTTTAGTTATCTCCATACATATTTCTACGGTTCTTAGAATACTGTAGAATACGTGCAATAGTGTTCTGTATTTCTATAGTGTACAATGGTGGATATATTTATAAAAATAAAGATATAAATCGATTAATATTACTGTAAAATTCGTTCTCAGCTTAGTAGTGACCATGAGTTGGTCAAACATTTTATTACGTTCTTCCGCTAACTAAACAGAATTTCAAAACTTGTATGTTAACTGTTTCACCGTATTTACTGTCATCATCGGAACTTGTACACCGTCAGTATAGAAGTAATGATTGAATGAGTGAATTTATGAAGCCCATATAATGAATGTTTTGTAAGCAGTGTGTGTGTCTGTGTGTGTGCGCGCGCGCGCGCGTGCGCACGTTCTTCATATTACACATATATTATTATTCCAATATCAATTAGACATAATTATATTACGTAAATATTAACACTCAACTTAATAGTCTTAATTATATATGTATTTCAATGGACGTTATCTAGAATCACTAGAAGTTATCAGAAAATGATTTTTTGTCAAGGGACCTGTGGGTCGCCTGTATTATATACCAAACAAACTCGAATGATTACGGTAGTCTGTTTTTTAGTCCTCCATAGCAATGAGACATCAGCCTATAATAAAATGCTCATATTCCTATTTCGCTCCCACTTTAATTCCTCTAAGCTGTCATTTTTCTTTTAGTAACAATGGTTACAAAAATGTAGTTCCCACTTAATACTGTATTACAGTGGTTCCCAAAGTGGGGTCCGCGACAGTGTTTCAGGGGTCCGCAGACACTTTTAAGAAAAATTAGAATATACCGTAATTTTCTCGGATTTGTTATGCTCTAAAATCTAAATTTTAGAATCTTAAAACAATTAGTATAAGATTCCAGTTTTTTTTTTTTTGGTTCAAACTAATTGTAATTGTAAAAATAATTTCAAACTAATAGCTTTAATAATGTCTTTAAATCATGTCGTGTAGCAGATCTGCTTGTCAATAGAACTGACTAGACCTCTCTCTTACACTACAAAAAGAAGTTTCATTGGCAGAACTTTCAACTGCCAGTTCATTATAATTACAGTTTTCGCAATTACAGCTAGCTGATTTCTGGTTATATGTAATGACTGACTACCCTGAACTCGTAAAAAAAGCTTTGAAGCGTTTAACTGTTTTCCTCTACTTATTGTGTGAAACCGCATTCTCCCTCCTCACGTACTTGAAGACAAAGTTATGAAATAAACTTGATGTCGAGAGTGACTTAATATTGAAATTATCAGACATTAAACCCAATATTCCAGAGCTAATTGTTCAAATGCGGTTTCATTGTTCACATTAAACTATGCTTGATATCATTAGTATCATAATTTTGCAAGTTAAGAGGATTTTGATTTTAATACATTTTAATTAAAATATAAGAGTTTCTATCATATTTACTGTTTTTTTTTTGTCAGAACTCAGATAGGGTCCGTGGATTTTTATGTTATTTGAGGCGGTCCATGAACAGAAAAGTTTGGGAACCCCTGCTGTATTACAGTCGTATCTCATACAAAGGAAGCCATATTATTTTACGTAACTTCAGGAAACGCGTAAATGTGTAAAGTAAGGGTTATATTGCGTCTGCACCGAAAGTGCAAGTATTTTTCTTACTAGAATTATCTGCTACCGATATAATTATTACTTATACAGATGTGATTAATCGCATTTCGGTTTGACATTACACGCATTGCTATACGTATGGCTGTTGTGTTACGTATACCGTATGTCCGCAATTATCATTAATCTCTGCTGTGTCGGTGTTGGCGTGGGTGTACCACTGCTGGCAGCTTGTTTTTACAGAAATTTTACCTTAAACAGTGGCAGGCATACGCGTTCGTAAACAAAACACGCTCGCCAGTGCTGTAAACAATGACAACAATATGTAATTGTATTAGGTTTGCGTTCGGTGAAATCAATTAGGGTAGCAGTGAATAATATTGTATGTACCTGCGTTTACTGCAAGTATTGCACAGCAGCCGTGTGTTTGATGCCTACGCAGTAAGCGTGCACTAGCAATCGCTTCTCTCCATTCGTGCACGCGCGCCCCCGCACGCACACACACAAACACACACGCAACTTGTGTATACGTAAAATATACTAATTAAAGATTATTAACGATAATGCTACGTTTGTGTTTAGATTTACGTTCTAATAATTGAGTCTTCTTTCACTAAAGAAGTCGAGGACGTCAACATACAAGTTGGCAGCTTCAGTGCATCTCACAACTTGACTACATAATCACTTGTCCACCAATAAACTTGGAACTTCAAACCAATGGTCATGGGCTATCCACTAAGTCCAAGAAGAAGTCGATGGAAAAAGTTTACAGTGTATATAATGATGTACAAAGCAGATCAGGATAATTGGACAGCGTCTGCAATTAATTGCGTTAAATGGAGACGGAGACGCAGAGACACACAGTATCACTAAAATCAGAATTTGTTCTGATGAATACACTTTTACAGTATTCATCACAAGAAAATTATAGCGAGGCGGTTCTGTTCATGTGGTAAGAGTAGGCACTCGCAGTAGTAGTTCGCAGGTAGCATTCGTCAGTAGTTTTCATTCCTAACACTCTGTCCGGGGCCCATTTAGTATGGCCAGGAACGTTCGGCAACTTTTCAATTGTCGTTGAACTACTACTAACATTTCGACCAATTTTTTTCAGCAGAGAGCATTTGATAGATTTATTTCTTACATATTGAGTAATGACTTCTTATTATTTCCATGAAGTTGGGTCAACAAAGGACAATGCAGTAAATATAGTTCCTTAGGAGAAACTCTTGCTCCTCCTGGACGGGTTATAAGTTATTAGGCCAGCTAAACTACCCTATACTTGTAAAACCGAAAAATTACTTGAAGTGCTGGTAGAAGACAGCCGGACAGGTTAAACTTGTGATCTTTGTCGATGAGAGATATTTCCTAATATAAACATGTGTCGAAATCTAAAATTTAGAGATAATTTATTAGAGAAAGCCTTATAGGCTTACTAGACAAGATTACAGGAACGCAAAAACTAAGAAAGAAACTAGGAGTTAATATAGATACAGTATGTATTGGAAACAATCGAGGCAAAAAGATTAAGGTAGCACGGACACTTACGGAAGACATCACACGAAATATGGTCTAAGAAAAAACAAATGGACAACTCGAAGTAAGAGAATAAGATGTAGAACAACTACGCCATCGGAAGCGAACTTGGAGGAAGCAGTGCGGGTTTACACAACTACATACAGGTTTGGATGTGAGAGGCAATGTCAACCGATAAAAAACTCGTTTTAATGATAACAATACAAATACTAATATTAATAGGCCTAACAATAATAATAATCATAACGAAAACGTCGCTAAAATAGTGAGTATTAATCATTAGTCAGTGTGATAAAAACACGAAATCTAAGCCTATTGGGCCTAATAAATCTTCGGAAATTGTAGAAGCAGTGAGACTTCATTACAAAATCTGCAATATCATGGTTACATGTGAAAGCGGTAACGTTCTTTATCAAATTACTTGCATTATATTAAATAGTTGACGGAGGATTCCGATCCGATTTTCGACGTAGTTCGGGAATAACAAATTTGTCACACTGTTTCTAGACGTGCCGTTAAAGCATGAATTAATGTATCCTTAACCGGATTCATTTTTTACTAACATGTAGTGCAGAAATCGACAATTTTACAATTGATATTTTATTCTGTAAATAGTGGTAAAGGTTAATTACCATGAAGCTGTTATGTACCGCTAGGCAATAAAATACACACATGTACTAATTAAATCTTTGCCGACATAACGAGCGATTTCACGCCTGAAAACATTTATTGCTCGTAAAGAAGAAAACCAGGATTCGCATAAAACTAAATACAAATTTTCTTGTTTATTGCTTAGTCACAGTTTATTAATTATTTGAGAAGGCTACAAGACGACTGCTAAAGTTAGATTCGTTTGTTTAACTAAACAGTGATGTATTAGAACGCACTTTTGGAACCTGTTTGTAACCTGTAAATTACTGTCGAGTCCACGAGCTGTAGTAGTCAGCACCCTACTATGAATTGTGGCACGTCTAACTTCGACGAAGCCACGTAAATGTTCGTAGCCGAACGTTAGGGCTACCCAGTCTTGTGGATAATCTTGTCAGTCGAAAAAATTAATAAGGCCAGTAGTCCGGGATTTCCCCGATCGCAAACGATAGGGATTCTGTTCCAATTCTAAGCATCATTATCAATGGTCGATAATTACTGTTAGATTACTGTCAGTATTACAGTCAGTAATTACTGTACTGTAAATTTACAGTCAGTATTAGTCCAAAATTATTCAGCACTGAATTATTTTCAATTCCAAGATATAATGAAGGTGTCGACTAATGTAAATGTTTCCAGACGTCCAAGTGGTTTAATCCAGAGAGTTATGCATATGAAGATATTGGAAATAGGAATAAGCAGAGAAGGAACATGACATTTAATTCTGGAAAACTCTCCAGATTATGTGACGTCCGGTTTTAAGAAGAGTCCCGTTAAGGAAATTAAATTTCAAGGAAGTAAATTGTTCTATGACTTCCAGATGCTTCATCACATTTGTACTTTTGGTCACAGGACCTTTTATTGTGACATGATGTATCGTCTTCCATATATTCCTTAGCCCTTCCCAGCTATCCACCACTGTGGCTAACGGAAACCGACTTTCAAGAAATTTAGAGTCACAGAACATATCTTCCCATTTATCCTCTTCTTCTGCTCTTAGCGTCCGTGCAATACCATCTTCATCCTGTTCTAAGTGGTGCAAGTTTTGTGATGCCAACCATTTGTCAAGAGATGTACACTGATGGCTTCGATTCCATTGGTTGTGTTCTGTTCTTCCTGTTCATTGCAAAATAGTCGTCTTCCGGAAACCTTCGGTGTAACTAAAAATTGTACTCTGAAAACACTAGCGCCATATCGCCAATCGTCCTTTGACACGAGAGCGCTGTAGTTTGCAGAATAACGCTGCATCTGTACAGCTAATTTTCTACTTTGCATTCATACAGTGGTGTTCCAATTCGTGACGATGTCCAACAACTCTCTTCGCGTCCGTCACATAGATATACTTTCCTTTATTGTAAGGTAAGAAACACCTTTATTGAATTAAGTTAATACATGCTTCTCATCGTCTACAATTTGAGACATGACTGCATCTAGACAACTGTTGCTCGCGTCTCAGTCTGTAATGCACTTCATTCCTTCTGAAGCTACGAAAGCAAAACTTGGCAGCGAGCGCAAAACAGTTTTGCCTGACAGCTTGTATTGATTCTTTTTACTATTAAAAACGGTAGTTCATTTTCTGTGCGTTAAAGTAATGGTTGTACAACAGAAGTAAACCGTTTAATGAAACGTTTCTGAATTGCATGAACAAAATCTTTTCCACATCGGAGATAAATAAAGACACATACGAAGAGAGCATGTTTTTCACATAGCAAAACGAATTCGGGAAGTTTCTCGCACCTCTGTATATAGCACTTAATCGTGTTATCTAATTTGGACTCGACTCTTGTAGGCTTTCCCCAAAATCTAATTGTCCGATTGTAGTAATTTATAGTACGCACCACACTTCGGGTGGACGCCTTACTGAATTTCTAAAATCTTTGTTAATTCGTCATAGGTGACAAGACCATCGCGTGGTTTTTTTTTAGCAGCTTTGCGGAGTGCCCTGTAACTGTGAAACTTATCAGAAAGCTTCCTGTCCTTCTCACCAATAGTCTCGTGCAGCAGCTTAAAATTATGGAAGATATGGCTCCCACTCTGTGCTGCCATCAAATGACAATCTTCGCGTGATCGAGTTCAAAAAATGTCTGTTTTGATTTGCTCTTATTTTCTGCAATTTTTCATTTATATTATTAAAGTTACATGTTTAGCTGTTTGTGCAAACTACAAGAATTTTGGTCCGACTGGCAGGTTGATGTGCGAGCAGTGTTAGGGAAGCAGTATGGAGTACGCGCATATACGTACTATTTGGAGTATCAACAACTGTTCATCTATTTGTCATCCTCCATGTCTAAACACAATTCATGAACGAAGCAGGGGAGTAGCTCCATACGAAGCGTAAAGAAGATTCAGACAAGTTGTAGAGTCGAGTGTAATGTTGCAAAGAGCATAGGGAAGGCAAAAAGGAGAAAACTAACGGTAATAAAACAAGCAGAAAATGGACAGCAAAAATGAGCATTAGAAATTAACAAATGATATTCTGGCGATATATACAACACACACACGCGCGCGCGAGTACATTTCTTAATTGCCATATCAATATAAAATAAAGTGATTTTTCTTAATTGAATATGTTTCAAGCATTAAGCAGTGTGCTTATCATCAGCCTGTCGTTCTGGTTTTTCGTCAGGTGAAATATCTGTTTGCTGATTGGTAGTTGCTATTGACTACTGTCTGCTTTATTTGGTCCTTGTTGACTAGGGCTTATGATTACGTATGGTGGATAAATTTGATTTTTTAGTGATTTGTATTTTTTCTGGAATTAGTTTGTTTTATACTTTAAGTTTATATGTGTGTGTGTGTGTGTGTGTGTGTGTGTGTGTGTGTGTGTGTGTGTGTGTGTAGATTCCCCCAAAATTCATTATAATTCCTTTGTATGGTACATATTTTATTAGTGTCATTTTGTTGATGTCGGAGAATGCATATTCTGTATTTATTACGTCTGTAGCTATACAGGATTTGTACAATCAAACCACCAACCACAACAAAAAATTCAGCTTTCCGCTCGCTCTTCAGTAAAATGTATAATAAAATACCTCTAAAAGCACAGGAAATAAAAAAAAAACAACAGAAATATAATACACCAAACTGCCGAAGAAAAGTTTTACGGTATAGGGGAATTGTTTCATAAGCAGGGGAAGGGCAGGACAAAAAATAAAGAGAGATCAAACACCACAAAGAGAAATCATCAGCAAAATATAAAATAAAGTAAGACATAAAATAAATACAGCACTGATGATAAAGAATCATTCAAAGACAATTATAATAACAACACAAATGGGCTGCTTTCACTTACATAAACAACACCATGACAAAACTTACAAAACTCTTTAACATTACAGATATTAAAGTAGCATACAATACAGACAAAAACAATATAGAAATACTAAATAATTCGTACAACAATGATGATACATTAAGCAATAGGATGTAGGTCCACAAAATAGAACGCAAAGATTGTAATACACTTTACATAATCCAGACGAAGGAACAATCAAACAAGCGTTACAAGCTGATCTCTCAAGAGCTATTCTTATCCAGTTCACTCTAGTACAGTACCAAACCATACCATCCTTTCTTTAGCAGAGAACCTTCTTGTGATCACTTCAAGTCTCTTAACCCCACTTTAGGAGCATTCGTGATCATTTATTCTAGCTTGACTCTTCCACAAAGCCAACCACAACTGACATGGTCATCCACAACACATCAAATCACCCAACACAACATAAACACGCAGCCTTCAACCATATGCTACAAAGACTCACTAAAATCCCACTAAATAAACAAGATTATAAAGAAGAACTTAACACCATAAAATACATAGCACTAAAAAACGGGTACAACACGGATTTAATAAACAAATTACAGACACAAATCCAAAACAAAAACAACAAACCACAAAATATAAACAACACACAACAATAAAAATACATCACACTCACATACTACAACTCAAACACACACAAAATTGCCAACACATTCAGAAAATACAACTACAAAATAGCATACAGAACCAACAACACCATCAAAAGGCACATCAACGACACAAACAAAGACATTGACATATACAACAAAACAGGCGTATATAAATTAAAATGCAACGATTGCACTAAGTTCTACATAGGCCAGACAGGAAGATCTTTTTCCTCCAGATTTTCTGAACACACCAAAGCACTAACCAATAATAACATACAATCCAATTTCGCCACACACATCCAGATAGAAAACCACAGCTACACAAACATAAAAAACAACCTTGAAATTTTATACTACCTACCCAAAAGTAGCAAACTTAACACCACAGAACAATTCGAAATATACAAACACAACCAAACAACATGCTCAATGACCATTTACAATTTAAATCAAACACACTATTCGACACAGTAATAAACAACACATACAACAATTCAAAATCCCGCGCCAATCCCCTTCCACCTCCACCCCTCACACATCCTGTTAACTAAACACCGTTACAAATTACCGACAGCTTGGCACATTCAGTATACAAACCTCACTAAAGAAGGAGAACAACACTCCGAAACGTCGTATGAGAGAATACAACGAAGTAAGTTCACAAGAGAAAGTACCATCAATAGTAATAATTATAAAGTGCTGTGAACAAAGTAGTGATGAACATTCATAATAGCATCAATAACGATATTTATCAGTGCGCCTCCATGGCTTGCTATTTTAAAGAAATAGCTCACTTCATTCGTAGCTGTAGGACTTTCAACAGCAACCTTAATTTCGTCAGTTAGTGCAACCTTATGGTAGTCTTGCTCAGAATTATTCTCTAACCAGAGTTTTTAATATTAGTGGCTTCCTTTTATTTACCACCAAGGTATTTTGCGATATAGGCCTTAGAGAGCCGTTTGATATGCAAGGTAGGTTACGTGACAGCACTATACTTCACCTGCCCATTACTTCCCCAGGATATTATCCAGGGTACACTCGATTCCACAGATGGAGTCGACTTGAGGGCTTAAAGCACACTATTATTTTGTCACGCTCAAAAATCAAACAGGAGACTTTTAGATTAGTAGTAACAACCTTTCTACTTTTATAAATAATTACTTTCTCCTTCTTGATTTCATTAGCACTAGACAAAGTTGTAGCTTCTTATATTTTTAATTTGTATTCCATCTATTTGAATTCCTTTATTTTCCCACTCTAATCGGCAGAAATTGTTACAGTGTTATATTTTGTTCACTGAATATTACAAAAAAATATATTTAAACCAGTTTAAATTAAGCTGGCGTCTGATACATTGCCTTGTATCATACATGCACTGATTGTTTCAGACAGAAAAATTAGTGTAATATATCGCAGTACCATTGTTACGGCAAGGAAATTCCTTATTGTGTGAGACATTACTCTAGTAACCGTTATACCTTTTACTTGAGCTCAGATAATTACATTTTACGTGTTCTTTATTGTGTAAGGTACTTAATTTACCTTATACAATTTGGGCGAGGCAGATTTTTATGCAGACGTTGTTTAATAATAATGGTACGTTCGGCTCATTAATTCAGGTTAATTGATTTTTAAAATCTACTCGAGATCAACAGATGTTCGCCTATGACCTGTTTAGGGCTGTGAGAACACGTTCGAACATGTGCGAAAAGCAGCAACAATTTAACCAAAAGAACCGATTACTCTTCGCAGATATAATGTGAGAGCGACATAACCTGAAGGATGAGACCACACAAGTAATCCTGAACTCACTTTTCTTGGTGCCTCCATCTACTCAGCGGCCTGCCTGCACTGGCGTACTTCTCGAAATAACCAATTTCCAGACCGGGAGAAGGGAGTTTGTCCCCAAACCAGCCCATTTGGACAAGTCTCAAACATCACGAAAAAATACCACAGAATAAAAGAGAAAGAGACTTAAAACTATAGATTAGTAAAACATTATGATGCCAAGAAAAAAATCGGTATGGAGAACATTACACTACTTCCATGTTCTAAGATTTATATTTAAAATAATTTTCGAAATGAAATATTTCCATAGAAACTACTTCTTTCTTCAGCCTTAACCACAGTACTGTGGTCACTAACGTATACCACCCCACGTTAGCGAACTCGATTTTCACTGATGATGGTAGTCGATGGCACTGACGAAACGTTTGATTTTGCAGAAAACATTGGACCACGCCCAAACAGCCCAGGAAGGAATTTTAACAATAAAATACTTCTTTGTTGTTGATAACGTAGTACACATATAAAAAAATATCCCCTCCTCCTTTAACTATAATTTTCATTTATAAAAATTACCCCCTCCCCCTTCAACTACCCTTTTCATTTGTAGATATTTCATCTACCTTTTTACAGTTGATTATTACGACATTATTTTCAGGATAATTTCTGTATCAAAATTAAGTACTTTACTCTTGTTAAAACATTAATCGTTGCTAGTAAACCACCCCTTCCCCTTAACCGATCTTCACCAAAATCAAAAGATCTTGAGTCCTATACAAATAAGGCATACATGCAAAAAGTTATTTGATTCTGTTTGAATTTACGGCAGTTATAGTTCGTCACAGGAAAAATTACTATTGTATAAACATAAAACGTTCCAGGTGAACTACCCCTTACCCTTAATCGATCTTCATAAAAATTAAATAGGACTTGAGGCCTCTACAATTCAGGGAAGTATAGAAAAGATTATTTAATTCTCTTTGAATTTGCGGAAGTTATCGTTCGATATAAAAAAATTCTACACACACACACCGACACTTTTCGAAAAATGATTTTTCTTCATGTTTTGAGGGTAGTACAATCAGAATTATCCCATATCTCGAACACGATTTTTTTCGCCATCACCATACTTCCATTTCCTTATGGAACATGTAAGTAAAAATTATTTGATTCTGTTTGAATTTGCGGCAGTTATCGTTCGCCATAGAAAAAATTCTACACACAGGCACACACGCAGACACTTTTCGGAAAATGACTTTTCTCCATGTTTTGAGAGAAGTACTGGAACAAGATTTTTTCGCCATCACCATACTTCCATTTCCTTATGGAACATGAAAGTAATTACCCTTGTTAAAACATAAAATGTTACAGGTAAACTACCCCTTTCTCTTAATTGATCTTCACCAAAATCAGTAGGCCTTGAGTCTTCTATAATTCAGGGAGGTATGCAAAAAATTATTTCATTCTGTTTGAATTTTCGGCAGTTATCGTTCGCCATAGAAAACATTCTACACACAGACACACAGGCAGACACACAGACAGTTTTCGGAAAATAACTTTTCTTCATGTTTTGAGAGAAGTACAATAAAAATCAGCCCTTATCTGGAACATGATTTTTTCGCAATCACCATACTTACAGTATATTTCCTTATGGAACATGATAGTAATTACTCTTGTTAAAACATAAAACGTTGCTGGTAAACTACCCCTTCCCCTTAGCCGATCTTCACCAAAATCAACAGGGCTTGAGTCCTCTATAATTAAAGGAGGTATGCAAACAATTATTTGATTCTGTTTGAATGTGCGTCACTTTTCATGTAGTCTAAACGGGGTCGTCCTCTGTGATTCTTCCCTTCAATTGTTCCTTGTATTATTTTCTTAACATAACATTAACATGAATAAATTATAACTCCGCAGATATGTTATAAAACTTTGTAACGCAAAAATTGAGCTATCGCAAATTTTACGAAATCAAACTATGCTGAACGCAAAGAAATGTGTATGTTTTAGAAAGCGTGGAGGTAGTGAAACGCCTGTACCGTTAGGCGGCGTTACATGAAAGAAATTAACTTGTAAAAAGCTGTAGAGTATAGTGGTAGGTTAGCAACGCCGGCCTTGGGGCTGACGTCTATAAGGAAGGTAATATTAGGCTGTCACGTTTTGGGACATAACTATCGTAAAATGTATTATTCGCTAGGATATTAGAGAGATGTTTGCCAATGTTGTAATCTTTAAGTGCATGTAACAATAGATACCGTTATGTTCGAGAGAGCTATGTAAGAGTGAGATAGATAGTGACGCTAGTTTTTTTAAGCACGTGAGACGCGAAAAACGTTCGGCAAATCAGAGGAAGCGTCATGTGTTGCGCGGGAGGTTTTCGCTAAGGAGATTGGGTGATTTTGTATTAGCGCTAGTCTAAACCTATGGGATTGTTTTCTATCGAGACTTGGTAAGGGAAATTGAAAGCCTAGTATAAAAATATGAATTTGGAGAGAAATCAGGCAGTCTTCTTTTATATCGGCGAAACTACACTGAAGAGACTCGCGTGCGCTGTTTTGCGTTAACTATATAGATATAAATTTTATTAGTAATTTAAAGAATAAAGTAAATTCGCAGCAGTAAACAGAAGTACGGGAACGCGATAATTGCTAACGCTAAATTTATAAAGTTTAATATACAGTAATAAGTTAATGAGTGAATGTTCCGAGTAGTAACGAACAACGAGAAGTAAATACTACATATAAATGTTCATCAATACGATATGCTGTGGTGAAATCACTGAAGAAAGCGAATTAGTTCGGGTTAAATTCACGACGGTATGAGATAATCGGGATGTACGCGACGCGAACTGTGTTAGATGCACTTAATGTAAATTCAAGAATACGTTGTAAACCAGAGTGTATAATTATACGACATAATTGTATGTATCACCAATATGTCAAGTGTAGTGTACATCTGTGATAAAGTGAATTAGTGCATTCATAACCAGGATTAACGCGCAACAAACAGCTGCTGACGACTCACCGGTATGCAACACCTTAAGGACTACGCACATCGGAAGGATTCTCCACGCAAGTAACAAATAAATCAACATTTGATTCAACATTGTTTTATAAATATATATATTTGTAATCAAATATAGTGACTCAATTTGTCTAAAAAGAACTCACTGCCACGAAATAATATTCAAATTGTAAGGCAAAACTATTCAAGTCATGTTAAAGAAATTTGTAGTATATAAATGCAAATGAATCATTAAAAGTTGATTGATATATTTTAATTTGTGTTTATTATTACTGACGCCCTGAGGTACAATAAAGAGTCGGTACACTGGAGTAAGTGTTATAGTCTATTGAGTAGAAATATTAATATTATCAGTGATTAAAGTAGTTTGTAAACCTTACTTCTTACATGCTCATAGGCCAACATAATATGCAAATCAACAATTTAACTATTTCGTAAAGGCCTATCAAGTAGTGTATTACAACTTTTCCGTAGAAATTTTAGAGAAGCAAATTTTATTGTTCAATTCTTAATAAAAAATAGTCAAAACCAACTATCCAAACAAATGTAATCAAACTATCTATATCTTTCTATTTGTCAAGGTAATATAAGAGTGACAATCTAAACAAATCTGTTGCTATAGTATCCGTACAATCAGCTGTAACCAAACAAACAAACATGTCGGCTGAGAACAATCTAACTGTAATTTAGGTACCAATTTTAAGTTTCTTTTTGTTATTGTAATCATTTATTTATGCACACTTTTTATTTAAAATGGTACCAAACTCGATTCGTTTGCCCACGATTCACACAATATTGTGTGTGAGGTCCTATATTTTGTTTATTCAAAGTTTCTAATCCTGATTAATATATCCAGATTCAAGCCGTGTCGTTTGGGAACTAATTTCTGAAAATTACTCCACCCGTTCTTGAATTATAATGTAAAAAACAAAATAACAAACATACAACCTAAGCATAGTTCCGTCTTACCTGAGTAATCAGATAAAAACCTAGAGGTAGTTTACGATGTAATAGCAGATAGTGTTAAGTAAGCAACCTTTACGGTTATTCAACTCAAAGGGTATTCATTTTATGAAGTAACGCATTTTCTAAGGACAATGAATTCTTGCAAGAAGAAATGAATAATGGATCATAATAGTTCCATCAACACCTCAAGAAACTAAAAGATCAGAGGAGGAAGAGGAAGAGGAGAAAGCAAAGTGTTGTAGCAGTAACGGTGGAGAGTGAAGAACAAAATTATGCGAATAGACCGCTTGTTACAAACTCTTTTAGTTTCATGTGATCCAGTAGGATCTAGTGAGGAATATGACATACTGATAAATTTGATAAGTATAATGATGAAGCAGAACAAAAAATGTAAACTTGAAACTTACCTTAAAAGCAATATCAGCTTTCAAACGATTGTGGAAAAATGTTTGAAAGTTTGAACGTGGAATAATTTGGCGAACATAAATTTGATGAAGGATATGCAAATCGATTGTAAAAACCGATATGCAATCTATGCAAATAGATTGTAAAAACCGTGAAATAGGTAATTTTTAGGCGGTATGTAAACATTCCTCACAGTAGTGACATAAAGAATGATGTTTACTCAGTTAAGTATTCTAGGGTCGAATGTTTACTGAACTATGGAGGGGAGACGAATATGAAATTCTATAAAGTAATTACTGTTCCTTTATTGGTGTTTGAAAGTGGGGACGAACAACTATAAGAAAGCAAGGAAGTAGAATCGGACATCAGAAATGACTTAAACATATTAAAGGGATTGAGGATGCTTGATCATATAGGTACAAGGAAATAAAGGATGTCTACAACATTATAAAAAAATATGTATGTATAGACAAAAAATATGTAAAAAAGGAACATAGACAGAAAATATACGTATATTTATTTCTATAAAATATCTGAAAGGACTATCATAAATATGATTGCCTAAACTGACACATTATGGTGTACAAACCTCGAGAGAGAAATCCTTGGGAAAATCGATTAATACATAGCTGTACGAATTATCGCGGAACAGACACATTTCCCAAAATGTGCAATAAAGATGATGACTATGGGTGGTAGTAGTGTTTACTGTAGTTCATCCCGTAGTTTGGTCCTGACTTCGACTCTGTCCCCCCTTTGAAGACTATTGTAAGAACAGTCATTTTAATAATCTGACAGTTCATTAAATAACATTAGTCATTCAATAACAAAATTTTTATTTTAGTGCAACACTTTAATTTTACAGATGGATGCGACACTTAATTAGATTAATTAGATACAATAGTTACAAGGAGGTGGTAGTAAAACAAAAAGTCGGTGGCGAAAATACTTTATTGAGAAGCTAATAAAGAGATCCTTGTATCAATTGGTTGCAGGAAGATGTAGTAAATGAGTCAAACATTTGTAACACAGGGGATCTACAGAACAACGTAGTAATTTCAAAATATGGCCACTCGTCTATCTGTGAGTTGAGGCTATAAGAGAAAAAACAGGTACATAAACTACGAAATACGGGTTTACCAATGTCTTGTTTAAAATTATAATAATATGAACTTTACCAATATGCTTGTGCCATATAAATATCAATGACTTTCGTACCCCTGACTCTGTTCCCACAGAATCGTTTTTTCCACAAATCGTTGAGGCTTCCAAGTTGCATAAACACTCTTCGTTTCCTTCAGCCTTCTCTTCCTGGGACAATCTTACTTCCCTCAAAGTCCCAGAAGAGTCCAGTCCTACAATTGTACAGGGCAAAGTTCGAGAGAGATAGACTAAACAGCGACTCAAAAGACGAATCAGTAGGGCAAATATTATCCATTCTCGCCCAGCGCTGCGATGATTAGTTCTAAAACAGACCACACAAGTACCTTAACGTTCTATAAAACTACAGCCCAACGTGAGCCCTGGCTTCCAACACCAATCTTCTCCAATGTCTCCTATCCATTACCATCTAAGCTTAACCCCTCACATCCATTTTTATAAGATCTCCCATTACATCATCCAACCATTTTATTCTGAATCGACCCGTCTTTCTGCTTTTATACACCTGAGCCCTCAGGATTTTCTTTGGCATAAGCTGACCACCCATCCACTCTAGATGACGTATCCACTGTATTCGTTAAGCTTTTACGAATCTTTCGATGTCTTCATGGTTCAATTCATCTATCCCCTTGTTATTTCTTATTCTCCATTCATCTTCTTCCACCGAACCATAAACACGTCTTTCAAACCTTCTTAATGTTTCCTGTCTTCTAGACAGGTCTGATAAGTGTCTAATATATTTTTAGTTTTGTGTTACGACTAATGAGTTTGTTTCTCGATAGTCTACTGTTAGCATAATATGCCCTATTTCATATTTGTATCCTGTCATGTACCGTCGTGTTTATGGATCCTTCATTATCTATCATGTTACCCAGATATCTGAACTTATTAACTGCATCAAATGTATTATCCTTTATGCATAAATTATATAAATTTTTTATACTTTATTATGCAGAAATCAGCCTTAACGTTTCATGGTATAAATTTTAGACACAATTTTTAGCGTGAATTTTTTATAAATTAAGGTATCGAATACGCTGGAATAGGTTTATAATTTAGAACTTGACGAAAATTAAGTTCAGTGCCTAGTAGATCATGTCGTCTTCTGAGTTGCCAATTAGTCTCAACGATATATCTATTAAAATACACTAAATACACTAAATTTTGGACACAATTTTTAGCGTGAATTTTTTATAAATTAAGGTATCGAATACGCTGGAATAGGTTTATAATTTAGAACTTGACGAAAATTAAGTTCAGTGCCTAGTAAACCATGCCGTCTTCTGAGTTGCCAATTAGTCTCAATGATATATCTATTAAAATACACTAAATACATTCATACATATATTATGTATATATTATACATTTACATATATTATTGTATATTGTCTATTGAAAAAATGATGTGTAGTTATTTTCTTTATTATTACGACTGCACTATACAGAAATCTTATTCCATATTAATACTTTTATGACAATATTCCTACTTTGTTTAATAATTCGATACTTTTAAATTAAACATATTTATAAATATGTTCAATTTATGATGCCATCAATGGAATCTTTTTTCATGCTTTATTACGATAAATTAAATCAGTAAACATGACGAAAATTAATTCCAGTGTCTGTTATCAGTTAATAAAATCTGGAACGAAAACGTTTACATCAATAACATTTTACTCGTTTAACGCTAAAAGAAAAATCAATTTCGTTGTACTTTTAACCGTTAATTGATTTTTAGGTAGATTTGCTTAGCACACGTTTCTCGTTGTTTAAGGAAACCGCGCGTATATAAATTTAACCCAGTTATTATTAAGTTGTTATGAAATGAACTGGATTTTTTGTTTGATGTGATCCGTCCTATGATTTTATTTACAGTAAAAATAATTGAATCAGTACGTAAATGGAAATAACAAATGCTTTTAAATTTTATAGAACGACCCGCTTAAGAAGTAATAAGCGTAGCCTTTAAACTTTCGAACAATATTTTTACATTTTATTTTTAATTAAGTTTCACATAACACAGTGTCCGTATAATCCATTCTTGCAAGTGACTAACGTCACTTAACGACTTAAAAAAAAAAATTAAATGGCTAATAAAATATAAATAACTTTGAAAACAAATACTTGCTCTACACAACAATGGGTGTAAAATGGCATATTTGTATCGTACGCTATGTGAAGGAGGTTGCATTACTATTTGATTCATACTTGTTTCGATAGGCTAATGTTAACATTGGGCCACATGATGCTGATCTATGCAAATCGCGAGGAAAACCTCTTTTCATCAAATAATACGAACTGAAACTTTGTTGGGCCGTAATCTAACGATACCACGAGCAAGTGGACCAACCCAAACTAGACCGAAAGTAACCCCAATTAGTAGCTTGAGGGTTCAAATAGTAATAAAATGTGCAAATTATAAATGGGAAGTGTAAATTATAAATACATTTATAAGTTCATTAATTAAATCAGTAATTCAATAATTAAAAGAAATTTCCCTCCAACAGAATTAAACATTCACTAGTGTTATGCAATTATGGAAGATTCTCGTACTGACGATAGTGTCGTTCTACTCGCTTATCGACTAGCCCAGCAGGTGTGTGTATCTGCCAAGGTCGCGCTCACGTATCCTCTAGAGTTTTCGAGTGCTAGTTAAGGACGCATATTATGGAACCCTGCAGGCTATAAATAGGCAACAGCTGCCGCTTAGAAGTCAGTTTACGTCGGGTGATTCAGTGAGTGCGTCTCAAGTGGTTATTAGTGAAAAGTGATTAATGTGCAGGACTCTATTAGTTAACATTATTACTGCATGTGGATAAATTTAATTTGAATTATTGTACGAGTATAATCTTATTGAATAACTTGTTGCTTACAAACTGTTATTTGTGATTAATTGAAGCTGGTGATTAGTGATTTCATTGGTGTCTGTATTTTGTTTTCCACTGTACCATACGACGATCAGTGAAACAGTCGTAACAATATATATGGGATTGTTACATTATTCCATAAGGTGAAAGCTTTCTTCTTAATTTATAACACTAACTTTTCACTAAACAGTTGACTGCTTCCGGTTTATTTCAGTGAGTAGAAAATTGTAATATTATCTCGTTACACAGATGCTCTCTTTTACTCTCTCTCGCACATGCGGACGCAAGCGCGACACACATAATGAATTTTAAAATATTATTTTTGGATCCCAATTTCTTAAAGCACATTTCTTAAAACATGTATTCCTTAAAGCACATTTTGTTACCATACAAAAACCTTTGAATTACTTTAGTATAGAAATGGAAACAAAGCGGTAATAAGACCCCAAGTTAGTTTTCACATCAACAGATATAGCTATAAATAAAGTGTTAAAATAATCGTGAACAATAACAAAATTAATAGAACTGAAAAGAATTCCTATACAAACAAAATGTAGCCATAAATTCAGAGATAAAACAAAAACAGATTGGCACGTCACCAGCTTGATAACGTGTATAGCAATGTGTACTGCTCCAGTAAGTTATTGTTCATTGTTTCATTTCAGTAAATTTTTAACGCTTGTCTGCCTCGTTCTGTTTATACAGTTCCTGTTCTTAATGTTTTTTGTTTTCGCGTGCTTGTAAGACATTGGAAAATGTAGTTCGTTCATAAGTCACTATAGTAGAACGAATTAAATATTTCCATTTGTTATCAGTACCAAATACAGTAGCTTCCACCTTTATTTTACTTAATAGCCATGAGGTTTTCGTAATTCGTATTTTAAACCGTACTCGTATTAAATGTATCATAAATATTATAAATTCTTATGAAATCACTGTCCTTAACTTGTCACAATTGAGATTTTACATTGATCAGTGTTTCTGCTAAAATTTCTGTCTGCAGTAGTTTGGGAATACGCAAGACACAAATGTCCTTTTAACGTACTTATATTACCAATTAGTATATTTTAATTGAAGGCAGTGTTTTTATTATTGTTTCGTATTAAATATATTAATATAATTTTAATTCAATTATTTTCAGAACATGACCTTGTAAGCGTAGGCTATAATAGACGTTTTCAGATGTTTGGACCTAGCGTCTAATTTTGGGAAATTTTCCACGTTTTGTGTGTTGTCATTTCGTGTCTCAGAAATTAAGTGTACAACCGACATCATATAACTGGATGAGTTACCGACAGTATCTGAAAGTATATTTTTCGTAATGTTTTAAAGCGCATAATTAATATTTAATACCTTTCGTATTCAGTTTTGCGAGAAGAGTATTTTGGATACTCCTGTTTCCTAATATTCTCAATTGCTCTAAAGTTTCGGTGTGTTTCATTTCACAGATATAACACTGTTATTTTTAACTGTTTTTGTTTGGCGTTTCTAAAGCGACGTTTTTATCGCTTCATTCTCATTTTGCGTACGAAATCATGCAAGATTAACGGCACCAAAGACACTAATATGGAGTTATTTAATAATGCGGTCTCTAATAATTTGTAACTTTTGAAAAAACTTGTGTATAATGTAACGAAAAAAACTCAATATAAACTATATTTTAACTGTTCCCAATAAACTATCAACGTTCCGTTAGGTAAAGGAAATTATGTTATCGTTTAACATAAACAATTAATTATATTTATTATTGTGAGTACAGTTAGTAACCTTTCGAATACTAATTTTATCATTATAACCATTAGCCGGATAGTGTTGCATCTCATCTTGACAATACGTTTTCGTAATACTTAACAAAACGTATACAAAAAATACTCTACATTAAATGTCTTTCCATTACGTTTATGGTTGTGGGCATTATTTATCTCATTCTGGTCTATAATTAATAAAGTTATAATTTTCTAACTTAATATTGATTTTGGCTTTCTGAGCTTCTTAAATTATTCCGGAAGAATTACTTTTGAGCTAGTGAAAAATACTAAGTGTATTAAAATTCTGCCTTAAGAAAAATTCTTCCATCTTCACGAAGTTCTCGTAATTTTACGTGCGTCACCTTATAAATAAATATGTATTAATTTTATTAGTTAGTCTAAAAAAAAAAAAAAAAAAAATTAATTTTGTCCGTGTACATCTGACTGGAAACACACTCTTACTGTGCTTTACTGGAGACAAAAGTTATTACTATATTTAATTTAGTAAAATTATAAAAGCTGTTATTACAGATTAATTAAAATACAGTTAATCTACGTTCAGAGTATTCATTCCTGAACGACACTGTCAGAATCTCTCTTAGAATATGCAATTATGGGAATTATTTCACAACTTTCTGTCTCACGTGTTCTGATAGTTGTAAAAACCAATTAAGACGACTGCTTAAGGTTTAGGTATTATGCAATGAAACATCCAACAATGTTTTAAAACTAGAAAATATTAATATGTATTTATTTACTTGTGTGAAGATTTTACCAACAATAATTGTAAATAAAAAATTGCTATACGGAACTTTAAAATTTGTTAAAAAAAGTTCAGCATAAAGACCACTAATCATGTGCTACACGATAGGCAGTAATGCAATAATCATCTACGATTTCTTCGTTGACTAAAAAAATGTATTAAAAACATAATCCTTTTAATAATTCTACATAATGAAAATAAGTCGTTTGACACTAAAAATCTTTCTTAGTTTACCAGTAACCGTGAATTAATAAGTATAAGGTATTTGAGCTTCGATTATGAAATAGACACAACTGTAAATCAACTGTAAATCGCTTGCGTTTTTCGACAGAATTTGTTGCCAGAAACTACATACGAACAACACAGAAATATTCGTACTCATTTAATGAATTTTGTGTGTGAATTTGTGTAGGCCTGTAAGTTGTTTAAAACATAATAACACCCATTGCATTTACTATTACTATTATTATTATAATTAGTATTCTTTTCCAAGTGCTGCAGATTCACAAGAGAGAGGATTGCACTGGAGATGAAGCTCGGGAGTTCGCCCCCCGGTAGCGGAGTTTATGGGACCGCATCTCGTAACCTAACCTAACATAACCTAACATCGAGGCAAGGCAGAATGGGACCGCATCTCTGCATTTATTCAGTGGCTCCTACTAGAATAAAAGACAGGCTCAACTTGCACCCAGCGGGCAGTAAAAGATAAGGGACAAACTAGAAGGGGATCGATAAGGACATAATAGGCTCCATCCTGAAGTAATACGCTAAGTGGTTCCAGGATGAGTATGAATGCCTGAATTAGAGGTGGGTTTTTTAGTGGGTGCGAGTCCCACACAGCAGGGGAAACACGGTGCATAAAGCATTTGTCCCCTCTAAATAAAAATAAAGTTACTATTATTATCATTACACTAATAAGTTATTATTATAACAAAACCATAAATATTAACACTTACATGTGAATTTATTATTTCTATTTTGTCTGTACGAAATACAGTACTGATCAAGACAATAAACTTTTCCGAAACGTCAACACAAATGTTTTCAAAATAGTGTGTAGTTAGTGGCCGAAACTAAAAAGTTTTCACCGCTAGACGTTATAAAAAACTTGTGGGTCACTCTGTAATTTTTACGGAACATTTTACAAGAAAGGCTTAGTTTAATGAATTTAAAGGCAGCTAGTACTGTTACATAATTTGCCTTTCACAATTTGTCGAATGCAATTTGATCTTCTGCTCCTTAACAACTCGTACATTTTAGAAGAAATTTTATTAATTTGTAAGATTTATAATAGTAAATTTTATAAATTAAACGCATCCAAGCTTTTCACTGAAATTAATGTTACCCTTTATAATATAAAAAAAATAAAACCGTAGCAAAATCTATGTATATATTATATTATTAGATAATAATTACTTCTGCAGAAATAATAATTTCTTATATGTTATCACTATTAAATATTTGTATTAAATAAGGAAAACGCAGATGAAATTATTATTTCATAATATAATAGGCTTATATAACATACAAGTACTGCAAGAAACATCTAGAGTTACTTAAAAACAAAATAATTCTAATGGAAGGAAACAAACACAGTATAAAACTATGTTTTAACTGTCCCCAATAAACTATCAACGTTCCGTTAGGTAAAGGAAATTAAGCAATTGCTTGTATTAGGAACAAAAGGCGAACACATTCCCGTCTAATGAAGTTGTTGCGGACATTTACATAATGCAACAGATATCAGATTTGTACAGTTTTTACACGTACAGTACACGTAGTCGAGTGCCTGCCGTACATTAAAATGCAAAGCATACTGCACAAACGTGTCCCGAGTAATGACTACTTTTACAGAGCTGTACTGTACTGGATTCGTTAAACTCACCGTATTTATTTAAATACCTTTATTTGCACACTGCCTTTTCTGTATAAATAATCAGTTTCTTAGACACAGTTCGTTACTATACGCTCTTTGTTAGCTGGTATTGTCCCCCTACTATTTCATTAAGAAACACGCTAAATTAATGAAATGCTTCGTTATTAGACAGCCGATGGAAAACATACTTGTCCATCGTACTTTATGCCGACATTTATGCACGTTTCAAAAGCATTTCCTACGTATAGATGACAAGTTATGTAAACAAATATGTACAAGGAATATATTTTAAGAACAGGGAACAGAACGGAAAGACTTAGAGGCACTGGCTAAGATTATTTCGCCATATAACTCTGTAATATGAAATTTTATATTTATAAGAATATTTTTTTAAAATTCTCTTTGTTTCTATTTCTGGGGTTAAATTTTGTGGTTTGTTGTTTTTAATTCTTCGGCCAGACGTTTGAGCTACAACTGCGCAATCCATCTTCAGTGGTTGTCTTGCCTCCGACAGCGACAATGGTAAACTCGCTAACGTTCGGTGGCTACTTTTTGATGACTGAGCTTGGTCGCGGTGTTCCTTTTATATGTATTATATGTTTCTTACATTCCAGACCGTGACATCTGGAAAGACAAACAAAGAGAAGAGAGAAACTCCGGCTACGACTACATGTTATTTTTTATTATAATACTCTTCACTTCCTGTAGCTCTATCCTCCTTTCCCAGTACTCCTTCATTATCTGCCTTATTTGTGTTTGTACTTTTTCTGATAACTCTCTCGGTTCTTCCTTAGTTTCTCTTCGGATAGATCCTTACCGATCTGTAATATTATTATTATATTGTTTTGGCACCTACCTGAATTATTGGGAAAGTTGTATCTCCTGAGGTATCAATGCTATGATAAAAGGGTTTCTGGTTTTGGTAGGTGCGAATCCCACACCCAGGAGTGCGGCGACACGAACATTAGTTGTCCAGCGTCCCTCGTAAAAAAATATTACATCGTATATAAATAAGAATTAACATTTTATTATCTAACATAATTAGCACGACATAACTTATACAAAATATTGGAATGCAAGCTAATAACGATATTATGAATTTCAGTGAATGCAACGTATCGTCGAAACAAAAAAAACTAATTTCTAACCGTCAAACCACAAAACGTTCTATACTTCGTCAAGTCCACAGCGTAACCTACTTTATCGAGAAAGCAGTGGAAGAGAAAAAGTTTGCACCGCCATATTTCTGGATATGTCGCAAGTGTCTGATAAGGTTTGACATGAAGGACGTAAGTTAATATTATAAGTTACAGCAGTACTTCCAAAAATGAATATACAGAAGATTTGAAGTTTTGTCTATCAGAAAGGTACTTCAGGATTAAACAGGAATATAGACACTTGGATCTTAGAGAAATTAAACCTGGCGTCCCCAAAGGGTAGTACCTTAGTCCGGTACTATCGCCTGTCGCTTATTTGCGTATTTCTTCTTCATCCCTTTCAGCCGTCAAGCGCCGGAGTCCTTACAGCCACTTCACATACTCCGTTCTATGCTGAGCAAAGCGTTTGGTTTCTGAAATGGTCTCCCCTCGTATTTTATCCAGTTTCTTATTATAATCTACTCATTCCAATCTTGTTCCTACGTCTGGACGCGTTTCCAAGATGACCCGTCTTCGTTTCGTCCGTTCTCATCACGTAACTAAATAAGGAATGCAGTGCTCTTCTTTCTGTTACCTCGATAAATGATTTCTGCTGGAACTGATTTCGACAGATCTCTGATGATCGCATTCCTAATTTGTTCTCTCGTAGTTCTTCCAACTGTTCGGTCTCAAAAGTCTTATTTAATTGGTTTTGAATCTGTTTTTGACTTTCTCTATCAGGACGATATTTTCTGTCCCATATGGCAGTGTAGGTAATACTATATGGTATGCAAAATCTGTCTTGCATACAAGTATCTGTTTTGACTTGGTATAGGTCCCTGTTACTGAATCATCTCACGTTTTTCAATTAATTTCTAACGAAAAATTTGTTTTTTTTATTAGCAATTATGTATTAAAGAAATGGTGACCAAATTTAGGTAATAAAAGGAAATTAAATAAACTGCTTATCTCCTTAAACTTCTTAAAACAATATAATTTCCTAGTTCGATATTCCTTAAACAATATTCAATTTATTAACATACAATTTTTTATATCTCTGTATAGTGGAAACGTAAAAGAAAAATGGTCATTAAAAGTTGATACTGATAGCACATCGTTATGAGAAAGGTTGATATCATAAAATATCGATGTACCATAACGGAGGACGACGATCGATGAATTGGAACCGGTTACGGAGAACAAGTGCAACTCTACTGGGGACGAACAGCAGGCCTGCAGGGCACTATGAACTGCTAATAGATTCTTAAAAATGTGTAAAATTTTAATTGAGGCAAAACTATCGTTTATTTTATAGGAAAAATAATTAAAATTCTTTAAATAAAAACACGGAGACGCGGTTTTCCCAATACGACAACAAATCTACTGGATCTTCAGTATAATGTTAATGAAGAAGACATTCACGGCTAGTTCAAACAATTATTAAAAAAACTGTGGGTTCATATGACTTTATCAATGTAATGTAGATTACATGTCACAAAAGTATCAGCACAATTTTTGCCAAGTATAAGAAACAACCGTATCATCGTCGTCGTCACCACCATCGTCATATCGTTGATATCCTAATTGTTGTTACTATCATTACCGGCGATATAATAGTTACCATATCTATAATGATGTAATTAGAACTTTTGTCAAAACACAACCCCACAATTCCGCTGCATAAGCTACCTCCATTCATTAAATCTTCTGTAACAATAAGAACCTCATTTACTTTTCCGCTTTATCCCCAATTTTCTTTTTTTTAATGAAAAAGCACTTTTAGTACTTGTAAGTAAAAAATTATTTATACACCCACTTTTTTGTTTCACTCACTACATCTCAAATGATTTCTTTTTGTGCATATTGTAACGGTACATATAACACTACATCCACCAACGTACCAAAGTGGATGGCATATTTGCAAAAATCATGATCGATACAGGAGCCAATGTATCACTAATCGATCAATTAGAGTTGAACAAAATACAAAGTAGAAGTAAGGAGACAATATCGACCTTACCGATAAATAATATCACTTTGATCGGAGCGACCGGACGACAAAATAAAACCATAAGAAAGCAGGTCCAACTAGAAGTCACTAGTCAAGGGAAAACACTTCCTATAATATTTTTAGTAGCCAGTGGGTTACCATTTAGTTTGTTGATAGGCTGTGACGTATTAAGAAAATACGCAGCTACAATAGATATGAGCCGAGAAAAGTATCTCTGAGCTCAAATGGAGTGCAATGGACGGCGGAGTCAATTGGAAGCGAAGAAGCCCCTCACGACCGGATCATCTGTTATATTAAGGAGAATAACAATTATAGGAATGCAATACCCAGAGAAAAAATAAATTTTGACCATGAAAGTGATGACTTATGGGAGGAGAAATTAGAAGAAATCCGGAGGTTCCAAACAGCCAAAAGCGATAGAAGAATAACCGATAACCAAATAGAAAAATTGATTGCGATTTATGAGCGATATAGGCACGTATTTTCCAATACTCCCGGAAAAATAAAGGACTCCCAATGTGAGATTAGATTCAAGGAAGCAGCCGATTTTAAAAAGAAATCCTACCCCATTGCCTATTCTCAAAAAGAAGCGGTCCGAACGGAAATAAACCGACTCATTAAAGAAGATATTATTGAGTATAGTCATTCACCCTATACAAATCCTATAGTGGCAGTGCCAAAGAAAAACGGCAAAGTGAGAATATGTTTGGATGCCAGAGAAATCAACAAAATTATAATCAACGATCGAACATCACCAGGGGAGATCGAAGAGCTATTGAAGAAATTTTACGGTACCCGTTTTATCAGTACCTGGGACACCGTATGCGGGTATTGGCAAGTGGAGTTGCACCCCAATAGCCGAAAATATATGGCATTTATATTCGAAGGGCGCAACTACCAGTTTAAGAGGCTGCCCTTTGGTCTTGTAAATTCAGTGGCCGTATTCGTAAAGTGTATGGACAAGATTCTAGGACAAGAGGCCCTACAATTCACTACGGTATATGTTGACGATTTGTTAATTACATCTGATAACTGGGAAGACCACTGTAACAGAATTGAAAAAGTACTATCGAAACTAGCAGAAAATAATGTGACGTTGAAACTAGAGAAATCAAAGTTCATCGCCGATGAATTACAATTCCTGGGGTTCAACTTATCCGAAAATGGCATCACCCCATCACATGAAAAAATAGAAGCAATACAATCATTCCCAACACCCAAGAACAAAAAGCAGTTACAATCGTTTTTAGGTATCTGCAACTATTACAGAAAATTCCAAAACAACTACTCAAAATTAACAGCCGAATTTTCACAACAGCTATCCTCTAAAGACAAATGGAAGTGGGGAGCAGAACAGGATACCACTTTCCAACTAATAAAGGAAAATTTTTTGGAGTCAATAATGTTACACCACCCAGACTTTAAAAAAGCATTTTATATGAATTGTGACGCCAGCGACGTAAGTCTAGGATCCGTCCTATATCAAGAAGACGACCAGGGAAATCACCTTGTGGTTAGTTTCGCAAGCCGAGTACTGAATAAAAGTGAGCGTAACTACCATACTACAGAGAAGAAATTACTCAGCATTGTATTTGCGTGTAACAAATTCCGAACTTACATTTTGGGTTACTCGTTAACGGTCAGGACAGATCACAAATCGATATCCTTTCTGAAGAACTGCAAATTGAGTCATGGGAGACTTACGAGATGGACACTAGCGTTGCAGGAATACAACATTAACTGGGAGTACGTACCAGGGAAGTACAACGTAGCAGCAGATGTGCTAGCTATCGAGAGTCAACATACAAAACCAAACTTTCGAGTCGAGGGAGAAAGGGAGACGGTAGCAAAAGTATACCATATTATAAAAGACAGAACAGAACTAGCCGAGATAATAAATAAAATCAAACTCCAGCAAAAAAGTGACCAGAAATTGAGAAACATTTGCAAGAGATTAATTGAACAGGACGATAGAATCACCCCATACTACTGTATGTACAAAGACATTCTATTTATAAAAAACAGGAACCAATGTAACCAGTGGAAATTAGTAATACCTAAAACCATCGAGAAGGAGATCACCATGGATTACCACATTAGATATGGGCACATGGGAGCGATCAAGGTAATCAAAGCATTAGAGGAAAATGTATACTTCAAGGATATTAACAGAAGAGTACGTAGCTACGTTAGACATTGCCACCTATGCCAGTTGGTAAAGTGTAACAACGATAGGAAGGAAGGTTTAGTGATACCGATCACCTCATCTAAGAAACTAGAAAAAGTATTTGTAGACATTTGCGGTCCATTACATAGGAGTGGGGGAAGACGACAATACAAATTCATTGTCATTATCTTCGACCACTACACTAAATTTACTAAGCTATATCCAATCTATAGAGCCACCACAAAAAACCTGCTGGAAATAATCCTATACAAATACATGACAGAAGTAGGAGCACCAAGGTCAATAATCACTGACCATGGGACCCAATTTAAAGGGAGAAGATGGAGGGAAACACTGCTGAATAATGGAGTGAAAAACCTTCAAAACCTCAGTATACCACCCTAGCAGCAACTCCGCTGAACACGTTCTCCGAGAAGTAGGAAGAATCCAGAGAACATACTTTCACCAACAACAAAGAAAATGGGAAGAGTATTTACCAGCTACAGAAGATTTTATTAACTTGGCATACCACCAACCAATAGATACAACCCCATTTACAGCTATGTTTGAGAGAAGACCCCCTAGAGAAATTGCAGAATTGATAGAATTTCCCCCATGCGACGATTACACATTTGATCAAGTAAAATTTTATAACAAGACTGTCGAACGAGCAGAGAAGATGCGAGAAAAATATAAGAAACTGCAACCCAAGGTAATCAAGTATAAAATAGGAGAACTAGTATTACTAAAAAGTCGAGAAATCCCCAGTACCATTGAAGGAATTGCAAAAAAGTTCCTACTACTATATACTGGACCCTATACAATCATAAAAGATAATCAAAACAACACATACGAAATTATGGACCCCAATACCAGTAGAACCAAGGGAGTCTATAATCAAGCTTCATTGAAAAAATATTACAGTCCAGAATAAGTGTTCAAAAATCAAACATTGAAGGAGTAGAGGAGAAAACCAACAAAGAGAGTAATATAAGAGAAGGCTATTATAAAGGAAAGAAAAGAAAGAAGAATGTTTATCAAATATAACACAAGAAAAGAAAAAAATATAACAATCCAGAATAAGTGTTCAAAATCAAACACTTGAAGGAGTAGAGGAGAAAACCACCAAAGCGAGTAATATAAGAGAAGGCTATTATAAAGGAAAGAAGAGAAAGAAGAATGTTTATCTAATATTGTATACCACAAGAAAAGAAAAAATATAACAGTCCAGAATAAGTGTTAAAAAATCAAACACTTGAAGGAGTAGAGGAGCAAACCAACAAAGCGAGTAATACAAGAGAAGGCTATTGCAATAAGAAGAGAAAAAGAAAAAACGATTTTCTAATGCATAAACCATGACAAAACAAGCAACTAGTGAACGCACTTAAGATATTTTAAACAATGTTTACTATCACTTTGAGATAAATTTTGTATTATCCAGAATAAAATGCTAAAAAACATGACATTTAATAGAAGAGAGGAGAAGACCATTAAAGAGAGTATTATGTAGAGGAGATAGTGGGAAGGAGAATTGATCGAGAAGAAGAAGAAAGAAAAAATCAATATGAAGAACATTTTGTCACGATAAGAAGAGAAGAAAAATGAAGAATATTTACACATGCTATTTGTCAACAACATTAAATAATAAAGATCTACAGAAGAGAAGGAGGAATCCAGAAGAGAGTGTATAATCAAATATAAAAGGCAGAAGAGTGAATAACCCCTAGAGTGTTTATTATTAGTCGAAAGAGACTACTTATAAGTATTGTTATTTAATGAATTGACTGAAGAAATATTCCAGCAATCATTTTTATGAGCAGAGATGAAGTGCCTCTGGACTCAAAGAAGTTGCAGTATGGCCAGCAGAGAATGTAGCCACAAGTGCCACTCTGGACTGCCCCAGCTCACATGTTAGGGAAAAATGTTAGGGAAATTAAATATTTAAGGGAAAACACAACAGCCAAGAATATAAATAAACAAGATCCCAGAATTATGAAGAAGGAGGAAATGTAGAATATATAATGAACTGAAGACAAGTGTAAAAGTAAATACAAAATACGAAAACATCATATGTGACTTAAAAGTGAAATGAAAAAAAAAATTGATAATTTCTTCAATCATAAAATAAGGATATCAGAAATAATCACTTCTAATAAGGAGGCAATATGTAACAGTACATATAACCAACGTACCGAAAATTAATCTGAAAGCCACTACTATTAAGAATACATAAAAGGTCAAGAATACCACCATGGATACAGAAGGAGAAAGTATCATATGTTAAACTAAGTGAAGTATCATGAAGGAGTAATTACTAGTAAATATACCAATAAAGAAGAAAATAAGACTAAAGACGAGACGACTGACATACCTTACCCAATAGATCAGTGAGAAGAACGCAACGGAAACAAAAGAAGAATGAAAAATCAGTGAGAAGAACACAACGACAACGACCTCAAGCAAGAAGAAAGAAGAAACAATGCGAAGGAGACAAGTCAAAACAACATCATGTATAAAATAAATAAGAGTGAGAAAGAGACCAGTGAAGAAAAGAAGAAGGAAGATATCCAGACCAGACACAAGAAAAAAGGGAAAGGAATTGAAGTATAACAAACTAACATAAACCTATGAAGGAATAATTGTACCAAGAAGAAAGAAGAAATGTTAATTAATTACATGATATAAATCCCTAAGCTGCATGGTAAAGTCAACACTGACCACAACTCATTTCATGAATACATTCCTTGTCCATGTAAAATAAACTGTAATCCATAAGGAGTAAGTATTGTAAATAAAGAATCACCAAGAAACTGAATAAGAATAGGATAAGTTTGTTTTAGCTAAATGATGTGTAGATATAAAAAGAAGACTAGGTTCCAAAATATAAATGACCAGTTGTACAGTGGGATTGATGTTAGTAAAAACCCACTAATTAACAATAATTAAGACAATAAAAGAGTAAACCAAAAGTACAATACTAATAACCAACAACCAATGTACCAACATTGAATGAAAGCCAATCAACCAGATTAATGCAGAAATACAAAGCCAGCAGCAACACATTACTGCTTACCCAACATGCAACATAACCTAATCTGGGCAACCAATTTTCACTAAACTTTAAGAAAAACAGAGCCAAAATAATATCAAACCAAAATGTATTACGCTGGGAAGTCACTAGATGATATAAGGAACGTTTTGTACACAATAGATGATATAATAACTAAATATAAAAGCTATATTAATGTAATCCAATATAACTATATGCTTGTAATAACAAAGATGCATGATGCAACCAAATTATGTTATAAACTTATTATACAAAGGTAGTAACTCAACTAACAACTTGAAGTGGGACAGAATACTGTTCAAATGAATAAATTCAACCAAGATAACTATCTAAATAATAAAAATAACAATAATGACAACAAAACTATAGTAACAACTAGCTGCAAGCAATTTTGATAACTACTAAACCAAGGTGATAACCAGTACAAATGCAGAATTAACTGCAGCACATTGATAACAAGGTCATTGAAACCATTATAATTGTCATTTAAATAACAATAAGAATAATATGTATAGAGTACCAAGCATACAATAAGATAACTCCATGAAGTATGGCAAACCTACTTGACAAACTATAATTAAGGCAATAAACCCATAATATAGGGAAAAAGAACGCTGTCAATAGTGACTAAAACCAATAATGTGTAAATAGGCCCTATTAGAAATTAGTTAAATGTTAGTATTATTAAAATATAAGTAAAAACCAATATGTATAGCCATAGACCTAGGATTGAACCTATGAAAACAGACATAGTGTTAATATTAAGGCGTAGTTTTAAGGGAAAAGTGTATAGTAAGATAAGAATACGTTATTACCATCAAATATGGAATATAAACAATGTATTAAAAATAATTAATAGCTTAATGGACACTAAGTGTATATACCAAGTGCGATTTCAGCAACCCCGAATCCGAAATATATGATGAGGGGATTCAAAATAATTGTCATTAACATTTAGAAACGATAAGGGTAATTAAAATGACACCAGTACAGTTATAAGTAAGATATTTGACTTATAAAAATAATTGTGTGATGCTTAGCCCTTGCGCGTGGGTATGTAGACCACAAATTCATAATCTCAAAACCAGGGAGTGACGCGGTTGTAAGCGTCTATTTTAACGAAGCCCGCCGAGAATAGACGAATTAAAAAATATTGACCAATCAGATCCTATAAAAAATACGAAATGCATCATTCCGACAGAGGAAGCAAGAACAGTCTTTTACTAGCAACGAGACGACCTACATGCACGCCGTTCATCCAGAAAAACGTGCCTTTGACAGCGGTCAGCTGTAAACATACGCTAACCTCAAACCATGAGTGGAGGTTATGACTACTGAAGAAAATAGTGCAGTATATTTTTAAGTGTAATAATTCGGAGTATATGCGCATAGGAGTGAGTGTAGTGCAGTTATAAAAGTTTAATTAATTAATTAAAGAATTTTAATTAATTGAAAAATTTACGAAAAAGTGTAAACCCTACGAACGACCAGTTACGCAAGTATCAAATACCCACAACTATTATATTATGATTGTCTAGTAATATATAAGTAACAGAACGCTAATAGCGAATTGAATTAACATCAGTTAATCGATTAAATGCCCAATTCCAAAAGGAAGGGAACTCTGTAATATAGATAAACAATGGCAAAATTGAACGCTTTCATTAACGACAATTTTAACTATTTATATGATTCTAATGTATTAGTACAAGCAAAGACATTGTATAACCAATGAAGGGAACATGTGCCCTAACCATTAGGAAGATAAGAATGTTCTATATTTTATTTCAATAATTAACTAAGAGTTACACCAGAGGGTGACATAAATATTGTAACGTACCAAAATAGCAGTTACATAAAATAAATATCTAATACGTCAAATAGAAGGATAACATGAAAATATTTCATCGAGCATAGAAGAAGGGACAGGAGAATACAAATAAAATGTGTATCTACGAATAAATAATATTGAACCAACCCAACGAAGAAGAAAGAAGAGTAATAAGAGTATCATCGAGTATAACAAAGAGAAAATACCAATGAGCCAATATAATACGTTAGCATCCAGGCCCAATAGATCAAAATAGTGAGGGGATATGCCGAAAATAATTATCAACATAAAAAGGAGACGAATCAAGTACAATCACCATAGTGATAAAACAAACTAATGTGTTATGAGTGTGGAATAAATATAGGATAATGACTACCATAATAATGGATAAAAATATGGAAGAGTATGACAATACTCAGGGAACATGAATTATTACAAATAATGTGTAACCAAGGAGACCACCGACAGTGAGAAACAACTAACCAGGAGAAGAAAAAGGAGAAGAAGAGGAAAAGAAATGTACCATGAAGAATGAAGATTATGTATGAACTGTACAAGACATCAACATTCACGAGATATGCAAGGAGTTAAAATCCATATAGTGACCAGAATCAGTGTAATGATTATTCGGATACCAATAATAAAGAAACCAAGTGTTGAGCATCAATAAGTGATCACAAACAATGACAGTGAGTACTTAATATAAGTGTAACAACATGTGATATGACAACCTTTTTTACCCCAAGTAAACAGCACAAACAATACCAGTGAAAATGTTTATAACGGAGGAAAGTGATTAACCATTATAAGTGAAAGAATCCACGATTAACTAGTGAAATGCACAGACAATTAGTGTAACAAGTTTAATCCAAGATTGTAAAATCACAGAGATAATCAATAAGACCACCAAAAAATATGAGATAGCAAAGTAAATTAATTGTTCAAAGAGATTAATAATAAAAGCTTTGTAAGCCTTGATATGAAATGTGCCTGAATGCCATAGCAGAACAGGACAAAATGTAAATGAATACCAGAACAGATAGTAGCAAATAAGCTAATTTGTTGAGTATAAACCAGTCAATGTACCAAAGACTAGGTACAATCCACCAAAATATGTAACATAATTAGACTAAGAATACCAGTATTATTGTTTCAACAAATAGTGTAAAAATGTGTACAAAATGTGTAAAACTTAATAATAAACCATTGTAGTAGAATGCCATAATGAGATGGCAATAGTTGAGTTAAATACTGCAAAAAAGTATGTAGCACATTGTTGTCAGACAACTGACACATAACCTCACAAGAGTTGAACCTATAACATAAAATCATGTACATTAATTAAACCAAGCAATTATCCACAATTGTTTCAAACAGAGACTAAATAAGAATAAAAATGCAAACCAATGAATACCATATGAACTGAAGGACACAGCAAATGAATCAGATTGAATACAATATCATTAAACTAAATAGACAGAACCCCAATGTGACAAGAGAGTTAGTCAAAAAACATTATCAAAACTTATAAAGAGAGTGTAACAAATGTGACCAGTAGTTAGAGAAATGTTCAATACTGCTATGAGAACATCTCACAAATATTATACTAGTAGTTTAATAATTGAAATATAATAAACTAACTAACTGCAATCAGAGAACCAGGTGTAAATAACCACCATACTATAACTTAGAGAGCTTTCAGATAACAAAAAGTTAATGAATACATTGAACTAACCATGTACAACAATTGTACACAATTTTAATTACTGACAATATATCCGATGTGTACTAAAATAACTAAATAAGTGACAAAATGGAGAGATGAGAACAGAATGTATTTTGAATCATACTATATGTGTATACAAAATAACATTTTTATCAAAATAAAGTATGAACAAATGTAAATAAATATACCTATTAGTGTTATGATGTCAAAAATATGTAGTAGAATAAGGAATAATGGCGTTACAAGTAAATGTAAACAATCGGACATAGTTGGTATAGACGCCATTAACAGATTTTGTTTAAACTATAAATATAACCATTTTATGTACTAACATGAAGGAGAAATGGACTCAAAATGTTTAGTAATAAGTATTAAAGTGTAATTACGACGAAATATGGTGAAAAAGACTTATTTGTATTAAGAACCACCATATGAGTTTTCAAGAAGATCAAGTGAATTATTAATGAACGGAATTAGTGCTTGTTTAGACTTAAAATAAAGCCGCAAGTGTCCGCGATTTAATGCCACTATCCAAATGACGATATGACAAGAAATAAGAAACTTATAACCATTATAAGTTTTTCAATCATTTTTGAATGTCCATGTATACGTCAGAGATAATCTTGAACCCATCCTTAGTGACGTTAAAAATTAAAATTTTTATTTTACCAGAGTGTTTGGGGTTGAGAGTATGACCTTTTAAACCAATCAAATAGCTTAAAATGACCAGACGAAAGGAGACGCTTTAGCGAAATGTTTTAATCGTTCAACAACACTCGAGGCGAAAGGACTGTGTAAAAGTCAGCAAGATATTTTTTGAATGTGCGCGTCACCTACAATAATACACAGGCAGACATTAACCTATACTAAACACAACATTGCCGAGTGTCAGTGAATTAACATGACCAGTGTATAATAAGGGTCATGTTGAGTGTAAATAACCAGGGAGTACAATATTTTAATAATTTTAAAGAAAATGATAAAAGGAATAATTCTCGTTGATTAACGAAAGTTATTGTTTTGACTGCACTAGTCAAGTTAGCGCTTGAGTGCTTGATAAATAATGATGAACAATTATCAGAATTTTATGAACGCAGTTATAGCACAATCTAATGGCAATAATTAATTAAAAAACAATTATTTTATATTTAAAGAATAATTGAGAACGGCGGAATTAAACTTAAATACCGCTTATTAGTATGCGAATATAGTCGCTTAATTGACTATAACTTTTGAATTGATGATTAATAATTTTCTTGTGCGAATATTTTCATTACTGATAATTACACATCATATGAATAGTAAATAAAGTGTTTGTAACAATAATATTAAGAATCTTATATATAACAATACTTATTATAAATAACCACTTACTTGTTTCTAGGCAAACTAACCTAGAACCGAAACATATATTTTGTCACAAAGAAACAATTCTGTCCTTAAACGATTTTTATGACATGAAAGCAATAATAAGAGTTTTTGTTTCTCTTTCCAGTACATAGTTGTGATAACTAATGAATTAATAATAATATTTTAACAGTGCAACGTTCAAAGCACGTGTTGACATTAGCTTCTCTAGACCTCTGCATAACATACGATAGTACGATATTACCGACTATCGTATCAAGATTAATAATTTTAAATTTTTGTTCTTTTTCATAATAGTAGATAAGTAAACATTGTTATTCAAAACCACATCTTTACGTCTTGTATCATGTGTCTTAAAAGAAGTCACTAAATTGGTAATATAATTAACCAAAGTGAACCTAACCTAGTTCACAATACTATCGTACATTGCAACAGTGCTACCAGCCTTGAGCTGCAGAGATCTCAATATTTGTTTAATTTGTTGTTGTTTATGAAGATATCATATTAATTGTTTTAAAAGAGTTTTGCTGAATTTAACCATTGTCAATAAAATCCTCAGTTTATTATCAGTGGACACAGAGTTTTAATTTCTATAAAATAGAAGCAATAGTTTAATTTTTTTAGAAACAACTATCTCATAAGGTGGCGGTAATATTTAAATTACTGATATTATTCAACTTACAATTGAATATTTGAGTCATTTTATTTTTATGTGCATTTTTTCGATATTCAAAAGGAATATCTGTGTATGTCAAGTGTGTTTACAGTAAGAGAAATCGCCCATCGAGAAGAGTGAAGTTATTAACGGATGGTAAGTGGGGAGGTAAATACAGTGAACTAATAGCGAGCCTAATACTCTTTTAAACTACAACAATAACTTACAATCACCCAATTTTAATAATCTTTCCAATAATAATAATAACCAACAATAACATCAAAATCTATAATCTATTATAGATTGACGAACCCAACGTGGGGCTCGACTTGAGTATCTACACAACAGCATCAATTATCAACTATATCTAATAACTATATCTATAATAATCTGTTATAATAAATCAAATGAATTACAAATACCTGTGTTATGTACATCCAGTCTAGGAGATGATTATAATCCATGACACTGAATTCTAATAATTATTATCACTTGTTAACTAATTAATGCGTAAAAATGAAAAATAATTAATACATTTTAAACAAACAAGGTTACATGAACCTGTATTAATTTCAATGATTAACCATGAACAGTTTTTCGTATTTTATATTATTTCAAATTAATAATAAATGAGTTTATGTTTTATCTACTTATTATAACGTAGCAATTTTATTAGATATGTGTATTTTGCAGACTCAAAGAACCTACTACTACTATTACTAACATTACAAGTTTAATAACACATTATAACCTATTTGTTTACCAACAAAAATTATTCGACTAGCCAAATGCAGTCATACCAACCTGAGATTTTTAAATGTTTTAGAGTCCATATTCTAATCTAACTGTTAACCAAAAGGAAAGTAAATTATATTATTGTATCAAATTTTATTGTTCTAGAGTTGAATAAATCATTATTGTCATATGAACCAGTAAAAGAGTTGGCTTTTATTGTAATCAGTAGATACAGCTTAGTGAGAAAACCGAGACGGTTGGTACCAGACCTTCAGAGCGGACATGGAATGATTTTTTCCAACCGCACCGTCCTATATATATTATTACACAGTATAAATTATAGTAAATATCATGTTTGTGTATGTTTATGTTAGTGTATAGGCAGGACATTACTGATCATCTCACCACAGCCGATATTCGAAGAGCCAACGGAACTTCAAGCGAATCAACTCGAAGAAGTGAATTAAAAACATTTTTAAACCAAATAAACTGATAATTAAAACGACGATAAAAAGTGTAAGTAACCGATTTATTCACTACCGGATTCAACAATAGGTTGAATTGGGTGGAATAAATCACTAACCCACAACTTAATAATAAAGAACGAGCTTTTGAATAATAATAATAAGTGAACTACAAGACCCCATATTAAATAAATAACCCTGAGAATAATAATTAGAAACTAGGCGGATCTCGTCTTTTAACAATATCCATATTGTTAGAGCCGCTAGCTAATTTTTAAACTGTATTTTCTTGTTATAGATTACCAATACACCAGCGACTAGTTTTCGCCGGTTTTTGACAAAACGTATTTACAATAGAGCGTCTTCTTTTCTTTCACTAGTTATTATCTCCAGACGTATGTATAAAATATACACGTGCTCGCTAGTAACAGAGTTGTCTGCGTGTAAACTCCATTATCCTAATAACAAGAAAAGCATTTAAACTCATGTAAACTATCATGTAAACTATCATTCACGTTTCACGTTTATGAAAATATCTGCCGATTATTTCACTGGATTAGCCTAAATTTATCTTGAAAAGTAGGCTGCTAATTAAAGCCATAATAAATCACTTAAGTAAGTAACATAATAAATCAACAATGTCCGAATCTTTCCTAAATCGTTTATTATCTTTCTTTTTAGAACATCTCTCCCTTTCATTGTTTCTAGAGAGATTTTCTTGCCTTGTTTCATCATTGACATTTCTTTGTTCATCGCTGATTAGTCTGTTATTCGGGGGACTGGATTTCTTCGGTACGTCATCATCTTCACCACTTTCGCCTAAATTAGAACCATCTAAACTTACGTCACCTGTGTCTTCTGATACTGATTCATGTGTGACATTAGAAACTGTATTTATTTCATCTTAAACTAAATGAAGAAAACTTAAACGATTTCAGTATGACGATCTTCTCTTGGTTGCTGCCAATCCTGTGCCTGCATTTTTTCTTCCATTTTCTGTTTCTTGTAGTAATCCTTTACGCTCCTCCAACGTGTTTGCATTCAGTAGCCGCAACAAAATACAGAACAGCGCATCTGTAATTAAGATAATGCCATAATACTATTATTGTAATTACATGCTATTGTTTCAATTAATTCAATTAACTTTATGCCAGCGGGGCCAGACATGAAACACACACACTACCTGATTAAAATTATATTTAGAGTTCAGCGAGTTTTTCGTTTTTTGTTTCAATCCCATGTGACTGGAGAATCTTTTCGATCATTATAATTTTCTTTTAGAGTATCGCCTTCAGAAATTAGTAACTTTGTACCTAAAGTTCTCATAGCCCTTAAAGATAAGTTACTGCTACAACATTTGCCCCCCTGACCAAATTGACTGGGAGGAGGAAAAGTCACAGGCATTTTGGAGACGCTGGGATTTTCTAAACGTGGTTGGAGTACACGACGGAAAACATATCAGGATAGTTGCCTCAAACAAAACAGGAAGTTTGTTTTTTAACTACAAGAAATAGGCCTACTTCTCTGTAGTACGTTTTGCTATAGTGGACGCTAACTGTAAGTTTCTATTTCTTGACGTCGGTTCCTACGGGAAGGAGGCGGATGCAGGAATATTCAAAATCGCTTTTGGGAAAGCTATTGAAAAAGGGACAGACATTTTTCCACCTCCTCAGTATTTACCTAACTCAAACATTTGGCTGCCGCATGTGGTATTGGGCGATAAAGCGTTCAGACTAGATAAGCACTTGATGAAATGTTATTGTAAACGGCAAGCAGTCGAAGACCCAGTTAAAAGGACTCTCAACTACCATTTGTGTAAAGTGAGAAGACACATTTGGTATCATGTATTATTTTCACACCAATCAATGTGAAACCAGAAACCGTTGACTTGATTATTATTGTGTGTTGCTGTCTACACAACATTCTCAGAGACAGATTCATAAGGAACCATCTAAATCACTGAGAAGTCGAAGAAATTATAAATGACTTTCCAGTAGAAAACATAATTCCATTGGCCGCAACAGGTGGGTTTGCCAAATCTGAAGGCTTTAAGGTCAGAGAGCGTTTTGCTGAGTATTCCAAGGAAAAGTCAGCGAAATGGAAAGACAGGACACAGTAAAAGCCCAACATGAGTTGCGTTTGAAAGTAGTTAGTGTTTCACAAAATAACACTAAAAAATAATTTGTATTTTTCAAAATGTTTGCTTCAAAACACTACACTTGTAGGCCTGCATTTACGATCTTAACTATGTATTTTTTCAACTTAAAAAAATAAAATAACAATTATAAAAAACTAACCGGCTCAGCTGATTTATTATTAACCATCTTTCCGATTTCATTCCAGATTAACTCTTTTTTCAGAGCATTTTTGAACCCCTTGTCAGCCAAATTCCACAGCAGCGGGTGCCCACCAACTATTTCTATCAACTGTTCATCATCCGATGGGAAAACCTTGCAGAAGTCATTGCAGTATACAAATATGTTAAATAATACTTCACAACAATCAAAGAATCGACCGTACTCTTACGCTCCGCACTGCGGCCTGCTCTGCTCTCGGAGGAGTCGATCAGGTACGCAGCGCACTCCGCAACATGTTTCGGAGTGTTGGAAAACAGCTGCATTTGATTATATGATGTTGATCGAAGTGCGTAATACGCATTGCTCATTACGCAGTGCGCAGCGTAAATAGTGCGGATGCAGGAAAAGACGGCTTAAGTCTAGAGTTTACTGCATTCGATGTCACTCGATTTGCTTGAGATTGAGTTTTGCCAAGTGTAACACGTAACCCTTCAGTTCTGCCAACTGTAACGCATAAACCTTCAGTTTTGCCAACTGCAACAGGTAAACCTCCCATTTCCTTTACTGCTTTGACATGTCTGTTGTTGAGTACTACATGCATTATTATAGACCGTTAAATATTTATTAAAAGTGTAATCAATCTTACTGATTCAGAATTAGATGTTTAGCTTCTTTAACTGTGTAGACAAAGAACCATCCGCAAATTGTTTCACAAACTGGGAGTGTCATTAGTTCTTACGTGTAATTAAGCCTAGACATTGACTGTCTTGCTTACTTTGATTAGCTGCTGACTAACAAAACTTGTAAATTCAAATTGCTGGAACAATAAATAATCATTCAAGAATTACGAAAAAACAGAAACATTATGTAAATTTACAACACACGTGAAACAGTCTGTATAATATACATATACGTAAAATATATATTATAGCCTACGTTATGTACATAAGTATTTTCATAACACTTATTAAGTGAGGTGCTTGTCCTTCCCGTTTTAACCTTCAATTCATTCTACCGCCATTCTCAATGGGCGTCTAATGACATCATTTTTACATAACTTTAAAACGTGGTAACCTTCCTAGAAGAGTACTCTCTCGTCCTTGTGTGCGGAGAACGGGGCGCTCCAATTTTATTAAAACACGTTTAAAATCGCTCACACTGACGAAAACAAAGAGGTCAATGCATACTTGAATAAGGAAATCTTGTTAGAAAAATCTCTCTGTACCTGTTTTTTTTTTATTCACTGCCTGAATGCCAGATATATGTAAACACGCGGCATGTGTAATGGCATCAGCCTTGAACTTCTGATACGCATTTCCAGTGTCACGAAGCTGTTTGGAATGCAATTAATAAATAAGACATACCATACCTGACACACACACACACTTGGCATTAAGCTATTTTTAGTTCCCGGTAAACGGTCAAGACCAGTTTTGAAATATTCTTTATTTCAAACACCATCGGACAATATACATGCGAATGGTAAATACGGTTTTCCTAAGCTGAGCTTAATTTTTGAAAAGTAAATTTATTTATTAACAATATTATAAGCAACTCTCCCTCTCGTGTTTGTGTTATGGGTGTACGCACGATTGTAGCTGTATATGCGGTCACATGTACTTTATTTTATTTTTCACGTTAAAGAATCTTGTGACTAAAGTTTCGCTTACATACCTGGTGTTACACCGTTCTCATTTCAAAGAACGCAGTTACTATTCTATTCGTACATCACAAGTTAAAACTACTTTACATGTAAATACCGTGAGTGATTATTTGGTATAAATGACGGAAAGTCTTTCGTAAAACTTACCTGTAGCCCATGCGTTTAGAGTTTATGGAATTACATATGCTAAATTTTCTTCTTAATTAACGAGCATTGTTCAATAGAAACACGTTTTCTGTGCGCAGCCGTGACTTCGTCGCCATGGCAACGGAATTCATTTGTTTATATTGTCTGTTTAAGTTTTAGTGACGCGTCTGTCAAAAATATTTTCAGTTTGCTCTTTTTTCTAACCGTTGTGACTGAGTTGAAAATGGCATCTATGATATAAAATACGTCCAAAGGTAATCTGCGTGCCGTTATTCATCTTTTGGCCGCTGAGGGGCGTTAGCTAATGGAAATTTGTACAAGAATGAAAGCTGTATGTGATGACTATAGTTATTCTCATACGGCTGTGGTTGAATGGTGCAATAAATTTCGACAAGGAAGGAAGAGAATCCACTAAAGATTTTGCCCGTCCCAGACCTGCACGTGTTGCAGCATCAAATGAAAATGTGAGACAGCTGGAAACTGCTTACGCGCAAATAGGCGCATCAAAGTTAGAGGACTTTCTCATCAGCGTGGGAACTGTTCATTCCATCATTCGTTGTTTTAGCTATCACAAAGTTGCTGCTCAGTGGATCCACGACTGTTTACTGAAGAGCAGGAAAATTTGCATTCGGCCTTATCATTACAGCATTTGATGCGCTATCAACAACAAGGTAATGCCTTTCTACACCAAATTGTTGCCGGTGATGAGTCTTGGTGTTATCACTACGAACCAGAATCCAAACGTCAGAGTATGCAGTGGAAGCATGCACAATCTGCGAAGGCAAAAAAATGTCGGTCCAACCTTCGGCAGGAAAAGTTATGATGACCGTATTTTTTATTATCAGGGTGTGCTGCTGTTAGGTTTTAAAGAACCTGGTGTCAACATCAACTCTGAGCAATATGCAGACAGCTTAAAACGCTTACGGGTCAGTATCAAGAATAAACGTCCCGGGAAACTCACAAATGGTGTCAGTCTTCTGCATGATAATGCTCGACACAATGTAGCCCAGACAATTCAAGATTTGCTGGTCGTATGAAGTGGGAAGTCTTACAAAATTCACATCACAGTCCCGACTTGTTCCCGTGCGATTATCATGTTTTTGGCCCATTAAAGAAAACACTAAAAGGACGGCGGTTCAAATCGGACGCTGAGGTAGAGTTTGCTGTTAGCGAATGGTTCCGCAAACAGCCGCAAGAATTTTACCAGTAGGGAATCTAAAGATTAGTGCAACAGTGGGACTCGTGCCTTAATGTTAATGGAGACTTCTATTATAATCGTTGAATAAAAAATGCTTTACAGCTTATAGTAGGGGGAAAATGAGGTTCCTGACCCACAAAGGAATGCCGCCTTTCTTAAAAAACATAAAAAAAGCTAAAAAACAAGATCAAAGAGATGCCGCCGTTCCCGCGGTCCAAGATTTTTTCCCACGCTCTCCCCACCACCCTGGACCCGCAGTATCCGCGAATTTCCGCGAATATAATTTTTTATATGCCGCCTTTCGCGAGTCTAGATCACTTTTACTTTCTACTGGACCACAGCATCCGCGACTTTTTCGCTGATCTGTGTCAAGATCCGCGACTTTCTCGCGTATCTGGACCACAGCATCCGCGAATATAATTTTTTATTTTTTTATATGCCGCCTTTCGCGAGCTTAGATCACTTTCACTTTCTATCACTTGATGCATTATAGTGTATATATTAAATATATGATCAGGGTTACCAACCTTGCACGAGTTCAAATTTGTTGTGTGTTATAATGTATATTAAATCTATATGATCAGGTTTACCAACCTATGGTGGGGGGTTCCGACTTGATGCATTATAGTGTATATATTAAATATATGATCAGGGTTACCAACCTTGCATGAGTTCAAATTTGTTGTGTGTTATAATGTATATTAAATCTATATGATCAGGTTTACCAACCTATGTATGGGTTCAAACTTGATATGTGTGTGTATTATAGTGTATATAAATATATGATCAGGGTTACCAATCCTGCATTATTGTGTGTGTATAGAACAGATCTGCCAACATTTTTCTTCGGTGGGAATTCAAACTATATTATAGTACATTGTTGACGACTTCGATATCAACTCTCTCTCCCCTCCTCTCTCTTTGTCTCTAGACACAGTTGTCGATCACGATATAAACTCTCTCTCTTTATGTCATCAGTTTTACATAAGCGTTGTGCTACTTATGGATTATTGTAAGTAGCGATACTAAAATGTAATCACCAGGAAATATATATATTTATCACCTACCTCGTTGCGTCCTACTTCTAATTTTTTTTTGACACATGACAGTCATTGACCATGATTTAGAAATTAATATACTGCCAAGTCTGTGTGTGTGTGGTAAAGTGTTACGCATAAAAAAATCTCCTTGAAATAAGGTATTTTCAAAAGTTTTGTGTACACACATTGTACAATAATTTTCGTAATTGTAAGATACAACCTGCAAATTATTAAAATGTCTCTCTCACACATTTCTGATTACTATACAAATAATTGCGTGCATATTCGAAGGTTTATAACGAAATAAATTAAAATAAACCATAATTTGTTTTAAATAATTAAATATATATTTACACCAACATTTTTCTTCGGTGGGAAATTCAAACTATATTATAGTAAATTGTTGACGACTTCGATATCAACTCACTCTCCCCTCCTCTCTCTTTGTCTCTAGACACAGTTGTCATCAGTTTTACATAAGCGTCGTGCTACTTATGGATTATTGTAAGTAGCGATACTAAAATGTAATCACCAGGAAATATATATTTATCACCTACCTCGTTGCGTCCTACTTCTAATTTTGACACTTGACAGTCATTGACTACGATTTAGAAATTAATATACTGCCAAGTCTGTGTGTGTGTGGTAAAGTGTTACGCATAAAAAAAAATCTCCTTGAAATAAGGTATTTTCAAAAGTTTTGTGTACACATACACACATTGTATATGTCTCTCTCTCTCTCGCTGCAAACGTTGACAAGAATTCCCTTATTCAAACGATTTGCATGTGTACACGAACTTAAATACAGACGATTGTAATTTTAAAAATTCATTTTGCATTAATTAAATATATATATCGTAAACAATGAAATAATAATATTTCGTCATTGTAAGATTTTAATAAAACAATTATCAGTTTAAATAATATTTTTCATGATTGTAAGATACAACCTACAAATTATTAAAATGTCTCTCTCACACATTTCTGATTACTATACAAATAATTGCATGCATATTCGAGTACGTTGACAGCATTGATCGGTTCAACGAAACAAGTCTATGCACACACACACACACACACACACACACACACACACACACACACACACACACACACAACGATACTGAATTAGATATAGTTATTATTCACTAACTTAAACCAGAGGTCATTAACCTTGTGCACGACGTCCTACATTCTAATTTCACACCTGCCAGTCATTAGCAGCGTTGACAGTAATTAGGATTAATTATGGATTATAAAGTATTTACTCTAAAAACGGACAACTCTACTTTCTAATTTGACACCTGTCAAGCATTAACACCGCTTACAGTAATTACTCTAAAAACGGACACACACACACACGCGCTTTCCCCACTACAGTGTACACTATATATACGCAAAGTAAATTAGCGACAATTTCTTATTTGTCTGCTTGTGCATGCTGATACTGTACGTATTACGTGTCTTCCAGTATACACATCTTCTTTTGGTAAGTGTATAGATTTTATTTAAACGTAAAAATTATCAAGTGCATTATTTATTGAATTTAATACATGTGTGTGTGTGTGTGTGTGTGTGTGTGTGTGTGTGTGTGTATGATCAAATTACAATTTCTGAAAATATATTCTTACCGTATTTTTATAGTGGCAATTTCTCATTGATCGCTGACGTGTGCTGATACATCGTGAAATCTCTGCATCTTTTTTAATAGTTGAAAGACTGTTTGTACGTCTTCAGTGTAGACAACGCACATACTAGTTTGGCTGATACTGTACGTCTTACGTGTCTTCCGGTATACACATCTTCTTTTGGTAAGTGTATAGATTTTATTTAAACGTAAAAAAATTATCAAGTGCATTATTTATTGAATTTAATACATGTGTGTGTGTGTGTGTGTGTGTGTGTACGCGTGTGTGTGTACGCGTGTGTGTGTATGATCAAATTACAATTTCTGAAAATATATTCTTACCGTATTTTTATAGTGGCAATTTCTCATTGATCGCTGACGTGTGCTGATACATCGTGAAATCTCTGCATCTTTTTTAATAGTTGAAAGACTGTTTGTATGTCTTCAGTGTAGACAACGCACATACTAGTTTGGCTGATACTGTACGTCTTACGTGTCTTCCAGTATACACATCTTCTTTTGGTAAGTGTACAGATTTTATTTAAACGTAAAAAAATTATCAAGTGCATTATTTATTGAATTTAATACATGTGTGTGTGTGTGTGTGTGTGTACGCGTGTGTGTGCATGATCAAATTACAATTTCTGAAAATATATTCTTACCGTATTTTTATAGTGGCAATTTCTCATTGATCACCAACGTGTGCTGATACATCGTGAAATCTCTGCATCTTTTTTAATAGTTAAAAGACTGTTTGTACGCCTTCAGTGTAGACAACGCACATACTAGTTTTGGTAAGTTGTACAGATTTTATTTAATTTTAATTTTAATGTATGTGCAGATTTTTATTTAAACGTAAAAATTATTTGCATTATCAAGCGTGTTATTGAATTTAATACATGTGTGTGTGTATAATCAAATTATTATGTCTGTTACAAATTTTCTGAAAAATTGCTTTAAACAAACGTTTTTAATGTAACAAATTTAGAAAGTAGGTCACAGCGTATGATGACATTTATATCTCTCTCTAATTCTGTTGTGGACATACATAGCTGTAAGCAGTGACTATCTCCTTATGAATGCGGAATGTAGACTTTCCTAAAATTATTTGCATTAAAACATTATCAAACGCATTATTATTTATTGAATTTAATACATGTGTGTGTGCGCGCGCGCGTATGTGTATGATCAAATTATTATGGAGTGGGTTATACAAATAATAATAAAGTGTGTGTAATATATATATATATACATTTATTAAAATACATACACACAGCTCCAAGATTATATTAAACAGTTTTACAATTAAAAATACATACACAGCTCCAAGATTATATTGTTACAAGTATGAAAATATATCTAAACTAATATTTACAATTTAAAATTAAAAAAAAAACATACACAGTTCCAAGATTATATTGTTACAAGTATTAAAATATATCTAAACTAGTTTTACAATTAAAAATACATACACACACATAGCTCCAATATTATAATGTTACAAATATGATGAAAATATATATATATTTAAAACTAGTATTTACAAAATATGTATAAAATAAGACTTAAACACGTCTATGTACTGTGTTGGACAATGGCGTATATTCTACAAGCGAATCATGTAGTATCATACAGTAGGCGGTCGTCTGTGTAGGAAAATTCGTTGACGATTCAAATTCAAAACGTACATCAACTGCTGAAGACTTAAGTGCTTCGTCTTGTCTGCTACAATCGAAAACAAACAGCGGGGCTTTTGATTTGAATAATTCCGATGTCAGTACTGGGCTGCCGTCTAAACGGTGGTAATACGAACTTTGAAAACTGGCGTACATATTGTACAATAATGCAAAACGGTCTTTCCCAATATCCAAGTTTAAATTATTGTAAGGATAATACTTGTCGTTTAGAAACAGTCTCGCATTGATCACGTTACAGTGATCAAATTCATCAGCGCGTGCTGGCAGTACATTTTTCTTGCTGTCTGAAACGCTAACACAACAAAGCGTGGTTTTTCTAGCTGATTTCTTTTTATAATCAGAAAGAATATCGGTATTACCACACCTACGTTTTAACATTAAATTTCGAGTTTCATTATTTAATTTGCCGTCAGCAGGTAATTTGTAATATTCTTGAAATATAAGGAGGGCATTGGAAACATCTGAATCATTTACTAATTGCAATGACGTTTTATCTTTCGTATAAAGATATCCATATTCATATAAGTAACGTTTAACCTGATCCAACTGAAACTGTGTTGTGTTATCCGTTAAACATTTTGTCCATAATGTTAAAAAAAATATTACAGATTTAAGTGGCGTCATGGTTTCCGATTGTACTTTACAATGACAAATACCAAACAACGTTGTTAATAATTATAAAAGAATATGTTATTATCCCTTCTCCTCAATATTTATAAAAAAGATTTTTAACAAAAATATGAATTAACAGGAATCGAACCTACATACTTACCTTCTTTACCTTCACATTTACCATTACTAGTCTAACCATTTAATCGATTAAGCTAATTCATATCTTATTAACGAACGATTACTCACGAAAGGAAAAACAGTTTACGTGTCAACGAACTCGGAATGTTTATGTTTACATTTTTATGTTTGAGAGTCATTACATCGGCGGAGATGTCAACTAGAGAGCTCCCCCCTTTCAAATAGTATTCATCAAAACTTTGTAACTTAGAATCTGCACTACAGTCAAACATACGCACACACAAATAAATTAAAAATAGAAATTAATTTCATTATATGTCTGTTGGTTGCTAGTAGTATGGACCTGTATTTCCTCATATCATCCTTATTGTATTTTTTGATAGTTTCATAAACAAAAGTTCATACAGACCAGGTGTACCCTCGTAAATTTTTCCTTTGACATGAAAGTTGTCGTTATCATCGATTTTCACATTTGAAACACCTATCATAAATTTACCACCTTCGTATCGAACACCATACATACGATCTATAATCCGTTTACAGTCAGCCGATTCGCACAAACGCATATATTTGTTTGCTAATGAATCGTCACTGAAATGTAAAGTGTTAGGGTTCCATGCGCTATTGTCACTGAAATGAGAAGCGTTGTGACTCTGCGTGCCACTTTCGTTTTCAGTTATTACATGTTGTGTAGGCTCCTCTTCTCCTCCTCCCCTCCTCCATTATATCACCACTTAACTTTCGTGAAATAGCTTCTAAAGGTTCCAGAATCGGTCTGTAATTTTTTCTAAACGTCTCGTCGCTTTCTCTGATACCGTGTTGTAATGCATGATATTACAGCATTAAACTTTACAAGAAACGACATTATTAGAAGACACTAGTGAACACGTCTGTATCAAACCAGAGAGAACCAAACAATGATAGAATATTCGTCACAAAAGGACAGTAGAATGTGATAGTGGTGGTGGTGGTGGTAACGTCGATCATACACACAGACTCTGGAGAGAGGCTAAAGTTTATCGAGGTGAAAACGTCGTAGACACTTTCTTCTCGTGGTTGATGAAAGACGCCGAGGATATGATGAAGGTAGTACGACATAACGTACATTGCAACATCCAGTGAGCGTTACGTGTCGTTCTCTCTGGGTCCCTTGCGTTTCGTAGACTCTTTTCAATTTCTTAATCGCTCTCTGGACACACTCGTTACCAATCTGTCCACGTCCGGGAGCCAATTTCCTTTGCTCAGAGAGGAAATGCTTAGACGGGGTTTCGACGAACAGACTCGCGTATTGTGTTTATATTTTTGTTTGTGTCCGTTGGTTGCTAGTAGTATAGACTTATATTTCCTCATATCGTCCTTATTGTATTTTTTCGGTAGTTTCATAAACAAAAGTTCATACAGTACTACAGTGCAACCACTTTTATATCATCTCTTTTCAGTCATCTACATATATGCATTTGTATTATTTGCGCATGCGCATAACAGCTTTTTTAGTACAGTTGCACACACACATCAACGCTTGCACTATATATTGTCACCGGACAAAAGGCTTGCCGCATGACAACTGGCACCAATCGTACACTCTAGTGTTTTTTTGGTGGTCCTAAAAAGGACCGAGTTGTGAGAACGGCAATGTTGGTAGTGCCGCACTGAGATGTTCGGTGGCTGCGCCTGCTGTTCACGGCGTACTGCAGTCCTCCTCTTCTTCCGACACTGGTTGTAGAGTCAGCTGCCGACCCAGCGAAATCCATCGCTGACGCGGAACTGGAGGGTGAAGACGCAAGAACGTCGTTCCTTTCGGCTGACCCCGCCTCGAGGTCGTTCGAGAGAGGAGAGGAGATGAAGTGCGTTCGATGGCGTAGCGATGGTGTTCAAAATTTTCTGCCGGCTCAGGTTTTATTAACTAACTGGCATCGCTGATTGGCTAGCTCCGAACACGAAGTTGGTTACGTCTCGGTGGCTGCTGATGCCTGATTGGCTCGCTGTGTCCACCGCTGGTACCGGAGAGCAGATGTTCGCATACCGCTGCCATCACAATATATAACCGGTGAACTTCACAATCGTTCGTGTTGCTGAACACTACTGTGCTACAAATTGTATGTTACAAATTGATATTCTAATTTACTTTGTGAGATATAAAGCGTTTAAGATACACTAACATAATACCAGCGTTATAACAGTTTCTTTGTTTTTCAGTATTCACTCTCACGTCTGAATATTACCATGTCTGACCTTCAACAGAATCCAGAACATCAGCAGGAACAGGAACATCCTCAACAAGGTAAAAATTTTTTAAAATACCAATTGTCTCTCTCTATAATTATGTAGCAAACCAAATTTGTTTGATATGAATTAACATGTATAAGATAGTCTCTTGACGTTGTTTAGAAATTGATATGACGGAGAAAATTTTTTATGTTCTGACATAGGTTTGTCACCTTCTCCCCAATGTATTGTCTCTTGACATCGTTTAGAAATTGACATGACGGAGAAAATTTTTCATGTTCCACCATAGGTATGTCACCTTCTCTCCAATGAACTAATTCAATTCCACAACAAAAGCATTTAACTCTATCGTCTATGAATGACATACTATGTCCACAAACATCATAATTTAGCGGATAGTAGTAAAAGCCGGCAAACGCTAACTCGTCGGGGCTGACAAACGTCACTTCCCAATACTTGAACGATTTTCTTCTTTCACTTTCAATGCTAAAATCAGGAGTAGCTGTCATCTTCACAGTTTGCAATAAACTAGCCTATTACTAACGTGTACTATCTATTTACCTCAAACATGAATTTGTGTGTGTTATTCATCATTCCTATTAGCTAATACATGTGTTTCTATTGTTTCAGATATGACGCGATTTTATATCGTGCGCAACACGAGTATTAGAGGATCCCTCATAACGTTTAATTATCTGCCCGTGTACACGGACACAGAAGAAAATCAAGATATAGTACCGATAATGACCGAGGTGCGACCTTTATTGTGCAAGGATATTCTGGCAGAACAAGCACGTTTACGCAGTATCAAATGGCATATTGCGTGCAGGATACGTTTCACTAAAACTATGTTAGATGGTGACAGCGGCGAAGAAAAAGAGGTAACCAAAGACGCCGTCTTCCACGGACGTTGTCGTACGTTGCTCACGGACGACAACGACGAGTTGAACTGTCTACTCGATGAATCCTACGATAAAATCATGAATAGCATATCCAATTTTACCCGTGACGGGAGCGGATGGTCGGTGGATGCTGTACTGAAGCTGGAACTATTTGTTGGACGGTACCGACCTCTAGCAGCATCCTCCTACCTTCCAACCCCGCGAAAACTTGCACTCACCAAGGCAGTAGTCAACATCAATAACTCCCAAGATGAAATGTGTTTTCTATGGTCCGTACTAGCTCACATACACCCTCAACAAAAGCATAAAGACCGTGTTTCAAAATACCTCTTATTCAAAAACACAATAAATATGACCGGTATCGAGTACCCTGTTTCTATAAACTCACTTTCTAAATTTGAAACACAGAATCCCAACATTTCTATAAACGTTTTCGGCTATGATATAGAAGACAATATCAGAAACGAATCAAAAAATGAGGTTTATCCGTTAAGAATTACCCCCAATAAGGACAGATTACATCACGTTAATCTTTTACTTCTGTCCGATACAAATAGCCGAAAACATTACTGTCTTATCAGTAGCATTAATAAATTGTTATTTTCCCTAACAAAACACAGCAATATATCATTTTACTGCGACTACTGCCTGCATCGTTTCTCCACAGAACATGGTCTGTCCGATCATCTCCCCTACTGCACACCTCACGGTGAGCAGAAAACCAAAATGCCTACAGAGGAGGAGACGTTTATGTCATTTAAAAATTACGCGCACTGTCTTAAAGTACCCTTTACCGTCTACGCCGACTTCGAGTCCCTCATCACTCCGCTTCAATCGTGTTCACCTGGTAACAACGTCCCGACGACAGTGCACGAGTTAGGCGAATTCTACTCAGTTGATAGCAACGGTGCCCGTCAGAAAATAACTTCTCCTCCTGTATCGTCCACATCATACGAAGCGATGCATATTCCGTCAGGTTTCTCCTATGCTATCGTGGATCATACACACAGACTCTGGAGAGAGGCTAAAGTTTATCGAGGTGAAAACGTTGTAGACACTTTCTTCTCGTGGTTGATGAAAGACGCCGAGGATATGATGAAGGTAGTACGACATAACGTACAAATAATTTTGTCCGATGATGACAATGTTGCGTTCACTAACGCCACCGTTTGTCATTTGTGTGAGCGCCTTTTGACAGACGATGACAAGGTACGCAATCATTGTCATCTTACGGGGAAATTCTTGGGAGCAGCCCACAATAGCTGTAATCTAAGCTACAAGATGCCTCGTCATATCCCCGTCTTCTTTCACAACCTTCGTGGCTACGACTGTCACCATTTAATGCTGGGTTTAGGAAAATATAAGGACCAACACGTATCCTGCATTGCAACATCCAGTGAGCGTTACGTGTCGTTCTCCCTGGGTCCCTTGCGTTTCGTAGACTCCTTTCAATTTCTTAATCGCTCTCTGGACACACTCGTTACCAATCTGTCCACGTCCGGGAGCCAATTTCCTTTGCTCAGAGAGGAAATGCTTAGACGGGGTTTCGACGAACAGACCAATCTGCTCGTACGCAAGGGAGTATACCCTTACGAGTACGTTGACAGCATTGATCGGTTCAACGAAACAAGTCTACCCGCTCGTGGTGAACACTTTGATAACCGGTTGTTGGAATCGGCTATTTCGGACGCAGATTACGAGCACGCACAAAACGTGTGGAGTGCATTCAATCTGCGTACGTTTGGCGATTACCACGATTTGTATTTGTTGACAGACGTAATGCTGCTGGCCGACGTCTTTGAAAGTTTCCGAGACATGGCCTTACGCGATTACTGTTTGGACCCGTGTCATTTTTACTCACTTCCCGGACTCGCTTGGAACGCGATGCTAAAAATGACAGGGGTCGAATTAGAGCTGTTAACAGAGATAAATCTGCATCTGTTCCTTGAGTCTGGGATCCGCGGAGGCTCCGCGATGATATCCAACCGTCACGCAGTCGCTAACAATCCTTTGTTAAAGATAATAAAGTCATAAAGTCGCTAACAATCTTGCAATCAAAGATAATACACAATAATATCATCAATCTCGATGACTTTGGTTGTCCTAAAAGCATACCGTATATAATTCATGGAACAGAATGTCTTAGACATTTCAATTCTTCTGACCGTTGTGCCAACTATAAGGTGCATGCTATTCGGGAATGGATGATTCATGATTTTTGCTTTAAACAAACATTTTTAATGTAACAAATTTAGAAAGTAGGTCACAGCGAATGATGACATTTATATCTCTCTCTCATTCTGTTGTGGACATGTACATACATGCATAGCTGTAAGCAGTGACTATTTTCTTATGAAAATGGACTTTCCTAATGACATTGTTATATTTTTGGTGTCTCTAATTTCGTCTGTGGGACATGTTCATACATGCAAATGAAAGTGGGACACCGACGTTACCACCACCACTATCACATTCTACTGTCCTTTTGTGTCGAATATTCTGTCATTGTTTGGTTCTCTCTCGCTTGATACAGACGTGTTCACTAGTGTCTTCTAATAATGTCGTTTCTTGTAAAGTTTAATGCTGTAAGTGCTATCGAGTACAAACGATGTTCAGAATTGATAGTGAATAAAAAATATCCCATCATGGTCTTAACAAATGTGGACACAAAATATGGGAACTCTGTGCTTGCTACGTTGGAGGATGGCGACCGTCAGTATCGTGTCTATCTTCCCAAGAGGTATGCAGGTGTCTTCACGAATGACGAGCTCAGACATATCAAACCTAAAGAACTACATTTAGTGTATCGAGGGACGAGAAATCAAACAACACAAGTAGAGATTGAGTCCTAACGTCGTAAGTAGCAATCGTGTTAACAAACAATTTATTGATGTGTGTGTGTGTGTGTGTGTGTGTGTGTGTGTGTGTGTGTGTGTGTGTGTGCGCGTGTGTGTAGTTTCAACTCACTGTACTTAACACTTTAATAATTGAATTTGTATGTACATGATAAATGTATCATTGATTCTATTTAGTTTCGTTGAATAATAATTGGTTCGATTAGAAATTATTTGAAAGTACATTACCTTTATGCGATAAATGTATCATTGATTCTAAGTAGTATTTACAAATTTCCAGTGAATAATATTTGGTTTGGTTTGATTAGAAATTATTTGAAAGTACATTAACTTATGAAAAATGACATATACTTGAAAAAGTTTACTTACTTAACGCACTTGATTCTTTCCACTAACTGTGTGTGTGTGTGCATGTGATAATTGAATATTATCGTATCAGTGATTCTAATATCGACTGTATTGTTATGTTACAGATAAACTTCCTTGTGAACTGTATCTACAGCCGTGAAATTATTATTTAAAAATCTTACAATGTCAAAAATTATTTTATATAACAATGTTTGTTTGTGATATATGTATATTTAATCAAGGTAAAATGTATTTTGAATAATTGTATTATAACGGTTTGTAAACTATATTTTAAGTTTGTGTACAGTGCTGTAAATATATATTTAATCATTTAAAACAATATTATTATTAATATTTTATATATAACAATGTTTGTGATATATATATATTTAATCAATGTAAAATGTATTTTTTGAATAATTGTATTATAGCGGTTTGTAAAATATATATTTTATGTTTGTGTACAGTGTTGTAAATATATATATTTAATTATTTAAAACAAATTATGGTTTATTTTAATTTATTTCGTTATAAACCTTCGAATATGCTTGCAATTATTTGTATAGTAATCAGAAATGTGTGAGAGAGACATTTTAATAATTTGCAGGTTGTATCTTACAATTACGAAAATTATTATACAATGTGTGTGTACACAAAACTTTTGAAAATACCTTATTTCAAGGAGATTTTTTTTTTTTTATGTGTAACACTTTACCACACACACACACACACACACACACACACACACACACACACACACACACACACACAGACTTGGCAGTATATTAATTTCTAAATCATGGTCAATGACTGTCATGTGTCAAAAAAAAATTAGAAGTAGGACGCAACGAGGTAGGTGATAAATATATATATTTCCTGGTGATTACATTTTAGTATCGCTACTTACAATAATCCATAAGTAGCACAACGCTTATGTAAAACTGATGACATAAAGAGAGAGAGTTTATATCGTGATCGACAACTGTGTCTATAGACAAAGAGAGAGGAGGGGAGAGAGAGTTGATATCGAAGTCGTCAACAATTTACTATAATATAGTTTGAATTCCCACCGAAGAAAAATGTTGGCAGATCTGTTCTATACACACACAATAATGCAGGATTGGTAACCCTGATCATATATTTATATACACTATAATACACACACATATCAAGTTTGAACCCATACATAGGTTGGTAAACCTGATCATATAGATTTAATATACATTATAACACACAACAAATTTGAACTCATGCAAGGTTGGTAACCCTGATCATATATTTAATATATACACTATAATGCATCAAGTCGGAACCCCCCACCATAGGTTGGTAAACCTGATCATATAGATTTAATATACATTATAACACACAACAAATTTGAACTCGTGCAAGGTTGGTAACCCTGATCATATATTTAATATATACACTATAATGCATCAAGTGATAGAAAGTGAAAGTGATCTAAGCTCGCGAAAGGCGGCATATAAAAAAATAAAAAATTATATTCGCGGATGCTGTGGTCCAGATACGCGAAAAAGTCGCGGACCTTGACACAGATCAGCGAAAAAGTCGCGGATGCTGTGGTCCAGTAGAAAGTGAAAGTGATCTAGACTCGCGAAAGGCGGCATATAAAAAATTATATTCGCGGAAATTAGAAAGTGAAAGTGATTTAGGCTCGCGAAAGGCTGCATATAAAAAATTATATTCGCGGAAATTCGCGGATACTGCGGGTCCAGGGTGGTGGGGAGAGCGTGGGAAAAAATCTTGGACCGCGGGAACGGCGGCATCTCTTTGATCTTGTTTTTTAGCGTTTTTTATGTTTTTTAAGAAAGGCGGCATTCCTTTGTGGGTCAGGAACCTCATTTTCCCCCTACTGCTTATAAACCTGTTTCTATTGAACAATACTCGTATTTCTTTCGTTCAGCATCTCTTATAAATATTTTCGGGTGGAAAGCAATTGCCAATAGTAAATTCTAACATAAAAAATTTTTTAAATAAAAAATGTAAATTTTATGTAAAAAATATTCCTTGGGTTTTCCTTGTGTAGACGAAACGTACACTTCTTTACTGTAGATAAGTCTGAAAAGATACTCAACTCAAAGGAACCAAAATAGAACACAGGACGAAGATTATGGTATGGTCTTAGTTGGAGTTCATGCTAGTCTTTAGACACAATTTTTTCCATATCCATCAGTCTCAGGCTCAATAATGTAATGACCCAATTATATCTCAGAATGTTTGACCAAGTTAAAGAAAGTAAATTGTTTGATCATGTTTTCGGTAAATTTGAATATAAGAGCTTTCAGTGAGTGAACAAGATCGCCGTAGTGGTCGTGGAATATGAATTTCAGAAACTGCAGAATACGATTATATTTTAAAATACTTGAATTCCGAGTTGCAAAGGATTTTGTCCCTGATTACAAATGAGATTTGATGAGTTAGGTCCCTGATTACAAATAAGTTATGAATGAAAGTATACATTCTCTTGACTTCGTCTACGTACAGAGCCTCTTCCCAAATAACGAAAATTTATGTAGAACCATTTTTCTTGTAACTGATCCGAAAACGATGAATCACAGACACAGTCGTATGGAATCCTGCTCTGCGATTTCAAGCAAGAGATAAAGAGCGCAGTTCCAGGCTCTGTAAATCGATGTTTTTTTCAGAATTTCCGTATTGACATCTCAGTACGAGGTAAGTAATAACTTTTTACTGGCGCTGTAAGTAATTAGTTTCGGCTATATTTAATCCATAATCTTTTATGTGTGGTTGGTCATTGACAGTTTCTTTACTTATAAACTCTTTCAAAGCTTAAAGTTTGCTAACACATCAAATTAATCGTGAAAGCATTACTTTTAAGGCTTTTATCTAAGGTTTTACTACGGTTACTAGGTTCTATAGATTAATTTTAAATAGAAATTTGAATATGACTCAGTTCCAGACTCTGTAGTGCCGTTAAGTGGTCTCTGCGAGAAAGGATCTTCACAGATTCATACTAACGTTGCATAAGGTAGTGTACTTTCCTGTCTGTTACAAAATTAATGGTCGCATGTAGAAATCACGTTCGAACACGATTATAGAACAAATTACGTACAATAAGCCTATATATCCCAGCCGGAAGACGAGCGTTGGAAGGCCCCGGAAAAAGCGATGGAGTGATCTGTTGTAACGCAAAAATTGAGCAATCGCAAATTTTACGAAATCAAACTATGCTGAACGCAAAGAAATGTGTATGTTTTAGAAAGCGGGGAGGTAGTGAAACGCCTGTACCGTTAGGCGGCGTTACATGAAAGAAATTAACTTGTAAAAAGCTGTAGAGTAAAACGGTAGGTTAGCTGTATAGCTGTAGAGTTAGCAACGCCGGTCTTGGGGCTGACGTCTATAAGGAAGGTAATATTAGGCTAAGTCACGTTTTGGGACATAACTATCATAAAATGTATTATTCGCTAGGATATTAGGGGTGTTCGCCAATGTTTTAAACTTTAAGTGCATGTAACAATAGATACCGTTATGTTCGAGAGAGCGATGTAAGAGTGAGATAGATAGTGACGCTAGTTTTTTAAGCACGTGAGACGCGAAAAACGTTCGGCAAATCAGAGGAAGCGTCATGTGTTGCGCGGGAGGTTTTCGCTAAAGAGATTGGGCGATTTTGTATTTAGCGCTAGTCTAAACCTATGGGATTGTTTTCTATCGAGACTTGGTAAGGGAAATTCAAAGCCTAGTATAAAAATATGAATTTGGAGAGAAATAAAGCAGTCTTCTTTATATCGGCGAAACTACACTGAAGAGACTCGCGTGCGCTGTTTTGCGTTAACTATATAGATATAAATTTTATTAGTAATTTAAAGAATAAAGTAAATTCGCAGCAGTAAACAGAAGTACGGGAACGCGATAATTGCTAACGCTAAATTTATACAGTTTAATATACAGTAATAAGTTAATGAATGAATGTTCGAAGTAGTAACGAACAACGAGAAGTAAATACTACATATAAATGTTCATCAATACGATATGTTTGGTGAAATCACTGAAGAAAGCGAATTAGTTCGGGTTAAATTCACGACGGTATGAGATAATCGAGACGCACGCGACGCGAACTGTATTAGATGCACTTAATGTAAATTCAAGAATATGTTGTAAACCAGAGTGTATAATTATACGACATAATTGTATGTATCACCAATATGTCAAGTGTAGTGTACATCTGTGATAAAGTGAATTAGTGCATTCATAACCAGGATTAACGCGCAACAAACAGCTGCTGACGACTCACCGGCATGCAACACCTTAAGGACTACGCACATCGGAAGGATTCTCCACACAATTAACAAATAAATGAACATTTGATTCAATATTGTTTTATAAATATATATATTTGTAATCAAATATAGTGACTCAATTTGTCTAAAAAGAACTCATTGCCACGAAATAATATTCAAATTGTAAGGCAAAACTATTCAAGTCGTGTTAAAGAAATTTGTAGTATATAAATACAAATGAATCATTAAAAGTTGATTGATATATTTTAATTTGTGTTTATTATTACTGGCGCCCTGAGGTACAATAAAGAGTCGGTACACTGGAGTAAGTGTTATAGTCTATTGAGTAGAAATATTAATATTATCAGTGATTAAAGTAGTTTGTAAACCTTACTTCTTACATGCTCATAGGCCAACATAACATCCAAATCAACAATTCAATTCTTTCGTAAAGGCCTATCAAGTAGTGTATTACACTGTGTTGAAACTGGAACATGTTCAAGTTATATGGTGATGATAATGTTGATCATATTTTGACGTGTAAAGAAAGCTTCCAGTTAATAACCTTAAACAAATATGTGATTTCACCGTGAAGATTGTATTCGTTAATACTGTACAGACCAAATAATGTGAGAATAAGGGCACTTCTCATACTGCTAGCCTCTATACCAAAATCAGAAATGACGAAAGAACGCAGAAAAAATGTTATCGAACAAGATAACATTCACGCGGTAGAGTTTAAATTTTGCACAGTTAATTCAGAATTGTCGAAATGCATAAATGCGGATGGACCACAAAAACTGTGGCGAACAGAGAATGCAACAAAAACGTTGCTCGTTGAAGACGACTGTTGGCGCGTGTGACTAATGTGTTGCATACCGAGACGTTACCGGCCGCGGGCGGACACAACGCCATAATTAATTTCATGCAACTTCCTATAAGGTAGTGCGGTATCGCTTAAAGTAATCTGTACAAGCTGCCGAAGACTAGTTTTGCATGTCCCGTCGTCCCTTCTCCTGGCGATGGTCGAAAACTATCAGGCACTTGCGGTTTTTTTCAATTACTTCCAATCGCTACCTAAAATATCACAGTTTCCTTTATTTAAAAATACAAAACTAGTCTTAAACTTTAAAAAAAATTTGTTACAACTTTTGTGTGTTAAGTGAGAGAATGTCTAGATTTTATTCGTGCGTCCACGATAAATACATAACAAATAGTAAATTAAATATAAGAAAATTTTAATGCCTGTTTCTTAAATTAATACTTAGGTAGGCCTATGTCCTACGATACTGATGGGATCTAAACATTTTATGTAGCGTCTTTCGTTTGTAAGCAGTAACGATAACTAGATGCCATTGAGAACACAATTGTTTGACCACTATGGAGTAAAGAATAAGGAACAACTTTCCCTTTAAACATTAACTGGAGTTGTGACGGCTGTGCTTCCCTCAGCCCTGACATGAGGCCTGACTTTCTTAACCGTCCAAAGTATCTCACGAAACTCAAGTGACTTGTAATTCTCCTAGAAACTGCATGAGCTCCGTAGGTTCCACAGCCCGATCACAGTATTTCAATCGTAAATTTTTACATTTTGTTGCATTTGATTCCCCATCCAGTTACATCGTATGTTCCAGTAACGATAAACCTCGAATGTAATCACTGTGTATGCTGGCTTCCGAAATCATGGTAGCCAACGACTGATGATAACCATCCGTCACTGTTAGCCTTCAGATTTAGTTAAGCTGGCTTTCAACTTCTCGACTTCTTGCTGGAAGTTATTGATGGATCACTGTTAATCCCAATTAACAATATCGGCTCCTCGTACGTGCAGCGTATGTATTTGACTGCTAATAAATGTATTTAATAGATTGTTTTACTGCGAAAATTCTTATCACTTCAAAATCTCAGCTAAGAGTGCATTAAAGTTTTCCCGATTTCCAGATACTACATTCGCAGGATCAGAACTCTTAAAATCGTTCATAATACAGCAGAACACGCAAACACATTAAACATAACGGCTTCATTTTATAAAGAGATTTCGACAATGGAAGGTTTTTCCAGAAGACGCAGGACACTTTTACATGATCCTAAGTATCTCAGAAAACAGATACTTATTTTTATCTAAGGTTGTCAGTTCATTCCGTACGTTGCCTATAAAGCTTTGATAGCTGTGATACTGGTTTGCCAAATTTTTCTTGCCCTTATCCCGTTTAATATTGCTGATTGCTAATACTGACATCAGTATAGTTCCATTTGTCTGTGATGAGTTCCCGTCACTTTGCTTAGTTACAGATTTCAGTCTGACACTTAACAATCCCATCGGTAATTATCAGAGCGTGTTTTTAAGTTCGTTTAAAGTACATGATCAGTTGCCATTTCTTACTCACCAGTGCCGTAATTACGGGGGAAGGAAGTTAGGGGATGAGTCTCTCCCGAGAACTGTTAAAAATTTCAATAAACACTTAATGTATTTGTAACCCAATTGCACGTGATAAAATAAGGTTCACAAATAACTGTAGAAACTAAAGGAATTAAAATATTTGTAAATTAATTTAATTGAGTTTTTAATAATGACAATCTCTCAATATCTGGTAAATAATGTATGCATTTGCAGTATACTTCACATCGGTTTACTCAAAACCTTTGAGACGCAAAGAATTTATAAAACGTACTTATAAAATTATATGGGAAGAATCCTACATTTCTTATTTGTTCAGACTAGTCTCAGGAGCAGCTCCAAGTTACGCCACCGCTTACCACTGCTGTACCTTATGTGTGAACGTGACAAATGTACAGAATACCAAATGGGTCTATGTGTCATTAAAAATAGAAATTGTAATAGTTTTTTTATATGAAGTAAATGAAGATATCTGTTTATTTCTAATAAAAACACAAGCAAAACTTAAGAATTGTCTTTTTACCTATTATAAATTTAAACTAATACGCTAAGAAAAAAGTAAACAAGCAAGCAGGTAGACTTGGTTATTCGCCTACGCGAAGGTATAATTAAATAAATGAAACACTACTTAAAACGAATAACACATATTAATTTTATAAAGTCAGACTATTGTCGACCGTTTTCGTAAGAAAATCAAGACTCGGTGGCGTAGCGGCAAGTGCAGGAGGAAAGTAAACCACACACCCACCCAACGAAGCCGGTGATTTATTAACCTCAATTAGATCATTTGTGGCTGTTGCTTGGTCTTATCTCGTGTTAATTACCGGGTATACAAAAAGCCAGCTATTAACGTTATTAATTCTGCCCTAGATTGGATCAGCTTATCGAGTTAACAAATAACAAACGTTTCCGTTGATTTATAATAACAGCTTAGCGTTTCGTTTTCTAAGTTATCCACTTTTGTAAATAGGTTTAATTTTTCGTGTCTTTTGTTTTTATTAGTTTTATTATTAGTGTCAGATACCATTTAAAGGAATGTTTGTCCTTGTCGTGTTTACGTGTGAAACGTTTATAAGTCCAAACGTTACCGTGATAGGACCTATCAAGTATAAACGACACTTCCTATGAAACGCTTTATTGGATTTATATATGTTAAAATAAGTAAAAAATTATTTTCTACATAGCGCCCCCTGTAATTACACATTTTTTCAACCGCACTAGCATTTTTTAAATTCCTTCTTCTTTACAAAATCTGTTGGACGTGTTCGTAACCAAATGCGCACGCACGAAGTTTTGCCCCTCTTTGTCAATGAAAAATGTTTTCCCGCGTAGGATATTTTTGTGGGGGTAAAACAAATGCAATCACATGGTGTCAAATCTGGACTATAGGAGGATGACCTTAAGTGACGGTTTTCCAATGTTTTCTTGCGTAGCAGCAGCAGAGAGCCGAGCGTTATCGTGAAACAGCAAGACGCTGCAGGTTGGAATCTTGTGCCGTTTGGGCCGATAGAACTCTCTAAGCTCACCCAAGAGGTCTGAGAAGTACGCAGTATTCACTGTTCTTTGTTCAAGGAGCAAAATCGACCTACACAACACGTTTAGCATCCCAGGAGACAGTTGTGAGGACCTTGCCAGCAGACAAACGTGTTTTCTCCTTCACTGGAGTTGTTTCATCATTCACATGCCACTCCATACTCGACCTTCTGGTTCAAGAGTATGACAATGCCCATCAAAAACGGCTTTCCCTCTGCATAAAAGTTATCCAAAAACCTTTGAGAAGTGCCATCTTTTACAGACTTAACATTTGCATTGGCATCGTGCAGATACTTTGCGAAACTTTAACTCTTTTTAATGATTATCTGCACACTTCTATAACTTACTGAAGTTACTGGACTAATTTCACAGTTATTCGTCGATCGTTCGATTAAGGTCTTAAACTTCTAAAATGATCTGTGGTGTAAAGCTGCTTCAGAACGACGTGCGTGAGTTAGGTTAGAGAATTCTTTCCGACCTTCACAGAAAAAAGAATGTTATTTGTATTTGAGCCTTCGAAAGTGTATCATTGTCGAACTGTGCACTCAATTTGCGCAAATTTTAGCTGAGTTAGTACTTTCGCATACCAAACACTTAATAATTATACGTTCCGCAACGGACACGCGCACCTCCTGTTTAATCACCTTCACAATAACTGTGAACAAATGACTTTTAGAGTCCAGCGCGTGGCGCTGCGCATGTCTATAGGCACTACCACCCACTGCTCACAGCCTACTACCAACATTAACGAGGGTTAAGGTGTCTCGTGCCAATTTCAAAAGCCTCGTTTATATTTGATCGACACTCGTAAGTAATTACAGAAAAACATTAGTGCTATAAATTTGTGTGTGTGTTAACAGGCGCGCACAGGTGAAAGAGAGACACAGAAAGGGAGAGACAGAACTGACAAAAACAAAACCGAATCAACATAAAGTTATAATGCACAAAGTTAATACCGGTTTTGTGAACTATAACTGCCGCGAGGGTAAACTTTGATGCAATATTGTATTCCTAAAACGATAAGTCCGCCTGTCTACGCCATCAGATTTCCCGTTTATAAAATGACTCGGTTTTAATCGGCTTGGACTCGTAGCTACGTTGCCACAGTTAGTATTCATCAACTGCAACTTATCGCCTCTAATGAAGCCGTTCCGTCGTCGTTGTCATTGTAGGTCTACATATAAGTGACATTCATACACGTTGCAACCACGCTGGTGAAGCTTAAAAATCATTTGCGACAGGTAACGGTCCCTTTGTTTGCCGGCGTTAATCGTTTCATCGCGAGACTCACGCTAGATGTAAACAACCTTGCAGGTAGCAAGCAACAAACAATCTTGACGAGGGGGATCAAACTTAGAAAAGTCTTACTAAAGAATATAGCGTCGATGGTAAAACTTTAAAACGGATCTTTCCGTACAAGATGTGTAAACTACGGTTGTCACAAACAGCTATCCTACAGTCAGATCAGATTAGATTAGAGACGAGGAGAAGTGATCGATGAAATAAGGTGGTGGAGACAGGAGAAGGAGGAGAAGGAAAAGGAGAAAGAGAAGAAGAAAAAGAAGAAGAATAAGAAGAAGGAAGAAGAAGCAGAAGGAAGAAGAAGAAGAAGAAGAAGAAGAAGAAGAAGAAGAAGAAGAAGAAGAAGAAGAAGAAGAAGAAGAAGAAGAAGAAAGAGGAGAAGGAGGAGAAGGAGGACAACATTAACAAGGATACAAACTTTCATTAACAATTACTGCATATTCAACAATACGATAGGCTATATTGTATATTACTTCATGTTATCAAACTTTAGTGAACATTTTACTTTTGCTCAGATACAATAACACTGAAGTAACGTTAGGCATAAGTTCTTTTATTAACGCATTTTCTATACAATAAAATAATATTATTGACATCAAATTCCGGTCTCCAGGTTTGTTTAGTTTCCTGTCTAATAAATTCTTTATTGAACTATGTTCCATCAGATATGATGCAATACACAAAGTGTACTTCAGTCGAGATCACGTCTTCACAAAATCAGCTACTATTCTTGGTCCTTTCTAGAGGTTGTCCGTTAAAGAAATGTTTAGTTTCCCTTCACTTTGTGTCAACGGTTCAAGATGTGTTGTTAAAGCTGATCATCTTCAGATTTTGACGTACTTTACAGTGACGTAAACATGAAATGACATAATTTATGATATCATGCGCTAAATAGTAATCATAAGAATTACCGCAATCGGGGGCGCAGTTTCATAATGGACGCAATTAAGAACAATGGTTAACTCACGGTTCTCGCAATTTTAAAAATACGTGTCACGAAAATCAATGTCAAAAATACGCGTGGGATGTATTGCAAAGCCAATTAACAGAGTTGTCACAGTTTTCTATTTGAACGTACGAGCTCACGACTTGTCATAATTAAGACAAATATTTAATTGCGAGAGCGAGCGCGTAGTGCGTGCGTACGTGCGACCGGCCGGTTGGCAAATTGTAAACGGTATCAGCTTCCTGAGATCGGAGCGGTCCGGAGCGTGACTTGGACTTGCACAAGCTGGCAGCCAGCCGCCTACACCTGCGCTCCGCGCGTTTAATTGGAAATTAGGCAACCGCCGTCTGACGTAACTGAGGAGAGAGTTCACCTCTGAACCTTGAACACATCAATCGCAACCAGACATCGGCATCGGCAGCAGCAGCAGCAGCAGCGGCAGTACAATTATTTGATCATCGGCCGTACTACGGTTTCTGGTCAAACCTGTTGTTGTTGTTGCCATTGACACGCCCGCACGCAACCGCGGCTACCAAACGCGACCGACCGCGCGCGCGCCGCCGCTCAACGGTATCGCCTTTAGCTCACTAGATTTATCGTGTCTTGTATTTCACAATTCGTGCATTATGAATGCGTACGGTACCGATTATTGTTGATTACGCGAACCGGCTCAGTTGCCGATTCGCGATAATTCATACGCAAAACACAGCGCACACGTGTAAACTGTGTTGATTTGTATTATTAACGCGTAATGGTAACAAATTATACCGTTCGATGATTGCGAAGTAGAAAATGAACTGGTTACTGGAAGAATGGTAGGTCTTGGTAAACAGAAACAGTCATAAAGTCGAACGAAAGAACTGTCGTTGGAAACCGTAGGACAGACGCAAGTCACATAAACATGTCAGTCACTTTTGAGCCTCTCGGATTACAGCGTTTTTTACATGATGTGAGAAACAGAGGTTTTCGATTCTTTCTGAACTTAAAGTTTGGGATAAAACGATGATCATTCTTTCATAAGAAGAAACATTGTATCAATTAAGTGATGATTTAGTTTCACGACAGGAAATCAACATGTGCGCCCACGAATCTGCACTATAAAAATACTCAAAAGTGACCGAAGGCATAATGCAACGCTACGAAACGGAAAGTAGAGCTCGAGAAACCAACCGACATTAGTCTATGGTACAGTATTCTGTACTTACTTCCTTTCTAACAGGTCTGACAAATGTCGAGGGACCAGGGTTTAGCAACGTCTCTCTTTCAACCGTTCTCCAAAGGCCTCTTATTCCAGAAACGTAGGGTACTCATGGTAGGGGTTAAGTAAAAGAAGCGACGATGAGAAAGAAACGTGACGGAGATGAGTTAGAACAACTAATACGCTTACTAACTGAAAATTGTTCTTTGGAAACTTGGAAATGTAAAGGAAACGTGATGAAGGAGCCCATGCGATTATTTTAAACTATTGTCTTAACAACGGGGCCATTGTTCAAATGCCTCTCACGACAGAACTGTCACTGTATCAAAATGTTCGAATATCGTGACGCCATAATGACAGAACGAAAATAGTTATGAATAGTGTTTTAAGGTTGAAAGTCCAGGGATCACAGATTAAGACAGCAACTGACAAAGTTCACCATGTAGACTAATGGGCAGCTGAGGAGAGTCACGCTATTTTTCATTTCACCCGTCTTTGTGTTCTAGCACTTGCTTTGGTACCATCATAAAAATGTCTACAATTTATGATGGGGGAATATTGGAAAGTGGGGAAAGAATTCGGAATGAATATAAATGTAGGAAAAGCTAATGTGATGAATATTGCCAAGAATGAAGGCTTCGTTAACGGGAAGAAAAACTGGAAAAACTACGCTGCTACAGCAAACCCACATCAGGAAGCGAGCTGTCAGGGAAGTGCTGTTTCGAAACATTCGTAGACCAGGTCGCTTTTTCAACAGTTCTGATTATGTAGCGTGGCATAAATTTGAAACTTCATTTTTGTTTCAAACTCAGGATATCGAATAATTCGCTAATAGGTTTATTATCTGAGATAAGTTTAAATGAGAGTGAACTCATCTAAATATTTAGCAAATACGGTGGCATGGAATGGAAATAAGAAGTAGGATATCTATGGGTAACAGACCATTGGAAAAGGTAAAAGCATTACTAACAGCAAGAAGGATCCTGGCGCAGATGAGAAAGTGATTTGCGAAATGTTTTATTTGGAGTGTGGTTTTACACGACAATGAAACAGGGAACATAAAAAAAACGAAGAAAAGTATCTACAGAGTGTTACCAGAGTGTGGTTGTGGTGAAGAATGATTACGGTGTAATTAACTGATGGGGTGAGAAACCATGAAGACTGGCGAGAATAGGAGAGGAAAGAAAACTGCTGAAAGTAATAAGAAAGAGAAAAACATGTTTGTTGTGGCAAGTATTGCACAGGAACTGTCTGCAGCTATGGATCATAGAGGGAAAGGTGGTAGGAAAGAGAGTACGAATAAAAAGAGAGCTTGGAATGCTTGATGACATCAAAGCGGAAAGAGCTGTAGTTAGACGAAGGCAAATGCACAGGTCCGAGACAAATAGAGGGCGTCCAGTCGAAACCTGTCGCAGACAGATTTACTAAAGCAGAACTAGAGCTGGCAACATCACGTTTAAGTCTCAGATTATAAACCTATTACAGAATTATTCGATATCCTGAGTTTGAAACAAAAATGGATTTTAAAATTTATGCCACGCTACATAATTAGAACTGTTGAAAAAGCGATCTGCTCTACAAATGTTCCGAAACAGCACTTCCCCGGCACCTCGCTTCCTGAAGTGTGTTTGATCTAGCACCGTATACCTTGCTTAAAGCTGCCAATAAAATTATAGTTTTCTACTTAAAAAAAAATAATAAATAATTTCATGGTTTTTCAGAAATTCCCAGAGTTGAAGGAATTAAATCAGCAAACTGATGCAATTTTTAATGCATGCATCATGCATAATGCAATTCCTCATGGAATTTTTAATGATGCAATTTGGTCAAATAACACGTTTCTGTTGTGATTACGGTTTATCTACTTAAGAATGAAACGTACTAACGTAACAAATTAAAAATATTTTATTGCTCTGTATTGATACTACATACAATATACTGATACAACATTGATATAATATATTGTTGCTATATTGATACTATGTGTTCCCATACATTGTACGCAATGTATATTGTGTTGAACGATGTACATTGTCTGGTTGATTTTAAAGATCGTTTACTGAATACAAAGCCTCAACCACTACTAGTAAAGTCTCTAAAAGGAATTATATAAGATACCTATTACAGACGTCCTACTAATACCGTCAACGTTTGAAGAGGTCAACAATTAACCGAGAAAGATCAGACAGAGAAAGTAAAAGAGAGGAAGAAGTAGTGTAAAGAATGTCGGCCGACAGATCTCAGTCTCCCGTGGTGCCCATCCACCTCGTCAATAAACATGAACCCCCTACAGAGAGCGCCATTTAAGCTGTACAGGCTACCATTAACTCTGTAATTAAAGATGTTCTCACTACAAATGGACATCTCTTCCTTTTTAATATTAAATTAGTCATCACAACCAAATGGATATTTTCTTTGTCAACAGCATAGACATCGTCTCTCCGTCTACCTTGAAAACTATCGACTCATTGATGGTTCTTAGAACTATTGATTTCACGGCATACTTTGTTAAAAGACTTCCGTGGAGCGTAGTTATGACTATAACAAATATTACGTATAATCTGACAATCGTGAACGCTCAACCTGAATGTGGGTTAATTTTACATTACACTATGAATGAATGTGTTCTTTTATTGGAAGTAAACGTTTATTCGTACCATCGCTCAAGCCAACGAACACGACTGCTGTGACCCTTAGAGATCAAATACGAAATGAAGATATAAGAACTGAGCTAAATAATGGCCAGCAGAATAAGGGAAGGACAAATAAAATGGAGGAAGCGTATCGAGATAATGGAAGATATGAAACTACCTAAACAAGTGATACGATACAGACCTCAGGGAAGACGTGGTATAGGTAGATCAAGGAAGAGAAGGCTTCAGTGAAGTCGGAACAGGCTCTAAGCCTATACCGTAACGTGGAGAAGAAGAAGAATAAGTTGTTTGCTGACGACTTACTTGTAATTCGAAATACAGAATCTGCTTTACAAAAATCTATTTTTAAGCTTCATCAGGTTTGCAAATAATACAATATGAAAATCCTCACTACAAAAACAAAGGTAATGGCATTTCGAAGCAAGGAACAAATATAATTATTAATGATCAAATTGTAGAACAGGTGAGCCACTTTAAATATTTGGGAGATGATATTGGCTACGATAGGAATTATGATCTTGATGTTAAGTTAGGTAAGTTCCAAACGATCTGTGGGATAGTCAACCGTATTTTTAGATACAAGGTATGTTGAGATACAAAATTAAAGTTTTACAAAGTTATGGCAGTCCCTATACTGTCCTATATATGTCCTATGGTGTGATTGGTGTGATTTGTGGGCAGCAACCAAGAAACAAGAAAGTAAAATCAGGCCTCGGAAGTGGCATTCTTAAGAGGACTCAAAAGGTGATCTAAACTTGACCGTATAAAGAATGAGGCCGTAAGAGAAGAATTACAAGTTTTCAACTTGCATGAAAGACTAAAAGATTGTAAACAACGGTGGAAAGAAGGCTAAGAAAGAATCTCAGATTTAAGACTGACCAAACAAGTCTGGAAATACAAACCTATAAAACAGGTGTGTGAGGATAGACCCAGGAAAAGATGGCTGGAGGATCATTGAAGATCGATATATGTATAGATTTTTCAGTAGAATCAATTTGGAGTAAATCAAGTAGCATTGTTTGCTAGTCGAAATTAGACACTTTATTTATTCGCCATTAAGTCAGACTATCTTGAATTTCCTAGTGCTTTTCCTAGATCGTTACTTTAGCAACATACCTTATTTAGATTACTTTTTCGTAGCCACTCAGGAACAGTAATCGAGTTATATGTCGGAGTAACAGACGCAATATTAAGACCGGACACTGCAACAGCAATTCGGGTGCAAGCGTTTCCGATTCTGACTTATAAAAAGTGCATAACATATTACACGAAATATCCAAAAATTTAATCAGATTTCCAAGTTAAGATTTTTTTGTGTTTTAAATTTCTGTCCGCCGGCTTCAGTAGTTTAATTTTACATAGAGTACGCAGCAAACCGGAATATTAAGTCAGTCGTACTTTAGTTAAAACGAGAAGTTTACAACATAATTTTGTAGGCTTTCAAGGACCGAGTCAATCACATTATTTTTTTTAATTTTCGGTAGCAAAGTCATACTTCGACGAGGCAGAGTGACGGGAAGGGATATTCCGCCGCGTCGGATTGTCGGAAAGACAGCTCTTGGGCTTTATCAGATGGAATCCGGCGAGCTTTGTGACTTAGCGTATGGTGCAAATAGGCTGTAACTCGGCGGCAATGTGAACGTCTGCAACGCTTGCGACTTGGTCCGCCCGCCACGAGAAGTGTCGTTGGCGAGCGAACTCGTGCGGCCTCAAAGTGGCGTTCGTTTTACTGGAGTACAATTCCAGGATGTGTGACAGGGCTGCGAAGGCCGCCTAAAGCGTAGCATTGACGGTCGAGACGGAGAGCCGATGTCTCCCGACTTTTCAGGAGTGGGAGATGTCTCGAAGTCTCGCAGAGAACGGGCGGTCGAACTGGGATGACGCTGGTTTGACTAGGGGGAGGGCAACGATCCGAAGTAAGGCGGACGTTCTTGGGACGAGTCCGGCAAAAACGATCCGGGTGGGACTTTGCATTTTTTCAGTCAGTACGAGGAAGGCATATTCCGCTGTGGGAAACGACTCACACCGACCACGGGAAAAGTGCGGTCGGTTTCACCGACGAACCGTCGGCCGACTCCGGCGAATCTCCCATCTCACATGAGGGTTGTGGGCAATCGGAGTTTGGCGGACGACGTTGCCTGGTGTCCGGCGGAACGGTTTCGGTCCAACTAGCGTGGGATTTTGCGTACTTTTTCAGTCCGACACAATGGATATTCCGCCGACGAAATTAACCCAGACTCCTGTTTCCGTTAAAGGGATATTCCACCTCACGAGCAGGCTCTACCGACCGATATTTCGCTTCACCGCACGGCCGACGCCCAATCCGCGGCGTGTTACTTGTCACCGCCGGAGCCGGCTGGGATCGTCTCCGCTGTAAGATATACTCCGATTCCCCGGCGAGGTGCCACCCGACCTGTTGGGAAGCGTTAACCTGCATTTCAGCCATAGTATAATGTTAACAACGATGTCTTCCCGACTGTCTTGTTTCGATAACTTGAGCCGTCTGGTCATCAGCACCAGACTGGGGATCAGATATTTCAAAAGATCTTTGTCAGTGGTCTTTTGGAACATCTGAACCATCCAGTTATATCCTCTCTGATGAAGGATGTCACCTGCTAGAAGCATTGGAACGGGCAGGCAGTAACGAAGGCATCATTTTTAACATTACACCATGGCCGGAACGCCCGTAAATTATTAAGTTTCGCTTGGCCTGTTGAAGTAAGGCGATAGAAGGCGGTAAATTACAAAAGACGCCAACGTTCTGAGTCGAGAAATAAGGAACAGCGTAGAATTTTTTGTAGAAGTTAGAGTGCAGTCGGAGAGACATTTGCGAGACAAAGACATTATTGACGACAAAAACATTAGGGCAATAAAGTTAATGCATGTTTTCCACCTTTCATTCTACTTTACAACATCCTTTGGCGAAGAATTTTTATGGGGACAATAAGAACAAGTCGCAGATAGATAGATGTGTTCATTTCGCTGTGATTCTGTACAACAAAGAAACCAAAACACGAGGCGAACAATATATTTGTTTAAATTGCATAAAGATGTTGAGTGTACAAAGTGTATGAAGCAATTTAGATAGTGGTTGTTACTCTACACCCACACCTGGCCGTACAACAGGGCGCGCAGATATTTCCTAAAGCGAAAACAATGTTTTTATTGTAAAACGAATCCAGCGCGCGACAACGCAGACTACACGTCGATTTCTTATCCGTAACAAGGGATAGTCGTACTCTCGATTGATTGAATCTTAAACGTTAATAGTTCAACGGCTTCTTACAGCGTGGCACATTGTTTCGAAACCGTATAGTGTAGAATAGTAGAATGGTAGCGCGAGTTTAGGTTGGCTAGTACTGAACAATAAGATTTATGGGCGAGTTCAACCTCTAGGCGTCCATCTGCCGACAACATCACGGCACGTTCTGTTGTAAATCATAACTCTCTAGTCTCCCTCCTTCTGTCTCTCTCTCTCTCTCTCTCTCTCTCTCTCTCTCTCTCTCTCTCTCTCTCTCTCTCTCTCTCTCTCTCTCTCTCTCTCCCCTCACCCCCCTACGGATTCGTACTTTGTAACGTTAATTAGAACTACCATTAGATGGATATTGGCTAGTTGTATGCTATATAACTAGAGCATTGTACGACAAAACGACGTCAATCTTTTGTAGACTTTATGTCATTACGTCTATATACGTATGTAAATAGTATTATAATCGACTGATATTTATTGAATTACAAAGAATATCAACGATACCACGAATATAATTATAATTATAACAATATAATTATATCACGATTATAAGAATCGTGTACGATTTTTGTTTGTTAATATTATTATAAACTATGTTTAATAGTTATTAGAACGTGAACGCTATAAGTCATCATCATCATCTTCAGCAAGGTTTAAATAAAAAAATGATTTGTTCCGATCCCAAGCAAATAGACTAGAGATTGTAATTCCAACGCTTTTTCAGACGTATCAAACCTCTCCGTCTCCGTCGGCTTATAATTCCATAGTTGTTTGGGAATGTCGCAGTCGTCCATTCGATTAAGATGTTGCAACCATTTAAGCCGATATTGAGCAATCCTTTTAAGCATACTCATAATATTCGATTCCTGCCGTACATCAATATTTCATTTGTGATCTTGAACAATATAGGCTATCCTGCCACGTACCTGGGAATTAGCTAAATTAATATAATAATTACAAGATTGCCTTATACAGGAAAGTTATGCCTGGTGGCTCATAATTTATTTATTAACAGAAATTGAGGGATGAAGTTACACACATATGTGCGTTGAACCTTTGCTCACAGAATGTCAGTATTCAAATCAATCTCAGTTGCACTCAACACAGTTACGCTACCCTTCACCCACTTCTGGGAAACACTTTGGAAAGTTTGTGGAGCACCCTCTGACCCACGCCCGCATCGTTCATCTCTTCTGTATCGCTGAATCGGTACCACGAATGGCATTTTCTTTCACTGCACCAAAAAGATGAAAATATGGTAATGAAAGATATGGCCGTAGGAAAGGCAGGGAACCACTAACCACACTTGTGTAATAAGCCATTGAAATGTGGCTAGAGAGGTGTGAAGCCTAGCATTATCAACACGCAATATAATGGCATGAAATTTTTCTCAGGTTTTTTTCTTCTGATGACTTCGTGAAGTTTTTCCAGCGATACAGTGTAAAGCTCACTGTTTACTGTTTTCTGATCCAGTAAACCAGCAAAATGACTCCCCCATCATCCCAGAAAAAAAACCATTACCTTGATTGCGGACTTCTGACTTTTGATCTTCTTAGGCCTAAGTAAATTACTGTATCGCCACTCCATCATCACTGCCTCTTGGTCTGTTACAGTACTGGTATACCCAAGCCTCATCTTCAGTTAGAGAATTGAAGAAAGTCCTGTTCATCGGTTTCAAACACGGACAGCGATTCTGAACACTTCTACTCTTCTGCCATACAAAGAAGCTGATAACTGATGAAGCACACACTTTCTTTTAGTCTAGATCCTCTACAATCTTTTGGACAGCATAATGGTCACAATTCAAGCTTACAACAATTTTGCATACTGTAATTCGCCGGTCTGTACGAATCATTTCATCAACTGGCTGCCGGTCGCTATAGTCACTAAAGTTGCCGGGCTTCCACTTCTTGGCTTATCGTCTATTAGAGTTCCTCTTTTAACTTACTGACCCATCTTCAATTATTACTGCTTCCCCATACACATGACAGATACGATAGACAAATAAGCATGATTCTTGAGAACAGCACGTTGGCATATAGGCCTACTATTATCTACCATTATTAGATATAGTCAATCAGTGCTGAAGGAAAGACATGGCACGTAGAAAATGTACCGTTTCCTTCATCTTACGTCACGCCTTTCGTATTTGTTACCGTCCTATTAGGCCTAATTTGATCAATTTCGGTCAAAAATTACCGCACAATTGTCGTAACGTAGGAAGTGCAAAACAGTCTTCAAAATGCTATATTGCTAGAGACTGGTGTTTCAAAATGTGAGGAACAAATAACTACGATTCATGAAGGGTTGTGTGATAATATTATATTTTTAGTATCACACACAAATCAGTAAAAATATGTTAAAAGTAAAACGATTATGCAGAAGAGACTACAGTTGTATCCGTAATCCCAATGTTACGGTGATAATTGTTGTTTGTTTGTTCATATAACGAGTTGTCTCTTCCGCCTGTAGTAGCCTACTGATAGTTGTATGCAACTTTCTTTACCGATCGTGTCGAGTTGACTTTACGTTTTCAGTCCGGCAAACGGGAGTATGGAAATTGCTTTCGTCAAACACAACCGCAAAGCGTTTAAAGTAAATAAAACCAAAATTGCTTCATTCCTTGACCGTAGATGAGACAGCGTTCGTATCGATTTGTGCAGTTCGCAAGCTTGTATATGTAAATTAGTAAACGTATTACACTAAGTTCTTGAATATTTACGATTTTTACGCGCAGAACACAGAACAGCATTACTATACTACTAGCCGCATTACGTATTCCAGATACATTAGTAATAATTGTTTGCTGGGTTTATTTATTACTATGTTTAACCTTCAAGCACTTGTGTGTGTATAAAATCGATGCTTTTAACTTTTACAACATTGCCATTAACCTGACCGTAAGGCCATGTGTGTGTGTGTGTGTGTGTGTGTGTGTGTGTGTGTGTGTGTGTGTTTTTACGTACTTATATATATATATAAATATATTACCGTAAATTTATGTCTGACAGAGCAATGTAAATGTAATTATATTATACTGTTTTCAAATGAAAGTCACTTTACTGCCGCCATGATGAACTTAAGTAAAACATGGTCTTCCCATCTTTATATATCTGCGGTTTGACATTCCCAGATATACAGTAAACGTATTATGGGACATGAGTTGAATGATAATTAGGAATAAAACAATACAGACTTGGTAGCTGCTTTCCTGAAAATTTTTAGATAATCCTTCTTTAGAAAAATGTAATCACTCCCTTATGAATTGTTCACAATGTGAGAATTTCTTATACGTCACTATGGTGAGAGCTCACTCCCGAACACCTTGCGCTCCTAGGCCAGTAAACTGATTCAACATGTAACGAAATAATGTAACAAAAAAGCAGTGTTGCCACTTCAAACCAAACCTCTTTTCCCCACGTAGCTACCCAAAATTTCCCCACTGCCAAAAATACACGTGCTTTAAACAAAGCGTTATATTTTAAAGAATATGAGCATATTCTAAATATTTAAATACCATTACAAAAATAACGTAAATATTAAAAATAATTTTACTTATGATAAAAGAAAATGTACTTAAATGCTGTGATAACGTGCTGAACAATTTTGAAATTCTTTTCTTGTACATAGTTCATCATTAGCCTAACATATTTATAAAGTTTTACAATTTATTAAATCATAAAAAGAATTTAAAATCAGTGACACCTTGTTTATTATAATATTTATAGTATCGTCAATAAGAATGTTTGTGTATATGTTAGAAATGTCGTAAGAGTACAATTTTGTATCTTTGTTTACACTGTACGTTTTTTAAATTAATCCGTGAGTTCGATTCTGGTTTTTATATTGCATTTGGCTCGACGTTTCTTAAGTTTTCAAAATTCCATTTAGTTATTTTGCTATTTTATAACTGGTAAAAAAATGAATTAATACACTGCGTATATTTATAATATAAACACTACTATGCCCTTATCTCATTATATTTCCGTTCACTCTTATTTAAATCTTAATTCTTTATAGCAAAGTCTCTCTTACTTCAAATTGATACTAGCAACCTTTTCCACGTTGAGTCGCCGCTCGGCACTGAAGTTCTTACTTCTTACTCTCACGAACAACACAATTTTTTTCTATTCTCTCCTCAACTTTTGATGGGGATTACAGTCTCTAAATTACCTCCCTTTGTTCTCTATACCATACATGTATTAGCTAGTATTCAATAGTAAAATTAGCATTGTATTACAGTTAAAGTGTTTTAGAGATATGCAGCTAGTCTTAGAAGTTGCAATTAAAAATGAGCAGTATCTTACATGTGCCACTGTGTAAACGCAACTTCTGTAACTACTTAAAGACTTACTGTGAAGACACATACAGATATACCAATATACAATAGCACCTTTTATAAGTACACTGTAAAGGTTGCCAAAAATAATGCTAGGAGAATGACAGAAGAAAAATATTGCTAAAAAAATGTAATAAATAATGGACTGAAAATAGATATATTGGTTTTACAGAGAAAAAAAATGAGACGAGAAGACATTACGTCTCCTCTCCGTGACATTATACCTCTCTCATTATATAACACCATCTGAGACGAGAAGACACTACGTCTCCTCTCCGTGACATTATACCTCTCTCATTATATAACACCATCTGAGACGAGAAGAGATTACGTCTCCTCTCCGTGACATTATACCCCTCTCATTATATAACACCATCTGAGACGAGAAGACATTACGTCTCCTCTCCGTGACACTAAACCCCTCTCATTATATAACACCATCTGAGACGAGAAGACATTACGTCTCCTCTCCGTGACACTAAACCTCTCTCATTATATAACACCATCTGAGACGAGAAGACATTACGTCTCCTCTCCGTGACATTATACCTCTCTCATTATATAACACCATCTGAGACGAGAAGACATTACGTCTCCTCTCCGTGACATTAAACCTCTCTCATTATATAACACCATCTGAGACGAGAAGACATTACGTCTCCTCTCCGTGACGTTATACCTCTCTCATTATATAACACCATCTGAGACGAGAAGACATTACGTCTCCTCTCCGTGACGTTAAACCTCTCTCATTATATAACACCATCTGAGACGAGAAGACATTACGTCTCCTCTCCGTGACGTTAAACCTCTCTCATTATATAACACCATCTGAGACGAGAAGACATTACGTCTCCTCTCCGTGACGTTAAACCTCTCTCATTATATAACACCATCTGAGACGAGAAGACATTACGTTTCCTCTCCGTGACTTTAAACCTCTCTCATTATATAACACCATCTGAGACGAGAAGACATTACGTCTCCTCTCCGTGACATTAAACCTCTCTCATTATATAACACCATCTGAGACGAGAAGACATTACGTCTCCTCTCCGTGACGTTAAACCTCTCTCATTATATAACACCATCTGAGACGAGAAGACATTACGTCTCCTCTCCGTGACGTTAAACCTCTCTCATTATATAACACCATCTGAGACGAGAAGACATTACGTCGCCTCTCCGTGACGTTATACCTCTCTCATTATATAACACCATCTGAGACGAGAAGACATTACGTCTCCTCTCCGTGACATTATACCTCTCTCATAATATAACACCATCTGAGAATGTAACGCGGAAATGTTAGAAATTATTAGGAACCCAATTAATTATTGGATAGTAAAAATATTTGAAACTGGATACTGGTTAATTTTAACAAAACAATAGGATCAGAATTGTAGAGGCAAGATTTATAACGTTCTGGCATTTTAACAAACAAATTGTCAGCATGTCTATGCAGCCGTAAGCCCAGAAGATAAGGAGGCATAGTTCCTTAGTAACTTTCATTAACGAGGAAAGAAGAGTTTAGATTAAACAAAAAGGATCATGGAAAGAGATTTATAGATAAATAAATAGATGTATAGAGATAGGAGGATAGATGGAGAGAGGGGTGGAAGAGAAAGAGAGCAAGAGGAAAAGAGAGAGAATGGGTTAAAAAAGTTTTTTTTTTCAGAAAATTAATGTATTGTTTTAATTATCAGAGGAATTATTATTGCAAATATTAATTACACAACGATTCACTGGGTGAATTCATAATCATCATTAGAATTTTATAGGTACTCCTTTCAGAGATTTCTTTCTGCTCTTCCGAACATTTCCGACTCTTCGAGAGAATATAAATGATAAGACATGATACCTCCAACCGAAATAGGCCTACTACAACCGTAAGTTATATTAAAAAACACGCTGTCAGGGAAAACACATTTTCACATTGCAAAAATGGGAACGTTTTCATTATTATAAGGAAATAAATTTAGAGTTATTTTAGAATGGCGGATACAATGTGACGGATGAAATTCTAACGTTTTAGCGTCTAGGGTTCCACACCTAGACGTAACTTCACAGTTGGCGAAAATCTGACCTGTTAAAGACGACAGGTGTCTAATTACATCACTGTCCTTTTCTTCAATCCAGCAAACATGGTAAAAATAGTAATTTGTAAAGCATATTTAAAAGAGTTTTAAACTTAAATTTTTCAATACAAAATTGAGTTATATTCTGAGATCCGTTGTTAGAATTTATTTGTACGTGTTATAGGCCTATATAAAATTTTGTAACACCGTTTATTGATAGGCCACACGTCATTGCTTGCTCATTAAACGTCTGTAATGATGATACATAGCTGAAACCTTTTATCTGAATTGTGGCTGTTCTATTGTTAAAAGGTCGCAAAAATAGGTTTCCGTCGGAATTGAGACTCAAATCAGAAAGACACTACAATACGTCATCATCATCTTCAAGGATTAAACCAAGGATGGATTGTTTCGGTGGGACGGGCCATCATCTTGTAGAATTTCAAGCTTGTTTCTTTATTTGCTGACTTAATCTGAGTTCACCTGATAGTCCCGTACATAAGGTTGAACTTATGGAACTTATTCACAACGTCGTTGCTTGTACTACAAGACACACTGTAGTCCAGGTATTCACAATTAGTGACTTGTTCCAGGGCAATACCATCTATAGGCCTAATAATTTTTACCCGTACGGGTTCAGTTCCACGAAAAGCTATCACCTTGGTCTTAAGTGTAGATATTTGTAATTCAGAGTCTTTGTAGATTCGATTTAACAAATGTATACAATGTACTTAACATGGGTATACTAACATACATATTCACTAATTACTTATTACTGATATCAGCCTTAAGACGTTCTATCACAGGAACATGCTCAGAGGTTCATATTCTCGTTTGTGGTCATTGTCGTTTAACGAAAGCCACATCCAAAACAAATCCGTCCATTCTTGAATTACGAGCTGTGAGTTACGACACACTAAAAATTATCACGGATACACTAACAAACTTATACAGTCCACTTCTCTCATAAAGCATATTTGATTTCTAGCAGATAATAGTGCGGCAACCGAAACTGGTTTGTCACAATTAGGTATGCGCGAGGTAGTTACCAAAATAGGATTTATAAGGAAAGTAACTGGAAAACACTAACCTTTGGGACATACCAGCATAACAACTATCAGAATAGCAAACAAGTGAAACTGTAATGCATCTACCGTATCATTGTCATTCGAAATCAATCTGTAATGATCATTTAATTTAAAATATTCGGAATAAATTCTAAAGAATCGAATATCTTCTACCTTATGTCACTTGTGTTTACGATACTCATTAAGAGTTTTGACTTATATTATAACTAGTTACCATCTGTTTTGTTTATCTGTTTGTCTATTGATAGATCTATTAATGCGATGATTCACTGCCCTCTGGATTGTCCTATATCTCTCTATATCCTTGACCGTCCTTCAAACCATCCAACATTTCCATCCTCTTCCAATATCTGCTTCTCTTCCCTTTCAGTCTTCCTCTAATTTAGTAATTCTCTCAGTTTCCTTGTTGAAATAACGTCTTAATATGAACCCTATTGATTTCGCAGTTTTTTTCTCATTGTCAGAAGTACGTATTACACGACCCTCATCAATTATTTCTTTACCATCTCCTAATTAGTCACTGTGATATCCAATTTTTAGCATCCTCCTGTGCACTCATATTTCAAAGCTCTTCAAATATTTTATTTCTCTTCTTTTTAATATCCAAGGATTTATATTTATATTCCACAAAACATTCCGAACCTTTCAGACTAAATACAATCCTTTTTGCAGTCAATTTGTCTACTGTGGGGGTTGGGTTCAATTAACAATAAATTCGACAATGGTTGTCTCGTATATCTATCGCTATCTTGACACGAGACTTCTTCTTCTTCTTCTTCTTCTTCTTCTTCTTCTTCTTCTTCTTCTTCTTCTTCTTCTTCTTCTTCTTCTTCTTCTTCTTCTTCTTCTTCTTCTTCTTCTTCTTCTTCTTCTTCTTCTTCTCCTTCTCCTTCTCCTTCTCCTTCTCCTTCTCCTTCTCCTTCTCCTTCTCCTCCTTCTCCTTCTCCTTCTCCTTCTCCTTCTCCTTCTCCTTCTCCTTCTCCTCCTCCTCCTCCTCCTCCTCCTCCTCCTCCTCCTCCTCCTCCTCCTCCTCCTCCTCCTCCTCCTCCTCCTCCTCCTTCTTCTCTCTTTCATTATGTAGTGCTACAACCCTTGGTGGGTGTCAGCCTACTCAACCCATTCTTGACATATGTCTCTTTTATCTAACAAGTTTTCCACTTTGTAAGTCTAATTATCCTGAAATTTTTGTATCACTGAAACTAATCATCTCCTACACGATCCGCCATTCCCATTGGTCTATTTGGTTTCCATTGTGTGATAACTTTCGTGGACTTACAGGCGTCCATTCGTTACAGATGACTTAAACAGATGACGCCTTTGGGATGTAACCAATGTTTTGGGATTTAACTACGGAAGCTGATTAGTCCTTGAGGAATTAATTTATCTTTTCTGTTTTATAGAATGTTAAAAAGGTAAATTTTAGTTTTCGGCTAAGAGAAAAAATGATTTATTCTGTGAAATTTAACACGAAAAGTGGTTTCGGAGTCATGTAGCCAAGAACATTTTGTTTTACCTTACCTAGTTTTACTTTCCCCTGAATACAGAAACGTGGACGTATCCCCTGATTGTATATAGCTAACATGGACAGAACTTGGGAAATTGATAGGGATCTTTAACATATAATTTCCCTCTAGTCTCTTACAGTATACATTTGGATGTAGGCAGTGGTATATCATCTACGGTTGGAAGTCTGGCAGTTCCCTAATCCAAGAACAGAACATTATGGTTCTCCGCCCACTTAAAGCCGTTGGTACTAGGCAGTGGAGAATTTTGTATGTCAGGAAATCCATGGATCTTAAGGCTTTTTCGTGGAAACAGGTTGCATCACTTTGTAACGAGGCTGATTTTCAAACGAGGGTGGGCTATTGGGCGTGTCCTGTTCATATCCCTCGTCTATTCATACTTAGTTTATTTTAACCAGACGCTTATTATACATCAACCTTATATCTATTTCGTTTATACTCATTTTATTTGTTTTTCTACCTTAGTGAGAACCGATGAATAATTACACAAATAGCATAATTAAAACATGCTCTAGTTTAATTAAAACATATTTGTACGCAGTTCAAGTGTCTAGTTTATATTGACATGCCATTTTATACGCTGATCAATAAAAACACGTTTCAAGATCGACAATAATTAACATATCTTTGAAATATATAACTCAGAATATAATATTGTTACGACATTACATAACAATCTACGTGTTTATCGAATGTTCCAGAGGAATGCGGGTGTAGTTGTGTGCGTACGTGATTTCAACATGCGGTCGTGAGACTTTTCTAGACGCCCCCAGCCGCGTGCACTGTGCCATGGCCGCAATCAATTGCGTCCTAGTGTAGAGGTGATGCGTAGTTAATGGATGTTTCTAGATATTCGGCCGGGTATAAATACAAGTCCTCAGCGACGTTCAGTCAGTTTGAGTTGCGAGTTATTGTCGGGCGATTTACATAGTGCGGTTCGTAATATTGTACCGAAGTTGTATGTGTTTTATAATAAAGAGGGACAATTGTAATACAATTGTGTTTTATATTAGTTGACATTTTATTGCATGTGAACAATTTTTTTTGATTTGTTATAAGAGACTATCTTGTTAATTACAAACTGTTTAATTGTGATAATTAAAGCTGGTGATTAGTGACTTAATTGGTGTCTTGTATTTTGTTTTCCAATGTACCATACGACGATCAGTAGACCGTCATAACAATATTATAGAATAGTAAGTCTCGAACAACTGGTTACCGAAAACAGGTATGGCAGTATCAGCGGATGTTGGCTAATAACTACAGCCAAAATGCTGAGAAATCTAAATATCAGTATCATTATCATCATGTTATGATTATCATCATTATTATAATTATATTTGTTGTCGTTAAAATACTGCGGAGGCGGAGATTGGACAGATAACGTCCGAAATGTCGTGGAGGTCATATTATCTGACATTTATGGAATGTGTGTTGCACAAAAGAAGAAAGAAGACAAAGATCTTTGAATTATCGAGTACTAAAGAAGAAGCAAGAATGAGACCGATAGAGGCTAAATAAATGTCTCACGTTGATGAAATGCGACGAAAGCAGTTCCGAGGTGGTTATCCTGAAAAGGAAGTGGGGTGTTTACTGGATGGGAGTCCAGAGTCCGGAGGAGAGCAGAACCCCTCTGATGGTGCATAATGTATATTATGTATGTATTGTAATACAGTGAAAATGTACAGAGGAATGATCAAGCCTGTAGTAACATACGGTTCCAAAACCTGGACATTAAGAGCAGTTGATGAGAAAGCTCTGAGGACCTTTGAAAGGGAAATTATTAGAAAAATATTCAGACCAATATGTTTTAATTAAGAATGGAGGTTCAGATCTAATCAAGAAATAGACAACTGGATAGGACATGTAGAAAGAAAGGACAACCAAAGGCTCCCCAAAAGATAATGAATGAGCACATAGATGGGCGCAGAAGACGAGGCAGGCCAATTAAACGATGGCAAGACGACGTGGAAGAAGACCTGACTAGGTCGACATACGAGGTGTCGACTCGTGGAAGACGAAGGCACATGATCGGACTATTTGGAGGCGGTTCATTAGGGAGGCCAAGGTCCATCCTGGACTGTAGTGCCGGATATGTAGGCCTATGTACGTATTTTATTTTAAATGTAACTTTATTGCAACTAGTTAGAAAACTATCAAACAGTTTGATTCTAATACGTACATAACTTAACATTCTGTAGGACAAGCTCCCACTGGAGCAGTCCTCACTACAGTTATACTTTATTCATGTGCTGAGAATATTACTAGACATATTTAGTTCACTATTCAAATGGTTTCTGTCTCTGCAATCGCCGAACGAGTCCAGCATTATCAAGCAGTTATAGCACTTCAATGTTTTCGTTATGTATCTATGTAGTCCTAAATGTTTTTTTTTCTCCCTGCATAGAAAAACTACTGCTACTGCTACTACTAAAACTACTACTATTACTACTACTACTACTACTACTACTACTACTACTACTACTGCTACTACTACTGCCACTACTACAACCACTACTACTACTACCACTACTATTACTACTACTTGTCTTGTCTATAAATACTATTAATACATTAATAAACGTGTGAGTGAGTGTACTTATTTCCTTATAATTTTAGTTTGTACCATTTTACGGTTGTCTTTATTAAAGAGAAGTGTATGTCATCTCTTTCTCAGTTCATGAAACAACATAATAGTTTATGTATTTTCAGTCGGTTTTATGTAAAGTGAAAGACGGCATTTTGTATTAAAAATGGCCTCGCGTTGGTGATAAATACAAAACTTGCACATTTTATGCACGCTGCTTATTGAGAGCGCACGATAACGACAAACAGTAGCGGGTGTCCGAAGGTGGAGAAATATGTCTAGGCGCAATTATCCACAGGCGTTTGCATTCGATTTGACTTGATTTTTTTTAAGGTATTCGAGTAAATAGGTCACTACCACAGCGTAAAGAATGTGACAACATGCCAGCGAGGTGACGCATTAGAACGGCTAGGTCAAACCTGTCAGTCCTGTTCAGAAAATAATCTAATTCTTTTCGAACACATTTCAATTGTGCAATTTTCTTTGGCGACTGAACTGCGCGTGCGGGCGTGTGGACCGCTAAGAAGCGTGGATTAAATGTTTCATTAAAGAATTCGTTGACAACTAATGATAAGACAGCGGCTAAAGCAAGCGGGAAGAATTCAGAGGAAACGAGAGACCAGTTAGTGACAGAAATACCTGTTCGCTGACGCATTTGAATTATTATCGAACCGAGTCACTGACCCAGATGTGAACTGTACTGGTACTTTAGTTGAGTCACTCAGCTTATCTTCGACACCACTGGTTTTGTTAGACACGCGGTCCTGCGACAAAGGCTACCGCATGCCATCGCAAACATTGCATTTCCTCTTCGTCCACTTTTTCCACGTACTGCATTATTGTATTGCATTTCCTCCTACACTCGTGGTATCGTTTTTTTTTGTTAAAAATTAAGATAAGGGTAATAGCGTACTTCAGATCATACTGACTTCCGAAGTGCACAGCCGCAGTCTTCTCCAGGCGCAGAACGATCTCTCCAAGACTCTACGTAGGCGATACTCGACTTCCGTGGTCTCACGATCTGGTGCTGGTATCTGGTGCTTCACCTTGACAGACGTCTCACCTGGCGGACGCATTCCGAAAAAATACTCCAAAAACAACCATAGCCTGTATCAACTCCGTCATCTGCTTTGCAGCAATGTCATGGCTCGCCCCCTAGGCAAACTTATACGTGATACTGATGATTACCTACCCGCTCCCAGTATGGGGTTACTTAGGTAATTTACATAAGCGAAAGCTCTAGTTTTTCATGGACCGAGTTGCGATGGGTCTGTAAAGCCAATTACCTAACTTCGAACCAGACAATCCACAGTATTTTAGGTGTCTGTTCTCTGAACGCCACCATGGGGACACTTTCATGGCGATATAAGATTTACCGTTTCAAGGACAACACACTTATCAGCGCCCGTTTCAAGGGCATCCCACCATCTGTGTCGGGTGAATCTCGATCCCGGCCTCTCGGCTAATCGCTCATCGTGAATAATTACATCCTGAATAAATACACATTTATCCACGTGGGTCGTCCAAGGATGAGATGGGTGGCGGAACAGGTTTATATAACTAATCCTTGAAGGGAAGAAGAAGAAGAAGAAGAAGAAGAAGAAGAAGAAGAAGAAGATAAATACACATTGTATTATTGAAACCCCTTGATCGGTAGCAGGGCCCACCTAAAAACTACAGATTTCTATCCTTGACCGCGTGGTGGGACCTCGTCTGAAGCTCGTAACACCGCAGAATCGAGGACGACGGGTTAGCCCGTCTACTTGCACAGCTCCTAACTTCATATACCTTCCGAACGTTTTACTTAAGCAGCCTACCCTACTTCAGCGGTACAAAAAGGAACCATTATTCTTATCGGTAAATATAAAACAATTAAGGCCTATTTAAAAATTTATCTTGCAATCAAATTAAATCAATTTGAGCACCATTAATAAAAACATATTATTAAAAAAATTATTCCTAAATAATCACAAAACAATTAACAAATGAACAAAGTATAATTTAGCTTCCATTTTTGGAAATCTAATTCCCGATTTTGGCATAGGCTTTGGAACTGTTTTTTCATGAGAAGATAACCAATTGGAGCGGGAATCAACAAGACAACCACGACCATAAACATTAAACCCAATCTTCACGGCGTCTTTTAGCTCAATAAGAAATGTAGATTTTCTGTTTCTACGGCTTCATAATAGGTCTATGTTGTTCATGTCTGTAATGGTTACGTTTATTGTTCCATTTTAAAAGGCAAGTTGCACTAATTGAACCATCGGAATCAGTATTTGTTCTTTACGCTTCCGGAAGTGTCTGCAATAATTCTTTACAAATACAAACACTACAGCTACAATAACGGAACGTTTAGGCCCACTCATAATTTACATGTAATACGGTACGTACGAAGCTCGCACAATAAATATGTGTGTGTGTTGGGGACACATGCAAGTCCTCGTATACTTACCGGTATTGCTGAAACGGAAGACAGCAAATTAAACAAAATCCGAACAATTCGTTCTAATCAAAACATTGTTTCCTACGAAATCTTTTTTAATTTATTTTGCCACAATAATTTTATTTTGTATAATTTATTAAAACGTACGTTAATCAGAAAATTATGTTCATTACTCAAGTAATAATTATGGATAAGTTTCATAAATTAAAAGTAAGTTAAAAGTAATTAATCAAGTAAAAAATTTCCGTATCACGTTTACAGTTCACAGTTACCCGTACGGTCTGAGAGGCGCACGGTACAATCATATTCTTAATTTTAACGATAATGTAAAAATATTTTTGCCCGGCTTAACGAAGAAAATTAATTACGAAACAAAAATATTAACAAAAAAAACTGAGTGAACGAAATAAATCACTAGGAAATTTGTTAACTGTAGCAAAAAGTAAATTATTTCTCACCGGCGATACGTTTTTCGTACGCAGTGATTAATTATTTCGCACCAGTTTGCTGGAAAACCGAACCCAACGGCCGTGAAGTGGAACGGCGTTTGAATTCAGAGCACGTCGTTGGGAGCGATCACTTCCACGTATTTGCATATATCGCCGAGCTAACAAGGTACACACCGACACATGCAAATAAAGCAGATAAATTAAACAAAGTTTTGTTTGAAGCGTTAAATATACACCACTACCGAATAAACATGTCACTACCGTTGAATATAATTACAGAATAAATCCTGAAAAACATATATCATCGGAGGCGAAGTCGTGCTGCCGCGGACGCGATCGGAGGCGACTGGACTGAGTTATTAAAATTCCCGCACGGTTAGTATGGTTTTGTTTTTGGAATCTTCCGGCAGTCTTCCTATACATGCTTTCTCGTATTTAATGATCGGGTCCGTACGTTAGTGTCAGTATGAGTGCTTATGACTTCTAATCGTCCGTGCAGTTAACGGTTTTTGTGTAGGAACACATCGACAGTAAAGGGACGTTTACCCAGCTCGTGGATCTGGGTCGAATGGCTCGAGCCGTTCAATAGGTCGGAAACCGTAAAAGGTAAAAGGTCCGTGCAGTTAACGGTTTTTGTGTAGGAACACATCGACAGTAAAGGGACGTTTACCCAGCTCGTGGATCTGGGTCGAATGGCTCGAGCCGTTCAATAGGTCGGAAACCGTAAAAGGTTTGCGCCAACCAGTTTGGGTTGAAGCGATGTTTTAGCTGATATGACATAACTGAAGTTGTGGGAGCAAAACTGATTTGTCGTGAAGTCTAACAAAAGTAGACTGCAGCTACTTTTCAATGGTGAAAAGAAGAAGAATGAACGACATTGTTGACCTAATCTCAGATTTTTAAGAAGAAAAGTATTCTTGGTAAAATTGATTTCTAGAAGAGTATGTTGTTGGAAATGCAGAAGCATGTACTTTGAAATTTTAAATTTATTCGATTATGATTTAAGCCCGCTGCTGCATTCGTTTCCTTGTGTTTATCCGACTGGTGTCATGAACAAATATATCACCTGATACATCGACAATGCGTATATTAGATTTATGAAATTCAGTTTTCTATTAGGTTTTCTGTAAAGTTTATGAAATTTCTAAAATTAGCATAGTATTATACCATGAGCATACCCACAAAGTTACTGTCATTTTTGCTCAATATTTTCCACTGTGCATTTTGTATCGAAGGACTGAACTTTCAGTTTTATTTTGATGAAATATTTCTCCACTTTTTAAACTATTTATGCAATTTCTGATGGGATAATATTTGCTGTAATGTTTCCTGCTGCACTATCGTGAAATTCCTTGGATACGTAGGTCTACCATTTTCTGGAAAGTCCTTTTTGTTGGAAAGCACGTACAACTAACCTTACAATTTAATAGACAAAATTTACGTCCAACAGCTTTCTCGACTGTTCAAGCGAAAAGTGAGTGCTCATTCTTCGTCCACTAATAGTCCTATAAAATTGTATTATCATTGCATAATTAAAAATTTAAGGGGTGGAAAGAATGGTAATCATTAAGTGAAACCAAAGCTGGAAATTAACTTCTAGAGATATATATAAGATAATCTAGAGAACACAACTAATAAGATAACAAGTGAAGCGATAACAAAATATATTCTTGTAAGGTGGTTGTGAAGGCGATTGAATTTGAATATCTTCTCTAGGTGCATGAGAAATACTGCTGTCGAAAAATGTCATTGGAATCTTAAAACAACAGAAAGGCAAGACTGAAACACACTTAAAACGATGGTTCCAACAACGGAAATTGAGAATATGGTTGGCAGGACTGAAAATTAGGGGATAAGTGTCAGTCAACAGGCTTATAAACTCTTTTCCTCTTCCTACCGACGGCTTCTCAAAACGAAGTAGGGCCAATTTTTAATTATTCTTTCTAAAAATCAAAAAATCAGTTACAATCAAGGCTTGAATGGCTCATGCGAAACCATTGGTATGTGATGATGTGAAATTTAGGAGGCGATGAAACTTAGGACAGTATTTGTAAGGTATTATTCGTGGTTTTTTTTTTGTTCAGGTATGGGAAACAGTAACGAGAAGAGAACAAAACGGCCGTGTAACGAGAGCTATACTAGATTAAATGTAGTTCACAATTTATATTTAATCAGTACTCAGTTATCGTTGCTTGTCGAAAATTTTGCAGGAACACAGACAATGTACTGCAATCTTATTTGCTTTGTTTTTGACACTCGGAAGTGTGGTATCTGCAAATCGTATCGCACGAACAAGTGTTTACAGCAATTAGGGAAACAACAGCCAAACACACGACGGGACAGGAATTCGTATTGTGGAGATATGCACACGGCGATTACGTTGGGAGTGAAGAATTGGCCGCGTTACGCCTCAGGGTCAGTTTAGATGCACTTAAACTGAATGCTGATACGGCACCGAACAGGTAGCCCAACAGGTTATTGTGCTGCCTCCCTCGCTTCCCTTCCACTTACGCCTTGGCTTTCACTTATGTACGCACCACTTGCTTTGCTTTCTACTTTCAAATCTACGCAAACAAGTATCTCAGGGCACATATCGCTTTGTTCTTACATAATAATGTTACGCTTTTGTTTCATAATATAATTGGAAATAAAGAAATAAATTAGACCACATTTTACTGGGAACACACACACACACACACTCACTCACTCACGCGCGATTACGATCATTATTAGCTTAAAGCGGTTCAACAAAAAGATTTCTTTAACAAAGAAAATTAACAAGGAACCAGATAAACAATATAGTACATCCCGTTTAACCTAAGACATTGCCAGACTCTGTATTATCCGAACTAACACAAAAAAATGTGATTACAACCTATACGTTATGGGAAAATTAAATAAGTAGTCTATTATGCTGAGCTAGCCGAGGAGTTATTTCAGAGTACTCGTTTATTGTTCTGTTTATTTTATAAAATGAATTGTAGTTGGTGTGTGCATAATTCGAATATCCTATTTAACTTATGCAACTGTTCTGTGCGGATCTGGTAAATGTTGTTACGAACCGGGAAATCTTATTACTGACTCAATATCTCCATTGGAATACTTAAGTTTATGAGTCGACGATTCTTTGATATCTGCTTAATCAGCTTGTCGCGTCACTCGATCTGTCATGTATCCGTACTAGAAAATCGGATTGTACAGTATAAGTTCATAATTGTGTGGACAACAAGTGTGTGTTATTAGGGCTTAAAGCTACGACTTTCAATTTTACGTGCAACATTAAATAAAAACCAAAAATTAAAGTTTAATTTTGCTTTGTGATCTATTTCATAAGAGATTTTCTTTGATATTTATGTAAAATAATTGGGTGGGTTTTCTTGCATCTACTTACCTTTGAGCCAAGTAAATCTTTTAAGATTCATTAAAATATCTTATAATCCCTTTAAAATATGGCTGTGACGGATTGTAGACATTTGAATTGGAATCTAACCGACGGACTTTTCCCATTAAAGAAAAAATCTAAATGCGATGTTTCGCTCGTCCAAACGATTGGAAGCCGTCTTTAGATTTGGTGAAGATCTCATTGCTCATCATTCATTGTACAATACATTCGACCAGGTGCTGATTACCCTCCGGCAGTGATAGTATGCTAGTACACCAAAATAGTAAACTATTATTTTCTATGTCAGGGGTCTCCAAACTACGGCCCGCGAAGTGTCATTGTCCGGCCCGCGACAAACCGGCCGATTCTAAGTGCTTTTTTTAAATAGATCGTCAAAATACTTCATATATTATAACATTTTACTAAATAACTAAATAAGAAATAAATATAAAATTAAAGTACAGGGCTAACTTGTCAGACGAACACTTGAAATCCATTCTAGCGATAGGAAGATCAAAATTTGACCCGAAATGGACATACATTATATGTCAGAAGTAACTCCACACATCCCATACGTAAATAAAAAAGACAAAATTAATACATAAGAAATATCTTTGAATGTCATTTTATCCTTACTTATATTTACATTATTTGAATAAGTGAATTTGTTTTCTTTGGATAAGGCTGCTTAATTTTTATTTAAATACCTATTTTATTGACTTAGTTGTTTCATAAACTTAAAAAAAAGTTTCAATATGTGTGAGTGTGTGTTGTTGTTGTTGTTGTTGTTGGCCCGTCTGACTTCCAAGATTTTTCAATTCGGCCTTCAAGTGAAAATGTTTGGAGACCCCTGTTCTATGTAATGAAGAGTAAACACTCTTGAAACTTTTGTTTGTCCATTACGTGTGGTCATGTAAGTGACTCATCTCACTGAATAAGAAAAATGTACGCGTAAATGATTACCCTTCAAAGAGGAACAATTATACGGAAAACTTCGAGGGCAGCAGGGCACAGTAGCCCAAAGCGAAACGTCTTGTCACTGCGACAAGTGAAACATGGAGCTGACGGTCGGGTCGCAGAGGTAAAGGACCCCGGTGTGTGCGATGCATTGCACAGGTGGAATCACGTATTCACCTTACAGTTCATCAACTTTCTACTGTTGGCCCGCAGTCGATCAGATGTTGGTATTCTCTGATAACATTTGAATCGTGTTTACCGGATCTGGTTAGCCGTTACACGTGAAGCACGCCCACTGTTTGTGAGACAGATTACAGAGGAATAAGTGAAACATTGTTACGGTTAAATTGCGTATAATATAAAGTTAATTAATTAAAAACAAGTTGTAACCTTACGTAATACGAACATCGGTGTTGTAAACAATATACGAACAATATAGGGTTTTAAAAATACCTATTAAGAATAACAGACTGAAAATTAATTTACGAAAAACCGCGCAAAATGATTTGTCGGTTAAAAAATCGCTGTAAATTGTTTTACTGACACTCGTGGACAGACTGGCTTGTATGCAGCCTACTCAGAAAAAGCGAATTTTATTATCACGTTGTTGATATAGGCCTATAGAATAATAATAATAATTACGTATAAAAATGTCAGCAAAAAACTGAACACAATTTAAACTGTTGTTTAAATATTTTACATTTCTGTAAACCGTATTTCGTTTCACTTAAAAAGTGTACTTCTCTCTACACAAGTTGTCTAACAAACTGTAGTACTGTATATGTTTGTACCCACGCGCATGCCCTTGATTTTGTGATTATAAATTGTTCGGACTCTTCGTTTGGAACTTATATTCCGCTTCTTCGGTTAACAATTTATTAAAATAAACTTTTCAACTATCTTTGTGTTCCGTACTACGCTTTATTTTATTTATTTTCTAGATTACTAACAGTTTTCGTTAACCCATTTTACACACACATATGTACAAATAAAAAGTAAGTGAATTTAATAAATAAACAGATAGTGAATTTGGTATAATTTAATTTATTAATAATTTAATAAAGTGAATTTGGTATAATTCTTCAGATAGGAATACCTTTTATTTTCCTAACAATCGTTTGTCAGGAAGTATACGAGTAAGAATTGTCGGGAAATAACAATATCTGTAGAACTATACGAAGTTGTCATTTATTAAATTCAAATATGAATGAAATGTTCTACCAAGTGCCGAGCGACCATTCGATCAGTGTAAAAAGTAATTCGTATAGGCTATATGTGTGTATATATATTCACAAACCTCTGATGATACTTTCAGTGAAACGTGCGTCAGGTGTTAAAGAAAATACGAAATTTTATTACTTGCAGAAGAAACAAATTGAATAACATCACAACGTATATATCAAGCGTAATAGCAGAAATATTCCTACAACACATAGACATCAAAATACAAAATATTATAAAATCATATGATCCAAATGGCATATGGATAAGATATGTAGATGATGGGCTATATGTATCAAATAACAAAAACAAATGCAGAGAACATACTGAAACAAATCAATAACATACATCCTAAAATACAATTCACAGAAGAAAAAGAAAAACATAACTAAGTCAACTATTTAGACATAACCATCACAAGATACAACAACCACATACAATATGCAATATATAGAAAACCAACTTCTACTAACATCATTATACCTAAGCATTCTGTCCACCCACCACAACATAAAATGCCAGCATTCTATTCGCTATTTAACAGAATGTACAAAATTCCCCTAAACAAACAAGAAACTGACAAAGAAAGAAATATAATATACCAAATTGGTTTTGAAAATGGATACAATAAAAATACTGTGAACAAAATAGAAAATAAAATCAAATATAAAATAAAAACTGAACAATTAAGAATTAATCAAAATGAACAACACATAAATAATAACAACAACAAAAAATGGGCCACATTCACATACATAAATAATAAAATGACAAAACTAACAAAACTATTTGAAACACAGACATAAAAATAATTTACAAAAACTAAATAGCTCACACAACAAAGATAATATAACAACTAACGGTATATACAAAATTGAATGCCAAGATTGCAATAAATGTTACATAGGACAAACAAAAAAACAGCTAAAAAACGTTATTTTGAACACCTAAACGCATACAAAAAATCAGAAATATATAAATCCAATTTAGCCACACATGCAATAAACACAGGACATGAATTCCCAGACATAACCAATGTGACACTAATAAAACATATACCACACAAAGGCACCATAATGAACATTTGGGAACAATAAACACAGGACATGAATTCCCAGACATAACCAATGTGACACTAATAAAACATATACCACACAAAGGCACCATAATGAACATTTGGGAAAATTTACAAATATACAAACATAAAACACAAAACAAACTAATACCTGAACAAATACAAATCAATACAAAACATGACACAATATTCAAAGCACTCAACATCGAAAATACACAAAATACAAATACATATACCACAATCACACACAATAATACAACTTTAAAATACCAGAGACCAACAAACAACCTTAATAGCATCCAGCCAACACACAAATACTTCACCAGACGCAAGATCGCGAAGGGTGAAGATGAGAGCACGGGAGCTCTTGAAACATGTTCCTAATAAGAAAAAAAGTATATCTTGAGGTAAATTTATTTATAAATATTAAATGTATTATATACATCAAGAAACGGAACGGACTGTAGCAGAAAGTGATTGAATATATATATATATATATATATATATATATAGCAGCAGTACAAATGTATAGGGTACTGTGCATTGCATAGTTAATTAAGATAATTAATAAAATAAAATAAATAATTCATATTGTTAGTAATAATAATTCAGCTTTCAATCTGAACTGTAAAAGGAATAACCAAATTTCATGCTTGTACAGGTTTATCACGCCACGCAGACGTGTCTGTGTGTACACGTGTATTTTACATGTGTGTGTGTGACCAGTTGATTCCTGTAAAGCGTCACCCCTAAATGAACGCTATTAATTATATGAATTATTTAAATTGTAAAGAGTAAATAAATTTAATAAATAAACAGATAGTGAATTTGGTATAATTTAATTTATTAATAATTTAATAAAGTGAATTTGCTATAATTCTTCAGATAGGAATACCTTTTATTTTCCTAACAATCGTTTGTCAGGAAGTATACGAGTAAGAATTGTCGGGAAATAACAATATCTGTAGAACTATACGAAGTTGTCATTTATTAAATTCAAATATGAATGAAATGTTCTACCAAGTGCCGAGCGACCATTCGATCAGTGTAAAAAGTAATTCGTATAGGCTATATGTGTGTATATATATTCACAAACCTCTGATGATACTTTCAGTGAAACGTGCGTCAGGTGTTAAAGAAAATACGAAATTTTATTACTTGCAGAAGAAACAAATTGAATAACATCACAACGTATATATCAAGCGTAATATCACAAAACCAAATACGCCACAGTGTGTATAAAATAAAGACGCACATGTGTACAAAAAATAGTGCGAAAATAATAAAAAGTGCGATGATAGTGAGAATAAATATAAATAAAACTTATATTAATTAAGATAGGAAAAAACGGTTTATACACAGTGAACACATAAAAATTACCGAAAGATGAATATCGGGTAGTGTGCATTGCCTTCGCATGTTGCGAAGGCAAGCGAAATAAATGTGAAAATAATCGTGTTTAGAAAGAGACGCCAACGACAGACTGAGACCTGCAGAATATTGTCGAAACATGATTTTTGCGCCCTAGGGTATAAATACTCTAGACGCATCAACTTATTTCTCTTTCTCGTACAATTACCGTGGCAGCCGGAGGCTCTGCCCAACGACAACAACTCTTTTTCTATCAACCACAGCAGCAGCCGGAGGTTCTTCACGACTATTCATCACTTTCGTGAGAGCACCTGCAACCTGAGGCGATGACGGGATACGAGGGAGCAGCCAAGTATATGGAATAGAGTCCAGCGTACGGAACGAGGCAACGGACTAAGGAGAGGATCTGAAGGACGAGGATCAAGGACTCCATGACTACACGACTACAGAGGAGCATCCAGGATCGAGGACCTAGGACCGGAGAGGATGCACTGAGTATTACCACGACAAATAAGGTGAAACAAAACCATGTATTTGTAAAAACAAAAAGACTCACGTAAAGACAATTAACTATGTAAAATGAAAGACAATGTTATTCAAAGATGAGTTAATAATTTTTGGAAATGTACATGTTTATTTGTATAGTAGTTTTAGAGTAATGTTTAAACACATGAAAGTATAATTTGGAGAAATAAATTAATCAATGATATTTAAAGTAATATGAAAGTAAAGAGTAAATTTTATAATCTTGAATAAATAATTTAGTCAATGATATTTAAATTAATATGAAAGTAAATAGTAAACTTTTATTAGAAAACAAAGCAATGCATATGCAACATAATAAAAAGAAAATAGATTATTAAAAAGAGATTAGATAATCTAATAGTTATCACAGTAATGAGCAAGTCGAAATCAATATTATATAATAACAAATGTTTATTGTAGTATAAGAGTGTATATTATGTTCAATGTGTAATATGAGATTATTACTTATATGTTAATAACTAGATGTGTGCTACGGCTACACACATGCGAATAATAATTAAATTTTATTCGCAACAGAATAAAAAATTTTTAATTAATAAATTTTTAAATGATTCTAAACCATTGCACGTTGTGTTATTATTACGATTACACCTGTCATTATTTTATAGCGTAAGTAATGTTTCAAAATAAATGGCTCACAAGAAGTTGGGGGCTTCACAAATACATAACGTTGTAATATATATGTAAGTTCGTCTTTCGGATTCGACTGTTTCAGTTTTGTCTTCTGTCTATCGTAATATTCGAACCGTCAAACATTCAAACTTATTAGAGTAGAAAATTGGCAAATACTCGATTTAATTTATATTGTTGGCGGTCGTAACGCGCCACAGATTGTGAACCTTCATCCCCATCAATCCGTTCGTTTTCATATTATCAATCTACTGAAACCTCACATCATCATAATGAAAAACGGTAGTATTTTATCCACCTAGTTTTTAAATTACTGTTATAATTCTTTGGCCATGAAATAAACGATAACGAGAATCGGTGAAGATAAGACGAAATAAATTGATAGTAGGCCTACCACGGAAGTTGTAACGAATCGCCGCCGTAGTCATATTTCATGTTTTAATGTTGATCTTAAAACAGTGAGCTGGAACTTTAAAATCGATGGTATTCCGGCAAGTGATTTTTCATCACACCTGAATTACACATACGTAGCCCTATGTCTGAACATTTACTGACATTGTGTACACTGATACTCACCAAAAATAAGTTCTCTGCTCTTTGTGACACTCCATTTATTTTGTGTGGCGTGGTTTTCCTTTTTAAAAAGTGCATACGAAAACTACTATATAGTAGTGTAGTGGACATTGATTACTTAGTGAAGGTGGGTAGAACACTTTTGAGTAGACACAGATATCTGGAAGTGGCGATGACAACGACCGTTCGTAATATGGTTCACGTAATCTATACGCTCACGGTGTGAATTGAACATTTTACCAGTAGAGCGATAATTGGATGTTGGCAGAAGGCCCAACCGATAAGCGATAATCAGACAAGAGCTTTACTGTTGGGTAAAGTGTTCTGTGGGTAAACCGAAAAGGCGAGAGCACCAAAACGGTTAGAAATAAGAAAAGATCTAAATTAAAGTGAATAAGTGAATACGATACCAAACGAGAATAGATGATATTATTTACAGACTATACTTACATAACACACACACACACAAACACACACACACGATAACAAAAATAATTGTTTATATGAATGTATAAGAATTGTACTGTAAGACGAACAAGAAATACAATCAACCACTGAGGTTGCACAGATTCATCATGTGAAACGTGTCTCTGATAAAAGGTTTTCTCTACGCCTTGATGATAAAACTAACAGCCTTGATGATTATTCTTCACAGATGCAGTACCAGTCTCGATTTTATAAACTGGGCACGTGCCCAGGGGTGTAAAAGGATGGAGACGCAACCACCATTTAAGGAAAAAATGAGGAATAATAGGACAATGTCCTTAATCTATGAAATAATTAAACTTACAAAAGTATGATAAATACGGAAGCGTTGTTTTTAGAAGAAAAGAACAAACTAATTTGATTAGTACGACAACACATCATTGAAACTTCCTAATCTATCAATACCAAACTATGAAAGAATCAGTAAACGGATTGTGTTTTGAGACGAAAAAGAGAAGTAGAATGGGAGGAAATGGATCGAAGAGATAGATTTCGGACCGGAGTATTTCTTCTTATCATCGACAATCTGATTGTTGAGCTGAATAAAAGAAACGATTGCTACGAGTTACTTAACACCAGATTTGAAATTTTTAGAAGTCTTCATGAGAAGGAATCACACTATGTGTCGATCCAGGTTAAAAGGCTGGAACTATCCGGAATACATTGACGAAGAGAGTTTTGTACAGGAAAGCAGTTTAAACCTTACATCACATACATACAGGAAAATAGAAAAATAACACGTATAAGAGAAATCTATTCTTATATCAAGAAAAATAATTTGAAAAATACCTTCCCAAATTTAGAGATCGCCATGAGAATTAATTTGACTTTGTCCGTGACAAATTGCACGGCAGCAAGAAGCTTTCCAGCCCTAAAGAGGATAAGGCCCTCTCATATTGTTTTGAACGCAAAGCGACATTACATTAATAAAATTTTACCGATTTATCGATGATTTTTCTAGAGCCAAGAACATAAAGAAGCCAATTTCATATAATATTAAGTTAAAATTATCAACTGATATGGTGATAAAGATCACAGAAAGTAGTTCCGATATACGAAAATTCGGATATTCCAAACCACAAAACATTTACATTATACAACACGACAATTAAAATATACACACTTTATATACTATATTAAACTATATTTTCGATTATAACATATTTTAAAATATACATTAAAATATACATATTTAAAGTATTTTAAATATATAAAATCTTGAATAAACATATTTATAATACATTAGACATCATATAGTGCAATATAGAATATGGTGCATACAGTATTTAAAATTGAGTGTAAATATTGCAGTTACGGTTTATTTAATACGTACATTTCAAGTAAGTTACATGAAGTTTTCACTGAACTGTACACTAAAAGCCATTAACTTTTACCTTAAATTTTAAACTTTGTGGGGTAAATCAAATGGCGGGGTACGCCAACGTCAGGACTCTCTACAAGCAATTCCGTTATCAAAATCTTTTAAATATACAAACGTTTATGTAAGTTACATATATATTTAAAATTTATAATCACTTTACCTCAAGATGTTTTTCCCTTATTTGGGACATGTTTTGGAAATATATTGCTCCCATCCTCAGCCTTCTTAAGTTTGAATCTTGTGGAGTACTTGTGTTTTGGTTGGTTGTTGATATGGTTTCCTGTTGGTTTTTGGTATTTTAAACTGGTATTATTGTGTGTCATTGTGGTGTGTATATTACCATTTTGTGTATTTTCGATGTTGAGTGCTGTGAAAATTGTGTCATGTTTTGTACTGATTTGTATTTGTTCAGGTATTAGTTTGTTTTGTGTTTGTATATTTGTAAATTTTTCATATGTTCATTATGTTGCCTTTGTGTGGTATGTGTTTTATTAGTGTCATGTTGGTTATGTCTGGGAATTCAAGTCCTGTGTTTTTTGCATGTGTGACCAAATTAGATTTACATATTTCTGGTTTTTGTATACATTTAGAAGTTCAAAATAACGTTTTTTCAGTTGTTTTTTTGTTTGTCCTATGTAACATTTATTGCACTCTTGGCATTCAATTTTGTATATAACATTAGTTGTTGTATTATTTTTGTTGTGTGGGTTATTTAGTTTTTGTAAAATATTTTTATTAGTTTTGTATGCTATTTTAATGTCTGTGTTTTTAAATAGTTTTGTTAGCTTTGTTATCTTACTATTTATGTATTTGAATGTGGCTCATTTATTATTGTTGTTATTATTTATGTGTTGTTCATTTTTATCATTTCTTATATGTATAAGATTATATATAGCGATGTACAAGGTCGCATAGAATAAATTAGTTGATAATTAGATATGGAAATGTTTTGGGTTTATTAAGTATTTCCCTTAATTTATAGACTGCACAGTATCTACTACAGTTTATGATAGCACAACAAAAATTGATAGACAGTTTTTAATACAAATAAAATAAATTAATCGTTCTGTTTAAATAAATAAATTACTGGTACTTTTGTAAAATAAAATTAATGAACAGTTTCTGTTGACCTTCAGTTTATACTTAAAAATAATTCCTACATTCTAATAACATATATCTTAATTCCTATAAGTTTTATGTCTCGTTTAGTTTATAATGTTTTATTGACTTATTTAGTTTATATAAATGGGTTCACTGTCCTGATTTGATGAGTGATGCTGTTGTCTTTCTTCGTTTTCCTGATGAATGTCGACAGATGCTTCTTTCAGGTAGACGTCATGATACCCCCGCTGCTCCTGTGGTTCTTCTTCAGGATCTCCTCCTGTTTTCCAGCTCTCAGGGTCCAGTTTCCAGTTTACGGGTTGGGTACTTCTATGAACAATGTTGAATTATTAATTATTACTTAATTATATAGCTCCGGCAACTTGATGTGTTCATAAATGCCTAAACGGACGATCTTGAACTTTTATCGAACTAGATTTTACTTTTAGCAGTCGCGCACTTTACTACTAGTGTTCCTAACTACTGACATACCTAACGTGCTGAATCAGAGTTAACGATTACACGTTATAGAGAGTAACGAGACTGCTTCTTCTGAGTCCTAAGGTATACTGGTTTATATCCCGTCACGGATCAAATCAACTGATATATTAGGCAATCTCATTGGCCAAAACGCTCCCTCACCCTTACAGCTACAGTATGGGTGTAAAAAGTTCAAATAAAACCGGTATAATTTTATTGCTTTTCTTGTGGGTGATAAAACCTTTTTTATGAAAAACTCATATATTTTCTTGTTTATATTATTAACTAATATTACTATCAGATAGGTATTTATTTTACACGCGTTCTGGTGTAGGCCTGTCTTATGTCGAACATTTGATTTACATAAAAGTTACTTAATTTAATTCGTTTTTTTGTTGTTATTTCGTAACAGAGTTATTCACACGCGCACTCGTCATATGCCTATGCATATGTTCCCACTACTTCACAACACTCATATTTTTTATACTCTCAAAAATCAACTTAATCTAACAATTGTACATGATTCTTATTGTCTATATTACTAATTATGTTCCAACACGCAACTTTTACTTTGACCAATCATTTAACCATGCTAAACATACTGTCATATGTTAAGAGTGAAATTATTATTTTATATGCAAATCTCACCTATTGCAATATATATATATGTGTGCGTGCGTGCGTGCGTGCGTGTGTGTGTGTGTGTGTGTGTGTGTGTGTGTGTGTGTGTGTGTGTGTGTGTGTGTGTGTGAGTAACTTTATAAGTAACTCTATGAGTATCTGCAGTATATAAGTGCAAGTATTTCTGGACTAAAATTTTACACTTTTTTCTCTAATAGATTTTTGGTGTCTTTATGATTCGTTGAGGCCTATTGAAACTGAATGATTTCGATTATTTGTTAAATCATTTATAAACCTCTGAAGATACTGATTCTCTCAGTGAAACGTACGTCAGGTCAATTAAAAATATAATATCAACGACTTGCAGAAGTAATTATAATTTGATAATATGTAATATTACATACACACACATACATATGTATGTGTGTGTGTGTGGGGGGGGGGGTGTGCAGTAAACAGTAGGCCTATGTATTGCAATTTATCTACGTAAAATATAGAAGAATTTTACCAGTGTTTCTGGTTCTAGTAAGCGTAATGCAATTCAGAGATCAGAGTAATTACTGCATATACTGTAACAAGCCGAGAAGTCTGTTGTACTGGCTATTTACCCGATATAAAGTTACACGCACGCTGGTGTTAAAATGGCCGTGTTTACTACGCGTGTTGGAATTGTTCGAGGAAGCGTTAAATGGCCGCTGATTCATAGCACGATTGTAAAATTTTCTCTTCACTTTCTTGCATAACAAACCGTAGCAATGCGCTCAGACGCCCCTACTGCAAGTCTGGACCGCCGCGCCGCTACTGCATGCAGATGTCCTTTGCATAGTTACGTAACATCAATTAACACATAATTTTTATTTGATCAGAGTATTTTAATGGAGTGTTTTTACGGCCCATTCATAATACGATGGTTACTTTCATTTTTTAAGCAACGTTTTACAACGTTTTCGTAAGGAAAAGGAGACAATCCAAGACATATTAGTTTCGTAAAAATTTAACAGATCCACACTGACACAATCATGATGGGAAAAGTCAAGAAACGCGTCAATTAGACTCAGAAAATCTACTTGTAAAGCAATACTGGTAATTGCAAAACATAATCAAGGATATGTAGAAAATTAAGGATAATTAAGTATCTTCTTCTTCTGATAGTTCCTATCCGTTTCAGATGTTGGATATCATACAGGCTATTTTAACTTTCTGTACTGCTGCACGGAATAAGTCAGTTGTATTCATGCCAAACCAGGTCCTTAAATTTCTCGGCCGTGATATTCTCGGTCGCCCAACTCCTCTCTTTCCCAAGTACTTTTCCCTGTAGTATGGAGTGCAATAAGTTCAATAATTAGGGATAGTGTAGACAAAATAGTGTAGATAATGAGGGATGCTTTTAAACTATTTATTATTACCGACAGTATTTTATTATCAGCTTATTATTGTTACTAATAATTATTTGTAATTCAATTACTAAAGATGCGTTAGTGGTTGTAGTTACAAACAGAAATAACACTGTTGCACACCACTATAGAAAAATTATTTCCGATTAGCGCTTTTAAGCTTCACAGCTCATAATCATATGATGATGATCTCCGATCATATATCATATGTCCGACCTGATGATGAGTTGTGAAGCTTGAAAGCGCTAATCGGAAAACGATTTTTCTATAGTGGTGTACAACAGTGTTATTTGTAATTAAAATTATAATTATGTTGTATAATGTTAATGATTAACGGGAATTAATTAATCGAAAACATCATCGAGCCCGTTAACAAATATATCAGTAAAGCAAAAAAAGATAATATAAATCTATTATTAATTGAACTCGATCATATGTGATTACAAGCAGATAAAATCATATGCAGGAAAAATTGCTGGCGTCACTCGGACCAAGATAAAGAAATAAAAATAATTAAATAAAATTTTTTACGTGTAACATGATAAAGTAAGATTGGTTAGCTTGTATTAACTGGAACATCCGACACATTAAAGTCGCTGACACCTTAAGAAAATATTAATCGACCAGTCAGCGGCGCTAATGATAGCAGATAAATTTTATCGACGCCTGAGATTTTTTTCATCGCGCCGAAACAGGTGAGCGGAATGTCAGCCGTTAAGTGGCTCTGTTTGGCGGCCCCGACGAATTATTTATTATTTAAATCTAATAATTGTGTTGTAAAAATGTGTTAACAAGTGTCACATTTAATGAAACTCGATAAATCAGAATCGCTATAAACGCGGACAGGAGAAATAATTCGGTCGTTAAGAGTTCGGCCTGGCTGTCCACGGAATGTGGACTCGGATTTTGCGGAAATATAATTGCGTGATTTGGGACGTTTGGGGACAGTGGCTAAAGGTAGCTAAGTAAATGCCACTGGAAATACTCCAGGAATGCCGTGGATGTCATACACCTTTACGGTATAAACGGCGTCAACTTTACCAAAATAATGTTCGTCGTTATTAAGGGGGACTGTTACCATCGTCTGACGAACATGAAGAGTCACAGCTTTTAAAAAATATTTGAGTCTCAATTTTGGACAGGCAACTTTCACTTTATACAGAATGCTCTGAGAACAGATATTTTAAACAGAGAGAACAAAGCTCTTCCGTCTTTGCGTAATACATAGTTTAATCATCGGGATTTGCCCTCTGGAAACCGTGAGAAGATTGTTGACAGCCGGACCTGATTACTTCTTTTGTTGGCACAGAAAGTTTCCTCTGACAATTATACTTTCTTTGTCCTAACTCATTTCTTGTTCAGCTAGATAGACAGAATTCTCAGATAAATTTCAATAAATGAAACACTTATTAGCTATGTTACCTCCTCAATTAATGATCAATGTCTTTCCGTAAAAACTTCTTATTGATGTAAATTTCTTGTTCTCCTTTCTTGTTAGTCATATTTTATTTATACATTTCCCATTCATAGAACTAATAATCTGTGATTTATAAATCATGTATTTCACTTTTACTTTGTATAACCTGCCACTTTTAATGGGATTTATAAAATTTACCGGATTCGCTTCTAATCCAACAAGGCCTATCAGATAGATCTTATAGACCTATGTATAGTTAAAATTTTCCTTGTGTTATTTTTCTGAGATGTACATACTGTCTTGTGATGATTGTAATAATTTTTTTCTACTTGTGTTAGTTTATATAAATTTTTCCCACTATTTGATATCATTATGCTTCCTTGAACTTACAACACTGTGGGGTGTTATGCTATTACGCTACTGAATTAACTAATCTGTGATTAAGTAATTATTGAATATATTAATTTGCATAATGAGCTCGTGTAATCAATAAATAACACGTTAATTACTTTACGTTAGCATAACTATTGCATGGAGACTCTAGTTGTTGCATTAATAAAATAAACTACCATAAATCACTCAAATGCTATTACTTTCTCGTTCTGAGGTAATTTGACAATGATGAACGCATATTGATAAAATAAACACTTATTTATTAACATTATATCATTCATTAAATTCAATATATAAAATATGGAAGATTTCCTGTAAATACATACATTCATAAACTCATGAAAAGAACATAAAAGAACACATGTTTATACATCAAATTACAAGGTAAATCCAATACGTTGTTTGCTGAAAAACATACACATACATATATAATGTAATCGATATATAGAAACACAAATATTCAAACAATAAATCCTATACTAATGCGTTCATCGTATGCCTCAGATGGATGGCGTTAATTATATTTATCATGTTTAAATTACATGCTCAAGGGGTGTTTCTTGAAAAAGAGACAGGACAGTAGAGTTTCTTATGATAAGAATAGCATAAAGATTACTTGTTTAGGTGAATTTATCCGATATTTCCATCGGCGTAACTCCTCTCTGCTGGATCATGTGTGGGAAGCTGTGCTGAGCTGTGACTGACACTTAACACACGCGAAACAGATTCACTCGCGCTGTATGTTCGTATTAAAGTTCATCGTTAACTATGGTGTATATATATATGTCTGTGTATTGTTCAACGTTTGATATGTTCATTACTGTTAGTGTTTTGATGCCGCGGTGTAATTGTTCCACATGATATTGAATCGCACCGCAACACTGTATAATGTTATTATTTCGCCGTCCGGTATTACATCAACGAAAGTTCTACGTGTCGATTATTGATGTAAGTGTGACTGGTTAGTTCAATTCTGAATTAGAGTATAATAAATAATTCTATAATTGTTAAGCACTGGCGTATGTCGCATGTTTTAGACACTGAAAGTACACTATTACCGGATACGCGCCAATATCGAAATGTCTAAGTCTCTTAGTTATATGACGCGTGGCAAAATTTCAAAGTCCCACTGCCGTCCGTATGTTAATCGAACTTTGACGACCGACTGTTGAAAATTATAAAGACTGTTCTACTGACCGACTGACTGCTCAAAGTAGATGAGTAAAAATTTATGAAAAGACTGTTCAAAGTATATGGTTGAAAAATTATGAGAGACTGTCCTCCCGCGTGCTCTGCAAGCAGTTTTTATCAAACATCGTGTACCACAATGCACCGTACTGGACAACACGCCTCAAGTTGCACATGATAGGATGGAAGATCTCCTACCCTTAAGCCAGAGTGTCGTTCTTCACTTCCCATTCGACGTTCCCGTTGCTATGCTGGCGACGGTCCTCTCCACCAGGTCTCTGGGTAGATGCTGGGTTGTGATTGGATATCCTGTCTCCCCACGGGTTCGCGTCGAAAGCCTCCGTACTCTTTTCCTAGAACAGGAGAAATTTCATGCTCGTCTATCATGCCATTGTCTAAGCGTACTCCGGGTCTCGCTGCAGTTCTCACGAAAACAATGTGTCGTCTCTTGTTATTGTTCGTTGTGTTTGACCCTTTTTTTCTGAACGCTATCCTGGCGCAGCGTGACGTCGTTTCCAAAACGGCACACCTACTGCCTGTCGTAAATATCCGTTGTCGCCAGTAAGTCGTTCCCCTGCTGTTTACAAGTTTGATTCTATTATTTTAGGTATCGATGTCCGTCCTCGTATAGGGTATATACTATTGTGTGACTTACTCTTTTATTCTTTACTGGTACTCTTACAAATTAACCCGGCAGTGTGTCCGTCACAGTTTCTCCTCTAAATTGGTACTTGACACAATTTCCATTATCTGACATTTGCAGGCTGTAAATCTCGTGTTTTAGTCGAGTCTGTCACGGCCAACCCTGTGCCCTATTGTACAACTATGTGAAACGTACTTGCATTGTCTGAAGTAAACGTTCACTTGACACTTCTACACACATTTCTTTATTTATTGCTCGTGGGCTGAGTAGGTGTGTCATGCTGAATGTAACGTCTTTTCAGTCACAATAAAATTTTTTAAATTTTTGGTTGTTACATAGGTCCCCAAATCGGATTTGATGTTGGATTAGCGGAAGACACTCTAATCCGATTTCTGCGCTCTGAGTTTGTTGTGGGAGTCCCCTCTGATAAAGTCGCGATCAATGACCTACTTTCCTCTGCTTGGTGTATATGGGTATATATTCCCTATATTTGTTCGTAAACTACCTCTGGGAATTTATTGCCGCGCATCTGAGGAAAGATGAACGCATTTTTTACATATTTGCATATCTAATTAGATATGGGATTATGTACCATAATAATAGCTGTGGATGGCTGTGCCGTCCGATTATAATCTAACACATGAAATAATGATTTTCGACATGAATTACAATTATTCATGTATCGTTTAAATATCATTATGATAGCTAATGTTCTTAGTCTATCTTGACCATTTAAAATACAATTTACGACCTGTAAATACACATTAATACATTCACTAATTATTATTGAGTATCACTCACAATATGTGTTACTATCATCTATACTAATTATATTGATTAGAAATTTATATACATTATTCAGGAACAATTAACAATTCACTTGAGATCATTATGATTATAAATAACTTTGTTTTATATCATTCAGATTTGATTAATTAATCTAATATCATCGGGTGTCTATAAAACTCGTTATAACGTCTTTTCGCAATTTATTGCTGCACATTCAATTGAACTTTTCACATCATAATTGTCTTTTCTATTTAAATTTCCACTAACACTGGCTATACACATGTAATTAATGTCGTTAGGTTGCCACATTGTGACTTAAGAACTCCTTGTACAAAATCTTTACATTATACACTAATAAGATATACATCATACTGATTAGCTAGTTGGACCGGTTTTCGCGGGACATTCACCTTATGTGTTGATCCGCCTCCGAATCCACTAGTCTAACTGATTGTCGATGCACTTTCGTTTTCCTTTGAGACTTGTGATTTCGTCTCAAAGTATCTCTTCAGCAATCGTACGTTGAAAATACCCCTCAGTTTTCCATTGCTATCGCACTCAGCGAGCTCGTATGTTGCGTTACCAAGGACGCGACTAACCTTGTATGGTCCGGTGTATAACTCGAAAAACTTGTCAATCCTTTTCATTGCGGCGTCGGATTGATGGTAGCTCCTCAACAGCACCTTATCGCCGGTAGCAAATTTAGTAATATTCTTACCATCATTGATACGTTTAGCATATTTCTCTCTTTTGTCTTTTATTTTTACAAACACATTAATATTGGGATTGTGTTCACTGTTGATGACATCTTTGTCCAGCCACTTCTCCCATGCGCGGGTCGGCTTCTTTCCTAAGTGTGCCTCGTGGGGTGTTATTTCTATTGTTTCGTGGTACGTTTCATTGATACATGTTTCAATTACTCCGACGTATCTTGACCACTTGCTATGCTGGTCGTGTACCAGGATCCTGAATAGATTTCCCAATTGGCGGTTAATCCTTTCCGCTAAGTTCGCTCGAGGATTCCTTATCGCGGTATATCTTGGTTGTATTCCCAGCTCCTCGAGACCTTTAACCCATCTTTCGGCGGTAAATTGCGTGCCGTTGTCGGTTAAAATGACTCTCGGTCGTCCATACTTCGTACAGTAATCGTTGATCCGTCGTAGTGTCGTGGTGGTTGTCGCTCTTCTTAGTGTAAATAGTTTGACAAACTTTGTGAAGTTGTCCACCATGACAAGTAAGTATTTGACACCTCTTATACCTGTTGGTAAGGGTCCATAGTAATCAACACTTACTATGTCACCTTTGGCTGATGGTATCATGGCCTTTGTTCCGCCAAAGAGCATCCTGTTGTTCGTATCCTTGTACCGTTGGCAAGAGTCACAAGTTTGGGTGTATACCTTCACTTTCTTGATCAAGCTGTCGATCGTGAAGTGCTCTTGTAACATTTTTATACACCTTTTCGGGCCTAGGTGTCCGTACATTTGGTGTATCTCTGTAATTAGATCCTTCGACACGCTGTTAGGAATGTATAGTTTCCATTCGCCACGTCGTCGTCGGTACAACTTATCATTAACAATTTTATAAAATTTACTTAATTTACTATCTATAACGTTATTCTTAATCTTATCTATGAGCGTTCCGAGTTTGGCATCTTCATTTTGGTATTTGCCGATACCTCTAATTATTTTGCCTAATTGTTGACTCATTTTAATAACTAGGTGATTAATCAAATATTCGTGCGTCTCCTCGTTTGTCTCGTGTTGTTCCGTGTCAGCCGGGTATCTACTCAGTATGTCCGCAACGACATTATCCTTTCCTTTGCAGTGGATAATGTCGAAATTGTACTCCTGTATGGCGAGGATCCATCTTGTAATTCTGGAATTATTTAAGTGACACTTGTGCATAAATGTTAATGCTTTATTGTCGGTGATTATCGTGAGTGGTTGGCCAAGTATGTACATACGAAACTTATCCAGACATCTAACGATACTCAGGAGCTCTTTCTCCGTCGTGAAGTAACTGCGTTCTGCTCCCTTAAATGTCTTGCTTGTAAAAGCGATGACGCCGATTTCTCCATCTTCATCAATCTGGTAAAGCTGGCCACCATACGCAAAATTACTAGCGTCACACTGAATATAGTATCTTTGGTTCGGCCGTGGGAACCGTAGAGTTACTGTGTCGATAAATAAATTCTTGACTCTCTGGAAACACTCGTCCACTTCCCTTGTCCATGAAAACTTTCGTCCACCTTTCAGCAGTTCATGCAAAGGTTGCGTTGTTTCTGCGTATTTACTCGAGAATCTGTTATAAAAATTGGTAAGACCAAGAAAACCTTTGAGTTGTTTTGTATTCTTCGGTGCTGGGAAATCCATAATCGCCTTTACCTTATCATCGTTTGCTTGTATCCCTTTTGTTGTAAGGCGATAACCAAGGAAGGAGATTTCTCGTCTGAAGAATTGTGACTTGGTGAGGTTGACAGTTATATTTGCTTTATTGAGGTTGTTTAGCAACGCTTCTAAATGATTTAAATGTGTTTGTATATTATTGGAGTAGCACAAGCAGTCGTCCACGTAGATGATCGTGTTCTTCTTGACCTCCTCCTCGAGGGCCACATCCAATCCACGTGTCAACGCTGCAGAGCTGGTGCTGAGTCCAAATGGCGTCACTGTGAATCGGTAGCACTTCCCTTCATGCATAAACGCAGTGAAATCCCTACACTCTCGTTTTAATGGGACTTGCCAGAAGCTACTGGATAAATCGACTGTCGACAAGTACTGCATATCACCACATCTAGCCAATATCTCATTTACCGGGGACACTCCTTCGTAATCGGGCACGGTCACGCTGTTCACTTTTCTTGCATCAAGGCATAGGCGAACCCTCCCATCCTTCTTGATAACTGTCACGATTGGGTTGACGTACGGGCTGGCGCAACGTTCGATTACTCCATATCGTAACATCCGGTTAATCTCCTCGTTCACCTTGTCTCTGTAGGCAAGCGGCACAGGCCACCCTCGTTGAAAGTAAGGTGTCCTGTCCGTAACGTGAAACTCGTGCGTGTAACCCTCTATTCTTCCCGGGCACTCCCTAAAAACATTCCGGTTCTTTACCAAAATCTCCTTCAGGCGTTGCAGTATTCCTTTATCCACGCAGTCTATGCTCCCAATCTTCTCATCGATGCATCGCAGTACTTCCTCTTCTTCTTCACTGTTTATCACGTCAATATTCATGATTGGTATAATGTGCTCCTCATCAACAGTATCGTTTTTTAAACTAACTACTTTGTTTCCGATGTCGATGCGACACCCAACTTCTTGTAAAAAACTAATTCCTAGTATACATGGTTTCACTAATTCTGGTATAACCAAAAACACACATTCATATCGGATACTATCAATCTCAATGTCACACAATATTTGTCTCTTAACTAATTTGGACTTACTTCCTACAGCACTTATTATAAATGTATTCGTTACGGGTAATGTCTCATATGGTTCGATACTCTTCTTATGGTTATTAAACCAAGTTTCCGATAACCCGTTAACAATACAACCAGTATCAAGTAAGGCTTGGACAATTACATCATTATTAAATTTAATAGTAATCTCGGGACATTTCAATATTTGTTTATTTACAATCTCGTCGTCCTCTTTTAGTAGGTCCTTTCGTACATCAGGTAACAATATATTTACACTCTCACTCGGAAAGGAGTCGCTTAGAAATTCTATCTCCTCCCCTCGTTCGACGTATTTTTTTGTTTGTTATTGTTGTCGCTGTTACCGTTCGCCCTTGGGGTAGTGTCAATGACCGTGCCACTGGGTCCTGGTTCAGCTGGTGTAAACTGTACTGTATTGACGTAGTGTTTGTTGTCATACCGACCCCTTGTTGCCTGTCGGTCACTTTCATTTTTATTGTATTGCGTTTCCCTGTCTCTCGGATTGTTCCTCCCTTCGTTGTAAGGTCTATAATGTGGTCTGCGAGTGTTATCTCCGCTCGACTGTATACTTGTGAATTCCGTAATCAGCGCTTCGAAATTTGGTATACTCGTGATACCACGTGTGACCACGGCGAGCTGCAAGTCCTTACCAAAGTGGCGAGCTAGTTTTCGTATCAGCTGAGTGTCGGTTAATGCTGGTGACAGTTGCCGACTTTCCAGTAAAATCCGTTCTACATATTGGACAGCTGTGATTGGTCCATTCCACTCATATCTGCCGTACTCCAGATTGTCGCGTATATTGTCCTGGCGTTCTTGACCCCAGTACTTCAAGGTGAAAGCTTCTTTAAATTCTTCGTACGTGGAGATTTGATTCCTTATGACGCGCCACCATATTCCAGCGTCCATCTCCAAGTGTCTTCCGATCCATTTAATGTCACCGTTGCTGTAGTACTGTTCCTGGATCTCTGACAATTCCTTCAGGAACTCCATTGGGAACCTGTCAGTGCCGTTATACTTCAACTCTGTATGTGTGTGTCCGTTAATTCTACTGATTATTCCAGACTCACCTTCAATTAGCTGACGCTGTAGTCGTTCTATCTGGGATTTTAATTCGTTAATACGGGTGGTTTTCTCTCTGGTGCTCTCGTCTAGTTTTTGTTCCGCCGACTTCTGTCTTCCATCTACCTCATTGATTTTCTGTTGCATTGTGTTGTTTACGTCTCCCTGTTCCTGTTGTAATTGTCTTACTGTTTGGAATAGTTCGACTCTCAATTCCTCTTGCTTCTTGTGATTTTCTTTTGCGTGTGTCTCCACTCTGTTGTGGATCTTTTTGATGCTCGTTTGAGTATTTTGGGCAACACTCTTTAGTTCCTGTCGGTCTAATTCTCTTGTTTCACGCACCTCTTCGAATTTCTTGTCGGTGTCGTCCCTTAACTCTTTTATGATCTCGTTCTGCTGCTTCTGTACCTCGTCTATCTTCTGGTCACAATTATTTATATATTCACGCATTTCTGCGCGTATTTGTGTAAAATTTTCATTCTGCTTCTCGAAATTTTCATTAATTATTCTAAGGTTTTCACTAGCCTCTTCCTTCTGCTTTTCAAACTTTTCTTCTAGTTTCTCGAATTTTCCACTCATAAAGTCCATTAATGCGCGCAACGTCACCTCTTCCTGCGGTTGTTGTTGGGACTCCTGTCCCCGCGCTCTGACGTCTGACGTCTCCTCGGTCATTTGTGAATAAGTTGGTGATTCCTCTCGTTCGACACCAGGTACTCCCTGTTGGTTATTAATGTCAAAATTCATGGAATCTGTGCTACTGGTCGTCATTTTTGCTGCTTTACTACGCGTTAACATTCAGTCCCAGTCCAACTAGCTTCACACTAATAATATTTGTTCTTACAACTACTAACATGAAATATTAATAATTAATATATACGCTTATCCTATCTCTACTGCCTGCTCTTTGCCGTGCGGTGGGCGCCAAATACAACACTGTGGGGTGTTATGGTATTACGCTACTGAATTAACTAATCTGTGATTAAGTAATTATTGAATATATTAATTTGCATAATGAGCTCGTGTAATCAATAAATAACACGTTAATTACTTTACGTTAGCATAACTATTGCATGGAGACTCTAGTTGTTGCATTAATAAAATAAACTACCATAAATCACTCAAATGCTATTACTTTCTCGTTCTGAGGTAATTTGACAATGATGAACGCATATTGATAAAATAAACACTTATTTATTAACATTATATCATTCATTAAATTCAATATATAAAATATGGAAGATTCCCTGTAAATACATACATTCATAAACTCATGAAAAGAACATAAAAGAACACATGTTTATACATCAAATTACAAGGTAAATCCAATACGTTGTTTGCTGAAAAACATACACATACATATATAATGTAATCGATATATAGAAACACAAATATTCAAACAATAAATCCTATACTAATGCGTTCATCGTATGCCTCAGATGGATGGCGTTAATTATATTTATCATGTTTAAATTACATGCTCAAGGGGTGTTTCTTGAAAAAGAGACAGGACAGTAGAGTTTCTTATGATAAGAATAGCATAAAGATTACTTGTTTAGGTGAATTTATCCGATATTTCCATCGGCGTAACTCCTCTCTGCTGGATCATGTGTGGGAAGCTGTGCTGAGCTGTGACTGACACTTAACACACGCGAAACAGATTCACTCGCGCTGTATGTTCGTATTAAAGTTCATCGTTAACTATGGTGTATATATATATGTCTGTGTATTGTTCAACGTTTGATATGTTCATTACTGTTAGTGTTTTGATGCCGCGGTGTAATTGTTCCACATGATATTGAATCGCACCGCAACACTGTATAATGTTATTATTTCGCCGTCCGGTATTACATCAACGAAAGTTCTACGTGTCGATTATTGATGTAAGTGTGACTGGTTAGTTCAATTCTGAATTAGAGTATAATAAATAATTCTATAATTGTTAAGCACTGGCGTATGTCGCATGTTTTAGACACTGAAAGTACACTATTACCGGATACGCGCCAATATCGAAATGTCTAAGTCTCTTAGTTATATGACGCGTGGCAAAATTTCAAAGTCCCACTGCCGTCCGTATGTTAATCGAACTTTGACGACCGACTGTTGAAAATTATAAAGACTGTTCTACTGACCGACTGACTGCTCAAAGTAGATGAGTAAAAATTTATGAAAAAACTGTTTAAAGTATACGGTTGAAAAATTATGAGAGACTGTCCTCCCGCGTGCTCTGCAAGCAGTTTTTATCAAACATCGTGTACCACAATGCACCGTACTGGACAACACGCCTCAAGTTGCACATGATAGGATGGAAGATCTCCTACCCTTAAGCCAGAGTGTCGTTCTTCACTTCCCATTCGACGTTCCCGTTGCTATGCTGGCGACGGTCCTCTCCACCAGGTCTCTGGGTAGATGCTGGGTTGTGATTGGATATCCTGTCTCCCCACGGGTTCGCGTCGAAAGCCTCCGTACTCTTTTCCTAGAACAGGAGAAATTTCATGCTCGTCTATCATGCCATTGTCTAAGCGTACTCCGGGTCTCGCTGCAGTTCTCACGAAAACAATGTGTCGTCTCTTGTTATTGTTCGTTGTGTTTGACCCTTTTTTTCTGAACGCTATCCTGGCGCAGCGTGACGTCGTTTCCAAAACGGCACACCTACTGCCTGTCGTAAATATCCGTTGTCGCCAGTAAGTCGTTCCCCTGCTGTTTACAAGTTTGATTCTATTATTTTAGGTATCGATGTCCGTCCTCGTATAGGGTATATACTATTGTGTGACTTACTCTTTTATTCTTTACTGGTACTCTTACAAATTAACCCGGCAGTGTGTCCGTCACAGTTTCTCCTCTAAATTGGTACTTGACACAATTTCCATTATCTGACATTTGCAGGCTGTAAATCTCGTGTTTTAGTCGAGTCTGTCACGGCCAACCCTGTGCCCTATTGTACAACTATGTGAAACGTACTTGCATTGTCTGAAGTAAACGTTCACTTGACACTTCTACACACATTTCTTTATTTATTGCTCGTGGGCTGAGTAGGTGTGTCATGCTGAATGTAACGTCTTTTCAGTCACAATAAAATTTTTTAAATTTTTGGTTGTTACATAGGTCCCCAAATCGGATTTGATGTTGGATTAGCGGAAGACACTCTAATCCGATTTCTGCGCTCTGAGTTTGTTGTGGGAGTCCCCTCTGATAAAGTCGCGATCAATGACCTACTTTCCTCTGCTTGGTGTATATGGGTATATATTCCCTATATTTGTTCGTAAACTACCTCTGGGAATTTATTGCCGCGCATCTGAGGAAAGATGAACGCATTTTTTACATATTTGCATATCTAATTAGATATGGGATTATGTACCATAATAATAGCTGTGGATGGCTGTGCCGTCCGATTATAATCTAACACATGAAATAATGATTTTCGACATGAATTACAATTATTCATGTATCGTTTAAATATCATTATGATAGCTAATGTTCTTAGTCTATCTTGACCATTTAAAATACAATTTACGACCTGTAAATACACATTAATACATTCACTAATTATTATTGAGTATCACTCACAATATGTGTTACTATCATCTATACTAATTATATTGATTAGAAATTTATATACATTATTCAGGAACAATTAACAATTCACTTGAGATCATTATGATTATAAATAACTTTGTTTTATATCATTCAGATTTGATTAATTAATCTAATATCATCGGGTGTCTATAAAACTCGTTATAACGTCTTTTCGCAATTTATTGCTGCACATTCAATTGAACTTTTCACATCATAATTGTCTTTTCTATTTAAATTTCCACTAACACTGGCTATACACATGTAATTAATGTCGTTAGGTTGCCACATTGTGACTTAAGAACTCCTTGTACAAAATCTTTACATTATACACTAATAAGATATACATCATACTGATTAGCTAGTTGGACCGGTTTTCGCGGGACATTCACCTTATGTGTTGATCCGCCTCCGAATCCACTAGTCTAACTGATTGTCGATGCACTTTCGTTTTCCTTTGAGACTTGTGATTTCGTCTCAAAGTATCTCTTCAGCAATCGTACGTTGAAAATACCCCTCAGTTTTCCATTGCTATCGCACTCAGCGAGCTCGTATGTTGCGTTACCAAGGACGCGACTAACCTTGTATGGTCCGGTGTATAACTCGAAAAACTTGTCAATCCTTTTCATTGCGGCGTCGGATTGATGGTAGCTCCTCAACAGCACCTTATCGCCGGTAGCAAATTTAGTAATATTCTTACCATCATTGATACGTTTAGCATATTTCTCTCTTTTGTCTTTTATTTTTACAAACACATTAATATTGGGATTGTGTTCACTGTTGATGACATCTTTGTCCAGCCACTTCTCCCATGCGCGGGTCGGCTTCTTTCCTAAGTGTGCCTCGTGGGGTGTTATTTCTATTGTTTCGTGGTACGTTTCATTGATACATGTTTCAATTACTCCGACGTATCTTGACCACTTGCTATGCTGGTCGTGTACCAGGATCCTGAATAGATTTCCCAATTGGCGGTTAATCCTTTCCGCTAAGTTCGCTCGAGGATTCCTTATCGCGGTATATCTTGGTTGTATTCCCAGCTCCTCGAGACCTTTAACCCATCTTTCGGCGGTAAATTGCGTGCCGTTGTCGGTTAAAATGACTCTCGGTCGTCCATACTTCGTACAGTAATCGTTGATCCGTCGTAGTGTCGTGGTGGTTGTCGCTCTTCTTAGTGTAAATAGTTTGACAAACTTTGTGAAGTTGTCCACCATGACAAGTAAGTATTTGACACCTCTTATACCTGTTGGTAAGGGTCCATAGTAATCAACACTTACTATGTCACCTTTGGCTGATGGTATCATGGCCTTTGTTCCGCCAAAGAGCATCCTGTTGTTCGTATCCTTGTACCGTTGGCAAGAGTCACAAGTTTGGGTGTATACCTTCACTTTCTTGATCAAGCTGTCGATCGTGAAGTGCTCTTGTAACATTTTTATACACCTTTTCGGGCCTAGGTGTCCGTATATTTGGTGTATCTCTGTAATTAGATCCTTCGACACGCTGTTAGGAATGTATAGTTTCCATTCGCCACGTCGTCGTCGGTACAACTTATCATTAACAATTTTATAAAATTTACTTAATTTACTATCTATAACGTTATTCTTAATCTTATCTATGAGCGTTCCGAGTTTGGCATCTTCATTTTGGTATTTGCCGATACCTCTAATTATTTTGCCTAATTGTTGACTCATTTTAATAACTAGGTGATTAATCAAATATTCGTGCGTCTCCTCGTTTGTCTCGTGTTGTTCCGTGTCAGCCGGGTATCTACTCAGTATGTCCGCAACGACATTATCCTTTCCTTTGCAGTGGATAATGTCGAAATTGTACTCCTGTATGGCGAGGATCCATCTTGTAATTCTGGAATTATTTAAGTGACACTTGTGCATAAATGTTAATGCTTTATTGTCGGTGATTATCGTGAGTGGTTGGCCAAGTATGTACATACGAAACTTATCCAGACATCTAACGATACTCAGGAGCTCTTTCTCCGTCGTGAAGTAACTGCGTTCTGCTCCCTTAAATGTCTTGCTTGTAAAAGCGATGACGCCGATTTCTCCATCTTCATCAATCTGGTAAAGCTGGCCACCATACGCAAAATTACTAGCGTCACACTGAATATAGTATCTTTGGTTCGGCCGTGGGAACCGTAGAGTTACTGTGTCGATAAATAAATTCTTGACTCTCTGGAAACACTCGTCCACTTCCCTTGTCCATGAAAACTTTCGTCCACCTTTCAGCAGTTCATGCAAAGGTTGCGTTGTTTCTGCGTATTTACTCGAGAATCTGTTATAAAAATTGGTAAGACCAAGAAAACCTTTGAGTTGTTTTGTATTCTTCGGTGCTGGGAAATCCATAATCGCCTTTACCTTATCATCGTTTGCTTGTATCCCTTTTGTTGTAAGGCGATAACCAAGGAAGGAGATTTCTCGTCTGAAGAATTGTGACTTGGTGAGGTTGACAGTTATATTTGCTTTATTGAGGTTGTTTAGCAACGCTTCTAAATGATTTAAATGTGTTTGTATATTATTGGAGTAGCACAAGCAGTCGTCCACGTAGATGATCGTGTTCTTCTTGACCTCCTCCTCGAGGGCCACATCCAATCCACGTGTCAACGCTGCAGAGCTGGTGCTGAGTCCAAATGGCGTCACTGTGAATCGGTAGCACTTCCCTTCATGCATAAACGCAGTGAAATCCCTACACTCTCGTTTTAATGGGACTTGCCAGAAGCTACTGGATAAATCGACTGTCGACAAGTACTGCATATCACCACATCTAGCCAATATCTCATTTACCGGGGACACTCCTTCGTAATCGGGCACGGTCACGCTGTTCACTTTTCTTGCATCAAGGCATAGGCGAACCCTCCCATCCTTCTTGATAACTGTCACGATTGGGTTGACGTACGGGCTGGCGCAACGTTCGATTACTCCATATCGTAACATCCGGTTAATCTCCTCGTTCACCTTGTCTCTGTAGGCAAGCGGCACAGGCCACCCTCGTTGAAAGTAAGGTGTCCTGTCCGTAACGTGAAACTCGTGCGTGTAACCCTCTATTCTTCCCGGGCACTCCCTAAAAACATTCCGGTTCTTTACCAAAATCTCCTTCAGGCGTTGCAGTATTCCTTTATCCACGCAGTCTATGCTCCCAATCTTCTCATCGATGCATCGCAGTACTTCCTCTTCTTCTTCACTGTTTATCACGTCAATATTCATGATTGGTATAATGTGCTCCTCATCAACAGTATCGTTTTTTAAACTAACTACTTTGTTTCCGATGTCGATGCGACACCCAACTTCTTGTAAAAAACTAATTCCTAGTATACATGGTTTCACTAATTCTGGTATAACCAAAAACACACATTCATATCGGATACTATCAATCTCAATGTCACACAATATTTGTCTCTTAACTAATTTGGACTTACTTCCTACAGCACTTATTATAAATGTATTCGTTACGGGTAATGTCTCATATGGTTCGATACTCTTCTTATGGTTATTAAACCAAGTTTCCGATAACCCGTTAACAATACAACCAGTATCAAGTAAGGCTTGGACAATTACATCATTATTAAATTTAATAGTAATCTCGGGACATTTCAATATTTGTTTATTTACAATCTCGTCGTCCTCTTTTAGTAGGTCCTTTCGTACATCAGGTAACAATATATTTACACTCTCACTCGGAAAGGAGTCGCTTAGAAATTCTATCTCCTCCCCTCGTTCGACGTATTTTTTTTTTTGTTATTGTTGTCGCTGTTACCGTTCGCCCTTGGGGTAGTGTCAATGACCGTGCCACTGGGTCCTGGTTCAGCTGGTGTAAACTGTACTGTATTGACGTAGTGTTTGTTGTCATACCGACCCCTTGTTGCCTGTCGGTCACTTTCATTTTTATTGTATTGCGTTTCCCTGTCTCTCGGATTGTTCCTCCCTTCGTTGTAAGGTCTATAATGTGGTCTGCGAGTGTTATCTCCGCTCGACTGTATACTTGTGAATTCCGTAATCAGCGCTTCGAAATTTGGTATACTCGTGATACCACGTGTGACCACGGCGAGCTGCAAGTCCTTACCAAAGTGGCGAGCTAGTTTTCGTATCAGCTGAGTGTCGGTTAATGCTGGTGACAGTTGCCGACTTTCCAGTAAAATCCGTTCTACATATTGGACAGCTGTGATTGGTCCATTCCACTCATATCTGCCGTACTCCAGATTGTCGCGTATATTGTCCTGGCGTTCTTGACCCCAGTACTTCAAGGTGAAAGCTTCTTTAAATTCTTCGTACGTGGAGATTTGATTCCTTATGACGCGCCACCATATTCCAGCGTCCATCTCCAAGTGTCTTCCGATCCATTTAATGTCACCGTTGCTGTAGTACTGTTCCTGGATCTCTGACAATTCCTTCAGGAACTCCATTGGGAACCTGTCAGTGCCGTTATACTTCAACTCTGTATGTGTGTGTCCGTTAATTCTACTGATTATTCCAGACTCACCTTCAATTAGCTGACGCTGTAGTCGTTCTATCTGGGATTTTAATTCGTTAATACGGGTGGTTTTCTCTCTGGTGCTCTCGTCTAGTTTTTGTTCCGCCGACTTCTGTCTTCCATCTACCTCATTGATTTTCTGTTGCATTGTGTTGTTTACGTCTCCCTGTTCCTGTTGTAATTGTCTTACTGTTTGGAATAGTTCGACTCTCAATTCCTCTTGCTTCTTGTGATTTTCTTTTGCGTGTGTCTCCACTCTGTTGTGGATCTTTTTGATGCTCGTTTGAGTATTTTGGGCAACACTCTTTAGTTCCTGTCGGTCTAATTCTCTTGTTTCACGCACCTCTTCGAATTTCTTGTCGGTGTCGTCCCTTAACTCTTTTATGATCTCGTTCTGCTGCTTCTGTACCTCGTCTATCTTCTGGTCACAATTATTTATATATTCACGCATTTCTGCGCGTATTTGTGTAAAATTTTCATTCTGCTTCTCGAAATTTTCATTAATTATTCTAAGGTTTTCACTAGCCTCTTCCTTCTGCTTTTCAAACTTTTCTTCTAGTTTCTCGAATTTTCCACTCATAAAGTCCATTAATGCGCGCAACGTCACCTCTTCCTGCGGTTGTTGTTGGGACTCCTGTCCCCGCGCTCTGACGTCTGACGTCTCCTCGGTCATTTGTGAATAAGTTGGTGATTCCTCTCGTAAGACACCAGGTACTCCCTGTTGGTTATTAATGTCAAAATTCATGGAATCTGTGCTACTGGTCGTCATTTTTGCTGCTTTACTACGCGTTAACATTCAGTCCCAGTCCAACTAGCTTCACACTAATAATATTTGTTCTTACAACTACTAACATGAAATATTAATAATTAATATATACGCTTATCCTATCTCTACTGCCTGCTCTTTGCCGTGCGGTGGGCGCCAAATACAACACTGTGGGGTGTTATGCTATTACGCTACTGAATTAACTAATCTGTGATTAAGTAATTATTGATTATATTAATTTGCATAATGAGCTCGTGTAATCAATAAATAACACGTTAATTACTTTACGTTAGCATAACTATTGCATGGAGACTCTAGTTGTTGCATTAATAAAATAAACTACCATAAATCACTCAAATGCTATTACTTTCTCGTTCTGAGGTAATTTGACAATGATGAACGCATATTGATAAAATAAACACTTATTTATTAACATTATATCATTCATTAAATTCAATATATAAAATATGGAAGATTCCCTGTAAATACATACATTCATAAACTCATGAAAAGAACATAAAAGAACACATGTTTATACATCAAATTACAAGGTAAATCCAATACGTTGTTTGCTGAAAAACATACACATACATATATAATGTAATCGATATATAGAAACACAAATATTCAAACAATAAATCCTATACTAATGCGTTCATCGTATGCCTCAGATGGATGGCGTTAATTATATTTATCATGTTTAAATTACATGCTCAAGGGGTGTTTCTTGAAAAAGAGACAGGACAGTAGAGTTTCTTATGATAAGAATAGCATAAAGATTACTTGTTTAGGTGAATTTATCCGATATTTCCATCGGCGTAACTCCTCTCTGCTGGATCATGTGTGGGAAGCTGTGCTGAGCTGTGACTGACACTTAACACACGCGAAACAGATTCACTCGCGCTGTATGTTCGTATTAAAGTTCATCGTTAACTATGGTGTATATATATATGTCTGTGTATTGTTCAACGTTTGATATGTTCATTACTGTTAGTGTTTTGATGCCGCGGTGTAATTGTTCCACATGATATTGAATCGCACCGCAACACTGTATAATGTTATTATTTCGCCGTCCGGTATTACATCAACGAAAGTTCTACGTGTCGATTATTGATGTAAGTGTGACTGGTTAGTTCAATTCTGAATTAGAGTATAATAAATAATTCTATAATTGTTAAGCACTGGCGTATGTCGCATGTTTTAGACACTGAAAGTACACTATTACCGGATACGCGCCAATATCGAAATGTCTAAGTCTCTTAGTTATATGACGCGTGGCAAAATTTCAAAGTCCCACTGCCGTCCGTATGTTAATCGAACTTTGACGACCGACTGTTGAAAATTATAAAGACTGTTCTACTGACCGACTGACTGCTCAAAGTAGATGAGTAAAAATTTATGAAAAGACTGTTCAAAGTATACGGTTGAAAAATTATGAGAGACTGTCCTCCCGCGTGCTCTGCAAGCAGTTTTTATCAAACATCGTGTACCACAATGCACCGTACTGGACAACACGCCTCAAGTTGCACATGATAGGATGGAAGATCTCCTACCCTTAAGCCAGAGTGTCGTTCTTCACTTCCCATTCGACGTTCCCGTTGCTATGCTGGCGACGGTCCTCTCCACCAGGTCTCTGGGTAGATGCTGGGTTGTGATTGGATATCCTGTCTCCCCACGGGTTCGCGTCGAAAGCCTCCGTACTCTTTTCCTAGAACAGGAGAAATTTCATGCTCGTCTATCATGCCATTGTCTAAGCGTACTCCGGGTCTCGCTGCAGTTCTCACGAAAACAATGTGTCGTCTCTTGTTATTGTTCGTTGTGTTTGACCCTTTTTTTCTGAACGCTATCCTGGCGCAGCGTGACGTCGTTTCCAAAACGGCACACCTACTGCCTGTCGTAAATATCCGTTGTCGCCAGTAAGTCGTTCCCCTGCTGTTTACAAGTTCGATTCTATTATTTTAGGTATCGATGTCCGTCCTCGTATAGGGTATATACTATTGTGTGACTTACTCTTTTATTCTTTACTGGTACTCTTACAAATTAACCCGGCAGTGTGTCCGTCACAGTTTCTCCTCTAAATTGGTACTTGACACAATTTCCATTATCTGACATTTGCAGGCTGTAAATCTCGTGTTTTAGTCGAGTCTGTCACGGCCAACCCTGTGCCCTATTGTACAACTATGTGAAACGTACTTGCATTGTCTGAAGTAAACGTTCACTTGACACTTCTACACACATTTCCTTATTTATTGCTCGTGGGCTGAGTAGGTGTGTCATGCTGAATGTAACGTCTTTTCAGTCACAATAAAATTTTTTAAATTTTTGGTTGTTACAAACTGTCTGCATTTTGAGATCTCAACTCTCAGTAAAACCTAACGCTGCGTACTTCTGTAGATTCTGCATTAGTACATTACGGCCTTTTGTTTTACAAATGCACAAGCACTTTACAAAACAACACTTTATACAATTACAACCACGTCGATTCACGACCCGATGGGTAGGGGAATCATCGACTCTAAGCACAATATAAGCACACGTACATAAAATTCCAATTCTAGAAAATTATAAAAAGATATTGAGGTACTCACTTATTTGTGGTACTGTGAGAAAAATACTCTTCAAGTGTAATCAGGGGCGTATTAAGGGGGTGACGAATGGGACCGGACCCCTCTCCCAGAGGGTCGAAAAAAGTTGACGAATTTTGTTGCTCTGTTAATTTTTAGGCTATTTTATTATACTTTCAGCTGTGTATGCTAATAGTAACACTTTTTTAAGTATCCTAACAGGTTTATTACACAGAATTTGAGTATACGTTTAACTATGAAATATAGGAAAATCAATTCAGTTGATTAGTATCTTGTAAATAACGCAACATAAAACATACCAATGTTTCAATAACGCTTATTTTTATTGTGTTATTATCGTTTACTTTGATGGGATTGATTTCAGGATGTTTCGCACTTTTTCAACCACTTTACAGACAAAAATCTTCATTAGTCTTAATTTGTTTTTCTTTTGCACGAAGCCGCCTCGGCCGGACCCCCCCCCCCCAGAACAAATTCTAGATACGCCACTGAGTGCAATCAGTACGAGGGTTAGAAAAGTGGCGTTTAGCAACCTTCTTAAGATACTCTCACACCCTCCAATAACTCTTTTTCACATGAGAAGAAACATGATTAGTTTTGCATGTTCACCGAGCCGAGACACTGCTAGCGCTCTCAGCGGTTTACAGCACTAGTAAAGAGTGCTTGTTTTATGCTTCTCTAAGAGACAGATGCTGTGCGGTTTAGCATTCTAGGTAACTTACTAGCAAAATATCGTACTCGCAGATTAGATTGTTATGAGTTTGAGTATTTCTAACTGTAACTTAACGTAAAATAAGGCTAGGTAACGACAGCGTAGTTATGAAATCGTAAACAAATGCTAAGATTTCTGAAATTACGGCCAACTTATAGTCAGTGCACCGAAGAGTTTTTTGAAGTGATTGCCGATTATGTGATTTGACGATGATGTTCTCTTTCCTCGTGGTTCCCTTAAACTTCGCATTTCATTGTTACGAACCCCACTTCTAGAACATTGTGAAGGTCGTTGTCTATGATGAACCAAGTCGCATCAGTGACACACCTTTATATTTGATTTTTAAAAGACTCCATATTTATATTGCTTTATGATACCATATGTCTCTGGCATGTTGTCTATTTATAAAAATTACAGCAATAGCAGAAAAATCACTCTCCATAAACCTTCATAATCACTTTCGAATATTTGATCCCCTTACCTTCCCTTTCCTGTGTGACATAATCTTCAGATTTTGGTGTATTTAGGTGTGTTTGTGTAAATTACGTCTAGTTGTATATTGTAAGACGACCCTTTATGTGGCTGTAATTTCATCTGTTCCCTCTATTTGGGCTAGCCACTTGGTCACCAGACCGCTGTATGCCGGTCGTTACAAAAGAATATAATGTATACGGAAAATTCACAAAAAATAGAATTTTCAAATAATAAAATAATTTTTGTTTATGTTTATAGAGGTATGTATAAGAGATAAATCTGTTTTTTAAAAGGTTCTGGTAAAATTTTAATAACAGGTAGGTATTTATTGACCGTCGAGCACTTCTTAAAGATTTGCACCCAGTCTGGAGTTCAATAGATTAACTCCAGGTAATAATCGATTGGTGACTTTTCTGACTGGTCCAATATCTTGTTCAAAATAGAATATATTCTTCTCACTTAAGTCCTTCAGCCTTATAATTACCCTTAAATTACCCTGTGAAATAAGTACAGATACAAAATAATGGAAATATAAAGATTTATTGACAATTTTAAATAAATAATCGATATTTTATCGATGGAGAGCAATTATCGACTCTGTCTCAGGAATTATCGATTGTGTCATACAGAACAAAATTTTATGTTATATTATATTAAAAGACAGGTTCTTTGAGCGATTATGGATTAATAGTCAGAGAAGGGTGACGAGAAAATATAACATTAACAATTAAAAATATAAATACAATAATTACTATTCAATAGTATTTTAAATAATTCAGTATATAATATTAGAATAAATGTTTTGTCGAACCAATGAAGACTGATGTGACGTCAGTGACTGCGATGTAGTAAGCAGATTTCGTTTTCAAGATGGCCGCTACTCGGGTTGGACTAAGTCACAGCATATGCGTGGTGTCAGAAAATCACAATAAAATTCCTTTTATTAAGGTTTAAAATGTCCCCGCACTGGTGTAATATGTCTGTTAATCTGTTTGGTGTATTCTGGTGAAGTGTTCTGTGTAAACTTGTGTTAGTTAGTTTATTTTCTATGTGTTCAACTTCTGCGGTTAAGTTTTCAAGTAATGGTTAGGAATTTCAGAATGAATCAGTTTAATTATAATGTTTTATTTGTTTTTATCACTCGTATTATGTAGTTAAGTGTTTGTTTTCACTATTGTCGTGAATGTATTAACAGCTTTAGCTTTTAAAAGTGTTTAATTCGCCTAACTCTCGTTTCACTGATTTCAATGGCTAAACGCTAGTACCATCTTTCTCGATTTTAAAGAAACGTTCTTTTACACAACTGTCCAGCTTGATATTCAACAAAAGACTAATTAACTTGGTCATAAATCTTGCCCAGTTAATCTTTGAAAAAGTATTGTTAACATTTTTCGACTTCCCATACATATGATAAAATATTACATTATGTATGGAATTTATCTATTTTATTCCTCACTTTTATGAATTATTAACCTTATTATTGGTTTAATCATCTCATTCCCTTTAAATTGATGTATTATAGTCCATAACTGTAGATATTTTGTGGAAATTAACAAATTTCTTTACTTTATGGAAATATAGGCTCAAAATTGGATTTCCGTCTTTATACAAAATCCCCTCCATTTAAATATTATTAATACTATTATAATAAATTTTAATTAGTCATATTCCTCTTCCTTTCCTTAAATACATATAAATTACACCTTTGAACTGGTTTTTTGTGTTAATCTGTAAATTTGACATTGCTCTATATAAATTAATTAATTTATATATTTTGACAATTTACAAAATGTTAAGGTATTTCCTTATTATCATTTTAATTCATAGGATTATTCCTAGTAGTAGTTAATTGTGTTATCTTATATAAATCTTGGTAGTTTACAGGATTTATAAGTGAATTATACTACTTTATATTGGTTCTCTGATTTCACCAAATGGCCTAGATTTTAGAATTTTATATTTCTTTCTTTCTCAAATAATTTAGACTTAATTCCTCCTCTGACTTTACATAATTACAATTATATGAAAATAACATGATTTATAACTTATTGTGTTGTGTAGTAGTTAATTAACACTACAGTTATTAAAATAAATAATTATGAACATGGTTTAGCAATCTGCACAATTGAACATATTGCAGATATGGTTTGAACATATATCTTTTAACTATTTTTGAGCTAACATAGCATACCTATTAGAACATTATTACTGGTATGTAGGTTATTATTTATCAAACATAATTCTTTTTAAAACACATAACATAAATCTTATTTTCTAATAAACCTTCCAAATACATTTATTTAACACATTGATTTTAGGACTGTGAAATAACAGTCTATCTAAACATGTTACACTTACTCATACTATATTAGTACCAGTCCTTTCTGGTTTAAACCATTATTATTGTGATCCCCTACATCAGTAAACATTAACTCCCATACTCTATTTATTATCATTTTTTACAAATGTCTTGTAAATAAAGATTTACATTAAAATAATAAAATACTGGAAACCTTCCATTTTATTATTTTATTATGCTGTTTATTATTAGATTTTAAAGTTGTGATATAGCATACTACTAAGTTATAGTATCACCAACTTTAAGTTTATTGCATTTTTTTAAAAAACAACACTTACACAAATTCACTTTCACTGTTGGTTCTGATATTTTGAGTCTTATTATCTCAGACCAGACCTTTAGTAATCATGGACCGTTAAGACTAGTTTATTGTCTTTATTACACAATAGCTTTAGTCGGTGCACTTCTTATAACGCTATACAACACTTTAGTTTTCTCAATAATTACATTTTATAAGATTTTGGGTATGTTATACTTTCTTTTGCATAGTTTTTGCGGGTTTGGGGTTGATAGTAGTTTATATAATAATAGGTTTTATAACGGTGTTTCTTTCATACTATTTCTTCCTCTCCTCCTGTCTTCCTTCTTGTCCTTCTTCGTATCTTCCTTCTGGCATTCAATCTTGTCCCTCTTCTAGTCTTCATTCTTGTCCCTCGTCTAGTCTTCACTCTTCTGGTCTTCCTTCCGTTCTTGGGTAAACCAAGGTACTTGGTGTTATCACGACTGAGGTTTAGTTTGGAGTATTTAATTTATTCACTGAACTGACTTTATTCTTCTATACAGGTTTCAGGGTATTGTTTTCTTCCTGTTCACAAACTTTATTCTTCCCTCTTCTTGTTTTTTGGGGTATATTGGTATTCACCACCCTTTAATTGAGTCTCTTTTTTCTTTGATATGGTCTTATATAACTGGTTTACTGCTCTGAGCTTCCTGGGTAACTTACTGGTATTATACTATGAGTTGATGAGTTGCTTCAATACTTTCTTTGGTTTCTTTTACCAGTGGTTTTTATATATTATGTAGTGAGGATTTTTATCTTATTGTGGTTCATTCCTCTGATTTATTTAAATGTCATTCAATATTATTATAACAGTTGTTGGTGTAATTAAACTTTAAGATTTCATATGACTTAAAATGCAGTGGATTTTCTGTCACGCTACAGAATGCCCTTCTCCAGAAGTAATTTTTTCAGACTATACTTGCTTTGTCTGAAACAATTGCTTATGATAATTATTCTAAGTTTGTTACTATTTTGGACTTCCTTCCATTTTAAAATTTTCTTATTTATATTTGAGTTTATATCATTCTCACTTGATCTTCCTTGATAGTAATAGTCATCTGAGTTTCATATTTATTATTTCATTTTCATATTTCTTCTTAGTATTTTCTCCTTGGGATATTTCCTCCCTATCGTTCCCTACTTTGTGAGCTGGTTCAGTTCAGAGAGGCCCTGTACGCTACTTTCCTCTGCTGTCCAATACTTCACACATATTTGAGTACAGAGGCAAATCATCTCTGCTCAAAAAACATATTAATCCTGCTGGAATTATCATCAGACAGATTAAAAAAATTATGGAGAATAGTACACATTTGTTACTATTTAAAAAATATCTTTGGGATACTTCACTTATTACTTATTATACTTCTCAGAGATTTTAATATTTCTATCTCAGTTGTTCATCTGACTTATTATCTGGATGTTTCTTTCATTTGATATTATGGTAGGAAGCTCTTCTATTATTACATTTTTTCAACTTTTCTTATCATATAAATCTTTTGGTTATAAATTCTTTATTACCTTCTGGTTTTTTCATTATAATCTGCATTATTTATAGTAGCATATCTTTATGACATTTTTAGACTGTTTCATCGTTCTTAAAATTTCCACTTGTTCTATTTTCTAGTATTTGTATAACTGTCATTATCATAATTGTCATTTAATTCATAAATCATTTTATATTAATTCATTTAATTACATAAATTTTTGACATTATTTTCACATTATTCCGGTCATTGCTATTATACTTGCAAATGATGGTTTTTTTATTAATTTCATTATGAGGTCATATTTTCTCCTCATACCACTTAAAGTTTCATTCTCTCATAATTCCAAAGAAGTTTTTGTACTTTATTTTATTCAATCACTCAAATCGTATTAAAGAATTTTTTCTTTTTTATTTCCTTCAACACCATTTTACGGAAAGGTTTTTACTCTTCATATTGAACTTAGACATGATTATACTGTCTAGAATTATTTGTTTTAATTCTAAATCTGTTTCCTCTTATTCATCCCATTATGACCCTTTGTTACCATGGTAATTATCTTCTATGCTTACCATAAATATGGTAGGAAATCTCATCAGTTTATCTCACCATAGTGTTTTTTTTATAATTGGTTGGTAAGTTGTACTTATACTTGGTTTGGGAAACTTGATTTATTCATAATTCAAAATTCACTCTTCTTATATTATTCTGTGAAGTTTTCTCAAATAATTTGTATGTAAGGTGGGCTTACATGTGTTTTGGCTGGTTTTATTTCTCTAAACTCTCTTGGTATTATTGTCAAAATGTTTCTCTTCAAATAAATATTTAGTAATCTGTCCTTACTTGTTTTTGACCTTAGATGGTTTTATTTCTAAATTCTCTCCTTCTTTATTATTATATTATAGCCATAAAGTTTTTCTTCAAATATTTGTTATGTAAAGTGGGCTTACATTTGTTTTTAGAATTTGGTTGGTTTACATTCAAAATTCTGTTTTATATATCTTCTTCCAAAATGTTCCTTCTCAAACAAATTGTATGTAATTGGCTTACATTGTGTTTCGAATTTAGAGGTTTTAAATTCTAATTCTATCTTATATTCTTGCCATAAAATTTTCTAATAATTGTAGATAATATGTGCTTATATTTCTTTTTAGAATTTGGAGGTTTATGTTTTTAAACTTCTTCTCTTCTATTCTAGCCATAACATTTTTCACATTTTCCTGGTATGTAAGGTGAACTTACATTTTTTTAGAATTTAGAGGATTTTTAATCATAAAATTTCTTCATGGATGCCTGGTTAAAGACACCCTTGACTTTACTTGAACTTATTTCTTTGATTTCGTAGGTGTTGTTGTTATTGTCTTTTGAGACGATATAGGGACCAGTGTACAGGAGCAATAACTTTTTTGTTATCCCCTCTAAGGAACTGGGTAATTCCCTATTCTTCAACAACACCTTCTCTCCAACGGTATAATGAATAACCTTACCCATGCATTTATTGTATTTGTTCCGCCGTTTCTCCTGATCTTCGGCCACCTTATTACAAAATTGAATTTTATCAAATCTATATTTATGTTCCCTGGGGAACTCCAAGATATCTTTAATCTCTCTAGGGGGTTGTCTCTCGTACATCGCGGAGTATGGGGTTATTCCTATGGCAGGATGGTAGGCCAGGTTGAGGAATTCTTCAGTGGCCTCCAAGTATTCTTGCCACCTTCTCTGCTGATCATGGCAATATGTTCTTAATAGGCGCCCCACCTCTCGCAAGACTCTTTCGGCCGGGTTACTGCTTGGGTGGTATACTGATGTCTTGTATGTGTGAACCCCTATGGACAGCAGTGTATCCCGCCATCTCCTCCCCTTAAATTGCGTTCCGTGGTCGGTTATGATCGATACCGGTTTTCCGACGGTTGGGAAGTACTGGTCGATCAGGATATTAAGAACTTTCTTCGTAGTCGCCCGATTTGCTGGGTATAGCTTTACGAACTTAGTGTAATGGTCCATAATGATGACGATATATTTGTATCGGTGGCGGCCTCCACTGCGGGGAAATGGCCCGCAGATATCCAGGAATACCTTCTCAAGTTTAGACTGCGATGTTATTGGAATCATCTGCCCTTCTCTTTTCTCGTTATTAGTTTTTACGAGTTGGCAAATGCGACAGTTTCTAATATATCTCCGTACCTTCCGATTGATGTCCTTTATATAGCAGTTTTCTTCCAGAGCCTTTACCACCTTTAAAGCGCCCATATGCCCATATCGAACATGATAACTGATCACTATCTCTTTCTCGATATGGGTTGGAATTATTACCTTCCACTCCTCCTTAAATAATGATGGTTTGGAAAACAGGATTCCCTTATGTATAGTGTAATATCGGGAGATTGTCTCATCTCCTGCTTCCAATCTTGAGATAATAGTAATTAATTTCGGGTCAGCTTGTTGGTGTGTGCTTAGTTGTTCTAGAACTGATTGTAGACCGGCGCTGCTGCTGAGAATATGGTACACCTTCAGAATACTCTCTTTCTCCCCCTCGAACGTCTGCTTGTCAATGTCAACTCTAGACAATACGTCCGCGACGACATTCTTCCTTCCGGGGATATACTCCCACTTGAGGTCGTATTCTTGCAGCAATAGTATCCACCGCGTTAACCTTCCATGGCTCAGCTTACATCTTTTAAGGAACGATATAGATTTATGGTCTGTCCGGACGGTAACGCGATAACCAAGAATATATGTACGGAACTTTCCGCACGCGAACACGACACTCAATAACTCCTTTTCTGTCACATGATAGTTTTTCTCACTCTGGTTCAGAGCTCTGCTGGCAAAACAGATTACAAGATGCTCGCCCTCCTCATCCTCTTGATATAAAGTAGTGCCGAGGCTGATGTCACTGGCATCACAATTAAGAAAGAAAGGCTTGTTAAAATCTGGATGGCGGAGTATAATATGTTTAAGGAATTTTTGTTTTATGAGAGTCAATATGTTTTGTTGTTCATTACCCCAGATCCATTTATTTTTAGATGACAGTTGCGGCTGAAATCTGGCAGTCAGTTCGGAGTACTTTTCCTGGAACTTGCGGTAGTAGTTACAGAGTCCCAGGAACGACTGTAACTGCCTTCGATTCTTTGGTGTAGGAAAGTTCTGAATTGCTTCGACTTTTTCAGCCGACGGTGAGATACCCTTATCATTTAATATGAAGCCCAAGAATTGTATCTCTTTAGCAATAAAATGAGACTTTGCTAACTTCAGAGTAATATTGTTTGCTGCTAGCTTCTGTAAGACGTGTTCCACACGGTAGCAGTGTTCCTCCCAAGTTTCTGAGGACACTAGCAAGTCATCGACGTATACGGTGGTGAATTTTAGTGCTTCTTGGCCAAGTATCTGATCCATGCAGTGCACAAATACTGCGACTGAGTTTACCAGTCCGAAGGGCAACCTCTTAAACTGGTAGTTCCGCCCTTCGAATATAAAGGCCAGATACTGGCGACTCTGTGGATGTAATTCCACCTGCCAGTATCCGCACACCGTATCCCAGGTAGTGAAGTATTTGGTACCGTGGAATCGTTTTAAGATCTCCTCAATCTCACCGGGCGAAGTCCTGTCATTTATGATCATCTTATTTATTTCGCGCGCATCTAAACATAAACGGACTTGTCCGTTTTTCTTAGGAATAGCCACGATAGGACTTGTGTAAGGGGAATGGCTACTCTCTATAATGTCACGGTTAATCATTTGCTCTATTTCAGCTCTTACTGCTTGCTTTCGTGATTGCGCAATGGGGTAAGACTTCCGGTTAAAGTCTACAGTGTCTCGGAATTGTAGAGTACACTGGAAATTCTTCGCTTTACCGGGCTCATCAGAAAAGACTGATTTATATTTATTGTAGATGTCTATTAATTTGTTCGCTTGGTTTGTTGTTAAACCTTCGCCAGTTATACCGCTCCGGAAATCCCTGATTTCCTGGATTTTTTGCGACCATAAATCTTCATTGGAGGTGTCGTCTATTCTCTGTTCAATTATGGATGTTGGATGGATGTAATTAATTTTTCGGATTTGCTGATGGATACTATCGGGAACGACCTGGTCACTACCCACCAAGTTCGCCGTCCAAGTATGTCCGTTAGAAAACAGTGATAATGTTTCAGTTCTTAGATCAATGATGGCGGAATTTCTCCTAAGCACATCACACCCGACCAGTATATTAAATGGCAGACCGCTCGCCACCAAGAATTCCATGTCAATCGCTATACCACAGCTCATCACACTGGCGGAGACTTGTCTACGTATAGTTTTGTTCTGTCGGCCGGTTGCTCCCAACAAAACAATATTATTCAACGGCAATGTTGGTAAAGTTCTCCCGCACTCTTGCTGTATCCTTTCCAGTTCCGTCGTACTTATTATTGATACGTTTGACCCAGTATCGATGATTAACTTGGCTGGGATGCCTTCTACCTTGGCGTCAACATGTATAATTTCATTATTGAAGTTATTGGTGGGACTCCTGTTATCCTCTTCCAATAACTCCTGTCTGATGTCCTTCAGGTAGTTGCACCCGATGATTGTAATACGATTGTGATTATTCTATAAATTGCACTCATTCTCATTATCATACCCAGTAGTCAGAAGCAGTAATGGGTTCTGTCGATTTCTTACTGCCTGTGCCCGTTTAAAGGCTCGGCATCATTGTTTCTTTGAGCCATATTATTCGATGCCTCATTCGGGATGCTCAGAGTGGTTACTTGCCGATCTGTTCTATGGTCTTCCGGTCGTTCATGGTGCGACCTTTGTTCAGTGTTGTCCAAACTATTGCTCCTACGCGCCGGATAGTACCTCGGTTGGTCCCGTTCTAGGCTCCTCCGCCTTTCTTCGTATCTTCGGTAACTGCTTCGTCGATGGTGGTTGAATCCTCGCTGTCTTCCATCTGTGGCTTGTATGAAGTTCACTCTAGGGCGAGGATACCTATTATTATTAAAATTACCATTATTGGGACCAGCACGATTAGCATTATTAGGGTAAGGACTATTACCATAATTGGGGCTTCTCTGACTATTTACGTTATCAGGGTAGGGATTGCGGTTACCCTGATAACCATTAGAGGGTCGATTCGGGTTTTGTTGGTTGGGACCCGTATTATTATTGTCATTGTAATTGGTATTATTTACATTATTTCCATTATTATTATTGTTATTTCGCGGGTATGCCCGACCTCCTTGGTATCCAGTATTTATGTGATTCGCACCCTGATTATTGTTCAGGTACGTCCTTGGTTCGGGCCCATCACTTCTTCTACGACTCTGCCTGTAGTAATCTTCGTTTTCATAATTTTCTAGGAGTTCTGTCATTGCCTGGATGGTTTTTATCTGGCTGCCCCTCCTAGCACGAATCACCTCCTCATCATAATGGTAAGACAGCTTGTTTATTAGGCATTCCTCCGGTATGGCTGGTTCTAAGTGCTTGGCCATACACACTTTGCCGAGGAAATAAGCTGTCATTGAGCTGCCGACTTGTGGTTTGTAGCGGCCGTGGCATATATTATCTCTGATGAGATTCTGCGTGGTCTCTGACCAGTACTTGGCTTTGAACAGGCTTTTGAATTGTTCATAATTGTCGATGTCGCTCCGGTTGGCCATCCACCAATGGTCATTCACCTCCCGAAACGACTCGTCAAGGATCTCTCTGTTCTGGACCCATCGGTTCCCTCGGTGTTTCTCGAGGTACTCCTCTATTCGTGCCAAGAACTCCATAGGCTTCCGTTTGTATTGCCGGAAATTGAGCCATTCTCTGTTCTCTGACATGGGGAAATTGTGATATCCCGATGGTCTGTTTCTTATTAACTCCATCTCCTCCTGGCTCTGACGCACCTGTCCGGTTATGTTCACCATAGCGGCTTCCACGCCGTCGCATCTTTCTGTTACTTGGGTTCTCACTTTATTTACTTCCTCCAGGGCAAACTTCTTGGTCTCCTCCAATTTAGTTTTCTGTTGTTCTTGGACCTGAGTAATCTCCTTTGTTATTACTTCCCGGACTTCCAGCACTTCGTTTTCTGTTTGACGACATCTTTCGTCTACTTCTCGGATCTGCTGGTTAACAACCACGACTTCCTGTTCTAATTTCTTTACAATGGACTTCTTCGTCTCAGTTATCTTTTTATTTATTTCCTCTTTGGCTAACTCAATCCTCTCGTCTAACTTATTCATGTTCTCTTGGTTAACTTCCCTTAGTTCTTCTCTCAGCAGTTGATTGTCCTTTCTCAATTCTTCCAATCTTTCCCCCATCGTCTCTTCCATTTTCCTGTTATTTTCCCTTAATTCTTCCCTTAATTGTTGGTTGTCACTCTCTATCTTCTTACTGGTTTCTTCCATCTTCTCTTCCAAATTCTTATTATTTTCTTCCATTTTCCTTTCCATCTTCTTACTGGTTTCTTCAATCCTCTTATTAGTATTTTCTATCTTCCGGCCCAATTCTTCCTTAGTGGATCGGTTGTCTTCCTTCAGATCTTCTTTCAATTCCTGATTCATTTTCTTACTACTTTCTTCCATGTCCTTGTTAGTGGAATCCATTTTTTTATTCAAGTCTTCACTCAACTTCTTATTATCTTCTTTCGTGGATTTGATTTCATCCTTTAAATCTTTACTCATTCCATCCATTCTGGATTCTAAGTTCTTACTCATTTCCCTCATCATTTTCATCATCTCTTGTATACTCCCATCCTCCGTTCGTGTCGGCATTTCCAATTGTTCCTTCCGGCCATTGACTTCCCCTGTTTGCGTTGTTACTTCGGGTTGTTCCTCTGGTGGCGCTGGTTGTTTCGGTTCCACCGGGTTTAGTAACACTTCCAGATCCTCCACGGGTGTTGCCTCCTTATCCCCCATGTCAACCTCTTTCTCGGCCTCTGCCGCCCTCTTTTTCGATGTAGCTCGTCTCTGCATCTTTCTGCTGTCTATTAATCAATCGCTGCCAAGCTTAGATTATTAAGCCCTCTAAGTTGGACGCCACTTTGTAAGACGACTCTTTATGTGGCTGTAATTTAATCTGTTCCCTCTATTTGTGCTAGCCACTTGGTCACCAGACCGCTGTATGCCGGTCGTTACAAAAGAATATACTGTATACGGAAAATTCACAAAAAATAGAATTTTCAAATAATAAAATAATTTTTGTTTATGTTTATAGAGGTATGTATAAGAGATAAATCTGTTTTTTAAAAGGTTCTGGTAAAATTTTAATAACAGGTAGGTATTTATTGACCGTCGAGCACTTCTTAAAGATTTGCACCCAGTCTGGAGTTAAATAGATTAACTCCAGGTAATAATCGATTGGTGACTTTTCTGACTGGTCCAATATCTTGTTCAAAATAGAATATATTCTTCTCACTTAAGTCCTTCAGCCTTATAATTACCCTTAAATTACCCTGTGAAATAAGTACAGATACAAAATAATGGAAATATAAAGATTTATTGACAATTTTAAATAAATAATCGATATTTTATTGATGGAGAGCAATTATCGACTCTGTCTCAGGAATTATCGATTGTGTCATACAGAACAAAATTTTATGTTATATTATATTAAAAGACAGGTTCTTTGAGCGATTATGGATTAATAGTCAGAGAAGGGTGACGAGAAAGTATAACATTAACAATTAAAAATATAAATACAATAATTACTATTCAATAGTATTTTAAATAATTCAGTATATAATATTAGAATAAATGTTTTGTCGAACCAATGAAGACTGATGTGACGTCAGTGACTGCGATGTAGTAAGCAGATTTCGTTTTCAAGATGGCCGCTACTCGGGTTGGACTAAGTCACAGCATATGCGTGGTGTCAGAAAATCACAATAAAATTCCTTTTATTAAGGTTTAAAATGTCCCCGCACTGGTGTAATATGTCTGTTAATCTGTTTGGTGTATTTTGGTGAAGTGTTCTGTGTAAACTTGTGTTAGTTAGTTTATTTTCTATGTGTTCAACTTCTGCGGTTAAGTTTTCAAGTAATGGTTAGGAATTTCAGAATGAATCAGTTTAATTATAATGTTTTATTTGTTTTTATCACTCGTATTATGTAGTTAAGTGTTTGTTTTCACTATTGTCGTGAATGTATTAACAGTTTAGCTTTTAAAAGTGTTTAATTCGCCTAACTCTCGTTTCACTGATTTCAATGGCTAAACGCTAGTACCATCTTTCTCGATTTTAAAGAAACGTTCTTTTACACAACTGTCCAGCTTGATATTCAACAAAAGACTAATTAACTTGGTCATAAATCTTGCCCAGTTAATCTTTGAAAAAGTATTGTTAACATTTTTCGACTTCCCATACATATGATAAAATATTACATTATGTATGGAATTTATCTATTTTATTCCTCACTTTTATGAATTATTAACCTTATTATTGGTTTAATCATCTCATTCCCTTTAAATTGATGTATTATAGTCCATAACTGTAGATATTTTGTGGAAATTAACAAATTTCTTTACTTTATGGAAATATAGGCTCAAAATTGGATTTCCGTCTTTATACAAAATCCCCTCCATTTAAATATTATTAATACTATTATAATAAATTTTAATTAGTCATATTCCTCTTCCTTTTCTTAAATACATATAAATTACACCTTTGAACTGGTTTTTTGTGTTAATCTGTAAATTTGACATTGCTCTATATAAATTAATTAATTTATATATTTTGACAATTTACAAAATGTTAAGGTATTTCCTTATTATCATTTTAATTCATAGGATTATTCCTAGTAGTGGTTAATTGTGTTATCTCATATAAATCTTGGTAGTTTACAGGATTTATAAGTGAATTATACTATTTTATATTGGTTCTCTGATTTCACCAAATGGCCTAGATTTTAGAATTTTATATTTCTTTCTTTCTCAAATAATTTAGACTTAATTCCTCCTCTGACTTTACATAATTACAATTATATGAAAATAACATGATTTATAACTTATTGTGTTGTGTAGTAGTTAATTAACACTACAGTTATTAAAATAAATAATTATGAACATGGTTTAGCAATCTGCACAATTGAACATATTGCAGATATGGTTTGAACATATATCTTTTAACTATTTTTGAGCTAACATAGCATACCTATTAGAACATTATTACTGGTATGTAGGTTATTATTTATCAAACATAATTCTTTTTAAAACACATAACATAAATCTTATTTTCTAATAAACCTTACAAATACATTTATTTAACACATTGATTTTAGGACTGTGAAATAACAGTCTATTTAAACATGTTACACTTACTCATACTATATTAGTACCAGTCCTTTCTGGTTTAAACCATTATTATTGTGATCCCCTACATCAGTAAACATTAACTCCCATACTCTATTTATTATCATTTTTTACAAATGTCTTGTAAATAAAGATTTACATTAAAATAATAAAATACTGGAAACCTTCCATTTTATTATTTTATTATGTGTTTATTATTAGATTTTAAAGTTGTGATATAGCATACTACTAAGTTATAGTATCACCAACTTTAAGTTTATTGCATTTTTTTAAAAAACAACACTTACACAAATTCACTTTCACTGTTGGTTCTGATATTTTGAGTCTTATTATCTCAGACCAGACCTTTAGTAATCATGGACCGTTAAGACTAGTTTATTGTCTTTATTACACAATAGCTTTAGTCGGTGCACTTCTTATAACGCTATACAACACTTTAGTTTTCTCAATAATTACATTTTATAAGATTTTGGGTATGTTATACTTTCTTTTGCATAGTTTTTGCGGGTTTGGGGTTGATAGTAGTTTATATAATAATAGGTTTTATAACGGTGTTTCTTTCATACTATTTCTTCCTCTCCTCCTGTCTTCTTTCTTGTCCTTCTTCGTATCTTCCTTCTGGCATTCAATCTTGTCCCTCTTCTAGTCTTCATTCTTGTCCCTCGTCTAGTCTTCACTCTTCTGGTCTTCCTTCCGTTCTTGGGTAAACCAAGGTACTTGGTGTTATCACGACTGAGGTTTAGTTTGGAGTATTTAATTTATTCACTGAACTGACTTTATTCTTCTATACAGGTTTCAGGGTATTGTTTTCTTCCTGTTCACAAACTTTATTCTTCCCTCTTCTTGTTTTTTGGGGTATATTGGTATTCACCACCCTTTAATTGAGTCTCTTTTTTCTTTGATATGGTCTTATATAACTGGTTTACTGCTCTGAGCTTCCTGGGTAACTTACTGGTATTATACTATGAGTTGATGAGTTGCTTCAATACTTTCTTTGGTTTCTTTTACCAGTGGTTTTTATATATTATGTAGTGAGGATTTTTATCTTATTGTGGTTCATTCCTCTGATTTATTTAAATGTCATTCAATATTATTATAACAGTTGTTGGTGTAATTAAACTTTAAGATTTCATATGACTTAAAATGCAGTGGATTTTCTGTCACGCTACAATATGATCATCGACATACTTTAAAGACGACTTGCACTAAAATCGATATGAAATTATTTTAAGTCGTTAAGTTCAATTTCCCATTTTGATATAAGTTAGTTTAAATTTGATTATTAGTCGTTTCCGACTTTGTTGTACTTACTTTGTTTTTCTACCTTGTTCTATTAACACTATGGTATTAGCAAAATTTACTGCAGTATTATTTTTAAATCAAGAAGATCGCCTGTATACACTAGATAAACGATTGGTACAAATAGTCTTCATGAGGGAATCCTCTTGATGAATAATTAAGTATCTATACATCTATAGGTTAGAAATGACTAAAATATTTTGTGAATTCTTCACAGAAAATTATTTTCATCTTCTAGTTCAATAATCATACCAAAAGTTTTAGTCGCTACCGAGAAGATTGTGGAGCACAACGAATTGTCATTTAACACATACACAAGTTGATCATAATTATCTATATTTCATTAATTGTAAATCGTTTATTTAAAAAAAAATACAAAAAACTGATGTTCTGTATTAAGTTTACACTCTCAATAACAAGCCTGAGTCTTCTAAGTAGTAGGCCTATTAGACAAGAGTGACAGAAATTAAATTAGTCTATAAGAGCAGTTCATTACCATCTTCTGCTAACCACAATGCACATACAGGTAAGCGTAAAAGCACGTTTTTACGGTGTTTCAACAAGTTTTTCCAGTTACTAGATAAAGTCCAGGAGTTCTCGTAGAATTCATACTGTTTTCTTTTATTGTCATCCGCTGGTGTAGTAGAACTTACAACGCATTCTTTTCGTACAGTGTCTTCTGATAATTCTTCCTCCCGTCTATACGGATAGAAAATGTTCTCAAGACGTTAAGCAAACTTTAGAATTATGATTAATCTTTTCTGGCACATTTAGGCCTAGCCCAAATTTTTTTCCTTATTGGAGGAGTTTTCATTGTATGTTTTTGACTTTTATCGTTACATTCTAAAGAGAATGCTCAAGAATACTCGATGTCTTTAGAAAGTGTCATTAGTAGGGGAGGTTGCCCTAGTACCGGCCACCTTAGGTTTTCGTGATATTTTAGGCAAACTTTTACAGAATATCGTCATGTAATATTTACGAATTTTAGATAAAAGCTTTATAAAAGGTATGCTGTAACTCAAAATAAATAATTATATCTTTAAATTTATTAAAAATCATTTTATACAAATAACACATTTTCGTTCTCATCAAAAAAGTGTTCCTTTTTACGCTTAATTAATAATTTTAAAACAATACCAAAATAAGTTTAATTTATGCTAAATAAACATAATAGATTAATATAATAAGTAATTTTTGTTTTCAATACATAAAATCAGTAAAAAATTGTTTATTTACAACGATTACAAATAAAAAATTCGACATTGTCACTGTCAGCACAATTCACATGAGCCCACCCGTTACAAACCAAACATTGCACCCAGTCTTCTAAAAATGTTTCACCGCAAATCACGCACTGTGTCTCTTCTTGATTACTATCATCTTCTTTAGGAGGATTAAGAGTTTTTTGTCTCGTCTTCTGAGCGTTAAACTCAATTTTTCTTCGAACCGATCGTGGTTTCATTTTACTCTGCACCTGTTTTATTTTCTTCATCTCTTCAATTGTTTTTTGTCCTTTTCCCATCTTAGGCCTATCTTTCTTTTGTCTCTTCGCTCCTTCTTTTTCTTCCAATTTGCTTTTATACGGCGTTAAAGTTAAAACCTCACTCTTTTCTGCTCTCCTCTTCCGAGAAGATATTTTTCTCTGCAAATTATCACCTACCGGGGAAATCTGTTGAATACGTTTTGAAATTGGGTGGATGTTGATGGAATTGGATGATCAAAATTGGAGTCAAAAACAGTCTCAGGAACAGAAGCAGTCACTGTAGTCGGGTTTGTGTCTGGCGTACGTAGTGGAGATTTTGGTGCTAAAGAAGCATAAACATCAGTTATAATTTTGTTTTCAACATTTAGGAAGAGTCCGATTCAAACTTGGTAAAAAATCTATGTCTGTAAATATATTTCTGTTAAAAGGGTAAATTCCGGTGCACTTAAAAGCTGATTTGGCCAGTTCCATCCTGCAAACGGCAGTAAATGCTTTGTTTACTAAGCCACATATGTCCTGCTCACTAATGTTTAGACCTAGTCGACCATACGTCTGCATCCACATTCCACGTCTGCCTCTCTAAAAGAAAACTTCCCCGCTAATACACCATCAACAGCTTTTTTCATAGCCTTTTCTTTCCATTTTCCTTTCGTCTTTGTAGCCATAATGCCAGAAGTCATCTGAAAAAAATAATGGGCTTAGAAGCTTCTTCAAAGATATATTCGATTCTGTACGGTACTAGGAACACGTCCGGTGGCCGGTACTAGCCACACAACACTTAGCAACGAAATGCGCTATCGTAAAATTTCGACATCAGATATTCATAAAATTATGACTCATATTTGTTAGTAACTCTATTAGGAACAATAATAATATGTAATTAAATTTACTTACTTAGAAAAACTGTCTGAAAAATAACTGCAAAAATAAAATGCGTCACTCGAAAACACCACTTCCACACACAAAATACTTTCTCACAACTGAATGCTTGGAGAGAACAGTTTGCAAACGTAACCACTAGCACTATTAGTAATACAGTATTAGTGACAGTGCGCAAGCATACGCTATCTTACGGTATATTGAAGAACTAGCTACTGGCCGGTACTAGGCACTGTACGGTACTAGGGCAATCTCCCCTACGTTCTTTTACACATACCCTCATTGTTTCATTTTTTATATTCTTAATTTCTCTTCTTATTTGCTGAATGAGATTATTCATCCGACAGTGGTGTTGTGGTTTCCAAGTCTGCTGCAGCCTCCGACTTGATTATCTTTGTTCAACTGTAAAACTCTCTGTTTATTTTAAATTTGTGTTCCCCCTTAGATCCCTTGATTCTTGGGATTGTCGACTATCATTAATAATTATTCTACTCATTGATAAAATTAAATTATTACTAGCTAATTTCGATGTTTAAAATAGTAATGATTTGTATACACTTTTCTGAAACGGAACATAAATATTTTAGATGAAAAATTTAATGAAAAATTTTTACCTTTGCCTTAGGCAGCTTTTGTTCGTTGTGAGCTTCGTCAGAAGCGACCGCTAGGGGCGCAGTCAGTTCCGATATTGGAGTTATCGCGATGTTTTGAATTGGCTGACAGATGGTTATATGTGCGATATGTGATGAGTTCAAAGAATTCATGTGACTTAAATTGTGTCTCTCCATTTAGAATGTTGTTTACATATGTTTTTGTGTTTTTGTATAGGCCTATTTCTAGTTATTCAAGTACGTTTGGTTTTTGCCGTTTTGTGTTTATGTGTAAGATTTCCACGTATTGTTGTTGATGTTTGTGCATGTGTGGGCTGCTTGATCATCTCACTGAACATCTGCCTGATTCTAGAAACCAAACTAGTGGTCAGAGAGTATCTAACAGCTCCTAAATGAATTTGACTTATAGAATTTTGTATTGTTAACCTTTACGCTGTTTTTTTTTTCAGAAAGTTCTTCAGCCCTGTTCTATTGTTATATTATAACATGACTGTTATCCATTACATTCGTATATGATTGTCATAACAATCACATATTCTTGTGATTGTTGATTAATTGATGTTATGAATGCATCGATTGTTGTTATTATTATAACAATCCTATGAAATGATTGTTATACATTGCTACGATTTATGATAATGTTGAAATTAAAATACGGTAAAATGTGTAATCCTTATAATCTTCTATTCATGTATTAAATATTTAAAGTTTAAATATTAAACTTCGATTCTTAAATATTAATCTTAACTTTATCAAATTACCCATAAAGTTTAGTACGATTAATATATACACGAATTTCAAAGGATTTTTACAAATTTAAATACGTAGCTTCGAGAATTGTGGCGTATTTGTTTGAAAACAAAAACTAGAAACGTTGAAGTTAATAATACAGTCGAAGTAGAGGACACGAGTTCTTTTAACTTGTCCGTTAAAAGTTCTTAAAAGAGGACGCATATCCCAAGAGTAAACTTGACGAATTATAATAATTAATTATTTATTTTGAAAGATCTGATAAAATGAATTGAAGTGGATTAACGCAGATTTGTAAACATCGTGTTCTTCTTCTATTTGTTATTTTAAAATATAAACAATAAAACTCTTATCCTTCTTCAAAACAATATTTTAGTATATCAGACCAGTTACAGTGCATAGCCACACAGTTTCGGTGTTCCCACGGTAGTTAGAATTCACGGTAGGGATCATGAGTTTCCCCTTCGAAAACTTTGTTGTTCTCCTAATACAGACTCCCGATTCTCAATAATCTGTCATTTTTATCTTAGCATATATTTTTTTTTTAAGTTGTGTTTAATAAACTTATTTCCTTATAATTGTTGCAATTGCTTTATCCCACTTTCTTCAAAATTGATAATATGGGCTTCTAACCAATCTTGAGGAATCCATAGATGTAACCAAGATATATTTTGTAAAAGCCGTAATTTGAATGAGAAACTACTATACTTTATTTATTCTATATTTATACCATCAAAACCTGGTGACTTTCCTTTTTTGAGCACCTCAGAACACTTTCTACATTCTTCCATTGTTAGTGAGTATACTGTTGTATTTAAACCTACATCACGTTCGCTGTTTTCATCTTGAGCATGAGTATCTGAGTATCTCCATCATTACACCACAGTTCGTTACAGTACTGACTACACCTTTTCTCACTTAACAATATTTAAATTTGTTTTGTCCTTGTAAATTCAGTGTCTTCAAAAATTTGAACGCAGTTGATTATCGTCCATGAATATTATTTTCTATAACACTGACATATTTATCACAGGACTCTTGCTGTGCTTGTCTGATTATCACCTTTGTTTTACTCATTATCTCTTTATGTTTCGCTTTACTCTCATCAGAACGTGTATTTAAATAATCCAAAAATTCATTATTTTATTGTCTTTAACAGCAATTTCTATTTCAGTGTTCCAAACCTTTATACTCTTTTTCCTTTAACTAGCCAGTACCAATATATATTATAAAAACGTTTTAGAAAATAGTCTTCTGACGATATAACTAAGGCTAACTATACCTTATTCTTTAAGGTAGGCTATAGTTTATACCTTTCTTATTAATTTATAAAGTCATTGCAATATTCAGTATTTTATATGAATCTGTAGCTATCTTTTGCTTAAAGATCCTCTAAAAACGTTATTTACTCTAGCAGCAGAAAATAAGTTGTTCAATTTTTTTTTAATTAGATGAGATTGTTTTTCACTTGCCTGTGTCTCGCTTTCAGTTCAATAAAATCTAAAAACCAATAACGTCATCATTTAACCTATTAAAACATGATTGTTTATTACCATGTCCACGTACTGCAATAACAGTTCGACACGTTGTAGAACACATAAAAAAGTAAACAAGAACATACATAGTGTATGAAGTGGCGTTGCAATAGGTTCGCGTGACGTCACTGCTCCACAGTGAACCAACCCTACATTACATTCTATGTACCGTATGCATTCCGCTCGTAAACATCGTCTCTAAATATGCTCATCGATCTGTTCCCTCCGATATTGATAACAACCGTGTAACAGGATACGTCTACACGATAACTGATTTCTCGAAGTATCTTCTACCTTATAAAGCTTAGAAATGCTTTTATCCCTTTTTTAATGTACATTTTGTGTTATCAAGCATTTGGAATCTCATCACTTCATACTTTTCTAAAACTTTAGTGTTATAGGCTTCGGGTTTTCCATACCATGATGAGGCACGCTTTACAATAAATATATGAAGTGGCATTGTTGATATCATCGTCGCCAAGCTGCAGCAGCAGCAGGAGCAGTAGTAGTAGTAGTAGTAGTAGTAGTAATAGTAGTGGTAGTAGTAGTAGTAGTAGTAGTAGTAGTAGCATAGCAGCAGTAGTAGTACTAGTATTAGTAGTGATCGTATGATATTAGTAGCAGGAGATCGTAGTTGTGATATTGGTGAAGGTTTTTGTTGTAGTGGTTGTGGGAGTAGTAGTGATGGTAGTGGTGGAGGTACTGGTGTTTGTTAATTAGCCCTCACATTAGGAACAGTAGATGTTGTATGTAATGTTAATATTAATGACACTGATCCTATAAGGAGGCAATTTTATTTACCGATCAGTGAAAGCAGAATAAGTGCCCAAGGCGAAAGAGGAAAGTAGTTTTAAACGAGGGACAAAACGAAATGGTAAAGCGCCTGCTCTCCCACACACAAACAAATGTGTCCGTGATCTTAGACGACTACAACCAACCTTGTCTGTCTTAATAAACTATGAGACACGTGTTACATGTTTGCTGTGTGAAAGCAGCGATATGTGATTTGCAAAACAAATGGACGGCTTCGGTCAAAGAAAGAGTTGTCTGCACTGTTTCTGTCATTCGGAACACAGAGAAAGTTACGTAAACAAACCAAATAAATTAGCGAATTCGCTAAACAAACAAACAAAGACATAGTTTCACTTCAGAAACATATGACTTCATTTACCGCGCTTCGTGTCAATGATTTAACTGAATCAGACCTGCTGTATACAGACAAACGTATCAGCGGCGCACAATTCACAGGCGTTTCTCTTCTCATAACGATCGCCAATCCTGCCGCTAATTTCATGAAATAAAATCAGCTTCATAAATTATTAAATTGCTGTTTTACATTTAACTTCTAAAATTCTAAAAATCAATATTCTACGGCGTCGTTCTGATTAGCGCATTGTATAAGAGGTGAATTTGTGTGTTGTAACAGCGTCTGCGACCAATCAGCGACAAGCATACGCTATGAATAATTCTGTCATTTCACAGAACCGCCCTAAAATTTCTGAAAAATACGTTTGCTACAAGCTAACGCATTAATAACGTCCGAGGAAAAGTCATTGTTGTTTTTAATTGACAGTGTTTAATAACTGTGTCTGTAAATTATTACCGACAAGAGTTTCATAAATAATAATAATCTTTCCCTGTAATGAACGTGTAAAATTAATACACGTTTCATCAGTATTATCAAATATTAATTATGTTTGACTGTCGTCGTAATTTCGTATGCTGGTATATAGTATTAAGTCGACATAGTACTATGTAGTATAATAGTTGTCATAGAAGGAGTCTTAAAAAATATGAGCGTCGAAAGTTAAATAACAGTTTTCCTTCTTCAAGTAAAGTAAAATTGAATTATTTGATAATTAAATGTTTATTACATCGCACAGAGTGAACATTTTAGTAAATAAACAAAAGTGAGTAGAAACTTTTAAAGGCGTATGAATATGAAATCGAATTTCTTTTAAAAGTTACATGAATAATGTAGACCCCATTCGTTAGTAGTAGTTTGAATAAAAACAAAATCAAGACTAGTTGGGTAGTCTTCTAACAATAGGCTGCGGTAAACGTAGATCTCGTTTGCAGTTCTTTAAAAAAAAAAAAAAAAAAAAAAAAAAAAAAAATAGGCACTACGTTCTTTTACACATGTATTAAAAAAATCTGTGGTCAACCATTTCAGACTTTCTCGAAAAAAAATAATTGCTTTAGTTTATGTTTTCACTTAGATTTTAACATGAGTTATTCGCGACGCTTGAAACAGTCTGTTATTGGCGATAAGAAAAGCTATTAAGGAGACGTAAAATAGATCTGTTATTATAGAGAATGATAAATTTAGATGTATTTTTTATGTATCTTTCCGACAGACAAAGCAAATAAACTTTCGTTAGGGCTTTGCCCTATATGCGCCGGAATAAACGCTCCCGTCACTGAGAATGATTTTGAGCGGAGTCACTGATGTATAACGCAGAGCACTTTTCAACCAAACAATTGCATAGGTAACTTTTCTCTTCAGACCTCCCACCATATAGCCTAATTATGCTTGTTACTACTAAACATTTGTTTGTCTTTTTGAGTTACACTCCCAAAAACTTTTACCATATTAGTGGGACAAGAGCGTTTACATACCTTTACACATTCTTTATGTAATCAAAGTCATATTTGCAGGTATCAGTATTTTCTTAGTGAAGCAAACTACAAATATGGCCGATGTTCAACATTATTTAACGAAGTATTGACTGAAAACGTGTTCCAAACATTATGAAATCGTAATTTATTAACACATAATACAGTCGAGTTATACATTTTAATTAGTTTCATTTATCTAAAAATTGTATCGTTATTTAAATGTCGAAAATTATATCGTTGTATACTATGACACATTTACTTTAACGACAGGAATGAAAAGATATTTTAAAAAGTGTAATGTCTATCAACAGAAATATGATATTCGACTGGACATCAAGGGTAGATTAACGGATAATTATTTCGGGGTAGTGGAAGAGGTATTTTAGAACTTTGTGTAAATATGCGTACGTTCGTGAATATATGCAATAAATACATATCACTATATATGTGTGTGTGTGTGTTCAAACACTTTTTGCTACACTAGTCTGTTTCTTGATGTATATACTATGTTTAATATTTATTATCACTTTACCTCAAGATATTTTCTTCTTATTTGGAACATGTTTCGGGAAGCCTTGTGTTCCCATCTTTACCCTTCCTGATTTTGAATCTTGTGAAGTATTTCTGTGTTAGTTGGTTGTTGTTGTGGTTTCCTGTTGGCCTCTGGTACTTTACAGTGGTATTACTGTGTGTGATTGTGGTGTGTATGTTAGTATTTTGTGTATTTTCTATGTTGAGTGCTTTGAAAATTGTGTCATGTTTTGTATTGATTTGTATTTGTTCAGGTATTAGTTTGTTTTGTGTTTGTTTTATGTTTGTATATTTGTAAATTTTCCCAAATGTTTATTATGGTGCCTTTGTGTGGTATGTGATTTATTAGTGTCATGTTGGTTATGTCTGGGAATTCATGTCCAGTGTTTATTGCATGTGTGGCTAAATTAGATTTATATATTTCTGTTTTTTTGTATGCGTTTATAAATTTAAATAATTTATTTATTATCAAAATACCTTTATACCATATTGGTGTAGTGTTACATCAATATATGATAAGTACATCAACTACACTCTATATACAAATTTTTTCCATCTTACTCTATCCATTGACAATGTCTTCGCTTCCCTCCAGCCCAAGCCTCTTTCTCTCAAAATGTTTCCCATCATTCCATCCCAAGTCAGTCGCGGTCTTCCTCTGTTCTTTCTCCCACCTGATTTTGCCTCCGAAACCTGTTTTACCATTCTATCACTATCCATTCTCTGCATGTATCCCCACCAGCATAGTTGTCTCTGTTGAATAAAATCCAGAATCGATATCACTTCTAGATCCTCTTTCATTTGTGCATTCCCAACTCTATTCATCCTTGTTACTCCTACTACTCTCCTAAGATATTTCATTTCTGCCGCCTGGATTTTACTTTTTTGGTTTTTAGATAGCACCCACGTCTCACAACCGTATGTTAAAACCGGTCTATATACTGTTTTATACACACTCATTTTCGTTTCTTGATATCTCCATCTTATTTATAAATCTATTGTTTAATGCATATAGTATACTTCTATTGCCTTTTCAATTCTGTCATTTAATGCGGCTTCTTGTTTCCCATTACTGTCTACTATAACCCCTAGATAAATTTAAATAATATGGTTTTTATATGTATACGTTTTTTGTTAACGCAAACAAAAAAAAAACAGAAATATATAAATCTAATTTAGCCTTATGTGAAGTTTCTTCACATTTATTTAGGTGTTTCTTCTCTTGAAAAGAAATGACAACGACGTAGAACAGTAGGAACAACGGAACAGCACAATATTAAATATGCTATGGATTTTTCATGTTAGAATACACCAGCGTGACTCAATTTTCAATTTCCATTTGTTAAATATTCCAGTGTTGCTGCTTCTCAGTTAGATGTCTGAGGATACGAGAATAGTACTGTCTTAGGGAGGCAAAATCGAAATCACCATTTGAAAAGTTCGCACAGTTCTGCAGTATGTGAGATAGATAATATCATAAAAAGGATGGATAACAAAAGTAAAAAAGAGATGCTTAAAAGAGGGTAGACTAATTGAAGGCGCAAAGGAGGCTGATTTCAGCAATATATTGAAACGATGAATTGACTGCTAACATCGTTTTTAAAGAGTTGGAAAAAAGATGAAGAAAGGGCGGGAGAAGACTGAGATCATAAACACTAGGTCATAAACAGGTGGTGTAAAAATGATTTGGAAAGAAGAAACAGTAGCCAGTTAAATTTTTAAAAAGTAAATAAAATATTAATTTAACCACAGTACAACAATTGGCACTCGTAATATTGTTATGCAAAAACCGATACATTTTTGTCGGGATGAGTTATATTTTGATTTTTCCACAGAAAATGTAAAGAATTTTGAAGAACTATGTTGAAACTATTCAGAATGTCACTTTTCTCACGCAGTATTAAGTAATGAAGAAAGAATATTCACTTTAACGACGTTTAATTAAAGTGGTGCTTCTGCTATTATTAAAACTGAAATGATCATTTTAATGAAATACATCATCCCAACACACTTTAAAAGACTTACTAAACAATTAAAAAAATTGGGCTTGAATGCATCAAGATTTAGACATCAAAGAACCGCCGGAACAGAAAAAATTGAAATGGGTTTTTCGTAGCCTTGGATAATCTCTAGACTTCTTCTTCTTTCTTGGAAAGAAGCTTCTCAGCCAGAAGACGTTTCAATGAAATCCAATCGATACAAAGAATTTTTCATGAGCAAAATTTAAATTTTACATTTTGCCTTTACACCTTGGTTTTGGACAGTGATGAAGATCTATGTGCCAGAGTCTGTATCAAAGATCTTCCACTTTCTTAAAGGTGAAAAACATTTTGAATATAAGAAACCACAGAAAAGTGTAAGTAAAAACAATAATTGTAAACATTTTCTGATTCCAGCGCCAAGTGACTATTGCGCCACTCTGTATAATGTGGGATGTCGTATGAAAAGATGACAGCTAAAAAAATGGAATGGATACAAGTGGAGTGGAAGGTGTTGAAGGCCCGTCTATAGCAGAGTAACCATAGGATAATGGTTTACATATATTCACTCACAGGGCGTGCAAGGTGTGCACTACGTACCGGCGGCAAAATCAGAGGGCGGCAAATCACATCATAATCGAAGTGTATTTTTTTTTTACCCTCCAAAATTTTTAGTGTACATCAAAGTCTTCCAACCGCATCTAAATTACGTGTTTCTCGTACAATACATTAATCTATATGAACTTCAAAAAATAAAGACCTCGAAGCCATCGAAAATTTCAGTGGATCCGAATAACAACTATAAAATATCGGTATGGAGAACCATACATGACTTCCATATTCTAAGATTTATATTTAAATCTTAATATCGCCTGCCAAGCGCGATATATTTTCTCTTATACATGATTTACATTAAAATGAAAAAATTTTAATTTTATTGCCTGGCAACAAAATTATTTTATTTTTAACAATTACCATTGTTTGAAAAAGTTTAAATAAATTTTCAAGTACTTTACTCTTGTTAAAACGTAAAAGGTTGCAGGTAAACTACCACTTTCCCTTAACCGATCTTCACCAAAATCGAAAGTCCTTGAGACCTCTACAATTCAGGGTCGTATGCAAAAAATTATTTGATTCTGTTTGAATTTGCGGCAGTTATCGTTTGCCATAGAAAATACGCTTGATAAAAAAATGTTGCAGGTAAACTACCCCTTCCCCTTAACCGATCTTCACCAAAAACAACAGGTTTTGAGTACTCTACAAATCAGGGCTGTATGCAAAACATTATTTGATTATATTTGAATTTGCGGCTGTTATCGTTTGCCATAGAAAATACCCTTGTTAAAAAAACGTTGTAGGTAAACTACCCCTTTCCCTCAACCGATCTTCGCCAAAAACGATAAGTCTTGAGAACTCTACAATTTAGGGCTGTATGCAAATAATCGTTTGATTCTGTTTGAATTTGCGGCTGTTATCGTTTGCCATAGGAAATACCCTTGTTAAGACATAAAACGTTACCGGTAAACTACCCCTTTCCCTTAACCGATCTTCACCAAAAACAATAGGTCTTGAGAACTCTACAATTCAGGGCTGTATACAAAACATTATTTAATTCTGTTTGAATTTGCGGCTGTTATCGTTTGCCAAAAAAAAAAATTTCCCTTGATAAAAAAAAAACCGTTGCAGGTAAACTACCCCTTTCCCTCAACCGATCTTCACCAAAACAATAGGTCGCGAATACTCTACAAATCAGGGCTGTATGCAAAAAATTATTTGATTCTGTTTGAATTTGCGGCAGTTATCGTTTGCCATAGAAAAAAAATCTACAGACACACACACAGACACACACACAGACACTTTTCAGAAAACGGCTTTTTTTCATGTTTTGAGTGTAGTAGAATCAGAATCTGCAATAATCTCGAACACGATTTTTTTTGCCATCACCATACTTCCATTCCTTAAGGAATATGGAAGTAATAGAGTTTTTGTTTATAAAAGCCAAGATTAATTTATCGAAAAATTAATAATATTTGATAGCGTGTTTGGATTTTTACTTCCATATTCCTTAAGGAATGGAAGTATGCTGATGGCAAAAAAAATCGTGTTCGAGATTATTGCAGATTCTGATTGTACTACACTCAAAACATGAAAAAAAGTCGTTTTCCGAAAAGTGTCTGTGTGTCTGTCTGTCTGTCTGTCTGTCTGTCTGTGTGTCTGTCTGTCTGTAGATTTTTTTTCTATGGCAAACGATAACTGCCGCAAATTCAAACAGAATCAAATAATTTTTTGCATGCAGCCCTGATTTGCAGAGTACTCGCGACCTATTGTTTTTGGTGAAGATCGGTTGAGGGAAAGGGGTAGTTTACCAGCAACGGTTTTTTTTTTAGCAAGGGTAATTTTGTTTGTTTGGCAAACGATAACAGCCGCAAATTCATACAGAATGAAATAATGTTTCGCATACAGCCCTAAATTGTAGAGTTCTCAAGGTGTTTTGATTTTGGTGAAGATCGGTTAAGGGAAAGGGGTAGTTTACCTGTAACGTTTTATGTTTTAACAAGGGTATTTCTTATGGCAAACGATAACAGCCGCAAATTCAAACAGAATCAAAAGATTATTTGCATACAGCCCTAAATTGTAGAGTTCTCAAGACCTATTGTTTTTGGTGAAGATCGGTTGAGGGAAAGGGGTAGTTTACCTGCAACGTTTTTTTAAAAAGGGTATTTTCTATGGCAAACGATAACAGCCGCAAATTCAAACAGAATCAAATAATGTTTTGCGTACAGCCCTGATTTGTAGAGTACTCAAGACCTATTGTTTCTGGTGAAGATCGGTTAAGGGAAAGGGGTAGTTTACCTGTAACGTTTTATGTTTTAACAAGGGTATTTCTTATGGCAAACGATAACAGCCGCAAATTCAAACAGAATCAAAAGATTATTTGCATACAGCCCTAAATTGTAGAGTTCTCAAGACCTATTGTTTTTGGTGAAGATCGGTTGAGGTAAAGGGGTAGTTTACCTGCAACGTTTTTTTAACAAGGGTATTTTCTATGGCAAACGATAACAGCCGCAAATTCAAACAGAATCAAATAATGTTTTGCATACAGCCCTGATTTGTAGAGTACTCAAGACCTATTGTTTTTGGTGAAGATCGGTTAAGGGGAAGGGGTAGTTTACCTGCAACGTTTTTTTATCAAGCGTATTTTTACTTCCATGTTCCTTAAGGAAATGGAAGTATGGTGATGGCAAAAAAAATTGTGTTCGAGATTATTGCAGAATATGATTGTACTACACTCAAAACATGAAAAAAAGTCATTTTTCGAAAAGTGTGTGTGTGTGTCTGTAGATTTTTTTTTTTGGCAAACGATAACTGCCGCAAATTCAAACAGAATCAAATACTTTTTTGCATACAGCCCTGATTTGTAGAGTACTCGCGACCTATTGTTTTTGGTGAAGATCGGTTGAGGGAAAGGGGTAGTTCACCAGCAACGGTTTTTTTTTATCAAGGGAAATTTTTTTGTTTGGCAAACGATAACAGCCGTAAATTCAAACGGAATCAAATAATGTTTCGCATACAGCCTCGAATTATAGAGTTATCAAAACCTATTGTTTTTGGTGAAGATCGGTTACGGGAAAGGGGTAGTTTACCTGTAACGTTTTATGTTTTAACAAGGGTATTTCCTATGGCAAACGATAACAGCCGCAAATTCAAACAGAATCAAAAGATTATTTGCATACAGCCCTAAATTGTAGAGTTCTCAAGACCTGTTGTTTTTGGTGAAGATCGGTTGAGGTAAAGGGGTAGTTTACCTGCAACGTTTTTTTAACAAGGGTATTTTCTATGGCAAACGATAACAGCCGCAAATTCAAACAGAATCAAATAATGTTTTGCATACAGTCCTGATTTGTAGAGTACTCAAGACTTATTGTTTTTGGTGAAGATCGGTTAAGGGGAAGGGGTAGTTTACCTGCAACGTTTTTTTATCAAGCGTATTTTTACTTCCATGTTCCTTAAGGAAATGGAAGTATGGTGATGAGAAAAAAAATTGTGTTCGAGATTATTGCAGAATATGATTGTACTACACTCAAAACATGAAAAAAAGTCATTTTTCGAAAAGTGTCTGTGTGTGTGTGTGTGTGTGTGTGTGTGTGTGTGTCTGTGTGTGTCTGTAGATTTTTTTTTTTGCAAACGATAACTGCCGCAAATTCAAACAGAATCAAATACTTTTTTGCATACAGCCCTAATTTGTAGAGTACTCGCGACCTATTGTTTTTGGTGAAGATCGGTTGAGGGAAAGGGGTAGTTCACCAGCAACGGTTTTTTTTTATCAAGGGAAATTTTTTTGTTTGGCAAACGATAACAGCCGTAAATTCAAACAGAATCAAATAATATTTCGCATACAGCCTCGAATTATAGAGTTCTCGAAACCTATTGTTTTTGGTAAAGATCGGTTAAGGGAAAGGGGTAGTTTACCTGTAACGTTTTATGTTTTAACAAGGGTATTTCCTATGGCAAACGATAAAAGCCGCAAATTCAAACAGAATCAAAAGATTATTTGCATACAGCCCTAAATTATAGAGTTCTCAAGACCTGTTGTTTTTGGTGAAGATCGGTTAAGGGAAAGGGGTAGTTTACCTACACCGTTTTTTTAACAAGGGTATTTCTTTGGCAAACGATAACAGCCGCAAGTTCAAACAGAATCAAATAATTTTTTGCATACAGCCCTGATTTGTAGAGTACTCAAGACCTGTTGTTTTTGGTGAAGATCGGTTAAGGGAAAGGGGTAGTTTACCAGCAACGTTTTTTTATCAAGCGTATTTTCTATGGCAAACGATAACAGCCGCAAATTCAAACAGAATCAAATAATTTTTTGCATACGTCCCTGAATTGTAGAGGTCTCAAGACCTATCGTTTTTGGTGAAGATCGGTTAAGAGAAAGGGGTAGTTTACCTGCAACGGTTTTTTATCAAGGGTAATTTTACTTCCATGTTTTTTTCTATGGTAAACGATAACAGCCACAAATTCAAACAGAATCAAATGATGTTTTGCATACAGCCCTGTATTGTAGAGTTCTCAATACCTATTGTTGTTGGTGAAGATCGGTTAAGGGAATGGGGTAGTTTACCAGCAACGTTTTATATTTTATAAGGGTATTTTCTATGGCAAACGATAAGAGCCGCAAATTCAAACAGAATCAAATACGTTTTTGCATACAGCCCTGTTTTGTTGAGTACTAAATACCTATTGTTTTTGGTGAAGATCGGTTAAGGGAAACGGGTAGTTTACCAGACACGTTTTTTGTTTTATCAAGGGTATTTTATATGGCAAATGATAACAGCCGCAAATTCAAACATAATCATATAATATTTTGCATACAGCCGTGAAATGTACAGTTTTCAAGACCTGTTGGTTTTGTTGAAGATCGGTAAAGGGAAAGGGGTAGTTTACCTGCAACGTTTTATGTTTTAACAAGGGTATTTTTTTTATGACGAACGATAACTGCCGTAAATTCAAAGAGAATCAACTAATGTTTTGCATACAGCCCTGAATTGTAGAGTTCTCAATACCTATTGTTTTTGGTGAAGATCGGTTAATGAAATAGGGTAGTTTACCAGCAACGTTTTATGTTTTATCAAAGGTGTTTTCTATGGCAAACGATAACAGCCGCAAATTCAAAATAAATCAAATAATTGTTTGCATACAGGCCTGAATTGTAGAGTACCTAAGATCTGCCGTTTTTGGTGAAGATCGGTTAAGGGAAAGGGGTAGTTTACCTGCAACGGTTTTTTATCAAGGGTAATTTTTTTCTATAGTAAACGATAACAACCGCAAATTCAAACAGAATCAAATGATGTTTTGCATACAGCCCTGTATTGTAGTGTTCTCAATACGTATTGGTGTTGGTGAAGATCGGTTGAGGGAAAGGGGTAGTTTACCAGCAACATTTTATGTTTTAACAAGGGTAATTTTTTATATGACGAACGATAACTACCGTAAATTCAAGCAGAATCAACTAGGTTTTTGCATACCTTTTTGAACTAAAGAGAACTCAAGGTCTGTTGATTTTGTTGAAGATCGGTTAAGGGAAGGGGTAGTTTATCAGCAACGTTTTATGTTTTAAAAACGGTAATTTTTTTATGACGAACGATAACTGCCGAAAATTCAATGAGAATCAAATAATTTTTTGCACCCCCTGAGTTGCAGAGTTGTAGTTTACCTGCAACATTTTATGTTGTAACAAGAGAAATGTTTCCATGACGAACGATAACTGCCGCACATTCAATCAGAATCAAATATTTTTTTGCATGCTTCCCTGAATTGTAGAGGACGGAAGGTCTGTTGATTTTGGAGAAGATCGGTTAAGAGAAAGGGGTAGTTTACCTGAAACATTTTATGATTTAACAAGAGTAAAGTACTTAATTGTTATAAATAAAGTATCCTGATAAGAAGCTCATAGTAATCCACTGTAGAAACGTAGATGAAATATCTATAAATGAAGAAGTTAGGTGAACGGGGTGGGGGTAATTTTCTATTATTAAAAATTATAGTTGAAGGTGGAGGGGAGAATTTTTTATATGTGTACTACGTTATCGGCAACAAAGAAGTAGTTTTTTGTTAAAATTGCTTCCCGGGCTCTTTAGCCGTAGTCCTATGTTTTCTGCAAAACCAGACTTTTCGGCAGTGCCATCGACTCCCATCATCGGTGAAAATCGAGTGCGAAAACGTGAGGTGGTGGTGGTATACGTTAGTGAGCACAGTACTGTGGTTAATGCTGAAGCAATAAGTAGAAAGACGTAGTTTCTATGGAAATATTTCATTTCGAATATGATTTTAAATATAAGTCTTAGAACATGGAAGTCATGTATGGTTCTCCATACCGATTTTTCATTATTAATATGTTTAATTATTTATCGAAATGACGAATTAATTATATATTGTGGACATATAAACTTGAAACGATTCTCGAAATGAGGCAGACACCGACGGGACTGATTTATTTAACGAATTGAATCCTTTAAAACTGAGTTTTTCCAAAATCCGTTGGGTGAGCCGTAGGGCACTTTTCAGTACCTTTTTCAAAAAAATTTCGTCTCAACGTCCTCGAATTACTTATATTAACAGTATCAGATTCAGCTGGCGAAAGACTATTTTCTCAATTGAAAATAATAAAACGTTATTTATGATCGGCCGTTGCTTATATACACTGAGATAGGAGACGGACATGGGGCGGCAAATTCAAGATTGCACGGAGGCGCACGAACGCCTAGCGGGTGTCCTGTTTACTCATTTACTCATTTTTAATATTATTTTGGTGTCATTTTAATTATCTGGGAAATTATATTGCCTATGATAGGAACTATGATATTGGTGTTAAGTTAGGAAAGTTCCAGACGATCTGTCCGACAATCAACCGCGTTTTTAGAAACAAGGTACGTCGAGATACAAAATTAAAGTTTTACAAAGTTATAGAAGTGTCTGTACTGTCCTGTGGGTGTGACGTATGGACAACAACCAAGCAAGAAGTCAATAAAATACAGGCCTCGGAAATGGCGGTCTTCAGAGGAGTTAAAAGGTGTTCTAAACTTGACCGTATAAAGAATGAGGCCATACGAGAAGATTCACAAGTTTTTAACTTGAATGAAAAATTAAAAGATCATAAATAACTGCGGAAAGAACATTCAGAAAGAATGTCAGATTCTAGACTGGCCAAACAAGTCTGGAAATACAAACCTACAGGGCACAATTGTGTGGGTAGGCCCAGGAAGAGATGGCTGGAGGAACTTTGAAAGCGGAAGAGGCAGCGCCTTGCCTATGTCGGGTTGTGAATATGATGTTGGTGTTGGTGCTATTATTTTGTGCCATGGTCTCTTATACTTTTCGTATACGCGCGTACGCGAAAAGCAATTATAATCCTAACTGTACTTTACGTACCACACACGAACGTACACATTGAGTTATATTAAACACGTGGTAAGAGGTTTCTGAGTAGTACGTGCGCACGAGGAAAATGATGGGAGTGACGTGGATGGTAGCAACGCTGGAAGTGACGGGTAGTGCCACTGCCAGTAAAGCTGCAATATCGCCGTCGGTTTTGCTCTGAAAATTCGTAAACTCGATCTAAATTCGATCTAGTTTACATTGGTAATAAGAAATTATCCACGCCCCGATCGGGTGGCACTGGGTATGTTGCATACCGGCGCGTGAGTCATTGTATATACCACCGTGCCAACTTGCAATCATATCGATTTATTGGTATTTCCTATTCGTCCCCCCTCTAGTTCGCGCTGCACTCTATAATGTAATGTATGCCTAATCTGTGATATCGATCTCTGCGTGACATTGTGTATCGTGCCTATGCCTACGCAGTGACTTTCAATGACATCTTCACCGTTCACAGAACTCGGGCGTTTATTCAAAGGAAACGTAAACACAAAAGTGCACTGCAAATATTGAAGCTTCGGTTACTTCAACAATATCAATTTGAATTCATCCTTATAACGGAGTTTGAACTTTGAACTCATTATGCGAAAACAACGATGATGGTGTTGCATTGATGATGCCAATAAACAACGAATATTGTAAGAATGAAGATGATAATGCATCGAAATGGAAGGAAATGGTTAAACAGCTTAAAAGTAAACCATTGGTTTGTGACTAAATATGAAAAAGGCAAGCATAGTGTTTAATAAAGGTGAAAAAGTAAAAACTAATAGCCGCCGTGAAAAATTACAAGCAGCGATTACAAACAAACAAAAAACACGAAAATCCAAGGAATAGAATGTTTATAAACTCATTATGCCCCGTTTCACGAATGTCTATTAATTTCTTTCTAACGCTTGTTAACTGGTGATATAAACTTTTGAACACTGTTTTTTTTTTTTAATAGCCGTTACACCCATTTGGACCAGGTTAGTAAAACACTTGTTAATACGTCTGTGCTCCTATGATAATTGTCGATTTTGCTTCACATTGGCCGGAAAATTAAAATAACTTGTAAACTATTTGTAGGGTGGCGTTCCTGTCATGATTTTATATTTCTTAAGCGTATTTGTATTCTTTTATATCTCATTTTAGTTTTTATTTGTTTTATTTCTATTATCGAGGAAGATTCCCGTGCAACCTAAATTCTTCAAGAATTTTGACAGTAACTTTTTTTGAAAGCCTATAGCATTCTATAACCTCAGACTCACTAAAATGATCGAAACCGGTAGGCTTATTATTTCTATTACCGGTGACAATTGTTTTTTGTCTTCGTTCGTATAATTTTTAATACGCTACCAACATTTTAAGTGTAAAAATTTCTCTGATCTATTTTTGTCTGTCACATAGCTTACATTATTTACGCATACGCAACAATTGAAAATAAATAAACTGTTTAATGGAAGAATAGAAAACAAATTTTATGATCATAGAAACCAAACAAATATGTGCCATATACCATATTTTTATATTATTTATGTTATACGAACAGCTACTTAACGAAAAACAAGTAGGCCTATATAAATGGCACCAAACGTAATTTTAAGGTTAGATTTCGTCGTTTTAACGGCCCGTTAGTTACCTAACAGGCAAAATTTCTCCCGTTAACTTAACTTATGATTTTAACGGCCGATATATTTAATTGGACTTCGTGAAACCGGTTATCTCCTGTTAAATCCTTAACGGGTGACTCACCGTCTGTTAAATTTGTAACGGACGTCGGTGAAACGAGGCATAGAATTTTAAAAATTGCTCATCACAGTTCATTAACAGAAAACATTTTTTAAATGTTTAAATTCTATGCACAAAAATTTACAAATTTTGAAAAAATAAAAAGTAACATTTATGCAGTTTACTCTTCACTGTTAAAGGCTTACAATATATCAGTACGTAATATGGTGTGACATCGCCCACGATATATACGCATTGAATTATGTACTTGTTTTGAATCTGTCTAATAAAACTCTGCGAGTAAATAAAATGTAATTGAACGAGATAAGAGAGTTCTTAGTTTCAACTCGACCGTTTGGCATTTTTCTGTCTGTCTATCTGTTCAAGTCTCACGATAACTTTTGAACGGACCGACGGATACTTCATATTCGTGAAACTTAGCACAGTTGTTCATAATTTTATCCTACAGAAAGCATTTGGTTTTGAGATTGATCCCCCAAACATACGGAGGCGTGAAGCAAAAATGTGGTGGTAAAATTCGCAAAATTCCATGCGGGGTATCAAATTTAACATAATTTTAACCAAAATCTAAACATAGAGTTCATTTCCGAAAATTTCAAAAGCTTACGTCATCAGGTTCCAAAAATTGGATAAAAGTTCTAGCAAAATTGTAAATATCGATGCTAGAGATGACACTGCTATTGTGGATTTTAGTTTAAATCCTAATTTTTGTTTACTCTGAAATGTTTTCACTTTATGGCACTGCAGGGAAAAATGGAAGTGAAAGTATTAATAAAACTGTAGAAATTCAGATGGGGTATCAAGCTATTAATAATTTTATTCGAATAAGAACTTGGTTTCTTTAATAGATAGAATAATTTGATAATTTGGTGGGTCTCTCAACACCCCTTGCTAATTTTTAAAGCAAATATGTTTGCAAAAAAACTTTGCAAAATTATTATCAGACCCTATATTTTTGAAATGTATTACATATATTCCTATAGATGTCTATGAATACCGTATCATAAACTTAAGAGCTAGGCATTATGGTTTCCCGTAAACTAAATTATTTCTGTTTTAGGCATTATGGTTAAAATTGTAACAAAAAAAAAACAGTACAGTAGTCCGGAGCTTTTAGTGTTTACTATACATATTAATAAATAGCGAATTTTCTTAATATAGTGTTCAGTCTTTGAAATTTCGAAATTTTTGAATACCAAGACGTGTTGAGAAGGATACGTCTAAAAGTAATACGTCAAAATACTTTGCTCACAGTTAAAAAAAATAAAATGTATTGATTTGATATTACTTAATCATCAATGTGTTTCAACCAATGTAGTGAGCGAGTTCTATAACTAACGGAGTTTACTAGTGATATCAGTTGTGTTGAACTACGATCTGTGAACATGGAAAGAACAACAGGGGTTTTTTCGTTTGGTCTCGTTCATTGTATCTTAATCACGTTTGACTATACTCATGTAAATGTGTTTTCATCATGAATTTCAGAAATTACTTTATGAATAGGCAAATGTGGGCCTAATTATGTTCAGTATTACGAATTGCAAAAACAAAAATTCTTCGATTGAACGGCAAAAGTCGGATAGTGGTACTTTTACTCATTTATTTTATAATTAAAAATATATTTCTTATTAAATATTACAACACTTACAGTATTACATAAAAGCTTTTCTTATATTTTTTTCAATTATTTAATGCAATTGTGGGCTACAGCGATCCGTATAATTGGATATCTGGATAATCGGCGTCCTGCTCTGTCTATATGCAGTGCAAGAAGTTGGTAATCGAATAAAATTAGAATATATTACCTTTATTGTAAGCATTAAATTTCAACAAACTACTTGATGTAAGAAAGCGTCATTTTGTTTCAGTGGTGTATCTAGAATTTGGCCTGGGGGGTGTCTGGGGTTGGGTTGGCTTCATACAAAAGAAAAGACAAGTTAAGACTAATCAACAGTACTATCTTTAAAGTGGCTGAAATCAGTTCCATTAAAGTAAACGGTAATAGCACAATGAAAATACGCCTTCCTGAAATATTGTTTACAAGATACGTATTGACTGTATTATGTTTCACACTTCAAACGTATACGCTAATGCTGTGTGATAAACCTGTTTGTACATTTAAAAAAGAGTTACTACTGCATCAGCATAGAAGATGAAAAATAATAAAACAGCCTATAAATTAAGAAATTAACAACATTTGTAAACTTTTTTGACCCGTTGGGGGAGGGTCCACCCCCATTCGTCTCCCCCCGTAAATATGACCCTATTGTGTTTATAAAAAGTAAAATTTTTATCAGTGTGTGCCTTTTGCAATGGCGATTAATCAGAAAATATAACAGAGAATGACACAAAAACTGCGACTCCACAGTACAAAAACTGTGACACAAAAGTACGGCCCCGTTCAGTACCGACAACTCGGAAACCCTTTTTTAGGTTCCTTGTTTCTTAGCTGTTGCCCATAACTCACACCCGTAGCATAATACAAAGGCCTCCATAACTTTGTAAAACTTTAATTTTGCACCTCGACGTACCTTGTTTCTAAAAATACGGTTGTTTGTCGTACAGATCGTCTGCAACTTACCTAACTTAACATCAATATAATAATTTTTATCACAGCCAATATCATTTTGGGAAATAGTTAAAATGGCTCACCTGTTCTACAATTTGATCATTAATTGTTAATTTTGTTCTTATTGGTTCCTAGCTTGGAAATGTCATTACCTTTGTTTTTGCAGTGGAGATTTTCATATTGTATTGCTTGCAAACTTGAAGAAGCTTAAAAAACAGTTTTTTTTAAGGAGATTCTTTATTCTGAATTACAAGCAAGTAGTCAGCAAACAACAGCACATGAAAAATATTCTCGTGATATTTTAATGCCAGGGTATACTAGATGTTTTCATTTGCTTACTAGATCGTCAATATAAATGTTAAAAAGAGTAGGTGATATATTGCACCCTTGACTTGCGGATATTTATTAAGAAATACTACAATTATTTTTACCAGCTATATTTGTTCTATTATATAGGCCTTGTATAGTTCTTATAAGGTGTGGTGGATACCTCCGTTCTTCTAATTCTTGCCACAACAAATTTCTACCTAGTCTATCAAAATCATTTTCAAAGTCAACGAAAGCTACATGCGTTTCTTTATTGAACTCATTTACTGAAAATAAAATATTACAAGAGCAAATTAATGAATTATGTCACGATCATAACCAAGGTGCCTTGGGACCTTTGGTATGCCTGGCGAAGTCAAACGTCGATGTGTTAGCAGGCTTGGAGAAAGTCTTCTTTACCATGACAACGTAGATTAGACTTTAACACGTGTTTCAGAAGACGGCAGTCACCGAGAGTGTCGAAAACGATCAAACATTTGGATCTGAACCAGAGTAAAACTAGAACATTGTGCCTGACTGTGCGTCATGCAGATAATGAATAGGTCTGGATTCTATTGGGAAATTAGGGACAGGTTGTCTGCCTTCTTAGGTAAATCTTCAGCTTTAAAAATTGTAAGTAATTGAGAATATTAAAATGTTTTAAATAAATTGAAAACAAAAATGTACAATTAACGAAGTGGCAAAAGCAACGGTCGGACTTCTAGAAGAGATATTTCCAAATAACAAAATCCTACGCGTATCAGTTTTTTTGTTTCTGCCGCAAACTTTTAATAATTACCTTCACACAACGAAATTCACAATTCGTAATGTGAAATTACGAAGAAATGCTTCCTTGTAGTTTTGGCAGTAGTGACTACAACATCAATCAGTATGGAATCCTGGTCGTCATACAGATTCTAGAGATTCTAGAGGTCGTCCTGGTTATTCTAGAGATTCAGTTTTCAAAGAAAAATTTGAAATAATATTTTAACGCATAGTACTTCAAAGATGTAAATTAAAATTTAAAAACATAGAACAATAATTTATTAAAGAAATTATCTTAAAACTACACTTTTAATGTATTGTGACTTAAAATGAAAGGTTAATTTAAAAGTATCTATTCTGGATAATATTAACTGTTGTGTACTCTGTATGTTAATTTATGTTTAGTGATAAATAGTGAATTGAAATAATTTTAGCTAATCAACGTGTGAATTCATCTGATACGTTCAAGCTTCTTCTAGACAATACACACGGTAACAGAAGTATGATAACAACTTCATTGCAGTGCAATAAAAATTGGAAAGGACCCCTTACTTCCTAGCAGTGAACATGTCTTAGCAATTTATCCCGATTTTACGTGCCGTTTTTCGAAGTCCGAATCAAATAAGTATAATGATACAAAGTTCATAAAATACAAAGGCGTTTAGATATAAATCATATCCATAAAATACAACAATTATAAAAGACTGTAATCACATAATACCAAACATGTATCATATAGAAATATGAACAATCAGAACCACCGTTCTGATCCTGTGTAAACTAATCCTACCATCAACAGGTTATAGAATGAAAATTTAAATAAAATTTTCAGCACGACTATTTTATATTAATAATTAAAAACAATCGGCAGATAAAATTAACTTAATAAGATTACTTCAGCATGAAATATTAATATATCATAGTTGTCAGATCGTAGCCCTGAGGCAGAATTGGTTACATATGTTTAACATAGGGAGCGCTAGCTTTGTCGCTTTGGGCAGGAGATAAGGGTTTTCTTTAAAGGATTTAATCTAATTCGTGGAAATAAAACTTACGTCTGCGTGTACGAACAGCAACTTGTGTTTAGTGGGTTATTTAAACCAAACTCAAAGGCTTAAAGTCTATATGATTTGAACAATAAAGTCCAAATATAGTAGAAAAAAAGTTGCCAGCTTCGTCAAGTAGGTGATTCTGATGTTTCCGATATTATTAAAATTTCATCCGTGGGCGTGGAAAAGGTTAAGGGTTAAGACTTAAAAAGGATTGTCAATTATATTCCGGTATTCCAAAAATGGTATACATTTTCTCACCTGTTATTCTTTCCCATCATACAACTCCTATTTTATTTATTAATTATTAATTATTTTATTATTAGATTATTAAATTATCTCCTACTTGTTTAATTATTGTTTTTCATCATGTTCAGTATATATATTAATACATAATTATTACAATCGTAAAGTATACATTATATATATATATATATATATATATGCCATATCTAAGCGAAGAGAATTTTATAACGTTGAGAAACGTATGTTTTTCTCAAATGGAAAAATAATTATGTTCGAATGGTTCGTATCGGCATTAATACCAAACAAACATATACGTATGTGTGTAATAATCCGCTTCAGGGATTTAACATTATAAGATTGAACCCGGCTTACGCAAGCCTGGTTTGTTTATCTGTTTTCGTTTTCACAGTTCATTGGACAAACCAGTATAAATATGGTGGCTTTAATCAATCACTTTACATATGTTGTGTGTCCACTTACCGATGTAATATTGTACGTGTAACTCACGCCGAAGGACAGGATTGGAAATGTCACGTGTACCAGGTTTTGAAACGGTCTTTGGGTTTTGAAATTTTGCAGACCGTGTTGTGTGACGAGAAGCGAGAGGCCAACGTAAAATGTTACAGAATCCCCAGCCGTCACATTAGTTCCGGTTATGCGGCAGTCGCAGTATGTCATTCCTTGTTACAGGTGTGACACGTAATTTGTTTTGGCTTCATCTTCTTCGCCAAATTCATCTTCTTCCACCTTCCAGGATTATGCTAAGATCCATAAGTTTCACAAGATTCCTCCATTCCATTGGTCCCAACGTCTACAGGGCCTACCAACCACTCCCCTACCTCGTGGTCTACAAGTTAAAACTTCTGTCGACAGTTTTGCTCTCTCCACCCAATACGCAATACGTCCAATACGCATATTGATATGTGCACGCCAATCCTCGCCCGTTTTCACGACAATCTTGGTATTACTGCATCAGCCGAAAGGATGACAGTCGGAATCCTTCGACTTAGTAATATGCTCTTAACTGCGCGGCACTTCCCGACACTATCTGTGTGCACTAATCATATTGTGTCGTGCACCAATCAAATGACGTTACCGTTTTGAATCCACGTTGCCGCTGCGTTGCCACAATTAGTATTAACAATAGCAGCCTATCACGTCCAATGGAGCCGACCCGTCATCTCGGCGTCATTTTGCTGTCTACATAGCCGTTCTTTAAGGATGCGCAGAAACATGACAACAACGTAACTCCTACATTGATGCGAGTTAAAATTAATTACCACTAGTAACAGTTACGAGTACTTTGACGTCGAGTGGCATTCGTTTGGCCTAAGCAGTGTCACAACTCTATATGGCCTGGATGTTTTGAATCAGGTGCTTTGGAATTCCATTCAATTAGCTATAGTAAATTTCGTTCAACCCAAACCGACCTGGTCCTCTAAAATGACTGTGAGAAAGTCTTTGTAGTCTATAATTATTTTTATATAAATTTTATGAACGGCATTGAGCAGGCATAGACCTACTATATTTCTGTGGACTGCTCTTCATGGCTCTTCCGACTATAGACGTAACTTTGGCGAACATACACTATTATGGTACTTGGTAAGTTCTTCAACTAGTGTTAATCAGATGAAGAGAGCGTCACTGATCTCACCTAGATATCGAGATTTCCTATTTTTAATCAGATGAAGAGAGCGTCACTGATCTCACCTAGATATCGAGCTTTCCTGTTGTTAATCAGATGAAGCGAGCGTCACTGATCTCACCTAGATATCGAGCTTTCCTGTTGTTAATCAGATGAAGAGAGCGTCACTGATCTCACCTAGATATCGAGATTTCCTATTGTTAATCAGATGAAGAGAGCGTCACTGATCTCACCTAGATATCGAGCTTTCCTATTTTTAATTTATTTCAGTGGCTCTTACGCCTCCTTTTCGTGCCGGCAGCGCGTCAAACACACACACCTTCCACCCTTGCTTCTTCAATCAATATAGTGTTCTACCTATCTGGGTTTGATACTTTGCTAGCATTTGCAACACTGTTCACCATTTTGCCCAAACCTTAGTAATCTCTATTTTTAAAGACACTATTGACATCCATGAACATCGTGTTCTAAATTTGTTACGACTCGTCTCACGAGGACTGATAGGCATTCCTTAATATCCCTGCTGCTCTATTTCTCTTTATCATATAATTATCCTTAAAGTTGTCAATTCTCTGCTGAAGGTAAATCCTATAAGCTCTCCTTTTCACCTGAATTGTGACTCGATGGCATCGTTCTAGATTTTTAAACCTTTTTTCATTCTGTTTATTTTCCTCTTTCTCATTGATTTGTGGGCAGCTTTCGTTATTTGTCCTCTAATTACTCTCCATTCGTGATTCGTATCGCAGCTACATTTGTAACTGGTACAATTGACTGGTAATTGTTTACATGTATCAACCTGCGTTCTGTGTACTACTCATGCCTAGAAACATCCTTTGTTTCCTTCCGGTTGTCGGATTAAATGTTCTAACTTTACATCATCTTTATTTAATAGAAAGGTTTACTTAAGAAAAAAATCGAACTGAGCTCACTGGACTAAACTGACTAATAATCTGCCGCGGTCTATTGCTTAATGACTATGACATTTCTTCTCTAGGGGTTTCGGGCACCCAACGGAGGCCTTATTCAGTAGCGAAAATATTCGACAAGTGAAGGTAGGCTAAACGTACCCTTAGTTGAGGTAAAAGCAATAGGCCTCCCTTATATCTCAACTACTTCAACAAGTGGTACCTTACCTATACCTTATACCTCATTGCTTATATGTCATCTAGGTGTTCGTTAAGTCCACCATTCCTTGTCGAATATTTTTAGTACTCAAGAAGGCCTCCAGTGGGTGGACGAAACGCCTAGAGAAGAAATGTCACAGTCATTAAGCAATCGACCACGGCCCGATAGTCCGGTAGTTTATAGTCCTTTTAATATTGACTCCGGCCATGATTACCTGCGCAATAGATTTAGTAAATGTAATTCCAAAAACTTCAATTTTAATGACAGTTACACTTTCGAGTAAAACCAGCTGCCTATAATATTATATGTTTGTAATCGCAGGTATCAGCACCACTCAGGTTGCTCTTGACAAACAGGTCTGCTAAACGACATGATTTAACGACCATTATTAAACCTATTGGTAGTTTGAAATCACTTCCGAAATAATAATTTGCGTGAAAAAAAAACACCGGAATCTCGTACTAATGATTGTAGATTTGAAAGTTTATGTTTACATACAGATTTACATTTGCTATTTTTTTTTTACACAATGCATTCTGTTTTTTCTTAATAATACCCGTCGAGCCCCCTGAAACGTTGTCTCCGACCTCACTCTGAAAGCACAGCTGTAGAGGTACGAAACTAAAGGTCCAGTTATGTGGACAAACAACACTGCTTCTAATTCACTGCCAAAATTGTGTACAATGGGCTTCCCCCGAAAAAAAAAACATACACACACGAAATGTCTGGTTATTAAACGCCGACCGTACAATCGTTTTCCATGAGGAAATAAATCGGAGTGTAAATGAAATATGGGGGTATCAAGGCGGCCGCAACAGGTCGCAGCCGACCAGTTTCGCCGCCGCTAGTTATCTTCGGATTAAATGAATTGTTTTGATATTAACAAGCGGAACGGCCTGGGCCGCATTAACGATAGGCCGGCCCATATCTCACACCGGCACCGGGTATTGTGCGTTCGTTAGTTGCCTACCTTGTGCGTTGCGTTTGTAACGGCAACGTGTTCATTACAATACGCCTAGACTTGGACGCAGCAACAGGCCTTTCTTCCCCGCACCATGTGCAGATCAACTCCTCGATATTTATCCACACTTAATTGATATAATAAATACTATGTAATTTTGAATTTCACAGCGAGAGTTTTCGCAACCCGTAAACGGTCGAAGAAGCCAGCAACGCACGGAGTCCCGCAATCTGCGGCATTCCGGTCGAAGGCAATTACGGCCGCGTTGCAGCCAGCTAATGAGTGATAATATCGCGTGAATTATTTTAATCAAATTACGATAGCACCCGCATGACTTCGAGCACTAAGTGTGCAAGTAACTTTAGATAATAAAATAATAAAATATTATGGGTTCACTGAAGATAACTATTTACCCCAGTGAGTAATCTAGTGCACAATAATGACACACGGATTAAATAATACTAGCCTGTCTGCTAATACAAGTGGGTGGAGGAGGAGAGAATAGCATAATGCGAAGGACATCCTCATCATGGATTATAAGAGACATGTCTAAATTCATAAAAGGAAACGAAACTTTTTTTTTTTATATTAAACCTTTGTTAGCACTATAACTTTCGGTTTCTTTCTGTAATCACCCTCATGTCTAGGAAACACCTAATTACACTACAAACAATAGGATTAATATAATTCGTTAAATCTGTAGTGACCATGAATCAAAGTTCTGCGACGATCGGTCAATAAGTGATCACAATTTTTAATCACTTGTGTAGACGTTTCGACTGCCATCATCGGGTCCTGAGTATGGGCAACAGAGAAATAATCAATCACGAATATACACACATACACACACACATCCAAACAATTAATTGGTCTGCTTATGTGTTTGATTATGTCTCATTTGCCTATATACACTGGTCCTGATGATAGCAATAAAAATTGTTGAAACGACGACACAAATGATGTAAAAATTGTGTGTACTTATTGATCGATCCTCGCAAAACCTTCATTGTTAGACTAATAGAATTAATGTTATAAGACAACAGTGCATTTTTAGAGCGCCATTTTAAACTACATTAAAGTTATATTCGTCCACCTGAAAGACGCATGAAATGTAGGCCTATTTGTTTACGTAATATTGTTGTTTATGGTTTTTATCAAATGCAGTTGCAACCATAGTGTAGTGTCGTGGTGTTGAAACACCTAGGAGTCGATTGTATTGACATTTTGAACATAGGACCGTTCTCTCTGATTCCGTCTGTCTGTCTGTCTACATATATATATGTATATATATATATATATTTATATGTATATATATATATATCTTTTCCCTCTTTGTACAGTACTCAAAATTATGAAAATATACACCTACTAATGGTTTACTGTGTTAATTAATCAATGAAGGAATGTATTTTACCTCTTCAGTTAACGACTAGCTAAGAATTTTCATGTAACAGCAGAAAGTGCACTTGCGATCGCAACAAGAGAAAAAGAGAACATAAAATCAGTTAACAAAAAAAAATAAAATAAAAAATAAATATTCACTATACATAGACTTTGCCGGCTTATTCAACACGAGTTTGTCGTTCACTCGCAGGACCAGATCGATAGACCTAAATATGAGCCTACAAACATTTTTTTTTACTGGAAACAAATTTTTATTTAAAGTTCGCCTGCATTTCAATTGAATCTCGCCCCATCAAGACGGGAAAAGAAGACCACCGTTTGGAATGTGGTAGTGACTAAGGCGGTGAAGAATCACAATCTGCAAGAGGAAGCGTGATGAGGACAAATAAGCTAGTCCCACTCACACAGAAGAAAAAGTATTGTTCATTAATATTTAGGTTTAGGTTTAGGTTCATATTTACTTTTCTTCAATTATGACGCGCAAAAAAGAGAACACAAAAATCGGAGATATTAAATATTTAAATACGTACGTGTCAGTAGCGCAGCGAAGGGGAGTATTGGGGGTTAAACCCACCCCGAAAGGGATAAATAAAAATTGAAACGTCAACAAAGTTTTAAAAATATATCAGTAAAATATAGACATATAAGTCTAATTAAGTAACTTAGCTAGTTAATTTTGTGAGTATTTATATTTTTAATTGCGATACACTATTACATTATTACGTGTTCGAGTATGAAATTGCTTCGTGTAAATATTAGTGCCTGTGTAATAGTTCAAATGTGTATCCTAATTTTTGAGGTACGTCCTTTTAGCGATTAGGAAAGAGATAGCCTTCAATCTTTACTCAGCTTACAGTGTGCCTAACTCGGTTTACAGTATTTATATTGCAACAATTTGTTAACGGAAAATTAAAAGTTTTCTGTCTGAAATAATTTTTGTTTGCTATTCAAATGTCATACAGATATGTCACTTATACGGATTTTTGGACCCGTATTTAGTCATTTTTCTATATTTTTTATTTAGTGATTTCTTACCATTTCAGAAACAAGTCAATAACTAAAATCTTAAAAAATGTCCGTTATTCTCTACTTATGTATACCTAAAACCAAAAGCGGCGTTTCGAACGTTATTTACAAACTGTCCATAGTCTCTCCAAGTAAACTTATTTGTATGGTAACTTCAACAAGATGTGCAGTCAATCACGTATTAGCGCCAATGCGTAGTGCGATTTTTAACACGTTTGTTTTTGAGAGCCTGTGCTGCCCATTTTATGAAAATCTTTGATTCATTTCTGTGGCAATAAACTAAACGATCTAATTCCACGTGCTGCTAATAGTTACAGATACCTACTCACTAAGGCGAAGTTTTAAAAATTCGTAGAAAACATGCAGGCCTTGCACTATCAGCGTCCGGAGAAGATGGGAGAAAAAATGCGACAGTTTCCTGGTATCGTTTATTTATATTTGCATTGTAACGTCATCTTTGTTGTTTCATGACTTTTTTAATTTTTAGAGCTACTGATGTAACCCTCATATTACCTTCTCGATTGCAACAAAATTAGTAGCAAATAACTCTTCTTTTTTATATTTTTGTAGTTTCATTTACAAGAATCTAAACCCCCTTCCCAGAACTATTCAGCACCTCCATAGAAGGAAATCCTGGCTGCACTCCGCTACGTCCGATAGATATATGTGTATCAGAAGTCAAAGACAAAAACTGTTAGTACCGATAAGTCGCCGTCAGTAATTTGGATGAGTAATGATTAATGAACGGAATTATTAATGATTTTTTTAACGGAAGAAGCTTAATCGTTGACAGATCTAGATAAAATCAAGTTCTCGGCAGTAGAAACAAAAGCTATTTTAATATTTTATGAATATAAATAAAAAATAGTCGTCTCAAGTAATATTTTTTTAATAAGGTGAAACAAATATTTCTTCACAGTTGTTGAAGTAGCATCGTTAAACGGTCGCGTTGGGATGGCACAGATGTGTAAAGTATTTTTATCACAAGGAAACAGCAGGTGTCACTACCAGAGTTGGAAGTGGCCGAGAACTGGGCGCAATTATTTATTTTATGCTTTATGCATGATGTGCACAATGCACTTGTTTTGAGATCAATATCTGTACATTGGCTGTTACAAGAACATAATACACTGTTGTCAGATTTATACGCGCAGATAGACTTTATTTACACTCGCAACGCTGCGTCCACCGGCCGGAGCCGTTCCTTATTTTGCCAACAACAGAATCTGCAATTGAGTTTTGTAAATCGCAGTCGTAAATTGGCATAGGCGACATTTCGGCAACCTGATACTTGCCAGCATAAATGATAACCAAGTTTATCTATTTTTTCACATATACGTAGATAATAAAGTCATATTTCCGTTTCCTACATTTATTTTTATTCTGTTTCTACCCATTCTCTCTCTTTCTCACCCTTCTCTCTTACTTTCTCCATTTCAGTCATTCTCACTCTCATTTAAATGCTGTCACTGGATTGTGAATTTCTTCTTACATACGAGTTTTCTTTACGGCTGTCATCGGTTCTCGCATGCTAGAATCCGGTGATTGTGGATCTCCATTTTCCAAGTTCCATTCTTCTTTCTTCCATGGTGTTGTTTATTTACAAGTTCCAAGTTCTATAGGCCTGCGTCTTTTCCTACTGTGTTTACCTACGATCACCTCTAAACACGCATCCAATCTGCCCGCAAGATGTCGGTTTCATGCACTCTTTGGTTTCTACTACATCAACAATAATTCCCATACACCTTCTAATTTCTGTATTTCTTATTCCGTCGCTTCTCTCCAACTGACAGCATCTACACCAGCAGTTCATTTCCTCAGACCCCAGTGTCTTCCGCAGATCTTATTAATTATCCAGCATTGTCGTGTTACAATACTTTTTGCGATGGTTTTGTAGATATTTATTTTGATGTTTGATACAATTGATATGTTACTCAAAAATACCGTATGTAATTGACGCTACTTGCAACTCCTTCTGTACTACGACTACTATTTGCTGTCTTCTATAGTAGATATATAAATGACACCTATATGTAATTTCAGTGTCTCCAACATTAACTTTTTTCGCTAGCAGCGACTCCTTGTTAGGTTGATTTGTGGTGAGTGAATCATTTACATTGCATAAGGGAGTTAAGCACGGTGATGGTTTATCGGCCACCCTCTTTGTTATTGTGGTTCACTGTGCGATTAAAGACACAGATCGGCGAGGAGCAATATTAAATAAGACAAGCCAAATATGTGAATATGTGCTTACTCTGATATTGGTGTGATAATAGCTAGATCAACACAAATGATGGTTGAGGTTTACAAGGAGCTAAATAAAAAATCTGCTGAAATGGGACTGAAAGTAAATATCAGCAAAACTAAATCTACGCTAATTTCTACATCAGAAAGGAAAAGAAATCTGTATAATTTATGCACAGAGGGTAATTCATTTGAAGCGGTTAATAATTTCAGACACCTGGGTAACACGATAGATAATGAAAGGTCCATAAACACGACAATATATGACAGGATACAAATCGAAATTAGGGCGTATAATGCTAACAGTAGATTATTGAGAAGCAAACTCATAAGTCATAACACAAAAATGAAAATATGTAAGACACTTATCTGTCAGACCGGTTATTACTTCTGGAGGTGAGACATGGACATTATCAAAAAATGAACAAGAAACACTCAGAAGGTTTGAAAGAAATGGCCCAGTTAAAGAAGATGATGAATGGAGAATAATAAATAACCAGGAGTTAAATGAGCTACTGAAACGTGAGGACATTGTAAGATTTGTGAAAGCTCAACGAATACAATCTTTAGGTCAATATAGCGGATGGATGATCAGCTTATGCCAAAGAAAATCCTGAGGGCACAGGTGTATAAAAGCAAAAAGAGGGGTCGACCTAGGATAAAATGGTTGTATGATGTGCTAGAAGATCTCAGAAGATTGGATATGCGGGGTTACGCTGAGATGGCAACGGATAAGATATATTGGAGAAGATTGGTGTTGGAAACCAGGGCTCACGTGGGGGTGCAGTACTAAAGAAGAAAAAGAAGAAGCTTTATGATCAGTCCCCAGATTCCAGATACTTCATCCACCTTCCGCAGCATGTAACGTCTGTCAGTTATTTAGAGGGGGTAACACATGAATTTACAGGGGTTAATCCAGAGCCCTGACGCCTATGCGACATTAAACTTAACTGTGAAGTCAAGTTTAATCAGATTTATTGTTTATGACTACATGATTCTGTTTCCATTTGGCTTTAGCCTGCCTTCTCTGAAACACGTTATCGTTACTCGTTCTCTTCTTATCACAGCTACTGAAACTATGGGTACCGTTGCCAATATTTAGTGATTTGGCTTTTACCGTATACAGTTCCAAAATGGGTGACTCATGAAATCTAAACCTTTATCCTAGTCATATAAATATTTTAATTAGTACACATGAAACGGAAGGACCAGTTCAACGCATCAAGTGTCTGTTACTTTAATCAACTTGTAAAATAAAAAAATATACTCGTATAAAGTTAAACATTTTATTTTAGTATTTTAACACTATTTCATAAACTAATGAAACATAATCGGCCATCTACTCGCAATGAAAGTGTCAACTGGTGTTTCTGTGTAACAACGATTATTTCGAACTACGTACCTAGTAATCGTAAAACATAAAAAATCGTAATCGTTCATAACATAAATTTGACACAAATGTGTAACTTATTTTTACCACACTCAGCTAACCACGGAATAACCGTAATGTTAACATTTACAGTTATAAATGATAAGTTTCGAAAGGTTAAACATTTTGCAAGCTGTAAGTGTGGTCGGGCGTTTGGCGTGTACAGTCTTCGTAAATACGGATATTATTATTTAATAACACACTTTACAAGAACGGCTACAAGCTTGGAGTCTAATTGTGTGTAATTTGATAGGGACGTATCACCTTTACTGTCGGACGTCTTTGAAGCCAGATCTTGCTTTACAGCCAATATTTTAACAGTCTCCTCCCACTTCCGCTTAATTTTCGTTCTGGTTTTACCCTTTTCTGCCAACACTTGTCTTATATTTGATCCTTCCGTCCACGTGACTCGAACACGTGTCCTGACGTAACAGACACTACTACGAGCGTCACGACAGATCATTCTTCTTGAAATCACTTATAACTAGATCGTTTACATTTAGTAACTTAATCATAAATTTTGGCTTCCAAAACTAGCTGTTACGCGTAAAACTAATTAACAGATTGTCCATCATGCTCCCCCCCCCCCCCCCACACACACACACACACACACACACACACACACACACACACACACACACACACACACACACACACACACACACACACACACACACACACACAGAGAGAGAGAGAGAGAGAGAGATTAGAGACACGAGCGTTTTAGAAGCTTGACTAGTGACTTCTGAGACCACCTCTCTCTGTTTCTACAAATATTCAGATGTGAATACATTGTTAGGTGAATGCTGTTTCACCTCGATGGAAAGGAGAGAAAAAACCACCAGTCGAGCTGGGCAAGACATTTGAGAAAACCGTAATGAAACAGGCGACATCTTGTGGCCAGAGTAACTGCGCACAAGCAGACAATGAGCTAATTCTTCTGATTTTGACTGACGAGGTATATGGAGTCGTTTCTAATATGGTTTTCTTAACAATTATAAGTGAAAAAAAAGAATGTAGAATTAAACGGATTAAAATGCAAGGACTACTAAAAAATTAACCTCCAACTGACAGGTAAGAACACTGCTGCCAAGGTACCAAGTGCTGTCGACATAAATGAGATCTAATTGGTATCAAAGGGCTGAAAGGCTGGGTAGCCAGCCAGATCATTATTAAGGTGACAAGATGGCTGGATTTAGCGCGGTGTGCCGATCCCAATTCGGCCGCTGATAGAGCACTCACACGATCGTCCGCTATTCCCGTCTGCTGTCTTGCAAGTATCGACGGGTCCCCCAGGGAATGAAGTCGACCGTCTGTTATTTATATTGACAACTCGGGGCGCCGCCTTACAACCTTACAACCGACTCTGATTGATCGAAGCGCCCGTCGTCTATTTTGGGGACGGTCCCGCACGAATTCGGCAGTGACTACCGCCATTCCACTGACCATGAGTCTCGACGTCCGACCCGTTTAACATTTCGGAGCACATTCCCCAACGTATCGAATAGACGGTGGATGTTTAACGGACTAACTAACGTGATGTGTAATAATGTGAAATATACTGTCCGCTACAGCGCGTGCACCGCCTTCCTGTGACAAATAGTTTGTGTAGGCCTACACAGCCAAACGAGGTAGCCCTTCAATACAAAACATATTTTTTTATAAAACTAAGCCCACCTAACAAAATTTGTCTCGTTTTTCGATACCGTGGCTGACAGCCTAAACTTGGTAGGAGTGTGATTACGTCAATTTGACTTTTGTTACATTGTCGACTACGCTCAGACTTTCTTTTTTTGATTAACGAAGTGTAACGTTAGTTAATTAAACGATTGCTAGTTACACCAATTAAATGTTGATTTAACGATTCCAGACTAAATGCTGCTTTTGTAATTGACTAAGAATAAGTCCATGATCCAGGAGGATTCATGTGTCGGATGGTACCAGTGAGTATAAGGTTAATACAAAAGTCCTTAAAAAATAGTCTACTAACTGTATAGTAAAAAGATAATCTGCCTGCACGAAAATTTAACCGAATTTTGAATTATTGAAAGGGAAAAATCAGAAATTTAAGAAGAACAAACTAGGGGATTAAGAACACTAAGAGTTAACCTAGATTACATGTTGTGGTGACAAAATGACAATAACTTTAGTACTAGGTATGTCGTATGTAGAGAACAGTTGAGAAGAGGGAATGAAACGTAAAGAGTGATAATGACCATGGAAAGGCGTTAGGGTTCTGTTAACGACAGACTTCAAAGAGAAGGATGTCAATGGCATTGATAGTAGAGCCCAAAATAGAAAAAAATATTGGAAAGAAATCTAAGCTCTTGGTCCGAAACGTTTATGTACCGTACTGACTTTGCTTGTTATAGTGCTAAACCATAGTCGTTGAGATTCCATTTCGATTTGTCGTTTGGTGTCTAATTATCTGACATCTGTCTTTTCTAACTGAAAATGAATTAATGGAGTTATAATTATTCTCGAATCTATCGTAATGTTAAGCAAAAATAAGACTTTAACAGGAAATTTGGGGCCAAATTTGCGAAGTTGATTTTACTGCCTTCGTGTTTCCTTCTCTCAGCATTACATTTTTGGTATTGTTTGTTTTGTCGTTCCCATGATAAAAATTTCTTGAAATATCATCTTTTTTCTTGTCACCATACCGAGGTTTATCATTACTGCCGTTAAGAATGTAGCCTATATTAAAACTTATTTTTAAATAAAATGTTTAATAAAATTGTATTTTTTTGTAAAAACATTTGTCTTGGAGACAAAGCTTTGTAGGTCGGCATGCTACATAAAACACGCTCGTACGTGGAGTTATTATTAAGGTTTTGTTATTATTATTTGCATTATAATTTGTAGCTCTGGTTTCATTCCCTCTTTAAGTTTTTTCTTCTTCTCCTCTTTATTTTTTTACTTTTTTTCCTCGAATTGACACTAATAATGTTAACTGAAACTGAATTCTCAAAAACGCATATTGTGCACTCGTTATTGTGTTTACAGACGTCACGTTTATATAACATTGGTACACACAACATTAGGCTAGGCGTTAAAGAACAGTGTTGAACAGTGGTTGGTCCTTTAGCACGACCAAGAAATCTGTTTCGCATAAAACACTTACGGTGTGAATCTGATTTAAGAGAGTTGTTAGTAGCTGATGGAAATCTTATTTTAGCCTTGTGGCAGGTTGAGGAGGCCATTAACTGTAGAACAGTGCCCTTCTCTGCTTCTCATTATCTATAGTTGTATCAGCACCATCACGACCCTACACATGGGATTAAGACGCACACTACTAGCTCTTACCGAGACTGTGAATTTGTCTTCTCTTGTTTATGGTATAATTCAATATTCACTGAGTTCACTGAGTTTTTTGTTCAGCTTGCTGTCTTATTTCTGAAAATAAGTTAACTAATTCATGATAACTCTCTAATCAATCACACGTGTTTAGTGGCGAATGCAACTTAAAAAGAAAATAAACCAAATTATGAAAGTCCATTTCAAAAACCATTTTGCTTAAATAACGGTATAAGAAATTGTTTTTAAAACGTTTATAAAGGCCTACAATAGAATTATGTTGATTATGGTATATCCTTACAATCGTGCCTGTAAACTCACATTTTATTCAAACATTTTTCATCCAGTTTTCTGTAAAGCAAGTAACAGATGCCTTCACATTGTAAACTTACATGGTAATCTCGGGTGTGAGTTTGTTGTGTTTTTGGAGAGAGCATGATATCAATTACTCGGAGTTATTTTACAGGTTTCTCTTCTGTCAACACACACAGACACACACACATACCCTGGGACAAGTATGTACATCGGCACGGTAATACTAAGTGTGTCAGCTGAGAGCGGTTATTTACGTACTGAGAATTTTGAATGATCTGTCGTGACCTATGCCGAGTTCTGCTACCGAGCACGATATCCGAGCACCCCCTCTGTTCTTTGACTTCAATAAATCGTGGCAGATTTAGTTCCCAGCAGGAAGAACTAAGGTGTGAACAAAGTCCCATAGCTTTTGTATAATGTATAAGGTGTCTGTGACAAAATGAATCATTGCTACATTTTGTAAGCTATAAAAAACCCTGCGCATTACAGCTCATGCATTATACAAACAGAAGTAGCAGAAGAAACCTGATCTATTCTTCGAACAGGTTCATTTTTGTTGTTGTTGTTCATTATTATGATGTCGTGAAGTGTTTATACCGAAACGTTGTATCCGACTACCGGTTTAAAAATATTCTCTGCATGTACGTTTCGCGAAACGAAGAGGAGTGATATAACTTATTCTATTTCATTTTTATTTTTTACGTTCCGTGGAATACAAATCGTATTAAAGGAGAAAGAAAAATAGAAGCCGTTAGGTATGGTTTACGTGCCATAAATAGAACAGAGAGAGAGAGAGAGAGAGAGAGAATGAGAGAGAGAGAGAATGAGAGAGAGAGCGCACGAGATGGGAGAGTGGAGAGAGGGGGAGAGGGAGCATACATTGGAGAATTTACGGCACACAACATATGAATGCCACCACGTGCAGTTAGTAACTTACAAACCGTTAAGTACCCAGGCTGCTACTGGATAAGATTTCATTATAAATTACTTTGTATTAGAGTCGCGCAGTAACTTCCATTTGCAGTACATTACCTGTATTTACGTGTATTTACTGTTAGAATTTAAAGTTTCGTAGGCGATGGGTTTAGGTTATAAATTTCTATGCCAGAAAATTTTACTACGTATTTCTAATCACGACAGAGAACTTGCAACTCCCGATGTTTAGGTGACAGCACGCTCACGCGGTCAAAACACGCTTTCGTATCTCTTCATCTGTTATCAAACGAAGAATTAGTCGTCAGAGCCAGTGGCGGATTATTCATAACACTAGGGTATGCTGCAGCACTGGGCACCAGGGCTTCAGCTCTCAGAGGGGCACAATCCAGTCCTAAATTACAAAACGTTTTGTAGGTAATAAACATAAAAACAAACAAATGTCCTCAATCCAAAATCGTAAAAAGATGTGTGAACACTTTTAGATGAGTTCGCCCTTATGTTTTTTTTTTTTGTTTAAACGACTATGCCGTAAAATATAAACAAAACATGATTTTAAGATTAAGAGTTCGTTAAGGCAAAATCAAGAAAAAATGGATCGATTAGTATTTTGTAAGCTTTAGTACTACTGTGCTCACTGTAATCACTATTTAGCTAAATATTTGTTGTAATTTGAGAGTTTAATAAAATAATTGTTAACTTTCGAAATTGTGTATGCCGTTTATTAGTGTGAATAATGGATGAATAGTTGAAATTTGAATCGGAAGAGGCAGTCTGATGTCTGATGGCAGCGTAGGGGACCACGTGCTTCTAATCGGCCCCTGGTCAGAGCTTCAGCAGTGTCACATTCTATTACGTAGGTTTGCGTATATGCTCGGTCGCTCAGAACGGAGCGCATTGACGTGATAATGCAGCGCAACCCGACACTGCCTCTGTGCTCCGACAAGATTGCACCATTAGCAAAACAAGATTACGTTTTGAGTCCACGTTGTCAGGGCGTTGCCAATTTAGTGAACACGACTCGGACCTTATTACCTTCTATAGAGCCGCTGATTGTTAACTCCATCAATGCATAGCCGTTGTGAAGTGATCTACAGAAACATGACAACAACGTAACTAAACTGATGGCGAGATAAAAATTAATTACGACTGATAACAGTTGCTTTGATGTCGACGGGCAACGGTTTGAAGGGGCTATAATAGTAAGCTCCTTGAGCTGCACAAGTTGCATATTATTTGAATGAAGTACATTTATTATTGGATAAATTCTGGTATTAGATAGTTTTTAGTTATTATTAGTTATTAGCAAAATTACGAAAAATCACGATTACCCTACTATTTTTGTTTAGTAAAGTAACAAAGTTGTAGACAAGTCATACAATAAAGGAATTTGGATTTGAGTTTAAATTCCCTTTTGTCTAAGACCTGGCTAGATTTTTACATTTTTGCCAAATTTTTGATTCCATTTTTTGGATCTTAGGGTCAAAAAATTTGAAATTTCCAAAACTATACACGATATTCAGATTTTGGTTAAAATTGTCTTTAATCTTCTATCCCACTGGAATCTGAAATTTTATCAAAATTTTTACACGACTTTTTGGGTCTGCAGTCCCAGAATTTTAAAACTTCCAAAAATGAACACTACACTCAGATTTGAGATCCCGTTTCATTTAGTTCGATACTCCACCTGGACCTCTACCACTAAAATAGAATGGACCTCTAAAAGTTTGGCCTCTCCTTTCTATTCTCTGTGGGATCAAACTAAAAAAAAAAAAAAAAGGATTCTGTAGGGTAGGATTCTAAGAAAACGTGTGCCGCCACATTTTACGAAAATCTGTTGATGCATTGAAAAGAGACTTACGATAAACAGATATATAGATACATAGATGTATAGACAGATAGATAGACACACACAGAGACAAAGATATAGACGGATAGACGGACAGACAAATGCCAAACGGTCAATATAAAACTGAGGACTCGCTTCGCTCGCTTCAAAAAATATTACCAGAATTTAGAAATTTTGTCTGGACAGGGAACGTTCAATGACACGTAGTTTGTAAGCTACTAACTGCGCGAAGGAAGGAAAGAACCAAGCCTTGCCACGTTTGTTGAAAAATTTTTAATTTTAAGTTATAATTTAAATTATTATTTCGTCAAGTCAAAAACTACTCGTATTTACGAAATTACTCCGACCACGATCCTTGAATTCTGAACACTACAACACTGTTTCATTAAGCACTAAGTCTAAACAATTTGTGATCTGTTCCATTGCGTTAATGAATCCCATGTTAATTGAAGTTTAGATAGTTTTAGGTAGTTAGTTTTCAACAAACGTATTTGTAACTTTAACTTGATGAGTACTAAATTTGATGGTTCATTCAATGACATGTATGCAAGTCCGCTCGTGCTTCTGTACAGACTAGATGCGTTTAATTTATTTATATGCTACGAACTGTGATTACTAGAAACATAAAAAGTTAAACATAAAAAGGTTTATTACACCGAAAGGAAATAAAATTATGGCTGGGGAAATGTAACCTCACATTGCATACATCTAGCAATTTGTAATAACTTAATTTCATTGAATGTCAGGAAATCTTTAAAAGCGTTTATGTAATGTACCTATAATATTAAAGCTCACATAAAAATCAGAAGGCTGTAAAGATTATCGTATACCTGTAACAGAGACGGTGAACTCTAGCGCAGAGAATGATAGAGTGTGTAGTAAATGTATTGTCTTTTTACACGGTAATGAAATTATGGCAGTGTGTGTGTTGATGCGGGCAACGTGGGGTTAGGATGTATGTGGGGATGCTGTATACGTGACATACTTGGTTATAGAAAAATAATTTTATGCTGCGCTGAGTCGGTGTCATCGTGAGTCACAGTTTGAGCGGTCAGTGTAGGTTTGGTGACGTGCCGACGCTCCAACTAGGTTTCGTAACATTCGAACGGTTGTTCTCTGTGTTAACAATTACAAACATGTTAATGTTTGCTTCATGTTAGTGTTTACATTGAGGACAACACGTAATAATATTATAGCATTAATTATACGAGCAAAGCGAGTTCTCAGTTGTAACTCGACAGTTTGGGATTTGTCTGTCTTGTCATCTACTTGGGGGTATGTCTCACGATAACTCTTGAATGCATCAACCAACTTTCGTAAAACGTGGCACGTATGTCCATAATTTTATCCCGCGACTGGAGATTGATTGCTGTGTGAGGGGTCAACATTTTTTTTTTAATAGCTAAAATCCATATAAGGTACTGTATCATAGTAAAGAGAATTTCAGCCAAAATCTTAATATAGTGTGTAGTTTTGAAAACATCAAAATTTTAGGACACCAGGGCCCAAAAAGAAATTCAAAAGTTTGAAAAATTGCAAAAATCTATGTGGCATATCAAATTGGAGAGAATTAACCAAAATCTGAATGCAGTGTTTACTTTTAAAATACTTTAGGTACCATAGGGGCACCATGGTAGTCAAATTTTACCATGAAAATTGTGATAGTCGATGTGGAGTACTAAGTTATGAGGAATTTTATTCAAAATTGAAATTCGGTATATTGGAATAATTTGACAAAATTAATATCTGTTAATTGCCCCTTGCAAATTTTGGACCCCCTTCAAAATGTTTTAACATATTTTTATAAGTTATGTGTGCGTCTATGAAAAATATAAGATATAGGCCTTTATACAGAAATATACGTAAAATAAAAGCTGAGGTTAAAATTTTATCATTTATTTGTGGTTGCAAATTCATCTACAAAATGCAGTATTTTGGAAGTTTTAGTGTATACTGTATGACTGTCGACTTTATAATTGCTGTTTTATTGAAGAAATTAGTATAGTAACAGGGGTTTTCGTAATTTTTCTGATAATTGTAAAAACCTAATACTGAAATTTATCTATCACTAAATCTATTTCGTCCAAAGTTGTGAGCGAGATCTCCAGATCACAGAGCTTATCAGTGTAGCTAAGATGTAGAATATATAAACAAGATTAGAAACATAAATGAGACTATCTATGCGATAAAAGTGTGATCAAAAGTCAAGGTTAGTTAAAGGACCGTTGAAAGAGCTAGTAAGATGATGATGATGACAAAGAGCCAGAAAATTCGGAAAGATATTTGGAGAGTCAAGAAAGAAAACGATTATCTCTTAGCGGAGAACTATAAACATTAATATATGACTTTTTGGATAGTATAACAAAATTGGACAATAAGAACGTTGATTGGAGCCTGAATGAGGAACTGTTGACATAGATGAACTGGACTAGTGGATAAAAAGATGACGTGAAAAAAAATATGAAGTTTGCTGGAGAGGGTTGTGAACGACTGGAATATACGAAAGAAATTTATTATTTGTTACATATGAAGTCTCGCTCGATACCGTCGAGAATAAGTATAGGGGATTGTAAAGCAAACGTGGTATTAGTTACCGACCTGTAGGGTTTTCCTAAGTTGGAATATGTCAATTACTAACTTTGATAATTTAAGATGTAGCCAAGGTGCGTTCCCGAATTGCTTTGAATTCGAAGTTGTTTATGTAATTGATTTTAAACTTAGTGGAAGTCGTTATAAGATGTCTTCAACGCATACTAGAAAAAAGAAGAGTTCAAATACGCGGCGTAAAAGTAATCTTAATGGTTTCAAAAATCTACGACTATCCCAAAAGAAGCTAGAAGTAACTGATGAACGTTGAAAACAAATAAACTAAGAAAGTTTAGGTATTTTATAAGTTAATTTTACTTTATCCTGTAAGAAAAACCATTTTCGCTAGAGCAGGGGAACTGAGCAGAATTGACAGTGAAAAATTAAATGTTTGATACTGACAATCATAATTATGAAGGAATTAATTATATCATTGATCGTGATGAAAAACGCCAACACCCTTCAGATCTTTACGGCACAGTTACCTGTGCATTATCGGAGAATTCAAGTCAATGCGAAAAGTTGCAAAAGACGCACATTTTGCCTATATCCAAGGCTATTAGAAACATGTCTATTAACAACTACAAAAAAACATCTATCGAATTCGATGATTTCTGTTCAACTAGGCCTATACATGAACGATTATTATATAATGCTTTTCTCAGTACGTTCATCAGAAAATAATGTCGCAATAGTATTCTGTATTAACAAGTAAGTAGGGAGACGACCTAAACATAAACAGTCATATGTCTTATAAGAGCTGAACTGGCTGTAGTGGTTCGCACAATCCTCACTTGTACCTTCTTCTACGCAGACAGGTAAAAATCATGTGATGTTAAGTTTCCAATTACTTTACTCAATCTGTCAAAACAGTAAAAACGCCTTCTCACGCACTACCCCCCCCCCCCACACACACAAACATTAAGACTTTTATATTAATTAATAAGCAACCTTATCTTTTTTATAAAAGTCCATTTATGTCAATATAAAAAGCATTTTTAATCGTTACTTTCTATCCGCAACTTCATCCACAAATATCATAATATCCTGGGACAATTTCTAATAGGCCTACTTGAAACACAGAATTTTAAGGCCATTGTTCAAAGAAATCTTATAGTTATATGATAGTTACGACTTAAAAGTATAATCAATTAAATTATCATTCAATAATAATAAAACTATTTAACAAGAATATATTTTATTGAAATTATATTATATATTTTACTGTATTTCGATAGTTCCAACGGCACCAGGCATACTGAATGAAAATAAAACATTTACATTCGAGTTGCTATGAACCTGTTGATGGAAAGGAAAATATAAATTACTTCTTACATGGGTAATTTATTATTAAATTTACTGTGTTGTTTATTTAACTATTAATTTTTTAAGTATACTCATTTTTATTATTAATTTTAATTTACTAATATATGAGGATATTAGACGGGAGTTAAACATTGTATCGTTGCACCAGAAGATTGAAGACCACAGAAGGAGATGCTGTGAACACTTGAAGCCCATGCCTAATATCCGTCTACCCGTGGCTGCCTTGGGTTATCACTCTACTGGGAAGAGAGATGTCGATAGACAGAGGAGGAGATGGGTTTCGGAACAGGTCTAATCCTTGAAGTGGTGAATTTACTCATATGTTTGGGTTTATGTGCTTCTAAATTTTGCCAGAGGTTCCATTTGTGGCCTTTAGATACTTGTTTTAATAAAATAATGTTTTATAAACTTGGAGGTTAAAGTTTCTCTTCGATTCTTCGTCTTCTTCTTCTTCTTCTTCTGTCAGGGACTAGGCGAATCGTCTGTTCCGGTCCCAAGTAAATATGTCCACTTCACCAAAGTCCTAGATGTTTCTGTACTTCGTTCTCCAACAGGCTTGTATTGCGAAATTTCTTTAGACAACCTGCCATCTGGCATCCTATTCATATGAGCAATCCATGCTTCTTTGCTTTCTGCAATACGATCTTGGATATTCAAAATGCTCAAATCTTTTTGAATGCCTTCATTGTAGAGTGTATCTATTCGTCTGCAGCCTTTAACAGATCGCAAGAATCTCATCTCCTATGCCTATATTATATTCAGATGTTTTTCACCGGAACCCAGAATTCACAACCATACAATGACGACGCTGACACAGAAATTACTCTATAAGATTTTAGTCGAGTCTCCTTCCTTATTTTCCTCTATAACACTCGACGAATTGTGCCACATATTGACTGAAACTTAGTCAACCTGTGATCAACTCTTTCATTTCTAAGAATAAAAACGTTTTCCTTCTACAAAACTGAGTCGGAGATCCATAACCTTGATTATTCGTAATTAAGGATTACGAGTTCTTGGAAACCTAATTTAAAATGCATAAAGAATTCTTTCTCGATATTAATTTATGAAAACATAAGACGTATGCTTCAAGTGTTACCCTAGTTGATTGGAAGGGGGGGGGGTTAAACTTCTCCTTAAGGAAAATACACTGTTAAAAAAAACGAAACGTTGATTTTAGAGACACGATTTTACAATTAAAGACAAATGGATAGTTAAATTAGATTTATATTTTCTAATTTAGATGAGAATTCCAAGGTTGAATTATACTTATCTTATAAACGTTTTGTTTTTGTTTCGCCTGTATATAAGAAATTAATCATCTCAAAAGAAAATAATCATAAATAAGTTAAAAGAACTCAGTAAGCCTTAACCACAGTACTGTGGTCTGTAACGTGTACCACCCTACGTTATTACAGGCCGAATTTTTACACTGATGATGGCAGTCAATGGTACTGTCGAAACGTCTGTTTTAGCAAGAAACAATGGACCACGGTCAAACAGCCCGGGAATGAATTTTAATAACATTGTCTCCGGCCGTGTAAGCAAGCGTACGAAATATTTTAAAAGAACGTATTTTATAAAAATAAAGTATAACAAACTAATAATATTTATCAAAATATTGTACGATTTAATTTTTGAAAATGGTGCAAGAAGGGGAGAAGAAAACTGTCCCGTCAAGGAAAACATGATTTACGACAAAACTGAACAAAAACATACGGAAGACATTAAAATAATGTTTCCAAAACGAATTATTAAAGGAAAGAGAGATAAATTGGTACCCTGTAGAATGTTACTTGTTACATATGATGTATGGCAGAAAGTAAAACATTTGTTGTTGAAAAACATCTTCGTTTGAAAGATACGAATGAAAAAGTTTTGAATGAAAACATAATGTCACGTGAAATGATAACAAACGTCTAAATCTTGTCTTTTGTTTGTGTCTGCGGTTTAAAGTGTAAATGCGCGCGTCCTTTACACGTTAGATTAGTACGAGATAAACAAGAAAGCGGGAGAGCAAAGACAGACGTACAAATAGTAAGATGTGACAGAATTCATTATCTGATGTGTGTGTGTGTGTGTGTGTGTGTGTGTGATACGTGGCGGTTGCCTAGCAACAAGAACTCGGTTGATGTGTCAGGTAGAGAGCCGTCTATTGTGGCAATGTTTACAGTCGGTGGAGACATTGAAGGTGCATCTTGTGTGCCTGAAGGAAAGCTTTGTGCAACCTGTAGCCTTGAACCAGGGAGGCTATACAATACAACGCCAAACAGCTGGTCCTGTGCGCTATTGAAGGAAGCGTGCTTTACGCAATCCGTGCTGCGCCGTCACCTGCCCTCCGCTCCGACTTGCTTCCTCGTTACGTCCAGACTCCCGCACCCGCTACCCGTTACCAGCGCTAATTTTAGACGACGCTTTGTTCTCCGTAATGAAACCAATACCCACTCCTCTCTCAACGCAAATGTCTGTTATTTGAAATGTTTCTAAGAACAGAAAAATGTTTACCACCTATGAATTCAGTGGCATATCCATAACCCCGATTGGTCGTAATTAACAATCTTAAAAATCGCATTTTAAAATTCATAAAATATCCTTTATCCATATCAATTCATTAAAACATACGGCAAATTTTTAACGTTGTACTATTTGGGGGAGGAAGCGTTAAAATTCCATTTAACGAAAATTCAGTGTTACAGGAAACGAAACATTCATTTTAAAGACGTATTTTTAAAGAATATTAATATAATTTTTTCACGATAAATAAACAGTCAAGATGGAGATAGAGTGAATAAACATTCTTTAAAGCCTCAGATGTACGATTTAGCGTGACTAGCTACGTAGATGTTTAGAAAATAATTCCTTCCCCATAATTAAGTTAAGATTCACCACCGACAAATAAAATGCTAAAATAAATGGTAAAATTAAGATTTGTATTTAGATATTTTACTGCGACTTGTAGAATTACTAGCTTCTAAATCTTTTCAAGTGGATATGGCACCACTGGTGGTCATCAAAAAAAAAAAAAAAAAAAAAAAAAAAACTGGATTTGACACTAACTAGGAATTAGAAATTAGAACAATCCATACACTTGTAAACTGAATACTGTACTAGTAAGTTTCCTGAGCTGCAGAACTCGCTCACTAATTTGTATAAAGTCCATTTATTATTACAATAAATATTCATAAGGGTTCAATTATTGAAAACATTACAAAAATCCCGATTCCTCTAATATTATTTTAGTGAAAGAACAATTGTACAGCATACAATCAAACCATAAACATTAAACAAATTGAATAATTAGCATTTGGGTTATAATTACTTTTAGCCTGAGGCCCGATGAATTTTTAACAAAATTTTGAAATTTTCAAAACTTAACACTACATTAACTACTAGAATACGTTAGTTAAATCAAATTCTCATTAATTTGATACCGTAATACCGTCTCTTTAATTCTGCGACTTTTTCACAAATTTTGATACCTTCACTTTTTTGGCTCCCGACTCCCTAATTTTTGGAAAGATTAATCTAAGAAACATTAGCGTTCTGTATGGTAAAAGTATGGACACGGATGCCAAGTTTTACGAAAATCGGTTGACGAGTTCAAAAGTTATCGTCGGACATACCCCAAAGAGGTAGACACGTAGACAGACAGACAAATGTCAAACAGTCGACTTGAAACTGAGAACTCGTTTCGTTCGGTCAACAGTTCTTAGTAGCTAATGAAACTCTAGGTAATAGTTTACTGAATATTTATAAAAATTAATTTTTCGATAAAATTAATTCGTTTTTAACCGGATAAAAATTAAATAATTAAAGTTTATATTTTATTGAGTAAATTAGGGAAAGTTTAATCTAAGGAGTTTAGTTTAAGTTTAAAGTATAGTTTAAAGTACAAATATGAAAGCATAGTTTACACGTGAAAACCAAAGAAGCAAGTATCTTTTCGTTTAACTGATTACTCAAGGAGTTAGCTCTCGTTTGAAGAATCTTGAATACACTTATTTGTTTCCTCTTACAAGGATACGCCAACACAGTACATTATACAGAGTCCCATAATCAGAGTGTTTCGTGATTTAGAAAATGTTCTTGTAGAGGGTAAATAGTTATTAAAATTAAAAAATAAATAAATAAAACATCTCTTAGCCTGTTTCTATGAGAGCGATTACTACACGTTCTTGTCTTTCACTTTGTAACACCAAAGTAGACTGACAGATTTTGAAGATGTTAATAAAATTAACAACTAGACCTATGTCTGTTGACATCTATCTACCTAGAGCTAATGTGTGCGCCACCACATAGGCCTAGAGTAGCCTATAGAGGGGGAGAGTCCGGGAAGTGGGAGAGGTTCTACATATTTCCCTCCATTTTATTAAAGTATCATGATTATGTAGTTATAACGATGACATATTCGGTAAGGGCGCACAAATGTTTGGCAGCTTTTGATAACTGATAAATATTGCATAGTTCGCTTGAGCAGATTTACCAAATCAGGCGTTCTCTAAGGACCCTCTTTGACCGCACCTATTTTGACTTACGATGATCCACATCGGTCGCACAGTCGCACTGAAATATACTTACAGTGCACGTGCAAGCTGTATATACTAAGAAGTCATTGTCATCAATACGAATGGTAATGGATGTCCAGGACTTAACTAAGGGGGGATCAGAGAAATCAATCCCCCCTTCAACGAGCACTTAAAAATTTCAGCGAAATTAATACCTGAAACGTAGGCCTATTTCTGAGCCAGTTGCGCATGTTACAACAAAACATATAAATAATTGTAGAGATTTGTAAATTAATTAAATAAATTTAGAGGTTTCTTAATAATGACAGTCCATCAGCATTTGGTAAATAACTTAGATATTTGTAGCATTAAAAAAAAATTATACACGCGACAGAAAACGAAGACAGAGCCTATTAATTTACCTTTACCTTTTTCGCCCAGACATACTTCCCCTTACATATCATCTGCCGTGACCTTTCTAGTCAAATACCTCTTTGGTTTGAATCGTCCTGTTTGCACAGGTAAACTTGTAGTTTCTTGATTTTAATTCGGAAAAGCGAGATGGCTTATGCTTAAAACATTTTTGGAACAACTTTCTTAAACTGACATGCGAAGGAGTAACAAAACTGGGCTTTTTACAAAATTCATCCAAAAGACTCATTTTCAAACGATCTATTAACAATACAAATTCATAATTAAAATGTTCCTAATTATACAAGATTTAGTAGCCTACCATTAATCTGAATAACAATTAATAAAAATAGGAATTTTGAAATCACTGTTTTTCTCTTTTTTTCGATCCTTATACTTCACAATGGCTTACTCAAAAACTTTGAGACACAAAGAATGTGTAAAACTGTATGGGAAGAATCCTGAATTTTTCGTTTGTCCTGAGGAAAATGTGGAGTCCAACCTTCACATAGACCTAGGAGGAGCTCGTAGTTAGGTCACTGACGCAGTGTAAACCAAAAGAAGTTAAATACGTTATTAGTGGCAGCAGGTTTACAAGGTATGTTCTAAAGCCTCTCCCCGCTGTCTATCTCTCCTCTGCGATGTGTGTGACTTTATCTCGTCAAACTTAATTAAAATACCATTTTATTAGCACTGGCATTACTTTTAATTAAGAGTCCGGTTTGCCGTTGGAAAACCCATATCCATATCTTTGAAAAAGCCACGAGAAAACACTTACTTTTAAAAGTATTCTAACTACGTGGGTACACGTTTCAGCGATATCCCACGTAGAATCTATTAACATGGAAAAATGCGTAGTAAAATAATATTTACACAGCGTTCAGGAATGGACGACTGTGATCGCCGTACGTTGTAACTCGGATCAACAAAAGGTCAAAAGAGGAAATCTTACTAAATGTCGAGTCAAAGGGCGTATTATTTATATAAACTTATTTCCGTTATATTGTTTGTGTCTGAGCCGTTTAGAAAAGAAATAATTATCGCACGCGAGCGGGCAAAAGTGAAACCCTGGCGACACACAATCATTAACGTAACGTAGCCCAGTTTATTAAAGTGTTTAGCCTACTGTTCGATTGTAACCGAGATTAGAATAATGTATAATACCCGTTTCCTATTGAATACGATAAATAAAAATCGACGATTTCAATGGTGTTTTTCATATCAGTTTACAGTAATCAAGAATATTCAGATCGAACAACCCGTTCGTTAGAACTGGACTATTCACACTTGTGTGTGTGTCTATACATTCTACGTAACTAGCCTATATAAAGCTATAGTAATTATACACTAGCATTTCATACATAAATTTTCACAAGCGACGGCCGCGTTTGGGTCACAAAGAAATATGTGAATATATAATAAATACTTTTATATATAGAGAGAGTAATTTGGTTTCTTTAAGAAACAGAACGCGCTTGCGTGGGCTCAGTCGTTTATGTTTCTATATGCAAATACTACATGTCATAGATTATCATTAGAGACGAGTCTGAGTAATTAAACATACATGTTATGTTTAATAAAACCATGTACTACATTCACATTTGTACTAAATTCCTAACGGTGTTATAGTACTCTGACTCTCCGAGGTCATTTATTTAGGCCTATTCTTTAAAAAGATGAGTGAACACTACAATGTTCCACGATGTTATGAAGAAACTATATAAAGTAATAGTATACTATTTATACAATTGTAATTACATAAATATGAGTTTATAACGGATCTGCATAAATACTCTGATTTTTTTCATTTTATAGCTTTTATATGAAGAAATGTATGAGTTTCAGTTTATGACATTCCTTACTCCTTCAGTTTCAGCTTCTCCTTCTTTAGATCTATAGTTTTTGACCTTACGATCCGTTTAGACGGACTCCTTGTTCCGACCACCTTTTCTTTGGTTTCCCAATATTCCTTCATCCTTTTACATTTAAATCAATTTTTCTTTTTTTTTCGTCCTCTTCTTATACATCTCTTCTACTTGGTCTGTCCGGTCCTGTCTGCTGTATTGCTTTAGCTTATACTCTAGGTTGTATATTCTAAGGTTGTTTGGTGTGTCACCATTCCTTACCCGGTCCTCTATCGTACTTCCAGTGCCGGTCCTAAGAATCCCATTTCTCTAGCCTGTTCTGTCTTGTCATTCAGTGAATAACTTTCACAGCCATAAATGCCGCATGGCTCTGTCTTCACTTTATATAAAATTTAAAGAAGAATGTCTTCCCTGACTGACCCTTGAACGTTCTTCTTATCTACCCACAATCTTATTGTATTTACGAGCCAATTGTTATAAGCTAACAGAGCACGCTTCCTAACAGCTACCGTTGTTATAAAACATAACGTACGTTATATTTGGATCTTGTGATAAAGGATTTATCGGAAAATGTTTCTCTAGTTTTGTTTATCTTTGTTCACAATCTGAGTGAGAGTCCTAACTGTTTCCGCAGTCTTATACGCAGCTGGAAATTACTTGGAATAAATATCCTGACACACCTTTAAAGATATTATTTTTTGTCTCTAGAACCTTGAATATTAGGCCTATGTGTTAATGTATCCATCTCATCGAGAGGCAATGACGCCGACGCGCCCTTTACAAATATCATCAGTCAAAGTTCTTAAAAATTATAGCACTCATTAATACACGTTAAGATGAAAACAGTTTTTTGTTAATTTTATCGTACACTTCCAGTAATGAAGGCCTCTAGGAACATAAGCATATTCCACTTTTAGAAACCTCACACAGGCAAGCACACAATTATTGAACGAAGTATGAGGACATTTAATGATCTCTTCCTTCCATCAGTGAGTAGGCTATACCTGAACAACAGTGGTAAACTGACGTGGAATCAGATAGATCTGTAATTTGTTCGTAACCGTTGAGGAACAGGAAAAACTTTTAATATTAATTTGCAACTTAATGGCATTCTTTTTACCGACTGTGAGCGTTCGGAATACAAATCATATTCGGTAATGAAGCTGTGGCTATTAAAAATAATACATACTAAGCGTTGGCAATTAGAAACAAGGATATATGTGTGTTATTAACTGATAAGTTTTTCAATATAAAATACTGAACTTGTTTTCCCCTATTGGGGGGTGCATATGATACAAATGATACTTAATCACAAAAAACAGATCCCGTGGAGTAAATAGTCTGAGAAAGAGATAGCAAGAGACTAAGAAAAAGAGAGGGAGAGAGACAGACAGAGAAAGAGAGAGAGAGAGAGAGTGAGAGAGAGAGAGAGAGAGAGAGAGAGAAAGAAACAGATGGAGAGATTCAAAGCAAGAGAGGAAGAAAGAGAAGCCATGTTGAGTTGTAAATTAAATTCGTGTCGTTCGATATCAATCAAGGGCACTTCGCTGAAAACTGAAAAATCCATTCTGTGTCTGAAGGCTAAGCAAAAGGTTAGGGTCAGATCAGCACGTAAAGTACAAACAAACAGACGGTGATACTACTGTATATCTGTGCTCGTGTTTATGTAATTAAGCTAGTTCTTACCATTGAGTATTCTGGATTATGCAAACTCACACTTCTTGTATCTGCATGGTCTGACTGGATTTACTTTCAGTTCATTGGATCTAACAGCAAAATGAAACATGACCGTCCTAGTTTATACGCTCTAATGTCATTTCAATGACATTTGAAAAAAATATGTGTCTTGTTCCGAAAATGATAAATGCCAACTTTTGCAAATATTTTGTTGAGACAGATATAAAATATGATTTTGTGTGCCTGGGTGTAGGACGTGTTTATGGATGGTTTTATAATTAAATAAATAAATAGAGTTGAAATTATCTCCCATATTTGTCTATACAAATATGTATAGACAAATATGGACATAGTAAACATACTGGTTTACCTTAAAGAATTGTGTATTTCCTCCTCAGTAATTTTGAAATTAAATACATACAAACGATGCGCATTGTGTATAAGACTAACGCAATTCCAAGTACTCACATGTCAAAAACCGAACGTAATCCGATACTAAAGAGTGAATATGTTTTGGTATTATGAATAAAGCATTTTTAAACAATATTTACTTAATAAAGTTGTGTTAGTGGTTATAATCACAAACAGAAATAACACTGTGGCGCACCACTATAGAAAAAAAATTTTCGATTAGCGCTTTCAAGCTTCACAGCTCATCATCAGATTGGTAATATTTTATGTTTTATACTATCCGTAAATTTTTTTCTATAATGGTGTGCAACAGTGTTATTTCTGTATTAAACAATAGTCTACATACACTAATTACTGAAAAATAGCTACCGCCAAATGATAACAAACTACAAATGATACTACTTAGCCTATCTCAATTCGCAGACCGATGGTAGGATATATGGTATTCGAGTAATATAAGATTCGAAGCAGCCTTAATTTTGCAGTCCCATGATTAGGTACTAAGAACGTGTTTTTAAAATAATATAAAAACGAAAAATGGAATGTATCTCATCCAAATAGATCATACAGACTTGCTGAACTCACACGTTAATGGAAACTTAGCAAATTCGGAGGCAAGGTCGAGATTTGCTCATATCTGTAGGCAAAATTAAGGCAAGACCAGATTAAAAATTTTAAACTACTTAAAATGAACCAATTCTTAGTGCTTTGTTTGAAAAAAGAATGAGTTATTGGAAACTGTGCGAACGATACTTTCAAAACAAAACAAAAAAATTATTAAACTAATTTTCAACGTGAAATGTAGTGTGCCTCATTCAAATGGTTGTCTACTAAACGCGTAAGTTAGGAACCAACTTAATGTAACTTTAACAAGTTTGGAGACCAGTAACCCAAGCTGCAGACGGTGTTGACTGCTAGATTAATGTTAGAAAAGAAAACACTTCACTGAAGGCGAAGTCGAGGCGTCCGCCTATTCAGCCTACTGTCATTTTATTGTTTATTCCCACAAAAGGCATCACATTGTTTGAAATATCTCACATAAGTTATTAACTATGTTACCTAAAAGTATGGGATTATTATTAATAATGAAGTCGTTTGTTTGCATAAATTAGTTTGAAATGCATCTTAAATTTCTTAACAAAATTATAGTGTCAATCTGAGATTGCAAATATACATTAGTTACTTATACTGTGAATGTCAAAATTTACATAGTAGTCCTGTACTTTTGTGTTGAGATAATAATGAGAAAACGTTAAGTCACTTTCTTAATGTGACTTCGATTGTTATAATGTCGATTTAGATCAGCCAAGTAAGCGTGAAATCGGATTTATTAACTAATATAAATTCCGTTTGCTCTGCAAATAACACAAACACACGACTCGGGCGCGTGGAATAAATATTATTCTCAGATAATGACGAAACTACCAGATAATGCCTGAAATCATACACTATAAATCGAAATCCTGTCTGCGCACGTTCTTACGTACACACACTGTTTACCCTGTTTTAAATTTTAAAAGGAAACAATAACAGGGCTTCATGAACGTTATCTGTCAATATTTCAACAGATGTCACGTTATGTGCTATATGCAGCGATGAGTCCCAATCAATCGTAAATAATAACGACAGTGTAAACAGCGGATTAGGTGAAGCAACCCGGAGACAAGGACAGGCCGCGTGTTGTACGCTGCTTGCGTAACGAGTGTAAATTAAGGTGAATCCGATGGGTTTACTTAGCTGTAAGATAAGGCGACATTAGAGTGGTGGCGCGCGCCCGACGCGTGGCTCTGTTTACGCGCGCGCAGGTGCGCATTCCCGACGCAGCCTGTTCTCACTTTTGTCTCTGCCCCAAATTCATGCAGGGATAGTCAGGGACTCCATTCATTCTTTTCTCTCCCTTCTTCATTCTTTTGTCAGTCTAACCGACAATCTGTTCACAAAGAGCCAAGGGCAGGTGATGCTTTGCTTAACACAAGGGGAACGGTGGTATACTATTTATGGATCAGAATCAGCAAAAAGAGCCGTTGGCAATCATTCTGCTGCCCCCCTTCCACCACAAGTCAGTATTTGGCTGTGTCGCGCGCGTCTGCCTGTACAGGCACGTGTACCGGCGCGTACATCTGCCATCGACTCCCACCTCACCCCCTGAAAATAACTACGGTGATCTACCCTCTCACAACTTGTACCCCAGACGTAGTCTGTACAATTAGCTACCGACACTACATCAATCCTGTGAATGCCGTACTTCAGCTTTCTTTAATCAGATTCGTCAGCTATCGTGCCCGTAACAACAAAATTCATCTTTGACTAGAGACATTCTGCTGAACCTCTGCTTCCCAGTAGAGGTAATGCACTAGAGATGTATAATAACTCTGATGGCAAACACCATTTCAAACTAATAACAGATGCGCGCTTCTTCACAATGCGAAGGGCAAAGACAAGTGTTATTTCCATGGAAACGGGCATTCGCTATCATTGTATAAGGACTTTCATAACTATTGTCATTTCAGTTAAATGTCTACTTCTATAGAAATAATATAAAGCGATCACTTCAAGCCTGTAAATTAATAAAAGTGCTATATATAGGCTATCTAGGTTCCTGCTTAGTGCATAAAAATAATAAACCAGGCTATAAATGTTACAAACATTGAAAAAATTAATTATGTCTGGCATATTAAGTATTGTTTTTTAAAACAAAATGAACTGAACATTTTTAACACTTAATGAACATTATATATGAATATCACAGAGGATACTTGCGTTTTCATATAAAAATATAACAATAGGCTAGCTATAAAATATTACTAGCCTACTTGTTATAGCAGTGAAAAAAGATACATTTGATTTTCCACTATTTTGTAGATTGCATTACAGTTTAATTACTCTGTATTAGAATGTATTATTAAACTCAATTATCTTCCGTCTCTATGTATGTGCGATAATATGTAGCCTAAGACTTGACAAGACAATAGTCAACCTGTAAAGGAAAACAGAAGAAAAATCTTAATTTTTTCGAAATCAGCCGTGAAATTATCCTAAGCAAAGTCCGAAAGCATTATCACTGTAGTTCCTTTTATTTACGTATTCTGATATAGAGTACTTTAACGTTAAATCTTGTTATGCGTTGTGTCACAAATGATTTTAATAAACTTGCTTCCGAAACTTAAACGTAAATTTATATTTCAGAATATAATTTACAAGATTCCGTTAAATTTCATAAACCTGTGTAAAAAAAAAAAAATAAAAAAATGGGCGTGAAATGACGTAGCAGAAAGCGAAATTTTGAATTCAATAATGTGCATTAACTACAAGATTCACCGTAATCTGTTTCAAAACGACTAACTACCGACTGTGTACTTCACAACTGATACAAAAATAGGGTTTATTAATATTTTTAACGTAGGCCTATGTGATGATATGTGGTAATAGAAGTGTAGACAAAGTAGATTTCCGAAACTACATCGATTTGTGCACATTTAAGCTCCTGGTCCTATTAACCGACATTTCCGAAATAGGCGTATAAACAAACTCACTTTTAATGAAAAACTGAAACATAATTCTTTAAAATAGAAATCACCGCAATCATAAGATTTATGAAAATAGGTAGGAGGACTTAGTAACAGGTTAGCACGTGGGTGCTTCATATAGCCTACTGTAAATACCTATTATACTTACCGATGAGTATTTAGTACAGTAGTATTTATTAATTAGGCCTAATGTTTTGTTACTGCAGTTTACAGTATTTGTAGGCCTATACCAGTATTGATCTTTATGTTATACTTTACTACGCAATTTAATATTAAGTGTAGTTTGTTGTTAATGAGGTAGGTGTATAATAAGAATCGGTAAATAAGAATAAAACTTACAGTCCTGTACCGTAATTACAACATAATGAAATAAAATGAATAGACCTATTTAAATAATATATAGACTTAAAAATCACATGATTAACTTTAAAAACTGCGCTATTAGACTAAATATTTATTAAAACAAATTAAAAAAAAAATCATCTAGTTTACATTGTCATTTTCCTTTTACAAACTGAAGGTCTATAAAACTTGAACAAATTTCCAGTTCTTGTACAGGGCTGTTTTCGTTGCCTGCTGCAGTAAATACCTCTGAAGTCCAGATAGGTACTAATTTTTTGCATCCTGCGTTGTTATCCGTTGAACTTGTGATTCAACTTCACTGTTAGCATTTCCGTCTATAACGTTTAAGCCTACCGCAGTACGTGACATTACAGAACTCTTCGTTTTCATTAAATCGTTCTAACTGTCATTAATCAGTGTAACTTTTTCTTAATTTTCAAATTGCTGTAGTAACTGGCTCGCGTCTTTTCTGTAATTTTTGCTTGTAGCAGAAGATGACTCCAACAGTCTGCCAGACTGTAATATGGAATTCATCTGAACATACTACATTTAGTAGGTAAAAACCAATTTCTTGAATTTGTATAAATGACGTACTCCAAAAATTATAAAAAATATATTCTCCCTCCTATTTGAAAAACGTAAGACTGAACCACCGGACCAAATGAACTGGGTTCGAATCTATGTGAGCAACTTTCAGTGAATAACGCTATTTGTATTTGTAACGGGTGCTAAACAATCGTTGGAACTTTTAAGCGGAATCCACCGTTCGAGTAATCAAATAACCGAAGGTTCGATGTGAATAGTTTTCTTGTACGTGAATAGTTTCCCTATAATTATACGAGCGCGCGCACACAAACACACACACACACATTATATTATATATTATGACCTTTTTTAAGGTAATATACGTCTTCAAAGTGCAGATGGAGGCACTAGTTGGAAAGATGCTATGGAAGTAAGAAATCTGAATCTGGAGATAAAAGGGGACAGGATTATGGCCTAATAAATAAGTTCTATCGATATGTGGGAAATTAATGGTAAGCCTATATTTCATAAAGAACGAGGGGCTTAGTAGACAAGTGGGTATGATGCCTGTTTTCTAATCCAGGGTACCAGGTAGGGTTCCCGGATGCAAAGGTAGGCCTATATTTTTTACCACCCAGGTCGATTCCAGCCGCCAGGTGAAAAAGATTAGGACACTGATATTAGAAAGTACATTCCGGAATAATAATGAGCGGCTGAAGCGTAGTGCTGGCCACACTACCTTACTTGTATGACGAACGGTTTCACAGCTTTCTACCGTCCCTAACTCCTAAACTATTCCGGTACAAAAAAAGGAGTCATTATCAGTATTTCAAAACAGATTATTACACATTCTCCTGAGAGCGCATCCCCTCCCCCCACCACACACACACATTCGAAAAAATGTTTTAAGTTAAATATTGTCGATAACGAATGTCTTAGTTATCTGAAACATGAATAATTCTTGTGCTCGAATCGCGTATGACCTTTAGCTACAGAAGCGCACTTAATATTTAACAGAACTGTTATAACAACTAACAACATCGACACTATCAGTCGTTTCCACTCCTGCAACTTATACATAACGTAAGGGCACTGTGTGTGTGTGTGTGTGTGTGTGTGTGTGTGTGTGTGTGTGTGTGTGTGTGTGTGTGTGTGTGTGTGTGTGTGTGTGTGCCGTCGTAGAATTTATCGCACTTGTGAAAGAGTAGACACAGTGCATTCATCTCGAGACACTGGTCTTCTTCGCACTCACTGCCTTGTTGTGTGTGTTCTCTTCCTGCGATACCATTTTCCCATACTGTATTTTATAAAACGTACAAGACTGGCAACCAAACGAGACTACGAACTTGTATCTTTGAGAAAGGAGTTGCTGTAACCGTCATTGTGATAGGCTGGCTACACTTTCTGGTTTCTGGCGCAGTACGTAACAACGCTGTGTAAATGTAAATGAGTATAACTGTATAACTCGGTCGCCCGATTTTGATTGCACGATGGCATTCAAACTTATGTACCTACCTAGCTGAATATAAACGTCAAACTTACTTCATTGCCCCTGTGAGGACACACGGGACTCTTGTGTTTCAAACGTCAATATAGTACTTTGATACAAGGTTATCTGCCCACCGTGGCCGACTCAAACACCTTATACGTATGTAAGATGTCAGTGTGCGCGTACTGACAAATAGTAAAAGAAAGCGTTAATATTCATGATCCCACAAGTGAAATTTATCAGCGTGAAAATATTTTGTTCTAAGAAGAGTAAGACAAATTTTAACACAGTATTCCTTGTCAATTCTTCTATTTCGTTACTAAAAGTAAAATTTTATGTAAGAAAACCAATACAGATAGAAGATAACTCTTTTTACTACCTGGTTTCTCCGTCAGAGTTAAATTTCATAATTATGACAACTTGATTGGTTTAACCTCTAGTGGAGTAGAATGTACATGTTTTGTGTGTGTGTGCGTGTGCGTGCGTGCGTGCGTGTGTGTGTGTGTGTGTGTGTGTGTGTGTGTGTGTGTGTGTGTGAGAGAGAGAGAGAGTCTGTGTGTGTGAATTGTGTAACATTATTCGTTGCGTGTATTATGAACGTAAACGCTTGTATTTCGTGAACAGGTCTACAGTTAGCATTTATGTACAGAACGTAAATGCAGGGGCTCGCGCCGGTGCTCATGTTTCATAGATATAGTTTTACTCATATATATTTTAAGCGTTCTTGTTACATTTTAGCGTCATATGTTTGGAAACACTCGAGCTTGGATATAAAAAATGTGCGTTCAGCAGTAACGTACTGGATCTTAATTGTACTTGTAATGACTATACGTGTGAATTGCTTTTGGTCACTCGAGGAACTGTGCTTCCTATTGAGTTACGTATTGAACTCCTGTTTCGCACGTTACGTTTTGTTGAATGCCAGAGGATGGTCTTACCTGTTGGAATAGACTATCTGTTCACGCCCAGTTTTGCAGATGACCAGGTGGCAATGACATAAAATACTCTCGATTTCGATATGCTTAAGAGTCTTCACAATAGTCTACTGCGAATGCTGTCACGGCTGGAGTCAGCATTATTAAAGTTGGAAACTAGCGGGCTGTTTGGTCGTGATCGATTGCTTACAATGTGATTCGAACTTTTTTAAGCGCTCTAGCCACCCACCTACCGGAGTAGAAACGCGTTCAACAACATAGGTTTGCCTCTGCAACATAACAACATACCTCTGCTTGACGTGCATGCAGATCTGTCTGGTTCGGTCTGGCATACTTTGATGGCCGAAAGGTTTAGAAAGAATATGAATCACGTTGTAAGCAATCGACCACGACCCAACAGCCCGCTAGTTTCCAATTTTAATATTGTTGACTTTACAATACCTGAAAAAAATGGAGTTACGATCAATACAAGACAGAGTACCAAACTCAACTACTCATTCCACAGTTCTAATTAACGAATAAGAACAAGTGAAATAGGTCAAAGAATTCAAATATCTCACAGTGATGATCACAGAGAAACGTATAGGAAATGTGAAAACAAAAAGACGAGAGGATCAAGTAAAGTTATAGGAAGGCCGAATTCCGTATGGTGGGAGAAACACATTTCCATAGAGGTTATAAAACGTATTGTGAAGTCGAAGTCGATGTGGTAAGTTCTAAACTATGGATAGGCTGTATGGATTCTGAACGCTGTAGCCAGAAGGAGAACATATGCTCTCGAGATGAACTAGTTGAGACGGAGTGCAAAGGTATAGAGACTGCAAAAGAATTCGTAATGAGAGGTCATAAGATGGATGCAACCAGAAGATACCACAGATGCTCGTATTATATTAACGACGCCTGAAGTGGCCTGGTCATGTGATGAAAATTGGTGACGACTGAAGGCGGAAACGGATCTTTAAGTGGACCCCCCCCCCCCCCGGTACATGGACAAGGAGAAGACCGCGGAGAATAATGGTGTGCAAGAAAACGTGAGGAAGCACGTGGAGAGGAAGTGGGCGATGTCTTGGATGGACAAAGGTGGCTCCAGGAGACGTCGAAACGCTGTATAAAACCCGTTAGATGGATTCACACACACGCGCGCGCAGAGAACATATAGTTTATGGAATTATAAACTTGATATAAACTATGATATAAATTATGGAAGCTTTAAACTTGATAATCACTAGCTGAATCCCATGTCTCCACTACAGCTTTACAATTTTTACTTGGTTTATTAATGTAGCCAGTGCATCATCACAGGTGTAAGACGTACATGCAGTGTAATTCATACACTGTATTTCATGCATATTGCATAACATAACGACAGTATATCATTCACAGTACATTCATTATTAATACACAATTCCACTATACCCTTGCTTCTTACGAATAACTCTCCAGCTCATTCTACCCCTTACCATATATCCCTTATTCTCACCCATACAAAGACTTTTTCTCACGTTCTTTTCTTAAACACATTTCCTACGCTTTCCTCGATCTTTCTTTTCTGTTTTCCCTCAGGGTTTCGCTTTGAGTACTTTCCGTTTTAGCTTATCTTTGTGCAGAACTTAAGATTTTCCGGCCATTTTATATGACTGTCGACGTAAATTTAATTTATATTCCAACAAACTTTTATTGACATTAACTAACTAAATTTACCCCTTCAGACAGCTCCTTAAGGTAAATATACAATATAGTAATGTACAAAATACCTTTATCTGGCTTGAAGTCATTTCCATCGCTTCTTGGAACACAGTGTTTTCAGAGTTAAAATTTTAAGACATTCGTGTCCAGGTCGAAATTATTTTAAATGTCATACCTCAAACGACCTCAAATACCTCAGACTTCAAGAATAGGAGTATTCGCAAGTTTCAATAGTTTGGGCGTTCAACCCCTAGCTCATTTCTTGGTAAATGAAATTTCAAAAATCTTTCTTAACGAGGACTTAAGACTTACGGTAAATGCCATGAAAAATTTCAATTTCCCGTGTCAAAGGCGTTTCAGGAACTCGATGTTCAGTCACTTAGCACAGGAATCGCACATATAAAGATTGTCATTTACGTTCTTGCGAAAATTGAACAAAATCATTATTTACATGTTCTAGTATTCTTCTGCATATCGAGAGATCAATTTTTACAATTAATAAATTTATTTTATTTTATTTAAAATACTTTGATATTTAATTTTATACTTTGTTTGTACTCTACTGCATAAGTAGAACTTTTGTACAAAGTGGATTCTTATTTTTATTGTGTATTGTGTATTCAGTAACCATGAATTAATGTCACAGATGTGATTAAATGAGAAACAAACCACTGGTACGTTTAAAATAAACGATCGTCGTGAATTACCGAATGTCGCCATTTGCTGCAGTAGTGGCAGAAGGGTGTCCGTAGCCAGACACACGTAGAGGACGGTTGACGTTAATAAATTTAAATAAAACTATTTATAGAATGAAAAGTGGCGTAGCGACATATGTGCGCATATTGTGTCGCACCCCCTTAGCATTACGGTACCTGATGACAAGCTGACAATCGCGCGACTACAACGCATTGAAAGGCGTAATAACGAATCATGCGGTCAATTAAACTTCAAACTGAATTTCCGTTTGATTTATTAAAAATAGTTTACGCTTTTAAATATAAATTTTCCTAAACTTTTAATTAACTTTCCTTAACCAAGAACATAAACTTTTCTCAACAAGTTTAATGAGTCGGTTAACTTTCATTGTTTCCTTAATCACTTTTTTATTCAATTTAGAAAAAAATATGACCATCCTAGGATGTTTATATGTAATACTCAGTGGTTTCGTTGAATACGTTTAGTGTTAAATAAATTTACACATTTTTATGCACAACAAATAGACGAATAGACATTTTATTTGCATAATATGAACTATAAAATTTATATAACATACGTAACATACAAATTATATAATATATTTCAATGGGAAATCCTACTGAATATGATTCAATGGGATATATGTTTGTTCAAAATAAACCATATGACGAAAAAAGAGAATTTATGATATAAGTAAAATGCAAGTGAGACTCTGTATTTTATTTTGAAAGGACTTTGTACTTTAGATTCACAAATAAGTTACAGTAAGTGTATCTATGTAGTGTGATACATGAAAATGTGCTTAATTATCGTAAGTTCGGGTTATGATAGTCGAGTGCGCGTGTGCTTATGTAACGTCGACACTAATTAGAAAAAAACCTATAGCGCCTTTGTTGATTAAGATTTGGAGATGGAACTTACAAAAGATCGCAATTTATAACAAACAATTTGTTAATTAATTAAATATACTATTTACTGGTTATTAATATATCTTTTTTAATAATTCTACTTATGAGTCATACTTGTAAAGCAATAAAAAGAACGTAATATTTCAGATAATTTCTCTGCATGTTCAGAACCATTCTTAACTAAGATAAACCGAAATTTACATTATCTGATTATAATTCCTTCACTTAAATTAGACATCTGTAGTGCATTAGTAAGCAATTGATCGATGACAGCTTTAGAATTTCAGCCAAGAGTTAGTGAAGTTCAATTAATATCGGTTATTCAGTCGTGATGCACGTGACCCTCTCTAGCCTACAATCTATATGCCTACGTATGGAGGAAACGGCCATTAGCACATGAATTCACCGCACTCAACGGTGCCCACTTTGGAATCGTAATCTATGGGATATATAAATATTATAAATAATTAAAATTTCGACGGCATCTAACACCGCCCTTTCTGTGGTAGTGGCGGAAGATTGTCTGCATAGAGTTTTGGAAAGACACTAGAAGCTTACTGGATTTAGTGTAAGTCAAATACATTGCGGTCGGGCTGAATTAAACAGGTGAATTTTCGAACCGAGTCGGGTTTTTGGAACCCGAAACGAGCCTCGAGAGACTCTGCCATCTACATTACAACGGACGCGACATATGGCCGTTGGAAGGTGTCAACTTAGGTGATCAGATTACCAGACTCCAGCTATGGACATCGTTCTTCAGTCTACATTCAAAAGAAGTCCAGATTGTAACACATTAATATTAGGCCTATAATTACAATTATAATCTCTAAAGAACTCTCAAATACTAAAAATTGTATATAAACAACTACTCATTTAATTAAAAACCTAGGCAATTTAGTTAATTTTGTGTTGGTCAACAGACTAATTTTAAAGTAAAGTTGTAAGAACTTTCCATTTTCAACTACTATACAGTTGATTAATTTTTAATATACCATCATTCTATATATATGTCTCGGCAATATTAATTTATCTGCAATATTAATTAAATTACCCATAACGTCGCAACATATTTATATAAAATAGGGAATTTCATGCTGTACTGACTGATGCAGCACAATGGAGTAAGTTTATGACAGTGTGTAAGGAAGGAACTAGGAAAGTTGAGAATCCACCTAACTTAATGAAGACATGTTATCTATAAGGCGAGTACGTCTAGAGAAAGAATGGGAGATCATTTACGAAACTATTCAGTACCATAAACGGGCTAAGTGAGAGTTGTAGCCTTTCTTCGAAAAAATATACGAACAAGATTGAGGCAATGGAATCGTAGGTAGACGACGAATCTTCACTATCTTGCTGACAATGAGCTGGTGAGATGGCAGAAGGCAAAGACGACATGAATTATACGATAGGTATACGATCACAAAGCAAGGAGCCAGACTATGATTATGATGATCGAAATGGATTAGCTAAGACGAAACTGCAAGGATCAAGGTTAAACAGAATTAGGAATTAGGCATTACGTTGGCCATGGATATGAACGTATTTGAGGAGACCGACAGAAAACAGTTATCATTTTTTGTAAATTTTAAAAAGATGAGTGCGGGTGGTGAGGAGGATTTTTTCCTTCAAGAGAAGACAAAGGGAGTGTCTTAGAAGGAAATGAAGGAGATATCTAGAAAATCTACATACCTAGCATTTAGGAGGTCTAGGATGCCTGCGAAGAAGGCACGTTTTACAACAAGGTAGACGCGGCAGAGACCGTAGAAATTCCGTAAATATATGGCATATCTTCTTCTTCTTCCACATTCTAGGGTTAGGCTAAAAGTCTAACGCTTATACATTATTCCTCTATTCCATCATTCTCACCTTTTTCTGGGGCCTGCCAACGACCTTCCCATCTCGGGGTCTTTGCAACCTTGCTCTCTTCACAACCTCAACACATGATCTTTCTAATTATGCCTGTCTTACTCTGTTACTTCAGTGACGAACACATTCCTATAAAACATAATCTCTTCTCTTTCTTATTTAATCAAATGACAAAATGAAACTAATAAAACTTTTCTAAAATTTTTACTCATGTATGCAATAAAGTAAAAATAATTATATTCTTTTCTCATCGTAGAATTAATTTTCTTATAAAATCTTCGGAATTCTCCTGAGGGGACTTTCTCACAGACCCCTTGGCCTCTATGAGTGGGCGACAAATCAGACAAAATATCGTTAACAGTTTTCTTATGAAGTGTACGTCTTCGAATGTACTTTAATATCATTCCCTTGAGTTTCGGTAAAACCTCAAAATTTTACACGTTTTGAGAAAGAATGAGTAATGCTTACAGATCTATTTAAATGCTATAGTTGTATCGCCTTTGTATAAAAATAAATTACAACACGTTAAATATTTTGAAGTTGTCACAATGAAAAATCGTTCAGTGAGGAAGTTTTTTATTTTTGTGTGCCTGCGACATTTCGTCAGCGGAAAAGCTGTAGAAAAATGTTTGAGTTTATGTTTTTATTTGAACACTTTTTTATACAACCGCTAGTTTTGGCACCAGTTCTGGGGCTAGAATTGGGCTGAAGAACGCTGCCAGCTAACATGGCTGCCGCGCCCATAAAAAAATTCAACTCCTTTATATTACGTTAACATTAAATGTGCAGTTACCCTGGCAAACGTTTAATACAATATTAAACCATTTAAATAAGTCAATCATTGGGTAAAATTTAAACCGTAATTCACTGTGTGTCCAGAGTTCGTAGTAATAGTCTCATTAGATGAGAAAAATGTCTCCACAATTCCTACATAGCCTAGAACAGTGCGGAATATAATAAACCCTGCTAACCATACTAGTATTTGTGCATGACCAGGTATGATAAACATACAGTAATAGAATTTACGTTCGTAAATGTTTTCGGCCTTTATTGTTAATATATAAGATGGATTTCACGGTTAGGATTAGTCATGAAAATCTTTGTCATATATTATTAAAAGTGTTATTAAGAGGGATATTTACAAAATTGCAAACAATGTTTTTTTTTCCAACATCGTATTTGCTAAGGAGGTGGAAATCAAAATTATCATAGTAACTTTGATTTAATGAAACCGAAAAAATAAAGTTGTGTACTACAAGCGCGCGCGTTATTAGGATGACTCACGCTTAGGTAGTCATCATCTTGTACGGTACGGTATTAGGTTGGATTCGCCATCTTGATCGGTCTATTGAATCCAGATTCAGTCCTCGGATAGAAATGGCCACTCTGTAGTATTCTGTGCTCGCTGAGTAGAACACTCGTTCCGTCCTGTGCACGCGCGTGTGAATGTAGATACTGTATTTGCACGAACATAAGTAGATCAAACGTTTATAAGACGACCATCTTTTTTCTGCTTCTTTAGTCTTCAGTCTATAGACTGGTCGACAACCGATTTCCATACCTCGCTGTTCTACCTTTGGCTTCATTTCTTCAAAGGTTGTAATTTACACCATTTATTGTTTTATTAACGTATTGGATCCGGTCTTCTTATTTATCGCTTCCCATCAACTTAACCCTCAATTATTGATCCGATTCCCTCGTGCGGTATATGTGTGGTCATTGAGTTAGACTGAAGTTCAATAAGTTATCTAATTAGACTGAAGAAAGTTTACTGTAAACTATAACATCTTTGAACAAAAGTAAAACGTAATATACAGAAATCGCCAATTGAAGATCATATTGAGCTGCAGAGTGGTGTGTTACTGGCACAGGTGAGAAACGTAAACTTGTTGACATTTGATTGACATAGATACGTTCAATTTTATTACCCTTACTATCTGGACCAATGCCGGTCACGCATACAACAGTACAGTATTGTCTGTTAATTTATTGTTGACCGCTGACCGTTTATTACTTTATGGCAGTTTTAATTGCTACTAATGTTACACGTTACTTTATTAAGTTATTTGTCGCTATTTTACCCTTTCATAAGTGAATGTAAATACGGAACTACACAAGTCGATTGTAAACTATATCTTAACTACCATTACATTTATTTACATAGTCGTTACATAAATATTCTGTTATATGTCCATTTTGTCCGACGTTAAGTAATTGCAGACACCATTTTCCGAATTCCGTCTTTCGATGAATTGTATTTCTGGTCTAAAATATCCAAACTCATTTGCTGTTGTTTATTCGTTATCTAATCTAATACGAAAAGCTTATAGATAATCTATAAGAAAAGCTTTTGACATACTTCTCATAAAAACAGAAAGTGTAAAACACAAGTACGTTTAAAATGTTTAAAAAAAATAAATATAATATAATATATATATCTATATATAAGTATATTTATTAATTATGAGAATAGATTGCTTGTGCAAGTATAATAGTTGAAGTTTTATTTTTAAATATCAAAACCTGACTCACGTTTCACAGAGTAATCTGTATCTTCAGAGGTTTCAAAGTGAATTAACGAATTATCGATTTTAATTTTTTTTTATACTGAAAACTTCAGATATTATGCTTGCAGAAGAAATCTATTCTCATAATTAAGTATATTTACTTATGAACCTCATTTTTATAGTACGTACAAATATTTAAAACTAACAATACTAGTAACTAATAAATTTTAAATTTGTATTTTCTTCAACCTCACTTTTTGCTCTTTTAAGCCATAAGTAGACCTACATATAATCGTCAGTCGTATACTGAAATTTGTTAATAAAACTTTAATTCGAAAATATTTAACTGTCCTATTTGAAAATTTGAAATACGAAAATAAAAGTCTTCAAATGTAGTGTTGAAATTTAAAAGAAATGTGTTCGAGTGCAAAACCACAGCTTTGTTGTTTCTTTTCTTTTTAGTTCTTTTAATTTGTTCGATTTTCGAACATTTAATGAAATCTACTATGTGAATATTCGAAAATTGTGTGCGGCTGAATATACTTTTCTCTTATTTCAAGATTATATTACATTGGCTCATATAGTAGCCTTAAATCTATACGCATGCAGCAGGAATGTTTTAAAATATGTACAACCTATACGATACAACATTTATCTGCCGACCTCATCACGTATTACTGAAAAGTCTAGGAAAATTACTAACCTATAGACCTATACAAATATAGGCAAAGCATAGTATATAAGATAGTCAAGCATATAATGACTTTATGACTTACAAAGAAAAGTGTGGTCGGACCAGCAGTTAGCGAAAAAAGAGGAAAATAGAGTCGATGCATTCACGCATTCTCTCTCTCTCTCTCTCTCTCTCTCTCTCTCTCTCCCTCTTTCTTTCTTTCACACATATAAACACTCACGTTTCCATAAAAATGTGCATAGACATTTTTTAACAATATTAACATCAGGAATAGAATCAAAATATATGCAAGATTACTATCATCGTATCCATTTAGCTGTTACTTATCCGCACATGAGGTACAAATTAATTTACTATTGTTAATTCATATATTTTACTACGTCTTTCATATTTAACGACGAAATGTAAAGGATAAGATATTGTTTTGAAGAAGATGTTTCCCGTGTGTTAGATAAAAATGGGACTCACAGAAAATGTTTTTTGTCTGCACATAATCGCACCAGTATCAAATTCGCTACACATTTAAGATTCACGTTTCGTCCGTTAATGTATTCTATTGGCGGTGAAAACAATTGATTCAGTTTTGTCAACGCGACGATTATTCAAGCGAGAGTGGCGCGAGTATGTGTGTGGCTTTCGGGGCGTCAACTGCGGCCACCATCTCTCACCTCAAATGTCAAGGTCACGTCAAACACATAAAAAAGAAATAACACTTTTACCAGGAAACCTACTGATCCGAACGCAATAAAGTGTGTCCGCGTACGGGTGTGAACGCACGCCCGCGCGGGCTTGAGTTACGGACACGCACCCCCTCCAACAAACACACACACAAGCTGTCCCTCCCCTACATAAGTATGTACGTTTACATGCAGTAACAAGTGTTTTATTACCAGCTAATGGTAATAAATGTGTCACAGCGAAATATCAAGGGGACATTTCTCTTTGTTTTTGTTTATTGTCTGTGTTGTTATTTACTGTATGGTCGTGAAATATATGTTCGCTGTAGACGTTTTAAAGTGTCTGCTACAGGGACACGTTGTTATGTACGACAAAAATTACGTAAAATATAATTGAACTGTCATGTGTTTCTACTTTGAACGAATGATCGCTCTCGTACGCTTGTCTTGTGCAATATGCACTTGTTATGCGTACTACATAAGAACAGAACGTAAGAAATATTTAAAAAGAATATTGAAACTTATAAACAAACCATCGTCTAAATAATCGTAATGGAAGAAGAAACAGAGAGAGGGCCGTAAAGTCACTTGACAATTGAAGTTATCCTCAGTTTACCAGTGATCGTGAATGATTAATAAATGTTGAAGGGTTTCGTGAGATTCAGTCATTAACCAGACACAATTTAAAACATTTTTGTCGACATTTAAAGAAAATATGTTGACGTCATCAGGTACTGAAATAATTAATACTTACACACATAGTTATGAGTTTTTCCTGTGAATGTGTAGGGGTGTATTGCACAAAGAAAAATGACAACTATAACACATAGCCTATAGTATTTATTATTATTCTCATTATTATTATTATCATAATAATAAATTATAATTACACTATTCCATGTATCGCAATACGCATCACATTTGTTTTAGTTATTTCTGCATTGTTCTTATACAGATCCTGACGTTACAGATCCTATAAGAGACATCGACAAAAATGTTTTAATTCTTTGTGTAGCCAAATACCGAACCTCGTAAAAAGTTTTATCATTGGACGTCTTCAAAACTTTCACTTTTGTCAAGCGACTCATGCCACTCTGTAAATAAAAAATCTAAAATGGCTATAATGTTAAGGAGGTAACAAAAAGAAATTGGCAATGTTTTTGATTGATTTCCCAAAGATTCGATTACTAGGTGATTAGATGTTCTAGACGATTAGTTGTTCGAATGGTTGTGTGTTTATAAAAAAGCTGGGAAGCTGATATAAAAGAAAGTGTTAGATCTATCGTAAACGTGCGATTGGGAAAATTGTACGCTTTCATGGAACACAGTGAAGACTGATGTTATCAAACTGGAGAAGTCCATGGGCCAATTTAGACTGTTTGCTGGAAGAAGGTGAACTCAACGAAAGTTAAAAACAATCAGTGGCATTGTGCTACGTCACAACGACAGTTTAAATCTTTTACTCATTTAAGCCTACTTATTTGCCTGATCTTTTGCTACTAATAAAGTTTCCCATAAATAAACCCTATTCAACTTATGCAGTGACGTTGTTAGCCAATTTAAATAATCTATTCTCTAACATCTTTATGTAGGCCTATCATTGATCGACATCATTTTACTTCACTCTACACTCTTAGTCATCTTCAGTGCTTCCATTGTACATCTCTCATACCGATCCCTTCAAATTGTAGTATTCCATTGTCATGTCCAAAGTATTTTAACTGCCCCTACACTCTTATGTCCCAGATAGGTTCACTTTTAAAAACAGTTTTAATAACCTACGTGACAACAGTTTTCAATACTTTTTAAATTTAGGAATGTGAGGTGCCGAAACCACAATATACCTAAACCACAGTAATAAACTAAAATATTATTATAATTATCAGTAATAGGAATTAAAATACCAGAACGAGAGTAAAGTATAAGAATTGCAACAACTGTACCCTGCAGAAAGTACAACGAAAAGTTGAAGAATAGATTCTGTTTTGAAAATGTCGTTTTGCGTCTTAGTGTGTACGAGTTTCCACTTTCGTTGAGTCAACTAAAATGTGGGTGAGAAGAAACCATCCCTTCGAGCAACGCTCCTCATAGACGTCGTTGGGCTAAAGGCCTCAGTTTCCGAGCCTCCAAAACATATAAAAAGAAGATGCTGTTATGTTTTTATGTGTTAGACTAACAAAGTGTTATTTATAAAATATTAAAAAAAAAAAACGAGAAAAATTTACACCGCGATGAACTCGGTCAGCGACATTTCCTAGAAAGAATTACGTTTGATTGAAGCAATTAGAGTTTGATATGGTTTCTGTGCACGTGTAGTTTATATGACACAAATAATTTATAAAAACTCGTTCGGAATTCTGTTAACGTAATAACTGCAGTTACTGTGTACAGTTAAAACATCATGTTGAAGTCTACAACATGCCTACCCTACTAGAGCTCGTAGATACAGAAGACAGGTTCAGTGTAGTATGCATAATTGAAATCAGGAGGTAAGCGTGAAACGTAACTTTGTAACGTGGTGAGGGAACCGGACGTCTATTAAGAACATTGTGAAGTCTCGCTATTAATCTACCTACTGTTACGAAGGCAACATTGACATATCACGGAAATTAAGCAGAAATTGTTTTGTTCTTCAATTAAGGTCTTCTGGAGTTTCTAGTTGTTACCTCATTAAGTGCCATTCGTAATGTTTCTAGAAACCTAATGTTTCCAGTTATAGGTTTTCAATGGATCATATTGTTAGTTAAAACACCTGATGTTGACTCGTATGTTTAGCGTGATGTGTGGCGTATATCTGTGGATGTACGTGCGCTTACAAAAGCGCATAGCTGTACCGGGATTTTCCTTTATACTGTTTGCTATACATTGGTTATCTAATTAAAAACTATTGGAGATACAAACATATACAAAATATCCTACACATATACGCTCAACAAGGAATGAGGAAAACCTGTACTATATTGTCAAAAACCTAGTCAAATTAAAACACATTACACAGAAAAATATAATAAATTATTCAAAACTAAATCGAATTTTCAAACTTTCGACAGTTTGCTAACCAATATCCAACGGTATTTGATTCAGATAAAAATCATTGTTTAAGTTTTTTCTGAAGTGTTCAATAATGCAAGAGAATAACTGAATATGTAATTATAAAAACTAAAATTCTTGAATATTTATTTTAAAATTGAATTAATGTATTTTGAAATTTTGGTTTAGAAAGCACAGAGACTACAAAGATTTAGATGTGTAGCAAAATAACTACTCATGCGGGTATTAAGGTAGTCAGTAACTTGTGAGTGTTAATTAGTAAATTAATTTGAAATGGGTAGTAATAAAAAGATGTAGTGACTTAAAGTAGGCAATTAAAATTGTGTGTATTTTTATTGCAAAGCTTTGTATTTGTCGACTATGAATTTTCCAAATTGTGTTGCTATGAATACACTAAAACTGTCATATACTCTGGTCTCCACACACATACAGAATGCTAACTTTACTGCTACGTTTTATTGTAAACTAAACATCTGTAACACAAAAAAGTAATGTTTTGTTTTTATACAGCTGCTGATAAACAAGTGTTCATGTTTTATCAAAGTCATGATATCTTTGCCACAAATACTCGAAACGTGACAAATTGTAGACTCTATTTATCTCTCACAAAGTAGTTACATATTGTAATGGAGAACAAGCATTATGCAGTAATAGCATTAGAAGGTACTCATGATTAATAGAACGTATTCCACGCAATAGTCTAGTGAACATGTATATTACGACAACAATTTTCCGAGTTCCCACCATCCGGTGGTCGAATTATCCGGTCGGATACTCGTCTAACATTAATTGTATAGTATATAATGTACATCATACTCTATACTCTATCCCATAATGAAGCATTTGTATCTATAGAAGTGAATTATGGCGATACGAAAAATTTCGTACGGAGATATCATGAAGACGTACATTTCGAACGTTTTTTGTTAAGCCTAATTGTTAATGTTCTGTTGAGTTTAGTCAAGCATATATTTATTTACACTTCTGTTTACAATTGTTTTTCAAAATTTATTTCTCTTTCAGTACTGTATTGTAGGCCTATGTCTGTCAATAAAAAAAATTAATTTTGAATTCCCTATAGACCTATTATACCGAAGTACCAAAAAAAGATACAAAAAATTAAAAAAAAAAACATTTAAATGTACACTATTGGAATTTAGAAAATCGTTACTTTTACTTCTTCAATTAGCCTAATTTCCGGTTATCCGCATTAATATCCGTCCCATTTAAACAAGACAATCGGAGTTCTACTATACATTCTGTCTTGCAAAGAATTAATTAGACCTACGCTTTGGTTATCTAGGTATCCTTTATATGCCCTTTTAAAACTATTAGCATATGCTATTGTCATCATATTAATCCTGTTGCAAAATATAATTGTGTTAAATATTGTCCTATATTGTGTGTGAGAATATTAGAACATGATTTTACGGAATAAAACAAATTGCGCTGTGATATTTGTAAAATATATTTAAATTAGTTCGTTATTTGAACAAAAATTTCTGAATGTTTACAAAGAGACGGAGACTAAGTAATGATACAGGCAGTGATCAAGATGTTATGAAAACCGTTAACGTCTCGGGCGGTACGAGATAGAGCTACAAGAAGGTAAGATATTTAATTACAAGATGACGAATAAATCTGTGAGATGTCAAGATACAATATACAGTGCTAATTATAATAAGTATATTTTGTGTGTGAGTGTGTGAGTGTGTGTGTGTGCGTGCGTGTGTGTGTGTGTGTGTGTTGTGTTTTTAGATTACGTAGCACCGCAAGCAGGGATGTCGTATGTTAATATTTAAATAGAAAACAGTTCGTGTAAATCTCATAGTCGTGTCAAAGGTCGTGGTGTGCAGTATATAATAAATGGTTGTGACCGGAAACAAAGGTAGGCCTACCGGAAACTGGCCACTCCAGATGCGTCCTGAAACCTGAGAAGCTCGGAGCCACACTTCAGACACGTGCGTCTGTTGTGTGTGTGTATACCATACCCCGCTGAATCAAACATTTGCCCAGACATATGTCAACTAACGGTGAATCTGTTTGAAATAATACGTGCCTCACTTACTTCCTTATAGCGGTTACTTGTTTTCCGGATACAGATGTAAGAAATCAGATAACCGCACGACGATGGCGCGTTATTAATAAAAACTACTTTATGAAAACCCGGGATCTCGTTCACGCCTACTCGTATTGTACTGTCAACAGTTCTGCGGGTAGCGTGTGTGGCGCGTGCTCCCATTGTAACACTTTTGTCTTCTTCGGCAACTGCAACTTAACGAATTGTAACGGTTCGCGCCCTCATATCCACCGCCACCGTCTTTCTCTCGCGCCTCTTTTATGATCGTTATAAGGAGTCGCTTGTTCCGTTATGTCACACAAAAAGGTACCATTCTTTAGACTGTTTTTCCGAAGCAGTGGTATATCTTTAAATACGCAATACTGTTGTCGAAGACTTAGAAACTCCACCTTCATTAGAAGCTCTAAACAGTCTTATTATATTCTTTAAAATGTTGGAATTTTTTATATAACATACAACACAGCAATGAACAATAACGACCCAACGGTGAAAAGTTCTCTCAAATGTATCTCTGAATAACTAGTATGATCCCTGAACTGTAGAACTACACTGAACAAAGTATACATTTATGTATTAATACATTATATTATACATTATACACATACATTAATATTTAAATTTCGATATTAGATAATTTTTCAGTTATGGGAAAATTACAAAAATTACGAGTTTCCTACTACATCTTCAGTACTATAACACTTACAGAGCACACAATCATACAGTAAACAATAAAAAAATTTACAGCTTCAATAAATCTAAAAAATAAATAGTCAATATTTATATTCATTCACCAATCAATGAATTCATTCTTCAGTCACCAATCAATACACACATTCCATTCTTCATTTACCAATCTACAGATTATAAGTTAAATGTAGTCGCATTCATAAGCGAAGTTTTATATGTGTACTACGTTATTGACAACAAAGAAGTAGGCTAGTTTCTATGGAAACTCACCGGTTCCCATTTTCGATCACGCACCAGCGGTCGTTTTCTAATGTGCGACACGTCCTTATAAACATTTTCAATGTTAAAATTTGGGTAGAAAAAATGGAGTTTTGACTACAGTTTCTCTTAGTCTAACAACCTGCTGGATTTTCACAATTTTTTCAAATTTTTTATCGCTTCTGTGTCCGAAAAGTTTGAAATTTCCAGACCTTAACACTATATTCAGAAGTTAGTTGAAATTCTCTTTACTTGTATACACCACACGAATTTTTGCGAGTATATATCAAAATTTTCATTTAGTTATTTGGGCCCTTACGCAAAAGATTTTGAAATTTCAAAATTGAACAGTATATTCACATTGTGGTCAAATTTGATACCTCACATGGGATTTTGGGATTTCTTCACAATTCTGACGACCACGATTTTGCTTCCTGTCCCTCCCCCCCCCCTTATTGAGGGATCAATCTCAAAAAGAATATGGATTGGTTTGGGTAAATTTTACGAAAATAGGTTGGTACGTTCAAAAGTTATCCTAAACAGATACGTGAGTCGTTCCCCAAACAGATAGGTAGATAGGCCTAAATAGACGGATAAATAGATAGACAGACATTGGCAAACGGTCAAGTGAAAACTGAGAACTCGCTTCGCTAATTCAATAAAAATGTAACTAAAATTATGCGTGGAACAGCGTTTTCTAATCCAACTATCGCTTTTTTTAAGCTGTATATAGGCGCGTGGATATTAACTTATTAGATGTACTTTACTGTACTTTACTAGTAGTCTGAAGGCGACTGCAGATTTTAATAACCCAAACGTCGCTTCGATTTTAAAAGCTTCAATGATAGTGAAAGTCGACGACATTCTGGAATCGTCTGGACATTCCATATTCCAGAATCGTAGTCTACTCACAATGAACGTAGTAACAGACATTCTATAGCAATACAATTTAACGTGAAACAGACATACTTATGGTGTCACAAGAGTTAAACTTTGAAATCTTTATTACTTAAAGTACATAACGCTGTTAATCTATTGGACGTTATTCTTTACGAAGTATCCGTTAAAGCAATTTTTCGGAATCAGAGTAAATTAATCGTGGTAGATCGGTTGAAAGAGAATGTGGAATAAACCCACTCGATGCAAAACCGTAACAAGCTGAAGACACTGGCTACGGACCGATCAATGTAGTAGACTGCCATTTTGATCTTCCAAACTAAACTATGGGATCAAACCAATCATTGGATGTAATCAGATTGGGAGGTGAGATAGAGACAGATAGATAGATAGAGAATATTTCTAGTGAAGTTGGGTTTCGTGGTCGTACGACAATCTAATGGTCGTTATTCCGGCTTGGTTCACATTATGACTTCTATTGTGATATAAATTTTGTATAAATAAATCCACTTCTATATAAATTGTATATATTTTTGTATTTATTAGGCCTAATATTTAACAATAATTTTTGTAGTCCTCGTAATGCAAACGTTGACTAACAGGTATACATATTTGTTTCCGCTTTTGTGCATGTTGGCTGTTGACATTTTCCCGACTCTGTGCAGCGTGACAGTCACTTGATACTTCATTCTCACTTGATACAGCTATACACGTTTATATATTGTTTCTTATTGCTATTGAATACTGCGTTTACAAGTGGGACTGAATACTGCTTACTGGTAAAAGTATAACTAAGATAAATACAATTAATTTGGTACCGAACTTCTCCTACCAACTATTTGTGCTCTGTTCTGAGCGCAGTTACAGTAGAGCGTCAGTTACCCGAATTAATTGAGACCGAGTGTAGTTCGGATATAGGAAAATTCGGATATTCGAAAACATATATAGGCCTACTTGTTATACATGCATTTTAAGTACGTTGTTTCTTCATTATAGAGGTGCACTACACTGCTAACCTTTATAGGACTACATAAAAAAATAAACGTTATAGTAAAACGTTCAGTATAGTAAGGAAGTGTTTTAGAATTATATTTATAGGTTTCAATTCTTAGTCATAATAGGGTTACGACTAACTTAGGCGTGATGTAAAAACACATCACACTTAGGCCTGTATTAGCTGGATAATTTTAAACATTTTTCATTGCATCTACGTCTTTCAAACGTTTTAACAAATTGAATTCCCTGTTTTAAAATCGTCGTTTAAGAACAGAAAATATGTATTACGGTGTCGATTCATTATAGTTTGGTATGTTAGAATTAACATAATTCGTTAACTAACGTTAATTAACTTAATTCGTTAGAATTATTGATATGTTAAAAACACGTTCTTCCTTTTTCGTAATATGAAATAATATTAGATTAAATAATTAAATTAAAATTGGATTCATTATTTTGAGGAAGAGATTTAGAGTAAGTCGATAGCTAAGATGTCCGTCATTAATAATTAAATCGTATTTGGGAAGTTTTATTTTCCAACAAGTTTGGATGTTTGACATTCACGTAACTGATGCTCCTCAACTGGACTGTCATAAAAACAGAAATTAAAACCAGAATGGGGAAAGAAAATAGATGCTCCTTTGCTAACAAATTACATTAATATATAAAATATAAAGTCGCAATTCAAAATTTTAAGTGTAAACAATTCTAATATAAAAGGTTGTAACTGATGGTAGCGAAACATACACTCTATATAGAGGCGAAGAAGATTATAGAGGTTATAGAGGCGAAGAAGATTTCAGAACCTTGGAATGGAAAGACCGTGAAATATATTTGGAAATGCCAAGGGCAGGTTATTTCATGGCGACTTAAGCTAACTTCGAGTTAAATGCCCTAATAAGTGATGACGTTACAGTCAGATTTATAAAATTCCAAAAGATAAGATGACTAGGAAACTTTTATGAATAGGAATCTGTTAGAATCTTGGGAGAGTAACCGAATCGAAACCTTTTGAAACATGAAAAAGAGGAAGACTAAAAGCTGGACGGCTGGCGGAGGTAGTGGAGAACTTGAAGATAATGGGAACTCGTAAGTGGAAACGAATTGCCGACGATAGAAGTAAGTGCCTGTCTGTCGTACAGGAGACCAAACCCTACGCAAGGTTGTAGAGCTCGACGAAAATGAAATTCAGTTAGAGAGAAAAAGTAAATCCGATTATCATTTCACGGAGGTAGAAATGTTCTCCGAAAGCTAAATCAATACATTTCAAAGAAACAGATCATTTAAATCACAACATTATTTTTTTGAGCGATCTCGTTAAATTCTTTTTAATATTGATAAATGAACGTAAGGTTTCACAGTCGGCTGTTAGGCTGTTAGGCCGTGGTCTGGGGTGTCCGGACGTTTAGTCCATACTGATGACGTCACCAGACGTTCCCGCCCCCATGAAGATGTCTGTCATCGGTGATAAACATGAACATTATGAACAATCTAGAGCACAAACTAACAGCCTGGAAAATTGTGATAATCTTTTTAATATTGTTAATAACATCACAACAATTTAATGTAGCAATGTGATATAATTGCAATGTATTAAAGAATACATATACATCACGAAGATTGCTAAAAAACACGTGCACATGAATGCTTTTGTTTGATGTTGCGTTTACGCGTACATGTGCGGCGTTCACGCAAATACACAGTGCACACGTTTACACAGGCATACGAGTGTGCGTGTGTAGCCTGTATCCATATAACTGCCTTTCGTACTGGATAATAAGACACAAATCACTTCTTGTAGGTTAAGTTAGTTTTGTAATGCTATTTTTAACGATGCTCTACACAAAACTTTTTTAATTAGAATGTTTTGTAGTGCTTTCGCAGAAATACCATATTGGCTTCTCAAAATAGATTAAAACCTGTATTTAGCGCCCATCCTTGGGTCTCCGTAAAATGTGGCCTCTCAGAGAGCTTGCCGTTTAATAAATGGTTGGCGGGGATCACTATATTAAATAGTGTAGATCAACTATATCATTTTGTTATGCACTTGCATTTAAATTCCTATTTACAGTATGTTTTCAGTGAAAATACTTATATTACAACAGACTGGTAAAGATATATTTTTGAAAGTAGTCTTTTAATGTTGTTTATTTGGCTGTAGCAGTTATTTTCGACCAAACTGTAAAGTTTACTACACTGTTCCACAGCATTCTCTCCACATTCTTTATCAAGAGTGACGCAGATATCTTTGATCCTCGTAAGAGATTGTAACACTTCTTTTAAACTCATCGGCGATTCGAAATTTAAAGAGATATAGGCGGGACTTTCCTGGAAAGTCATGAAATTTCTTCTTCTTCTTTACTCTGTACGTCATCACCTGTTTCTGCAAAAAGCAGGGAAATTACTGTATTGTAAAAGTCTATATCCCAGAATAGAAGACATTTTAGTCTTCATTTGAAAACGTATCGATTGTAAATACAAAAATTGTCTGACCTACCTTTATAATCTTTCTCAAGTCGACCCTCCCAATTGCCCTCGAGATCGTCACAGTACTATATTCTCTCCATTTGCACGTTTTCATCATACGGCAGTCCAGGAACTGTAGCAAGTAGCTGAAGTTCTTGCGAAACTTCATGTAATAATTACGCGTACAGATCAGTGTCCTCAGGAAAGTGGCCGTTCATACAAGTGACCCCTGAATAAAGGTGGCCGCTAGGTCAGGTTTTACTGTAGTTTCTTTTATGACAATAAATTTACTTATTACATTTTATTTGATTATAAAATACTTATTATCATATTGTATACGGTATATATATATATATATATATATATATATATATATATTAAATATAATGCATAATGGAACTGCCACGTATAACGAATCGCGTAGGCTACATCACAAATGTTTTAAGACCGCGTAGCATACATAAAACACGTATTTTCTCCGTTGTAAACTGTAAATTTAAAGTACCATTAAATTATAATTAAGCAAATATCAAAATTAAATTACATTAATATAATTTTAAATTAAGTTAAATTAAAATTAATACTGACATTAAATTTACAATAGCCTATTAGGTGAATAGTAGTAGGCTGCTATTAGTAAGTATAGCTTCTCATCGCCCTAAAAAAAGACTTGTGTTCATGGTTTTGTTATCCTCAATTTTATTTTTACTTTATCGCTCAGAATCACTCACATAGGAGGATGAATCTAATCGACAGCTAAAATTAAAATATTTTATTACTGTAGTGTTGATGCGTTTTAATAACTGAATATGTAGCTCAAATTTATTTATAATTATTTGCCGAAACTTTTACTTCTCTTAGATTTTACTTGTAGAGACTATCAACATGTATAAAATTTACATAGATCAAGGCTGTAGTGACATACGATTCCGAAACATTGACATTAAGAGCAGTTGATGAGAAGGCTCTGAGGACTTTTAAAGGGAAAATTTCCCTTTCCTTTTCCTTTTCCTAAAAGGAAAATTTAAAAGGAAAGATTTCCGATCTGACGATGAACTGTGAAGCTTGAAAACGCTAATCGGAATAATTTTTTATAGTGGTGTGCAACATTGATTATTCTGTTTGTGATTATAACCACTAACACAACTTTGTTAATTAAAAAAAAAAGGAAAATTGGTAGAAAGATCTTCGGACCAGTATGTTATAATGAAGAATGGAGGATCTGATCTAATCAAGAAATAGACTCCATTCTAAAACAGGGAGATATAATCCGATTTTTATCATGAAGAATCCAGAAGAATCAGCTGGATAGTTCATGTACAAAGAATGGATAACCAAAGACTTCCCAAAAGGATAACGAATGGGGATATAGTTGGGCGTAGAAGACGAGGCAGACCAAGAAAACGATTGCAAGACGACGTGGAAGAAGACATGGGTGTCGGCTCTTGGAAGACCAAGACACATGATCGGACTATCTGGTGGCAGATCATTAGGGAGGCCAAGGTCCTGGACTGTAGTGCCGGATATGTATGCAAGTTATTTATGTAGATTTTACTTGTATTGATCCAAATTGCCTCGTTCAGCTTATATTATGTTTTACCACTGTAATTGAAATTTCTTATAATGAAATTATGTGTCAATTTCTATCATGTTCTACTAGCTACTTCCAACCTCGATGCGAATCATTTTATTTCCTAAAAAGACTTCGTGAACAAGTGCCGTCGCACACGTACACGTGCAAAAAGCATACAAGAATTTAAGATGGAAGCGGGAAAGAGAAAGAGACAGAGGATAAAATTAGAGAAAGAATTCAAAGTGCGAGAGGAAGAGTAAGACGCTTATACAGACTGGCTCTATAGAATACATTATAGCCTATCATATATAACGTACCGACATAACTTATATAAACGTATCATCATAATTAACAAAACCGACCGAGTTGTAATTACAAGGCAAAGAATACCGGTTGTTTTATTGCAACGAATCGATCCCACGGTGTTCTTTGTGTGCTCACACTGCACCGAAAACAGTATTTCCTTCTTGTATTATGAATCTTGTGGCGTCTTAAACAAAAACCGACTGCATATGGACAAGATTTTACTTGCACTATTGTACGAATGCCAAGTACGCGAAGAGGAACGATCCTAAATTAAATAAGCGTTTTTACTGTGCAAGGAGGTGTTTATTGTCCGACAACGTCGAACATTAATTATGACTTTATTTTGGCTGAAAGGCTTAAAAAAATAATACACGCTCACACACATACGCGGAGCTGCGCTCCGTATGTATGTAGGTAGCGTTATATGAGCCAATATATCAATATAATGATTAGACAATTTCTGTGTAAATGTTACGATATTGTAGCTCTGAGGCTATACACCTGGCTGCTACCATTGCCCATAATGCTTCGTTATTTGCAGCCTTGTTCCAGCGGGACTGGTTAGTCAAAATAGCTGAACAATGGCTACACAAATGGAATATCGACTCGGAGATATCACCAACGACCATATATCATGCGTGGCCTCGGGCGTATCGGAACCCGCGCGTACTGAAGGTCAGCTCCTTGCTGCTCCCGCGTTCGCTACTTTCATTACAGTATTCATTCAAAAACAATTTGAAATTAAAAGGTGGAACCAGCAACAGGTACACACACACACTCGCACAGTTCACTACTGTCGCTAGGCGGATTACTGTTACACAAACGTCACTCGCTCACTTCCTAAATCAGTTAATAGATGTAAAACTAAAAAAATACGGACATTTATTCTAAAAAAGTCGGACTTGTGCTAAAAAAAACAAGAGCTTGTAAAAATAATATTTTAATGTTAAAGACAATATTTATAAGCGTGAACATGACATGTAGTTGTATTATACATGTAACATGTTACACATACTGTACTCCTTGCAAAAATCCTGTGGGTGTGTATGCCTACGTTATTATGATATGAAAAAAAGCACTCAGCTCTTGGCTGACTACAACAAGTTCAGCTAAATGTTTGTTTTCATTACACAATTCTTATGGAAACGGTTTTAAGAATTAATTATTAAATTAATAATAATTAAATTAATTATCAATTAAATTAAATTCACAATTCTTATTAAATTAATTCTTTTGATGTTAATTTAATACAGTTAGACAATTATGAAGGAAACTTTTGCATGACACATTTAAATACTGAAATTTAATTAAAAAGTCGTGACAATGTGATGATTTTGAAGCTCAGGTTTGTGAATTAAAAATACAATAAATGTTGTAAATAGATGAGTTGTGAGTTATGGGGGAGGAACAAACGTCTAATTCTATAATTCGATTTTTTTCGTTTTTTTAGTTGTTTCGAAACTAACAAGTGCGTTCAAAGCATCTTCCGTTTTTACTCTTTTAGTAATTATTACCCATCAGCTCATTTCAAATATAATAAAAAGTATACTGAAGAACATAGGCATTACTTCAATTTTGAGTAAGCCGTCAGGACAGTGGCGTCTAACCAAATTCGGACGTCTGGTAACCCTTGCTAAATAACGAATCAAATCGAAATCTGGTTTTGAGTCTGGTTTAAACAATTTTCGAAGTAATTTAATACATCTGAAAGTGCAAATATAATGATAGTTAAGGTCGTAACTCAACTGGCCAACACCCAATCTAATTGAACTCGAAAAGAAATAAGTAAAAACTAGTTTGTTAGGCAAAAGGACCATTATTAAAACGAGAGTTCATAGAGTGTAGCCTATAATGGATTTCTACGGCCTCAGCTGCCTCTCCGCCCGCAGTTTCCAATTTTTCCTGTCCATACACGTATCTTCTTCATACCTCTACACATCACTGGTTCCTGGACATCATCACTCCAAACTCTTGGAGGGCCTGCTTCCCCGTGACCATTTTTCTCGCCGTATCCATTCCAATATTCTCTTGGACCATATAGAGTCATCCTTTCTTTTAGCATGCCCAAACCAGATTGTTTCTTTTCAATTTCATGCACTATATTTGTGTTCATTTTCATTCTTTCTTGTATAACTTCACTCCTTACTCTTCTTGATATTCTACAGCTATGCCTTAGGAAGTCCATCTCTTCAATGGAAGTTATCGATTTATTAATATCCTTCTTTGTCATAGGCCTGTCACACGTTTTTTATCCGTTAATTATTAAACTTTAAACGATACGTGTGTATATTATTTTCTTCGTTTGATTTCTTATTGTTTTGTCCCACAAGATGAAATTCATCTCTCTTATTACTTTTCTGTCCTCGTTTGTTCTTTCCAATATCTCGTCAGCGCCGTTCCTTTGATTGTTAAGTGTACAGATTTTTACAGGTCTTTACCCATTTCACATTTTTATTATGTAACTTCATATTAATTTGCATCATATTCACATCTTGATCTTCGTTTCTTACAACCGTACATTCGGAATTCTCACAGTTTATTGTAAGGCACGCCATTTGGTATTCTTCTTTTAATTTCCATAGCATATAATTTAAATCGTCCTGATCTCCTGTAATAGAGTTCATTATAAATTTCATAACCTAACCTAACCTAATTTAACCTTTTTAATTATTACACTACTATTTATAATTTTCAAAATAAAATATTTTTCATTTTAAATAATATTTGTATTATATTTTCAGCTGGATAAAAATGCGTAAAGATATGAATACATCAAACTTAACAATGTATATAGGTTATACTTTTTTTTTGCAAATTTTCTTGTTCTGTATTTAACATTAATCTCATTGTAGGCTTGTAAATGTAAAGTTATAATTTATTATCGTCAAATACGTAATGACAAAATGTTATCGATTTTATTGAGATATAAAATTTTATTAAGATGCAGGCCTACTATTAACGGAAGGAAAAATAACTGTCACCGGCATTCCGTGTTTTGTATGTACTTCTCGCAAATAATCTGTTTTATATACGTTTGTAAATAAAGGATGGAATAGCTCTTATGGGTTTTGTTGTAACGTAAAATTATTGTCTGAGTAACTATATTAGTTCAATTTATTGCACTGAATAGTATTTTTATACACTGTAATATTTTTGATAAACGGTAAGACAATACAGTTTGTTTACAGATTTTGAGACAAAATCGATTTTGTCTTAGTTGTTCGGTGCAAATAATCCTTGTAAACAAAAAATATTAAAAAGTGTGTTGGCTTTTATTTAATCAGAGGAATTATGCAAGAAGCAAAACAAATAGAAAACAACAGTTTGGTTTTATTAATGACAGCAGAACTGTCGCAAACGGAATGGGCGTAACTGTATTGTTTTATCGTAGCTGAGTCGCGACTGTGCGACACAGCTCGGGGTCACTAACTTGACCGCGTGGGGGGGACTCGTTGTTTAACTGAAAATTGGTTTTCGTACAGTTTAAATGTATAATCTATATATGTCCAAACGGACTTTGTGTATAATTACTTCCTGACTTGTGTGTATTTCATAGACTATAGTTAACTAAGAAAACTTATTCAATTCCACTAGAGGCGTCACATAGATTGATTAGCGATCTTGTTGAGTACAATAGTGTCGGAAAATCAATTATTATTCAAACGTTCCGATGTAAAAATACATAATACGAAGCGTTTTGTTCTCATTCGTGACTTCCTCCCACTTCCTTTCGGCTTCCAGATTAATTGGCGCGTTACGCGACACCACACAAAGTTCGGTGTCGCGGAAGAAAGTGACCTTACCGTTTGGTTAACGTACCCCCTGCAACCGACGGTAATCATTTAAAATTTTAAAAACTAGGGAATTTACATAATCGCCGTAAGAATAAGTTTCACCGATTTCACAACGGTCGTCTGTGCCTATAAATAATCTGTCCATTATAGGTTAATAATTGAGTTGACTAAAAATACAAATGTTCAGAAACGCTCGTTAACTGGATACGAATGTGTGCCCGTCATTAGTAGAGACTTGGTTTATTTTAATTACAGACACGTTATACAGGGACCACACACTTACTGGCTTCACGGTAACAATAATTTTTATTCGCCAGCACCGATTGTGTACTAATTCAAATTAGGAACTTTGCGTAACAACACGGGAACATGTAAACTGTGTCAATTAATTATCACAAAGCATTTAATAGTACAGCATAGCTACTAATCTAGAGGCCACGGATTCGATTCCCGGGCGTGTCATTAAATCAAGGTGCGTTTTTCATTCAGCTCCTCGTCGGGATAACAGTCAGTGGTAATAATGGGCGGCTGAGTCGTAGTGCTGGCCACACTGCTGCCGAAGATGAACAGCTCACATAAGGCACCCTTCGCTGCCGAATTCCTAGGTTGCTTAGGCGGTAGAAATGAAGCCATTATTATTTAATATATTTCGATCGTTTCTTGCTGTATACACAGAGGTGCTCTATTAAAAATACAAAAGTACGATCCATGACTTTCTTATGAAGATTGCACGATACTTTACTCAATAAACCTTTAATTTTATTATTATAACTTTGCTTTGTACGTTTCTAACTTCTCTACTACATTTAGTATGCATATTCTTTGTTAAGGGTTATGTTACCCAAACCTTCCTTGGTCGCACCAAGCTTCTACGTTCCTGCAGTCTGTGTTCTCGGATTTTCTAAGACGACGACGTCGTTTGCAATCTAAGCGCAATATGTTGTGTCAATAATGTGGCTTCGATAGCTACATAGCTATTACAAACTCCAAACACTGCTTTATAAAACTCTCTCGGCTGCGGAAAATTAACATCAAAATATGTAAGACAAAATAAAACTTGTGATACCTAATAAGATGAAAAGTAAATTATATGTCATGGAGCAAAGACATATCATTTCCTATCTAAGAATCGGTAAAACACCGAAACCACCTGATTAAGGAAGAATAAAAACACTTAAGAATAAAAGAATACCGGATACTTATGAAGTATATATTCTGGTAAAACAAAACACGAAAGTGGCAGAGAAAATGAAAACATACAAGAGAGAATTACGGTCAATCGTAATATATAGCCTATATCTGGGACAAAACTGAAATATCAAAAACAAAATAATTATGAAGTACAAGAGAGATGTCTGTATTTTACTGGTAAACCATATATATAGGCTACGGTAGAATACTTAATGAAGAAATGAGAAAAACAACGTGATATGCAAGCCATTAGTAAATCCATAAATGTAGAAGGAAGCAATGGGACCAATGAGTAAGAATAGGTTCCAGTATGAAACATAGAACGAGAAAGGAAAGGGGATAGAGGAACACTACCAAAGCAGAGTCGCAATCCTCGAAGAAGAAGAAGAAGAAGAAGAAGAAGAAGAAGAAGAAGAAGAAGAAGAAGAAGAAGAAGAAGAAGAAGAAGAAGAAGAAGAAGAAGAAGAAGAAGAAGAAGAAGAAGAAGAAGAAGAAGAAGAAGAAGAAGAAGAAGAAGAAGAAGAAGAAGAAGAAGAAGAAGAAGAAGAAGAAGAAGAAGAAGAAGAAGAAGAAGAGTTGTTCTAAGGATGTATTGCTTATTCAATCTGGATAATGACAAATCTGGTTTATTGTATATTGTTCTACTTTACTCTGTATACTGATGATATTTAACTGCGGTTAAGGAATTTCTCATTACGCTGAGACTGGACGTCGCTGAGAAGGTCAGCACGATTGTCATCCGATTTTACGTCATATATTAACAGTCAGTAATTAAAATCAAGAATCACTTCCAATGTATTTGAGCTGCCACCTGGACTGTCTAAGATTTTACGAATGGCAAAAGCATTCACATGATAGGAACTGGATGTGATAATTCTGCAGTTCGAACGTTCAGTGTAAACGATACACGGTACAACGCTAAAGTTGAAATGGTCGGGTTAATCGGAAATCTGCTGGCAGCTTTCGCAGCACTGCAATCGATCTTCCCACAATACTGGTATAAATATTACTACATATTCAACAGTGCAATAATAGCGTGCTTTATTTGGAGTTCCTCTAGAGCATGTTTCATATTAAATGAACATCTATTAAGAATGTCTAACGGTGACATCTATTAGACATCTCGCATAAGCTGTCCACAGATCTCACAGGCGTGTTAAGTGTGCAGTGAAATGTTCAATCCAAACGTGCGGCTAGGGACTTATTAATGCATAAGATATCTTTGGCTGGTTTTCGTACTCTTCGGAAGAGAACGTCACCTGATAAAAGGTAACTTTTCCTTTGAAGTGGGAAGAACTTAGTAATGTGGTGCAACAACCAAACTAATTAACCGTTAAACTAAAATAACCTAAGATGCCAGTTTGTTTGAAACCACACAATACTAATTCACCGCATTACTGTGGGATTTTGATAATCGTCACGTTAGTGTGACGTTACTTGCTACCGTGTACGCGTCCAGTAAGTGCGTCAGTTAAAGTCGGTGTACAAGTGTTACGGACTGTATCAACCGGAGATCTTATTGCGCCGGGTCGTATTTAAATCAGAACTGTTGTGCGCGAATGTATCGTGCAAGGTGAAAGTAACTAGAAAGTCTTAAAGGAAGGAAACAAGTGTTACGCTTGCATTCCCTCGACAAATGTGTAATAAATTTTCACCTGTACGCTAATTTGTATTTACTGTCGTTGCAGGGTGATGTCCGTTTTCTCCCTTAAGCAATAATTTTTTATAACCGTATTTTCTCTTTACGTCTGTCTTGTAAATAATAACCAACTGTCAATCTCTTCATTGTTTTTGTTTTGTTTTAAACGAATGCTCCGTTGTGACTTTCACCTATAAAATGTCTAAATTTATCTGATATTCGTGTTTCTTATTTATATTTTATAATAATATTTATGTTTCGCTTTATAATCTATATAAAGCGTGTATTGTAGACTGGAATAACAAAAGTCCTTCAGTTACTTTAATAATTATATTATAAAACTACATAATAAAATTTAAATACATTTTTAAATATATTGCTGTATGTTTCTTATAAATATATAAAAGTGTACTAAATCTTCTATTACAAACGTCATAAATGAATAAAACTACATCACTGCAGGAATTTTAAGTATAATTGCAAACGGTATTTCGTTCTTAAAATTAACTATTTAATGGGCTATAGAAGTTTAATTGATAAAATAATAGAATGTAATTATTATTCTAAATGAAACTTCCTATTACATTTTACAATTTAGGTGATTATTAGATCTTTCCAGACACCTATTTGTGTCTATTTACAAGGTGTGCACTCCAGACAGTGTGAATGGGTTAAGTGTCGATAATGTACAAGAAGCAACAGTCCAATATTTTTACCATTATTTTTAATCAGGAAGGAAATAGGAGCAAATTTAACATTTATAAAAGTTCCTTTTTTTTAATCGCCGGTAAAATTTCTAGTCTATTGCAATATTGGTATTTGTAGGCAAGATCCCCATTGGCCTGCTGCCAGAAGAAAGAAAACATAAGTTATAGTAGACAGACAGAATAGCACAGACAAGACTACGATAAAAATCTCAGCAAGAACGATAACAATGTAGAAGTGGCAAGAACGATAGTCACAGGGAACCAAAGGCAAATGGATACTGAAAATCATCAGGAATCTGGAAGCCTGCATAAACATGGGGAGATTGAATACTACGTAACACATTTTCTTAGAGGCACGGATAATTTCAGTTTTATCTTCACAGTGTGGGAAGGCTGCTAGAACAAACTGTGGTCATGAGAAAGAAGACGCATACCATAGGCATATCATTCCCTACCTTGAGGGAATTCATACAAACGGACAGACGAAACACATCACCCATAGTCGGACCCATTGTCCTAGACAACATCGTTAAAAACAATCTGAGTAAGCAGTAAAAGTGGACTGAAGTGGTACTTTACATTGAGAATGTCCTACGAAAGAAGAAACAATTTGAGACCTCCGCAGCACTTCAACAGTAACAATATTCAAGAAACGTGAAAGCTAAGTAGGCAAGGGAATATCAACACCTTGAAGCATTGTGGAAAGTTAGTACTAGGAAATGATTCTTACTAGGTTAAAGGGGGTCGGTTTCTGTCCCTAACCGTTATCGTCCATGTTTCATTCCCATAAAAACCTGCTGGCACGAACATAGCCTTACAAAACATTATTTGTGTGTCTCTTCTTGCTTTGTTTTTAAAGTAATTTTGATCGTTCCACAAGTATAATTAAACCTTTCAGTATCCGTTTCATCCAGGTAAGATATATGGCAGCCGAGGAAGCTTAAACTAGAGACATGGTCGATATTTGTGTTTCCTAATACAATTTTATACCTTCCAATCCATTTTCCAGCAAAAGCCATAGTTTTAGTTTTTTCCTTGTACATGTCGGAATTCAAACTTTAATTACTTTATAAAGTTCCAACAATCTTCTCTGTAAAGCGTCTTCATCACTCACTAAGATTACTTGGTTATAGACTTACTTGAGACTCTTAATTAAATTATCCTTCCTCAAATCGTTTGAAATATTCAAATTATTCAGCTGTTGCATCCATTGCCTATCAGCTTCGTCAAGGCACAAGTTAAATAAAGTAGGCGACAAGCTGCAGCCCTGTCTTACTCCCATGTTTATCTCGAAGTGAAGATTTTACCTGTTCGTGACTTAGAGCTTTTTTGTGAATTCTCATTCATAAATTTGATGGCATGCACTAAAGAGTGAGGAACACCACGTATTTCCAAGGTGCCCCACAGTTTCTCTCTTCTCACCTTGTCAAACAATTTAACATAAGCTACAGTAATTTATAAAGATAAGGTGCTGTTCTCTGTTTTCTATGTTTTTCTATGATCTGTTTTAATGTAAGTACCCGTACATTATCAGTAGAGGTTCAAACACGATTGTTCTATAATAACGCAGTCAACAATCTTCTGGAGCCTTCGTTCCAGTACACTCGAGTAAATCTTATATGCTTCATTAAGAAGATTTATTTCTTTATAGTTTTTGCACAAAGTAAAGAAAAATATTAAGTACATTTTCGAAAATAGGCTGCAAGAATTTATGTAGACAAAGAAAATTTTATTTGTTTAATTAAGCTGAATTTGTCATCGGATTGCTTAAAATGGATAGTAAAGGCCAGCTGAATAGGATCTCAGCAGCGCCTGTTGACGAATTCCATCAGACACGGTGCGGTTAACTGTCTGTCGTCTCATCGAGTTGCCCATGTGTAGACGGAACCCGACAGAAGTTACCGCGAACAGAAATATTTCACTTAGCATGCCACAGGTAGCAAAGTTTTTATTGTATACGTTACCTATTCATATTCCGAAGGCACGTGAATAATTGAATAGACAGTCAAAATTCGATATAATAAGGAACGCAGGTGCATGAAGACGAAATTATGAGGGAAACCAAACTTGAAAAGAACCCTAACTAACTGGTGAATCAGTGGTAACCAGTAGATTCAGTCACACGTACTATTCACAGGTAATAGTAATAGTTGCCTATAGGGCGTCAACGATGTTAGTCTTAACTACTCGAGCTTCACCGAATGTACCTTACAAAGGTCTTGGCAGTTATAAACAGACTTTTACAAAACTTTTTGTTAGCAGTGTGATTAATTTGATTAATTAAAAAAATTGTTGTAACCATAAAACAAATTTTTATTATATACTTCTGGTAACCTGTTAATGAAGAGTACAACACATTGCACTCATAGGACGTTTGTGGTTGACTTTCATACGTCGACTCGGCGTTATATAGAAACTGGTCTAAACTCTAAGAAACACAAAATGTGCGTTCCTTACACTTCACACGTATACGCGAATACACATATTGTACAGAATAAAACATTAAATACATATTTAATACATATTTTGAATGAGCTCAGTATACAGTAAGGTCGTTAACAGTTTAGTTTTGAATGAAATGAGAAATAAACATTACTAAATTAAAATTTCTCAATTGTTGGTTCTCAGATTTAGTACTAGAAAATATGAACTAACAATTACTAATTGTTAATTTAAAATAAGAACATTAATTAACAAGCAAACAATATGGACAATCGACCGCCGACTCGTGGATTCGGTCACATTTTCCTAAGCCAAATGTGTGCGCGCGCGCGTGTGTCTGTCTGTCTATGTGTCTATGTTCAATTACTATCTGTTAATTTAAAAGTTAGAAATTTTTTTCATTTTGTGTGTGTGTGTGTGTGTGTGTGTGTGTGTGTGTTCATTTATTATTAGGTAATATCTTATTATACAATGTCTTTTTGATTTAATGACTGCTTTTAGTTTAACATAAAATCAATTTTCAATGTGAGGTTAGTGGGGTATATATTTTATTCAGTTTTATCTGTAAGCTTCTTCAACCATTGTGATAAAGGATATGGTCTCGTATATCTGACGATTTCGTGCAGAGAAATTTATGAAAATGTTAAAAGAAAATGATCAGACCACAAATGGCATGACGCTAATCGCTATTTGTGGTATCGACGACCATCGAGACATAACATAAACAAGGAATACTTTTTACAATTACTGCCATAAATTGGTGTTCATTAGTAGTCTAACCTTTGACGTATTTTCAATGTTTTGATTGTTTTATTTATAGTGTTATGTGTAAAAACGAAAATTCATATATATCTTTACTTAAAATTATATAATAGCCTATACTTTTGTAAGTTAATTCGTTAATCTGAATAATTTCATCCTTTTTGTGTACGCTTACCATATTTACTTTCTACTTGTAAATTAACCATAAACTCGTTTTTATAATAATAAATCAATCACTTGAAAACACACATTGTTATAAGCATACTCACTGACACATACAATGTGTGTGTGTGTGTGTGTGTGTGTGTGTGTGTGTGTGTGTGTGTGTGTGTGTGTGTGTGTGTGTGTGTGTGTGTGTGTGTTGGTGTCGTTCGTTCGCTCACGGTTTACATTTATGGCAAACTGACGGTAGAGTTGTCAAATAGCGTGTTTAGGCGATTACGTGTCGACGGCAACAAGTGACTAGTGAATGACTGGAATGTAGGCGGATAAACGCTAGTGGAAGTCGTAAACATGAGTACACGCAGCTTAAGGGACGTGGCGAGTGGGCAAATAGTCCGATACAGGAAAACTGATAAAGACCCGAATCCCCCGCCACTATAGAACAGTGGGCCACTCTTAATAGTGTAAGGAATCAGGAAGCGTATCGCTGATTTAGGTAGGCATTTGAGGCGCTGATGAAAGTGATACGTCAAAAAATACTAACACAAAGGTTGTAACCGTCGTCTTCAATTGACAGAGGGTCAATATCAACTTTTACTTATGTCACAATTTAATTAAACTTTAATTCAGTTACGCTCGCTCTAGTAATTTAACAATTCTTACATAATTCTTACAGAATTATGTGTTAAATCGCAAACAAAAAAACCTATGCTAAGTTGCTATGTTATGTTGAGCTAATAGAAAAAACCTAATGCAAGCACAGAGCAGCTTAGGATCTGCTTTTGAACAGATTAAACTACGTAAGTACCTATATTCAAATTAGTAAACGTAACATAAAAATAAACTCTTTCCTGCCGAATTACTTCTTTATTGAATTTATTTTATATTAGTCCAACAGAGTTCAGTACAGGAGTTCCATAGCAAAAACCAATTGTCCCATATTTCAACTAATCGAAACAACAACCGTTTATTTACAAATAATAGCCTAACAGCGAGTCTAGTTCATCAATCATCAGCTTTCCTGCATCGTACAGTTTCAAATGCAACTCAAAAGCAGGCGTTTACTAGATAAAGCTAATAAAAATTAATATTTCATATTATTATGGACTGAATTCTGCTTATAAAATTCAACATCATCATCACCACTCCAAGGATTAAGCCCTAGACTTGTTCCGAACACACCTCCTCCTCGGTCTATCGACATCTCTCTTCCCAGTAGGGTGATAACCCAAGGCAGACACGGGTAGACGCATATCAGGCATGCTGTTCAAGTGTTCACACCATCCCCTTCTGTGGTCTTCAATCTTATGGTGCAACGGTACAATGTTTAATTCGCGTCTAATATCCTCGTTCCTATTCCGATCCAGGGGAGAATAACCTTGCGTTCCGCTTACAACTTTCATTTCATCTGCTTGAATCCTCTGTGCGTCCCTTTTACCAAGAGTCCATGTCTCACTGGCATACAGGAATGTGGGGGCAGCCACGGTTTTGTAAAATTTTATTCGGGTATCCTTCCGTATTTTATTTTTCAGGTACGTACATATGAATCGTTCCACAGATGCGTCTAAAATTCAGATGCTTATTAAATTATGAAATTATGTTGCCCTAATTATGTTGTGGTAGGCTTATAAAAAACGTAGACTAAGTACGCAAGGGAGTATGCTTTTCATTAAGAATAACATTATCACATGCCCTTTGTTATTAAAAATACATGTTCAGTTTAGTACTTCCATTAAATTAAACTAATACCTAAAGCGAATTGTATATTTAAGTATTAAATGTATTAGAATAAAAACATGAATAATGAAAACGTTTTCACTGTTTTGCTGATTATAACAGTGTTGCTGGTTGAACGGAAGTAGTGCAATCAGTCTTCATGACCTGTTAAGTAACTGCTTTTTACATGAGAGTGGTATAAAATGCCAGGAGTTCGAAATGCTCTAAATAATAAACCATCTATTATATAATATAAGAATTATAGACTGCTGTAAATACAAAAAGACTATAACGATTAAATTTAATATTAATGTTGTCCAAACAAGTTAATAATAAATATAGTATATGATATATTAAATATGTTTTATATCTATTTATAAATAATAATAATAATATCTCACCCACTCATTTATATTAACGACAAATTTAAAATAGTCGTTTTTACTCCCTTCTTTGTTAATTTATCCGACATTTTGCCCTAAGAGTTGTGGATCTTTGTTGAATTTCATCGAATGCAGTAAATAAATGTCAGTTAATAAAAACGAATTCATGTAAGAAGATTAACATTATGGGTGATTCAAAAGTGCACGGAAATCTCTCGGATGCTAATTCTATAGCTAAAAATAAGAAAGAAAGTTCATATAAACATAGGTCCGAAAATGGTTCGTTAGCGAGTTACGGCTCGCGAACCAGTTCGCCCCGGTTCCTACTCCCACGGTAAAATGACGCCATACTGAAATTCTTGGGGTATAAAGTGAATGTTACCTTTAGTGGTTTCTTTTGGTTTTTGATCTGAATAATTGAATAAAAGAGGTCCCAGAGCTCTATCTAAATTGGTTTCTAAGAAAAACTGTGTTAAACACAAAACATTGGAGTCGAAAAACACACTTTCAGTCATTGGAGTCAAACAAATAAAACTTTCTAACTAACTTTGTAGAGCATTTTATTATGAGAAAAGTGATGTGTATAAACTCCATTAAAAGTAAATACAAATCTGAAAAATTCCACGTTAATTAAAAACAAAACAGACCAAAATGCGCAAAGTGAGTTTTGAATGCCGTGTAATTTTGAATCACCCTATTACTTCATAGTAATACACGTCGAGATTCCAGTTGCGTTTGATGTCCTGGTGATCGGGTAATTATTTTACTTGAAAATTTGTTACTGATAATGTGTATAATTATTTTCCATTGCTTCTGCTTTACAATCCATAGACTTCTCATTTCTTCAACGTAAATTAATTGTAATTTAAAGTATGCCTACTTTCATTCTTATAAATTCTTCATTCTTAAATTTTTATAAGAATTTATTTTCTTCTGTCGATTGTCTTAAAGCGGCATGTTTGATTATAATCAAGCAATACTTAATATGATTATAACACGATCCTTAAAGCTAAGATTAAATATTGTTAGTTATATTTGTAAGGACCTGCGCCGTTTGTTAATAATTTAATCTCAATCTTTCGATACTAACAATCTTCGGTAGTTTTCAGGTAACCAATAACAATAGGCCTGCATTAAGTAGTGGTATAAACTAGGTACTGTATGCATATAAAAACCAAGATATCGTGTCGAAACAATTTAGCTCAAATTATTAAATGACACCTAAGGAATTTAGCTTAAAATGTAAATTAAAAAATGTTCAATTCGAACTATATCATAATATTAAAAATACATTACAATCCACATATCTTCCAAGACGTTCATCTGGCTAAGTGTATGGGATTATAGTGGTGCGTGTGGAATCCCTGGAAGGCAATGGATTGAAGTAATAATGTAAGGTAATTATTATTATTGTTGTTGTTGTTCATTTTTCTTGATAGTTTTTTCCGGTGAAGAGTTTGTGAGGATCGGTCAAAAAACATAACACAAATTTTAAGTTACTTGTGTCGACGTTTCGACAATGTTTATTGTCATCATCAGGACCTGTGTATAAATAAAAAAGAAATGTCAAACACAACAGAACAATTATTTGAGTAAATGTGCTTGTGTAAGTGAATGTGTGTGCGTGTCGGTGTTCGCGCGTATGCATGTATCCTTGATGAAGGATTTGAGATATGTGAAGGATTTGAGATAGTTTGTTTTACATCATCAAATGTTTTCTTTAAAGACAAAGAGAAAATTATAATATTACAGAACTTAATTTATACAATATTACAATCTAAATTACTTATAATGCAGTGGTATTTGTAATCTATATACCTATATAAAAGAGAAATACCACTGACTCACTCACTGACTCATCACGAAATCTCCGAAACTATAACACCTAGAAACTTGAAATTTGGCATGTAGGTTCCTTATGTGATGTAGGTATCCGCTAAGAAGGGATTTTTGGAAATTCGACCTTTAAAGGGGGAAAAAGGGGGGGAAAGTTTCCCTGACTGACTGACATAGAATCAACGTAGAGCAAAACTACTGAATGGATATCAATGAAACTTTGAACATAGCTTCATCATAGGTCTTAGGTGCTCACTAAGAAACGGTTTTAAAAACTTTCACTCCTAAGGGGCAACCCCCCCCCCATTGTATCTATGTATGTATGTTCCACATCTCCTCCTAAACCACTGGACCGATTTCAACCAAACTTGGCACAAATATTTTACGCGACGGGAGAACCAACATAGGATAGGTGTTTTTTTCGATGGGGTCCTTTGGGGGGTTCTTTGGGGTTTTTCACATCTCCTCCTAAACCACTGGACCGATTTCAACCAAACTTGGGACAAATATTTTACGCAGCGGGAGAATCAACATAGGATATGTGTTTTATTCGATGGGGTCCTTTGGGGGTTCTTTGGGGTCTTCCACATCTCCTCCTAAACCACTGGACCGACTTCAACCAAACTTGGCACAAATATTTTACGCAACGGAAGAACCAACATAAGATAGGTGTTTTTTCGATACGATCCTTCGGGGGGTCCTTTGGGGTCTTCCACATCTCCTCCTAAACCACTGGACCTATTTCAACCAAACTTGGCACAAATATTTTACGCAACGGGAGAATCAACATAGGACAAGTGTTTTTTTGATACGATCCTTTGGGGGTCCTTTGGGGTCTTCCACATCTCCTCCTAAACCAGTGGACCGATTTCAACCAAACTTGGCACAAATATTTTACGCAACGGGAGAACCAACATAGGACAGGTGTTTTTTTCGATACGATCCTCTGGGGGGTCCTTTGGGTCTTAAACAACTATTAGATCTGGTTACTATGGCAACCCAATAGAATAGATTCTTGTTACCATAGCATCGGTGGAAGTCTCCCGCGTAGGAAATAGCGCGGGAGTCGTCCGACGGGCCTTCCCCGGAGTTCATCCACGGAACCCGGGGAGTCTTTGGTCGGATCCCGCGAAAGACGGCGGGGCCAGAGTCCACGGTTCTTATAAATAAATATATAGGTTATGATATCAAAGGTGGTGTATGCATCTTAAGAAACGTCTTAATAGTGTGTGAATTCAGAGTTGTCTCAGTTTGAATTTAAAAGTGTTAAAAAGTGTGTAAAGTGTTTAAGAGTTAAGATCGAAGTAAGTTATAAGCGAGTACAAAAAACAAAGTTTTGATAGCGAATGTATTCAGACCATAGAGCTCAGACAATAAAAATGCACTTGCTTCAGTTTGAATTTAAAAATTGATAAGCTGAAATCTATAGAGGTATTTTATTGTTAGAATAAGTTTAGGAGACACTAATTTAACAAATGCCTTATTTCAACATTAACACAATGAATTATAAAACGACAGTTAAATACGGAGCGCGTGCAAGTACTGTAGACATTTTATTGAAAACTAATTTAGCTGTTCGCCCTCTCCCAGCTTTAGAAATCGAGCAGAAGCATCACGCGCAACAGAATTCTTCTCCAGATATAAGAATACAGTTTATGACATGTTCTTAAACAGGTGCGCTACAGAGTATTCCTCCAGTGAGAATGCGAACGTAACAATATAAGGAAGATTATACAGTATACAAGTAATATAACGTTAGAACAAGAATAGGTGCCTATGAGCCTATGAATAAATTATGAACCCGAGCAACGCTGGGTAAATCGGCTAGATATAGATATCTATATAAGCCAAATACCACTGACTGACTCACTGATCACGATATCTCTGAAACCACTGAATGGATATCAGTGAAACTTTGAACATAGCTTCATCATAGGTCTTAGGTGCTCACTAAGAAACGGTTTTAAAAACTTTCACTCCTGAGGGGCAAAAAACCAAATACTGAAATTTATAGCGGGAAATGCATACTTGGTAAATGAAGTGGTTGACATCTCAGTTCACTGGAAACCCCGAATACATTTAGTCCTGAGTTTTTAATCATTGTTTTAAATTGAAAAAACTTCGTTGTTTGCAGGTTCTTATAGTCGAGAAAATTTCGAAGTTCAATTAATTAATAAATATATGTCCTTTTTGTTCTCGGAAACGGCTCAAACGATTTTCTCGAAATAAATAATAAATAGCTGTTGCTATGAATGTAAATTGACAAACTAAGAGTTGAGAATTTGTACAATCTATCTAATCCTATGCTATTAAGCGAGCAATAATTGTACAATTACGTACAACGTGAAACTCCGTAGCGAAGCACGGGTATTTTGCTAGTTAATTATAAAAGCAGTAATCAACAATTAAATCTTAGAATTGGTACAGAAAACGTTTATACATATACCTGTTAACATAAAGCATAGTAAAACATTATAGGTATTATATTATATTATATTATATTATATTATAGGTAAATACAGATTATACGGATGTTCGATTATGTACTTATTAAAAGTTATTTTTATCATGTTTAGTCAAGAAATGTAACACAAATTTTAAGTTATTTGTGTCGACGTTTCGACAACATTTTGACCGATCCTCACAAACCCTTCACCGGAAAAATTCATTGATTGACGGTCACTACGAATTTAAGGATTTCTTGATAGTGTTATCGCTGTCATTTATTTCTCATTGCATCAATTTATTACAAAAATTTTGGATGAGTGTCTTATAATAGGCATAGGCCTATGGAGTATTCCGTTAAACAACCGTATCCGGTGGCAAGAAGGTTAATCGTAGACTCCTACTGTTTTGTGTAATTCGGTTAGTGTCGTGTGCCCGGTTGCCAGGCAAAACAGCAGCTGTAGCCGTATGGGGTGAGGGCGAGGATTCTTCGGATTACTCGCAAAACGACACAACAGGTGTTGTCGTCCCCTCTTCGTCTTGTCCTTCTCTCACTGCACGTAAAGCTTTCTGTCCGCCCCTTTAAAGTGTCACTCCGACGTGTTCGTTTTCCGCAGTAATAAAACGTATCTTTTTTTCTAACTCCTGTAGCCTGATAAATTTATTTTTTCTTTTAATCAAATTTTAGCAGGTTGTCGATGGAAAAATCGTATCTGTTTGATCGGCTGTGCATCGATAAATTAAATATTAAACACCCCTCTTGTAACGTCAAAAATTAAGAATCTAAAGTTATGTCAGTTATTCAATTAATTTTCTAAAATTTCTATACTTACTGCATTTCAACTCTGCTCTGTTCTGTCTGTCACTGTGTCTCCAATAGTGGGAAGTAGAGTCATCGGAAATACTTCTCTGACGAATAATTTTTTCTCAGCGGCAACAACGGCGTTTCGTTTATGTAACAAGCGCTATTTAAAAGTAAGCTTCACTTTGAATGTCAAATAAACCAATATATAGATATTCAGAAACATAAAACGACAGAGAAAGTATGTTAAAACCTACGTCGAAATACGTCATTAAAATACTGACAAACAACTTAAAATAATTACTGGATACTTAAAGTTAACGTATGTATTACAGACAGCACAAGCCAAAGATTTCGTTTTCCAGAGTTAATGTGACTCCGTACAGATAACAAAATGAAGTAGCACTAAGATGATTTATGTAAGCTACAGAAAAATTCGTTTGGCAGTAAAGATGTTAATTACAATTGATATTTATTTTAACAGACGTAATGAAGTAAGAGTTTCATTTGAACAGAAAATGAAATTCTTACTTCGTAGTAACGCATGGTTCAACACCAATATGGTTATTACCAATACCTTAAAAAGTTTAGTACCGTTATAATGCATTTCTCATAGTTTGAACTGATTAATATTGTGCTATGGAATAATATTAATAGTCTATATATTGTATAACATGCACATACATATATAATATATGAAGACAACTTTATCAAATACTGGGACCGTAGAAAAGACAAAAGCAGTGACGAAGGAATCAATAATAGACCTATAATGTTGGTGTATGAACAATATTGTCTTCGGATGTATACAGTTTTTACAAATTTTCAGGAAAAGCTAGCAGAGAAAATATCAAAGTACATTTATAATTGGAATCCAGTGATCATAGGCAAGCGAAATTACTTGGTCTCACTGAACTGTACAACACTCACACCGAGGAACTATCTTTTCAATTAGATATCAAATATAGTAAAACCATTAGGCTACTCCTCAAACAATTTTTATTTCGTCTACGCTCTTTGACCGGAAGGTGCGAGGCATTTTATGTGAGCTGCGCGGGTACTCGCGATAAAACGAGATCACTGACGTACACTGTGAATATAAACTTCGCTCATAAGCGTTCGTGATTATAATAATTAACAACACATGTTTTCAGTCTAGATACCGGAGATGTCACATATTAGAATCCTCGGCGCGACATTTCCACGCCGACCATATCGTCAGAGCACGTTTGGTGTTAAACAAGAAAAACTGTAGAAACATTTTCCCCATAAACGAAATGAATGTGATAAGTAAAACCGATACCGTGTACAGTACTAGATCCTGAACCACAGAGCAGTTCATAACGTCACCTTGAAGACAGACGATAGGGGGAAAGAGGCGTATTCGTTGAAGCCGTAAGACAATATAGGCTACTAGGCCTGTATATTATTAAAGATTCGAATTAATCGGGAATGTAAAAATAATGCAATTGTCAAACAATGCAATGAAAAAATTGTCTAATTCGAAGCTTGAGGGACCAGTGAAAAATTTGAATTATATAAACATTCGGAGAAGGAAAGTTTTAGTAATGGCAGAAAAGTCAAATCAAAAACCAAATTTAGTAAAGCAATTTTTTTGTTAAACAGCGATCCTTAAATATACTCAGTACAGAATATTTACAGAACTTTAAAAAAATTATATTTTTAATTGTATTTACTATTTAGTAGGTGGAGTTATAGGGAACAATTCAAATTTCTTGGAAAATAGGTTCACTTGCGTTCTTCTGCCTTTTAATAAGCCAACTCAAGTAGGCTACTGAATGTGACTTGATGCCTGTGAACTACTGGAGTTGCTGTATAGCCCAAGAATTCATACAATTTTACAGAATCTTCATAACGAATGCCTGTGTCATGCCCAACATCTTCCGAGTTATCTACGGCGAGTGTTAGTTCTCTAGAAGCTTCATTCCTTTCTTCACCTTCAGTGCTGCAGGAGCTTATCTACGAAAGCAGTTAGGTTTCTTCTGTAACTGTGGTTCGAAGCACTGTTACACAAGACGGCAGATTAAAGGTTGTTAATTTTGTTCTTTCCGTATTCATCTAAGTAAGCGCCGCAAAAAATGTTTTGCAACAAAATTATCTTTGCACGAATTTGCAGCTTCAACATTAATGTTTCGCAGTATTATAGACGAGCCAAATTTTTACTTTGAATTAACAAATGAAAAAAAAAATGGAAATAGACTATGTTTTTCACGATTTTATACAGGGTATTCAATGGAATATGACAAAAGTTCGATTTATTCACCTTTCTAATAGTCCACGTTCCATTCGACAATGTCTACGGTTTTTTCCCCAGCTTATTAGCCGAACATCCTTCCCAGTTCTAGCTAAGGCAATGACCTGATAGCACACAGTACAGTCGTACTTTCTAAACATAGTAGCCTAACAACGTGTAGAATTGAAACATTCAAATATTTCAGTGTTTACGCTGAGTTAATTTGGATTTCTAAGCGACGTAATTTGGATTCAAACGAATAAGTTAATTAGGTTTTCGTAACTATAGTAACTGCTACCAACTGAAAGACGGTTTAAAGCTTACGCCATTCCTCTTCACACACCCCTCGCGGAAGTAACGCAGACTATAATAGCGGTGATTCGAAAATATAGAACCAGATGTCGAGCAAGAAAACACAGCCTATACTATAAAGTTATCTTAAGAATGCTGGTTGATGTAAACAAATTACGAAAACATAGGAATTATGTTACTATGTAATTAGCCTAGCTCAATTAGTCTGTTATAAAGTATTATTATGTTCAGAAGTGATGACAAATTTTGTCTCGCAGTATTCTTTTGATAAACACAATTCTCTTCCTGCGAAAAACCTGTCTCTTGTCATCTCTTTTGCGTGATATTAGTTTATTGACTAGTGAAGTAGTGTTCGATAGTTACAATGGTAATTTTGGGGTTTTCTCTGTCTTACTGCTGTCTCTCACTAGCTGGGATCAAGGAGCAAGGTTAGGAAGTAGCATCGACAGTTAAGCTACTTTGCTATAACAGTGTTCATCGCTCCCCGAACACACACGAGCTAGTGCGAACAGTATCGTCTGTTTGGTTGCCTTAGGGGCTTGACTAGCCACAAGTCTGGAGACAGAGTTTCCGAGCGATCAGGTACATAGGCGACCGATGATACGTCCACTGTCCTCGATGACCTCACAAGCTAAGAAGTGTGTTACGGCCAAAAGCTCTAGTGAGGATGCCCGATGTTTCGTGACGAGCACTGAGCGTAAGGTTCCTCCTTAGCGTTTTTCTTAAGTAACTAACGCGATGTCTGTCAGATAGTACTGTACACCACACTGCCGCTTTCCTTCTGCTGAAATGAGGACAGGTGATTAAATCATAATTAATAAATATCTCCCAGCCTAAAATGTTTTATACTTTTTAATTAATTTCTTCCTCATCTAATGACGTGTTTTGTAGGCTACTGTTAGTAAGAATAAACTCATTTAAAAAGTACCTATGGATGTAAGGATAGGAGAGGCTGTGTGTGAAGATGACAGGATAAATTGCAGGGAGGTTATTAAACAACTAAAAACAGTCTTCATGCAGCTACTACTCCGGTGTTCTAGTTTCCACAATAAAAACTAAATACGCTTCATGACCGCTTAAACAATCAACTGTAACGTATCCGGTGACAGATGTTTTTGCTTTGAGTAGTAGTGAAGCACTTCCCATATAGTAGTAGTAGTAGTAGTAGTAGTAGTAGTGTGGTCCATCAGATGTAACGTTAATAAAATCTGTGTAGGGCTAGGCAAGGAAAGGGAGGGTGCCCACCTGCTCGGATCCCCCTCCCTCCCCACACGCGTGCCTGAGTCTGGCGCACGCCAAACAGAGGAGGGGACATCGCCCGTTAGTTTCACACACACACACACACACACACACACACACACACACACACACACCGCTACGTCGGCATAATGCACCATATCCCAGGCTGTACCGTACTTCACTTTCTACTGCTACCGTTCGACAGATGCAATAAATCATTACCCTTTATATTGTTTGCAAAAAAAAAATGTTTACGTTATACATATTACACGTGAGCGCACTCACACATACGCACGCATGCACCGTATGTAGCAGATGCAAAATACCGTTTCGTTTTAATAAGAAGCGATGTCGTTTTAAATACCTGATCTTTGCGTGGGTAGCCTACTACGAGCGGTTAATGTTGTAGTGACACGGCGCGACTGTCATTAGCAGGCCTATGTGCGTGTGCGCGCGTGGTCCTCACAGTCATGCATAATTAAAGACTATTGATAGAGAAAGACTAGAAGTGAAAAACAAACAAAGAGGGGAGGGATCATGATCAGAGTAAGTGAAAGAGAGTTGTGGGAAAATAGAACGGACACATGAACAGATATCTGGGCAATGGTAATGAGGGAACAGACAGGAGTGAAACAGAATACCTTCCAAAGTATCTTCTATAAATTACTATAAAGTTAGTTTTTACGGCGAAACTTTTTTGTCATCTGTTTGATTCTGAAAAACATAAATATTAATTACGTGGACTCGCTTTTATCGTTTCTCGATTTAAAGTCAACTTGTCTAAACATCTAGCCGTATCTAGATCAAGGTGGTTGATTTTCGAAATCCAAAAATATTTGCGTCGTGAAAAATTTAATGAGCAAACGGTATCACTATTTCCTGTTTTTTAATGAGTTATGGAAATACAGTCGAAACCTTTGGATTTAACTAACTTCTACGCAAAAAAAAAAAAATTTCGAAACGAAATTTTTGCATTTGAATTTGCATTCAGACTTCTCATTAATGAAATTGGAATAAGTTTTTAGACTTTCCTGTATGGAGTAATAACGATAAAATAAATCCGTTTCCATCCCCGCTCGGTTGACAGTAGGTGATTCAGGACATTCAATATAGGCCTACTACTTAATAATGTCTAGTTTGGCCTTTTTCTAATAGGCATATGGTAATAAAATATGAAGGTTTTATTGTTATACGGATAGCTTATCCTGTTAAGGAAACTTTTTTTAGTATGGATACATGTTTTGTTGCTAGCTAGGTTAATTTGTTTGTAAAATTAAATACTGTATTTTACCGTTTTTAACTTCTGACGAATGAGTTCAAGATCCTTCTTCACAAGAGGTAGGCGAAGTCAGTTAATTTATCTAAGTAATATATTTTAGAGCTTATCCACGAAAGTAATAGGCTACATACTTCTATCCTCTTGTTTAATTATTTTTGAGCGGAGTAGTAATCAAAGTTTAATAGACCTTACTGTATGACGTTACAGACTACGTCAGTATAAAAGCGTTATCAAGTCTCCAGAATCACTTATTTCAGTTAAAAGGAGTAGCACCAGGAGTGAAATATCAATATTAGAATTAACGAACCTGAATCACACTATGTAACTTTCGCTTCACGAAAACAGAAATGTCCGCTAGTTTTTACGAATAATAATAGAAATTCCTAGATCATCATGTCTTAAGTGCTTTAGAGTGCGTCTTCACAGTAAACTCAGTTGGAAGGAACATATAAAACAGTGTAAGCAGATTGACTTGACAATGAAATACTTTAAACTCTCGCTAGAAAAGAAACATACTGTAATTTTACTATAATTGCACTATTAAGTAGTAATCATGACACTAAGAGTAGCCTAAGCATAATATAATCGCACTGTCACACAGTAGTAATAATCTAGGTAGTAATCGTTCTATCATAACAATAAAATCTTTCAAATTCGTCTTCAAATTATTTTACAGCTTCAGTGATTCATTAATAGAATTTACCTTGGTGTTAATGCCTGAAAAAATTAATCAAAAATTGATAGGTATGTGACGAGTTTTCGACTTACCTATTCCTGATGATTATGAGCGTTAATTAGGATATGTTTAATTTTAAAAAGCGAAAGCTGTAAACCAATGAAAATTATAATGTTAGGGTCTGTAGAAATAAGGGAAATGAGAGAGAAAGGTAAAGAGTGATCCAGGTGAGTTTTCAAAACAATGAAAGCAATGTTAGAATATTCTGTACGTATTAGTTTTTATATAAGTAGTATGTAACTTTATATTGGTATTAATTTTTATAAACTTTTACCAGAACATTTATGAAATGATAACCTATATCAATTGTTATTAATTGTTCTAATTAGACTCTACAAAGCATAACAAATATACACAAATATATGAGTTTACAAATAAGTGTGTGAAATGTCGTTAATCACTCGTATGTTTAAAGAATTTCTTCTGCCTCTTCTTTTTATTCTTCTCCACATCAACATCTATTCACCTTCTGGGCAGTTAACGTGCCTTTTTCGGTAACTATCTTCTTGAGGCTTGTAGGTTTAAATCGAAGAGCCTATGACCTTCCTGTTGTCAGGTTATTAATTAAGCCTGAAAGCGAAACGTGGGTGGCTTATAAAAAAACACACAAGAATGAAGTACGAGCAGGAAATTAAATTTTTCAGAATGGTAGAAGGATGTACTACGAGTATGTACTATGATATGTAATTATATAAATGATTTTATTAAAATGATAATTAAATCATAAATTGAAATTAAATGATAAAAATTAAGTTAAAAAGAACAAAATATAATATGAGAATTAGTTTATTTGGTTTTGACTACAAACCAGTGTAATTGAACACATAGCCTATTAGAACAGTGTAATTAAACAGTGTTTATAAAACTACACATAAAGGCCAAACTTAATGTGGTTAAAGTGCAGTTAACAATGTACAGTATTAGCAAACGATACTGTGGTTACTTTGTTATGACTAACGGATATTTACAGTACGCCCACTTGCACTCTCGAAAAACAAGCGTACACATTAGGCCTATACAATCTACATTCATAGTTACGTAGCATATATGTTCATACTTACGTAAACCAGATTGTTCACTTTTCTCCGTGTGACGCTCTCTCTCTCTCTCTCTCTCTCTCTCTCTCTCTCTCTCTCTCTCTCTCTCTCTCTCACACACACACACACACACACACACACACACACACACACACACACACAGCGAGTTTGTTTAGGAAGACATCGCAGCACCTGCAGGTTAAAGGTTGTGCTCACTAAGATTTGCAGGTAGTCGTCTTTGCACACCTGGTAAGCTCCGTCAATAGATTTCTTAGAAATCAATATACGTTCAATATACTTTCGAGAAGGGGAAGCGAGGTTTCTATCAAAAGACGTTATTCAGTAGCTCGTCTGTAAAAATATGCAAATTGTATTTTTCTCTATGACGGAAAACGAACGCTTATCTGAGTGCGTCGAGTGTGTATCCTTCACGTGACGCGCTTCACGTGTGCCGCTTCTGTTAATGACCCGGCTCTCTGTTGAAATGTCACTTTTATTTATATATGTAGCCAGCTACCTGCTGCATTTATTATTAAAGTTTTCAGTTTGTAATAGCCGCAGGATATAACGGCCGTAATTTTATTTTGACAATGTGGTCAAAATGAAACCTTATATAATGTAAATTTTCTTAGTTGAGTATATTTCAAACACTAGGAAATTAATCTATGTTGGAAACTTCATAATCTGCTTTTGGAACCACTAGGTATCGACGGTTTTTATCTTGTTGTAAATATATCCAATTTTCTTTATACTTCCCAAGTAAGCCAGTGATGAGGAAAATCAGGAAAACATGCTAATTTTGTGACTTTTAAGTCGTGACTCCTGCAAATTTTGGGCATAATAATAGGGTGGATAAACTTGACCAAGCAATTTAATTATTTCGTCACAACGTGATATAGTACATTTGTACAATATGTTCAGAACAGGACTATAATAGTATTGTTTAAATTTGCTAAATTTGCGTAAGTATTTTGCAACAGTTTAAACGCAGTTCGTAAAAATGTCCCCACATGCAAGTCCACATAAAATGTCCCCACATGCAGGTCCACATAAAATGTCCCCACATGCAGGTCCACATAAAATTACACAATTTATCAATTATTTAAATTTAGTGAATTAATAGCCTATAGTTGTTAACATTAAGGCAGTTTCAGAGGACACATACATGGTGTAATATTATTTATATAGACGTAAAGAATACAGTAGAAAACGTTTAACGCGAAATGACGGGAACCAGCTGTTGTTTTCGTGTTAAATTGGCAAAAAGTCAAACAAAATGAGATAAATGAACAAATACTGTATAGATTACTTACTGTATTGTATAGTAAAATAAAGCAATAAAAAATATTGAGAATGTACTTACATATAAACGCTTTCTTATCCTCTTGGATAATTTCTTGTTAAGTTTTGAAAAAAACATATGGTTCATATTTCTTGAAACTTAGTATACATTCACTGTAGCTTTTCTTCACTTAATCTTACAATTTAGGTAATTGTAATTAGGTACTTGTATGTTTTTTTACAGTTCCTACAGTGACAATGTTCAATTCTTTTAAAATAGTTCGTTATTTTCTTTTGTACACAGTACTGCACTACTTTATTTTGAACAAATAGTTCTAATTTATCATGTGATCTAACATTTCACCTTCCGAGATGGCTTCTAAATATCGACGGACACGGCGCAACAACGAAATCATATCGGCAGTGGTGAGAACTCTTAAACGTTTACTGCCAGTTTCCGTGTCAAGTTCGTCGGCACCCTCATCACTGTCACAGTTTTTAACTCGCACTGTTTTGGAGCGTATGTATGTATGCAGCTATTGAAAAGCCAGCAAAAAAAATTATTTTTAACAAAACTTTGTGTTGGTAATCGCTATTTTGTAAGTAACACTTTCGTGTTAACAGATCTTTTGTGATAAACGTTTCCACTGTATTTACATACAATTCATTCATCATTCACATTAACATGCGTGTAGGAAGAATCTGCGAGTTTATATTACTGACTTAAATAAATATGTAATTAGAATAACTTGGGTCTACTAAATACTGCCATTCATTTCTGTGGGTTCTGCGTGATGAGAGAAAGGTAAATAAAGTCGGCAACACTATTGTTTATTTGTTTTGTGGCATAAGCTTTTATCACATTGTGTATCATCGTCAGCGACAGACAGTGAATTAAAAGGCTCGTATTATAGTAAAACAGCTGACTCCCTTACAGCAGTATTAATTCATAATTAATTTTCCCCATTAATATGAATTTTCCCCCATTATAACGGACTGATGAAATGGCGTTATTGAAGAGCCGAGAATTTGATATTAATTTAAAAATATAATATTTTACTACTACAAACATGCACATTCTTAATTTATGTACGACAAATTGTGCGATTGTTCACACTAGATTGGGTCAGGATAAACAATTCCGGTTTTTGAGTCGATATGGAACAAAACGAAAAGGTATAGTATATTTATATCGTTTAAAAGTAATTTTTTTCATATTTTTCATTCTGTGGCTATTATTGTAGCGTAATATATAAAAATTATTTTACGAAAACAAATAAAATATATTCGATTTTATCGAGTATGTTTTGTAAAGTAGACAAACACTTGAGTCTACTTTACTTGAAGGTAATTTTGTGTTAAGAATTCTTCGTATGTTGGAACAAAATCTTACCAGTGAAAGTTTATAGCCTACTGTTTCGTTAGAGCTTAACATATTTTTTCAGCTGATAATGTCCATTAAATGAAAGTAGTCATTTATAAAGTCGAAATCCTCAATAAATCGCATTAAGTCTAGGCTTAATATAAATGTCTTCGGTGACGCATTATCGTAATGCCCACGTCATCCAACAAAGAAATGTACAAATCTTCTCCCAAACACAAATTATTTTATACTGTACCCTTGTGAATTATATTGTTATCTAAAAGCTGTCAGGAGATTTTTAATCAATATTAAGCCATAGCTTGTGCAGGACGTGTCGTCATTTATTTTGTGACAGAGGAAATGACGCAAAATAGTTCTATGCCAGTTGCACATGATCTTGATCGACTGACCGATTGCGAGCGCCCATAATACGTGAAGAAACATTTCACGTGGTTCCCTATCTAAGAAGTTTAATGTTTTTCTAGGGATCTGAATTAACTATCATCTACACGCTAGCTGTAATCATACGGTAACTTAAACAAAAGTTTTACAAGGAATAATTCAAATGAAATGAAAGGATGAAGAGGAAACTGTAGCAAGTTAAAATATATCTCTTAGAATTTGTTACGTAACAATTCGGTAAATAATAGAAAGTTTGTAAGATAAACCAACCCGGTAACGAGCGACTGTAGTTGGCAATTATTGCCACTACTGTTTCTGTTTTCAGCAGCTACAAGAGACGAAACGCTGTGGTACTGCACTTCTAGTTCGCCAGCTGTTATTTCAGTAGTTCATAACTGGTTTCGTTAATTCACGTTTCGTACTTACCATAACTGGTTTAGGAACTAATCGTGTATGCGTGCATATACTGATTTAGTTTTTGTTATTCACCGGAAGTTGTTGACTGTAATATCAAACTAGCCTTACTAAGACATCCGGTCCACGAACAATAGATAAGTTATTGTAGTGGTGTTCCGTTATAGTCTCTGTACTTAGAACTTTATTCTACAAATTCCTTGATGAACACTATTTGCTTTCGTTGGGTTGGTGAATACAATTCCTTCACTCATGTAGACCGTTATAAATCATAATTAAGTACATTTCAGTAAACTTGGATAGTTTATAAAATTTTCTAATTAAACATAACCTTACACGTTTGAACTTGGGGAATGGGATCGGAAAAAAGTCATTGTTGGTAGCCATCAATAAAATATTAAAGTAGGCCTACATCCTCGATGGTCAGAAATCGTCGGCTTTAATCTATCGATGGTCACATAAACATGACGCTTAAAAAACATTATCGTATTAATTTTATTCGATATAACGATTCAAGATAGAATGCCATTCTTTGCTGAAACTTATAAATAATAAATTTGTGTTAGTAAATAAATTAGTTGTATTCACAAACAGGAATATGTTTCCGATCTGATAATAGCTGAAAGGCCCGAAAGTCCTAATCGGGAATTGACTATATAGTGCTGTGAAACAGTTTAATTTGTCTTTGTTGAATCATTAAACAAGGAAAGAAATTGATAAAATGCACCAAGCTTTTATGTAAGCTTTCGACGTAACACTTTAAACTGCAGCGATTACCTGATGTTTTGGCAAACTTACCGCAAAATAGTTGTGCTTTAGACTTTCGTCCGGAACTGTAAACTATAAAGGCAACACTCGAAGCATTATTAACACACCTATCGACGAAAATTTCAAGAAAAGACAACTACGCATTACTATAAAAATTGACTGGAAAAACATATTAACATAACAGGTAGGCCTACACTGATTTTCACAGACATTTCAACTGCAGAGCGTAAAAGTTGTTAACTATCAAAGGCTGAAATTTACACTAATTTTTATTTACTCACTTTTGCATAACTACGTGCATTGTTAATTTTGTCACAAATTAAAAAGTAAAACATAACATTGATTGTGTAATATCGAAGGTACTTTACGACGAAAGGAAACGTCGCTACTTAACTATCGATGGTAAAAAATCGAGCATCGGAGTTTACCATCGAAATTTTAGAACCATCAGCCATCGTAGCGTGAATATTTGCTGAGTTTATTTTCAGTTAGGCTGCATTTCATCTGAGACCGTTAGCATCTACACTGTGAAACCCATCTGCGTACAGTCTCAGTTGAAAAATAAGTACCAAATAAACTATTTGATTAAAACAAAAATTGAATGATGTTAAGAAATGATCCCCGCCATATATAAAGTTATGTTTTTAAGCGGTAAGTAAAGTCTGGTTGAGTAATGGTGGTGAAATCTTGGATTCTAAATTCGTTTAAGGTGGCAGTTTCGACAAACGATGTAACATTAGATAACGATAAAATGTTCGAATGCTATGAAAAACGATATCAAAAATTAATGACTCACATATGATGATGATGATGATGATGATGATGATCACACACACACGCACACACACTAGTAATAGCATAAATTTACAGTTATATCTTTAAAACAACGCGCGCGCGCGAACACCAGCGTACAGACACACACGTGTAGTGCAAATAAAATGAACTTTAATTTTACTTTGTCTTAGCAGGAAATAATAATATAGAGTGTGATGAAATAGTAAGTCTTCTTCTTCTTCTGCACTACAAGGATTAGGCATTCGCCTGTTCCGTCCTCACAAACTTACGACCACCGTTTTCGTGATCTTCCTATATCTCTTTTCCCTATTGGGTAGTAGTTAAGTATTTTTTTGGGTATTCTCCCATTTCCCATTCTATTTATGTGGTGTTTCCATCTTTCTTTGTATTCAGTTATTTTTTCGTTTATTGCATATACACTTAGTTCATTTCGCATGTCTTCATTTCTTACTAAATCTCTTCGTGTGCAGCCTTTGACCCGTCTCAAAAATCTCATTTCTGCTGCCTGTATTTTGCTGTCTCTTTTTCTGGTATTTATCCAACTTTCACACCCTGAAATAGTAAGTAATAATAATAATAATAATCATTATCATCATCATCATCATCATCTTCACGGATTAAACCAAGGATGGTTTGTTCCGGTCTCAAATAGGCAAAGATTAGAGCTGGTCACTCCAGCGCTTCCTCGGACGTCCCATACCTCTCCGTCCCCTCGGCTTATAGTTCCAGAGTTGTTTGGGGATGTGGCAGTCAACCATTCGGCAAAGATGTTCATACCAATTCAACCGATACTGGGCGATCCTGTCGAGTATACTCAGAATATTCAGTTCCAACCGTATATCTGGGTTTCTTCTATGCTCATGGAGAGTATATACCTTGCCACGTGCCTCAGAAATCTCATTTCAGCCGCTTGGATGCGACTGGCCTGGCCTTTCGTTAAAATCCATAATAATAGTAGTAGTAGTAGTTGTAGTTGTAGTAGTAACTTAGTAGTAGTAGTAGTAGTAACTTAGTAGTAGTAGTAGTAGTAGTAGTAGTAGTAGTAGTAGTAGTAGTAGTAGTAGTAGTAGTAGTAGTAGTAGTGGTGGTGGTGGTAGTAGTAGTAGTAGTAGTAGTAGTAGTAGTAGTAGTAGTAGTAGTGGTGGTGGTGGTATTAGTAGTAGTAGTAGTAGTAGTAGTAGTAGTGGTGGTAATAATAGTAGTAGTAGTGGTGGTAGTAGTAGTAATAGTAGTAGTAGTAGTAGTAGTAGTAGTAGTAATCTAATTACTCCCACCCACAACGTTAGAATTTTAAAGTGATTAAATACTCTCTTTACTAGATTATATGTATAACAGTTTCACCATACTCTTAAATAATCCAGTCGGCAGTAATCCAATAACTCGGACCGTCAAAATTGACAACGGTACAAAAACATCCCCCGCATTTACACTGTGGATGGCCGCAAACGTTTAAGAACAGTTGCGCCGTAAAACTCAGCAGATGTTGGTTACAACACTATTGTTACGTCATAATTGTGTGTACACAGTATTGTGTGTTGTGTGTGTTATGCTTTGCAAAATGCGGTTGTTTGTAAAGCGTTTAAGAACAATATTTCCTAGTCCCTAAGCAAGCAAACGGTAAATTTGGAGTACGAAAGTTTCTCGCATGCGTTTTTTTCTGCTCATTTTCTGTGCAGGCGACATATTCTGGTCAGTCAGCGTAACTTGTGATTTTATTTTGAAATGCGGATGTGAATATTCGTTTAATAGATCAACTGGCTATCAAAAACTTCATACATTCCCACAGATGGATAAACGGAGAAGCAGACACGCGCGCGCATTCATATTATATATTTATTATTTATATCATTATGTCGTTATAATTTGAAAAAGTATAATTTTCTAGACCAAGACAGAATTAGTTATGGTTACACTTGCAAACATTTAATAAAGTAGACTGCTAATTAGGCCTACATTTTATACGTAAAGAATAGCATAACAGCCAGAAGTTAGAATCGTTTGAGATGTGCTGCTATATTCGAATCATTATTACATAATAATACATAATTAGAGGCATAATGCTTACGCTTTGAATGTGACCGCTACACGAAACATTAATCGAGATTTCGTTAAGCACACGCTTAATAAATTAGCTCTAAAGAAATAAGGTATTACGTACTTAGGCCTACATACGTCTACCACTCTCTTTTTTCTGTACAAGCAGCAGGTGTCTGAAAGAGCTCATATGTCTGTCTGTATGAATATAGCCTACTTTTCATAACAAATACGTGTGAGCATATTTCTGTTTCTTCAGTTTTTGCGTGACATTCACGAAAACTTAAACATCATAATGGACATTTTTTAATAAGTTTTATTAAAGTGCTCGCGTTTTCTGCCATTTAGTTTTTCAGATTCTCGTGGCATGACAGTTAACGAATTTAATGAAATATCGTTTCCGTGTTAAAGAGGAAGCTTGATTTGTAAAATAATAAGATCCATCATACTCTTCTTGTTAATCAGTTCTGATTAGAAGTATGTAATAATTTCCGGCTGAGATTGAAGCAATAAGGTGAGTCAGTTTGAGTTTTCGATTCAGTGCGTGTTATTTGATATCGGTATATAGTGTAAAGGGATGACAATTAATTATTTTGTGCACTAGAATAATTAGTTATAATGAAAACAAATTTTTATTTGGTGACTTTTATTATTTATCGCTATAGCGTTTATTAGACAATTGTCTCTCTCTTCTCTCTTCTATAGCGCTAACTGCCCAAATCGAGCAGAAACGTTTATCGACCTTCCGGTCTAGATATATACTGTTCCTGGTCAACAGGATCGTCTCTTGTAGGATATCGCTCCTCACCACGCGGAACGGTCTTCGCTGGAAAGAAGCTAGGGGCTCCGTTGGAACATCACTTCCTCCGAATCTGGGACTTGTGAGGACCATTGCCCAGTCTACCAGGAACAGTGGTTGTGCCTCTTCAAGCTCCCTCGACTCCATTGGGCAATTGTAAACTGTGAAATTGTTGTATATAAGTGTATTAATTAATTAAAAGTGTCATTAAAGTGTGAGAACCGATGTGTTTGGTGTTTAATTATTTATTTCATATTTATAAATGCACAAACCCTGCGAGCTTCTTAAGAATATTAAAATTATGTTCAGCGGTCGTATCTCACAGCACGGCTCCGCTGTAACGCTTGCAATTAGTTTCTTACACTATCTCAGAAGTTTTCCTCGATTAAGTTTTCACATTTCGTCCAAGTCGTCTACCAAGTGAATAGCTTCCTGATACGTAGTCTTTCTTTGAAAATCTTTGGAATATGTGTATAACGAACCAGATTCCATTCTATTCCACACGAAGTCGCATTTCCTCATGAACCAAGGTACGTCAGGACGTTAATCGTTTTAATTATAAATGGCTCTGTAATGTTAATATCGTCTTTCGGTGAGACTAAAGTTAGACATACGAGTGTAGGGGAAGGTTGCCATCATTGGACCACATAACAGTTTCTTTATGACCAATTCTCATCTTAAATTTACCACTCAATAGGAATATATTTTCTCTGTTGTTTTCTGAATAACCATGAGTTAACATATTTTTTAATTATTGAAGTTCAAGTAAAAAACAACATTTTAACAAATGGCCTATTGATTACTTTCAATATAATAATATTGAAAATAATATATTATTTTCATCTGGTTGCTATGAGTGAACCGTCAAGTTTCCATCGATGCACCATTTACCAGAGTAAGAAAAACTGTATCTCCATATTACTTTTTTCTACACGTATCGTAAACTAGGCATAATAAAATACTTAAAGGATAAAAAAAAGAAAAATTATCATAATGTCAACCAATCAATTAGTCAACAAATCTAAAAAAATCTTTAACTTTCTCATGAACTAATACGTTTAGTTTATCAGTTACTAACTATAAATATTTTCTAACGGAAAAATGTAACTTCTGTATCACTAAGAACTAAACTTAAACTTATATTACGCGTATTTTAATGGAATGAAAATGCGTATAAAGAAGCGTTTAAAGAAAATTCACCCAAAATATAAGAAGTCTTTTAACCGAGCAGGTCTTATTTTCGAGTAGTGTATTTTAAATTGTACCTCATAATATAGTCTTTGTAATTCAGCTCCACACGCAGTCTTTGTAAGTAAACGCAGCTATTTTAATTTCGCAGAAGTATTTTCAGTAACAACCAGTACAAAAAATATCGGATGTTTGCTCAATCAATAAATGCTGAATCTTGACTGGGTGAACTAGACGTAGGTGTGTATACTCAGAAAGCTAGACTCTGGGAGGAGAAAGAAATTGCTTATGACATGCTGATGAACAGAGCATTAATTGTATGTTGTCAGTTACTATTGGTCTGTTACTAGGAAACCTCATGTCTATAACCTCCTGTAATTTTTCGTGTGGTCTGAATCTAAATGGCGTTCCTCCTGTGTGGATGTACTCGTCTAAATGTTTACTTTTTTTTATATTAATGCGGTTAAATGGTCGAATAAGAGCGCGCGCCCGCATGTTGTACGCGTGTGTTAGTAATTACACAAGACAGAGGAATCGTTAAATTTGGCTACTCGCGGATTCAGTAGTGTGTGGGACTCTGCCTTTCGCATAAATAAGAACAAGAAAAATGTTATGTTGTATACACTGATTCAAGGGCATGTTCGACATGTTTTATGTATCCGAGTGTATCTGTGTGTGTGTCTGTGCGCTACAATTTTATTAAGTTATTTCTACAAGATTTTTGAGTTATGAATTTTTTAAATTACCAATACTGCGCACACGTATTTTTGATATATATGAGTTTGGGACGACAGTTTTTTAAATTATATAATTGGTTCCGAGCCGGAATTTCAACTCTGTTTTTTCCTTAATAACCGTAATTCTTTGCATGTATTAATAAAAAGAAAATCTCAGAGTTAATTATGAATTATGTTGCTGTCTCAAGTGGTCTTGTGGTGGACGTGCGTGTGCGTGAGTGTGAGTGTGTGTGTTGTGTTTACGTTAGATGTTAATTACTTATTGCCTGTTATCTGATAGATTTATTCTCTACTGGTTTCACCTGTTCTTGTTCAAGAATCGTGATGCTCGCGAACGGCAGCGCTACCTGCCCGTCGAGCGTATCTTTTCTGTAATCGCTTATGCGCTGCGGATAATTTTTTTCTCATTCGGAACGGACTGTGTGATTTACGACGGGAACAGTTAAGAGGATGATTTAGGGTTGGAATTCTGCGTACTTAATTGAATGGTCAAGAAATTTAGAATATCGGCCGGCGTAGGATACGTTTCCCGAACGTGCCCAGCAATAGCGGTCCGATACCGGATAGAAGAGTCGATCGCCAACTACGCAGTACGTACAAGTACAAGTCAAAAAAATAAAATAAACTATTCTGGTATCTCGTGCTAAACGGAAATTGGTATCAGTGAACTTGTTGCAGAGGCTAAAGTAAATACTGTGATAAAATTTGCCCGCCAAAATACTGAACACATTGGTTTGTACGTGTCATTGTGTGAGTACGCGAGGTTATTCATTTATTTGGCACGTCCTATCTGAATAGATAAGGCCGCAGAGATACAGATTTTCCAGAATTTATAAAATCAAAACTTTTACCACAGAACAAAACGAAATCGTGCTTTGGAAATGCCGTGTCCACTAAGAACGATGACATTTATCGTTGTTTAACCATGTTTTGTTACACAATTATCAACACAATTACTACGTTAACTTATTATTTAATAAGCAGAAACTTAGTAAATAGTACAAAAGTATTGTAATAGGCCTACAAAAATTAAAAATATTACATTAATTTCTTCGTCATTCGGTCATGATGTGAGGCAACCAATAGCCTTCACAAAACGCATAAGTGATACGGCACTTGGTTGATAAATGCTTGCAAAAGCAGGAAAGCACTATTGCAAGAAAATAAAAATTACATAAATTTACAACCGAAGTTACTTAAATAATTATCGATTGTTGTTATTAGCGTTGGTCGATACCATTGCTAATAATTTACGCTTAGCATATAATAAACATTTAAATCAAGTGAGACATTTTCATTGTTTGAGAAGTGATGTTGGGTCTGATAAAGAGTATGATATATACGTTAACATTATTAAAATAAATACCTACCGAGTTGCAAATTCTTCTAAGGTGAGGTACGTTCGGCTTGCCGTCTATATGAACGGGAGTCTACTGAAGAGGGCCTCCAGAGGTTAGCCGAAACGTTTAGAAATATTCAAAATTTAAGCAATCGATCACGGCCCTACAGTCCGGTAGTTATTGATTTTAATAATGTTGACTCCGACCGTGATAGCCTGTGTCACAGATATACACGTTACGTTAGCTAAATGCCAGACAATCTGTGCAGCAATTAAAGTTTTTTTTTTAATTTTTATTTTGCACCAAAGTTTGACAAATTCATGGGGGTTCCTGTACTACTCTGTGGGAATTAAGTGTGGATTACAACTTAAAAATAAGAAAGTAAAATAAAATACATAATTCTGGAAGACATTCCAATAATTATGGAAGACGATTAAGATAGGCCTATCCCTTCTCCCTTAACAGGTTTCATATTGCGTCCTCGCATCTCCAAGCGCCACCTATGTTTATCCAGGGCATCATCCACTTCCATTCTGCGTACTTCCATGTTTCTTCGCGCACCATCATTCCAAGAGCTCCTCGGACCTCTTCCCTCTTCCGTCGTTCAGGCGTGTCTACTTGAATATCCGCTTCGTTAATCGTCCGTTCCCCATTCTCATCACGTGACCAAATCACTTCAGCCATGTTTTTGACCACTTCATTTGATCTCTTCTGTCAAAGAATTAAGGTATGAGGAAGGAGTTAGATGCTTTTAGTTAAAGAGTAGCGAGAAGGCTGTATCCCCACCCATGTTATATTAGCCATGTATACGTGCATTTTTCTAAAAAAGCTTCAAAGCTACATATACCATTTTTTTTTTTGCTTTATATACAACTCCTATTTAAAACCTAGTAACAGAATTATCAAGTCTCAACAAACAGGGAAACTATAAGAATTTTTTATACAAACAATAAAAATTCCATGTTACATAAAATAAATAATTTTGAATCACCAGATAATTTATAACTTAGTACAGCAATAATTCTGCTGCCAGATGTACAGAATATTCGAAGAAATATGTGGAAAAAATTTCAACTTTCTGTTATGAATAGTCACTCGAAAAAGTTGACCTTTATCGATGAGAAGTCTATTTTCGAGATACAAGCTTTAAAGTATAGTCCACCTTCTGCATAGAGATTTATCTTTAAAGTAGCCTTATTCCATAGTTTGGGTCATCGGTATGTAGATCTTGGTCCTCCCTCAAGTAACTTTTTGTAACTTTTTCTAGCTTACCTAGCCTCTTTTGTCACACTTTCTAAAGCTTTTCATGTTTTTTTTTTTAACCGCACGATATCGAGATCCTGCAGAGCATCCAGTGATTTCTTGCAAACTTTCAATCCTAATTTTTTTTTTAATTTCTAGATTACTACTAACGCCATTATTAAAGTTTAAAACGGCATCATACACACCTAGTTTAGGTACTCTTAACGACACAACACTGCTGAAATTTTCATTAGGGTTCTGTGTACGACCATGAAAGCATTTCTTTAAACCTCTGGATTGATATGTCTTCTTTATAACCGTCGTAATATCTACTGGCAAATTGTTTTCATGTTGATTTGTTTCTTAACTGTTGTCAACATACACAAATGAAATGTCATTAGTTAAGACTTTTACGTCTAGCCTATATTATATAAAGTGTTTCCAGGGAAGTCTATGCGAAATTCTGTCATTCAGACCTCTCACATAGCTTCATTGTTTTACTTTTTAATGTCTTACACACTTTAGTCGAAATAATAATAATAATAATAATATATTTTGAAAGACTATGAAACAGAAAACAAAATTGAGCGAAAAATCAAAAATTGAAATTTTCTTTTAACCTTCCTGCTCCTCTTATAGGCCTCATATTAAAAGACTGCAAACAGTAAAGCAAAGTAAACTTAGAAAGAATGAAATACTCAAAGCTGGCCAAACAAATATGGAAGTATAAGCCTATAGGACGTAGATCTGTGGTTAGGCCCGGAAAACGTGGCTGCAGGATCTTTAAAGGTGGAACAGGCATCTTCTTGTTTATGTAATGATGTGAAGAAGAAGAAGAAGAAGAAGAAGAAGAAGAAGAAGAAGAAGAAAAACAACAACAATAACAAGAACAACAACAACAAGTAGAACAAGAAGAACAAGAACAAGCACAAGAAGAAAAAAGACGAAGAAGAAGAAGAAATCATGAAAACGAATTAAATACTTAAAAATGTCTATTAATTAATTATAAGATAATAACATTTCCGTGTTGTGAGACCTAGAAATATTGCAAACTCTGAGGGCTGTAAGAAAGTGTTATAATGATCTTTAAGCGTAGTTGCAAGTGAAATAAATTCAATTAAGCAAATCTCTTAATTCACGTACTGTGAACCGAACAAGTAGATGAATTATAAACTTATATAAATTTTGTACAAACATGACATACAATATTTTTCTAATTAGTTAGACAAAGATTCTCAATAACTCAATGTTCTCCTCGTTGATGACGCCCTAATCAATGGTACTACCGGCCATCATCGAAAGTGATAATCACCAACATCCTTGATTCTGTTAATAAATGATCGACTCGATAATAGCATTCACGTACAAAGTCTAAAGCAATTAACTTTTTTTTAAATAAAAAACTAGGCCTTTGTTTGCCACTGTAGGCCTACGTATCCACGATGTAGCGGGCAGCAGTGAATTTCGAAGGTTCGGTTTTGCTTTCTGCTACAAATATTTATAACATCAGTGGGTATTGTATTCTGCCCGGCCGTAAGTGGAAAATTTGTTTGAACTGAAATACATATAAAATTTCATTAAAACATAGCCCAAAGGACAAACAAGACGAGCGAATTGCTACCATGTCGTTATGCGCCTTACACACAAAAATATGAGGTGCCCAGAGGTGGTGAGCCGAGTGGCCGGATCAAAGTTAAGAAACTTGTTGGAATCGTTTAACGAGTAAATGGAGAGTAGCACATAACTCTGCAACACACACACACACACACACACACACAATATTGAGCGCGTGGTCTCAGCTGGACCTGATCGAATGTACAATACGGGCTGATCAGACCACACAGTTATATATATCTGTATTTGCCTGGGTTGTGTGTGTGTGTGTGTGTTCGCTCATGCGTATCGTTCGAACAAGTTGCTTTGTTGTTGTTTATTAACGTACGAATTAGATTTATTTATTTTGTTAAGTAATAATAGTTTTTAATATTGTTTAATTACTGCTCAGTATACAATTTCAGATCATGGTTTAAGAAGAAAACGTGCGGTAAGGAGTGTTTATATAGCATCTATTTCACTCACCAATCTGTCAAACGATATTATGAAGACATATTCAGTATGTGCGAGTTACTTAAATTGATTAATTTAATTTAAATAAGTTAAATAAGAGAGAATAGTGAATCAATAGGATACTGGGGAGGTTACAAATATACGAGACGAGCTCGTATGTTTAGACTGTTTCTATGAGAATACGCACATGCGTATGAAGAAAATTTGGGTTTAGGTGCGGTAACAAATCAACCTGAATAATACGTTACGTAAAAAAGAAGAAGAAGAGGAAGAGGAAGAGGAAGAGGAAGAGGAAGAGGAAGAAGAAGAAGAAGAAGAAGAAGAAGAAGAAGAAGAAGAAGAAGAAGAAGAAGAAGAAGAAGAAGAAGAAGATGATGATGATGATGATGATGATGATGATGAAAAAGAAGAAGATACTGAAGAAGGCTGGTCATACTGCCGTACTAAAAATGTAATATCAAAGCAGACAGTGACTGTTACGTTAAAATCTCAAGTTAAAAACACTGTAAAACGAAATTACTTCATTTTATATTAGTGACAGGCAAATACCGAAATGCCGGTATAGGCCTATGTAGTATCACTCTATGCCAACAGTCTTCTAGAGGGGAAGAGCAGGTGAGATCAAGGATACTTGTGCCCTTGGGGTACGAAATTACCTCTAAAGTCGGATGAACGCCGTAGGATCAATGGTATGGGATAGAGAAAGCAACCGAAAACCAACCCATTACATATCCAATGGATATTAGTAAAAGTAGCAGCTCCTTCGAAAAGAATCCTGAGGAAGCTCTTTGGGGGAGTTCGTCTAAAGAGAAAAAAGAGAGATAAATGAAAGGTTAAAAATTTAGACTAGGAATGTAAAGTCAGTGCTACAGTATGAAAATTGGGGAATAATTATAGAAACGAAAATTGAAGGTTACATCGAGGGGAAGCGAAGAGATACATAGGAAGACCGAAGCTCCGGTACTTAGCCTAAGTGAAAAGATAAACGATGTACAATGAAACTATTATGAATAAAAGAAGTAGAAAGTACTAAAGATGACCAGCACTGAGAACAGTTGCCATCCGATTTATATAGGCCCTACGAATTCAGGGGTAAAGAAGAGTATAAACAAATATGTTGTAGTTTATGAATAAATGTGGACAATCCGAAACAGAAATAGCCTATTCATCTGAATATTCCAATAAATTCAAACATTATACGGTTGCTTTGAATAAATAAAAACCATCAACAATCACGTCACATCTATAATACATTTACACTACACCAGAGCAAAATTTTAACAAATATACACCACCATTGTGCAACAAAGACCATCTCTTAAGTATCAGGTCTTTTTTCGTGTTATGTGTACTACTTAGAGAGAGGAAGAGTGAGAGAAAGAGAGAGTGAGAGACAGCGCATGTTTGTGTGTGTGGAGAGACGATGTTAACCTTGTGCTATCATGTTATTATAACTCTCAATGTATGTTTCTGACAAAATGAAACATTTAATCATCCTCATGTACACGGATACTTCCGTACCGTTCGCGCGCACAGTACACACACACACACACACACACACACACACACACACACACACACACACACACACACACACACACACACACACACACACACACACACACATTGGAGCGACTGCGTTGCCGTGTTTGTTCAGTGTATAGGGATAAAGATGTCATCGGTGCAGCCACCTGAATGAGGCGGCAGCTGACACCTCCCCTTCTTACGTTTATTACAAATAGAACTCCATTTTCATTGACTTCTCAGTAAACAAAATGTGTTGGAAAACAATATAACACTAGAAGACGAATGTGTCGTGGATAACACTCATAAACACCACACATTCACGTTGGCGCGCGCGCGCCATTTGCAAACGTTTACAGACCGATTTTTGTATTGCGTTTTAAGAGCGGTCGAATTTATCAGTCTCACGTTTCGCTGCATAAGTACACGAATTTTGCATATGTTAAAAAACGTTTCTTCTTGTGTGACACACTTGCTTGAAGTAGTTTAATAGTTTTCTTATTTTTATTTCTTCGTCTGAGTTTGGCTTACAGTATTTAAAATTAACAATCCCAATGGTCAGACTTAAAATAGTAAGAGGGGAGACTCCAGAAAATGCAAAAATTCTGTATAGAAAAACGGAAGGAAAAGAACCAATGGGAAGCAAAGACAATAGTGGACACTGCAGCGACTGACAGAGACGAGTGGAGGAAAGCCCCATGGAGAGCTGTATCGCCATGGGGGAGGAGTGTAATAATTGTAAACATTACATAACATCTTATGACTTTAGAACAAATGAAATTGTTGTCAGTCTTATGAAATGGTTCCACGCACACGCACACGCACACACACACACACACACACACACACACACACACACACACACACACACACACACACACACACACACACACACACACATACGCAAAAGCTATACTTATATGGAGGAGGTAGTGAGAGGAGGAAGAGAAGGAGTGAAAGAGAGAAAATATTTTTGTGATGTTAAGCCGTACTGGCTCGTCAGATTTTGATCCCTGAGGGTTAATAAACTCATTTGCGTCAAAAACTATGACATTCTACACCTTGAGTTAACAAAAAACCCAGCAATAGAAAAACAAAAACGTGCGTTATTTAACAAAAACTGTAGCCTATATTTATCTGTCTACCTGTATTTCTTTACTTTTTTGTCTCTCCCGATATATTATTTTCTTATTATAAGTAGAAGAAAATGATATAGAAGGAGACTAATGAAGTTAAGAGAAAGCTGCTGAAATTGCCGAAAATAATTAAAGTCGTCATCACAACTTTGCTAAAAGTTGGTAAACAGAAGAAAAGCGAATTTTTGCAAGCAACCTTTTTATGTAGGCTATACGTAAAGTGAGATTTCAATGAGAGCGATCGTGTTACAGTTAAATTTGAATTTATCATAAAAACTGCCACAATTCCGGAATCTTGTAGACAACTTCGAATACCTTCGCAGACTCCTGTGAGTTGACTCAGAGATTTTTATTTTTCTTTGAAATTTATATTTTCAATAAATATCACGACACGCGGACTTGTTGTTTTCGCTGTCATTCGGATGTAAGCAAAACAAAAATGCAATTTAAATACAGTATTACTCGTATATTAAGCGTTGTGTCATCTATAAGAGTTAATCTTGGAATAATATTTTCTTCTTAGTTTCAGCGTCAATGTGTCGATATATATATATATATATATATATATATATATATATAAATTTTTGTGTATAATGTTATTCGGACTTCAAACAAACACACACACACACACACATTTATGTATATGAAATGTATTTTTTAAGAGATTAAAGCGCAAAATTTATACGCTTGCTGGTCAATAAAACATAATTAACAAAACATTAGTTAGTTGATCCTTATTCAATTAGCATTATCTCGGCGGTGAGAGATATCTTTATTTAGTATCTTGCTAAGCCTCTTACCGGTGACACGTAAGGCTCGCTGTCGACATGCTTTTGGTCGGGCGTCAGTGTTATTTGTGACTTGATTTTACCATAATAATGATAATAATTTGCATCTTGTGCGATTTATATAAGTCATACGGAACGCTATAAAGCGATAACTATGTATACATTTTGTAATAACGTCAAGTGAAGAAGAATTAAACGCGTCCACGGTTTTGAATCGGTTCCAAACAATATGTGCAGGTTATCTTCAAGGTCATTCGTGTAAAAGGATGTCTTCTCGGTGCAAAGACTTTCGGCGATAACTTAAACGAAAGACATAGTTATTTAACGTACGATAGTATTTTTCTTTCGTGTTAAAACAATGAAGGTTAGTAATTACGAAAAATTAAAAAAATTAATTTCTTGTTTTATGCGGTTGAATGAGAAAACATTAAAATTGTGGTTAACTTTGTACACCTGGCTAAACAAATAAAAAGTTCTTCAAACTTGGGGACTCTCATGCTGTTCCTGTGAAAGTGTTTGACTGTCACTGGTATTTCTGCCTGTATAAGACACAGCTGTGCGTTCTAAATTTCCATCGCTTTGTTTAGCCTACAACAGACAAGCTTGTGACATGTTAAATATTCTTGATAGCTTTTGAGTTTTGATTGACAAACTTGTAAATTTTTCTTGAAATATTATACGGATACTCGTAATACGTTTGAAGCCTTCGAATGCAAAAATTATATGATTACAGACACTTCAAAGGCATAAATCTATATTGATCCATCAACACCAGTAGATTAACCAGAGCAGACCATTATCTTGTGTCACGCTAATAAAAGAACCAGGATAACTGCATTGAACCAGGACTTTCGTTTCCGGTAAGTGGATTTAAAAAAGGATTTTGAGAAGGTACCACACATTAAAGTCTTAGAAGCATTTAAAATTACAAGCATAAATTGCAATCGAATAACATCAGTGCAAAAACTAAAGGATGATACCACCGCAAATATCAAGTAGGAAGTCGAATATCAGTCGGTTTCGTAGTAACCACGGGATCAACATGGGGATGCTGCCTTCATTATTTAAATCACATTTGGAACAAGCTTTAAAGGGACAGAAGGAAAAATGAAAAGAATTCAGCATTCATTTAACCTAAATGGTGATAATACGTTATGTTATGCATTATGTTACTACATAGATTATGTTTTGCGGACGATCAGTAGTACCTGTGCAGCATTAAGATGACATAGAATATATAAACAGAAAAGAAATATAAGACTAAAAGTTATGGGGCTTGAAAGTTATTTGAATAAAGCAGGAACTCTGTGCATTGAAGGTGGATCGTAGGAGATGCTGAATAACAGAAGAACAGGCCATACCAGTACAGACCACATAAAGAAGTAAATACGTTTTGAAGAGTAAAAATAGACCGAGAAAAAAAGGCGAATCAAACAAATGGGGACAGAAGCATCCATGATGAAAAGTGATTCCAAATGTGAACGGTGTATTGTGGGATTATAACATATGAAAAGTCATAAGCAAAGAATTTACATCATCGCTGCAAACATTATTACAACCAGAACAAACAAGGTGCGACAGGTAACGTCAAGAATGGAAATCACGTTAAAAGGCTTGGGTAAGGGAAATGATGGGAGTAATCCGTACAGCAGCGGACGGTATGGTACGGATATGTGCGGAGAATGAAGACTGAAGATTTATTTTTCGAATATTGTCGAATCGAATAATTGAAGTAAGCACCAGAAGGACGGAGTAGACTGAAGAGAAAGTGCAGAGAATATGTCGACAAGGAAATCAAAGAGACAAAGAAAGAGAGAGAGGGGGAGACACGGACAGACGGTAGATAGACGGACAGTCAATCAGATAGAGATACTGAAAGACAGAATGTGGTGGAAGATCTGTGAATGGGCAGAGGAATAGGAAATAGGAATGTGGAGATTTAAAACAATAAAATGTCACAGACCGTGGTAAACTGATGTTTTTTATTTTGTAGAAAGATTATAAAAGACGTTACGTTTAGCACTAGAAAGTTGGTTCATAAAATGAAAGTTAGATATTAATAAAAGTTAAAAAAAATAGCTATAGTTCAAATGACATTTCTACGTGCAATGCCTAGTGTTGTAAATATAGATTAGGCATATATAAGAACTCAACTCCAAGGGAATTTTACCCGAAACGTAGAAACGCAGTGACCGTAGACACTTTCCTCGCCTTACGCTGTGTAACCCGTCGGTAATTACTGGCCTAATACTGTCTCACGTTTCGCTATAGCGGGACATCGGCAACGTGTTCACAACTTATTAGTTGGCAGCTTTGAATGTATTTTATTACCATCCTCATCCAGAATAAGTGAAGAGAGACGGGAGGAGGAAGTGAGTGTTCAAAATGGCCTATTGACCAACTGTATTGTTTTGCATCATACTTGACATATTGCAACACATAAAGACTGTATGCAGCACTAACTAGGAATAAGAGAAATGTCAATGACATGAAGTATTATAAATTCATACATGCAAAAGTCATATTAATGTTGTACGTTCGGTAATTTTCACTAAACAGACCACACACATAGAAGGCACATACGTGTTCGAAGCGTTCAACTCCTAATCATCTAAACATAAGTGAATTTAAATTTCCTATCCTGTCTATAACTTTACGTTTATTTGCCCTTAGATATCAATAAAGACAAATAAGGGAGAACTTTCTTATGGGATCTCTGATTCCATGGCAAGCGATTTCACAAAATTTCTTTCAGGAAGAGTTTAAAACACAGCGTGGGCCACGAGTTGCCTGATACTAGACGTTGTCCTTAGCTTAGTAGTGATCGAAAAGTAATGAAATACGAAAGGTTTTATGGAGTTTAATTATTAACTAAACACTGCATTAAAACAACTGTATGAAAGTTTCGTTAAAATTTGTTGCCATACAATAGAGAAATAATCAACGGACCTACACAAATAATGAGTGTTTTTCTGCGAATTGTTGTGTATGATTTTCACACACACAAAAATAACTATTAGGCTTATATAATTGTACGTATTTTAATAAGATGTAATTAGAATATTCCGTGAATATTAACTCTCACTGTACGTGTAGTGATTGTATATTTCTATACAAATCCTGATAATTAGAACAAATTTTATCGAAATGTCAAAGCAAACTGGTTTAAAATATTTTAAAACCATTGCTGCTTAATATCGGAACCTCACAAACCTTACATCGTTAGAAATTGTCAAGAAAATGTATTTTTGTCAAGCGACTTGTATGGCCCATCTCTGTACTATAAAACTCTTATCATAGTAGAATTTAGAAATATTACATGTACTAACTAAAGTAAAAGGAAATCTAGGAATCCTAAATATTGTACCGCTATCGACTACACTGGGAAGTCTTGAAAACTGAAATATGCAGAGCTAGGTTGTGACGATTTCATTAATAAAATATGGTAATTAATAAATAGGTAATGTGAAGGCTGAGAAATTTTAAATTTTTAATAAAATCGCACATTTAAACTAAATCTTATTGCTATCATTAAATAATAATAATATTTAATAAAGAGTTGTAATAATAAAATAAAAAGGAATACGAGTGTACAGAAAGGGTAAACCTTGTTAATTAATCCTGCATAGACATGCGCTAACCGGAATTAACTTGAATTCCGACCCCTAAACAAACTAAATATACTTGTAAATTTGACATTATTTAAATAATTAAACAAGACCACTGTAATGTACTTTAATAACGTCTGTAATTAAGAATATCTCTGCTTAATTAAATAGTCAAACTTTAATCCTTCAAATAAAGAAGGAAAATGGAACTACTTTTATGCTGAATAGTAAATGACGCGAGATTACTACTCTCAACCCTTAACTATTAACCCACTTGCAATGGAGCGCTCACGCCGTAAGCTGCGTTCAGCGTTGGTTCGCGACGCAGACATAAATATGTGAAAGTTCGCTAAAGAATATCTTAATAACTAAATTGTGCAACGATGAAATCTCTATCAAATCTTAAATAAGAAAGTATGTAATTAATACAGTACTAGAACCATGAGGTGAAATTCAACTAATAAATAATCATGTGAAGTGAATACCAGTGAAACAAACTTTCGCTTTATTTATTCTAACATAAGAATTACTACAGTCATCTAAGAAGAGAGTACCACACCCAGAATGATTTAACATACGTCAGGAACTTCACCGTCACCGGATACTAAGGTAACGACAGACCTTCAGGAAACACACCGAGGACCGAAGAGCCAAATCTGCATCAACTACAGGAAACCACAGGTGACATGGAGGCTTGTCTTCCATGGTTATGAGATACTAAAATTATAACCAACAAAAGACAATTTAACTAACCACTTTAAGACTTTAAAAAAAAACAGACATTATATGTAAGATGTAGTCTGTAATCTAATAAAACTGTTTGTAGTAAAAGAGTAAAAGTTTAAACTGAAAGCATTATTGTTTTAAAAAGGTTAATAAAGTCCATTCTTCAAATGACACAATTTTCAAGATTGTATATGGGGAGGTGACCATTATTAACATACTATATTCTATCCCGGATCAGTGGAATAAATTAAATTGATGTACATCTTTACTTTGAGGGCCCTTTGTGAAAGAATAAAATATATAATCATCTTGTAAACTGTAAGCTGTTGAACCATATATGTTGAGAACTTTGAGTAGAGCAATTAATCTCATTATGTAATAAAGAGATGTCATCTTTAGTACAGAGTAAACTGAGTGCATAAATCAACAGTCTCCCCTTCCCAGTTTCCTTTTATATTAATTGTTTTGCTGTTGTGATTAATTTTCAGCTCGTCACAACGAAGGCAGCCTGTTTAATTGGCAGAACCAATTAATGCGGGTTCCCTATGTTATAACACAAGTTAAGATGTTATAAATTGCGCCACTCTGCTATAAATTTGCTATTGCTATTGCTATTGCTGCTTTGTTAAATTTAAATTTGCTGCTCCTTTGTAAAAAAAAAATAATCGTGTCCCAATATTACACACACAAGCTGTTGATCTATTCACTCATGTACTTTAATATGTGTCAAAATTTTAAATAAAATATAAAAATCATAATTATTATTATAGTAATATAGTATAGGTAACTTTAATTGTAAATATAATATGTGTAAACTTATATTAACATATTGACCCACGTAAACAAAACCATGTACGTACTTGTCCAAAAATTTCATTCATCAACGTGTCAATTTGACGACAAACTCGGACAGGTAAATATCCTGTTGCCGCGTGTGTAAAACTGTCATAGTTGCCCTCCCGCAAGTTGAGTTAGACAATACGCCACCCTCTTTGATAGTTCTATTGTTATAAGAAGCGTGTAGTATCCTGTGCTTAGTAACCGAGAATTCCCCCTTTGTTGAACGTATATTGAAGCCTGTGTGAGATTTCTCTCTCTCTACCAATGTAAAATGATTAAAGTTCACATTTTAATTGTTTATTTGTAAAAAAAAAGAGTAAGAATACAATTGATTTATATTTTTATTTTTCTTGTGTAAAAAAAAAAGAAAGCGTTGTATAGAATTTAATGCAAATAGTAGAATAATTATTTATAGCCACTCACATTTCAAAAATGGCTGTATTTAACCCTGATCTATTATTAAAAGATGAGCTGTGGTACGAAGCAATTTTACGCGGTTTAAAACACGTGAATGTAACAGTGTCTGAATTGCGAAAATCATTACGCGAAACCAGATCAGATATACCCTCGCAGTTAGATAGATTGCGTGAACTCGATTATGACAGCGAACTAGAAACCTGTTATGCGAAGTATAGGGAACTGACGTTATTATCTCAAAACCTTCAAGACGAAAAATCACCTACTGTAATATTGCGCGTCACGCAACGAATAGAACATTTAACCCGCCGGTTGAACAATTTATTAAGCTGGCCCGACGTCACCGTAATCCCTGCCGATGTGCAGAAATTTGCGGATGAGGCATTACGCCAATTACCCATAATTATCAACGACTTACGACGAAAGTCAGACTCATCTAGAATAGAAGAAATTGAACAAGCCTTACAAAAATTATATATTTCCCCGGTTCAATCCCCTACTTTAGAACACCCTCCCTCCACCTCGAACCACGAATCACCCACCGTATCGAAGATACAACCGACTCATGAACAGTTACGTAGTAGAGAATTAAATACCCTAACGATATCAGAACCACTACAGCCTAATGGTCACCATACTCGCACTAGTGGATATGCGATTACAACTCCTAATGCAACCACAAATCCTTCGAAATGTATACCAAATGTAAATTTTAATGTAGACCTCTACGGAAAGATTACCCACCCAGTAAAGAAAATAATTAATGAAATTCCTTACACCGATGGCTTAAGTATAACGAAACTGTTGAATTTTATCAGATACCTACTGCAAATAAAAGATCTACAACAATTGAACGATTGGCAAATACTGCAAGTAATCCTACCCAAATGTAAACCAACATTACGAGATCGTGTACTCGAATCATTAAACTCGACTCTTCCAGTAGAAGAACTTCATACTACCATAATCAAATATTTTATCCCCACGGGAATTTACGAGGAGATTAAAAGAAATACCGTACTTCGAGTACAAGGCGCCCATGAAAGACTGGCCCACTATATTGCAGACATCAGAGAATCTTCACGACTACTGCAAGTCGACTGGAGTGAGAAACAATTGGTCGATACTATTCTAGTAGGCTTATCTCCTGAAGAACGCTCCCGTTTAGCACTAATAAGTAGACCCCACACTTTCGCTGACCTTGAACAATGTAGTATTCACTCTTCAAATGTATGGTACGCAGATCAGCACAGACATGCATCGGTATCCACAACACCACATAGAAAGGAAACGCAAGCCCTAGTCTCAGATGCAAGTACTCTACGAGAAAGACGACCATTGCGGCGACCAACCTATTTTCATGGCCATGGTAAGTCCAAGGAGCCTCAACCTCGACAGGAAACCAGTGAGACCCCACGTAAAGAATATGTATGCTATAACTGCGGAAAACCTGGACACCTCAGTAGAAACTGTAAGCGGAAACAGTACAATCAGAAAACTCATTATCCAAAAAACATGTAAGGCGGGGAGATCCGAAACCCTGTGTCTTCCGCAGCATCGTGAAAACAGGTAAACCCCTGAGAGACAACAAATTAAAACAAAATAATAATAACAAAAGAAAATTAGACCCCTATGTTAGAAAATTTATTGATAAATGTAACGCTATTAATAAATGTGATTTCAGTAAGTGTCAATTACCGTATATACAAGTTGACCTTGGTGTTACATCCACCCTCGTATTGATTGATTCCGGATCAACGCGAAGTTTAATTAGTCAAGAGCTAGCCAATAAATTATTTAAACACAATTTAGTTAAACGCAGTCAATCAGTAAATATTAGATGCGCTACAGCTAATAAACAAAACTTAATGATAAAACTTATCATCACGTTCAAAGTAAAAATTAAGAATCTAACGTGGTATTTTCCAATGTTGGTATGCGACGAGTTAGGACCCGAGTTAATATTGGGAGCTGATTTTATCAGTAAAACAGGAATAATTCTAGATATTGTAACGTATCACAACGATAATATAATATAAGATTTAAATTGAATTATTATTAGTGTTGATTATTCGTATGATTGTAGTGGGTGTTCCCGTTTAATTCTTTTAGTTTAAAAGAGTATTTAGCACTTCACTGTCAACCTCCCCACTTACCATATGTGGATGTTATCAATGTTCTGTTTGGTGACTCCTTCTGCTGCAACATACACTTTATACACATATACGGATATTCTATTTGAATATCCTAAACAATGCACATGCACAATAAATTAAAATAATGGTTTAATTGTAATTTGACTTGTACTGAACATTCAAATTCTACCGCCACCTTCTGATAGAACGTATCATAAAATTTAAACTATTTTAATTTTAAAATCAAAAACTCTTTCCACTGGTAAATAAATTGAGATTTTATTAACAATTCTGAAATGCCATTAACTCTTTAAAAAACAATCAATCACTAATGTCTTTACAAAATAATAATTATTATAAACAATTCTTGAGCTCTTTTAACCTCAAGGCTGGTAACACTGGGGTCTGGTACAATAATTTTAGTTAACGAGGTTATGTCCTCTTTACTCAGTTACATTACCAAATTCGTGTGTTCTTGGAAGTTGCATGATACCTGATACAAGATGCTATCTTATTAACAATATTTAATAAAGAATTACTACAAAAAACAAACAAATATTAAAATTATAAAAGTCGGTACCATAAACCGATATATTTCGTACTATCGTACGGTGAGTATACTGGATACAGCAGTTGTTTTGATAACATGTGCTTTGTACTGCACTGTTAAAAAATTACTATTATTATTTATTCGTTAGTTATAAAAATCATTTATTGGCAAGAGAAAAATCTATAATAAAAAAACTCTTGTGATAGCTTTCATTGGATTGAAATTATTTGAGAACAGAGTCATTACTTGGTGACAAAGTTGTCGTTGTTATTTCTAGGTTAGTTAACAAAAGTAAGTAGTTATTTTGAATAAGTAAATTATTCATTAAATTCTTAATAATCTAAACACATATATTTTATTCATATTGTATCTGATGGATAATTATCAGTTGATTAGAATATTTTTCGCAATAAATTAGTTATTCGTTAGTTCAAACGAAATGAGTCAAATGAGCGACTATTCATTACGCTCGTAATTTCGATATTTAAATGAATACCGATTTCTTTAATCACGATAAAATCGTAATATATTTATTCTTTAAATTAATGATTGCGATATAATTCATTTTTTCAATTCTGATAATTTTCATCATTGGTTATGCACTTCGGTATTTATGACTAGTGCAGTCCCAAAACAATAATTTTTCGTTCATTAACGAAAATTATTAATTCAATTCAGTTCGTTAAATAATAAAAATAGAGTACTCCCTGTTTTTTACAAAACACAAAACACGAAAACACGACCTTTATTATACACTGGCCGGTTTATTATTTTAATTCACTTAGCACTGGACACTCGCTATTATTCTGTTGTGTACAGGTTATGTATATAGCGTACTTCTGTATGTGACGCGCACTGTTTAAATAAAAACTTAACAATTTTCTTCGTCAACTTTGCTCGTTGAATGATGCGGAACGACTGAATGTTTCATCTAAGCGTCTCTTGCTCGTTTGGTTATTTTAAGCCATTTGATTGGTTTAAATTGTCGAACTCTCTACCCCAAAACACCTTAGTTAAATAAAACTTTTAATTTTTTACAAATTTTTGTCTGGGTTAGAGATTATATGTGACGTAAGCGTTGATACACACAATGACTGGAAAGTTTATAATTGCTATAACTTTTTTATTAATCATCGTATCGTTGAATGGTTAGTGGCAATAGATTGCGGACACTTGCGGCTTTAATTTAAGTCTAAACAAGGATGAAATCCGTCCACTATTAACTCACTAAGCCATGTCACAAATTCATATGGTGATTCTTAATATGAATAAGTTTATTTCACCATATTTTGCTCCAATTACACTATAACACTCATTACTAAACGTCTCGAGTCCATTTCTCTTTCGTTTTAACATAGAAAATAGTTGTAATTACCATTCAAACAATATTTGATAATGGCGTCCTCAATGACCATATTCGATTGTTTATAATCGCTTATAACACTATTATTTCTTACCTAATTACATTTGTTTGGAATTCTAACAATAATATATACATTTATTTACATCTGTTCATATTTTGTTCTATGAAAAATGTTGTTTTTCATATATTAATAGTCTTATCAAAACACCTTCTGTTCTTATTTCTTGAATTTGTCACTTTTTCAATTATTTTACCACATAAGGTATATAATGTTACAAATTAAAATAGTGTACAACTATAGTACCTTGTTTATTTAACGTATTAATCAGTCTTTCGTTATTTGAAAGCTTTCCAATTCTTAGTATTGGGCTTGTTTACATCAGGTTTTGCAATGAAAGTCAGTTAGTTTCTTAAATCAACTACTAAATTACTATTATTACATTTGATATGTGTTCTCATAGTAGTATCAGATATCTCTCTAACTACTGATAACATTTTTAGTCGTCTTTGAACAAGTTTTGATAGTGCATTTTGCTTAACTAACTTGTTACATAGTGTTTGTTTACATTTGGTTGTACAATTATAGTCAGTTAGTTTTCAATAATTTGATTATAAAACTACTATTATTATAATTGTGATCTGTTCTCATAGTAGTATTAGATATTTTCCTAACTACTGGTAACATTTTCAGTAATCCTTTAACAAGTTTTAATAGTGTATTTTGCTTAACTAACTTGTCACATTGGGTTTCTGTTCTTCTATCTTTATGCTATCATATTGAATCTGCTTTATGTGCTGTGTATTTCAGTACAAATATTATTTATTAGTTTGCATTACTATTTATAATTAGTCTTTGATTGAAACAATTGTTGATAGTTGCTTGGTTTAATTAATATATATGATTTTATGTTATAGGTGCACTTTCTATGAGGTTATGTATCATGTTATCTGGTCACAATTGTGCAACATATTCTTATGCAGTATTTGATTCTACTATTATGATTTCATTATGGTATTCTATTACAATGGTTCAATTGTTGAGTAATACACATGTTTACACTATTTTTCTAAACAATAACACAAGTATTCTTAATCTAATAGTATTACATTTCTTGTTGTGTTGTACCTAATTTTTGGTACATTGGTTGTTTGATACCTAACAAAATAGCTTATTTGTTACTATTTGTTCTGGACTTTCTTTATATTTTAGTCTATCTTGCCGTGGCATTCAGTTATATCTCATTTTAAGGTTTACAAAGCTTTTATTATCAGTTCCTATGAACAATTATTTTACTGTTCTATCTCACATTTCTCTTGGTGGTCTTATGATTATCTATTTTGGGTTACAATCTTGATTAAACTGGTCACACTAATTGTCTGTGCATTTTAACTATTTAATCTTTGATTCTTCCACTATAATGGTAACGCATTTTCCTCTGTTATAAACCTTCTCACTTGTATTGTCTGTGGGGTTTATTTGGGGTTAAAAATGGTTAACTTGTTACAGGTTCTCACACTTACATTAAGTTTTCACTGTTACTGTTTGTGATTGCTTAATTATGCTAAACACTGGTTTCTTCATAGTTGATAATCGTTATACTTCTTCCGGTCACTAGTATAGTTCCTTGTATACTTGGTGAATGGTGATTTCTTGTATTATCCATATATTATCTTCATTCTTCATGTTATGTTTCCTTTGCTCTTCTTCTTCCTTTCTTCTCCTGTTTAATTGTTGTTCACTATCGGTGTTCTCCTGGGTTGTGCATTGCTTGTGATAGTCAATGTTCCCTTATTCTTGTCATCTTTTTTAACATTTCCATTTGTGGTAGTCATTGTTCCATAGTATTTATATTAATAAATAAATTGGTTGTTTTGCCATCATTGTGGTTGTTCTTGAGTTGTCTTTCCTCCAGTTTAATGGTTATGATTTTTGTTGTTTCCCCTCACTGTTTGGGATCTATTGGGCCTGGTTTCTAACATTTTATATTGGCTCGTTGTCATTTCCTTTCTCCTTTGTACTCGATGATGCTATATTACTCTTCCTTCTCCGTTGTTGGATTTTTTCAATAATATATCTTTGTAGATACACACTTTTTGTTTACATTATTTTATGTACTTTGAAAAATTTTCATGATCTCCCGTCACTTGACGTAATATTTGGTTACTCTATGTAACTGCCAAATTTGGTACGTTACAATATTCACGATAAGAAATTTTATTTTGGATTCGATCGTTCACGAAAATATAACTCGGATGATAATGCAAATAACAGAGAGAGTACTAGCACGACCTCTACACATCTAAAACATCACGAATCTGAATTAGGTCATCTGGAAAGTAAAGATAGACGGAACATACAGACATTAATAAAACAATTCTCCAATGTCCTCACCCCAAAGTTAGGACTGACGGACCTGATAGAGTACAAAATAAATTTGAGCGACAATAAAGTAATACGTTTAGCCCCATACAAGTTATCACCTCCAAAAATGGAAGTAATGAGGAACCAAATTAACAAATTGTTAGAACAAGGAGTCATCAACCCTCTACTTCATCTTATTCATCACCCGCGTTTTTAGTACCCAAAAGTAACGACAAACATAGATTAGTTGTGGACTACACAGACAACTAAATAAACGGATAGAATTTGAATCTATACCACTTCCCGACATCCACAGTGCTTTTCATTATTTTACGAAAGCAAAAATTTTTACCATTATGGATTTAAATCAGGCATTTCATCAAATACCCTTTCGGAAGAATCAAAACGTCTAACCGCATTTGCCGTCCCTTTCAACCTGTACCAATTTACGAGGGTACCCTTTGGTATATCCCAAGGTAGTTCTGTATGTAGCAGATTATTAGAAAAATTATTTCATGATATAAAATTTAAATATGTGTACCACTACATAGATGACATCGTTATCTACAGCGAGTCAATTGAGCAACATCTTAAACATCTACGTGAAGTACTATCCCGATTGGAGAAAGCTGGATTAACCGTAAACCCCAGTAAAGTAAATTTTGCTGTCACACAATTTTCATTTTTAGGTCACATCGTAAAAGCCAACGGAAAGGTAAGCATAGACCCCGAGCGAAGCCGTGCTATCAGAGAATTTTTACCACCGCGGGATGCGAAAGGAATAGCCCGATTTTTAGGAATGATAAATTATTTCCACAAGTATATCCCACATCTAGCGGAAATTGCAGCACCGCTAAATACCTTAAGAAAGAAGGGAGTTAAATTTGAGTGGAATGAGCAACACCAAACCGCATTCGAGAAATTAAAAGAAAGCATCATATCACCCCTAGTACTACAATTAGCCGATTTTACAAAACCGTTTGTAGTGCAGACAGACAGTTCAAGTGTAGCCCTAGGTGCAGTAATATATCAGGAAGTAGATAACTCTAGATTACCTATTAGTTACGCTTCACGCACCCTGACAGACCAAGAAAAGAAATACTCCGCATACGAATTAGAATGTTTAGCTATCGTTTTCGCTTTTGAGAAGTTCAAACCCTTTTTAGAACATAAAGAGTTTGTGTTAGAAACAGATAATCAAGCATTATCTTGGCTACTAAATCACCCAAAACAGTTAGGTCGTATCGGAAGATGGGTATTAAGATTAAATTGTTTTAAATTCAAAGTACAACATATTAGAGGCACCCAAAACGTAGTTGCCGATACACTGTCACGTATGTTCCAACCGAGTAGTAAAACATACGAAAACAAAGAGGGTAGAGAAACGCCGATTATCAATACTTTAATGACCGAATTTCCTCTTGCATTTACGGACTTAGCCCAGTATCAACAACAAGACCCACGTTTGAGACCAATTATTGAACAACTCGATAAAGGAAATAAGTCAGAAAAATACATATTAAGTAAGAGAGTGTTATGTTGTAGAATAGCGAACGGAAAATATTTACGAATAATTGCCCCTGATATTATTAAACCTATGCTGATGGAATACTATCACTCTTCCACCATTGGAGCACATATGGGATTCGTAAAGAATATCACTGGGAAAATATGAACAGTGAGATCGCTAATTTCGTGAAAAGGTGTAAGTTGTGTGCACTCAGCAAACCAGCGAGAAACAGTCAAATAAGTCAATTAATCTCAGAAATTCCTGCTACCCCGTTCTCCAAAATTTATTTAGACTTTTCAGGACCCTACCCGCGTTCTAAATCAGGGAATACAATGTTACTAATTTGCGTAGATTCTTTCAGCAAATTCGTCTGGATGTACCCCATGCGGCGAGCATTAGCTTCAACCACCGTAAGTATTTTACAGCATAGATTATTTAAAGAATTCGGTACCCCAGTCCATCTAGTGTCGGATAACGGACCACAGTTTAAGTTAAAGGAATTCAGGAACATGTGTTTCAAACTAGGAATAGACCACATTACCACTACAGAGTATCGTCCGCAAGGAAATATAGCTGAAAGGTATTTGCGAAACCTAAAATCTGCTTTAATAGCCTACCATGCAAACGATCATACGTCTTGGGACCAGAACCTATCCTGGATACAATTCGCCTTCAATTCAGCATATCATGAAGGACATAAGTCTACCCCATTCGAATTATTGTTCAAATATAAACCTAACCACCCACTATCCACTAAGTGGAAAATACATGAGTTGTTAGCCCTTGAAATTAGGGATAAAAATATAAAGAAAATCTGGAATGAAGCGCGCGCTAATTTACGAGCAAACTTAGCGAAATCAAGGAAATATCACGAGCGAAATAATTATAATAATGAAGTAAAGTACCAAATCGGTGACTTAGTAATGTATAAAACACACCCTACGAGTAGTGCAATCGATAAGACAACTTCCAAGCTATCATACCGATGGTGCGGTCCTTATCAAATTCACAAATACTTAACTCCAGTAACTGTAGCCCTGTACGAACCCTCTACTCAAAAATATGTACGAAGAACACATATTTCGCAGATAAAACGTTATCACAAAGAAGGAAATGGTAGAGTGTAAGCTAAATAAATGTAAAAAATAAAGGTATATGTTGTGTACTGAACTGCTAAAGAGTACTTGAGTAACATTGGCTACCTAATCGTATAAATAGGTACGAGGCCTGATGAACCTTGAATCCTATTCATCGAAAGTAGAGCAAAGTGAGAAGTCAGCTGACATCGGATATGAGTAATAATTAAGTAACAAATTTACTTAAAGAGTAATTCTATAACAAGAATAACTCACAACTAACGAAAAATCCGGTAGTAGTCATAAGTAGTAGAGTTAAGAAAAATTTAGAATGTTTACAATATGTTTTATAATGTGTGAATTTTATGTAGTATTAGAATTAGTATGTAAAGTATTATATATATATATATATATTACTATAATACTTATAACTATTTTACCTCAAGATGTATTTTTTCCTTTAGGGACATGTTTCGGGAGATCCTGTTCTCCCATCTTCAACCTTCGCCATCTTGCTTGAAGATGGGAGAACAGGATCTCCCGAAACATGTCCCTAAAGGAAAAAATACATCTTGAGGTAAAATAGTTATAAGTATTATAGTATTATATACATCAAGAAACGGACTGTAGCAGAAAGTGATTGAATATATATATATATATATATATATATATATATATATATATATATATATATGGATAGTAAGAATAAGCAAGTCGAGAGTGACTTATGCAGCTCGTAATTTCATACAGAGAAAAACGTGTGAGAGAAATTTCACACGGTAATCCCCAAGCATACTCCCGGTACATTGCTGACCAAATAAGCCGGAGTCTGTTCTTAAGTGGCGGAGTATGTGACGATTTCATTAATAAAATATGGTAATTAATAAATAGGTAATGTGAAGGCTGCGAAATTTTAAATTTTTAATAAAATCGCACATTTAAACTAAATCTTATTGCATAAATCAACAGTCTTCCCTTCCCAGTTTCCTTTTATATTAATTGTTTTGGTGTTGTGATTAATTTTCAGCTCGTCACAACGAAGGCAGCCTGTTTAATTGGCAGAACCAATTAATGCGGGTTCCCTATGTTATAACACAAGTTAAGATGTTATAAGGTATACATGCTGTTAACATGTAACATGCGTACAAAGTAAGTGAACAAACGGATGGTGGAGTAAAAGTGCAAGGAGAGAGAATTAACATGTTATGATTTGCATACGACATTGTAATTACGGGTGAAAGTGAACAGGAGTTAAGTGAACAGTTACATATAATGGATGAGGTTTTGAGCAAAGAATGTAATTTAAGAATAAATGTTAATAAAACTAAAGTGATGGTCTGTAGTAAACACGGACAGTCCAGTATGAATATATTGAAAACTGGGAAAAAGACAAAGGAAATTAGAAGAGTTCTGACTACTTAGGAAGTAAAAAGTAAAATCACAAAAGACGGGAAAATTAAGAGAAAAATTTTGAGTAGGATCGGACAGGCTAAAGTTAATGGACAACATTTCACAGTAAATGGAAATTATTGGCTACTTTAAAGAAATAAGAAACAAGAAAGAGGTTCCTGAAGAGTTAAATATGAAGCATAGCTCTATATGAATGTGAGACGTGGGCAATTGGAACAGAGGAAAGGAGAAGACTTAAAGCGCTGAAAATTTGGTATTATAGATAGTGAACGTAAGATGGATCGCCAAGGTTAGTGACAATGAAATTCTGACTGGAGGTGGATAGACAAGTCGTTTTGGGCAAAATATTGTGAAGCGAAGGGTGGAATTTTTGGACGTGTTATGCGTGACGAGAATTTGATTTTAAAAAATAATACAAGGGAAGGTTACAGGAAGGGAAGGGAAGGGGAGCGAATGGAATAGAAGGGAAGGGAAGGGAAGGGAAGAGAAGAAGGGAAAAGAGGAAGTGGAAGACCGAGACTCAAACATATGAGGAAACAGATTATTGGTGATGTAAGTTGTAATTACTATGGTAACTACTATGAGAAGATGGAACGAAAAGCACAGATAAGATCGCTGTTGAGAACTGCTACAAACCAATCTGCGGATTGCTAAGTAAAGAAGGGATACACACAGACGCACGCGCTTAAGAGAAGAGTCAAAATTCAGACACGAGTCAGGAAATGTAGGTTGCTCCTGAACTAAAAAAAACTGACTGGATAATTATTTTGTGAGATTAAAAGTAGGAAGTTCATTCTGTTCTCTTCCAAAGCCAATTACAGTTTTACGACACACACACACACACACACACACACACACACACACACACACACACACACACACACACACACACAGGCCTCCTACTACTACTACTACTACTACTACTACTACTCTCTACAATTAATGATGTCTCGTGTTGACAGTATCTGTGAACGTGGTGTTAATTTGATAAACACAGTGTGTAAATATGATATCCACGTGTGAGGTCTGCTGCGTTGTTCAGAATTGATTGACTATCATTAATAATTTGACAGTCCTACGGTAAATATTTGATAGAGATCAGGATTTTTGTACCAACACCAACTCATACGAGACCTGTTTTCATATTCAGCTTTCCGTTCTTACGAAAGTACGAACAAGGTTGATTTTTTTAATTTGTCAGACGCGTTTAATTAAATCCATCATGAGGTACCGCGATCACACTAAACCTGTAGAAACAGGAAACCGGCTATTACACGGGAGATTAATAGTACTGTAGGTTGGTTGGTGTTTTGCTGACAGGGTTTTTTTTTCTTTCGGTAATTAAGACTCGGCTCATTTCTGGAGATTGTAGTATCTGACATTTTGGGAGCGGGAAACATTATCAGTTACATAAGCAGACATACACGTGCCCAACAGTTCAGCCTAAATCGTCAATTTCTCTAAACATTTTTCTCGCAAAGGTCTAAATGAAACCAACAATGCCAAATCTAGACGTTAGGAATTAAGTACTCGCTCAGGGTAGGTATCTATTTTACCAGCAGGAAAAGTGAGTCATATCATCCCGCCTCACTGTAGTCTGTTTTAAAAGAGAGAAAATTCTGATTCAAAAGTCTCAAATTATTTTACAGGAATATAAATAACTGATATAGGCCTACAACAGAACGGAAAACTACTCACGGCGCCTGATTAAGATGCCTAACTTTCGAGTAGTTACAGTTTACGTTATAAGTACAGACCTCGACTACTTGAGAGATATAGTTCTATTTCTGTTTAGAATAGATAAAGTCAAGTCAAACCGCGACAAAAGTATCTATCATAGATACATGACAAGAAGTACCAGAGAAACTGTCGCCACTAAATATCACTGCAAACTCCGGACTCCGGAGTTAACTATTTCAATAAATGGCTAATTTATATAACTATAAATTGGCTCCACCTTTAATTATTTCAATTTATGTAGTATGTAATTTACATATCTATGTATTTACGTTATTATTGTCTTCAATTATTGTCGACCAGCATTTTATCTTAAAATTTTTTATTATTCTTGTTACACTTTTGGGCCACTTTTCTTTAATGCGTTTTTAGTTTTCGATTATGAAGCGCAATGGCTTTTAATTTCCTTCTTAGAATGCAAATAAAGCTCTAAATAGGCTAAATTAGTTGTGATAAAATAAATTATTGTAACCTATGCAACACTATATTACTTACGACAACTAATAACGAATACCAAACTATACTAAAGGAATAATTTAGTAAATGCTAAAACAAATCTTTGCACGATTAATGTGTAAATAGTGTGATATTCGATTCACAATTTGTTCTTGCAGAGAAAATTTTTTATGTAGTCAGTCTCTTCGGTCTGCCAGAATTTTTCTGTCATGAAGAACTTAGGGCTGGAAGCAAAGTAGCAATGACGATGGTAATTCTTAACAGGTTGATTATGTATGTTAAAGTTTCCATTTGCGATCCAGATCCGCTTGCTTTCCCAAAACACTGGGTGGAATTTAGACGAAACCAGGTGGTACCTAATAACTCATATATTTGTGGAGCCAATGGGGCTAAGGGCTCTCCGTTGGATGGAAGGCTTAAAATCACTGGAAAGTACTATGTAGGAAATATTCTGAAGTCAATGAACAAATTACAAATTTTCCAACATTTAAAGTTTTCTATACTCAGCCTCCATTAAAGGGGTTACGGTATTTCAGAATTATTTCAGTATTTCAAGTTAAAGCACATTCAGTAATATTCAATTCTAAAGCATATTAATGAATAGCTAAAAATAAAATTGTCCATTATTAATTATAAGTACTTTGTAAAGAGAACAGCGTATGAAAAGAGAAGGTTGCCGTAAGACTTTAAAATAATTAATGACAGTCAATGAATTCTGAATATGTTAACAGACCTCACACGTAGATATATTTAGGAAACGTTTTTATCAAATTAACCACGCGCCAACATATATGTTTCGTCTGTGACCGACTTTATGGGTTTTAAAGGGTATGTTTTCCATAAGCTCAGTTTGCAAGCATTAAAAAAAATATAGGTATTTATTATTATTAACCTTCTAAATATACGTAGAAACGAAGACTTGAATTTACGTAAATCTTTAAAAAAATGTGATGACTATGAATAATTTATTGACATAAATTGTCCCGCCTTACTGAAGAATTGTCAGGCATAATAACACTCGTGACAAAACATGTACGTAAAAGTTATGATACAGCAGTTGAGACAATTGTGCGAATGGCAACTTTTGATACCCACATTGATTGTTTTCCCAATTCAGAAACATTAGTGGCAAAAAAAAAATAGTATGTTATACTGAATGCATGTAGCCTATGTTGTGTTAACGGAAACCTAACACAACATGGCCTAATAAAAAATGGTGATAACTGTCTGTGGTTTGATAAGAAACGGAGAATACTGTAAAATTACAATAGCATGAACTATCTGATACGGAACAATATGTACACTTCCAAGTTTAGAAATGAAAACAGGAATACATAAAAATAGCAGTAGACATCTAATAATAGGCTATAAGAAACAGAAGCATAACCAGAGAACGCAACAACCAAGACAAAAACACGTCGTCGAATGACCGCATCTTTCTAGTAGTAGGCCTACTAACATCGTACTGAACTTTGATGTCCTTCAACTTTTGCTTCCAAAGTTCCCGGTCTTCTTACTCCCCAGAATGTACTCACCATTTCCTTAAATGTTTGCCCTGACAAAGTTTCCTTCGGTCTTCCCTTTCGTCTGATACCCATCATCTGTTGTTTCATTACTTTTTGTTTTTATTCGAGCGTAACTCATTCGCTGTAGATGTCCAACCCATCTTAAACGTTGTATCCCAATATTCACAATGTTCACTGTAATTTTTGATGTTCAGTGTACAATGTATAGTTGTCATAGTTCGATATTGAATCTGACTGGCCATTAGTCATCCTCTCTGACTGGCCAAAAATTTGTTGCAATAGACAGCGCTCAAATATCTCTTTCAAAGACACCAGCGGCTCTCCTCTTATTTGTAAGCGTCTAAGTTTTGCATTATATTTACAAGTTTCAGACATAGGCCTACACACACACACACATGCGCGCGAGCATATATATATATATATTGCAACATAACGTTTGTTAACGGAAGTCTAATAGGGATAATACTGCTATAACACATTCTCTGACGGCCATCGACATGTTATAAATCGATTGTTTTTTGTAAAGTAGTTACACGTTTTGAATTAAGATATGGGTAGAAAAAAAGTATATCAAAATACCTATAAATTTATACTCTTTCATGTCAAGTCCGATATTAGCGATATCATAGAAGGACGTACTGACTATCGCGAGTTTTTCGTGTCAGGACAAGTCTATTTCTATGTGACTTAATACTTTGGCAGACAACACGAGTTTATCGTATTCGGATCCAATCAAAGAACTCAGTTACAAGTATAATAGGTCATTTAGTGCTTTTCGCGCATAGTGGAAGATTTCCGGTTTTGGGACAGTAATACCAATTCGCGGTATTGCTAATTAGACGCGAGAAAACTTCAAGAAGCGGGAGTTGGTGTAAGCTCAATGCGCACGATCTATTAGTAACCCATTTATAACCCTGAGATAAATTTCATAAACAATAACAGTCCGAGAACTGCAGCGCGTGTGTGTGAGACGTAGTAGTGAACGACGCGGAGGTCAGCGAGCGACGCACGAGGAGTGAACGACAGCGGAGCGCCGGACGTCTATAATACTGTTGGAATTCTACGATTAAGTAACGATATATGTAAAACGAACCCAATAGACTCTTTTATTTAAAAGACGTTTAAATAATAAATAATTTTATGTTAAAAACTGAGTAAGACAGTAATAATTATTAATGTGTTAGTTAATACATTTTTCCTACCTCCATGTATAGACTCTGTGTTGGTAATTTTCATCTAACCTATCTACGCAATAATAATTTGTTACGCTACAACACACACACACACACACACACACACACACACACACACACACACACACACACACACACACACACACACACACACACACACACACACACACACACACACATTGTTTCGACGGCCTAACTGATCGTTGTACGGTACAGTGGAAAACAAATACAGATATCAATGAAGCCACTAATCACCAGCTTAAATTAATCACAAATAACAGTTTGCAATCAACACGTCATTCAACAAGATTATACTATTACAGCTATTCAAGTTAAATTTGTCCATACATAATAATAATGTCAAGTAATAGAGTTCCACACTAATTATAGCGCAATAAACACTTTTCACTAAGCCTCAACAATGACTCGATCCGCACTAAGAAAATCGCTCAACGTAAACTGACTAACAAAGGCAGACGCTCTTGCTTTTATAGGTCGCGCAGGATTCCAGAATAATTTTCAATTCCTTACTGCGGAGGCACGCTGGGCTAGTTGAGAAGCGTGTAGAACGACACTCTCGACTGTCCTAGAGTGTCTGTATTTGCGTAACACTATACATATTACTATAATTGATCGTACTATCATATTGAATATTCGAATATTTGAGATGAGTTGTAAAAACGTGGACACCAAACAGAATCCACGTCGACAGCATGGATTAAAAAGGCCGGACATAATCGTTCAAATGGCGAAATAGGATCAAACAACAAAGAATGATGTGCAGGGATATTGAAATTGCATGGATTAATGAAGTTGGCTGTAAACACGAGCATTTTCTAAATTGAGAGGAGGAGAAGGAGGAGGATAATAATTTATTAGAATTTCAAGTTGATGAAGTCATTCATAACACTGCATTAAAAGTTTGCCGCGGTAAGTTCTAGTATTATTTTGTTGCGATACTTATTTGCGTACTATTAATATTGACGCGGATTTCTAGCGACCTGGAAATACGTTTAGTTCTGTTGTTTGTAAATATGTTTGACAGGAAACGAGTCTTACACGGACGTTATCAGCTTTTGGGGCACTTCACTACAAGGAGCTGTATTGTTCACTTTAGAGTGTACCGATTACACATATATTGATTGTGTAAACAGCAACGGCCATCTAACTCCGTGTATGCACTTTACAGGTGTAAACATTGCGGTGTAGATAAGCTACACACAGTGGTGCTTCATTTAGACATAAATCTGACAAGTAGATACCCGTACAAAAGTGTGATTTCCTAATAATGCTAATTCATGTCGCAAACACGTAAAGGTTTCACAAGTGTCCATACTACGCTGTACCATTTCCAAATTACACAAACGATTTATCTGTATAGCCTTCTATGTGTATTTTGAATAGTCTTTGTATTAGTATTTTTCTTTTAATTAACTTGGATTTCTAAATAGTTATTTTTAGACGTCATGGAAATTGTCGGTATTTAATAGTTGCCTATATCCTCCCCCAAAATAAAATAGAATAAATACATTTGTAAGGTCAAAAAGTTGTCATAACAGTTACAACCTCTACAAGGGCATCTGTGTATGACCTTGAAAATTTTACAATTTCGATCAAATAGGCTATGTCATTACAGTTGAAACAGTTGCTGTTTTATAAACGGATAATACGTGAGTTAACATAAACCAAAAATGAGTATTGAAAAATATACATTTGTTTCTTTTGTTTCCTCAGTTTTCCCGTACATATACAACATCACGGATATGAGGTACAACTAAATTGAAGTTAAAAATAAAATCGTAAACTGCTATGTTTGAATTAGTATCTCTATATCTGGGAAAAAGTACTAACTTAGCACTCTAACTTAGCACTAGGTATGAGACATAAATTAGTAGAAGACTATAATTGACTTGATAAAGTAAAAGAAAAATAAATGTAAAATATCCCTGCAAAAATGGAGATACTTCCAAAGATAATAAGACAAGCTATGAGTGACTGTTTTCTTGGGTGAAGTAGGCCTACACATTACTGACCTACATTAGTACACACAGAACTGGAGGTGAAGGTGTTTCATACTAGGTATTATTTCATGATAATTGACGTTTTCCTAATAGGCTTTTTATGATTCTGTGACATTTTATGATTAGACGTTTGGCTAATAGGAAAGACATTCTTGAGCAGACTAGCTGTTAATTTTAAAAGGCATTGGAGCACTCCACGTAGCCTTCCGTATTGAAAATAAAATTCTGCACAATTGTCTGATCTTTTTAACGTATTATTTACAGGATGACGAAAGCGTAACTCTTAGAAGTGGCTGGGTTAGCAAATATGAGAGATAAATGCCTCATTATTTGGGCGATTAATATGCGTACTTAATATGCATACCTAATATGTGTCCCACATAGTGAAGTATTTCTACGCAGTTCAACATTGGCATGAGTCTGTGCGTTTACGATTTTACATTTCTCTCTCTCGTGTACGCTAAACAGCTGACTTCAAAAACAAAATCAAGGGCTTGCCAAATTGTATACTTAAGATTTTTAATTTTATTTTCTGACAACTATATGATTTACAACACACAAATAGTGCAATACGACGAAGCTCATATTTTCTAAACGTTTAATTCTAACTACTCGTCGTCAAACACGAAGCAAACGTTTCCGCTCTGTCTCTTAAGTTTTAACTTGGTTTGCGACGGAGACAACAAGTGATGAATTCCCAGTTTCAACATTTTTATCGCCATCTTTTACTTTATGCAGTTAACTATAATAATTAAATATAATTGTAAACAATTTGACGATTTAAGTAAAAAAATTATAAGCCTTTCTCTTTTAGAGCCAGGAAAAACAATGTCATGTATTTAAATATTTTATATAAATAAATGTTGTGTAATTTTCATTCACACACTCGTTCTGACTTATTTTACAAATATTGTTCTCTTTGATTAGAATAAAAATAATTATACATTAATTCAGAGTAGCCTACCTAATTTTGCGACATACAGTAATTATATTTATTTAGATTGGATATAAATGTGTTTAAGAAGCTCATTTTAAGTGCAGTAGCATCTTGATAATCGGAACTAATTGGACTGGGAAGAGGTTCGGATTATCAAAAGCAGATGAATAATAGAAAATGTTCCTAAAGTACAAAATTAATATTAGTCCTAGAGGAATGAAACTCCAGTGAATTAATCCAGAGTTGAGAGCGGTCATGAACATTCCAGTAGAAAAACATTCCTATAACAATGTCTAGACATGGCGTCTTCAGTTACATAATCCCGTAACTCTTTCGTGTTAACAAAAATTGCATCGTCGCTGTAAAAGATAATAACAGTTTGTCTCATGCTTTCTAGCAGTATATATCGGATATGGTTATTTCGCACATACTGTTGTTTAAGAAATTTTCTTAAGTATTGTTTTATTTCTTTTTAAATTAAAAATTAATTTTATTTTTCTCGATTTAAATTAACCTTTATTTTCTCAATCAATTTACTTAAATTACGTTAAACTTTATCTTCAGGTCAGTGTTTCAATTATATTTTAACTTTCAACATAAAATTTAAAATAATTTACGTGGTCTACTTACATTTTGATTACTATTATTCAGAATATCGAGGTTTCACTGTAGGAGACAAGAGTGCTACAAATACGGTTGAAGGTGAGAACAATTACTTAATTTGAATGGAGAAGGACCACGTTACAAGGGAGCGTTACTAACGACCCCAAACTGTAACGCCTCTGCTTATGTTACAAATCACATTAATTCCGTTAATTTGTTTATGGATCAATGCATGGAATTTTCTGTTCGAAATAGACCTGTCAACAAGAAAGAGTACCAAGCTCTAACGAATATCAGTCTTCATCAGTTTAGTGAATAAAGAGTAGAGACAGGTTCTTGATCAGTAACGAACCAAGAGCCCAGCATTCTTCAACGCTTTACATTTCTGTCTGTAATTATGGCTATGAGCATGTACTGTAATGTAATGTAATGTAGTGCGGTAACGAAGGTCAGTCATAGCGGTGAACGATGTGAATGATCATGAATACTAATAAGTAATTAAAACAAATGGAGTAGTTTTTAAATAATTTCTTTAAAAAACCTTGAAAATTAGCATACTAGTCGTCTTATGGACATGATATATTGTTCAACAGAGTAAACATTAAGCGTAAACAAATGTCAGGTGTACTTATAATATTGTTCCCGTAGGGTTAAAAGTAAACCTTTCATCCATACCATATAGTTTCTCTATATGACCTTCGTATTTATATATACAGTATATATTGTAATCAGACGTGATTTATCTGTTACAAGTATTTATAAATCTGTTATATAATTCCAAATCACAAATTGTTTCTTCTTTATTTTAACGATTTATTATTTTATTTATCTTTTGTTTCCCGGTTTAGGCGCCAAATTGTTTTGTGATTAAAACAATTAAAATTACTCACTTTCTGTTTTATTTATTCACCTTCTCTTTATTAGATTTGGCCAACTTACCTTTTTAATAATTCAATTCGAATTCCGTTTCTAAAAACAATCGTTACCAACTTCCTTTTGTTTTGATAAAAAAATGTTCACCTTTGCTGTATGAAGAAATACAATATTATTAACATAGAAATAAATTAACCATAAAATTAAAAATCTTCAATACTGATTTATTGGTTTTTGATTGTGTATTTCTTTCCTTTAAAACAATTAAATAATTTTATAATAATATATTTGCTCCAGCTATGATGTTTAAATGCTCAGCGGTTGGCAACAAGGCTCAGGCTATCAGAGATGATATTAAACAATTTTTTCTTATTAAAAATAGTTTGTTAGGTCCTTGGATTACAGAAAGTTAACAAAAAACAGCCTTCAGGAAGTATAAAGCTTCACATAAATAGCAATTAAATATTATATAAGTTATGAACAACTTAAATTTAAGGTTATAATTATTTGGTTTACAACAGTCGGTGTTTATAGGTTAAGTGTGTTCTGAAAATTATTACACTTCCAATAAGTCTATCACCATGGATTAATAATTTTATAGTGATATAAATCAATTATTACAAGTTCTTTATCAAGTGAATAGTGAAATATAGTTTATGTGTGATTGAAAATGTGTACCAGTGGGTATTATAGTTTATTATACTGATTAGTTTTTATAGTCTGATATTATACTTATCATCTTCCCTCAATTATTAGGTTCAACACATAATTCACTGTTTTTGAAATTATTCTTCTAATTTAATATGATTTTATTCGAATTCCTTCTTGTTATATTATTATTCTTCAGAACATCATTTCATTTCCATTCAATATCATTTTTATTTTATCTGGTTGTATGGAAGTTTTAATCCTTTCATCTCTGAGTCTAATAATGAACTAACATATTGTCATGTAATATTTTGGTTGTGAAGGCAAAAGGTATCTAATTCCTATTGGTTGAAAATTTTTTGATTTGTTAAACATGACTACTGTTTTTTGATACAAATTGACCAAATATCTTTAAATTAGAATAATCCTTTTACACTATTTTTAATCGTAAAGATAATAACATAATTTTCTTGCTTTCTTTACATAAATTAATTTGAAATCAAACATGAATGATTTCTGTCCAGTACTTACAAAGTTACATTTTCAACAATTTTGTTTTCTCTCATTAATTAATTCAAAATAATTCTTTTGTATACATTTGGTTTCTCTAAAACTATATAATCAAACCTAACATGATAATATACATGGTACCATTAATTTATAGTGTTTTAATATCTAATTCTCCAAAGTTCTTAATGTTACCATAGGCTATTAAGGCCTAGTTTTTCTGACTTTCTTTATACATTTATTATAATATATTCCTTTGTTTTTATTAACCTTACACACCTTATAATGCAAATACAATGAACTAAATCAACAAATACACAACATTTGATTAGTCATAATCATTTTCAAACATAATATAACTCTTTTTTTAAACATTTTATACAAATAACATTTTTCACTACATAACATACACTCTTTATTTTACTAATAATCATTCATTAAGCCTTTTTTTTACTTTTATATGGTTTTTAGTGTTCACAGTATATCTTATCACTTCTTTTATTAAGTATTAGTTACTCTTACAATTACATTCTACTACTGACTTCCAGTTAGCATAACATTCATGGGTTCTATACACTCTTTATTTATAGCACTCACTGTTCACATTCCTTTTATTCCCTTTAAATTAATCACATATCTTAACTTACCATTAAACATTGTATATTTATAATAGTTTTATTCTTTTATATTCTATCAGCATTACCATCATTAACATTAACTAGTTTACCTCTATATCCCTAGAGTTTTACATGAAACGATTATTATTTTCTAATTCATATTTTTTATCTACAGCTTCGTACTTCCACTTTTGTTTATCATATTCTTATTATTGTAAAAACAGGTTGGGGAATAATTATAAAGTTAAATATGTTTTCCACTCACACCACCAATCAATTGAGTATTGTCTTAGTCTGTCATTGTATAGCCCCTATGTTAATATTGATTCTATTTTCTAAATTCTGTCCATCAATTCTTTCGTAGTTTCTAATGGTAATTGTTTTATCGTTATCTTATGTCACGTTACAATATATATTGTAACGTGACAGATATATGCAAAATAATGAATGGCATTTGATCATTAGAATAATAAAATTATAACATTTAAATCTGGAAGAAAGGATTAAGTTTAATATAAAAAATTAATTCATAGCAACTGTGGAAAGCAATCATTATTATTTTAAAAATACAAGTTCAAATAAAATGAGTTACTAGTGATGAGTCATCCAAAACCAGTCTAATAACCAAAGGTTTTCAAATTATAACCCAGGAAGGTAAAAAGTAAATAACAAAGCAACACAGAATATGACCAAACCCACAACGAGGAAATATAAATGGAAAAGAAACCCTGCATAAGCCAAGATCAACCAATACAGGTGATGTATTTCTAAAATGACGAAGAAGATGAAGAAATCCCAAGAAACCCGAAGAAGATGAAGAAATCCCAAGAAACCCGATGGCAACAAGAAGAAGATGGAGAAGATACCAGTCCCAGAAGACAGAAGAAAAGAAGACAGAAGAAAGAAGAAGAAGGCAGCATCCTGAGGAAGATGTCATGCTCTTATAAAAGACACCCAAATCCCCATACCCCCAAAATAAATAGTAACCAATAAAAGTATAACGAAATAGTAACAACATGTACATAAAATTAAGAGAGAGAAGTGTGTAAAGTAAGAGTTGCCAGTGAACCAAGATGAAACAATAATATAGTACCCAAGGAACAAATCTCCATTGTAAAACACTAACCAATTTATTATGTTAATAAGACTACACGACCATTTAGAAATAACATAAAATAAAAGTGTAAAGTGAACCAGTGATAGTTTTGGGTATTATTGAAAATAAACCTTGTGTTTCATTCTTGGCAATCACAAACATTGAATACAATGAAATATGCAACTTTCAGTGACTTAAAATGTGTACTATGTGAATATGTTACTTACAAGATATAAATCTGTTTAAAGTAACATTTTGTTTTATATAATGAGAAAAAAAACAGATTTAATTATACTAATGACAGGGTACAATTCCCCAAAGACAATATTTAAAAGACAGTGTAAAAACTGTATAATCCAACTTAGTATGGTAGTTAGCAAATAAGAATATAGATATAAGGTTTTTGTAAATATAGGATAAGGATGTTAAAAATGTATTTCATTTATTTAAACCTACAACAACTAACATCAGAACTGTAGACATAATTATTACTTGTGAATAGTAAGAAGTAATTAAGATGTTAGTTGGTAAAAAACCTTTTTTGTGAACCATATTTCAATGTTAGAAATAAGTATTTAATTGTAAAATGTCTGAATGTTGAAGACAATTATTTATTTGAAAATATTCTTTATTTGTTTAACTGTTCTTTGTATTGTAACCAATACTAATTATTGTTGGGTAATTTGAAAAAATGTTTAGTTTATAATACCATATTTAAAAGTCAGAGAGGGTATCACACATCATTTATTGTTTATAAAAATATTTTGTAAGGAAAAATTGTTAAAAAACCTAGGCCAAAGAATGAAAACCAAACTTCATAAAAACAGAGAAATTACTCATTTAAATGCAATTAAACAAGAGGGATTTAGACAAAATAAACCTGAGATGAAGCCATATAATTGCACATACCATTTAGAAAGATTTTATAAAATTATATTCAGAATTATAAATAAAAATGAAAATGACTAAACTCAGAAACTTGAAGAGGGGAGTCATATAATCCAAAATAATATTTTAGAATTTAACCAATTCAATTAATTACAAGAAAATAAGGGAATAAAAACCTTTTAATACAATATAAGATTATTAATATTAAATATAACTGAAAAATGGCTGAATTTACATAATGACAGGAAGTTAATTTTGAAAATTTTTTATGAATACAAAATGAAAGTAAAATTACTAATTTTGGACAGAAAACATTATAAAACGGCATTATTCAATCTTAAAATACGCCGAATGAACTGAAGGATTAATTTAAATAACATCTAGTAAATAAAATTGATAAATAACCAAAGTTTAGGCAATTATATAGTGTATTTTGAAATATGTACAGGATGCAAAATTATATTTGAACAATGTTAAGAATAATATTATATTGGATCAGAGTTTAGTCGAAACTGGAGGAAATAAGATAGTTGATTATTGGTAATTGTACGGTGAACTTGACAGCAGTTTATAACCAAACTAACCTAACTTAAAACGGTAATGTCGAGTGAGTGAACGATACGTTTTTGTGAAATCGTGAGTGGCGTATAAAATCATTCTGAAACGTCCACCTAGTGACAAAATCAATCGATAAAGACGAAATAACACTGGACAGTACATAACTACACCGAAAAACACTACACAACACAAGAAAACAGTATAACACATAACCATATATTAGTGTCGGAATCATAAATATCGGTATGGAGAACCATACATGACTTCCATATTCTAAGATTTATATTTAAATCTTAATATCGCCTGCCAAGCGCGATATATTTTCTCTTATACATGATTTACATTAAAATGAAAAAATTTTAATTTTATTGCCTGGCAACAAAATTATTTTATTTTTAACAATTACCATTGTTTGAAAAAGTTTAAATAAATTTTCAAGTACTTTACTCTTGTTAAAACGTAAAAGGTTGCAGGTAAACTACCCCTTCCCCTTAACCGATCTTTACCAAAATCGAAAGTCCTTGAGACCTCTACAATTCTGGGACGGTATGCAAAAAATTATTTGATTCTGTTTGAACTTGCGGCAGTTATCGTTTGCCATAGAAAATACGCTTGATAAAAAAATGTTGCAGGTAAACTACCCCTTCCCCTTAACCGATCTTCACCAAAAACAATAGGTCTTGAGTACTCTACAAAGCAGGGCTGTATGCAAAACATTATTTGATTCTGTTTGAATTTGCGGCTGTTATCGTTTGCCATAGAAAATACCCTTGTTAAAAAATGTTGCCGGTAAACTACCCCTTTCCCTCAACCGATCTTCACCAAAAACAACAGTTCTTGAGAACTCTACAATTTATGGCTGTGTGCAAATAATCGTTTGATTCTGTTTGAATTTGCGGCTGTTATCGTTTGCCATAGGAAATACCCTTGTTAAGACATAAAACGTTGCAGGTAAACTACCCCTTTTCCTTAACCGATCTTCACCAAAAACAATAGATCTTGAGAATTCTACACTTCAGGGCTGTATACGAAACATTATTTAATTCTGTTTGAATTTGCGGCTGTTATCGTTTGCCAAAAAAAAAATTTCCCTTGATAAAAAAAAACCGTTGCAGGTAAACTACCCCTTTCCCTCAACCGATCATCACCAAAAACAATAGGTCGCGAGTACTCTACAAATCAGGGCTGTATGCAAAAAATTATTTGATTCTGTTTGAATTTGCGGCAGTTATCGTTTGCCATAGAAAAAAAATCTACAGACACACACAGACACACACACAGACACTTTTCGGAAAACGACTTTTACTTCCATATTCCTTAAGGAATGGAAGTATGGTGATGGCAAAAAAAATCGTGTTCGAGATTATTGCAGATTCTGATTCTACTACACTCAAAACATGAAAAAAAGTCGTTTTCCGAAAAGTGTCTGTGTGTGTCTGTCTGTGTGTGTGTCTGTCTGTGTGTGTGTCTGTAGATTTTTTTTCTATGGCAAACGATAACTGCCGCAAATTCAAACAGAATCAAATAATTTTTTGCATACAGCCCTGATTTGTAGAGTACTCGCGACCTATTGTTTTTGGTGAAGATCGGTTTAGGGAAAGGGGTAGTTTACCTGCAACGTTTTTTTTTATCAAGGGAAATTTTTTTTGGCAAACGATAACAGCCGCAAATTCAAACAGAATCAAATAATGTTTCGCATACAGCCCTGAATTGTGGAGTTCTCAAGACCTATTGTTTTTGGTGAAGATCGGTTAAGGGAAAGGGGTAGTTTACCTGTAACGTTTTATGTTTTAACAAGGGTATTTCTTATGGCAAACGATAACAGCCGCAAATTCAAACAGAATCAAAAGATTATTTGCATACAGCCCTAAATTGTAGAGTTCTCAAGACCTATTGTTTTTGGTGAAGATCGGTTAAGGGAAAGGGGTAGTTTACCTACAACGTTCGTTTTGACAAGGGTATTTTCTATGGCAAACGATAACAGCCGCAAATTCAAACAGAATCAAATAATTTTCTGCATACAGCCCAGGTTTGTAGAGTACTCAAGACCTATTGTTTTTGGTAAAGATCAGTTGAGGGGAAGGGGTAGTTTACCTGCAACGTTTTTTTATCAAGCGTATTTTCTATGGCAAACGATAACAGCCGCAAATTCAAACAGAATCAAATAAGTTTTTGCATACTTCCCTGAATTGTAGAGGTCTCAAGGCCTTTAGATTTTGGTGAAGATCGGTTAAGGGGAAGGGGTAGTTTACCTGCAACCTTTTACGTTTTAACAAGAGTAAAGTACTTGAAAATTTATTTAAACTTTTTGAAACAATGGTAATTGTTGAAAATAAAATAATTTTGTTGCCTGGTAACAAAAATAAAGTCATTTTGATTGTAAAATATAAATATTTACAACAAGAAAAGAATTTTCAGTTTTCAAAATTTAAATATATTTTTATAAAACAATGGGTTCTTCATTGAGGTGGGGACCTTGTCACTCACTCCATCTCAAGCCTCTCCCATTTTGCAGAAAAAGAGGACCATGTCAAGGCTGATACTTTGACGACAGTGACAGGGCTTTCCACCAAATTCAGCAGAGTGACAGGTAGGCCCAACTCTGATTGGCTCCTCAGATTTCCCCATCGTTAGTAGGTTCTATGAAAATATTTTATTTCAAAAATGATTTTAAATATAAATCTTAGATATGTTTTATAAATCTCATGTTTTATGTTTTAACATGGGTAATTTTTTACTTCCATTATATGACGAACCATAACTGCCGTAAATTCAAACAGAATCAAATAATTTTTTACATATGTGCCTGGGCTATAGAGAACTCAATGTCTGTTGATTTTGGTGAAGATCGGTTACGGGGAAAGGGCAGTTTACCTGAAACATTTTTTGTTGTAACATGAGTAAAGTACTTAATTTTGATAAAGTATCCTGATAAGATCTTAATAATCCACTGTAGAAACGTAGATGAAATATCTATAAATGAAGAGGCTAGTTGAACTGGCTGGGGGTAATTTTCTATAAATCAAAATTATAGTTGAAGGGAGAGGGGATAATTTTTTTTTATATGTGTACTACGTTATTGGCTACAAAGAAGTATTTTTTTGTTAAAATTCCTTCCCTGGCTGTTTGGCTGAAAATGATTTTAAATATAAATCTTAGAATATGGAAGTCATGTATGGTTCTCCATACCGATATTTTTTCATGTTTTGAGTGTAGTAGAATCAGAATCTGCAATAATCTCGAACACGATTTTTTTTGCCATCACCATACTTCCATTCCTTAAGGAATATGGAAGTAAAAAGTGACTGAACTTATAAATACACAGATACACAAAATACAACCCGGAAACTTCACACAAGGCACTACACAACATCAAAAAAGAGATTTGCAGACACCAGGACGGGAATACTGCCAGAAAATATCTCATTTGGAACATCGCAGATACGGATGACATTTTGACCAACTTGACGGCAGCCATTTGCATTCATCATTGGAAACGCCTTCTTGTCCACGTCAGCTGTTGGTGACAACAAATTATATTATTTCAATATTATTATTCAATGTGTGTATCTAGTATTAGTAATTAACTTGTTGTAACGTTATACTTTTTAAATATTGGCCCGATTTCTCTGACTTTGATAATAATTAGCTGTTTAAAGAACCCTGTTGAATTTTATATACCATACCTTGTAACTGTTTCGATACCCTGAGAGTCGATATTATAATCGAAAAGAGTCTATATTTCAATTATATAATAAAACATTAATACTTTTCACCACAAAATAGTTCTTCCTTTCATTAATATTACGAATTACCATTAATATAATTTTAAATAATAAACTACCAGGACTTTACCACATACAGGGGAAGATAACCTACAAAACGAAAAGGTAAACAAGTATCGATTGTCTTGGAGACAATCTTATGAGTGGTTGTAGTTCATTTGAAAAATACAAGAACATCAATAAAATTTCTTAGAGGAGTGATACACATTTTAAAACTTCACAGCACACTATTAATTAATTGATTTTAATTAATTAATTAATAAAAAGAAATTTTTTTCTAATTTTAAATTATAAAATTTTTTTTAAACATAATTTTTTTTTCATTTTCTTCAACAACCAACAATTAAAAAAAAAAAACATTTTGGTGAAACTGCACATTTATCTCTTCAACAGCATAACTCTATTTGACAATATTTGCTACATTTGGGACTCGATCAACTGGGAAACTTAAGGAAGTGTTTCAGGCCAGTAAGACTTCGAGAGCCACACCAATCAAACACACAGAAGATATTATTTTATTACAATATATATACACATATCTCTTGTCTACTCTCTCTCCCTCCCACATCTCATTCTATCTCTACTTCCCCTTTCTCTATCAACACACACACACACACACACACACACACACACACACACACACACACACACACACACACACACACACACACACACACACACACACACACACACACACACACACACCTTATAAATACTTAACGTACGTGTACTTAAATAGTACGAAAATAAGTAAATAGTTTCGAAAAATTGCTTGCAATCTCCAAAACAAGAGTGTCTGGGCTTTTAGAAATGTATTCGTAGGATTCACAACCTTTTGCGTGACGTTAAAATAATTTTTGTTTACACTTATTATACGTCATTTACAACACATCTCATATAGACTACTGTACACTGTTCAAACGTTGGCGGAGCGGAGAAATTAGACCAATCATATTCAATTATACATTTAAAAAAAAGTAATTATTTTTAATGTAGGTAAAATACATTTTACATTACATTACATGTAGGCCTCAGTTTACATTTTATCAGATTTTCAGTCTTGGAATTATTGGCATACCTCAAGTTAATCACGTACTTACATGGTTTAATCTACTTAATGGAATACTTTTAAGTGGTTAACGTGTGATAACAGTACGATAAATATTTTCTAACAGACTCGTAGTGATGGCGTCTACAATTCATCCCAGCCATCACAGTCTCCACTCTCCACTGTCCGTTCCGGGCTTAACCTTTCGTCACTTCATGTTCCTTTTTCTCCAAGACGTTGAATCTTCTGCTCCTTCTGTGCTCCTATACTTTCACTGTTTCCTCAGTAACCGTTATTAGGGTTCGTCCTCAGCATGTGTCTGGTTTCAGTTTCTCGTATTCACAGCACGAAGTAGTGTTACACTCTTCTTGATTGCTTTGAGCACCTTTGCATTGCTTATTTCGTCCTCCCGCAGAAACAATTTCCTGGTCATCCTATATGTTTCCTCATTGTCCACGTTTGTTCATCACAAAGTAAAACGTTTTATATAAGACACATTACCAGTCTCTTCCTCAGTTCCAAGTATACTGCTACACAAAATTTGCGTATGTGTGCTTTATTCCAAAGCTTCCTTCATATAGCTGTCCTACTGCTAATTTGTTGTTTATCGGTTCACTCCTTGTCTATTTGCTCCTCAAATATCTGTCGTTATCTACTTGCTCTATAGGCCTACTTCTTTTTAATATTTACACTCATATCTTTCCTATCATATCAATCACTGTGACCGCTTCTATTTTACTACACGTAAATTCATTTCAACCTCTCCCGTTCAAAAAATTCTAACTTTTAACATTTTTTTTGCCTCTAGAAAGCACAAAGTTTTCAGTAAATCTTAAAAGGTTTTCTTCTTTCTCCGAGTCCAAATTCTTCTTCTTCAGTTCTCTACTACTTATCGAGTTTTCTACAGTTCATCATTTTTAACAAGGATTCAACCAAAAATAGTTTGTTCCGGTCCCAAGCAGATAGACTAATCACTGACACGCAAAGCTGATCACTCAAACGCTTCTTCGGACGACTAACTCCTCTCCGTCCTTTCGGCTCATAATTCAATAGTTGTTTGGGGATGAGGGTATCATCCATTCGGTTAAAAGGTTCCAACCATTTTATCCGATATTGGGCAATTCTATCAAGTATACTCATAATATTAAATTCCTGCCGTACATCGACATTCTCTTTTGCGATCTTGAAGAGCATATCCTGCCGCGTGCCTAAGGAATCTCATTTCGACCGCTTGAGTCAAATTCTCAGAACACACAGAGAAGTGTGGGGAGGGCATCAACAAATAGAACTTCAAGCATGTTTTTTACTCGTTGATTTTAGAGTTCTCCTAATTGTCCCCCAAAAGTGGTTGAACTTGCGCAACTTCTCCACCACATCATTGTTTGTAATGTATGACACACTATACCCCAGATATTCAAAATTACTGATTTGTTTTCTACAGTAAATATTACAATAACAAGAAACGCTCATATAACAAAATAAATAATAAAACTTTTCCATAACCTCCAAGAGATAAATTCGCATTTGAAGTCGAATTTTGATGTGGGATGTTAATTTTAAACATTTTACAGAAAATAACATTTTTAGTAGTTATTTCAGAAACCAAATATTTTCAGTAATTTTTCGGGAAAATTTGTCCTCCATTGATGAACCAGTTATGTGGTGGAACAGGCGTTAACAATTGATATTCTTCTACATCAAAAATATAACTCTCATTAGTCAACAATAATTTATAGCTAGTTATAACGAGATTAGTGATAATTACAGATGCTTAGAAAAATCTTTCCTTTTAATTTTATTGCAAGTTTTGTTTATTATCAAAACGCCGTCACTCAGTCATAGTGTAAATTGTAACCATACAACAGCGAATGTTCTTTTAACCTGTATTATTAATTGGCGACTGCGAATATTAAAATATTTCACATTGGAAAGAACGAGTCGTGTTTAGCCTTCAGACCAGTATTGCTCAAGGTGTCAACGCGATCGTGGCTCTGCGTGGGCGTACGGCGACCACAGTTTCTTGTGTCAAATGAACAGACAATGTCCGGTAGAGTTTTCTCTTCTGAGCGAGCTTATGTAACGTTGCCTGCCGTCAGGAGGAAGAGAAGTCGCTTAAACTATATGTAATCTTCTCTACCGTGGATTTCACTTCATTTCAAATACGAGCAGTGTTTACGTTCTACGAAAATCTAACCTGACTCTTCTGTTCTCCCGACTTGGTCTGCATAGTTTGCTCCTTTATCAAACCTGTACTTTATAACGTTACACTGTGTGTTAGTCTTGGACTTTTTGGTAATACTGCCTCGGCCAAAGAGACTGACAGTCAGAAGTCTTTAGAAATAATGTCTTCTTAACAGTGCGGCACTTCCCGACACCGTCTCTGTTCACCAATCAGATTGCACCGTTAGTAAGATGAGGTTATGTTGACGCTGCGTTGCCACAATTAGTATCCATCAACCGCAGTTTCAATGGAACCGGCCCGTCGTGTCGTCATCATTTTGCTGTCGGTGAAGCCGTAATTTAATAATGTAGCCTACAGAAACATGTCAACAGTGTAACTACACTGATGCTAGAAAAATAATAACTACTATTACTATTATTGCTATAATTATAACAAATTACTATGCTTTCTGTGATGTCAACGGGTAACGGTTTAAATTAGGGAACTATATAGCTGCGACTGTCAACTGCAAAATTTGTCTCAACTTTATCGCTGAAACAGTGGAAACCAAACTAAACGCACAGACAACGTTAAACAAGGTAGTTTGTTTAACTTTAACAATTTCTCTACTGTAACGGTATTTTCTGCCGTCCTAATTGCACCCTATGCATTCGTAAGCGAGAGCGCACACATATACCCATAATAAAAGTAGGCGTACTAAATTACTTAAAATTAAACTATATAAATGATGAGGATAACTGCGACTTACTAGAGCTTACTTACTAGACAAGAGCTTACTTACTAGAAAAGCAGGTGTCACGTTCCTCGGTCTCATATGTAGGCCTAAAGTAAATTTTCATATACTAAAATCATGCATTAGGTATTAAGAATATTAAAAATGGCCTACTTGTACGTGTCATAGTGTATGATATAGGTACAAAAAAAGGAAAGAGTTACAATGTTTATTATATCATTTCAAATATGTAGGACTATGTAGCCTATATCCTTGAACAGCGAGGAAAACGGCGTCTCTAGGAACCTAAGTCATAATTCTAGACTGAAAATTTATAAAAGCCTTATAAGGCCAGTAGTGACTTACGGCTGTGAGATATGCACCATGCGGAAGAAATGCGAAGAAGATCTTCAACGATCTGAGACGAAAATACTGAAAATTTTGTTGGCCATTAATGCTACAAGATGGCATTTGGCGGATCCACATGAATCTTGAAATTGATGCATTAATAAACAGCCTAAAAAAAAAGTAAGTTTATCAAGTCACAGAGAATTAGATAGCTAGGACATTTATAGAATGGAGAAGACCAGCTATCATATGGAGAGCTATCATAGAAAGGAAACCCTTGAAGTCTAGGCCCAGAGGAAGACCGAGAAAGAAGTGGATGGAGTGTGTTGAGGAGGACCGCCGAACCATGTGGATCAGAGGATGGAAGATTGTTGCTGAGAACAGAAGGGAACGGTATAGGATTTTTGAGGAGGCCTAATCTCATAGAAGTATGTAGAGTCAGAGGAAAAAGAAGAAGATGCCTGTATACAACATTTTGTAAGTGTAATTAAAGTATTTTCTCATCAATTGAGGCACTTTAAAATATTCAGCGTTTTAAAAGAAACTATATACAAATATAGCATAAAATTTTAGTTAGGAAAATTTGACTGCAAAATGCTGTTTGTCGTGGAAAATCGGTAAACGGAATGTCAACATTGTAGTAGAATAATAAAATTATGCACGGTACAGTTTATTGAGCAGGAATGTAGCAGCGTTGGTGGTCTACAAAAAGTATGCGTGATTTATTGCTGTACCATGTTCGCAATCGTATATCTTAAGTTATCTAACGTACTCCGAACCGTAACGCGCCAGTCCTGAATAAACGTACGCGACAAAATTAATTAAAAGCCACATTAATTTATTAACGGCGTAGAGAATGGATTGTAGGCGATCGCGCGCGCGCGTCGCAGCTTGTCGTAACAGGTGATCGGTTAATTTACTGAGTCATCCTATTAAACAAATTAAAACCCGCCAAGGCAAAACGAAATAAATTAACCGATGATAAGGGAGGACTACACGCGAGAACCATACATCAATGTCGGTCAGGTGCTGACGTAGCTAATACTTAATATCACGCCGGGAGATTATTAGAAAATCTCCACATGCAATTGCAGTAGCCCGGGCAGATGGTCGCGGCAGTTGGGTGCCTTACTTCCAGGTGTATCCAGTTGTTGACTATCGATCGACTGTTGACACGGCGTACGCGTGGAATGCGAAGGCAAAACGCGAAGGTTACTCGCGGAAGGCAACGCTTCACATTGTCGCCGGTCCAATTTCATTCTCTCTCCGCTAAACCTATTGACCGCGGCCGAAGGTCGAGGTTGACCGGTACAAGTGTACTACAGCGTAATATAATTTACAAGAATGCAGTACCTGTTCGCTGGTCGCCGTATTTAAATGAATTCCTACCTGATTCCAACGTGTGGCTGTGGGCACTTACCGGTACTCAGTGTACGTAATACGTTTGCAACGTACTTTTTGTCTTGCGGGCACTTACTTATCTGCTACATCACGACTCCTGCCTACAACGGGTTACCGATGTTTTATCAGCAAACTGTTCGGTCGTGATTGTTTTAATCACACAATACAAACTTCGTATTCGCACAGCACCAGTCCGTATACGGAGTTACAGTTGTAATTACAAAAATTAATTGCGCTAATTAAACAAAACACGAGTACGTAACCGAAATCGGCCCTTCTCTGTCCTTACTCCTTCTCATTAACACACGCGCGCGCGCGAGTGCTGATGGCTGTTCTCATGGAATAAATTATAACACACATTTCGGTATTATGACTGATACTTTTATTTTTTGGACACAGAGAATTGTTACACAAAAAATAATTTTAGTTCTGTTTTTAAGTAAATGAAATAAAAATTATTCCTCAAAAAATAAATTTCAAATTTAAACAAACATAGGGTCTCTATTGCATTTTAAATAAAGTTTAAGCTAAGAGGTTGTCTACTGATTACACACATCAAACATTCAACCAAATAATTACTACAATTATAATTAATTGAAATTTCATTGTTAATCTAAGCACTTCCTTCAAATTAACACGCAGTAATTTTTAGAATTACAATCGCCATGGGAACATGCGATGCAATGTGATATTTACTCTATGTTACGTAGATTCCGGAATGAAGACGCACTCGATTTTCCCCCTTCAGTTACAGCCGAGATAACGTTTCATAATCACCATGATTGGGTAAATTCTCTTGGACTGTCGAGCGTGAATGGAACCTGTTGTTATTAAAAAATCAATGATATCCATTGATGTACATCGGTTTTATGTTTATCTCTGCTTAGGTAAATGTGTCGGTGTTTCCAAGCAGGTAGAGCAGGAGGCAGATGTTCAGTGGATCGGTGTGGGTGCTTCTTATCTGACAGTGCAAGCCGTTGTGTCTACGATTAAGGCGTGCCTCGAACTGAACACGAAGCCTTTATATCGCTCGAAAACTAGATCACAGCTTTGCCTAACGATTTAAATTATTACTCTTGGAAAATTTGTTACCGTTCGTCTTTTTTTTTGACGGTAAAGTGCTACCTTATTTTATGACTCGTTAAACTAAAAACACACGTGAGACACATCTGCACAGAAATAGACATATACGAGTATATAGGGAGAGAGGTGTTAAATCTGGTCCAGGTGTATAAGAAACGTACCCCTTTTTGGAAATTGTTTACCTCCAGGGCGAGCGTCTGTCTGTAACCGCCCCCGTTTATCCCAACCCCTTTTACATCGTCTGGTCAACAACTTCACACCCTAAGGTAACGCGTTCGGTAAAAAAAGCTGCAGTTTTCGTTTAAAGTTAATTGTAGCGTAGCGAACCTATTCACACCTTGTTCACTTGTTGCTTTTTTTCTTAATCAGACGAGAATTCCGTAGGGTCGTTATTTCCGTATTTCGTCGCAATTCATCAAGTGGATTGCAAGCTGCAATTAGTCAAGATGAAAACTACGAGATCTGTATCTCCGGTTAACGTGTCTTCCTCGGGCGAAACCCTTTCACTTTTTTATATATATTTCCGAAGCGAAGCAAAGCCGGTAGGTAAGCAGCGACGGTGGAAACATTTCGGTCGAATCACGACCGATGTACACAGCTTGTTTATCTTGACCACAATCTGTGACCACGTTTTCTATTATACCGAAGGCGAATGAAACTACAATCACATCGCATAAATCAAATCTTCCTCAGCGGATAATTGCCTCAGTTTGAGTTCGATATAACGTTATAACATTATATAGACGTTTAAAATGTTCTGTCAGTGTCGTTACACCTACATCAATTACAGCTCAGTTGTGCTCATGTATCGCCGGGCACGGAGTTACCACTTAATCTGAAATCGGCTGACCATAAGAAATCGGGTCGGGCTCATTAAAGCGGCGTGGTCACTGAACCATAAGTTACTAATTACATGAAATAGTAAACGTATTTATAATAATTCCATGATCTCTTTGTACTTTTTTTAACAAGTTTATTTCGTGTCAATGCTTACGACACAGGTCTATATTTAATATGCCAATGGAATTAAATTATACTGCACAAAGCAATATTAATGTACACTGTCACCTAATTAGCTACTTGCTTATAATAATAGTAGTTTTAAGTTTTTTGTTGATATTTAGCACTGATACTAGAGAAAAATTCTGTGACGTCTGGACACCGCTTTTAGGCCTACATCCCTCCTTGCGGGATTAATGCAGTCACAGGCTACGCAGGATTCCTTCCTTCCCCGGGGCTTGTACTACAGCCCACTCCTACTGAGCCTTGACCGTCTCCAACAGTCTCGATCTCCCGCGGCCGCTTGCCAATTCCTCACCCCCAGAAGAGTTTCAGCTTCTCGCCGAACTTAGCCCTGTCAGCTTGTTATTGGTCTTCCCCTTCTTTTGGCGCCCAAGTCTGTCCCTTTATTATCGTCTTGGGTATTCTGGTGGCACTTTTTCGCTCGATATATCCTGCCCGTCTTAGGCTTTGTCGCTTCATTTAATCTACGACGATGGGTTCATTTCGTAATTGAACCTGATGCGCTATTCATCATTATCCCTTAACAGAGCCACAGGATTTCATCAGGTCTCGGCGTTCAAATATGTCCAGCATCTGTTCAGTTCTCTTCATAAGCGTAGTCACAGGCATTACCTTTAAGAGTTTCTTCCAGAAATTTGAAAATTGTCTATGGATTGATCGATGCGCGTTTGTACTAGCACACTAATTTGGTTTTTATTTTTGGGTTGCTGGGTGGTTCGTTGCTTGGAATTAATTCTGGTTTCTGAAAACATACCAGTATGCTTTGATACTGTACGAGACGCAGGCGACAATACAGACGTAGCCTACATGTAACTTCCAGGGAACGAGATTAATTTGTACTGAACGGTTTCCCGGATTCCTACTTCTTTACATTTTACTCTCAACGAAATTACTGTAACAGAAAACAGAAGAAATTCTAAACACGAATTGACCAGTTAGAGAAAATGATCTTTTGATCCCCACCTGGGCAATCCACTCTTGTTAGCTACTTCAGCAAGGTCCCTTTAACCGCTACTCTCAATAAGGAAGTTTCATTTTACATCACCCTAAGGTAAATACTTTTGTGTTAAATCTAATTTATGTACGATTTACATTTTAATGATACGAGTTTAATAGTCATTATTGTTATTTTGCCAATGAAGACACATGGGGTAAACTAAACACTTACTCTATAACAAGGGTAATCCCCTTATCGAATAGAACAAGGGGCAGGAAACGGGACTGACCAACAGAAGGAATGGGAAGACAGAGTACTGTTCAACAGATTGTCCCTTCTTGACCAAAAGAGAAATGAGACTTGGGACAACCCAAGAAACGATGGCTTTTTTAAAAATCGATCAGGATGCAAGCGTATACCTTGGGTTTGAGAAGAAGTAAATGAAAAATAAGGAAAGGAAGGAGAAGGAAAGAAGAAGAAGAAGAAGAAGAAGAAGAAGAAGAAGAAGAAGAAGAAGAAGAAGAAGAAGAAGAAGAAGAAGAAGAAGAAGAAGAAGAAGAAGAAGAAGAAGAAGAAGAAGAAGAGAGTGAGAGAGAAAGAGAGAGCGAGGGATTTAGGATACGTAAAAAGTTAGAATCAAATATTTAACAAACACATAACAATAATAAAACAATCAACCGTAAATTCAATTTTTTAACGGAAGTGGATAAAGTAACTGTAGACGTAAAAGACGATGGGCTTATTTGAGGCTACAAAGTTGCGTACCTTGACGACCACGCATGTTCCTGAACAAACGAGACAAGATCTAATCAAGCTCGGGGAACTGAACACTAATGCGGTTCAATTGATAACTGGTAACACTAAAGGCACACCAGAGCACAAAAACATACGTATTATAATGTGTTTCTTAAAGACGTAAGAGAAGCAATATTTAACTGCACCGCTTCGAACCAAGGTAATTCTATGATACCAATTTTATTTCTCCCGACGAAGATATATTATATGTTTATATAAGATATATTAAACCGTTTGTCCGTCAATTTTAAAGAAGTAATGTTGGGACGATCTATAAAAATCATAAAGAACAAACTGGCATATTGTAATTTTGAATATTATCTGGTCGTGATAATGAAACTGTAAATTTAGGGCCAGGTAGCTTTACTTTACACTTGCAGTGGCATCCCCTTCAGATGCTGCAGATCTATCCACAACCAACAGAAAGTCAGATGTTAAAACGTCCCTTGTAGGAAAGAGAAAAATCATATAAAGTATCAAAGAAAAATAAATTGTATTATGGTAAAACAAAAACAAAAGAATAATGTTGTTACGATGGTTTCACTGATCGTCGTATGGTACAGTGGAAACAAAGTACAGACACTAATGAAGTCACTAATAATAACACAATTAATCACAAATGACAATTTGTAATCAACTCATACAATAATTCAAGTTAAATTTGTCCACACACAATAATAATGTCAACTAATAGAGTTCTACACTAATTTTTACATAATAACACTTCGCCACAATACTTCGAACCGCACTTAAATAACTCGTCACTTACAACTGACTCACTAAGCAGCATCTGTTGCCTATTTACAGCCTGCAGGGGTCCAGACTAATGTTCCATAATATGCGTCCTCAACAAGCACTAAACAAACTCTAGAGGATACTTGAGTGCGGCCTTAGCAGAAGCACGCACCTGCTCGGCTAGCCGAGAAACGTGTTGAACGACACTTTTCATTGTTCGAGAACGTTCTATCGTTACTATATTATTATAAAGAATAATAAATTATAGGTGTAAATAGCGACGATGATGGTGACAAAAACGATAGAAGTGATGTTATAACTATAAACAATAGACGCAGGAATTGCCACAACACAAATAGCTGTACTAACAATATAAGTAATCTGCATTAGCTTTACACAGAATTTCTATTTGTTCACCACAGCGACTGTAATCCTTAGCATTCCTCGCTTGCAGACTTTCTTTTCTGACAAGTGTTTTTGTACAGCGAAAATTAATTGGATTTTTCTTTCGCATTCCTCATATTCGTTTGTGTTTAACTGACTCATAATTAACACAAAGAAAGACTTTTTGTTTTCGTTGTGTGCTAAAACATAAATTCTTTACCATTTTATTTAGTTTTTTACTGCCAACTGAGTGATTAAAAGTATCGCATGTAGTTGAATATAAATTCAGTGTTCCATTCAGCCTAATACTCCTTGCCAACACCCGTTCGCGAAAATGTCACACACACACACACACACACACACACACACACACACACACACACACACACACACACACACACACATCGAAAGAGCGAGGAATGATGTAGGGTAGAGCGAGTGGGGGAGAGGAAAAGAATACGGCCGGAGAGAGTTTAATAATTATTTGGTTTTTGCAACAAAAAAGCGATCAGTGTATTGGGAGCCAAGGTTCACGGTCGTAAAAGCAAGTTAAACCAGATCAGGTAATTGATAGACATCTACAAGTGGCCAATTTCTTGTTGACCACATGTGCTGGCGATCGTGCGCCGATAATACTGTATAAATAAGTAATTTAATTTGATCAAGACATTACGTACGTACATGGTAAAAGTCCAGCTAATCAGGTTGGCTGTAATATATATTAAATTGTTGTGAAAACACGGCGAAAATCAGATCACACTCAGTTACGCAAGAGCTTTCGCGATTTCTTTTATAGGTCAGAGGTGAAAATTTAGTTGAATTGTCCGAGCTATTGTTCTTTCCGTGTCTTTGACTCGTATTTTGAGCCCAGAAGTAAGCCTAAAGATTTGATGATCGTAGCTAATAATGGCTAATGTTTACTGTACTGAATCAACGTTATCATTTAAACATCATTACAGAATACTTCAAATATAAACGCAAACATTTAAAAAGATTCTTATAAAATGAGCAGTTAGCACGTTAAACTTCTTTCACATCTGACAGTTTCTAATCATATCCTTTGTTGTGATTTCTTAATTCTCCTGAGATACTTAGCGTCGATTGTGTGTATTTCTTTTCACTCTAGATAGAATCCATGTTTTGCATCCGCGCGTGTGAGTGTGTGAAACAGTAGAGAAAAACAAAAAGTGTCTGATAAACTCATTTGAATGTAACTGCTCGGCGAGACCGATTCACTGGTATGTGCACAGACATTCTGAACAAGTAGCACACACAAATATATATGCTTGTCATTAAAATAATAAAACTCAGTAAGTTTTTGAGTTATTTGTATAAACATCCAAGCCAAACTTTTTTAGCCACGAGAAAACGCAGTATTTTATTTAACGTAAATTTAAATTGGTCAATATTTGTCGTTCAAACGTGAAACCGAAAAGACTTAAAGCCGATTTGTAGACTATAAAAATTATTATGTAAATGTTTTTCCGTTCTAAAAGCTTGTAATTTATTTGATAAGAACGAAATCTTCCTATTTCTTTGTTTACTATTCATTTTCAAACATCACTTGACTCAAATATAAATAATTTATTAACTTAAGTTTTATTAATTTTTCGATCAAAACTGACTAAATTTGAATAGTGTGTGTTTAATTATTGTAATTGTGAAGGTATTTTTACTTTACTTAGTTGTGATTTGCGTAATTCAGTTTCTACCTCAAAGATCGCTGTCTGCTTGCTATTATATGATAATCTTTGTTCAGAAAAATGTAACAGTCTCACAGGAAAATTATCCATCTGGTCCATGAGCACACTTAATGACGGTTTTTTCTAACAAGTTAATGAATTGTGGTGTCATAAGACGTTGGTCTGTCATTTTAGAATACGACCTTGTATATGGTCATGGAAGATTAAATAGATTCATGTGGTTCGAAAACTTAAACATAGTTAGGTGACTAGATGTGAAGTGAAGCCATGTGAAGTCTAAGACGTTTAAGCCACGTGAAGTGGCAAGTTAGAGGTTGCAAACAAGCGGTTGTTGTCAGAAATGAAGACGAATGTTCAGTATTAAGTCTATTATCTGTCAAAATGAAATAAAGGAGTATAAACGAATTGGCATCTCCTAGTAGAAATATGTTAGCACAACATAATCAAACTGTGCAGAAAAAAGTTTCAGCACTTCAGTACTTATTTCCAAGTGGCTACTTTATGTCTCACAGAGATTTTTCTATATTCTTAGTGTAACCTGTGTAATTTCTGTGTTTATTAAAGGTTTAGTATTCAATGGAATTGAATTGGCAAATTTTTTTTTAAAGAATACGAGTTTATTTTTTATCTACTGTGTGAAAACACTAAAATACATCGCGTCTTTGTCGTAAGTGAAAAAAATTCGTTTGCCAAGGGGAAAAAAAAGAAATGAGAATTTAGTTAAAATTTTAGAAAGAACTTTCCTGTGAATCTTTAAATGATATTGTTGATAACAGTTTCACGGCACACGCTAATAATTTACGATTTTTTGGGAACCTCAGTTATTGTGATAAGGATGTGGCCAGTAATCTTGCTCTTTCCAAAACACTGTGGTGTTATAAGATCTTAATTTTACCTCAACGACCTCTACAGAAAGTGACCTTGTATGCAGCCATGGAAATTCTTATATACTGTAGGCCTATACTGATTATTGTTTATAATTTACTGTTACAGAATAAATTTATTTTATTTAAGACACTTTTCCGTTTAACCAAGTAATTTTCTGTTTCTAAGTCTTTTCTGTGATCAAAAACTTGCGCGATTAAACGAGGAGATTTTGATTGGAAGCAAGCAAGACGTGTTAGAAATGCAGAATATTAAATATTTTTTCTGTGGTAAGGTAAATGAGTAGAGACCACACAGGCGTCTCCAAGCAGAAAAGTGTTGGGAATATTCACGATGCAAGTCATAGTTAATCATATTTAATTAAATTTTAAAATTCAGTCATAGTTAAAGCCTTTGTAAGCAAATTATGTTGGACGTCTCAGCAGTAGACAACGTAGTAATGTCGCGACACTACAGCATAGTTTGTAGTGTTAGTACCTAATGATTGTCGTTGGTGATGATGATTAAGATGTCGAGCGTCTACTTCAGCATCCTGTTATCCTAAGACACAGCCGAGTCGTACATTATAGTTGCGAAGTTGCTACTACAGTTAATGTAAACGGTAACAGTTAACGCTCCGCATGTGCGAAATATGGTCAAATTATGAAATCTGATATAATTTACTCGTAGCAGTAATAATAATTCGTGAAACGTCGGCTGCAGCTGGCAAAGTCTGTCTATAAATATCTTTGGGCATGACAAGTCGGCGCCTTGCTCACATTCTATAACAGTGACACACGCTGATCTTATCTTTGGGCTCCGATACGTTTTTGAGGCTGCGCACAACACCCACTTGCCGTTGCAATCATTATTTATTGTTTAACAAACAAACATAACACTGACAGTCTCCGTCTCGTTATTTTTTTCGTTCCGGCATGTTCTGAAGTTATGGAGAAAGTGACATTGTTACATGTAATACAATAAATACATTTATTTATTTAATATTTTATTCATCTGTCACAACATGAAAAGACATCAATTTCAAAAACATTTTTTTGATCGAAGAAATTTAAGACTTACATTGTAAGCGCATACACGAGCGCATGACAGCGTTCGCACATGTGTACAAACATACATTCAATCGAATATAATTACATAGACGCTAAAATAAGTAGTAATTGTTAATTTATGACGTACATTTTAAACCAATTTTATGAACAGTAAATGTGTTCATCTTCTGTTGCAAACCCATTAAATTAAACAGTGTTAACTGGTAACTGAGTAACAATTCCAAATAATATAGGTTTAAATGAAGATATGCGTATTTATTATTGGCTCAATTGATTTCACATGATAGGCTACTACACAGCTATAAACTAGTATACCCCCTTTTGCCTCTGAGATATGGAATCTTCTTACCTCGAAAACTTATACGAAGACAAAAACAAAATATACTGAGCCAGATACATTGAACAATAAAAGGTAACAGACCACGGAAAGTCCGATTGAAGAAATCAGAGCCTGTTTTTAGAAAGTAGCAATCAATAAATAATATACATAAGGTATGCAGTGAGAACAGCTAAGAATACAACTTTAAAGAACGTTTAAAAAAGAGTAGCTACTTTAGATGCAATTAAGGAAAAGACACAGGCAAAAAGACTTGAATAAGGCCTCAGATAAGTGAGATTAAAGATAGAACTTTAGTATGGAAGGTAAAGAATATTCGAATAGAATTGTTCAAGAAAAGCATGTTTTTAAAATGAAGTAACTAATTGCTGCCCGTGTCTTAGAAAACATTAATCTTTTCCTTCTAAAAAGCCTACTAAAATGTATACGTGTTTAAAATATTATGCACACGTAATACAATATTTCTGAGGATAAACAGACAAACCTACAACAACAGAACAGAAACATTATGAATATTTCAAGGAAGCTTTGTTGGGTATTACCTTTTTAAAGACGAAATCAAAAACATTTTGTTATTATCTCTTTGTGTTAATGGTACGGATCGTCGTGTTCTTCAGTGGAAACATATAGTGAGTGTATAGTGTATAGTAATAAATATAGTGAAAGTGTTAATATAATAAAAAAATTTTAAGTTTTGTGATAAACAGAAAACGGGAATATAACTGGACTGCAGTATATACTTGGTCGTGTATTACATTATATTTAAACATTTTAACATGGAGTTCGGTCGCATGTATTAGGACAATACGTATTCGTGGTATAGAACGGACACGAAGATCTATGCTATATAGTGCTCGCTGATGATTTTAAATTGTCTGTCCCCGGTTAGTAGGATAGATAAGTTAATCGTCAACTAGTAATATGTCCCATTTTAATAATATAAGTCATATGAAGGCAACTTTAGTTCCTTGTAAGTAGTATCAATTCCTTGTAACCAGGATCTATTTCACCCACTTGACGATAAGCGCAAACACGATCTCGAATTTACATTTGACATAAATTAAGTCAGTTAAAAGCTACAGTTAGTTATACCCAATTTTAACTAGAGCCGCAGAACACGCTTTCTATTTTGAACGAAGTACACTTATTCTATTCCAGAAATTTCAATATTAAATAATTTCTCAATTATAGGAAAAATTACAGAAATCTTGATTATCCTACTTCTTTAGTAATAGGCTATAACAATTGTAGAGCACACATTGATACAATGAACAGTAAACATTCGGATGTGGGTTACAATTCCTGTTGGTGCTACACTCTACTGGATTTTAACAATTTTTTTCAAATTTCTTATCTTTTCTGATTCCCAAATTTTAAAATTTACAAAACGTAACACTACATTCTGGTATTAGCTCAAATTCCATTTAATTTGATACCTCACAGGAATTTTTGAAATTTTATCAAAGTTTTCACCCACTTTTTGGACTCTAACGTCCATAAATTTTTAAAGTTTCAAAAATGAACATTATATTCATATTGCGTTTAAAATTCCCTTTAACTTCATTCCCCACAGCTGCAGAAGTCACTCACAATTTTGAACGTAATATATTTACTCTATGCTAGATAGATAAATTTTAGTATTAGGGAATTTTTCAATTATCAGAAAATTACGAAAATGTGGATTACTTTACTGCTTTTTTTAACAAGATAACAATTGTAAAGGGGACAATCATACAGTAATCACTAAGAATTCCACTGCATGGTTTCTTAGTTATATCCATAATGCCTAAAATGAGAAATCAATTAATCCTGGTTTTTAAGTTTATGTATATTTCCTTAGGCGTTTGTAGGCCTATATCTAATACATTTCACAAACATACATAACTAATAACAACATGTAAAGTTTTTTTGAAAATGTAGCGTACATAGCCTACTTTTTGAAGGAGATCCAAATTTTGCAAGGGGTGTTGACATTATTAATTTTCCCATTAAAGATATCGAGTTTGTATTTTGAATAAAATTCCTCATAGCTTGTTACGCCTCATAGACTATTAAAATTTTCTTAAAATTTTGCTCTCTATTTTAAGAAACTGGTGCCCTAAACTCATCAAAAATTCATAGTAAACGCTACATTCGGAATTAAGTTAAAATTCCCCTTAGTCTGACACCCAGCTGGATATTTTACAATTTTTTTCAAAAATTTAATCAATTTTTTGCCCTGATGTAAAATTTTTAAATTTCTAAAACTTCACACTACATTCAGATTTTAGTTAAAGTTTAACCCACTTTTTGAGTCCTTGAGACCCAGAGTTTTAAATTTTCAAAAATGAACACAGTGTATATAGATTTTGTTTAAAATTTACTTTAATTTGATACCTCACATGTATCAAATACCACACATGTACCTCACATGTGTGTACATTTTTAGACACTTTTGACCCTCACATTTTCGCCTCTCGCACCCTTATTTTCGGGAGATCAATTTAAAAAACAATAGGATTCTGTAGGGTTACGAAAATCGGTTGGTGCATTCAAAAATATCCTGAGACATACTACAAACAGAGAGAGAGAGGGGGGAGACAGACAGATAGACAGACAGACAAATGCTAAATCGTCGAGTTAAAAGTCAAAACTAGCACCGCTCGTTCAATACAAACAGGTGGTCGGAGAAAGTAGAAGGTATCAGAGAAGCACAGAGGGAAAAGCTGGCAGAAACAAGATGCAAATGTAGATTAACACAGAGCGGTCTACCAAACAGCGACAACGCGGGGACGTCTTAGTTTTGCTTAGATGCCTTGCTCTTCGTTCATCATGATACTTCTGATACCTTTTGTTTCAGTAATACTACTAACTTTTTGTAACCTCCGTTGAGCAAATTATAGTTATCAGCACCACATAAGGTGGGAGGCTTGTTCTCCTAGTACTTGATGAAGTTTTTTTCAGCAATCAATATATTTCGTTAAGGAATATTGTTTAGCTATTTTTTATTGTTGCATTATAACATTTTATTGCAAGTATATAAGGTTAGAGTAATTTTAGGTTTATTTAAGCTTCTAAATTGTACAACATTATAAAAATAAATCGTTAGTATGAAGAAGATGGGGCTAGTTATTATTATATAACACCGATCATTACATTTTAATCCTTTTATTTTTCATTGCGTTAGGTTTATTTCATATTGTTACACAATTTGTTTTACATTTTGTGCAACTTTTTTCCATTAACTAAAATTATGTGAATTAAGAGGTTACGGTGTAATGGTTGACGAACGTTAATATTAACACAAGGATGTTTATCGTCATACGTTTGCCATTTCACTTTTTAAGATTAGCCTTAGATTTTAGCGTCTGTAACTTTGTAAAACAATTTATCCAGCGATAACGATATCGGATTGGCTGATCCTTAATTTAATGTTGTATATTCTTGTAAGTTAAAAGTTCGGAGGTTTGCTAAAGTTTTTAGTACCTGAAACTAGCTTGAATTAATTGCGAGAATCCGATTTAACGTTTCGTAATTTAGATTAAGCTAATGGTTCTTTCCAACGGTATTTTTATTATTGGCTATACGTTTACATGCTCATATGTTTGCGGTGGCGACTTGAAAACGACCATAATTTCTTAGGTAGGGAAATTAAGACCATATTGTCAACGACTTTTTGAGCTTTTATTGTCATCAGTTTTATTGTGTCTCCAGGTAACTGTTTATAAATTTGAAAAAGCGCATGTGAAATTAAATCTTAAGATGTTATGTTAAAATAGAAATATTATACAATAATAAAAATGTAATGTTACATCAAATGTTAAGACAGTAAAATGAGCTGAATGTCGTACAAAAAGTGTAAGACTTGGTTACGGAAAATGTGTATATTTGCATTTTGTAATGCCTGCTTCTAAATTTAGAATCTCAATTAAAGTAAACTAGCAGAAATTTTATCATTTGCTGATGAAATATTGTGTGTGTCTGGGCGCGCGCGCGGGTGTCTGTGAGTGAGCGAGCGCGCGCCCATATACATACTGTTGTACGTTATCACAGTGGCCACTATTTACATTATTTTACTAAAAAAAATCTTATTTCAGTAATAAACTCGTTGCTGAAAGGCAATAAGTGATTTGTTTTTATACAGCAGGATTGAGCGGTTTGTCACAAGAAAACGCCAGCATGGTTTTCTTTTATTATTTTAATATGTAAATAAATAAAGGAACGGTTAATTTTTTAACACACGTTTACAGATAAGGCAGAATATTATCTATCCAAGCCAACGACAATGACAGCTGAGAGACCAACTCTATCGTAATCTGCTCCTGTCAGCTTACACCTTATAGGTACAACGGTTTATTAAACACGACGATCATTGGATATTAGTAATGTGTCAAGTGATTAAAACACAATTTCAGTTATCCTAGAGCGGACAGATTGGTAGTGGTATGCAACGAATTCTAAATGTGCGTAAACGAGTTGTTCCATACGAAAGCCTAACTATGGAATATCCCTAAGATGAATTCATTTCCAGCCCCCCAGTTTGGAAATGTAACCTGTAGAATATTTAAGCAATATTATAACGTTTTCAATGTTGCTATTAACAAAAATGTCCTTTTGAAGCTGGTGCAACTATCGATAATCGTTATAAAAATGTCAGGTAGAATTTTTATTTCTATTATATACGATTATTTCGAAACTTCTTATAACACGCTGACTTAGAGGGTCTGTACTGTAGGCTACCCTTTAATTGTGTCAATTCAAATTTTATTGAGTTCCATTTAAAATTTTTACGAATTATGTTCCGATGTCATTATTGGAACTACACGCACACGCGCGTGTGTACTTTGTCTAATAGCCTATATACATTAAGTTTATATTCATGTTTTCGTAGGTTTATAGTAGGCCTATGCGGGGGCGCTGTTATATAGGCATATTCAATGGAGTTCCTGAGGCGGGGGGGGTGAGACTAGATTGAAGGTTGGACTCCCCACTTTCCTCAGGAAAAATGAGATGTTCAAGATTCTTCCCATGTAGGCCTAATTATTATAAGCCTCATTTTAACGCACGCAACTGGCTCAGAAATAGGCCTACGTTAAGCGACTGTAGAACTATGGAATTTCACTGAAATTTTTAATAGCTGGGAGGGGGGGGGTCTCCCTGATCCCCTCCTCGTAGCTCGCCACGGGGCCTACTAGATTGTCTACTACTTCGGCCTGCTACTTCCGAAACTCGAAAAATGAGGTTTCTTATTTGCCGATTTGACTGAGCTGATCGTTGTTGTCTTCTTAAAATTCCGACATTCTTCTTCTACGATGTCTCCCTCAAGGGGCGTAAAGGATATAGCCTAAGTCTAGGTTTCACTCCAGAGGAAGATAACCGAGAAGAGTGTGAAAACGTCGAAACACAACGGCCAATAACAAAGTCAGTCAAGTGGTCAAGTCCGGAAATACTACTACCCGGTAGACTTGAATATAATTTTGCAGTAGATAGAGTATATAACCTACCAAAAACAAAGCGAATAAGGAAAACCGAAATAAACAGTAAAATATAGACGATCAAAGGTTTTCATTTTAATTTTCATACCATAAATGCACTCGCACGCATGTACACAGGCACATAGAGATATCAGCCAGGAACTCTTATACATTGTCGTCGTATGGTTGTCGTATGGTCTTATGGTTATCGTGAACGGCGAGTCTTCAGGTAGATGAATGAGATTTGTTGACGCCAACGCATTGGTTCCATTCTACCTTCCAGTCGAGAATAACTTAAAATAGGATAAACAATTATTCAACTTTCACCTTAATTTATGTTTTCTAATGTAGGCCTATAGGTACTAATAATGGCTCCTTTTCTACCGTCTAAGCCGTCTAGGAATTAGGCAGGGCAGGCTGTATTATATTAACCATTCGACATTCAATGGCATACGCACTACGCTTCAGCCACACATTATTACGCTTTTCGAAGCGTATTTTTTCGAATTTCGAGTAGACAAACGTATTTGCCATTATTTAAACATTACGTCTACGAAAACTGTTCCCAAACTGCAGAAGACTGAATTTTCAGTTAACTGCGTTAAATATACCTCATACAGAAATTAAGTATGAAACGTTTGGTTAATAAGTGATTTCGTAAAATTAAATTGAGTAAAATTAGAACTAGACTCTTTTAAGCGTCTGCCACTTTGGCAACCCGGCCAGGCTGCCGTAGTTCCTTGAAGGATATCTTAATTCCCAAGACGTCAAGGCGGTCATGGTTCTACGTAGACATATTCTATTCACATATGAAAGAATACTCACCCATTAGTGAAAATATAAATTGACTTGAAGTGAAGAATATTTATTTGACCGTAGACACATGCCCAACACAACACACAACATACGCGCGCCCGCGCACGTTCCGGTGACTTCTGTGTTTGTTAGCGCTAGTATGAGTACACTTTTTTGTTGTATGGGTGTTCATAAATCTGTTTACGATTATTAAGTCAGCGTGTTGAACCACCCCGGGTAGAAACATCATCTATTTTTCTATATGACTATAGACAGAGAGCAATGATATAAACAAAAGGAAGTGAATTACGTAACTATAATTAATTAACGAAACAAAAGGAAGGTTTAACCTGTAACCTGGAACTATTAGCCAATAAACACGTTCAACTTCGCCTTCACCGACATAAATAATAGCCTACCTTTTACTGAAGCAATACTAAGTTAAGAAGCTACAATTACTCCGTTCAGGGTATTTAGGTTGATTAGTGTTGTGTGTTACTTCAGATATTCGGATAATTCAGAAAAGTGTAGGCCTAGGCTGTGCTGTTTATTTCAGGCTGTCAACGGAAAACAGTTCTTCACCGACGGTTTCACAATTTTGCATGTACTTATCCTTTTGTTTTAACAACACCGAAACTTATTTTAAGGAACTCTGTCTCCAAAATGACCTGTGCCGAGTTTCAGTGCACTTTCTGCTAACTGTTTACACTATGAAACACATAAACACAATCTTTGTAATAGTAGACTTTACTTCTTGTCATCTGATACTTTGTCACAAAGATAATACTCACGGGTTAAACGATCAAATCTGAAAATCTTATAGTATAAAAATTCATATAAAAATCCTTATATACAATGATTATTATTTATAATATAGCGTACTGTTAGAGAAAACATTTATTTTATATAAAACATGTTTCCGTTTAACCGAATAATTATTTTAAGATTTCTGTTTATATGTACTTCGTGAGCTCTATTAATCGATACAGATTTTTCATAACACACACACACACACACACACACACACACACACACACACACACACACACACACACACACACACACACACACACACACACACACCGAACGTGGTAAAAGTGCTCTACGCATGCGCAGGAAGCCCGTACTTCTTGCCAACGTTTACGCACGCTTACGTATGATTTCGATTTGTTAAACTTTGGTTTACATTCGATTTCCTGTTATACAACTCAAAACATCATCGTCAAGGAGCCTGCTCTCTTGTAATTTTTGTTAACATTATCCGCTTCAGCCCCATACAGCTGCACGTTAAGTCGAATTTAAATGTCAGGAAACCATCTTTTGAAGTAAAACCGTAGACCTAAACACTTCATATTGTTCATTTATATATGAACAGTGTTTATACCCTGCTGTGTGCTTTACGGAGAGATTAAGCAACGCGCATGTGAATCATACTGGTACGCATGAGTGTTGAGTGTAGTTACCTGAAAGCAATTATCGAACGTTGTTCAGTATTTTTCAGTAAACAACAGGACATGTATATAGATAAGACGCACGTACGGCAGGCCTGGGTTGTTTGTCAACGACTGGCCGGCTGTATAGGCCACAACAATGGGATTGTGTCGTGTTGTGACGAAATACCGGCTCTCTCTAGCAGAGGCCGGCGAAAGCGGACGCCGTACAAATAGAAAACAATAATTTATACGTTTATAATCGTTTTTAAATAGTCAATGTTAGGACAGCGTGCGGCCGGGTTTGCGTGTAAATTAGAATGCACGCACTCTGTATGGGGTATTGTGCATTGTGGGGGGGCCCGCTATATACGATTATATCGTCAAAAAACCGTACGGACAGCTAAAACAAGTTAGTAGCTCTCGTTCGGCTCCTGAAATATGAACCTGTGTATTGGTACAGATAAATATGTATTCCAAGTGGTGTAGGTAACGTGAGCACAGCGGCGGCGGCGCCCTCCGTACCTCTTCGCTTGAATTCCTTGTTCAAATGTAAGGAGGAATCGGACTCGAAATTTATGATTAAACGTATATTGTGTTTTGTTCCTTGTAGCTTCTGCCCCGTCGCCCCCCTCTTGCTTCAAACCGTCTTCGACAAGTGCTTCTTCTTGTAACGTTCTAATGTTCTTTTCTCGTGCTTCCGAACGTCTTAACATAGTTATAACTTTAACTATGGACATAAACACACACACTCACACACACAGAAGGAGAAATTTATGGTAATGTTTTGCTAAGGAGGATGTAATTTGACAGGGTATATTATGAAGATGTCCTATGTGCGTGCATACGAACGTGCGTGTTTGTGTCTTTGTGAGCATGTATAAACGGCAAACACACACACACACACACACACACACACACACACACACACACACACACACACACACACACCATTCATCGCCATCATTATTAGCATTTGTCTACTTGCCGCTGAGCTAATACTTCACTAGCCATTCTTTTCAACAGGAAACCTTGCCTAGTTAAATGTGCTACACTATTTCCCCAGGTTTTACCTACATTTTCAAAAGGGCCCACGTTTCTCTCTCTCTCTCTCTCTCTCTCTCTCTCTCTCTCTCTCTCTCTCTACGATCAGTCACCTGATTAGTTTGATTCTGTCCTGCACTTCTTCTGCCTGAGCCAATCTCTTCATCTCCGAATACTATAACATCTCAGATACTCCTGTCTTTGCGTTCCCCTGCGGTTCTTACCAACGAGTGTTCCTTCCCTCCATCATCTAAGTTGTTAAATTGAAGTCTCAACGAGTGCTCCACCAACCTGTCTTGTTTTCACAAACCAGCCACCAACCCTTAGAGTTCTTCACAAAATTCTGCTTTTCTTCCATTATTTCCAGAACCCGTTCATTTGCTACTTTGTTTCCACTCATTTTATTTTAGCATTTTCCTGTAACACCACGTTCAGGAACCAAGGTATTAGTCGCTTACAACAAGGCCAAGATATCAAGATATTGAGGAATAAACTGAAAATGAATATAGCCAATAAAAGCCAAATAACTGAGAAATAAAAAGCCGAAAAAAGATAACGCATTTAGCTTTAGTTAATCTGGAAAAAGCCTAAGATACCTAAAACGCGCTGCGGACGTCTATGACAAGAATTGGAGTGCTATCAATGAAAAACGCATTTAAATAGTTGTATGAAGAGAAAAAACTACATATTATATAAATAGGAAACAACGGTAAACTGCTTCAAAACGGTACCAAAAAGATGTCCCCAATCATTGTCCAGACGTATTTAAAATATTCTAACGCAATCGGTACACTTATGTGAAAGCAAAAATGTCAAAATATAAACCAATGTGAATCAAATCTACGCTGTGCTTCTGTAATATGTAACCTATAGGCTATATCTGGAAGCCTACTGTACTCCTCTGTTCCACTGATGATCAGATCGTGATGGCAGGGTGAAGAATTCATAACATCCACGTCGAAAGTTGAAGGAGATTATGGCAAAGTAGGATTGAACATAAAGTTAAAAAAAAAACGGTACATCTGGCAGTGACAGATGAAGAAATAGAAATCAGAAATATAATATAACATTGAGATTAATGGAATGGACAGCTTTAAATGTTTAGCTTTCACAATACACAACGACAGGAACAAACGGATTAAAGTATAATGCGAGGTAACGTTATATGTTTAGCTGTGTAGAGGTGTAGTAATGATGTTGTGTGTCATCAGCTTTGTTTAGCATTTATGGAGGCGAAATGATTAAGAAAGCTCTAGAAGACAAGTAAACCAGTCTATGTTCAAACAAAGGAGAACCCTAACTTCAAAACCTTACATTTTTCAAAATATTTAATATAAAAAATTATATATATGTATATGACAGTAATATCCTCGCTTATTTCTCTACTTTACAGTGTAGTTTCAAACTTTTTGCACTTTTAATTGATTTAAAGTTGACCAAAAAACGTCAGAAGTCGCCGTTTTTTGCTCTTCAACCGTAAGCATTGACTTTGTCTAACTGTTGCGAAAAAAGTATACCTGGGACAAAATTTCCTGTCAAAGAGTTGTTTAGCATTCTGTACTACGCATTATGTAAATTTTTCATTCTCCCGTATTTAATATTATATAAGTTACTAGCTTTTTTTACATCTGCTAATTCCTTAACGGGTACACTTTAAGAATACTTTTTACACTTACAATTGACAAAATATTATATTTATGCCTACTGATACATTAAAAATTTAGTAAACGTAACTACCTAATTTATAGGCACTAAGTTATAAGTATTTTAACTATTATTTAGCAGAATGTTAAAGGGACTATGGGGTCCTCTTGTAAAGTCAATTCTGTACTAGGAAATTTTTTCTTCTCATCGGACGGGTCACGGAACATCGACAGTTGAAAAACATACTCTCCAGATATAATTTTATTCTTATATTGTGTAACTATGAAACTATAAGCCGAGGGGACGGAGAGGTGTGGGACGTCCGAGGAAGCGCTGGAGTTACCAGTTCTAATCTTTGCCTATTTGAGACCGGAACAAACCATTTCCTTGATGATGATGATGATGATGATGACAATGATGAAACAAATAAATTAAACACCACGCCATGTGAGTATCTGTGTGTCTGTGGGGGAGGGGGCACAGAAGGGCGCGAGCACACGCACACGCACACAAACACACAGTGTTAGATTCAGTTGTGCAGTTTCATAATAGTTTAAACGCCAGGTTGACGTTTAAAAACATCGTGCTGAATTTTTAAACAGAGGACTACATTCGTATTGAGTTCAATTTAAAGTCGTCTATATTCTGTGTGTTTTTAATACTAATTTACAAGTAGGCTTGATTATTACACAAAAATACATTACTTAAACATGAACTGATACTCCATGGGCACAAGATCTTAATAGAAGCGACACAAGAAAAAAAAGAAAACAGTAGGCCTACCTTGTTAGAGCACATGCTAAAATGCACACGTGTGTATGCAGTCCTTACATATTTATTTATTTAGATACTAACAAGTGATAGAAACTTATTAAACATTAGTAGCAAATGTTTACGAAAATGTAAGATTATATTAATATATTAAAAAGTATTGCATTATATTGTTTTTTCAATAAGTAGCGTTTTACGCTCTATCATAAATCATATCACTTCGTTAGAAACATTTCATATGGATATAATAAAACGTGAAATCGTAATTACATCCATGAATAAAAAAATGCTATAACCTCTAATTAAATGACCATGGTGTTTAGAAACGCTGATATGAACGACAGTGTTAATTATTTAAGTTGTAGACGACAATGTTTTGTCTACTGTCTGCCAAAATAAATGTTTTCAATGATGTATATCACACATTTGTGTAATTTAATTATTTCTGTAGTCAGAAGGTACAATTACAATTTCTATCTGATGACAGCTGACATTCAGGTCGGTTACTTCTTCCTTTTCCTTGCCAATTTTTGTGAGAGTCATGATTTCCTGAGTTCAGACTTTTTAAAACATTTTATCTCTCTCTCAAAGGGATTTTCATCGGCTATTGACGACACCCACACCTAACCGCCATAGGACAGTCTAGGTCTGCCCCTTTTTCCTCTGCCTGGGGGCCTCCACTGAAATATTTTCCTCAGCCATCTCTGTTCATCCATTCGGAGTAAGTGAACGACCCACTTTAGACTTCTTCGTTCTACTCTGTTAATAATTGTGTCTTCTGCATGCATCCTTCTTCTGATCTCCTCGCTGGTTATTCTCTCCCTTCTTGAGACTATGACACTTCCACGGAGATAGGCCTAATCCATTTCCACGGCATTCAATTGTCGTATTATTTCCGTGCTCAACGTCCATACCTCACAGCCATAAGACAGAACTGATTCAACAAAAATTTTACCTATATGAATCTTTGTTGCTCTCGATTTCGGGTTTTCCTAGGCCTTCCCGTGTTAATAGTGCCCCTAGGTATTTAAATTCATCGACCTGTTCAATTGACGTAATGCCTTTAAAACAATTTATTCAAGTTTAAAAAAACGTTTTTGTAAAGGCTCAAAGTTAAGAACCATGTTTCCCATGAAATGATAATGAACACTTGACAATATTTTGAAATTGAAAATTAAATATTAAAGCAGCTTTAATATGAAATATTAGAATATTAAATATTAAAAAATTAAATATTAAAGTTAAAAATTAAATATTAAACCTATTAACCTTTATTACATATAAAGAAGATGCTGCAGATACAGGCCTAACTAAGAAAAACAAAGTAGTGAATGAAGAAATTAGGAGACGAATGTGAATTACAATGGGTGGTAATTAAAAATGTAGCAGAAAAGATATTATTGTGGAACGTAAAACTTCTGTAGGGAAAACTACTCATACTGATCGCGTCTTTTCATATGATCACACGAAATTGATATTCGCAGCTTGACGTTAGAAAGAATTTTCTGGCGGTTTTTTAGTGTTACTCAAGGTGGTCTAGCTAATATCACTCTGTTTGCACTATCTACGTTCACTTTCCAGGAAATACGGCAACATTCGCTTAACCATCTAAATTGGTCACTTAATAAATTGTCTTGTATAACTACCTAAGCCTTTGACTATTTTTTCTGATAATTCAAAACATTGTCTGATAATTTTTCCGGTTTGGTTGACAGAATAAACTTAAAAACTCGCGTCGGTATTGCCAATACCACATACCAAATCCATACAACAAACCGAGTCAAGATGTGGATAATCGAAGAACAATTGGACCTGTTATTCAGCACATGTTCTCATCATTGGTAAATATATGTAAAAAGGAAAAAATGAAAGCCATGAAATGTTCCTGAAACGGAAAACAGAAGACTGAGATATTTCAGGAGATGGAAGCTATGCAAGTTGATATCTTTAAATATCTTGGGAGCTATATTACATCAGATGGAAGATGTAAAAAGTAGAATTGCACAAGCAAGAGGAACATTTTTCAAGAAAAGTTCTCCTACGGCATCGAGGAAGGTTTCCCTGGAGACCAGGAAGACATTCATAAAAAGTAAAATATGACCTTTTCCGCAAAAAGACATGAAAGTGTGAAATTTATCAGAGACCTAAACTTACACATAAAGTCTAAATCGGAGACCTTATGTATTTTCTAATTTTTGTTGTCCGTCGTCAGAAGAACGTTACACAATAGTGAAGATATTAAGAACATGGAACGTTAACTAATTGTATGAAGACATTACTTTTCCCGAGGCCGCTCGTTGTCAACTCGGCGTTACAAAAGATAAACACTGCTTGCTCACGTACGAATAGACACAGTTATTTTTCACGAGCCGAAACATATTTGATGTCACAAGAAAACGTTTCTTTTAAATCCAGTCTCGTTTTGTCCGTGTAACGCGTGTCTGCTTCATTTCAGGTTCATTTATTTAGGAATTATCTTTTCCTGTTACCGCACAAGATTACTGGAAACTTAGAGCGTGATAAATCACGTTGGAATTGTTTTGTGAAGTCAATTGATCATAGTACTGTTATGTAATGTACAAGGTATTAGTCAGGAGAAAGTACTGGATGCACCCCTGACTAGCGGGCTACCAGCGTGTTCATTTGTAATGACTCTTGATTGGAAAATAAAGAAAAAAAGGTTAAGGAATGTTTTGGTGGGTCACATTCTGGTATCACTGCAGGAGATGGCACTAAAATGATGAATGACTTGTTTCGTTTTATATTTTGTCTCATTAATATGTATAACTAAATGCCGGGACGGCGCACACTCCACGTCCGAATGCACGCGAGAGGGGTTACGTGTAACAGAGTTATTAGAATGTCATTGAATTTAAATATAATAATAAAATAACGGGCAACAAATAGGTAGATAGGAAAATCATGTAACCGGCGGAACAAGTCAGAGACTGTTGATTCAATATAATCTTGTTTTATTGTTATCACAGCGTCACAGCGTGGTTCTAACGTCCAGTACCGTTAGTTAACGTAGTGATAAAAATGTACGTAATTGCTTGAATATGCTACTTGAGAAGTTAAAAACACAAAAAATGTCGTTCTTACAGAAACTGAAGTGAGAATTAAAAAAAAAACGAATAAACATGACAATATACGGAATGTTAGACCAAACTCGTTGTCCGTTACGTTGGTCATTTGTACCGAATAGTAGCTCATAAAACGTGGGATTATGGTTCACGTTTTCTCTAGGCGTATGCTTATGTTGTGTTACCTAAACATAACCACAACTATTTTCTATTTACAGTCAGTTTTTGTCGTAAATAGAACTGACTGTTAGGTTAGTGTCGTTTATCAGTTATCACCTCGTAACGAATTTTGTCAGTTATAGTAAACTCAATCAAATACTTATTTAAAGGCTTCCAACACATTTAGATTAGGCTTCGTGATCATTCAGAGATTCAAAAGTAATATTCTGCGCTCTTTAGCTAAGGCCGAATGGCATATCAGCAAAAATAGGCTTCATAAGAGCTTCAAAATTCTTTGAATGAAAAGCGTCATTCAAATTAAAATTGGAAGACATTTATCCATACTTAGTCCATCCAAAAGTCTTCCTGATAACGACGATGTCAACAGAATATTAAAGGAAAATGAACATTAGCATTAATTAGTGTTAGTTTAACGTGACTAAAAAAAAATTGTTATTTTTTTACTTACTCTGGTATTGATTCGGTACTCCATAAAAGAAAACAAAAAACCCACAGACGTATTACGACGGTTTCAGTAAAAATTTTGTTTCATTCGAACTTAAATTTTATTGACATTTAAATTTATAAAAATGTGTATTACATTTTCTATTTTGAAGATCTTCTTCTTCTTCTTCTTCTTCTCCACGTCAAGGTATAGGCTTACAGCATGTTCCGCCTTCACTGAAGCCATTTCTTCCTTCTTGGTCTACTCACATCTCGTCCTCCTTGAGGTCTGTATCTTGTTATTTGTTTAGGATCACCTACTTTGAAGATGTCGTACTTTTTTACTTAAACATTAAATAATAAAATTACTAGTGCTATTAGGGATATTAATAAAAATATATAGTAAATATTAAATATAAAATTTTATAGTCATCTTGTTTCAAAATAGATAAAAGATAGAAAAAATTAAAAACAAATAATGATGAATATTATGAAAAATGTTCACGCCTAGTTTGTCCTAAATTAGTCACATAAAATTTTATTGTTTTCTTAACAGCCTAATACTGGTATAATTTAACTTTTATTATAATTTATAGGTTTCGTATTTTTGCACAGGCACTAAAAGTTAACTATTACTTGATGAAAAAACGTAATAACCGACAAAATATTGATGAACATTGAATTGTTGAATGGAATTCCTAAACTTAACACTTTCCTATACTAAAACTGTACTATGTGTACTATGTATAGCCTATTTACCAGAGAAGTGTTTTCTACATCAGTGTATTAAAAACACGCTTTCATTTTACTTTTCGAATTTGTTTTACTACTGAATGGAAAGAGAGGAGCCTGGGACTACTGTCTGCTCTAATATGCATTATCTTAGTCATAAAATAAGAAGGAATATACTACTCACGTTGATAAATGGATTCATACAGTCTCGGAGTTGTATATATATGCCAAGTTGTACTCGAGTATATCATCTGGAGGCGCCTTATACACTGTAACCTCTCTTGTTGTAATAAAATCTATAGATCTTGTCAGTGAAATTAAAGATTTGGTTCCCAGTGGAGACGATAAGACTAATGTTCTAATCATAGTTGAAAACATGGTTTGCATGATGTTTATGAATTAAATGTAAATTTGTGTCAGTTCTCAGGCTGGGTTCCCATATCACTTTACCTCTTGCACACATCAGTCACAGAGATTTCAACGACATTGTGGGAGGCTATGGATAATTCACGTAGACAATTCTGTAAGACAGTCATTATAAACCCTTTTTTTCTTCACGGAGATGTTATAAAAAATAATATTGTACAACAATATTGTGTACAAGGGCGGACCTCAACTATAGAACTAGATATTGATTTTTTTTTGTCTCGGCAGCTCGAAAAGTACAGATTGAAGAAGCGCCGTAATGAAATAGGCTATTCAGGGGTTTGTTCTGATTGCGTAATAGTACTTGACAGAAGTAGCAATGCCACAGATAAAAAGATTTTAAAATATCAAGAGTGATTCGTCAAATGTTGGACTTAACATTGGAAAACAAACCAAAATATCTGTTATCATCAAGAGCGGATAATTGACATAAATACTAGTACGTTTAAGTCTGTATTGAACTTATTCTTACCTAGATCCTTGTTGTAAATACAAATAATACTCCAGCCACAGAAATTAAGTCCAGAATTGTAAAAGGAAGCAGACGGTTCTTACCTAAGAAGTAATTACAACTTAAATAATATTAAGTTCAAATTCAAAATTAAAAATGTATAAAACTCGCATAAGACCAGTTGCAGCAACCGGTAAAGTACGGACACTATGTACAATAAAGAGGAATATTTAAGAATATTCAGAACAGCAACGGAAGAAACAACACTTTTTGGCGTCCAAAAATTAGGACGTTCAAGGCAATGAAACGGCTTGAAACAACAGATGAATGACCGAGTAGAAACATTTTGAAACCAGAAGAATATGAAGTGGCTAGTGGATGTACAGTAGGACATAAAGATAATGGTAATTCACAGCTGCAGAAGAGTTCTTGAGGACAGATGGAAACGGATGTGGAACGCGTGAACCAGTTCTCAGTTTCAACTGGACCGTTTGGCATTTTTCTGTGTATCTACCTACCTGTCTATCTATCTGTTTGGACTATGTTTCACCATAACTTTTGAACATTTTCACCGATATTCGTAAAACTTGAGATGTGTGTCCATATTTTTATCCTACTGAACCCTACAGTTTTTTAGATTGATCTCCCTAAAATTAGGGGGCCGGGAGGCAAAATGTGAGACTGTCAAAATTGTGAAAAAAAGCAAACCCCCATGTGGACTATCAAATTAACGGAGATTTCAACCGAAATCTAAATGCAATGTCCATTTTTGAAAATTTTAAAAATTTTGGATGTCAGGGACCAAAGAATGGGTGAAAAATTTGATAGAAATTGCAAAAATTCATGTGACGTACCTATGAATTTAAAAAGAATTTTAACTAACATGTGAATTTGGTGTCAAGTCCTGATAATTTCAAAATTTTGGGACCCCAGGATTCAAAAAAGAAATAAAAATTTGAAAAAACTGGATATCCAGCAGGGTGTCAGATTAAAAGAAATTATAACCGAAATCTAAAGTTTAGTGTTTATTGTATGACTGTATGATCTATAGTTGTTGTATTACCAAAGATATTTTAGAGTAATCGAGATTTTAGTATTCTTAGTCCGTAGTTGAAAAATTATCTGATCTTGAAATTTATGTAGTAATTAATGTACTTATTTCAAAATACTGAGTTCGTTTTGACACTCAGGGAGCATGATAGCCTATAATATAGGAGGTTAAAACCCATGCAGGGTTGTAGGGCCAGGGGAAGAAGAAGCAGATGTTTTCATAATTGTAGATCGTTTCTACGACGTTAAACGTCTTCAACTCTACATCCTTCACGATCCTTCCGTAAGCCACCGTCAAGACCCCTCTTCCTGATATTCATCCTGTGCCTTCTCTCCAGTATTTCCTTGGTCTGGTCGGTGTCCTTTCTTTAGGCTGCGAATTCAGCCCCTTGTTTTGGGATACTGTTTGTGTCGGCAATCGTTTTATAAGTTTTTTAATTGTAGAATCCGACAGAACTGAACTGATCGTATGGAAGAGCTTCACGAAATGAATTGAAGGAAAACGTTTACAACAGAAAGCATTGAAAATGAAATGAAAACGTTTAGAAATGAAAGTGTGCGACACTTAACAGAAAAGCAATTATAAGCTTATAATCAGATTACGTAAAGTTATATAAGGTTTGAAACAACAGCAGAATTGAAAATAAGAAGGCTTAGGGAAGCACAAGAAGCAGAGAAAAACATGACGAAGAAGAAAACTGAAGAAAAATCAGAGTAAAAAGAATACGAAAACAGAGGAAAACATACAATATGAGAAGAAGAAAAACATTCTAATGATTTTAGCATACAGTGAAACGTTAGGAAGACCGAAAACTATGTTTCATAAGAACGTATAATATTCTGAATTTAATATTCGGGCATACTGGAATTATATATCTATCATACTGTATATTATATTTTGATTCGAATCGGCAAGGATTTCGGATTACAGATCTCCACATTGAAGACCAAGGTGATGGGCTCTTCATGGAGCTGATCTTGTACGAGCAAAAAATGTTGTAGATGGTACTATTCTGAAACTGATCAGTAATTTTGAATATCTAGGTGATGGTGATTTTTTTACAATGATGTGGTGAAAAAGTTGCAAAAGTTCATCCATATGTGTGGGACCAACAGGAGAACTCTAAAATTAACGAGTGAAGAAACAAAGAAACACGCCTAAAGTTCTACAAGGCGATAGTCCTCGCCACGATTCTCTATGGGTCTGAGACTTAAACGAAATCCCAGGCCAGTCCGTACTCAAGAGGGCGAAATGAGATTTTTCAGGCACGTGGCAGAATATACTCTTCAAGATCGCAAAAAAATGCCGACGTACGGCAGGAGCTGAAGATTATGGTTGCAACATCTTAACCGAATGGATGACTGCCGCATCCTCCAACAACTACTGAATTATATCCCGAAAGGAGAGAGCTGTGTGGGACGTCCGAAGAAGCGTTAGAGTGGTCATCTGTAGTCTGTCTGCTTCAGACCGCAACAAACCACTTTTGCTTTAATCCTTGTTGAATACGATGACGATGGTCATGCATTTATCACAAGGATTGTTATTTTTCTTATTCCATTAAATCTTGTCTTTTTACTCTCTACGTCTACTTTAAATATGTACAAATATTTGTTGTTCTGGAACTTGAAAGTGACTTTAAAAAATGAGACTTGAAGGAAAGCAGAAGTGGAAGGTCGATTATATATACACAATAAAAACGGCAGCACAGGAGGTTGTCAACAGACCAGAAACCGAAAAGGGCCGGAAAAATGAATTTGAAATGGGAAGAACTAAAATAATTATAATCATAGGTGACTTTACGATTAAACTTATACCTAATTGACACTGTAGCATACAGTGTTACTTCTTTTCCTCTTTTGCCATTATCCTTTATAATGTTGGGTCCTTTGTCCAGCTTCTGTATAATTTCGTTAACATGACGTACGTAATAAAAGTAAGTAATTATTGTAATTCTTGAGGACTTCCTGTCAAGACTAACTAGTGTGTAGATGGTTTCTTGTTACTCAAAGTTCTATTTTGAATCGCAATTACTTGTGATAACACACACACACACACACACAAACACACACACACACACACACAAATGTACCAACGGAAATCTCTCGAAAAGACGAGAGCGTCATTCCGCGCGTTTCTCCGCTAGCCGAGCAGGTACGTGTCTCAGCCAAGGCCGCACACAAGTACCTTCCATATTGTTCTGGAGAGCACTTGTAAGAGCACCTATACAAGCAAGAACGGTTGGCTTTGTCAGTCAGTCACTATTAGCAATTTCTTTAGTGCAGATGGGTTCATTAGTGAAAAATAATTATTGTGTTGTAAGTAGTGCGGAAATCTTAATAGTTGTCATTATTATTGCATGTGGACAAATTTAACTTGAATTACTGTACGAGTTGATTACAAATTGTTAAGTGTGATTAGTTAAAGCTGGTGATTAGTGACTTCATTGGTGTCTGTATTTAGTTTTCTACTGTACCATACGACGATCAGTGAGACCGTTGTATATATATATATATATATATATATATATATGCTATAGGATTAACAGTAATAAACATAGTGACACAGTAACAGTAACAAAAATAATATTTTTTGATACAAAAGTTCACAGTCGCCAGCTACGTTATACAATGATGTTTTCCACAATATATTGCGACTACGCAATCCAGTTATCAAAACTAACTGAAAAAGCAATTGGGACCGATGACTGAAACAGGCGCAGGTTGACCATTGAACTAGTCTTGCAATAGTCTGGGATCTTCAACAGAACTTGGAAATTCCAATGGGAATATTATGTGGTTTGATGATATAAAACGAAAGATAAGATAATATACATTGTTGTATGTGACTCAACGAAAGGCAAAAAATATTTAGAGAGCTTTCCCGGCCGGACGAAATTCAAGAAAAATTCCTAACGACATCCTAAACCAGTGGTTCCCAACCGGTGGTACGCAAGAAGGAAGACCTAGTAAAAAAGTATTTAGTTAAAAAAATAAATAAATAAAAATAAATGTTCAAAACAACAATAAATTTTATCGGACATGATTTAAAACCATTACCCTTATAAAAACACAAAATAAACATTGCAGTAATATTTCATTAGAATCTAACAGGATCTCTATTGGGTGTGATTTAAGGTTAAAAATAACGTCAATAGAACGTGACATTAACTCTCTGGTACAAAATAAGCAGCAACAACTTTCGCATGAATTATTTTCTTTTGAATATGTTGTTATTTTTCAGTACTAACAAGAAAATAATGATGTAATGAAAGTAATCAACTGTCTTTTGAAAAACTTTATACTTTATTATAACACAGAACCAACCGGAAATTAATTTTTAAAATCAGTTCCCGTTTTGAAAATTCTGTGTATTAGATTTAAATAATTATACATAACTAGGAATAATAAGATATACTATTCATGTTGCATCAAGGTTTGTATAGAGAAAACCCCAATAACCTTTCTTTAAGCTGGGATGGTACTCGAAATGAACGCGGAATACCAAAGTGGTACGCGGATCCGGTAACCCTAAACAACCGGATCTAGAATATTTTATACCCCAAGGAAATAACATCGTACAGAATCTGAAAACTCCGTCGCTTAGCTACAGGGATAGGGATTTCACTAGTCTAAACACAACGTACGGAGAAAGACAACAGTGAGTTATCTGAAGGTATGGATCATTTGTAGTAGAGCGAAGATTAATTCCCGGCTCTTGTAGAAATAATTGACCAATAAATTCACCGTAATACAGCTGTATAAACTTTATTGCCAGAATACTACGTAAAGGTAACATTATTACAGCAACTACCGTCTCATCGGTTGGCATGCAATACGGTACACACTCGTGTAGGAGTGTATGAACAGCTCGCGCGGTAGTAATTGGCTCTGTGAGAGTGTGTGACAGACGGATACAGCTGTCATGTACCGGTAACAGTAATTTACACGATAGAGACACAAGAAGAGGACAATCGATTCCGGCACCCGGCTGCTGTTTCAGTTACGCAAATGCCGATTTCCTCATTCATAGAATCGTGCGATCTAATACAAAAAATTCTCCGTGTGTGTGTATGAATACGCGTTTTAAATATCCAGCAGACAAGCTTAATTTATTGTTTATTAATGTACGTATGTCGCAATAACAATTTATATTACACACAGGATTGAACCTTACTGGACGTTTATTGTTTGAAGAAAGAGTTGTGTAACAGTGGTAGTGGCTGCACCACGCGGGGCGGTCGTTGGACGGCTGACACGTTCTGCACGCGTGCCACACAATGTGTGTTTATTGAGGAATGCATTTGTATCGTACTCAGTGCAGCCACATCTCTCTCCATGTGGCTAGTCTCATATTGTTTTATTTGGTTCTCGATACCGAATTGGGAAGTAGCATTGAGTTAACAGAATCCACCTCTTCAAGTTCACTTCTTCTTTAGTAAAATTGTCTACGACAGGATCCAACTGGATGCTCTCTATTTATCCCAGTCTTGTTCATTCTTTTCACTTACTGTAACTTCTTCCGTTTTTTATGTCGTCCAGGATTCCAAACTTTCTCTTTTTCCCTTCATCTTTCCTTGTTAGCTGTAGGCAGTTTCTACTTAATATATGTCTCGAATAAGATGTTTTTTTCTTTCTTATAACTTTCAGACTTTTCTTTCCTCTCCTATTCTCGTGAATACTTCATTGTTTCTGACTCTATCGGTCCATTGCACCTTAAACATTCTTCGCCACAATCATATTTCAAAGCTCTCCAGGTATCTTTATTCTTTCTTTTTGATGTTCTTCTTTGGCCTATGTTTCACTGCCATATAAAACCACAAATCAAAGTCGTTTACTAAATCTCTTTTGCATTTCAATCGGAGTCCATAATGATTCCATTAATCCATCAGTAATGATTTTATCTTTATGTTGGTATGTAAACTTGAATAATCAGGATCACACTGCGTCGCTCAGTCTCTTAATCGCCAGTACTCTATCGCTAATCGGCATAACCTTTACTACTTTCTTATTAAGCTATTTCTGATACAATAGCCGTACACCGTTCTCCTTATGTTCTCCACCTTTGAAAACTACTTTGTAATCTACAGACTAAAATTCTCCTTCTCATTCCCATCTATTATGCTTAATATTATATATTGATGTTGTGCCTCACTGTTTTTCTCTTCACACTTTCTAGCTTATCTCTCCTACTCATTGTCTTAAGATTCCATATTCCAATCCTCAATTCATATATTAGTTCATATAATCTTTTACAATTCATACTTCCGTTTACTTGCATTCAAGTTCTTTAGATGTTGCCGTGTCACGGAGTCGCTGTCTCTATGAGTAAATCAAAAGAAATTTCGCTCCGTGAGGTTCTTACGAATAAAATTTTTAATTTCTGCTTAACGTAAATTATCTTTTCTAAACTATAAAATTCGTGTTTCAATTTGTATTTTTCTTTTAATTATTTCTATTAAAAAAAATGATTACCGAACTGTCGTCGGACATAAAACTACAGGACGTTATCACAAACCAGTACATAATTGAATAATGAATTAAATTGTGAAATTTTAATTGTAAAAAGAGATGTTACGGTGTCACCGTCAGTGATATGAAGACTGTTTTCTTCTGTCTTTTCAGAGCAAATTTAATGTTGTTTACGCTGTCAACCGTTATCAAAGGCTACAAATCCGTAATTGAACAGATGTCTTCCGGGGTTTTCATCGAGGCAAAAAAGTAAATATCGAGGCAGATGTAAAGTAAAGTTGCATTGTTAAAATGTAATGAATAATAGAAAGTGATGTCAGTGGTTATGTACGGTAGGTAGCAGTGAAGCCTTGCCACACATATCTACAATTTGATGTCACTTTACACAGCAATTTGGTCAATTACTTTTTAGGGTTTTACATTTTGGTAGCCATTGTGTAGAAATACTATTACATACCTATATCTATAAACGAGAGAAACTGTTGAAGCGGTGACGTTAAGATATTAAGTGTGACAGAAAGATCATCCAGTACGTAATGTAATTATGACGCTTATCACAAAATTGAAGTTTAAATAAGATTGTAACAATCGGACAAAAACAGTATTATCAAAACCCTTGAGAGACGTTTGGTTAAATGGAAGACACTAATGACCGTATGTCATCATCATCATCATCATCGTCGTCGTCGTCGTCTTCAAGGATTAAACCAAGGATGGTTTGTTCCGGTCTCAAATAGGCAAAGATTAGAGCTGATCACTCCAGCGCTTCCTTGGACGGCCCACACCTCTCCGTCCTCTCGGCTTATAGATGACCGTATGTAAATATCTTAATTAGAAGTGAAACTAAATGGGCACAGAAATCTACAAACTAATGTAAAACTACGAAGGAAAAGAAATAAGCTTGGGGATTCTTGGAACGCGGAATGAGTGAGGACCGATGAATTGCGAAGAGATGCGCCTGAGACAAGAGTAGCTGAATTACTAGGAACGAGTAGATTTTATTGTTATAGCTCTGTTGGATGATAGACAGTAGGCCTACTAGACGGAAGTGTTGGAAGTCTCTAGTGAAAGCAATAGGTACATAAGCTTTGGATTCGGAATAAAATTTAGAATCTGTCCAATGTATTTGACTTACGTCGCTTTCTAGATTGTCAGATACAAGATTAATTTTTCGTAGAAAGTGCAGCTAGTTCAAAGAGATGATCTGTTATGAACTTGAGCACTGTGAAGTTACAGGTTTCAAGTACCAGTTAGTGAAACACGGGGAAACGAAAAAAGACGAAAGACAGATTACAGAATCGCATACAAAAGTACAGACAAAACAGAAAACTCACTATCAAAACACAACACAGAAAGCACAAAACAATGTCGGCGTACCTGGTGTTTACAAACTAAATTGCTCAGATTGTAACAAATTCTACATAGGCCAGACAGGACGTAGCTTCAAACAAAGATACATTGAACACACAAAGGCACTACACTCCACTACAGAATCCACCTTTGCAAACCACCTCATTGAAGCAAACCACACTTACAAAAACATCGAAGGTAACATGGACATTCTACAAGTAGGCTACACACAAAAAGCCGAAAACTGGACACTCTTGAACAATTGGAAATATACAAACACACGAAAACACATAAAAACGACATCCCAAACGAAGAGACACAATTCAAATCACACGCATTATTCGAACATATCACACCTCACACTTACAACATCGATCCTTCAAAAGTCGATACCGTCGCCAAGAACAAGTCGGACAGTGCTCCCAACGGCAGCCACTGAAGAAGCTTTTTAGAAGCGAAAACTGGTTCAGGCTATAAGGTAAAACTTTTACGCTTTTACCCATACACATTTTGTGTTCCGAGTCGGTAGTGAATTAATTATATTTACAGAAAGACGACTTTGCGATTTCTTACAGAGAATTTGAAGAAGTAAACAATTTACTTTGAGGAAGTAACAAGTTTCCTTTATTCTAAATAATCCCGTGGACGGTAAATTCATTGCAGTGAAGCGTAGCCTTTTGTTGTTGAACGTTGTTTACATGTGTGACGAGCAACAAGTCGTACAATTACCGCAAGCCAAGTACAGTAAGTATCTATAGCCAGTGTGTGCGTGCGGGTACAGTGTGCTACCGTCTCATACAAAAGCTGTCAACGCCCCTGTAACACAGTGGCGCAGGATAAATGCCAACTGCGTGGGCTTCTCGATCTCCTCATTAAAGCAATTTTCGCTTTGAATTAAAGCAGTTTCATTGTGTCTTACAGCTTCTTAAACGGAAACCGTGAACATAAATTTCTTCGGCGAACACGTGCGTTACATGTACGGAGACACGTGTAACTGTATGCCAACCATTTGTTTTGGTTTAATACAAAACAAGAGAGATATTATTTACCTTGGTGTATTTCTCTGTTCTTATTGGTTTCTTACTTCTTGTGGCTCCATTTTTATCTCTTCTTGTGCATGGTTTGCTCGCAGTGGATCGTTTAGTATGAAAAACGAATTTAATTTTTAGTTAAAAATAACCTATTGGAGTCCGTTATATTTACGTTTTTGAAAACAATAAAGTTATCGATTTAAAGTATTAACAAAAATATAAGTTTAAAGTTTAGTAAAGAAAATCGAAGCTACGCTTAAGAAACTACATTTATTTATATGCAAAATACCGAATAAGAAAGCTCTTTTTACCGACAGAATACCACGTCCAGCCATAATATACCGTGAAACCAAACGGTAGAGAGTTCTAAGTTTGACAGTAACAAACATCTGGTATGCTTTAAAAAATAGGCGACGCAATAACATATATTATTATTAATGTAGATAAATTCATTTTTAAACCTCTGAAGATATTAATACAGTCAGTGAAACGCGAGTCAGGTCAGCTAAAGCGATAAAAATAATACAACCTACTTGGATAAATAACTAATATTTGATTAACTATATATATTGCATCAATACATATATTTGCATATTTGCCCAGGGCGGTATGTTTGTAAATATTTAGCATAGAAAATATATGATGAACAGTTTTTAACAATATTATGCAGGCTAAGAATTGTCAGAAAGCGTACACCTGCCCCGCGAGTGAATACAGCGCTTGTGTGTTTGTGTGTGTGAACGCAAGCTACGACAGGCAAAGTCTACGATGGGGTGATGCGTACCAATTGTTGGTTTGTCTGTAATCAGGTTTTAACCGGATAAAAATAAACTAATTAATACATTTTAAACGTGTGAACAAAGACTTACCCCAATTATAAAAACACCATTATATTAAGGAATTTTTAACGAATATAGTGATGTAAAATATTGCAGAAATTGGCAATAATAAAGACGCTAGGTAATTTAACGTCAATTACTAGTGTAATTAAATAGTAATTAATAAGTGTGTTATATGTGAGTGACCAGAAAAATATTACGCAAACTATGATATCGCTCGTGTTACGAGTATGTTTACGAAATCGCGAAAATGAACCAAAAGGTGATTTGTAATTAAAAGGACGCTTTGCACGAAGTGACAATATCTAGCAAGTCGAAAACAGTCATGGACTTGTCCGATCGCCGTCCAGTATAAATACCACCGGCAATTTTGGGGCGGTCTCAGACTCAAGATATCTTCACACGTCACGCTGCTGGTCTGCCAATTGATCGGACATCTTTACCACACACACCAAGACTTATGGGGGAACTCTGGACCATCATAACCAACAAACCGTAGAGACAGAGAACACAGCATCAGTATAATCATCATCTTCATCAAATTCTCAGGATTCAGGACACACACACACACACACACACACACACACACACACACACACACACACACACACACGCAATTGTAACGTCGGAAGTACGCAGGCGATGAATAAACAATTATATTTTTTTGTTTGTGAAAAGAACTCTTACAAATAAACTTATATAAGAACAGTTTTAAATATAATCACTGTACATAAATTTAAATGGTAGTTAAAGAAAATAATTTAATTTAACAAGAAAATTTTAAAATACTAATCTTCTGTTGTATGTTAAAATTTGGGTGTGTCAGTAGAAATAAATAATAGGTTGGAAGTAAATGCTATTTTTGTATAGCAACAATTAGTTTCTTGAGATTTAATATTGTTTTTGTTTGTAAATGAGTTGCTATTATTATTTAAAATTTGAGTCAAAACCAGACACACTGAAATAAAAAGTGTTTAGATAATTTGTTTAACATGTCTGTTTAGCTAGTAAGATTATATGGTTGTTTATTTTTATATATCATGAACAGCATAGAAGGTTATATTGTATGTTTTGTAAACTTATAAAACAGAATATATTGTTTTTATTTTATAATTTGAAATTTTAATATTTGAATATTTTCTATTAATATTAATAAATCATAGAATGATTATTTTGAAACGGTTTTAATTAATTATTTCATGTCATCAACAACTCACTCCTCTTTGAAAATTATTTTATTATTGTGCAATTACATATGCTTGACGCAACGATCAATCCTGGGACCTGGCCGGTGTAATACACTTCATAGTTGCGTTGAGTACATGGTAATGTATTTGTGTAATGTTTTGAAATACTGGTAACGTTGCAATATATTGCAACGGTACAACCATTAACGGTACTGTGCATTGCCAAATTAATTTAAATAAATAATAAAAATAAATAAATATCGATTAATAAACATGATTCAGATCGCATAAGCCGTATCGTAGTTAAAAATAGGGAGCGCAGAATTCATGCATGGACACGCATTCCTGGCACACCTGTCGCTAGCGTTGTGTACACGCGTATTTTGTTTGTGTGTGTGAAGCATGTCCGTTCCTGAAATGTAACCAACCCTTTTCAAGTAGAATAGTTCTTATGTTTATTTTAATTATAAGAAAAATATGTACGATATGGTAAAACAAAAGACACCAAAGTGTATAGAAATTAAAGGTGAACAAAGGGTTAAAAAACCGTGCCAATGTGACGAAAAGTGCAATTACTATACGTAAAAAGTGAATAGCTCTTTTTGTAATTACAATAAAGAAGTGTAATTTACGTACAGCAAACATATAAAAATTAGTGATCGATTGAGCATCGAAAGATGTGAAACAGACTTCGTAATTCGCGAGGATAGGCGAAAATAGTGAATTGAACCAGAGTGGGGAAAATGACGCTTCGACAAAATCTGACAAGTTAAAAATTGTTCAGACCTGAGTTTTTGCACGACCTGACTATAAACACCAGGTCGCCCTAATAAAGTTTCTTCTTCTCGATTCAACAGTTGCCACAGGAGGCTATGTCAGTCGACGACGCAGCAGAGTAAATACGAGGAGGTCTATGGACACACCTGCAGCATATGATGTGAGGCGTGACGACTATTAAACAGCACATGCAGGAGAATCCGACCAGAGGACCAGAAGGACACGGAGAACACGACCAGAGGACCAGGAGGACACGGAGACACGACCAGAGGACCAAAGGAGGACGTACGGATGAGTAACCACGTCAAACGAGGTGATGAAAAACCAATGCAATTACAGATATTTGAAAGACACTAATTAAAGTTAGAATGAAAGACATTCAACCAGTATTAAAATAACTAAATTGTACATAAATGTAAAAGCAGAGTAAACTTTAGAATAATATCTCTTGTATAAAATTTAGTAATTGAGAGTAACATAAATGATAAGAGAAATATTTGATTTTTGAGTTAACGTAATTAATAAAGTCTTTGTTGATAAAGGAGAATGCATATGCAGTAGAAAGTTTTAAAACCAATTAATATTAAAGAAATTTGAATACAAGTAAATTCATTATTGAAGCAAAGTAATCAGCAATTGTAAAAGAAGACCACACAATGAGTAAGCCGAGAGCAAAAATATTTAATTAATTAAAATTGCATAATAAGATTTATGTATGACCTGTGTATGTAAATTGTTATCTATAAGTTGTGTACGAAATAGTCGTACAAACGATATAATAATGAGTACTATTTCAATATGCGAAATGAAAGATTTTGTTTAATAAAAAAATAAATAATGGAACAATTTTAAAACTAAATAACGTATCACCTTCTTATTAAGATTACACCCATGAATTCAATACATTATATAATTTGTTATGTTATATAAATTGGCGCTTCAAAAGCGTGGGGCTACCCAAATTAAATTACATTGAATTCAAATTGAATGTGTTGTTATTATATATACAACGTTAAGTATTTGTGAAGCCCCCAACGTCTTGTGAGCCATTTATTTTGCAACATTACTTACGCTATAAAATTATGACAGGTGTAATCGTAATAATAATTACGATCCTCTTCGGTCCTAGGTCCTCGATCCTGGATGCTCCTCTGTACTCGTGTAGTCCTGGAGTCCTTGATCCTCGTCCTTCACATCCTCTCCGCAGTCCGTTGCCTCGTTCCGTACGCTGGACTCTATTCCATGTACTTGGCTGCTCCTTCGTATTCCGTCATAGCCTCTGCTGCAGGTTATTTTGAACATTTAAACCCATACAAAAAACCAAAAATATATAAATCTAATTTGACCACGCATGCAATAAAGACTGGACATGAATTCCCAGACATAACCAACATGACACTAATAAAACACATACCTCACAAAGGCACCATAATGAACATTTGGGAAAATTTGCAAATATACAAACATAAAACACAAAACAAACTAATTCCTGAACAAATACAAATCAATACAAAACATGATACAATTTTCAAAGCATTCAACATCGAAAATACACAAAATACTAAAACATATACCACAATCACACACAATAATACCAATTTAAAGTACTAGAGGCCAACAGGAAACCACAATAACAACCAGCCAACACACAAGTATTTCACCAGACTCAAAATCACGAAGGCTGAGGATGGGAACACAATTGTTCCCGAAATATGTTCCTAATAAGGAGAAAAATATCTTGAGGTAAATTCATTATAAATATTAAATATTATGTATATATATATATATATATATACTACAGTATATATAAAACAATTAACACCACAGAAGAAAGTAATGAGACACAAATATCACGCTGGCAAAATAGTAATAACTGAAAAGGACATGTTGGGACATAGGTACTGGAAATTCAGATGAACGTAAAGATAGAAGCCAATATAGTTGTGTGGCAGCGTAAAGTGACAGCGAACGCTTTAAAGTGCACGATTTTATCTGCTGTACGATTTATCGTATGTACACATGTAGGCCTATAATTTAATACGATAATGTTTTGAATCGTCGTACCACAGCATGTTGGCACGCTTGTCGGCGATTTATTGTTATTACATAAATTCATATTGTCCACCAGTAGAAAACAAAGACGATTTTCCGAGTATTTCGCGAGATTGTTATTAACTTTTCTAAATAAGGCATTTGTCTTAGCTGTCTGAAAAACAAAAGCTTAAATCGCAAAACGGAATACGTAGCGTTATGTTGCATAACACTTTGACTCCAAGAGTGTAGCACAACGAAGTTTTTGCCTTATTCTACAAATTAAGATCATATAGGAAAAGAAGGGAAGAAGTCATCTGGAAGGAGTAATATCAACTTAAATAAAAGTAAGAGAAGGAAGTAATTACAATCATAAATGAAAGGAATTAACAGAACTAGAAAAAATCTCGATTCAAAGAAATTACATATAGTCAATTTATAGCAGAATGTGTTAAGAAACAAATAGTATGAGTATCATCTCAGTAAAATAGTAGACTCAGTAAGATACGGAGCAGTAAGGAGTAACAGCCCAGGACAAATAAATTAAAATGACAATTCTCAAGATACGGAGTAGTAAGGAGTAACAGCCCAGAACAAATAAATTAAAATGACAATTCTCAAGATATGTAGTAGAAAGGAGTAACAGCCCATAACAAATGAATTAAAATGAAATAATATCAAGATACCCAAAAACCTATTTTAAAGACAGAAAACTCTATAGCAGCAAATCACATAATTGAAAAGAAATTAAACTATATTAGCTACACCAACTTAGATAAAACAACTAGCCAAAAAAAAAAATCCAATACAAATAATTAGAGATGATGTAAAATTAGTTATAATTAATATAGGTGTGAAATTGAGGGGAACACCCCAAACTAGTTTTAAGAAAAAGGACAACAAAAAACAATCATTAGGATAAGGTGTTAATGTATTTATTTATATAATTATTATGTTGAATTATTTTATGTGTATCCAATACAGACCATGTTAATAGTAGGAGATACTAGATGTAAGTGTTTATTGTATTTGAATAATGTTAATTAATGTTGTAATTTTGTGAAGTAAGGAAAGGCAAAATAATAATTCCAACGACCCATAAATAGTGAATCAGAAGATATAAAATTAATAATGTAAATTGATAATAACATTGATAGGAAAATTGAAAACTGATGACCAAGACAAATTCAACTTTGACCATGTAAATCAAATCTGAAAATATAAATTAACAGAACCTAGACCAAATTGATATAAATTATCCCATTCAGAATACAAATACATTATCATAATTATAACAACAACCTATAGTAGTGATTAAAAGAATCAGCATGTAAAATTGACTTAAATGGTGATTGCACCAGATAATGCCATAATCAGTAAGCAAGGACTAGTAAAATACAAATAAATTTTTGAACGTTTAGAATAATAGCCAAGCAGAAAAAGTAAATTACAAGTGTTTAATTAGTAATCGTGTGTGAGTAAAATTGTAACATAAAACACATTGTAAACAATTTAATAGGTAATTATGTGAATCAAAATAAGGCCTAGAGGTAAATTTCAAGGAATGTAATTCAGAAGCTTAATTCAAACCAAAATAGGTCAAATTTAGTACATATTAACTTGTATAAAATAAAAGCAGGAATATTGTTCTATAATTAGAATTACATAAAAGTACTAAACAAATAATTTATAGCCAATTTAATGTTAATTTTTTCCTATAAGATTGAATTATTAATTATGAACAGCTGATACGGAACAATGAGAAATGAGACCAAAATCTTACAGAATTTTCTATATGAAGAAACAAATATAGTTAGTTGAGTGTTAAAAGCCAAGCAGGACGGACGTGTCAGAATACATTTCAGAGAAATATGAACGGAATTTTTAACTAACACAAACATATATGATGAATTTCTAAAAAGATAAAAGAATATAATGTAAAGTAACGAATAACGGTCATTGAAACCTTAAACTAAATTAAACACTACTAAATCGAGCTGTCACTACGTATGGACACGACCGAAGAACATATTTAACCTAACATAACCAGCAATTGATTGACGGTAACCATTTGACACAGCACACCTGTTACCGAACAAAAACCAAGTGGAGGAATAAAACTACACACTACAACTTGTGGATATTCCAATAGCGGCATCACAGAAGAGGAATTAACCAACTGAGACGTTTATTTGAAGAAAAATCGCGTAGCTGAATTTACGTGGCAGATCAACTCAGGAAGACGGCCATCTTGTAATTTCCAGTCGCCCGAGCCTAGCGGAAGACGACGTGGTGACGTCAGAACAATCAGCTGGTTCGAATATCAATTTTAATATACACTATACTTTATTATATTTTTGTCTGTTAATGAATAAGTCTTTGTAATTTGTAAGCATTGAATTCTCTTGCCTTTCCTGACTATTTCTACAGTTAAAAGAACCATTATAATATAATAATTAGATCTGAATAATTTCATATATGTAATAATCGACCTGGAACCTAGTCTCGAATCCGACTCGAGTTAGTCGACGCAATTCAGATAATTACTTTGGACATAATAAACCTAATTATTGTTTTAAAACATTGTTTTATTGATTAGTTGAGTCATAATTTAAAGTACATTAATTACTAAATACTAAAAGAGAATTTCTGAGGAAAAGGAACGAGCAGAAGAAGAAATACAGAAACTGAATCGGCCGCTACATGTAATCGATTTGGCCACGACAATCTATTTAAAGAGGAGAAACAAATAATTCTTCATCAGAGCATACACAGTTATTAACCAGTATTTTTATTAATTGAATATTAACAATAAAACAATAAAAACAATTAAACCAATTAAAATTTTAAATTAATTAATTATATAAAAATAAATCAATAATAAAAATTTTATTAACCAGTTATTCTATACTGAAATTTTGTATTATTACAAGAGTAACCAGTAAGAAATTACAATTCACATACATTGTAACTAAATTAGATACAAGGACCAGTCAAAACGTTAGTTGCACTACCATTAAAAAACATGTGGAATATTTATGAAAATTCTTTTCTATATCCGAAAATGCAATTAAAGATCTACTTTCTTTACAAAATCTCCAAGTTTACTTAAACATTTATCGTAGCGTGACACGAGTTTTTCGATGCCTTTGCTGAAAAATTCCCGTCCAACACCTGATAACCATTCCCGCACTGGATTTCGGACGACTTCATTAGTATGATATCGTCGCTTCGCCAGGGCCTCTTTCATAGGACCGAACACGTGGAAATCACACGGCGTAAGATCAGGACTGTAAAGAGGATGTTCCCACTCCTGCCACTCACATTTTATGGAGGTTTTTACTTTATGAACCTACTTTGTGACACGGGTGTGTTGTCAGTAAGCGAGGCACCCGTCGAGCGCAATTTTTTCGACATTACAGACGCTCATGGGGATGATGTAGTGCACACTTCCATGTGAAATCCTTAATTCACCAGCAAATTTCGTCCACTGTGATACGAATATTTGCAAGCAACATTTGATGAACCCCTTCATTGTTGTCATCCGTTGTCGCAATATGATGGGGTGACAACAGCTATATTCGCTGATGACACTGGTTTACTAGCTGTTGGTGTTAGTATAGGAGCAGCAACAGACGCTCTACAATCAACAGTTGAGTACGTCATTAGGTGGACAACAAATGGCGCATCAAGCTGAACGGAACCAAGTCTACACATATCAATTTCACCAACCGGAAAACAGATTATTTACAAGTCGTAATCGATCAGCAAAGAATTCCACACGCTAGCTCAGTGAATTATTTGGGCATGACTCTGGATGCCAAACTTAGGTGGAAGGAGCATGTTAAGAAGAAACGGGAAGAATAAAATTGAAGAAAATGTGGTGGCTGCTTGGAAGACATTCTGATTTGTCCCTGCATAACAAGCTGTTGTTATACAAACAAGTCTTGAAACCAGTTTGCGTGTATGGTGTACTGCTTTGGGGTTGTACTAAGAAATCTAATATTAAAATAATTCAGACTTTTCAAAATAAGGTTCTTCGCAGTATTGTTGATGCACCATGGTACGTAAGAAATGATGACATCTATCGGGAAGTGAAAATGGCTACGGTTGCTGACGAGATTAAACGGGTTGCTGATAAATACGAAAGAAGACTTCAAGAACATGTAAACATTGAAATGCTACAATTGCTTAATACTGCTGGACTCGTTCGGCGATTGCAGAGACAGAAACCATTTGAACTAGTAAACTAAATATTTATAGTAATTATCAGAACATGAATAAAGTGTAATTGTACAGGGGAATGCTCCAGTGGGAGCTTAGGCCTATCCTATACAGTGTTAAGTTTATGTATTAGAATAAATTTGCTAGATAGTTTGTAACTAGTTGCAATGAAGTTAAATTAAAAAATCCGTTGTCGAAGTTAATGGCCTTCACTGCCAGTAATCATCCTCAATATCCGTGCGGACATTTTCGAACAATTCGTAACATTTTGTGGTGGGCTCCCATGACATGCTATGACACTATACACTTCCCTCAACTGCGCTGATTTCTAATTTCGACGCTACGTACAAATGCTGTGACATGTTTCGCGTTTGCTATAATGAACAATGAACTAACGTTTCCTACTAAGTGGGACGGAAGCTGACGGAAACGGGAATTTACCAGTGCTGGCATCAAGTATCTCTTTACGAAAAAGTATGGGCAAGTGCAACTACCTTTGTGACTGTCCCTCGTATGACGTCAACTTGTGGCGTATTTTAAAGGCGTAGAACCCCAGAATTTGGAAGCCTCAACGCCCTCAGTATTTGCAAGTCCGTAAAGAAAACACAAACCTCCTGTCTGATCTACAGCAGCATTGTTTTCCAGTGACAACAAAGTGTCTCTCCATAAAACACAGACTCTCTTTACATATAGTTTGAAAACGAGATTTAGGTAGGCCTAAAAGAAAATCGTATTGCTGAACCGCTGCGTTGCCGTAATTTGATAGGCTAATTTTATTACGGATTGATTTAAAATTCTAATCCGTGATTTAAGAGCTTATGTAGCACAAGGAATTCTTTCCTGTGATAATTTAGTTACAGAAATGAAACAGTAAACCGGTATTTAGCACAAAAAGTAGCCTGGGAACAGTTTTCGCAGGAACGAGGAAGGTGCCCTTGTGCTTCATTCATTGCCGTTTATCGGGAATTTTTGGATAAAGAATACCATTTACGGTATTCGCTTAATATTACTGTAATCCCATATACGACATAATCAATAATATATATTATTAAATGTATACACTTGAAAAATGAAATATTTGTCCTAATTACAGTACGTAATTACAAATAAAAATATAATTTACGAGTTTAAATTACATATTGAAACTGGAATTATAAAAATCTACAGAGTCGTGATATTTTATTTATATTCTTAAAAAAAAATTCGCTCAATTTAAAATGTACTTAATTATACTTAATCTTTAAAAACGTGTTTTCTAAACTACAGTACTGTATGAAATACAAGAAATAAAATAAAATAAAGTCGCCGTGTTTTAATTAATTTTAATGAAGTTGCAGACTATAAATGAAGACCGCTTCTGAAGAATGGTTGAATGAAGCCTATGCAATTGAATAATATAAAAGGAAAAATTGGATTTTTGAAACTCGTTAATCATAGCAGTATCAAAAAATACTGCTACGAAAAAGAGGAAACAGAATAAATATAAATACGTGACTTCCGAAACTGTGGATTTTTGTTGTGAGTCAGGCCTGCTAGCTAAAAAATATGCCGATTAATAGAGCGTTCGGTGTAAAAGTGGCCGGGCGTTTATAGTGTTTTTGAAAATACAGGTTAATAATTTTTATGAAATCAACTAACTACTCTATAGTCATGTTTCCTAGTAGGCCTAATTGATTGAGCGGCTGATAAGTGCAATGAATTACAATGTTCTAAATGAATATATTACTACTTTCACTCTGATCGGATATACAGTGTAACCGAATACGGTATTGTGTGCGTGTAACAGCCCAAGTAATGCAGACGTGCGTCGTAAATTACTGTAGACGTGATTGCCGTCGAGCTCACCTAATCGCGTTTTACGTTAAACTGTTATTACACTCTTGACAACATTCTTTATTATAATATACTTTAATTTCTTTATTAGCGTCCGCCGTGCTGAAAGTGGCGACGGGTACGGCAGTCAGGATCAGAGCGTAGACGTGAGATACGGCTTACTGCGAACGCTGCAGCCTAGTTCATGTAGGCCTCCGTGCGCAACGTGTGTTTTATTCGGTATGTTGGTACTTGGCAAGGAATATTTAACCCTCCTGTGAAGATTTTGTATTTTTTCTTGTAAATTTCCATTGAACATGGATTTTTTTCTTTTTTCTAGATTTTGTGCTAAAACAATTAAGTCACCTGGCACGTTTGTGATTGGTTAACTACTAATTTCTTTGCTGTATCGAGATAGATTGAGTTATCTATCCATCTGTATTCTTGGATCCATATATTATTGGATCCATATATTTTCTTCTTTCAACGGTTGTCCCATTCTTTTACACTTTTTTTCAAAGCACAGTTAAAGAGCAACGTCGAGAGACCATCTCTTCTTTCTAGTACCGGTCCTTATGTCGAAAGATTCCAAGAGATCTCCTAACACTTTGACCTTGGAATAAGTGACTCATTGTTTCCTTGATCAGAGCTAAACTGTTATCATCCACAACAAATTCTTGCAGCGTTTCAATGAGACTTCCTCTGTGGATGGAGTCATACGCACTCTTGAAATCAACAAAGGCAGCAACACATGGTTTCTCATTTCCGGTTCTACGCAGTATTAAATTTGAAAATTTAGAATTTGTTCAGCACAAGACCTGCCCAGTCGACCCCTTCTGATATTCTCCCAAGTTTTGTTTTCTTAGCTTTCGTCTACTTAAAATTTTTATGTAATCGTTAACAGTGAGACGCCCCGATAATTCTTCACATCGGTTTTGTCACCTTTTTTGTAAAGAGGATAAATTGTAGCGTTTTTCCACTGTTTTTGAAATTATTCCAGTCTTTCCACTCTTCTGTTCGCCAGTTTATTTCTGTGCAGTTATTATCAATTAAAATAATTAATTATAATTACTATTCTGTTGTCGCTATAGCCGTTGTTTAATGATGTGCAAAATCGTGTAAATAACGTAATTACACTGATGAGAGATGAAAATTAACTACGGCTGATAGTAGATGCTTTGATGCCGGCTGTCATCCTTTTGGCCAAAGGAGCTGTAGCGGTAAAATCTCGTAATCCACTATACGGTTACAAAACACCCCCAAAAGTAAGGAGCATAGGCGAGCTCGTTCATGTCGAATCGTTTGTAGCACAACAGAAACTGAAAGCATTACTGTCTGCCTCCGACAACTATTAAAATTTGCACCACTTTAATGGCGTGCAAGAGTTATCAAAACATCTCACGTACCGTTCTGAAAACGTTTAAAAGTATAAACTGAACTCACACACACGCTGATACATCAGGTATATTACACACATTACTAAGATTATTACTGTTTCTCTATACGCTGTTAAGGAATACTAGGTAGTAAACGTAATGGAATCGGCTGCGAAACTTGAAAATCGTGTCCTGTCAGAAACATTAGGAAACAGCAGGACAAACATGGAGATAGTAGAACCTACTTTAACATCAGGAGATACTGTTTAATGCTGGAAGGTTTCGTCCAGAAGTAATAAATAATCTCAGAGCGGGGGAGCGCCCGGTCAACCAGTTTTGACAAAAAATAAAGCAAATGTTGCAGTAATTAGTTGGTTCCTACAACCAACGTGGCTCGTATAACTGATTACTGTAGCGGGAATAAATTCTTTATGATTCAGGTGCTACAGGAGAACACTGTTTATAAATTGCACTGCTGTAGGAAGTCATTACCGGCGAAATTTGACAGAAACGGATGCTACAAGTTTCCATTTTCGACCGTCCGCAGTAACTGTTCTTTGCTGTTTGCGAAACCCAATTCTACGCGTAAAGTCGATAAATAAAAGTAAGGTTAACGTTAGTACAAACACAGTGCTTCTGCTCAGGATTAAGTTTGTAGTCGCCCTAATAGTTAATTCAGATCAATTTTGATGCAGATTATACCACAGTGTGTGACGTATCGTACTTTTATGGGTTCTTATACTACCAGTTAGGCCAATAAGTCTGTTCGTTGACTTCCTGTGCGAGTAAGGAAGTTTACAGGTTCTCATTCCGTATTGGCACTTTCCCTATTCACGACCAGAATTACTTGCGACTTCTTGAAATTTCTGGCTTGTTGTGCAATGTTTTAGAAAGGAGCTCAATACTATTTCTTAAATTCAGGTGCTCACGCGGACAGCAGATGTCAGGCCAACAATAATTCATTGATATAACAGTAACAGTAGGTTAATTTGTATATAACTTGAGTTGTTAAGGAATATTATATTCATTTATAGCCAATTCTTCCAATGTTATGACTGGATTATCGAGTTACTACCACGTCCAACGTTACAGTTTCCTAGAACTGAATAGGAAAGTTCTACACATACGTTTAGACTAATATCTAGCTGTGACCTGCATTTATAGGATATTTAAATAATCTGGAGTTCTCGTCGAAGTTGACTAATTAAACGCTTTCTGTCAAAATATATTTAAAAGCCCTGCCATTTTCAGAGCCAATCACAATTTTTTACTCGGGAAGCAACCATTAAAATCAAATTTATGTATGAAACCATAGACACACACAGGTAACATAGCGAACTTCAAGCTTCTGAATATCGAACTTCGAAGTAAGAAATATGCCTACGCCATGCCTTTTTCTACAGGCTGCGAATAAAAGTGCAAAATAATTACCTCCACACAACATAATTCAAATTTCTCAAAATGAAATTGGGATGAATTTCCATTTTTCGTTTTTGCGGTAAGCCTAATAACGTCAAAATTAATCCGCTCCGAATCCGTCTTGGTTGTTTAGTAGCAGGAAATTCTAAAAATTCACTATACTTACTCTAAAAAAGTGTAGCTTGGATTTCTCTAACAGACTTGGCAATAAAATCTGAAGATTTTATCACCTTTCTTTAATGGAAAGGTTTATCCGTTCAAAAAACGTCTTTGTTCTGCAACCGGTATTAAAGGTTTTGTGTTGGATAAGTTAATTTATGTGTAAAATTTAATTTTGGGCTGTAATGATATTAACAAGTCTTCAATTACGTCTTACGATTGGTCCAAGAGGTAGTGTATGATTTTTCTACACAAGACATAGGAAATTCTGTTAGGCCTAACTTATTTGAAACAAAACATTTAGGGAACGTAAAAAGGTAATTCGTTTATCTTTTGTTTATGTTTGTTTTAGGGGAATAATAAACTTTGTTTATTAAAGTTTCTGTTAGCTTAATAACTTGGTTTATTAACTTCTGTGCTATGTAATAATACAAACCAATCCATATATAATAAATTGGGAAGGACCTTTCGCCTTCTAGTAACGAATATTTCGCAGTAACAAACCGGTATTGAGTGTCGTTATTCCGATGTTAAAATTTATGCCCATCATTTCGCATTCAGGTTTATAGAACTATGTTTAAGTTTATACTTATCTGCATTTTTGTTACTGTCGGTGCCCGCTGAAAGTGAGTGAACTCAGTAGGCCTACTACCCAACAAACAAGTAGATCCAATCATTGTTTGAATTAGCGAAACTTGTAAACGGTTATTTAAATCAGCGCACGTAAACCAGGTGTGAACATGTGTTTGTGTGTATGTGTGCGTCTATTCACACAAATTCGGCCGCACGTGTATAAGCTTATACGTACACACGCTGAGCTTTCAAACAAACGCAAAACACGAAATGGCAGTCACAGCTTTCTATTGTGCCGACACAGACGTAACCTTTTTTGATCCAGTTTTAAAGGTTTCGCGAGAGGGAATTAACAACTAGCGGGCAGCGCGGGCGACCTACTGCAGTCAACCTGTCTGACCGGACCGCTGTTACCCACTATTATAGTTTTAGATTTTGCTTAACAACCGATTTTAAAGTTTTCAGTACTCGTTAATAAAATTTGTTGGCATTTTTCATATAAAGAACGTAAAGGAAACACCTTTTGTTTCCTTAAACGAGTTTTCAATAAACACGACGTAATATTCTTCTAATTAAGTTTTACTAATTGTTATTTAACAGTATTGTTTACACATTTAAAAGGAAATGCACTAAGTTCTATATGTGTCTAAGAAATGTGTCTTAGACAGTTCACGTCTGTAATGTGTGTGAGATAAACCCAAATGTTTGAAGTATTACAATTGGTTCACTCTTTCATGTTGTTAAAGTGACCGAATGCTTATCGTCGCTAATGTAGGCTAATGTAACTGATAAAATTTCAACACCTATACATCTGAAGCCGGTTTTTATTTTTAAATGTCGTAGATCTAAGTTCGTCAACACCAGCCCCCTAAGAGACGATATAAAACCATTCATCAATGCAATTTTTTTGGGCCATTTGGTTGGAAGTCTGAGATAAAACTGGTGAGTCAATGAAGAAAGATACTTGGCAAACGTTTCTCGGAGAAAAGGAAGTGAACATTTACCTAATTGTTATTACTGAGAAGAAATGGAAATAGGAATTCCCTGGGTAAGAGCTCCTCAAGGGATCGTAGGATGTAATAGTGATGGAAAGCGACCGTCTGGGCTTAGAAAGAGTACCATGTTTCCCAGATTCCTAGAACGGGGCAATCATCGTCTGACTCAAGGGCAGGCATATGAGTTAATGGTAACAAAGATAACAACGTTAATTCGAGCAAAGCCTCTTACTTTTTTCTTTTAAAACACTGACACTGCTTCAAAATAAAGAAAGGCAAAGGAAAAGTCTTTTAGCAAGTATTGAATAAATCAAACCGATAAATCAATATCGTGAAGAGAAAATTATTAATTTTTTCACTTTGCGTCACATGACGTTACATGCAAGGAAAGAGTATACTCGCACTCTGTCTCGGAATCCACTTATGCATGAAGGTTGTGTGTGTGTGTGTGTGTGTGTGTGTGTGTGTGTGTGTGTGTGTGTGTGTGGGATGTTGAAATTGTTTGCCATCTCGTTGGAGTGTACTGATATTATGTTTCTGAAATGTGTATAATGAGTGGAAGGGACCAGTAATTCAGCAACATGCCTTTTCAGATAAAACAAGCAAGCGCGACGCGAACCTGATTTACTTATTACGCTTGAGCTCTGAAGAAATCTGCAGTGAACTTGGATGCTTTTCTTCAGGATCAGAACGCAGGATCAGTTTGTCAGTTCACACCTTATATAGAAGTTATATGGTGCTGATCTCGGATTGTTAGTGCAGCAGTTAATGTTAACCACGTGTTTTGTGATTTCCAGCATATAGCGGGAGGGCGCGCGCGTGTGTTTCAAGTTTGATTGTAAGCTATTATTAGTCTGGTACGAAACGCATTTGCTGTTGTGACCATTTTGACATACGACAGAGGAAAATATAAATATTCCTGCTGTGCACATCTAAAGGAAAATAATAATTCCTCTAATGAAAGTTCAAGTAACCGGCCTTATCGGTTATGAAAAGTATGAAGAAACAGTACTGAAATGTGATAGTAAGAACTGTACAACTAAGATATTTACGGTTCGTCCGAGGAAGCGGTGGAGTGACCAGCTCTAGACTCTTTCACTGTTTGAGACCGGAACAAACCATCCTTGGTTTAATCCTTGCTGCTGCTGATGATGATGATTATGATGATAATTACAACCTGACTGACATTTGATCTATTTTTTAAATTTTGTTGTTGTTCTATTGGCAAAGCTGCAAAAGTCTTTGATATTACGTATTTATAAATTGTTTAATTTTTATCTTATCTTTATAATTTTTATGTTACCCTGGTCTATAATGGAATAAAAAATGATGTCTCAGGAATTTATCAACACAGTATAACCCCTTTAAAAGTAACAGAACTAGAATTGATACGAGTATTAGCAAACAACCGACCCCGGAAAATAAAACTAATCAAGGCGTAAGGCAGTGATGTGCTTAATCAGCGACACTATTTAATATCTATATAGATGACTGTGTAAGAAAATGGAAGAAAGTTGCACCACCAGGTATATAAATTGGTCAGAACGAACATTAAAGTACAATGCTGATCATCAGGTTATAATCCAGGACAGTGAAGACAAATTGCAATTGGCTGTCTACAAGCCAAGCAATCATGTGAGATTTACAATTTAAAAATATCAGTGCGAAAATCCAAGACCATGGAGTTCATAGGAAAAGATCCAATACGAACAAAATCATACTTGACAATCAATCGTCGAACAAGTATCACCTTTTAATTATTTGGGATGTGATATATAACATATGAGGAGGACAAAAAAATTTTAAATCAAAGGTTGTCTGGAATTATACAACATACTCTGAAGCTAAAAACGATGAGGGATACTTCAAAGAACGTTTTCTAAAATGATGGCAGTCCTCTCTTTGATGGATAGATCAAAACATGGGATCCTAGGATAGGAAACATTAGATTCATGGAATCCTTAAAAGTGAGATTTCTTCGATCAGTCGAAAGTTGTATAAGACTAGAGCGTATAAGAAGTAATGATGTAAGTCTGGAATTAGGTGTACAACCGATAACAGAAATAACATCATGGTGTAAAGAAATATGGAGGGACCATATATTGTGCATATATGTTATGCATACGTCCCTGAATAGAATACCAAGGCAGGCTATCAGAAAGCGAAGTGGTGGGAGATCGAGGACAAGATGACGAAGACCGAACAGGCAGACTAATCCTGCCAAGAAGAAGAAAAAGAAGAAGAAGAATATGTTAGGTTCTGTATTTTACATTATCCTGCGAGTTACTAAGTTTCATTAATGTCATTCAGTTGAGGTCAATCAAATTATTTTACGTTTTGTGTAAACAGAAATCATTGCCATTAACCTCAATTTCCCGCTTAGATAACTCTCGTAAGTATTATTGACTATAAAGTTTTCGGGTATTCGGCATTTGAGATTATACACAATAAAACTTTCAGGTAAATTAACACAGACGTTTTGCTGTAGACATTTTATGATAATAAATACCTAAGGGGTAGGTAGTGTCGGGGTCACTACCGCCGAAGGTTTTGGCGGAAAATGTCTTACCATGGCGGTGTTGCTGAGATGGGCTGTTTGTAGAATTTGTAAAAAAAAAGAAATGAACTATCTTGCATGTCTTTTATTTTATTTGTTTCTCACAATGCTGACTAATTTGAAAATTGTTGTTAAAAATAGAACAATGGTACGAGTAGAACGATATCTAAGACTTACATGCTCATTTATATCTCTAGAGAACGTTAAGTCTGTCGTGGTATTTTTAAAGTTGTGAAATCAGTTGAATCCGTGGCCAACACCAATTTGGTAGTCGTGGAGATATTAGACGTTGATCTAAGGGGCGGCAAGTATGTTGGCTTCGGTGGACACGTGAAACCCTTACTCTTACTCAATGTTAGCTCTTTTCCTTGTTTTACAGATGTCCAGCAGTTTGAAAAACTGTTTAACGTCTTCATATGAGAATTCTTGTTGTTACAACTGCAACATAGCTGCAATGGGTCGTCTTAAATCATTTTGGAACCATATACGATCACAAACTCCCCAAACAAAACCCAACTTGTTGCCGTAGAACGACTGTTCAAACTGCTCCGTCGCCAGACGCCAATGAGTTATAAACGCTAAATGTCGATTCTAAAACGTCCCATCTGCTTGTACTTCGTGGCATTCCATCACTTCTACCTCACTGTCGACATTCGTTGTTGTGAAGTGGCGTTAGGCGTTGCGGCCCCTGCTCAGCTGGTGCTCGCCTCGACTTTTCGACGTAACCTCGTCCCCCGCATTCGATCTGCTGCTCTCATAGAGGCCTTTTTGGATTACTCATTCATTCTTCTTTTGCTTTGTAAGCGTTTACGACAGACATTTTCCTTCTTGTTGTGAAGATATTTTGACATTTTTGAAATTTTAAGGATAATTTGTCCAAGTTCAACACTTTGTCACCTGTATTATTTATTAAGTTCTTTCACTATTAGTTTTTTATTTTATAGTACTTGGGGACGTTTATAAAACGGCACCTTAAATAACATCCTACGCATACGCGTCCCCGAGCTATACTAATTTTTCCGCGCAGCGAACCCGTGATTTTCCACTCCATCTTGGTGGCCATCTTGCCATGGCGTGTGACGTCACGCGCTCAAGGTTAATATTGCGTGAAATTTGTTAATTCTTGCTCTTTTGAGCTGTGAATTGCTTATTTAAATATGCTTTATAGTTTTAAAGATATTAAAGTTTGTCTGGCATACACAAAATCGTAACATCGACTTTCCCATAGGTTTCCTCCACATTGGACTACGGTGTAAAGACGTTTTCCGTCAAAATGAAACAGATGTGTATATGTAGTGAGTTAGATTTTGTTTTCAGGCTAAGTATTCATACGTTTCTGTATTTTACCAATGTCTTGCAGAGGTTATGAAACACCAGAGTCTATAATGAAATAGATAGTCCACTTGTTGCTGAATGCAGCATTAAGAATTCACGCTCGGGCCAAATTAGGCTATACACTTTTGGGCATGTTGCCCGATTCATGACGGCGAGGTACCCAATTCGTGCTTAATGTTGCAGGTAAATGTTAGTGAATGTTTTATTTTTTCCTTGTCGAGCAGAAGTCATATTGATGTCATTCTGTATGCATGAAGGTACGTACCTCGCAGCACTGACCATTATCCAGAATACCATATTTTAAACGCTGTTGGATTCCAGTATTCGAATTACTGGATGCTCCTCATAGCTGAGAAGCATGACTCTATGACTCCTTCATAGAGTCTTATAGAAGAGTTTACTCTCCAGGGACACCTTCCCTGGTAGGTTCCCTGGAAGAAGGGACCAACCTTCTTCCTAGTAACCAAGACACATCTAATGTTATGTCGAAACTGTTTACTTTATTTCTTATTGTTATGCGTTTCTGGGTCATAAGACGCCTGTCCAAATACATTTCAAGGTATCTGGCATGTTGTGCTTGTGGCAATAGTGAACTATTTAGTGTCACAATCGAACAGTTGCCTTATCTCAAGTTGAACGTTACATGAATTGATTTAGATTTATCCTGCCATTTATTTAGCTCGTTTTGGATTTCGTTTACTTGGTTTTATAAGTTTTCCGAGGCAGTAACTACATCAAGTTATCACCGAATAACTACGGTAAACTATTTGCCATAAAACTAGCCGTTTACCTTTGATTATATGTGTATTTATGTAGATCGTAGTGAATACCACCGATGACGCATGAAAAAATCTAGTACGGACAAACTTATTTTGCGACATTCTGGATGTTCTGTGCTACTTATAGCTCGTTAAACATAAAGTTGTCGTTCGTCCAGATATCATCATTCCTTAAACATATACTGTTTGTAACATCGACTGTAGCATTTTAATTCGGTTAAGCATCAATTACAGAATTGAGCTGAAAACTGCTTGTAGCATTTATTACGCTGGTAGTGTCAGTCCTTTTGTTTTTAGTGTTTGAGCTACGCGTTTAATTAATGCATTAAAAAGAATGTAACTTTTCGTTCAGAAAAGGAAAATTGTTTGAGAAGCTGAAAATTGGAAAGGCCTTTTTAAGAGTGGGCTCAAAAGAAGAGTATAGACGGTCGCTTATAAAAAAATGTGTGTTTTATTTTTCCATTTTACCCGATTTATATTATATTTTTTTACATAGGACTGTATCTTGTTTAATTTAATGTCACTTCCGGTTCAGTCCGTTCACATTCTTTTCAACTAGGCCTATCTTTTAATTATAAAAGTAAATAATTTTGATCTATTAAATTATAACAGAAGCTTAAATGTAATAAACAAGTACAAATATTCAAACACTATAGAATATAGAAAACAGGCTTGGGCATTCCTGATTTTTAGTTAAAATTATTGGCACATGACTTACGTTGGTACACAAAGTGAAAATAACCCGGAACAGTTTGAAGTCTTTTTAAAATCTGTTTGCAGAATAGCACAGTATCTTAAAGACACAATTTTATTTCTTTGAATTTTTAAAGAGAATAACCATTACGGACCTGGAATTTTTACATGAAAACGAGGATTTGTTTGACTGGAATGACTGATTATATCATTCTTTAGAAAAGGTGGATAGTTAAAATCGTGAACTTATACAAAAAGCATAAAATATGGAAAAGAAAAGACGGGGTGAGAAAGAGACAAAAGTCTTCTTTGTGTTCTGTAATTGGATTTAATTTAAAGTGCACTGTAAATTAAATTAGGTGAAGTTAAATCACATAGCTCCAAATTAAACTGTCACTCGATGACTGATAAACTGTTACTATATCCCTTTTATCACATTAGCTAAGAGTTTCTGTAAAGGAAAAAAGTCCTAATATAGAACATATTGCCACTCACCATCGGAATGTATTTTCATTCCATTGTAGTTTAATTGCCTTAACGCGCAGATTTCTCGCCGTACGATTTCACGAATCGATGTTTACTCAACAAGTGAAAATTAACTTGATACGAAATCGCCGTGCAAGTAACCGGACTCGGGAAAGTAATAGTTGAACGGAAAAAACGTCTGCCATGGATGCATAGTTCAAAGCGTGCAATTACGGAAAAACTTTCAGGCTGCTTTGCAGAGATAAACGATTCTCTGTGCCGATCGTGTTTAACATGTGCAGACAAACGGCTTTTTAATTTCACACTGTCAGATACGATCTTCTTCCATTCACCAGTATCTGCTACCTGTTTGCTGTTGCTTTCTTTGTTCACTTAGGCCTACTTTCTCGTTGTTAAACACAAGAACTTTAAATAGACGGTGATCGACGACTTAAGAGCTCTAGAAAATGGGTATCCTTTAACTGCTGATCTCCATTACAAGAAGATATTAAGGATTTTACATTCTCATATAATAAAAAATATATACATACGTACACACACACATTTTTTACCAAAATTCGCGCGAGTGAATAACTAGGGATCAGGGAGCAGAAAAGCTACTCTCTGTCTCTGAAAAACACCATCCATCCCATACCCACAAGGTTGACGCGGACGTGTAGTGATGTGTTCGAGAGAAGAGTGTGCTCTCCCTGAAAAATAACTTTTTTTGAAGATTGTCACGTCGTAGGCAAGTAATTGTGAAGATCCTCCGGTGGCGCTTCATGAAATGTCACGGTGAACTCTATAGCGCCTTGAATCCTGACCACTAACGTATTACTTTTCCTATCGGAAGATTGGCATCCATAGGCGAAGTTCACGATGTGTCACAAGTGAAGGCCATTTTCCCGATGGAATAGGTTTCCATGTGTCAGACGCAAGGTGGAAGAAAAGCAGTAGACCTTTCCTTCTGGGCTTCGAAGATCGCCGTCTCGCCAGCGGCATGTATATAAAAACGTGGGATCGTGAACTTAACCTGCCCGGCGATTTGTCCCTTGTGTCCACAAGTTGAAGAAATGTTTGTTGTGGTGCGAAATTTTATGACTAGCAGCAGATTTTGCTCTAATATCCTCTTTATCTACCTTTGGGACATGGTTCCAAGAACGTACTCCGTACGTACGCTATGCCCAGTCTAAAGTCAGTCATTCATGTCACCACTTCTTCAGCAGGTGACACTTATTTAACTGGTGTCAGGATCGAAGTTCAATTGCGTGTGGAACGCGAAATTGTATATACTACGGCCGTTAACGTTCTATTCAACTACAAGCAAATTTAATCTGTAATATTACTCAGTAAATTTGACAGGCTTACTGACTATATTTCTTGATAGAGAGGAATACATATTTTAACTAATGAAGGTTATAAAATGAACATTTTCTAAGGTCCTTATGGTACTTATGGAAGGAGAGATATTTATAAAAAGGTTAATAAAAAATAAATAAAACCGCAAGAGAACAGAGGTGATAGACGAAACTTATAACTCGATTATAGAATATCAAGTGGTTTCGACGTCTGTTAAAAACTGGAAGGCAAGGCACAGAAGGAATTACTGTAATAGTAGCCTATTACAGCCTACATCTTATGTCCAGAGAGTCATAGCGTTTATAAGTTCTCATGTATTTAAAAGTATATTGTATATGCCAGTATTTGTAATTAACAATTATAAGTATTTGGATACAAATTGTCACATGTTAAATCTCTCTTTACTAAAACTTTTCGGGCACAACTGACGCTAACAATTTCATACTGGTAAAACTCAACCTATATTAATATTTTACGAAATGAGTTTCTATGAAAAGCTTACGACAATTACGTTTCTTCATAAATAAAGTTATAAGATGATGTTAATGGCGCAAAGTAGTAAATTCCTATTAAACTGTAAAAATTAATTATACCCTGTCGTTTTTACGCAACTCGTACATAGTTACTGGGTATAGAATTTTTTTTTTAAGTGGCCAATAAAACTTCACTGTGAGAAGTACGGAAACTCATACATGGGATTGTTTAATTTCAAGAAACTTCAATTAAAACAAAATTAATACAGAAACATTCAATATCGTATCAAAATGCTTAATTTATTATAAAGTCAGTTAAAACTGTTGGAATTTGACAAAAAAGGATATACACGTATTATAGAGAAGACGATTTATTTAATTTTAAGTTAACATCATGGACGAGTATAATTGTGTTCATTAGTTGAAGACAGGAAAGCTAAAAGAAATAATAGATTTAATATAAATTCAAAAAGAGTGCAAGGTAAACTGTGCCAGTGTTTGTTTAAAAATAATTCTTTCTTGCGAAACAAATTTCTCGTCTTGCAACACCTTTGACAATTCATGAAGATCACTTTTCGTGTCAATCTGAACAATTATTTAAATGTCAGAAAATGTTTTTAGCCTTGTTAAATATTTCATAAGCTCGTGAATTCCCTAATTCAAATTTTAAGTTCGTCTAGATTGTTACGTCACTTTCTAGTTGTGGCAACATTGTTATTGTGATAACTAGATGCACTTTTAATAATATTCTTTTGTTTTCTCCAAGTGCTGCCAGCCAATAAATTCTCGTACAAAATGTATAGATTATCCTTGGTTGTAATGACCCTGTAGAAACCCACTCACGAAGGAATATTTAATTCTTGTTCCCTATCTGGAGGTAATTAAAGCAATTCTTCATTATAAAAACATTTATCGCTGGAAACGTTGCATACATTACTGGCGTCTGAACAACTTAATTTATAAGCTCAAAAAATATAATTAAAATGATCGAACTGAAAACAAGAGAATTTATCTGGTGGTATTATAATGAAGTGTTTTAACAAGGGAGACGCAAAACTTAGTTAATAATGGGTAGAAACAATACAGCTAATACTATTGTATGCTAATTTTCTACCAAGGAAACATTTATTTTTAATATGTATAACAATATTTTTTAACTTATTTCTTAAAATAATTGTCACATTAAACATTTTACTGCGAACAGTCTAACGTAAGGTCCATAAACTATTGTGTCCTTTTTATGATAATTCTGCTATGAAATGAATTAAAAACTTTGTCCTACCCGTGGCTCACTATGTGATCTAGAAGTGGCTTTTTTTCAACAAAAGCGTTACCACAAACATCTGTCGCATTTTAGATTTTATTAATTATTTAACCAAATGACTGCATTATATTAAATTAAAAAGTGCTTTTGAAGATTTTCAACCAAGTTAAAATCCTATACACTAATCTATTAATTTTCCAAAAAACATGAAACTAGACAACTTCATTTCAATGAATGAGCTCATACGAAGGATTAGAGATATTAAAATGTTTCTATTATCTACTCCGTCGTTAAATTTTGCACGTTAGTCCATTTCTCGCCTTTCCTTTCACTTTCATGTTTCCATCCATGTGATTCTTCACTGGTAAACGATTCCTATTTCTTCCACATTTTTACTTCCATGTTCCTTAAGGAAATGGAAGTATGGTGATGGCAAAAAAAATCGTGTTCGAGATTATTGCAGATTCTGATTGTACTACACTCAAAACATGAAAAAAAGTCGTTTTTCGAAAAGTGTCTGTGTGTGTGTGTCTGTCTGTGTGTGTGTGTCTGTCTGTGTGTCTGTAGATTTTTTTTCTATGACAAACGATAACAGCCGCAAATTCAAACAGAATCAAATCATTTTTTGCATACAGCCCTGATTTGTAGAGTACTCACGACCTGTTGTTTTTGGTGAAGATCGGTTGAGGGAAAGGGGTAGTTTACCAGCAACGGTTTTTTTTTAATCAAGGGTAATTGTTTTCTATGGCAAACGATAACAGCCCCAAATTCAAACAGAATCAACTACTCTTTTACATACAGCCCTAAGTTATAAAGTTCTCAAGACCTATTGGTTTTGGTGAAGATCGGTTAAGGGAAAGGGGTAGTTTACCTGCAACGTTTTTTTTTAAACAAGTGTAATTTGTTTCTATGGCAGACCTACGGTTTTTGGTGAAGATCGGTAAAGGGAAAGGGGTAGTTTACTAGCAACGGTTTTTTATCAAGGGTAATTTTTTATATGGTAAACGATAATAGCCGCAAATTCAAACAGAATCAAATAATGTTTTGCATAGAGCCCTGAATTGTAGAGTTCTCAAGACATGTTGGTTTTGGTGAAGATCGGTTAAGGGAATAGGATAGTTTACCAGGAACATTTTATGTTTAACAAGGGTAATTTTTTGTATGACGAACGATAACTGCCGTACATTAAAACAGAATCAACTACTCTTCTGCATACCTTTCTGAATTATACAGAACTCAAGGTCTGTTGATTTTGTTGAAGATCGGTTAAGGGAAAATGGTAGTTTACCGGCAACGTTTTATGTTTTTAACAAGGGTATTTTCTATGGCAAACGATATCAGCCGCAAACTCAAACATAATCAAATAAATTTTTGCATGCAGCCCTGATTTGTAGAGTACTCAAGACCTATTGTTTTTGGTGAAGATCGGTTAAGGTAAAGGGGTAGTTTACCTGCAGCGTTTTTTTATCAAGGGTAATTTTTTTTGGCAAACGATAACAGTCGCAAATTCAAACAAAATCAAATAATGTTTTGCATACAGGCCTGAATTTTAGTGATCTCAAGGCCTTTTGATTTTGGTGAAGATCGGTTAAGGGGAAGGGGTAGTTTACCTGCAACCTTTTACGTTTTAACAACAGTAAAGAACTTGAAAATTCATTTCAACATTTTCAAACAATGGTAATTGTTAAAAATAAAATAATTTTGTTGCCAGGCAATAAAATTATAATTTTTTCATTTTAATGCAAATCATGTATGAGAGAAAATATATCGTTCGTGGCAGGCAAGCATATCTCAATTATGTAATATTTACGTTTCCATTTTATTATTATGATTACTGCAATAAAAAGGCAGGGAACACACACACACACAAAATTCGCGTTATTTCTGGCCTCACTCATGTTTATTTTCTTACATTTGCACGCTTTTTAAATGGAAAGTGCCGAAACCCACACCAACATAACGCGTGCAAGAAGAAAAATTCTCCAGCGTGGATAGCGATTTGCTTCCTGTGGATCGCCGCTGGGCAGTGTAACTGCACGTGTTTACAGAGGAACGATTCATAGACAGAATTTTCGTCTTTAGGGAATGAACCCTCTGCAAGATGCTGAGGGTCCATGAGTGACTTCGGAGCGCTCCTTCTTTTCCGCGTGTTTGTTCTGTGAAACGTACACTGTAGATTCGCAGCTTTACTCTAAGCAACGCTCAATAGGAAATATAACTATGTGTACAACGTTATCGGCAACAAAGAAGTAGTTTTTGTTAAAATTCCTTCCCGGGATGTTTGGCCGTAGTCCAATGTTTTCTACAAAACCAGACGTTTCGGAAATGCCATCGACTTCCATCATCAGTGAAAATCGAGTGCGATAACGTGAGGTGGTATACGTTAGTGACCACAGTACTGTCGTTAAGGCTGAAGCAGTAAGTAGAAAGAAGTAGTTTCTATGGTAATATTTCATTTCGATAATGATTTTAAATATAAATCTTAGAACATGGTAGTTATGTATGGTTCTCCATACCGATATTTTTCTTCTCAGTTAGGTTTTCGTGTTAGCTGTCTTCATCACTCCAATTTTGTCATGCTTGTTGCTCAACCGCTAGCAACTGAGTTGTGCTAACGAGGCCTTTCGGTATCACCACCATTGTCAAGATCGTTTTGAACTTGATAATGGTGATGCCATTGAAATACGAAATGGTGTTTTTACTTCCATATTCCTTAAGGAATGGAAGTATGGTGATGGCAATTTACTTCCATGTTCCTTAAGGAAATGGAAGTATGGTGATGGCAAAAAAAATCGTGTTCGAGATTATTGCAGAATATGATTGTACTACACTCAAAACATGAAAAAAAGTCATTTTTCGAAAAGTGTCTGTGTGTGTGTGTGTCTGTGTGTCTGTCTGTCTGTCTGTGTGTGTGTCTGTCTGTAGATTTTTTTTCTATGGCAAACTGCCGCAAATTCAAACAGAATCAAATAATTTTTTGCATACAGCCCTGATTTGTAGAGTACTCGCGACCTATTGTTTTTGGTGAAGATCGGTTGAGGAAAAGGGGTAGTTTACCAGCAACGGTTTTTTTTTATCAAGGGAAATTTTTTTTTTTGGCAAACGATAACAGCCGCAAATTCAAACAGAATCAAATAATGTTTCGCATACAGCCCTGAATTATAGAGTTCTCAAAACCTGTTGTTTTTGGTGAAGATCGGTTAAGGCAAAGGGGTAGTTTACCTGTAACGTTTTATGTTTTAACAAGGGTATTTCCTATGGCAAACGATAACAGCCGCAAATTCAAACATAATCAAAAGATTATTTGCATACAGCCCTAAATTGTAGAGTTCTCAAGACCTGTTGCTTTTGGTGAAGATCGGTTAAGGGAAAGGGGTAGTTTACCTACAACGTTTTTTTAACAAGGGTATTTTCTATGGCAAACGATAACAGCCGCAAGTTCAAACAGAATCAAATGATTTTTTGCACACAGCCCTGACTTGTAGAGTACTCAAGACCTATTGTTTTTGGTGAAGATCGGTTAAGGGGAAGGGGTAGTTTACCAGCAACGTTTTTTTATCAAGCGTATTTTCTATGGCAAACGATAACAGCCGCAAATTCAAACAGAATCAAATGATGTTTTGCATACAGCCCTGTATTGTAGAGTTCTCAATACCTATTGTTGTTGGTGACGATCGGTTAAGGTAATGGGGTAGTTTACCTACAACGTTTTTTTAACAAGGGTATTTTCTATGGCAAACGATAACAGCCGCAAATTCAAACAGAATCAAATAATTCTCTGCATACAGCTCTGATTTGTAGAGTACTCAAAACCTGTTGTTTTTGGTAAAGATCGGTTAAGGGAAAGGGGTAGTTTACCTACAACGTTTTTTTAACAAGGGTATTTTCTATGGCAAACGATAACAGCCGCAAATTCAAACAGAATCAAATAATTTTCTGCATACAGCCCTGATTTGTAGAGGACTCAAGACCTATTGTTTTTGGTGAAGATCGGTTGAGGGGAAGGGGTAGTTTACCTGCAACGGTTTTTTTTTATCAAGGGAATTTTTTCTTTTTTTGGCAAACGATAACAGCCGCAAATTCAAACAGAATCAAAAGATTATTTGCATACAGCCCTAAATTGTAGAGTTCTCAAGACCTATTGTTTTTGGTGAAGATCGGTTAATGGAATAGGGTAGTTTACCAGCAACGTTTTATGTTTTATCAAGGGTGTTTTCTATGGCAAACGATAACAGCCGCAAATTCAAACAGAATCAAATAATTGTTTGCATACAGGCCTGAATTGTAGAGTACCTAACATCTTTCGTTTTTGGTGAAGATCGGTTAAGGGAAAGGGGTAGTTTACCAGCAATGGTTTTTTATCAAGGGTAATTTTTTTCTATAGTAAACGATAACAGCCGCAAATTCAAACAGAATCAAATGATGTTTTGCATACAGCCCTATATTGTGGAGTTCTCAATACGTATTGGTGTTGGTGAAGATCGGTTAAGGGAAAGGGGTAGTTTACCAGCAACATTTTATGTTTTAACAAGGGTAATTTTTTATATGACGAACGATAACTGCCGTAAATTCAAACAGAATCAACTAGGTTTTTGCATACCTTTTTGAACTAAAGAGAACTCAAGGTCTGTTGATTTTGTTGAAGATCGGTTAAGGAAAGGGGTAGTTTATCAGCAACGTTTTATGTTTTAAAAAGGGTAATTTTTTATGACGAACGATAACTGCCGAAAATTCAATGAGAATGAAATAATTTTTTGCACCCCCTGAGTTGCAGAGAGCTCAAGGTCTATTGATTTTGGTGAAGATCGGTTAGGGGAAAGGGGTAGTTTACCTGCAACATTTTATGTTGTAACAAGAGAAATGTTTCCATGACGAACGATAACTGCCGCACATTCAAACAGAATCAAATATTTTTTTGCATGCTTCCCTGAATTGTAGAGGACGGAAGGTCTGTTGATTTTGGAGAAGATCGGTTAAGAGAAAGGGGTAGTTTACCTGAAACATTTTATGATTTAACAAGAGTAAAGTACTTAATTGTTATAAATAAAGTATCCTGATAAGAAGCTCATAGTAATCCACTGTAGAAACGTAGATGAAATATCTATAAATGAAGAAGTTAGGTGAACGGGGTGGGGGTAATTTTCTATTATTAAAAATTATAGTTGAAGGTGGAGGGGAGAATTTTTTATATGTGTACTACGTTATCGGCAACAAAGAAGTAGTTTTTTGTTAAAATTGCTTCCCGGGCTCTTTAGCCGTAGTCCAATGTTTTCTGCAAAACCAGACTTTTCGGCAGTGGAATCGACTGCCATCATCGGTGAAAATCGAGTGCGAAAACGTGAGGTGGTGATGGTATACGTTAGTGAGCACAGTACTGTGGTTAATACTGAAGCAATAAGTAGAAAAACGTAGTTTCTATGGAAATATTTCATTTCGAATATGATTTTAAATATAAATCTTAGAACATGGAAGTCATGTATGGTTCTCCATACCGATATTTAATAAACGTTCCAAAACCATTAGTCCTCAGCCTCTACAGACAATAAAAAATCTACTATAAAATTATGAAATAATTTTAATTAATTCTGGTTTGTTATATGAATTTACCCACCAAATAAATTAACATAATAGTCACCATAAAAATTCGTCACCCTTTAAAAATTGTTCCCAATATAAAATTTCTGTGACGAAATTTATTCCATTACATTACTTTCTCGTGTACTTACACGAAACAATTAACTGCAAACTAATTTTGATTCCTAGTATCTTGTCTAGGAATCTGGAATTAAGAATATTCCCAATTCCTATAATTTTCATTGAATCTTGTCTACTCCCATTTTATTATTCCGTATCTTGTCCATTAAATGGCATGTAGAGGCTAGGAGGTACACAAGGAGGCAATTATAAAGAAAATTATTAGAAGGAAAATATATCAAGGATGATATACGGATTTTAGAGACGAGTCACGAATTATACAAGAATGTTATAGAGTAGACGCTTACAATAGGTGTAGCATAACATTTGTTCACGCATAACGTTTCTGACGAATGCGACTTTAGGACCTACCTTCCGCATATGATACAATATGTTACCTAAATTATAACAAACTAAGAGTGTTATGATTTGTAACTGCTTACATTAGGAGTCATTAGAAGTGAATTAGAGTGCAGAACATAATGAAGTGAATTATTCTTTCTGTGTACGACAGTTAGTGAGCAGATTCCAATTTATTCCTATTAACACTAGTGCAGAACGCATGTACATAACTAACATTTATGAAGACTACCATGCATTTCTTGTAAAGAAACAGTACACTCCTACACAGGATAGCGTGTGGGTATGTCTGTTGTAAGATTCAATAGGCCTAAGTGACGAAACCGATTAAATAGTAGGCTATATCCAAATTCTCTATTTCTGTTTGAAATGAATACGTACCCTACTTCTGGACCTCGTTAGTGATTTCTAGGACAACTATTTTAATATTTCATTATTTAATTTTCAATCTCTTAATAGTACAACTGTTTTTATTTCACTTCCCATAATCCTTTGTCCTCACTTTAGATACTTTATTACAGTCTACTTTCATTCTATCCTTCTGGCCATATTTTTTCATGGAATGACATTAATTGATTAAATCACCATTATGGAACCAAATGAAATCAAGATTTTGTTGTGACAGAATGTTTTCGTTACGTTTCTACGGTTTTCTTTACATCATGATCTTCTGTAGAAATGTTCCTTAACTAGGTTCAAGAGTACGCAGTGCAATCAACAGAAATAAGAACGTTAAGTGTTCTTCATTTTGCTATTTCAAAGTACTACGATTATTTACAAATTTAATAGTGAAGTAAAATTTCTGATGGGTCCCACACAATTGCATTTAAAATATATGTTGCCAAAATTACTAACAAAATTAATTTAACAAGTAGAAAATCTTACTAATTGAAAAAAGGGAAATCTGACAAATTTTACTAAAAAAGGGAAATTTTACTAAACTACAAATAGGTAAATAAAAATTCAGTTTTTGCTTGTAGTAGTCAGTCTTTAAGAATTTAACAAGCTTGTTACTTCAAACAGAACACTCATTACACTTATTACGGTATAAGAACAAAATCTTTAAGACAACGTAACTTGTAAACGTCGCATTTATAAAGCGTACTTTGTAAATTTTCGTTGACCAGTATTACTTTACATACCATAACCAATAATAATCGTTATATAATTGTTCTCAGTTACAAATTCAAATATTTTGAAAGCCAATCCTTTAACTTACCAATAATTTAAATTTTATTCCATATTATATAGTTAATACTTGATAGTAAAACTGCAAAAAGATTATCTTAGAGGAAGTTGATGAATTTGGATTTATCATTTAAAACCATTAATTTATTATTATTATTTTTTCTTTATTAATACCACATCGGACTACTTTGCACATTTCTTTTCTCTTTTTCCAGTAGGCTTTTTCATTCGTTTCTCATCTTCTTCTTTTCTTCTGAGATTTCACCTCGCCTCCTTTGTCTATTAATTTTTTCTTCCAGCTGAAATACCTCTATAATTTTCCTGTACTTATTCATTCCTTATGTGATTTTTGGTCTATATTTTGAACCTGTTCTAAATCACTGTGTACTCCTTTTAGCCATCCAAATTTGGTTTTTATGTTTCTTAGATAATCAAATATCCGTTTCCTTTATCGGTTATTTTCTATTCATAATAAGTACCCATGAAATTTTAATCTTCTTTTCTGCATTTCTACGAAAACTTTAGAAAAATCTTCTAAAAAACTAGTAAAATTCCTCGTGTGGTCTTAATCTAAATTTAAAATCTTTCATTAAGTTATTGTTAATAAATTATATTTTTTATACAAACTTAAAATGTTTAAAATGAATCCTGAGAATGAATCTCGACAACTTGTATAAGCAACCTTCCTAATGATCTCTTCCAATTTTGTCTAGAATCTTCAGATTGTCAACAATTTACAGTCTATATACCGATTCTGTCCAAGGGTGTATTTACCGGGGAGGGGGATGAACGGGACCAGATCCCCCTAGAGGTTCGAAAAAGTTAAATTTTGTTAATCTCTTAATTTTTAGGCTGTGTTATTTTTTTATTTTATTTCAGCTGTGTACGCTAATATACAGTAGTAGCTCTTTTTTAAACAGTCAAACAGATATATTACACAGCATTAGGGTATAAATTTTAAATATGAAGTATAGGGAAATCAATTTACTCAATAAGTATCTTTCAAGAATGTTCCAATAACGCGTACTTTTATTGAGTTAATGAAACTGATTTCAGGATATAATCGAGCATTTTTCAACCACTTTAAAGATAGAAATGTTGATTAGCCTTAACTTGTTATTTGTTTTGTATAAAGCCGACCCGATCCCGGACCTCCCGCAAAGCCAAATTCTAGATACGCCATTGATTCTGTCAGCATTTGTGCATCCTTTCACGCCTCGTACGAAGTTCATTTAAAAAAACTTCCTATTTTGTTTTCTGTTCTTGTGGTCACAAACCATGTCTTAATTACCATACAGTAAAACTAGGGCCGCTAACATTATGTAAAATTTAATTTTAATATATGACCGCCCTTTGTTTACAAGTGTTCCGATGATGACTCCACATATATTTTCACGTTTATGCATTTTGATATCTATATCTCTCTCTTTCTATAATAATATGCAAGTAGTTAAAGTCTTTTACGTGCTCTAGTGTTTAGTGATTAATAATTATGTTCACAATCAATATTAAATGTATTAGGCCATTTAAATGTAGCCTGGAGTTGAAAGGGACTAGAACATTATTACAAAAATTATTACATTGGACGAGAAACAACTTATTGATATTTTATATAAGAAAAACGATCAAACGTTTTACTAGAATATCGGTCAATAAATAATCTTGTAACGAACGATTGCAATAAAGGAGGAAAGAACGGAACGGAGCGGTGAAGACGCTGGATCGTGCGCGGGGTCAAGTGTTTAGTAAATTTCAAGTGCGTACTAACTGTTTCCAGTCACGCTTGTCTTCTTATCTCACAATTAGCCAACTTTCGCTGCACAAATTAAACAATAGCCAATAAGCGTTGTACCCGCGCGCCGGTGGATGAATGATTTGTGTACACAGATTGTATTTTACGATAATACAACAAATTGTTTATTACTTATAATGCCAGCAAATTACTGATAAACGAACTGATTACGCTGACTAAATCGAGACCAGACCAATTATTTCGAACAGAAGATTGTTTAGTAGGCGAAAAAAATCAACCGATTTTTTTTAATTCCTCATCATTGTTATTATTTGTTACGGTAATGTAACATACGTAACAACAGGAATCTATAATCGAGTGACGTAACTGGGTAGAATAATGTTACAAAGGACTTGTTGTTTGAAAGCGTAATAACGATACTCCGTGTCTTGTCTCGTCGTAAGCGTATGTAACGGATAGGGTCAAATCAGTTCAGACTCCATTGTTATCAAGTGAAATAAAATATTAATGATACTCGGTCAATGAACGAGTGTGCAGTGATTATCTTTCTTCCTTCCCTTCCTTTACTGTGTACTGTGATTGAACGGTACGCAAGACCGCCTCAGCGTATACTGTGAATGCTGTTGTACAGCGGAGAGCAGCGAACAGCGCATGCGCGAAAGCTGTCCTTTGTATACCGTCACCTACGTTTTCAGTGTACGCCGGCGTCCTAGTTTTCCTCGGTCTTATAGCGAAGAATTACTGTGCAGTTTCATCTTGCTCAGAATATATTTTATGCTCCTGTGCACGTGTGCGTACGCTAACGCTAAACATTCGTAAGTTGGCGCAAGTCTTTTGCTAAAATGACGCATTGTTTAAGAAGCTAAGTAGAAATCATTTGAAGTACTACTTGAGGTACAGGCTTAACAAGTACACAGTGTATGTGTTACGCAAAGAATTCAATTGACCGATGAAGGCTTCTATATATAAAATAATTGCGTACACATTACTCCTCTTCTGTATCTTTACACAGACCAGCAGACCACTTGAAAACTAAAAGAAGACCAACACCGACTTTGTCAGCTAAAAACGTAGGCAAAAATCGAACAAGAACGTGATAAAGTTTCACGCTAAAACAGGTTTCCATAGTAGACAGGAAGTGTTGAAAAAAAATGTTTTGGTATTTACATATCCCCGTACTGCCTCAAAATTTTGCCTTCCAATTTAAAAATGTATGCTATGCCACTGGTATTGATGTCAAAGTTTCCTCGCGCTGACGCTGAGTATATTGTTACAACGGTCGCAGGGATCGTAGTTTGAACAGTGGAATAAAATGTCTGTCACCAGAGCAATCGTTACTCATCACTTTGTAGTTCCAATGAACAAAACAACAATAGACGATGTGGAAACGTGTTTTGTACATAAGCCAGTTCTAATGGTACGTTTCAACCAAAATAACTACACACGCGCTCGCGCTTGGGCTGATAATACACATGTGTATATAAGAAACTAACACTTGAGGGAATAGATTGACCGCCAACACGGTGACTCTACCCATGAAGATGCTTTTCACATATTTTGAAAGTGCAACAGTTCACAATAGAGAGAGGATGTCCCTAGTGATGGAGCACGGCGATTTCACGTCCGAGGGCGTAGTTGAGATTATTTGTGGCAAGGAGGAACTGGATCGCATTTTTACATTTATTCGGTCGGTACTACAAGAAAAGGAAAGAAAAGGCCAACTTGCAACCAACGGACATTACAACATGTAAATCCGACTCTTCGGTTTGTTCTGTCAGTAATTAGACTTGTTTACTTGTTGTTTCCACAGACTCTGCCAGGTCGTCTGCCTCTTTTGTAACTTAGCCTAATTCTCCCATTAATTTGGCTTCCCTCCAATCACTTTCTCCATTCTGTTACGGCACAAATATTCAAGGGCACAATTAAAGGGCAACGTCGACAGTCCATTTCCCTGTCAGTCTCCTATTTTAATCTCAAATTAATCTCTGGAAATTTCAACTCTGAATTCACTTTTATTATAGGCTAAGTATTTGTTAGCGTTGGCTCGATTAAAGTTTTTGTTTTGTTATCTAAGCCCAGTTATTTGAGGGTTTTGAACAGTGAAAACAATCTATCATAACCTCTATCAATTAAATCATATGGCTTTTTAAATCCAACAGACGAGATTACGAAATCTTAGGCTCTGATTTCAAGTATTAATTATTCGTTTTAATTTTAAAATCTGCGCCGTGCATGATCTACTTTTTCTGAAGGCACACTGGTATTCACCAATTTGTGGATCTAATTGTTTCTCTGTTTTGGGTAAGCTGTTAAACTTGGAAAAGATATTATAGGTAACTTGTAGAAGTCAAACTAAAAAAGGCTGAGAATCCTTGTCAATTCGGTGGACACACATTCATTACTACGGTAAAAAATAAAGCGACATGCTTTTAACAGTTGCTAGTGACCGAGCATTTTAATTTTTGTTGTTGTTTTTTTTTTGCATATGAGCCACTGTGGACTACGTTCGTTCAACTGGTGCCTCCCTTCTTCTCATCTCTCTTCCTCCTCTCCCAGATCTCCTTCATTCTTGATCGATATATCTCCCTCTTTTCGTCAGTCCAGATGACACCTGTCGTCTTCTTGAGGTTTTCCTGAAAACCTTGGGCATTTTATAATTTCTTTTTAAGTGGCAAACATTCTTGCGTAATCTGGAGTTCTTCTATGTCTTTTTATGTTTCTTTTAACCACGTATTGGACATTTTGAGCTTTCTGAAATAATTAAAAAGCTTCCCTGTTAGTCTGTCAGGATTCGTTCTTTGAACATGTCTGTAGACAGTCATTCTTCTTTTTCTAATTACATCTGTTATTTTCTCAACATGTGTGTACAGCTCATTATTGTGGCGTCTTCTGTACTGTTCTCCATCTTTTAATGATCGCCAGAATTTTCTTAATGTTTTACTTTCTGAAACTTCCAGTTTTTCCATCATAATTTTCTTGCTCAGAGTCGGATACTCAGCTGCACAAAGTGCTTCCGGGCGAATTACTGTTGAATAATGCCTAAGTTTGGTAATGGATATTGATTTCTTGTTATATGTGTCCTTGGTTAAATGGTAAGCAACTTTCATCTTATTAACTCGTACTTTAATGACTTCTTTCTTTGAGACATTTTGTTCAATAACGTCTCCAAGATACTTGAATTCGTCAGTTCCATAGATTTCTCCGTATCGAGTTTTAATTTTCTTGGATATTGTCTTGATGTTTGTCAAGAGCTTGGTTTTTTCAAAAGAAATTTTAATGAAGAAAGTTGTGTTAGTGATAATTCTGTTTGGAAAAGAAATTTGTAAACCCACTCTTTCGGCTTGTTCTATCAGCAATTACAAATGTCTAATTGCTGTTTCTATTGAATCTGACAGGAATGCTAGATCATCTGCAAACGCTAGACAATCGATTGGCAGGTTATCTCTGCTATAGCCTAGTCTAATTTCCTGGCAGATGTGATTTTCCTCCAATGATTTTCTCCATTCTCTTATTACTTTTACCAGAATGCAGTTAAAAAGCTACGGTGATAATCTACCTCCTTGTCTGACTCTCTGTCGTAATTCAAAACTGTCTAGAAATCTTTTATTTTAATATATTTGATTATTTTTTAATTTTAACGATGAAGGGTTTGCGAGGATCGGTAAAAAAAGTAGGCCTATAACACAAATTTTAAATTATTTGTTTCGACGTTTCAACAATGTTTATTGTTTAGTGACATCGTTAAAATTCATTGATTAACGGTCACTACAGTATGGTGATGGCAAAAAAAATCGTGTTCGAGATTATTGCAGATTCTGATTGTACTACACTCAAAACATGAAAAAAAGTCATTTTTCGAAAAGTAATTTTTTGTGTGTGTGTCTGTCTGTCTGTGTGTCTGTGTGTCTGTCTGTAGATTTTTTTCTATGCCAAACGATAACAGCCGCAAATTCAAACTGAATCAAATCATTTTTTGCATACAGCTCTGATTTGTAGAGTACTCACGACCTATTGTTTTTGGTGAAGATCGGTTGAGGGAAAGGGGTAGTTTACCGGCAACGGTTTTTTTTTTAATCAAGGGTAATTGTTTTATATAGCAAACGATAAAAGCCGCAAATTCAAACAGAATCAACTACTCTTTTGCATGCAGCCCTGATTGTATAGTTCTCAAGACTTATTGATTTTGGTGAAGATCGGTAAAGGAAAAGGGCTAGTTTACCAGCAACGTTTTATGTTTTAAAAGGGTATTTTCTATGGCAAACGATAAGAGCCGCAAATTCAAACAGAATCAAACAATTGTTTGCATACAGCCCTGATTTGTAGAGTACTCATGACCTGTTGTTTTTGGTGAAGATCGGTTAATGAAAAGGGGTAGTTTACCAGCAACGTTTTATGTTTAACAAGGGTATTTTCTATGGCAAACGATAAGAGCCGCAAATTCAAACAGAATCAAACAATTGTTTGCATACAGCCCTGATTTGTAGAGTACTCAAGACCTGTTGTTTTTGGTGAAGATCGGTTAATGGAAAGGGGTAGTTTACCTGCAACGTTTTATGTTTTAACAAGGGTAATTTTTTCTATGACGAACGATGACTGCCGTAAATTCAAAGAAAATCAAATATTTGTTTGTATACCTTCCTAAATTGTAGAGAGCTCAAGGCCTGTTGATTTTTGTAAAGATCGGTAAAGGGAAAGGGGTAGTTTACCTAAAACATGTTATGTTGTAACAAGAGAAATGTTTCCATGACGAACGATAACTGCCGCAAATTGGAACAGAATCAAATATTTTTTTGCATGCATCCCTGCATTGCAGAGGACTGAAGGTCTATTGATTTTGGTGAAGATCGGTTTAGAGAAACGGGTAGTTTACCTGCAACATTTTATGTTTTAACAAGAGTAAAGTACTTAATTTTGATAAATAAAGTATCTTGATAAGAAGCTCATAATAATCCACTGTAGAAACGTAGATGAAACATCTATAAATGAAGAGGTTAGGTGAACGGCGTGGGGGTAATTTTCTATAAATGAAAATTATAATTGAATGGGGAGGGGAGAGTTTTGTATGTGTACTACGTTATCGGCAACAAAGAAGTAGTTCTTTGTTAAAATTCCTTCCCGGGCTGTTTAGCCGTAGTCCAATGTTTTCTGCAATACCAGACTTTTCGTCAGTGCCATCGACTTCCATCTCAGTGAAAATCGAGTGCGAAAACGTGAGGTGGTATACGTTAGTGACCACAGTACTGTGGTTTAAGGCTGAAGCAATAAGTAGAAAGAAGTAGTTTCTATGGAAATATTTCATTTTGAATATGATTTTAAATACAAATCTTAGAACATGGAAGTCCTGTATGGTTCTCCATACCGATATTTTAAAATGTATTTTACAAATAATAAATTGATTATTTTCTAATTTTATGATTTCTGCGTTCACATGATAACAATGTGTGTTTTGATTTTGTATGGTTTCAGTCAATCAGAATACTTTTTGCCTATGCACATCTTCTCCCATCTCTCGACAAACAGAATATAGGAAAGATGTCCTTAGTAGAATGTTATGATCGATTAGCAACAGATGTGAAACAACGTTGTAGTAGGTCTTCAGATTACAGTTTGTTCAATGGTTTTTATCACGTTCATTGTGAAATAATGTCAAGTTTTGTATTTATTATTTTCCATTTTAAAAGTCTGTGTTATGATTAAATCGAAAAACTAAAAATTACAAACAAACGGAGATGGGTCATGTTTCGCTCCCTCTGAACGTATTCAGCGTCTTGAGTAAAGTTAATAAACTCATAAAATCAAAACAGGTTAGGCCTACCTTACAACGATTCAGCGACACTTCATTATTGCCTCTCATGACGAATTTAAATTCCGTTTCAAGTACAAGCAAAAAATCGTAATTGCTGCGCATTATTGTAAGAGACTGGATGTACCGCTGAGTACGCTTTCAGGCGGTAAATAATCGATTAGAAAACTTACTTCGGACTTTCATGAAAGCGCGTAGTTTATGGATGAAGAAGGCTGAATTGAGTACGGGTGCCAGCGGTGGCTACTATAACGTAAATAATTGACAATACAAAACCAGCAGCAGTCTGGAGAGAGAGAGAGAGAGAGAGAGAGTTGCATGCATACACAATCAGGGTTAGGCCAAACTACACACCGGCCTGATTGTGATTTACTCTATACTGCCTTCGTTACCAACAATTAAAACTGATTTACAAAGAGATTAGTTCATGTTTAACCTTTAAATGAAACATAATAACTATACCGTGTTACTTAATTACACATTTGTCATATACTCGGGTGCGTGCGCTCACTTACACACGCTTGTGCGCGTGAGGAAAGAATGCTTCGCTTCTGTGACAAAAGAAAGTCTAAGTCAGATATATTCAGACAAGGATAAAGATAATCTGAAGTAAATAATTCTTGCATTTCAACTCCACGCTATAACCTATACGCTTAGTCTACAATGTTTCTAGCACAAGTACTAATTCCGGTAAGGAGCATAAAAAATGTCATCATGTTTGGTTATTGTGCTGCGTAGTAGGTGGGGCGTACATTAACTAGTGCCATTCGAATAGGGTTATTCCTCAACTTTGGAAGGATACCGCCACTGCAATTATTCCACAAATGACAGGAGAACGGGTATTGGTTGTTGACCCGCTTAGCAGGGGTTGCAAATTCCATCCGTCTTTAAGATAGACAGCAGATGCCCTATAATGACGGTCGCCGACCCCCGAACGGAATGACAAAGAACTTAAGGACAAACTTTCCGCTCAGATTACTTGGAGATTTCGGGATTCCTGAGTAGGAAAGAAGTAAACGAATTACTGGATGTCAAATTTGGGAGCGTTATGTGAACAAGAGCGTCTGCGAAGATGACCTTATAGCAGCTCATCTGGAAGCGTCCGAGAGCGTTTAAAATGTCGTGAGATAAGGAAATGAAGGAGAGAACACAGTGAAAAACGTTTCGACCAGCCATCGGAAGAATTCGGGTAGGATAGGAACTAGGAGTCCTCTTCCTATTACATAATTTCTGACAAGCCACGGAGACCCGTACGCTCAGTTTATTCTGTTCTGTGTCTGTATACTGTATGTGTTTGGTAGAAAGTTAGATAGTGGCAGTGATCCAGTTACTTTAACACTTGAAGTAATCTAACAGAATCATCTCAAGAAACGGGCATAAATATCGCTTCGTAGTCTCTCTTTTCTGATCTAGTACTCTTACTTGCTTCGAACATCGAATTCCGATTAATTAATCTTTAGCCTTACTTCTTCCATAACGAGCGTACTGTATCCTGAATGATTTTCCGTGCTCTACCTGAAAGGTAAGGATACGTTCCATGTCTACTTGCAGCTTCAACGTCTGAAGCTGTTCGTGTATTGCCATTGCATACTGTCGCCTTTCTTAAACCTTTTCTTAGCATCCAAAAGAACACAATTCTTTCCTCCTGCTTGAAAGGTTCCTAAATCCTCAGTCTTAGCACCGAGAATTATGGTGCTCACAGTAAACTTAACACAGCCATAATCTGTCGACGCCTTTTATCAAAATGTTTTGAAATTGTTCTGCACATTATGTTATTTTTTTATTTTAATTTCTGTTCGTTCATTTCACATGAAGGATCATACCTTAGATAGTTAATCTGATGCCCGTTGTAGTAGTTTATTGTTCAATACTGCCTTTGTCCACACAGGTCAAATAACATAAACACCGTTTCCGTTACTAAAGTGATGGTATTATTATAAATACGATCTTCTTCTTCTTCTTCTTCTTCTTCTTCTTCTTCTTCTTCTTCTTCACTCCACGTATTAGACCCTAGGTGACCAGTCCCAGAAACCATCTTTTCCTTGGTCTCCCAAGATCCCCATTCCCATTAAGTTCACATTTCAAGGCTGCCACTGCAATCGGTTATTTGGTATGCGATCCAAGTGTCGGCACCATCTCCTCTTATAGGCTTTAATCTTCTTGTGCAAAGATTCGACTTTTAGTACTTGTCTAATATCTTCATTCCTCTTCTTATCCAGAATATAGTATCCCTGTGTGCTTCTTAAAAATTCAATTTCAGTCGGTTGCCTGTTCTTTTCTTCCTTTTTACCAAGGATCCGTGTTACACTGGCATTCAGGGATGCTGGGACAGCTATTGTTGTATAAAATTTTACACGATTATTTTTCCTCGTTTTACTTTTTAACCATCTATGGATCGTTCCACAGATGCCTTCGAACTTTGCTAACTTAATTTTCCTAATCAGTGTCACCTTTTTTATGAGGTGTCACATCTCAGGTAATTAAAATGACCACTTTGATTTAAAATTTGATTGTCTATAAATATTTCTGTACTAATTGGATGTTTATTTTTAAACCCCATAGTTTGCGATTTTGGAGCAGAGATTTTTAGCTCGTAATCTCGTTATTAAGTATAAATTAAATTTCGCCTTTTGTAACTGGCCTTCTGTTTTCTGTATCTGCGTAGTCTGTACGTACACTATGGTCTGCGTAGAGCAAAGAAATTACATGTATGTTTCTTTGAAGTGATATTCCTGGATCAACGTTTGTATTCTACAACCAAAATCTGTCATCTATGTTTATGTTAAAAAGTGTTGGTGAAATGGAAATGGTGAAATTTTCCGTTAGTGTACCATTGAAGTCTGAGAGACGAAAGTTGTTTTGTAATATAGGCTCTTAACCACGCTAATCAATTGAGTAGAGAAACCTCGTCTTCATTTATATTAATCCTATGTCTTTTGATATCATCTTCTATTTTTATTTCTCCCTCTTCTTCCTCGACACCGTACCAAAGTTGGGTGCAATGCTGTTTCCATGCATATACTTTATTGAAGCAAAAGATACTGTTTCTCTTTCATTTCTGTTCAGCGTTGTCAATATTTTGAAAGCCGTACTTTGCCTTTGTTCAACATCATGTTCGACATTTGAGACAAGTCTCTCCTAGGATTGGGTATGTGTTTGTCTAACAATTGCTTTTCCTTTTCTCCTCGCTTCTTTATATTCTTCTTCATTTGCAGGAGTTTAGACGTTTAATACAGGCTATGCTTTTTTTTTTTGCGCTACTGCTTCCTCCACTTCTTCTGTTCGTATTTTCAGACCTCTTCTCTTCCTAAATCATTTCTTGACACCTATTGCTTCTTCCGATGCTTGTAATGTAATGTGTTTTATATTATACCATTCCTGTTCTATATCATTGTTTGTAGGTACTCTATTCAGCTCTATGTTTATTCTGTCTTGATAAATCTTCGAATGCTTCACTGTTCAATTAAATACACTCACATACTTCTTCTTTTTTTTTTTGTTTATAGATTTATAATTGGCTTCCACTTCTCATAAAGCCTTAGTTTTGACCACTAAGTAATGATCAGAGCCAACATCACTTTTGTGTCAGTAGTTTGTTATGCTGATTTCTAACTTATTACAGTAAATAGAGTAAGCTAATTTATTACTGTATTTGTGAATATCTTTCTTGAAGACAAAGGTATTAGTTAATTTCAATTAAATAAATGTAGCAAATTCTCTAACAACTTTCCATTATCATTCACAGTATCTTCACCAAATATTTTTACTATATTTCAAATATTAACTTTTCCAACTCTGGTACCATATCACCGATTAACGCCGATTAATTTCATGGTTTCTGTTTTTATCTGTTAATTTCTGAATTTTATGATAAAACTCTGGCGTATCTTGTGACGATTTTAAATATATCGAAAATCGCACAAATAAAAATTTTTTATTTTTAATAAGTAAGAGTATTATCCACCCTTACCTATACCCAGATTCCTGAATCAACTTGAAATTGTCCAGTACCAACACGCCAAGAAAGGTATTAAGTAAAGAATAATAATAATAATTACTTTAATTATTAAAAATGCGACTATATAAATAAAGAAATCTCTAAGTCGTAATAAAGTTAACATAAAGTATTTACTTTCTAATTAATGAATAATTAATAATATATAAAGTACGAACTATTTTCTTAGTGCGTAAATACGCACCAGCTTACTGAGCCCTCGCCCCTAAACTATACGCGCAGTCGCCAGTAGAACTTCGTCATGAAAAGATGTGAGTTTTGTGTTGTCTACTTACACGTAAGTGTATGCCGTTAAACGAATATCCAGTGTGAGAGGATTTCATTTCGAAAAATGTAGTGTGTGTAGAGTTAGGAAGAATATACAGAAAGGAAAAATTAGCCAACACATCTCTTTTAAAAATATAAAACTGTAAGTTGTAAGATATGTAACTACCAGACTTTAGTACTGCAAAGTAAGAACTATAATTAAGGTGTAAAATGTGAACTACAAAATCCGGACGAAGAAAACTCCAACTACAACAGTATGAACTTCAAGTAAAAAAACCGATCGTCGAGAGCAGATATAATCAACCCGATGTAGCTTCAAGAGGAACCACGTACTCCACCCATAGAAGACGACAGGAGATGACCCCCAAGGACCCAACAACAACCTCATATTAAATTCAGGTGATATCCAAACACAACATTTGTAAATTTTCGTTTCAATAAGAGAAGTAACAAAAGAACACTAAAGAACTTTAATAATGTAAAGTAGAAATTATCAGATTTGTAATTTTTGTAATGAAGTAGTAGTAACAGCACTATATATAAATGTAAGATAATAATGTAGATAACCACCAATATTATTCTTCCAATAATTTGGTTGAAGTTTGTGATAAATTAATTATTTTGAGAAAGTTCAGACCCGGATCCGAGGTATTTAAAACAAACATCTTGATGAGTTATTTTTGAGATAAAAGGAATAATAAAGTTAATATCTTCAAAGCATTAAAAGCAATATTTACTAAAGTAATTTTTCTTTAAAAAGAAACAAAGTCAAACATAATATTTGAATAGTAATAAAGAGATGTTTTCGCTAACACCAAGTGAGTGAATAAATTTGTGCAAACCTTGTCAATTTCCTATGTCATAATTGTGTTGTAATTTGTTGGTAAGGATGTTTTACTAACAACGGTTGCTAGTTTAATTAACTGGTAAAGAATTGAACTAGTTCCCGACTTTTGTGTTGTCTTAACAAGGGAGACGTCACAATCTTCTTTTTCCTTTCTTGGTAGCGTGTGCACCTAATACCATGACCTGTTCGCCATCATACTTTATTTTCGTATACGTTATTTTCTCGTCTTCATAGTGATATCGTGTACCTGTTATTGTCATGTATTATCGATGAATATTGTTACTCCTTTTGCGCCTCTAGATTTTTGGTCTACTCCACTATAAACGTTACGTCCGTAATTTCGGACATATATTGATATTTTCTTTATCTTTTTTGTTTCCGTTAGTACATCGATATTTATTTTATTCTTCTGAAATACTCGTACCAGCTCGTTCCCTTTACTAGCTATTCCTCTAACACTCCATGTTTCTACTTATCCTTAATAGATTTGTACTTGCCCATGTGCATCAGACTAGGTCATTTTCCCAAATTTCCCCGTCCAGGCTCCGAGGCTCGTATGAGTTTTGTAAGTATTTATCGGCTATACTCAAGTATTTTACTGGCATGCTGTAAAACTCCCAACGTATAGGACCAGGAGACTTCCGTAGGGGTTACCGTTCCTTAGAGTAGGGGCTAAGTTTCAGGACGCAGGAGACTCGCCGCTACACTTCCCACCAGAAATGCACTTCGGTGGCTTTACAACTGTTATTCTATTACTGAGAGGAATTCTTAATTTTCACAGTATCCACCCATCGACATCAGTGGACACCCTAAGATCTTCAGTCACCCCCTACAATTAAAATTAAACAGGAATAGGACATAAAGTGATAGGAAGGAGGGAGTAAAGGAGCAATAAACAAGATGGGTCGTTGTGGGGCATACTTCGTCTGACTCCTCGGTTGAGACCTGTCAGACAAGGGGGACACTACCAGTAGCAACGCTACAGCCGGCATGCCGTCAACTTCATTAGAGCACGGAAACACGAGAAAACTGTACGAAATGTAACTGTTCTAGTATATAATATGAAGAAAAATCCACCCACGGTGCAAACTTTAAAAATACGACAGTGACTGCTCCAAGGTGTGTGAAAGTTCTTCTTGTGTAAAATGATTGCAATAACACAGCGTTGAGTGGAATTATTATTGATGACTGAATTAGTATTGATGGAATTATTATTGTGGAAGAAAATTACAGGATTCTTGATGACTTCATGGTGTTGCCTGGCGTGAAGACAAGGCTAATAGTTTTCTAACATTAGAACTCTTTTCACAACCCAGTGTAATATTATGAATTATGGGAAATAAACGTACATATGCTCTTGTAATCACCAACAAAAGGTGACGTACACGAAAATGTAATAGAATGTTCTGGTATGGTAGCTCTGAAGCAAGCGACAGTGAGAGAATCTACGCAAAAGAATTGTAATTTTTTCGTTCTTAAAATTTCTCGTAACGCATAATAGAGCAGCTATTTACTCAACCCCTAAATAAACAAACATTGTAGACATCACCGGTTAGTGCATTCACATTGTCCGGAATGTTTTCCATGGTGTTTTATAAATATTATTGTATTCAACTTGTCAAACACATTCTTTTTCTGTATGTCGGAAACAGTATAAGCCTACTTGTTGTTGAGAAGTAATTTTGATTACACTCGAGGTAACGAAATATTTGTCTTCAAAAGTTGTGCTTAAGGGCGGTTCAGTAGACCAGTGGGTATGGCACCTGGGTACTAATCTAGAGGTCCTGGGTTCAATTCCCGGGCCCGCACCATAAAACCAAGGTGCGTTTTTCAGCCCCCAGGTCGACTCAGCCTGTTGAAAATGAGTACCTGGGATAACATCCTGGAGATAATAATGGGCGGCTGAAGCGTAGCGCTGGCCACACTGCCTTCCTTGTATGCCGGACGGCTCACATTAGACAGCCTACCCTGCCTACTCCTAAGCTACTTCGGTGGTATACATGGGAGCCATTATTATTATTATAAGTTGTGCTTAATTACAGTAGTACTCCTAGCAGCAGCAGTTGTTGTAGTTGTTGGCCTCATTTTATTAACCGTTGTTATAATACCAGTATCACTTGTGCATTAAATTAAGAAAAAAGGTAATAGTTACAAAAAAACTAAGAGCTCTGTGGCGGGGTAGCGGTGCGCAAACAATTATGGCGGGGACCGACCAAGAATGAAACCGACCGGGATATGAACCTTGTTCACTGCGTTAACCTGACCAGCAATACGAACTTTCATACGTATTTCGTGCATTTCGGGCACGGAGAGTACTCTGTTCGGTGTGCATAGGCTGCACATTGTTTTAGATGAATCTAGATGAAACGTAGGCCTCCGTTCTTGTTCTTACTAAGGTTGATGTTAATAGCCTATTTGTAATCATTTAAAAGAAAATCTGAACCAAATGATGTTGTGCGTCCAAAACCAGTGATAGAGATTCTAAAACACAAGTGTCATAATTATTACTACAAGAACGTAACTTATTTGCAACAAGAATTTTGATTAGACATGTGTGGTTACAAATAAATACAAATATAGGACACGGATGGAGTTTCTCAGAAGGGTAAAGGAATGTACCGGAAGCGACAAAATATGAGAAAACCTAAGAACATTTTATTTAAAAAATGGTACTAAAAACTAAAGGCAAAAATTGAATCAGCATCAGGATAGGATGATTCCAATAGATTGCCATTTGAAGACAGAACCTACAAATGTCGAGGAAGGCAGACCATAGACAGTCGTAGAACACGAGTAGGCCTACTTTATGTTAATTGCCTGTAACTTGAAGTGCGGAAAGAGAACTGTAATACGACGATTTACACTACTTTTAGTACTGCTTGCATAGGCGGAATAACAATTCCGCTATACCAATCCTAAGCCTTAAACTTCGCCACGGTGAATAAAGAGGAGAGACCATGGAGTAACACTTGGCTAAAATAACGTTTCAGCTGGCTCAAGGTTGGAAGCACCCTATAACGGCACATTGCCACGTTTAGTGATAAAGATAACAACGAAAATCGTTTCCTTACGTTGGATACAACGGAAGTGACAATCTTTACTTTAAGATTAATAAAAGCAAGTGCAGAGTGAAAGGAGAAACTATCCCACTAAAGCGCTTCCCAGGTCTTAAAATTACTGCAAGGCTTCGGCTGTACAAGCTACGAGGAGATGAAACGTTTGGCGTTATAAAGAGCTAGATAAATCACTGTAAAAAAACAATCTCAAAACTGACTATCGCTCAGAAGCGAGTTAGGTAATTAACATTTGTCACTAAGAAAGTTAATGACGAATTTAAATCATTTGTTGAAAAAGTTTCATCAAATTAAATACGTTTTATATACACAAAACGTATGGTTCAGACCATATCCGAAACTATTATCTAGAAAATGTGGTAGATTTTTTTACTCGTTCATTATTTTATAGTACAGTAATTTTTTTTAACCTCTGAGTAGGTTCTAAATATATTCTACTCTGAAAAGATAAAAGTGATTTTCATATACAACCTCTATTCTACATTTACTCCATATTATTTCACATAATTTTCATATTAATTTATTCTACATTCGACTATCACATTTTTTAGTATAAATATAAATTACAAAGGAGATTTTCACCTATAAAGATTCAGATTATAAAGATATGAGTGATGATATCGTCCAACGTCAAGTGTAGATACACTACTGGTTGTACTATACATTACACACAATCTATTAATAAATTGTATACTTCCCGTGCTACTTTTCATAAGCAGCATACTTTTCATAAAACTCATATGCATTTTAAACAAATAGTAATGTGATCACAATGTTTTTTTACTTAGTAAGGTAATCTGATAGTTTGTTTAGTATCGCGCTTGCTTCTCGCAGTTTTTTCGTGACTGTAAACTGATGAACAGTGTACAGCTTAACTCTAGACTTCAACACGTGCGTCTCATTAAAATGTCAGAAGTGTAGTGATCGTCTTAGTCGGCTGTCGAAGTAGCCTGTGGCCTGACGGGTTCTAACGTAAGAACACCTACGTAGTTCCTGCTCTTAGCAAGAGTGTCGCCCAGGTTTGGACAGATAAGATTACAGTATTCGCTAATTTCCTTATCGAACTGATTTATTGTTCCAGTCTCTAATTTTATTACAATTCTAAAGCTGAACAAATAAAACTAGTTCTACGTTCGTTCGCTTGGCATGCTTTTATTTGCGACCTCCAACGTTCAACTCACTACGCCTAACACCTTAGTTTAGATTTCTCTGAAATGTGATGAGCAAAAAGAATGTGTATATAAAATTGTCGTTACAGATAAACAATTCACTGTTTTTTAGACCTGAATATCTAAACGGAAACATTAAGAAAGATGAAACGACACTAATTGTAGAACTTTTGTTTGAAGAACGTTACAGATTCATTTAAAACGAAAAATATTTTTATGTCTCCTTCACAAAAACGTACAGTCATGGAATTTCATAGCTAAATAATTAAGTAAAACTGTTTATCTTCTGCGGTATATCTGAGCCGCCGTCATGTTTGAAGGTCAGGTGTTAATTAAAAGTATTCTTTTCGAACGTAAAATATCATTATGTCAAAAAAAAAGTTTGTCGTTTGTCGTTAGTATTATACACTATTGCCTCTATTATCACCACCATTATTCCACTTCTGCCACCAATTTACTCTGTCTTTGTGTTTTACAAATACACTAGAGCAATGGTTCTGAGCATTTTCTATTTGAGCAGTTGGTTTGGAGTGCACATTTTTTTCTATTTACCCATTCACATCGTTAAAGACTACCCCTCTTTTAAAAATATTTCAATTTATAAGTTTGCGTATTCGTAATATTTTACATATTCATAATGTAACACAAAGCGCGGTGGCTAAAAACACCTAAAGAAAGCAATGCGTGTAAATGGTGTGTTCAGAAAGTCATGCAACCCATGTGTAAAGAATTTATTTATTTATGGATAAACATGGCGGTACGATCGTGTGGTTAAATCATCGTGATTCCAATTGCAAAGTCAAGCGTCAAGTGCATCACAACATAAATCTGGGTTGATAACCGCACTACGGGTCGGTCCCGGGTGACTTATGCACCTACAGCAGTAATCAGACGGAGATACTTATCTATGATTATTAATATATATTAAATAATTTTAATTTTAACGACAATAGTTTTACATTTAACTACTTTTTCATTTGTACAAAACTTACACTTAAATATCTGTTCACGATGAATGTTGAAAATTTCCACCCTGATCCAAGTGTTAGGCCTAAGTTTTTTCCTTATATTTGATGAAAATATCCAAAAGTTGCTCTTCTGATGTCGAAGATACTTTCCTCGATATTTTTTCTAGTTCATCAAAAATATACGGGTTGTCCTTGAACGCATTTCCTTTCCGATGACCCCCTCCAAATATAAAACTGGTGGTGAAAGGTCCGGTTACCGCGATGGACCTTTTGTGAAAAAATTATATGCACCTACAAATTCCCGTTACATTGCCATAGTTGAACTGCCAGTGTAGCCTGCAATCAGCAGTCTTGTTCTGTAACAAGGCTACAAAGTTTGCAATAATTTTCTGATAACTTTTGCTAGTCAATTTTCAGCGTAAACTGTGTATAACTACTTTCTCATAAAATTGCACGCCACACATAAATTTTTAGAGAACACTATTTCTTCTTTTATTAAATATGTGAGGATTCTCACGATGTGTTTTCTTCACAGACACATAGGGCTACTGGAATTCTCAATCTAATCCAGCCATTTTATAATGTTCCGCAATAAATACATGCCGAATTTTCCAAAACGGCATGCTTGTTGTGAAGCCGCGACACTAATCGATACCTACGGGGAGTCGATGTGTCATATTTTTTCTGTACAGAAAAATACATCACGTCTCTGCGGCGGAGTAATAGAAATAATAGGCTTGCATTAGTTTTTTTTTTTTGAAAAATTTGTAAAGTGATTTAGTTTACGTAATTAGCACACTTTCAAAAATCTGTTTACACTTTATCAGTTATGCGGGCGTTCACGAAAGCTTCAGATGTCATAAAAGGCGTTCTGCTGCCAATAAAAGGTTAGTTAGAAAGAAGCAGCACTGTTAGTGAGAGTAACGCATGCGCAGATCAGATCTGGAGAGTCACGATACGGGTTGCGAGACCTCCCGCAACAATAGCCACGGCGTTTATTTAAATCACCACGATGTATCCACCAGATAACAAGGCCCATTCAAAGATAATTAGATAGACCTACGTAGCGTACTATATGGGCACACACAGTCCTGCTTGCTGCTTATTTGTCATTTCATTACTATTCTAAACATGCCCGGCATTGAAGGCAATTAAAATACCTCAGCCAATTGGGTTAAAACAAGCAGCGTTATTCGGACTACAGAGTTGTCGACGGAAAATTCTTACCAACAACGCAACCTAGCCAAACTTATTGTTGCTGTTATTCGCGTGTCTGTGGTTAACAAAACTACGACGGCGATTACAAATCCTGGCTCTTTGCGATACAGGATTAGCAATAGGCCTATATCTACGTGGCTAAGACTATAACATCCTTCAAGTCCTCAGTCGCAGGATAACTTATGTAAAAATGTGCGACTTCCGCTGTCTATTACCGGTTAGAACACTTGAACCGTTCTTCTTCAAAGCCTTGACAACTTTAAATTTAAGCTGATTTAAAACAACTGGTTTTCTTTTGGTTTTCAGTGTCTTCCTCCGTTTTCTCTTACACTTCTTCTCTTCAATACGTAAATTGATTTACGGCTCGCTTTGTCTGTTTCTGCTAGTTCCTATTCATTATGTCGTGTCACAACATCAGTCCTAGAATGTTTCCAATATAGCCTATATAGGCTTATACGTTCTCAATACTATTCTTTTAGCTGTAATATCACTCTTCCCTCCTAAAGAAAGACTAATGATATTAGATGTAGTTAATGTTATAACAATGAGGCTACGACTAATATTATCTACGTATATGCCTTTGATATAGACATAACGATGTCACATAGGCCTATATAAAACTGCTATACAGAAGTTATGAACAATTATTTAACAAGAAGTGTGAATAAATAAAAAATAAGAAATAAATAAACGTATTTTACATACGTTTGCGTGTAGGTCCCTGTCTTTTAAACAGCAGACATAATGTGTTATAGATTACTTAGTGATAAGTGTACTGAAGTACAAATTTGATTCTACGATATGCCGTTCTAAGAGACATTAAAGGCAACGACTTGAGGAAAGGCGAAATCGAAGCTACAGTAAAGTAAAATGTAGAGCTGAAAGTAAATGAAAGAAGAAAGACATACCGACAGGTCTTTAATCCCTAAGTTATGGGGCATTCCATTTATGAAATAATGCAGTTAACTCGCGACAGAGAGTTTTATCTATCGGAAGCCCCCACATGATAAACCCTTTCGAGGGTGAAAGGACAAGTGAAGAAGGGTAAAATAGAAAGTTGAATTACTGAATATTTTACTAGAAGTACTGAATACAGAGAGAGAAAGAGACGTTGCCAGTAAATTATGTCCAGTTGTTTCTCAATTATTCTCCGCAAATAACTTACGAAATTTCTGTCAGTCAACGTTTAAAATTTCGTCTCGTAATTATCGAATTTCCCACGAACCGCGGTAACGACCGAAACCTGGCGTCCCCTCTTTATTGTTACTGTTTTTATCGCTATCTCAGTTATCGTTGTTGTTGTTATTATTATTATTTTTATTATTGTAATAATGTGCGCGCGATTGTTTCTTCCTCAAAACTTATTGCTCAACAGCGATACGTATGGCCGGGGTTTCCAAATTGAACTCGTGCGCACGCCACTATCTGCCGGCCGCCACCCACTTAGAAACAAGAAATATTGCACTGCTATTCGTTAATTATCGTTTTACCTGTCTCATAATGGACAACTCATGGAAGCTTTGAACAAGACCACCTAGAAAAAGGGAAATCGAAACTCGGTTCGCGATAGCCGGGCTATCTGTATACACGATTAACATGAATTATGTGTAAGCATACTACTTCTTGTATAGCTGTTTTTTGCCACTCCATACGATGTAGTAACAACGACTATAGAAATAATAAAGATAAGAACGTTAATAATAATAATGATAATGATAAAAATGTAATATTAATACTGTATAGCGAGTAGACAGCCAACTAACGCAACGGTACTATGATTTGTGTGGCTGTGTTACTTAATGGACCGTGAATATTATTTTAATTATTGTAATCAATTAACGTTACAGTATATTAGTGCTGCAACACTTGCTGTTCACCGTTCTCCTACTCGACGCAGGTTTTGTACCCAGAGAAAGGGAGATACGCTCCTTTGAGGGAGGGGGGAGATGTGAGAGACACACAACTTGTAGCCGTACGTTCACCTATTTGTATTATCTTTATATTATTTTATAATAATATAACTTTTCCGCTTTGTTCTTCGACACTGAGATGTGACGAAAATTCAGGCACTAAAGACGAAATTCTTTGCTACATATTAAAAGAACAATTAAAAAGATAAATTACGGGAAGAAATGTAACTGCAAACGGATGCATATAGTGACAAAAATGTAATGGATTTCCAGCAGATACATAACTAATCAAGTCATTTAAAGACTAAACGAGTAAATAAGACTAAAAGGCTAATTAAAACCTAAAGAAATATGAGAGGGCTTTAATTTTAGTTCATCCCACCAATTATAGAATTACTCAAAATGCTTTAATACCGACCACAAATATGAGACTTCTACGCTGCTATTTATCCTATTCTATATGGTGTCGAAACATGGACTCTGACAGAGTCACTCAGCAAAAGATTAGAAGCCCTTGAGATGTGGCTCTATCGAAGGATTCTGGGGATGTCGCGAACAGATGATGACTGTAAAAATAAGAAAACTCCAGTACCTCGGTTACATCATGAGGAATGAAACTGTCACCTACTGCTATCCATTCAACAAGAAATGGAAGAGAAGTGTTGATAGAAGAAGAATGTCCTAATTAGGAAATATGAGAAACTGGATCTCTAAGTCAACAATAGAGCTATTCAGACAAAGTGTCATCAGAGAAATCACAGCCAAGATGGTTGCGAACAATCGAAACGGATTGGGATCAGCAGAAGGAGCAGATATTTCAAAAAAATCTCTACCCGTTTTCGCAGATGAAGAAAATCACACCATTTTCCAGAATTGTTGAGTTAAAAATATGTAACAAATGAAGCCAGCACCATAAACTCCTTATTTTACGTGAAGACGAATGCGAGTTTCATATTTATATTACACTATACGCAAACACACGTTGTCATATCTTGAAGATTGTGTCCTAAATATAAAAAAGTCTCATCTCTATATACTTGATTTTTAAATGAACTAATATACTCTTATTAATCATCTTTAGAAACATAAATTAAGTTACTAATCACCAAGATAGCACTAAATTCTGTTTAAAATATGTATATATATAGGCCAAGGAGCATATATATATTTACCGCTATCATATCCAGGTCTCGTTTGGAGTACAATGTCTAGACACTTCTTTGTACTTCTTGAAGTAATGACTTGAATATTTCCGAAGTGTAGGTTTATCTAGAACGTTAAATTCATAACTTTTCATCTTCTTATTTCATGAAAGTCGTTTGTAAAAAACATTTCGCTTACAAAATTTAAGTGAATATTTATTATATGTATGATTAAGTTTTCTATTGGTCCCTCTTTGTCGGCACTATAAACGTACCTACTAAACAAAAAACACTAGCATTTAGTTAGTGGCAACAGACAGTTGTGACAAGTTAACTTATAAGTGACAAGATAATTTTAACTACAAGGTCATTTCAGTCGAATTCCCCAAACATTCTTATTTTCCGAATACAGCTTTGAAAATATTTTTTATGCGAAATTTTTAAATTTAGTAAATACACTTGTTTGACCGTCAAGTAAAAAAAATATTTAAACCCTAAGTTAATTTAAAAGATAATTGTATACCAGATTATAGAAAAACGGAGGGAATTCAACCAAGAGACCCATATTGAGTTCATTGATTATGAAAAGGCTTTCGATAGGGTAAACAGAGACAAGTTATGGATATAATGAACCGGAGAGGTTATTATAACGCACCTAATAAGAACTATCGCATGCCTGTATACAAATACAATCATTTGTATACACACTATAACATTCAATAAACTCCAGTCCCAAGTCCTAAAAACAAATGAAGGCCTGAAGCAGGGTTGTAGCCTCTCTCCGACATTGTTTAACATATATGTCCGATATTGTGACAGATGGGATTTCTAAGGTGGAATAGGGCATTAAATTAAATCATAGCAATTTTTTTGCTAATAATATTTTGTTTGCTGATGATCAAATTCTTCTTCTTTATGAAAAAAAAGATAGCCTCAATCAATTGGATCTAGTGTGTAAGGTACAATATGATAATTTCAAAACAAAAGACAAAAATCAAAAATTATAGCTTCCAGAGGAGTACACCCAATAAGAACAAAACAAAGCACTGACAGTCAACCGGTTGGACTAATGTAAACCGGATTGCGGCATCAGCTACGATCGAAATGTAAATTACATAAATTTCAGTATATATGTGGCACAATATAGGTACTGAACACTGAGGAATAAGACTAGAAAGGATACAACGTAATAATTCTACAAGACAATTGCAGTATCTACATTATTCTACGGTTATTCTACGTTATTCTAAAACTGAGTCCCCTCCGATAAAGAGAAATCCAGGATACAAACAGCTGAAATGATTTTTCTACGGAAAGTTACAGGCTCCGCTCGATTAGATAAACTAAGGAATGAGGGTGCAAGACAAGATTTGGATAAATATGCGCTGATCGACAAAACCAACAATGTAGACAGCCGTGGAGACACTTAGGACGGAGATTAACGACTAATTAGGCAAGTGACATACTATGCCAGGAGTATAGGACGCCCACGCAGAAGACGGAACGAAATGTGAAGTCAGAACAGGCAGCCGCCTAATCTGTGGAGACACGACGATGATTATTAACTGAATTTTTTAGGAAACCTTGAAATTTCATGAGATACCGGGTGGGCGAAAAGTTACGCAACCCAGAATTTGAAAATGTTCTTCTCTACAGTAGTGATATGTAATATATTGGTAACACTCAATCGTATCTGAACATGGCATGAGTTTTCAACAATGGGTTGTGTTAATTATGAAGTCAATCAAAACGGGGTTTTAAAATATAATACTGTTCAAAGAAGGCCCGAACGTCCAAAATGAGTTTTAGAGGAAACGTGTGTTTAAATTAGAACATTATCTGTTAACAAATTTTTATACGCGAACTCAAAAATAATTTCGGATTAAAACCCACGAGCCCACTAAATTCAGAAACAAATTTTTACTTAATACTTAATTAAATGTATTTATTTACATTGTGCTGTATTTATCGGGTTTTGCGACGTTTCGACCGCCCCACGTCATATATCAGAAACATGTGCTTAACCGAGTCCTTAAAAATTGCTGTGTTTAAACAATTTATGTTTAAAAGAGGCATGGAATTTTTGTAACGTCATATGCAGAGGTACTAGTGAAATTGTGACCTCAAGAGATTTCGTGTTTACCTCATTTAAAAAATGTTGTAGTACGATAAAAAAACACCCTTGTTTACTGTAAATATCATATTTAAAGTATTGTACCATCATGAAGGCCACGAAGAACCTTCTCAGGAATATTCATATAAAGCAATAATAAGTAAACTCTTACATCGTTTAATAGATCGCAAAATTCTTTAAGTGGTTAAGTTATAAGTAATACTTTAATGAGCTTTTGTTGTAATAAAATGTAAATTAACACGTTGACAAAAATTGAAAGTTCTGTTTTTAAAGTCTCCCGGTATGGCTGGAAGGCTGGCATACATATATAACTGAGTTTGCTTGCCAGCCTCATTGTCACACAGACCTAAGGATACTCATTGAGGCTGAAATATTGTCGTAAAAGACATTTTTGACGCGGTCGGAACTGGAAGAATTGCGAAAACAGAATGGACACCAGGCGCGGAAGCCAACGTGAGAATATAATAAAAGATTGTAAGGTCTCAGTAAAAATATGCTAATAATTATCTAACGTATTAATTTGTAAACAAATTGAAAACAAGATTGAGGTAGTTATAAGAAGGTGGTTATAATTATAATCTTATACCACACTGTAATCTGTAGCTTGCAAACCGTGGCCAAGAAAATGTTAACAGGACATACGTTTCATTCTTGTACAGTTATTTTTTGAAACTTTGCCCCGTCCCTTGCATAACTTTACTGTATCTTGTGTCAGTGTCTGCTTTAAGTTGGTTGTTCCGTTGATTTGTTATATTTTTTCTGTTCGTCTAACTTTAATTACATTTCAAATTAAATTCAGTGAATTTTAAGTTTATTACAAAAGAAGACACACTTGCAGTATGGTAAGTGTCCGATAGAGCTCTCTACTTGTATATTCACCCTTCAGAATAAGTGATGTACTTGACCCCTTTATAACGAAATGTTTGGAGTAATATGAAAGACGGAAGATGCAAAAAGGAATCAGCGTTTCAAGTCAATGCGAATCTTGTTCAATATAATATTTGTGATATCTTTGATATGGAGCATGTGCGTGTGAGTAAAAGAAGGTGTGTCTCAAAAATGAGTCTACTAATCTAAAAAAATATGGATCACATATTTTCGTCTAATGCGGCAACCTTAGCTAAGATATTCCAGTATCCTCTTTCCAGTCCAAGTGGCTTTCCGCAAACTATAAAACACTCTGGCTAAAGGTAAAAGCCTACCAATATTTACAGCGATAACTATGCTAACCTTTTTCCAATCAAAACAAAAATAATGGGGTAAAAATGTCGATTGTATTTATTTAAACGATAACGCGTAGTATTAGTTATTATTAGTTATGAAATTTGATTTCTCCTAATTGTTTTGCGTTTTGAAATGATTCTGTAAGATAATTAACCAGCATATTAACAATAAGTTAATATGTTAATTATTTAACCAAATTATTTAACATTATTACTTCATCGTCGTGGATCGTTTCTTCAAAATTCAGCTTTCAATACTGTAAATATTTTTGTAAATTATTAATAACATCATAAGCAATACGTCGTCTCTCACGAAGTTAATAATACACAATATACCTTAATGAAATTATCAATATGTTCACACACAGTTCTTCAAGACATTATGTTGCTTGAACATTTTATGTAACTCGTATCCATTCAATAATTAAAAAAATTTTTAAGACATGTATTGTTTACAAGCAGAATGATCACTGTTGCACACCACTTTATAAAAATTATCCCGATTAGCGCTTTCAAGCCTCACAGCTCATCGTCAGATCGGAATTCCAATCAAAACAACAATAATGCGGTAAAAATGTCGATTGTATTTATTTAAACGATAACGCTTAGTATTAGTTATTATTAGTTATGAAATTTGATTCCTCCTAATCAAATCCGATCTGACGATGATGACCTGTGAGGCTTGAAAGCGCTAATCGGGATAATTTTTATATAGTGGTGTGCAACAGTGATCATTCTGCTTGTGATTTCAACCACTAACACAACTTTCTTCTTGAATTGTTTAGGTTTTAACTTGAACTGCCAACATTATAATACTGATTTACTGCATACTAGCCTCCCAGATTTTTTTTAATTTCTCTAAAAATGTCTCTACAAAACGTACATTAACTTTTTTAATCTAATAAAGTAAGATCATGACTTAGTAGTTTACACAGTGACGTGTAACAGATCAACCCAAAATGAAGATTTATGCAAGCTAACACTTCAAAGACTTTACAACTTTTATTTACTGAATGGCATTGGAGTAGTTATGGGTTTCAGGAATGTTCTTCGTTGTAAGTTTTAGGTGAAGAGATTTTTCGGGAACAGGTGCTCAAAGTCTTTCAGATGAAGATTTCTTTAGCAAGAAAGGTCAACAAGGATTACTTAAAAATTTCACTTCATTTAATATAGTTACCTTGGACATTCTGCATCAAAGTATGACTATTTCATAAAAGTTTCTAAAATTATTTCATGTTGAATATATTGTTTTTCATCTTTTTCTGTGGCTATACTACATACGTATCGGCCTATTCCAAGATACATCCACATGTTTCTGTTCTTCGCTCTAACTTTCCAGTTTCTAACATTAAGTAGGTCCTCTACTACCTAATCCTTCAGTTTCAATCTTGCTCTTCTAATACCCAGCAGCCTTTAGTAAAATGGTTCCTTTTTCATCTGTATTTCTTCCAGTTCTCCCATGTAAGCCTACCCTATTCACCTCAGGCTTTATTTTAAACAATGTTATTAATTTTATTTCTAAAGCATTTTTACAACTTATTTTAATAAATGCATTGTATTTTATCAATCACTATTGCTTTTACGCCACAGTGGCTTCTTGTGGTTATCATTCAAAGTTAAGTTACAAGAACTGCAATATGTCAAAGGTGTATGCAAAACATGAGCTTTAGCTCGGAGCTTTACAGAACACCAGGGCAATAGAAAATATAGAAATATTTACCAACTATCAACAAAAAATTTATAATTACATGAATTATAACTACCAACCAACTACCAATCAATTAAGTGAATATAAAATATGTATTGGCGATGTGAACATACACATAAGTAATCGTGAGCTTTAAGAATAACATACAATTCTACAGTAAAAACAACATGATACAACACACTAATATGAATTTTGTTACAAAAATATTCCAGCTATGAACTGGAATCATACGCACCGACAAAGTTTAGAAATTCTACTAAAGTGTGGTGTGAAGTATGATCTCAGAGGAGGTATGTGTAATGCAAAGGAGAACCGTTCATAAAGCTCAGTGGGAATCAAACGATGTGAGAACACACGTCTTCTCCCGCTAGGGAAGGAGTAAAGAACAAGAAAGTGAGTGGAGCAGAACAATATGAGTGTGCAGCAAGACGGGAACGCGACGCGCATAATCTGCCGGTGAGCACAAGAAGAGGCGTCCCACTGGGCCGCGACTGCATTTAGCCACTGTTAACAATTATTCGTGTAATCTGTTGACATTGACAAACAACATTTATGTAATTGATTTCACTGTTCACTCGCGCAGTAGTGTAATTTGCATCATAATATAATCTGTCTGAAAATTCCAGTACAAGTTATTTAACGCTCCGAACTGACTATGAATTTGATGTATTAATTTTCGTGCCGTTCGAGTCATCGCGTTGTAGCAGTAAAAACTCTGTCGGGGACCGTCGCGTTAAAACCCTTAATGAAATGTCAACCGAGCCGGTGACTTAGAAAGAGAAGGAAGTGTTGGAATAATAAATCCCAGTCATACACAAAAACACAACACACATACACACGCACGCACTCACACACATGTATGTGTACACACCTGAGTTGAAACCCTTCACGTTATGTACAGGCACGGCTGTAGCATTTGCATATCCTATACTATTTAGAATGTATTTTTTATTTCCAAACCACTGGGCTGGATGTCCTTTGTGTGTACACAACGAGTAGCGCGGCCACATAGGGTGAACGAGCAAGGTAAATTAAACGTACTTTCTTTTATACCTGAATAAAAGCCGTGTAACGATTACCGACAAACTATTTCAAGGTTATTATAAATCCAAGAGGAAGTGCAATGGTCAGGTTCATTACCTCCTTGTTACTCGACTTGCCCGTTTATTTATTTCCAGCGTTTAGAGAACGAGTCACATTTTTAATGATGCCAAAATATTTAAATTTTTAATTTTTCGGCACACAAATGTTCGTAAAAAATTGTTAAGTTACGGCGTCTTCTTATTTTTGTGAATGAACCTGAAAAGTAACATTTTTAAGACAATCTTAAAAAACACAATATCAAATACTAATTTTTAAAATTAAATCGTGTTAACTGCTGTTAAGGATCATACAAGTAGAATTCGATAGTAAAATTTATCTGAAGTTCTATAATAACACGAACAGCATAAACTTAAATATATTAACGAAGTAAATTACATCTTTTAGTAAGGTTTGTATGTGACTGAGAAACGTGTTGCGTAACTTACTATTTTGATAATACTTTAAATTGACCACAACATTTTATGTTTATTATAGCCTTGTAAAGCTTTTCTAGACTGTACTTCCCAATTCATTTTCTATACTCTTGTGGATTTTGGTTTATTGTTGTCTTCCAATATATTGTTATGAAGACCTACGAGCTGTCAAAGACTTTACCAGTGTCCCATTTATTCATGTTTCACCCAGTTATACCTCTTACATTTTTATAGCTTTCATAAGCTGCATTTAAAAAATATTGTATAAATATTGTTTTTAAAATTGTATCATGGAGTAAAGAATTTTGCGAGATCGACAGCTGGAAGACAGAAGCTCGTGGAAAATATGGGTTCGAACGAATTAAGGTAGGCCTACACAGTATTTTGAGAATTCAGCAGGCTAAAAAGTGAGTAGTTGAGAGGTTCTGAAAACGCAGACAGAAAAATCAAGTGTAAGAAACATTGTTACGAGGAGAGGCAGTAGGCTATTGTAAGACATATTTTGAGATACAGAGAATTCATAATGTATAATGATTAAAGAAACACTATATGGAATAGAATGAGTAGAATTTATGAGGCAGTCTAGTATATGCATTGGATTTGTATATGACAAAAAAATTAGCATTGGCCGAGATTTATCCCCTTCAAATCAAATGACGAAAAATATTTCCAAAAAAGGAAGAAGTAGAAATAAGATGATTGGAGAGCAAGATAGTGAGAAAGATATTTGGATCAGTCAGAGAATAAGATGAAACGAGTAGGGTGTATCGGAACAAACTTGGACGTAGATCTACATTTTTTAATAATTCAAGCATTGTGAGATTTATAATATCTCAGAGATAAGGTGGCTAGGACATGTATGTCTAATGAAACAGAGTAGATTTACAAAAAGAGATAACAGAAGCCTGTTGAAAACAGAGGTAGGCCTAAATAAAAGACAAGAACTAGTTAGCTGAGCGATACGGTGAGGATTTGCAAGCCATGAGCACTGCAAAGAGATTACAGGAAGAGATCTTCGGATGATTGAGGTTTATATGTATTAGGTCAGGACACCAAAACTCACATGAGGTTCCAGTCCCAATGAGGAAGAAGTAAATGACAATGAAAGTAGCTTGTATACAGATTTTTCACTGCACTCTAAATGACAGCTACCTCAGTACTGAGGTGAACTTTCAAATAACAGGTCTTAAATGTCTGAAACGGTTAATAAAGCTGAGTAAACGAGCTAGTTCAGTTACATATTCCATATTCTAAGTTCTACATTTACACTCTGTATTACAAATTTCAGCCTGTTACGAAGGTTGGCGTCCAATCTATTTTGTTATATGTCGTTAATAAAGGATTATCTAGAAGTGTTATTAAACATGAGTGTTATGGAGGCGACGAGCTGTCAGTAAGACAATTATAGTAAAAGTGTTGTATATATGTATATATAAATATAAATATATATATATATATATATATATATTTTGTAACATAACAAGATTACACCTGAGAATAAAGACAAGTATCTCATCAAAATTCGTTGTGAATTATGCCTAAACGCAATCTTTTTAGAAATAAAATACAAAGAAGAATAAAATAAACTTAAGAAATAAAGAAATGAAAACAAAATATACTATTTAAAGATAAATAATAATGTCAAGGAGTAAAAAGTAATAAAAACAAAAAGGGAAATATTATAATAAATAAATACTAGGGAAATAGGGAATGAAAATTTAGGAAGTAAATAATTGAATTACAATGACAAGACGATAACTGACGATGACCATTATACCCAGAAGAAAAGATCAAAGAATAATAAAAATGTAAATAGTTATTAGTAAACATAAGTAGGCTATAGTGTATAAATGTTAAACCTAGTAAGTAAGTGAAAAGACTTTGGTAATAGCATTAGACTATTAAATTAGAGGGAGGTTTGCGAACCTCGAACAGTTATTTTGTGTCAGAACTACAAAATGTGAGTGACATTAAAATTACTAATACAATCGTATTAGGCTATAATTATAAAAGTTAAGTAGTTTAATAATATAAAATAGTGAAAAGAACAGTGATAAACATTATAAAACTGTAGAATAAAAGTGAATAGGAATGGACATAGAGTTATAATATGCATTGTGAATAAAACATATAAACTATATAAACCAACTATAGTTAATATAAAAAGGTGTATAATGATTAATAACAGTGAAATCTTACGTTACAAACTAATAATATACATTAGTAACGAAGAAAAAATAAGATTCAACTGAATCATGTGAATTATAAAATATGAAACCGAACCTGTGACCCATAAATAATCCATCCAAGAGCTATGCAGGGTGAATCGGTATTTTGTAAAAAGAAAGGGGATTGTTGAAAAATATTCTATAAGAAGCCAGAACGCTTTAATTTAATGCTGGACATTTTTACAGAATAATTAATGATATAAAACGAAATGATGAAGAAAAATTGTAGAAATAACGAGGAGAATAATGTATTAATGGAATACAATGAAAACTTGAAGGGCAGAAGATAAATATCAAGCAATAATTCGTAAATGAAACTACAAGTTTGGTGAGATTGCTCCATAATGTTAAGACAAACACTTGAACAAACATTACTCCTGTTAAAGAGCAAGTTACAGTGAAACACTATAACAAAAACAATATAAACATTATAATTATGAATTTTTTTGTTCACTATAAATATTATTATTAATAGTTCTTGTTTTCTTGTTTAAGTTGTTCTTTTGTATGATCCAAAGGACCCATGATTCAACATACATAGCCCACATAACACCAAATTACTGAACATTATTTATTAGTATTCTGTTTTATTTTATATGTATGACTTGTACAGTACATTGACTTTACTTTTTACATTAACCCTGAGAAAAAGAGATTTCATGTTACCAAACCGAAAAGAGCTACAACCGAAGAAATGGACAATGAATGTTAATACAATTTAATATATGTCTAAAAGAAAGTATCAATAAATTTTATGGAATTGGAGAAAGGAGCTAATAGGAGTTTGATTCTTTATTTTAACATAGCCTTACATTGAAGAAGGGTAAGATTAGGATTTAAGATTCACCTAAGATTTTATAAATTATATTATAACATATTTGACATCCAACAACTTGGGGCAAACATCACATTAGAATTATAGTATTATCTAACAATATATATGTGTGTGTGTGTGTTATACGACTTTTTCAACTTATTATACATCTGAAGACGTCTACTGCATCCCAGTATCTACCGTCTTCTGTTCTACAATCTGTGATATGGAGGCCCCTACTGCTCATAGCAGTTTTCGCACTCCTGCTCCATGACAGTTTAGGTCTATCCTTTTTCCATCTTGTTGTGGATACCCATTCCTAAACTTTCTTGTCTCGGATTAACTGGATGGATGCTGTGACATTTACGACTACTCCACCTCACTTTCTTATTCATCGTTTCTAACCATGTTTAATCTCGTTAAATTACAATTTCCCTTCAAGTACTCCATTTCTTAATCTGTTCCTATTTCTTTTAGATATACTCCACATTTCTGGTCCATAAACCATTATTCCCTCTACTATACTCTTGTATGTTAATATTTTCACTCTCTTGGATATAGTCTGATACAAAATAATTCTCTTTATAGCTTTTCTCCTTTTTCCCAGACACATTTTTATATCTTCTTCACAATGAGCCTTATCTGTTATATTATTGATCCAAGATATATGCATCTTTGGTATAGCCACTAATGTTTCACCTTACACAGATAGGTCTGTCGCTTTTCTGTTTTATTTAAGATGTTTTTCAGGCTCTTTTTGTAGTACTTCGCTTGAATTTTTCTAAACAAGTGATGTGAGTCCTCTCATCTTGCGCACATGTGACTTGATCATCTGCGAAGTGCAAAGTATCCAGCATATCCTCTCTGACTGGGACTTCCATATTGCGACATTTATCTCGCCATTTTAGTAAAAATGTTATAGTATAAATAATTCATGATTGCCAGCCATTAACAGTTACATAATATCTGCAGGTATATGGAAACAGCTTAGATAAAGCTGACTCCGAAAATGCAACGATTATTTTCACGAAAAGAGTGGACAGTGAACTCGTACTACTTACATTTTAAAGCAACTCCAATTACAGCGTGAAATAGTTTAAACGATACTGAGAACTTACCCAGTTCTGAAGAAGAAACTACATCCAAAAACAATTGTATGGACCATTTATTCTGAACGACCCAGATGATGTGACAAATAACACATTAACAATACTATTTTGCCATAACATCATATTACCAAACACTATTGCTACAAGTAAGACTACATACATAATGAGCAGTCTATATAATGAACATGATAATTTTGAGATAGCAGCTTTAATGCGGCAAGTAGATATAACTTTACCACAAGTTTATGGTAAACGTACTCAAAATTATACTTTAGAGGATATTATTCAAAATTAAGCGATTGTAAAAAGATAAGATTAATAAGAGTGTACATGAAAATAGGGAAAACCTAGATTGTCAAAATTGGCACATTGTTTATACTAGTAAGTTCATTGAGCTTCAGAACTCGCTGACTATTTTGAACCAAAGTGCATTTATTATTACATAAACTTCGATGTTAGATCATTTTTCAGTTATCGGAAAACTACAAAAATCCCGAGTCCTCTATTATTTCTGTAGTAATAACATAGCATTTGTAGAACACACAATAATACAATAAGCACTAAAAATTTGAAACGTTCGCATTTGGGTTACAATTTTTTTAGTCTGACACCCTGCTAACTTTTCACAGATTTTTATCTAATTTTTGATCAATTTTTTGCGCCCTGAGGTTCCTAAATTTTGTTATTTCTACAATGTAACACTTCATTCAGATGACAGTTAAAACTTTCTTTAGTTTGATACCACACATGAATTTTTGCGGTTTTATCAACATTTTCACCCACTTTTTGGGCCTGAACGTCCAAAAATGAACTTTTTTCCAAAAACGAATACTATATTCAGATCGTGGTTAAAATTGCCTTACAACTTTACATGGTCTTTTGCGACTTTTTCACTTTTTTGCCACCTCACATATTTCCCTCCTGCCTACCTACTTTTGGGGATCAATCTCAAAACAATAGGGTTCTGTAGGATAAACGTATGGACAGGCATGCTACCTTGTATGAGGCACGGTTGATGAGTTCCAACGTTATCCTGAGACATATCCCAAATAAACGCATAGACGGTCAGATGGACAGACAAAAACCAAACGATCGAGTTGAAACTGAGAAATGCCTTCGCTCGTTAGAATAGGACTTGTGAAATCAAATGAATTAATTACAGACTCTCCGCAAGGTTGCAACGGGTACAGTCATAAACAAAAAAATGTTTAACAAGTTGATGATTTACAAGCAAAATATGTTTGTAATATTAAAACTTGTAGTTGTAATAGGAGAGATCGTGGGAGAGACGAGACCGAACGACAGAGGGAGGAAATCAGAAACGTAAAGTGAGAGGTCAGATTTGTAGAAAGAGAGCGAGATTAAATATCTATATTGTCTACAGTTAAAAGTTAATATACCCATTAATATAAAAGTTAACGTCTTTATAAATGGTTACAACGGCTGTAAACTACGCACAACCGTGCAAACCAACGTGGATCGGTGACGCAACTTTCCGGTCGCCGGGGGAGATGATCAGGTTACGAATGACACTGCCGGGTGAAATTTATTCAACGGGAATAATTCTCAACAACGTAGCAGAGATAAAGTTATTGTTCCGTCGTGCGGCGTTTTCGTGACTGACTCCAATTTTAGGCGGACTCTTGCAATCTGATGAAAGTAGCAACATTAGTAATATTAGGCCACAATAATTAATACTATCGTTTCTTCTTCGTATTACCATCAATTCTTGTTGTTTCGTTTGCGGTCAGGCAACTAACACAACCGAAACCTAACATTTAGAGGAAAAGGTTTTTATAGTGTTTACAAGTAAACGTTTGGTCGGAACCGCGGGTCAACGACGTTCGTTGGTTTTACATAAAGCCGCGCGCTGACGAAAATCATGCAGTCCGCACCGCCACGAAATTATTCCCGAAAACAATTCTTAAATAACACATCACCGGCAGGGCGTAGGAAGTCAGTGAAAGTAGGAAGTCGTGTTTATTTTCATGGTATCTATTCGTGTTTGGAATGAAAGTAAGACAAAAATTATAGATGTTAAAAACGTACCGTGGAATACAAATGCACGTTATTTGAATACCGTTCGCGCTGGACCGTGTCGACGTTGTGTTGTTCAGACACTGTAGCATCGTTTTTCAAAGAGAATAATGAGCTGTTTTTAACGTGTGAGCTGGTTTTAACGTGTCTTTAAAGATAGCGTTGTCATATCATAGTGTTTAATCACTTCATATCACATCATAGCCACACATGATATGTACCTCCTCAGCTTACCAACACGTAACTGTTGGTTCAGTGGTAACGCGTCATAAATAGTTATTAATGTTTATAGTTATTAGTAATATATTCGTAATATAGCAAAACTCCGTTAAAACGTTCCCGCTTAATACTTTATCCTCTGTAATACACGCCTTTTGCCCGGCCCTGTACATGTCTTATACAAAATACCTAATTCGTTGTGCTCAAATAGGCTTTTCTCTATTCTATTCATTCTACCCGTGCTTTAAACATGTAGAACTGCAGAACACCGTAGCAATCTTCTGTCTTCCCTAGCGTCACCTACGTCACTCTTCATCCCCTCAGAGGAATGAGTGTCACTTCATGACAATGTATCACTTCCGCTTTCGATATGTCAGATAATATCAATTTGAACTTAAGTTGTGAAGAAAATGTAATTATTCATTGCACAGATTCATGAACAAAGCAAACTATAAATACCTGTGTCCAAAACACAGGATACATCCTGGATAATTTAAGTAAGACAGGACTGTTAAATAATAATCTGCAACAATGAGCAATAACAATCAAGTATTTTAATACGTATGTCAATGATATAATGTAATGTATTTATAATGTAAATACAAAATATGTTTATGTGAAAAAATAAGAACACAATGTAACACAAGTGTATGTATCTATGAAGTCCGGGTTAGCATGCGGTTTTCGCGCTGTCCCTCGAAAAGCGTTTTAAAGTGGGTTTTATTGTATTATAATACTTAATTGTTTCATAACGGGGTTATATTTCATTCCTTGATCTCTAAGAATCTCAGAGACTACTACAGCAGTAATATTAAGTCGTAGTACTACGTACTAGGATTAAATGTTTTTAACTAACAGGACCTAACATCCCTATATTCAGAACTCGCTCACTATTTTTAACAAAATACGTTATTTATTGTTAAATAAATTCAAATTAATACATTTCAGTTTGTAAACTTGTTAGTAAAGTTCTTCGTCTGTACGGTTCTTAGGGTTAGCCGAAAAACACCATTAGAAGGAAGTGACCGTAAGTCGTTACCACAGTTTTGCTTCACTTTATAAACGATAAAAAAATTAGGAGAAATTTTGATTACTCTACTTTCTTTAGAATTGCTTGTTTGATAATCTTCATTACTTATTTGTAATCCATGTACGACCGAGACCCCTGTGCCTTGATGCGTACCAGATGGAAAACAGACACATTTACGACACACGTTCGTGGATAACAGCAGTGTCAACAACTCATCGAAAACAATTTTACATGTTTCCATTTGAATTTCTTACTAAGTATCCATGTTTATTTTATTTTCACAAAGATATCACTATCCTGACAGCTTTACACTCCTTTCGTAGTTATAACCACTCTTTCTGGCTCTTCTGACTCATGAATACAAGCTTGAGTGAAACACTTCACTTCCACTTGCAAAAGTTATATTTCTAGAAATATAAGGACCGGAAATTCTGATTTGTAATCAGAATATTACACATTAATTTTAAGCCGCTGAAAATCTTTGTATAAACATTTCTTCAAAGCTCTCTGCAGTGTCTGTTCTTATTTTTCCTGTGTCTAATTGTTACAAGTAATCAAATAATTTCATTAAAATACAGATACACAAACGTACATATTAATCTTTCTATCCGCTGGTAGTTTGAAATATCAGTGTATGAAATAATTTTGTCACTTACATAGTCCATGGTTTTGCAGTTACACTTTTCAAGTCGTTAACGAGTTATCCTACTGTAAAGTATTACCCAGACTGAAATATTTAAATATTATTTGGTTTGAGCAAACAAGTGTACACAATGAGAGAACATTAATTGAGTAGTCCTATGCACCAAAGGTATCAAGACGGTTTTGTCTATTATAATCTCCGTTGATACTCAACAGTCATAGTTCATTGACGTCCAACAATAGTCACGTTTTCATATCAGTATGCTAGTGTACGATCCAGTATAAAACAAGAATATTTAGTTTTTTCGTCAAAAGTAAACCAGGCATATCTGGTAACGTTATCGGAGACAAGCAGGTAAATCTGTTTCTCATGATTGTCGGCCGGTACACTGTGAACTTGTTCTGTGAACCTGTAAACGTGAGGTAAATCTACTTCTCATGATTGTCGGCCGGTACACTGTGAACTTGTTCTGTGAACCTGTAAACGTGAGACTGCAGGTTGCGTTGCAGCGCAGACCTGTTCGCCCTTCTGCACAGGGGTAGAGGTACATCACCCCTTCCATTAGAGAGCATTATGCAGGCAAGTCATGTGAAAACGAAATGTGACGTGGTTTGAAAAATGTCTGTGGGGACGTTCGGTCGTGAAGCAAGAACGAGTAAGCCACCTTGAAAAGGGGTGGAATAAACTTGATTTCTTTGTATACAGCGCTAATCACTCTGGGCGGTTTCGAAAATCAAAAACAGGTTGCGAAATATGTCCACTCAACAATGGATGACCATGAGCGCGTTCTGCTGTGTGACTGAAGAACGGGTACGACGGAGAAACGGGCGCAGTGAAATTACCACACACACACACACACACACACACACACACACACACACACACACACACACACACACACACACACACACACACACACACACACACACACACACACACAGCTGACGTGCAAGCAAAGAACTTGCAAGTGAAGGCTGTAAATAGGAAATTACGAATTCAGATATACCTGTTTATTGGTTTATATTTAATTCGAAAGTTAATCTGTAAATGTGCCAAGCTTACTTCACGTTACTCTTAATGTTCAATAAGCTTGCCTGTACTGAAGCTTTGTTGGACTGTAAATCGTTTGTTACATTCAAATTTACAATTACAAATCCCATATTAAAACAAATGAAATAAAGTTTATTTAAAAATAGCTTCAATTTGTTTTAGCAAGAATATATTACACGTATTATGGTTTGTTTTACACTGGCCTCAAGATAGAGGCTCTGTAGTAAATCAATTAATAGGTTAAATCTGAACATCAATGCTATAGTTTTCCTTAAAACTGTTTCGCAAATACAAAATTTAGATGGCAGTCAGAATTAATTTTTCTTAAGGTAATCTAATACATTCATAAAATTCATGAAAACAGTGCAAACTGAAATTTGTATAAACTTAACAGATAGTAGGCCTACCCATCGTAAGTGTTACAACGATAATGGCTCGTTCACCAATGTCAAAGGCAAAACCCAAAGAACTGTAAAGTGAGCAAATATTCTAAAAACGTAGGAGATAATTTCTAATGTACAAATAAAATCAGACGATGCAAATATTATGTTTTACATGGAAGTAGAGAATTTGGATAACTCATTTTACAATATGTTAGTTTCATCTGACAATAAATAAATCTTATTTAAAAGAGAAACAGACAATTTATATCGTGTACTATTATTTTTCTATGAGCTGTAGGTATGTTTAATTTCCCTCACTACAAAAAATGTCCGTTCTAAAAAGTGTTCCGTACGTCTGTATGTATCAAGTATCTAAATTTGTAACCACAATGCAACCATAGTCTAGTTTTTACAGTGAATTTAAAAAGTTGTGTTTGTGTACTTGGGGAGCTGTTAACATTCTGCAATGTGAGACTGAAGATCCATTATATTTTATGTAAAGAATAATATTAAGTACTTTAACGTAGGAAAACTATTACAGAAAGCTTTTTACGAGTGCGGAATACAAAAGTAAGTGGTTTACAAGTGGTACAGACGTTGTTAATAAACTGGAGATCATAATAGTAACACGAAGATTGTGGTATTGAATTCTATGAATGCTACCATGGAACGTTACGTATTTTGCTGAAAGTATTCATAGAAAATTGGAAAGTTTATGGAAGGACAATTTGTAAAACAATACTCCACAATTGTCTCCGGTACACACGTGACTGTTTGTTCAAGATTATTTTATGCAAACAGAATTTCTAAAGACAACAATCGTCGAATTTGACGTGTTCTTATCTCTATGAATTTTCTCTTCCTATAATGAAAAAACTTGATCAGCGACTCGCCTGGCAGAAGCATATACAAATAAAACGAAGTCAGTTAGTTGTCAAACTCAGACAGATGCTTTCTTGGGCGAAAGTCTAAGCGATCATTAAATAACCGTCTGCTACTTTACAAAGCCGTGCTTAAACCTAGATGGTTCTACGGACTCCAGCTATGAGGATATACCAAACCTACAAGATGAAAAATCATTCAAAGATTTCAATCAAAAGTGCTGCGAGGTTTAGTAGATGCCCCATGGTAGCAATCAGACAGTTCGCACTTAACGCTTTATGAAAATAGCTCTCATAAAGGACGAAATCCAGAGGATTGCAATAAAATATAGCCATCAAATATTAGACAACGAAAATGAGCTAAAAGCGCAGCTGTACAATAACGGTCCCGAAGAGAAAACACTCGGCAGAACTTGGTAACAAGATTTGCTATATCCTTAAAAACACTTTTCTAGAAGAAGAAACATCAGTGAATGTTTCTCTTACAAACCTAACTCTTTCATCTGATTTACTTAATTCTCTATTATAGATATAGACTGTAAATTACATGTTGTCAATAAAAAAATAATTTTGAAAAACGTGGAAGGACAACGTTTTGCGACTTTCGAAGGCATAAATCAAAAATCGCTGAGCAAGCTCAAGGCAATTCCAAAAAGTGCAATTCAAAAATGAATGGAGGTTAAAAAGGTTAGTATAAATATGTGTACCCGATTGATAATAATTACTTTTAAGGTAACAATATAAATGTGGATAATAAGGCATATATTACACCAAATATTTAAAAACTGACCGAACGTTTTGGTTAAATAGCCTACCGTACGTAGTAATGGGTACGGTAAGTAAGTAAGCAAGTAATGGGTTTGGTACACATTAAGTAAAGTAACAAAACGGAGAATTTTTGCAAGGATAATTTTATAAGTTGACTAAGTAATGTATTAATCTACTAAACACTTCTGTAGCTTATAGTTATAAGCAAAAAGTGTTAAAAATTAGTGTAGTGATATCAAACAGACATCCGAGAATGGTGTAACGCGAATCTTCTAAATCTTATTTACGAGCCGTGTTTGTGATATTATGTAATAATCCGAATTGTAAAGCAAATAAAAATTAAATATTATTAAGCCAATAACCAATAAAATTGTACGTAGCTACTAACGAAATTAAAGAAACAAAAATGAATTTAATTAATTAATTACGTATTTGTTAAAAAAGTAATTTAATTTTTTTATTTTATTTACTTTGTTAAACTCTGTTCAAGAATGAAAAACAAACACAACCGTCGTCTTCTTCTTCTTATTCTTCTACTACTCCTCTTCTTCTCCACGTCAAGGTACAGGCTTACAGTCAGTTCCGCCTTCACTGAAGACATCTCTTCCTTGGTCTACCTATATTTTGTCTTCCTTGAGGTCTGTGTTTTCTTACTTGTTTAGGTAGTCTCAATCTTCTGTTCTCTTGATAAACACTTAACTCGGTTCTTATATCTTCTTTTCGTATTTGATCTCTATGGGTGCAGCCTTTGGTTTTTCTCAAGAACTCCATTACACTTGTTTGTATTCTTCGCTCATTATTTCTCGTCATCGTCCAAGTTTCACTTCCATAAGTTAAAACAGGTCTTGCCTTATACTTTATAAAACAGGTGGGGCCATTACTTATAGAATTTTATCTTGGTGTATTTCCTTGTCTTATATCCAAGTGTTCTGTGTGTAGTACCGCAAATCATTTGAAATCTATTTCAAATCTATATTTTGACAAACAAAATATAACAGATAGAAAATAAGTAATACACAATTGTAAACCTAAGTTACTTCTCTACCCGTATAGTTTTTTCTTTTTTACGAGGGGGAGGTTCGTTATTTTGCAGAGAAATCCAAAAATTTCGCAAATTTTTCTACTTCCTGACACGAACGTCAATTTTTAAGGACTACTGCGAATGAACCTCGTGTTGGAAAAGAAAATTCATTTAGATTTCTCTAAACACATATGTGTACTCTATTTCATCTGAACATTTTATTTGTGTACTTAAACACAGATTATAGGCCTAATTAAACGTTAAACGCATTAAACGTTATTATCGTTTTCCTTGTATCGTGCTACTGTGTTAATTATAGTTCAACGTTTTAAACTTCTCTCAGTCAGCAAACTAAAATTGTTTATTTCCTTTACCCGTTTGTGAGAAAAAAATGAGTGCTTTATACGTTACTGTCTAAAATTAACACTTTTAATTAAATATGAACTAAATCTATATATTCTGTGTGACTGTATGAAATATAGATTGCTAAATCAATTGCTTATGTACGCTCATCGAGGTCCAAACAGAATTTACATGTAAATAAAATGATGTATAGTAATGGTCAGGGATTCCATTAATGTTTATAACAAACATAACGTGACCACCGGTGGGTGCAGTTAGTTGTACCTTAACTATCACGTTTAATGGTCACAACGAACAATACACGTGATGCATCTCTACTGACCTACTTACGGGGTGGGAGCAGCCAGGGTAATAACAGTTAACCTTTGAATTAAAATACAAAGAACACCTTTTTTTTTTTGAAAAATAGTTATTTGTGTGGTTTAATGTTTTCTTAAGCATTTTTAAAGTGAACCTAACGTTGCGTGGTCATTATGTGTACAGGAATGTGTTCAGCTCAAGGTTTAAGACCTTTTCTCGGACTTTACATAATTTTTGGGCGGTTTATTTATTTCGAGCGCGGCACCCGTAGAGAGAGCTGCAGGCCGGTTGAGTATAGGCACAGGTAGCGTCCTCATTGAAATCAGTACACAAAAGAGATGCTTTTAAATATTACTGTGTTAAGTAGCCTACGCGGTGAGTCCACGTTGCATCTGAGTATCGTAACTTTGGTGGAATCGTCTTGTTGTTACCGAGCTGGTTTCCCTTAAACGATACAGATTTATTACATTCACATTTTATGGAAAAAATCAAAACACACAGAGAGTAGGCTTTGATTTCACTTTAATCTTTAAGAGAAAGATTTTAATAGTTTTGGAACAGTTAAAAAGTGGTTTAAGGGGACTTATTTCTTACGGTCCTTTCACCTAAATAACGCAACACCACCAACGGCATACAAAGAGGAGATTAACACTAACAGCCGGTGGAATTTTATTTTTCACTGCTAAGTAACATTATCTGTGTTAAGAATAAATTAAAGATTTACTTTTAATTCAAACCCTACGTTTAAGGGCCCAACTGAATTGGGCCGTCTTGAAAGAAATATGTTTAGGAATAATCATGCCTACGTAGACTCAGGATTATACTATAGCCTACGTGGTTCGTTACACGGCATCAGAAAGAATCTTTAATATTTGGAAGTGAATTAACTGTGGATTTTAAAGAATCAGGCCTCATGCTTACGTAACATGCATTGAAGACTTGTTAGCATCCGTTGGGGAGTGTACAGATTGAGAGAACTCCAACCTTGTCAAACTTATCCGGCGGGTCTTTGTTCTTGCATAAGCCTGCAAGATTGTCAGCGTGATAAAACCCGATGAAAAATTAGTAGGCTATATTTAACGTCAAAACTGCTCGAAATAGTAATTACCATTATAGGCTACCTTGGGAAATTATTACTACAAGAGTACAGAAATAGGATTATTTATTATTTTCTTAAAATAATGATAACAGGACTAGCCTGTAGCCTTTTGATTCAGAGTCAAGAAGAGGTTACACTAGGATCATTTTACGCTCGCAAACGTCCGATCTTATCAAAAACTGATGTTAAATAAGATTTCGAATATCCTATCAAGAAAATAATTTATCAATGCATATAAATTTAAAACGAACCCGTTTAACTCATACACCACTTTTCCACATAAGGTAATTAAGTATAAATTACAATATGACCTGACTCGATTTAATAATAAGAATTAGCTTATTATGCCTATTGTTTCAAACGGTTCCTTCATGGTTGTTCAGATTAAGCGTTTTTACTTATTTATTTCCCCTAAAATAAAAATACATAAACGACTGACAAATGTGGGTGCATTATGTAATTTGAAAGACATCGAAGAAGTGGGCAATTATGTTTTAAAGATGTTAATGCTGCATCTAGTCAATTATGTTTTAACCTAGTCATGCTGCATAAAAATGAAATATTGCAACATATTCTAATTGTTTTCCTCTATACTTATACAGTGCTAATTAAATGTTTAATTGAGTTAACTTAATTTACTCATACTTCTCAGTTGGACATGCGAGTACATTAATAATAATGGCTTAGTAATAATGGATTTGTTATGTTTAATATACAGTAGTTTATTGCTCTTGGTTTATTTTAAGCTTATGATGCTGACTGATGATGCTGCGTCGAACTATGGGTGCGATTTCGAGAGGTTATAATGATTATTAATAATAGAATGCTAACTATTAAATGAAATTGGTTTTACTTATAGTAACTTATAATTTTGACTCGATGCAGTGTGATTATTGCTTCTTAATTTAGCATTGAATCAGGTAAAGAATATTTCAACCTGAGATATACATTCAGTCCAAAGGAGAAGTCTACAGAAATGACAGGTAAACATTGTAAATATTCGCTGCTTCTGCAACCACTAATATTATAAGCGTCACCATTTCGAGTTACCATCTTCGAGAAAACTACTCTTCAAACACATCGCCATATTTTCTGTTGTTACACTTTTACATTTTTTATTTAAAAATTGTTTCTATAGTTCATCCTACATGCTTTAATACGTCATGTGACAATCTACACGATGTCTGTGATTATTACATTCAGTTTGGATAACTTTCCTCAGTTCCTTCATATACACCTTTAAGGTTCGCGCACACTACGCCAGCACGGACCAGCACAGCAGGCACCGGCACGGACCTGCAAACAGTACACCCTCGCACACTTGTCCTGCAGCGACCAGCGCCAACCTGCATCTTTCGTGTAGGTGGGGGTGTCGGTCTAGCTGAAATAGCAATTTTGTCTTCAGTTTAGTTTGTTTAAAATCATGGAGGCGTTGTGTAACTCTGACAAGGAAGTGCTCTTTGTTGAATCGTTCTTGTGGGAAGGGAAGGACGAAGAGGACAGAACAAAGACGACAAGGTTATAGATTCATTCTATTAACCAGAAGAGGCCGTTTCTTGGTGAGTTTCATCACCTGTTTCCAGACCTGGAAGAGGATCCGAGAAAGTTCTTTCAGTATTTTTGGACTTCAAGATTGAAAGTCTACGAACTCCTGGACATAATTCGTTCCGACATACCCTATCAAAATATTAGTTTTTCTTCATCCATGTCTAGTACACAGTTTTAACGAAAGTAAACGAAGACAGGAGCTGCGCAATATAACTCTCGTCGTTACAGAATACCGCGAAAACAAGAACCCGAGAACTGCCGAGACGCGGCGAACTGTAACGAAGGTCGAGAAATCGGCTGAAACTGCTGGTTGCTGCTGGTCCCTGCCGGCCGCCTGCGCACACTACACCGTCACGGCACGAACATGCAACCGTCAATTCAGGTCGAGATTCTATCCTGATCGTCACGACCTGCACTGCCGGTCGCTGCTGGTTGCAGGTCCGTGCCGGTGCTGTTCTAGTGTGCGCGCTTGTATTTGAAAACATGGAAACCTTCATGACCGGCAAATGCCGGTGCCTGCTGTGCGTGCCTTTAAGGTCCGCGCACGCTACGCCAGCACGGACCAGCATAGCAGCCACCGGCATTTGCCGGTCATGAAGGTTCCCATGTTTTCAAATACAAGCGCGCACACTGCTGTGCTGGTCCGTGCCGGTCCGTGCTGGCGTAGTGTGCGCGAATCTTTATTCCACCGAAGGTGGCAGCCAGTGGTGCTGCTGAAGCGTTTGGTTTGTTTGTAAACCCTGGACCACGGCCAAACAGCCCGGTAAATACTTCAAATATAACTGACACCGGCCGTGAAAGCCTTAGAACAATATTAGATATGTTATAGTTCTACATTAACTTTATGATTGTACTACTTAAAAAATACAGTAAACACCGACCTATGAGAGGTTGAAACTTAATTTTTGAACCAGCGAAGCGAGTTCTCAGTTTGAACTCGACCGTCTGGCACTGCCTGTCTGCCTGTCTGTCTAATTAAGGTATTTCTAGCGATAACTTTTAAAAAGCTTTTTAGCCTAGTGATTTAAGTCGTTCTGATTACCAAATTGCCCAAAAAATCCTATTGATCTCGATTTTTGTATACAGCTTCATTTCGACGTCCTGAATAACCTGTGAAAAGTCACAATGCCAATCTTGTACGCGTCTTGAGTTATCCAAGGTCAAAGGTCACAAAAAATGTTTTTTTGCAAATATCTCGCTTCCTATTGGTCGGACGACAATAGAGATGGGTATCAAAATTGTAGAACTCACTATTTTCTATAAAAAAGGGCCTATGTAATTTTCACGTAAAACTAGCCGTTTCCGCGAAACGATGCAGAGAAAATATCAAAGCCGCTCAATGCATTCATTTCCGCACCACCTTCGAGGTAGAATGCAAGTCGCGTTTTTTTTACATGGTTTTCCCAGTAGGCCTAATCCATGTTATGCAGCGTTATGCCATTAATAATTAAAAACAAATTTTAGTGGATTAATAATATAATTAATTAATTAATATTATTAATTAATTTAACTTTCGTCTTCATCGTCCATGTCCTGAAAGTCATCAATGTTCGGCTCAAGCTCGTCGGCATTTTCTTCTAATTCTGTCAAGTTTGCGGATAAAATATCTATTGGATTAACATCATTGTCCGTGTCCAAAGCAGATGCATCAGTATCAGATGTTTCACGTGATGCGGTTTTAAAACAAGACTGACCATAACAGTGCCCACAGACTGCGGAACATTTTAAGCAAATTTTTCTGCAACCGCAATTAGCACCGCAACCTTTCGCCCAGTTGCAAAAAATTGTATTTAGCAATACGTCTGGCGCTGGTGGTAATAAAGTTGTAATGGGGCCCAAAAAGTTGTTCCTGACAATCCACCCTCATTGTTGAGGGCCTAAATTTTTCCCTAACCAAGTTTGTACCTGGTAATAGACAGATACCTGGTAATGGAGAAGATCTTGAGCGGCTGCAGCAGTAGGAGGAAGAGAGGACAATTTAACAGGTACATTAAGCCTTGGTGATTTGGCAAATTGTAAGTACCTATAATTATCAATGGACTTTTCGGTTTTTGGAGCACCATATATGGCCAAAAGAAAAAGTATGCCATTATTGTATATGGTTTCTGGTGGGCAATTTTCCTGTTGAAATACTTGTGCCGCTTGGAGCAAATCAAGACGTTTTTCAAATAATTCCATCACTCTATTTTTCCCTTACCAAAGAAGTTGTATCACTTCCTGTGATCTCGTGTAAAAATAATATGTGTTTTTTACAATGAATAAAATTGTTGATGCTTGCAGAAGAATATACTTTCTAGTATGTTCGAGATCAGTAAGATTTTTGGGGAATTGTTTTCCTTAAATCACTGGGCTATTTACTATTTCCGTAAAACTTCTTATTTTCGCATATCCACACTTTTACCCTATAGAACCTTAATTTCTTTGAGATTGATCCCCAAATTATAGGTGGGTGGGAGGCATATATCTGAGGGGGTCAAAATCGTGAAAAAACTGCAAAAACCCATTAGATGTATCAAATTAAAGACAATTTTAACTAACATCTGAAGGCAGGGTTCAGTTTAGGAAATTTAAAAGATTTGGAATCCAAATGCTCAAAAAACAAAACATAAAAAATGTGATAAAAACTGTGAATCCAGCAGGGCATCAGATTACCGAATAAGCGTCAAGCAGCATTGTTACCGACTAAACGGATTCGGTTTCTCAGATTTCCAAATACGACTTGTGTGTAATGTTCCGTTGATCACTTATGTACTTCTTAACACAATAACTTTACCGTTTTGTACTGCGTATGCAGTCTAGCCTACTTAGTAGCTTAAGATTTTTTTACTGAGAACACACAGTATGAGACTTTAGAGGCGACTGAATAAGAAACAAGAAACGGAAATAAATAGAATACGGTAGAGGTGTGTGCGGAGGTAGATGGCGACATGCAGAGCACAAGCTGGTTGCACTCGTTACCAGTAAATCATACGACAATGAATTTGTATTCAGATTAACTTGAATAACGGACGCCGGCCATATGGACATATTGACAGTTCTCCTCGGCTGATTGGACTGTAACAACCGCTCAGTTCCGTTAACCGCTCACAACATGTTTTACTTTACAAAGTTAAATGATCCGAATAAACTCTGAAACTGAGATTATACTTTTTATTAACACACGTCAGCGCGTACTTAGGTACCGGCTTTTTCCACTCGTTGTCAGCACATATAGTTTCCTATCAGGGTTAGCTTAGAACACCTGAACATTTTAACGGAACTATCTTTAACACTTTCGAGTTTATTACTAATATTTACCTTACCTGCTATTAAACAAAGTAGAAACATACCGAAGTCGGAGCATATCGTTGCACTTTGCGCTATTCCAAACGGTCATACGCCTGTATCCATCTCGTATTTGCCATTGTTTCTTGTACGGCAGTGTTCCACGATTTTCTTGGACGTCCCCTCTTTCTTCTCTCATCTTGTTTCTATTCCCAGATATTTTTGCCAACTTTGATTATCCATCCTCTGCATTTCGCCGTACCGTGTAAATTGTTTTTGGACTACTGAGTCCAACTTTCCCGGTTCTGTCCTTCAAATTCCTCAATACTGATCCATCTCCATCGGCTTTAAACGTTTGTGTCCTTCAAATTCCGCAATACTCATCCATCTCCATCGGCTTTAAACGTTTCTGTCCTTCAAATTCCGCAATACTGATCCATCTCCATCGACGTTAAACGTTTCTGTCCTTCAAATTCCGCAATACTGATCCATCTCCTAGGCTTTAAACGTTTCTGTCCTTTTTGTTCAGTTTCAAAAGTTTGCAGCCGTTGGTTGAAATAGTCTTAACTCTCTGTATAGGTTACGATTGTCTTCGTTCCCTAGGGAATGTATGCACACCATATTCAGTCAACAGGTAACCTTTCACGCTAACCGATTTTGTTAGTAATGATCTATCTTCCATCTCCGCAAATCGTCGCATGTAAATATCTGAAATTATCGTGTAACTTTACGTTCTCAGTATTCGAGTCCAACAGCTACTCCACTATCAACATACGCTATGCTTTATTAGGCCTAATGTTATTAGTAAGCCCCCATTTTGAAGATTCGGCGAGACACGCCGCATCCATCTTCAATTCTATTCGATACAGCGACAAACTGATCGTCAGCGAATGGTAAATTAGGGGCATAGAACTTAAGGCAATTCTTGTCTTCTTGTTTCTCTTCCATTGCTTTATTTAATTATGTGCTTCGTTGAGACAATACATTAGGCTTTTCCAGGCAAATGTTTATATACTGTTGCCGTAGAATCTTGTACAGCAGTAAAGTCACAATCTTCAGTTCATTTGTTATGCCTATCTCTCCTTGTCGGAATTCTTTTCAGAATTTAGATCTGTCTATATATATTAAAAATTTAGTAGGCCTATTTATGTTTAAGCATAAACTTTTATGATAACGTTTTTTAATAATGGTAATGCTTCATCCTCCATATCCTAAGAGTATTTCGTCTTCTTAATTTCTTCTTCCAGAGAATCAACAGCTAACTACTGGATTTGTCCTATTCTAACATTGGCTTCCATTATCCACCCCGACCAAAATGTAGGTCTACTGCTGCTCTTTCCAACTGTATCAACTGTATAGGTAATTTCTTCCTTCATCTTCCGATTGTGTAAATGCTGTTACAGTACAATTTAGTTTTATTATAACCATATTCAGTGAGATATAAGTCTTCTTCTTCTTCTTCTTCTTCTTCTAAAAGTATGAGGCTCAAAGCCTATTACGTCGTCCGTTGTTACAACTGATCTCTCCATCTTTTCATTCGTCGATCCAGACTTCTTCTTCTACCTTTAGACATTTATTTTCCACTTACGACTGGTATTTAGACGATTCAGAGTGCTTAAGTCTCTCTGAATGGGCTACTAACTCGATTGCAGGAAAGTTCGATGGTGCGGCTGCGACCTTCGAGCCTTCAGACCTGACCCGGGTTTCATTCAGAGTCCCACCTCTTAGGCGAGGTTCATACTCCTCCCGCTCTTTCCTCATCATTTGCAAAACGAGGCCCCTGGATTGCGACCGGTAGCGGTAAACAATACTGGGAGAGGTGAGATATAAGAAAGATCTGTACATGTACATTTCCGTGGCGTAGTTCTTATTTCATTCTGTGAGTGAGTTAGTTTTATTAATTTATTGAGATTCTCGATTCTTACGTAGCTAAAATCGAGAAGCATTTCTATCTACGCTAACAATGGATTGAATGATTTCGAAAATATTCAGTAGGCTAAATATTAATATCTAGGCATTCTCCCGAATTTGGCAAACAATTTAGGCGAGATGTTTTGACCATCACCCTTCTCTGAATTATTCCTATATTTTTCCACCGTTGGGGTAATTCTTTTTGTAGATTTTTTTAAGATTTGCATATAAATGAAATCATTTCTTTAACTCAATAATCAATTTATCCACCTTATTTAAAATTGGCCTCATAGTTTCCTATTCACTTAGCACAGTTTTAATGGTTAAAGTTGTGTGCTTAATTGATAGGAAGCTTTGTCAGTCCCTTTTAAATACGTTCAATGACCCTTAATGGATATTCTGTTTTCTTAATGCTCTTGTGTTCTTAAGACTGTGACGACTAGTCTAACTTATTACATTATTATTAATGGTTTAGTAGCCTCCTGGTTTGAGCTCTTATCTTGAGAAAAAATTAGTTTTATTTGTACAACAGTTTTAAAATTAATATGTCTATCTTCTGATGATGGAAACTTTATACCGTGGGATTTTTCGTTTGTCTGGATTGAACATGATCTATCCAAACTAGCTTAACATATAGCTTACCCCTTAATTGACAGCTCGTGCATGATTTACATAGTTTTCATAAATGCTTTTCTTAAACGAGTTTTGAATACTCCTCAGCTAAGTGCCTAATGACGGTTCCTACTTCCTTCTAGTCTCTTGATTTTTTACTGATTTCTGGTCTAACTGTTTTGTTCTAGTGAGTTTTTTTTTAATTTTTCTTCGAGAGGAATTTCTTCTGTGTACTGCTCACTGATTCACTCTATTCGTCAGGGTACTAATCAATTTAATTGCAAGCGTACTTCTCTTGACTTGATATTCCAAAAACCTTTTCAAAAACACTGTACACCTTTTCCAATAACTGTCAATTCATTTTAGTATTTATTGAGGAAATTTTTATCCTTACCATGTCTATCCTATAGTCTACGTATTGGCCACAGTGATTGATAACTTCTTGGCACGTTCACCCTTGTTCGAATACTGGCTTTGACTAGTTAGAGTAGACTGCTATTGTAAGCAGATTTTTAATATATTCAAATGTGTCTTGCTTTCTATCAAGACGTGGTCATTCCGATTAATTCATGTCCGGTCACTGATTTATCTACAAGAATAAATGTATCCAATTCATCACCAATTGCAATCTACCCAGTAGATCAGTTCGTTCTGGTTACAACTTGGAGCAAGATTCTATACTACAGTTTATAAGGATCCGTAGATATATAGGATCAGCAAAAAGAAACGTCGATGGAGTTGCATTGGCTGTTCGCAAAAACAATGAAAAATACTGAGATCTCCGGAATCAACAGAACCAGGCTTACAGACGCATTAGCAAAGAAAAGTTTTTCTTCTTTCTTAAATTTTGCATAGATAAACCGTACTATTAACACAGGTGTCACGAAATGATCGTGATAACAGACGTGATCATTACTTTATACACGATCACGATGACTACTTTATAAATATAAACATCATGTTCTTTAACAGAGAGGAATGATAAAAAGATTTAATTTTTTAAACATAAATTCCACTGCCTCTGTGGTATCAGTTTACTTTATAACAGTGACCACTTATACAGTTGGGTTTATAGGACATTGGTTGCAAACACTGAATTGTAGGTTCATTCAAGAGTCAGAGATTAAACAATCAATGGAAATCTCGACCAAACTGCAAGGAGAACTTGAGCTAATATTTAACAGAAAAAGGAAACAATACAGCTACAACTAATATATGCGCATAATTTTGCGCGCGCATGTCACTAGGTGTGTGAATGAATGGGCGTGTGCCCTGTACGTGAATATGAGCGAGCGTGTGTATGTGTAGTGGGACATATCTTTAGATACACATTGTCTGTCTGGCTCTCCTCTTTCAGCTTTTATCCATACATCTCGTACGCAATACAGTATTTGTAATCTTGGTGTACTTCTAATTTCATCACTACATCATTTTATCGTCATATGAAAAATAACTACTATATGACCGTACGTGTAGTCATCAAATGTCGAACAGAAAGTTCTCTAATATTATGGAAATTAGTCACTTAAACACATATCGACAAATATTTCAGCTTAATATTAACAAAAAGTTTATGAACTCTGTAAAAAAAAGCATCTGAATATTTAAATTAGATGCCTTGGACTAAAGTTTGGTTCGGTAAAGTTCGGCGAAGATGCGGGATCCTTCAAATGAAATTATGCCTACAGATGGCATAGGCCTAATACTGCAAGCTGTATGTCGGTTTCAAGTTTCATACGACCAACGTGTGAAGCCAAAAGTAAACTGCCTGTTATTTTATAAGGTCATGATTGGAAAGGCAGACTAGTTTACCAATTTTATCCATGTTAAATTAACGTTCATTAACTTGTTAATGTTATTTTTTAAATCTAAATGGGCAGCTTGTACTTACATAAAAACGACTGCTTAACGCATAAATATACTTAACCACAGTGAATAATATACCTATGTACTGGCTATGTACTCTTTACTTTTTAATTTTTGTTAGCAGTGTTGTGAAAAGTGTTTCAGCATTGGTCAATTGAAAGTTGTAATTAGTTACTGAAACGGTAAACTAAAACACAGTACTGATTGTCATCAAATCGAAGACTTAGTCCCTGTATCCTTGTAACCTAATCGGAGATAACTACAAAGTGACCGTACATCTCATTTTTAGTGTCCTTCTGACCATTCTTTAAAGGTCTGCATTTTCGTCAATCTTGTTTTATTCCTCGTTCATAAACGTTAATACTAGAATTTTCTTTAAAAGTAATATTTTTCATTAACATCATCGGTCTGTATGACTTTCCGATTTCAGAACTTTCTTTTATATAAGAGAATTCTTCCAGTAGTTTCTACAAAACTTCGTCCATCCTGATTTCAATTTAATTTGTCTCTATTAAACCTTTCTTTAAGCTGTTTATTATTAGATTTTTCTTTTAATCCGAACTAATGTGTAAACCTCGTAGAAAAAAAGATGTCATTACGGGTTATCCATAGAATTAAACAAAGTTTTTACAGATATTTCTTCTGCCGCGTTCGTAAATTTTATTAGTCTAAAATCCGATTTTTGCGTAAGAACAAATTAGTTTCCAAAGTTCTAGTTGAACTCAATTTCTACTTTTATATTGGCCCCATTGACATAAAGCAGGCTAATGGCAACAAACAATAACAACAAACTAATGTCGAAGCAACGTTGATGGCAAAGCAAAGTTACTCTACAGGCCTAATAAAAAACTAAAACATATGTCGGTTCAAACAACAGGTCCTAGGCTATTGCTGTTTTAAGTAATTTAAATGTATTGGTGTTTTTATCAAGTAAGGTTCTCGTCATAGTATCTCTTCAGTGTTCCTGATTTTTCATTATTTTTCTTTTAACTGCTAAGTCAGTAATTAAACATGAAAATTCCAAGGTAGAAAGATGAGGAAACCCTCTGATGACGATTCAATGAGCACTCAATTAAGCTTATTAAAAGTTTGTTCTGTCCAACAGGTTTTGCAAACAATCATACACACGCACATGTGCTCTCAGACGCAGTTACGTTAATAGATAGGAGTTTAGCGTTCAGTTAATCAGATCAGATTAAGTAATTATAGTTTTCAAATAACAGGTCGCCGGGAGCCGTGTTTGTTCTCCGTTACACGCCTATCCACATTATATAGATTTCAACCTTATCGCCGCTGATATATCAAATTATTAATGAAACATATGATATGTAACTTTCAACATACCTTCGCACAATGTCTTTATCCGCTGCGCGCAGTTTCTGTCGGTTGCCACTGTCATAAAGGAGAATTATAGGCTAATTAATCATTATCAACGGGGCTGTGTATTGTCTTATAGAGTTGTCTTTCTTTAGGCAGGATTATATAGCACAATGTTGTCAATTTTCAAAAGACACTTGGTGTTTTTCTTTTTTAATGAGCAGGGGAAAACAAAACGTGGACAAATAAGCAGTGCGTAACAGTCATCTAAGAGACAAAAGAAGAAAAAAAGTCGAAGCAAACATATGATATTTTGTATGGTTGATCACATAATGAACGATTACGCTGCTTGAAGACTTTTTTTTTTTACAGAACAGGATAATTCTTGGATTTTGTTGTCCATGACGTGTCCGTTGTATTAATTAACTATATAGAATACTACCGACTCGGATCACAAATTATTATTGCTAAAAATGATAAATTTTTATCTTATGACCAAAAGTAGCTTTCGATCTGTTAGAGCTTTGTCATAGGCTACCGCTAGTAGGGGCTGTCCGTCCTGCTTTTGAACGGGATAAATTTGAAGGGAGAAATCGTACCACTGACCGTAAAATAAAAAGTCTGAATTGTATTCTAAGATAGTAGAATAAAGTTTATCACAAGGATTAGGTCGGACTGTTACAATCGTTAAATATTACCACATAACGTGTCCACCAATAAACAAACTGTGGCCGTCACCAAGTTAAACTAATACATTAAATACAAACGTAACCCTACGTGTCCGCTGGACAGAACCGGGAAGCACTATTTGTTGTTGGTGATAGTTTATTCTTTTGACGGTTCACGGTTGGTACTGAACGGATCTCGGGTAGGCTTAAATAGTCCGACCTCATACTTTTACTAATGTTTACGTATTATTATCGAAAGTTAGGTTTAAAGATCGTTTAAATAAAGTTTAGTTTATCAATTAAAATAATAAGAATGAATTTTAAAACGAGGTTTCTAGAGTTGACACACTAGTCAACAGGATTCAATAAAATTATTGTATACGAGAACTCAAAACTACGTACTTTCATTAGAGACACGTTTTTGGTTTCTGTGTTTTGTACGTGTTTATCGTAACATTAGCAAGTGAAACTAGCACTAAAGTTTTGATTATATTCAGAATTACTAATTACCAAACAATATATAAACACAAAAAAATACGTTTTCGGCCAAATCCCTGTATCAAGATTATATGAGTTCAAGTAGGCCTATATGCGAGTTAAAAATATTTATTCACATTATATTTTAAATCTTAATTGCTGACGTTTTTTCCCCTCAGCAATAATTTCGTTGACCTCTAAAATTTCTACTATTTTCTATAATTATCAAGCAGAAGCATTACGTTATGTTGAAACCATATTTGATGTAACTATGTATTATAAAAGTATACACCTGAAGCCTAATTTTGTTGCATCTCATTACCTAGTTCCTTGGGTCGGGATATTGATCATTTCAACGTAAAAACAAAAATTTTTTAATTCTCTCAATCTAACGTTATGAATAACGAAAAGTTAACACTTCAAATTGTAGGTTCATTGGCTAAGATTTCTTTACAAACATAAATTCTATTAGTGTTGTCTTACAAAAGCATTGTTGTAAATAATTTGAAATAAGATATTCCCGATACAATGGAGATTTTTGTGCTCTATGCATCAAAGGGAGATGGGATAACAGCCGTTATTTTAAACAAATTGTTTCTGAACGTCAAGAAAATTCTGAAAACCAAATGACATAAAAAAATATGCTGGAAACTTATGGTGTTACAAAATATTGTAATCAAGTTTCGTTAGCCGTAGTAAAATAAAATCACGTCTGTAGAAAAGATGTTTTTGTGATATTAATTAAATAGGCGAGTAACAATTCGGCTCCAAATTAAATTTAAAAAAATAATAGTCATATTAAAAACGACATTACTAATTGATCACAAAATGAACAGATGTCACTAAAAATTAAATCCCAGTAACCTACAAACAACAAAATTAATCAAATTAAATAAATAGGCGTTAGGAATAATAAAGGAAATTAGAAACAATTAATATCACTGTTGCTACTACTACTAGGCTGCTATTAAGACTAATACTACTACATATTACTAAATACTTATTAATTTTTCTGTAGTCATAAGAAGTTAAAAGTACGAAGGACGACAAGGAGAGACAAGGAAGTAGAGAGAGAAGAGAGAGAGAGGGAGAGAGAGAGAGAGAGAGAGAGAGAGAGAGAGAGAGCAAACCAGAGACAACAGCAGACAACCAGGGAGGGGTTGTTGTGACGCACATGGCCAGACTGAATGTCGCAGACACAGGGATACAGACGAAAGTGCAGAGGTCAACCAACAGACACTGTGACAGACATGGGAGGCGACGCGATCAACTCTCAATTATGTAATTATCATAACCTCAATGGTTCAAGTACCAATCACAATAAAGAAAGAAATTAGATTTACTTTTCGCTCATTATAAACAAACGATCACGCGCGCGCGCGCACACACACACACGCACACACACAATGCCAGTTTGTAGTCTTCGATGTTAATTAAATTCATCAAATAAGGACGGAGGCTCGCGCGTGCGTATTTGGCACGAGTAGGAGAGCACTTTAATTTGTTTAGTACGTTACGTGGAAGTCAGATAGCAATCAACAACTGCATGCCTTATATTTAAAGCAATCAAGTGTAAATACAGGTTTTCTATTGATGCGGTCAAGGGCGACAGGTTTAAAGACGCCAGGCGTCGGGACGTGCACCCCCGCACTCACACATAATGTGGCGCCTTAGCTCCGGTTAGGTGTGGTTCGACATATTGCTTCCTTAGAAGCCTACATGTATGCATGCGTACACATACGAGCGTTGTACATTCAATACACTTGTACTGAAGAAAGGTCAATTAGTAGAGCACTTAAAGCCACGACTTCGACAATATATAAAAAAAAATATGCACTGACCTTCAGTGCTACTTTCTCACCTCTACGAGCAAGTAAATTCTAATGGAATTTCTGTTATTGTTGCGTGTTTAAAGGAGCGGAACAAAATTTTTTACTATATTAAATTCTGTGGCTGTGATTGGCAAACATAATAAAAAGATTGTACAACTAAAATAAACTTATTAATTTATATTAAAGTAGCCTTTTAACACAATGTGTAGGATAGACTTTTTTAGAGGTCCTGTTCATGGGGTGTAGAAATTACAAATTTTTCATTTAGCTCTTAAACTTAGAATTTAGAAAATCATTACTTTATAATGTTATAAATTAATGTTTCTCTTCTTACTGAATATACCAATATGAAAATATATACTTGATTTGAGTGTTTTTCTTAAGACTTCACCCTTTGATGCCTAGACTAAATGATACTTACTTACCATTCCTTGTAGAACATAAGGAATATCTGTTGCCTCCAATCTTCTCTCTTCTGTAGTCCAAACCGGCTAAACATTTTCTTTCGATACATTTCTAGTCCACGATTATGTCGGTCTGCGTTGTTTCTGCTTTCTTGGTTAGTGATAGTTCAGTGCTCATTTGGTGATGTTCGTGCGGTTTTACGCAGCTTATGACTAATCCACTTCTATTTCCATTTATCACCTTCCCTGTACTCGTGATCCTACTGTGTCTATCCGTAATCCAACGGTTGAAATTTTGTTTTGCCAAAATATTCCCAAACATATTGTTGAGCACTTATTTAATAAACGCTTGTAGGCCCATTTTGTGAACGTAAGTCTGTTTCTGTGTCATTCTGTGTCTTATTCTCTAAGTCTGAAGCCATAGGCCTATAGTACTATTTGAACTTCATGAGTTGTTTAACGTTTAAATGCTATTTGGGATTTTCCTATAACGTTTGAATTCTATACATTCGTCAGTTGCGCTATTTGACCAATTAAAATTAACCTGGCTTTCCTCTAAAGTCATTTCCACTTCTCTTTGTGCTTTAATCTTCATAAGCATTGTTTTCACCATTTTCTCAAGCAAATTTTCCTAGATCCCTTTGCCAGTTTGTGTCTTATTTTTCATGGGTAGTCGTTACACAGATAAAAGGATATTTTAAGCAAAATATAGGTATACGTATGAATAAAATTATAGTGAGCTATTTAATGACCATGCCAAGTTTTATTCATCGAAGGTTTGTAGTATCTGGGAGTAGAACAGAATTTTGTTTGTGGCTGCATGATCTAAACTAAATAGTAAGCTTAGAACAATATATTACAAACGCTCATAAAGAACGCCCACCAATCACATTCTGTGATCGTCTATTATCTTCTTCTCATTCTTCTTCTTCATTCGTGCACTTTATCTGTGTTATACACGTCTTTACTCTGTTATGTAATGTTTATGATTAGCTCCGAATCCTGATTTTGAGCCTTCCGTCGCTTTCTGGATCTACCCCAAATTCATTAACTTTGCTCCGCATTCTAGATGTCTCCTGAGCAGCAGTCTCTGAGGATCAATTCAAGTGGTGTAACTAAACCACTGCTGTCCACAACCACTGAGTTTCTCTTGTAAGCTTTCAGTACTGAGATCCTCCCCAATTGCGTTGTTTCTTCTGTAACCACCTATTGATTTCATGAATTTCATTTGATTTCCAAGCTTTGACTTTTTCATTTGTTTGGTTGTTAAGAGTCCAGTTTCTGCTGACATGAAGAAACGCAGAGGCGGACCCTACTTCATAAAATTTCACCTTCGTTTTTAGCCGAGTTCGCTTTTTAACGAACTACTGTTCTTCTAACAAACTATTCATCTTCTGACTCCCTTTGTAAATAACTCATTTGTTATCTTTTATGATTTCCTTCTTGATTTTTAAAATTAGGCTGGTTGGATTTTTTTTTAATCTTCATAAAAATTTAGAGTTTCATTACTTACTGATAATATTACCGAATTTATCCATAACACACTTACAGTTATCGAAAATATGCTTACATGAAAACAGGATGGGAACATTATCGAGATTATTTATATTAGACTACAATTAAAAATTAATTTGGCGACATTAAATTTTGTCAGACACTTTATCTGATATTGAGTCCTTCATTTTAATGATCGCCAAATGTTGATTGTAACCAGAAAATGTATGTTGCAGCTCAAAAGAATTATTGAAATTGCAAAAAGTTAAACAAATATCTTACATACCGATATATCCAAGCAAACATTTTAGTAAAATACTGATTAACTATGGCTGCGCATACGTTGTCCCAGGAGAAAAAATAATTAACTCAGGGTTTTCTTAACAATTTTTCAATGTGCATTTGTGCGTGTGTGTGTGTGTGTGTGTGCGTGTGTGTGTGTGTGTGTGTGTGTGTGAGAGAGAGAGAGAGAGAGAGAGAGAGAGAGAGAGAGAGAGAGAGAGAGAGAGAGAGAGAGAGAGAGAGAGAGAGAGAGAGAGAGAGATTTATTGAAAACCGCGGTAACATTACAGTTATACACACACAGTTGGCATGTAAAATGTACAGTTAAAATTGTACGGAGAATAACGTGTCCCGTTGCTGACAGTGGTGAAGATTGAAATGTGAATAGCGAGTCAGGTAGGAAGATAGTATCGTAGCCACAGCAGCAGATAGCACGCCTTGATAACGCTAAGATAGCGAGATATGCTTTTCAGCTGTCAAGTCATTCTCGTGCCAAACCAATGCCCGCTTTTATATACACACACAGACCAACTTGTTACACACAAAGCGTTATCGGCTTGTCTGATTGTGCCAGTGACCATTGTAAATGTTTAACAATGAATACTGTATTTATTTTTCAATTCGTTCTTACGTCTTTGTACACGGCTCTTTGTACAATTTCTTCTTGGTTTACACGAATTTACCACTTTGCGCGTTCATGTATTTCCTGTAGTAAATATACTTTACCTCTTACACAGACGTGTGCGTTAGGCCTATAACACTAACTGCTTTTCAGCCCGTCTTTCAGTCATGTCAGTTAATTGTTAAATACTTTAAGTCATTAAATGTTTATTTAATTATTTGTTGTTGTTGTTGTTCTTGTCGTCGTATCCTCTGCATTCTTAGATACTTTCATGGCCCACTTGGACCGCTTTAGGTATGCCGATGACTTCGTTTATGACTGTATCGCAGAATTACGGTCTATTGTCTGCATGGATGCCGCGACTGGAGATGTGTGTTAGTGTCAGCTCAGTGTTGGTGCAGTTATTGCAGTTTCTGTACGCCCTTGTGCCATCCGTATTGATCTTCATTCCTCTGCAGTAACTTTCCAATGAAGACATACATTTACTTATTTAAGAGATTAAACAATTATTTCTTCCAAACTGCAATATTTTAATTTTTATAATTTTAGAAATTGTATAGGCTTTTCAGACATTGTAATAGTAAACAATTCACAGGATACTTTGGGTAGCGTTTTCAAGATCCTGATTAATACCACCTTGGTTGCGCTGTTGTCCTGGCCTGGACTTCATCGACGTTGTCCTCGGCCTCTTTGCGAAAGCCGTCGGACTCCGCCTCGGCACTCCACCAAATGCGGATGACTCTTCACTACGACAGCACGGCTCAAAGCTTCCTAGACAATCTCTAGGAGAAACCGTGGACCTGCTGCCTCAGTCGTGGAGGGGTGGGGCTGCCAGCGGTGTGACTGCAAACTCAAGTCCAGAGTTGCTCGACTTGCACTACCTCTTGTAACGGGAATCTGCATTCTAACTTCCCTGTAACACCCTATCTTGATCTTGCAGTATCATAAGAAACTGGCATTTATTAAACTGACACCAGGACAACATACACTGTCCCGGATACTTAGACATCTAGAGCATCATCTTTCCGTATGTAGTGAGAGCAATGATAACGTCTTTAAAAACATACATGAGAAAAGAAAACTATGGGAAACTTTAACCGAAAGAAGTAGAAATGGTTGAGGCATAACAGTTATAGTTTAGAGGTGAATGAAAAAGATTTTAATGAAATAGTTTTTAATGAAAAAATTACTAGAGGACATCGAGCAACTTATTACATAGATCAAACGCTGACTTTAATAGGTAAGGGAAATTCTAACAGAGGACAATCTGAAGAATACCAGATGGCTTCAAAATTTAGCCTCACACAAATCCATACAATAAATGTTAATAAAAAGGGAAGATACTGAGGTAGACCTAATGACAGTAAAATATTGTGTATGACTTTTTTACTCAGGGAAAAAAGTAACCCGTTTTCGATCAAATGTAGGGTTCAAGTTCAAAGACAGTCAGCGTACAAATGAATCTGATAGGCTAGCAAGCCACTAAGTAGCTCGACACAGGGCTCGTACACATTTCCCTTACATGCATGTTACAGATTGTATTTAGCAATACGTTTCTATAAACAATTTAATTATTGTACCCACACATAGACGGAAAAACTAATTTTGTCACGGAAACAAAGAAAGTCAAACGTAAAATACCATAAGAAAAAACGAATTTGGTTGGATCAACTAATACACGTTTTAGCGATTTTTGTTTTTTGCAGCTAAATAAATTACTGTAGGCCTACAGGTTAAGTTAGAGGTTCTATAAAATTTAGATAATTTTGTTAATCTCTTATGTTGTAGGCTTTTTATTTTGTTTACAGCTAGTAGCTATTTTTTAATATACAAACAGGTTTATTACACAGCATTTGCGTACATACGTTTGAAATATATAGGAAAATCAATTCAGTCAGTATCTTATAAACAATGTTTCAGCAACACATATGTATTATATGTCATTACCGTTTACTTTAATGAGACCGCTTTCAGTAGGCTATATTAAAACACGTTTTCAGCCACTTTAAAGATAGTAATCCTTAATTAACAGTGATTAGCCTTAACTTGTTTTTTTTTCTTTTGCATGAAGCCGACTAGATTGGACCTCGGAGCCTCCCCCCCTCCCCCAGACCAATTCTAGATACGCCACTGTTCTCGTCTACAAAGCTCTGTAATGTAATGTACGAATTAACTCTTATAACTTATAATAGGCCTGGTCTTGTTATGAATATTTTGTTTAAGAAATAAATGATTTCTTTTCACAAATTTAATTATTTTTTGTAGCAATTCAATACGATTATTACATTTCCTCCTCCTCTTCCTCCTCCTCCTTCTTCTTCTTCTTCTTCTTCTTCTTCTTCTTCTTCTTCTTCTTCTTCTTCTTCTTCTTCTTCTTCTTCTTCTTGCTTCTGTTCTTGTTTTTCTTCTTCAGGGCAATATCTGCTGCTGCAGATTTCACGGTCTTTCATTTTACCTAACGAGAACTTTCTTTTTATGATATTAATAAATCTAGGATGTCATTTGTTAATGAATTTTTCCTGAGTAACTGAATTCCTAAGCTGGATTTCTATTAGATACTTTTCAAGACGATTAACTGCATAATTAATCTACAGCACGATAATGAGTTAGACGCGTATCACGTCCTTCGTATAAGTAATGTTTAGCCACGCAGACAGGGTAACGTTCAGAATAATTTGATTTCACAGAACACAGCATGTGCTGCTGAGATTGCTAATTATGCATGCGAGGGTAGGTAAGAGATTCTTGTCCACAGAGGATGTACATATACGTAGCGTTTATCTGGGATCCGGCCTTTTGTACAGACACGTGTGAGCGCGGCTAGATATCCTCTAATTGGACCCCACGCACGCTATAAATAATAACGCAAGTAAAACAGGACGGAAAACACATGTAACACGTGTAATTATGGCGTACCCAAGTCTTTTTTATAGCGTAAAACAGGTTTACTATATTTTAACAACCACCAATTAGTACTGAACCGTTAGAAAAAATTTAATTTTTTATTTCGTAGTGATTGAGGCAATATTTTTGTTTATATAAAATAAAAAAGATAAATAGAGACATATGCCTAAAATCTGCGGGAGACAGAAAAAAGAAACAAAAATCTTATAAAAAAGAGAAAGGCATGAACATACGAATATTCTTATGATTTATTGATAATTTCTAGGCTAACTATGTTTGTAATGAACCTTTAAACCACGCTACACACAATCGCAAAATTTTAATAGATTATTTTCAGATAAATGACTTAATGAATGTAGTTTCGGTGGATAACTAATATATTTACATTTTTTTTTGTATTTACTGTCGAGTTTTCCCTTATTTGATTAGTTTTAAATCCCAAATAGGCCATGAATGAAAGTAACAAACAATCCTCATTCTATTCTGTTAATATTTCTTCGTTCTCTTTGTTTTTATGGAAGGCATGCACTTTCTGTTCAGTAAAAAAAAATCCGTCAAAAATCATCAAACACCATTTTTAAACTAGGCCTATTTAACAAACATTCAGATGTGGTTTTTACCTTTTCGTGACTACTTTTACCCTTATTGTTCTCGTTTCAGCAGACACTTTCTACAAGACAGCGTACACTTATGTGTTTTATATTTAATTTAAAAATAACGATGCTAGGTTTTTTCCCATCTTAAGCAACCTTTTTCTTTAACATATCATTTCCCTATTATATTTTTAACTCATCTCAAGTCTGACAATCAAAAATTAAAACGGTTCTCTTGTTGTGTTGGACAATTTTGTAGCTGTACTTCCTGCTTGCACTGTGGTTTTGCATGTCCACGGCCGTAAAGCCTTTGTCTATCGTTCCACAAATATAGCGGACGTTATGATGCTAGTTTACTCAGCCAATATCAAAATTATATCCAATATATTAATTACCCAAATTAATTAAAATGACCGCCTGTTCCTTCGTTGTCAAAAGCTATTTTAGTTTCAAATAATTACTTTTCTTCTTCATCTTCCTCCTTATTGTGATTTTGATAGCTTCTGAATCTTTTGGGGGCCCCACTAACGTTTCCATCACGTGCATTTACTCGTAATCGATCTGGTCTATTCCCCTTAGTCTATAAGCAAAGGCTCGAAGTGTTCAACACTTGGTTGAAAACGTAATAAAAACAATTACGTATCAACGTAGCAAAGAATATTCTTTATAAAAAACGCACGCACTTATAGGCCTACGACTAGTTTGTAATCTGTAACCTGCCTACTGTTTCCGAGTAGGCCTACACTTAAAGATGAAGGATGCAATCGTAAAACAATTCGTCGGAAATTGTCATTTTTGAAATTGGATGCCTCATTGTATCTACAGAAGAATGAAAATATATAATAAAAAATGACTGAAAGTAATAATCCAAGACAATTTATAAACTACAAAATTGGTATGGAAAATATAGGATAAACTAGTGAAGTTCGTCAGACGTGACTGAGTTTGGGCATTTGTGGTATTAATAACGATTAAATGGTTTTTGTTTGTTACAAGCGCTACTTCCTTATTATAAAACGTCGCTTCGTGTAAAACTTCGTTTTAACAACTATTACAAAATTGCTACGGTTAATCGGAATTCTACAGTAACTGTTATTGTAGCTGAAATTCGGTAAACGCCTTTCATATTATTTTGAGTTTACATAACCAAACACATGTCGGGGATTTCTAAAGGTTATTAGTTAATTTAACGTTTCCAATCTTTTAATAAATATCCCTGTTTGTAGTCTGAAGTAGTGTAGTTTGTAGAGTTTGAAGTAGTCAATGCGTCCAATTCAAACAATTAGAGGGAAAAGCCAAAACATAACAGAGGTTACAAATAGACCCATACCTTTTTCCGGTTCCGGTTAAGTTCTTGTGTAAATTATTTTTATAAGTAATCAGTTGACGTTAACAAGTTATTGGCGTAGTGTATTTAATGTTAGAAGACAACTTCTGTTGTAGCAGGCAGCAAACTGTCGTCACAAGATAATGAGAATAAAAGTGGCCCTAAATCATAAGATTAATCATATAAAATATTAAGTTATATAATAATTATATATATTAATGACAATATTGTGTGCCTAAGCTAAAGGAATGAAGCCACAAAGTATATGATAATGACCCTCCTAAGAAAAACTCCAACTTCGTCGTGGTTGTTTGCTAAACAGCTGAATGTCATGTTCTGGACGAGACCTTTCTGTGTTTCCACCATTTTCAAGTCATAAATCACGACCTGAAAATGGTGGAAACACTGAAAGGCCTCGTCCAGAACATACATTTAGCAGTTTAGCAAACAAGCACGACAATGTTGGCGTTACAGAGACTACTAATTCAAATAACAAGATTATCTAAAAGAAAAGGTTAGACCGTGATAGCCTAACCTAATTAGACTCCCTAAATCAAAAACTTTTGAATGTATTAGATTATTGTATCGCATTTTTAAATATAAAAAGGAAATGTAGACCTACTTAGGGTAATTAGTTTTTAAACTTTGTAGTTTTGTATAGTTAGTTCTGCGTTCTAATGAAAAAATTAAGTGACAGTTAAAATAACTTAGTTCTTTGTAAATTTGAACACATACTTCTATTCCGCCCATGTTACCTGTCTATTGTTTAAAACATTTACTCCGGCATTTTATTCAATTTTTAAGTTTTTTTTTTTATGTAGCCTAAGTACTCGATGAGTTTCTTCCAGTATATTTTATAATATTATATATATTATGAAATACAATATAATTACTTTCACAAGTAGTTGTAATGTATTTTTATCGTTTCAATTCATCTGACGTAAGTTACATTTCAAAAATTTGTTAATTCATTTACAAACCTCTGATATAGCCTATTCAGTGAAGCGTATGTCAGGTGAATTGAAACGCTAAAACTACATTAGGTACAACTAATTGCGGAAGTAATTGCATACAGCCTAATTTTTAAGTTATATAATAGTTTTCCAATTATTAGTTTACACAGGGATTCTCCTCACTGTAATGACTAATTTAATTTAATTGTCTTTACTGATTTGAAGGCGGCAATGTCTTGATTTTATTTGTAGTCCTAATTTAATAATAAAAATAAATTTAATTTACTTAATATTAATGTAATTTACTAAATTTATAGCATAATTTAATGTTTTATAGTGTTAGCATATAATTTAATTAATTTAAAATATATTTTAATGTATTTTACTTAAGGTGTTTGGATAACCGCGATTCCACCGCATATAGTTCCACTGTGTGTAGTTCAATAAAACATTAAATAAACAAGTTTCTCTGTCCTAATAGTCTATATCATCAAACAGTACGACGGAAAGAGAGGACAATTGTTTCGATAAATAATAACTCTTAGGATAACAAGACAAAAGCTGTGATACTTCTGTCTGTAGAAAAAGTGTACTTAAAGCTTGTTAAACCAAGAGAAATGTTGGATTTTATTAAGGCATAGGCCTATAAGAGCAAAATGTGTGTGTATGTAGGCTATTCATGTATAGGCCTAAGTAAGTAGGCCTATAAGGAATAATGATAATAACAAATGCGTAGTTTGTAGAAGCGTAGTGTCTTATTTTGCACGGAAATTCTGGCCAATCTTCAATCACATCACATGTCCATGCGCTTGCGTGTTGACACGCAGTCGCAGTGCCCCCGTTAATTTACGAGCTCACATTAAGGTAGAACGCGCGGTAGCTGAGACGTAACAGTGCATGAGTCATAAACAGATTAATGTGATGTATTGTAGTACACGAGGTGAGCAGGGGTAAGATAATGGGTAATTGTGTAACACTGCAGCAACAGATGATGTTGATCAACACAGGATTGTTGCCGTAATTCTGTTTCTTAACAATTATTGCAACACACATACGGCTACCCAAAGATGGTTGCACTGCCACCGGCCAAACAATGTACCACCGGAACTGAATAAAGGAGGAGGTTTCCACATCCGGTTTCTCCCTTGATCGAGTTTTTGCACAGCTCAAACCTTCTCGTTTAGCACTTAATAAGCCTAACGTCCCCTCGTGCTTCCCTCACTTCAGTTTTCCCTCTCACCAAACTCTCTCGCTCTCTCTCGCTCTGGTTCCCTTTCCCCCTTCGTATGGGGAGTTGTTAGTTGTTCTTGGTGAACAATTCACTTGTAAGAAGAATGAAGCACCTGGTTCGTATACCCAATCCAGTTGATACAAAAAACAAGTTTTCGAATACAACTTTCTGAAACTGGATTTGTTGGGACTAGTTTAAATTTAATAGCACATTATATCAACTTTGTGCAAACAAAATATTCTAATGATGACAATGAATGTTTTTTAAACAGGTAATCTAACAAATATGCTTGTACGAATGGACCTATTCGATACACACACCTTAACATAGGCCTACATACTATCAAATCTTTCGAGCTTATAAAAAATACAGTATAACATTAAACTATCAGTCGTTAGCCTAATTTATACAGGTAAACGCTCATAAAGATTCAGGCATATAAGTAAAAGGTTTAACTGTTTGTTACCATTAATTATATTGCTCATAGAAAACGTTTTGATTTAAGAGCATTCAGAATAAGCATCATTTTTCGAATTTAGGACCAGTTATTTAAAAATGGTTCTGATTGCGTTTGTGATACCTAACGAAAAATCTGCTGCAAAAGCAGATATTCTTGTGAATTTAAAAATTTCTTTCTTTGAAATAAACTGGCAAAATGTGAAAGTACTTGAACTTTGAAAGCACAGGAGATTTTACAAGTGCCTGTAATTATTTAAAAGTAGCAATAATATTGTATTTAGGCCTAGTGATCAGAAGTGTGAATGAAGCATGACGGGTAGGCCTATGTATTCTAAAAATTACGACTTCAATTTCCTTTTAGATAACAATTGAATTTATTCTACAAAATTCATTTTGTATCTCTTTTACTTCTTTCTCAGCTGAATGGTTAAAATTTTTTACAACGCTATGTTCTAATAGCCTAGCCTATACACTATTAGAACATATTTTGTATTCGAAACGAACGTAGGCCTAAGTAATGAAGACGAGGTGTAGAGCTATAGTTTCTTCTCTGTATCATATATTTTTTGGTGACTTGTAATTATACAAAGGCGTTAATTTAGTGTAGGCCTACATAGGTTTCTGATTTATGGTAGGCCTATATAACGTATTCTAATATTTTTGGGTTTCTGTGTTAGACCTATGTAACAGATAGCTCCAAATGCTTTAAGAGTCAATAATGGTAACGTTTTCAAAGATAATTAGTGATTTCTTTTCTACTTTCTTTTATGAAGGTGCTTATGTTTTCCTTTTCCGCCGAAATGATTTATTGCAGACAAACACAAAACGGATTTACTGCACTTTGTTGCAGACATGGAACTGGAAATGCATGTTGTGAACATGTGTTTTGTTCCTTCTGTTTAAATTAGTCTACATTCATGTGTAGTTATATTTGCTAGTTGAATATTTGTAAAAGTTTGCTTCAGATCATCTTGTGACTCGTTTTCAGAACGTAACTGAAATAGTCAGTAAGTTATATCAAATCATCTTGCGTTTACCTTAATTTTTGTAGGTCTCTAATTTTTCTCGTTTCATACACTAGGCTATTAGGATTTAAAAAATCTTTTCATTTCAGATGTTGCAAGTATTGTCTAATATGTTGCATAACGCCTGACTGAATACAAGATTATTGTCACATTAACATACAGTCGTTTTCATTTTTTTTTTATCAATCCAACAGTATATTGTCCCTTAGTTTTCTTAAAAACACGTGGAATGATGTATTTAGAATCTAGTATATCCATCGTATTGCGCATCCATCGAAAATTATCCTTAAATAATATTTCTAACATTTATCTGCGAATCTGAAGTGTCGACTGCACCACGCCCACTTCAAAAACACATCTGAAACTACTCCCTTCATATAGGCCTACAGTTTTACAAGTACCTTTTCCTTGTAGCCCTATCCGGTATCCTTTTCCTAATTTTAACGACATTGGTTTGCAAGCGACTTAAACTAGTCTATAAACAATTTAACTGGAAAACAAAAATAAATATTTTTATTATTTAAATCGTATGTAGATCTACTAAAGCAGGGACATTATACTGAAATCTAAAATAATAGACCTGTCTACTATTAATAACCCTAGAGGCCCTATTTTGATTGAGGTATTAGCCTACCTGTTGGCGCACAATTATCTATACCGTAAGTAACTCCTACAGATGGCAACTGAATACGAAACGCTCTGGTTTTCATTGCTGGCGCTAATCCACGCTAATTTACTCAAACGGTTTTACTTAATATTCTTTCCTAGTGAACATTTTTTTTTAGTGTAACGTAAGACTTCATTCAACAGTAGGGATATCTGTTCAGTATCAAAACGAGACTGATGATTGGTTACAGAATTACACGAGCGACAAGGCACGGCCATATTGAAAAAAATTAATAAATTTATTAACTGGAATAGAAATACGTTTATTAATTGCCTGGAGTGAGCATCGTGTTGATTGCAATCTGGACAGAGCTAAGTGGAACACAATACTAAATTTTGTCAAGTTGTGAAAGTTATTGTTGGTGTAACGTAGATTGCGCTGTACGTAATATAAATCAAATCGAATACAACAAAACGAAGCAAACTCGTCGGTCCGGTATTTTAGAATAGTTATTTGATGGCTTTTGCATGGCAAGGTGGAGTACCGGTGTCGACGGGTACGTTGGGGCGAGAGGAGGGGGTAGAGAGTTTTTGAAATCACTGCCCCAGCTGTGTGTACCGTGCCACGCGACAGATGTGAGTGAACACCTTTACACCTTCTCCCCTTCCACTTCCACCTTCCACCCTGTTCATCACCGGCCCTGCATTTGCGCCACCGTGCATTACTCTCCTGTGCGTTCGTTCCCGTATTAATGAACCCGTCTCTTGTTTCCAGTTAGAACAATAATTGTTAAAGGTTTTTTTTGTAGCACAGTATTAATGGAACTAACGTAACATGGAAGAGGGATTGTTTCAGGCAAACGGGGTTGTAATCTGTAGCGTATGTTAAGGACACCAGGTAAAGACCAACTTCGGGTCATATGCGCGTACAAAAAGCAGAAAGGAAACTGGTATACATAAACGTAACTTTAAATAATTAATAAGGGCCAGCGGCAAAAAGTAGCCTATAGGCCTGAAAAACATGTTGGCCTGCCCTAGCGAAATTTTATTAAAATTTTATCTTTAATACCTTTATGAATTTATGGATATGATAAAATGTAACAAAAACATAATCGATAATATAACCTGAACTGTTATATGTGAACTAAATAATATAAAAGCATAGCTTTACATCAGGTAGGCTTATTCGTTGCAAACAACTCGATTTGTATCATATGAGATCTATTTCCGAATAAAAGGAGAAAAGGCGTCTTCGCAATTTAGAAGGCATGAAAACGCTACTCGGAAAACAAGGATGAAGACGTACAGTAGGTACATCTTGTGTCTACCGTTTTAGACTTAATTTTTAACAACTATTGTGTCTGGCGCTACCATTTACGATTCTGTAGTGCCTACGCTACACCGAACGAACTTAGCCTCTTTAAATATGGGTATTGTTGAAAAGTAAGTAGGCCTAGCCTATGTTAGTCTATTTAATTAGCCCTATATTAGTATTATTATTAGTAGGCCTATTTTACTTATGCTACTATTGGTATCGATTATTATTTGAATTTTACTTGTATGAAATAACCAGATTATTAATAACAAAATTTTCAGTTTAACTTCGTTGTGTAAACGACAATTATTAATATCAGATTTGCTAATATAGGGTAAGCATGTGTAGCCAATTTGCCAACTGTAGACAATTTTGCCGTAGCGTTAGAGCAAATTCACAAAGTCTCAATTTTAGAAAGCAGAGCAAACCAACAACCCTTAGGATTATTGGCATTTAAACAAATTAAAACAAAGGCACCTTAAAAATAAGATTAATCCTCTTGACATAGGCTACTATAGGAGAAAAGGTAGCTTTCACACATTCGCAACTCTGGAGATGAGCGGGTAGACCTAATCTGTTCAGGCAAATACTGGATTGGGCCAGTAGGTTCACTTTATTCAGAAATTAAGGCTACAGACAGACCGTTCAGGCCTATGTATAGCTCAATTTACAGCGAGTAGGTCTACAAAAGTAGGCTAAGTTCAGAATACAGTTCATAAGAAAATTATCAACACGACATGATAAAAAAGCTGCATAAGTAAAATTTAATTAAACAATTAAACAGAAGCCAAAGATAAATGTTTATAAAAAGGCTGTTGAGGTTTTTCAACTTTTAAATATCCTTGTTAGGCTTATAATTAGCTACAGCCTTCTGAGACGTCGCTGCTAATAGGAATATATTTGAATACTGCTTGTGAACGTGAGATCCGTGTCAATTATTAGACGAAAATTCTTTGAAACCAACATTGATTCTCTTGATGACCGTTAGCACTACAATAGGCCTAATTAAAGCTACATTTGGTCTAGACTGTTCTATAAAGAAAGCTATGTTATAATATAGGCCTAAGCCTACAAGTGTTAGGCTTGTAGCCTAATAATCCATCTAAGCCTACTAATAGGCCTAGATGGATTTAATAACTTATTTATGTTAAAAATAATGAAGAATGGATATTTTTTACATAAAAGTGTATATTTCACAACTATTCTATGAGTCATTTTACAGAAACGACCTTTTTGTAATCCAACGTGTTGCGTAGAGAAGACTATTAGCCTATGTTACTGAGTTCATTTCAACACAGGCCTATTGAAAATCTCCCTCGCAGACGGGTCCAGACAGGTAATGTGCGAATAACTGAGGCCTAGGCCTATGCAAATTCTGTTTTGTTTAATTGTGGAAAAAACGGAATATAATAGCCTTAAGTTTCTGAGCCCCTACATTTGCGGAAACGGTAGGGCCAGCATAGTAGCGACAACCGACTATAAGAGAAGATATTAGATTCCGGAATTACAAAACTAGCTTAATTAAAGTTGTCTTTAAAACGTTATGTGGGGGGAGACAAACGAACATGCCCACGCAATCGCCCACAAACATGCTTGCGCGTGCGCGCGTGTTTGTGTGTGCGTGTGCTCGCGTGTATAGAACGAGTGACCTTTTGCGACAAAGGTTATGTAAGGCGTAATTCGCTGTTTATGAAGTAAATTATATAAGCCTACACTATAAAACACTAATAGCCTAGGTAGGTCTACTCGTCTGATCGTGAAGCACAGGCGTGACAACACAGCATGCCTGTAACAACATTAATGAAAAGCAAACTAGTGTATTAGTCTAAGTTCAGTTTGTGATGCTGACGTTTGTTCTGTGGAAAAATTAACCGATTGTACGATAACTTATGAAACAGTGTTACAAACGTTGTAGCGATCTTATAGGCTACACGGAAAATAATTTTGTATCATACAGGCTTATTACAAACTTCTTTAAAATTGCCTTACAGGCCTGGAAGATTATAACCGATAAGGTTATAAAGGGTTATTTGTATAGTAGGTCTCAAGTTTATTTGAATGACTAGCTGTGAATGTTCTCAAGCTTAGCTTAGACGTATAGATTAATCTTAAGCATATAAAAGGAAACGTCTGAAGATAAGTCGTTTACTGTGGTTAAAGATAAATCATATAATGTAGTTTAACGTAGTTATTAGAAATAATTAAAAAATCAGAACTAACCGGGACAAATTTCGAATTATCGAGTTATTAGGATTTTAAAACAAAACGAATATAGGTCTACAACATTAGGTAATTGTAGGCCTCCAAAAAACGAAAGTGAATTGTATGGTGTTCAAGTAATACTAGACTACGTATTGTAAGTGTAATGCATTTTAATTAGGCTACCTAAGTTTTTCTGTGGTTTGTTATCCAAAACGTAAAATTGAGCCCCTATTAAGATAAAACTTAAAATAAGCCTACACAATATTATTGTGTCACACATCTTGTTGTAGACCTACTACGATCCTTTAGGAATTTACTTTAATGGACTTTAATAGACTACTATACGCCTGTATAAAAAAGAGCTTCGTAGTGTAGGCCTATATTTTTACATAGACGTCGAATTAGACCTACTCTTGGTCTCAGTTTACAGTAGGCTACTCTAAAACAATACCGGTACAGTTTTTATTTTAAATAAAAGCCAAACAATAATTAATTTTATGCTTTCACTGCATACCCTATCTGCTGAAGAGTTCGGATTTTCTACGGTTCGGATTACTGATGTTCCGATTTCAGACTTCCTACCTATAGGCCTGGCCTTTGCTTGCTTATCCGGCATAGACTAATAAGTTAAACCGTATTTGGAGGGTCTAGAAAAATTATAGGCTGTTGGCTATATTTAATGTGATAGCCTAAGTGTGTATTTAATTAAGCTTATTCTGTATAATTGCAAGCGCGCTCGCATAGGCTATTTATTACTTTCTAGACTACAGAATATTTATAGGCTACTTGATTCCATTTTCTTAAGTAAGTTGCACATCACTAAATTTTTCGGAATGAACGAATAGGCCTACACTTCGTAGGCCTAATAGGGAATAGGTATAGAGCCTAACGGTTATAGGCCTACCCATGTTTACGTTTAAAAATATAAACGATTAAATTCTCTCATCTTATAATATCCTATTTAGGCCTATTTAGATAATAACAGGTAGCCTACTAATTATAAGAGATTTATAAAACGAATATTCTTATCAAAAAGTCGTAGGTACCTACATAGGTTATAGAGAAGACGTAATAAGCTCTGGAACTTGTAGGCCTATGAACTGCAAAAATTAGCCTAAGTAGGTTATCGTTTGCCACTGCCGTCGAATGGAACAATAATTGTCTCAGCCAGCTGATGTGATGAAGCACAGTGCCATTCATATAAGTAAGAAATTTTACTAAAAAAAATATTTCTCTTATTCAGTATTCATATTCATTACAAGTGACAGTCATTTAGAAAGTATTAGGTCTAAGCTACGAATGGTGAAACCTGATGGATAGGCCTAATTGTTCTGCAAGAATATCGGCTGACATTAACATATGCCTACTGCATTAGTCATAGACATTCAGTATCCAAAAGGCAAGTCGAAAATAGTTACGCCCAGTGGCGTATCTAGAAAGAAAAAACAAGTTCAAACTAACCAATATTAGGCCTACTATCTTTTAAGTGGCCAAAAAACGTGAAACATCCTGAAATCAGTCTCATTAATGTAAACAGTAGCCTACGCCTAATAAAAATATGCGTTATTGAAACACTGTTTACAATATAGGCCGCTGCTTATTGACTGAGATGATTTTCCTATAGGCTATTTCATATTTCAAACGTCTACACTAATGCTGTGTAAAAAACTTATTTGTCTATTTAAAAAAGAGTTATGTACCTACTACTAAGCTTATAGCCTATTAGCGTACACAGCTGAAAAGATAATAAAACAGCCTAAAAATTAAGAGTTTAATAAAGTTCCTCAACGGGAGAGGGGGTCCTGTCTCGTTCGCCCCCCCCCCTTAAATACGACCCTAGTTAGGCCTATGTATTCGATAGTTTACGTAAGGCTACAAATCTGGAAACGTATAGGCTTTTTACGTCGTTCTTTGGTCTGTTGTGTCATATTTTAACATAAATACATTCTGAATAATCTATCCGTAGACTGTGCGCTTTTTTTTTTTTAATAAGTGTTACAGATTTGCGATATAAGTTAGTAGACTCTATGTAACATAGTCTATACACACTCTCATAGTGTGTGTGCGTACGTGCGCCTTTTGTTTAATGTAGGTGTATTGTTGTGTCAATGGTTTGACATGGTTTGACGACCAGAAACAGTCGTAAAGTTTTATGACTAAATGACTTAAAATTTTAACAAGCGGGATAACGTAGCCTACGTTACATTTTGAATTAGGCTATAGACTACGTGAAACGAAACATTATAGGCCTATAGCTATATACATAGGTATAGGTATAAAGCGGGAAATTGTGATAAAATTACCACAAAGTCAAATATTCACCTTACTGATTATAATCTTACAAATATTGACAAATTACTTATTTTAATTTCCTAGTGTATACCGACTGAGTACGATAAACCTATTTTCTATGTGAAAATCATTCGTGTAATGGGCCTACATTACGTGGCTATAATCAAAACATAGTCTACAGCATTAGCTGTTTGATTAGAGATACACATCTGATATGGAAAATAATTTGACGAAAAATTCAGTTAAACAGAGCGAGAGGGACAGAGACAGAAGTGAGTATAATAATGTGTGTGTGTGTGTGTGTGTGTGTGTGTCACAGAGAGAGAACGAAGCAGAAACGGTGAATGAAAAAGTGTCCGAGAAAGAGCGATAGAGATACTAGCACCTGTTAAAATCTCCCCTCTCGGGGTTAACTCCTCCTTTCAAGTACCGTAACAGTGGCTTCCTTTGAGGATACCGCGATCTCGGATTGGTCGAGAACGAGCGTTGCTGATTGGTTGGCCAGCACGTGCGCCACGACACAGCTATTTTTTCCGTCCACCTGATCTCGCACACAGCAGCTGGTCCACAAACCAGTAGTGTTCTGTCGAAGGGTGGGGGGCCACTATATGTTCAGACCATCTCACCGTTCACACCAGAACCGCTTTAGACTTCGGCTCGCAAGCATGTGCTCTTAAGCCTCAGTGCCTGTATACTAGGATTATAGTGCCATCGAGTTTTATCACATTTGTTTAGTGTCTTTTTTTAGTGTTGATTTTTGTTTTTAAACATAAGAACAATATTTATTTATAAAGTGTACCAAGTTTTCGAATTACCATGCGTGTGGTTAGCGAAGATCCCACAACAGTGGCTCGTGCTCAACACATCAAGAAGAACAACTACAGTCACTGTCCTCTAAAGAAGAGACCGGTACATATCTTCAAAGAAGCGATAGACGAACAAAAAGGTAAATTAATTGAAATTTTATCTTTATAGTCAGTTCAGTGATATTATTAAAAATAATGCGTTCAGTGAATTGTCATCGTAAAGTTTACCTCAGACAAGAAGTTTCGGTATTGTTCACAGTAAAAGTAACTTATAAAAACACTCTTTATAAAATATGTAAAATTAAGAATTCCTAGGCGTAGACCTATATAATAATAATAACAATAATAGAAATTGAAATAACAGTTGTTATAATTTCATAATAATATTTATTAATAATAGACTATAATTACGTAAATGTGATAAAAAAATCAGTAGCTAATTTGAAACGAACATAATATCTCCATATATTTGAAAAAGTCCAAGTCAGAAAATCTGTTAAAATAAAATTTATCACATTCTGTATTCTTAAGTTATTAAGTTAATATAAAATACGCATCATTTTATTTTAATTTACGTAGAACCAGACAAACAAGTAAATTCCCAATATTCTACACTACACAGACTAACGTAATATTCGAAAACAAAACTTTCAGGTATCCATCGTCTGTCAAAAATGTCGATTACAACACTGTGTGTGCATAAAATATTTAACACAGCAGTAAAGTTTTACTTAAGAATTTAATTTAAAAGTTTTGATAAAACTTAAAGACTCATTACATTTCGTTCAATCGTATCTATGTAATCGTATCTGTTTTTTAATCGTGAAGCATTTTCTACATGATTTGTTTGATTCGAAAATGAAGTAGCCTAGGTCTTCTCGACTGAAAAAGCTTTCGGTAATGAGATATCCCAATTAGTCATATTTTTAAATAATAATTGGTATATTTATTTAATACTTTTAATATTTATTGGTATCGTATTAGGTTACCTTATTACGTGTCTGTTAGTTGTCGTATCAGACAGAGAAAATGTTTACGTTTAACTCCGTACATGCTGAGTTTATATTGTGTATGAGTGCATGTATACTGTCAGAATCAGTTCAAAACTGTAGTTGCACACGTAAGATTGTATATATGATAAACGATGTTTAGATCTACTAAATAAACAGTAAATTCAATGAAGATAGGCCTACGTATCAGCTGAGTAATGATTGATTGATTAGCCTATATATAAGTTAATATCGTAATAATCATAAAGATTAAAAGTTCTAAATAAATGATAGACCTACAGATATGTGTGTGTCTAAGCGCACGCGCGTGTGCCTGCCTGCCTGTCTCTCTGTTTGTGTGTTTGTTCTGTATGTGTCTTTATTGTTATAAAAATCTGCATACTTATGTGTGTGTTGAATAGATAAAAAAATTAATGTAGGCTATAAAATTAAAAGAGAAATACGTTGTAATGTGGCAAATTGAGCGGCGATTACCGTCTAAAACTGGGCGGGTAAGGTTAGTTGTCACTGAAACTCAAGAGTAAGAGGTCTTACATAGTCTACGTCGGGTCCCAATTGTGTAGTACTTTCTTCGCGTGATCTTGTTCTTGGGCACCTCGCATTTTCGCTTTCTCCTATAGGTCACGAACTGCGTTTGCGCCAGAGATAAAGCAAATAGTTTTCTTTTCCCATTCGATAGCCGACTTGTACCTATACGCAAACCGTTTCACCTATTCCGTTTTTTATCGCCCACTACGTTTATATATTGTTAATCAGTAAAAATAAAAAAAGATATTAAAGATGAAGTGAAATGAAATTATTAGCGTGTAAGTATATCGTATAGGCCTACAAATGAATTTTTAAACCCTATTATAAACAATAGCCCATTAGTGCAAATCGTAAGGTGATATATTTTCCCTTATCAATAAACAGTACTGAATGTTGTATTAAGTGTGCATTTTACAAGATCGTATTTCGTAAAAAAAAAAAAAAAAAAAAAAATACAAACGACGCCTTTATATTTTAATGGCCGCTCCAGACAGTGGTCTGGTCCGAATAAATTACGAGTTCGATGTTTTTAACAGCGAGAATGCCCATTAAATAAATCAGATGTGGTTTATGGGAAAAAATTTGCCTGTGGGCTGGCGAACCATATCGAGATGTTCAACCAACCAGTCCGGCCCCGTTCGCGCTAGACTTCTGTCCGTTCGTAATAATAATAATTATTGTTTTGCTGTTGTGTTGTTCAGATTGAATCGTATCGCTGCTGGTTAGCGATTACTAGCCTACTCATGCAGTGCAACTTTGACAGTACTTACTGATCGTGTGGGTCGATCGTATTGTAATTTGATTTTGGGTAGCCTATAGCCTACTCACGTTCTTCACCTAATAAAATGTCGTAATCAAAAGACCGTAAATAGTGTTATATTTTCACAATTATTTTTTGTGGAATTAAAATTTCTCCCAACAGTAAGCGGTTTATTGCAGCACTCAAAGTGTATTATTGTACATTTTGTATGTATTCACAAGATTATATAAATAAGCCCATATTATTCTGTAATTACGATAATTGCCGTGTAGTTCATCTAGGCACTCAATATGTTGCAAACACGAAAGAGCATTTTATCACTTTTACGAAGCACGTAATAATTCCTTTTATCCCAGCAGCACGTAAACGTAGATTTTCTGTACAGTCAAGTAAAGGACAAACTGACTATAGGCTACAAGTTAAACGCCTTCTCTCGTCTAGGCCTGGGTCTACATGCTGTAGCCTATATTATAGATTCATAATAATTACACCTTAGATAAAAAAAGTTTTTTACTTCTACATTTTTTTACGATCTCAAAACTGAAATAATTCGTGAGAGAAAGAGAGAGAGACTAAGTACCTCCATGAATTTTAAATTCTCTTATAAATAACAAAACTAAATTTAATTCAAGAGACGTTATTATTCCGATTTCTTGGTGAGCTTATATTAAATAATAATGTTATGTTTAGGCCTAAGAACAGGATTCAAGAAGCCACAACAAATATAATAAATTTCGTTATTTTGTTTTTCCAGAAATCATAGACGACAATTCGGAACCGGAGAACTTGAGCACGAAACCAGAAGACTTGAGCGTCACGTGCAAAACGTTGACCCCGCCGCCCGGCGTAGCGCTAATTACGGGGAAGAAGACGCCGGTGACCTCTGACAACGTCGTTCCTCAGAGCACACCTGTGCTACTTCCTCATCCTCTACTACAAGCTCCTCATCATCACGGCCATCACTTCCTCAGCAAAACGTCAGGAGGACCTCTGGAGCCGCTGAACCTGAACACGCCGGCCGAACACCACTACCGAGCAGCGTCCCCGTCGTCCTGGCACCGCCTCGCACCGCATTACGCGCCACATTATCTGTACTCCTACCCGCCTCCTACCGAGGTTTATCATCACTACTACCCTGCCAGAAGCCCTGAACAACAACTGTCCCCTTACGCGCCCAGAGATTCACCTCCACATCACGGGTTCCGCCCCCACGTCGCTGCGCTGCCAAAACTCTACATGCCTTACCAGCCTTCTGACCACTGTGGTCTGTCGCCTACGTCGTCGACTTCGTCAGCATCGCACAGTCTGTTCCACGGCACGTCTCCTCCCCCTGCAACTCCTGAAGATCTATCATCTCCCGGTAGTGTTGCCAGCAGTGGAGGCTCTAGTTCCGGAAGTACCGGCTACGGAAAGAAGCGAACGAAAGAAGGTTCTGCCCCTCGTTACCAGTGTCCCTTCTGTTCGAAATCTTATTCCACGTATTCCGGTCTGTCCAAACACCAACAGTTCCACTGTGCCGCCAACGAAGATTCGGCAGCGAAGAAGACGTTCAGCTGCAAATACTGCGAGAAAGTGTACGTTTCTCTCGGTGCGCTGAAAATGCACATCAGGACGCACACTTTGCCCTGCAAGTGTAAGCTGTGCGGAAAGGCGTTCTCCAGACCGTGGCTGCTTCAGGGCCACATACGCACCCATACCGGCGAGAAACCCTTCTCGTGTCCACTGTGTAACAGGGCATTCGCCGACAGATCTAATCTCCGTGCTCATCTTCAGACCCATTCGGACGTAAAGAAGTACTCGTGTACGACGTGCAGTAAAACGTTCTCCAGGATGTCGTTGCTCTCTAAACACTGCGACGGAGGATGTCCTGGAATCACCGGTCACCCGGCGGAAGAACATAACAACTTCAATAACATTACGATGAACTATCAGTAATTAAGTGGTATTCGTAAATACGTCTATCAATGCATGAAGCAATCCCACCTAGTGCAGCAATGCACCGACCATTAAGAAAAAGACATTCCCCTTATTTATGTGATATACTCATCACGTTTTTGTAATCATATATTATTTATTGTTTGTAATATAATCAAATATTTTGAGACTGTAAAAAAGATATCTAATATACCTATATACATTTATTTTTAAAAATATTTTCCTAAGTCATTGTATATTGTACTGTAGAATAATTTATACAAAAATCAGAGAAAATCCATGAAACTGTACTTACTTGCCTGTCCACGAAGACACTAATTGTATTCTTTAAGAGTCAAATTCGATAATGAAAGGAATGGCTAGGTTCTAATTGTAGTTTTGTTTTCTTTAATATGTAGAATCTATTTGTATAGTTTTAAAACGAGTTTTAATAATAATATAGTGCCTTGAAAATAAGACTGAACAAAAATAAATTTACAAAAACGATGAATCTGTATACCTTAGTTTTAAGAAAAGTTATACCAGTATTTAATCTGAAACACCATTTTTATTAATTTATGTATTTTTTAACTATATAATTTATAATTTGTATTTATTGATCTTACCTTTAAACCATTACTTCTAATTACCATTTTCGTAATTTTCATTGCTATAATCAAACACCTTAATTTCTTTTCAGATGCTAGTTGCCATAATTGTTTTTTACTACAGAATCTCATTAGGTTTTTAAAAGTGTCATGTTTTTAAAGTATATGTTTTTAAAATTGTCATTTAGCCATTCTGAATGCTAGTCAGTATATTATTAGTGTAGGCAAATTTAAAATTGCCACTGTAAATTTTGTATTTATATGTATTTATATCTAATACATATATTTTCTATTATTTTATATAAGTGTACAATATTTTTTATATATTTTGTATATATTTTTATATATATAAATTTTAAAAAGTGCCTTAGGTTAGTTGATAGATGATTTACATATTCCGTTCCTTAAATGAAAATATATTTTACATTTTATAATAAATATTTTATACGTTTTATAATAAATTTTATTGTTTTCTACAAGAAAAATTGTATTATTTTAATTACCACCTATCAAAATATATTTACATAAACTGGATGATGATAAAATTTTTATAAGAACCGCCAGTCTTGTTGTTACTTTTTTGGAAGTCTGTATAAATTTATTAATGCATAATTAAATCACATTAACTAGGACGTTCATTGTACTTCAACAAACTACAAAATTATGAAGTCAACATAAGAAAGTTTTAAGTGAATGATATAAACTTATGAACGCGGTTAAGTCGATTTTTGTTTAAAGACATGTTTTATAAAAGACAAATTTTTTAATTTCAAAATTATCTAACTAAAGATTTTGATTTATACTCATTTTCTAGGCCTCGATGACATAACAATATTAGGCCTAATAACTATAGGCCCGTATATTAAATAATAACATTTAGGTGAAATATAGCAAAACTGTTTCATTTAACTTTAAGTAGGCCTACAGCTTGTAGAAAAAGAGATATGGAAATATTTGCCATTTTGTACAATCTACAGTCTTACGAAATATCAAATGCAAAGTTTATGAACCTCAGGAAAATACTCGGGAAAATACCTTACTACACATCAGCTTAATTCTCTTCTAACAAATGTACAACTGAATTATTTTACGTTTATTCGGGCACATAAACATAAATACACAATCCATAAAATACACATATACAATTAAATTAATTAATATCGTAAACTGCATTTTGAGTACACAATTCACATAATGAAATTTGCAGTAGGCCTACTGAAAGGTTAAACATCGGTTGGCGAAGAATAATGTTAAATAACTGAATAATTTGTGACACAAAAAGAAACTCTACCAGTGGTCAATTCTTCGTGATTTGTGTCGGCTAAATGTAAATAGAACAGAAGTTAAGCATAGGCTATTTGTTTCACAGAGATTCACTAAGTTCTGAATGGATATTTCAGCCTAAACTAAGCTTCCTTCGATTTAAAAACATCTTCATGTTTCACAGAATTTTCCAAGGGATCGACACTGTTGTCAGCAGTAAGCACATTGCACAAATTGTTGCACAGAACAAGTCTCATACTGAAAGGAATGAACAACGCGGTAGAGTTCGGTCGGGGCGAGTATGAAATACTGCTGGAGACTATAACGCCACGTGACAACAAGCTGAGTGATTATGAGTTAAGGCAAGTAGCCTTACTAAATGGACGTGACGATTAAAAATAATGATAGATGCATAAATAATGTAGCCTATTCTAAATTTCCTTAAAATAAAAGTCTAAAACAAAATTAATAATTTTGTAAATAATTTAATGCTCACATAACACACAAACATCGCGGAAAACATCTCACATAAAAACGAGCAATTTCTTTAAACGATTCTCAAATTCAAATAGCAGAATTGGTTCCGCCTAACTAGTTAACTTAGTTAAAATATTTTAAAACATCGTCAATTTGCAATTCCGTAACTGAATAAATTTAACGTGATAATGTGAAACATGGTAATGGTGAAAAATCCATTGGTCTACATGTTCATGAATATTGTATGTTCATGTTGTACCATTACCTCCATGTAAGAATCATAATATCTACACATGAAAATCTCAGTTAAAACGTACAAATTTAATAAGAAAAAAAAGAGTCAGACAGGCGAAGAGTGCTGATGGGTGCCAAAAACACACGGGTAGAAGGATGGCGCCTTTAAAGGCGTCTACACAGTGCGTCGGGTTACCCAAACGCTAAATAGTTTCTTAATGTTTATATTTCTTTGTTCTCTACGTGTATATATAAACATACATTCGTGACATTATGTCAATTATAGACATTTCAGATAGCCTAAGCAGAGACAAACCACTATGCCATGTATGACTGGGCCTGAGCGTCCATGGACGAAGACACAAACTCTAAGTAGGCCTAGTCCTAATTAGGATGGAAACGTTTTACGGTTAAGTCGAAAAGAAATACTTATAAAAAAATAGTTCTATTAAAAAGTAACTCACTTCGTAGAGCCTACTTGTTTTAATTTTAATACAGAATAATAAATATTTTTTGTGGCAAGAATGTGTTTGTATTTAAAAGAATTATTCATTATTCAGTATTGAACATAGTTATATAGACCTACAACACTTTTGGAAGTAATAAAAATGTTTCTCGTTAGGCCTACATAATGGAGGCCTATAAAACCTTTACTCATTACAACCGATAATATGGTCCATAAAATATTTTCCCCGTTAAGTAGGGCTACTTAATGAAAATGGTTTGTATAGTTTCAATTATATTATTAGCCTACTATCAGCGAAAAGTCTAGTAGAAACTCATGAGGATAATTTAATCATAAGTGAATAAAATGTGTCGAGACCAATGGAGACTAGGGATCGGAAGACGTAGGATAACGTTAAGAACCGATTTATAGGCTATATAGGCCTATATAAAGCCTATATAGGCCTATGAATAAAGTGTAATATTTATATACGTTGCTCATGACATGGATTGCAAGTAAGATAGGTCTATAAAATGCAAATGTAATGGACGTCAATTTTAGTTTTTACAACAATAATAATTAATCAAACTGACACGTCTATCGCAAACAGATAGTTTTCTATAGTTCCGCAGTTAATTTTATTCGCGTTTCCTGTTTATGTGGCAGTATGATGTAATGACTTTTACATCTTACAAAATAAATAGACAGACATAAAATATTTTTATTACATACAATAACAGTCTTCCATTATATTAACTGTATTAGAATTAAAACGGAGTAGGTAAGTTATGTTAGTAGTAGACTATTATGTTAAGAACAGGACGGTTTTTACAAGTAGCAAGCTGTCCGTTAGGCGAATACCGTGAGCTGTGCTGTAGTTTAACCGGCATTGCACATTTCGTTCTTCTTAAGTTTCTTCATAATACTACATTGTAACAAATATATTAAACGTTATATAATAAGCTATATAAAAGCTGTATATAGACTAAGCTATTTGGTCTTCAATATTTAGTCTCCACATTAATTTAGATGGCAAACGGTATCACTTTACTCATGGGTTTTATGATTATGGTTTACTAAGTGTAAAATTTTTAGTACGAATTTTGGTAACTAATGCTGTCAGTATTTTCATGTCCTTTTACACGAATACTATAAATAGTTTTATAATAGTTTTTCATTATGCGCATTTTTCGTTTTGTGGGAAAAATTTCTAAAAACCGTTAACTTTTAGCCTAAAGGTCAAATAAAATTAAACAGTGGTGTGGCTATCCGGGAGAGGAGATTTAACAAAACACTGTAGTAGGCCTATCTGTCGGCAAGAAGTTCTACGAAAGCAAAATATAAATTATTAACAACAGTGGCTTATCACTTGAATGTTTCGAAAATTCTAGACATATTTCAGTATGTCTGCATAGGCTTTACCTTTCCTGTTCCGTATTACTTTCAGATAGACAAATATACATTAAAATTTTTTGAAAAACAAACATGTTTACATTGGGCACAGTTTTTTTAATTATCAATTTACATTTTTTAACATTTAAAAGTGACGTTACAACATGAATAAATTTGAAAAGCGAATCTAAATACTCTTTCCTAGAAGACTATTTATCAAACAACCAGCCGTTTGATAAAAACCGTAATGTGGCGGAGACGGCTGACAAAACTCGACACCCAAAGGACACGTTCCGTTGTGTGTAATAAATGGCAAAATACTCGTCTACAGAAAAGTGTACTCCTTTTTATATTAATCTAAAAAAAAAGGTTAGGATGGAAAAGGTTTTACGGTTAATTCGAAAAGAAATAAGTATACAAAAATAGCTCAAAAGTCACTCAGTTCGTATTTGTTTTATTTTTAATACTGATTAATAAACAATTCTTTTGACAACGAATGTATTTGTATTTAAAAGAATGATTCATTATTCAGTATTAAACATAGTTATATTATGTTATTTTTTAAAGTAACATAAAAAAGTTTCCCATTACATAATGTATAAAACCTTTTCACATTACAGTCGATAATAAAATCCGAAAAGTATTTTCGCGTATAAGCACTTAATGAAAATGGTTTGTATATTTTCGATTGTCCATAACAAAATTGGCGTAGACACAAGAATAGGCCTATTAAACCCCATAAATATAAAGGCACCTCATATGTTTGCTAGACAATCCTTGGCCTAAAAAGTTCTTAAAATGAGTTCAAGTAGAATACAGAAAAGATGAAAACCCAGGCGATCGCAGAAAGGACATTTTTGAGGAGATGATGAAAACAGGTCTTCACCGAGGAAAATGGGATAGCAGAGACCTCTGGCGTGCAGAATGCGAAACGACAGTAGCTGTACCTACACGCGGTCGCACAGGGATAGACGAAAAATATAAACATTATCTTGTTACTTTATGAATTAATATTTATTAGGTTTTGAAGGTTCTTGAAGAGTTAATTAATGTCACTAATAGCTACTGAGAAATCTCTCTCTCTCTCTCTCTCTCTCTCTCTCTCTCTCTCTCTCTCTCTCTCTCTCTCTCTCTCTCTCTCTCTCTCTCTCTCTCTCAGAATTCTTTATTTTTACAAACCACAATAAACTACTAGTCGTTTTGAAGTTATGATGCTCCAGATTTCAGAGTGAATCGTTAAAACGTATACGTGGTATAACCCACTTCTAGTGACTGGATTAATTTTAACACCACCTTCGTCCGTGCGGACGTTGAAAACTTGCAAAAAAACGTTACTTGTCATGCAAAACTGAAAATATGGTCAAACCTGCTTATTTAAATAAAGCGTGACGTTTTTCACTCTCAATTGCATTTATATGCACAGCCTACACTGTGTTCATGGAAGTCGGCGTAATGAAAAGAAGAAAAAAATTACTTTTGTGAGAGAAAGTTTAATTATAATCGAAAGTCCGGTGACGAGGTGTAGTGCTCTGTGCTCATAATTTTACAGTAGAAAGTGACAGAACAGTTTAGGCCTGACAATTTTCGTAACAGTTAAATTGCGCTCGTATAACGAATGTATCACTGTCAAATAGATAACTCCGAATTTTAAAGCTATAAAATGTAGGTTATAGGCCTACTACGTTTGTTGTGAATCTAACGTTAGTTACTCGAAACGAGAATACCATCCCAAACGACTTCAATGAAACTGATGATGGGCACAGGCCTGCTGTTGTGCTGCGGTCCAGAATCCTGCCAGACGTTTCGCCCGTCCCCGTGACGGACATCTTCAGTGACGCGGGGGCAGATCACAAACGTGCGATACACTGAAGCGCGTCCTTGGAATCTATCTTCTTTTGGCTATTTAGATCACATTAAGAAAAGAAAATTTTTCTCACATTTAGATCATTTTTAATCACAGGTAATTAGGCGCGGATCCACGGAGGAAGGGGAATCCCCCAAATTGTCACGTCAGACGAAATTGTTTTTCGTTGTTTTGTGATTGTAAATATGATAGACTACACAGTTTACATCACGTTATGTAGGATCGTAGTTTTCCTCTAAAATTACTTTAAATTGTAACTCTACCTTACCACCATGTTAATTTTTGTTGGATACATAACTTAAATGAGTAGTGTAGGCATAGATTTTAAACTGTAAGTGCCCATTAGGATATTAAAAGAACAATGAACTGACAAACAAAGATATAATTTTATAGTTGTATGTTAAAAGATTTACTTGTTGATAATAACTCGCTGTATTTTTATCTGCACACATTCCTATCATTTATACTTTAGACCATTAAAGAATAGTCCAACTTTTCATATTACCCCCCCCCCCAAACTCCAACTCTTTCCTATCCTCAATGGTAAGAATATTATTACCAGTTGTAATTAATATTGTTTTTACTGAAGAAGACAAGAAAACCCTAATAATAATAAATTTTACACAGATTAATATTACACATTACACATTACACATTACAGATTACACATTTCTACGTGCCTTTGGGTTTTCAAATTTTACTTACTTTAAGTAAGTAATAATTATATTTTTTTACGGATACTCCTTTTTTTGTTACAGACAATAGAGTGTAAGAGTTCTCTGTAGGCCAAGTAGTGTAGGCCTACTGTTAATTATTAGTACGGCGAATTTGGCAGTAGTGTTAGAGGTATATATGGATTGTTTTGTATTTCTTCCATGATTGCGAAATTCATTCGGTCATTAAACGAACTCATAAACTTACCATAAATTTAGAAAATTATCCAGTACCGGTATGTAGCCCTACAGAGCGCTTACCTTGATAACCAGATTTCACAAATCCCAAGTCGGGGCTAGTCTATGGTTTAAACATGAATATTCCCTGACAAAGAAAAGGCCGTTTTTATTAAAATGTTTGAAACTATTTGATAAGTTTAAACATAAACTGATCATATATTTGCCGAGTGTAAAATAGCGGGACTTCTGAGTTTAAATGCGTGGAAGCAGGTTAACAAATATTGTTTAGAAACCTACGCCTAGAGAACACCAAACAGTAATTTTTTTTTTTTTTTTTAAATACGGCCGATAGAAAGTGACAATAATTAAAGTTAGCCGTACGTCTTACGTCTATAACGTTACGTATATGCAGAATGTTTCATCGATTTTAGGTCTAGAGATTGGCGCAGACGGTCGTCTACAGAGAGAGATATCCAATGGGCGTAAGTGAATAATATAATATAAGGTAAATATATTTACAGGTTTCTGCTTGCTAATAAAAGTACGGGCGTTATTATTACTTAGGCCTATGAATATTTATTACATTTATAAATTAGCACTAAGCACTGCTGCTCATCGCTTTGAGGAGTTAGAGTAGCCTATTATTTATAGTTAAAATCTGTCCTTAAAATAAAGTCTATACGTTTATTTAAACACTTGACAATATTTTTTACTACACAACTTAAAAATTATCTGATAGTTCACCAGAAGCACCAAAACAGACAGATCGATTTGAATAGTAAGCCTACTTCTCTACTGTTTATTTAATTCACTACTAAATATAAAATTAGAATATTTTATTGTCATATTGTATAATTTAGTACTATTTATATAAATTTTATATTTAGGGTGTCATGGTCACATGAGAAAGGTAAAGGAGGGAATACTACCCAAAAAAAAATGTTTTAAATAATTACCAGATAGAAGGAAAAACGATCCTCGAGGCATGAGATGAAAAAACAGGCTTAAAATAATAACGGACAGAAGTGAAGTAGGCGAAGACGCTTTCAAAATTAAAGAAGACTGGTACTTAAGTTGCGGCAAGCGACCAACTGTGCCTTAAAAAATTACCGTCACACACACACACACACACACACACACACACACACACACACACACAGAGGCTACTATTTAATACAATAGTATGTACAACGAGAAGCCGATAGCTGACTATACAGATATGGTTTGATTGATCAGTTATGAGTGACTGCCGTTGTAATAAGGGATACGAGGTGACTGTTGTTTCGTATTGTGTGGAAAGTCTGAAAACAGCTTTGGGAAGAGAAAGAAAGTAATAACAGAATTTACATTTAGCAAATCTATGGGCTGAATATGTGCAGGCAAATACTGTAAAACAGAATTAACACTGTTACTCACCACTATAGAAAAATTATTCCGATTAGCACTTTCAAGCTTCACAGCTCATCATCAGATCGGAAATTATTGTGATATAACCACTTTATTAATTAAATACTGCAAAAGCATTGATCGTTTAATTACGTAAATAGTTATTTCGTTAACATCATAGCAAGACTGAAATACAGAAAATGGCCAGCGTGTGATTACTTATTTGATTGTAAAATTGCGGAATGACCTGATTACAACCGGTTACATCAGGGTGTCTCCATCCATGGGACCGATTGGCTGATTCATTTTCAAGTAGTATTAACTATCCCACAGTTCGTGGTAGCTTATAGGAAACTATATACTACATCTTCATTCAGAAATATAAACTCATCTGAAAAATCTCCTGCCGAACTTCTTCCATCGTAGATATTATTATTTCTTAAAACCAAGTTTCGTTGTAACGTCGTTATCGTGGGTTTCAGTAAGGCCCTTCAGTTTCTGAGGATGGCAACAGACTTTGGAGGATCGAAACGCCAAAGAAAAATGACTACCCGTTATACGTAGAAGGCAGATTTTTCCAGACGAAGTTCGGCCATCGTATTGGAGTTTTAAAGAACGAATTCTCACTAGCCAATAAGTTTGGAGAAACGCGTCCCGTTCTTGAACAATTACGCTACTACTGTTTTTATGAAGGAATGTTTTCACACACACGTCGAGTCAGCGAATCTGTGCGAATCTCACGTAAACGTAGCGGAGGTCAAGTGCAGCAGCCGCAGCAATAATTATGATTATTACAAAAAGAAGACAATCGTAGGTAGCCGAACGTGAAGCTCTTCGTGATGAAGCGGACCGGTTGAGGGTGACCTTGTGCGCTGCGCTGCCCACGATATTAAACCCACCAACACAAAAACAATATGGAATTGTGTTCACTCATTCATGTTGCTCGCTGCATTAACAATTCACCGTTTTCTAGGTCATTGGAATAACGCGTCTTTCTAATTTTAGTCATTATACACACTATATCGTCCCTGCGTCTCCGTTTAATAATATTGTAACTTTTTGATGCCCCATATTTTAATGAATTGCTTAATTTTGTACTCGTAAGAGATGTTTAAATATCTCACATATTATATATATATATATATATATATATATATATATATATATGTGGATGGCTTGTTCATAAATAAAAACGTTTTGAATAATTAAATATGTAAAAGCAACCTACTACATGTATACTATTGTCTGTGTATCGTATCTCTGTGTGTGTCCTGTGTTAGACCCTAATTAAGTTAGCCAGGGTGGGCCAGTTGAAGTAGACGCCGCCGTGATCAACACTTCCCTTCTGTGTGAACATTATAATTATAGCGTTGACTCGGAATATTAAGCTATCCGAGTCACGAATATACCGTTGTTGTTGTTTTTTGTTGATTTACGTAACCTGTTGAATATCAGTTGTAAACAAATGAAATAATTACGTAACTGAGAAAACATTATCTTTTATTTATGCGCACTAGGTCCTTATCCCTCCCATGTAGCCTACCAGTAGATCAGTTTTCATAGATGTTTCCACTGTAGTCAGCCGCGTATCCACGGAGGGGAAAATGGGGAAAATTTCCCTCCCCAAATGGTCATTTCACAGGAAAGTTTTTTGTCGTTCGATGATTGTGAATATGATTTAAAAATCATATAGGCCTACACAGTATGTAAGTTCATGGTTTTACGCTAAAATAACTTTAAATTGTAACTGCATCTTACCAGCGTGCTTAATTTTTGTTTAATACATAACTTAAATGTGTAGTGTTTATTTTAAACTGTAGCCTACGTGAATATTATTAATACAACACTGTACTAACAAACACAAATGTGAATTAATTCTTATACAGTAATAAATCTATTACGTTGATAATAACAAACTGTATTTTATCTTCATTCATTACTATCATTTATACTTTAGATCTTTAAAGAATGGTTTAACTTTTCAAAATACTCCTCAAAGTCAACACTTTCCTCCCACAAAACTATTTGGTGGATCTGCCCCTGCTGTAGTCCAGTGTCTTTCCACTATTTTCTGGTACGATACCTATATTTCAGTAAGTAGATATATAGGGACTTCATCTTCTGTATAGTACTGCGAACGAAAATCATGATAGCTTATAATTGTTTTAAAGTCATTTTCCCATCACTTCAATGTACCTATCCGTTCGATGCTTTCCTGGTAGTCTTCGCCGTCTCATCATCATCGTCTTCTTCTCCTCCTCCTCCTCAACCCAGGGTTTGGTAGGATTGCAATTGCTTCCTTCCATGCCCCTTTTTCTCCTTTTATCTCAGCTATATGCTCCTGACTACACCATCCCTCCCACTCCGCCCCTCAAACATACTCTCGACCAGTTTGATGGCGTAGAAAGTGACCAACCATACTGTTTCTTCTTTACGTCTCATCATCACCATTCATTATAACAATCTTCATCGCTGTCATCAACATAATTAATCATTTCCTTTTTCCTGCAGGCTATTTTGTAAAAGTATATCACACTATCACACAGGTAAAGATATCATTTCAGTCACAAGCAAGGTCATTTCTGTTTATCCAGTCAACGTTTGCAAAGTGGTCATGTCGTCAGTTCACTTAAATCGCGCACTGTTATGTATCTCAATGGTACCAAAAATATTTTAATATTAATTTTTCTGTATAATGAGTCAACTTTTCGTCTGTGTTTAATAAGGGACGTTAAAATGTGGTTATTCCACTTGTTAACACTTCCCTATCAGTTCTGTATACCAAATTCTTTTTTATTGGCAGGTTACATTCTTTACTAACATGTAGGTCTAATACGTGTCCCTTTCCTCCATTGAACGTTAAAATTTCTTTTTAGTTTTAAAATTTGTATACATTATTTCTTTTAAACAAATATACGCTCTTCAAGTTGGATAAAGTGTTGAGATTAACATACTCATTTTCAGACTAGTTTTAGGTAGGCCTACTGAGCTTTTTGTAGAACTATTAGAAACCGATATAGAATACAATAACATAGAACTTCTTTAAGCAGGAGCTTTCGATTGGTTTACGCTTTTCGTGGTTCCACTAAGCGTGTTTATTGACACATAATGCGGATATCAGTTAAACACTTTTTGAACCTTAAGTAAGATAAAATCGATTAAAATTAAAACTCCATATCTCGACATTGTTATCTTAAAAAGAAGGCATTTAAGACACAAGTGAGATAAAACTGTTTGTGGCTTCAAGCTGATATGACCCTGTATTCTAACAAAAATAAGACAATGTGTGTCTAAAAGATGGCGTGACAACGGCGTCAGATTTATTGGCGGATATTGTTTTGGTACGACAGAATTGCAAATTTTCGCTGTTTCTCTAGTGTTTATGAAAAAAATATATAACGAAACGAGTCCCTAACAGTTGGAAGTGAGGAAATTTAATAATGTGAGTAGGCCTATACTGATATCTCTTGGATCATCGCTGCACACAAATAAGAATTAATGGAAATAACAGACAAAAGTATGCAACTTCAGTACAGATTACGGTTTAAACATAAAATAATTTGAAACCAACGTCATATTAGTCAGTTTCTCTGCTACAATTCAGCCAATATAATCGGTTGGAAAATTACGAAATAGTGAACAAATAAATATTCGTTGGTTAATTGACATCTGACAACGGAGAAAAATATTGTATACTGCAGAAAATAAAAGCAAATTAGATAAACGCAGAGTAAAAAAAGACAATGAAAAATAATGGAAAGAGTAAAGCATTTCAAATACCTACAATACAAGCAATGTTGGCTATTTCTATGATATTTCCAACAGCCACCCATAGGCCTACGTCTAACATTTTGAGTTCAAACAAGCTAATCACAAAATTATGGAAAACTAAAAACTGTGTGTCTACAATAGCCTACGTTTTGTAAGCGAGTCTTCCTGAAGATAGAAAGAATGCTTTCATACGCGTCCATACAAGTGAACCTCACATAAAAGGTAAATTGCTGAGAGTTTGGTATGGAGATTAGAATGCTTAGTTTCGACGTTTATCGTTCTGCCTAAGAAAGAAGATGTAAAGGAATAAGCCTATTCCATATTCCCAAACATAACCCTTATGCTGTGTATTCTTAAAATAATTCTTCATAATAATTCATAATTGATTACACAGGAAACACGAAGAATATCTTGTAGCAATTCAGTTTGAATTTCGGATTGTGTGGGCACGGTGGCTTAGCTAAAGGGGGGTACTGGCGTTTATCCCCTCCCCCAATTGAGCAGGTCACCAAAGACATCTTATACGTCAAATCGGCAGGCAGGCAGTACCAGCGAATCCCTATTATTACTAATAACTCTCCCTCCTCCCCCACTTAGTTACCTCTCACCATGGGGAAATCATGGTCAGTGATCCCCATAGAAAATACCTGGCTACGCTGTTGTCTGAGTACATAAGAAAAAACTGTTGGGTCTCAACGTGTTAACTAAAAGACAACGCGACCTTAATATAGTGCAACAGTACAAACAGTAATGGTACTGTGCATTGCCCAAATAAATAAAATAAATAATAAAAATGAATAAATATAAATTAATAAACATGATTCAGATTGCATAAGGTGAATCGTAGTAATAATAGGGAGTACAAAGATTCATGCATGGACATGCAGTTTCGACACACCTGTCGCTAGCGTTGTGTACGCGCGTATGTTGTTAGTGTGTGTGAAACCTGTCCGTTCCTGAAATGTAACCAACCCTTTTTCAAGTAGAATAGTTATATGTTTATTGTTAATTATAAGAAAACTATGTACGATGGGATAAAACAAAAGAAACCAAAGTGTGTAGAATTTACAGATGAATAAAAGTTTAAAAAACCATACAGATGTGACGAAAAGTGCAATTACTATACGTAAAAAATGAATAACTCTCTTTGTGAAAACCATAAAGAAGTGCAATTTACGTATAGTAATCACATAAAATTAGTGATCGATTGAACATCGAGTGAGGTGAAACAAACTTCGTAATTCGCGAAAATAAGCGAAAATAGTGAATTGAACCAGAGTGGGGGGAGTGACGCCTCGACAGAATCTGACAAGTTGAAAAGTGTTCAGACAGGGATTTTTGCACGACCTGACTATAAATACCAGGCCGCGCTAGTAAAGTTTCTTCTTCTCGATTCAACATTTGCCGCAGGAGGTTATGTCAGTCGAAGACACAAATTTACAATTATCGTAAGAGTCACAGGATCAACTAGCTATACAGCCAGAGCTGCAAAATACATATGATGAGGTCTATGGACACACCGGCAGCATATGACATGAGACGAGACGACTGTTAATCAACACACACGGAGGACACGACCAGAGGACCTGAAGCACATGCAGAGGACACGACCAGAGGACCTGAAACACATGCAGAGGACACGACCGGAGGACCTGAAGCACATGCAGAGGACACGACCGGAGGACCTGAAGCACATGCAGAGGACACGATCGGAGGACCTGAAGCACATGCAGAGGACACGACCAGAAGGACACGGAGGACGTACAGATGAATAACCACGTCAAACGAGGTGATAAAAAAAAAACATTTTAAAGACACTAATTAAAGTTTGAATGGAAGACATTCAACCAATATTAAAAATAATAAATGATACATAAATGTAAAAGCAGTAAACATTAGAATAGTATTTCTTGTATCAAATTTAGAAATTAGTAACGTAAATGATAAGAGAAATAAGTAATTTTTGAATTAACGTAATTAGTAAAGTCTTTGATGATAAAGAAACAAAAAATGCATATGCAGTAGAAAGTAAAACAAAGTAATACAAAAGAAGTTTGAATAGAAGTAAATACATTTTTTGAAGCTAATCAATCAGCAATTGCATAAATATGAACACACGATGAGGGCAAAATAAACATTTTAAAGTAATTACAATTAGATAATAAGAGTTGTATATAACGTATGTACGTAATTTGTTAGCAATAAGTTATGTACGAAAACTTCGTACAAACGATTTAATAATGAGTTATGTTTTAATATCCGATATGATAGATGTTGTTTAAATAAATAAATAATGTAACGATTTTAAACGTAAATAACGTAGGCTATCATCTTCTTATTACGATTACACTTACCTATGAATTCAATACACAATATGTAAATAAATACATCAATTTGTATTGTTGTAAACTGTCTCCAAAAAGCGTGGGGCCACATAAATTACATTATATCAAATTTTTGTATATGTCATGTTGTATAAAAATGGCGTCCCAAGAACGTGGGGCTCCACAAATTTAAATACAACAATTATGTATTGTTGTAATAGATTTAGATTCATTGGCTGGTAAAAGGCCTCCATGCAAAGCAAATTTATGTCTCCTGAAGAAAAAAGATACTAAAGAGAGTAAAAGTATTTTAGATAAATATTTCAGGTTTTGTAGCGGAAATGTTATTCCAATTATGCTGATAATTGATGTTAGTATTAATGATTTACAAATAATGCTGAAAAGAATTCATAGAAGTAGTAACGTCTATGGTTAATATGAACCTTAAAAGACAAAATATGATGGCCAGTAAAACGCTGTTTAACTTACTGATAAAATAGTTAGACATGAAACGGTTTGAACAGATCGCTGAGAGAGGCAGGGAAGGCAGTGCAGGAAGTGAGGTGTGAGGTGACCAACCATGACGCACAACCATATGATATATCATCCATACCGCTGTTCTGAACACAAAATGATTAGTCCGAAAACAACTCGTCAAAGATACGTATGCGTAATGAGATCTTTCGACACAGCACAACCAGATACCCGTTTCATGTCTAATTACTTTAGTTGTACAACAATCATTATAATCAATAAAACACACACAGAGCGAATTCGTCACCATCATTATTTAGGAACAGCTTTGAATACATACCACAATAGTATTGCCGAAGTGTTTAAGCAAATACAAATGGCAAAACCTAACATGAAAAAATAAATAGCCTATCTGTTCACTGATAGAAGCCTACACCTAACGTTTGGAGTGTTGTTGCGTTTTCCGTCTTAATTTCGTGGCAACGTGAATAGAATTGAGGCTTTTAAATTTTCGATGTATGGAAGCTTTCTCAAAGTATGTCGGATGGCGCGAGTGTTCAATAGCGAAACCTTGCGGACGGCTGAAAAGAAAATCAATTAATTTCAGTGTTTGAGAAAGAAAGTTAGAGTACTTTGGAAGTGTTTAGCGAGGACTCAAAATTTGAAATTCTGCAACTTGCATTTCAGTGTAGGCTAAATTCAGAGACAGAGATTGTGAGAACGAAGAAGAATTTCATTCATGGAAAATCTCCGAGAATATGTCTATTGCACTTGAACAGATTGTTCAGGGTGGCAGTATGTTTGCTGTTTGCCAGCTTCAGTCGGCCAACGGCATCTTAAGAAGGGGAATAACGCGTATCTAGCATACTCTGGATCCAGCAAATAGCACAGATGTAGTGAAAACCCCTTGCTGTACGAAATTTAGGGGTTTTTTGCTGGATAAGAATGTAAAGAACTTAGAGATTGATCTCCGATGAAATGGGCGGTTAGTCCTGAGGAAACCCCGGTATGACCTAAATTAAAACGTAAAACCATTTTATGATACCTTTCTGGGTTCCAGGATTGTCCTTAAAATTTCCTTTCTTTGTTTTCTATTTCTGAGCGTCCTTAACTAGCTGTTGTCACTGCTGGATACAAGCATTCCGGTTTGACTATCGTACAGACAGTAGTGTCTTAATTTAATCTGATTGATGTGATTTTGGATTTGTAAGTCGTCTGGAATAATCCGAACAGTGTTCCCAACTTTCTAGCATTTATTCAATCGTTACCTTCTCATTGATGTTTGGGGTCAGAAGCTTTCCTTAGTACTTGAAGTTTTAAGCTCTTTTGATTTCACCATATTTGGTCCTCATTGTCCAGGGTGAATCTTTGGTGTCCAGGCTCATGTGCTCTGTCTTTTCAAAAGAAACCTGCCTTCATTGCTGTTTGCTTGAGGATTTCTATCTGTTTGGCTGCAATCTGTAAATTCTTGACGAAGAAAATAAAATAATATCGAGAGAAATCCAAATTAAAGCTTAGTCCTTTGGTGGCCTAATCTGATTTCGTTCGCAATATTGTCCTAAGTCATATATTCTCGCTATTCACAGATTACCTTCTCCAGATTCAATTGAAGATTCCGTAATCCCTTCCTACGATGTTATTTCAGGAAAGGATATACCTAGGGTGGAGGTAGCTGAGGTAAGGTTTTTACGGAGGATGAAAGGATATTCTCCATGAGATAACCTTGGAAATAAGGATATACCAAATGAGCTCACTTTCTGAAGCCTCCTTAGTAAAAATGATGAATAGAAGAATAACTGAAAGAACATTTTTGGAGGAAGATTCCGTCTGCTTGTCTCACACCTGTTTCGATTCACAAAAGGGGCTGATAGTTCTCCCAAGAATTTAACTTGTGATCGGATATTCATTAGTGTTTGTTGTAGGACCGCTGTTGTTTATCATCTATTCCTAATTTTTTCAGCGTATCTTGTTCAGCGTATACCTATATTTTAATTTTATTAACATTATTGTTAAAAATTATCAACGTTTACTAAACCTTATTGTCTCTCAACGTTTACTAAACCTTACACTCTACTATCGCCCTGTAGTTTGTAAAGAGACAAATAATTGTGTTCTAGTGAGGACAAGAATCCATTTAAAGAAGTTTTAAGAAAACGTAGTGAATAAAAAGATGTATACAATTACAGTTGTGCAGAAATTGGAATATAAGAGAAAATAAGGAAGTAGTCAAACTAACTACAGGCGACTACACGTGTTTTATGAAAATCTAGGAATATTTGTATAGGCCTAGAGTATGACAAGCATTAACGCGATATGACAAGTATTATTCTTCTTCTATCATTCGCTGGGAGAAGAAGAGGGTCCCGGTTCAACGGGATCTGACTCTCATTATACCTACTCAGAATAAATCAGCTCACAAATGATTGAATAATAATAGTAAAGACAAACAGAGAAACACATGATTAAACTAACAAAACACAAATAGGTACGTAGTATCTGCTGCACATCAGTTCCGAAAACGAACATAGCTGCTAACTGTGAGTTTTGCCGGTTTATACAGCGGCAACACATTGGACAGACGAGTGTCCCCCTCCCCTTCACAGATTTTACAGCGATAACTAGTACGAGGTCAATGACCGTACGCAGTAAAACAATGGCAATATCTGAGCCGGCAACACAAGACGGTGCAAGTGCCCAGCAGTTCGAAAGCAATGCTACGCTTTTCTTCAAGTTTCCCTACTAACATTGTTCGGATTTCAAATTATTAAATAACTAAAGTTTTGATTCTGTGATATAATTAATATTATTTTCTCTTATTCCCAGTACTGTTGCCGCCGGCAACAGCGGTTACATGGACCCCACGCTATTGCTGGGAGTAGTCTTGGACACTAACAACACCCAGGTTTGTGACGGGTTCTGATACGAAGCATGCCGTGTAAGTGAATTGAAAGAAACGTTTATAAATTCCGAGAAATTTGTTACTTTACTTGCTTAAAGTAAAACAAAATCCCACTAGGGATAAGACCGTATTATTTAAAAAACGAAGTTCCTGTGTTACTATGCGAAAAAATGTCATGAAGAACAGCAACAGTGTATTTGTTTGGCATTACAGTAGGCCTAATATGAGTAATTTATAAATCCCAAACAAATATTACATATAAATGTTTCTTCGTTTAATTCTCAAAGAGTCCAAACAATTTTGTTGTCACGGTAATAATACAGTCGGCTGTAACCGAACGAATGAACATATTTGTTTTTTTTGCGTAGTCATATTTTTGTACAGTATTTATTATAGTTGTCTTGATTGCTCATCATCTTTTTTCACAGCACTACACTTTATATAATAATGAAACTTTCTACTTGTGAACTTACTTGTCTTTTCTTGTCGAACGCGTTTCGGCGTGGTGTTCGCCTTCGCAGCTTTGAGACAGACAACTTTGAGAGTCTGTCTCAAAGCTGACGAAGGCGAACACCACGCCGAAACGCGTTCGACAAGGAAAGACAAGTAAGTTCACAAGTAGAAAGTTTCATTATTATATAAAGAGTATTTATTAATTGAAATCATACCAAACTATCGATATTTCAGAAACGATTATTGTGTAGATTTACTCAGATTTTACAAAATATGGAGTGTACCGTCTCTTAATATTTGTCTAAAATTTCATATCTTATTTGATACTGCCGATCTCAAGACGAGTGAACGGACATCTAATTAGTCAAAAGTTGCTTTTTTTATAATTAGCACTGGATGAGAACAAACGATTGACTGAAGATTCTACCTAACAGAAAACTGCCCTATTTACGTAATCCCTCCCTCCTATATTATTTCAGGAAAGGATATACCTAGGGTGGAGGTATACATGTGTACCGCATGGGGTAGTCTCAGAAATAAGGATATATTAAATAAGCTAAGTATCTGAAGCCTCCTAAGCAAAAACGATGAATTCAACAATAATCGGAAAGAGCATTTCTGCAGAACGGCCAGTTATGAAAAATAAGTATGACTACTTATCAGAGGTTCGACTACCAAGGATTCTAAGTTATAATGAGATCAAGCTTTAAGCCTAATCCCTATAAGGAAGGAAAAGAAGACGATGTGTGTAGTATCTACATATATTTTAATGTACATACTACATACATTTGTAATAGTTAAATTAAGTTATAGTTAGAAGCAGTTATTGTTTTAGTCCTATGTACCGTACTTATATTATGTTTAGCTACTACCTAGTTGTTATACCTTTTAACATCGAGATACAATATTTGACAATTTTATAGTAGCCGTACAGTAATGTAACATAGGCTACATGAATATAGTAAACATTTTAAACTTAGAATAAGAGCAAACTTAAGGACATTCATGATATTTATCGCAAAGGAACATTTTGTGTATTCTCTTGCTGAAAGTGCAGGCCAGATTACATGGGTATGCGATCAGATTTCTTAAGCCATTTCAGGAAAGCTGTAACTGCTAACGCTGATAACAGCTAAGAAGATTTAATTTATCTTTGCTCATTCATGTAGGCCTAGCATTTTCAGAATAACATTTTTTGTAACACGTGTTCTGATGCTATTACTGTATTTTATTTAATATTTTCCCTAAATGTGCCTTATAATTTTTCTATAAAATTAAGCATTCTCGATAAAAATTTCAGTATTCCCGTGTCAGTATTTAGATACAAAAATATAAAGAAATCTTTACTATGGCACGATACATAACGAGCGAAATAACACAAGATAATGGAGAAAGCTTGAATTTAAAAAATGTAAACGATGAAATTCGAAATACTTTACTGTTTAGGGGTAAACTTTACTGTTTAGAAATAAACCTTTGTTCGAGTACAGAAAACTTGGTTGTAATTTTGTAATTTGTTGTATTTTCCCGTTGAACAGGCAAATGCTCGGTTGTACTTTAAACCGTATTGGAAAAGTAAACACCCGCTAGGCTAGATAGCGGATCTGAATGACACTAACGTACGCAACGAGTCCGGTACCAAGTTTACACCGCCACACACGAGAGGCCGCTGCGTGTACTCATAAATCTACCTATAGGGATTGTGTTGCACAGTTTCAGTAATGTATCGCTCGTAGTACGCTTTTCGTACAAAATGTAACAACTTATCAAATTATACGCTGCAGACTACTCGTTAACATTATATGGACACGTGCGCAAATGCACACACACACACTTGTGAGCTTACGTTACTACAGAAATAAATGCCATGAATACAACTGAAAATACATAAACAGAAATTTGTACTGGCGACCGTACACTGCACTGACAATTCTGTTCGAGTAACGAACACGGCATATCTTGTCAACTTGCTGCTCGTGCAGATAGCAACGTGATATTTAATACTATTTCTATTAACTGTAATTATCTGTATATGCACTGCAACAATATTAACAGTAACTACACAGTTCTTTACAGTTCTATTAACTGAACAAGAAATTAATCGCCTAGAACAGAATGTTATTTTACACTGCTTAGGATATAAACTAAAGTAGTCTATAAACGTGTGTTGATCATTGTGAATGTAGACTACTAGGCTACAATTAGAAATGATACGTGTGCGTGTGATAATATACTTTCATACTCTAAAATGTTTTACTATTAACACAAAATTCAGATGCTAAGTTGCAATAGTTCACCTCGTTGTTAAAGTCTCGACTGTTAATGTATTTTAATGCTTTGTTCTATTGAAACAAATACAGAAGAGCTGCCACATTAATTTCATTATAAAGTTCTTGAAGTTGATTGTTATTTAATATGTACTAGAGCAAATGCGCCAAAACCGACATAGCCTATGTACATTCTCAATTGTTTGGTGCTGCCGTGTCTTTGCAATGGCTTAAATATAGCCTACCAGCTGGATACCCGTGCTTCGCTACGGTGATTATCGGAAAAAAAAACAGAATGCGAAATCAGAAAATAGAAGTGGGTTATTTGTGAAGCTTAGATACCGGTATTTTGAAACTAAGAGAAAATATTTAAGCTATTTAAGCTCGATCAATTTGAAGATGATCAAGCTTGAAGATGATAAATTTGATCACGCTTGATCAATCAACTATTAAAACTTTAAAATTAATGAGTTTTTAAAAATGACGCTGTATTATTTAGTTAGAGAGGGTAAGCTAAGTTTCTGTTAGAGATTAAGACAGTCTTTTATTGTTAGTCTAACAACAATAAAATAGATGGGCTTAAGCCCTTTGATCCCTCCACTACCCCTGGTTTTTTTGTTCTACGTAACCAGGCTAATAACTTGCTTAGCATATACTTTCAGTTGCTTCCTCATATTAAGTTCTCAGGGCCTCCCTGTAAACAACATTCCTGGTTTTGCTCTCTGGCTGGAGGATGACCAGGATGTCAGGTGAACTGACTCTGGAGAACGCCACGTACAACTGGCCATGGGAGAAACAGTCACTCCTCAGATCCACACCAGCCACTATCAAACTCTGTCCCTGTGCCTTATTGATGGTCATGGCGTCCTGCAGGAAGGATAGAACTAAAAAAGCGCCATTATCAGTGTTGCGGTTTTCGCGTTTTTTTCGCGGATAGGCGATAAAGCTTTCAAAACTCTTTCTTAGTGAGCACCCAGAAGCCAAGAGGAATATATGTGCCGAACTTAGAACTCAAAATAAACCCTCAACGCGACATAGCAAGGAATAGAGGGACAGGGTGAACTGTTTCGTGATTATAGGTTACTCGCGATTATAACCAGGGTGAACTCGTGGTTATAGGTTAGATGAAAAAAGTAGTGTTTTAGTAAAAAAAAAATAGTAAAAAAAAAAAAAATTAGACTTCTAGGAAGCGTACAGTTGAAAAAATGCTGCATTATCGGTGCCACGGTTTTTAGCGGTTTTTCGCGTGTTTTCGCGGCTGGGCGTTAAATTTTTCAAAACCATTTCTTAGCGAGCACTTAGAAGCCAAGAGGAACATACGTGGCGAATTTAAAGTTTGTAGGCTTTATAGTTATGGAGATTTCGTGATGAATGAGTGTATGAATCAGTGAGTGGTATTTGGCTTTTATATGTATAGATTCTGACTACTATTCACTTAATTCTGTGCAAAAAATGGTATTTATATTTCCTCACGTATAGTAGATGTAGTAGGCCTATGTGTTTATTTTACTTCATAAATGTTAAAACTTGAGACACCTTCCAAATACAATGGAAAATGTTATGTTGGGTATGTGTTGTGTATGTGTGTGTGTTTGGATTATACAAAAGAAACAACTTAATCTAATCAGAACAAACTAAAAGAGTACAATGAGAAAATGAAATTAACAAAAATTAAAAATTAAAAAAAATTGAACACTGAATCTATTAATACTCATTAATAATTAAAAACAATATAATCTTGTTAAGTGAGTATATTGCATTCTCCACTATGAGCGCTGTGAGAATCTCACCATCTCACTCGCACTCAGTCCGGGATAGAGGGCCATAGTTTTTTCTACGGCCAAAAACATACCTTGTTTTTATGATTAAAAATCTGAAAAAATCTCATTTATTAGTTTCGTGATGCCCTACTGGCATGCGCTTTTTTTTGTACGTTAAAAACAAACCGTAAAAAAAAAACAGAAAAAAAAATGTTGATGATACTGGCCATCTCACCCACATATCAGGGAGAGATGACCATACAGTATAGGAATAGTTGGCCAGCCTATCAAATAACTTAAAACTAAGAATAAGGGCGTGTTAAAATAATTACAGATGAAATAAGGCGCACATATTTTATTAAATAATTTTTAAAACTATTTTCTATTAAAAAAAACCTGTAAAAACCTTTTTAGAGGATGGTGATAAAAAACAAACGCATATAGAAAAACTAAAGCTAGAAATAAACATCGAAAGTAAACAGCTAAAGCAATTAAAATATTTTAAAATGATATTAATGTTAATTGTTTACTAAGAACTAAATATGGACACGGTTTAAGAATAACAAATATAGGTGTAGCCTGTATGTTTTAAAGTTAACGCTTATAAACAAATCATTAACGTTAACGGTTTTTTTAACAAATCATCAGTTCAAAAAGAAATTACGAGTAAATTTTAGATGTTCACATTCCTAGTATGGTTTTCCACATCCCTGACATACGTCGTTATATGAGGTGCAGCTCTCGTGAAGCCAACGACTACATCTAATACATTGGGTCCAATCACATTTTAGCTTAGTGTGGTTGTACTCCTCTCCGCAGCCAACACATTCTTCCCCGATACCATCAAATCCATCATTTGATTCATCCCTATAATCAACATTTCCTTCTGATGACTATGAACTACTAGAAGTAAAGTTTTTAGACTTGGCAGTTTTCTTTTTTGTCACTTTCTTAGAGATAACTTTTTCTAGTTTAGGTCTTTTCCCCGAAATTTTCTCAGAAGCCTTCATCTTAATTTGTTTAATGTTCTCTTCTGATGTTAAAATGTTTGCTGTAATTTTTCCACGTTTTTTCCTTTCTTGAATGTTTTTGGCTGGCAGAGGTGAAATTTTATTTAGAAGTTTATTTGGCGTTACTATTTCTTTTGTCATTTTTTCTGTTTGTCTTGAAGAACCCGGTTGTGGTGATATGGCCCTTTCTTGATATGCTGGAGAAGATAGGCCTATGTTGCTGATGTCGGTGCTCCTGTTTTGAACTGTTGTTGCATTGATCAGATTTGAGTGTGCACTGACATCTTCGTGCTGCTTTTCATGGTTTACATTTGTGGGAACAGTTGAAGAACTATTAAATGCATACTCAGGAATGGTGTCCTCATTGAGGGGGAAAATCCCTGTTGCTTTAAACCCCGATTTGGCATTTTCGGGCGTTGCTGCCTTTGCCCAACATTCACTAAGGAGCTCTCCAAATTGCAGTCTTCCAAGCTTTCGCCCGTGGTGGTTTATAAGCCATTTTGTTGCAGCATTGTAAAAATGATGTTTTACTGACTTAAACACTGCACGATCTAAAGGTTGGAGATAATGCGTCGTATGGCTAGGAAGGCAGACCAGAATTATACCGTTTGTCTCTGCGAATTCTAACATTTCTACAGAACTGCAGTGCGATGCGACGTATGTCCATCTAAAATTAACAGAGCTTTTCCGGGCGGTTTACGAGGGCAAAAGTGGTTCTTAAGCCAGTCAAAAAATATGTCAGCAGTCACGTAGGCTGATTTTTTAGACATAACTATTTTACCACCTGGTGGCATGGTATCCTCCCACTCTTTCTTCTTGTTCACTCCCTTCATAATGCCAAACGGAGGAAGGAACATGCCCTCTGCATTGCAGCACGCCAGCACGGTAACAGTCTCTCCTGTTTCCGCAGACGTAACTGTAGAAACTGCCCCCCTCGCCGCGTCAGGCGCCCTAGGGCGCTGCTAGACGATCCCCCCTAAGTTCATCACATGAACCCCCCAGAAACGAACACCCCAACCTTCTGGAGACTGAACTGATCACCATCATTCACTACCTGCGCCTGCCGAAACTGTAGTCAATCATGCTGCGGCAGATTGGATTAAATTGATTTATTGCCAGAATCGGCTTTGCCGATTCGGCAGGGCTTTGATCCGGGACACGGGCTCCCGCGAGGTTGTGCAAATGCCTTCCTTGCGAGAGCCGACTGCCCCGGTGACGAATCCCTTCGACTCGGCCGCCGCCTTTGGGCGGTCGAGCCTCTTGTCCGCCAGCGCGCCTCTAAGTTTTCGTGGGCTATGCCCTCGGGGACCACGGAGCCGCGCCTAGGCGTGGCAATTGGCTGAAGCCATGACACCTGAGATCCCCGTCAGCACCTGCTTTGCTGATTCGGCAGGGTAATGACCTGAGACATGGGCTCCCGCTAGGTTGTGCAAGTGCCTTCCTTGCGGAAGCTGGCTGTCTCGGAGTCATTCCTTACCGTTTCGGCCGACGCCCTAGGGCGCTCGAGCCTCTTGTCCTCGCCAGTGCTCACTACGTTCCCAAAGGCTAACCTGAGGGGACCATGGTGTCGCGCCTCGGCGGGACAATTGGCTGAAGCAAAAGCTCAAGCTTGCCTCCGTGGTGGCCATGTAATTTATCATGGACCCGCGTACTGCACCATAACTCCCTTGTGCAGAGCAAACGACCGCGCTGTCCTGTTGACACCTGGCGTTCATCAGGCCTAGGCCTGGACAACGCACACAAATTAGGGTGCAAGACGCCCGCGCATCATCCATCCATCAGAAACTGCTTTTGACTCTTTCTGAGCTATTACAAGTCCCGGACGATTGTTCAGCTGTAGTCCTGTTTCATCCATGTTAAAAATAGACGATGGTTTATTAAGCAAGTCGTTATCCATCAAAATGTTTTTCAAAAGACAAAAATAATCATTAACTTCATCTCGACTCATACCTTGAACTCTTGCAAGGGAAATACCTTCAGACTTGCGCACAGAAAGATCAGGATGACGAGACAAGAAAAGAAATAACCAATCATACCCTGCCTTTTCCTTTTCACTATTAAAATTGTGTTTCAGACCGAGCTGGGAAGCAAAATTATACGCCAAGCACCGAATACTATCTCTTGTTAGCAGGAACCCGTGTGTTCGCATGTTTTTAATGTGAAGGACAAGTCTTTCTTCATTAGCTATGCCTAAACATGAGGTTGGACCCATTGGACCTTTTGCTTTTCCGCAACCTGTTTTAATTTTCCTCTCGAGAGTTTTTCTGGGTATATTAAACAGTTGAGAAGCTTTACGTACAGAATAACCATCATTAACTGCACTGATGGCATTTTTCAGGTCTTCTTCTTTCCATTTGCCGCGAGTACTACTCACCTTAGGAACGTACTTAGTCGGCATCTGAAAGAGGAAGAGAAATTTGTCAGAAATTTGAAAAACAAAATTTTAGTGGGGTGCCAACTATCCCGAAAATTAACTGGCCTCCCGATCGTCAGGGTGAGATGGCCATAGCGATTAAATAAAGGCGGCAGACAAGAACGTTAAAGAAATGAGGTTAGTTACACGTGAACAGATCTAAATACCCCCAAAACAGTTGTTTCCGAATTTATTTATCGTGTATTTTTAATTCTAATGCAACACTAGTATCACATCGAAAAATTTTGGAGAGTAAACAAAGTTAAAAATGTAAAAATGCTTACAATTATGATGATTTAAACAGAACGGTAAACAACACGTTACATTACACTGCATTACATTACATTACACGTTACAACGGTAACCAACTGTAGACTGAACGACAGCGCTATCGAGCAACAGGTTGCCGAACTAGAGCCATTGGCCATCTTCCCCGTATGGCCATCTCTCCCGGAGTTACCCTATGCATTGGGTCTCACTCCCACTCATTGGTTTGATACTATTTCTAATTCAACACTGCCGCCATGTTGGATCTATCTATAAGAATATTTCAAAGCTGATTTTCAATAAAATACACAGTTTTCCACTTTAGTTTGTAGTAAATTTGTGTGTACTTCACTGTTTATATTGTTTGTGTTATATCAGTTCACTGTTCTAGTTACTTTAAATTTAATAATGAGTGAACAAATGTATGTCTTAGCCTAATCGTATATACACAAACCCTCACCAGATTGCTGTTTAGTTTTACAGATTATTTTCTTGTTATAATTCTTCTGGCCTTCAGTTTCAGTGTTTTATATTAAGCCCAGTGTACTTTTCATTATTTCAAGAACTTTCCTTTATTAATATACAGTATAACATTACCTTTTAGTAGAAATGTTAAGCTTCTAATTATATGTGTTCTGGCTTTTTTAAAATTCAACAATCAACTCTCTTTCTTACTTCTTTTAATCTCTATAGATTCACTTGGTAAAGCTCTTGGCTTCACAACATGTTTTATGGGTCACAGGGTTGTTTTTACACTTTATAATTAACATGATTTATTCTAACCTTATTTTTACTTGTCCCTGATGTACATAATTAGTTTCTAGGGATATATTCCACTAGGTATAAGTATTGTACACATTGCTTAATCTTATTAGGTTAGTTACATAGTTATTTTATATAAATTACATGTGTTACTCACTGTTTATATTATAACAAGGTCTATTTCCTATGCACTTTCACTTCACAAAATTCTGAAAACTTATACACTGCTTTTTAACATTAATCACTGTTATTTTCATTATTTTCACATTTCTTACATTAGGTAGTTGGTAATTATGGGTTTAATATTATTTTAATTGTTTTTTTTTATATAACTTATAGTCTGTAGAGGTTCGCAGACTATATGGTTTGATAGATTATGGTTAGAATGTTTTCTTACTTAATTACTAACTTATTAACTTATCCACTATATTTCTATTTACATTAACATTTATTTACATTTTTTTATCATTTGACCTTCACTTCTGGGTGTAGTAGTCATAGTCGTGTCGTCTGATAGTCTTGTCATTGTCATTAAAATAATTAATGAATAGGTTTTTATTTACTTTTCCCATTGCATGTACTTATCATAATATTTCCTTTTTTTATTACTTTTTACTCATTGAAATTTTTATTTATTTTCAAATAGTTACATCTTATTTTCATTCCTTTATTTGTTAAATTGTTTTTATACTTTCCTGCATATTATCTATAAGAAAGATTGCGTTTAGGCATAATTCACAACGAATTTTGATGATTAATTTATATTTATTCTGGGGCATAATCTTGTTACAATATTTATCATTAGGCCTAAGATTTAATGTAATAACGATGATATTATAATTTGGCATTACATATGTAAGTCAGCATATACAAATGTATGATAAATATTAAGATAGGAAGGAATAAGTTAACAATAAAAGAATTTACTTTATAAATGAACAATTTACACTACTCTTATGATGTTGAACAACTAATTTAAACGTCATGTACATTAATGTGTAAAATACAGTAAATAAAACAGTACAGTAGGCCTACTTGCATAGAAACAGAAATAATATAATTAAATTATATATACGAAAAAGTTGTAGTAGAAGGAAAGTAGAAACATTGTACTGGAAGGCCTGCTGCAAGCTGACTAAATCAACTCAAGGAAATGGTAGCCTATAGACTAAACAAAACATGCACAGCTCACGGATAGGGCCATACTTTATTTGTGTACCTGATTGTATTCATAACAGACATGCTTTTTAAATCAACAGCGAGCACGGTTCCATATTTAAGACAGGTATGCACTGATTCAGCGGCAAGTGAGTTAACACGTATCCTGGAAATAAATCTTGCTTTATTGCCAATAACGTACGCTCTAAGCAGGCAATCGGCGAATTTTGCTTCTTTGTTTCCATGGCAAATAATTTATTTTTATTACCCGGTACACACTTGAAACGGAAGAAAACACACGTTTTGTGTGTAAAACGCGGAGTGGTAAACAATTTTTTATTAGGATGAAAATTATAATATATTTTAAATATATGCGTAATTTATTCCGAAGGTGTGCCATCGTATATTTGCAGAGTTTGAAACAAAAACGATAACCGTACAACAATGTAGCTACGGTGTCCACAGGTGGTCTCGAATACTTACGCACATTTGTCGCTACATGGAAATTAATACAAAACAGCGCGACAATAATAATGATAATGATATTAGCGTGTTAAATCGACGGCCTTGAAAGCCAAATGAATACGTTATCGTAATAAATGTGATTTGTGTTGGGAACAATTATACGCATGGCGGGACGCGGGTAACCGACGCGAAGGCGAATTGTGTGGTCCGTGTAGACAATAGCGCTGCCAAAACTTGAGTCACCTGCGCTGCAGGCGCCATTTGGCGACGCCCAGCGCCCAGACGCTGCGCCGGGGAGGTCAGCGGCGGCACGCGACACCGGCTGGCTGGGTGTTCACGCACGGTTACAAACGACTGGGCGATACCTCTGTTGCAGGAAACACCGGCAGACGCCCATCTCGCGCGGCGTTGTCAACCAACCTGGCTTCCACACGTTCTCTACACCTCCATTTAAACTGTTAAGTACGGTATGTTCAATTCTTGTTATACTGTTAAAGCTTGACACTCGGAAATATCAATAATTATCGTCATCATTTAGTTATGTTGTTCTTCTACAGCATCGTCTCCAATAATCCGTCTGAAAAGCTATAATTTTTTATTTATTTCTTTTATTTACCTTCCACAATTCTGCCCCATGTGAGCCTACTATACCCTCTACTATGGTTTTATACAGCCTAATCTTTTACGCTTTGTAATTAGGTTATTTCATAGTAGGTTATTCAATTGTGTTGTAGCTGATTTGCCCCCCCTCAAATATTGATTTTATTTCTTGATTGCTATCGCCATCACATGTTATTATTACTACTAAATACTTGGAGTTATTCGTACCTCTCATTACTTTTCTTCCTAATTCTAGGGCTTGGCTTCTACAACCTACTACCAAGTACTGTGTTTTTCATGTATTTATTTGGAGGCTACATTTCATGTAGGCCTCTTCTTCTGCAAGCTTCGTAAGCATCTCATCTTCGGATAGTAGGCCTGTAGCCTGATCGTCAGCAAAATGTAACGTGAAGAGTCTCCCATCCCCATATTACATTTTTTCTTCCATGGTCAGGGCTTCATTCAAATAGATTTTAAACAGCCTTGGAGCTACGCAACAACCTTGTTTCAAATCTCTACTAGCATTAATCTCGCTGGATACTCTTTTCCACATTTTAATACAAGCTGTAGTTTCTGTACATATAGGCCTAATTGTTTAGTAAAGCGATATATCGTCGTAGGTTAATTGGTCGCTATAATTGCTTACCGGTATTGTCAATAGTATCGCAGACGGCAAACTATTATAAGCTTTCTTTAGATCGATGAAAACAAAATGAGTTTAAATAGCATGTGACATACTTTCTTCAGTAAATTTCTTAAGTGTAAAAACGCTATCCATGCAGGACCTGCATGAACACATAATCAAAATATTATACGTCTTTTGTCAGTATGCAGTAATTATTTAATGATGCGTAGAAACATGTTAACCACCTTACTCACCTTACTGCATTGATGCGAAATAAAAATTAAATTACCACTGACGACAACACTTGGTTCAATATCGACTGTTTTAATTCTTACAGATGTGTTACTTAACACACAACTACACTTATGGGAGATAAAAAGGGCAAAGGGTAACGGCTTCATTGAGAGAATTATACACAACAAATTCATGTGACTGAATTCTTGTTTACTTCCATACGTAAACTCGATCATACATTAGAAAGCAGTCACTTGTATTAGAGATAATCAAAAGAAGTACGGGGTGAGGGTGGTTAGAGAAACATGTGTAATATCTCTTTGCAAAAACATATCAAATGATTCACTACCACAATACCAGTTCGCTTACCAGCATACAAGGCCTAATAGTAAAAGTACTGACTCGATATTTTTATCTATTATAATACTTTGCAACTGTACAGGAGGCAATTAGGCCTATATTCTAACGTGCTGGCCAGCGTACGCATTGAATTAAGTTAAGATTAGAGCGTTATAAGAGTGTTTCTCTTGATAGTTTTACCTAGACAATTATTCGCCAAGTACCGTTATTCTGTAAACGATTCTTTACATAAATTTATGCCTACTCATAAATTCTGTAACCTATAAACCTTATGTTCATTTATCGAGCGACGGGTATTTTATTTATCACTCCTTTGTTTCTATTTAACATTTCCCTCTTGGTTTTTCAAACCGATTAAATTGAAAGATTTTACTGTCATTGAAAATATTTTAAGATAGACCTAGCCTATATAGCCTTAAAGACTTTTGTAAGCTTAAAGATTATTTACAATTTTGTTTACTGTGTGCATTGAGATTGTTCAGTTTCATTGTCTGCAACTTGATTCTCTAGTTTTTACACTCGAGTTACTTAGGCCTATAATTTCGCTTATACGGCAGAAACGTTACTTTATACACAGCACGTCCAAATCAAACGCAGAATGAATATATGGAACTGGGAGAGTGGGATGGAATTTTGTAAACAGTTTGTTATATTACGAGTGGAGTGTTTGTAACGTGGAGTGGTTAGAGTTTCATAAATCACTCCTTAAAGATTGAAACGCGTCGGGGTAAGTAAGAAAAAATTGGAAAGTAAAAATGATTGTGTTACGTCGGGTATTTTAGGGTGCAAAAGGATTCCTGAGACTCTCAAAAGCAGCTCGTCTAAGTATCCTATATTGTGCGTCATAGTACTTGAAAGTTGAGCTGGATTTGAAAGAAGAAAGAACTGATCTGTCTTTCTAGATTAGAAAGACGTTTGGCGTAGCGTGAAAAGAAGGGGTAAGGTAACTTGTATGTCATATTGAAAGAGTCAGTAGGCCTAGTGGTAGTTTTGTGAGAGGCCGACACAATGACATAAATTGATAGTAATGAAGAGTATTTGCAGCTCCTTTGATTGAACATGGATGATTTGAGAAAGGCGACAGAAGAAAATGGGCGGAAAGGGTGAATAAGCAAGATTAACCGTTTAGCTTTGTTGATTGTGGTTCGTCATACGTTTGATTTTTAAATTTTAGCTCTCACAAAATTTTGGATTATACTCAGTACTGTAGCTAGAGGTGAACGTGAAGATATTCACGACTAAAACAATTTGTCTTTGAAATTATTTCATTGAAAAATAATGGAAGACGAAATCAAAGGTAATTGTAAACAGACAATTTGCGTGTTGACAATAGGCGAGTAATAACCGTGATAGGCGCACATGAGGCCTGCCTGTCAACGTCTGCGCGGTATGTAGGCCTATACGTACGTTAATTACATTAACCTTCTTCTGCACGTTCCAACAATTCGGCTAATGGCTCGTTACGACACTGTGTCACTCGCGCGAACCGTGTTGTTTCAATACGTCCGCCATTGTGTAAACTGACATACCGCTGTTAGTAAAGGAGGGAAAACAGAAAGACAGAATAATTGAGGCCACGCGTAGTAATCAAAATAATTGCAAATTACTGAACGGCTGAACCTACTGATGGCTGTCTCTGAGCGGCCAACACAAACGATAGTTAAGTTATGTAAATATCATAGAGTCTGTCTACAGATTGCAACTTTTATAATTCCTTTTTTTCTAAGGTTACTTGTAATCCTCTAAATCATACTTCGGTCAGCACTTCAACTTTGTAGGCATTTAATTTTAAATTGAAAGACTACACTACTTCGCTTTCATCCTCATCCATAGCCTATACTCTGCACATATTTTACTTCTCATTCCTTAGACTTGATGTTTACTTGTTCTGAGATTTAATTTTACAAATTCGTTTATCTATTTACGTTTTATTATCTACTTCTATATACGTTGCAAAGCAATTATAACTTTCATATTCATCCACTTCCTGCAAAAATTTTAAAGAGCCTTTATTGGAAGATTACAGTTGTCTCCTTGACTAAAACTCTCAAACCGAGCTAAGTATTTTAACGGCCTAATTTTGCAGACCATGGGCTGATCGTGAGCCCCAACAATTACAGCTTTTTGCCAACTAATAACTTATTAATATCAGAGCCTAATTCAGACAAGCGCATGTCTAGATCCCCGTGTTGTTCGCGAGAAATTCAAGTAGTCTCATCTACTCTTCCTGGTAATTTTTCCCACCATATTGATAGACCAGGATTTTAGTAAACTGGATGCCCAGTTAATACGAATTCGCAGCGTATAATAATTTCAATATGAAAATACAAAACAAAATTAATTCATTCGTTATTTGGGCTAACGAGTTTTTTATAATAAAAAAGATTATGATACTGATAAAAAAGTTGTGATGGTCGATTCTTCTTCCTGGTCCTGTCTTCTTCCTCCTCCTCCTCTTGGACATCCTACCACTATCACCACCATCCATGGCCCCCACAAGGGGGGACCAGCGTATTCCGTGGCATAGGGGCCCGGGCCTTAGGAAAAAAATTCAAAATCAACAACATTTATAGAACGTGACTTTAAAATGTGATCGATTTAAGTAAATTTGTGGTCAAAAATTGTTTTAGACATTATTATTATGGTCTTTTTCATATAAAGAGCAATGTAAATAAATCACATCAATAACGATAAAGCAACACATATAGTAAATCGTTTAGTATAAACACAAAAGACCAGCAAAACAGGAGAGGCGATTGCCAATGAGATTGTTTCCACTTTAGATAGCCTTAACATTCCACTACAAGATTGCCGCTCTCAGAGTTACGATAACGGTGCAAATATGCGAGAAGCAATTAAAGGAGTACAAATAGAATTCTTGAAAAGAACGAATCTGCAATATTTTCACCTTGTGGAGCGCATTCCTTGAACTGTGTGGGTGTTAATGCTGCAAAACTCAATGCAGATGTGATGACATTTTTCTGAAATGTTGTCTTTACTCATTTTTCTCTAGCAGCCCTGCACGTTGGGATGTTTTGAAAAAGCATATACCTTTATCACTACAGAGCCTCTCTGAAACAAGGTGAAGTGAAAGGATCCAAGCTATCAAACCGATAGTTAAGCACTAGCCAGGAGTAGTGAATTTGTTGAATATAATTTTAGAAGAGATGTCTTCTAGTCTAACTCCCTTTGTCTAAAATATCGTAATATGGTTTAAGAAATATTTAAATTCCACAAGAGGCTTAATGTTGGTATCTTTTTGGTTCAAAGTGCTTTCATGTATTGGCCAAAAAATGTTGTTATTCAAAGCCAAGGAATCACACTCAATGTTGAAATATCTCTAATGGAGGATTTGCTGACAGAATTCCAATTGGTGCGTGGTACTCCTGACAGCATAATTGAAGAAGCAAAATTACTGTAGTTGCAAAAGAACTAATAAATGTTCCTCCAGAATCTTCCAAAAGGCGGAAGAAAAGTACAGATCAATCCAATAGTGATTTTTCAGTAAACAAAGATTAAGAAAATAAATTTAAAACCTCAGTCATGTACCCAGTGTTAGATTTTATAGTGGGCGATATGGAAACAAGATTCACTGCAGTTAGTTCAATTCGTGACTTGTTTGCACCAGTATTGGACTTTACGGACATGGAAAATGATGAATTAGAATTGAAAGTAAAAGTTCTCGTTAGCAAGTTTAAAAAGGACTTGGCAATGGATCTCCTTGAAGAAATATTACACTTGAAGAACATTTGTAAAACAGTGTTTGAATCTGAAAAGAATCCACTAAGCCTACTCCAATCTTTTTATGACAGAAACCTTCAAGCTATATTTGTGAACTTCTGTCTTGCCAGTAGGCTTTCTATACTATTCCAGCTGAAAGACCTTTCATCAGGTTAGCGAATTCACTGGAAACTTGGCAGAGAACCTCCCAAGAAAGGCTTAATAAATTGGCAATTTTAGCTATTCAAAATGAATTGGCTAACAGTATTAATTTTTCAGATGCTATTGACAAGTTTGGTCAAATGAAAGCAAGAAAAAAAACGTTGCACTGCTTAAGCCATTTTAGAAGCAGGCCTCTCTCTTTCACTTATGATTGGTTATGATCTTAGACATATTATTGTTTTTTGTTTATTTTTATAACAATTTTAGGCCTATCACTTATGTATTGATAAACATAGATTGTGTTTACTTTTTGTCTTAAAAAAGTTAATTTTAGTAGATTGTTGAGGTAATAAATGAGTTAATTATTTGATTTGATTAGGAACTTAAATTTTGAAACGTTGTAGATTTTAAGTAGGCTACTCTAAGTAGTTCGTTAATTCTGTTTTACTTTAAAGCGATACGTCTAAAATGTTCTATCTAGTAAAAAGAATTTTAATCTAGTTAGCATTTTTATTATTAGCAGAAAAATGCTTTTAGACACACAAGTAATATGTTTGTCTAATATGAAAAGGCTTTAAAACAAGAAGGGTTTTTGAACGACAAAGGGGGTTTTTGAAAGGCCCGGAAGGTGGTCTGGCATAGGGCCCCCAGGAAAGATGTGAGAGCCATGCCACCACCACCACCACTACTACTACTACACTAGAAATAAAAAAAATAATAATAATCATCATCATCATTATTATCATTAAATAATCTTCGTCAAAATTACTTTCAGGATTACCATAATAAGTATCATGCAAAATAGCAATAGCAATAAAACTTTACTTGCTATGTTTGCAGCTTCCGTATATGTAACATACAATCCGTATACAATCCGTATTGGAAATACATTACGCCATCCCCTATGTTTTATACGAGGTAACCTTATTTGGTTATGGAGAATGCAGATGTTATTGGTCAAACAAACATAACTAGAATATAAAAATCCTGTTTTTGCGGGCAAGGAACCATAAACATTTATGAAGATCTTGTTTACAAGAACTTCCATTAGGTCTATTTGTTCCAAGATATAATTTCCATTATTTGTTCGGGTGAGAAATGTCTAAGAATTTTGATAACTTTAACATATTTACGTCAATATTAATTTTATTGTGTAAATAAAAAGCATGTAGACAGTTAAGTCAAATTTTAAAATCTACGGAAATCGTTTGAATATATCAATTTTTTAAATAAATAAAAACTGATAAGACTTTAATCTTTCACTTAATTTATTCTCTGCGCTATTAACAGACTTCTATGCGGAAGTAAACACACACACACTCTCTCTCTCTCTCTAGTATTCAAGTAACAGTACAACCCCGTAATAATTAAATAAGATTCGGTAATCAACTGTGAAAGTTTTCACTTTGAGCCGAATTATTTTAGTTGAAGAGGATAATTAATTTAAATATAATGTTTTTAATTTATTAATATATTATAATTTTATTCCTGTTTTAATATCTGTGTGTACAGTAAGTTATGCATATTAGTATTTGTGACAATGTGCAATTCATCTTTGTGCACATCTTATTGTTTGTAAAAAGTAAACGACTAGACAAAGAGAGATAATATCTCGAAGTAAGAATTTCAGCTTTTGTGTGTGAGGTTGTTTACATTCTGCAGATACAAAAACAAAGGAAGTGGTGAAAATGTAAACACAAAATATCTCGAAATTACAAACAGACAAAGAAGATAACACGATTCCTTTAAACAATGTTAAATTTAAATATACAATCTTTCGCTATTGCGGTAGATTTACAACTTTATCGTATAATATTCGGTCAGAACTTTAAAAAAACGAAAAGAAGAATTTGTAACAGAATGATTAGTTTTATCAGAGTAAAGTGCTTTAAAAAGCAAATACTATACTTTTGAGCAGCGGTATAAGTACAGGAGGGGGTATCAGAAGAATCAATCCTCCCTCCGCCAGAGCTCCTAAAACTTTCATCAAAATTTCATAGTAACATAGGCCAATTTCTAAGCCAATTTCGTGTTATAATTTAATTGTAGAATACAAGAAACTACATATCTGTAAATTAATAAAATTGAGTTTTCTCAACAATGACAACATTCGGTAAATTGCCTTAAAAAGTAATTACGCACCCTCCAGAAAACGAAGGCAGATCCTATTAATCTAGGTTACCTTTAAATTTTTCGCCGAGACTTCTACTTACAGGGTTGTCTGTATCATGACTCATTTAGTCTAATATCTGTTCGCTTTGAACCATCATCTTTGCACGGGTAAACCAGCTGTTTCTTGATTTTAATTCGAAAAATAAGATTTTGTTGCTGGATTTTATATAAAAAATAACGTACTTCAATATAAACTATAAGTTACTTAAGACAACATCCTTCTTGAGACAACATCCTTAAGCTAAATTTCGGAGGGCTAATAAAACCGGGGTTTTCAAAATAACTTTAGAAAGACTCGCTTTCACAAAATTGATTAAGAATACAAATTTAGAATTAAAGTTAACCCTAATGGCTTGAGATTATTACCTTTAATTTGAATGACAGTTAATCAAGATTGAATATTTTAAAATTAGCGCTTTTCCATATTTTTGTCAACCCTTATACTTCAGGTTGGTTTACTCAAAACCTTTTAGTCTCAAAGAATTTAGAAAATTATGTGGGAAGAATCCTGAATTCCTCATTTCTCCTGAGGAATATACGGAGACCAACCCCAAGCTAATCCCCCCCCCCCGGAGCAACTACTACCTACGCCACTGTGTACGAGTTCTAAGTAAATCTAGCAATCAGAAACTGAACAAACAGTTGACTTTTTTCTTCGACGTTTTCTGCTCTGGTAAGTAAAATCGACCCGGCCCAAGGCTGAAGCGCCTACACGTGATTACACTTCAGCGTTAAAATCCGAACGCGAATAAAAATTTTCACAATTCTCAGTGCCAAATCTAATACGCCCTAATAATACGTCGACATGAGTAAGAAAAAGTTGCTTAGTTTTAGAAAGACGGTACAGCTCTCTTTCCAGAGATTTTGTCATACACACATTTCTGACCGTTTGAGGAAACAATTATTTTTGTACGTTATTTTCCCTATCTCTGAGCTACGAATCATTCCATCTTTCCACACCAGTTCTATAGAGACTTCCTTTGTTTGATCCTCTAATAGTAATAGCTTACTTTCTGTATCACAGGGTAGGCATACAAGAAGATAGTGTGGCCAGTACTGCGCGTCAGCCGCCTATTATTACCCCAGGTGTTACGTACTGGATAGTCGCTTCCACAGATCTAATTTACAGTAGATTGATACTCATATATTGATGAAAATATTGTGCAGTGAAAAGACGAGTTGTTACGCCTACTATGTAGCAACTGAAAATAATTGAGTAGCCTCCTAGGAAATTAGGGTACAAGAGGCGGTTAGGGCCTATGTTTAAAAATCAGTTTCTATTGTTTCATACAAAAATAAAACAAAAATATCGGAAAGCCGAAGTGTGTGTGTACACAAACATACTGTATTAATATTCGCAGAGTTACATACATAGGCCTATCTGCAAATGCGAAACCCAACAAGGGTTTAGGTACAGCAGCTATAAGCGATGTATGCAAGTTACCTTCTCTATGTTCACCATGTCATCTCACATATCATTTTTTCGTAGTTGCCTGTGTAATTACCATAGTCTTCAGCAGTAACAACATCATCATCTAAATTACTGACACTAACACGGTCTTTGTAGTCGTTCTTCGTAGTATGCTTCATTAGTGCTCAGTTGAAACACTATTTTAATAGGCTATCTCGTAATCCAGGACCAAAAGGGAACGTCGGCATGAGGAATGTGTTCCTGTGCGACACTAATGAACCTAATGTACCTACAAGATTTAATAACCACAAAAAACTAAAACATTAAAATAAGCCTTAATTTGGACTACGCTTCTTATGGAGCTGCTGCGTTGATTAAGTCCGTACATTATTTTTTAGTTACCCATACGCAACTCGTTCTGCGGAATCAGTAATCAAAACTACGTGATAACAAAAATACCCGATACTTTACAAGCGGTGTACCTTATATCCGTGAGATTCACAACGACCGTAGACTGTGGATCATGAACTTTCCTTACTTCCTTTTTACTTTTCAATCTTTAAAGTTTTGCTTCATTTGAGGAATTGTTGATTTACATTAATTATTCTTTAATTCAAGGAATTTGTAGCCTACAGCTAAAATAATTAGTCATGAAACGGCTGTCTGGTTGCGCTGTGTCAAAAGGTCTCTGTGCACATGTGCACCTTTGAAGCGTTGTTTTCGAACCAATTATTTTGTGTTCAGAACAGCGACACAGATGGTCTATCTCATGGTTGTGTGTCATGATCGGTCACCTCATACCCCACATCCTCCTCTGCCTTCCCTGCCGTTACCTTCATCTGCGCGAACCGTTTCATGTCTAACTATTTCATCTGTACTTGTGTTTTTTGTGGTTTTGTTTTCGTATTAAATAAGGTAGATCAACAAGTCAGGTTTTAAAATCACAATTGTGTTAAAGATTTCTGCTACAATTTGAAAACTTCTTCTTTATCGTCTTCTTTTACTTATTTTGTCTTCTATTGCTTCCTCTTGTTTTTCTTCTTAACGTCACGATTCAGGCTTACAGACTGTTCCGTCTTCATCAGTCCTAACATATTCTTATAGGCCTACCTAAATCTCTTCTACATTTGGGTCTAATAGTTATAAAATAGTTACCTATTTTATGAGTCAGTCATCGCTCAGCCTGTCTAAATGCTGTTTCCTTTGCAATGAGCACCATCCCCAAATCTGTCTTATACCTTCGGGGAGCTTTCACTCGCCTCAGCGGTTGTATACGCTGAGTATCTAGTTTCCGCAACGCCCACGTCTCTCTCACACACCCATAGATTAGTACGCGTGCTGCCATTGCCTTATAAAATTTCAGCTTTGTGTCTCTTGTTGTTTTGTTACGTAGCGTGCGGTGTATGGTGTTTATGACACACCACATAATGTGGTGTTTATGTAGAAACAGAAGTATAAATAATCCATCAGCATTTATATAGTGAACATAAGAAACGAGTACATTCCATTCACGAGCACCACTTTATGTTTACTTGAACATACGAGTGCATGTAAATGTCGAGCATTTTTTGTGTTTTAGTTGAAAAAATTGGACCAGGCAGGTGTACAAGGATAAGATAAAAGGAGGAAGAAGATGTGTAGAGGTTAAGAGACTCTCTATGAAATGGAAAGAACCCAAATTATCCAAACCCACCGACCTCTGGGTTGAGGCGAAAAAGAAGAAATCAAAAACATAAATACTCCAACAACAAAATTTGCTGCGCTTTGTTACGTGTTCAGACATTTAGTTCTTCCAAATGTTAAACAGCGAGACTTATCAGGACATTTATCCTTGTTGCTTTAAGTTTTAATTTCTGTGTAGTAGGGCTATAGATACTTATCATAAGATCTATTCTTTGCTAATAGCGAAAGTAGTTTCTTCGAATTAAAAATTTTGTTCATAAAAAGAAATTTTTTTAAACTACTTAAAAAACCGAGTTACCCCGGACGAAACTCGTAAAGGACACCTGAAAGATTCAAAATGTTAATGAAGATAAAAAGTGGGCTACCTGACACTACAGAAACATACACAGATTATAAGAAGATCTATTCGTAGCAAAGACTTGTCTGACTTCGTCTACCGTACTTCTATCTAAAACGTCGCATTCTCCACTACACTAACGATTACTGATGTAAAGATATCTTTCTTCTCACAACCGTGATTAATGCAGAATTAGTCAACCGACACAACATGCTATCTCTTATCAAGCTACTCCGATTAGCGTGAAGAACCGGTTCAAACCTGGTTGTACCCTACGTTAACTTTTGTCGAGAATTGTCGTCAAAACTTCATTGGTCACAAGGCTTTTATTTTTTTTTATATTTAATAGAGCGGACATAAAAAGATAAAAATATAAGAATTCCAATGACTGTGGGTAATATCAGCATATATTTGTAAGCTAACGTTTATAATATCAATGGGTACCTGTAATAGGCTATATATCTTTTCTTTAACATTAGCGAAAAGACTGAAGTATCAGAATGGTACATATTCATATTTTCCTGTCAGCGTTAACGTTTATTTCTGCCGACAGTACAATTATGTTACCGATACTATACAAGGATTAGTAAGACTCCGTGCTGTGGCCACGTGTATTGACATACGCGACAGTTTTATGTAATATTAAAATTTTCAGTTAACAATTAGGTTGCGCCACAGTTCAGTAAGCTTACCCACCCTGCCCGCCGCTTTGTACATTATTACCCTCGCTGTCCGTACGTGTTATTTCCCAACAGCGCAGACAAAGCGTTACACAAGTAAATCTTGATATATTTTTAAACCGATTGAACCGTAATCTACATAATCTAACTAAGTTGCTGCGCACCGTATTTCTGGACACATATATATATAAAATATATAAGACTGTAGTGAAACAATTTCACAATGTGTATATTACACTCAATTACACAGTAGAGTTTGCATGTGGGAGTGGATGTGTGTGTGTGTGTGTTCGGCTACGGTGTAGCACCATAAAGCAGGTCAGACGGTGCAAAGTGCGAAAACGTATTGCTTAATATGTATCAGACAGCCCCCCGCTTGCCGGCCGGCGTGGAACGCGCACTGTCCTATCCAGAACTCGAGTCGTGTCTGCTAATTGCAAAATAACAAAACTTGTCATCAATAATTCATTTACATTGAGTACGGTCGCGTACGTTTTTTGCCGCGTTCGAAGCTTTCTTGACAAATCAGCGCATGGACGCTGTCAAGACGTATTAACTTAACGCTAACGATTATCGCGCAGAACACTGGCCGAGGGAAAATGGTGCGCCCCAACGACATTGTTTTTAGTGACACTTAATTTTTGTTTTGCTCTTCAGTGATACGCGCACACATACACAGAGACACACATAGAAGCAAAGTGTTTGTTTACGCATCTACGAATGCACCTTAATATGTATTTCCGGTTACTAGAAGAAAATTTAGAAAATATTGGTTCTCTAATGCAACGTGTAAAATTAGTATTGGGGTCAAAGTACCATTAACGATTACATCGCGCTCATGATAAGGTTGACGATACCCGACTGCCTACAGATTTTATCCTCTCTGGCTTAGTCTGACACGTTGAATTCTGTTTGACACAATCTTGAGGTTCTGATCACTTTTGGAGAGCATTCAACAAAATGTGGAAACAAAAATATAATACAATATCATTTATACTAATAACAATAATATTACACTTATTATTGTGAAAAGTTAATATACTTAACCTTTATCCAAAAATACCGAAGGTAAGCCTAGTGTTTTTTTTTTTTTTTTTTTTCAAAGTGTATAGTATTTTGTGGGAGGTTAACCAGCTTACAATGTTAATAAACTCAATGTTGATATCTTTGTATATCTTTTGTACATCAGTTTTTAGTTTAAATGTGGCATTTGACAATCGGTCTTATCGGACTTATCGGTCGGTGTTGAGTTCCTAATATTTCCCTTCGTATATAACGTTACTTGCGGAAAGAAATTTAATTTGAATAAATGAATGTACTCTAATTTGTTGCCGAAACTGTGGTTTCACACGAATTGTATTGTATTACATACGTCCACACTGGCTTGATTACAGTCTGACAGATGAAGAATCGGTTGCAGTAGAATCTGAGTGTTATCAGTGTTTCGTTATTATATACAATTACAGTAATCTCGGTTATCCTAATCAGGTTTAACCAAATCCCGGTTTATCCGAAATGATCGAAAAAATATTAATACATTTCTTAAAACTAAATCAAACGGGTTGAAATAACGTAATTTAGAAGAGGAGAAAGGAACAATGTATATACCAGTAACATCTAGGCCTACTGTCCGGTATACAAAAAATAAAATTTTAATAAAACTAGCTGCCGTGTTACCAACAGAAGAGTTGTCTGTTGAGAATACAAATGCGAATGAAAATTTTTGAGATGCCAACAGGGTGACTGCTAAGGAAGCATTTAGTCCTTTAGAGCTAAGAAAGTAGGCTTACTACTAAATAGTAGTCTTTAATTATACTAAATAGTCATGCTTTAAATGATACTCGTTCAAATTTCTGTCACGTCATACATGTTTTCATTATATGTTTCATTACGGTTTGTTGAACAAAGTGACGAATCATCGCCCGCTGACGTATGTTAATGAAACATTGGGGCGACAGCCATTGTTGCATACTCGATAAGTAGATGGAAAAACAAACTCAAAAAAAGTTAAGATTTTCACCAAAATTAATTAGAATTGTATAACAACAGTTTTTAAACTACCACAAACGTGACCTGACCCACCCACCCCGAGGGTCGAAAAAGTTGACGAATTTTGGTAATCTTAATTTTTAGGCTGTTTTACTATTTTTGCAGCTGTGTGCGCTAATATAGTAGTAGTCCTAATTATTTTTAAAATGTACAAACAGGTTTATTACACAACATTAGCGTATACGTTTGAAATGTGAAATAGTCTATAGGAAACCCAATTCAGTCAAGAAGTATCTTGTAAACAATGTTTCAAGAATTCGTATTTTTATTGTGTTATTGCCGTTTACTTACTGAGACTGATTTCAGCCAATTTAAAAACAGTAATGTTGATCAGTCTTAACTTGTTTTTTCTTTTGCATGAAGCCGAGCCGACTCCGGACCCCCCTCCAGGCCAAATTCTAGATTTTGGCCACTGCAAACAACCTCAGTACTTTTTTTCATTCAGTCTAAAACAAGTCTCCCAATGTTTGTGATATCTCGTCTGCAACCAAAAGCATGTACTAAATCTAGAGCTGTTCACAGTACATACGACACCTGAATGACTACCGTCGATGGTTTTGAAAAATGGAAAATAGTTTTTTAAGTCTTGAGAAAAACTACTCTTCCATTTTTTCCCTACTTGCACCTTGTATATTATCCACTATTAAAATAAAAAATATTGCGATCTACAGGTGTCGCATAGAATAAGTAGTCGGTAAATTGTGTATTGGAATATTATTGGATTTATTAACAATGTAACTACAAAATTGCAATATGTTGATTTAATACAGTTAATGCAAACAGGAAACTAATTGTTCTGTCTTTGTTGACCTGACTACAAATTAAAATAATTTTCTCCCTTATAATCTAACTCATCAAATCTTTTATAAGGCCTTTGGTATATTTACCTTATATAAGTTTAAGAATAAAATCACTTTCGTTTATGACGAATGTAGATCGAGATGTTGATGATCCAGTCTGGAATACAGGTGTAGATCGTTCACTCTGGATACATATGCAGTTCTTCCTGGTCTCGGGTGTTCAGGGTCGTCCTCGGGTTGAGTAATTGTATAAATTGCAGTTAATTAATTTTTCACTACTAATTATTTTTTTCTATAATTTTATGTATTGAGCTAACACACAATTATCCAGCATAATTCATGTGTCTTTAATCCCTATACGGATATCTTCCACTTTCCCGGATTAGTACTATTTAAAAATTTTACGATACCATCAATTCACGAACATTCTAACTTGTGTTCGTACGCCTTAGTAGATCTAGCGTCTAGACTCGACCAATAAGTACGCACGTTTTCAAGTGCAGAGAGAGACTAGACTGATTGACTAGAAATCAGAATCCAAACGAAAATCTGACCTATTTCTCGTACGCTGATTGGTTAATCCGAAACACTTATCTGCGTCTGAAGCCAAGATAAAATTATTCTTGTGTTAAACTGGTTTGAAACCAATTTGTGGCTTGCCAAAAAAAAAAAAATATGATTTTATGACTTATCTAAAGAATCATATATATAGCCTATTCAGTTCTTTAAATTATTAACAAATACTGGCATTTGATGGGTCGTTTTATGAGACGTATTCTAGTACAAGTCTCATCTAAGAATTTCCATTTCAAACGAAAGTTATTTAATTTAATAAGTTTTTTTATTATTATCCCGTAAAATAATTAAATATTCTTGCACACGCCCAACGCGCACTCACCGCAAGCCTAATCATTATTTCGCACCATTTCACCACAACACTGTTTTTTTTATCTGTCTAAAATTACTTAAAACTAACAATTTGAACATGTCTCTTATTGACTAACATACAATGACCAAACCTGCAGTCTTTACTTATACAAATTTTAAAATCAACATGCTATCATATGCTTTGAGTCACAGTACTAATTTATATCCATATTCTACTCATTGCAATATACTTACTAAAATTTCAATATAGTAAAATAGACACAAAATTTCACTGACCGGAGGAAAAAACACATGCAAAACAAATGTGTGAGATTATAACAGTCCACTCTCAGTAAACGTTAGGTATCAGTGCCGCCAACAGAACTTAATGGTACACATTTCTTCTACTAAGTAGTACATTTGGAATTTTTTTCCCGAGGTTGATGAAGGAAATAGCGACAATTTCTAGTTTTTTTTACTTGTACGGTACGGACAAGGTCCCAAAAGTACACACCCTCCGTACAAAGTATGGGTGTATGGTCAGGCTATAATAGGTGTTTTTAAGTAAAACTTTATAGCAACTGAAAAAAAAAACATGTTTTCTAAGATAGTAGTATAATGCTTACAGGAACTGAAATAATTGTGTATTCTCAACATGGAAGTTCTGTATTATATCTCTGCAGTGAAATTTTTAGTTCCATCACGAAATCTGTTTAATATGTTCAAGAATCTATTTTCAATACCGATAAGTGTTTGCATTAGGTGTGACTACATATTGCAAGTACAAAAGTACAAGTTATGAACTACGTACTTTTGATTGTGCCATCAAAGTGGCCTCCACTTTTGGAGGTCAAAACCATCTTACTCGATATGTTGTGCACACCACAACTAGCAGCGAGCGCGCGCGCACCGCACGTGTGCGTAAGGACGTCAAATGAGACGTGCGGCCGCTACAGACCCCTAGTTAGATGACAAACTCGGCGATGCGTCTCGGATCACTCGGTAAATTTAAATACAATAGCAGTGGTGATGTACCTACTTGCAGCCGTATCAACTCGCTTCGCTCATTAGCATACGGTTTTAGGCAACGCGCTTGCCTGACTAGGTCACGTTAATTTGCTATGTCAACGAGTTGACTGCCTTATTTTCTACATCTCTCTCTCTCTCTCTCTCTCTCTCTCTCTCTCTCTCTCTCCCCCCGTGCACTCTTCCTCACACAAAACACACAACAAACCAAAACAACGTCTCCTCGGATGTGTCCTCTGATGACCGACTAATCGTAACATCCGAATCGTTCGTTCCGATGTCCATAATCAATACACCTTCCACTATATTGAACTTACACGTTTGTAATCGTCGCCAAAAGTAGGCTATGAACCGTACGCTTACTGGATTATCCACGGTGATAATGATTCATATTTTGCGATGGCGTCATGTCATGTTATTAATTCTTTTTATCGCCATTATTGTTACCGGTACTAATTTTATTACCTTATTAGTACAGTATCCATAAATTTATTACAATTTCCTTTTTGTGTTTAGCAAAGTGCCTAGTCTCAAATTTCACTGTAATTCTGTGTATTTTGTTTGGCCTTTCGAATTCATTATACATACTCCTTTTAATCTACTGGACCGCATTCTACCGTCATTTATTTCCCAAGTCTTTCTTTCGTCTTCTTAGGTCCTTTTGTGTATCTGATTTATATCGTACGATGCATTTTGTGTTGGATTTGACACCGATTTTTATCGTGCGTCAAAAATATCGGAAGCCGGTGTGAACAAACTCTTACAGTAGGCCTATTACCATCACCAGTACTGATAATGGATCCGTTGTGTTGTATGCCACTTACCGTTTCGTTATTATAAGCTTCGGAAGCGGGATCCCATAGTGCTCTCCTGTTCTGGATTTCGTCAATGAGCCTTACTGTATTAATGTATTCCATATTTACAAAACAAATTAATGAAATCACACCACGACGTGAATACCACTGATTACTTAGCACAACTGGCCTCGCCAACGCTAGGCAGGAAGGTTGGCAGCACTGGTGTCTGAAAATCGTACGATAAAAATCTCGCGCGAGTGCATAAACGGAACAATTACGGCCCATGTATCCAGACAACTCGTCTGATATTTTATCGGGTGCGTTTCCTAGGAGACCACGATTGTTTTTGAGTTCGGAACGATAAATTTATCGTACGACAGTGCATAAAACGGCCCATTTGTTTCTGTTTTTCTACAAGATGTACGAGGTTTTATCGTAGGTTATCGTACGATATAAATCGGATGCAATAAAGGGACCTTATACATCGGTACTGTACAACTATCATTTTAATCAAGGCCTTCTCCCATATTCTCCGTACACGCCCCAACCACCGGAGTCTTGTAGAATATAGGATATATATATATTCAATCACTTTCTGCTACAGTCCGTTTTGTTGATGTATATAATACATTTAATATCTATAAATAAATTTACCTCAAGATATACATTTTTTTTCCTTATTAGGAACATGTTTCGAGAGCTCCCGTTCTCTCATCTTCAGCCTTCGCGATCTTGCGTCTGGTGAAGTATTTGTGTGTTGGCTGGATGCTATTAAGGTTGTTTGTTGGTCTCTGGTATTTTAAAGTTGTATTATTGTATTTTGTGTATTTTCGATGTTGAGTGCTTTGAATATTGTGTCATGTTCTGTATTGATTTGTATTTGTTCAGGTATTAGTTTGTTTTGTGTTTTATGTTTGTATATTTGTAAATTTTCCCAAATGTTCATTATGGTGCCTTTGTGTGGTATATGTTTTATTAGTGTCACATTGGTTATGTCTGGGAATTTATGTCCTGTGTTTATTGCACGTGTGGCTAAATTGGATTTATATATTTCTGATTTTTTGTATGCGTTTAGGTGTTCAAAATAACGTTTTTTCAGCTGTTTTTTGTTTGTCCTATGTAACATTTATTGCAATCTTGGCATTCAATTTTGTATATACCGTTAGTTGTTGTATTATCTTTGTTGTGTGAGCTATTTAGTTTTTGTAAATTATTTTTATTAGTTTTGTATGCTATTTATATAACTGTGTTTTTAAATAGTTTTGTTAGTTTTGTCATTTTATTATTTATGTATGTGAATGTGGCCCATTTTTGTTGTTGTTATTATTTATGTATTGTTCCTTTTGATTAATTCTTAATTGTTCAGTTTTTATTTTATATTTGATTTTATTTTCTATTTTGTTCACAGTATTTTTATTGTATCCATTTTCATAACCAATTTGGTATATTATATTTATTTCTTTGTCAGTTTCTTGTTTGTTTAGGGAAATTTGTACATTCTGTTAAATAGCGAATAGAATGCTGCCATTTTATGTTGTGGTGGGTGGTCAGAATGGTTAGGTATAATGATGTTAGTGAATGAAATATAACAGATTCGTATCGATTCGTTACTTGAATCCGACCTTCAACAAGTTTCAAATAATTATAATGCAAATTAATAATCTCAGGGCTTGGGTTCTTTGGGCTGTTAAGAAGTCAGAAATGTTTTAAAACACATTATTTGTACATATAACACATTACAAATATATAAAAATAAGAAATCTTAATTATTAATGTTAACAAATATGAAAGTTATGTTTTTAACTAACTGCGTCAACGACAGACTTTGTCTGCACTGGAAAATAACTGCTCAACAAGATGGCCACCCTGGTCAGTTAACTAAAAGACACGTGCTTCCTCCGATTTGTGTTGAAATAAAATGTTATTGTTAACCACCGTACTAATGTTCAGTGGTTATCCTAATTATCACTGTAGATAGTTTATATAGTGTAGTGAAGTTGATCTATGTGTAGTGTTGTTACGAAATTACTCCGGAAATATATTTACGTCACTTGTCGTATAATGCAGCAAGCCAGCTCCCTCGGATTTTTGATATTGTTGTAGATTTAAGCTTCCATCGGTCAGTGGTAGTTGGTTTATTTTATCTATCAGTTCTTTAGTATGTTCTCCTCTTCTGTGGTTTTGTTTTAAGTCATTAATTTCATTTAAGTTTGATTTTTTTATCTTCACTCTTTAGGCGTCAGCTATACGGTTTTGACCTTTTCTGTCTTGCGTTCAACAATACAATAATAATTCTTCTCGTCTTAGTAACGGTTTTTTGACCAGTAAACTCTAGCTTTGATTGGTTAGTTTGCACGAACTTGAGGTCAAGCGGCATATAGTACTAAAAATCATATCTTTGCCTTCCATGTCAAAAAATACTCCTTTGTTACCTTTTGTTTAAGTTAAAATTAATTTACATAGTTTTGTTCCTATTACAAAGATCTACACTTTGGTACATAATTTTATATGGGTTGACTTTATAATAGGCGTTTTTACACCTTTACAAGAATTCTAAATCTGGACCATAGTACTGCCCTAACTTTTATTATACAATATTTAATTTTTGTCGGACTAATTTAATTTGGTTCACAATTATTCTAAAACTTGTGTCTTACTTAAATTTTGGTACTTTTTTTATTAGTTTGCCAATGTTAACTCGTTATTTATTCATTTCTGACTTTACTTTTCTCTATATTACCTATCTGGCCTATGGCTTAAATTGTCATTATGTTTTAAATGATATTATTAATTAATCGAATACCTCCTTTGAACCCTTTAGCCTGATTACAATATTGTTACAACTGTTTTGACATCTTAAATTGCCTTAAACATTAATAAAAATACTAATAAAACATATTAACATCCTAACTCATAATATTGCCTTCGTGGCTAGGATTATGCTTACAATCTCTCAAACAATAACAAAATATTTGATGTACCGCTGTATTATTAAGTGGTAACACAGAATTGCCTATAGGCTTATTACTGACAATAAAATAGGTCTTATTACTAATTAAATCATGAGTCTTTTACTTAATACTAACACCAATGCCTATCCTTTAGTTTTTTTAATGGTATCACACTCTACTGATTTCTTTTATTGTCACCTTAGTTTATGTCATTCATCATCAGTGAATGTTATAGGCAATTCATTTATAGTAGTTTATTGTTTTAGGTATGGGGCAATCATTAAGTCACACAATCCTCTCTGTCGCTTAATGACTGGCACTATTTGTCACTTGTTATAATTAGCACTTTTACAAAGTTTAATTCTTACTTACTACAGTACGGGGCTTTATTTATAACACCTGACTGTGTTGTACTTCTTTTATCATTTTATCCGTTTATTTTCCTACTAATTTTGGGTTTGTTTAAATAATTTCCTTGATTATTTGCATTATAATCTTAGTTATGTGGGGCTCTATTTATGTCGCATTACAATATGTATATATATATATATATATATATATTGTACTGTACTTATTTTCTGATATATAATATAATATTATATGCACCACGTTGGATGCGTCATTTATGTGTTGTAATTATTTATACGTATGGTAATTAAGAAATGTACCTACTGTTATTATGTTTTTTTATTTACCAGTACATGTAAAGAAACTCTTTCTCTCAGGGTTAATGATTATTAACTTATTTGATCGTATTTACGATTGTATCTATTATTTTCTTTTCTTTAAATCAACCCAGATTCAGTTAATATGTAGTATTTTGATAATTAACCACGTAAAAAATAAATAACATACTAATGTAACTTAACCGTCTCTGAATTCTTCCAGCTGCCACGGGTTCACTTCTGGTTGTTGTTTACCTTTTTTCAAAAGCAATATAAGCTTGGCAATCTGTTTCTTCACACAAATTTCTTATTGCTCTCACCGCTGAATGCCGCTCTCCAGGACTACTGCAACCCAGATGTCTCCTCGGAACACTTAATTATTCTTTATGGCCACTTAAACTCTTCTCCAGTCCAAGATTTTCCTCTTCTGTTGTTGTTCTATCAAGGATATTGTTATATTTCTCGTATTATTATTTATTTATTAAATATTATAATCAAACGCTGGTATCACGATTCACAATACTTTACTTTATTTTCTTTCCATGTTACATTAATTTTGATGATGTACAAATGTTATTTTATGAAATTAGACTCTTCATGTATTTACAATTAGATATATAATTTTAGAGATACAACGTTACTCTTAATGAATTTAATTGAAGACTAATAACGTCACCCTTATTGAATTTAAAATTAGACTAATACATTTTTCTTCATCACTCTCCAAAACAATTTCTTAACAATTTACAAAATTGCCCCCATGATAATTCCCTAATTTCTTTACATCTGTTTATCATATACCTATTAAAATATATATAATTTTTCTATTTCTTATTAAACATCTTTATTTTAACTCTAATATTTGTAATTCTATTGGTTATTTATTAAATTATAATTTTATTACTCTTTACTCTTCTTATAATATTCATTCCAATTTCATATATTATTTTCTAACCATATAACTAAATATGGTTTTATATCATATAGGAATGAATGATACCTCTATGTTGACTGAGTAAGTCGATATTCCCAATGTTTTCTGTTTACATTCAATACAAAATCTGCATCCTTTCTCTTTTAAAATTTATTACCTCGCTATTATGTACTGTGTGCATTTTAACAGCAGTACATAATACCTTCCCTTATTTCATAATTTCAGATACAATTTTAGATGAAATTTTGAAATAACCAACATAGTCTAATCTTAACATTTAAACATCTGATTAATTAGGTATTTGTACCTCACAAAATTCTTTTAACAAATTAGTTTTTTCTCTTATTAATATTACAAATATGGTTCCTTATTATCATGAATCATGATATCTTAAACACTTATTTATGACTTAAAACAACGTTAATTAAACCAACTGGTTTTACATCAAAATAATAAATAACAATTGTGCCTAATTTTATGGCTAAAAAACTCGAAAACATGACTAAATATTCTCTTTCTTTCGGACCTCACCTTCCCAATCCGGGGCATACATTTCATTTGTTCTTTGTTGCAGAATTCATTTATTTCTTATCTGACTTATACGGGCGAAGTTGATTAATATTGTAGGTTCCTTTAATTTTTCCATCCTGGTATTTTATTACTACCGTATTGTTATCATTCACTGTATTAATTATGAATGGGCCTACATAACATAAAAATAATTTTTTCATCAACTTCTCCTTACTCCTGGGAAGTTGTCTGATACGAACCAGTACTAACTCTCCTATATGATAATCTATTTGTTTATATCTCTTCTTGTATTGTCGTCTGGCTCTTTCCTCTGCCTTCACTTTAATCCGATTCTCCATAATAACTTGTATGTCCTTCTGTGGTTGAGTGAACCATGTAAAATCAACTAAACTTTCGATAATTCTGGGTGGGCGTTTCTTATACATTGCCTCATTTGGTGTCACACCGGTACTATCATGATTGGCTAAATTTATAAACTCCTCTGCTTTACTAACATATTCGCTCCATCTATTATGTTGATCATGGCAATATGTGCGGAATAAACGACCCACTTCTTTGAGCATTCTTTCGGCCGGGTTACTATTGGGATGGTAAACCGATGTTTTATACGTACGAATTTTTATGGCTCTCATAGCATTCTGCCACTTGACACCTTTAAATTGTGTTCCATGTTCAGATATAATACTATTAGGCAATCCTACCTCCTTTATAAACTTTTTTTAAATTATTTTAACTATAGTGTAAGTATTGGCCTTAGTGATGGGATATAATTTTGTAAATCTAGTAAAACTGTCCATGATAATCAATACGTACTTGCTACGTCTCCTACCACTAGTTGGGAATGGTCCACAAATGTCAATAAAAACTTGTTCTAGCGATCTCAATGCTTGATTATTTATCCACCTTCCCTCATATCTAACATTAGCTAACTTGACTTTTTGACAAATATCACATGTTTCTATGGATCGAATTACTTTCTTTTCTAATTTATTCATGTAAAAGTGTTCCTTAAGTGCTGACACTACTTTCTTCTGGCCTTGGTGTCCATATCTCTCATGATAATCAACAATTAATTTATTACATACCTCTTCTGGCACTAAAATTTTCCAATCAGTATTTCTTTTGTCGGTGTTCCTAAACACCATTCCTTCATGAATCATATAATGTGATGTAGTTTTGGAAGTGCTTTCCATCCTTTTCCTCAACTTTTGTATTCTAATATCGGTTGGCTGTAATTTCTTTATTTCTTCCACGATGAGTTTTAATTCTCTTTTATTCCTAAAGCATGCCAAAACTTTACGTGCTTCTTTGGCCATTATTTCTTCTTGATCACCTACTCTGGATAATATATCCGCTACTATATTTTTATTGCCTGGTAAGTACTCCCATTTTATATGATACTCTTGTAACTGGAGCATCCATCTTGTGAGCCTTCCATGTGACATCTTACAGTTTTTAAAAAAGGTTATTGCTTGATGATCTGTTCGTACTACTACCTCACTGTTTAATAAGTATGTTCTGAATTTAGTTATTGCAAATACAACACTCAATGTCTCTTTTTCAGTTATTGTATAATTAAATTCTGCTTTAGTTAGTGTACGGCTTGCAAAAGCTATTACCTTTGGTTCTCCCTTGTCATTTTCTTGATATAACACCGATCCTAAACTTACTCCACTGGCATCACAATTTAAATAAAAAACTTTACTAAAATCTGGGTGACTTAACATGACGCACTGTAAAAATCTCTGTTTCACTTCCTTGAATACTTCCTCATCCTTTTCGGTCCACTTCCACTTATTCTTCTTACAAATTAAATGTTGATAATGATGTGTTATGTCGGAGTAATTACTTTGGAAACTTCTATAATAATTACAAAGACCTAAGAAACTTTGTAATTGTTTTACATTTTTTGGACATGGGAAATTCTGTATTGATTGTATTTTATCAGGATCCGCCGATATGCCGGTATCCGAAACTATAAACCCTAAAAACTTAATCTTGCTGGCAATGAATGTTGACTTGTCTAATTTTAGCGTAATTCCATGTTCTCCCAATCTAGTAAGTACCTTATCAATTCGATGACAGTGTTCTTCCCAACTGCTTGATGCAATTACCAAATCATCGACATATACTGTAGTAAATTCCAAAATCTCCTTACCCAATACTTCATCAAGACATTTTATAAATATAGCCACACTATTGACCAGACCAAAAGGTAATCTTTTAAATTGATAATTCCTACCGTTTACTATGAAACTCACATATTTTCTGCTTTCTGGATGCAATTCTACCTGCCAATATCCAGATACAGCATCCCAACTACTAAAAAATTGTACGTTATTAAAACGTTTTAAAATTTCTCCTATGTTCTCAGGCGACGTCTTATCAGCAATTATCATCTGATTAATTTGACGTGCATCTAAACACAATCTTAAGGACTTATCTTTTTTGGGAATTATTACTAATGGGCTAGTGTGTTCTGACTGACTTAGTTCAATGATGTCTTCACGAAGCATTTTGTCGATTTCTTCCTGTACTTGCTCTCTTAATTTGTAGGGTATGGGATATGATCTTTTGTTAAATGTCACATTTTCTCTTAGTGGTAACTTACATTGCACTCCTACTATTTTGCCAGGTTTGTTTGAAAATACTTTATAATGTTTCAAATAAATTTCCATTAACCGATCTATTTGCTCTTTGTTTAGTTGATTATTATGATTACAGAATTGTCTGATTTCTTGCATTTTCTCCTCCCACATTGGATTATTTAGTGTTAACTGCTGTAGTGACTTTCTATTGATTAGTCTATCCTTATATGAGTATTCAAATGTATCACTTAATTTAGTTGAATTGACCATTTTCCTTACCTCTTCATTTCTATTTAAAATTTTTATAGGTATTTTTTGTTTATCGTATGTAAATACCACCCGATTAGTTTCTAAATCAATAATAGTTTCATATTTCCGCAAGTTATCATGTCCGACTAATATTTCCGTTTCTATATTTTGATATACTACAAATGTTAATGGTATCACCCTTCCATTGAATTGTACATTCATCATTATTTGTTTGCGAGCAGTTCGATTGGCTCGTCCTGTTACACCCACTATAGTAATTTTGCTCACAGGTAATTCATAAATTCTATTAGCCTTTCCTTCGGAGGACGTGATTCCCTTTTCCATTTCCTTTAATTCATGGTATTTAGTCATACTCATCAATGATATTTCGGCACCAGTATCAATAATAAAATTTTGATTGGTTTTCCCATATTGACCGGTAATAGACACCACATCACTTTCAATTACATTTTTACTGATTTTCTCGTTGTCCATAAAATCCTGACCTAAACTGGTTATCCAAGACAGTGATCGGCTATTTGACTGTGGTTGACCACTGCACTCACTCACAGTCTTCTCTAGTTTTCCTGATTTTCATTTATGGTTACTCTCTCCTCTCTCCTTCCTTCCTGTTGACTATTTTCTGACTGGGAAAGGGAACTATGTTGCTCTCTATTTCTTAACTGTTCATAGTTGTTGTTCACCTCACTCTGTCTCTCCTCCCTGCGAGAATATCCATATCGATCAGTCTCCCTCGGGTAACGACTATTGTAGATTCGGGAATCATAGTTGCGGCGTATAAAATTCGCTCGATAGTTATTTGAAGCGTGGTTGCCCCTATAATTATTATTTTAATTATTATTATTATTATTATTATCATATCTCCGGTCATTCCGGTTATCGTTTCTGTAGTAACTTCTTCCACCTTCCCTATCTTGGTATCTTGGCACATTTCTCTGGTCGTTTCTTTCTACTATTTGATTTCTATCACGGTTCTGTTCTTCCGGATATCTATTAGGGTAGCTATCTCTTCTCATATTCCCTTGTTTAAAGCGATTGTTACAATTCATTTTCCTCTCATAATCAGTGAGTAACAAGGTCATCGCTTCTATAGTATTAGCTTGACTGGCAAATTGTGCTAAGCTTACCGTTTCAGGAAAATGATGACTCAAAGCTTCCACCACATATCTGTCATCCATGGGCGGGTCTAAATACCTTGCCCTGCAAACATGCGATAAAAAATACGAGGTTGGTGTTTGTCCTATACTTGGATTGTACCTACCATATACTATGGTCTCCCGCACCCTTGTCTGTATGGATCGCGTCCAATATTTATTTTTATAGCTGTCCACAAATTCCTGGTAGCTATTCAAGGTGTTTCTAACAGCATCCCACCAATAATCATTCATTTCATGGAACCCTTGATCTAACATTAGCTTAATTCTCTCCCATCTATTTTCCTTGGTACTATTCAAATATTCCTTCATTCTATTTAAATACTCCATAGGATTTTTTATATATCCTTTCATATGTGGCACCTCATGACTAATATTCTTGTCTTCTCGTATAACACATGTTTGATTACCATTTTGTTCTATTTCATTGACCCTTAATACTAATTGTCCCATGGTATCCTCTATTTTGGTATTATTGCTGTCCAACTGTTGTCCCATGGATTGAATATTGCTCGTTACCTCCTGTTTGTGTTTTACCAATTCTCTCGTCATCTGTTCCATGACTTCTTGTTTATTTTCTCCTAATTTCTCTTCTACTTCAATAATTTTATTTATTACCTCTCCACGTAATTGAGTTAAATTTTTATCAGTTTTCTCAACTTTCTGGTTAGTTTCTGTAATTCCATTCCTTATTTCTGTTTTATACTCATCTAACTGTTGTTTCAATTCCTCTTTATTTTTCTCACTCTCTTCCTTCAATTGTTCTTTTAATTCCTCCTTATCTTCCCTCATTTGTTTCTTGAGTTCTTCAATATTTTGTTTTAATAAGTTTTCATTATCTAATTTCATTTGTTTCTTTAATTTTTCACTGTTACTATCCATTTTTTCATTTATTTGTTTCAATAATATTTCGCTGGTTTTGTTATTCCCTTCCATTATAATTCTCATCATCTCCTGGAAATTTGCATCCATTGGTTGGTTTGGTTTCTTTGGTTGGTCCCCTTGGGCATCCTCTACTATTATTTCCATTTCAGTTTCTTCCTCTTCAGCACTATTACTCCTTAATTCATATAGTTGCTCTGGTTTGTTAGCCATTTTACAATCTTTAACTTAATTTTAATTAAAAGGAAAAAATTTTTATGCTAATTAAATTTAACAAAATTGTGTTATTTGGTGCTGGTTTAAAGAAAATCTTTGCTTTCACGTTCGAGCGCCATTTTATGTACTGTACATTAATACAGGTATTGTAATTAAAATCTGCTCCACGTTGGATCAGCCATTTATGTGTTGTAATTATTTATACGTATGGTAATTAAGAAATGTACCTACTGTTATTATGTTTTTTTATTTACCAGTACATGTAAAGAAACTCTTTCTCTCAGGGTTAGTGATTATTAACTTATTTGATCGTATTTACGATTGTATCTATTATTTTCTTTTCTTTAAACCAACCCAGATTCAGTTAATATGTAGTATTTTGATAATTAACCATGTAAAAAATAAATAACATACTAATGTAACTTAACCGTCTCTGAATTCTTCCAGCTGCCACGGGTTCACTTCTGGTTGTTGTTTACCTTTTTTCAAAAGCAATATAAGCTTGGCAATCTGTTTCTTCACACAAATTTCTTATTGCTTTCACCGCTGAATGCCGCTCTCCAGGACTACTGCAACCCAGATGTCTCCTCGGAACACTTAATTATCCTTTATGGCCACTTAAACTCTTCTCCAGTCCAAGATTTTCCTCTTCTGTCGTTGTTCTATCAAGGATATTGTTATATTTCTCGTATTATTATTTATTTATTAAATATTATAATCAAACGCTGGTATCACGATTCACAATAATTTACTTTATTTTCTTTCCATGTTACATTAACTTTGATGATGTACAAATGATATTTTATGAAATTAGACTCTTCATGTATTTACAATTAGATATATAATTTTAGAGTTACAACGTTACTCTTAATGAATTTAATTGAAGACTAATAACGTTACTCTTAATGAATTTAATTGAATACTAATAACGTTACTCTTATTGAATTTAAAATTGGATTAATACATTTTTCTTCATCACTCTCCAAAACAATTTCTTAACAATTTACAAAATTGCCCCCATGATAATTCCCTAATTTCTTTACATCTGTTTATCATATACCTATTAAAACATATATAATTTTTCTATTTGTTATTAAACATCTTTATTTTAACTCTAATATTTGTAATTCTATTGGTTATTTATTAAATTATAATTTTATTACTCTTTACTCTTCTTATAATATTCATTCCAATTTCATATATTATTTTCTGACCATATAACTAAATATGGTTTTATATCATATAGGAATGAATGATACCTCTATGTTGACTGAGTAAGTCGAAATTTCCAATGTTTTCTGTTTACATTCAATACAAAATCTGCATCCTTTCTCTTTTAAAATTTATTATCTCCCTATTATGTACTGTGTGCATTTTAACAGCAGTACATAATATATATATATATATATATATATATATATATATATATATATTGCAACGGAACACAGGATGATAAGCTATGCTGTTTGTATAAGAGCACATGGATGACGAGCATTTTCTTGTTTAAATTTGTTTTATGTAATATTTTGTCTTTTAGCCGTAAGTTTTGTATTTAGAAATGGATAAGCATGTAGGGTATACAAAACTCTTCAGAAAAAGGTGTTCTATATTGTCTTGTATTTTTTGAGTGAATTTGTGCGCGTGTGCGGGTGCGATAACGTGTGATCGCGATATCTTCCGAGGTAATTAACCGATCGACGTTAAAGTCTGACAATGAATTGTTTATGTAAATAGCTCCAATTTATGTGTACTCTATGGTTCATAACTATTTTAGAAATATGTTTTTTTTAAGTGAAGAAAAATTCAATTTTAACTCTTAACAATGATAGGGTAATAAAATTCGTAGATAATTTCCATGCAGGCCTTTGCTACATTATACAATATTTTTCAGGAAATTCGTATACCTGTTTGTTCCATCAATCATGTGACTTGGGCTTAGCCAATCAGAATACACTAAATTCAGTAAGATTCATTCGTTGTAGCGTTAGGATGGACACAGTTCTGCATTAGCATCTGCAAGGGGAAGTTGTTCTCGGTGAAGAGAGTTATTCTCTTACGAACATAGAAATATCATATAAACCTTGGTAATTCTTAACGAAGTTTTGCGTTAAGAAACGAGTGGGTAAAATAGTTAGATAAAAATTATAATATAATATAGTGCTGTTTCGTGTTAGTTTAAGATATCCTCTTAGGGAAGTTAAAGACACTTCAAGATATCGTGGAAGGTGTACAATTAAAACACCGCATTAATTAATACCCATATTAACCCTGAGATTAAGAAAATATAAAGTATAAATTAATAATAAACTGTACGAGTGAAATTTATAATCATTGTGAGTGAACAAATTATAAAGAAACTAATTAATGTTAGCAGTCAAACATAATAACAACGAGACTCACTGAAATATTTCCGCTGGAGCCGCCTGCCGCAGAAGAGGACGACAAGACGAAGAGGACGCCAGGACGAGAGCGACGAGAGGACGGGAGGACGTTGCAGCAACCAAGTAAAATCGATTTATATTTTCGAACAATACAAGCTATTATTTCTATTATCAATACATGACAATTTATGATACAATATACATCTTTAAAAATTATATTTATGTGTATAATGTTACACATTTATAAATGTTACTTTAAGCCTCACACTGGAGTCGTCAATTTTTAACAGTCATAAATAAATGAGATGAGGTCTCGCTAGTAAACAATATAGCAATTTGTGTTGAGATACGGGTTCTTATGCTCCACGTAGCATGCGTCAAATTTTAACAAATTCAATATATATGTATTAAAATTATTCAACCACACCGTAGTTGTTATCAATCTGTACCCTTTAATATGGTATGTTGAACGGCGAATTATTTGTATTCTGCCGCTCGCTCCCACTATACGTGCAGTTCCAATGACGTCACCCACAGTTGCCAACCGTTGTTTTGTCCGCTGGGCTCCCTGTGACTTATTTTTTAAATGAAATAACAATAATAATGACGCAAATATAACACCAAACATATATCTTTATAGAAACCATTTATTCAGTGAAGCATTGGTTAATTATTTCTCGTTTTCTTTTTATGGTAATTACAATTGTGGCGAAATTATGCGTCTTCCTTAGTTGCTACAGTAGTTGTAAATATTATTCAGTAGTCAGCCAGGCCAAAATAATGACGAAATTTATTATTTCTATTAAAATAAATTATCTCAGGGCGTATCTGGTTCGGGGATTACGTTTAAACAAATAATACTATTCTTTAAATCAAAATACAAATTTCACAGTACAAGGATATTACAAAGTTTTAGTGTGTAAAGTGCACACAGGCAGTCGAGTATTGGTTGCTTGTTATTAGAGGTTATGACCAGTTTATGGCTTATTAGTTGTCGTTAAAGGTTCTTATGGTGTTCAAAAAAGTGTAAAGCTCAATTCGTGTTATTTGTGAGTGTTCTTTAGTGTTGGTGTGATATAGTGTCTGTAGTTTTATTTTGTTTAATTCCTAGAAAGTCGTGTACACAAACGTTGGTTTTGACAAATAAGATAATAAATTGTTCAAATTCACCAGATCCTCTTCTTTAAATGGTTCTAGGACGAAGATAGGGTCCACGTCTTCTTCGGTTCTTCTCCCTGGATCTCAATTCTTCTATATTAAATGCTGGATGTTCCTCTCTTGATTATAATATTTTGTATTATGTACATCGATTTGTTTTACTAAGTCTGGTACGTGTTTTCACAGTTTAAAGTATAATTATATCACACGTTTTACTAACGCGTCTGTATTCAATGACCGTTGTTAAAGAAGTCCTATTTTATTTATCTGAAATTTTTGGTTGCTAAGGTAAAACTTGAAATCTGGTTGGTTGATTCAGATATACATTGTCATACAAATTCATTATTTCAATGTCTGAATTAGGTCAAAACTTTTAAATTAGTATAACTTTTCTGTACTGATTGGGAATTGTAAACTACTAGCATCATTATTTTGGTCTTTACATTTGTGACATATAGACACTAAACATGGCTACTTTTACTTAAGAAATACAGATGTTACATTTTTGCTATTTGAGTTTTTCTTAAATAACTTGAAACGGATTATTTTGATTCTAGATTTGTTGTGTATACCATTAACTATAAATCTATTCATCCTTCAACATTTGTTTTACAAAATTCTAACAGTATTTCCTAAAATTTACAAAAGTTGGTTTTACATGGCTTCATACAGTTTGCCATCCACAAAAACATTTGCTAATTCATTTATTTTTTCAAAAAATGTGATTACCCTTATAGAACTACCGTCTGCTTTGTTAGTTTTACTATTTCTTATTAATTTATAATGGTTTGTTACTTCACTGGCTATTCTGATAATAGTTTGTTTATTTTAACATTGGCTTAAAAATTTTATATAAAATATTAAGTATTATGACTTATATACGTAATTATAATAACAAAATTGGTAATTACTCACTATATATTGTGATTTACATTATTTATAATAAGAGTATCAGGATATGCTAAAAATCATATTCGGCTTTCTAGGCCTACTCAAATCTGATTACATGACACTATACTTTTCCTTATTATACAAACATTACTTCATTACCTGATTATATAAGTAACTACAATTGTTCCTGATTATCCAGTTGAACCTTTGTGATAGTTTTACTAACAAAATTAAGAATATGTGATTACTAATAACATAATTACCTTTACTTGGCATCACAGCCTATAGTCTTGTAGGCATTAATTCCTTTCCTACTATTTACAGTTCTTATTATTAATCACAGACAATTATTGTAAATTGTTCTTGATAGTCTACTTCAACTTTCACTAACATACATATAACATAAATCAATGATTATTTATTATTAACAATGTAAATAAGTTTTCTTAGGCTCACCTTAACACTGGTATTAATCTCCCCAGTCCTGTCTGAGTGATTAACACTTACTATAATTCACTTGTTTATACACTTTGTCACTGATTGTTTTGGTTTCACTGATACATAATATTCAGCTACTTCCTTATTCATTAAAATACATTTAATACTATAATACATTGTATTGTATTTCTACTTGTCACATTCATTGTTTTTGTGTTTGGTTTACATTTTTATTGTCATTAAAAGAACTAATTAATCTACTATACAGTCTGTTCTGTTTGATTAATTATTGCTAACTTTTCCCTCATCACTTCACTCTTGTTATAAAATATTATTTACAGTATTATCTTATAAACTATGGTACATTAGTCTTTCTTTACTTTCTGTAGTGTACTTCATGGTTTATTATTCATTATTCTCTTTACAACATTATGTCCACTATTCATTACAATTAGTTGCATGTTTCATGTATCTATAATAATGGTTTGGTTATATTATTTCATTATATCATCCAAATTAATAACTTACTAATATTTCTTTTTCCATTCTATTGTATGTTTGGGCCTATTATCCCTCAATTTCCATTTTGATTAGCTTTGTATTTTGATACATTTAATGAAACCATTAGTTTCCTTATAGTATTGGTACATAAGCTGTCTGTCTTTATAATTATTATTTTGTCATCATTTGAAGTTCATGTCATAATCGGGGTATTTTGCATCACTTTGCCTAATCATTAATTTGGGTACGGTCAGTTGTATTACAAGTCAGTCTAAAATAGTTATTCGTTCCTCTTCACTATCATCTTGAAAGATATTTTTCTTCTTGTTTAGTTTCTTATCCATAGTCTTCATTAAATCTGGTACGATATCAAGTTGTTCCAAATGTAATGTTACAATAATATATAATTTTTTATCTCCTCCATATTGACGTGTTTGTAAATTTCACACACTCACCATATCCTTATTAGTATAATCAAATTTGAACCGTTCCATAATGATATTTGGCGCTGGCCAACGTTGGGCTCCAGTTTTGCATTATTTTAATAAAAAGAAAAAAAGAAAATATTATTTGAGTGTGTATAAAATAAATTTATTAAACTATTTGTGTATGCCGTTCTATGTTATCAGGGAGTGTAGATAAAAGTTTGAATACTCTCTCTTATCAGTTATTTGAACAATAGTAGTAAATTGTCTATGTGGAGATTGAATTATTATTGTATTTATGTTAGATTAAGCTTGTTTACATTTTATTGAGATACTGGACTATAATAATAAATAACATATAAACGGACGTTATTAGTAATAATAAATATTAAAAATATTGCCGTTACTATAAATAAAAACTATAATATTTTTTAAATTTATATAATAAGTAATCAATATGGCCGAATCACAAGAATTACAGAACACATTGGCGGCATTATTGGCAAATATGCAGAAGCTGTCCGAAGAAAGTAAAGCAAATCTGCAGAAAATGTCTGACAACAATAAAGCGATTAAAGAAGAAATTAAATCTAGTAAAGACGAAGCAGCAAAACAAAATAAGTCGCTACACGATGATAATAAAACTGCTGATACTCTCAATAGATATCCCTCCATCATCGAAGAACAGTACTCCTCGACCAGGTGTGAAATTCAAATTCTAGCAGTCAAGTATACATTACCAGATGACTTAAAAAGTAAGTTGAAATTGGTAAATCTTGAACAACAGAAGGATGCAAAATTAAGAAAAATTAGTGAGGAAATACAAAGGCAAGACAACCCGAAGTACAGAATCGACAGGGATGTACTGTATAAAATAATCGACGGACAATGGAAGATTATGGTGCTTGATGATCTCGTAGAAGATTTAACGTGGGCTTGTCATGAAAGTCTTGCTCATGCTGGAGCTTATAAATGTTATTTGACGATGAGAGAAAACTTAGTATGGTTGAACATGGCAAGGAAAGTTAAGTCTATTTTGCGAACGTGTCACATATGCCAGACAGCTAAATACACAAATCAACACACCTATGTGGAGATGAGTAACATCATGACCAAGAATAAGAATGATCTACTGTGTATCGATTTTTTAGGTCCGCTACCACGTGCTGCATGGGGTATGAAGAATCTGGTTGTTTGCACAGATGCATTTTCTAAGAATGTAAGTTTATATGCAATTGGATGACATACCAGGATGGCAGTATTAAATGTTGTATTAAATAAATACATTCCGAAATAAGGTCCGGTGAAGAAAATTCTATCTGACCAGGGTAAGCAATTCACCAACAAGAAGTGGCAGTCCGAATTAGAGAAACACAATATACAGGCAGTGTTGACAGGGGGAGTTAGGGCGTCTGTTTCGCACTTATTGTAACACCAACCAGAGTAGGTGGCCGGATTATCTAGAGTTTTTCGAGGCGTCCATCAACGGGAATTACAATGACACGACAGGATTTACACCTAACGAACTACAAACCGGGGAAATGCCAAAGCGTGTCTGGGATGGGTGCATCAGGAGGATTGCAACGCAGAGTTCGCTTATTCCAAATTTGATTAAAAAGATAGAGGCCAGGAGACGCATTAAAAGGTGTGCCGAAGAACGGACAGAGAAATTTAATGCGGATCACAAACTGGTAACGTTCAAAACTGGCGAGATGGTACTCCTGCGAACTTTAAATGTAGGCCACAGGGAAGATAATACTGCCGCCAAATTCTTTAGATTATACAACGGTCCACATATTTTATCGGAACAAGTTGGTAAAAATACATACATTGTCACAAACCCAAATACAACCGGGTGATAGGAAAGTTCCATGCATCATCCTTAAGAAAATATTACGTTAAAGATAATTAAACCTAAACTGCCAGGATATAGGTGGAATGACTGGTAGGAAATTGTATAAAAATATGTGTGAAGTAAGAATAATTGTAATCATGTTGGAAAAATGTATGGATGAACTGTAGATATAGCCGAATGACGTCAGACGTGTGATAAGCTTATCTGTGTTCAGGAAAGTTGTTCGTATCTAGCCACGTGCGTTTACATTAGGGCTCTCAAAGTGACAGTGGAGGAATGTGTTTGATAGAAGCTATTTATTTATTTTGATTTTTGAACTTATTATGTTATTATTTGGATGATTATGATTATTGGGAGGAAGTTATGTCAATTTAGTTAGGAAGAGAAAAAAAAAATTTATATTCAATATAAAAAATTTTTTTTACACGTGGTGGGGTTAATCCTGCAACGGAACACACGATGATAAGCTATGCTGTTTGTATCAGAGCACATGGATGACGAGCATTTTCTTGTTTAAATTTGTTTTATGTAATATTTTGTCTTTTAGCCGTAAATTTTGTATTTAGAAATGGATAAGCATGTAGGGTATACCAAACTCTTCATAAAAAGGTGTTCTATATTGTCATGTATTTTTTGAGTGAATTTGTGCGCGTGTGCGGGTGTGATAACGTGTGATCTCGATATCTTCCGAGGTAATTAACCGATCGACGTGAAACTCTGACAATGAATTGTTTATGTAAATAGCTCCAATTTATGTGTACTCTATGGTTCATAACTATTTTAGAAATATGTTTTTTTAAGTGAAGAATAATTCAATTTTAACTCTTATCAATTATAGGGTAATAAAATTCGTAGATAATTTCCATGCAGGCCTTTGCTACATTATACAAAGTTTATCAGGAATTTCGTATATCTGTTTGTTCCATCAATCATGTGACTTGGGCTTAGCCAATCAGAATACACTAAATTCAGTAAGATTCATTCGTTGTAGACTTAGGATGGACACAGTTCTGCTTTAGCATCTGCAAGGGGAAGTTGTTCCCGGTGAAGAGAGTTATTCTCTTACGAACATAGAAATATCATATAGAAAATAAACCTTGGTAATTCTTAACGAAGTTTTGCGTTAAGAACCTAGTGGGTAAAATAGTTAGATAAAAATTATAATATAATATAGTGCTGTTTCGTGTTAGTTTAAGATATCCTCTTAGGGAAGTTAAAGACACTTCAAGATATCGTGGAAGGTGTACAATTAAAACACCGCATTAATTAATACCCATATTAACCCTGAGATTAAGAAAATATAAAGTATAAATTAATAATAAACAGTACGAGTGAAATTTATAATCATTGTGAGTGAACAATTTATGAAGAAACTAATTAATGTTAGCAGTCAAACATAATAACACAAGGAGACTCATTGAAATATCTCCGCTGGAGCCGCCTGCCGTAGGAGAGGACGACAAGACGAAGAGGACGCCAGGACGAAGAGTACACCAGGAAGGGTGACGCTGAAGAAGAGGACGCCAGGACGGGAGCGACGAGAGGAGAGGACGACGTTGCAGCAACCAAGTAAAATCAATTTATATTATCGAACAATACAAACTATTATTTCTATTATCAATACACGACAATTTATGATACAATATACATCTTTAAAAATTATATTTGTGTGTATAATAAATAATTTTTCATCTCCTCCATATTGACGTGTTTGTAAATTTCACACACTCACCATATCCTTATTAGTATAATCAAATTTGAACCGTTGCAATATATATATTCTAAGTCCATCTCTTTGCAATGCTTAATGTGCCTTAAAAAATTCAGAGGCTCAATCGTATTTATTTTCCGTCATTTAGCTAAGCAAGTTTCGTATTCATTTAAACTCTTTGGAATCTACTTTTCAATTTCTTGCTACATCTTTTATAGATAGGCCTGCACACATTCAGCTTACTACTATTACTACTACTACTACTACTACTACTACTACTATGCCAGAAGACAATGAAGAAATAAATGAAATAAGGGAAAGGATACAATCCGCAAATAGAGCATACTCTTCGTTGACATCTATATTCAAGACAAGGAATATTCACCATCAATCCAAGGTCACATTATATGAAGTTATGATTAGACCGGTGATAACATTGTTTGTTCAGGCTTGGACTCTGAACAAACAAGCCGCTAACATAGTCAATACTTTTGAAAGGAGAATTTTGAGGAGAATATATGGACTGATCCAAGTCAATGGGATATGGAGAATGCGTCACAAGATGTATAAAGGCAATGATTTGGCCACCACCATCCGACTGCATAGATTCCATTGGGCAGGACGCATCATTAGGATGGAAGGCAAACGAATACCTAGGAAGGTACTGTTTAGTCAAATCGAGGGTAGAAGGCATGTCGGAAGACCCAAGACTCGCTGGATTGAAGCAGTGGCCAGGGATGCTGATAATTTACTTAAAATAAAACGATGGACATAGATCGCCAAGGACAGGGAAAAATGGAGGCAGATGGTTATGGAGGCTAAGGTTCAACTTCGAATTGTGACGCCATAGAAGAAGAAGAAGAAGAAGAAGAAGAAGAAGAAGAAGAAGAAGAAGAAGAAGAAGAAGAAGAAGAAGAAGAAGAAGAAGAAGAGGAAGAAGAAGAAGAAGAAGAAGAAGAAGAAGAAGAAGGAGAAGGAGGAGGTGAACGGTACGTTAGATATATAAGGTACCCACGTAACCAACAGATAAAGGAGAATATTTTTATTTCATTGTATATTTTAAATTAGATTAGGGCCTATATGTTTATGGAAAGCAGCTTTCAAAGTTCAGAAAGGACCATAAGTCGCTTGACGCTAAACGTTATTCTTAGTATAATAGCGAGCGTCAACTGACAAACGATGAAAGGATTTGTGAGCTTCGGCCATTAAATAGACTCAATTTTAAAACATTTTTGTCGACTTACGTCAAAACTTATTGTCACCACTAGCCTCCGTATTGATACGTAACAGATATGAGCGTTAACCACTCCCATTTCAACTGCCAATTTAAATTTATCCAATTTCAATTTTCTCGGTCTTGTACTGAGTCCTATAGTCTTTCAACAGGCCTGACCACTATCGAGTGTTCCACAGAACAGGAGCCAATTTTACTTTTTACCTTCTATTTTTCAACTTAGAATGAGTCTTAATAGGGCACATATTAAGAAGGTATAGTTAATAAACTAACCATTTTAATCCGCCTTCTGACTTTCTTGTTTACAGTTGGGAATGACGCATTTTGAAGCATATGCTTCATCATCAGATAGTAAAAAATTCTCTCTTATAAGGTCGTTAATGTTAGCGCGGTTTAAATGCGAAATTGGTATTTTAACAAGTGACGATCTCATAAGAGGAATTTTATACTATTTTAAAATAAAGAAGTTAGACAAGGTTGTACCACCCCGATAATTTTAATATTCATTTGGACAAAATCATTAAAAGATGGAAGGAAAATTTTAAATGTGGAATTAAGCTTTCTCCGCATTGTACACGTAGTATTATTTTATATGCAGACGATGTTTGTTATTATGCAACAGACAGAAAATGATTTGCAGAGGGGACTATTCATCTTGAGGAATTTAGCAGAGGAATATGGCTTGGCGCTATCTCCACATAAAAAGAAGTTAGAGGGAGATAAAGGCTGTTAGAGGGAGACTCCAGTAAGAACAAAGGCAGAGGTAAATAGAAACATCTTGGAACAGGTATTCAGTTTTAATTACCTTGGATGTGAAATATCTCCCGCAGTTCATTGATGTCGAAATAAACTTGATAAATTTAAACATGTATGTGGGACAATCCATATGACCTTGAAATACAAAACTAAGAAAGACGAAAGACAATAACTTAAGTTTTATATGTATATGTTGTATTATATATGTATATGTTGTCTTAATAACAACAACATGTTGTATCGAAACGTTGACGAAAATGTTACAGAATTATGTCGACTGAACATTTTACGACCTTAAAAAATGTTTCATCATTAGAATTTACAAAAAATGTTTTGTCAAGTGACATATATATTTTTAGAGGGTACGACTTACTAGAAAAATGAATAACGTAATTGTACTGTTATTTTATTAACGAGAGAAATAATTTATAACATTTCCTTCACTCAAAATTTTCAGTAGAACGAAACATTTGCAACTGCCATAGTCTTTAATGAAAGATCCCGGCTTAATGGCCGTGGTCTATAATTAAAATCAGTGTTATTATTCACTGTTACAAGTAATTTGCAGTAGCTTGAGCTACACCCATCTTCAGAGAGGGGGACAACAAGAGTAACAAGAGTTCTTCCTCAAAAAAGAGATTCTTTTTACCAGTGTTGGGACAATCGTTCCATTCGTTCCCCGCCCTGAAGATGGTTGCGCACGTGATGACAAAAAGGTTAACAAGGAACAATAATATAAATTTTAATTACAGATCACGGCCATTAAGCCCGGAAATGTCCTATAATGACCATAATATTCGGGCGGCGACCAATTTTATGGGCTAACTCGATTAAAAATTTGTAAAAGGTGGAATCGCTTTGTGTGTATCTTCAAGAGAAATTCCATTATGGACAAACGACGAAACTTTCCCTACAAATAAGAGCTGTCCGACAAACGTGAAGATAAATTTTTTGTTTCAAACGTTTTATATGACTTCGTCTTGTATTTAAACTTGGAGACCGTAGTGTACCTTGCCTCATTGAAATAGCATTGTTATAATCAATAAAATTTCGTTTTTATTTTATTGAAGTCACTTGAAATCAACACCTAGTTAACTCCTAATTTTCCCTAGTTGCAGAATAATGTATATTTAAAAAAATGAAATTTATGTAGTGAATTTTGTAAACAGTAGGTACTGTTTTCATACACAAGGAAATGTTTCTCTAAAAACAAGAGTAAAAGTAATAATTCAGGATTTTTATTTTAATTATTTCAAATAACATCTCTTATGACTTACGAAACATTGTTCCTGTTATACAAAAAATACTTCCATGTCGTAGAGAAAGCCTTTCAAATAGAACAAATTTGAAACCGCTGCCGTCTAATGACAGGAGACAAATGTAGTTTTTGTCTATGCTTGACGCAATACGAGACAATAAAAAGTAGTATTTTATTTTAAATAAATATAATATTACAGGATCGTATAACTCAATGAAGGAACTTAATTAAGGAACATATGTGTTTGCTACCAACATAAAATATTCTTAATGCTACACGTAACAATTGTGAAAAGTTTTGGACTTTTAATAGATGTAGACGAGGAATAGTGAACCACGTTCGTACGTAAACTGCAAATAATTCTCTGGTATTTTTTACAATATACGTTGCACTGTTGAACGGTGGCTGACAAATTAAACAGCAGACAAACAACATCGGAGGAATTAGCTTTAGAGAAACATATTTTTTCAGGTGACCTTTCGATAATTAAAGTCACGGAAGACAAGCTCCACAGCTTCGATCGGGTGTGTCCGATTGCAACCTAAAGATCACGAACCATAAAGATATTCAAGGGCAGCTATCTATCTTGAGTCAAAATTGCTGTTCAAACAGAGCTGTTGAATAGCTGTCGCAAGTAATATACATTATTAACAGGGACATAAATTGGTAACAGGAATTCAGTGAAATTAAGAGTAAATAAGGGTAAATACTTTACCTACCGATAACCACGTAAAGCGTTAATGGATAAAGCAGTTTTGTTGTTTGGTTCTTTCGTGTGGATATATCTTTGTATTATCTGAGGTGATTTATTACGTAACATATAATGAATAACGAAGTTAATATTTCAACAATGTAGATACGAATACAAATTAATGTATATCGTGCTAGGAAAACTTATACTTTTACAACTGCGAAGAAAATTTAATTACTGTTTAATTTATGTATTATTTTTAATACAGAATAAAATAACTTGTTCCTTAATTTCCATGTTATTACACCTTTGGTATAAATTAATGGAATCAAACACGTTTATTCTTAAAAATAACTTTCATTATAAATACATTAACAATAAGTTTACTTATTTATAATTTACCACTTAGAATGACACCATTTACTTTAATTAACATGTTTCATCTTTCTGGCATAGAATCTACAAGTTTCTTACAATGTACTTTTTATCATTATACCATACATTTATCAAGGCTAATATTAAGTTATTTTTTTAAAGTAGAGCCCATCCTTCTGAGTCTCTGTTTGCAGATTAACCATAGATTTCCTATAGGATTCATGTCGGGTGAATTTCCCAGCAATTCCAGTACAGTTAAACCAGTTGCTGCAAGAGAGTTTTCACATTTTTTGATGTGTAGCAAGGTGCCCAATATTGCTGGAAAACACCTGACCCATCTGGCTAAACGTTTCGCAACTGCAGAACTACTCGAGAATTTAATAGTTTAATATAATTTTCACTACTCATCATTCCTTCAATCTGAATTAATGATTTCGTTCTACTGTAGGAAAAGTAGCCCCAAAACATTATCTTTTTGATGTTTAACCATTTGATGAATATGCTATGCTTTGGTAAAATTTTTCTCCATCACCCCGACGGACATGTTGGACTCTGATCCCCTGGATATAAAAACGGCTCTCATCAGAAATGAATACCAACCTTCTTTGGCGCAATGTTTATATCTTTGCGTCAGTATTTGTTTTTTTTTCACCGTTCAACAAGCGTCGACAAACAATTGGGTCATAAACGTGACTTTCTGATCAAGCTCATTCTTTCTGAAGGTCAAAATTACTCATCTGTGGACCAATTGTACTTGCTTTCAATAAATACGTATCATCTCTTACAGTTGTAGCTAGTTTCCTGCCACAGTTTCCTCTTCTCCTTGGAGAAACTGAACCAATTTCGTTTCTAAGTTTAATCATTTTTGACACAGCACTCGGAAAAGAACCATACTTTACAGCAATCGTTATTTGAGATAAAGAAGTGTTTTCGTTTGACGTCATGATAGCCTGCTTCTTGCGTAGCGTTATATCAGTTGTTACAAATATTACAGTACAACAACAAACAATAATTATTAACAACAGCTACGTACACGAAAATGTATGTTAACTCACAAAACGAGGTTAAATTTACAAAAGTAACCAGAAAAAAAACCAGCTGAAGGAAATAGAATAACAATAAAGAGCAGTGTGACCAACTAAGCGAAACAAATTTTACAGTTGTGATCCCATTAATTTATACAATTTTATATATATGGAACATGTTTCGAGAGCTCCTGTGCTCTCATCCCCAAGATCGCGAAGGCTGAGGATGAGAGCACGGGAGCTCTCGAAACATGTTCCAAATAAGGAAAAATAACATCTTGAGGTAATATAAACATAAATTTTAAATACTTTATATATATATCAAGAAACGAACTGTAGCAGAAAGTGATTGAATATATATTACGACGCTCCCTTTTATCTAACACATTTATCTAATATTTGTAATGTTAGATAAAATGTTACTTACCCGTGATATTACTTTACCTGGGCGCCAGAACAAATGCCAGATACAAATGACACGGTTTCAGCTTAGTTCAGCGCATGGAGACTGGTTTCTCTTAATCTGGTTTGATTAAGAGATTGCTATCTCCCAAACCAGTGCTAAAGAACAGGTCTGCAATAATTTGCACGTCCAATACTACACCCCACTTTCCATTCAAGTAACGTATCTACCCCAATAATACAATCATGAATGAGTTTCGGGACTATTAGAGCTACAATTTGGGGTTGGTTACCATTTAAATTGACAGGTAAATATATTTGTTCAGTTATCCTTTGCGTTTTGGCTCCAGTGGCTCCCTGTACATTACAATGTTTTACGGTTAGTCTGGGACAATTTCGCAACTGACAATTATCTACAAACTTTGAGCTGACAGAGGTAACTTCACTGCCAGTGTCTATAAGCGCTCTTACTAGTAGATTACTGATCTTACAAATTATTTCCAGACATTCAGGATAATGGTTTCTACCCACTTCTTGCTCTTCTTTTAACAAGAACTCCCTATCGCTCACTTGTTTTATATTATTAGTTACGTTCTTTTTACCTGTTTTCTTTGGTGTTTTCACTGCAGGTAATGGTAGGTTTAGTTTTGTTTCCTTTCTACCTGCAGTGGTTTCCCGTTTCCCGTATTCATTTTACTAGTCGACGGTTGCTGCTCGGTAGAGGTTATAGTTGTTTTACATACTTTATACCCTTTATTTGGTTTGTTTTCTACACTCCTACTTCTACCCTTCTCCTCCAATTCCGGTCGATTTTGTGGTTTATTACCGGGATATGGGGTAAACCTTTTTTCTTTCGTGCGTTCATTGTCTCTCCTCTTAGTTGAGTAGAAAGTTGGTTCTTGATGATCGCCTCTAGAGTAGTTACTCAGCTGATTACTTATACGCTGTAGGTCCCTCTCTAAATCTTGACACTCATCTACAACCATTATGAACTTTTCTAGAGTATCCACTCCTCTAGTAGTGGTTGCTACTCTAGTGCGTTCTGAGAAATGACGCGCTAGCTTATATACTAGGTCTCTCTCTTCTATTGGTGGTGTTAGATGTTTAACTTGCGCCATTACATTTAGCATATAATTGGTGGTTGTCATATTCATTGACGGGTGATACTTACCAAATTCTAGATGATCGCGTACCCTTCTTTGTATCTGAAGATTCCAGTACTGAGCAAGGAATTTTTCTCTGAAGTTTGGACTCTGTCCGAGATGACTTTCCACTACGTACCTGCCCAATTCTTGAGAAATCGGCCTAACATGTCCTTCTTATCCTCGTCGTCCATTAGTGGATTTACACGAGCTACATACGCCTCAAACAGCTTTAGGAATTCCACAGGATTCTCATGTGGGTTTCCTGAAAATGCAAGGTTTTCCGGTTTTTCCTTATAGCCGCCACACCTCACGATTTTGGTTTGCTGTGACTTCATTGCTTTAGTCAGATCTTCCCGCATTACCTTCAATTGCTGTTCCACCTTTTGATGTACTTCGTCACTGTTAGCCTTACTCCATACCTGTTTCTTAACTTCTTTAATATTCTCACCCAGTTGTGTACACTCTTCCCTAGTATTCTGGATTTCTCCTTTATTTAGAAGTGTTTGTGTTTTTAATTCAGCTGTTAATTCACTGAATTGTTGATTAATGAGGGTTACTTTTTGTTCTAACCTTTCATGAAATTCGTTTCTAAACTTATTTAGTTTTTCGTCTTGACGGCGAAAATTAGTGTTTACTTGTTTCCTAAACTCTTCTAACGTAGTTTTAGCCTCTTCGGTATGCTTGTCAAACCTAATATTACTCTCATCTATTTTATTATTAGTACCATCTAATTTACTAGCTAGATTAGATATCTCTTCATCTATTTTAAATGTAGTTTCTTTACTACTTTGTTCTATTTGGCTAGACAAATTTTCGTTTATTTGTTTCATTTCGCTAGACAAATATTTATTAATTTGCTCAATTTTATTATTAACATCATTTATCAATTTTTGATTACTTTTTTCTAAACTTTTATTATTTTCATCAATTTTACTATTTGTATCTTTTATTTCACTAGATATTTTTTCAATTTTACTATTTAATTGACTATTAGCACTTTCAATTTTACTATTAGTAATTTCGATTTTATTATTAGTATCTTTTATTTCAGTTTTAGTTTCTTCCATTTTAGTGGTCAACTGCTTAAACATTTGTTCAATTGCTGCCTTATCTACAGCTGATGATTTAGCCATTTTTTAAAATTTATTTTTAACAAATTAATTTTAACAATTATTTAACAGTTATTTGTAACTTGAATTACACTTCTTTTCAAATTTATTAATATTACAATTTAACTAATCACTTGGGTAAAAGCAACGCCAAATTATATAACTTTCTTAGTTGGCCGCGCCAAATTTATACATAACTTATTTCTTTCTATAAATTTGCTGCTTTAATCGTGCCCCTTAGTTGAGGCGACAAATCTATACGACGCTCCCTTTCATCTAACACAATGATCTAATATTTGTAATGTTAGATAAATGTTACTTACTCGTGATATTACTTTACCTGGGCGCCAGAACAAATCCCAGATACAAATGACACGGTTTCAGCTTAGCTCAGCGCATGGAGACACTCTTTCTCAGGATTCGTTCAGTGATTGTGGTTTTCAAGGGGAATCGTTACAAATAACACTTTAATATTTGCTTGATTATTTTAATTAACGTTTTAATCAATTATTTTTAAACTTGATTAGGCTAATGGTAGGACTTAATTCTACCCTTACACTTATAATTACTGAGTGAGTGTGAAAAGTAACGATTAAGACGTTCAAACGACCTATGGCTCTTATCTGGTTTGATTAAGAGATTGCTATCTCCCAAACCAGTGCTAAAGAACAGGTCTGCAATAATTTACACGTCCAATACTACACCTCACTTTCCATTCAACACTCCTATACTATGTTAGAGCTAATCTTATAATTAAATATACAAAGTGTGAAATTCTTAGTGTCTTTTAAAAATTGTTTATTGCTTTTATTATTTGTTTAGTGCTTATTTCATTGATCAATGAATCTATTTCTTACTGTTTGATGCGTTGACCGAAGATAGGAATCCGTAGAGGTCCTCCTTTTGATGGTTTTGCACAGAAGAATGGATGTTGATCAATGCTGTAGAAGATGCCCTGGCAATTACAGATGCTGTAGCCGTCTGTCGCACAGGTCCTTCACGGCTGATGATTAATTAATTAATAATTTAATTAATTAACGTTGTTTTACGCAGCGAGAGTTGTTGAACGGTATTAATTCATCTTCACTGCGGACTACTTCTCGAATTTGATCTTAATTACACTTTTGCGTGATTGAAAAATTTCTGTACGTAAATTATACACGACTAGCGCATTGAAGATCCGAACGAAGAGTGATGCTACCCCTCGCTTTGAGTTGGCGTCAGTTTTAAATACTGGATGCTGATTGGTTGTTCAAATAAATCATGCGTTTTTCCAGTTTTGACAATCTCGAACAGGTCGAGCAAACACCCCGTGACAGGTTTCAAACTGCAGAGAATTTCTAGTTAAAATCGTACTTCCTGTGTTTGCAAATCGATTGATTACAGGTATTTGCAAACGTGTTTTCAAAGATCTGACCACAGAATATTGTTACTTAGGTCTTTGTCTGTGTGTGTGTGAAAACACCTAATTCCTACGTAGCATAATTCTCTCGTCATTCCTTTTGGCGTACGTCTTACGTATAACTTCTTCAATTGTTAATTATATTAACTGAGATTGCGGCTACTTATAAAGCTTCACTTGCTGAATACAATGCTGTTCTCGGAATTGCCGTATATTTATTAGTTTTTAAGTTATCACAGGTTGAACTGATAATCTGTATTGAGTAAAATTTCATGTTCGTACCGGTTGCGGATTTCGCTATGACGAGGTTAGAGTGAGATGGCTGCGATTGTACGCTCTCTCTCTTGCTTACGCTGCACTACTCCCTCCGTCAGACACTTCATATAACGCTCAGTTAGGACGCTAATATGAATCGTTATAATATATATATATACAGGCCTAAATTTTGTTTATACTTCCTTCCATAGTGTTGACACTTCTGTTGATTTCATTGATCTAAAGAAAGCGTATGACGTTGTGAGGCTTGCGATACTATGATGACTATATTAAATCATGGAGTAAGTTGTATATATACAGGCTTAAATGCAATCAAGCAATTATAAACAGGAGTGTCAGCTTGTATTAAAATGAGGAGAAGATTGTCCAGCGAGATTATTATTAGTAAATGTCTGAATCAAGGCTGTTGCATAATAACTCCAACACTGTTTAAAATCTATTTGAATGAACTCCTGATGTAATTAAGGAAGACATGTAATATGAGTATATCGATTGCAGAGGGGAGGCTATTCACGTTACTTTTTGCTGACGACCAACCTCCACTGGCCGAGGAAGTTACATGCTTCAAAAACTTGGAGAAGAATAGGCCTATATGAATTGGAACTTCGAAATAAATGATTAAAAACAGAGTATTTGGTAGTAAGTGGTGGCAAGATGTAGAGTTAGAAACAAGCTATAGCTACGAGTAATTCAAATAATTATGGAGTAATAATAACATCTGATGGTGATAGCAATCAAGAAATAAAATCAAGAATGGGGCAAGAAAAAACAGCTACAAGGCAATTGAATAACCTATTACTGAGTACCCAAATTACGAAGCGTAATAAGATTAGAACGTATAAAACCATAATAGCGAGGACAGTTTTTTTATGAAGAAAAATTGTAGGTAAACAAAAGAAATAAATTCAGAATCAGATCTCCGGAGATGGATTATTGGAGACAATGCTATAGACGAAGTAGATTGGATAGAATTAAGAATTCATACATAAGAGCGAAAATGTGGATTGGCATAGACATAATAGAAACGGTAGTAGTTAAATTGTTAAATTGGTTCGGACACCTAAAACGAATGTCAAAGAAGAGATTCGAAAGACGTTAAGGGAATGGCCGCCTCCCAATAGAAGGAATAAAGGAAGCCCTAGACATTCGTGGAGAAAAAATGTTGGAGACGCAAGAGGACTGTTTGAATTGGCGCCAGTGGATAGGATACAAGAAGCTGTAACAAAATTATGATGATAACTTTCTTTACGTTATGTTACTGCATTAAGAAGAAATAGTTAGCATACCCAGGATTAAGTATCGGGAGCCATCACTAAGATGAACGCTCCTCCAACGCTGCTCTCAACATTCAATCACAGCCGTCCCACAGTGTTCTGCTGGGTTTCATATTTTACGTCCATTTCAGTGGTCGATTACAAATGTTTCTAACGTCAAAGTGGAATACGGGAATTGAATAATATATATAAATGTATATAATATAGTATTTGAGGTTTTAAATGTTAATGTTATAATCAATAATTTACGTATGTAACAGTTATAAATAATAAACAATTTATTATGTAATTCGTTAATAATATCCTATACGTTGAGCGAATATCTTTGACCATCGACGACTGAGAAATTGTATACAGACTAGAAAGAAAACGTAGAATCTATGTCACGAGGAAAGAAAGGCATAAAAAATTGTCTTCAAGAGAAAACATATAGAAAATACATATTTGAAACAGAGATACCACACTGAATGATAGGAATAAAGTTTATCTGTGAGATCTACAAATACGTAGATAATTAATTTCAATACACAAGAGAGAGATAATTAAAACAAAACTGTAGAGTAAATAAAACAAGAAGGATAATCAAGTATTTGAACGCTCAGAAATTAAAAAAAAAATGTAGTTACAAAAATTATGCACTGAGACAGCACTACGAACATCAAAATAGGACGAGTGTGAAACAATACAAAGAAAAAGAAAATGAAAATACGAGAGACTGTCGTAGTTACTACAGAGAGGAAACAATTGTACACTCTGTCGTTAGGAGAATATACAATATACACAATTTACACACTGGAAATAAGATTGCACTTAACAGAATGGGACAAAGTCTCGAATTACTTGCGAGACTACCACAAGAAGAAAATTTGCGTATTTGGGACATATATAAAGAGGACCTCGATATGCCCTATTAGGACTCAATCTAAATGGAAAAGTTTAAGTTAAAAAATGGATTGGCGGTAATCACGCCTAACTACTGAAGAATTATTGCTTTCTGTACAAGACCGAAGAAAGTCCAAAGACCTAATTTAATAGGAGTCGTCAACGCCTGATTAGGTAGGACACTAAAAGAAGAAGTACAAGTTAGAAGGATACAAGGAAAGATATTACGAAAGATGGACAGATATTGTCCAACATTGGCCAGAATAAGGCTGTATACGTAAGTAGAATGCAGAAATCATTGAATAATAGTGTGAGCGTGTGTGTGTGTGTGTGTGTGTGAGAGAGAGTGCGCGTGTAAAACAAACAAAAATGTGTATACACGTTAGTACACAATTGTTACGGCGACCATTAGGTTGCAAGAAACTTTTAATATTAATACTAAACATATATCGTTCTTCTACGAAACTAAAAACTGGAGAAAGATTAAAGTAAATCACTCTTCGCACCGTGATCTACATAAACAGTCCCAACGACGACTTTAAACGTTAACGCATCCTATAACGTGACCCACCACGCGGTTTCTTAAATCGCTACAATTATCTTTTCCTTACACGGTATTTATTTTTAGTTTTAATGTTCTCGTCTGCAGGGAGAAAGAGAAAGTTAATCGACGCCAAGAATATATAGTAGTAGAGATAAAATCTTCACACACCGATAGAACACACATACTGTTGCCGCCGAGAAAGGAAACGGTGTGACATCTACAGGTGCCAGTTTGAAAGTTTATCAGTGATAAGCAGGTGCTCCATCTTAAACTTATCTAGAAACAGCCAGCTTGAAAACCAAATATTGTCCTACGTTTTGGCCCGTGTCACTCATCTCACATTCCAATAAACAGGATATAAACATCTGCATTTTCGTCTAACATGGTTTGTACAGGCTTTTACTTTCAAGGTTTTTGATATTTAAATAGAAGGTAATGCATTGCAGCTGAATTCAAACAAACGAGCTACAGTGATTTAGGATTGAACTGTACACACACGTCGAGTAGCGTATTGTCGGTTATGTATATATATGCACACATCACTAATAAATTAGGTCCAGTCAGGTACAGTAAAAACGACATTGGGTACAGAGGAAAAACACTGAAGAATAACTGTGGATGCGTTCGCCCCAAATATTGATTATAAAATAATTTGTGTGACCGTAACGTTTTTTTACCTTAATACTTTCCATTTTTGTGTAGGCCTATATATTTTTACTGCTAAAAGATTACATAACATATTTTAACACGAAGATGGCAACAGGGGAACGTGTGAAACCAAAGTAAATGTATTCTTTTTGAATATATAAATGTATATTTTGAAAAGTTAAAAACAGAATGTAAAATAGGAAATGTATGTGTTTGTCAATGTTGGAATATGATAGGTTTTAGTTGGTGTCTATACATAAAACTGCAAAAGTTTTAGGACGTTCATGCGATTCTGTACAGCAAAATTTACTTAGGCCTGTCGTTTTTCATGAATTTATCTAAATGATTTACTTCTGAGACCTTCATTTCAATTTAAAAGTTAAAGCTCTTCAAATACGTGAAAAGCAAACTAACGTCTGAGTTTTTTAACATAATTTACTTGATTAGAACTTAACTATAAGAACCTACTCACAAATGCAGTGTTGAGACAGTTTTATAAAACGACAAAATAAACATACGGATTTACTGTATTTATTGAGTAAAATGAATTACATTAAAATTATAGTCCTTTAATAATGATAATAAATGTGAAGTCTATAATTAATTAAAGTATCGTTAAAAGTTGTTAATATCTTGAAAATGCTTTTTTATATGATGTTTACGATATCAAATTAGTGTTGGTGATTCAGGATGGTGCCGAATTCCAGTCATTTGAAGATCTCATAAACATTCCTCTGCACCAGCGAATCTACAATTTGGCTTGGGGGAGGGGGTCCAATCGAGTCGTCTTAATACAAAAGGAAAACAAGTTTAGACTAATCAACATTACAGTCTTTTAAGCGGCTGAAAAACCTGTAACAACATACTGAAATCAATCCAATTAAAGTATTAACACAATAAAAATAAGCGCCATGTTATAAGATACTTACTGACTTAATTGATCTTCCTATATTTCATATTTCAAACGTGCACGCAAATGCTGAGTAACAAACTTGTTTGTAGACCTGTATTTAAAAAAGTGTTACTACTGTATTAGCGTACACAGTTGAGAAATTAATAAAACAGCTTAAATATTAAGAGATTTACAAAATTTCTCGTCAACTTTCAACCCTCTAAAGGGGGCGGGGGCCGATCCCGTCCGTCTCCCCATAAATACTCCTCTGTTCCTTTGTGTTCCTGTTCTTCTCCCGGGTGCTAATAGGATGTCATCCAGCAGTCTCGCCTCCGTCCGTGGACAATTCACACAACAATGATTACAGACAATAACTTACGATTGTATCCTGTATAATCTCTATTACAAGCTCGTACATATGGTGATTAGCTTTGTTTAGACGCTAATATTGTTCCGTAACAATGTTGGGGATTTTATTGCAGTACGCCGCAACAGTATTGGGAGCACGGCTGTTTCCCTGCCATAATAGTATCGATACAACCATTGATAACGATACTGTGCTGTTGTTATGACTGGAGCATAGAGCATCACTTTTAGAGAAACGTCTACGTCCTCGTTGGGGTTCGTAGTTTCTTGGGTAAATCATTTAGTGAATGCGCCTATAATTAGCTAATGAAAGACTTGCAATTTCAAAGAAGCTACGAAAATTGTGTACGAATAATTTTTCAGACTTTGAGTACTTCTGAATACGGGCTATGCAGTTTGGTTTTAACTCGACCACTGGTTGACTTAATGCGCCTGAAATTTTGTCTAGAACATCACTTCTAATATTCCAATTTTTGTGTTTACTGTTAGTTGTCGCATAGCACGCTTTCTTTTTCATATAACTGAAGTAGAGGAACAACTTCATCTGTACTCAACTCCATAACTTTAATTTATAACAAACCTTAAATCAATTAACTATAAGCACGAACTACGAACAGTATAAAGAAGCCACCAATCATAATTTCAAATTAAAAGATTTTAACAACAAGAAGACCTGCGCTCTAGTGAGGTCATAGAGAATTACTCCCCTCCAACACTGTGGCAGCACATGCCTTTTCCAACAACATTGTCCAACGGTGTTGGGATCAAACGGTGTTGGTATGCGTGGTAGCGACGTTAGTAAGAGACTGTCTTCGGAACGGAAGTAATTGCAAGCCCCCACCAACCTCTGGGTTGAGGAGGCAAAGATGAAGAAGGTTCTACTACTATAGCTACTTTGTAACTTCAACTTTGTCACTACATATTGACACACTGCTAAATACTTCGTTCTTGACGAGGCCTTTCGGTGTCTCTTCCATCTTCAAGTCTTAAACGACCGTTTTCTGGTCTTAAACGACAGTTACTTTGTAACTGTTGACTACTGTCCTGTTCGGAGACTGCTTTTGAATGGTTCTTACAGAAATTCGTTAAGTACAGTACTGCATACATTTAGTGAGATCAAACTGCACTACCGAATGTAAAAAAGTGGAATATGGCAAATAAACAGCAGCATCCTTAACCAAGAACCCCAATTTTGCTAATTACTCAGACACTTGCTAAAAATGTCCGACTTCCGTTTACGAGCACATTTGAAACTACATGACATGAATAACGCATGAATTTATATCCATTTTTAATGTTGAAATTAATATTTAGTTAGCTGATAAGAATTGAAATTACTTATCCATAATGCTTTTAATCATTCTGCTCGTTAATACAACTAATGAATGAATGGCCGTAACATGAATGGGCATGCCATGATTTCTGAATACGTCCTTCGAACGAACGATACGCTCGCTCACTACACTTTCACTGACACAAACACTTTAGTTTGTTGTTGTAAATATGGTAACACTACATTAAATATCAGAAATTTGGAAAATTTTAGTTTTTACTTTGGCCCATAATAAATAAGGTCTAATGGAGAAAGAGACTTTCAACGAGGTGACTGGAACAACAGAAGCCTCTGGTGTGCAGGATGCGAGAGACGGCAGTGGTTGTATAAGTAAGCCTACTCGCACATGGATGAATGACCGGATAAATAAGGTCTCTTTCTGTCTACATGTCGACGATGTAGACGTCTCGAGTAAGGTAGAGGAGGTAAAGAGTAAAGAGTAAAGAGGTTAAGTAAAGAGTATCTTAGATGCGAAATGGGTGAAATAAGGTGTGTAGGAAGACCGATAAGAAGACAGCTGCTGGAACTGGAGACTATTTGGAAAGAGCGGAACTCAGATACGGGACCCATAGACGGAAGAATAGAGGGTTGAGGCAAATACTAGAGGTCACGCAGAGCTGAAGCCTTTCAGATAATATTTTTGTTTCATGTTATTAATGGATACTAACTAGTTATTGTCCTCTTTCGGTCTTCTTCTTAAACATATGGTATAAATTGGCACGCGCGTGTGTGTTTTTACTGCCTGATGGAAATTTGTCAAATATACAAAGGACTAAACTCTGACTTTTGAGCCCCTCCCAGTGTAAAAGATCTCAGCACAAAATTCTGGTTCCAGTTTTTGTTTTCAATTGCCGTCTTTCGGTGTCGAGAATAACCTTCGTTTCTCTCATTTACCTTTGTTTAGTGATGTAACAGGCCAACGTCGTGTTCACCGGCTGGTAACTATAACCTGTACAAGGTGAGTGGCTTGTAAGTCACTTAATGATACGCACTTAAACGTGTTAGTTTATTATTTCGCAATATTATATTGTCATTTTATTACTCAGCAAACAGTAGAAAATATTTTTTTATTCTTTTTTCATATATTAAACAGAAATATTATGAGTCTAAATATGAGTTACATCATAATTATATTATCAGTTAGATTTTTATTTTATCACTCTCTGGTGTTTCAAACTCGTCGCAGACAGTTGCCACAACTACTAAACCGCATTGCATCGGACAGGATGTTTAGGTATCTTCGCCGTTGGAGACATCGAAATGACTCGTCCAGAACAAAATACTCATTAGTTCGACAACTATCTATGTCAACTCTGGAGTTACCGGAAACTAGCGTGATTCAATAATAGAACATGTAACATGTATCTGATGGAAAACAATAAAGGGAAGTGATTTGCAAAATAACATGTGGCGAGATATCTTTATTACTATTTCTGTCTTTCTGTCTACCTCTTTGTCTGTCTGTCTGTCTCTCTCTTTGTCTATTTTTAATTTTTTTGTGTTATATTATTTTTCACACGTTGGAACAGGCATGTTTTAGGTACGTTTATGTTTTTCCCTCTTTTGTGTGTATATATATAATAGGGTGCTACAGCTAGTGCCGTCTCCCTTCCTTCAACCTGGCTTTCCAACCAGGAAAGGTTTCTTTTGTCTGTCTTTCTCCTTTATCCGATCTCGCACGACATTCAGATGAAAGATACATTTGCAATAAATAAAAAAACCCATGGATCACAGACGAAATCTGTCGGTTTTTCGTTTACGAGTGTGTGTTGGCACCTGTTTTGGTGTTCAGAGTAACGTTTTAAATTTACGAACAATGATTCCAAACGAAGAGAGGGAAAGTGAAAGAGAGTCGGCAGATGACGTTGAGAATAACTTTGAAGGGAAGCGATAACACGACGTGGAAAACATTGAAATGGGATTAATCCGTAGAGAACGTCGTGTAGGCTATTGGGTAATGCGAGAGAGCTGGTAATAAGTTATCCGTGATATTTCTAACGACGCTCGTGCTCTCGGTACGGACGGCTGTGCTCTCAGCGAGGGGTAACAACGGTATGCACGATTTTAAAATCAAATTATGCCCGTACAACGTTTTAGTGAATGGGAAGGACATCGTGTTGTGTTGGCTATATCACCTGCGAGACAAGTAAAAGTATATCACGATAACAGACTTCACTGTTTGTGCTGCGATATCTTTATCATATTGTTGGCTGCCTGCGTGGGAGGAAACAGTGCCCACAATATTGTACCATTCAATCATTCGCACAGCTGAAGACTTACATCTGTAGAATGATCGTTAAATCGTAGGTTCAATCATCATTTTAAATAATTATACTACAGAAGCATTCTAAAAATTATTTTGAAAAAGAAAAGAAATGGAAAACCTTATCTGCTTACCTGTCGAAGGTAGATATCATATTCTTATAAAGGATACACATAGTCCTAAAAATCCCTATTCCTATAAACTATACACAGCATTCTGGAATTTTTCATTTCCATTTACAATCTTTTCTACAACATAGTGTCTCCGTCAGCTTTGAGACTCCTATTAGATTCGTGATATTGCTCATACATAAATCGGTTGGCTTTGGCTCGTATAGAATAGATTAAAAACTAGTATCATTAGTCCTACCATTAAATAGTAAGGAATAATGGAATTATAAGAACGTTGTTTCATATAATCCAATGATTTAAGTTATATAATTTTCTCTTTACATAATTATTGAATTATATCCATACCTTTACCAAAATTCAAAAAGAAAGTATCCAATTTACGATTTCCAGATAATGAAAATGTTTTTTTCTATACTTTATACGTAATACAGTGTTTTATAAATCTGTTTTCTCGATTTCAATATACTGATGTCATCTGACATTTAAACCATTTCACACAGAAATTTAGTTCTGTAAAATTAATAAAGCCACTTATTTAATTTATTTATTTATTATAGAGTTTTTAGGAAGAAAATTAAATTTAGTTTGACAAAGTCATAAATTTAATAAAATTTAGAAAGTTAAAATTTGAAGTTGATATGTAACTGTACATTTTATTATCCGTGCAGATTGTCTGAGCACTTTCGATTACACAAATTCGCTGATTTGTTTTAGAAATATTAGTACATTGTACAAATGTTTTCTTGTTTAAACTAACATCGTAACGTACGGTTTGGCTCTCGTAGGGAAGCATTCAGTAGAAGTTATAACTACGTAGTGTAAATACGTATTTTTCCATACCTATGATTTTAAATACGTACTGATTTTAAATATGTTCACCCCATTTTACGAAACTCTTGTTGAGAAAAGTAAACTCGAATCTGAAACTGTTTTACGTCCTTTGTATATTTTGCTATAATCTACGTTTTAGAATATTAATCTATCTTTAGTTTGTATCACTTTTGGACAAAATGTTAATGTGCAGATGACTCATAATTGCACTCGAGTTTTTACTAACACTAACAAATATCCATCTGTACTTGTAATTGTATTACATGTCAATTAGGCCTACTGTGGTTGTGTGAATCTGGTGATCCTCGTACACATTGTTTTCTCATCTATGTGTCGGGTGTGGTGTAACTGTATCTAACAATACGTTTATGCTGATAACACGTACATCGAAGATTAAATTAATATATGGTTAACAGGTTCATTAGAACATCTGATTATATCAAACCGATTTCAGTCCATGACAGGCTGGGAACCGAGCAACAAAAACATGTCAACCAGTGCATTTGTGTCTGATCAGATTCAGATTCACCGCATCCAGAAGTGTGCGTGTTCAGAACGCGTTGACAGAGTGTCTGTACAATTCCGTTCCGAGAGAGCAAAATAAAATTTTACTTTACAAAATTGTACAAGGCAATGGCTGTGCCAGTGTTGTTGTATAGTTCTGAAACGTCGGTTCCAAAAACATCTTGTTGAAATGCAGACGCCGGAGACGAGATTCTTGCAATCTGTTAATGAGCGGACTCAACGAGATAGACGTTTCAATAAAGACAGACGTTTGGCAATGTAAACCTATTCGACAAATAAGAATAGAAAGACTTAGGAAGCGTTGGAGAAGTGGATGTATTTCGTTTAGGACCGGAACAGACGATTTGGTTAATTCCTGATGAAATAATAATAATAATAGGCCTAATAATAATAATACTTTTTATAGAGGGGAAAAATGCTTTATGCACCGTCAGAGCAGACCATGCTTTCTCTGGGGTGTGGGACTTTCACCGACCAGAAACCCACCTCTAATTCAGGCATTCATATCCATCCTGGAACCACTTAGCCTATTACTTCAGGATGGAGCCTATTGCCTTTATCGGGCTCCTTCTAGTTGTTCCTCGTTTTCTACTGCCCGTTGGGTCAATAGTAATAATAATAATAATAATTATTATTATTATTATTATTATTATTATTATTATTATTATTATTAGAAGAAGAAGAAGAAGAAGAAGAAGAAGAAGAAGAAGAAGAAGAAGAAGAAGAAGAAGAAGAAGAAGAAGAAGAAGAAGAAGAAGAAGAAGAAGAAGTAGGGAGCAAAATAAATCCTTTATAGTGAACGTAATAAGAAGTTTGGTGACATCGTACTGGCAGCCGATAAGGAACAAATCAAAACAATTATTCAACTGTCTGTAATAGAACTGTCGGTAAATTAACAATAATATTGATAACATTAATTTACCGATTAATAAAAATAAAATTAAGGGCATGGCGTATAGCAGAAAATCAAACCTGAAATAAAACCAAAGGATATAAATTTGTGATACACTACACATAGAGGAAGACAAAATTGACGGAAGCGTAAACAGACAGTAAAATCTTCGTTTACTGACGAAAGCGTAGACAGACAGAGACATCAAAAAGTAGACGAACAAGCTTGGAAGTAATTTTGTACACAAAGCACAAAACAGAGGCAGCAAAGAGACGACAAATAGGATGAAGTACAAGACCTGCCAAATAGGTGGTGTAAAATATCTAATCTTGGAGAAGGAAATGCCACGAATACTGAGATCGGAAACAGCGTTTCTATTCTGATTCTAAGCTCAACGAATAGAATCTCAGAGCTCTCGACTGTTTACTCCAGAAAAATCTGCTTTACATAAATTAATTTTTGACAAAACACAGGTAACAGGACACGCTGCAGCAAGTGCATATGGATGAGTATATAGTGTCCACGCCAACCATGTTACTGTGCTGTATTAATAATTTTAATAAAATACACTGATATTTTAGCTTTCTTTTCCGTCCAGAAGAATAAGACTGTCAACCTGAACCAGTTCCTTAGAATTCCTCTATTCCGTCACTCCCAATCAACGACTCACCGACCTCGGGATCTGTCCTCGGCAGTATTCCACTAACCATCCTCACGACGTGCCCATCTTGGCCTCCTCTATAAATCCATCATCGAGCAAGTTCCCAATTCATTCCTTATATCCTGATTCCTCACTCTGTACTCCCTGGTCACTTCTCACAATTCAAAGGAAACATATCTAAGCTGGGATTAATCTAGTCGAAAGTGAGTGAAATCGCCATCGATGTATACTATATGGATCGCGTGCTGCCAGGCAAAGTGAACGGTCCGAAGCACGTATAGCTTCCCACACAATGGTTGGCAATAAAGCGTTTGGCGCTAAGTTAACACGTGTATTAAACGAGTCATTCAGTCAGTAATGCACTTGTTTTAACAGTTTACAATTATTACATTTGGGACAGTTCTACTGAAAATTTGTGCTTATGAAGATTTTATTATTATATCAGTTTGTTTTTACTTTTGCCTAACTGGTAACAGATGACAATAACTAAAGCGATTACACTCATTTTACTGATTTTGTATCAAGCGGAAAATTAATTAGAGCGTCATTAGACGTTTTGAAGATTGTAAAATATATGTATAATTTATTGATTATATCTGACAGTAAACTTAATACCAAAAAATGATTATATCAGCTAGCAAAAATTTTGCCGGCACAGTGTTTAGAAAACATATTTCAAATAATGATTTTTCTGAAGACAGCCATGAAGTGAAACTTATCAAATTAATAGTGACATTATTTTATAAAATGTGCTATAAATACTGCTAAGGAAAGAACCGCTGCAGCTACCTTGTCTAAGCTTGGTCTCTGCCAAAAGTTAAATAAATTTGTATTATTTAATAATGTTTAATGTAAACAGTTTTTATACAATTAATACGTAGCTACTTAAATTAAAAAAAAAAAAATTAATGTAAATTAGCGTTGGTTATTGAACACTTTAACGACCATGGCGAGCGTATACGCCAGCTTCTTTTACGCAATAAACATTTTAAAGTTAACGGCTCACGTCTTTTATTCTTTGTTTCCCTTATTCTTATCTTTATTCGTCTGGCTTCAATAATAAATGTTCGTAAATAAGAACGCAACAGAACTTAGCGATAAACGTAAATAATGTGTCAGAATACTGAAATCTTACAGTGAAACAAATGAGTTTATTTTGGAAAAGAACTTATTAAATACCTCCCACTTTGGAGTCATTAATTGTTAAAACGACACAGCTATACCATTTAACGCAAAATATAATCCGCTAAAGCAACAAAAACTATAACAAAGCAGAAATGTCAGACTTTGTACAGGTACAGTATATTGCATACGCAGTGTTCTTGCCAACCACTGATGCAGCGGTCGGACCGAATTCAGTGAATGCAGCACGCGATCCCGATGGAAATCACTCACGCTTGAAAGAAAATAATGCCGTTTTATATGGCGTTTTTATTTCTGAAGATATGTTCCTTATTGAAATATCTGAGGAGTGTTACATAGTTTACATTATAGCATAGACTCTTTGTGTGTGTGTGTGTGTGTGTGTGTGTGTGTGTGTGTGTGTGTGTGTGTGTGTGTGTGTGTGTGTGTGTGTGTGTGTGTGTGTGTGTGTGTGTGTGTGTGTGTGTGTGTGTGTGTGTGTGTGTGTGTGTGTGTGTGTGTGTGTGTGTGTGTGTGTGTGTGTGAACAAGAGACGGGAGCAGTTAAGAAGCAGATAAATCTACACGAAGTGACGTCATTTACTTTCTCCTGCGCAGCGCAGCGTAAGAAAGGAATAAAGAATTATGCAAAACGCAGTAATTGTGATTGTGATTGAGACGTATTTCTGACCTATACTACCTGTTTCCTCATCCTGCCCCCTTGTTTAACCAATAATTCGTGTACGGAGAGCGAGCTGGCCTGGTTTCCCTGTCGTCACGTACCGGTGCTGTCTAATTAAACTAACATAATATGATCATGCTCATTTACTGTACAAGCCGTATCTGTATACCGCCTTATTACCTGTTTTTCGAATCAATGAACATTATTTCTACTGTATTTACATTTACCTTTCCGCTCTTGTGATTAGCCAAGTAATATAATTTAATTAAAGCACGTTTTTTACTGTCTTCGATACCAACGATAGGCTTAATGTTACTCCTACCTGAACAAACGTACATAAGAGTAACGATTCTGTAGAAGTGGCCCCATTCGTCAGACATCAGAACGTAGACAGACATTTACTGAAGGAACAGGATCAAGTGTTCGTGTGCATTTCATCAACAAATAAGTCTGCACACGAACACACACATGGTCACTGTGTATAACAGTGACAATGCAATAACAGTTAATACTGTATTGATTCGATATTTTTTAATCCGTTAGAAATGTTTGATTTCCTTTGCTGTTTCAGACCTGTTTGTGGCTTTCTCAAAATTAGACAATCTTAGCTGGCGCAGATTAATCTTTATCTGAGCAATCGCCAGTCGATTTCTTACACATTTGTAATGATACAAAAAACAATGTTATTTTGAATTGAAAAAATGACGTTCGCTATCACAGAATTAAGCCATGACTCCACCATTAACATGTCCTAAACGATAACCATTATCAAGTCCATCGTGTCACGACTTGTGATTGTTTAGCATTTGGAAATGTTGGAAAAGCGTCGTCCGATAAATATCAACCAGCGATTTGCAATAATCTACAACGAACTTGTAATTACTAAGACTAACAAAATTAATATGACTGTGAGCATTACTGAAACAATTAATATGACTGTGAGCATTACTGAAACAATTAATATGACTGTGAAAATTACTGAAACAATTTAATCACACACGTCTCGACTTCACAAGACTTCGGTAACCGTCTATAGGTATAATCTTCAACTAAAGATAATTAGTTAAGACAATGCAAAAGTACTGTAGAAATCGAGTGACTGAGTGCCAGGAAAACATGTCACATAAAATGTACAACTATGTAATTATTAGATATGACTAATGCGAAACTGGTTACCTGGCAGGATCCTGTCGCCCAGTAAGTGAGCAAAGTATCTTCTTCGTATTCTTCTCTTCCTAAACTCCATGTATTAGACAAATTTGATGTCGTGGTAGACAACGCTTTCTTGTACCCCTGACTTTTAGATTACACTTCTAGAATTACTCGGACTTTTACTTATTCGCCCGTCGAAATTGTAATCCCACTTATCATTCAAATTGGTCTTTACTACAAGATAATGGCCGTATCGGTTCTGAAACTCGGGTTATGCTGAAAGAACACCTTTGTAGAATACAGACGTTTGAGCTGACATCCTTACGATCTGTTAAAGGCTGCACAAGAAGAGATAACCTCTACAATGGCCTCTAGAATTTTGTCTTGGAGGGGGGGGATTTTATAAAGCCCCCGTTCGAGTCGGCTTTATAAAAAATAAAAAATAAGTTAAGTGTAATCAACATTACTATCTTTAAAGTGTTTGAAAAACGTGTGACAAAATCCTGAAATCAGTCCCATTAAAGTAAACAGTAATAACGCAATAAAACTATGCGTTATTGAAACATTGTTTCGAAGATACTTATTGATAGAATTGATTTACCTATATTTCATGTTTCAAACGTATAGAGAAATGCTGTGTAATAAACCTGTTTTTATATTTTTAGAATGAGTTATTACTATATTAGCGTATAGAGCTGAAAAAAAGTAATGAAGTAACCTAAAAATTAAGAAATTAACAAAATTCGTCAAATTTTTTCGACCGTCTGGAGGGGGGTCCGGCCCCGTTCGCCCCCCGTAAATACGCTCCTATATAACGAGCTTAAAATGTTTACTATTATGATCAGATTGAGGAGAAAGCACAAGTAGATTGCTCATCTGAATAGAATGCCGGATGGCAGGTTGCCGAAGGAGGCTTAGGAAGTTGGCTATATGAATGTTGACCTAATTCCTTTGGGAGGGGAACAAGCGATTCGTCTATCCTTAATGCAAGAACAAAAAAGACGATGCTAAATATGGTCTGAAATTAAAACTGATTTTATATAAATCTGACGGTTTTTATTTTCTTCTTTAACTGTGGCAGTAGAAAATACCTCTTTCCCTACTCACTCCAATAATCTCGCTCCACAGTTTTCCTCATATTCCCGTTACGTCAGAAATTATTAATACTCCGTAATCAATTTGTATAGCTTGTATCTTCTGACCATTTCGTTTTAATACAACTATTTAGTCAACAAAGTGACAACCTCTCTGTTCACGGTTCTGTATTCTACTAAAATAATTATTATTAAGCCTTCCGAGTCTTCTGCACTCTCCCACGAATCTTTTAGCTTGCCTGGTTGCATGTGGCGTCTGATTGGTACGAGTAATAATTGGAGCCCATACAAAAGTACGGAAGTCAACGTCACCTTATGCAGTTTATAGTTTGTATTTGTTTCACTCTCTTTCCTTTTAACGAAGACCTTATTTACTCCACTTGTTTACCGAGTACTTATTTATGGAATCGACTAACCTTCACACTTACTGCGAATAGATTTACTAAAGTGAAACAATGAATTGCAACTTTCGCAATTGTAGTTCATTTTAAATAACTGTTTATTTCAATATTTCCCAGAAATGCTTCAAACTATGTTTATGAATAAAAATTTTAATGTTTCGTATTACATAATATTTAACGCATGATTTGAATGTTTTCAGGATTTTAATATATCTATTACGCTTGTTTAAAATTGTATCGCATAATTCAATTCAAATGTTTTAATTTATTGTGCGTTTGGAAGACTGTTTACCATTCGGGCCATTTTTTGTCACGTTTATGCAAATATAATTTAGCATGATAAGATGTAATCACAGATGAGTTGAAAGCAAACAATATGTAATGTGAACAGGCTTAGTTTTCAGTGCTGTTTGTTTTTGCATTAATTTTTACAAAGGTGTGCGATTCATTCTAATGCTTCATAAAAAAGAATTTATTGAAGCACAGTTTAGCTCATACACATACACGCGGATAGTTGGTGCTTTTCATCCCACCAGCAATCGTAGTCATGATGTATCGCCTGCGTCTACTAAACACACACACACACACACACACACACACACACACACACACACACACACACACACACACACACACACACACACACACACACACAGAAGAGTACACGGTTGACCTTTGCGAGGCGTAAGCTCGCGTTGGGCCCTACCTAGAAGCAAGTCTCACACCGGAAGCAAGCAGTTAATTATACTCTTTGGAAAACAAAAACTATTGCTCACAGCTAAAGAAATATTTCAAAGTCATAATTTCACCCACGCCCTCACGTGTAACGATACGATAGCTAGCTGTTTTTGCGACATCCCCGAGTAAACTTTGTTATTCATATGTCGCCGTATACTAGAAGGTGTCTCGTACACATGTACGGTATCTTGTCATGGCTCTTGCATCACATTTGTATTCAGTTTTTCCATTTATTCGAATCAGTTGCTTTAGTTCATCATCTTTCGATGTAAACTGCAGGAGCGCTACACTGTACTTTGCCGCGAAGATGGACATATTTTTAAACGAATGAGCCAGATTTTATGAAGCTTTATGGTGAATTAAATCTTGTATACTACCTAAGTCATTGAATTGGCCCACGACTATCTTATTATTCATGTTCTATGGTCTGAAGGCATACTCACACTTAGTATACACTTAGTGAAATGTCTTTAAATTAAACTTATCTAACCTTGCAGTTACCTAGCTAGGCCTACATCAAAATAGGAAGGCTGTACTGTGACGTTAGCAGAAGTTAATAAGACTCATGTGTTAGCTGGAAGCTTATAAAGTATAAATATTTATGGAAGCGTAAAGAGCGTGGTAATGTGACGATTTCATTAATTAAAAATAAAATAATTAATAAATGCTGAAATGTAAAAGCTGAGAAATTTTAAATTATAATAAATCGCACATTTAAACTAAATTTTATCGCTATCATAAATCATAATAATATTTAATAAAGAGTTTTAATAATAAAATAAAAGGAATGCGAGTGTGCAGATAGGGAAACCCTTGTTAATTAACTCTGCATAGACATGCGCTAACCGGAATTAACTTGAATACCGACCCCTAAACAAACTAATAATCCTTGAAAATTAATATTAAATAAATAAATAAACAAGACCACAGTAGTGTACTATAATGAAGTCTGTAATTAAGAAGATTTTTGGATAATTAAAAGGTCAAACTTTAACCCCTTAAATAGAGGATAAATGTGGAACTATTTTGTTGCGACGCATAAACTCCGCGCGATTAACTGACCCTTCCAAAATAGTAGAGAGTCGAGATGAAGCGCTCGCGTAGAAAACACGCGCTTGAACCATGTCTCAGAAAAAGACAGAATATTTGTATTTAAGAAGACAGTTACAACAATGTGTAGCAAAAGTATTGCCAAATTAATGTGGTAGTAGTCTAAATGTTAAAAACCGAAATGTATAAATAACTGTGTAAGGGATGACATCTCATTTGTTTAATTTTGTAAGATGTCTATGTTGTTTTAAATAATATGGTACGAGCTACCAAAAGTGAGAACTTTTATAAACAATAATGTGACGTGCGATTCTGCAACAAACAAGAACATTTATGGCACATACTACTAACGATGTTTAACTACGAGACTTCTTGGAACCTCCACGATACTTCATTATGAACTAACCACTTCAGGCACTTCAACAGGAAAGTTAACTCCACTTAAGATCAACCGCTGACGAACACCATAAGGATCAAGGACCCTGACTACGAGTAAACTGATGGATATGGCAGGTGACACGGAGACTTGTTCTCCGTGATTAATTAAAATTGTAACCAATGAATTATTATAGACAGTTGAAATGAAAAAAATAGAAAGACTTTAATGATAACCACTTTATAAGATGTAGTATGTTTTAGAATTCAAAATATTTGTAGTACAGAATAATGCTGATGTATATGTATAGCTTCACTGATACAAATTTTTAGATTAAGTCCATTCTTCAAATGGCCCCCCAAAATAGTATTATAGAATATAAATAAGCGAGCTTAACTCATAAACAAGTTTAAGGTCCCGGATCAGAGGATAATGCTAGCACTGATAAATCCATGTGTTTTGCCCCAGTTCTTTACCAAAATCTGTTATAAATTGTAATCTTTTATTTAGAAAACCTTATATGGGAATATTTATGTAGAGATGTTGTAGTAATGATTTAATAAAGAGATGTCGTTACTTTACACTAAAACAGTGAGTGAATAAATCATCAAAGTGTCTGTTTCTTGTCTGTAAGAAGTAAGCTTCCGCTTTCTGTTGTAGTTTTTAGCACTAAAATTTGCTCAAAGTCAACGCCTGTTTCCTAAGCCAGTTGGAGTAGTGACTTTACAACTATCACGGCGCTACTGCAAGGAACACTGAACTTAATAGGTGTCCGTGTGATTACAAAGGTTATCCAACTGCCTGACGAACTCGGATTAACGAGAATGCAGTGTATTTTCTATCTATAATAATCAGTAACGTGACGTTTCCCTCAACATAAAGATTATCATAAAAATATACTGAAGACAAAACAATAATAAAGTATTAAACCTGTGTTATGAAAAATATGTAGTAACAAGTAAATACAAGTCCACTGTAAAGAGAATAAGAAATTAAAATATCAAACATGCGTATATTAAACTTAAGAACAACAATTCCAGTAGACTGCATAACAAATAATGTACAGAATAGGTAAAAACCTATAATGCAGAGCCTAGCTGGATAACTGTAACCTGTAAACCTGGATAACTGCAGAGTAACTGTAACCTGATAACATAACCTAAATAAAATGTAAAACATAAGAACTGTAAAATTAGAGTAAGTAGTTATATCTGATTGTGACTGATAGGCACATTGACTATTCAGATAGAGATTATTATGTTATAAATAGGTGATAAAAGTTTTATTTTTGTATAAAAATATTGTAATGTGTGGTAGGAAAGAAAGACTACTATTGAATGTTTAAAGAATGCTAAAGATGTAAAGAAGACTATGATGTAAATAATTTAGTACTAGTAAGTGTAACAGCTAAACTGACTAGTAGATGATAAAATAAAAAATAACTATTGTTTGTTATGGACAAGATAATAATGTAGTTAGTAAGAGATTGAGATTAATGTTACACAAAACCTGCATCTACTTGGTAGATGAAAGGAGACAATTTTTTTATATAAAAAGTGTACTAGACAATGTCATGTATAAAAAGAAATGTTGTATTTTAGTAGATTAAGGTATAAATAATCAAAAATGTTGGTAATGGACAAGTAATATAATAATTAACAAGATGTTTACTTGGGCAAAAAACCTACACATACTGTAGAAGGTAAGCAGGGACATTACAATGTATAAATGTTATATTAGATCATGATATGTCCAGTAATAGATCATATGGTCTATAATGAATAAAGAATAAATGTTAAATTGTATTAGAATTAAGCAATATCAATGTAAGAAACAAATAATAGTCCAATGTACACAAGACATTATTAGGCCTATTGTACCAGCCAATGTTTTATAAAATGTTAAGGTTCATAATTGTAATCACTAGTATTAGAATACATGTTAGTAACATAAAATCATATGCACAACCAAGAAAACTAATAATGTAACAAAAAAAGATAACTTTTAAACATAATTTATTAGAATAGGCGAAACCTTAAAATTGTTAATTTTGTAATTACTGCATAGAAACATATCTTGTGAGATCTTAAAATGATCAGGAGAAAAAAGCAGTTCATTGATAATAATATCTTTACAACTGTACATAGCATAAGGAAAAGATGTTAAATTTAAGAATTTTTAGTAATTTTGATCTCAGAAAAGGGACGCCATCCACGACAATGGAATTCCTAGAGTAAAGAACGGCTCCCCTGTGACACCGATAGCCGCGAAGTTAATATCAGAATCGAACCTCGGCTAGGTTAGTTGTACATTGTGACGTTTTGTACTTCGTAAAAGACATTTTCGTAATTAATTATTGTAGTCACAAGAACCCAAGATTAAATTAACATAACAACATAATTAACATAATTAGACATAGACCTGAATAAGAAGATCATATTGCCAACTGCTGAGCTAAAAATTTTACAAGCCTGGACAAATAAAATTAAGAAAAAATGTTCTTCAGTTTAAATAAAAAAAAGTACAGACTACAAAAAGAAAATAAAAGAATATTGAAGAGAATTAATTGTGTTTGAACAATTATTTTTGAATACTTAACATTTTTGACAGTTTCTGAATATTAGTGTGTTCATACACATTCAAAGAATAAGTTGGTACTACCTATTGCTTGTGTACCACGTGCAATTTGAATTATTTAAATAGGTAAGTGAATTCAAATGGAATAAAGAAGGAATTAAAAGGATTTAAAAATTTAATTAATCAAGACATTAATTACATTTAATTAATGAAAAATAACCCAAAACCTGGAACAATCTAGTTACATATCTACAGGTACAAGTAGAAATTTAAACATATTCCAATTTACTATTACCTATTTTGGCGCCCAAAAGAGAAACTCAATCAGTTCATAAACCAATATTCAATTATCATTGAACAATTTACTTAATCTGTAAGCCTATATATTTAATGAAATATAAGACTATACCAAAACCAGAAAACACAACCAGTATACCTATGTAAGTTTACATATATGGTGTAAACAAAGTGAGGCCTAACTAAGAAAGTAGTAAGAACAATTTTATTAAGAACATTTTATTTGAAAATACTTCAACACAATCAAAATTACATTTGTTATAAGTCAAAAATATCACCACGATCAACAATAATTGTGCGTTACAATATCTATTTATAATAGAGCTAACTCAGTAACTTGCCCTGAACATTTATGATTTTCATGATGGATATTTTTTTTTTACATTTACCATTTCGTTTCAGTTTTCCTCTAAAATTACTCGAAGTAATAATTTACATGCGTCCGTGAAACACCACACGGACCATGCTAATAGGGCTTGAAGAACAGTAGAAATATCCCTTTATCTTCCCACATACATTTGCTTTCTGTCGATGCAAACGAGGAGCGGAAATCGCAAAAACCTTTAAGGACATTTATTTTCCGTAAGCAACCTTGAGGTGAGGAGACAGAGTTTTATTTCTACCACGACGTGAGAAAACGTTAACAAAGACTTGCAATTTTGTAGTAAGCTTTATGTTTTTCATCTTCAGAAATCAATTTTATGACAAATTAGTCAGGAAAAGTTTACGCATGTAACTGTTCACACACTGAAACTACTACAGTGTTACTATCGTCATAATTAAAATGAAAAATCAATTATTTGTGTTATTTATAATTAACATCTTTTCGTAATGTTTTCTTATTAACGTAATAAATTTATAATTTCTTTAGATATATTGAATAAGCACAACATACGTGATAATAAGACATACATTTTTAATGATATACTTAATTTGTGAGCGTGGATCTAAACGCCGTTGTTTATTGAACACGATTATTTAAACGATACGGTGGAATGTAATGAACGATTTCCTCTTTCGCGATTCAGTCGTTTACTGAGCAGGAAAAACAAACAAAATTCTACCCCTTGTCAAGTGCCTCTTCGGGATCCTTTACCTGTGTGTCGAGTTGCCGCTATCCCGCTGTTTCATTAAATTGTGCGGTATTGTGCGCGCTGTTGTTTAAAATCTTTGCATTTTTCTTGTTTCGTACCAGTTAATCTAATCCTTTTACATTTAAGTCAATACAGTTAAATCGCCAGACGAATGTAACGTGTTGCTGCCTCACTTCAATAATAGGAGTTTCAAGTAAAACAGAATATGATTCAAGTGAAACATTGAGTCATTAAATGATCAGCTATCAATGTGCGTGATTAAAAAAAAAAATCAGCGGTATTTGATATTCCGCAGGAATACTGGTGGTAGCCGTCCAGTTGCTTCTGAATCGGCAAATAATGTTTGTGTTTGCGAGACGTGTGTGTAGATGTTCGGATTATTGCGCTCCTCACGTAAGCCGATCGTCGTCAAAGCGTAGAATGGGGGGGGGCTAGGCAACCATCGTTATTAAATCTAAATTACAAAACAAACGCAGAATAAAATATTTGAGAAATTCTTCGAAGCTGTTTTTAATAGTTGCCAATTTACGATACGGCCGGATAGCAAAGTGGTTCCACGCTCCACTTCACATGGACATAATTAATGGCCAGCCACGCTCATAGCGGAAAGGGCTACTTGATTTTCCAGCCAAGAAAGAAGTACGTTATGTAACAACGTAATAATTATATCGAACTTTGTTATTACTGGAATGACGCTGCTTTATGAATGGCGGTTGTGCATAATTTTAATGTTATGCCTATCGATTGATATGTACTGTACTTCGACTTATATAACGAAAGCCTCAGCGATCCAAACAAGCAGCATATTTCGTCAGCGCAAACTGAATATTAATTGTTACTTATTCGCAACCCCTTTTACACAGGCTGGTACAGATCTCCCTCAAACTGGATACTTAAATCTGCAGATTGGGCAGCAATCGGTAGCACGAAACAGTACAACCGTCAACAGACGACGATTACATGAACACGTAAATCTGTAAGGTAGATTCAATTTGATTTACATTAGGAAAACGTGGGCATTAATAAACCGTGTACCAGTTTAGGTCGTTACAATGTTGGTACTTGAATATGTAACATTAAAAGTTTACAAATGACTAAATATTTTAATTATAATTTATTATTGAATTTAAAATACTGATCAGTACCCCTCTCTAACGTCATCACTATCGACGTCATAGTTCTTTCACTAATTAGGACACTGAAATGTTTCGTCTCCTCCAACGACATCTTGGTGTTTTCTTTTCCCTTCTTTCAGGCTTAACCTGTGGTAATCCTAAAATAAAAAATTCTCACAAAATGCTACGTATAAATATTGTAGTTAGAGCAATCATTTGCGGACAGAGTTGATATCAGATCTCTATTGATCGCAGCGCGAACTCCTCTTGACTTTCCTCTCTTAAAAGGTAGGCATAGCATTGGCCACTGGCTCATCTGTAACCAGCCATACAGCTCGCACAAACATAGACACAACATATAGGCTATTCCGAGTTATGTGGCAATATAAACCAGGATCCATTGATGTTATGTCATCGTAACTACCCTCGCGAATGAGATTCTACATACCCGTGATAGCTTAGTCTAATCAATGCTGTTACCATTCATTCATAGACAGCATCCTCGTAATGTTATCTCTTATTATTTTGTTTATTTATTTTAGTTATCTATACTAGACACAATTAAAATATGTTTATGTGTCTGCTTCACTGGCAAAGATTGTTTACTGCCCAATTTCTAGTAGTTGATATATGTTCTTTGACATGTACTTGGACTTGATGTCTCACCGAAAACAGCTGGCGACGTATCACCTCCGCCAAATCGTTTTGGCTGACAATTCTATGCTGTCTGAAGAAACACAACAGCTGCCATTGAGCCGTTGCTTCAGACGTCGGAATCGCAGCCAGACACGTTACTGAGCAACCAGGCCGCTTCGATCGTACTAATAATTGTCCTCTTGGTCCAGACTTCCGAAAGATGTACAAAAGTCTCCTTTCGAAAACTGTTGACTTGATAACAGTAACTCTTAGGACGTGACCAATACTTAAAAGCAGTTGCGGCCAGCACGCCTATCTGCTGTCTGCTGTCTGCTAAACGAGTACATAACTAAGAAGACGTTGCCTAACACGTGACACCTCTTCTCAAGCAGTCATAAAAAAAAATTCAGTACTTTCTTGCAAAAAGAGAAAATTTGATATCCAACCAGGACCATCTCACGACCACACTAATGCGTAGCGAAGAGTGTCCACACAGATAAAGGATGATTTACACACTCCTCAGGCCATATCGCGCTCAGCGGAGTAGAATTTGGATACAAGACATCTTGTTTGCCTACGAGGAAGTATACATATGTCTGAAATTGCAATATTCAGACGTATAAAGTACGGAGCACATAATTAGGAAATTGATAAATATGGGAAAACATTTTTCATAATCCGTTAGTCATAATTAGGTGGATACATTTACAAGATGATGATCAGAAGTGAAAAGCAAATACATTAGTTTAATGTGATCAAGACAGAGTGAGTCAAACTAAAGACTAGAGGAGCGTGTGTAAGTAAACTAATTGTTTAGCTTCGAAATTCACTGACTAACAAATGAGAAGTAAACTAAGCAGCTGAGTGAAAAGATTCATACTGAATGTTCAAAGGCCAACCCTTCGAAAGCAGTGATTCGTCCGGCAATCCTAACATAGTAGTATATAATATATTATATATTATTTAGAATATAATATAATAGGCCTATATATGAACATAGTAGTATATAATAGTACATACTGATAGTACATAAAGCTTGGAAACCGCTAAGTTTATTGAATCAGTAGAAACTTAAAGTCGCCTACCTGTGCTTCTGAAATCTTCAATCCTCATGTTTCCTTCTATTCCAAAGGTAAAATTGTTACCCGGAGAGATGTTCTTACAGGATCTCCCAAAACTGGGCTTTGACGACTTTTATAGATTTTAGGAAAACTATCAGTATACGCGCCAGCATATCTAGTCTCGTGTCCACAATTTTCTGTTAACAAATATCTAATGTTAATTAAAAAAATATTAAAAACTTTAACTATTTCGATATGCTTCCTAACTAACATACTTTCCAAAAATTCTGACGTAGATAAGAGAATAAATGTTGATCTTGTTATTTGGATTAGCAGTTTCCGTAATTGCAACTTCGTCGTGCTTGCTTGCCAAACTGATATCAGTCATATTCCAAACGAGACATATCAGTGTCCCACCATTATCGAGTCCTCTTTGTTTTGTTTCTAAAAAAAAACCTTTCAAAACATGTCCGAGATGTTTATTTTCTATTTTTTTCAGTTTTACATTCGACTGTACCCGACTAAGCCCTATGTGTGTAGGGACAGAAAAATGTGTAACCACTATAATTAGGCTCGTTCTTGCCCCACACACGGTTTCTGTCGTGAGCAGAATGTGGCATAAAGAGAACGTATGTCTGCTGTGGTTTTGTTCCAGCCACAAGAGCCCTTGAGTTTGTAAAAGAGTGCCGAGGAAACTCGGGTTTACCTATTTTCCTCTAATCATATGACCTTTAAAATATAACTTAGTTTTTAAAAATAGAGCGAAAAGAAGTGTCATCATAACCACTAGTCTCTAGGCTAGTGGAATCACATAGAATTACATAGGCTTACCTCTTCTCAGCGCAACCAGAATCGGTATGTCTCGAATTGTAATTATAGTTAACATCTATTGTTAGAATCGGTTAACGCAAACCACGATTACCGCGGTACACACATATCGTGCTACGCAACGTTTGCTGTGACAGATTTTGTCACTAATGTCGTCGTTATATATACAGTGAAGGAGTACATGTTGTGCTCAGATGGAATGGCATACCATTTAAGGACGGCACCGTAGGTAGTCCAAACGGGTCTGGAAAATATATATTGTTTATTGATTTAGACAGCGTCTACGGCGTCATATTGTCGCGTTACTCGTTGTAGTACCAAAGTAATATTGTTCAACGATAGCACGGTTTCATACCGATATCGCCGTATCAGCGATTACAAGCCACAAGCTGTTCCGTGTGTGCCTGCAAAAAATCACCCTTACCACTGGAATAATACAGCAAACACAATATCTCTATGGTAGTGGTAAAGAGATACATCGAACATAATTCATCTCTGTTCTACCTTGCAAAGAATTATATTTTTTCAACAGATTCCAACAATAGAGTAATTTTTGGGAAATATTTCATCGGACGTTAACCTCTCATAAATAGTGTAACACGTCCTTTCGATTTATACTTTCAGGTGGGTCTCATCAAATGTTACACAAACATTATATATATATATATATATATATATATATATATTTATATAATAGGGTTGCTACAGCTAGTGCCGTCTCCCTTCCTTCAACCTCACTTTCCAATTCTCCCGATGTTCCCATTGTCCTTCCTCAAGTCCTATACGTTGGACAGATTCATCCACTTCGTCCCTCCAAGATCTTCTCGGTCTTCCCCTTTTTCTCCTTCCTAATGGACTCCATTCCGTCACTTTGTTGATCCACCTATTTTGGGATCTCCGGACATATGACCGTACCACACCAATCTTTTTTCTTCGATGTAGTCAATTACACTTCTTTCCGTTTCCATTCTTCTTCTGATCTCCTCGTTTGTTATTCGGTCTGCTCTCGTTATTCCACAGAACCTCCTCCAATATTCTATCTCCGTTGCAAGAATCTTTCGTTCATTCTTTTTGTTATACACAAATACACTATTAACCTCTCCTAAAAACCGTAATGAAAAGCAAATATAAAAGCAAATTATCACATCAAAATTAAATGTCAAAAACGATTAAGAAATATTCAAATGAAAATAAAATTAATTAAAAATAAAATAAATAAATAAAAACAGTTACTGAATCTGTTAAATTAAAAATTTCGTTTATCATTGACAGTTTGTTAAGGAGAGTCTCCAACAGCCAAACATTACTTCTTCTTCTTCTGATAGTTCCTATCCGTTTCGGATGTTGGATATCATACAGAATATATTAAATTTTTGTACTGCTCCACGGAATAAGTCAGTTGTATTCATACCAAACCAGGTCCTTAAATTTCTCAGCCATGAGATTCTCGGTGGCACAACTCCTCTCTTTTCATGTACTTTTCCCTGTAGTACGGACTGCAATACGTAAAATCTCTGTTCATTTCTCATGAGATACCCCAGATACTGAACCTTTCTTATCTTCACTGTATTAATAATTTGCCTTCCTTTCCTCATTTTTCTAAGAACTTCAACATTAGTTAAATGTGCTGTCCGTGAAATACTCAGTATTCTACGGTAAAGCCACATTTCGAAAGTTTCCAGTATTTTAGTTGTGACTTCAGTCAAAGTCCAAGATTCTACACTGTAGAAGAGGACCGATAATACGTAGCAGGGTAAAAGTCTCATCTTTGTGTTTATTGTTAAACCGTGACTTTTGAATAAACTGCTCATTCTAGTGTAGGTCTATACTGCTCTTGCCTTTTCGATTCTGCTCTTTATTTCTTGAGAGTGGTCTCATTGTTCACTCACTATAGTACCGAGATATGTAAATTTGCTTACACGTTCAACTGGCCTTTGGTTTACATTAAGGGTCCAGTTAATCAAACATTTCACTTTACTAAAATGCAATGTACGTTAGACACCCGTAAATGCACTGTTATCAAAATAAATGTCGTCAAATGTTTTAGCGTTCAGTATTTTATTTGACGATTTGGTTCTGTATTTGCCAATACCATATGTAATTTAGTTTTATAACGGATAAGTTAATTTTTTAAATAAAATAATTAACGATAGACGAAAATATTTTTTATAAATACCGGTAACTTACTCAATACTTTATAAAACTGCAATTTAGTTAACAATTTGAAACCTGAATAGGCTACATCTAATCTATTTTGATTTAACCTAAACTACTAGTAACATCTAAATGTATATTAATCTTAATTACGTCTGAAAGTTTTCATTCGTTGACAAATACTATTTTAAGGACCAAGCTAAGCATCATTAAAATAGTATTTAAGATTAAGCCATTTAAGGTTAAGCATCCTCCTCACCAAAATCGTTGGTATAGCGGGAGTAATTTTGGTCCATTTTCAGCGACTGATGTTTTGTTTGTTTGTTAGCCTTGGTCCATTAGATGAGATCGCATTCCATGAGAATGTAAGTATCGACGACATACTACTACAAACGTCAACCACCAAAATGTTTCGACCCCGATCGGGATCCGTAACAGCTCTTTCTGGTGGACTCTGCTTGGCGAGTCTCGGTCGAAAACAAATTCCGTATTATGTTGACTATTGTCGTGTTAAATATTCATGTCTGGCGTAAGATATGTCTAATTGTTAAACCACTGAGTAGCTGAATGTTCATTTTGCGTAGAACAGCGAAATACTAAAGGCCTACAGGGTTGTCAGTGTTCCTCAAAGTTACCTAGGATACATCACCTACTCTGATGCACCACATTTCGTCGCCTGAAATCTGTAATTAGCTTCGGCGTTAAGCGTGAGGCTCCACATACTCCATTCTATACGACAGGGTTGATACTATAGTCAGCAATCGAAGAATTCACTCTAGAAATTCCATTACAGTTGGCAGATTCCACGGTTGAGATAGTAGTTCGCATTCATCTTGAGCCTGCTTGGTCGGATGGGCTGCCACATTTGTTTTTCCGGTAAACATGTCCTCTGGCAATGAAGCCATAGACACTATAACGAACCGGGCTCGTTGAGGTTGAATGAAGCTGGTTGGAAGAATGATTATAAATCATAATTTTATAACATAATTAAGAATGTTTTATTTGGCAAGTGGAATACGGACCAATGATTTCATCACATTTTGAGAAAGTTCAGATAGGCCTACTTTAGAATTAAAAATTAAAAAAGATCTATAATTCTTCTAAACTGTTTTTTTTTTTAAATAATTTAAAAAACTGTTTTCATAAAACTTTAGATATCTGAATTTCCAGTATTTCGCGTTACTTCATATTCTACAGTTGTTGAGGTTTACATCCTATTTACAGTTTTATTTAATGCCCAGTGTCGTTTATCAGTTCACCGTGGGAACCAATCCAAAACAGAAACAAAAACTATTTTTCTGGAATTTTTTGGAAACCGGATGTCAGTGTAAAAGGAATCGAATGGAGCGTTCGGCAATTTCAGTTATTCAAGCTCGACATGCAAGCAACAGTTCCAAATCAATCGTTTATTCGGCTGGATACATGTTCTTCATTAAAATAGGCAATTCCGCTGTGACTGAACGCGGCTTTGAAAGTTCCCAAGCTTTGGCAGTGCGCTTACAGGTCAGCAGTTGAGTCTATTGTAATGCTCTTCGGTGTAAAGTATTCCACCGACCTTACATTAAAGTAAAGTATTCTACTATACTTTTCAAATATAATACTTTAAATTCTTTTAAAGTAAAGTATTCTACTATAAAGTAAAGCACTGGCCATACTACTCATTAGTTTCGTGGAAAGTTGGTGCATGTCCGCATGTTTTCATGCGCTCAACACGTTTTTCGACGGTCTCGGTTGTGATTCGCTGTGTTGTTGACGTCACAGTTCCTTTAAGCTCTGCCATTATTCTTCGACTGATCTGACTGCTCTCCACTACATTATTTATTCAAAGCGGTTGATCAAGTTTGCATTCCACCTGAAATTTACTGAATGTCTGAGATTCATAACAGCGTCTAAGATTCTATCCATGATTCTCGTCTTAGCCGCTTTAACAGCTCTTGTAAAGGTTTCAGGCTGATTTCTTCATATAAGATAAAAGCAGATGCCGTAAAGCAGAGCTGCCGTAAAGCAGATGCCGTAAAGCAGAGATGCCGTAGTTTTATTAGAGCTGAATTCTTGGTATTTCGTAAATCGTCCACAAGGTCTCACTTTTAAAATTCGATAAGATTCAACTTTCCAAGTTACAAAAATTAAAACGGAATCGCATAAATAAAGCGTTAAGTAAGGCCTATTAGATTTTTTTATATGAAAAACAATCTGTGTAAGAGTAAGTCAATTCAAAAGTTCAAACATACTTCAAATTTTTAAATTAATTGTAGAATAAAGTTAAATAACGTATAGGGTATTACAGAATTTATGTGAAACAGAAAGAAAATCGAACGGAAACGGGCAGTATCATAAACAACACACACAACAAGATTATTAAATGAAGAAATTAAACATGTAGCGTTGTTGATGCTGTGTAGAAACAGGTGTTTGGGAGCGTTCGCAATCAATACGTGGAGCCCTCCACCTGACTCGCTCTGCGGTTTCCAATAATTCGATTTCACCTCCGCATTTAATAATTACGGAGCCCACCGTCCAAGGTCCAAACGCAATGCTATTAATACAATCTAAATTATTATTTTCTCTAATAGTATAGTAGTCTGACTTATCCTTCTTATTCCTACTACCCCCCTTCATTCCTACTGTCTTGCTTCATTTCGCACTGGAATTGAAACGACACGTACAATTTCATTAGTTGCTCTTATTATATAAATTTTATCAATTTCCTGCGCCACCGTTCTCAGCGCACATCGTAGAGACCTGTACTCAATAAACATTATTAGCGAACTCAATAGGCATCCCAAGCACTATTTCTTGTTACATAATATTGTTGTTATGTTTCAGCAGTATAGCGTCACAATATTAATATATAGGTAATTTACATTCATTTAAAATTTTAAAAAATATGAACTTAGTTAAATTTTCAGACATACCAATTCCGATTTCTTTACTTAAATTTGATTTAACTTTAACTTCTATAACATGACTGTCAAAGACATGACTAGAAATTGGCTGCATGACTATGCCGTCTAAACTAGTGTAATACACTTTAAATAGGCCTGAATAAAATTTCACGTTACTATTATACATACTACACTTGGCCTACGAGCATGTGCAAAGTAAGAGTTTATCAAGCTAATTTACTCAATAACAATCTTAATATTTATAACATAGTAATTATCAGCAATAGAATGTCACACTTACTTTAGTGTACCGACTCTTAAGGATTATCCCAGGGCGCCAGTAATAAATAATCACAGTTGACTGTAATTAATTAAGTTTTTAATAACTACTTTGTATTTACATATTACAAAAATTGTAGATCATTGCTTGTAATAATTTTGATATAAAATTTGTTCGTGCTTATTTCTTGGCTATGGATTCTTTGACTTATTGAGTCACCAAATATGATTTACATACATTTAAATTTAATAGGTAATAGAAAATGAGTGTTCATTTTATTAGTTACTTGTATGTTGATCTCATTCTGCGACGCAATGTCAACAATTCTGCAGGTTCCAGGCTGGTCATCCGACGTTGATCGTTGAGCAGTTATCCTTGTTAGTTTTGCACTACTTTATACACTGGTTTCACAGGTATTACACCATTCACTTAGATAACTTAGTGGTAACTACACAGGTGTCGTATACTAATACACTTGTTGAATACACAGTATATTCTTATTAAAGCTAAGTGCGTCCAACACCGGATTGATAACAAATCTCGACCGACTGTCCCGTACTGTTATGTTTAACACATTAGATTTCGCGATGTATTTCGACATTCAACGATTTATGCTGTATTAAGTAAAACTTGGATATGTTAATCGATTTTAATTTATCTTCTCTAATTTCTCTGAACATTATTCTTGTAAACGATTATTAAGTGTTTATAATATGTAGCTTCCACAATGCTCAATATCGCGTTACCGTAACTGACTTTTTATTGCGATTGAAGTATATTTATTTAAATTATCGACAAATTTCTTAACTCACTAGATACGAGTCTTTTAAGTGTAATCTCTCCGTAGACTAACTTAACTTCCTACCACTTCGTTTTTTATACATTGCTTCGAACTACCCTCACCAACTATCTACAAAATACACGCCGATTGGTCTGACATACCGCTAATTTCAAATTTACCCAATCTGTCTAGTGAACACGTCCCGCGTAAAAAATGACGCTTTCCGTTATTCGTCAATTATTTGCGCGTGTAAACGTAGTGGGAAAACTTAGCGTCTATCTCCATCTCGCTTTCATCTCTCTCTGTCTAATCTAACGGTTCCTTTGTTAGATGCACTTAACTTTTTACAACCTTAGGGCAGCCTTCTGATACCCTTGAAAATAATACAATTTTATGACGGTTCGTCCGCTATGTTACTTCTTCATATTTTAGCCGTCTTACAGGCGTCAACTCAAGGTCGTCTTTATGAACAACTACCCTCCCTTACTACAACATTTTAATACTTATTACTTTGCAGTATCACCGCTCTAATCGGTAGTTTTAGTTTTATTTTCTCCCCGCTTTCTACGAATTTATATTTCTCTATGGGTACAACATAACTTTGTCCCCGTACAATTGTAGAGAGTGCAATTTTTACGTTATACTAGAATAATACGTCCGCACGTTTTCGAGTTCACAGAGAGACTGTCTATCTGACAAGAAATTAAATTTTGATTGGAAATTTGCTCTATTTCTCGTATGCTGATTGGTAAATTCGTATGGCTTCTCTGGGTCTGAAGCCAAGATAAAATTATTTTTGCATAATATAGTTCGAAAACAATGCACAGTCTGTCCAGAAAGTCAGTACAATTTTACGACTTATATAATGGGGCATAAAACTTCCTTTGTTAAAAAACACATATAATCATTATATCATTTAGTGTTTGTTCTTTAAATTACTAACAATTACTAAGAAATTCGGTAGATCGTTTCATTAGGCATATTCTGGTACAAGTCTCATCTCAAAATTTCCATTGTAACAAAAGTTATTTAATTTAATATGTTTTTTATTATTATTCCGTAAAATAATTAGATATTCTTGCACAGGCGCACTCACCACACGCCTACGCACCTTTCCGCACCATATAACAACACGAACAGTTTTTTTTTGTCTAAAAATATTTAAAACTAACAATTTGAACATGCCTCTTACCGACTAACGTACAGTGTCCAAACCTGCAGTCTTTACTTATACAAATTTTAATTTCAGGCTGCTGTCATACGCTTTGAATCCCAGTAATAATTTATATCTATATTCTACTCATTGCTGTAGGCTAGATAATACAAAGGTTTTTAAAACCTTATAAACGCTTGGTACGTTTCACAGTTTTTATTTAACTCTGACAGCCGTTTCAGCTTCTCAAGCTATTGTCAAAGAGACCAGTGAACAACTAAAACAGAGGATGTTAGGGTAGTGAACATTGTTTAGGGCTGTATCCTAACATGTGTGGGGTGTGAAGGTGGACAGGAGGTTGTAGAAGCTAAGGGAGGGTCAAGTGTCTGTAAAAACTAAATATAACCTGAATGCAAAATATAAAAATTAACTAAACTAAATAACAGCTTTTAATAAAGGGGATACACAGAATTCAGTTTATTCATTTGTTAAATTTTTGTTACTTTTTATTGTTTTTTTAATTTATAGAATTTCTAACAAATACTTTTGTTACCTTTTTGTATGTTGTGCAGTAGTGTTATGTTTTTTGTATCTACGAAGTGACTCTGTTGTAAGCAATGATCTGCAAAACCTGTATTGGCTAAAATCGCCTTCTTATATTCAGAAATGCGATGTTTCAGAGCACGGCCACATTGTCCGATATAAATAGCATCGCATTCTGCACGGTTAAATAAAAACTGTGAAACGTACCAAGTGTTTATAGCCTATATTTTTAAAAACATTTGTATTAATATGTTTCACCAAGTGCCCAACGAGTTATCAATTAATATCGGGCTATAGATAGTGTTTATCCAAACATAAATTATAAAAAGTAGCCTACATAACGTTATGTTGGATTAAAACAATCCGATCTTAGCCGATCTGAATAAGCGAAGTAATATTAATATTTATAATACTTGTATGTGGCTTATTTTTAAAATAGGCCTAAAAGTACGTAAATCCTCATGTAATGATGTGATACAGTAATGCTAGTCACATCGTACGTACCAACAATAACATCTAACGCGTTTCGACTCTTAAATAATGAATCCTCTATTTTTCTCTAAAATTAGTTCTTCTCTAATACTACAAATTATTTACATTTGGTGCCTTTGTATCAAATTCTCATTGACCGTCATAGTGTTCATAAGCTTAATACTTACTTACTTACATTTACTCAAAGCAGCTGCAGCCAGATTCCTTTCTCCAATTGTTAATAAAATTCGAATAAAACAATGTACAAAAATAAATCTATTTTAATATAGATTATTAAACTTTCACTTGTGAAACTTACTTTGTTTCCTCCCGTACGCGTTTCGGCGTGATGTGCGCCTTCGTCAGCGGTGTGAGACGAAGGCGCACATCACGCCGAAACGCGTACGGGAGGAAACAAAGTAAGTTTCACAAGTGAAAGTTTAATAATCTATATTAATTTAATGCTGTGAAAAAATAAGATGAACTATCAAAACAACAATAAATCTATAATTAAAAGTTATAAATGATAAAAGATACAATTAAAAAAACAGAGTGATCTTAGATAGTTTAGAAGTATGAAAGAAAAAAGTTTTACTCAATGAGAAAAGCACGAATGGGTAACCCAAAAAACGTAATTTAAAACTTGAAACATAATTTCTAGGTCCTTAATCTTGACTTTCGTTTTCATAAGAGGAAATTAGTATGCGTGTAGCTGGGCCCAATAATGGCACTTACTTTAACAAAGCAATTTTAACAAGGCGCCAGAATTTAGGCTACGTAGTGGATATTAAATTCTTCTTCTTCTTCTTCATATTATTATTATGCCTATTCTTATTACTATTTGTGTTATTATTATTATTATTATTATTATTATTATTATTATTATTACATGTTTAATTATTGACAAGACTATATTTTATTTTTCAGTTTACGTAATATCATAATATAGACATTAACTTGTTATATGTATAGTAGTGTACAGTATTATAAAGTAATGTAAGTAATGACCATCAATACTAGCCCAGTAAATGGGTTACATTGAAAACGATTAGAATTGTAGCAACAGATAGACAGACGTTTACTTACCTCCCACAGTGTAGCAACTATATCAGAATTTCACGCAACCGAGCGAGTGCTCTCACTTGGAAAAGAGAAGGAGCGGATAGGAGGTATTGAAAGAGAAATAGAAAGGGAGATCGGTAAGACACGGAGGCTGGGAGAGAGTTCAATGGTAAATATAGGCGGAGGTGGGGAGAGAAGGAGAGACATTTGTGCTATAACCTTCTGTTTTACAGTGACTTTTAATGGACGGAGTATCAAATAAGTTGAAGGCAATAGTGGATCGAATATGGTAAATGCGAGTGAAAGTAACGGGGGCTTCGCCACGAGTAACGAGCTAGTGTGTTCCACCTATAACACCTGTTGGCCGGGAGTTTAATGACCCTATAAAGAAATAGTCTGAAACATTAATTTTATTGTCGCTGTGTGTACTTGTATAACGATAGAAAGGTTTTCGTGATTCATCCCACTAAATTGCCCCGTGATTTACGGTAAGAAACAATTCATGTTGTCCGGCCGGCCTAAATGAGTTTATAAGATCAGCGGGGGTTACGCCTCTGGGCCAGCCTGATTCGATTAACTCGCAAAATGCCCTTTGCCCTACATTCGGGCCGCGTTCCACCTGTTAATGCAACTTTTGACACCTGTTTTTCGTCGGCTTCAACATTATTATTTGATTTCTTTCCAATTTCTTTATTAACCTCAGGTTACGTTTCCTTATTATTCGCCCCACACGCCCACGTCCACGCACGCACACGCACGTACACACACGTAGGTGTTCAAGCGGTATACTAGCTGACAGATTACCATACCCTTAAGCCAAGCGGTAATCGTATTATTTTTCCCCTGTTTATATTCGTTAGCGATTTCAGACGATTTTAATTTTTTAATAAATATGATTTATAAAGCAACCAATTTGTATTCAGGTCAACAACTCGAAAATAATGGCAGTCTCGTTTTTGAAAGAAAAATAACAGGACTTGTTATTATCGGAGTGTCTTTTCTGCTCGCAGTTCCATCACGCAAGAAATTCTAGACAGAATAACATGTGAACTCCGTTAGATAATAACATTATTAACCACATGAATTACGAGCCACTTTCAGTTTACGCTATCACTTGAAGTTGTTGAGAATCGGATTCTTCGATTTTAAAATAAACGTATCTAGAGGAGGTTGTGAGTTGAAACTGTGTAGAACACAAGATTACTTTGTAAGTGCTTACGTAACAATTTTTAAATGATTTTCTGTAAAAGAACTATATAATCATCATTAATTCATAATCTACGTATTTATCCAAGCATGGAATGATTATTGATGATATTGAAGATGCAGTTTCGCTTTCAACGTGGAGTGTTTTCAGTATCAAAACGCATTTTAAAAAAATAAGTTATTATAATTAACAATAATCTTACTCAGAAATTACTCTGCTGAGTGAAGCATTGGGTCAGTGTTTGGATCTACTCTTCCTTATACACTGTCATGACTTTTACTATTAAAAACAAAATGTTTTATTTTCCTTAGCATAAAATCTTTCACTAATTCTACTATAAAATGTTCTCGTATAATCGATTAACGTCTGCTCGTTTATCACCGTGGAACTGGCGAAAGACATTTCTACTATCGTATTGTTTGGTGTCAAGAAAAATATCGTTAAACATTAAAACCTGTCTAAAAGCTAGTCACTCTTTTTCTGTGTACATGACACACTTTCATCAGTGACTGTAATTTTTTTTTATGTATTCGGTATAAATATTCACTTAAGGTAAAAAAAACAGTAAATTCTATTGTTAGTTCCATAAACGACTGTGGAGAATTGCGTTTGATTTTTGTTGTTTTATTAATGATGAACATGGGCAGAGAAAAAGAATCACTGGAGGAAGCAAAATGGCTAGTTGGTCTGTAGGCACGGGAATGTAGTTATGATACAAAAGAAGGTATTTTAAGAATAAGGTAACAAATGATGATCTTAAAATAAGAAGAAAAGTTAACTGAGGTTAACATGATGTAGTATTTTAGTTCGTACCCATCGTTTGCATTGTATAATTGCAGAAGTCGTTTCATCCACGTATGGAAAGACTACATACGAATGATGAAGGGGAAAGCAGAAGAAAATCTTGTGTCTATATGACAACAGATAAGAGCCTAAATGTTAAAGAGTTCCCTGTACACAGGTAGCGTAATAGCAACCAGATTCATGGCGATTCGCTAACAGAGCAAAAATCCTTAGGTAGAAACTAATAATATTTCAATATGTTTTCTTTCATAACTGTAACAAGTGAAAAAGTTGCCAAAACCTAGTTATTGTGGAAACACGGATCGGTTCTACTCCGGACACCTGCTTGTCTTGCTGTCAAACCTTGGACTTTATCGAAGTTGCTATGGTGTTTAGATAAAACAATATAATAACTTCGATTAAGTCCAAGATTTTATCCAAACCGTATCATTATCGCCTTTACTGCAGAGTTTAGGCAACGTGCCTTTTCCGCCTTCATTCCTGTAGCCAGCGTTTCCTCGGTTCCCTGTGGATCTACCCGCTAGCATTTTGTATAACCATCCTTGTTTTTATCAGTCGTGCTGAGGGATTCTGTCTAAAATTACGTCACTTTTTTCTACACATTGTATACTTTGTTGTTTATGCTGTAGAAATTCGTTTCATCCCTTATAACTTAGTTTTATACATAATAGGGCCTATTTGGGACTTTTTCATTCCTGATGCCTGGATCTACTTTTTTTCTCCTTACTGTTATTCACAATATATAGGCCTACAACAAAGGAGCAGCAGATACTTAAGTGCACGAGCGAAGCGAGTTAACTCGACCGCTTAACATTTGTCTGTCTATCTACCAATCTGCCTCTCTCTATTTGGGGTGTGTCTCACATAACTATTGAATGCATTAACCGATTTTCGTAAAACATGGCACACTTTTACCCTACAGAAATCTATTGTTTTTGAGGTTGATCCTCCGAAAAATAAGGGGGCGGGAGGCAAAAATGTGTGGGGGTCAAAATTGTGAAGAAATTGCAAAACCCCTAGTAAAATTAAAGGAAATTTTAAATAAAATCTGAATATAATGTTCATTTTTGCAAAATTCAAAATTTTGGACGTCAGGGCATCAAAGTAGGTGAAAATTATGATAAAACCGCAAAAATTCCTATGGGCTATCAAATTAAAGACAATTTCAACTAACTTGAATGTATTGTAAAGATTTGGCAATTTCAACATTTCTGGGGTCCCAAGGCTCAAAAAAAGAGATGAAAAATTCGAAAAAGTTATGAAAATCTAGCAGGATGTCAGACTAAAAGGAATTTTTATGAAACAGTCAAAGAATACCTTTAATAATGTATAAAGGGAGGAGCGAGCAGATAAGTAGAATATCGTACTCGTCACTTGACGTTTTTGCAGTCTTTTATAGATGTTACCCTAAGCTATAGCCTAAAGCTGTAGGCGAAGATAACAGAATAGGTGAAAATACCTGTGGGCCACTGGTTCATTGATCTAAGGAATACTTAAATATAGAAGAAGATACGTGAGAGACGCTTTCACGAACTCGCTTTCTATTTGCGTGGACATGTTTACTGATCTTCACACGTCCTGCAGAGAAGATACTGAGCTTACGGTCGACCGCAAACCAATTCGGAAATAATTTTGCCGTGTGTAAACATGGACGACAAGTACGATAATAAGCGCAGTGTATAGTGAGGTAGCAGTACTAATTTGTGCATGTTAATTACAACTGAAGTGCAGGCAGGCCTGTACCGTTTGTTAGTCCGTAATTATGTAACACTGAATGTTGGGACGGGGGTGCGTCGAATCCGTGTGTAGCAAATGCGGATTGGATGTGGTGCGGTGCGCACATAAATTACGGCCTATCACTCCACACGTCCTCGTACGCTACGCGTTACACAAACTATGTCTATAATTACGGATGGACGGATGAGGTAATTAAAAAAATATATTTGCAACCTATAATTTTTTCAGCAAATTTTATTAAAAATTTCGATAATTTATTTTGAACTCTGATACGACAAGTGTTTCGACACCTGTTCCAGTAGCTGTACTTTAAAGAATACAGAAAATACCATTCATATTTTCGATACGCGTCGAGCAGAGTGGAAAGAACAAAATAATACTGGACCATTTGGGAAGACGTGGAAAATATGTACAAAATATTCGCCTTATAAAAAAAAAAAAATTATACTTGTAAATATAAGTGTAACTATTATATTTTAGGATTTAAAAATAATTATTATGGGGGAAAAATAATATAAATAATAATATATTCAGTATAAATATATAAATACTAATTTATAAGTTTGTAAATAATTATAAGTTAAATTTATAGGTCCAATAAAATTAGGTCGAGGTAAGCGATAAGCCACTGATGTCAATTAATATTCAATGTTTTCAAGATTAATTGGATAAAACTACTTCATGAATTAAGTTACTATACTCCTTACAGTGTTAATTTCCTTCTACACAATTTCATGTCTAAACGTTTGAAACAAGTCTTTTTACAAGACATTAATCATTATTTGGTACACATTATTAAGTATTATTATTAAAATTTTAAGTTAGTTAAATAAAACGCAATTATATGCCCTAGCGACTTTCCAGCGTTCAGGATTAAATAATTGTTTTTTTCGTAGAATAACATCACATTTTTAGAAATCTGTAGTCAAAACAATTACATACCATATTACATCCAGTAATGAAATAGGCCTACATTATTCTAACATAAGTAGATATTCTCCATTACTGTAGCTTTTTTTACTATTATATGTTCGTTTGGCTGCAGCCTTTTTCAGGCAATTAAATATTGCGCAACAGTATAAGGGTAATAAAAGACTAATTTGTTTACTCCAATAAGCGTTTTGCGCTAGAAGACGGCTGAGGTGTTTACGGTATTAAGACTTATTTAAAGTTTATCAAAATAAAGTTAATTTAAATTAATCTAAACTATCAAAAGTAAATTTTTTGAGAACGTTGTATCGTGTCATTAAAATCAAAACCATAAGGATGGAATCATTGGTTAATGAGAATGGAGATTACATTGGCACGGAATTGTAACTGGACAAGAGTGTGCCTTTACAAGTTTGTAGCAGTCACAAACATAGGCCTACGTACTAGAAATTTAAAAAAAGTTATATTCACTAAAATTCGTATTGAATCTATGCCACTTTGGGTAGGCTTGTAAAAATATAAAATGTACCTAGTACATTATGCCAGAAAGTTGGCGGTAGTAAGGATTTATGGGACTCAGATGAATTTTGGTTAGGCCTATTAGATGAGATAGCACAGGATGGTCCATAATATTTAAAACGAAAGCAATAAACCATTCTTACACAAAAAAAAAGAGTAAAACTTGAGATCTCGGTTGGGAAGTGCAGATTGTCTTTCAGAAAAACTTTCCTGTGCAGAAAGCCAAGCTGGAAATGGCATTCCGTAGTTTAAAATTGGATATTAAGATTACAGAATAAATGAAGTGCTACGTGATACTGCTTAAATTTATATAACACAAATGTGATTTCACGAATTAAAGTAAGTTATAATTTATATTGGATGTTATATATCCTATTAGTGAATAAAAGTTCTTCTGCAAGAATATTAGATCACTATATATGCATCTTTCCTCAGAGGTGAATACTGTATATAGATGATTACACAGTGGTCCTCTGAGAAAAGGTACACATGTAGTGACACAAATTAAACATTGCAGAAAAAATGGATATTGTAATTCAGAAGAAGATAATGTAAGATACTGTTCTTTTTCACCCAAAAGTTTGAGAATTACTTAATTTTAATGGTGAAGCTATGACTTATAAAGTATAAAATATTTTCTTATATCAATAAAAAGACAAATTAGAAGATCTGCATTCTAAATTATATTTAAAGATACATACTATTTATAAATCGTGAATTGGGATAATGTACAGTATATTACATAAGAAATGTAATGCAGTAGGCCTGATAATAACAATTTTCAATAATAATAAAAATCAATTATTACATTTTGTGATTAGCGATTATAACTTGCGTTGGTTTTTAAGTAATTCGGTATGCTGACAGAATACTTTTATTGCCCTTTTCCTGATTTGTTTAATTTAGAAAATTGCTTTTCGTAATGGCGTTTTATAGTCTTATTAGTTATTAGTCCAGTTAAAAATCCAGTTCTAGATTAAATGTTGTTGTTGTTGATGGCGCCATAATTCATAGCGGAGAGAAAAGTCGTGACTATTACACCGGCCCGTACAACATATGTGGGAAATTATTTTACAACAAATCGAAAATTAATAATTACATTCTCCATAAAATTTAATTAAATGTTGGTTAGCACACATTAAACCAGTTCGAGCGTGACCCTGGCGTCTCAGTTTAATGTTCTCCGGTGTGTTAGCTGAAAGAGTCATCGGCAAATTAAAATACGCCTTTGACTTATTTTTACTAATAAGGAAAAACAGAATAATTGTTTTGAAATCGTTATTTCTTACATAATCTGCTGGTCGAATGTCGATCAGTTAACTCACGACGCGTTTCTCACAATATGCAATTTATTATTATTTTTTTTTATGAACAGTATTGTTTTTCATTTACATGACGGTTGGAAAACCACTGTGTTCTGATAAATTTGGAGAAGTTAAAAACGGAAGACAATAAGCGGTACTATACAGCGAAGTCTTATACTGTTTAGTAAATTGTCATTAAGATACTCGTCGAAAATAAAGTTTGTAACGATAATTGGCATCTTTAAATGAGCAGCAAAGAGATCACGACGTGAAAAAGAAAGCGTATGTTAAGCATCAATGGTTAAGAAATAATTTACAATGTTCCCGAGTTGAGTTCCCGTCAGGGTAGCCGAAACATCTTTAATCACTACACTAACCAGTAAATCACTTTATTTTTTAAATTGTTTTAAAGTAATTACACTTTTGAAAGCATTATATTACAATACAATTCAATATTCAAGCATGTACAATGTACATTCAATACACAATTCAAGCATAAGCACATTGACCACCTAAAGTACAGCACAAGAAAACAACAAACTTGATGAAACATTGAGAATTGTACAGAGTGGGCCATATGTCGTTCGACACTTTGGCTTAACAAAGAAGTTATCCTTTCTTTGTCTCTTTTTGAAGTGTCGTTTCCTCTAACATGGTTTGCAATCAACAAGACAATGCTAACTGTAGCTATAAATAAGTCGCGGGAGCCGCAGTCGAATCAGTCTCTTAGGTTCTTTAACCAGGCAGTGAAAGAATTAGTTAAAGCTCCTCTGGATCTTGCCCTGTAGAAAATTATGTCTTCCTCCGTACATTATGTCGCAGATATTCTAGTTTTATGATTTTAACAGTATTAATAATATCTTTCTTCTTCTGCATTCTTCTCATGATCTCAATATTAGAGACTTTATTTTCCAACATATTTCTGAAATTCTTCCATAAAACCATATTACAAACTCCTCAGTTCTATCAGTCACGTTGTATTCAGTGTTCAGGCTTCCACTACTCCTTACAGAAAAACTGGATACACGTAGTATAAACTGATGTGTAAATTGGATTTTGTTGAAAACTGACTATTTATGTGATTCACATAAAGAATACGAGACGCCTAGTAACATAAAAGACTCTCACACAGGATTGAAGACTGTTGGGTGTCTGATATTTTATTAAAGTTATTTTCAGTTGAACAGGAAGTCTTGGTTGCCCTTTATGAATTGAAAGGTATTATAAAGGCATAATAATTGTTCCTTTTATGAACTTAATATATTATTAAAACAAACAATGTGTGCACAAATTGTAAGATTTATATTCTTTGCTCCATTAGGTTATTGTTTCTGTATTTAACTAATGTTTAGGGAAAACGTTTAATAATTCTTGTTGAGATAATAAAAATAACGAACAAAAAACACATCAAGCATTGAAAATAACACAAGCATGTTTTACCAAGTACTCAGCGAATACTTGTGTAAATATTTCCACCACAGTAAATATTTGTGTCGAATTTTTTAATTTCGCGTTTAGACTTGTTGACGTATTGTTTTAAGGAAATGAGGATACATTTAAAAACCGAATTTAGTAGATTACCGCCAGCTCAAGTGACAACAGAGAATATAAAAATTAATTCGACGGTTTCGCTCGACGTTTCTCGCTACCAGTAATAAGCACGTTTTACTGCACGTTGTAGAGGAAATATACACTGATTAGCGTAATCGCTGAACAAAATATAACATAAAGTCAATGCTAATGTCCTTGAAAATTACAATTTTTTGCATTAGCATACTGTCACTAACAATCAGTTATTGCTGGATTGTTTAATTCAGTCACACTAGGCAGTGTAACCCACTCAGATGATTTATTGAAATATTTTTTTCTATATAACTTGTATGCATGTAAACGTAGGTTTTTATTCTACACTTGTTAAATTGAAAATAGTTTTATTTGAAATATTCTTCAGTATTTGTTATGTGTGTTTCTTGTATCACGTTCGAAACGTCGTTAATTGCCAAGAGATTTAAATAAAATAATAAATCATTCGGTTCGACGGAACATCGTGTTTTTTGTTCGTTTGTGATAATTGAAATCAGAATTCACCGTTAAGGGCAGAAATCGGCTGACACTGACGACAGATGGTAGGCAAACGTCTTGCACCTGTCGTCGCCGCCTAGCAGTGCCAATTCTGGGCGACACCTTCGCTGGGCCGGCCGGGGTCATAGTTCGCGTGCTGGAGGCGTAGGAGTCTCGCTGTGTGCCCACAAGTACGATGCGACTCTTCTTTCATCACATCCTCTCTTGTTGTTTCACTGTAATTATAAATAATGTTTTGTATTATTCATTCAGACATGATATGTCCACCTATACAAATCTTTGATTAGACCTTGTGCTTTTTATTTGCATTTGGAGAGACAAAGACAGCGTTGCGTGTATAAGTGAAATCTAAAGTTACACACACATCTCTCTTTCTTTCTCTTTCCCCCTTTGTATGTTGAATGCAGTGTAAAGTCAGCCTTGTACTGTCGTAACACGATGATCTGATTATCTGCTTTATGAGTGTGAATCAATTTTTCTATTCGTATGTCTGCTTATTAATTGAAATAATATTGTCAAGCCCACAACTAATAACGTGTGTGTCCCATTGATTTTCATTCATAACTTTGAGAGTTCTTTAATCTTTACTGCATCTGATTTTAATGGTGGTTGAAAGTTAGTTCTCACATTAGCTGGAAACAGAAAAGGAAAGCAAAAACGCCAAAGTGCCTCCATACAAAATGTGTTCGTCAACGAAATGCAATTGTAATTTATTATATAATCTCTACATCTCCCATAATATATTTTAAAACGACTGCCTTTACCTCACGATTCAAATATTGAGACACAAACCAATTTACGTTTGTTTCAAAGTGTAGGATTTAGACTGCAGCGTTTAGCCGTATTATGCCGCTGCTCCAGCGTTGTGTGAAACGAAATTAGAGCACACAAATGTATGGTTACTGGATTTTTGCGAATGAGCAGCTGAGTTATTGGGTTTACCCAATAAAAAGTGTGATTGAAAGTTCGTTATAAATAAAGACTAATGTAGGCCTATAAAATTTTTTCGTAATTTAGTGGTCCTACGTTTTTCTGTATTAATAATACGAGATATTATTATACGGTCCTACGTTTTGCGAGATATCAATTTCTTAAATGAAAGATCCTATTTATTATTTTCTTGTTTCAGACGCTTCAAGGGAAGTAATTAATACATTTTATCAGTAAATATCCGTTAGTCTAGTAAATATCAGTTATACGTTGATGATAGAAGATGTGATTGGAAATAAATAAATAAAAAATAAGCGAGAATCAGAACAGGATCAGACGATGTCGTTGGAAAGCCAACAGAGTATTCGTCAAAGATAACAATTTCCATTTAACTGACTATTATTCGTACATTGTTTCCTTGAAGATATTTATCACGGTGTATTAATTTCGTCTCTTAAGTATACAGTAAATTTTTGAAAAGTAAAGATATAATATACACGTTACCGCCTGGAGCGTCTATGAGATCCGACGTTGGCTGTAATATTATCTGTACCTATAGTTTATACCATTATAATGACCATTAATAATATCGAGATACAAACCTACGCAAAGTGTTTTTGTTTTCGTACATGTAAACGTATACAGAATTGATTAAGTACCGGCAATTATTCGCCTGAAAGCAACAAACTGCGTGACGCGTCGACGCAAATACAAACGTGGGCGCTGATAAACTCAAACGGCAGGTGAATAGACGACGCGGATCTCGCTAATTGATTTGATAACCGCTGCCGACTGAGGCGTCCATTCATTCGCTGATCAGTTCGTACATCACACTGAACATTATAATCAATGTAACCAGCGGCTAGAACCTTGTATCATTACTGGCATACGTAAAAAAAAAAGTAAATCGATTGTCGATAAAGCCTACCATTAAATTATAGCTTCTGCTACATACTGTAACTTTTACAACATAAAGTAAAGCAGGTTGCTTTGACCAGGTTGCTATATAGGCCTACAGGTTGATTTGACCATTTACTACAACCTGAGAGCTACTTTTATTTATTTTTATGTGTGCATTAAAATAATTCTAACTATTGTTATTTTAACTCCGTCTTTCCATCATATTCTTCGTGACCGGACCGTTTTCCCTTATTCTATGTAACGTCTGTTTAAAACATAGTTTGTTCATCTTTCTCTTACAAGAAGTTGTGTGTCAATGCTAACGATCGATGTTTCTCATCTATTTCATCTAACAGTGTTTCGTTAATATGATCTTTCCCTAACAGAATTGATTTTAAAGAGGTTAAAGGAGATCTCAGCATTTTTTTGTTATTGCTTTGTTATTTTTTTGAACGAGCAAAGCTAATTCTTAGTTTTAACTCGACCGTTTGCCATTTATCTATCTGTCTACCTGATTCTCCTTGTCTGTCTGCTCGGGGCATGACTAACGATAATTTTTTAACGCACCAACCGATTTTCATAAAACGTACGATGCGTATTCATTTTTTTACCTCTAGTACTTTTGAAATTGTTTGTCCCCCCCTCTCAGAATAAGTGGCGGGAGACAAAATGTAAGAGGTCAAAATTAAAAAAAATAACATATAGCCATGTGGGGTGTTTACTTGAAGAGAATTTTACCCAAAATCTGAACATAGTACTTATTTTGGAAGTTTCAAAATTTTTAGTTTATAAGGTCAAAACCTTAAGATATTGTAAAAATCCATACGGGGTATCAAATTAAAGAAAATTGAAACCAAATCCGAACGTAATGCTTACTTTGAAAATTGTTTTAACTTCAGCATGCCACCACGGACCAAAAATGGAAATCAAACTTTTTAAGTAAATTTTAAGAGTCTATATAGCAGAGCATATTTTAAGCAATACATCAGGCAGAACCAGTGCCGCTTAGTGGCTGGTATTAGTGCCGTGCCGAAAAGTGAGAAAAAAGGGGAGAAATCAATAAATCACGAAGGCGCGTTTGCATTTGCGTACATTAGCTTTCAGCATTCTGTGTGTGTGTGTGTGTGTGTGTGTGTGTGTGTGTGTGTGTGTGTGTGTGTGTGTGAGAGAGAGAGAGAGAGATTACAGTACTTTATATATTTTTAAGTAGACCAGTGGTAAAGGCTTTGAATTTGTAACAGGCCTCCATGTAGTAGTAGGCCTAATGTGCACATCACGCTGTAATGTACTTATTGAATTTTACATCATTAATTATAATCAATTCATTTTAGCGTGTGGTGTTTTTTTTTTTTAATTTTCCTAATGCGTAAAGCATTTGTGTCTGTTTTACAGTAAATTTCACGAGTAAAGAATGGACATGATCGTGGTCAAGTTAAATTAAAATTACATAATTTTCAATATTATACAAAAATCATACATATATACATATAATATATATATATATATATATATATATATATATATATATATAGGCGGTTGGTTTAGTGCCGCCTAGTGCAAATTCCTTAAAATATGCTCTGCTATATAGGGGAAGACTGCAGTCCATTTGCAATTCCGTAAGTTTTTTGTTTTGTATATAAATTAATTAACTTTAATACTTAACACATTATTTGTAGTCTATTTGTTTGTATATTTGTATACAAATCATAATGAAATTAAAACTTTAAAAAGTATGAGAAATGAGGTATGATCATCCCCTCATGGTGTTTCTCAGATAACGCTAACAATCATGCAAAGAAATTTACTCATAGCTTTAAAAAAATTATATTATTTATTTGATTTTATCTAACAACAAATGTATTGTGTTCAAAACAGTAGCGAGTTCTTCAGCTCAGGTATCTTATTAGTTGTTTTGATTGTTCATCTTCTTTTTTCACAGTAATAAATAATATAGAATATAGAACTTTCACTTGTGAAACTTATTTGTTTTTCTTTACGAACGCGTTTCGGCGTGGTGTTCGCCTTCGTCAGCAGTTTGAGACAGACTGGCCAGTAACACGTAACGGTTTTTGTTTGGAAGGTTTAGTGGTGGTGGTGGTGTGTGGAGGAAGGGGATTGGCGCGGGGATCCAAATTATTGTTGTTATGTATAACTGTGTCAAACAGTGTGTGTGATTTATAGTTTAATTGGTCGTTAAGTATGTTGTTTGGTTGTGTTTTTTAGTGTTTGTATATTTCATATTGTTCTGCTGTGTTAAGTTTTCGACTTTTGGGTAAGTAGTGTAATATCTCAAGATTAGTATCTATGTTGGTGTAGCTGTGGTTTTTTGTGTGTATGTGTGTGGCAAATGCAGAATGTATATTGTTGTTGGATAAAGCTTTTAGGTGTTCAGAGTAACGAGATGAAAAAGATCTTCTCGTCTGGCCTATATAGAAACTATTGCAATCATTACAATTTAATTATTAGTGCAATAACATTTATTTCGTAAAATCATTTGCATGCACGTTTATACATTTGGTAGTCTTAGAACAGTTTATATATAACTGTTCATAAAATGTTTAAAAAAGATTATAATACTTGCTACTTTATCTAATCAGAAGCATTAATTAGAAACATATCGTAAGTTTAACCATTCCACTGTTCACAACCTTAAACATTCTTTGTATCGATGAAATATTACGATGTGGAAAAGAAGAAGTGAACTAATTGTAAATTGTCATAGTACTTATTTCAAAGCGAAAATACCTGTTGTTTTCACTTGTGAGGTTAGGTGACAAGGGTTTTTGGTTTTTAGTTTACAGCTGAAATAAATAAAATAACTCGATCGCTCATGGTTTTCCTAATTCCTGTTCTCCATTGTGTTGTCAGTCTTCCTTTTCTTCTCCTGTTTTGTGGTGTATAAGTCAATGCTTTCTTTGGCCATCGTTTCTCCTCCACCCTCATTACGTGACCATACAATAGCAACTGTCTGGATTCTATTCTTTCTGCTGTTGTAAATATGCACACTGTTTGCCTTCTTATATCTTCGTTTCTAACATGTTGCATTCTAGAAATATTACACGCTCTTCTTAAGAAGTCCATTTCCACAGTTTCTATCATCTTTTTCTCTTTATCTGAAAGCTGCCAGCATTCGCAGCAATAAGTTAAAATGGGCTCCACAATAATTGTGTATATTGTCAGTTTAGTTTGAAGTTTCATTTTGTTCGACCAAAATAACGAGTTTAGCAAACGAATTGCCTTTTTTCCCTGTTGTATCCTATTTTTGATGTCATTCTTTGTTGTTCCATCTTCTAAAATAATGCTTCCATTCCGAGGCGATTTGTCGAAACTTTCAGCACTTTATGTTTTTTTTACGAATGACATAGTGTCGCTGGCACGTCGATTTAACCGTCAGACTTGCAGGGCCAGGATTTTCTGTAGGGTTTTCTCCCTTAGCTGATATGCTCCAGATATTTGTAGGGCGCCAGAGACTCGCTCTTCGCCCCCTCTCGTCTGCTACATAATACACACCCATTGTATGCCATGTACCCAGCAGCTGCGCGAGATACCTGTATCTCTACGAGGACGTGAGAGTAGGATTTGTTGGCAGAGCTGAATTCGATTTCTAGAACCCCCGACTCGTTTGTCAGAAATCAGTGGGCAATTCTCAGAGTTTTGTTACTGTATAGATATCAGAAGTCTATACAGCCCCCAAGACCCTTTACCAACCTTTAGCTGCCATTCAATAAAATAAGAAAGTAAAAGTAGACTGCAGGATTTTGTTGTAATCCACAGTTTTTGTTGAGCGCTAATTCTAATTTTAAATTCAATGACTACTTTCCTTTGTCCTAAGAATGTCTCGGTGAACTGCCGAAAATAGATAAACAAATGCTGTGGAATTTGATGAAGTATGTTATTCTTGTTGATGACCTTAATTGAGTCAGCGTATAATGAAATTCCACCAAGCGCATACCAAGCTGAAATGTAATAGGAACCAAATTCAAAATTGTTTTTAGATTGTTAAAAATTTCTGTGTAGTGGCTTACAGTGTTAAAAATAGCATTTTCTGACGGACCTGTAAGGAAAATGGAACAGTGTTTTATTGGAATGCTATATTCTCTAATCAATTTTTAAAACGTTTTCGAGTGTGAATGTAAAACTAAGATTTTTAATTGGCTATAATATAATTTGTGCATGTAGAGTAAACAATAATAGTATTAATTTAATAATTATTAGGAGTGTTAGTATCTACTGGTGTTTGTACAGGAATGCATAATATAGGTAATGTATACAATTTTGTAATTTGGTGTTTTTTGAGTAGTGTATTATCTTGTAAATAACGCACCGTTATAGAAGTATTGTTGTAGTACTTTGAAATTTGTTGATCTGTTGTGTAAAATAAAGTTCCTGAGACATCACGGTAGAAAGGCACATGGACTGATCAAGTAAGTATAGCCTATGTGAGAACGAATGAACAGCCACAACGAAAGCTCAAGGGCGCGTAATTAACCAAACGTGGCATATGCCTCTGCTCTTGTATTGAAATATTTTTATAACTATTGAATTTAAATTATTTTGTTTATTAATCAACTTTAATAATTTTTAAATAAAATATTGTTTTAATAACCCAGAGTTAATTTTAATCCTCTGTAAGTAAAATAAAGGAGACGCGAGTGGATTCACTTTATAGTATATGTTTTATGACTGCTTTGACTTTGATGAGAATCAATTAACGTTTTGATTTTCATGTTATCCATTCGTGGAAACTGTAATCTGTAGATTACTGGAATCAATCTATTGACATCCTGATGGAGTGTTTAGTTACGATACGCAGAAAGATAAATATATTGTTTCGCTTTATAATGAACTGACGTAAAATTATTATTTTAAGTTAATTATTCCACAAAATACTCAGAAGTATAAAAGTTATAAGGGGGCAATTGTTATAAACGTACAAAAAAGACACAAAATTATTCCAATGTGGAATTACATGTTTTTATATTGATACTGGCATTTAATGCCAGATAATTTTGTAATTGTTTCATATCATTTACAATTCATATTCGCTTCTAATTACAAAAGTACACACAAACAACACAAAGTTGTAGCACTGCATTAGAACGACTTGTCGCAACAGGTAACGTTATGAACTGTGTGCCGTCGACAGTCAAGTAGAGGGCAACAGCTGCGACCGTTGGTAAGCTGGAAAGACGTGTCTCACGTTTGAATTGATGAGAGCCGATCGACCCAAATCACGACCTAGAAGATCAGGTGAACTATATATTTCTGACACCGACTGTGTGGCAAGATTAGTTCCACCGGTAGCCAACACTACGTATTCACACTTCCACGAGCCAGTCCAGCCGCCACAAGAGGGTCAGGTCACGAGTCCAGCTGGAATCCCAGCCGTCGTGATGCGGTCGATCTCAACTGTACTGGAACCGACACACACAACTGTCATTCTTAGCAAAGAGTACAAGTTACTTTTACTTTGCAGTTTACGAGAGAAAAAAACAAGTCAATGATTCGGTGAACGATCTCCAGTATGTAAACATGATTAGATATTTAGGAAACGTGTGATGAAAAACAAGAATAAACGGCATGTGTTTATGACGTTTAGATCAAGTATAATAAAGTAGTATTCACGTCATAAGTGAAACAATTAAACAATCAAGGTTTTCTGACAATATCAAATCGGTAGATTAAAGTTAAATGTTCTGCACGACAAGACTTAAGAACTTAAAAGCTACAGTTTCCGTGGTAAGTTTAGTGTTAATGAAGCTTTTTCAATATTTGAAAAGTATATAGGTTACCTACTCGATCTATCGATCAAATAGAATAGAATATCATTGGAATTCTTACTTTCTAATTAATTTTAAATGTTTATTTCAGGTACACGAGCTAAAAACTTCAACATGATCTTGTAAAATTGCAAGCTTCAACACTTTTATGAAAATCTGTTGTGTTAATACAGAAGTTTAATTATTTATTACTGGTCGGGAACCAGTATTTAAAAAAACAAAATTTAATATTACCTTCCTACAATTACAGTCTTCTATACTCCAGATTTTGTTAGAAGTTATTAGGACTACATGATAATCTAGTTATAGTTTCGTAGGTTTTGCTTTGTGACACACAAGTAACCAACAGGGTGTACGTAGAGGTGGGGCGAGTGTGGGAGTGCTTACCTCCCGAATATCATACGTATAAAATGTATCTCTCCTGAATCTAATCTTTGTTACATGCCACAAGGGGAATATGAAAAATATCAGTTTAGTTTTGGTTCATTAATAGGTATTAAAGGCGTATTGACGGTACACTTTGTGTCATAAACACCAAGTTTCATATGCTGATTAATTTTAATTTTTACGGTCAAACGTATAAATTTAATTACATGAAATATTACCCCTCCCACATTACCCCACATGCTATGTTGAGGTGACAGAGAAATTACGTGTTGCTAAGGGACACTTCACACGCGTTGTGATTGCACAACGCTGTCGATTTTCTCAGACACGAAATGCAGACTTTAATCGATTATTCCACCGGGATCCTGGTTATTATACCGTACAGGTAAAGTTAGTATTGAAGCGTCGCTTCCGAAACAGACAGTTCAGTTTTGGATCTGCAATATTAGAGTACGTTATCGGAGTTGTTATTGTGACTTGTGGTTTAGCGTAAAGTGATAATTGTGTATTACGTAGTGCGACACCGTTAAACAAGGTGACGTTTATTGTTTGTTACAGCACTTTGTGTTGGACAGTCTTTAGCTTGAATAAGAGTGTTTTTGTTTATTTATAACTGTAATAAAAGTTGTATGTAGCGATTTCATCTGATGTCAGTTATTCTGTTTCCAGTGTACAGCACGACGATCTGGGCAACCGTAGTAGCGTATGGTATGTGTCGGCATTCTCTTGGCTTGATAAATTCAGGCATCAGGTACTTGAATCATTAATGACCTACTTTAGTCAAGTCCTGTTGTATAAAACAGATATTAAAATGTATTAGGGTGAGGATTTTCAATAATGTAATATAAAAATACATAATGTTAAAACGTTGAGTACACTCATAAAATTACGTAATCTCATCAACGCGAGGTTTTAAATACAGTTAGAAATCACTGTTACCAGTCAGTTTTATTTTTCACAGTTCGATGTTATCGTAAATATATTACGCTTGCATCATTATGATTAAAAAAAAAAAGAATAAAGAAAAGAACAGTAATATTGGCCCCATTATTGTAATTAAACCAAAGCATAACAAGACTAGAAGCAATATAAGTTCAAGTGTTGATGATCCATTATTTTTTAACAGAATCATTAAAAAAATGATAATACTAATCAAGCTAGCTCATGCCAGGAAATGATTTCTTCTCATTTTTTATTTGTAATTGCACTAAGCAACTTAAAGGAAATTAGAGAGCATATGGTCATATTGAACGTATCCAGCCGAAAGCAGTACATAACGGCTGAGTACCATGTACCATGTACGGCTGTGTTTTAGCCTTAGGTCCTTACTGTACCGCAAATTTGTTTAATCTGCGTAACATTGAAAATCGACACCAGACGAGGGGAAGCACTTTGCACACTGCATTTTCAATTAATGGTCTAACATATTTGTTGCTTGAATTCTGAATGTCGGCCTGTTCTCACATGATGCGCGCAAAAAATTATAATGAGATTATTACCGTATTTGGCGTGATAAACACTTAGTACTCTGCATCCGCTATCTTGTTGCGTGCGTTTGCATGCATTTCTACTTACCGATTGTTCGGCTTTTTATTAACGTTTGCCAAATGTCACGTCTTTATTTGTTAACACGCATTGCCAATCTGCGTTCCCTTCCCAAACATAATTGTCCGCGTAAACTGTGGATTTGTATTTTTTTACTTAAATACTTTACAGATTATGTCATGTACTGTATGAGATTCGCAGTTGCGAAAAGTGAAGGTTTAAATTTGCATTCGCTATAAGCCATTTTATACCAATGGGAATTTCCGTGTATATTTTAGAGTTGTTAAGTCACAGAACATGGGAGCTGTTTGTTTATAAGTATGTTTTGTAATAGCCCTTCGGTTAAAATGGTAATGGTTCTGTGAGGTAGAGGTAGAGGCAGAGGTTCAGTGGTTCTTTAGTAACTCGTAACCTGCTTAATTAATAACGCCGTTGACTAGCAGCATGTTTTCCTAAACAAACTTTTTACATTGGTCAAAAAAAAAAAAAAAACTGACATGAAAAAATGTATTCACAAAAATTAAGGTTCTACAAACATTACGATAATAAAGAGTTGGACGTCAGGAAGACAGGAGAAGACCCGTCTCCCGTGAAGAATGTATTAAAGAAAAATGACAAAAACCTCGAGGGAAAAATCAAAAAAATCAAAGAGTAGAGGGAAAAGTTTCTTTCCTCTCGGTCTTGTACAAGACAGCAACGTTTTGTTGTAAATCATCACTTCAAAGCGTCTGTTCATTAGAAGTAATAAAGCCTCTGTTCACTCATAGGGAGTGAAACCTGCAGAGATTATTCTTATAATGCAGTAACAATACGGAGAGAGTTATCTGAGTGGTCCAAGATCTATGAGTGGAATCAGCGCTTTAAAAGTGGCCGGATTTCTCTCTATTTTAAAAATATTTTATTAAAATTATTCCATACAGTAGGCAAAAAAAAGTTTGCCGAGGTCAAATACACGGCTGTTTTATTTTATAAAGTGAAGGCCTCACAAAAATTTTCAAAAGTTACATAGGCTATAGATATTCTAAGCGTTTGGAATGTAGATGTAAAAGATGACAGCTCCAAGATGGGAGGGGGGCTGAAACGCCTTAACGGACGGCCACACTCTTATGCTGGACAGATGAAAATGACAATATCAATGGCTCTCCTATTCAATGTCGCTGGCTCAAAAACATGATTATTAATTATTCATTGTCTCAGCTTAAAGTATTAAGTCGATGTGATTAAGATTTGCTTGCTATCAAGGTGAGAAGAAAAAGATAATCCACACGGTAATAGAGAACATAGTAACACTTAAGAGAAAAATAATGTCTTTCAAGAATGCAAGAAGAAATTTAACATCCAAATTACACGATATGAAAAGTTGCTGGTCACTCATGAGTATAAAATATGAACAGCGATTCGTGCTAAGGGATAGAAGTCATATGGCGAATTAGTAGAAGACTGGAATTTACAACGGGGAACGAATGGCTGGATTTTACTGGGTTACAACGTTAAAAGAATGGCAGGGGGTAAATAGACAAAAAATATATAGGCTATATGAATGTCAATAACAAAGGAAATAGGAATATCACTTCTTTCATAGAGGGTAAATATATTTTCCATTCAACGAATACAGTCCAAAACGAATTAATTGAAGGGTACTAAAATAACAAAATTTACGAAGGTAAAAGTGACGAATCTTTATGAGGACACGTGCAATGAGACAAGTTTAAATAACAATATTTCTGATTTAAGCTGACTGTACAATTAACTGGCAAAAATTTGTTTCACAAGAAAACATAAATGCGTTACATCGTAAGTTAGAAACCGTTTTTTCCTGTGCATCTGAGCAGGAAGAGCTGCAACCTGGACGTGATTATTAATTGCCAGTTCGATCGAAAACGATAACAGTATTACTACCATACAGCTCGGTTTCTCTTAAAGTAGATCTCAACTACTGGGGCTGGTCGCAGAATAGAAATGTTCCATCAGACATGATGGATAGCTATGATTAAGGCTATTGTCGAATAAGTTGTCCCATACCGAGGAGATATCAAATGAGGGTGAGCAGTGGTAGTGGAATTGGAGCCACACCAAGTAAAAGCACATACATCTGTTACGATATTTCACATGACACGAATAAACACTACTCCATACTGCCTTACACGGAGAGCACTGGGTACCCAAACGCTAGAAGACGAACTCTCTGACATCGAATCAAAGTGATCAAAGTGTAGGTCAGGCTCTCTAAGTTGGCCCAGGAGTCTCGGGACCCAGAAGAGGACAATTCAACAGAAAACTGGGATGGTGACTGATTATGATGGTTGGGCACAGGACTGAGTATTCTGTAGGAGCCAAAGGTCTATAATATTCAGAATCTTCATGATCAGGTGCATGGTTTTGAAGTTTGAAGTGAAGACGGAACACATTATAAGCATGTACGATGGACTGAAGATGACGATATTGACTGAAATTTTGTGTCAAAGAAAGGTAAATCAGTCGATACAGATCGATCTCGCAAATAAAGTAATTACAAATACAAATAGTTAATGTTGATACATTTAGCAATGTACCTGTCTGGAGTCCTAGTGGTAGGCCTACATTTATGTAGTTTCACCATTCGCGGTTGACGTATTTTCGAATCATTATTAGGCTCTTTGTTATGTAAATACTGTCTGCGTACAATGTTTCTTGAAGTTAATGGGAACAGGGGTATTAATTCCCCTCAAGAGCTATTAAAAATTTGAACGGAATTCTATAATTCTATAATCACTTAACGTAGGCCAACTTCCAAGCTAGCTGCGAATGTTAAACAAGGCTTATTAGTAGCTGTATAAATAACTATATCTGAAGAATTCTCTGAATATCTCATTTGTCTTGACAAAAACGGGGAGTCCAACCTTCGATCAAGTTTCATCCCCTCCCAGGAGCACCTTATAGTTTCTTTCATGTATACGTTAAGATTCAGCTTATGACATTATTTAAGTATGTACATTCGCAAATAAAAACGTGTTTATAAAAGGATATTTTATTGGGATGCGTCTCAGAAATTAGAAGGTTACTTAAATAAGAAATTACTCCAAACTAATGTCAGTTTGTTTAAGAAAAATCTATTTCATCCTATAACATGTATAGGCCTAACTGTGTTTGATGTACGGTGCTATTAATTACTAGTAACAGTCGGGAGATTCGCAATGTAGGCCTACAATTAGTAAGTTTACAAGAGTTCCTGTTTTTATTTTATTTTTTTCTTTTATAATTTTATTTAAAAATACAGTGACATCTTCGTTCAACGATTATTATCGGCACAATCATAATACCTCTGGAACAACAGATTATCTGGTCAAGAAAATAGTTTATTCCATTAATGAGATGTAAAATGATGTAAAACCTGTCGATTTAATTGTACTTTGATAACGATAAATTCCCTTAATATGATATTTTGACTCCTTGTTAGTATCTGTTTCTACAGGTAATACGACAATACGAACCGTTAGGAAGACCTGTCGCTGCCGCTTGAAGAACGGGCCGATCCCTTTGATCTTGCCCCTGCTGTAAGCAAAACCTTTCACCGCCTTAAAACTTATCTGGGGTGTTCAGGAAGCCTAAGAGTTAAATATTATGAAATAAGTAATATAGTTTAGTTATGAAATGTTTACTCATATTCTTGTCGAATGAGATCGACTTTGCGCATTGTATTCTAAATGCCCTAAATAGCGATCATTCCCTCAAAAAAACATATATGTTCATATTTCTCGTTCGTGTACTGTCGTCGTACCGCCGAGATATCACTTACGTGAGATCATGTGTACCATCGTGCTTTTTCCCATATAGCCTAGCCTACTGTTTTGTGTTCATCGTATTGTCTACAGAATTCATGTTGTTAGACAAGTTTATCGTGACTAGGCATTGAAGAAAGAAGGCTCATAAATACATTTGTATTTACGGGAAAGTAAGATACTTCGCTTACGTGCCAGCAAAGAATGTGTTGAGTCAAATATAAAGACGTAGTGCAGCCAGCCAGTCAGAAGTAAAAAGAGTTTTTAGACATAAAAAACCCAACAAGAAATGAAAGTTTTACAAGTGTTTGCAGCATTTTGTTTCCAGCGTCGAGTTTAATTATGGCTGTCGTCCGGTATTGTCGTTTAACAAATCGATTAACGGCAGCGGTTCGAACGTGTGCGATGTCATTGGAGCGTGCCGCACCTGAGTCAATCAGAAAGCACCTGACTGCAACAATAGCTTACACAGCCCGCGTCCAATCTGTTGCGACAGGTGATGGCCACGCTCGCTCCCTCCCTGCGCTCCATACACCTGCAGAAATGTTTCGCCAAACATTTAAACTATATTCACCTTGGTAAACATGGGCACGGACGTCCGGCAGAAAAACAACGCTGGTGACGATTTCCAGTCTGAAAAACAGATCCACCAACAAGGTGACGAATCGTTTACTGATGAGATATTTATTGAAATATTTAATAATTATTTATTTATATTTATAACACCAAAATTAATCCTCAACATAATCCTTAAATTAATTTTAGAAAATGTTTTATATTTTATGTTTTGGGTTTTTTGTTGAGTAGGCTATATTAATTTCAGTACAAGTAGACTATTATAAAAACGAAGAAATTGTTATATTTGAAATGATTTTTTTTTTTAATTTATTATACCTAACTAAGGGATATATAGAAAAGACTGTCAGTATTGACAGCAAATTTATAATTTTCGGATGTTTGACACAAAAATATGTGAAAAAATAGTATTCAAATTATGTAAATAATTATTTATTTCACGGTAAATAATGTTTTTACTGGCTCAAAACTAATTAATATATTTTATGAGATTTTCAGGGTTCCTTTAGACTCTTGAAATATGGAGTAGAAATGTGAATAAGCAAGAACAAAAATATATAAAAATGGTCAATTTTAGACTTTATCTTTTCGCGGTTTTAATACCGTATCTTTTGCGTGTATAATGCGCACCCCCATTTATCCTAACATTTCGCAGAAAAAATGCAATTCGTGTATAAAGCGCATCCATATTTGTGATGAGAAATTGTTGAACAAATTTATTAGCACGCAGAAAAACATACATTGTTTGAATATTAGACTGTGCAGAAAAAGTGTTTCATACAAAATAGGCCTAACAGAAAAATATGTACTTATCGTGCCTAGTTATTTGTAAACTCAAACCGGAAATATTAAACTCATATAAAATTTAAAATTTCACAAGGCATAGTTTTTGTTTAGTTTGTTATATTTTTAGTTTTTCACTAGCACATAGAATTGTATTTATTAACATCTTCATTTGTTTCTGAAGAAAGCAATATTGAATTACTCTCCTCTTCTGACTGACCTTTGCTTGTCTTGTCCTGTTGATCTAACGGGAACAGAATTCGCACATTTTTCATCAACACTCGTGGCCATTGGCATATGGTAAAAGACAAAACACTGGTCTGCATTCCCAGTTTGAGAAGAATCGAGATTGTTCGTATGCTTCGTTTACACACTAAATCGATGAAACTAGATAATTTTATTTCCGTACTCCAAGGCAAACGTTGAGCTCATTTCAATAGTAGCTTTTTTAGCCTACTAAAGAAAGAACGCCGATCACAAGTAGTAACAGTTAATTTTCCTTTTTGTTTTCCCATTGTCAAACATAAGATTCCGCTACATCAAATATATTAGGCCTACACGACGCGGTGCGATTGCCATTATCTTTTCTGAATTTTATTACGGATAATTTAAGCTGAGCCACATAGGACGATAGAGGGTGTTATTTCACTACTTATGACTATACAGTATGTTTCTTAACAATATACGCGATACAGATATTGAACGGCGACAAACAAGTACAGTAACAAAATGCTACACAGAGTACCGTCATAAGTCTACAACGTGAACAAATAACTGATGGAGAAGGGGTGAAAACTAGGATCCAAATTACAGGTAAATGTCATTTTACTATTACTAGACTCAAGCCTGCCATTTTTAAGCGATGTTGCCAACTCTGCCATGCACAATCTGACCATACATGTTCAGACCTACAATTTAGCAAGTAAGTTATACTATAATATGTTATAAGTAAATTATAATAGGCACCCCCATTTTGGGAGGAAAATCTGAGAAAAAAGTGCTCATTATACACAAGAAAATACGGTTTTTTACGAATGTTTATCGACATTCACACGATTAGTCCACGTATCGCCGTATACAGTGTAATCTGTACTCGCTATCTTCCAATCACTTCCCATAAGTCTCGGTTCAGTTACAATTGCACCTATATTTGTTGGTTCAGTCGTCTGGAACTGGATTGCTTTGGGATCATGTATCCCCTGTTCAAGAAAATTCAAGCGATATTTATAATTTTTATTCATAATAATCCCCACCTATTGATTATATTTTTTTATATCTGAAAAGTTTTATACTATTTTTGCTAATGTTTGTAATTTAAAGTAAATGAAAAAATTCTACTGGTATTTTTATGACAGCATTGACCGTTGATTCTAAACGTGGAAAAACTGAACTTGGAACTTACCTCGCCACTGGCGTTTACGGCATATTAACTTAGGGAGTGAACAAAACCCATAAATAATGCATGATACTAACACTTAAAATTTAATAGCCGTTCGGTTCAATCAACCTTATTATTTGAGATTAAAGAAGTATACGCGAGTAATTTACGTTATAACGTTTTATAATTTTTATCAGAAACGTCTGAAAAAGCCCGAAGTGTTTGAAAGTCAACGGCGTGTGAAACGCGCTAAACCAGCAGGTAGTCAGGCAGTTGGCTGGGTCAGTCAGAATCGTATCGTAACATTTGCTGAGGATCCAGTAACGTGTAAGAGGTAGTAGTACATACTACCGGTTGTGCGCGGAGGTGCACGCGCGGCGCTGCACGAGTTTACCTGGCAGCAGACTACAATAAATGTAGTTATTATTACCGTAGAGATGGGTGAACAATAATGTCTGCCAATAAATTATTCGCTAGTCACATGAATAATGTTCGGCTTCAGTTTTAATTGTAAACATTTGTGTTTCGCACGTTCGACGTTTCTTCTCACAATAAACAATTCGTCTTGTAACCCACATTAACAGCTGTTATTTCTCTGTCCATCTCTCTCTTTCTTCTCTTTCTCTCCGCCTCCGAACTCTTTATGCCTGTCGTTCGGTATGGAAATTTTGTCTCGTTAAACCACAAATTTTTCATGGTTCAGACCTGGGTGGGTGTTCGTTCGTTGTCTGTAGTGCGGTTTCTCAAAGTGCACGAAGCTTTCCTTTGCTATATGTGCTACTTGCAAAGTACAGGATTACCACATAAGACATAAGATCATGTTATATTACCACTTCCTCGATTCGTCTACTGAATCGTCACTTTCAACCGAAGCTGAAAATATGCAAAACCATTTCTTGCACTGTCGCAAACCACTATAGAAAATATTCCCTATTAGTGCTTTCAAGCTTTACAGATCATCATCAGATCGAAAACAATTCATCATCATCACATCGGAGCTCATATCTCATCACCACAGCTCATATTTCGAATCGGAAATTTTGTTGTATAGTGATGTGCAACAGTGTAATTTCCGTTTGTGATCATAATCATTAGCACAACTTTATTAATTGAAAACGTTTATATTAGACTATAACTTACTTTGTTACTGACTCGATCGTTTATTTCTTCAAAGTCAAGTTATGTTTTTACGACACAATTCCAGCTCGTAGCTACGTTTGCAAAGAAACAAAATTGGCTCTTAGGTAGAAATGTACTGTTCTTATACTAGACAATAATTGCTAGTAATATCGTTTCCGATTGAAGCGGGTTGAATACCTTGGAAAACATGGTAACTGACGGTTGCCGTTCATCCGTTGTTATATCGATCCTACCAAGATTATCCAATTAGCATGGATTTCCTAAAGAAAATGTCTAGGTGAGAGGTCAGAAAACACACGGTCATCTAAAACATTTTGTTTGCGGCGCTTCTGATACAGTTATTATGGAACCGTTGTTATAGTTACTGCAATTTGTGTTCTGTAATTGCTTTTACATCTTTATGTCCTATACTCTAATCATCATCATCATCATCATCTTCAAGACTTAAACCAAGGATGGTTTGTTCCGGTCTCAAACAGGAAAAGATTAGAGCTGGTCATTCCAGCGCTTCCTCGGACGTCCCACACCCCTCCGACCCCTCGGCTTATAGTTACATAGTTGATTGGGAATGCGGGAGTCATCCATTCGACAAATATGTTGCCGCTAATTCAACCGATACTTTGCAATCCTGTCGAGTATATTCATAACATTCAGTTCGTGCCGTATATCTGTGTTTCTTCTATGACTTTGGAGAGTATACCCTGCCACATGCCTGAGAAATCTTATTCCAGCTGCTTGGATGCGACTGGTGTGGCCTTTCGTTGATGTTCCATCTCCTTACGAGCGAGCCCTCTTACATTCCATATGCCAATTTTAAATTGTTCCGGAATACCAAGTCTTTTTTCCTTTTATTCAGAGCTGTGGTCAGCAACTTTTGATCAGTCCGGCTAGTCCTTATGTGAGGCAATTTAGTAGTGAATATGTCCCCTGGATATGTTACTAGCATATCGCAGGGTAAGACGGTGACAGACTCCCTGTGTCTTATCGCAGGGTGACGGTAAGACAGATGGTGGGGCTGCCATCTTCAGGTTAACGTCCAGCCCGATTTTCTGCATGGGTGTTCTCCCATAAACTGGCTGTCTTACCAGACTAAAGAGACTAGTTTTGCCTGTTGAGATATCCATAACGATCTTTAATGTGGTGGTTCCTCCTCGCCTCCCACATCCTACGTCGTTGACTAATGGAAGGTCATCCGTCTTTGGGGGCAATTTCTCACCCCAAGGGCAAAATGGTGCCCTAACCTCTACGTGACAATGACAAGTAGAGGAGGGACAGCTTATAACTTACCGACTGTCACTCGGTCTTCAGTCTCCAGAGCCGCTTTAGCCACCTGTAGGTGTTGCCTATCTCCCACCACTTGGAGGTGTGGCTGGATATTTCCCTTCATCAAGGAATGAGGCCATAAGGCATTATTCGTCTTTGTCCAGTACTTTGGGAGGACTATCTCCTAGGCTCTAATCATTAAAAATGTTTGGTTTATCAAAACTAGTCTTGGGACGTTATTTAATCGTTCTGTTTCTAATTTCACAACGTTTAAAAAAGTAGAATATATTAAAAACAACTTAAAATTAGCTTTTTAAGGCTTAAAAACTCCAAGATTTTTAAACTTGTAAAAGTCAAGATAACTAGTTATTACAGTTCTGTGTTTTTCAACAACTTTCGCAACTAGTACGTTGATTAAAGTACCTTACTTTCTCAAAACTAGTCTTGTAATTAGCCCCAAAATGACAGATAGTCTACACTTTATCTATAGTATTTTAGTCAACCTACTTAGTAAGCAGCCGGTGCATGCTCTTCCTCATTACTGACCAGTGTCCTAAATGTTTACTTTTTTTTATTTAACTGCAACTTTTATCTCTCATGCCAAATTGCCGCAGTATGGTACAAAACTGTGTGACATCCTGAACATTTCAAAACCTTTATTTTCAAAGGATTTTTTAACTTTCTTTCACCAGGCGTTTTGTCAGTTCCTAAGCTGAAATATCGTAAATAAGAATGCTAAAAACAAAGGCATGGAGAAAATTTTTTATCAGGCTACGGATATGTGTATCTAAAACCAAACATTTCGTAGACAAAAAATAATGTGTTACGGACTACTATTAAAATCACATCGTGATCCATTATTTAGATGAGGTGTCAAAAATATTTTGTCCATATTCGACTGTCTACGGAGGCTCGCTCAAATAACTAAAACTCAATTAAGATATGGTGACACAGAAAATCTAACGGAATAGAACAATTATTAGTCTTATTGTTGATTGTGTAATGTGAGATGTAATAAAATAACAAGCACAAGATATAAATATAAAGATATAAATATAGATATAAATACCGCAAGATATTTCACAAACATTTAAGAATAAATAAGTGCGGTATAGGCACACTGAGAATATTACGTAACTGGTTACTTTGATAAAACGGAGACGTCGATGAGAATCAACTGAAAGTTACTTTGCAGTGACAGTTGTGCGATCTAGTTATAGCGCAGTGTATTAGGTAGATAAGCCTATATTTTTCTTTTACATAAATTGATGATTTTAGTGATTTTTTTCTTATAATGAATTTAGTGTGGTTTTCTAATGTTGAATTTTATGAAAGCGATGAAAGCGATGACTAAAACTTCTTACTGCTTTGTGGGCTTATTTCTCTATATGAAGTACAATTATTCAGTGTTAAGCCTAAGTATTATTGCTATCTGTGGTACTTATTACTTGTATCTTAACCGACACGTTCCATAGACTTCCCTTCACTAAAATCCGCAGGAATTCCAGAATTCTAAGTTGTTTATTCCTGTTACACACCCATTTCATTTCCAGTAAACTATCTGTTAGTTCACGTTATCTATAATTATAATAGTGAATTACTGTCAAGCTGTAGCCTTTGAATAACGAGACATAAAGTATTTGCTGATTTAGAATTTTACGGAAATGCGTTAATAAACTTTCTTTAGACAGTCGTTAATCTTCCCAGCGGTTTGTGACAGTTTCAATTCACTGTCCTCAACTTGCCTAATTGAAGAGAATACAATAACAACATCGTTTTCGCATTATCTGTTCTTAAAAAAACACTTCTTTGTGTTATCAGACGTTCTGACCAGTGAGTACGTAACACTACCAATTTAAAAGCTTGCCCTTTCCTGTTGTAGAAATTTTTTGTCGGTCACGAGTGATAGTTTGTGTTATTCTACTAGCACTAAAATATAAAGAAACATTATACATTATGTTATGCAAAAAAAAAAATGCATGCTATAATAGAACGTTGGTTTTCCTAAGTTATCATCAGTACCACTTCCTCGTTCACACCAAGGTCAAGATCGAAAATTTATTTCGAAATCTACACTTTCATCTCCTCATCAATTTTCACTGTGCCCGATTATCTTTAACCTATCATTATTACAAATTTTGTTTGTTTTTAAATAAATACATAATTTTAGATTTTGCATACAACGTGCTTTGTCTGCGCTCTTTTGCAACAAACGATTAACCATGTGCTGCTCAGAAAGTGTAAATAAGATCTGAAGAAACCCGGTTACAATGTTTTATAAGATGGCGTTGTGATATGTATTTGTTACTGTACAAATAATGACTATTTTAATAGGCGTTTGTTATTCCGGTTTAACTGAATAGTGGTTTTTTTTACGTTGTTGACATATACTAAATAACTCATAATTACTAATTGAATTTGTATTTCTAATAACAAATAAACAACTTAAATACCTTTAGGGTAGGTATATATTTTTTATGTGTGTCATTTAACTATTGATTATGAAATAAATATTAGAAGAAATATTTGAAGAAACGTTGGAAGAACTAGGAAACGTGTTTTTCGAAACCATTATTCTTTTCTTAGATTCTATTCAGCACGGGAAGGTCAAGTTACATATACTTTCTTAATCGTTCTTCTTCTTCTTAAGCAATGAAAAATGTTGCCTTTCCGTTTCTTGCAACAATTTTGGACGAAAACAATAAATTTCAATAAGAGTGTTTGTCCAGCTTAGAAGTTGGTCCTGTCAGAATGCTCTTGTACACTATACAGAATTCTCGCCCGGCTTACAGCAAATCCTCTACCATAGTTTCCGCCTGCCACTGTCAATCATATAGTGCTATAGTGTCCTTTCCTATGGCTCCAAATATTTTATGTGCTATACAAGCAAACGGCTTCTCAGAATAAATCTCAAGTTGCCAGTTGTTTGCTCTGACCGAATTGCTGATGAATCTTTTAATTTTAACTTGCTATCCTAAGACACCTGCTTGAACTTTTATGTGAATCTGATTATCAGTGATTTTGTAAACGTCGTTTTTTAGAATGTATTTTGATAGTAGTTTTAATTAATAGGTTTTAGTAATTATGTTTATAGTCCTATTCTAATTCATGTGAATGTAGACCATTTCTTTATGCGTTAGTCGTTGAATGTGTCGTTATGAGAAGTACTTGATCTATTTTCCACTTTACCACAGCAGTGGCTCAGTGTAATGTTACTCATATAGTGGAGGGCAGCAAAGTCTGCCATTCGGAGTTAACTTATTTGGGGATTCAATTCATGAATTTATTTTATAAAATATTCAAAATACTTCATTATTTATCAAGATTGTACTGATAACGGTAAACAAACCACTTGAAGCCATTAACAGTAGATCTAATATTATACACGTAACATTTAGCTAATGGTTATGAGATAACTATGAGATGTGAGAAGTAAGTGAAAGCCACTATACTTTTTTGAGTCTAATCATCATTAAGTAGACATATTTTTTAAGTAACTAACCTTCTTAAAAATTTAATGAATTAAGAGCAAAGCGGCTTTTGTTAGTGACATTCCACCATAGACAAAGGTTGTGGGCTTCAGCTACTTATACAAAAAAGAAAGGAATATATCCTAAAAACCCAATTGGTTTTTATTGACCTTGAAAGGTCCTTTGATTATGTAAATAGACGAAAAGTGTGGCTGGTCTTATAAAACGCAAGCTTTCCCGAGCACATAATAATAACGTTATGTTGATCAGGACACAAGCTTTGAAATGCCTGAAGAAAATAAGTTTGAACGTACACATAGAGGTGTAAAACAAGGGTGTCCTTTGTCACCCACACTTTTTAATATTTATATTAATCGAATTATAATAGAATGTCAGCGCATGGCTCCACGAGGGCTCAAAATTAATGAAGGCTATTTCTTGAACTTACTGATGATTTCTTTGCTGATGATCTGGTACTGACTGCACCAACTGAAGACGAGCTCCAGAATCAGATTTTCTATTTGGATAAAGTAGTAAGGAAGGATGTCAGCAGAGAAAACAAAGGCGAAAGTGGAGGTTCGATCGAAAGTAGTTCTACGAAATAAGCCACTGGAGCATGTTTCTCGTTTTCAGCACTTTGACTCTGATATCACATTGAACACGATAATGATCACGTCGACGAAAGTAATAAGTATTAAGCCGTGTACGGAGACGTAGCAAAGACGTTCAGAATCAAAGAGTAGACACACAAATACTTTGGCCCCCCTGTAGCGTTGTACGAGAGTGAAACAACGATATCTACAAAGACAAAACAACAAACACTCCGAACATGGGAGATGAAATTTCTCAGAAGATTTAGAGCACATACGAAAGCGGGCAGCATAGGATCCGCAACCATCCGGATTGAGTTGAATGTGAAACTAGTAGAAGAGAAACTTCAGAGATATAATTGGGGAGAACACGTGTCCAGAATAGATGAGACCGCATACCGTGAATGTTGAGTATACATAAATCTAAGGGTAACAGTAGAATGAGATGAACACTGAGATGCTGGTGAAGCAGAACGATCAAAACCAAAAGGACACGACAATAACGATTTCTCCTTCTTCTCAAATTATGCTCAACTGTAAGGTCTATAAGATCGTCTCTTTGTTTCTGCCTGTGAGTGTTGTATTAGAACAACAAATCTCAATAAGAGTGGGCCACAATTTCTTGATGGTCTAGGTCAATGTGAATTGTTGGGCAGTAGCTGGACTGCCCCAGTGGTCGCAGTATCCGGGCGAACCCGATGACTGACTGAGTAGCCATGCGCATGGCACGGTTTACGCAGCTTAGAAACTTCCAGTACGTCCTCCAACGAAATGCATTCTCACACTCTCGTCTCGCTTATAGTAACTGCTTCAACAAGAGCTTTGGGGTTCTCTCCTGGGCACAAATTGTATGGTCTGTTATCCAAGCAAACCAGCCTGTCGAGTAAGTTAAACGTTACTGACAGGACTGCTCATGTATGCTATATATTTTCAGTTCAGTTCTCGAGGCAACTCTCAGCCAACTTTGATGTAGATAAATCTGATTGACAGAAATCATATTCGATTGTACTGCAGTTGACACAAGTCACTACTCTTCCGTGAAAGAATCACGTTTCACCGCATTCTTATGCATTATCACTATTGTAAACTTAAACAGTATAAGGAACGCAGGGACAGACTTATCTCACTAGAAAATAAAATCTCCATGTTGTCTTAACATGGTAATAATATACGGTAGTGTGCCGGTATAAACGTATGTTAAAGTTCAAACACACATGAACAGAAAGCGATCAAGAACACGTTCTCCGGTAGGTACATACCTGCATCTGTCGTCTGCACCTTTGTGCTTTCTAATAATCGCTCTACTTAATTTGATTAAATTATCCGAACGTGCTGATTCATTATCCTATTCTAAACAATTTCCGCGATTGCACAATTATGTATCAGCCGTTCTTATTGTTGTTCCAGCGCGAGGTGGATAATGACATCATTAGTGTCATATTAATTACTACGCTTAGTGTTATTATTAGTAATACGTTTCGTCGTTATATAACATGTTAGTTAAGTAAGTTTAAACAAACAAATGAGTCTGTATAAATGACTTGAAACACTAATATGCACGTGTACGCGCGCGCTCGCCTGGCTGACATTACCCGTTTTGAAACTGGTGAGTAGATTATTGTTGCTAATATAGGTTTGTTATTGTTTATATCAGATTGTATTGTCGATTTAGTCGGTAGTCCATTCGTTTTGTGTCTAATTTAGTTAACTATATTAATTAGGCGGTTGACCTTGTCCCCTGTTGTCGTTTGGCCCCCTCCCCGCGGAATGTCCGTGTTTTAATTAAGACAGTGACATATCTATTATTTCTTAAACATGCACACATGTGAACACGTTTTAAGAACGGCCCGATAGGTTTTTGCACTTAAAGTGACAAGCTCCGCGGAAAAAGTGATAAGTTTCGCTACGAAAATAATGACCGGTTTTTCGTATTTAAATTTATAAAGTTTATCAATTTACCGTTGGAGTGCAACAAGTAACCTTTGTACTGCTGTCGTTATGTTTGTTATTCGTGTCCGTGTTTCCAAACACACGTCGATGACTTAAAAAATTGCTCGAGTATTTCCGCAGCCGTGAACTTTACAGCAGAAAGTTGAATGCCATGTATAGTGTTAATCATGTCTGTCCCGTATGTGGTAAAAATGAATTCTACTTAATGAATCACCATCGTTATCGTCAGCGTCGTCGTCGTCACCACCATCAGCATCATCACCATCGTCGTCGTTGTCGTCATCATCTTCACTACTAGAAGTATAAACATTATTTCTGGGTGGCAACGATCATGTTCAGATTAGATTTCAGTTCGTTTCGTCAATGATAGTTTTTATTTTATATTTGATTTGATTTTCTATTTTGTTTACAGTATTCTTATTATATCCATTTTCATAAGAAATTTTGTATATTATATTTCTTTCTTTGTCTGTTTCTTGTTTGTTTAGGGGTATTTTGTACGTTCTGTTAAATAGTGAATAGAATGCTGTCATTTTATGTTGTGGTGGGTGGTCAGAATGGTTAGGTATAATGATGTTAGTGGAAGTTGGTTTTCTGTATATTGCATATTCTGGTTATTGTGTCTTGTGATGGTTATGTCTAAATAGTTGATTTTTTTATGTTTTTCTTTTTCTACACAACCAGAATCTTGTTCAAACTAATATTTCTGTTTGATTTAGAATCGTAAAGTATTCTGCCACGTTTTGTTTTTAATTAAAGTTTAATTTTTTAAACTTGTGTTCGTCTTCAATTGACATTTTTCTCTGATGAGGTATCTACAAAGTCTACTCTTGTTTATTTTATTCTTGTGTTTATTAGCAGTTTAACAAAGTTATTGTAGACCAGATTTTAAACATTGTGATTTCGGCTCAAATTTGTTCTATATTTCAGCAATTTTCTTGAAAACTACACAGCTCTGGAACACCACGATTTGTATATTTCAGATAAAACAACACATGGAAACGCTAATTTTTCCTCCATGATTTGTGCTGCAGGACTTTTCATTTGCAGCTTCCGAAGTGAAATGTGGAAATTTTTTTTGTGAATCCTAAATTTTGATCGAAATATTACCGGATTTTTATCTCTTTTTTGTGTTTATAACCACCGCGAGAAATATTGTCCTTTCCTCCAGTAACATCCTGTATAAATAACATTATGTAAACTTCATGTATAATATAAAATATTAAGTAAAATTAAAAGACATAATTATGTAATAATACTAGCCTAATAATGATGGTGATACGATGATTATTATTGGTAGTAGTAGTAGTATAGAAGATGGCACACCCACGAAACATAACACATGGTGAAATGATAACGGACACAATTCAGAAAGAAAGGATTGCCTCCTATGGTCACCTGACACGACTGAGGTCAGAGAGAGATTGACCAACCGGATCTTTGTCTACTTCCTAAATAGGGGTCTGCCAGAAGTAGGGATCAATCGTGAAGACATTCAGGAACGTGACCCTGGTCGGAAGAAACTTGAAGCACACCAGGGATTCCAGGAAAAGCCGAATTTGAGAACAGGCATGACGTGGACTGAAGAAAGAAGGAAGCGCACCGACAACGTATTCAGGAACACTGGGCAAATGTTAAAGTCCAAGGAAGAAAACTTTTGAATTAACGTGGTGTATAGCTAGCCAAAACGAAAAAAACAATTATAGTAAAAATAAACGAATTCAAGTAAAAATAAAATAAGATTATGATTTTAAATTTTATATATTTTTAAAAGTAATTATGACCGTTAAAAACCAAGAATGAAAAACTTGCACTATAACCGTGAAAACAACTGATTACATGAACAAACATTAAACATCGAAATATTTAAATCGAAATTCAAATCGATTATTCGTTTAAACATCTCAGACTCTGGTGATTCATATTAATTTTGCGAAATATACGTAAGGTGTAACTATAAAAATTACGTACACTTACAGAAGAAATTTGCTGTGATTGTGATAATAAATATTGTTGACCTATACACAATACGTGTATGTTTTTATGAAAGTGCGTGTAATTGTTTAGTGACCTTTGATTAGAGAGAAAAAACAATATTTCGTTCTACATAACATAATAGTAAACACTTACCAAACTATAAATAAAATACTGTATGACTAAGCTTATCGTCTTTACTGTAGAATCAAAAACTGTCTTGAAAAAAAAATATGTTGGAACTTGCAGTGCTGTTTGTACTTATAACATCAAGAAACTGTTAGAGAAACATGATAGCTGACCACAGGGGACAGGTGAATGGGGATACCTGTCAACTGAATACGGATATTATAATAATAGAAAATTGCAATTTACATAAAGGTTAAATTAGATAATCGTCGATAAACACAATACACACGATGCAGTGTACGACTCGTATATTTATATAGGTCAAAGTAATAACAGAACGGAATCCTGTTGAAATCAAAACAATTTTTAAACGCGAACATTAATCATTTTCTTCTATGAAAGCCAACACTTGCCCAATTATCCCATAAATATAAGAAAAAAAACTGTTCAATTTAATCACCTAGTTACATCCAAATGTGTTGAATGGGCGTGTTGCTAACCATAAGCGACCTTTCACCTTAAAGAATCTACATAAGAAAAAAAGTTGAATTTGGTCGTTATCCAAAATCACAGAAACACCAATGGAAACTCGCTTCGTCCGCGTCTCGCCCATAACCAGCCTCATTTGCTTCTTCCTGTGTAGCATTTTTAAACCCCCTCTGCACCTGTTAGCGTTTCGTATTTCCTTGTAAATAGTAATTAAAAATTAATTAACCGAATCTGTTCAACGGAACGTAAAGACGCTTGAATTGATTAATACGAATTAGATCGCGTTTCGTATTACAAATCGCTAATGTCTTTATGACTATATTTGGAAACGTTTTGGAAAACCCATGTACAATATATATTAAACATGTAAACTAGGTTATTAATCTTATAGACGTCATGCATTCTTCTATATGTAAATTTAAGAAGCTCTCAGTCACTTGACTGTGTAATTTTATAGCCCATAGCCCAAAGTGTACTTTTTAACCTTCATATTTCTTGACCTACAAAATGCTGTTTACTACAAAAAGATTCCTATCTAAATTTTAACTCCACATAAGAAGTGATTACGTTATGTTAGGCTTAATATGTAGTGTATCATAGTGTCGTATACATTTAACTAATGTCTGCTTGTCTACGTTGCTAACCACCACGGTCTAATACGACTTTTAGCAAGCGCATTCATTGTCAATAACACAATGATATAATTGTTATTATTTTTGGTAATGCCACTTCCAAAACTTGGCCTGAATGTTGTAAATAACGGTATTATGTGATTGCTACTCATGGTCAGATATTACATAGCATGCTTTCTTCATTTCCTGATATTACATCCGTATATTTTCTGTCATCTGGCAACTCCTGCGTCCTCTGTTCCACTTTCAGCTTCTCGTGTCTTTCTACCACTAAATTACCTCGATTTTGCCAAGTGAATCTCATACAGTGCCCTTCCCGCCCCTGATAAAATTTAAAACTCTTTTTTTCTCCCTCACTCTTCTAAGTACCTCCTCATTTGTCACGCTACCCTTCCAGGAAAAGCTTTCCATCCATGTCCATGACCACATCTCGAAGGCCTGTAACTCTTCCCCTCTTCGTTCTTCAATTCCAAGTTTCCGCCCCGTATGGGAGCATGCTCCAAACAAATCACTTAACCACCCTCTTTCTAAACTTTGTCTAGTGGCCCCCACAATAACCTTTTCTTTCTATTAAAGGCTTCCTCAGCTAAGGTAATTCACCTATTCACATATTCACCTCTTGATTACAACGGATGTCCACTCTAACTAAACGTCCTAGATATTTAAAAACTGTCACTTGTTCGATTTCCCATTCGCTATTTTAATCTTTGCAGTCCTGGTAGTTTTACTTGTAACTATGATCTTTGTCTTGTTTACATTGATTTTCATTCCAAACTCTTCACAAGTTCTGTTAAAATTCCTCAGCATTCCATTAACACTATTCGTATTGTTAAAGAGAAAACTCTTTTCTACTGACTTTTATGGTGCAGAAAACAGCCAGCAACAAGTTTTCAAATGCAGCACCATAAATGTTTTCACTATACGGCACCTAGTTTGGAGTAACAGAATTTTAATGATTATCCTCAACAAAATAACGGCCCAATATGCCGTTTGCAGACACCACACACCAGATAGTTACACGCTGACTATGGACGCGGTTCTCCACAATTATGTCTGGCTTCACAAAACCACCAAAACGGGTTGTTTGGTGGTTAGTAAATCCATCAAATGAATAGGCTTACTACGTTCGTCAGGAAACCACACATTCAACAGGAACGCTGGATCGTCGTAACCACGGCTTTCGTTGAATTGCAGTAAACGATTCTCGCTCCTTGTCTCCATTTCTCAAACGTCGCCCAGCCTGCATCTTGTAGGTTTGGACAAGCGACGGCTTTACAATAAGTACTACAGAGCTCCAGAACCAACAGCCATGTCAAAAAGACAATAGTTGTATTCATACATGTATTATTCGCGTCTTTCACTGCTTTTGGATGAACTGTAAACGCAATAGACCGCACGTTTATTAATTAAACGACACTTCCACGTCTTGCGTAATCCAAAGTGTTAACAGTAGCGCCCGATCTGTGAACGAACCGTACTTGCCTCTGTTACACAGTAGTTTGATAACAGCAAACCCAAAAACAGCCGGCGGAAGGGGAGAAGGGAGGGAGACCTCATTGTCAAACTTACTTCCCAGTGTATTTAACATATCCTTTGCCTTATAAATTTGTTAAAGCGTAATAAAATTAATTAAAATAAAATGTACAATTGTTTTAAAGAGAGTATTTTACAACCCAATGGGTCAAAATAATGAAGCAAAAAAAGAGTAATTAATTTCGAAAAACGTGAAGGAACTTTAAATTCCGTATCACATCTTATTATGAATTTAGTTTCGTATACGACAACTGAAAAAATCTTCGGGCTGTTACTAGTCTGAACATTTCTCTTGTACAGATGCCCGACTTACGAGAGTTGTCTTTGGAGATTCAAACACCTGCTCGAGGACCCCTCCTTGAGTTACATTTGATGTCATAGTAACTGAACTGTTGGTGCAGTCTTTGCGCTGTGTAAGCTTTTACGTTTGTTTAATGATGAAAAATTGTCTAATGACAGCTGACATAATTGTTCCTGGGCGGTGGTTTTCGGAACAGTTCACGACATTAATTTATAACGTGTAGGAAATTTGATACATTCCAAATTCGTCCGAATAAAAGAAGTATTCAGAGATAAATAACTTTTATATTACCCTGTAAAAACCATTTAAGCCTATTTAAACTATTTAAGCTTGACGCAAATGCATTTTTTTATAATATCAGTGATGAAAGCTTTTGTGAGGTTCATTCATTGGCTATTCACAATTTTAAACTTTTCAACAAAATTGTTGTCATTATCAGCACCTGTATAAGACAATACAGAAGCAATTAATACAAATCTAATTGTATTAACATGTCTTTATGTATGAAGTATTATAATTATATATTAATTCAATCACTTTCTGCTACAGTCCGTTTCTTGATGTGTATAATATATTTAATATTTATAATGAATTTACCTCAAGATATTTTTTCCTTATCCTTATTCCTAATAAGGAAAAAAATATCTTGAGGTAAATTCATTATAAATATTAAATGAATTATATATTACTACCATAAGAATAATAATATATGTGTAATAGTTAATATTATTGTTTTATGTGACATATAGGCTATAGACGCTCCCAGACAAAAAAAAACAATCATTATAAATGAAGATCTATTAATTATTTCTGTATTGCCCGTATACTGACAATACATTTCAGTATTGCCCTTTGATGATGACAATACATTTTTTCAAAACGTCAGTACTGTTTTAAAATGGTGTCCAGTCAGTGACTGAATTCACAAAAGATACACATTTATTATTATTATAAGATTCACAAATTATTCATATTTATTATATTAACTCACAGTCACTACTAAACTGAGAATAATTTCTAGACTCAAGCGTCTTAGGCTATAACCCAAATATTCAGCTAGGAAAATCAGCCGTCATAAGTTATCCCCCTCTACCAAATGCAAACGGCCTCTTAAGAGGGCGGATGAGCGGGTAGAGAAGTACAGGGCACTTTCTTGTCCTTTGAATGGGAAACTGTTCCTAAAGGCAGATGAACCAGAAAATCAACGACATGGAATGGTGTACACTGGCAGCAGAATGCGCATTTGGTGTGGAGGCGGAAGAGCTTCAAGTAGGCCAACGGTGTGCATACATGGGCTGAGTTACATAGTCTACTGCGACCAGGCAGATACCGCTCGCTAGCCCAGGTGAATGCAAATCTCTAGGGAAGAACAGCCCAAAATCCTGGAAAATGGTATTGTTGCGAAATCAAAAGGAGAAATTGCCGGACGGATCTTTGGGAAGAGACATAGCAAACGTAAAAAGGAATTGAGAATTGGATCGTGGATTGTACCACCCTGGATATCTGAAAATGTTCTTGGAACAATTGGATAGCTATATCTAATGCAAATCCAGAAGGTAAAAGGAAAGTTGGAAGGGAAAAACTGAGATGGAGGGACGGGGTGAATCAGGACATCATTACTCTTGGAATTAGAAACTGGACGAATAGAGAAGAATTGCGAAATCTTCTGAAGAAGGTCCGGGCCACAAAGGGCTGTCGAGCCAATGATGATGATGATGATTGTGTAGAGAAAATAAATTATCAAGTTTCCATGATGACGTTCGGAGAATTGGTCACGTGGTGCGTTTCTGTCATACTTTTGTGATTTTGTACACCGTACTACTGCTGCTGCTACTACGCTACTACTACTACTACTACTACTACTACTACTACTACTACTACTAGTTGTCGTACGGTCATTGTCCTTCCCTAGGACAGATCATCTGTATATTGTGCTTTTTGTGATTCCTCAACTCTCATTCTCCTCTAGTCATACTGCACAACCTCGAGTTTGAAGTTTCTACTTCTGTCTTAAAATATAGGGTACATCCATCTGCTGACTCCCACATGATCCTGTCTTCTCATCCTGTCCTTCTTCATTTCATTCTACATAGCCTATTAGGGCCCTGTACAATCCTATCAACTCCCCGTTCGTCATGTTTCTACAGTTTCAATTTTCAGAAACCTGATTTAAGTATAATACCGATAAGCGGCCCTACAGCGGCCTTCATAGAAGCCACTAAATGTTTAGTTTAAATTTAGTAAAATTCAGAGGTAACACGTAGAGAAGCTGAACTTGTTACATTTTTTAAGAAGCCGAACGTTATAGCGATCCGGTTAAAAGTCGAGTAATTAATTTAATTTTATTTTTGTCTGACATTTAATAGGTAAACCAGATCAGAGATGACTGAGTTTAGTTTTCTACTGAGCAATATTATATAAAGAATTTTATTATTTGTCTTTGTTATATATTAGTTCATACAATTTTTGGTTTCGTATAGGCCTATGTTGTAAAACGACTGTCATAAAAACAGCCTATATTGCGATCCATCTGACGAATTCGACAGCTATAAATTCTCTTTCATTAAATGATTTTTATTATTATTTTTTTTTACTGAATTTTTATGCCTCTTAGGTCAGTTTAACGTCTCCATATCTTATAAAACTGGAAAAGTAGGTCAGCGGCTGTGGAGTTTACATCTAGACAGAATTACATGCATATCGGAAATAAATAGCCTATAGTAAATACTAGAACCTACAGTGATTGCTGTAAAACGATTACAAAACTGAGATATTTATCCACTCTCTCAATCAACACATTTCATGCGATTGTCAGTAAAATCTTGCACATTTTGTATTACTTCATCATCTTGTTATTTCCACGATTCTAAAAGTAAATTATAATACAGTATTAATTTGATAAACTAACTTTTGTTTTAAATTTTGTTTACAATCCTCTTCATCGGTGCGATTGCATTACTTTGGCATCATGTATAAAGAAGTTCTAATTTTTTTCGCCTTTTGTTATTGACTTTGATTGTTTAATATTAGCTTATTTTCTGTAGTAGGAAACGGGTGGCATGAGTCGACAACGACAAGTTTCGAAGTTGCGAAAAGTTGTGAGGTCTTAACACTTCCGCCTTCCTAAGTTTATAACCTTACTATTAAATTATAAGAGATAGTGTCAGTGGATACTGGGCAGGTAGTTTGAGACGAAATCATGATACCTTCCGTCGGTGGAACGTGAACATATGTTGAAGCTAATTTGTTTTCGGATAAAATTAAACTGAAGCAGTAATTATAAGGAGAAGGTCAACAGCAGCCGAGCGCTGGCAGCTCAGCACTACCTGTCGTCTGGTGTACAGGTGCGTCCCCAATCGAGACGATGCTCCACTGAACACGCACACACACACCCACACGCGCGCGCGCACCCATGTGTGCACAGAACAAGGTATGCACGAAAATTTGTAAATTCCTTTTCATGTCTGCTATCGCATCATACACGAAAATAGATATGCCAATACTTCTTTTATCCAATTTGTTGGCAAGGGATCAGTCACCATATTCTCTACAAACATAGGCCTACCACAAAGAAGCGGAAATTTCACTTATATTATTACTACCAAAAAGCGTAAAGCATAAAATTTAAATAGCTTTTTTTTACAATTACGGACTACGGACAATCTTCAGTTTTACCAAAATATAAATTTATAAATTCCCTAACGTTATCACTTACGGATAACGGCAATACCTTGTGAAAAACAGTCCCATATTATATTCTTGGTTCTTGCGAGACCACAAGGAGAGACGTACACAACTGCATGAACGTCTGACTGTGTATGTCTTGAACTTCCAGATGCTTTACTATTTATTAGGTTTTTTTTTATATGCTGCGACATGCATAAACCAATCCTTCATGCGCTAGTCTCTACTGTCCTTACGTAACATTTTCCAAATTGTACACTTAAAAATACCAATGTCACAATTTTTTAATATTAGGTTCTTTGCAGTACAGTTAAATAATGTTTTCCAATAAGTTTCCATGTACATTAATGGACATTAAATATAGTCTTCAGATTCTAAATATTTTTTATTTTTATATACAAGTTGATATGGTGATAGGGCAGCTGAATTCTCTGTTGTGGAGTGGAAAATAACAAAATAATAATAATAATAATAATAATTTACTATGCCATTTTTGAAAGTATAGTCACCTATGGCTCTGAAACGTGAGAGGTAAATAAAAAAAACTCAAGAAGGCTGTAAGGAGTGATAATGGACTTCTGGAGAAGGGCATGTGTGTGGGGTGTCCAGGCTCCAATAACATTAGAATTGAGGATATCAAGAGGCAAATTCACGTTTGAAAAAACAATTGTATACATCATAAAAACAAAATGCCTTGTACGGTACGGCCACGTGGAACGGACGTTTGATGATCGCTGGCCCAACGAGTTGTTAGGCACCCAGAGGACACACACGATGAGACGAAGAAAGAGGGTTGCAACGTAGTGATTGGTACATCTGAAGCCGCTGATGTTCAGGATGCGAGAGTCGGCAGTAAGTGTAGAGAATTGCAATGGATGGGTGGATGGATAAGCTGGTCATTTTAAAACAGAACCGAGAGGAATTAAACAAAAAATATATTTTTTCATTTATTTAATTATCTACTATTATTGCAGATAAACATCCTATTTAAGTTAGTAAAAACATTTATACACTGGTAGAAAACGTTTTCGAATAAATGTTGGTAATGACTACCAAGATCGTACTGTTTTTTATTTCTTTTTTGTGTCAACTTTTCTAAGAGTATCTTCTCCAGGTCCTGCTGCCAGCTAAGTTACGTTGCTTTCAAGTTCCTGAATTATTTGACGGTTACTGGGAAATGAGCAACTCCTTAAGTACCTCAGAGAAAATAACGCACTGAAGAGAAAACAGGAGAGCGCAACTGACTTAACCTAACGTCTTGTATGACCTTATCATTAAGGACTGTGAATGTTGTATTGTGTTTACGCTCACACAAGGAGTTTGTTGCTCCGATTTTTTTATTTAACGTTAACTGTGTTTTTCTGGTACATTTACAAGTGGGAACTGCCTATGGAACGCTTCCTGATAGGAATCCTCGATATTTTCGTCTTGAAGCAGTGTTTAACAATAGATACTCTTTTTTTTTTTAATCATTTTCATGAATAAATAAAGTCAGATCACCAATTAAAGTAAGTAATTATATGAAACCGATGAAATCGATATCAGCTGATAGAAAATTAGACAGATCTACCAACCTATTAGATCCAAATTATTGTAAAATTCTATACAAACAATTTCACACTCAGACTTCGTTTTAAAGTAGACACACTGTAGAAGACATTCTTATTACATATAGATTAAACAATCTGTTAATATATTTTAGCAGCAGGGAGGTTTGAGTGATGCAATCAAGGAAATTAACTTTGCTAGCGATATTTTTCGTGTTAGGCTACGAACCAAGGTTTATTGTGTGTGTGTGTGTGTGTGTGTGTGTGTGTGCGCGCGCGCGCGCGTGTGTGTGTGTGTACTGTAGTTCACGTCCACATATTTATGTATTCTACAGATAGCTTGAAACGTTTCAAGCTGCAGAAAATGTCCGGTTTTATTAAGTATAGCAGAGACAATCATTGCCTTTTTATTTTTCCCATATATTAATAACCATATTAAGTAATTAAAACCACGTTAAGTAAAGTCTACATGTTGGCATTTGAAAGCACAGAACACATAGGTAGGGCCTAATCATGGAGCTCATAAGTATTTACCGTAATTTCCAAAACTTTGGTAATATTATTCATTCACCCCTTGTAAATTGGTGATGCAACATACACAAAAGTCCCTGCATCAACCGACTTCGTAGGTTGTAATTTCGAAATAAATTAATCTAGCTTTGAACTATAGAAACGATTTTAAGCGAAGTTGGTGCTCGGAAACCACCACTTTTAACTGTTTTCAACCATCCTAAGAAATAAAGTTTTATGCAATTTTGCCATCTAGCACAAAACTTCATCTGTTTTATTAACTCCAGCACTACATCCAAAGGGACGAAATCCCAGCGTTTTATGGTTGTCGGAAACGAAGCCTAATAAATAACGAGCAGTTACGATGTGTCTTCAAGTAAAAAACCACCCTATTAACCGTGGGCGTTTTAATTTAATGAGTCAGGAAAGAAAGGGTGGTGCGGGTGACGGTAGGCACACGCTCACATATGGTGATGATAACCTGCCTGCCGTGTTGGCTGAAGCACAGTTCCGCACCAGTTGCATGCCCATTACCGTGCTCACTCGGCTGATTGAATTGTCACTTTCCCGCCGTACCTCACTCCTAACGATTTTCCACTGAAGCGGTCTTACTCACAGTTCAAGTTCAGTTTTTTCTGGTACTATACAAATATACGTCGCGTTCTTCTGATAATTCATCCCAACTTATAGGGCGATCGAATCTGAATTAACTAACAGATAACTCTAGAAGTGCTTTAGTATTATTATTTGGTGTTCTGCCCTAAGGCAGGTCTCAAATGGTAAAAGCTCTACAAGCTGTCCTATCGCATGCCAGTCTTTTCGTTTCTTCGTAACACCCTCTGATTTTAATGCTATCTATTAACTTCATTCTTCTACGCCCTATTCTTTTTTCTCCTTCTATGACATCCTCCATGGCAGTTGTAAGCAAGCAGTCCCTTCTTAAACAATGACCTAACCAATTCCTTTTCCTATTTTCTATTACTTTCAGGATTCTTCTCTCTTCCCCTATTCTTCTTAAACTTCATCGTTCCTTACTTTATCAACCCACCTCACTTTTTCCGTTCCTCGCCAAACCCACATCTCAAATGCTTCTAATCTTTTCTCATCCTCCTTCCTCAGTGTTCATGTCTCTGCACCATATAAAGCAACGCTCCACACATAACATTTCGCCAACATTTTGCTTTAATATAGGTATGTGTATATCTGATTACTTTCACGTTTCTCAGTTCCCGGTTATTTTATAAATGTAACTAACAGTGGAAGATATTTTTGCCTTTTTTTTTGGTATTTCCGGTTGTTAAGGCCGTGACCTCTTGTCATTTTTATCTTCAGGGAGACGTTTTGGCTGCAACAGGGAGACGTTTTGATAAATTCATTAACTTTTACTAGTTACTTAAACTAGCTGAGCCGGCCAGAGATGTTTTTGATAACAGCGCACGGCGCTAACATCTTATGTGTATTCTATGGAATATCTTCTAGTGTTTTCTGTGCTCTACACGAGTATACTCGCGGAATTTTTATATTATGTACTACAGTGCTCGAGACGAATTGAGCCGAGGATCCTTTTAAGTGCCCAAGTCGGGTTTCTTGCAGTGTTGCCAACTCGGATATGTGCAAAAGTCGCAAAATGCCACCCAAAAAGTAAAAATCCCATAACTTAAAAAAATATACTATTTAATTGTTTTTATTACGATTCGTTATATTTTGCAAGATCTCTAGCGTGTAAGGCTTATATTAATAAAATATTAACTTTTCAATAACTGCATACATGTTAATGATCTGATCTTGTGGACCTCGATATATTTGTTTGCCCCAAATGGTAGATATTTCCTTGTATGATATTTTGACCCTTGGGTAGAAGTAGAGTTATGAAACTTATATTTCAGGCATGTTCCTATTATAACTCTTACACAAAATACAAAGATACAAAAATAAAATTATAACTCTTACGAAATGTAGAAACACTAAACTCCTCCTTGAGAAGCTATTAAAATTATTACTTATCTCGTATAGCCTATGCACAAGAATTCGAACTGTATCATTGGCCTTATGTGAGTGAGGGCGAGAGATATAGATAGACAGACAGACAGCAAATAATTACCACTGTGATCTCTCTACTCATAGCATACAATATTAATTAAGTGGGGGTAATTATTTCGTTAGCTTTGCAAAATCTTAATGTACAAAAACGATCGTCAGATCGCCAGTGATGTTTAATTATAATGATGTGTAATAGAACATTATTGGTCAAATTGTGATTGTAGACGAAAGTAACATTAAATTCAGTCATTAGTATTTGTACCTAATTTCATTTAAGTCAGGTATATAAAAAATCCCCCAGATATTGCCCTAAAATGCATGAACTGAACTCAGAAAAGTCGCTAATCCTAAATATAAATTTTAGTCACTACTGCGGTCTTCACTTCCACAAAATTTTCATCACTGGTTTCGCACCGCCTGTGATTAACTGGGCTCTTACGCACAAGGTCAACGGTGTATCTCTGACAAGAGTCACTGTACGTACACAAGGTGATTACGAGCCGGTTATTAATGTTAAATGTACAATGAAACATATGCCCACAGTGTAGTCACATACTGATGATTACATTAGGCCTATATGATGTTTTTCTTACGTTGTACGTACTCCAAAACCTACACCGCTTGTTGATGTAATGAGAAATAGATTACGCACAAACGAAATGAAGTCAACAACAGGTGCACGTTGGCTTGCGATAGAAACAACATACCAAGTCACTGTTCATAAAATAACCATGGAGAATTACAGAAGCATTTCGACCAAAACTTCAGTAAGGTGTTTATTTTGTTCTCTTTCTGTTTTGTCTATGCTTGTTTCATCTTCACACAACGCTACGTTACAGCGTTTGTTAGTATGTACAAGAACTACAGATATAAATGAATTGGGACTAAAACTTATTTACAAAGATAGGTCCCAGTTAACACTTTTAATAAACTTATGTACGTATTTTTATCAAAGATCACACACGATTAGCTTTTTTATGTTACATCCATCAGTTCTGAGTCCTTTTCTAGTTTCATTAGAAACGATTGTGTAATAAGGTCAAATTCTTTCTTATCTGTTTCTGGTACCAAGCCGATTATAACCCCCCCCCCCCCAGTTAGCTCGGTTATATGAGTACCATACTGTATTATTGAACCAATATTAAATATATTTGCGAGTCATTTTGGTATAGTTCGAGTGAATTCCGAAATCCGTTCGATGCTCTGTGAGAGTATATATTCGCCGCTGCCGAAAGTAAGGCCACACAGACAGACGCCTCCTCATCAGTATTACCCGGAAAAAAGTCTAGAAAATAATAAATTAATCTGTTAACATCTAAACGTTTTTAAAATAAAATAATAGTCAGACAATGAAAATTTGTGAGAATTAATACAGTGTTGATATTAAAAAGTAAAACTGAAATTAAAATTACCCTAAATAAGACTCAGAAAAACAGATCAGCATTAATGAATATAACATACAGAGACAAAACTAGTAGGCCTACTAAGAAAGACTGAAGTTGCTCAGACAAAGTTTTCGTCGAAAGATCTTTGGAGTGCCTACAAACAAACTTAATAATTACGAGATATTACGACGGGGTTAGTCTTCTTGTATATTTCCTCTAAAGAAATTGCTGCCTGCCGTTTCTACGACTACAGCTTGTGCGTTTATTTTATTTTTTTAATTGCGGACCGTGTCGGTCGTTACTTCTCCAGGTTGATTAGGCGTTAGCTCAACTACTCGTTTCTCGATGACAGAAGTCACAGAGTGAATTCATCATCACCATCATCTTCACAACGCGGCGTAGGCACCGTGCTGCCTGTTCCCCCTTCAAAGATCGTCCAGTCATCTCTTCCTGGGTCTATCCACACACCTGTGTCCTATAGGCTTATATTTCCGGACTTGTCTGGTCAGCCTGGAATCTGACATTCTTTCTGAGCGTTCTTCCAACCGTTGTTTGTAATCTTTTAATTTTTCATTCATGTTAAAAAACTTGTAATTATCCCCTTATGGTTTCATTCTTTAGACGGTCAAGTTTAGAACACCTTTTGACTCTTCTTTAGAACGTCATTTTTAAGGCCTGTATTTTACTTTCTTGTTTCTTGGTTGCCATCCATAATTCACACCCATACGACTGTACAGGGGGCCACCCTAATTTTTTAAAACTTTAATTTTATAGCTCGGTGTACTTTGTTTCTAAAAATACGGTTTTGTCCCCCCAGATCGTTCGGAACTTACCTAACTCAACATCAGTTCACAGAGTAAATTATGTACGGGTAATCGACATTCAACAGACAAAAAGTTTTTCGATACAGCAGAACGGAATTTTTTATACAAAGCTCACTAAAATATTGACTCTGACGTCCAGTTAATCCATCAACATATGTAGCGAATGTAGTTAACATTTTCTATGTAGCGAATTTAACAGGTAGTCCTAACACCTGTACTATCTACTCATTAAGATTTATTTATCAACTCTTTATATATTTTTTAGCGTACATGAACGTTATTCATGGTTAGCGATTTTCGTAAATGGATTATTTGTTGCGTTTTGTTTAACTACACACAGTCGAGATAACGACTGTCAAGATAAATGATAACGGTTTGGAGTTAAGATGTTGGGCTCGAATCTGCTCCTCACGAAACGTTGGGCATCTGAGGAACACAACTGACTTCACGTGGTCGTTTCATTTCCACAAATCGCACTCACCATAGGCCTACTTCATTTTACGTTATCTTACTACTAGCTTATCAAACACAGACTTGCACTACTTTGTCATTATACCAATAGTAATCTGAAAATGCGTTTAACTTATTAAATAAATCTTAAATGTACCATAACTCGTGTTTAAATTATAAGCACGAATTACAGTGTAACCTCTGTATACACTCGAATTGAATGAACTATGCAAATAGTAGAATTCTGTTTACATAATTAAAATCGGGTGTGAACCATAATGCGGTGTAGGCCTATACCAGTAATCGGGTACGGAAGCAACTGGTGACATGAGTCTGTTGCATGTGAGGTACACAACAATAGCTTGTAACTAATACGATAAATAAGCACGTTTATGGTAACATCCAGCGCAGTGCGCGGAAGAAAGTGGATCAGATAGAGCACGAACTCGTATTCGGAATCCGCACCGTGTTGTCTAGAAATCAGTTTTATCTAATATATTACAAACGCATTGCATAACTCCTGCGTAGTTATAAATAACACACAGGTCTCTGGTATCATTACCTCAGATTGGCCGAGACTATTCGCACGCCTTTCACAAAGCGGTTGATTCTCCATCGTCTGCACTCGGGTCGGTCGGGTCGATGTGGATAAATAAATATCACGAATAACCGATAATAACTACTATTTGATCTGAATTTATTACATACGTACGATGCGAACGGCATAAAATAAGGTAACATTACAATTAGAGAAGACAAGGGCAAAAAATTAATTCGATTTTTATATCAAACACAGCGCATATATAACACGGTGAATATTATCGAAGTTTATAATCTTGATAATAACACACATTAAGAAAGCAATAATTTATAAAAGTATATTAAGTTTTACGTGTTTGTACGTGTGCGTGTCTGTCTGCAAAAGCGCCTACTGTATCCGACTTCGTAACTCGATTCCGTGAGTATGAGGTTTTCTGCGTTACGTAGGCTATAGCGTATAAAACATTCGCGTGGCCTGTACTGTAACGTGTTGAGCGCGGTAACAACGCTGTCTGACAGACAGAAATATTTTATTTAGAAATTATAATAATTTGTTTGGAATGTCGTCGAGTTAGTTAAAGTGTCAGCAATTTAGCAATAGGTCATGGACAGTTGTTAAAACTCAAGGCAAAATGTCATATAATACACGGCGGACTCCTCTACTCCGGCTAATTAACATTCTTATAACTTGTGTTCAATATGCCAACATTCATTATAATTTATGATATTAATTGTTATCCTTTTTACGCCGTCTGCGCGTATGCGTACGGAATTGGTTCAGCACCTTTGACCCCTGCTATCGTTTCCTACAGTAAATCAAGTTACTTGTACTTGAATACGCGGATTAATTTCTAGACACTTTTCACTCGTGGCATTTGTCTGGCTAATAAACCGATAGATGACTGACGTGTTTTCTCGAAAAGGAATTCGACAATTGAAACTGAAACAAATAAAAAAAGTCGATCAATGGAAACCTGAAATTCCTGATAGGGTGTCGTGCCTAAGAAGTACACTACCGGTACAGCTTTAGATGCCCACTGCCAAGAAGACAATTATAACCTTGTTGGGACGGCTTTATATTACTTTCAGGTTCACAGTTTAGTTCAGTTTGCAAACGTTCTTACAACAACCAAGGACAGTGCAGTTCTCTGATGACATCCTTCCGTGGCATTACAGTCCTGACTGGGTCCAGACCTCCTCCAACAGTCTCACTCTCCCGCGGGTTAACGCTCTATGTAAACAGTGAAAAGCACATTATATAAAAACTAGTAAGCTCACTGAGCTGCAGAAATCGCTCACTATTTTGTACGAAGTAGGCCTACACGTATTATTACAAAAATTTCAGTATAAGCTAAGGTAAGTTTTCAGTTATGGGAAAAATAACAAAAATCTCAATTACTCCAGTTTCTTTAGTACTATAACAATTTTAGAGCACACAATCATACAATAAACACTAAAAATTCGAAATATTCTTTATTTGGATTACATTTAATTTTAGCCTGGCACCCTGCTGGATCTTCACAATTAAAAAAAAAATTGATCTCTTTTTTTGAGCCCTGGGATTCAAAATTGTTGAAATTTACTAAACTTAACATTTCATTTAGATGTTACGTAAATTCTATTTAATTTGACACCCCACATGTTTTGCGATCAAAATTTTCACCCACTTTTTGGACCCTCTCTTAAAAACCTTTAAAAAATTTAAAAAACAAACATTATATTCACACATTGTGGTTAAAAGTGCTTTTAATTTGATACGCCACATGATTTTTTGCGATTTCTTGACAATTTTGCCCTACTCAAATTTTTGTCTCCACCCCTATTTTTTGGGGGACCAATCTCATAAATACTGTAATAGGGTTCTGTAGGGTAAATGTATGTACATACCTGCCATATTTTACGAAAATCGGTTGATGCGTTTAAATGTTATCGTGAGAAGTAGGCTACCCCAAACAGGTAGACAGGTAGACAGACATATGGCAAACAGTCGAGTTAAAACTGAGAACTCGCTTCGCTTGTTCGATAAATGTGCAGTGTGCAGTAGAACGCTTACAGACATCCGTTTACTTTTTAAATTCAACACTTGCATTTACCCCCTGATGATTCTGAATAATTGCAGAAATCAATTAGGCCTATTCTACGAATGATTCTACGAAACGTGCAGAAATCAAAACAATCAAAAAATATAGTCCTACATACAAAAGACACCTGTGATTATCCAATTAATAATTTTGAATAACCTTTTAATATCACAATTACTTAATTTCTAGTTCTATTATTTCTACATTCTATAAAGTGTTTTTTATTTTATTTAACGATTATATATTCGACTGATGGAGAATATTCATTTTCAGTTCAATCATACGTTTGTGGTAATCCATTCCTGACTCTAATCCCTGCTACGCATAAAAATGTGGGAGATGTTTACTTGGATTTGTTATGGGCCTACGTATTTTTTGAACTTATGTAGCTAGAAACTTCAGAAATACTCAGTTTAGATGATATATATACAATAATTTACGAGCAGGGCTGCAACGTCTTCTGACCGAATGACAGTTCTTGCGAATTACTATTTAAACTGCATAGACAATCTGATTATTGTTACACAGTTACATTGTTATATTGTTATAGTTACACAGTACGTAAATATTGCTACTTGGTAATATCTTGTTTAATACGCTGTTTTCACGAGGTCCTTTTATGAGCGTCTTAACGGGGTTTCATTGTACTGATTTACTTTAAACAAACAGGTAATTTAAATAGTGAATTTTCATTACTTCTGCCCTGTGTTTACATACTGCGGATTGTCCGCACAAGTCGGGTATCCCCAGCGAACGCGCTACCTATTTCCGCGGATAATCGAGAGTTTACTGTTTTTTTATGCGGACATTCTTTGATAGTCGAACAACAGCTTCTGTACCGAGACCCCGCTTTGTTTTTAGGTAAATACCACGTTACTCCAACACAGCTTAAAATTAAACAAACGTTATGAACTGCCTTTGAAAATTCAATACGGTGCTTAAATTATTAACGGAATCAGTTTAACAAAAGCAAGGTTGATCTGGTTTGAGTATGAGTGATCAGAGAAAAGTTAAGTTAGCCCATCAACGCACGCATTCAGATCAGCTGATTCATTTAAAATTTAACAAAACTAGTTGAGTACTTACAACATTTACTATCCTTGCAAAACATTAAATGTACCATATAAGCCTATAATCCATTACGTTCTCTCTCTCTCTCTCTCTCTCTCTCTCTCTCTCTCTCTCTCTCTCTCTCTCTCGCTCTCTGTGTCATAAGTATACACAACTTTTTATTTTTCAAGGTGTTTATTTTTATACATGCTCATGGAGGATACAAAATACGCACTTTATAAAGATACGCTGTATAAAATAAAAGAAATAAACATATTCGTTTATATGTTTATAAAATATGAAAAATAAGAATTGTAAAAAATATGTAGAGTATAGCAAATTATGTTTTACTGACACGTGATGTGCGTTTCAGTACGACACTAGTACCACCATAGAATTAAATTTTCTACAGTACAGTTCGGTTAGTTAAACGTTAGAATGACTAAGAATGCGTAAAAAATGATATTCATTTAAAAATGAAATTACATTTAATATCTAATGTTTAACACTATAGACCATAATTAGGGCCTACTATGACAGAGAAACTATAAGACAATACACTACACTGCACTGCACTACTTATTCCATGCGCGCGCGCGTGTATGTAGTTTTAAATATTAATGTAAACATTAATAAATGTTTTGTGTTAATTCAGTGGTCATAAGTAGAAAATAAACTTCACATATTTACGGGAACCAGTTATGCTGTGATACCGCAAAGTTACTGTCGCGGCTACAAAACTAGTGAAAACCCCAAAATATGTTGACATTCATTAGTGCCGGACCGACTGGACCGCGGCCCGTTGAATAATTAATGATGCCTATAATGTTTCATCACGATGATTTATACGGGTATACCTAACCTACCTTGTGTAACACTGAATTTATGTGGATTACGAATTAAGGACAACACAATTAATTTGAAAGCGTGTGTGAACGCGCGCGCGCGTGTGACCGTTTGTGTGCGTGTCTGGTTTAATTATTTATTACGGCGGACAGAAGACACGGGATCCCGAACAGCGCCGTGTCAATCCTTCAGTCGGCCAATGATTTATTTACTTAAACTACTTTGATATGTTAATTACTTTCCGTTCTTTGCCTTATACGGGTATCATTACAGCACAGGACATTCTGTGAAACGTTAATTTTGTGATGTTGCAGAAGATTCGGTGCATGCCACTGTTAAAATCGTCGACACTGTCGCCACTAAACAATTTTAAAAGCAGCCAAAGTTAATATTTTTACGTGAAACTGAACACCAAGGTACTATTTTTTTTAGTGTCGTCTATTCACGTCTCTCAATTTTCACTATGATATTGTTACGACGGCCTAACTGATTGTTGTATGGTACAGTGGAAACAGATACAGACACCAATGAAGTCAGTAATTACCATCGTTAATTAATCACAATTAATAATTTTCAATCAAACAGGTAATCTTACAACAATTCAAGTTAAATTTGTACACACGCAATAATAATGACAAGTAGCAGAGTTCGGCACTAAATATAACACAGTAATCACTTCTCACAATACTTCGACAACCACTCGATCCGCGATAAGGAAATCTCTTACTGACTGACTGACTAAGCCAGACGCTCTTGCTTTTGTAGGTTGCGCAGAGTTTCAAAATAACTTTCCATCCTTACTGCACGCCCGCTTAATGCGTATCTCTAGTGTTCTTGAGTACTCTGTAACGTACTTGAGTGCGGCCTTGACTGAGGCTACACCTGCTCGACTAGCGGAGGGACGGGTGGAAAACGCTCTCGGCTGTTGGATAGGGTTCTCGTTACAATATCGTTTGATATTTTTATTATATTAGTTAAAAGGGTGATTTTATGAAGCTCCGTTGGAACATCTTTCCGTTACTGTGAAATAACTTTGTTTCTCCTATAATGACATGAAGGTAATAATATAACAACTATCAAATAGTGTTATACAACGGCCAAAACACGTTAACAGCAAGTTAGTACTATTTAAAAGTATACACTTTTATTTGTGACTGTAAAAGTTTCATTCAAGGGAGAAAGTTTTTCTGCATTCCACTACCTCAAGGGCTGCCAATAAGCGCTATCCAGTGTGTCTTCATCCAGCTTGATCTAATCTCATCAAGTCTGAGTCTGATCTGAGAATGAGATAGCCTAACACTCGAAATTGCCTGTTGACACTTATCTGAAGTAGTGGATTGCAAAAAGTTTTAATTCTTTGACAATAATCAATAAATGTTTAAAAAATTAATCGACCGACTTAATTAGCAAACTGCGACGATGTATTAATTTCAAGTCTTTATTTCTCTTTACTTTGGTTTTAACATATTCCCTGAATATGATACATTCCTGTACATACGTATATGCGAATGTTAAGAAACTGTTGGTGTCTATTAACACCAAAGATATTTCAGCCGCTTCTTTTGCTAATACCATATTTTTAGAAGATAAGTTGAGTAAAGTACCTCAGGAAAAACAGGAAGACATGGTATGATTACCAGAAACTTCAGCTTGGGGGCTGCGCCTGTGTAAAGATGATATACAAATGACGTAAATACAGCTCACACGAAGTGAGAAACTTCCACTTCTGCTACCGGTATACGCGACACTCGAACTGAGAAACATGCCCAAACCTTTACCCTCAGCCAACATTCGAATTCAGAAACATGGCGGACTATTTACTTAATCAAAGTTTCTAACATGTTCATGTTCAAAATAACTACAGCATTTTCTAAAGTTATATAATTTCTGTCAAGTGCATAAAAAATCCAATTTATTAAACAAGTTTTCAGATTACAAAGACATGATTCTCTAAGAACCAGGCATTTGTTTTTATTTTACAGTACGCATAATTGTTGACTATTACACACGAATTGTTGACTGGACGAATGTTTTGATATATTATTAAACATTATTTCTCTGAATTTTTATTACGTATTCATATTCGTAATAGCTGTGTTCATTGTTTTATTATTGTCTCTGATATGACGACCATGAAACTCCCGGTTGTGACGACAAAAAAACCTCGAGCTGTGACGAATACCCGCCCGAAAGAGGGACGTTTGAACCTGGGCGCCCCCAGAGGGTTGTTGTAGAGTAGTCTGGTGGCCTCTACAGAGCCGCTAAGACGGGGGACCATAAGCGCCTACGAAGTGCTCCCGGACGGAATCCAATCCCCGAAATCCAGCGATGTACTACGTAAGGGAGCGGATTACACCAACGGACATGACACTTCATAGAACACCGACATGGACTTCATATAATACTGGTAAGTTTGAAAATATTGGGGTTTTGTCTATTATTTGGCAAAAATGACTGTCGTGTTTTGGTAGTGTGAGATTGTGTGCACATGGAGGTGAAATACCCGATCAACTTACGACACACGCCAAATAGGCCTATAAGTGCTATAATTGTTTTATGAAGCACACATATATTATTCTTTGTTTTAAGAGTGAACAACTAGGTTATATAGCCTAAATGTATGGGCAACTACTGTTCTTATTAAACAATCAACTATTTGAAAAAATTAAATAGTATTATTGAAGTAATAATAGTATTTAGTAATAGTATTAAATTTATACGCGTAATACTATAATTAAATGGTATTATATTCATTCGTAACACTCGTTTGCATAAATATATGTTATATTTTTTATAGTTAACATATTCTTCATTAATCTCGTTTGTTGTGTTCCAGATTTTGACAATATAGGTGCCTCCATGATTTTACATAACAAGTAAACAACAAGGATAAACTTAACGAACAAACTGGAAACTATTTGTAGGGGTACGACTATATCGTTATTTACTTTTGTATTCACCAAAACTCATGAACTAATTAATTAACAAAATTTATAGTAACGATGTTCTTTGCTTGTATTTCTTAGGAACTCCATGTCAGCCATTTTTCCTTGTGTATGTGTATAATATAGCTTACCATAGTCACAGCCTTATTCTTCACTATCCGTTCCGAAAACCTTATTAAAAAAAAAAAGTTCATATTATGTTAGAGCTTGAGGTTCTCAAAGTAAAAATGGAATTGTTTCTGTATAGAGATTAAAGTGTCTAGGAGAGAGAGAGAGAGAGAGAGAGAGAGAGAGAGAGAGAGAGAGAGAGAGAGAGAGAGAGACAGACAGACAGACAGACAGACAGACAGACAGGCAGACAGAATGAGCAAGATTCTATGCCTATTGCCACACCAGACTGCTATCCTACTACTGACCATCACTCAGGTCTCTTAACTTACTGTCTTTCTTTAAAAACTAAATTAAATTAAATTTAAATCCGAGATGCAATTTTGTTCATGACGAACGCGTAATGGAAGTGACGGACAACGAGGAGAGAAAAACGAGAATCCCAGGTGGTAATATCTACTTCACCAACAAATACAAATATTTAGAATATGCAATAAGAAGTGCAAAGATTAATGAAATTAAAAACATCATGAAAATGTAGAAATATTTCATGAATTGAAAAGAAAAATACTTGAAACAGGTAAAACCATGTTAAATTCAAATTCAGGACAAGGGTATTAGTCTGTGACCTAATTGAAAATGTACTTCTTTCTTAATATAAACACAAAAATTTTTACTAAGCGACAACGTAAGTAACAAAAGTTAGTTAAACATTGTACCCTATATACGTTTGTCTAGAAGAATGTAAATAATAATAATAATCTAATTAATAAGCGGAGTCATTAACACTCAATAACATAAAGTAAGAAACGATAATTATAATCAGCTTTGCAAAACGATCTCGTTTCGGGAATTACATAGGTGCGTCATTAAACCCATCGGGTCACAGTACCGCGATACCAAACGTTTTGATGTTGTCTACAAAAGACGTGCCTGCGTCCATAAATTATACAATTTAACCCGAACCTTCATCAACAGTTCAAACACATTCGAAAATTCGAATCACCGTCTACTTTGGTCGATAATGAAAATGTAGATATTACCTTTATTTGTTCCGATAATGATCAAAATGAAACAGCGAGTAAAATAACGAAAATATCTAAATCAAATACATAAAACATATTTTGATAACTTGAAATTGTTTCCTTAAATTGTACAAATTAATTCTTTTAATTCAATTATATCTAATTTAACGTTACGACCTGTACGCACCATTTGATTATTAATAAAGGAACCTAATAAAAGAAAGATATAAATCTATTAAATGTAAGACATAATGGTAACAAACAAAAGATGTTTCATTTTAACTTGTAATTTCACTGAAATACCACAATCCTTTCTTTTTATTTATGAGTTTATTTTCGTGAATTCTTTGGTATAACCGGAAGATAAACTAATACAGAAAACAGAAGACTTTTATAAAAAGCAATGTTCGTACTTCACTGCTTCTTATAAAATTACAGGTTAAAAATGTTTGCTACCAAATTAAAAACTAAAGTTAAACATCCATTGAGAACGAAAATGGTCGAGCACAATCAGTTTTAAAACAAATCTGCCATTTTAATTATCCCCACTGTGATATGCCATATGAAAATATGACTTCGACTGGAATTATAACTTAACAAAACTGAGAAGCACCTGTGAATAACAAAACTGAAGGCTTAAAAACAAAATAGTGACCACATGAATTTAAAAAAAACAGTAGCTAAACTCACATTCCTACATACGTACATGTGAAACGTACGCCGTCGATAACAAGGAAGAAAAGAACGTGCAAGCTGATGTAGTAATATTTTTAAAAGGTACTAAATGATATTTCCTCCTCGACTGGAAAAAAAAATTGAGACACTGGACGAGAACTAAAAATCGAAACTTTGAAAAAGAAAATTAGTAACAATAAAAGAAGATCGTTCGAGCACTTGGACAGCCTGACAGCCAAAACTTGGCAGCTAAAACCAGTGGCAGTGTTGAGGTTTGAGCGTAATGGAAGAAGAGATGTCGGTGGACGGAGGTGGAGATAAGTTGCAGAACTGATCAACTAAGGCCAACTCATTGGAGTGAAGAATAACTATAAGAATAAGAAGGTGTTTTATTTTAATAGTTTTTGTATGTCAAGTTTAATTTTGTTTTTAAAATATTCAAAAATACCGCTCAAGAATAACCGAGAACTGTAGTTCAAGCTGATTTATTTAATAAAAAATAAGAACATTTTCCTGTTCTTATATTTGTCCGTCATCCCAGAACAACCTTTCAGCTTCAAAGCCTATCTTTTCATGTCTTCCATCTATTTTTTGTTGTTGTCTTTCAGGTTTATATTTAAACACTGCTTTCGACATTCGTCCCTTACGAACTCTTTCTGCATGTTGTGTCCTCTTTCATTCAATACTTCTGCCTCCCACACTGTCGTTTCGTACAACCACATGCCTCAATTTATCCAACAGACTATATCATTTAACGTACTGCAAAAAAGACACCGACGTCTGTATTAATCTTTGTTGGTTTCCTGCTAATGACCAACTTTCACATCCACAGAGTAGAATATGTTGTCCCATGGTCTTCAGCTTTGCAACCTTATTGACTTTGGGCTTTACTGTTCTGCTGATAAGTCAAGATGAAAATCGAGTAAGATAAGGTTTTCATGACTTGTAATTATAAGAAATTATTAATAATTATTTTTTTAATAATTAAAAGAACAATTTGAGTTTTAAATATTTTAGGTACAACTTATTTGTATAAGTTTATTGTAATATTAAATTTTATAAGTTTGTATAAGTTTTAATATATAATTTTGTTACAACTTTTATGTCTAAATTAGGTACTTTAACATACTGTATACACGAGCTGTATATGTTTAGTAAATTTTTATGTTTATATCATTTGAAGTTTTTATTGTTGACAAATAAGTGGAATAAATAAATGTCCGTGTATGATCGACTTTATTTTATTAAATCCTTGGGTAATTTGCATTCTTTTCCCGTGTCCTCGCTTCTTAGGATGGGACAGTTTTTCAAACCGCAGTTAGTCGCCGTTAGTATCATGTGTAGTCAGTGGTACTAGACAACAGGGGCGTATTTACGGGGGGGACGAACGAGACCGGACCCCCCCAGATTGTCGAAAAAGTTGACGAATTTTGATATTCTCTTAATTTTTTGTGCTGTTTAATTTTATTGTTTTCAGCTGTTTACGCTAAAGTAGTAGGAGTCCTTTTTAAAATATACAAACAAGTTTATTACACAGCATTAGGGTATACGATTGAAATAAGATATATAGGAAAATCAATTCAGATAATAAGTAGGTTGTCTTTTAACAATGTTTCAATAACGCGTATTTTTATTGTGTTATTACCGTTTACTTTCATGGAATTCATTGCAGGATGTTATCACGCGTTTTTCAGCCACTTTAAAGATTAGTCTTTAATTTGATGTTGATTATTCTTAACTTGCTTTTTCTTTTGTATGAAGCTGACCCGACCCCGGACTCCCTCAAAACCAAATTTGAGATACGTCACTGCGAGACAAACCCAGAGTAACTTATTGTCCGTAGAACGCTGGTTGTGCAAACTTCCCTCGCTTCATCACTTTTGTAAACAACACGTTCTGATCTGTGCGTGTTTGTAAAGTTAGATCCATTATAACGAATGTAGAGGAAGAAAATACCAAAGTTTATTGAAACTGTTGCCTCAGTATCATACGCGTCCACAAAAATAATTTTGGTATAACGAAAATTAATAATAAATTTTTTTTTGCTTTCGTGATGGCCTTCACATTTCCTCTTACAGTCATCCCAGTCTCCTTGAAGACCGTTATCTAGTAGGGAAGCATAATGATTGTATTCTGATGTGACGAGAGTGCATAGAACAGAACGAATACCTTGGTGTATGCGCTCTACCTAACTGGGTCGTATTTCAAGGGGGAATGTCAATATAGAAGACAGGGAGGTATACTACACATAGGCCTATAAAACAAGTAACATGAACGTATACACAACACACATTTCTAAAAAGAGTAGACATCCAGTATCTTCATAACATTCTTCCCAAAGGCATTAGTAATCTGATTGAAACAGTCAGCGTCTTCACTGTCACAAACTCTGTCATTTCGATGATCTCAACCCACTCTGTCGCAAGTATCTGAGAGTACCTATCTACTCTGTCTTACGTAAGAAACTCTGTAACCGACCACCAATCTCAATAAGGCCGTAAATTCTCTTATACACAAATAAGACATCTTGTAGTGCTCTTCTATTTTTAATTATCATAGTGAGTGCCCAATGTTCCCACTTGGCCTCATATAAAGAAAAATGCTGACTGATGACATGGTATCGTAGATAAGAAAAACTGCCTCGTAGATTTTTGGACTCCCTCAATCTTCTGATCGTCCCTAAAATAGGCCTATACCCAAATCACGGAATTATATTATTTACTTAATCCTTAGCTTTTCTACCTTTCGGTGTAAAGCAAGGAATTATATTAATATTATGTAACATCTTCAAATAATTAGTACTACTGCAAGTAAAATTTATTTTATTTCCACCTGACGTGTGTTTCACAGAAATTGTTCTGTATCTTCAGAGGTCTTTTTATGAATTAACGTGTATTTGAATTGTTTCGATTGTAGCCTCTCGATTGCTATAATCGAAACAATTAAATTTCACGGTAATTCATAAAAAGACCTCTGAAGATACAAGCCAAACCCCCCCCCCTTGAAGAAAAGCTGCAAGAAACACAACCAGTTACTTACAAAGGACTAATATGTTAATAATAATATCGTAATAATAATAATTACATATTTCATTTTATTACCATCCAAGGAAATTAATAAATTCTAGGCGAACATTTTTATTTGGTGTCATTTCCCTTCTTTCAGTGCGTGAAAGACTTATTCTGTGTATACAAACGTTGGCTTCCAATAAAATATTATAGGAAACAAAGCACATTCAGTTTGTTGCCCTTTGATTGTGGTTTAACTCGGTCATACTAGCAGACTGTGAAATCAAGTGATCGTCAGTTGACCAGTTTTACGGGTGTAAACGTTTGAATAATAATCGCGTTTACAAAGACTACTACGTACATTCTCGCACACCCACACACGCACGTGGATATAATCGATTTGTAATGTTAGGTGTAAGGCACGACTACTGTTCAGCAACGGCAAACGGCAATGCACCGGCATGAAGAAGCCTACGTATTACGTCTGCGACCATACAGACGCGATTGGGCACGATCGTTGCGTTCACAAAATGTTTTACTGGCACTAAACAATGAACTCGTCTCCGGGGTCAACGTATGTTTTCGTTTGCAGTCGTCGTTCGTGGTTAATGGCACGGTGGTGCGCCTTAAACATGCACAGTTTTTGAGAGAGAGGCCAATAAACTGGTTTAATTATATCATTTAAGCAAACGGTACAGTTACAGGGAGGAGGGACACGTTCGTCAACCGCCGGTCGGGTGAACTATTGGCGCATTGACCGCACCGACCAGTTGATCCGATACCGGCCAATGTTAACCACCGTACTCGACTGTTAACCATGGCGCAACAAACCAACACAGCATACCGACGTGGAAATAAAATTAAGAAAATCAGTACGTGCAGATTATATTAGGCCTCTAGCTTACAAAAAATGCTAAATATTTGCAAACTGACAAATTGAACATCTACTACTGTACTTTTTATATGTGGATAGTGGTTTGTATGATTTAACATCGGCAGTCCAATGTATCGAGGTTCTCGGTTTTCCAGATTTGACAGAGTCGGTTGTTGTACTTTCCTTGACGCTTCGACATCCTTATATCCAGATGCTACCTTAGGGTGACATTTAGACTTAGCCACCACAGAGAAACTTCACTGGTTAGTATTAACCTGCATATCCTGTCCGATTTAGTGAAATTCTCAATTATGAAACTCGTTAATTCAAAACTTTAAACAATGGGACATTGAAAATTATAGAAACTAAAATCCATAAAATGCGTTACAGCTATAGGTTTTTCAAATAGCCTTTCAACATCCTGAACTACGTATAAAGTATATTATTTTTATCTAAATAAGAAAATTAGATTTTTTGTTTCGAAAATGGATATAACTAAAAATTAAATTTTAACAGAAAATTCAAGTTCCAGGTCAAATTCCACTATTCATGTAAAAGTTAACGAATTTTTTCTGATTATATTAATATTTTATCTTCTTACACATATTTCTCTGTAAATTTACAAATCCAAATTTAAGGCATATCACATTAGGCCGACATGAGTAGCCTATATGTAACAAACAACACTAAAATCACAACGTTTGTTTGTTTGTTATTATGATCGCAGCATTTGTTTCATCCTATTCCACATGTAAGAAACGACATGAAGTGAACATATCTACTCTTCTGTATACGCATGGGCATAACTTGGGACTTAACTTTGGGGGGGGGCAGGGTAAAGCTTCATAAATTCAAGTGCGTAGTGAGACCATCTATATAATAAAATATATTATATACAAAATTATAAAGTTTAGTAATAATTCTTAGTTAGTAAACCAGGGACAATTTCATTTTTTAATGATCAACAAAGCTTTCTTCATAAGTTGTACTCCAGTTATGTTTACCTAGAACAAAAATATACTGTAGGCATATAAACATAAACAATTTCAGTTCTTCCAAATCTTATACCTAATTTTCATAAACATATCCTCTCCGTTAGGCACAGTGTCACAAAATGCTTGGCAGTAGTAGCAGTAAACGAATCAGTCACAACAAAAAGAAATTTTCAAATTGCCAGTTAGGTAATTTTCAAAGAAATTAAGCAGTGTTACTCCTTTGCGTTTCTTATCTCCCATTTCTCAAAACTTAGGAACTTACGTGTTCCAAAACAAGTATTTTTTGTGTGTAAAAGGCACGCATTGTATTCCAGTTGATTAGGTCTCTAGCGTTTGTTTTTTTAGAACAGAAATATTATTTTGATGTATACCATTCAAATATGTCAAACATTCCCCTTACAAGTTTCTTCGAAAGAAATAAGAATAATAAATTTATGGCAACTAGTCGTCTGACAACAGTGCAGACGTTGATAAATAGTGCTTACTGTGCTCCCAAGCATAGAAACTGTCTCCTGTTTGACTATTTGTTAGTTTTTATTTATAACAACTGGAAACAAAATTTTATATTGCTCGGAACATTGGGGGGGGGGGGCGAGTGCCCCCTTGCCCCTCCCAAGTTACGCCTATGTGTATACGTATTGGTTCCCTTTAATAAATAAAAAAATTACACTTTGCTATTTTAAAAGAAAAGAGACCAGTTGAAAAAGCCGCTTATTTTTAAAAAGGTAGGCATATATTTTCAGATTTGATCAAACTAAGTTGTTAACTATTCCATTTCAGAATGTCTGAAACCTTAATTTTTAAGATGTTATTTATGTGCGCGCGCGCGCGCGCGCGCGTGTGTGTGTGATTTCTGTAGCGATAAAACCTCTAATACGTACAAAATGTAGTGACATCACTGAATTAATTACATATCCTGAAACAATTTACCTATGTGGATGTGCTCTGTCGTGTGTAACTCTTTGTAGCTCTGTGAAGTTCTGATATTTTTAGGATCTGAGATTGTCGTTACATTATTTATAAAAGGGTAAATACTGTGGTGTCTTTCGCTGGCCCGAGGAAGCTTTTAAGTAACGATCTGAGATTTTGAAGGCTCTTAAAATTTTTACATAAAGAAAGACGAAGGATTTCGTCGGGAATGAGAAAGATGAAGTTCTTAAAAATTGTTATTGGTGACAATATCTTATGATAAAATCTATTTAGTTAACTTTTCCTATTTACGTTTCACCTGTTCACGAGTTAAATTGTTACCGTGTATTTATTATTCATACTGACTTAGTTCATACGCCTGTCTATCGTCACGGGGGGTAGGGAATTTTCAAGTCATATGTGAAACAGTGTAGAGTATAAAGATGGGCATTGACCAGTGGCGTAGCCAAGACGGTTACAACATTGGGTAGGTTCCAATGAAGTCTACGTAAAAACTGCAGGTAAGCAATTATATCGATAACAGCCATATAATGTATACAGTGAACTATAACTTGCAAGTTTCCTATACTCCCAACATCTTTCCCTCCCTTATCATCAATAAGCCGACGCCACGGAAAAATCCTAATTTATCCCCCTCCAGGGTGGTAAATAACTTCCCCCTTGATAAAATCCTGCCATTATTAATGGTGTTAACCGTCGTTTGCTAACGTTAAAATTTAATGTCGGACTTAACACTGAATACTGTAATAACGAAGCGTCGGAGATTAAGTTAGAGACAGACTAAAACATATTAAAGAAGGCGCAGACAACAGTTGTGTCCTTGTTCATTCGACATGTAGTGAAATCGGTCGTCTTGTCTCCACCTAAAACACAAAAATAAGATGAAACTAATGTTTGAGTTAGATCTACTACATTATAGAAATATACCACGTTATAATATTGTAATAATCGAAAATTAAACGTAACTACACATTACAAAAATAAATAGCCTACATAAATAGTAATTACAACAATAAATACCTAACATAATAAAATAATAATAATAATAATAACAACAACATTGTGATAACAATAATTGATTACTAACAATTATTATCATTATATAAATATTACCAACAGTAACATCGTGACTTACCTGCGAAGAAAACATGAATTTAGTCCTGTTATTATGGTACGATTACAATAATAAGGTAACAGACCAGTAATGTTATTAACAGTTTAACGTTTTTTTATATAATTAATCATTTAATTTAATACATGGTTTAGGATTATGGTGTTGTTGGGTAGTGGCAGTAACCACCACAATAAGTGTGGGTCAAACTCAGTGCCGCTCTTAGCAGCCGCGGGGCTGGAAACAGACTCCTTTAATTTCCCCCATACATCCGTAATATCATAAAACAGCCTCCTCAATCCATCCCTCATGTTGTGTACAACATTTTCCTAAGCTACAAAAAATTATCACAATGAATTTGAATGTGAATTCGCCAAGTTTCCCTCTAACCACAACCCTTAAAAAGCGATTAAATGATTAAGACGATGTTACTTTAATATTTTAAGCTAATTATAACAAGACGATAAACATAAATGATCACAAACCATAAGCATAAATTTACTACAACTCTTAAAGAAATGACCTATCTGGCTACCTAAGTTTTGAAATTGCTTTGATGTTCTTTTTTTATGATGAGGGGAAATGCATTTATGCAAGAAGTGGGATTCCCATCTCCAGTGGACTACCAAATAAAACCTCTACTCCGGTCGATCGAGCACTACCCTGGACGCATATATCACACTACTTCAGACTAGGCCATTTTGCTGCGGCCAATAGTCTCACATCTACATTGTTATACTTTAGAGGGGAGATATGAGGCATTTCTCGAAACAATGTTGAAAATATGTATTCTTTTAGTGGAGGTTATGTTTGACGTATAGAAACTAATTTACCATACTCATTTTGGTCAACTGATTGGACGGAAAAAAGTTTAAACTCAAAATTTCGGTGAAAAATTCACGGCGAAATGCAGGGAACGCTTCACCGAAATTTTGAGGTAAAACTTTTTTCCGCGTATTAAAGTACAAAGAGTAAACTTCAGCAGACTATGGACCACGGCTGCTATGTTTGCATAAATTAAGCACACATTTTTCTTTAAACTAATAAAATATTTTAAAGTTTAAATCCGGGAATTTTTAACTATTTTTCGGGAGACCAGGACCTAGGTCCGAAATCCGGGACTGTTCTGGAAAAACCGGGACGTATGGTCACCGTAACGTTGTCACCAATCTTTTCGAAACGCACTATCTCAATATGTGAGGTATGACCCCCCCCCTCAAACCCCATGTTGTTTATACTGTAATTATGGCACTTGACACGCACAAAATTACATGAAGCAAATAACCTTGTTATCACAGAGTGTTTTCACTATGTAGTGCCTCTGTGTTTGCTTTGTCTTCGAATTCAAAGGACGTACATGGTGACTTATACATCCATCAAATTAACTACTATAATTTTGTCCTTTTCTTATCTGCTTTCTATTCAGAATCAGAATCTGGTACCGCTTTCCTGTTCCAGTTATCAATATTCGCCGTGTTGGTAATACAACTACCAGTTACGTTGTCTATAAACAATCCATATCAAGAGTTAATCTTCCTCATTCAGTACACACAAATCGTTTGTTTTACGCCTCACAATGCCGCCTGGACTAAGTGCATGACTATCTCTTGTAATTTCCGCCTATACTTCTTAATTTTCAATGAATCCACTATAAAAGATATGGTTCTGGTATTCACAACGTTGTATTCTACTCCCGGTATTTGAGTTATTGTATACCTGATAATAAAAAAATAATAATAAATAAACAGGAAGGACTTCAACAAGCAAAATTAGAATAATTGAAAGTAAGTAAACCACTCCCATGCAAAAAGAAACGGTAACACAAAGGATAACACAGGATTTTATTCTGTCCTTTCGGTTTCTCTAATTCGTTTTCTTTGTTTCTCTTTTTTTCTTAATGAGTAAGCGCGGATATAACTGTGTCTTATAGGTTCATATTTCTAAATTTGTTTGGCCAGTCTTGAACCTGACTTTCTTTCAAAGTGTTCTTTCCACCGTTGATTATAAACTTTTAATCTTTCATTAAAGCTGAAAACTAATTGTCCTTATACGATCCTTAAACTTCATGCCGTATAAGATCAAATTTAGAAGATCTTTTCACTCCTCTTAAGAACGCCATTTCTGAGGTCATTTCACACCCATAGGATAACAAAGGGATTCACCATAAGTTTGTAAATATTTAATTTTGTCTCTCGACGTTCCCTGTTCCTAAAAACACGATTGGTTGCCCCACTGATCGTCTAGAACTCGCCTAACATAACATCAATATCATAATTCTTATCTAACCAATATTATTTCCTAAATACTTGAAACGGCTCACCTGATCTATAATTTGAGCAGTACCGGTAACTATTATTTTTGTTTCTATTTTGTTCGTTGCCTCAGAATGCCACTGCCTTTGTTTTTGTAGTGGATATTTTCATATTGTATTGTTTGCAAATCTAATGAAGGTTAGAAACTGATTTTTCTAAAACAGGTTCTTTATTTTGAATTACAAGCACGTGGTTAGCAAACAACAGCACATTATAATATCTGACTCGTGATATATTAATGCCGATTCCATTTCCTTACTAGATCGTCGACATAAATGTTAAAAGGAGTAGGTAACATAGTGCACCCTTGCCTAACGCCTTGAGAAAGGGAATATTTTTTTATATTTGTCATTCATAGGCATGATGTTCCACTTCAGTGGCGCCTGGTAAAAAGATTGTTATTTTGTGAGTTATCGAAGGACATAAAGGTATTTATTTGTCTTATTCTGTACTTTCGCATATCATTTATCATAAATTAAGAACCAATTTGTGTACAGGAATGAAATTGTATTATCAGTTTCACTGAGGCAATTAATAAAGTACAGTTGTGAAAGATTTTAAGCTTTAGCCTAAATAAAGGATTTGAATTTGTATGATCGCTCTTCCCATAAAAATAACAAGTAAGTTACATGAACTGGAGTACAAGTTACGTCAACTCGTCAGTGAGTACTGAATAAGCAATATTTCTCACAAGATTTTTAGGGGGTGAAAGTCCGATATGAACGAAACTTGCAAACCATCGTCATGCTTTGGAACAAATACGAATCTAAGTACGAATCTAAGTCTGTTGCGTACGCTGTCATAGCCGCGGTTATTACTAAACCATGAATCGTGGTTGGTTGCTTGGAGATGACATTTTGTAGACGTTTCGGATACCCACGTACGGACGCCCTCTTCAGTAAAAATTTTGTAAATGTTCGACAAGGGATGGTAGGCCCTGGGAACGTACCCTTGACTGAGGCGAAAGCAAGCACTGACTGGGAGATATGTCTAGGATAGTCTGAGTATACGTACATAAATTAATGTTTGTAAAGCACTCAGCAAAGTACTTTGTATTTGCAAACAGCCAGGAAAATAAAGGTCAATCAATATTTGATTAGTTATAGGCATCCTTGACTTTTCTGCAAGAGCCCGTGTCCTCGGCCCTCTTAAGAAAAACATCTCGCTTCACAGAAATCTTTACGAACAGTGTAAATTTGTTCGTTATCTGATAAAACCAACTGAGAATACCAAAAGAGAATTGAAGATTTATGAATAACACCGAAGCAGTTATAGGTAAACAAAGTAAAAGGAGGAAATAACACGGTGACCAAATATAGACTTTTATGAAATCGAAGAGTAGCGTCCATCAAAGAAGAGCTGAAACCTCATATTTGTTTGGACATAAATAACTGGAGTATGACGACATCGAAGAAGAAGAAAGAAAGAAGATTTCATATATTTAGTAGTTGTAATCACTACTAAATATATACATTTCTATGATATTTTTACAAAACATATACAGATCAAAAACATCAGTTTTTACAGACAGCTCTCTGCATCAGTCTTACTATACAACTTAAGTATTTAGGGACTACATAATTTACACAGTGCCATTGTACCAGTATTTGAATATTTTACAACGAATCGTTTCCCAACCACAGATATTTTTCATGTTGTTGTGAATGTACGTATAACGTACATAATATGTTATTGTTGTATATTGGACGAATGAACATCCGATGTTTCGTTGCTTTATTTTTGAGTAGGCCTACCGTAACGAGACATTTTCCACGGGTAATAAAAAGTATTGTTTTTACAATGTCTGAGTAAAAATTATAATCAAAATGAATTACGCGCCGTTTTCAGCATTAGCCATTTGATTTTCGCATTTATTACACAAGTAACTTCAATTCCATAACTAAGTCGTAGGCTACATGAACATCATAAAAGAACTGCGTTCGACATAGACGTCGTAAAATTTTAATGTAGGCCTGTAATAACTGCGAGGAATTAGTACTTCCGATATTTTTCATGTAATGTTATAATTTTTAATCTATAATGTTATAGTCTAGCTTTATAATTTTACATTTATCCTGTAATTTTTTCATCTCCTGAAGATTTCCATTGGATCATAATTCGTGGATAGTTTATCGAAAACCGTGTTGCTTTGTGGTCACTTAATTTCCATAATATTGCTTATACCATACTACTAATATTAATATTATTATTATTAATAATAACAAAACTTTATACAAGAATATATTTTTTTATTACTTTGTGAATTAAAATGTTTCAGTAGTATTCAACTATCATCATCAAATATATTTCAATATAAGTTTATATACCTAATATCTGATGATGGTAGTTGAATACTATTGAAACACTGTAATTCACAAAATAGTAAAAATATATTCTTGTAAAAAGTTTTGTAATTATTAATAAGAATACTTTATATATATATATATATATATATATATATATATATATATATATATATATATATATATATTAAATTTACCTCAAGATGTTATTTTTCCTTATTTGGAACATGTTTCGGGTACCATCTTGTACCCATCCTCAGCCTTCCGGAGAAGAAAAAAGAAAAAACTGGAAGGCTGAGGATGGTACAAGATGGTACCCGAAACATGTTCCAAATAAGGAAAAATAACATCTTGAGGTAAATTTAATATAAATATTAAATGTATTATATACATCAAGAAACGGTCTGTAGCAAAAAGTGACTTTTATATATATATATATATATATATGAGCAAGAAAAATATGAGCATTTATGAATAGTATTAACCACACTCAAAAATTTTAAATGGTGTTCATTTTTCAGTAGTGTTCATTTTTACTTCCATGTTCCATAAGGAAATGGAAGTATGGTCATGCCGAAAAAAATCGTGTTCGAGATAACGGCAGATTCTGATTGTACTACCATCAAAACATGAAAAAAAGTCATTTTTCGAAATGTGTGTGTGTGTGTAGAATTTTTTCTATGGCAAACGATAACAGCCGCCAATTCAAACAGAATCAAATAATTTGTTGCATACAGCTATGATTTGTAGAGGACTCAAGGCCTATTGTTTTTGGTGAAGATAGGTTAAGGGAAAGGGGTAGTTTACCTGCAACGTTTTACGTTTTAACAAGAGTAAAGTGCTTAATTTTGATAAATAAAGTATCCTGAAAAGTAGGTCATCATAATCCACTTGTGAAAGGTAGATGAAATATGTATAAATGAAAAGGGTAGTTGAAGGGGAGAGGGTAATTTTTTTTTATAAATTAAAATGGTAGTTCATGATTGAGGAGGAACATTTTACTTCCATATTCCTTAAGGAAATGGAAGTATGGTGATGGCAAAAAAAATCGTGTTCGAGATTATAATAATTATTGCAGATTCTGATTGTACTACACTCAAAACATGAAGAAAAGTCGTTTTTCGAAAAGTGTCTGTGTGTCTGTCTGTCTGTCTGTCTGTATGTCTGTCTGTGTGTCTGTGTCTATAGATTATTTTCTATGGCAAACGATAACAGCCGTAAATTCAAACAGAATCAAATAATGTTTTGCATACAGCCCTGATTGGTAGAGTACTCACAACCTATTGTTTTTGGTGAAGATCGGTTGAGGGAAAGGGGTAGTTTACCGGCAACGTTTTATGATTTAACAAGGGTATTTTCTATGGCAAACGATAACAGCCGCAAATTCAAACAGAATCAAATAATGTTTTGCATACAGCCCTGATTTGTAGAGTTCTAAAGACCTATTGTTTTTGGTGAAGATCGGTTAAGGGAAAGGGGTAGTTTACCAGCAACGTTTTATGTTTTAACAAAGGTAATTTTTTCTATGACGAACGATAACTGCCGCATATTCAAACAGAAACAAATAATTTTTTGCATACGTCCATGAATTGTAGAGAGCTCAAGGCTTTTTGATTTTGGTGAAGATCAGTTAAGGGGAAGGGGTAGTTTACCTGCAACCTTTTACGTTGTAACAACAGTAAAGTACTTGAAAATTCATTTAAACTTTTTCAAACAATGGTAATTGTTAAAAATAAAATAATTTTGTTGCCAGACAATAAAATTATAATTTTTTCATTTTAATGTAAATCATGTATGAGAGAAAATATATCGTTCGTGGTAGGCAAGCATATCTCAGTTATGTAATGTATACGTTTCCATTTTATTATTATGACTACCGCAATAAAAAGGCAGAGAACACACACACACACACACACACACACACACACACACACACACACACACAAAATTCGCGTTATTTCTGGCCTCATTCATGTTTATTTTCTTACATTTGCACGCTTTTTAAATGGAAAGTGCCGAAACCCACACCAACACAACGCGTGCAAGCCGAAAAGGTGTCCAGCGTGGACAGCGATTTGCTTCCTGTGGATCGCTCACCAGTGTAACTGCACGTGTTTACAGAGGAACGGTTCATAGACAGACTTTTCGGTTTTAGGAAGTGAACCCTCTGCAAGTGCTCAGGGTCCATGAGAGACTTCGGAGCGATCCTTCTTTTCCGCGTGTTTGTTCTGTGAAACGCACACTGTAGATTCGCAGCTTTACTCTGAGCAACGCTCCATAGGGAATGTTGATTTTTTTTTCACGGTGTACCCTCATACACACTAAAACCTGCTCTGATGTTTTGATTACGGACATAATAATATTAAAATTTCTGAAATAATATTTCACTTTAACAAAATTCTATATTTTTTCATTTTAATTTAAATCATGTATGAGAGAAAATATATCGTCGTGGCAGGCAAGCATTCTTACAGTGTGCCAAAACCCACACCAACACAACGCGTGCAAGCTGAAAAAGTGTCCAGCGTGGATAGCGATTTGCTTCCTGTGGATCGCTGGGCAGTGTAACTGCACGTGTTTACAGAGGAACGGTTCATAGACAGACTTTTCGTCTTTAGGGAATGAACCTTCTGCAAGATGCTCAGGGTCCATGAGTGACTTCGGAGCGCTTCGGAGGAGGGATGATTATCTGCGTAGTTCGGTTTCATTATAAGAATAAAGTAAGCCTACCTAATTTTTATGGATAAAGTGACTGAAAATAACATTATATTAAACGACTACCCCATAATAACAAAAATATCTATAAATAGCGAAATTAGTTTTAGGGTAGGCGATATTTTTTTAGAAATTACCGAACCGAATTCAAGTAAATTACTTTAAACATAAATCTTACAACATGGAAGTTATGTATGGTTCTCCATACCGATTTTTATATAAATGTATCAATTACTTTTATATTTATTAGGCCTACAAGTGATTATTGGCTCTACTATAAATTACGAATTACGTTTTGTCATTGACGCTTTTAACTTTAGTGAAATTCCTATATTTTCTAATTTATTTATACTTACATTTTAGGCACGTAGTTACCTTTCTTATTTATGTATCACATATACGAGTGTCATTCAGTAAGTAACGAGACAAATTGCTGTAGCTTAAAACTCGTTTATTGAATCAATACAAAGTGATGGTTACTTTTCAACATAATCCCCCCCCCAACTGTAATACACTTATCCCATCGTTTTTCTAACTTCCGAATGCCCCTGGCATAAAATTCTGTGGGTTGCTGACGGAGCCAGTTTTGCATATGAATTTTGACCTCTTCATTGGAACCGAATTTTTTCCCGCGTAGTGCCTCCTTAAGGGGTCCAAACAAAAAAACGTCTGATGGAGCGAGATCTGGGCTATAAGGTGGATGTGGCAGGACCTTCCAGCCAATTTTTGTAAGCATTTCTTGGGTCAGTTGAGCCGTGTGTGGGCGAGCGTTGTCTTGAAGGAGAATCACGCCTTTTGTCAAGAGTCCACGACGTTTGGTCCTGATGGCAGGCTTTACCTTGTTTTCCAGCATATCACTGTAATACTGACTGTTGATTGTTCGTTGGTCCTCCAGATAATCACAGAAAATTGGGCCTTAAAAGTCCCAAAAGATCGTCAACATGACTTTACCTGCTGATGGCTGCATCTTGAATTTTTTCGAGTGGGAGAGCTGGTGTGCTTCCATTCAAGGCTTTGTCTTTTCGATTCCGGCTGAAAATGGTGGATCCAGATTTCATCGCAAGTAACAATTCTTTCAAAAAATGATTCTTTTTCAGTTAAACCACGTGCTTCCAACTGTCTACAGATTTGACGCCTGGTTTCTTTGTGGGCATCCGTAAGTTATCTTGGCACCCATCTCGCGCAGGTATTCTTGTATTTCAGCTTATTCTGAATAATTTATAACGTCAAAATTATATGCAGTGCAATTTTACGGGAAATAATCAATATTAAATAGATATCAAAAACAAATATGTACAAATAATGTTAAAGAAATACCGTTGGAAGATATCAGAGCGGTGTTTTTTCAAAAGAACGCACCCTCGTGCCTGGCGACAGCTAGAAGGCAGAAAGTACGAAAAAATCACGTACGGGACAGAAGGCAGTAAAATTGTTTATATTTAAAAAACAGCAAAAAATAGGTGAAATCTGTAAAAGTTAAGTGCTTATAACAATGGATACCGTTATGTTAAAGCAAGAGCGTTAGAGTGAGAAACTAAGTAAAGCGTCTTTTCCCACTACGTCTAGAAAATTTTGGAACGCGCTGTTTGTTAGTAAATAAGAAAACGCGTCAGTTTTTTAGCGGTTATACTCTCTTGTTACATTGGATAGAATTGAATATCGCGGCACTTAAGTCCAATGGGAATGTTTAGTGTAAATATTAGGTGAGGGTAGTTGCAGTTCATGTATAAAAAACGTAGATTGGAAAAGTGAAGTCAGTCAGCGAAAATATTACAACTATTAGACTCGTAACCCTTATTTTAAGTCAGCGAAGTTTTACAACAGTTAGACTCGCAATCGTTATTGAATAATATAAGTAATCGTAATTTCTGAAGTTAAATCGTCGGAGAAGTTACAATCGTTAAAGTCGTAATTGTTAGTTCAGTCATCGGAGAACAGTTATTGAGCAGTTAAAGTGTTCAGTATTTACAGAATCTACCGTAATTCGTCTGAGACATTATCAAAGTCGAATTGTGAATTAAAAGAGAATCGGGGAAATACTAAAGTGAGACTCGTCAAGTTACTAAATAATCCGACGGTATCGGTCTGTACTATCCGTGTTGCAAGCAATTATCTTAAATAATATACATACCAAGGTGTTAAGAAGATATATTGATTAATACGGCATATACGTAGTTTAACTAAGATAATTAGAAGTGAATGTATTAGTGAGAAGGTGATACCAGTGTATATATAAATTTGTGATAATCAAACGAGTGAAACCAACGAGGATCTACAGTAACAGAGGATGACCACAGAGCGACAGGACAGGCGACGTTCGAGTGGATAACCCTCATCGCAGATTCGGAATTCGACAAACAAGTAAAGCATATAGAACATTCAAATTGTATTGTATTCATATTTAAAGTTTATTATATTCATATTGGCAACTCAATCCGATCTAAGAGAATCCACTATAAGAAAAGAGAAAACGTTCTAAGAAAACAGACATTTTAATATTATTAATTATTATTAAAACTTATATCACTGTAATAAGTAAATGCAAGAGAATTATTAAAATAACAATTTATGATATCTATATTTGTGTTAATAAGTTATTTTTAATCCCCTGAGGTGAAAGTTGTAAATTTTATGGACAGTACCAACACTTACTGACACTTCTTCAGCAATCATTTCAACAGTTATACGCCTGTTAGCCCGAATATCGTATATCGTATATGATATTTTCTATATTATGTCTACAATTTCGAAAAAATTATGCTAGCTAATACACCCAGCAAATAAATTACCCTACAGTTTCTACATAGCATTGTACATTATTATTGCCTTGTTATAATCATAGTCGCGTGTTACCAAATATTTGGGAGTATTGTGACTTTAAACGCTTTAAGTAGGCCTAAATTAATGAGCGACTTGCGTTTGGCGCCGTTGTGAGGTATTTATTCTCTGTAGACATAATATCAGAAAATCTTCGTCACCCGACGTTGGGCACGCGACTTTAATGCTTTTTAAAAGTCACAACAGCTCGAGTTCATTTGCACACAAAGTAAATATATTTATCCTTTAATAAATGGCATTATGTTTAATTAATTAGGGTGAATAATGATTATTTACAGAGACAAGGGGGGAAAGCGAACGAGCGAAGTTAATAAATACCGCAAACAACAATGCATTGTTTCCTGAATGAGTTAATTATACTGTAAGTATATGTATTTGTTGTTAGATAAAATAAATGGCCGCCATTAGCGCTGACAATAACAACTGTAATGTCGCCTACAATTTTGTTGTACACGTGAGATGGCGTACAACGAAATCGTGATGCACCTGGTTTCCAATGCGTTTGCTGCAAACGTGAACGATCGCTGTTTTTTAAACCGTCACGTTCCGTGAGAGCGCGTCCGCGTCCGCGCGCGTTCGAACACGTTCTGTACGGCGCTTTGCAACATTTTGAGTGAAAGTGTCGGCTGCTTTGGGCGTAGCTCTTAATTAGACGCGACAAGCCTGAAACGCCGTATTCCCTCGGATTAGCCGGAATAGGACCAAATTAGAAAATACGGTTTGTGGAAACTGTCAAAAACGTTTTCGACTGTGCGCGCGCGTGCGGTATTGTAGATTGGAACAACGCTAGAGATATATATATAACCGTATATAAATAATTGTTTACGACAAGGGTACTTCTTATTTATTTATTTTTATTTTTTTGAGCGTCCCTTTTACAGGTTTATTAAAGTTGATTTGTAGGTTAAAAGTGATTTAAATAACATAACGCCCATTCTTCTTTTCTCTGTCTTCCTCCATTCCCTGCTGCTTTTGGTTCATGCTAATTTTACTCCGTACTGTATGCTAAATATTCTCAGTCAACTTTGACCTCTCCCTTGATTTCATTGTAACAACTCATAACTTAATGTCCCTCACATGACAACCACGAATGAAATATTCACAGTCCGTCTCTCTTTATTTCTCTCGCAGAATCGCTCGTTTTTTCTCTTTTCTTTCCTCTATCTCTTTCTCTCTTTTGGTTAATGTTCCGCTTATATTTCACATAAAGCAATAATTTTCCTTTATTCTGTTCCACCAAAAAAATAATAAAAATTACGCAACATATATCTAAGAGGACGCGAAAGTTTTGGACGCCATTAGAATGCCAAATAAAAGGAAAGGACATTAAAACGCCATACATCGTACCCAGTAGACAGCTCACCGCGTGTTTGTTGATGTCCGCGTCAGACTGTTTGGTTATAAAAAAATAATGCGTGAGTGGTATGAAAATTTTGTTATATTAATTATCTCATAATAAACGTCGAGGCTCATTCATCATTTTTATTAAACACAAGAAAACGGGTTCACATTTATTATTGTTATGTGTCTGGCTCCTCCACGGAACATCCGCCTTCCACGAACGCCTAGCGCCGAACTGTTTCTTCCCGCTCGTAACAGTCTCCCGATTCGCTAATGCCAATGTTTTTCATCTTATATCTTGATGGTTTTTATCTCTCGCTCACTCTGTGTCTCTCTTTGATCCACAATCTGTCTTACTGTTTGTAATACCGTCGTAGATTGTGTAGATCAGTCGACATTACGAGAAAAACGAAATGCGCCTTAGTGTGATCACAATATTCGTAAAGTAGGTTATATTATAGTTACAGGAAAGCAAGAAGAAGGAGAGTCAGAGTAGGTGTGAGACAGAGAGAATGAGGAGGGGGAGGTAGAGATAGGTAGATACATAGATAGCCTACATAGATAGATTAATATAGACAGACAGACAGACAGACAGACAGACATACAGACAGAGAGTTAGAGGAAGTAAGAGGGAGAGAGAGAGTGAGAGAGAGCTTTGTACGATTTGTGTGATAAAATGTTTTGATAGTTAATACAATAATTTTATGATTTTCAACAATGTTTAATGGAAATTTAATTGTTCTGTCTTGTTATACAACTGAATTATTGAGAAGTGAAATTATTTAAATCACGAGCTTTTTAAAATTAAAATTGAGCCTGGATTTTGTTGTCCATGACGTGTCCGTTGATTAACTAATTATAAATATATCGCCGAAAACTAGACACTCTTGAACAACTAGAAATATACAAACACACAAAACACATAAAAACAACATCCTAAACAAACAGACACACATTAAATCACACATACTATTCGAACATGTCACACAACACACACACAACATCGATCTTTCGAACAACGGCGCCGTCACGAAGAACAAGACAGACAGCTCTTCTAGCGGCAGCCTCTGACGAAGCTGTTGTAAGCGAAAACTAGTTCAGGCTACAAGGTAAAATTTTAACATTTTTACCAATAAAAAATTAGTGTTCCGATGCAGTAGTGATATAATTATAATAAAATATAGTCGTTATTACACTTTATAAAATAGAAAAAAAAATTAAATAATTAGATTTTAAACAGAATTAACACTGTTGCACACCACTATAGAAAAATTATTCCAATTAACGCTTTTAAGCTTCACATTTCATCATCAGATCGGAAATCTGATGATGAGCTGTGAAGCTTGAAAGGGTTAATCGGAATAATTTTTCTGTAGTGGTGTGCAACAGTGTTAATTCTGTTTGTGAGTATAACCACTAACACAACTTTCTTAATTTAAAATTAGATTTTAGTTCCGCTTGTAGGAACACACTGCTAGTCTGATGTCCTAAGTTGTGCTTGGGTGTCGGTGATTAGACTACTGCTAGATAGGATAAAATAAAACTCTCCCTGGAAACTGTTGAATCTTGTCGGGTCCTTGGCGTAGACTAGAGAATTATGAACGAGACAGAAATAAAAAAATAATATAACTGTTAGGTTATATGGCAGTGTGTATTGACAAGGTGAAATACGACACTGCGATATCGACGTGTTAGCACTTGTCGCCGGTCAGGGTCTTTGCACTTTGCGGATTTCTTGTTTTGTTCAGATTAGGTGGTGGCCGGCGCGTTACTGTAGAATGCAATACGCCACTTGTCAAGTCAAACCGACTGTAAGATTAGATTACCTTCGCGAAGAAAATTTGACCTCTTCCAAAAAAGGAAAATCGCCGAACGCGCAGGTTGTTTAATAAGGTCAATAACCCCATTAAAAGTAGACGTAGATCCACGTTATACCACTGAACAACATTGTAAAAATCATTTTGTAGATAGAAGACAAGCTATGTAAATGAGTGCATTCCGGGCTTGCGGTTAACCAAAGTTCTCAGGTTTCCCAGTCCTTGTTCTCGACCACTTGTTATGCCGTTAGTCTAGGACCGATTATGATGAGCGATTGCTAATTACAGCGTAGTATCGGGTATCGAAGAAATCTGGCGCGCAGCCATCCTTGTTACCTTTCTATATAGAAAGGAAACAACATTCATTTTATTTGCTACAATTTGAAACACGCGAAATAGTGTGAGCTCGGTTACCGTGTTATCGGAACGCTAGTGTGGAAAGCAGCCAATTTTTTGTTGAGGGGGAACTTTTTTTTTAATTCCGTCTCGCAGTAAGCGTGTGTATCAGCTGAATGCCTTGTAACAGAACACGCACCGGCACGCAACACCTTTCGTACGTAAACAGAGATTTAACTCTCAGAGTGGTCATAAGAAAAAAAACAGGACACTGATTAGTACAAACTGCTACTTGCGGATTCATTTGTTGAGTAAATGTGACACGAAACGAAGGTGTCGGGTTGCTTATATCCGTTTACGGCCGTATCGTCACATGGAAACTCGTATTATTATGTTTAATTACCGTGTTTCGTACATGTAGGTCTCCGAAGCCGTGCAGACGTTCTCGATTAGGGTATATGATACATGACTTGAACTGTAGAAAAGCAGTGGCACTTTTTGTATATGAGGTCCTAGTTGCCAATCCAGATAAACCATCGGAATGAAAATCTTAAGGTACGAAGTATAATAACGCACGGACACACACACACACACACACACACACACACACACACACACACACACACACACACACACACACACACACACACACACACACACACACATTTCAGATTTTCGAACAACACTTAAAGTCGTTTTGAATTCTAGCTACCAAACTCTACGGTCTTTCCAATCACCATGTTTCATATTTCTCTGAACTATTTCATTCCTTATGTTTTTCATCAAAGTCTGTCGCGACCTCCCTTTTTTTCTTCTTTCAGAAGGGTCCATTCTAGTAATTCCTTTGGCCATGTATTATTACCCGTACGGCACATACGCCCGTACCATCTTAATCGTTTGGCATCAATTGTGTCATTTATACTGGCATATACTTATACTTACACTGCCTTCCTTGTATGCCGTACGGCTCACATTAGGCAGCCTACTCCTAAGCTACCTCGGTGGTATACATGGGAGCCATTATTATACACTTATACACATTCCCTCTCTTATTTCTTCATTTTTTCACCTTATCCAGTAATGTAAGTCTATAGCACCTTCTCCAGCATCTCATTTCCATGGCTCCAAATCTTTTCCTCATATGTTTTGTGGTCTCCTACATCCCAGCCCCATATGTTACAATACTTTCCACTAATATCTTATAGGCCTATATTTTGGTTTTTATTTAGGGCCTTAGTTGATTGCTCCATAAAGTGGAATGTAAGTGTCTCGTCACTTGTTTCTCTTGTCCTATGCGACCTTTTATATCTGTTACACTTGTGGCATCTTCGTAATCATGAGGCCAAGACATTTGTATGACTCTACTTCCTCCACAACTCCCCGTTTCAGCAATATATCTTTGCATGTATTTCCGACGCCAATATATTCAGTGTTATTTGTGTTTAATGTGAAGACCCATTCTAGGAATTTTTTGTCTAAATTCTAAGCATATAACAGCTGTCATCCTCAGTTAAAATTAATCAGTTATAATTCGCTAAATGCAAAGTGAAGAGCATTTCGTCATTGATAGCTATTCCCGTGTTGCAACAGGTGTTCCTCAAACGTTCTAAAGTTGAATTCAAATGTATTGTTACGACGGTCTAACTGATACAGTTGTCGTATGGTACAGTGGAAAACAAAATACAGACACCAATGATGTCACTAATCATCAGCTGTATTTGTCACTAATCACAAATATAGTTTTTGGTCAACTCGTACAATAATCCAAGTTAAATTTGTCCACACGCAATAATAATGTCAATTATAAAGAATTCCGCACTAATTATAACACGACAATACTTTGCTACAACACTTCTACAAACACTCGATCCGCGCTAAGGAAATCGCTCACATTGACAAGCCGGCTGCTATTGCCTTTTATAGGTAGAGCAAGTCTTCTAGCCACTTAACCCGTAATTCAAGTGTTCTCCAGAGGACTCTGTAACGTACTTGAGCGCGGCCTTGTCTGAGACACAATCCTACTCGGCTGAGGAAGGGACGGTTGGAAGATGTTCTAGGGTGTTCGACAGGGGTCTCGTTACAATATCTTAAATAAAGTGGGTTAAAAGATTTACAATTTAAAATTGAAATTTCTAACACAAAAATTATGGCTTTTGAAGATTAGATGTTTAGCTTTTCATTTTCCCGTTTATTGGCCAGCATCGTATCCCATAACCTGAGGTGGGATTTTTACAATGATTCTCCAGTTCGGGTTACCGTAGCTTAATTTGTATACTGTCCTAAAAACAGGGTTGCCAGTTCCGCCTGGTCCGCCGTACTGAAGAGTATCTTTGCAGTCTTCACCGCCGTTGTGGTCTTCAAGTTTAATGTTAAAGTTTTCGAATTAATTCAGAATTTACTACAAGTTAAAACTAATTAAGTTAGCCACGTTAATTTTGAGGAAACAGAAAAGAAACGATTAACTTAGTTTGGCCATGTAATGAGTATGACGTGCAAAAGATGCTTAAACGAGTTGTAGAATGAGCTTCACTAGCGAATTAACAAAGATGAGGGGGCCTAGGTAAGTGTGGGCGCAGAGTATAAACGAAGCGACGGAGTCGATGCAATGCGGAGAGAACAAGGAAAGTATAGGCAAGTTTAGAGATTGGGAACAGGGAGACTGCTGTGGCCGTAGATCAACTCCGTCTTCTTTACGGTAAAGGAAACGTAAGATTGAAAAAATATATATAAATGATGAGACAGAAGAACAGATCAGCTTTAATTTTGTAAATAGGTCAAACTCCTTAAACTGACAGCTAAGCATAGACAGGAACGTAGAAAGATTTATTTATTTTAACGGGATCCCTAGACGTACGTCAAACTACAAAGCTCGGTTCCAAAAGGAAGATGAAGTTCTAGTATCTGTCTTTGCCTTTCTTTGTGAGACTAAAGAGCAAGAAGAATCAAAAGCGCAAAATGGCGGACTATTATTGGCGGATAATTATAGAAACGACAGAAAAGGAACGCTGAAATACTGGAGAACCTCAATTTATAACTCTACAAGAGAAAGTTGAGGTTTGTCAACGACAGCGGTTCCTTGACGTTAATCGAATTGATCCACAGACAAGACAAGACAGGCAAGTCTACTGACAAGACGGTGTCTAGAATATCGGGCAAAAGGTAGAAGAATCTCGGCGAAAGGAAAGGAGCTACGGAGTGATAAATTATGGATTCAGAGTTGAGCAACAACAGTTACAAAACCTTAACGTGTCAACGGATACAACCCAGCACACACACACACACACACACACACACACACACACACACACACACACACACACACACACACACACACACACACACACACACACACACACACACACACACACACACACACACACACACACACACACACACACACACACACACACACACACACACATTTTGTGTGTGCATTTATTTTAAAGTAAAATATCTCACAGGCAGTTGAAACTACAGTTTAACACAGTCTCTGACTGGGTCTGACCCTAGCATTAATAAACGTCCGAGAGCTTAGCTGTAGCGCTTGAAACGTAAAACGACAACAGGATTACAACACGTGTAACTTGAACGTATAGAGCCACACGCAGGATGTTACTACAACGCTGGTACTTGTAATACAAGAATACAGATTTTGTATTCCGTTTGTCAGGTGGACAAATTTCTGTTTGTGTCGCGTATTTGTCAAACCGTCCGATTACCGCGATTATTTATCCCAGTAGGAATGAACTTTTATCTCGCCCGTGGACATTGCCCCCTCTACGTACATTACCGACGGGACAATTTGACTTGACAATTTGTACTTTTGACTGTACACTCCTTTCCAATACCGACCATCATTTAAAAGTTCAATTATTAAAACAGAACAAACGTCGTTGAGTTGCCTGATATAAGTTTGACTAGTATTTCATAGACGATCATAAGACGATGTCTTTGTTCTGGCTGAAGTTGGAGTGATCTACTAGTCAGGAAACATAGAAAGAAGGCTTTGTGAGTTTGACTTAGAGATGAATGAATCTAAACGAAATGATGACAATTGGAGATGACAAGGCAAAGTGAGTATTCACGTATTCATGTAAAGTTGAGGTAGAATTTTAAAAATACGTATGTTTCTAAACGACAGACTTCCAGTGGGTAGAAGATCATCTGTCCACTCAATTTATAATAATAGAGAAAAAAATAGCTTTTATGAAGAAAAAGACACTGCTAATTTCGTGAACACTGGACTAGAGGAAAAATCTTACCTGGTTTTCTGTATGGAACCAGGTTGTGTAAGTATCTACGAATCTTTCTTCTTCTTTATTAAAACTGTCACTGTTGTTAAAACTGTACGACAGGTTTCAACTACATGGCCTTTACTTTTCTCAGTCTTATGCATTTCCTTTCATTGAATCACAGCTCTTTCCACTTTTGTGTCATCAAGCATTTAAACTTTTCTTCTAACCCGTCCTTTCCATCCCTTGATGATCCTTAGCTGCAGATTCCTCTCTTATTCTTGTCAAACACTGCCGAGGGTATAAAAAAATAACTTTCACTTTATATCTTTGTTCTTTCTCACTAATCCTTGTCATTGTCTAGACGCTTCTTTCTTGTTCCTTTCAGCAACTACCACGTTCTGTGCTCGCTGCGTTGCGTACCACATTTGGCTTATTCTCAAACATTTTCTCTAACACTTTAGTTCCTGAAGTATGCTGGCAGTTGACACGGCGACTGTACGGCTTAGTATCAGTGGCGTAGTTTCCATGTGATAATTTTAAGCAGCGTTTAAAATTTCAAATAGGCAAAAATAATTTATGTATTTATTGAAATAAAATGACGTATGGTGGTAAATAATGAAGGAATTACTCGTACTGATTACGTAAAAAGAACAATGGTTCCAAGTACCTCACAGCGACAGCTGTAACTAGATATCAAACTGCTTACAACGCACGCTGTTTACAACCGCTGCCACGGAAACTATAGAATGCAGTTATTAAGTACGTATAGTGGTCAAAATTTTAAAATTTTAAAATTTCATGATCAAGAGACACGCTCGCACACTCGAGTTGACAAACCCAGGCCCGAGTCGTAAATAAGAACGATTAGAGACACGTCAGACCCGACGCCAGTGGGAAAACAATGAAGAAACGTCTGAGTACACGCAACAATAGAAAACAGGGAACATCGTTGACAGCACGAAGTTAGCTACGATTTACAACACCAAACAAACCAAACAAAAAAATGCATAGTCCAGTACCCTGGTTACGCAGAAGTGAGATGGAACACATGCTGTGGGGTTAAGTTGTAACGAGCACACGTATGAACGCAACACCCAGTAACAAAGGGTGCAGAGAAATCTTGACAAATATGTAGACAATAGGACGGATATTCAATGAATACTAGAGATATACACAGCCCAGCAGGAAAGCACGCCCTGACGTCCAGTCAGATTTACAACTAGAAAGCGTGGGACCCGTCTAGGGATGACGCCCAACGAAGAGATGGTAATTGGCGGAACGAGCGAAGGGTAAATGAACAATTGACCAAGACACTGCAGACTCTTAACAAAAGCTATATCAGAGTGCCTCGACAACGTGGAAACAAAAGGTTGATAGACAGGCGGGCAATTGCTCTAGTTTCTGAGAATCAGCACAACGTTCGTCGCTGGAATATTCCGGGGATGCCCGACGACCAACCAGAGTTTGGCATCTTCCAAAGGAACTGGTAGAGCGAGTAGTGACGACTTGAACGACGAATCAGGAAACCGATGACAAAAATCTACAAGGTGGTAGGAAATTATGAACCTATCAACAACGGCCGTAGGCGTAGAGATGAGGAAATTGCATTCTGGTAGAGAATGATTGATAAAAACTGTTTGCGAGGACGCGGGGCACCAGTAATGGTAGTAGTAGTAAGAGCCGAGTAGTAGTAGTGGCGGCGGTAATAACAGAAACGGTAATAGTCGACCCAGTAATTTACCAATAGTTTACTTGAGTTACTCAACTTTCAATTCGGTTAATCAATCAGTGAAATTGTAACCAAGTCTCGGTCTTAATCGAACTTAGACATTCAACTCAATCGCAAATCTACAAATCGTATGTTCGATAGTTTATATGAGTTACCGAACTTACCGTGGCAATCAACAGTGCGAATACACATAACTATCGTTAAATACCAGTGTATACGTGACTCTAGACTACGACCGACACGCAACATAATGCAATACGAGTGAGTAACAATCCGATAGTAAAACATTGGGTGACGATTTCAGACACTATTCAACCATGATGATTCTCAATTTTGGGCATATGAATTAAGTGAATTAACACGAACACTAATACGCGCAGTGCATACATTACGTCCAAGGTAGACAAAATAGTTAGCTACATGAACACGCACACAGCAAACTCTAAAGCAAACCACTTCAATGTCGATGATTGCATCTTAACACATGAAGCCGTAAAACACTTAACGCTAGCGGAGAAAGTCCAACACCGCACTATACATAACGCGAGTGGGAAATTCACTGAGTGAAAGTGAAGTGTTTTTCGATCAATAGTGATTACCATGTACAAGGAACCCACCAACGGATGTAATCTTACACCGATGGAATTTGTGGATAAGCCTTTTGCAAGATAAGTCCTTATGTTTCTTAAATGCTAGTTGATACATACTACTGCACTGTCTCTTCTTTTCAAAGGGCTACTCCCAAGAGATCTATATAAATCTATATAAATCATAAATTTAATAATGTTAATATTAAAGTCATTCATCTGGGGCATTAATGAACGCATTTAGCTAGGAATAAAATATATTTGATTGCTTATTGTTTGTATATATATATATATATATATATATATATATATATATTATCGTGTTGTATTTGATAGTATTGTATGTCTTGTTTTCAGGAAACAACGAACGAATATTATTGTGATTTATGTTATTATGTGTTTTGTTATGTATTTACAGGACATAATTGCATTTGTGGTTCAGTAATTTACTTAATCAATGATATAATAAATAAGTAATTATTACTTATATACATATACCTTGCGTTCATTCTTGCAATTAACCTTAACAATTAATTTATCACGTTCCAAGTGATTTTATCTTGTTACTTACAAAGAGTCTCAAGAGTTATGCTAATTATCAGTGGACACACCCAAATCGCCCATTGAAATGTCATGTCATATTAACATGCTCATGTAAATCATATTGATTTGATAACTATATTGAGTCAAATCCGACAAATTCAATTTACTTTTCCATATGTATATTAAATATAAATGACACCCAAGGAAAGTGGGGGCATCCAAATTTAATTAGACCCCAATTCATTAATTTATAATTGGATAATTTAATAATTCATAATAATTAGCATAATTGCACTAAATACGGTTGTTAGGACTCGGACACTGGTGTTTCGGAAACTCTTCTTCATCTTCTTCTATGAAATTTAATGTAGTTTGTTTACTGATAATTTGTATGTGAAAACAATTTAGTATTTGGAAATAAATGTCTACTTTAACTATACTGTACCTATACCTATACAGATACTATAGGTATAGTATACAGATATACAGCTACAGTACACTATACAGATACACAGTACATTATACAGTAGGCTATACACTGCACACTGTACAGTACAGTATACAGTACACTATACACAGTACACTACAGGTATACAGCACACTATACAGATAGGTATAGTGTAGAATCTAATTTATAGGCCTACCTACAATTTCATTTAAAAGAAGAACATGCACAAAACTCTTACAGTACCTTCTTAATCTTAATTGCTGGCGTATCAACAAAAGTCACGTCTCGTCACTAATTGACACGTTGAAGTGATGACAGAACGCATTTTTCGTAAGGATAAGAACACGCCAAAGCAGCATTACTGGTAGACTGCAGCTTACACTTAAGATGTGTGCCTACTGTACGACAGTGATGCCATAACAAATGTATAGCTTTAAACAGGAGTGAACATGTCAAAGATGCTTACTGTACTACATTACTGTGCAGTTTCTGTTAGAGCAGTGTTGTCAGGTCAATTAAACCTCTCTTTCCTACTAGCTATCCAAACTTTCCCCACTTTGCAATGAGAATCACCACAGCCACAAATCTGGTGTGCTTTATGCAAGTGTCAAATTTTAAAGAGCCTGAGGTATAGGCCTATTCTAAACGTTTAAATACTGTTACAGAAATAATGTTCATATTTGAAAAAATTTATGTGATAAAAGAAACTTTTCTTTGTCTGAGATCGGCCTAATTACTTTTGAAATCCTTTTCATTGACTTAGTTCATTATACTATATTAATACATTACATGATATTATTACAACTTTCTAACTATTTAATTCATAAAAAAACACTACATTCAATTACATCTATTTTTATTTTATACTCATACAGTTGCTATGTTTTGCCAGCATTGCATCATTTATAGTAAAATAAAAACAAGACTTATTTTGTTTGATTAGAACATTAGTAATTGTATATAATATCCCAGAAAGTGTCTCAGTACCTACTGTATTTCTGTTTTGTTTTCATCAGTATTTTTTTAAATTTCGTATCGGCCATCTAAGGACCACATGACAATTTCAGTTCTGTACTCTTTGTTCTTTCCTTTTTTCCAATATTCTTTCATCTTCTTACTGTGTCTCTTCTTCCTGTCTTCAGTCCACTTTGAACCTGCGTTTTTCTCTCTCCTACCCTGGACTCCCTCCATTTTTAACACCTTTGCCCGAAAAACGTTTCCTTCAATTGCTTCTTCTCCATGTATATTATTTTTTTTCTAAATCCTTTTGGACTTCTTTAATCCAACTTCATGTTGACTTCTTCCCCCACAGATATTTGAAGATTTGCTTTGTCAACCTATTGTCGTCCATTCTATATAAATGTTCAAAAAATAATAGTCTTCTTTTCTCATTGTTTCTGTTATATTTTCTATACTTTGATATACACCTATTTTAACATTAATTCTTAATTTCCAACCTTCTGAAGTTTTTCGTAGGCCTAATATTTTCCTAATAATTGTCTTTCCAATATTTTCAGTTTGTCTAAATTATAATTCAATGCTAGACATTCACTTGCATATAGGCATTCTGGCTTCACTACTGTACTGTAATGCCTTTTTCCATCAGTATTATTGATACTAAAAATCCTCTCCACACACCCACTACTATGTGGTAAAATAAATATATAAGCCACAAAAGTATCAGAGTTGGTAACGTTCAATATCATTCACTTTCTTTGTATTTTTACGTTCTTTCCAAAAACTTAATAAACTTTCATCAGCGCCCGTTAACACTTATATTCCTAAGGACTGTTCTTTCTCTTCTAGGTGTACAAAGTCTATTTCAGTGCTTTTCTCAAAGGCTGCTGCTGCTGAAACCAATGTCTTTAATTCTTTCTGTCAAGAAACTCCAAATGTTTGAGGCTTTGAACATAGTCTCTGTTGAAAGAGAATTGGCTAGAAATTTGGTGAGCACATTCAACATAAAAGTTTAAGCAATTTAATATAAAATTGTATATTTTTTCGGTGACAGATGTGTTTTACTTTCCAAAATCACAGTACACTTAGTACCTACATAGAATTTTTCAAGTTTTGTTAAATTTGCAGGATTCGTGTACTGGAGCTTGGTCACATCTGTCTTGCATAAATAATTTGTTTCAGTGTAAAAAGACAAGATAATCCTATAGACTGTTTTGAGTCTGTATACAGATATTGAATCTTAGGCTTATCCTGTTGACCTTCTAGGTTTATTTCCATTAAAATAGAGATATGGTGTAGCAAAAAAGAGGGTATTTGTATTTAGAGATGTTAGTTTCTCATAATACCATTTTTGAGTACGTCGCTGATCAACACGACGACCCCTGAAGACCAGACTGGTTGCAGGCTCAACCTCCTTGGTCGAACCACAGGACTTCTCTCGGAGGTCTACGGCTTTCCTTCCACCTTCTGGCGGCGGTAGGGAAGCACTACTCCGCCGACTCACCGAAGCCTGTCCGCCGATGAGGGGAGAACAAGCGGCCTGAGCCCGGTGCCACTAGGGTTCATTTGAGTACGTAATAGACATCACGGATGGCGTGAGAGGTCCGACACAGCTATTGACCAGGGACTGCGCACCCTGGTACCCGTTCGCAAGACGCTACTAGAAGTAAGGGCGTACCCTTTGCCGTTCGCGCAAGCGATACCTACGTACATTTCCCAACCATCGGTATCGATACCACCGAATGAAGGGGTACCCCCTGCGCTCAAAAACAGTGCGTATCTGTGTGGTCTTGGACGCAATCGGCGGTGATAACCAACCCTGAGTAACCGAAGCCTCTCCCCGCCAACCGCAGGGGTCACTACTCAGTCACACGAGCTTTGCCCGCGCGCCTTTCTCGATGCGTGTTTTGGGTTCGCCCGGCAGGTTTCCAAAGGACGGATTTTCCTGAAGCTACTTACCAGGGAAGAAAGCCCTAGTTCTCAGAACACGCGGCGCTACTTATTATTCACTACACGCCAAAAATTATTATTGTTTTTATACAGTTTTTTTGTAATTCCGGGTTTTTGTTAAATAAACTTATAATTAATATATTTCGTATTTCACTTGCACTCACTGATACGTTTTTACAAAGTGATTTTTATTGTGGGAGAGAGGGAATAGGGAAGCCAACTAAAGTTTTGCACACAAGCGCCGGACAGTACTGGCGCGCCTCTGGGGCGAATCAAAGTTAACGGAAATTAAAATAATAATCTTAACTCAGATGATGAATATCCTTGGAGGAGATTAACGCCATTATCGAGGAAGGGTTATAGAATTTCTTGGCCACCGATCGTTGTCTGGTCATTTAGCCAGCAAAGTTAACATTTATCTTTACAATGCCTCCGCGATAATTGTTCAAGGGCTATTTTTTATTTGTTTACAATCTGCTCCTTTATTTGTTTACTTTATAATCTACGATACAGTTAACGTATTGGTTTAAACGTCAGTTAGGTTTGGCTGCAATTAATATTTTAGGCGTTCCTCCTACATGTTTACCACCTCGACTCGTACTTCTCATAAACTCGTGTGCTTCATGTGATTTACAGATTATGTAAACAAACGTGAACGCAACGAGAATTATGCAAGTCTGGTGTCACAGTTAATGCGATTCCCTTCCATTTTTGACCAAACACTGCTAGAAGGTCATTACTGCATAGTCTGTATGTATAATTAACCAGACAATAAGTTTTTCTTTTATTTTCAACGCAAACTCGTACGTGGTTGCACGTGTGAGTCACACACGGGCATCAATCCTACGTCGCCGCCAATTGATGCAAAAACACAATACGCGAAGAACAACGAGCCGATGAATGGCACGCATGTGTGTGTGTGTGTGTGTGTGTGTGTGTGTGTGTGTGTGTATGTGTGTACGGTAAACTCATTTGTTTCTAAGATCTCTTTTTTAAATTAAAGCGGCTGTCATACGGTGTTTTGTGTCTAGTATTAATTTAAGAGCTGATTGTTAAGGCTTGTGATCAGTAGTTAATTCATACGGGGAAAATAAAAAGGTGTAGAGAGAGAGAGAGAGACAAAAACAGTGAATAAATAAATATGTGAATGGCGATGTGTACGCATGTAGGCTCGGTTTGATTATTGTATTGTTACAGTGTGCTATTGTTCTATTATGTAGGCCTCAGCGGGCCGGCCAGTGAGGTAGGTGAGATGTTACTCATCTGTGTGTGTGTGACACGTCACCGACGGTCTTATGTAACGCTGGCTGGCTGGCGTAGGTAAAACGGTTTCCTTTCTGTTTATCACTAGATAGACAACAGTTCTTTGCATACTCAAAATTATCTTAGTTTAATGCGCAATTATCGCAAATCTCCCCGACTTACCCTTCATACGATCTTTTCGATTTCATGTCATGAAAGTCAAAAGAAGTGGAAAAGTCTAAGATACTGTTTTGCTCGTGAACTGAGACAACAGAAGGAAATGAAGAGTGGACAAGGCGCAAATAAACGAAGAAAATACATACATATATTTTGAAAAATTGCTATTCCTTGTCCCCACTGTTCAGAACAGGGAGACGTTAACAAATGTGGGTGATGATTCTGCGAATCGGAAGGCGAGACTGAAAATGATAACCTATATAATAAATGTTTAAGGGAATTAATTAATTTATTTGTGTTTGCCGTGCCCCACGATCTTGGAGCGCCATTAATATAATGAATGATTATTATGCATAACTTAATAATTGCATAATTTAATTAACTTTTAATTAATATAAATTTCTTTTGGTTATGATTATCTATTTGAACCTATTTCCTCGTGCCACGCATTGGGCAACCATTTAATACAATGATTAATATACAAATTACTTGCATAAATTAATTACTTTTATGATTAATATAATTAATCATATGTTTATTATTCTAATTATTTATGTCCCGCATTGGAACGCAATTTAATGTAATGGATGAATGTAGATGTAATTTACATTTTCGGCTATTAATTATTTGTATAAACTGAATAATTACTCTAATTATTTATAGCTCAACAAAAGATATCAGTTTACAATTAATATTGTAAATTCAATTTACATTACTGAGCAAAAGAAACTCTTAGAAAATTACTTTGTGAGTTTTTAAAGATTAAGTTAACATCTGGGTTATCTGTAATAATAAACGCATGTGTAGAATCAACTTAAATAACTAATTTATTATTCATTCATAGTAAATTATAATCATACATATAAAAACGTCGTTACACCTGTAAATACACACATATTTTTCAATAAAACAAGTTCTAGTTTAAATATTCGCTGAAATAAAGAAGACCTACATACATAAATCATATGATATAACAATTCAAATTTTAATTGTTGATGCGTTCATTAATCCCAGATAGTTTTGTTAACATATTCGTTAATTATACTTTTAATTCTAATTATATTCTTTTTTACGTTTATTTATAACTTCCCAGGATAGGAATTCTTTGAAAGAATCAGGTCAGTAGCAGCAACTTAAAGTAATAATTAAATAATGGTTACTTGAGTTTTATGGAATATCCGTTTAGTGTCCAGTGATGTCCGGTCCTAGCGGTGATGATGACAGAAAGACACATCTCGTTGACTGCCGTCGATATCACAAACTTGTATACACCCCCGATCACTCGCGTCGAAGTAGAGTTGTGTAGATAAGTAATGGATTTAGTGTTTGTTTGAATAATTCATTTTAAAATGAGTGTTGTATGTTCATTTTTAACATTAATGTTTATGTCTGTTCGCCACTTATTTCACCTTCTATCAATGTATGTGTGATTAGATTAGTTCGTTCAAACGTTCATGTTCTATAATGTTTAATGTGGTTTAGTAGCACTGACTAATTTTAAGTTCGTCTATTTTGTACGATACACAAGTAATGATATTTGTACGTGTCGAGATTGTATTGTACGCTTTAAATGATTACTACCTGAGTCCGTTAAATCGCACTTTGAAATTCACTATTAGAAGATCACCCAAGTCTGACTATTATGACATGACGATTTCACTAAGTCCGTTAATTTACGATTTTGATGTACTAACTTCTGAAACTTGAGATATACTCTCCGAAAATTAGAATATACTAGTCTGAAAAATTAAAGTAAACTGGCTTGAAAATTAGAATATACTAGTCTGAAAAATTAAAGTAAATGTGGCTTGAAAATTAGAGTAAAACTGCCCCCGTCCCTGTGTTGGACATATAGTTTTATCAATTCGTCCCTACTCAAATTTTTGTCTCCCGCGCTGTCCACGCCTTTTCTTACTCGTGATAGGTCAGTTTTTAGATTTCTCGGAATAGTTTGTCCCACTACGTTAGGACTCTTCGTTATCTTTCTTCTGATACGTCTTTTGCTTTTGGTTACTATGGAAACTGTCCTCTCCACCAGTGTTCTTCGCAGGTCTTGTCTTCTGATAGGTTGCCAGACATCCCCCAGATTTTGTTCTGTCGAACGTTGACCTATTTCGTAGAATCTCTAGCTATTATACGCTTGTCGATCACTCTTTTGTGTGAGGTATACGCAGTGTTTTTCTGAGTTGCCTTCATCTGTTCTCGGGTCCTTCCGAAGTATTGTTCTCTCTTACACCCCTTTTTTGTAACTATTAATAATTTTGGACATCTGCTAGCTGGTGAAGTCACCCTAACTTTCTACTCGTAAATTGCGTCTGACACTTAGACGTTATCTCCAGCTGTGTAGCATGATTGAAGTCCTGTCCATTCTCTGCTTCACTTATTGTTTCTTAAAGTGCTGTACGTCCGCTCCTTTGTAGACATCTTGTTTCCCCTTTTTGCAGTACCTCGTATTCTGACGTAACCTGACTGAACATATGCCTTAATTCCCAGTACACGTGTGAGTGTCCTCGCCTGCTTTGTCTCGGCTGTTGTGGGTAATAATTCTTAGCTAAACTTTCCCTGTCATCTCGTACATCCAATTTCTATAGTTGAGTAGAACTTAACGTCTTCCTATTGTCTTGTTAGCGACGCTGCTCTGACATCTTCACATTACGTTTTATTTATTGCGTCAACTAGAAGTCGTTGACACAACTTCGTGTGCACACACTCCGTCGAGGAGAAAATTTAAAAATTTTTAAATTTTTGCTCGTTACACCTACAAGCACAGGAACCTGTGGCCAGACACCACGTTGGAATAGAATTGGAATAGAAAACAAAGCTACAAGGAATCACTGCTTGAATTGTTAAGGAAAAAATGTGAAAGAGACAAAACTACTGAAGCCGATGAAGACGTTAATTTCGCCTTATCAGTAGTACCTATGCTACGATCTCTTGATGAATCCACAAAAATAGATGCAAAAATTCAAATCCTCAGTTTATTAAAATCTTTAAAATTCGGAGTCAACAATCAATTAGCACATTTCGCCCCTTTTAGTATGAATCAGCCTTTACATTGTCAACGCACAACCCCCAATATTTCGCCATATCAAGCGGGGATGTCCTGGTATAATAAAGGTCACGCTCTGCAAAACTTACAAAATAGGCTACAACTGCACCAAGTTCACACACCGGATACGCAAATAGAGAAAGACAAACGTCAGCTTCTACACAAGCACGAACCGATTATTCTTCACCTAACAGCAGTGAAAGCATACAGACACTCATACATAATTTCACTGTAGAATCCAGTGATTCTTTTGTAAATTTGTGATTAAAATATGAGAGTAAACGATTTTTACAATTGCATTGATTTGATTAAGCTGTAAATTTAATTTTAATAAACTGTTTTCTTTTAATAAAATAATTTGTTTTAATGATTTTAAACTTACCTAATTGTTACTGCTATCCTCTCCTCCGGAGGTATACACAAGCGAAGGTTGTATTTTTGTAGGTTACAGCTGGTCTAAGAAGATTTAACAACTCGTCAAAAGTTGTTACAGTCATTCTAAAGTATGAAAAACACTTTTTTAGATGCTCCCGAAAGTCTTCATATAGTGTATAGAATTTTCCTTTCGTCAATCTCGAACTATAAGTATGATGCACCCAGTAGTGTCTTCTTGTTTTCTTTCGAAAACGAATTAATAAATCAACAGTAGCAGCAGTTTCCACAATTGCAAGACTGTCGCCGGTGTGCGCAGAATGGCGACAAAAGTGTTTTGTCCTACTGTCGCGCCGCTCCGCAGACAAGGGAAAAACCGTCTGTGTGCGACTAGTCTTACGTTTACATCAATTTTACAGACTTTGTTATCAAGAGAGTAAGCGTTTCACTGCCAACAATATCGAGCAGTCGTCACCATTCACAGGAGAATCTATAAGCAAGGAGTAGGCTACTTATACGTAGGCTTACCATAATTTTTTACTGACCAACCGGGACACCTGTTTAGCGGTGGAGGGGTGAGAGAGGCGGCGGAATTTAAAAAATAAACATTATAGTGTTTATTACATTGCTATTGGGTTTATATAATGTGTAAATATAATACTTACATAATAAACTGTAAATAAACAAAAATATATTTTATAAACTTAAGTGCAGTACTTTAAATTGTGTTCAATCAAAAAAATACTCATTACATAAAGCATTTGCAAGACGTGTGTAACTTAAACTCGTTTTTTAAACCAATCATATTTTTAACCAGGATACACCTTTCTCAGTATCTCCTTTTTGTTTTTTATTTTGTCAAAAAATTCATTACGATTAAGTAAAAAATTTACTTTACACAGCATCAACGCACGCACTGTTGATCTTGCATTAAATCTCTGTCATCTTGCAAAGCGTTGTCCATCAATGAGAAAACTCCCTCTACAGGAGCTGATGTTCTAGGAAGGCAAAAGATGTACTCAATTATCAGTCCAAAATTGCGCATTAGGATGTCATTTCTAGGAACCAAATGGATTGACTGGAACATTTGGCAACCGGGCGGGACACAGTGACTACACTCTGAAACCGGGACTATGCCGATCAAACCGGAACGCATGGCAAGCCTGTTTACACGGGGTAAAGTCAAGGAAATTTCCCCGTCTCAGAAGGGTAAAACTATTTTCCACAATCCTATTGAGCGAAATTTATCTCTATTATTTTCTGGCAAGTTAAGTTTATTTAAAAATTTTCTAAAATATTTATGGATTCTCGGAAAGTGTATTTCGCAGGAAAGCCGATTTCTTTTAAAAGATGAAATTTAAAAAAAAAAGATGTTTTTTCTCTTTCGCTATTTTACTTTCCTTTTGTTTTTGACCCCCCAAAATTCCTTCTGCTTACCCCTCTGTTACACGACAGTCTCGATAAATGAAAGGAATGTTTGTATTATTATGAAATTCCCGGTGATAGTTTAGTTTAGGCTTCTATGAAACAAACAAAATAATAATCGTATATACAGATCTCCTCGAACTTGGGTACTATCTAAAAAAAGATACAAGTTATATACAAGCTGTAGAAATGAAATGTTTAACACGTGTGCAAGGAACGATAGAATTACAGACGGTGTAATTGAATTTTCTCTGCAGCTAAAAAGATCAAATAAACTAGACTGAGAGCGCTGATAGAGAGGAGGTAACAAAAACAAAAACATAAAACTCGCATATTTAAATTTGTACTTGAAATACAAAAGACACAGAAAGAGCACCGATAAAATGTTCAAAATAAATTCTTGAAACATGCAACGTCGCCGGATCCTGTAATTGAGGAAACGGTACTTTAAAAGATTTTCCTATTAAGAACAAATATCCACCTAAAGTAGTCTAACATAGTCTAACTTGAACATAGGTTGACATAAAAATAGCAGCGGCACAAGTCTTAGTTAAAAGTCTGAGAATAACAAGAAGAAAGGTGTTAAAATATGGAATGAGAACTAAAAACAACTATCATAAAATGAAACGTGTTTATCTGATATGGACGCAAAATAAGGACAATGTAGAAACATATGAAGATTAGAAATGTAGAAAAGATAATAAGAAAGAAATATAGGAAACAGAGCAGTCTAGAAATCATACTAAAAGATCTAGAACAAATTTATAAATAGATGAAAACAATTCGAACAAAGAACAGCGTTTAAGGTAGTAAGTCATATCTGCCTTCGCCCGTTTAAACGCTGCCTTTTTGGCAGGTTCACGGGGCCAGCGTCTCGCAAGTGAGGTCCTCAGGGAGCGACTGATAGTCGGCTTGAAACCAGGATTCATCCTGGAAGGTGCGTCAACCGCAGAGATAACTGCCTCGCCGAACGCCGCGGCAATTGACTCGTAAATTTGGCGGACAGTTCGAATGGTCTCGCGTGTAGTAATCGGTGACAGAGCGCCGGACGATAGCGATCCCATTGTACCTCCTTCTTGAAATCTCTGCAAATGGCGTGCTCACCATCGCCTCACGATCTGGTTCACTCGGTTGCTTTTAGCCGAATCATGTGTCGGGTATCGTTAGGCGAAGATCTGCCGCCACTCTTTTTGTACACTCTGTCGCTTTTTGCAGCCTGAAGAAGATACCCAAGGGGGAATCAAAACCCTGCCGATGATGTCGAGAATTCATAGCAACCGACCGCGGTTGTTTAGTGATTTTGTAAATATTGACAGCGGCCGTGCAAGCTTTAGACAAAACTTATACGAGTACTTCGCATTTGCACTTGGTCTCATTTGTTGGTAGTGGTGATGGTAATTCCTAACCAATCTAGGAAGAGTTGGTTCTCTGAGTGAGTTTACGCTAGGATTAATTCTTTTGTGCTACTGTTCTAATGATGACAGTTTAACACAAAATCAAAGTAGGTAATGAAACATTTAATGAGGAAGGTAAGAAGATTAGGAAATCAATAGTAGTAGTAGTAGTAGTAGTAGTAGTAGTAGTAGTAGTAGTAGTAGTAGTAGTAATAGTAGTAGTACTATTATAGTACATAATCCCAAACCCGAAACAACTATAAGCGTGCTGATATTAAAAGTATTGATAAATTATTAATACAATAATAATGTATACTAAAAAGTAAGTTTTCAAATATTTGTATTTTAATATGTAACGACCTCGCTAAGAGTGAATTTTTTATTTTATTTATTTTTGATGACGAGACATATGTCTCGAAACGCGTAAAGCAAATCAAAACGCAAAACGAAGTCACACGACGGAAGAAATAAGGTAAATATTATACAGATTTTGTCAGTAAGTGACTTGGATACCTATTCAAACATGTCTTTCAAAAAAGTAAATGTTAGTAATATTTGTAGTTTTGCTGTATCCATTTAATGGTGCCTAAACATAGATAAACAAAATATTTGAATTATAGGCTAAACGTTTTTAATTTTTATGAATATCATATTTTCAGTTTGCCACGATCTGTCGCTAACTATTCCACATTCCGTGGATGGTTCAGTAGTTCATATGAAAACAAAAACTAATGTATTAAATGAGCACCTTAAAATATATTCTGTAAAATAATTAATCCAGTTCTGTAAATGTTTTGCACAAGTTTGTGCGATAGATTGGCGTTCATACTGAAGCAGAATTGATATTAAAAGCACGCACACACACACACACACACACACACACACACACACACACATACACACACACATACACAACGGAACAAGTGTAACGTAAACGGCGATATACTTTATGTTACGGCCACGTCGCGTATTTCAAACGTAAGAACAAGTCTAAATAAACGCCTGATTGAGAAATGTCAAACGACAGGTTCAAACACAATACATTAGTGTACGACCGTTTTGCATGTGTGAAGCCTCGTTATTAGAAGCGTTCGACTACATGACTGCGCCATTTTTATGTAGTAGCCTACGCGAGAAAACATTTCGTTTGACACGTACGGGTATAAACAAGTCACACGTAGGCCTACATACAAAAGCGCACTCACGTTTAAACAGCTTAAATCCACATGAACAGGTGATTACACAAACAGGAGCACACTTAGCCATGAGAACTTACGTTAGTAATAATATTATTTATTTTCCATCCTGAATGTATTGCAAAAACTAGTTATTACCACCATCATCACACAGTACAGCCGTGCACAGAAAACAGTTAAGAAAGATATAACTTTCCTTTCCTCATATAAATTTTTCAGTTATAATATAACTACATGACGCTTTAATCAAATCAGTTCACTGTACCGCGGGGAGGGAGAGTAGCACTATAGTGCATAGTAGGGCTATTATTAGTGCTATGTGCTACAAACAGTGGTAAAAACAGTGTTACAAACACACACACACGAAAACACAAAGGCGCGCGCGCGAGGTAACATGCTGGTGCACACTCGTGTGCGAAGGTATAATAGCAAGAAACAAGAAGAATCAAAATAGAGCAAAGAGAGAGAGAGAGAGAGAGAGAGATTGCCAAGCACTGAGGAAGTGTATAGAACTGATGCCCGAAAGCGCTCTGCAGGATTTTAATTTTCTTGAGAGGTGATAAGTACTATTGTCACAAAGATTGTGAGTGTTCGTGAGTTAGGCCTACCTCCCGCCATTGAAAAATGTAGAAGAAATACTTCTTATTTAGAGCGCAGTGAATTCAATAGGCTGATTGGCCCTCAGTATTAGTCTACCATAATAAGAATAATTATGCAGCAAGAAAAGATAAATAGCGGTGGACTAGAGACGAACTTCAGTCAAATCACTGGCGCTACTGTTTGGTAATGTATTTGAAATTATGCCTATTATGTCGAAAGAAACATATCGAGATGTACACTAAAGACCGTTACGGTGGTGGGATAGTTTTATCTTTACTTGACGGATTTTATAGATTTCGGGAATGTCTGTTGTCAGTCAAGGTGCCAACGATAAACGAGCTCATCATCGTTCGCTCAGAATACATGATTTAGGTTAACAAGAGTCTGACATTAGTTAGACCTAATTTTAGAAAAAAATTCATTACGAAGAAACTAATGACAACTGTGTCGTCCTTACTTGCTGAACTGAAACCTGTCATGCTCCGGACGATTCCTTTCAATGTCGTGGGAAGACTTGATATTGGTAAAGAGACTGAAAGGCCTCGTCCGGAGCATGATAGGTAGCAGTTCAGCAAGTAAGCACGACAAAGTTGCAATTAGAGAGACTGCTAATTCAAATTACAAGATGAAGAAGCTAATGACAATTAACAAGTTTTTTATTTCCAGACTGTAAACGTCTTTAAAATTATTTGTTTATAACTTATAATGTAAGTAAATATAAATATAATTGTAAAGAATATTCGCCGTTAACCGCGAACTCGTTACATCTGAAATGATAGTGATCATTTAAATTTTTTTATGTAATGCTAAGTAACACACACACACACACACACACACACACACACACACACACACACACACACACACACACACACAGACGATTTTAGGCCTATATGTGGTATCGCCGCTTCTCAAAATTTAGTATCCTTCTTATAACAGTATTCTGAATATAAGAAGTCTGAAGTTGCCTTGATCATAGCATCAAGAAGTTTGTTGGCATTCATTTTTTCCAATGTTGATTTACCATTATTTCCCGATACTTAAACCTACATTCATCTTGACGTTTCTAGTTTCTCTTACGCATGTATTTTTTAACGATCTGCATCAACGCCTGGCATAAATTGTTACGTCGGACTTTTGTTATTAAACCTCTGATCAATATGTTTTATATGAATTAAGCCTGTTACGTTAATACGAAGAGAATCTCGACTGTCATCATTGCAACCTAAGTTGTTAAGCTTTTAGTTTACAGGGTACTGCGAAACGTACATTCAAATCTATTAATTACAATGTTTTTTGTGCTGGTTTTAAACTCTGATGAATTTTTAAAATGGTTTCAGATATTATAAAATTGCTTAATATATCTGTAACAAAATCATTAAAATATCTGGAAACATGCCTTAATTAATCTGACAGTCATTAGACCTAATGAAAGTGAGAAACTGAGAGAAAGTTAATTTTGTTGTTCTTTCTCAAGAAGAAACTAATGAATATTTACGTGTCTCTTTTCCAGACTCTACATACGAGTATATGCAAAATTGTATATTTTTACTCAAATAAATATAAACATCGTGGGACCCACGTCTGGGGAGTATCGAGGCCAAGCACGCCTTAGCGACTAAGGTACCTACAGGTTTGTAAAAAAAAAAAACTCGTCTTGCAATAATAATTAACGCAAAACTGTGTTGTTTATTGTTACTGAGCCGGCAATAATTCGCGCCAGAGAGTCCGTCTGGTCTGTTACCTTGCCGTCAGTCCCACAGAGTTGCAGTTTCGCATCACGTCGAACGTTGCGCTTCCTCGTTCATGTGGGTTTGCTAAAGTCAGTCGATTATGCCAGTTGCGAAACTGATAATCCGTGCAAAGCGCCCGAACAAGTGACTCATACGCTTGTTCGAATGTGATTACGGATTGGAAGGTCACGAAGAATGACAGGATTAGAGACAAGTAACAAGGCTTTCGTAGAACAAACGGTATAGACAAGGTCCAGGAGGATTATAATAGGCTACGCGTGCGCGCTGTTAGATATAAACGACACAACACACACACACACATACACGCGCGCGCGCGCGCGCGCGCACGCACTCTCTCTCTCACATAGATCGTGAGTGGGAGATTATGGTTGTAAGATAACAACGAAATAGTCAAATTTTGTCTGAATTTTGATTACGAATTCATTGTTATTTGACTTTAAAACCACTCCTGTGGAGCCATAACATATAAATTCGTCCAGTAAAATTTTATTAGTTTTTATTTTCGAACCGGTTTTTTGTACACAACTATGTCAATAATGTTTGGCAAGTTTCTGCTGTGCAACGGCTTTCAACGTATTTAAATCATTTAGTGCGAAATATTTTTAGCAAAAGGTGCTAAGAGAATATTATTTTAGAATTGTTTCTTTTTTTTCAGTTCAATTTTGTTGCCATCAAAACACTAATCATCAGGACTGCTGCGGCTTCACTCATATAAGTTAAAATGTACTTTTTTACGTGGATTATAATGCTGATATGTGGGCCCATAACGTGTTACACAATAACATCAATAACGCGGTCCGTTTTGCTACAGGATTTGTCGTCATTTCCATCGCCTTGTTGTTGTTCTGAAAGTTGAGTTGCCCCTCACCAACGAATCAACAATTTTGTTTGTAGAGTTACTTACGGGAGGTAGGCCTACAGAAGCGTTTAGTTATATTATCACAGAATGACCGAATCTGCAGACTGGTTCTTTCCTCCGGTAAGAATAATTGACTTGTTTGACCTGTTTCGTTTTCACTATCATTTGTTTTTAAAATAGTAAACTGAAAAAAATGTCTTCTTTTTGTTCGTGTTTCTTTATGTATTTGGAATTAGGCTACATACGTAAATGGTCGGTAGGAAGGAGACCTCGAGGTAGACCAGCACAGAAACTATGGACACACGATTTGGATTCTTCTCTCTGCTTCAAAGGAAGAAGAAGAAGAAGAAGAAGAAGAAGAAGAAGAAGAAGAAGAAGAAGAAGAAGAAGAAGAAGAAGAAGAAGACGAAGAAGATGACGATGATAATGATGAACTTCTATTTCTTACAATTTTATAGTTCATAACCTATAAGGCTTATAATACCTGTTTGCAGACAATTAAAACCACTGGCAGTCAAATTAGTTGAACTGAACATCACTAATACTTGCATGAAACATATTGACTAACATAATTAACAAGCCTCTAGGCCTCAGTAAAAGAATGGCATTGTGGGTTTAAGTTTTATCTTCCTATAAATTTAATCACATGTTGCCCTATTTTGTTTTTACCATCAACAGCTTGAAATAGGAATGATAAAAAGCGCCAACAAACAGCATCATGTCTTACGAACGACTGAAAAGTAGCGTGTTAATGTCTAATGTCTTGTGATTAAGAAATACTGCAATGCTTCGCCTTCACAGCAAGTTACATTTGGGAACTTCAGATAACCACTAGTTTTTTGAGGTTTGTTAACCAAAGAATTCTGTTTTACTTTATTTTATGAATTTGATTGGAATTTTTAATTGGTTGTGGTTATTTGAATGTGTGTGTGTTGTGCGCGCGCGCGAGCATGTTCGACCATTTTTGAACCCTAACCTTCAGCTATTCCTATGTAGACACTGGTTTTCATTTAATCCTATTTATTCCATTTCCATGTCAATTCCATCCCACCAACTCCTCCTGGATCTATTTTTCGTCTCCTTCCCACTGGTGTGCACTGTAGGGTCTGTTTAATTATCTACCTTCCCACGCTTGTTCACACCAAAGCAGCTGTCCCGCTGTATAGCTTTATTTTGACAGTTTGCTTTCCACTTGAAGTTCCCATAATCTTTCGCGGACTCTCATTTGTGGCCCTGTTTGTTGTTGTTACTCCTGGGCTCACCTCCAAAAGTCCATTTCTTTAGATTTTTAACAGGTGTCTCTTGTCTGACGAGTAGATGATTCTTGGTAACCGTTATGGGGATGTAGTAATTAATCTTTTCTAACATTATCATCATACGTAATTACTTAATTTTGCCTAGCATTTCTCGAACTTTCGCTCTGACACTAGACTAAAAGAAAACGATCACTTGGTCAACGTAAGATGTAGTAATTAAATACAGTGATTAAAAAAATATTATTGTTATATCGTCATTATCATTAAGTTTGTACTATTAAAAATTTGCATAAAAGTGATTGTTTTGGAAAACAATATGTAAGTAATAAAAAAACCATGGATCTTATAGGTCTAATAAATCGGTGGCTCTTATAGGTCTAAACTGCGGTCAGTCAGGGTGAAAAGGTGGTGGAAAATAATAACTAATCAAACGGTAGTAATAACTGATTAGTAGTAACTAATTAAACTAATTTTAAAATACACTTATTTGTTACAAGTATACCTAAGTATCCCCTTACGTGTCATTCAAACTGAAAACAGCGACCGTCCCGGCTTTGTACGGGAGCAATTATGAATTATCGGCAACCGACGTTTCTAATCATAGCCTTATAAGATTTCCTCGTAGACATTATTGGTAATTTTTCCTTCATGGCTTATATTTTCTTCCTGCACTAACAACGTTTATGCTTAGCTCGCTTTCATAACGGGATAACGGTTCAGATTCCTAGGGCTTTCTCAACAAATGTGTAACTACTTTGTTGTGTGTATTAGGAACAATTAGCATAGTCTTCATCACTGCAAGAAACATAAAGAATTATCAAACACACACGCGAGCGCGCGCGCAGTCCAAAATAGCACACCTTTAATTCAGGTGTTTAGGTTTTACTGTAGCTTTATTTCCTCATTGTAACGGATAGCGTTCACACGTATAACAGGTAATAAGTCACGGAGAGGATTGCCCGGGAAGACTTAACAAAATGTACGCGCAACTACGCGGAAACCTACAGGGCTAACAAATAGGCGTGCTGCCCACTCGGTAACCGGTAGTAAAATACATTTTATTTTAACATAAATTAATTTAGTAACGACACGATATTACATACAAATAAAGTTGCAAGCGCGCGCAGCACACATACAAATTGTGTAGTTTATTGCCTACGTCGGCCGACGGCTCTACAAATCGCTGCTACTGGACCTGGCTACGCATTAAGTTTGCATCTATTTACGCATACACACACGTACACATTCACGCGCGCGCGCATGTTTAATTCGGTTCAAACAGAGTTACGAGTTCCTTTCCGAGTTTACATTTGCTTACAATCATATTAACTTATACGAAATTTACTTTAAGTTACCCGACATACTGAACACTAAAGATGTTAGCGAAATGTATAATTTTTTACGTTTACATATACGTATTTGAGATAATTTAAATATTAGAAAACAGAATTTATTACAGAATATTTAATTAGAGTTACAGTATTAGTTATTCTAGATAAAACATTATGAAAAATCAAACTTCTTACTTATTTTGAACACAATTTCAATTAGACCTAGGCCTACAGTAAATAACAAATTGATTTAGAATATTAGATAATTTTTTGCTGATTTTGTTCTAAGGTCTACAACAAGTTTACCGGTTATTTAAGATAGAATATAACACAAATATTGTAAATATCTGTTTATGTAGGCTAACCTGCTGTATTAATATTGTATTGCTCCCTCTCTCCCTCTCACTTTATTAAATGGAAAAAGAATATGATTAAAATACAGAAGTTTATATATTGTGAAAAATGTTGGCGATAATCTTTAAATAGGCCTATAACTGTCAGTTGCGAGGCAGTTAAAACTGGGTATCCTTCTCGGGCGGTAGTTTACGTTCCAACTAGGCCTACTTAGAGTTTTTAAAAACGTATTACAAATCACTTAATTAAACTGTTATACTTCCTGAAAGTATAGTTTTTAAACTTTGATGAAAATAATACAAAACTAGATGTGTTAGATTCTTTACATCGTCACGATACTCATTTCATTCGTAGAAGATAAAGGAAAGGGGAACGTCAAAAACAAAGGAGAAACAATAGAGGAGGAAAGGGGAAACAAAGGAGGGGGTAAAAACAACTTTTTTATTTAAAAAATTAATTATATACCAAACTTAATTCTAAAAGTATGTCAATTTATATTTTTTTGTCAACATGACTAAGTAAGAGTGAAAGAAAAAAATATCAATTAGACCAAAACTAAGAATGGCTGAATACATAAAAACGTAGTTAAAGTAAGTAGGCCTAGTGAAAACCATTGCTGGAGCGAATTAAAGAAAATGATAAGTAAGAAGATCTTTGACACCCGTTCACCCAAAATTGTAAAACGTATTGTAAAAACAATTATTGCGGTTAACAAAACCTTAAAAAGGATACTGTTGAAGAATTACTACTGGCTGACAATTTAAATGTAAATACTAGGATTTCAGTGTAGAGAAATTTAAGAATGTAGACCGAAATCTGGATTGTGAATCTGAATGGAATATTTAATTAAACTTTGTCCACAGCACTAAAATATTCACAATTATGTTGTTGCAAGAATTCTCTTTTTCCTACAAAATGAATAGACAAAAACGTATATGACGTGTTTAAACACATTACACGACTGACTATATGGATTATGAAGTTTCTTATTCTATATAGCGTTTGAAGCATTAGGCCTATATCACACACGCACAAAACTTGTTTAGCTGTCAACAAAAAACGTCTATGAATTTACTCTTGACAGGGGAAAAGTCTGTCTCGTTTGGCATACTAAATTTAAGGAAACGTGCAGAACGCACTGAATAGTTTATTAATTCGTGTCATGTACACTATTACTACGTCTACTACTATCACACTAAAAGCATCTCCAGGAAATTTGAAAGGTTTGACATAAAACCATTCTAGGAAATTCCATAAAAAAATTTAAAAAAAACAATTTTTTGTCTGTTTTCAGTTACTTAAGTTTATGCATAAATACATTTTCACAATTCCTGTCACCGATTTTTTGTTGTTTAATGAAAGTACAAGTGTCAGTTGAAGAGTTCACGGAGCGACATCTATATTTTAGCTATCAAGCTAAAATGTTTTGTACGTTGTAAGATTCATATTCCATGTAAACGTATGTTAATTTACAAATCTATATGTAATGTATTCGTTGTTTACCGGCTGTTTGAAATTTAAGTTTTACGTGTGTTTTAAAAAATGGACAAAATCACGAATTCTGTGTTAAAAAGGTCTATGGCCAATGGAAATTCACAACGAAACAGTAAATATGTCAAGAGATGCTGCACTTTCAAGAACAATGGTTTGTAAGTTGGCACTCAAGTTTAAATGTGGTTGTATGAGTACTGAAAATAATACCCGCGTGGACGCCCAAAAACAATGCAATTGCATTGCAAAAATGTAGTGTTAACGTAGAAATAATGACGTGAGTTAAGGAAAATACAGAGATTTTGGTGTTTTGATTTAAAACCACAGATTATGGAAACATGTTAGCCTGAACAGAGACTTTCATTTATTAGTAGTACAGTACTAATGTTGATACTAGCCCTCTTGTTTTTACTAAGGGAATTGGGAAGTCATCAAAGGCAGAACAGGAGTTTGGAAGAGCGCAAACGATGTTTCCGAGACGTTGAGTAATTGTCACGACAATCAATCGAATTTTTTCTATCGTTAATAAATAAGTGTATAGAGCTGAAATAATCAACAAAGAGAAATGGCAATCGGTCGTCTAACGATCGGCCGGACTCATCAAAAGCACTGTATACCTTATTAATCGGGGAATCAATTCATCGGACTTCTACGACGTTCGGCCGGAGCACAACGATACATGATTTTAAAAATCTCAGTATCTAAGTATTCCAATAATACAACATAGCAGTGAGTCAACTAGCTCTTGTCAAGATCGTTTGTCATTCCGACAGTGTTATCACTCTAAAGTACATTTTTAATCTTTATAAGAAAATTGCCCTGTTTTTTTCGACCTGACGGTGGGCACCATGCATAGTCACAGCTAATGTGTCACAGCTAAGGTAAAGATTGTCAACGTTAGAGAAGCTCAATTTGCGCCGGTAGGGAGAACACGACAATATTGGTATGTATACCCACTCCCCCCACTACTCCACTCTCGTGTTTCACTGCGCATACGCTTCTCTATCGTTGACAACCTCTAAAATATAATTAGACATGAAACGGATGTCTGTTGCGCTGTGTCAAAAGATTTAATTGCGCATGCGTAGCTTTGACGCGTTGTTTTCGGGCCAATTATTTTCTGTTCAGAACAGTGACGTGGATGGTGTGTGTCACGGTTGGTCACCTCACACCACACATGCTGCACTGCCTCCGCTGCCCCCACTACGATCAGCGCGAACAGTTTTTTCGCTTAATATTTCATCTCTATAAAGACAGATTAGGCCTACTAATAATTTTGCAGATAATGTTAATACTATTTCGTTGAGAAAATATCTAGGCCTTTGTTCTTGTATAACGGTAAACTGTATTCATGTCCGCTAATATTAGTCGGTCTCTATTCTATTATATTCAGAATTAAATGTCTTATATAGTAAGAGACTTTTACAAGACTGTAAAAGTTGCGTTAACCAAATCATACTGTTGCATTCTTGGAGGATGACAATAAATTTTCATGGTAAGGACAGTTTCATTACATGTAAGTTAACAGTTCTTATTATCGTTGTCTGCCCTTATTCATTTGCAAGAACGCGCCACAGTTATTATCTTAAACGTTAATTATGCTTTCATTTTAATTGTTTGAAAATATTTTAATTGCCCAGGCAAGCGAGGCACTGGACGACTGTTTAACCCTTGGCACGGCGCTGCGAGTTTATTAGCAAAGTGCTGGTAAAAGCCAACATAACGACAGGCAATAACATAATAACATACAAAATTATGTAACGGAGAAAACACACATCAGTCAGTTGCCGTACTGACATGATTTATTCATGTGTTTAATTGCAGGTGGTGCTCAGCGCGGGTTTTCCTCCACTTCCCGGCTCCGTTGTCTCGGAATTATGAATATTAATGATTTCAAGCGGCAATTACCGGCGAGTACCGAAAATTGCGTCACGTTTCGCCGGGGGGTCGCAACGTAAATCCACATTTATCACCGCAAAAACAAACGATCACTCACGCGCCCCAGTCACACGACACGCACTGGCAGACGACCAATTAAACTTATGCCAGTGCTCGTGGACGTCTTTTTTGATTTTCAGAATATATATATATATATAAATTATCTGTTCATCTATATTCCGTTTGAATGACGTTTATCTTCTTTCTTTCCTAACGCGCATGTTTGTGTAAACAAACGAGATGAAATGTGTGCCGTGGAATTGCACTTTTGTGCTGGTTTTACCGTTATTCTGGTTTGGTAACAGTGTTATACGTGAATACGCGAGTTAGTTAACGATATACTAACCTAAATTGAACACAAAAATAAACCCAACTTTTTAAAATTTTTTAAGAAAACGTCTTCTCTCATTTTAAAACCGCATAACTCATCTTCTCTGCCTAGAACTAAACAGTACGTTCTTGTTAATTTTGAGTGTTGTAAATATCTAATAAGTATATGGAATTATCTTGTTTCTACATAGATATCGAAGATATCGAAATAACTATTCAATAGTCTCTAAAAACCATATGTTGTCATTATTGTAGTCTACTAACAAAATGTGCATTCACTCTTTCTACATTTGTTTATTGTAGTACAAGACGATTTTGAAAAGCGTATAAAAACAATGTTGCAAATCTCTGTATGGGGATGTAACAGCTGGCCACTATCAGAAAAACTAAAAATAAGTTGAGTGTATTGGAAAACAGATTTTTTAAGAAAGCAGTGAGAATATCCAGACAGGAGAGAGCGAGGGCCGAACGGATTAGACAAATTATGAACAAGTATCAGGACATAGTGAGGAAGTAGAGCAAAGGGAGTAGTTAGTATTGCACTAGCAAACGTCGTAAGAATGAAACACGTCCAGCAATGTCCGTACATTGGCAACAGTCAGACAACGGTGGATATATATATATATATATATATATATATATATATATATATAGAAAGAGAGAGAGAGAGAGAGAGAGAGAGAGAGAGAGAGGGAGGGAGGGAGAGAGTGTGTGTGTTTGTGTTTACATAGGTTTAAACGGTCATTTAAAAAACCACTTTTTCAATCCTCCACAATCCGTTGTATTCCATGTCTTAAAATTCTATATTGCAGTATATCTACTAGGTTTTGTTTTAGATAGGTTTTGTTGTCTTTATCCTATTGTTACGACGGTCTCACTGATCGTCGTATGGTACAGTGGAAACAAATAAAGACATCACTAGTCACTAATCACCAGCTTTAATTAATCACACATAACAGTTTGTAATCAATTTGTACAATAATCCGAGTTAAATTTGTCCACACGCAATAATAATAGAGTCAAAAATCAAAAAATGTCAATAACAAATAAAGTAATAATATCAAATAATAGAGTTCCACACTAATTACAATACAATAACACTTTGCTACAATACTTCAACACCATCACTCAATCCGCACTAAGGAAAATCGCTCAACGTAACAGACTGACAAAGCCAGCTTTTGTGTCCCTTTTATAAGTAGCACAGGTGGTCGAGTGTAATTTTCCATGCTTACTGCACGCCAGCTTAGTGCGTATCTCAAGTGTTCTTGAACACTCTGGAACGTACTTTTGTGCGGCCTTGACTGAGGCTACACCTGCTCGACTAGCGGATGGTAGGGTGGAGGACGTTCTTGGCTGTTGGAGAGGGTTCTATCGTTCCACTATATTATACTGTAATAGCAGATGGGTCTCTGTGTACGCCAAATGGTGCATAAGGTAAGCAGAGCGTTCAACACTACGTTTCAACAGCCTATTATTACCATAGGTTTTATTACTTAAATAATAATTTCTATGGGTCCAGTCGACTTGGACGATAAAAACTTTATTTTCTGATGCTGCCTAGGTGAATTACAAACTTAGCCCCTTTGGAGATAATTCATGTGCAACCAATATTTGAATTGGTTACGGTATGAAAGATCTAAACGTTGTAAAAAAATTTTGTTGTTTTTCTTTTACTTTTTGGACGTAAAGCAAAAGCGATAATAATATAAGATTGTATCTAATAAATCTTACTGAACGCGTCCCAAACATATACCAGTGGCGTTGTCTGAATTTTTCCATGGTAGTGGATTATCGATGATAAGGGGGGATAAAGGGATTTGTGGTAGCAGGGAATTCGCCAGTTATAGACTACTCTGTGTGTTACATTACGGCTGATAGCGAGCTGCCTTAAAAATTTTAATTATAAAACTCCACTGGCGATACACCAGAAGAGATGATAGGAACCCTCATAATCCCCGCTGGATATTCCACTGTCCTGTACTATTACAAAGACTTTATGATGCTCCAAAGTGATACGTAAGAAATCGTCGTTAGAGATGAAGACTTCTTTCAGACCGACTTGAATTTACTTAAAACTTTGAGCTTACTAATTCCTAACACTCTTCCGCAATGCGATGGGTGTTTCTTTTTAAGAAATTCGTTTTGCATTTCTTTACCGTGTTTTTTTTTTCGAGTTTTGCCGGTCGAGGCCGTCGACTGAGATTAGTTGATTACTGATGATTGCTGCTATAAAAGTTTCCCTTTTCGAAAAATGATAATTAATTCCATTTAATCGTAGTTCGAACATAAAAATAATACGATTGAGGAAGCAGAAACGAAATCCTTCAAGGATTTATATTGACTTTATATTTAAATATTTCAAATTCATCCTTGGCCTAGTGGTCCAAGTCCACGCTTCCAGTGCTGGAGATTGAGGATTCAACTTCCCTGGGAAGTCTGCACGTTGTCCAACCAGCACCGTTATGCTGCACCGGTAGCAGAAGATTAATGTTCGGGCTTGCCATTATCTTCTTTGAAGACAAGAATGTATGACAAGCATATTTGGAAATTTCTTTCACATGCACCTGAAGAATAAAATGACATATATATTTAAATACGTCTCAATATTTAGCTAATATTTAGTTAGCACAGACGTAAATTTGTTGATTTTGCCGACAACTGGGGTGTTGTCTTGTCCTCTTTTCCCGATTTTGCTTTAGTGAAATCTTCGCTTTAGTCCGTTCAGGCTACTTCGTAGAAACATGTTAGTGTTTTCAATTACATAATTTTCACATACTTTATCAGTTAAGATGATCAGTAGGCCTATCTATTTTAACAGGCCAAAACACACATATAATTGTAAATATACACGCGCACGCCATCCGCGCACTCACATCCACTTATATACATCACTACGATATAATATTACAATATTGCTACAAGTATAACATTAATGTTTATTTAGCAGTCGATATCGTCATCACATCGTATCGTGACTGCCACAGCTGACAGTTTACACACATAGCCACAAACATGTAACAATATACATACGTTGGGGCAACAGTACTTCATTGTTGCAATTTGTCTGAGTAATGTAATAATGTTAGATTAGATAAGATTAGATAACAACAAGAGAAAGGTTGCCGAGGTCCTCAGGCACCGTATTGAGTGCAACAGAATTCGCGCGTTTTCTCGTGTAGAATATCGACAGTAAGTTTACAGAATCGTACTAGAAACTACGGAAACACGTTTTCGTTCACGTTTTCATGAAGCTTGAGATAGTAGGCCCTACGTTTTAAATAGACAGACCTATTAACTTGACTTTATGCATCCCCAGTGTGTGTGTGTGTGTGTGCGCGCGCGCCCCCGAGCGCGTGTCTGTGTGTGTTTTCTCCGTATAGTTTGTTGTTCGGGTTGTGACCCTGATATTCTTTAGTGTAATATTTCTTTAAGTTTCTGTATTTATTTGTATGGTTCATCAGTGTAACAGTGTAGGGCTACATCAAACCCCCCCCCTCACACACACACACACACACACACACACACACACACACACACACACACACACACACACACACACACACACACACACAATATGTACGTGCAATATAAAAATATAAAAATAACTTACTATTACACAAACTTTTGATTAACCAAGGTTGACCCTTGTATAGCGCTTTCGAGAATTCGCTGTGACCCCTCGTTAGTGCGACTTCCTATATTAAAAAGTGTATGTAATGTTTCCTGCTTCCTTCTTAAAATAGTATATTAGCTTTATCTAGGGAGGCGAGTTCTTAATTTTGACTTAACCGTTTGGCATTGCATGTCTGTCTATCCGTTTTGGGTATGTCTCGCTATAATTTTTGAACGCATTAACCGACTTTTGTAAAACTTGACATCCGTTTGCCGTCATCATCATCTTCAGCAAAGCTTAAACCAAAACTGGTTTGTTCCGGTCCCAACCAGATACAGCTGGTTACTCCAACTCTTCTTCGGACGTCCCACACATCTCCGTTCTTTCGGCTTACAATTCCATAGTTGTTTGGGGATGCGGCAGTCATACAATCGGTTAAGATGTTCCAACCATTATGCTGGGCAATCCTATTGAGTATGGTCAAAACATTCACTTCCTGCCGTATATCGACATTTATTTTGCGATACTGCCACATTCCTGAGAAATCTCATTTAGGCCACTCGAATACGACTGACCTGGGATTTCGTTAAAGTCCAATTCTCAGACCCATAGGTTTATACTAATAAATAATGCCTTTCTAAAGTCATAAGACGTACTTTCAATTTAGCATCCAGCTACGCGTCAGTTCTTTTAAAATGAGACGGGATTTTATGGTATATAGACGATTCTACTACATTTGATATATATTCTAATAAATGGGTAGAGAGAAATGTTAGAGTTTACTTGTTAAGACTTTATCCATTCCGGATCTCCGCTGAATTGCGTGGTCATTTATCACTATACACATACTCTGCTTTCAATAAACTCACTTTCACTTTCGCTGATCTTACGTACTTTTTAATTATCGCACACGACTGACGCGCACAAGAAAATAATACTGGTTGTTTATCGTTCAAATATCACTAATTAAATAACACTTCTTCTTGCTTCAGGTTCGCACTGTTTTAAATTGTCACTCGCGTTGAAGACTCTCTTCCTATCTCCATTCCGCTTTCACTTACTCTTTGATTATAGAGTGATTTGTGTGATTTGACTAATACACCATCAATTATTATTTGAACTGTAATGTAAGTTCACTTTGTCTTTCCCGAACTATTAATCTAATTCATGACTTTAAATAGTAAATGTCACTATAAGTGTCTTTACATTTTATTTGATATTAATATTGTATTTAACACGACTTCAGATATACGTGACTCTAAGGTGAGAAATTAACTAAGAGAGCGATCGGGCGCGCTTGAGGTAATATTTATAATCAGTACCAAGTCTCTATTCCCTCCTGTTCTACTTAAAATTTCCCTGACAGGCTTAGGGCTGGTTTCCTGACCGGGAACTTTGAATTCGTCCACTCATGAGCCTTAAAAAATCGGCGCTCACAAGGCACGCGTTCTGTCATTGGTTTTTAAGTTGCGAGCGCGCCGATTTCAGCACGTGGTCTCGCTACTGAAACTGACGCTGTTTTACACCCGCTAAACAAGTATTTTAGGAGTGGTTGCCTTTGTACTTTCAAGGTTAACATTTGTCAAAAACTAACGGTATTTGACACTTTAAGTTTTTCTCGCGAACAATGCGTTTCATCTACTTTATGACTTTAGAAAGTTACAGTTATTGTTGGCTTTCGCCGGTCTGTTGCCTTAGCTAAATTACTTAGAGAAATTTCTATATGAGGCATTAGTTTGTCTCTACTTCATACTCAATACAAATAAATATTTATAATTACTATTAACTAGATAAACATATAATAATACATAAATTACACTAATGTCATAACATAGTGCACTGTGAAAAAATATCGTTCTATAATGTCCCCCAAATTCATTTGATCATAACCGATCGTCGGATTTATGGCAAATCAATTTGTACGCCTCTTTGTATGTTTATTTAGTTAGGTACTAGACTTGTTTACATTTAGAGGTAGTTGCCCTTTGCAGTTTGTTCACACTGAGCAACCCCATCTGTTTGTATACAGGATTTCACTTTCTACCTGTGGCAAGGCTCTTTCCCTCACTCAAACTAGTTTTGCATCAGCTGTTTACAATTCACTCTTGTTATTCACGACTAACCTTATTTACATAATATGGTTTACAATTGTATATTTTTATTTTACATTGTTTTATTTTACTTTACAATGTTGTTATTTATACTAAGGAAATCGAAATTCATAAAAAAATTTTTAATTTTCATTTCCCTCCCTTTTATTGATTCTATTCATTAATTTATTGTTCTCTCTGGTGGTATTTCTTTAACTGTCGTGTGTTGAAAATTTCACGAGTTACTTCTGGCTTCTTTATATCCGCTATTTCGTAAGTAGCGTCGCCTTTTATACCCTTTATGTTGGATGGACCATCAAATAATTTGCAGAACTTAGCTGTCACTTTATTTATCGCATCAGAAATGGGATTAGTCTTTATTAAAACTAAATCTCCTATCTTGAAATTTACTTTGTCACCGATTTCATTATTCTTCTCCGTTCGACGTTCTCCTTTCTTCTTTAATCGTCGGTATATAGTCTCATGGCAATCCTTTAATTCTTCTTTCACCAGAATTAAGGGATCCACATACATTTCCCATACTCTTTTTGGTCTTTGACCCCATTGTGCTTGAAATGGTGTCATTTCAATTGTGTCGTGGTGCGTTTCATTGATGCATTTCTCCACTACTTTGATATATCTTGCCCATTTGGTCTGGTGCCCATTGACCATCACTCTGAATATATTGCCTAGCTGTCGGTTTACCCTTTCTGTAATATTGGTGCACGGGTTACGGATAGCAGTATATTTTGGTTTTATTCCGAGTGCATTTAATTGTGTTATCCAAGTTTTACTGGTAAATTGTGACCCATTGTCTGTCAATATTGCCTTGGGCTTTCCAATCTCTTGGATGTAATCCCTTAACTTATTGAGTGTAACAGCTGTGGTGGCTCTTCTCATCGGGTATAACTTCACATATTTGGTAAAGTTATCGATGATTACCAGAATATATTTAACACCACTAGTAGATGATACTAAAGGTCCGTAATAGTCTATACTGACGAGTGCACCCTTTTCTGTTCGTAAAACAGGTCTGGTTAGTCCCATGCATTTTTTAAAATGATCTTTACATTTCTGACAGGTGTCACATGTTTTAATCAGTTTCTTGTTGTTTTTATATAAATGATCACCCGTGAAATGCTCCTTAAAAATACCATAGGTCCTTTTCACTCCGCAGTGTCCATATGCTTCATGAATTTCCTTTAGTAATTCTTGACCAATTTCCGGCGTTACAACTAACTTCCATCTCCCTTTCGCCTTACGGTACAATTTATGATTGTATACTTGGTATATTTTCGTCAACTTGTCCTTGTTATTCTTGCTCAATCGGTTAATAATATTACTTATTTTAATATTGTTCATTTGATGCGTTGTAATGTTATTCAACTGGTTCTTTAACTGCTTACCCAGCTTGATGTCGATCGCATAGATTTCGGTCTCTTCGTCACCATCTGGTATATTATGTTCTAGTACATCGTGTGGATTTCGGCTGAGTAGATCTGCTACGTTATTTTCACTGCCTTTACAATGTACTACTTCAAAATAATATTCTAGGATTGCTAGTATCCATCTGGTAATACGTGAACAGCTTAATTGGCATTTTTGCATAAATGTTAATGCCTTATTATCTGTAACAATGGTTAGTGGTCGTCCTAATACGTATGTTCTAAATTTCTTTAGGCAATGAACTACCCTGAGTAGTTCTACTTCGGTCGTAAAATAATTTAACTCGGCTCCTCTAAGAACCCGACTGGTAAATGCTATCACCCCTATTTCTCCGTCATCATCGATCTTATACAGCTGACCCCCAATTGCATACTTACTCGCATCAGTCTGTAAGTAAAACCTTTTGTTCGGGTCCGGGTGTCTTAGCATAACCGCGTCGACAAATAGTTTCTTTACCTCGTTGAAATTATTTTCTAATTCTGCAGTCCACTTGAATTTAGTACCCTTTTTCAACAACTGTAGAAGTGGTTTGGTTTTTTCCGCATATTTGCTGGTGAACTTATTGTAGAAATTTGTAGGGCCAAGAAATCCCTTTAATTGTTTCGGGTTTTTCGGTCTCGGAAACTCCATAATAGCAGAAATTTTCTCTGTAGAAGCGCTGATCCCATTAGTAGTTAACTCATACCCCCAAGTAATTAATTCTGTCACGGAAGAATTTAGACTTTTTGAGATTAACCGTGACGTTTTCTCTTCTGAGGTTATTCAGCAACATTCTTAAGTGTACCAAGTGTTCATCAATATTTTCCGACACACACAAACAATCGTCCACATACAATATAGTAAATATTTTCACTTCCTCACACAATACCTTATCCAGCCCGCGTGTTAGACTCGCCAAACTCGTCTTCAGTACGAATGGTGTGACAGTATATCTGTAACATTTTCCTTTGTACAGAAATCCAGTGTAGTCCCGTGACTCTTCAGCCAGTGGAATTTTCCAGAAGCTGCTGGTTAGGTCAGTGCTACTTATTACTTTTACTCGTCCGCAGCTCGCCAACACCTGGTCAATCGGTGTTGTTCCTTCGTGATCTGGAATAGTGACCGAATTGATCCACCTTGCGTCAAGACATAGTCGTACTGTTTGATCTCTCTTTACTACCGTCACCATTGGGTTCACATATGGACTGTTTGCACGCTCTATTACGCCGCATTTCTCCATTTTCTTGATTTCTTCTTCTACAGCATTTTGGTATTTTATTGGAACAGGCCACCCTTTCAGACAGTAAGGGGTTGTGTCAGTTATTTTAATTTGTGTTCGTACTTATTGATCCTTCCTGGCATCTCACGAAATACTTGTTGGTTTGAGTTTAGGATTCTCTTCAATTCTTCCTTTGTTTTCGAATCAATCCCGGATGTTTTGTCTGACTTCTCTTGGATTGCATTGGTAATTCCCGCTTCTGCTTCTTCGAGTGCTACCGTCATTATTTCTGCAATTACGGACTCCTCTCCGCTACCGTTGCTATTTTGAAATAGTATTTTATTATTTGGAAGATTGATTATGCACCTACCTTCTTGTAACAAATTAATACCGATTATACATTCTCTGATGAGGTTGGGAACAACTATAAATACCGCATCAGCCACATACTCTCCAATCTTAATTGCGAGCATGATTTGTTGTGTGATTTTGTTTGATTTCTTCCCAACTACTCCTTTAATAATTAAATTTGTAATTTTCAATACAGGTATATTATCCAGACGCTTCTTGCTCAAATTATACCATTCTGCTGATACCGCATTAATCTGACTGCCAGTATCAATCAGCGCCTTTAATGGTAGCCTATTTTATTTAGTAGTACATCCAACTCGGGACATTTAATCTTACTAATTTCTTTATATGGTGACTACTCTTCCATCAGAGTGTCCCTTATATCTATGAATGTAGTATTAATTATCTTATAGCTAGCTTCTAATTCTACCTTATCACTAAAATAATCGTTAATTAGTTTTTGACTGGGTATTTCCGTTCATTTGAGCGTTATTACTACTGTCTACCTGGCTCGTTGTTTGTATACCGCTGGTCGAGGCAATTGTATTTATTTGGGATTCGTATACCCGCTTCGGTAATCTTCTGTCTCTCTCATTCGCTTCTCTCGCTCGTCCTTCATGACTCCAAGGTCCTTTATGAGTTGGTTTTTGTGCCGTTCTGTTCTATACTCTGACGGGTGATTTGCATGATTTATGTTTCCTTCCTGCTTAGGCTCAACTTGCAAAGTGCATTCCCCGTTAGCTCCATTCTTCCTTTGTCGCAATGCCGCAAATTCCATTAGCAAGTTTTGAAACTCTGTGATGTTCCGCACTCCCCTCGTAATACATGCCACTGCGATATCTCTGTGGTAGTGGTTAGCCAGTTTGCGAATTAAATGCTGGTCAGAGATTGGAGGTATTAGCTGCCGATTCTGTAGTATGCACCTCTCCATGTACTGAGTCATACTTAACCCGCTCTCTGGTCTATACCTACCGAATTCCAGTTTATCACGAACTGTCTCCTGAATCATCTGGTTCCAGTACTTGGACGTAAATGGCGTCTGGAATTGAGCAAAGGTGTTCACCTCATTACGTATTAGTTTCCACCAAATTGCTGCTTCGCCGTCCAAGTGCCTCCCGATCCAGCTTATATCTTCGTCCTGATAGTATTCGCGGTGTATCGCCTCCAGTTCTTTCACAAACTCCATGGGGTACTCCCCTTCTCCATTGAAGTTTATGTTCTTTGTGTGCTCCACCACCACTCCTTGCTGTCTCGGTGTGCGTTCAATCTGCGCTATTTTATGACGCATATCTTCTTTTATCTTGCTGATCTTTCCTTCGATTGACGAACAATTGTTTTCGTAACACTCTTTGAGTTGTTCGACCTGTTCTTCATTCTTCTTTTTGTGTGTGATTATTTTATTGGTGATGGTTCTGAGTTCATGTGCGACACTAGCTTGGTGTTGCTGTAGCGATTCTTCACATTTCTCCCAGTGATCTTTCGCTTCAGTACGCACTTTTGTTACCTCATCTCTCACGACATCTTTGACCTCTGTACGTATCCGTGTTGCAGTTTCCTGGTTTTCGTTGCGTATTACCTGTATTTGTTGTTCTGTTTGTGTTTTGTGCTCTTGTGTTTGTTGTGTGTATTTTTCTTCCATCTTGCGTTCTATTTAGTCTGTTCTTTTCTCTATACGTGTTATATTTTCTGTAATTGTTTTTGTTATGTTCCGTTCTATTTGTTTATTGTTTTCTTCTATTAAACGTTTGGTGTTTTCTACATTCGTTCTATTATTTTCTGCGAATAGTTGTGCTAAGTTTTTGTTAGTGTTTTCTGTTATACGTTGTTCTGATTGTTTAGTGTTTTCTGTCATTCTCTGTTCTAATCGTTGTGTGAATTGTTGTAATAACGCGACTATATCTATGTTTGTAGGTGTTTGTTGTTGTGTTTCATTTTGTGACTGTGTTAGTTCTGTTTCGGTTCGTACTTCATCATGTTGTCGTTGTCCCCTCGCCTCTGAAGAGACCTCCGGGCTTTCGCTTTCCGTAGCTTCACCCTATCCTTTCTCTCCCATTTGATTATTAACATCAAACTCAACCTCGGAACCACCGTTATTATCACTATTATCAGCCATTTTACTTTTACTATTTGTATTATTATTTAATTTGGATTTCCTTAGCTTACTTCTAGTTAACATTTAATTTTATCTACTTACTCTAACACATATTTTTATTCTACTTATCGTCTATATCCCGTCTCATTCTGCCGAGCTCATTTATAATAATTAAGCTCCACCAGTTGGGCAGCCAAATTATTACATTTTAGTTTTTCGCTCCACGTTTTGGGCGACCAAATATTACATAAACGAAAGTCTCGTTCCGTTTTTCTGGCGTTTCTTTGTTTTTATGTAAATATGTTCACTTAATATGGAAATATTAATATTAAAATAATGTGTAAAGTTGCTGGGCGCCAGAGATGTATAGCTACTATCTCAGGGTGTTTTTTGAATAAAAAACAATGTAGTTTGGATGCTAAGATATTTTAATTATCATTAAGAATCATAGAAATCGATAAATACATTTGTATATTGGTTATGTTGTCAACAGACGCTTTAAATCACTTAACCATCTACTTTATATTATAACTACATGCCATTTAATTTACTTGGTTCTTCCTAAATCATAAATTAATCAAGTAATCTAACTTGATAGGATAAACATATGACGTACATAAATATAAGAATCAAATATTCATAGAAGAGATTACAATTAAAAATAAAATATATCAATCAAATATTCATTATTCGTTAAGCATCTCAATAATCATCAACATCTATAAGTAAGATTAATATATAAGATTAATATATTTATATTCAACTTCAGTTATGACAATTTATCATCTTCTGTTCATCATTAAATTTAAATTAATGCAAATAAAATCTCAAATTTGAATTATACTAATAAATAATGCCTTTCTAAAGTCATAAGAGGTACTTTTAATTTAGCATCCAGCTACGCGTCAGTTCTTTTAAAATGAGACGGGATTTTATGGTATATAGACGATTCTACTACATTTGATATATTCTAATAAATGGGTATAGTGTAATGATCGAAATTTTAAAAAAATTTTAATTCCTCGATCAAGTGACACGTTCCCACACTCAAGTCGACGGACACAAGCCCAGGTCGTAAATAATGACGAATCGAGGGCACGTCAAACCCGACGACAGAGCGAAGACAAAGAAAAAATGTCTGAGCACTGCACACAATGAGTATTTCAAGGCGTCACTGACAGCTAGCCGTTTGTCAAAATTTACAGCACCCAACAATCTGAAACAAAGACTTCGTCCAGCTGCCGAGTTACACGGAATCGAGATGGAACGCCTGCTGTGGAAGCAAAGTGTAACTGCTCAATTATGAAAGGCTTTACTATGTTACAAAGGAAGTACAGAGCAATTTTAACGGAGAGATAGACAATAGACGTAACTCAGTGAATACTGCCAGTGTACCCTGCACAGCGTGAAAACACATTCTTGACAGTTTACTGAAATTTACAACTGAAAAGTAGAATTTCACCGAAATGAAGACAACGAAGGGTTGATAATCGGCGGAACGAACGTCGTGGAACTTAGACAATTAACCAAGACCTGGAGTCTGTTAACAAAAGCTCAGTCAGAACCTTAGGGAAAGTCTAAACAAAGGATAACAGAAGGCCATGAAATTGTCCTAATTTCTTAGAATCTGTGCTACGCTCGTCACATGAAACACTCCGGGGATGACGACGACCAACCAGCATCAAGCATCTTCTAAGAGAGCTCGTGGAGAGAGTAGGAAGGGTTCGGCCGACGAATCGTGAAACAGAGGATGAGATCTACAGAAGGGTAGGAATTTGTACGACCAATCAAGAGTTCGAGGAGGCGTAGAGATCGAAACTTAGACTTATGGGTAAGATGTTCCAATAAAACTGTTTGGCGAAGACGCGGAGCGGGCAGTCAAGTAGTTAATCGAGAGTCAGTAATTTTCAATCGGGCAGTCAAGTAGTTAATCGAGAGTCAGTAATTTTCAATCGGATAGTCAAGTATTCAATCGAGTAGTCAAGTCGTTCAATCGAACAGTTAGTCGCAGTTAACAGTCAGTCGGTAGTCAAGAGTATGTAGTTAATAGTAGCAGTTGGTAGTCGCAATTAATAGTCAGAAGTTAGTGCGTACGATAGACAGACGATTGATTATGTCGACCGACCGGATTCACTAATTTGTAAATTCATAAGTGAACAAAGACATCGGTATAGTCACACTTATACACAATTCTGTGCGGAAATATAAACTATGAGTGCGTACGGGACTTGAAATCTCAACTGACGCGCACATAATAATATACTAATTAACATTTAAAGTAGAACAGTGAGTGTCACCTCAAACATTCTCACATCATAACGTATCACCATGTTGAACAATTAGTTGAATAAACTATACCAAACAATTAAGCACGCAGTACGCGATACACCCAGATAGACGGCACAGTTAACCATGTACACAAATATGGCAAACTTTCAGAACAATTCAGTGTAATGACAACATTAACACCTCACTATTTGAACTCCGGACACTCGACATCAGCGGGTTACCACAATACCATACACATGACGGGAGTGGAGATTTAGTGGAGTGAAGTGAAATTATCAGTGCTCTGCGTAACAGTGATTATGATCTTCGACGAATCATCTAGAAAGTGTCTTCTCACGACGACGGAATTGGATAAACACTCTCAAAGATAAGCTTTATGTCTACTTAATCTTAGTAGTATATACTACACTACTGTTCTGTTGCCTCTTTTCAAAGAACTAACCCCAAGAGAATAATTACATATGAGTCATATGAATCATAAAATCTATAAAATAACACTAACGTAATTCGTTATCTGAGAAATAATGAACGCATTTTAGGTAGGAATAAGTATAATTGTTGATTGTTTATTATTCGTGTATGTTTTATATATGTGCATTATTTACTGCATTTGAATGTACCATGTGTTTATGTTTCAGGAAACATCGTATAAATTGAATAATTGTATTTATATCATGTGCTTTAATATGTATGTAATTTGCAGGATATAGTTACTTACTTCAGTAAGATGTGTAATAAATAAGTAGTTAATTTACAGTATTCATGCGTTCATTATTGAAATTTCACCTTTGTTATTGATGTATTTTCATTCAAAGTATTACACTAAAAATCTCATAACTTATGCTAAACATCAATGGATACAATAAACTCGACCATTGAAACGTCTGATTAATAGACTCATAAAATCGTATTTAATCAGACACTGTGTTGAGTCAAATCTGACGAATAGAAATAATTTTAGATATATCAATTTTAACGTATTACATAAATCTTTAATTAATATGATTCATAATTGTTGAGTAATTAATCCGCGCAGATAATTAGCACAGATTAATATTCACTAGATGTAAATGGTTTACACAATTAATTACCACAGATGTAAATTATATTTACACCACTAAATGTAAATGGCTGCACAACGCTTGGCATTAAATGTAAATGGCATCCAGCTTTAGGGCGAGATACATATGAGAAAGTGATAAACTCACATAAAATACCACTAGTCCCATTTACTAAATGTAAATCATTTATATCACGATTAGCATAATAAATAAACCCCATTTATGCTAACTATAAATGGCGCCCAACGTGGGGCAAAAGAGAGCAGACAGTAGTATTTAGACTAATTACAATAATATAGTACGTAAGACATTATTAAATAAGTGTAAGGTTAGCTTGACTGGTAAATGATAACGCGAAGCAAGGCGAAAATGGCTAGCGGTAGTTCTGATAGCATGGACTTTGACGTTAACAACCAGTTAGGCGCACCCGACACCAACGAAGAAAACTCATCAGTCGTCGAACCAAATATGACGGAGGAGACGTCAGAGGTCAGAGCGCGGGGACAGGAGTCACAGCAACCACAAGAGTCCCAGCAATCACATGAAGAGGCATCGCTACGTTCATTGTTGATGGACTTCATGCGCACGAATAATGAAAGCTTCAAGATGATGAATCAGAAATTCGATCAACATAAAGAAGAAATTAAAGAAGAAATCAACCAGAAATTCAATCAAATTAATGAAAATTTTAATAATTATAAAGAAGAAATTACGCAACATATGAATGAGCAGTTCAAGCTGTTTCGTACAGAAATACGTGAATACAAGGATACCTGGAAAGTGGATGGAAACGAAGTCCAGAAGAAGCAAGAAGAAGTGATGAATGAGAATTACGAAGACGTACGGAAAGTACAAGACACTGATAACACTGTTGATTTTACGGATGTATCAGCTACTAAGAAATTATCAACTATTCGATCTAACGTAAGTTCAAGAAACAAATGGATTAAGAAGAAAAATGACTTTGTTCCTTTGTATATGAGGAAGTGGGAAGAGGAGTATCCAGACGTGGATAAAGATAGTAAAATTTTACTACCACCAGGTAGAACGCATAAAAGGTACAAATTAAGAAACGCGAGAATAGATACGGCATCAGTGAATTCTATGATGAAGTATCCAGCGTGTGAAATAAGCATAGACCGGCGAAGTAGTCGAGCTGCATCAATAAGAAGCATGAAGGGAAAGTTTAAAGTTGAAACAAATACCGCATGTTATAAGGCTAAAAGCAAATTTACACAAGCCATGGATGACATGAAACGGAAGGACCTACAAGATCCGTATGCATGTTCATCATGGACAAGAAACGTCATGAGGAAGAGGAGAAGAAGAATCTCTACTAGACGACTTAAAAATGTTGTAAAGGATCGTGATAGTACTGGAGGAAGAGTCCAAGCACTCGGGGTAAGATCTCTTAGGAACCTAAGAAACAAAATTTTATTATGTAAACACACGAGTAGTAAACTGACTGTCGAACAACGGAATTGTATACAGACTTGGAAACGGCGGCAAAAGCAGAACGGCGCGTGTTTACTTAGTGAAAGCTACTGGAAAAAGCGGCAAAAACTACTCACTGTATATGTGAGCAATGGAAATACGGTTGCGAAGGGTTGTCTAAGCCGAGGGAGGCAGTTTAAAGCGTGCTGGCCTGAGGCAGACCGACAAAAAGGAAAGTGGGACACACCTCTCACTCACTCACATAGAACGAGACGGAGAATGGTCATAAATCTTAGGCGCGCAAGTGCAGCACATTGTAGCGGAATAACGGGGACGGCCAACCAGCCATTGGAAAAAATATGTTACACAAAACCCAAGGTCAAACACCTTAATGTTTACAAACAAAAACGCGTGCGTTAGTAACAGCACGATAGTGACGGGACATAAAAGTATGTCATCACAAATGTAAATTAAGAATGAATAAATGAAAACGTATTAAGAAGACGATTTTAAGAATGTTTGAAAATGTAATGATGAAATTAGATAGTACTGAATAAAATACATTAAATACATTGGTTGTATGGGAATACATAAACCAAAGAAAATAATTAAAGATGAATATTGATGAATGAAGAGTAGAAGATTAATGAATGAAATTAAAACAAAGCCACGTATGAGCTTGTACAACATACGGCAAATTAAAGTGCATTAAGCGTATCATGAGCCAGCGAACGGAAGTATAGATAACACGAGTGGTAGCGACGACTCCCGGCGACCAGCAGAAGACATAGTTTAGGTAATTTGCTCGCGCGGCCAGTCCAGCTAACCAAATAATGATATGCATTTTACTTGTTGTGTTTAGTCTGTATTTCAATGCTAACTGTGTTTGTGATCAGCACATAATTGTCATTCGTTATGTTAATTAGACGTATAAATACCAACATATACAGAAAGTGATTTGTGAAATGTACCATGTGTCAGAAGGACAGTGTAATACTATGACACAGGACACCAAAGACGTTAATAATTATGAATAATAACTTGTTAAAATGTAGAGACTCGAATAATTTGTTTATGTAAATAATAATTCAAAATGGACGATTGTTTTATAACTTTAAGAGTATGCATCACGAAGTATGCTGATTCCTTAACTATTTAATTAATATGTATGTTTCTTTTACCAATGTAATCATTTATAACATGTTACGAATTGACCATATGTATATATTTGTTAGTATCAACTGTATTCTAGAGACAGTAATGACAAGTTTAAAAGTATTTTATTGCTATATAGGTCATCGACATAAGATCGATTAATATAATGGGTAGCTAATCTACAGCTTATCTAATACATTGTGTATAAAGAATAACGAGACAAACTGTCAAATGGACAAACGTCCATGTCTTAAATTCAATTATTTACTCGAAATCGTATTGTACAGTCCGCATATGGACAGACAAAGTGTAAAAATGCGTTCATTCACTCAGATGTGCGGCAATAAATTCATATGACCATATAAAACATTAAGATGGGGAATAACAAATATTTGCTTCCTATGAGAGATAGATGTCAGTCAACCATGTCCATTCCGAAGCAGACATCCACGACTGGGACAGAGCGCAGAAATTGGATCAGATGTCTCCCGAAGTCCAACATCCAATCCAATTTGGGGACAATGTAATGATCGAAATTTTAAAAAAATTTTAATTCCTCGATCAAGTGACACGTTCCCACACTCAAGTCGACGGACACAAGCCCAGGTCGTAAATAATGACGAATCGAGGGCACGTCAAACCCGACGACAGAGCGAAGACAAAGAAAAAATGTCTGAGCACTGCACACAATGAGTATTTCAAGGCGTCACTGACAGCTAGCCGTTTGTCAAAATTTACAGCACCCAACAATCTGAAACAAAGACTTCGTCCAGCTGCCGAGTTACACGGAATCGAGATGGAACGCCTGCTGTGGAAGCAAAGTGTAACTGCTCAATTATGAAAGGCTTTACTATGTTACAAAGGAAGTACAGAGCAATTTTAACGGAGAGATAGACAATAGACGTAACTCAGTGAATACTGCCAGTGTACCCTGCACAGCGTGAAAACACATTCTTGACAGTTTACTGAAATTTACAACTGAAAAGTAGAATTTCACCGAAATGAAGACAACGAAGGGTTGATAATCGGCGGAACGAACGTCGTGGAACTTAGACAATTAACCAAGACCTGGAGTCTGTTAACAAAAGCTCAGTCAGAACCTTAGGGAAAGTCTAAACAAAGGATAACAGAAGGCCATGAAATTGTCCTAATTTCTTAGAATCTGTGCTACGCTCGTCACATGAAACACTCCGGGGATGACGACGACCAACCAGCATCAAGCATCTTCTAAGAGAGCTCGTGGAGAGAGTAGGAAGGGTTCGGCCGACGAATCGTGAAACAGAGGATGAGATCTACAGAAGGGTAGGAATTTGTACGACCAATCAAGAGTTCGAGGAGGCGTAGAGATCGAAACTTAGACTTATGGGTAAGATGTTCCAATAAAACTGTTTGGCGAAGACGCGGAGCGGGCAGTCAAGTAGTTAATCGAGAGTCAGTAATTTTCAATCGGGCAGTCAAGTAGTTAATCGAGAGTCAGTAATTTTCAATCGGATAGTCAAGTATTCAATCGAGTAGTCAAGTCGTTCAATCGAACAGTTAGTCGCAGTTAACAGTCAGTCGGTAGTCAAGAGTATGTAGTTAATAGTAGCAGTTGGTAGTCGCAATTAATAGTCAGAAGTTAGTGCGTACGATAGACAGACGATTGATTATGTCGACCGACCGGATTCACTAATTTGTAAATTCATAAGTGAACAAAGACATCGGTATAGTCACACTTATACACAATTCTGTGCGGAAATATAAACTATGAGTGCGTACGGGACTTGAAATCTCAACTGACGCGCACATAATAATATACTAATTAACATTTAAAGTAGAACAGTGAGTGTCACCTCAAACATTCTCACATCATAACGTATCACCATGTTGAACAATTAGTTGAATAAACTATACCAAACAATTAAGCACGCAGTACGCGATACACCCAGATAGACGGCACAGTTAACCATGTACACAAATATGGCAAACTTTCAGAACAATTCAGTGTAATGACAACATTAACACCTCACTATTTGAACTCCGGACACTCGACATCAGCGGGTTACCACAATACCATACACATGACGGGAGTGGAGATTTAGTGGAGTGAAGTGAAATTATCAGTGCTCTGCGTAACAGTGATTATGATCTTCGACGAATCATCTAGAAAGTGTCTTCTCACGACGACGGAATTGGATAAACACTCTCAAAGATAAGCTTTATGTCTACTTAATCTTAGTAGTATATACTACACTACTGTTCTGTTGCCTCTTTTCAAAGAACTAACCCCAAGAGAATAATTACATATGAGTCATATGAATCATAAAATCTATAAAATAACACTAACGTAATTCGTTATCTGAGAAATAATGAACGCATTTTAGGTAGGAATAAGTATAATTGTTGATTGTTTATTATTCGTGTATGTTTTATATATGTGCATTATTTACTGCATTTGAATGTACCATGTGTTTATGTTTCAGGAAACATCGTATAAATTGAATAATTGTATTTATATCATGTGCTTTAATATGTATGTAATTTGCAGGATATAGTTACTTACTTCAGTAAGATGTGTAATAAATAAGTAGTTAATTTACAGTATTCATGCGTTCATTATTGAAATTTCACCTTTGTTATTGATGTATTTTCATTCAAAGTATTACACTAAAAATCTCATAACTTATGCTAAACATCAATGGATACAATAAACTCGACCATTGAAACGTCTGATTAATAGACTCATAAAATCGTATTTAATCAGACACTGTGTTGAGTCAAATCTGACGAATAGAAATAATTTTAGATATATCAATTTTAACGTATTACATAAATCTTTAATTAATATGATTCATAATTGTTGAGTAATTAATCCGCGCAGATAATTAGCACAGATTAATATTCACTAGATGTAAATGGTTTACACAATTAATTACCACAGATGTAAATTATATTTACACCACTAAATGTAAATGGCTGCACAACGCTTGGCATTAAATGTAAATGGCATCCAGCTTTAGGGCGAGATACATATGAGAAAGTGATAAACTCACATAAAATACCACTAGTCCCATTTACTAAATGTAAATCATTTATATCACGATTAGCATAATAAATAAACCCCATTTATGCTAACTATAATAGAGAAATGTTAGAGTTTACTTGTTAAGAATTTATCCATTCCGGATCTCCGCTGAATTGCGTGGTCATTTATCACTATACACATACTCTGCTTTCAATAAACTCACTTTCACTTTCGCTGATCTTACGTACTTTTTAATTATCGCACACGACTGACGCGCACAAGAAAATAATACTGGTTCTTTATCGTTCAAATATCACTAATTAAATAACACTTCTTCTTGCTTCAGGTTCGCACTGTTTTAAATTGTCACTCGCGTTGAAGACTCTCTTCCTATCTCCATTCCGCTTTCACTTACTCTTTGATTATAGAGTGATTTGTGTGATTTGACTAATACACCATCAATTATTATTTGAACTGTAATGTAAGTTCACTTTGTCTTTCCCGAACTATTAATCTAATTCATGACTTTAAATAGTAAATGTCACTATAAGTGTCTTTACATTTTATTTGATATTAATATTGTATTTAACACGACTTCAGATATACGTGACTCTAAGCTGAGAAATTAACTAAGAGAGCGATCGGGCGCGCTTGAGGTAATATTTATAATCAGTACCAAGTCTCTATTCCCTCCTGTTCTACTCAAATTTCCCTGATAGGCTTAGGGCTGGTTTCCTGACCGGGAACTTTGAATTCGTCCACTCATGAGCCTTAAAAAATTGGCGCTCACAAGGCACGCGTTCTGTCATTGGTTTTTAAGTTGCGAGCGCGCCGATTTCAGCACGTGGTCTCGCTACTGAAACTGACGCTGTTTTACACCCGCTAAACAAGTATTTTAGGAGTGGTTGCCTTTGTACTTTCAAGGTTAACATTTGTCAAAAACTAACGGTATTTGACACTTTAAGTTTTTCTCGCGAACAATGCGTTTCCTCTACTTTATGACTTTAGAAAGTTACAGTTATTGTTGGCTTTCGCCGGTCTGTCGCCTTAGCTAAATTACTTAGAGAAATTTCTATATGAGGCATTAGTTTGTCTCTACTTCATACTCAATACAAATAAATATTTATAATTACTATTAACTAGATAAACATATAATAATACATAAATTACATTAATGTCATAACATAGTGCACTGTGAAAAAATATCGTTATAAGGTAAGTGTGGGGAAGGCCATTATTCTGTAGAACTTCAGGCTTGTTTCTTTACTCGTTAATTTTAGAGTTCTTCCGATGGCCCCACACACACGGTTGAACTAGTAAGACCGGTTACGGTTTCTAATGTAAGCCCGATATTCAAAACTTTAAACATAAAAGTTAAAATGCACTCTTGACCGACGCCTAAGCTTTGAAAATCACGTCTCCCTGAGTCTCCAGCGCGCCAGAGGCGTCAGAGACAAACTATTTCCCTTTCTTTCTCATCGGGGTTCAGTGCCTGTCCGCACTAAACTCACCATTTACTTTCTCTTTCTTAGGGCAATCCTCACTTACGCAGCTCCCGCCTTTTTGATGCTACTCTGTCCATCCGTTGTCGTCCGTTTGGAAGTGTTCCAATCCCGAACCCTCCGCTACATCTTCAACTCTCTCCCTGGTTTGTCAGAAATGATGCCATCAGGCGACGGTTAAAGGTTCCTTCACTTACCGAATTCGTTTGGTCCCTTGCCCTCAAATTATTTACCAGAGCCTCTGTCTCGACCCACCCCCACATCCGTCGACTAAGCACAGATGTCGGCCCACCACCTAGACGACACAAACGCCCCCGAGCATTACTCGATGACCCCCATAAGCAGTTTACAGAACGTCTGCCCCATCCCCCGACCTTGAGTATTTTTACGTTCCTACTCCTTCCTTCTTTCTCTTGTCCGTGTGCTGGCGCTCGGCAACAGACTAGGGGGGGGGACTCCGCTTGCCTTAGGTGTGCTTAGTGCCACCTCTGGTGGCCGCTGCCTCCTCCTACGCTCTCTCTCGTGCACCGACATTGCCGCTTGGCAGCCCTCGGCGACTTTTTCTGAGCGGTTAGAGGAACCCTGCCCGTTTGGGGAGGGGGGGTAACCACGAGGCAGGAGTTCCAGAAGGTAGCTCGGAACTCAGATACTGAGTGGTTCGTCTCTGCGACGCACAACTGCACATCCCAGAGCGACGGACACTGCGACCACCGGAGCACAACAAGCTGCTGCTCCGTCCACCTGGACCTGGACTGGACAGTGTTTCTCCTGATCTCCTAGTCGAGCCTAGACGTCAACAAACATTGTATATTTTGGAGTATCTAATACTTTGTGTACATTTTATGATTAAGGAAATAGTAGTAATACATAATCAACAATGCACTTGCATAAAATTGTGTGACAGATTTAAATTAACCATAAAGAACACGAGATACAATATTATTGAAAAACTTAGACCAAAACTATTCAAGTAATTTAGCACATAATTACTTACACCCAGTTGATAATGTTTAGCTCAATTCTTCCACCCCACTAATGTTTTATTCAATGTTATTATTACACAAATCGTCTTCACTGCTGCTTTTCTGTCCTTCATTAATTTCGAAACGATCTGTTACATTGTCCACTTTTTGGGCCGATCTCACCTAATCTTTTCAGTTTTCATGACGTGGTCACATCTTGATGTCGAGTCTGTAGGAGAAATACACACAAATTTCTTTTTTGCTAACTTTATAACGCTGTCTACGGAAAAATGCACTTTTGTTTAACACACTTCTTCATGGTCACCCAAATCAGTTCTAGGATTAAGATCCGGGTATAGGGTGGAAGTCGTAAAATGGAATTTCCATGGATCGCCAAAATAACGTTTATTTTAAACGTTTTGTATGTTGGTTTATTTTGTTTAATTAGTGAATAGAGCTCAGGTTTTAACATAAATGGACTAAAGGAATCTCATGATTCACTAACCAGTTAATCATGTTTGCCTTTTTGTTACTGCTGTTGCAAGTAGATTTATTTATTATTGGAATTTTTAGCAACTTTTGTCATTGCCTGTCCACGTTTTTGTAAGTGACGTTGAACTGTGAAAGTAAGTTTCGTCTATCTATACCATGGGCCAGCGTTCTTCTCTGAATTGCCATAATTTTCTTATTTACCAACTCAAGTTTCTAATGCCCTGTTTTTCTATTCAAAGTTTCCTATTGCTTTTGGCACGTTCTCATCAATATCCCATTTGATGAATAATATGGCTCAGACTAGATGCACTACAATTATAATTAATTCGTTCTGTGTCATTGTTTAAATTACTTTGAATACTTTATACTGTTTTTCTCTTCTATGAATTGATATTCGTGAAATCGTCGAAAATCGTGAAATTCGTGATTGATTGACAGTACACTTATCGAAATCGTCTAAATCAGTTTTTACTTCCTTTGTTGAACGGTTTTTATGGGGAGTGTTGAAAGATTTTATATCACCTATATACGCCGATGCTTCTTTAATAATTCTAAAAACACTACTTAGAGACACATCACACGCCTGAGCTACCCGTTCCTGTAACTTTCTTCCTGATATTTCCTTATCCTCTGATTTAGTAAAACTGTACACGTTATAAATTAATTTCCACTCTGACTGTGTATGACTTTCCTTAGCAGTTAAGTCGACAGCGATCCAGATTGATCCATTTCACTCTCAAAATCGGAAAGTATAACAATAAAGTAAACGCTATGCTTTTGATGAAAACTGGTGTTTTTAAAAGTACTAAACACTGTTTGTAAGGTTTTAATAATTAACATATTAAGAATGTAGCAATTACTATGTATTTACTATTTGCACATACGTTGATTACACAAATTTTTTCCTTTTTTTCGGGGGGGGGTCTACCCCCATTCCGTGGTGCGCCTCTGCTTCCCTGTCCTGTCTCGTACTACTTCTTTTTCTCCCCCACCCGTAGAAGTATTCCTACCTCTTTTATTGTTTCTACTAAGCCTGTCTCTACATTACTTATTTCGACATCTATACACATTTCCAGTTCCTCAATCTTATCTCTGTTATTTTTCTCATGCCGTTTTTTATTACACTGTGGCGCAGCTCATAATCCACTGCTCACATAGTGTGGAACCGCACGGTGGCGACGGACGTTGCTGTTCGCTATATTCACGTGTAGACGTCGCCTTGTTACTAACCAACGCTCGCCTACCTCAGACACGCTGGCGTTTGGCTCCAACACCACGTAGATGGGATTGGAATAACTCGAACCCGCAGCCTGACGAATGAACGCCGTGTAAATCAAGCTCCTTATCACTGAACTACCCCGCCTTCATCGTTCATGAAGCACTCCTTAAATAATACTTCGTCAGTAAGGGTACTTCATGTCTACTCGCCAGTTCGCTTTGTTACACAAAATTCCTTTTTCCCATTGAACGCTTCCTTCGCTATGTTTATTCTGTTCGTAGTCCCTGTGTTCCATGTGTAAAGTTAATTTATAGTTTACGACGTTCATATTAAGGTAGGCATATTTGTTCAAACGGTAAACCTGCAGTAGTACACAACGATGCGTGTATACAGGGTAACTTTACGTTTGTATATTGGGTGAAATAACATTTTGTTTTCTAATACGCATTTATCTGGCAAACACTTAATGGCGCCTTTAATCTCTTTCGTAGCACTTTCGTTTACCGTTTTTGACGACATATTAGGCCTAATATTTGTCTCAGAATCGACAGAAAGCATCAGTCGAGTCGGATGCGGAAAGAATATCCAAGTAGTCGAGATGGATGTACTTCGTACATTAAGAGAATCGCGAGTGGATAAAGTAGGGAATAAAAACTATAGAGAATGAATGGATAGCGTACGTACAGAGTACGCGACCAAGCCTGTAGAGTTGACAGACGACAAACGGCAAAGTTCTGACAACACTTTGTACGTCGTGTAGGAAGTAATTTTTTACATTCAGTACCCGTGTATATTTAATGTCAGTTGGCCGTGACATTCTCTCAAATTCCAGTGCACGTCTGTAGACTTAACACTGAGACCTCACAGTTCTGTATTTGATTACGCTTGATACTAAATTGAACAAATCAACGTATCACAATTACTTGTACTGCAAGAGTGAGAGAACGATACAAAAAAAAAGTATAGAAACCTCTGATTTAAACGACACTACCACCATACTGGCGGGTGTTTGTAGTGTTTACAGAAGACAAGAGTGAAGTCACCGTAGTGCTTGCCAACAAAATTTCAATTGTTAATCTGACCCGCGTACTGATGTATTACATAAATCTTGCATAAAAGAGTAAAAGATTTCCGACACAACATTAACCTTCTTCATAATAGTAAAATATTCTTAATTAACATTCCAACATTAATTAAATATTCCGAGATTAATTATATAAATGCAATGTAAAACTATTTTATGACGTAATAATGTAAGTAGTACAGATTTAACGACACTCTTAAATAAATCTCTCGATTGCGATTGTTTCTTCAGGTTCCGTTAATGTACGCGTTCTTTTCTCACGGTACTTCGACATACGAGCCGTGAAAGAGTAAAGACGACCGGCTCACCGCAGTTGCGCTAATCCACCTGATCAGGCACTAGACAACATCTCATTTGCGGAATACGTCGGCTTGGCTTTGGAATTAACATAGATTAAAACTCAACTTTATTTCAACTCTTCATCCGTTTTCGGCTTCTTAATATTTAATAATAGGTTAGTACTTTAACATTGCTTAAGCGAGTGATATTTGAATAATTAAATTTTCGCAGAGAATGCAATAAACCAGTTTCAAGTTTAGTGAAATGGTCGTTTCGTACAGAGTTATCCTACAAATAAATTAATTATTAGAACAAATATTTTTATAATATTTATTCACTTAAAACATTTAATGTTTTCGGAGCCGAAAAGTAATGGGTATTCCGTGTTTTACAAGGACCAGAAAGGTGAAATATTGCCGACAAAATCACACTGTAATTATACACTTAAAAACGGTGTCAACGAACATTAAGTGTTTAAATTTTTAATGCAACTAATGCTCCTCCACGATGACTTACCACTGACATCTGAACAGCGGATTCAACTCATTTTGATCTAGTAAAGAGAATGTAGCACTGACAACAGATGTTTCTGAATTTTCAACTTGTCCATATAGTAGCGTAGTGTTGAATAGTGTCAACAACTCTGTATACTTTAATACTGTGAACAATGCAGATTAATCTCTCATTACAGCATACTTGCAAAGCAAATATTTTTCTCTGACTTCCGTGAAAGCGTGTCCGACCGTATAGAACAAAAAGTGAATTAACACTGTACCGTTAATAACCGTGATGCAGTGTACGGTTTTTGACATAAGTTATTCCTGTTACAGGTTGTTCTGAATTGTTGATGTTGTGTAGACAGATATCCTGAACCAGTTTGAATAGCGTGGTAGGTGAGCCATATTACTTCTCTTTCCACAATGGTATTACATACACAGTATACTGTGTATTCTTGAGGCCCTCTTCCAGAGCCACATCTCAAAAGCTTGAATGTAGCTCTTTTCCAGTTTCCTCAGGGTACAGATTTATGAACCATATATGCGAATGATCCGGATAAACAAAGCCAAGACCAATTACATGGAACTTCAACGGAATGTTACAAACAACCAGGCACATCAATCAGTTGGCAATTATACATTTGAACGTGTCCAACAATTTTCTTATTTAGGTTCACAAATTACTCAGAACAACCCCTGCAACAATTAAATAAAGTCCCGCATCATAGGTGGCAACAGGTGTTACTACTCTTATGAAAAGCTATTCAAGTCCAGGATGTTAAGCAAACAACTTAAGCTGACTATATACAAAAGTCTTATACGACCGGTAGTAACATACGGATGCAAAGCCTGGACATTAACCAGCATAGACAAGCAGTATCTGTGAATATTTGAACGAAAAGTCTTGAGAAAAATCTTTGGACCTGTACAAACTGAAGATGGGTATTGGAGGATTCGAATGAATCATGAACTGGACCAACTGATTCAGGGTGCCGACAGTCCGGTTTATTAAGAGTAGAAGGCTTGATTGGCTGACACACGTAAGGCGAATGGATGACAGAAGAATGGCTAAAAGAATTGCAAATTGGAGACCGGTAAGAAGAAGAATTACAAAGAGATGGTTGGATGACGTGGAGGATGATTTGAGATGTATGAACCTGGTGGGGATGGAGACGGATGTATAATGAGAGGGCGGAATGGAAGAATGGATTGAGCAGGCTAAAACCAACGCTGAGTTGTAACGCCAGGAAAAGAAAGAAAGAAAGAAGATATGCGAATGCTCCAAATGAACTATGTACATTTCAGTTAGTATGAGTTCCAGTACAGTCTACTGTTTGCAGGGATAAACGTTACACTAATTATTTGTATGAATATTGCCCTTCGTGCATCATAATTCCCATTAACACATTTTTCTTCCGTTTTTACGAAACGTTGTGAGAATGTCATACACTCAATCACTTCTGACGTCGTGATGGAAGAACATTTTGACAATAAAAAGAACTATGTCGTCTTGTAATTATATAAAATAAACATATGTACAAAATACTAAGTAGAAATCTAAATTTTATGTCATATATTTGTATTGTTAACATTATGCAATTAATATAGGCATACAATTTTTGTGTTTTTGAAAATATTTAGTCTCCTATCAATAATTTCGTCTGTTTAGATGACACACCTGTTGGGAAAATATTTTTTGTAGACAAAGGAGAATGGCCAACGTTGTGAAAGGTCATCGACTGATATAGTCGTTTTCCGTAAAATCGGACACACTGGTTTGACTAAAAGATTTCTTTCCCCGTATCTACTAGCTGAACATAACAGATATTTAATATCAATTAGTGATTCACTGATAGATGATAATAGATAATACTTGTCTGGACTCAACCACCCGTTAGCGAAACCCGATATCCACGGCGAATACACCGAGCTTGCGCTCGCGCGCACACACACACACACCGCACGTCTTTCTTCACAACTCATTTAGCGTGAATCGTTATGAGACATCGTGAGGCGTCAGTACCGCATGCTTCGTGCTCGCCGACCACATGAGTGTTCATCACCTGAAATGTCTGAGAAAAACTTTCAAAATATACTTAAAAATTAAATGAAAAAGTAAATAAAACGTTCCTCAAAAACATCACTATTTTTATACGATATTACACACGATGCTGCATTACACTTCGCTTTAACAGTTTCGATTAGTACTCGTTTAATTGTTCACGAATCGTTTGAAAAATTTGCTTTTCAGTTATTAAGGATTTTTACTTTATTCACAATTAGTTTTGATAAATATTTTTGAACAAAGTGCATTTATTATTGGATATTTTTTTACATTAGATAACTGTTCAATTATCAGAAAACTTACAAAAATCCCAATTATTCTAGTATTTTTTTGTTCAGTAAAGTAACAACTGTAGAGCAATCGTACAGTAAAAGTTAAAAATTACAGTCAATCGGATTTGTGTTAAAATTTCCTTTACTCTGACACAGAGCTGGATTTTTGCAATTTTGTCAATGTTTGGATACACTTTTTGGGCCTTGGGGGTCAACAAATTTGGAAATTTCCACAACTTTACACTATGTTTACATCATCATCATCATCATCATCATCATCATTACCACTCCAAGTATTAGGGCCTAGACACCACACCATCTCCTTCTGTAGTCTTCAATCTTATGGTGCAACGATACAATGTTTAATTCGCGTCTAATATCTTCGTTCCTTTTCCGATCCAGGAGAGAACATCCTTGCGTCCCTCTTAGAAATTTAATTTTAGCTGCCTGAATCCTCTGTACGTCCCTTTTACCAAGAGTCCATGTCTCACTAGCATACAGTAATGTGGGGACAACCACAGTTTTGTAAAATTTCATTCGGGTATCCTTCCGTGTTTTATTTTTCAGGTACCTATGAATCGTTCCACAGATTCGTCTAAATTTCATTAGCTTAATATCCCAATCAATATCGGTTCCATAGGGGATATCACAACCCAGGCAATTAAAATGACAAACCTGATGCAAAATGTGATCATTCACGACTACCTGAGTTGTTATAGGATACCTGCCCTTAAATGCCATCGATTAAGATTTTGTAGCAGAGATCTGTAGCCAATAGTCTTGTATGATGTTATTGAACGTAAGTATCGCCCTTTGTAACTGGCCTTCTGTTTTCTGTATGATTGCCACGTCATCTGCATAAAACTATGAATTCACATGAATATTTCGCTGAAGTGATATTCCCGAGTCAACTTTAGCTGCCACTATGTTCAAATTCTGGTTTAATTTGTATAAAGTTTCAAATCTCACATTGAATTTTCAATTTTATGGAACTTTTGTCCCCACTCTTCGGGTCCTGGCGTTCCAAAATTTTGAATTTTCCAAAACAACACTAAACTCAGATCTCATTAAAGTTTCTTTTAATCTAACGCGCCATATGAAGTTCTGCGAGTTTATTAAAATTGTCATGTAGTTGCGAGCCCCCGACGTTCCAGTATTTTGAAATTTTCAAAAATATTTTTTTTTTTTTTGTAAACTGGAGTTTTAGTTTTTCATTGGAAACATTTTTGATTTTAAAGCGAATATTGATATTTCAAAGTTGAATGGATTTTAAATGATTATTTTCGAAATGTTTATGAGTCTTTTGTACTTGTAAATGTGATAACCGCACAGTTTGAAATCTAGTCATTAAACTTGAAATGGATGCTTCTGAAAACGATACTGGATTCATTAGTTTTTGATCCACTTTAAGTGGATTTGGTTGGGAATATGTGGTACTTTCCTTTGGTAATTTTTTATCATTGCAACATTGGATCTAACTTTTACGTAAAGGTTTCTTAAATCATCGAAACCATTGATAGCAATATTTTATATTGTATACGCCAGTAAGTTTTTTTAAAAGTAATGCTAAATAAAAAATTGTTAATCAAAAATTCGTTGGGTCAAATCTAAGCGCTGAAATTGAGAATACTGTGTAAATTTACCGGGGAGTAAAACTTTCTATCTGGAATAGTAAACTATTGAACAGCAAACATCTAAAAAAATTAAGATACCTAATATGTTGTGAAAAATGCAATTCTGTAGTTTTATCGTGAGTGAAATTGACGTAATTAAGGTCACGTCTGAAAACAGTCGTAGATTAGCGTAACGTCGACGTAAGTTCGGAATAATGTCATTAGATTGATTAAAGGTGCAGCGATTGTCGATGTTATCAGTTCCACTGTCTTGTTACTCACGCGCTAGGCGGAAAAACCTGACAGCATTTATCCACATTAATTCTGGTTTTAAAATAGAAAATATCGCTGTGTCCGTACACGGCAAACGAAACGGGTCTCGCTCACACACAAAACGTAACATTTGAATGTAAATTTCCACTTGTATATCGCGAGCTAAAGTAGTCGTTAAGCACGCGTCTCATATTCACGACCACCTGACTCGCTTGCAATAAAGCACTTCCAGTGCAAGGTACTGGATTTAATTGGGCACGTATATTTCTCGAAGTCCATTTCAGCCGAATGTGACACTTTATAGAGACATCAGTTGGCCAGTGAAACACCTGAGCGAGACTGTTTCAATGTTAGAACAGAATGTGAGAATCCATAAATTTAACAATTTTTTGATTTGATTATTTGGTAATCTTAAAGTCTCATCTACAGACCGTGCGATCCGATTTGTAATCACAGTGGAAAACGTATAACGCGGACCAGCTGTTTTTTCGTGTTACCGAATTTCGTATTAAACGTACAAAAAGTGAAACAAAATGTGATAAATGAAAAATAATGTATACGTTACTTACTGTATTGTGTAATATAATAAAGCAATAAAGAATATTCAGAACGTACCTATAAAAGTTTTATTTATTCTCCTGAATAATTTCTGTATAACTCTGGAGGAAAATATGGTTAATTTTCTTGAAATATAGTATACACACACATTAGCTGTTCTTCACTTGGTCTTACGATTTAGGTTTTCTTGTACAGTAATGTAGTATGACTTTTAAAGCTTCTACAGTGACAGTGTTCAATTCTTTTTAAAATCGTTCGTTATTTTTTGCACACATTTTTGAGCTAATGTATTTTCAACAAATTTTTCTAATTTTTCAATGTGAGCAAGCATTTCACCTTTCTAGTTGGCTTCTAAATATGGACGAACACGGCTCAGCAACGAAAGCATATCGTTAGCGGTAAGAACTCGTTATTTTCACTGTCATCTTCCGTGACAAGTTCGTCGGCATCCCCATCACTTTCGCAGTTTTTAACTTGCACTGTTTTGGGGCGTGCTTTTTGTGGAATTATTTATTATGCGGCGATTGAAAGCCAGTAATAAAATTATTGTAACCAAAACCTTCGTGTTAGTCATACAAACTGACCTTCGTAATTAACCTTCCTGTTAACTGTAAAACAGAAGCAAAGATCGAGACCTGATCCATATTTCGTGTTATACGTTTTCCACTGTATTGCTAACTTCCTGCTGTATCGTACCACATGACATGACGAACTGGAAAGAGAGACAATTCAAATTGGAATTTAACTTTATTTTGTCAGTTTTATCAAAAATTGCACTGATTGCTTCAAAACAAAACTGTCACAAACAGTTCTCTGTTCTCTGATGAGATTTTGTAGAATCAAAAAATTCTTATCAAGCAGAATACCTTCAATAAGTTAATTATCACAAGTAAGATACATTTCGGAGTTTCGAGGATAGTAAAGTTATCAAATTGGATCGTAACCATCAGTAAAACTATGCGAAATAGTACTTATGTTAAGAATATATGCGTCAATAAGTATATAAGAATGGCGAGACTAAACGAAATTCAGGAATAATGAATTATGAGGATATATCAATGAGTTAGAATATATCTCACAATCACAAAACTATATGCGTACACAAAGCTCACCATTTAATTAATTTTGATAAAAGTAAATCAGTTAATTAAGTACGCATACAAACGTAAATTTAACACTTCTATGTTTAAACACCTGTCCTTAAAATTCGTTCTGAAATATATTTCAGTAGTTTACTGGTGGCTGCACCAGTGGTTCTCGAGTAAAAACTGTGTCGAGATTACAGTCAAAATACACCCTCAGCTACAACTGAAACTAAAGATTTAATTAAAGCCTTGTAGTAATTAAGGTTCGACAAAAAAATGGAAAATACATTTTGAAAAATTATTTTACGCTTAAAATGGAGACACGATTGTTTTTGCCGTTGTTGTCGTCGTTATTACCATTATTTTTATTATAATTTCTTGTATTTTCATATACGTGAAAAGCTAAAAAACCTAAGGCCGAGTGTATGTGCCATTGCAAAAGATTGAAAAAGAGTTGAGGAAAGCATGGCTGAAAATGTTTTAAATATTTTCTGGTCTAGGTAAGACACTTATATACTGACGATGCACTGCATCTATTTATTTGAATACAGGGGTTTGCAAGAAAACAGAGAGCACTTGTTTGCAGTAGCATATCTAGAATTGTGCCTTGGGAGGAGTCGAGTCTGCTTCATAGAAAAGAAAAAAAAAAAAATGGTTTAGATTAATAAACATTACTACCTTTCAATTGGCTGAAAAATGTGTGATAACATCCTGAAATCAGTCCCATTAAAGTAAACGGTAATAAAACAATAAATAAAACAAATAATAAATAAAACAAAATAAAACAATACGCTTTATTGAACTTTGTTAAAACGTTGTTAGAAGATACTTATCGATTGATCTGATTTTCCTATATTTTATATTTCAAACATATACGCAAATGTTGTGTAATAAACCTGTTTGTAGTCCTATATTTAGAAAAGAGTTACGAACTATGTTGGCGTACGCAGCTAAGAGAATAATGAGACAGCCTAAAAATTAAGAGATTAGGTTAATTTTTCGAATCTGGTGGGGGGTCTGGTCCCGTTCGCCCTACCCCCGTAAATACGCCCCTGCTTATTTGAACGAATTGGACCGGTGGAGGAGACAGTCAAAGAATCGTTTGTCAGGCTGGTCTTTGATGTCTTGAGTTTATCAACTTGTCTGGAATGTAGCTTAAAAATTTAGTAACCCAAACAAAATTAGAAACACAACTCATCACTGATTTAAGGTTTAAAGATTCTAGTTACATCTTAAAGAGTAGGCAGAAAGACACACACTGCCTACGTAACTGGCACGTGTTACCAGCAGCAATAACGAAGGAGAGGTTCAATGAGGTTGCCTGGCGTGTTTCATTTCCTGCAGTTTAATTATAACATAAACTTTTAATACGTCCGTAAATATAAATATTGAATGAAGTGGATGCTGGTTGGCCGCCAACATACATCGCGACTGAAGCTACCAGCAGCAAGGCAAAGAAGATAATTTCTTTTCTGGGTTGTTTGAAAATAATATTAGCGTCAAATACAGTGATTTTAGCTAAAAACTGTGACGATAAATATTGCTTTTTGTACTGTCGACTGTTCAGGTTGACAGAGCGACCGTCCGACCAAGTTACGTGCACGTGGTTGTCAGCGGCCTGCTGGGAGAATGATCAAGATAAACCTGTTGGCTTGTTTTGACTTGCACAATAAAAACAATAGGGTTAAAAAAAAATGTCATACCTTTGAATGGCTATGTCAAGCTGATGTCCATATATTGTTTTAGCTTTTAGGCGACGTCAGATGTCCGCTGAAGAATTATGATACAATCTGCAGATTACTTTTTTCTACTTGAATTTAATTTATTAACGGTAACGATTCTAATTTAAAAATAACACGCTGCAAATAACGTAGTAAATTAGGCAACAAACTGTAATTACTTTCGTTTTTCTTTGTAAAGCAGGAGGGGTTCGACATACATTGAGATATAAGAGGAATGGCATCAGGAAGGAATTGTTACGACGGTCTCACTCGTCGTTTGGTACAGTGGAAAACAAAATACAAGACACGAATGAAGTCACTAATCAACAGTTTTAATTAAGTACAAATAACAGTTTGTAATCAACTGTTGGCTTCGTGTTCTGTCTTCAGTATTGCCTACGTAAGCTACGTCTGAAGAATTTCTTTTATTTCTGATCTTGTGTTCTTGACTCTGTTAACCGAAAATATCACATTGAAGAAACCGTAAGGTTTCAGGTCAGTATACTTCAGCTGAGTTCGGTTTATAGATTGAAATAATAATAAAATGTAGGAACTCCACGTGTGCTCGTGTTACAGTGAAAAAGTGTCTTAAACGTGTTAGTGAAAGTACAATTGTACGTGCGGAGAGCATAGAAATTAGAAACAACATCCGAACACACGTTGATGATAGGCTATAAAGTACGCAACGCGGCAGTCGTGTAGCTACGGAGGGGAGTCAGGGGATAAGTCTCCTCCAGAGCTATTAAAATATTTTAGTGAAATTCCACAATCACTTAACGCGGGCTATTTCTAGGACAGTTGCTTGTGTTAAAATAAGGCTTATAATTAATTATATAAAATAATAAAATGGGAAGAATATCTCATTTGCCACTGAGGAAAATGGGGAGTCCAACTTGAAGCTAGTCTCATCCCTTCCCCTGATGCCACTGCGAACGAGGTACTGGATACAGTTTTAACCATAAGTACACTTACAAAGAATGGCCAGCAAAGACGACTCATAGAAGTTAATGAACCACCATTTAAGAATAATCATTATATATAAAGCGATTTAAAAATTTCTGGTAATGGAAGATGTAGATCTTCAAAGAATTTCCAGAGGTAAGAAATCTTTTGAAACTGATAAACAAAGGGTCCGAAAAGAAACAAGGAGAATAGAGTGACAGTAGTGTGGTAAGTACTATGTTGGCTCGCTACACCGCACGTCATTGTCGCCCTCTTGAAAGGTAATGGCAAATCAGCAAATATACATTTGTGCTTAGTGATATGTATATGGCAAACGTAACGTTCGGAGCGGTTATCTGTTAACAAAATAACACATAAAAATACGTAATACGAGATACGTAAAGAGATAATAATAAAAAATCGGTATGGAGAACCATACATGACTTCCATGTTCTCAGATTACATATAAAATCATATGGTACTGCCTTTATGCGTACCCGCAGTCATTACGATAATGCGATTTTTGGGCTTCGATATGTAGTGAATATCGCACATAATTTTATGTAGCGAAAGAATTATACAAATTTTAATTTTGTATGTTGCAAAATAGTTGGCTGGTGATTGCAATTGATTTCGTTTGTTATTTTTTAATGGAAAATGACTGTAGTAGTAATTTGTCACCGGGTCGTGGCTGTGACACCAAAAATTGATTATGTTAGGTTAACATGAAAACTGAAATTATGCATTGAAACCAATACGTGTGTAATGTAAAACTATTTTTTTTCTAAAGCCACGAAAAACCCAACTCGAAGTAAGGTGGGAGTGCCCCAAGATTCACCCCTTGCCTATTATTATAGGCCTACATGTCACTTTTTTGTGGCAGAACTCGTTTTTTTGGTAAAATTCGTTTTCCGACAAGTACTCGTTTTGTGACTAACAAAAAACAAACATCCATTATGCACAATATGTAGAGCATATGTTGTCATTCCTTAATCAGTGTTTTTTGTTTTTTCATTAACCATAAATATTTGTATTTTTCATTTTGTATTTGCTGTTGTTTTTTCCAATTTGTAAATTTAAAAACGTTAGGTTCTTTATTTTAAGTGTTACTCTGTTATACGCATTGTATTACACGTTTAATGTTATGTTTTCTCAATCACAGGTTTTATTTATTTTAGCAGTAAACTAAAACCCCAAAACCATTATTACCTAACTCCCAAATGAAAACAACACGTATTTTTGCTTTACATTAAGAAATAGGGCAATTTACAATTAGTACACTTCTTCTTTTCCACACCATAATATATCGATACAATCGCATATTAAAAACATCGAAATGTATTGCGGGTACTCATACAGTTCCAATCATTTCCTTGAATTCGGTTCGATAATTCCTAAAAAAATGTAGAATTTTGTCAAAGTGAAATATTATTTCCAAAGTTTTAATATTATTATGTCCGTAATCAAAACATCAGAGCAGGTTTTAGTGTATGAGGGTACACCGTGAAAAAAAATCAACATTCCCTATGGAGCGTTGCTCAGAGTAAAGCTGTGAATCTACAGTGTACGTTTCACAGAACAAACACGCGGAAAAGAAGGATCGCTCCGAAGTCTCTCATGGACCCTGAGCACTTGCAGAGGGTTCACTTCCTAAAACCGAAAAATGTGTCTATGAACCGTTCCTCTGTAAACACGTGCAGTTACACTGCTGAGCGATCCACACGAAGCAAATCGCTGTCCACGCTGGACATCTTTTCGGCTTGCACAGGTTGTGTTGTGGGTTTCGGCACTTTCCATTTAAAAAGGCTGCAAACGTAAGAAAATAAAAATGAGTGAGGCCAGAAATAACGCGAATTGTGTGTGTGTGTGTGTGTGTATGTACTGCCTGCCTTTTTATTGCAGTAATCACAATAATAAAACTTTGGGAACGTAAACATTACATAATTGAGATATGCTTGCCTGCCAGGAACGATATGTATTCACTCATATAAGATTCTAAAATGAAAAAAAATATAATTTTATTGCCTGGCAACAAAATTATTTTATTTTTAACAATTACCATTGTTTGTAAAAGTTTAAATGAATTTTCAAGTACTTTACTCTTGTTAAAACATAAAACGTTGCAGGTAAACTACCCCTTCCCGTTAACCGATCTTCACCAAAATCAATAGGCCTTGAGTCCTCTTGAGTCCTCTACAAATCAGGGATGTGTGCGATTTATGTTTAAAATAATTTTCTTGATTAGGTTCGGTAATTTCTAAAAAAATATCGCCCACCCTCAAACTAATTTCACTATTTATAGATATTTTTGTTATTATGGGGTAGTCGTTTAATATAATGTTATTTTCAGTCACTTTATCCATAAAAATTAGGTAGGCTTACTTTATTCTTATAAAGAAACCGAACTACGCAGATAATCATCCCTCCTCCGAAGCGCTCCGAAGTCACTCATGGACCCTGAGCACTTGCAGAGGGTTCATTCCCTAAAGATGAAAAGTCTGTCAATGAACCGTTCCTCTGTAACACGTGCAGTTACACTGCCCAGCGATCCACAGGAAGCAAATCGCTATCCACGCTGGACACTTTTTCGGCTTGGACGCGTTGTGTTGGTGTGGGTTTCGGCACTTTCCATTTAAAAGGCGTGCAAATGTAAGAAAATAAACATGAGTGAGGCCAGAAATAACGTGAATTTTGTGTGTGTGTGTGTGTGTGTGTGTGTGTGTGTGTGTGTGTGTGTGTGTGTGTGTGTGTCTTGCCTGCCTTTTTATTGCAGTAATCATAATAATAAAATGGAAACATAAACATTACATAATTGAGATATGCTTGCCTGCCACGAACGATATATTTTCCTCATACATGATTTAAATTAAAATGAAAAATATAAAATTTTGTTAAAGTTAAATGAAATATTTCCATAGAAAAGACTTCTTTGTTGTCAATAACGTAGTACACACATACAACTTATAAAAATTTACCTCCTCCATCATCAACTAACATTTTAATTTAAAAATATATAACCCCTTCCCCCTTCAACTACCCTTTTCATTTACAGATATTTCATCTACCTTTCTACAGTGGATTATTATGACCTTCTTTTCAGGATACTTTATTTATCAAAATTAAGCACTTTACTCTTGTTAAAACGTAAAACGTTGCAGGTAAACTACCCCTTTCCCTTAACCGATCTTCACAAAAAAAAATAAACCTTGAGTCCTCTACAATTCATAGCGGTATGCAAAAAATTATTTGATTCTCTTTGAATTTGGGGCTGTTATCGTTGGCCATAGAAAACATTCTACACACAGACACTTTACGAAAAATGACTTTTTTCATGTTTTGATGGTAGTACAATCAGAATCTACCGTTATCTCGAACACGATTTTTTTCGCCATGACCATACTTCCATTTCCTTATTGAACATGGAAGTAAAATAGTATCAAAAGCGTTTTTGAATGCCATCGAAATGACTTAAGAGAACCGTGCTGACACTTGAGCCGTATTGTACGCAAGAAAGTAGTGTATGCAGTGTAGTCAGCACTGTGCTTCAGGAGCCTTTATTATCCCAATTGTCACATTGACAGGCCGAGTTTACCTGAGGTTTGACAAGTATCTTAAATAATTTAAGGTGTTGCTATAAATCATCGTTAGTACATCTAGGAATCTAGGGAAAACTGGGACCTCTATGACAAGTGCTATACCTCTTGTCTACTATACCCCATGGAGATAATTTAAATTAGTAAATTAAACTTTTATTCACGAAATGATAAGAATCCAGTCTTGAGTCAGTTGTCTACATTGTTCTACTCCACTTACATAATTTGTGGTACTTCGAGTAATAATTGTCTCACCTGAAAGTGCTGACAGTTTACTGATTAATTATCTAATTCATCACGTAATACAAAACGCATGGTTTATAAGGTTTAACAGAAGTACATAATACAACAGTTATGCCCAATGAATTTTATCTCATACATTTCTCAAATATTAACAGAATATACTTTTCATCAGCATACACACTTTACACTTTTCATCAATAGACCTATAGCCTCATTAAATATTCACAGAAATTTTTATTTCATCAAAACTGTCAAGCACTTGCTTATTTTACTTACTTCCTTTTCCTTTAACACGTAATGAATCTTTATTACACAGAAATATTTCAAAGAAGGTAATGACAAATCTTGAGTCTCAGTACTTTTTCAATTAATCCGCGCATTGGTTTTAGTACAATCATAACATTCACATAATTATGATAACTGGTGTGATACGGATATCAAATAAACAATTTTCTTTGTAGCATGCTCGTTCAGTGTAGACTTGTTGGCAGCTGAGTCAATGTTCCACGTAAAATCAAAAATTAATCACACTAAGGCGGAGTCACTCTTTAGTCGCCAATCACATTTTTCATCAGTGCGTGGTAAATTGTTCCCGAATAATAATCAGCAAATGAAGACCTACATGAACGCGTTCTGCTGCATATGGTTTTAGTGCTATTGAGAGAAAATAGCTAATTACGCCTCCTCGGAGAGGACAGCGTGTGCAGATTGGCAAACGTGGGAGGAACTAAAGCAAATTCCACCAAAAAACATCATGCACTTTGGACAGTTGGTGGAAACTACGGATCAGCGTGGGACACCGGAGTGTAAATAAAAAATATCGATATGGAGAACCATACATGACTTCCATGTTCTAAGATTTATATTTTAAATCATTTTCGAAATGAAATATTTCCATAGAAAATACTTCTTTCTACTTACTGCTTCAGCCTTAACCACAGTACTGTGGTCACTAACGTATACCACCTCACGTTATTGCACTCGATTTTCACTGATGATGGAAGTCGATGGCACTGCCGAAACGTCTGGTTTTGCAGAAAACATTGGTCTACGGCCAAACAGGCCGGGAAAGAATTTTAACAACAGACTACTTCTTTTTTGCCGATAACGTAGTACATATATACAAAAAATTATCCCCTCCCCCTTCAACTATAATTTTCGTTTATAGAAAATTATCCCCACCCCGTTCAACTAGCCCCTTCATTTATAGATATTTCATCTACGTTTCTACAGTGGATTATTAAGATCATCTTATCAGGATACTTTATCGATCAAAATTAAGTACTTTACTCTTGTTACAACAAAAAATGTTTCTGGTAAACTACCCTTTCCCCGTAACCGATCTTCACTAAAATCAATAGGCCTTGAGTCCTCTACAACTCAGGTACATATGTAAAAGATTATTTGATTCTGTTTGAATTTACGGGAGTTATCGTTCGTCATGAAATAATTTCTCATGTTACAATATAAAATGTTGCTGGTAAACTACCCCTTTCCCTTAACCGATCTTCACCAAAATCAACAGGCCTTGAGCTCTCTACAATTTAAGGATGTATGCAAAAAATTATTTGATTATGTTTGAATTTATGGCAATTATCTTTCGTCATAGAGAAAATTACTCTTGTTAAAACATAAAATGTGGCTGGTAAACTACCCCTTTCCCTTAACTGATCTCCACCAAAAACAATAGGCCTTCAGGTCCTTACAATTCAAGAATGCAAAACATTATTTGATTTTCTTTGAATTTACGGCAGTTATCGTTCGTCAAAAAAAAATTACCCTTGTTAAAACATAAAACGTTGCTGGTAAACTACCCCTTTCCCTTAACCGATCTTCACCAAAATCAACAAACCTTGAGGACATAAAACTTCAGGAATGTATGCAAAACTTTATTTGATTCTCTTTGAATATGCGGCATTTATCATTCGTCATATAAATAAAATTACCGTTTTAAAACATAAAATGTTGCAGGTAAACTACCCTTTCCTCTCAACCGATCTTGACCAAAATCAACAGACCTTGAGTACTCTATAATTCAGGAAGGTGTGCAAAAAAGTATTTGATTCTATTGGAATTTACGGCAGTTATCGTTCGTCATAGACAAAAATTACCCTTGATAAAAAAAAACGTTGCAGGTAAACTAGCCCTTTCTCTTAACCGATCTTCACAAAAAACAATTTATCTTGAGTACTCTGCAATTCAGGGCTGTATGCAAAAAGTATTTGATTCTGTTTGAATTTGCGGCTGTTATCGTTTGCCATAGGAAAAAAATCTACAGACACAGACACATAGACACACACACAGATAGACAGACAGACACACACCCAGACACTTTTCGAAAAATGACTTTTTCATGTTTTGAGGGTAGTACAATCAGAATCTCCAATTATCTCGAACACGATTTTTTTTGCCATCACCATACTTCCATTTCCTTATGGAACATGGAAGTAATAGATAATCTTGCTTCGTATTGATTAACATGTATATACGAGTAATAACAGCACAGACAGTTGCACAAGGAATTCTAGTCAATTTCGACTTCTCGTGTCTTGTAAGTTAACACAAAGTGAATCTGTCAAAATTTGACTATTGAAAAGTTGACATTTCTCATAATATTAGTTATGGTACAAAAATTGTCATCATTTATTGTAGTTAATACGTTTACATGAATTCAATATACGATAAAATTATAAGACTACTCATATGAAATTCAATATAGTTCTTTAAAACTGGGCGTGATATCGCTTCTTGGAAATAGATTTCAAACTGTTGATTTTTCTTTTAGGTTTTTATGCAGTAATTCTACTGTTTCCGACAGTAACCAAGCATGCGATAATATTTACAAAATCGTGTGTAGGCTATTGGCCATTTACACTTCGGAAAATTGTTGTAAATTTAACGACAGAAACGTATTTGTGGGAATACTGTGTTTCCAGCATCACATACCGCACTACAAGAAATTATATTTTTGAACGCAAATAGTTAATGTCAGTGTTTACGTTTTGATGGTCTTATGACAAACGGATGCATATGATGGATTACGTTACAAACGCGTGGAGTCTATCCGTAGTTTTGTCGATTTGTGTTCTGAAGGGTTCAGAAGTAAAATATATTCGGCAATTGTTAATAAACTAACTACACTAATACTTGTAGGTGTAAAATACTTATGCACCCTTTTGCCCCTAGGTCACAAATATTGACATCCATGCCTGACCAAACAAATGTTTAGTCAAACGTTATACGCCAAACAACTGTCCTGTAGGCCTACATGTCAATTTAATTTTCTTAATACTGTAAAGTATAGCACCTGCTCTAGTTTGGTTTCATCGAATGAAATACCTGGGCGTCCACACCGATAGACCAAAACACATAGGCCAAACACATCTTCAGGAAGAGAAAACAACTGTGTCTGCAATTTTTAAAACTGCACTAGCAGACTGGCGGGAAGTCCCAGGTAACATTGGAAAACGAATTTTTAATATAGAAATCCACCGTAAAACATAAGAGTGAGGGACTCTAACCTAGGAATACTGCAGTGGTTTCAAAATAAAGAACTGAGAGCCATAACGAAGGAAACATGGTTTATGCATAACAGAGTAATCCAGAGAAAATCTTCAAATCGTACGAGAAATAAAGCAACAGGCCGAAAACTCATTCCTACGTCCTCGCCAAGGAACTAGAAACTAGATGCAGTGCGTAGACCAAAACGTTTCAACCTAATGACTTAGTGGCTGCGACGGACAATTATTACAAAACAATGAGTAATTCATATAGTGTAGCCTAGCCTATTTCGTACAGTACTTGTTTCAGATAGTACTGCCTTACTGGAAGTACCTGCTGCATGACATTGTTTTCTCATTCACTAATATTTCTTATTGTCCATGCTGAGTAGGTTGCTACACCAATTAAATGAATAAAAAAAGTTTGTATTCATGTTTATTAAAGTTTTTTCTGTCTCACTTTTTTAACTGGTAGATCACGGTTTGAAATAAAACACTATATTTTATTTTCCTGAAGGAAAAAATAAATAGGCTAAATGTAGGTTTTAAATTATAACTAAACACACACAAAGACACGCACTCACACATAGACGTACCAGGACGGAGAAAGAGAGAGAGAGAGAGAGAGAGAGAGAGAGAGAGAGAGAGAGAGAGAGATCTTTACCGGACGTGAGAAACGAATGTCTGCCATAAAACTGTGTAGCATTCGCTGGATGTGCGTAAAGTCTGCTTCTTTCTAGTGAGGTTAGCAGAAACGGTCCATCCTGAAAACGCGAGGCGTGTGTGGCCGTGATGGTGGTCGTCGAGTCAGTGATACTCAAGTGTCACCTAATATTACTGGAAATCCCATAAAATGTACGGAATTATTTAGTGCGAGCTCAGGTGCCTGCGTCTCGTCGCGTACACCACTAAAACGCCACCGAACGTTTGTAAACAAATGATATATTTATTGTTATACAAATTTGTTACCCAGATACTTCTTTTTTTTGTATAAAATATAACGACGGACTTTACGATTTCAAGGTTACGGAGAAAGAAGAAAAATTTTTACTTTGGTCATAAAAACGTCTTTAAATAACAATATAAAAGAATCCTGTACCTCGGGTGCTTCTTTACGAATATTCGGGTGATTTTTAAATATTCGGAAAGCGTGCACGATTATTTTCAATCTTTATTCACGACAAACAATAAAATCTGTCTGAGAAACCTTACGTTATCATTTTATTGACGCTGTAAAAGTAGCTTATGATTTTTATTTTTTATTGGAGTTTATGTTTCTTCAACGACACTGGAATCTGCTACTGTATTTCATAGATTAAATCTTATTCTATCTTCAAAAGTCGATTATACTTTCTTATGTACCTTTCCCTTCTCTATATTGTTGACGTATCTAACACATTTACTATCATTATACCACTTATGAAAATTCAGTTTCAAATTGAACTGTTAAAAAACATGTACAGAATACTAAAAATTTATTAGTTTACAAAGTATTAGTTTCACAAATTTGTTTCCTAATAGACGGGAAGCACAAAGTAAGAAGCAACTGATATGTTAGCAGACAATTTAGAGGTTCATTACAATGATTTAAATAGAAACGGAAATGACGTGAGTGAAGTTAAAAACTGGAAACCAAAGAAAGAAGATAAAAGTGATCATGAATTCCCATACGTATGAGCAAACTGCGTTTACTGAGAAACAAAATGATTGAAGAACAATTTAAACTTTGGTCTTAGCCAAAAATCGAGAAACTATAGTCACAGATTTATCTGAAAAATGAACTTCTCGTAAGCAAGACAATTCTGAAAAAAATCTGGACAAACAGAATTCAGCTGTGGCAGGGGAGAAAAATAGTCGAACGTAGGGATTAAAAAATTGGTACTCGATACAGTGGTCAAAGTCCACGCTACATTCCATACTACATCAACAGAAGGATCTCGAGGTGCCTTCTGTTCAAGAAGAAACTAAACATCATTACATGAGGTACAGAAACAAGGTAACAACGCACTCCAATGAAAGGCAAGAAAGGTGTTTGATGATAACGTCAACATTATATGTAGTTGTATGGGTAGTTCTTGTAGCTTGTAGTGCAGACGGATCTATGAAGATGTTTTGAAAAATTTAACAACATAAAGAAACAATGCCGTATGGTTGCGTTCTCTACATGTCAACTAAAGCTACGATACGACTATGGCTGCAATTTCAGTGAGATGTAAGTGACGAAATTGTAGTGAAGTTAACGAAACTCGGTTATACAATGTTAATGATTACTAGATTTGGACAGTTTGGGAAAGGAGGAATTTGTCAAATTAGAAAGCAAACAGGTTATCAGTATGCAAAAAAGACGTTAATTAAAAAAATACACATTTAGGTTTACGAAAGAAAACAGGAGTACATACAAAATAAAGTGAGACCTTTTATAATGTACACAGGCAAATCACGACCACGCATTGCAAGACGAAGTGTCTCTGAAATGAGGACGTTAAGAAGAGAACATAAGACGAAACACGACGCGATACAATAATGAAAATAAGCATACGAGGCTCAGGCAAAACAACCAATCTAGCCGATTGCATGGCGAACAAATTTTGAACGATCACATGGACAGAGTGGACGAGAACTGGGTAATAAGGTCTGAAGTAAAGTTCGATTGACCGAAGAAGAAACTGACGGCCAAAAATGAGATGGAGAAACTGCATTGAATAGTGAAATTAATTTTGAATAGGAGTATTTTATAAATCAAGACAATAAGGAGAAGAAGAAGAAGATAAACAACTTGAATAGTAACAATTTTTGATGAAGAATGTTGTCTATTTTGTGTTTTATGTTCTCAGAAGTGACCAAGGGTCCTGCTAAGCTAAATCTATTCAGCTTCAATACAGTAACGCCGTTTGCATATTTGGAGTATATTAGTAACGGGCTGGGAAACCGATGCTTTTCCTAGAGCGACCGGCACAAAACACAATCACTAAACATCGTAGAGGTATCGTGTACTAATCACTGTAGGTTGACCTTTAATACAAAAAGTATAAGGTGGTCTAGTGGCTAACGCGGGCGATTGATGCGCTCGTGGTCCCGGTTCAATTCCCGGCGGAGGTTCCGTACGGCGTGCACTCAGCGTCGTGAGGCAAATTGAGTAGGCGCTGAGATAACACAGCGCCGCCTCCTGGCTGTGAATACCGCAACTAGCGGCTGGTGGCGCGTAGTACTAGCCATACACCGTCACACTAACACAAAAGCCGCGCGGTACGCCTTGGTCCTTAAGTTAAGGGACTGTTGAGCGGAGGATTTTAGGATAAGTTGAAATTAGTACCCAAGATGCGTACAAGCTGGTCTTTAGTTCACCTTGTATACTAGCCTCCTATGAAAAACAATTTCCATATTCTGATAATTTAAGAATGAATAGTTAGAAGAAATTAACTTTTTAACTAAAATAATCGAATAAATCTGTTGGAAATTGAATACAATTATTGTAAAGCTTAATTTAATAACGACAATGAATTTCTTATTATTAAATTAATAATAATAAATTAGGGTGTCGAGACATCAAGGGAAGTTTTCTCTTCTGTAAATAAGCGTTAAAATCCTCTCTCTGAAAACAATGAGATTTCACAACATTTTTCCGTTAAAGGCAGTGGACGCCTTAATTTTCTCCGTTGCATAAAATTTAGAATTGATAAGTCCGTTCAGGCCTTGTTTAGCATTAATAATTTCAGCTTTACTTACAAAGTGTAATATGCGAATCTAACGCATGCCAAGGTCACAAATAGTCGGAATTTTTCAAAATTTCTGAGCATAATTTGAACCACACCTTTTCGGCCTCTTTTTGCAAGGAAGTTTTATTTCTCACGTTTCGTTTCCCTTTGAATATTTAAATGCCAAAAATAGCCTAAGCTGAATGAATCTGTTTAAAAGCGTCAAAATCATGGTCTCAAAATTTTGACAACGCAAAGTGCAATGGCCTAATTCAAATATATGCCTACTAAATGATTTTTTTTATTCAGCGCATTATAAAGTACCAAGACATTCGACTCAATGTGAATGGAGCAACACGGTAGGATAATGTTCAACATAACATACCTTGTTAATTATTAACATAGATTCCGTCATTACGCATTGTTACGAAACAAAGGAATTAGTAATGTTTAAAAATTAAGACCAAAAATCAATAATAAAATTTAATAGTTGGTACACTAATAAATACATATGAGCACGTAATAATATCGTTAATTAATTATGCTTCCAGATGTTAAACGTATCCAGATGCGAGAAGAATTTAATCCAATTTTTTAAATTCGAAAACTACACAAAAATTACACAACACACAGCAAATAAAATCCTGTTCTGCAGAAATTACAATGCTTTTAAGTATTTGCGGGCAAATTATATATGATAACATTACAGCTTCACCTGATATCTTATTTCGCGTGACGCGCGTACGCTCACACATATTAGGTAACGTATAATATCGTTGAGCCACTCAACGTAATGGGTAGTTTGGCGTTAGTACACAGTAATAATAATTTAAATTATGCACGAAGCAGTGAGGTTTTCGACACCGTGTAACAGGCCGAGAGTGGGTGTCGGGACATGAAACACGTACATTAGCTACAGGTTGCAGGAGGCGTCCGTAGGCGTCCGGACGCCAATTAGGAGTCAGTTCCTTTTCGGTACGATAATGCTTGTTACACTGGTTACCCTGCATGCTAATTAAGGGGAGAAAGATACCAAGAAACTTGTAACGACCCGTTCCGTCCGTCTTGTTAGGAACATTCTTGTGAATACGTGCGTGCAAAAACACGTCTGTGTGTGTATGTGTGTGTGCGTACACCCCGCGCACGTGATTGTGAGCTGCATTATTATGTTTCAATTGTCTCATTTTCATTACCCCGTAGGCGGTTACGAATTCAAAAGGAAAAACACTTTGGCGTATTTTAAATGTCATAATTGTACTTCATGTAATGCATGTTATTGAGGGCCACGATCGATCAATTCAGATTAATTTGTTTCTTAAAGCATTTTAATTTTCTTCTATTTTGTGCCTGGTATGCCTTGTAATTGTTGATTAAACGAGTTCAATGTTATGAATATACCTCTGCGTCTGTACTACTAGGCTACAAGCCGCAATAGACTGCCAGTGACTAACCTACTGTTGGTACTACAACTATTACTATTAACTGGATGGCAATGTTTTAATCTTCTATGTTCTTATGTGTATTCTGAACAGTTTCTCTTTAACAGTGAGCGTAAAGGGCTCCAGAACGCTCCATCTTCATCATTAAAAAAAAATGCAAAAACGCCTCTTATAAAGTGTATAGTTTGATTGAACTAGAAATCTTTACTGTACACGAACACTTGTTCTTAAACACGTTTTATGATTTCTTCCTTTGTCATCTTTTTTACACCTCTATCTGAAGCCTGACTCTCTTTGTCCATCACCGTCATAGACTTATCTTCACTGAAACTTCAATGCTGTTTTTGCAATATAGCTACTTGTAACATCTGTACTGTTGGGTATGATGTAAACGAAAATGCGTAGTATTATTTACTGGAAAAACTGTCTTGGACTGCTAACTCAGCTAATCGGGATTTTGTGTCCGGCAGTGTTAGTATTTTGTTCAAAGTTCCGGTTGTGAAATATCTCTGAATAATAAATAGGTCCGTAATTTCAGATATTAAACTGTAGCGTTGAGTGCATTGCTCGTCTATTATCTGCACCGATTTTCCTTTTCTCCAAAGACAATCTTGAAGTTTATTACCCGCCGATGCAGTGAGAAAGAAACGGTACACGTATCTTTCAGGCTGTGAGTGGTTTTTGTGACTATCATTCAGAAAAATAATAATAATTGTACTCTACCAAAAACCTCGTTAAAGAATTCACCGCTTTGATTGAATCCCTTACCATCACTCAAAAACTATATCTTGAAGCTTGCCTTGAGTGGGAGTAACCTTTTGAATCTTGTTGAATCTTGAACACTTACACACTTTCCTGACACAAAACACTAATGTTGTAGATACAAATTAAAAAAAAAATTACCTTTGCCTTAGTCAGCTTTCGTTAAATGGAACCTTTTTCAGAGGTCCGCATTAGATTATTGATGTTGTTTGATAACAAAAACCAAGAAGTTAAACATTTTTTTCTGAACGCGACCTATGCATTCCAGCTTCAGATTACAAGTCTCGTCCAATAAAGGTTTTTGTCTTGTATTTTCTTGAAGCTTCCCAAATTTGTACCTCCTGATTACTTAATACACGTAGGCTAATACTGACGATTAATGTGTAAGTAATTAACGACAATTAATTTTTTTTAATTTAAAAAAGATATTTTCTGAAGCGCAGGAAGAATTAAAAATTATATTAAGAAGAATTTTAGGCGATTTAATGTCAATAACAGATTGAGAATAAGATAGGCTTATAAGTACGAAATATATCTTCTGTACAAAGAGCGGTAATACGATTCATGTACGTACGTTGGACGTAGTAGAGTGGTATTATAGTCAGTAATGGAGAAAACAGTTAATGACAGGAGAGTCTGTGAAAAATTCAGGAACGGATAACTGTAGGAGTCTTGACTGTATAAATATAGGAAGAAGAAGAGAAAGGAGAAGAAAATAAGAGCAATTGAATGAGACACTCAGTGTTTCATAAAACTTAAGTTGCCTACACCTTTCCTTGACTTGTTTCTAATGCTTGATGGATTTTGTACAGAGTCGTATTCTGTTTAAATATCTTAACACACCTAAGTTTTCCACGCTCTCTGTCTGTCTGTCTATCTGTTTCTGTTTCCCTCTCGCCCACTCTCACTCTCTCTCGCGCGCTCTTTCTGTGTCTTCCATCACACGAACCAATGATAATTTAATAACTAAGAAATCCCTCATTTAACAACTACTTAGCTACTTCCCTCACTTATTGATACTTTTTATACAGTAGGTGATTACATTTTAAATTCTGATAGATCGTTTGCCTAAATAACTGTTTTTTTTTTTTTTTTTTTTTTTACAGCTACGCTGTTTTCGATATAGCTAGCAACATATTTACCAGATTTGTTGGTTCCATAAACTTTTACTAACATGCATATTGTAGCGTGACAGATAATCCACACAAATGCATTACTCAATGATCATTAATAAAGCTCTAATATATGGAATATCCAGATGAGAATTAATTAAAATGCACTATTTAATAATATATTCACAAGAAAGGTTGAATAAAGAAAATTTCTGCAAATAATATAAAATAACACAAATTTAAAAACCCAGAAAACTAAAAATGATAACAACAAAATTACCCAGGTAAGATAGAAGCAGGCAATTAATATACCCCGTCAAAGAAACCAGACCAGAAAAAACAAAGATACAGAAGACAGAAGAAGGAAGAATAATTAAAACTACTACTACTGAAGAAGGAAGAAAGAAGAACAATCAAAGCTACTGAAGACAGAAGAAACAAAACTAATTAAAACTCAAAGAAGAAAGAAGAACAAACTAAATCTACTGAAGAAAGAAGAAGGAAGAATAATTAAAACTACTACTACTGAAGAAGGAAGAAAGAAGAACAATCAAAGCTACTGAAGACAGAAGAAACAAAACTAATTAAAACTCAAAGAAGAAAGAAGAACAAACTAAATCTACTGAAGGAAGAAGAAGGAAGAATAATTAAAACTAGAGAAGAAAGAAGAATAATCAAAGCTACTGAAGAAGGAAGAAAGAATAACTAATTAAAACTACTACTACTGAAGAGAGAAGAAAGAAGAATAATTAAAATCAAGGAAGAAAGAAGACTAATTAAAACTAAAGAAGAGAGAAGACTAACTAAATCTACTGAAGAAAGAAGAAGGAAGAATAATTAAAACTAGAGAAGAAAGAAGAACAATCAAAGCTACTGAAGAAAGAAGAAGGAAGACTAATTAAAACTACTACAGAAGAAAGAAGAAAGAAGAACAACCAAATCTACTACTACTGAACAATGAAGAAAGAAGAACAATCAAAGCTACTGAAGAAAGAAGAAAGAAGAATAATTAAAACTAAAGAAGAAAGAAGACTAGTTAAAACTACTACTACAGAAGAAGGAAGAAAGAAGAACAATCAAAGCTACTGAAGAAAGAAGAAGGAAGACTAATTAAAACTACTACAGAAGAAAGAAGAAAGAAGAACAACCAAATCTACTACTACTGAACAATGAAGAAAGAAGAACAATCAAAGCTACTGAAGAAAGAAGAAAGAAGAATAATTAAAACTAGAGAAGAAAGAAGAAAAACCAAACTACTATTACGGAAGAAGGAAGAAAGAAGAATAATCAAAACTAATACTATTGAAGAAAGAAGAACAACCAAAACTACTATTTCAGAAGAAAGAAGAAAGAAGAAAAATTAAAACTAAAGAAGAGCCAAAATTACTGAAGAAGGAAGAATAATCAAAACTAATACTATTGAAGAAAGAAGAACAACCAAAACTACTATTACAGAAGAAAGAAGAAAGAAGAATAATTAAAACCGAACTCACTGAAGAAGGAAGAAGGAAGAATAACCAAACTCAAAGAAGAGAGAAGTATAAATAAAACTAAACTACTGAAGAAGGAAGAAAGAAGAATAATTGAAATTACTGAAGAAAGAAGAACAACCAAACTAAAGAAGAAGGAAGAATAACCAAATCTACGGAAGAAAGAAGTATAATAAAACTAAAGAAGAAAGAAGGAGGAAGTGAGACGACCCATATAAAACAAAAACCCCATAGGGAAAGAACCCCAAAAACCCCAAAACCAATAAATGCCCAAAAAAGAAAGTATAACACATTAAAAAACCATATCACTGTAAAACTGACAAAAAACTAAAAGTGTTAGCAGTAGTAAATATTAGTGCATTCAAAAAGTTATTGTGTAATGTGTATAAACAAATCTTCACAGTTCCCCCATGGTTGAATATTTCATATTAAAAACTAGAAAAAGACTAGTAAATATAGTAATAATTCACCATGGAAAAGTGTAAGTGATCAAATTATAACTAATAAACTTTAAGAAAGGTGCATGAGTAGCAGTACAAAGTAACAAACTTTAAGTTTTGTGAACAGTGTCTACTTTGATAATGAAGTAGTAATTTTACTAATAAAAAGCTACTAAAACTGTATGAACATTCCATAGAATGGAATATAACTTAGATAGCCAGGGTTATACTTTAAGAGGGGGCATAAATCTTATAAAATGGGGAATTACAGAACTAACTGTTTATGATGAAGTTTATAGAAGGTGTTAACAATTATATATGGAACCAGGATGTTAGGTTCCTATTACATATAACATTTAGATAAATAAGGGTTAGTCATAAGAGATATTAGTATTATAACTGTTATTTTATTGTTCAGTTTAATTTAGGAATGCACTGTCTAAAAATAGATATCATTCCAATGTTGTAGAAATACTCTTTATTATGTTATTAGATAATATACTAAGCAATGTTATTCAGAACACTAGTTGTGATATAGAGAGATGTTATATGTTAATTATATAATCAATAATTTATGTTATACCAGTCAGAGAAGGATATAAAATAGCTACATTAATAAAACATTTGGAAATTAGCCACACATCAGATCTAGGCCAAAGAATAAATTTAAACTGCAGAATAATTAACAAACCTAGTCTTATAAACCATATAAAATGACAATATTCAGGCAAAATAAACTCAACATATCAAATACTATGTAAATAAGGCTTTCTAAAGATATGGTCATTATATGAGTAAAATTATTTAATTGTCTAATAAAATACCATTAAAACTGAAATAGAGTAACTGACTCTATCCTAGGGGAAGTCATATACAATTGAATTATATTAAAAAACCATCATTAGTATACTAAATTGCAATAAAATAAGTGAGAATTGATAATTATACAAATTTCAGATTTCATAGAATAATAATTATATTAGTTAAAATGGCTATTATTTACATAGAAGACAGGGAAGTATAATTTTAGGCCTACCTTCAAAAAAAAAAAAAATATTATAAGAAATATAATTTTCAGATAAAACTTTGTAATACTAACTTAATTACTATCAAAATAAGTAGAATAGAATAGTGAAAACGAATATGTATTTTATATTTCAAACAGTTAACTAATAACGAATTTATTTTTTGAACATAAAATACATTTTTAAAAGTATCGGAAGTTATGGCAAATTTTAAACAATGTCTGAAATATATTATATAGGCTAAGATTTTCATGAGATGAAGGAAATACAGACAGTTCATTATTATACATTGAAGAGAGCACTTGACATGAATATTTGATAAAACCAAACTTAATGGCGGTTACGTATAACAAGAGTTCGGAATCAGTTTTGTGTAAAAATTAAATTTTTAACTATTCTAATCATTGTGAAGTGGTGAAGTTGCCATACGAACTACATAACACTAATAAACAGAACCACATATAACTATTTAAATGAAGTAACACTGGAATCACACCAAATACCAAGTGAATATTCGAGGTTAAACGGACACACATAAACACCAATTGATATACTTAATTAACAACATTTTAACACCAAGTGAATTAGTCCATCTTACTACAGTGACATTAAACTATACACCAGAAGATAATATACGATTGCGAAGAAGATTTAACCGCAGAACTGACATATTTATTCCATAAATACTTTGTCAGTGTTAGAAGGTGAACTCCGCGCATGCACCAGGCGGCCATTTTGACCCAATCTCATCATCTCAACTAGACGACTGTTTGCTGAACTGTGGTGAATAAAAATTATATATAAACTTTTATTATTAATAACTATCATTATATTGTTTAATTTTAATACATTTTTAGAATTGTAAGTGTTATACTTTCTGACCCTGACCTTCTCTGGCTTTTTATATAATTAACCGTTCAAAGAACCTATTTTTGTTATACCAATATAAAATTCATAGATCGACCGGCCCTGAGCGAGTCGATACGGCATTATAACATTGTTTTCAATTGAGCAAATTCCTTATTTTGTTGAATAAACGTTTGTTATCTAGTAAATTGAATTTGATTTCTCTAATAAAAGGACATAACCATTAATTAATAAAGAAAACTCGACAACCTTTAAAGGCAGTATATGCGAACTACTACATTTCAAGAGTAAGAAGAAGAGAGCCGTTCGCGCCTAATTTGAAGTTAACTGGATTGTCTTTTTAATAAATTTACAGAAGGGAAGATTATTACTAGAAGACACACCATACCATCCTATTTATAATTACAATCAACAATCTCAATTTATTTATAAATTTTAAGAATATAAACACATCGAAAACAATTTTTTCAGAATTTATTTTTTTTGTATAAATATAAATTTTAAATTTATATCACCTTTCAAATTGCTGCAACAGCAACATACACCTAGAATATTTGATAACAACATTATCCAGGAACATTACCAAATCGACGTCTCCCAGAGCGGAACGTCACTACTACACATACGCACCATAAAAATTATTCTGGGTAATATTATGCCAGAACACCATTACAATTACCATTATATATTACAAAATTGAAGACCAGTAGTGAGAGCCGAACGAAGATTAGAAGACATTAGCTACATTACTACATACAATAGTGAGAGTACAATTCTCATACATCAACTATTTATTTATTTTTATATTTAATATTTATCGTATTATTACAAAATTGGCGAGTCCAACTTGTGGGGCTCGATTACCGCAGAATACCAGAACAAGCAACACTTTATAAATTTAATTATAATTTGTAATAAATAAGTAATATTACAATATGCATCACAATTGAAACTTAGCATACATTTTAAATAACACCTCTAGGTCTTTAGAGTGTTAAGTTCTAATCGCAAATTTGAAAAGTTTGAAGCTATGTAATAAATGTTGATTAAAAATGTTTGGGAAACTGAGATGTTTACTCACTGTAGATTTAACATAATCTATAAACAAGGTAAATATTCATATTGACATCATCCCTTTTAAAATCTTCTAACTTTTTAAAATTTTTGGTGACTTGAGAAGTAGGCTATCGGTTTTTTGTATCACTAAATTCCACCAACATAGCCGTTCGGGAAACAAGGCAGTAAGTGTGATTGGTACTACTCTCCCGGTACAAATTATTTACCCAGTGTATAATACTATGAACTCATGTTCACAACCTGAGTATACTATGGGACAACACATATGTTACTTGAAAGACCCGTAGATTACCAGTCCCTTGTATAAAATTAATATACAACTTTTTACAGAAGAAAATTCTTAAGAAATTTAAACGCAGCTACTTGTAATAAGGTATGTTTATTTTTAACGAGATAAAATTTCCATTAAATCTAATACCAGTTTAAAATAATTCATTTCCTACCTCAGTTTTAACTATTCTGACTCGTATTCGAACATTAACTTCAATGAGATACTCGTTTCTTCCTTAATTTTCTTCCCCTGTATTTCTCCCGCATTCACGTACTCAATATAAGTAACTGCCCGTGAGAAAACTGTGCCTTCGGGTTCCCTGTGTCATTCGCCACGACCAACGTTCCCTGACGAACACATTAGTTAATCCATTCTGTGCTTCATGAATATGAAATGTATAATACAAAGCTGCTACTAAAAGACACTTCGCGGCACTTCGCAACAGTGTATCTGTGCACCAATCAGATTGCACCGTTAGTAAAATATGATTGAAGTCCACATTGAAGCGACGTTGCCACGATTAGTCTTCATCAAATGCAGCTTATCACCTTCAATGGAGCCGAAACGTCGTGTCTTATTTATTCTGCAGGCGGTGTAGCTGTTGTTTAATGAAGGGCAGAAGCATGTCAACGATATAGTTCGTTCATTTTTAGACTAGATTCTGATGTAAACAAAACAATATGTTTGTACTTGAATCGGATTGCTTATAGAGTGGTCGCATCACTAAATCCTCCGCTACAAACAATGCAGTTCACAGCTGATGGATATTAATTGGCTGAAAATATATCAACAAAGTTTTTTCTTAATACAACTAAAAATAAAGTAAGTGATCTCAAAATTTTCTTGTTTTGTTAAGAAAGTTTTAAATTCATATTGTATACGCCTCTGACCCGTATAACTCCGCTTTGTTTACACCAGGACTCACCCTAAGAAAGGACTCGCTGTAACTACACTAATTCGAGATAAATAATTAATTACGACTGATAACACTAGCTTTGCTGTAGACGAGTAAAGATTTAAACGAGGGAACTTGACACGCTTATGTCGCTTTTAGATTGTCGCAAGCTTAATGCACTTAGTTCATTCAGTTTAAACACAGATAAAAAAGTCAACTACAAGTGAACAGAGTGCAAAAAACTGAATTGCGAACATTTGCCCTAATCACGCGGACGCGCACAAATACGTTCTATTGGTCGCTTTAAGAGGACGACGACATTTTATGCATGCGACAGACGGTAAGAGCAAATTATTGACAAATGCAAATCGATCGAGTGTCACTGAAGGTTTCGGAGGTGTCGCGAACGGGGAGCACAGTACACCGTGTTTAATGAATTACTCCCCGTGTACGGTAATTAGAAATAACAAGTCCGGCTGATTTAAACGGCGCGCAAGAGTTATATACATATTCAGATAAAATAAATTCACGTACGGACATTCCGAGTTGACATTTAATTTGAATCTTAAATTAATTACTCTGAAAACTGTATAAAAAGCAGAGAAAAGCCGAGCCACGGAGGCTACAGTTACATGGGCAATTACTTATTTAAATTCGCTTGCCCGACCCGTTTGTCCGAGTTGGTGGGTCGCAATTAGTATCTGCAGACAGTGCCCAGTGCCATCGGTTAGCGACAAACCCAGCTAACGGTTTGTGGACACTCAGCGTTTTGTCAACGTTGCAGAATCATAAATACGCGCGTATTTTTAAGGCGTGATGCATATTTTCCGGAATATCAAATTTTTAAGTATTTTCATTGTATAGACAACGGTATATGTGCTAATGCTGCGATCAATTTCTTATATATTTTTAAAGCATAGAAATTTTTAAATGTTGTTATCAAATATTATTTTGATACGTTCATGTCGTCAGATGGTTATAAATTATGTCAGAAATATTAATGTTATGGTTACTGCCATTACTACTGCTACAACAATAGGAACTAGAACAACAACAACAACAACAAATATTGGCTGAAGACAAACAAACCACTACTAGTACTACTACTACCCGATACAGGGGCGTATCAGAAAGCAATTTTGCAGTTTCGGGGAGCAAGAGGTGACTTTAGGGAGGAATCATTCATTAATGGTCTAAAGTATAAATGATAGGAATGAGTGAAGATATAATTACAGCGTGTTATTAAAACAATATGTTTATTAACGTTGAAGCATAAAAGCATATGTGTGTTTGTCACTTCATTGTCCTATTAATAATATTAACTTGCAGTTTAAGATATACACTACTCATTTAAGTTATGTATCAATCAGAAATTAATATGCTGGTAAGGCACACTTACAATTTAAAGTAATTTTAGAGTAAAACTATGAATCTACAAAATGTGATATGAATTTGTACCATATTCACGATCACAAAACTATTCTACAATCACAAGGTGACGAAAAAATTTCATATGTAGTTACCATTTACCCGATCCCCCCTCCGTAGATCTACGCCTGACCCCGTACGAATAATACCCAACCTGGCTTAATGTGTTTTTTTATATGTTATAGGAGATAGTAATAATATGGAGACTGCAGCTGGCTGACTGATGAAGACACGTCTTCAACCAGAAAGATCTGCCTTCAATGGCCAACACCACCCGAAGTTAATGCCCCTCATGCCAACTTTAAAATCTATTGTTATCTAATTTTTTTTTTTTTGTTAACATATTTTTGGAATTCACTGACCCGCAGATGTACTCAACATTTCTTGTTCCCACATCTATTCCCTTTTGGCCACTGCGATGTAAGTTCTTCCGATAGCTAATGAGTGGTATTTCTAAATTCGCTAAGAACTATACTGCGGACAACATGGTGTATCAACAACGGAATATTGTACGCAATAAAACAGGAATGATCATAAGGAATCAAATGAAATATATATTCTAGATTTTATTGTCGGGCACTTGTGAGGTTGAATGAAATTTGTAGAAACCTTCTGTTACCCAGAAAATATTATACCGCTTTACCCTTCCTAGCAACAAATATGTTTCCTGCCGACTTCTAGGCCACTCGTTACTTCGGAGACGTGTTTTTTCGTTTCTTCATAATTAGTTTTGTACTGAAGAGTATTCCAAAGTTTCTTACCCACCGATCGTATAACAAACGGTTAACATATTTTACCAACTTATTTTTGTGCACGGATTACTCTGTGTATGAGAACATAAAATATCTTCTCATAATTTTTTTTACAATTAAAAAATTAGGCATAATATTTTAATTTGCCTATTCCGCCCTCACCAAATATTTATGCTCATATATTTTTGGCCGACCTAAGTAAATAATTAATTATTATGGATTTTCATAATTAATGGTAGTTTTAACGTTATTACACTTTAGTAGGCTTGGAGCGTTTATGATTAATTATGGGCGGGGGTGTATGTGCGGGCTGGAACAGACAGATGTCTGCTATCTACGCTAATTGACAAGGCAGCTTCTTCATAAAGTTTAATTGACCTGCTTATTTGGTTAAAATTTAAGAGTTTTAACCCGAAGTTAAGTTGGGATAACCACAACTGTAGCGAAATCTTTCCCAATGGAACTGTTAATTTCAGTGAACCATCACGCCACCGAGGAGTGTTACCGCAGTTAGTGACCAAACACTGCCGAACGTGACTTGGAGACTACGGTTCCACAGCCAAGAAGTTTTCAATGAAGTAAACTTATTTTTTCTCAGATCGACCTACTGTATGGTTGTGTGTTGCAGTGGATTGGTTGTGAGGTGGATTCGAACCCACGTCTGGCCACTTCGAATGCGAATGAGGTAACCACTTGACCGCCTGGGGTTTTTAATCTTCAAATAACAATACAAAGATGATGTACCAGACAAATGATTAAGGCAAAATTAGTTTTGCTAATACACCCCTGTTAGTGGGCTGGTGTTAATTTACATAAGCCTAATCTGATATTAAAATATTATAACCAAAGGAGTTGTTTCTTTCAGTCTGTGGCAGTTTTATTTGTAGTTTTTATCCACACACGCGCGCCCGCGCATTTTATATTGTTACACACGACAGAGGAAAAAAATTGTAAGTTAAAATTCGAAGACTAAAATTCCTACAATAAAAAAATAATCGTTATGGTCTATGCTTAACTTTTGCTATTGGAAGACCGGTTGGAGATTAGATAAAAAGGATTAAATACACTTAACAGCATGCGTTTAAAATCCAGCTTCTTGACACCTTGAACAGGTAGGTAATTTAATCAGAAGTTATATTGGGTGGGGACCAATAATGTAAAGCGTTAAAGACAAACCGGAAACTTAAAAACATAACTGAAGACGAAGCTGTGAGTGATATTACAGAACTCAGTAAAAACCTCCATATGTGTTTATGAAGTGGCAGTAATCAATTTCTTATTGTAGTATCTCATTGTTATATACACGTAGTTTCTTCCATATAAAAGATTTTCCTATTTTCTATTTATAATTTAGAACAAATATTTTAACTTCCACCGTCACAAGAAATATTTGTCAGACCCAAAAATGTTTACTGAAACATATTAAGTGGAATCTGAAGGAGGAATGTTTGTGAATTAATCTGCAGAAATAATTAATAAAATAAAGTAATGAAAATATTTGTTTATGTGTGTTTATCATATCACTTAGGTATCGTTAAGTTAATTATCAAGTAAAATACAGTTACTACTCAATTTAACAATAATGTTAGAATTATAATGTTCTTTGTCAAAACGCAATTATAATCCGAAAAGATAAGAAGATCGGAAAACAGTTTATTCTTTAAATATATTATAAAAATATATTATATCGTTAATTATGCGTTCCATAAAGCAAAGAAAATGAACACATTATATAACTTCTAAACAAAACATATATTAAAATTATTTTGTATACCTTATGGAATATTATTATTATTTATATGAATAATACAATAAATAATACAATATTATTTGAGGATAACTTCAAAAAATTGTTATTATTATTATTGATGAAATAACACAACGGGCGGTCAGCTGATGCTCTAAGACTGAGAAAAACGAGCTCATGATTTACTTATTACTATGGTTTACTGGAAGTTTTTCGTCTTAGATACAAAATTTGCATATAAATTCCTTGTTTTAATTCGCATTACTTTAATTCAGTCAAAATAGATCCGCGGGTTATGGTTATACCACACGTGTTGATGTTGACAAATACTTTAGAATCTAAATGACTGGCTTTTGCCTTCACAGAAAAATTATACGTAAGATCAATTTTATAATTGGCATTACAGTCTTCAGGCCAACTATAAAGTAATACGTGATCAATGTAAGTAATAAATAATATTCTTCGTATTATTTGAATTAGCAGCCATCTTTACTATTTCTTTTATAAAGTTGCTAAACTACTACAATTTTTGTTCAGACAAAGCTTTTCGTCATCTCTGACATCTTCAGGTCGTATTATTTGAATTAGCAGCCAAGACCTGAAGATGTCAGAGATGACGAAAAGCTTTGTCTGAACAAAAATTGTAGCAGTTTAGTAACTTTATAAAAGAAATAATAAATAATACTCTATCAACCAGTGATAGAGAGCCAAAAAAATAATAACAAATGTTACATAAATGATACATACAGTATTTTGATACATATATGTAGGATACGGGCTGCAAGGGCTTGGATGCGTCTCTCATAGCCTCTTCTCGCCAAATGTCAACTCCTACCTTCACGTGTTGCAGCCTGTTCTCACAGAGGGAGCTCTGAAGACCGAGTGACTCCCGGTATAAGAAGTCCAATCCTACCAAGAGCCAACGGTTTCTTCGAAAGGCGAATGAGCGGGTAGGAGTAGGGCACTCTTTTGCTCTTGGCGTTAGAAATGGTCCCTAAAAGCGAATGAACCAGTAGTTGGTCAACAGCATAGAATGCAGAAGGCAACAGGAAACCACTGCAGGTCTTCGGACATCCTTAGTATCAGTGGTATTTCATGAGTCGATCTTTACTAAAGCCTTTGATTATGTGCGATGGAAGAATTGTTTGAAGTGTTTAAGAAGTTGGGGATCGGGTACAGTGACTATAAACTGATATGGGAACTATACAAAGATTAGAGAGCAACAGTGAGATACAAAGCAGCAAAAGAGAAAGCAAGAATTAAAAAAGGCGTTAGGCAAAGATGGAACCTCTCACCAGCACTGTTTAACGAATATACACGGGATGGGCTCGACATAGTCAAGGATGTTTCCAAAGAGGAAATAATAATCCACGGAGAAAGAATAAACATGCTGCGGTTTGCAGATGATAATGCTGTAGTGGCAGAAAATGAGCAGGATCTGATTATGTATGGATAAAATATTGACCGAAGGATATAATATCAGAATAAATAGGGCTAAAACTAAAGTTATCATTTGCGGAAGGAAAGAAAATTTTAAGCTAAACATTGCACTGACAGGAGAAACCCTTCAGGATGTGAGCGAATTTACATAGACCTACTTGGGCAGTAAAATTACAAAGGATAACCGAAATGAAAGAGAGATTATTAGCAGAATAAACCGGTCTAAGATTGCTTAAAAAAAAATAGAGAATACTAACAAGTAGCATTTCCCTTAAAACAAGGAAACATTTCCTAATGAGTCGTACTGAGTGGTATGGTTGTTGTCCACAATAGGTTTGAAGGAAGGCGTTTAAAATTTTTTTTGAGGATTATTTTATTTTACATGTCACCACAGTAGTACCTTATTGAAAAAATCAAGATGATTAAATAAAATACGTATGAAAGTTGAAAAAATCAGTTTTTCCTTTCCCCTATGAAACGTAAATTTTGTCACATACGTGGTATTAGAATGAAGGTATGGATACGTTGCTCTTAGCATAAGCTAAAGCTGTTACTTATGGTGCTCCCATACTTTCCTTGATCATCCTATAAAAGTAAAAGGAAAACGTAATTTAGGCCTACCTTGCAATTACTCGTTGGGTATTAACAAATTGAACATCGCAGAACATAAGCAGCATTTGGTCTGACTAAGCTTGACAGACGATGTGGATGGTTATTTTGATTTGAAATTCAGTGAAGAAATTTTGAAAGGTCTTTATCCTCGTTTAGTTTTATTCACACAAACACACACACACACACAAATATTTGTAACGATATATCGATATAGGCTATATCTCGATAGGTAGCTAAATCGATGCACTAGCAGACGTGACACGTACCGGGCAGTAAGTTACAAGATTAATTCTGCAGCAGAAATGTTAAGATAAAGCAAGCGATAAATAAAAATGAATTAAAGCACAGTGGGTATAGAATGGAAGGAGCGTTGTATATATCGGTCTTTATAGAAAATGATAAGAATAAACTGTGTTGATTAACATTGTGAGCTCTACAATATTCACTTCGTAAAAAGGTAACTAGAGAAAAATTGTCAACCAAAGTTAGGAACATTATCAAATATAATCCTGATACTTATTCTCTTCTTATGAAAATCACCCTTAGCAGTTAAACGAAGCTTCTGATGTGAATCCAGCGGAACAATATAGACAGAACTGTTTGTCGAGCATGGGTGAAGGCAATGACTTGACCCAAGATGCTCCCCAAATGATTCTTTCTTTTTAAACTTTATTTCAGGGACCCACTTGGAGCAACGTTTAAAGTGCGTAAGAATATAAATTTCAGTGATTATATCACATTAAGTGAGTATAAATTGTCGCTATTTACCAGAGGACGTCTTTAATTTGTCCCTTTGAAGTGTGTAACGAGGGACATTAACAACGGCTAAGTCGCACAGCCGATGAGATTTATTTATTTTACAAAACAAAACACACAAGACGCCAGTTAACCCCACTGTACTCCCAGCGTGTGTTTTTTCCTTGACTTGACTTGTATGTCCATTTGCATCAATCAAGTTAGTCGCAAATGGCCATATTTAATATTAATAGCATATTGAAAAGCGTCCATCGTACGCGCGTCCAGCCAAATTTGGCCGACTGGCTTTGTCGTTGGCCCTAAATCATAAGCGAACAGTGACACACGCGGCATGAGCTTGTTGTGACAGATCGCTGTTGGAACCTAATTTCATTCCGCGTCTACTTCTGGGGCGTGTGTTGACGTGCTCTACACGGAACACGAATTTCTGACCTTGAATATTAATTTCTCTTAAACAAAAAACTATTTTACTAAATTCAAATAAATATTTATGTCAGTTACACTTGAATGGGCGTACCCGGGTCAACAGACGGCTGAGTAATTGAAATCTGTAACAGCTACTTATGAATAAAACAAATGTTTTCACGAGGAACTACGTAGGAAAACAATCTAATATGAATTATTTTAAAGTCAGAGTTTGTAATTGTTGTATTATCTTTGAATGCAAATTAACACTTAAGTATCAGGGCTTCTTATTCTTCACCTCACGGGAATAGCTCTTACATTCAGGACTGTTACAGTTACCAAAGCTTTCGTGCCGGCCTCAGACTTCTCTGATCCTCCGACTGTCTGTTATTGCGCCTTCGTCTTCCACTTATAACATTTAAACTGCCATTAGCTGTGGCATAGGAAAATTGTAATACGTAATATGAATACAGCTTCTTAAAATGTAAAACGTTTACGACAACATACAAAAGAAACAATTAATTAGTTAATAATTTATTATTTATTATTATTATAATTTATTCGTAATTTTAGTATTAATTAATGCATTTAATTTAATTTAATTTAATTATCCTTATGAATTATTTTGCTACCATTATTCTATTTGAAAAATCATTTTATAATTCCAAAAATTTCACCTTATATTTGAAGTCATATTAAATTTAAATTACAGTCATAATTTTACATTTTTACTAATTTCGTAAATGAAATGGTAAACTGTTGACGTCTATCATTATCGACACATTCTTTTTCAGACCTGCTATTACGGCATTGTTTTGAATTACGTTACGTTTTTTATTGTTATTCTCATACATTGAAAATTTACAATATCATATCAAGTCCTTACAATAATTATTAAAAAAAACACATATATGTGTTTAAGTATTACTTAATAGTAAACAGGGCGGTCTAACTTAATGGTAAAAGTTCTCGGCCTAACAATGAAAAATCGAGTTTACAATTTCAAAAAGTTTTTATTTGTCAACATAACCTCCTTTTAGCATAACACATTTATTCCAGCGATGTTCCAATGCCACTATCGCGTTCCTGAAGTGGTATTCTGTAAGGTCTGCAAAATATCCCTCTACAGCTGAAATCAGTTCTTGATCCGATGAAAAACGCTGACCAGCGAGAAAGAGTTTGAGTTTTGGGAAAAGATGGAAGTCTGAAGAAGCCAAATCGGGGGAATAGAAAGAATGTTCCAACAATTCATAGCGGAGATCTCGTCATTTTCTCACTGTCGAAATACTTTTGTGAGCAGCTGCATTGTGTTGGTGAAAAATAATTGTTTTCTTCTGCAAATTGGGTATTTTTTCACAAATCTGTTCATGTAGTTTCGATAGAAAGTTGGAAAAATATTCTCCGGTTATTGTTGCACCCTTTACAAGGTAATCGATGTACAAAACACCTTTGGCATCCCAAAACACTGACGCCATGACTTTTCCTGCTGGTGGAATTGACTTTGCCTTCTTTGGCTTTGAACAACCAGCTTTGAACAATCCACTGATTTGACTATTGTTTGGACTTGGTGTGTAGTGCCAAGGATCCAAGTTTCATCCATCGTAATAAACCGGCACACAAAAGCTGCTTTGTTCTTATTAAAACGCTCCAAGCACAGTTCAGATATTTTCGTGCGCATGCGTTTTTGATCTCCTGTGAGCAAGCGCGGCATCCACCTAGCACAAAGCTGTTTTTCATTTGTAATTCCTTATATAAAATAGGCCTATGTCTGACGCGTTCTTTCGAAATGCCTATAACCTCAGAAATTTCGTGCACTTTAATCGGCGATCTCTAAAACCATATCATGCACTTTTTCAACGGTTTCCAGTGTCGTTATCTATTTGGACGTGTATCGTCTTCCAGGCTAGTACGACCACGTTTAAACTCAGCAGCCCATTTTTAAAGGGTTGAAAATGAAGGAGAAGATTCCCTACACACATTAACGATCTTGAATAAATTTCGCTTGGTGTTAAACCTTCTTTCACAAAGAACTTTATGACCGCACGATACTCAATTTGAAGTTGTGGCACTTGCACGGAGGGACATTTGCCCAGAGCCCTAAGCATTCCAGGAAATGACTAATCATGGGTATTTTTGTCAGTGACACTTGCACAGAGTCCGGTAAGGGGTGAGTAGGACTGGTTATAGGAATGCAGGAGGAAGGGAGGGGGAGGGATTCACCCCTAAATTGTTCATTGCCTTAGTTGACATCTGTGAGACAACTAGCATTCTGTGCAAGTGATAAGTGTAGTGAAGATGGAGGTCACTGAGACCACCAAGGGGAAGCCTTTGTTAATCTACAAAGGACATCAGTATATTGTTGACTATACCAACAAAGAAGATGTGACTTATTGTCGATGTGTTGATTATAAGAAAAGTAAATGTAAATGCAGAATATCAACGAAAAATAATACTGTCGTAGGCGAAGCAACTCATGTTTGTATTCCGGACGATGCGGCAACTGAAGTGAGAAAAAGTGTTGTTAATGCAAAGAAGCGTGCAAGGAAAACAGATAATCCGATTTCAAAAATTTACACCGAAGAAGTACGTCCGCTCTTTAATCGAGGATATGACCTTGTGACTTCACTACCATCACACAGAAGTGCCAAACAATCATTACATCGCATTCGAAGAAAAAGTGTGGGGCCTACAAAGGACCCAGTCGACTCTGAAGGAATACGATTAGAGGAAAATGATCTATTTATGAATGACGGTAAAAATTTTCTACTTGAAGACGACAATAGAGGGCCTACAGACAGAATATTGGTGATTGCTAGCGAAAAAGGAAAATCTGCATTCACAAGTTGTTCTTCATTCTTCGTTGACGGAACCTTCAAGAGTTCAAGCAAACAGTTTGGGCAGTTATTTATCATCCACGCCGATCTGGGAAGTTCTTCGAAAGAAACCAACACTATTCCAGCAGTCTACTCGTGGTTGCCAAATAAGAAACGAGAAACATATGATCGTTTTTTCAAAGCAGTGAAAAACAACGTACCTGGATGGAATCCTGTGACACTTACAATGGACTTTGAAATGGCAATCATCCAATCAGCTAAAACTCCGTTTCCTGAAGCAGAAATTTTTGGTTGTAACTACCATTTTAACCAATGTTTATGGAGGACAGTACAAGATTGTGGCCTTGCTCCTGCGTACAAAGAAAATGAAGAGATTCGACTTCATATTCGAATGTGTTCTGCCCTCGCGCATGTTCCGCTAGAACTGATTAATGGTGCTTGGGTAAGTATCCAGGAAAGCGCACCTGAAGACGAGAAACTGCGGGTGTTCTATGACTACGTCGTCGATCAGTGGCTTGAGAATGAGCATATCCAAAGCAAAGTGTGGACCTGTTGCGGAAGACGGCATCGGACCAATAATGTTTCTGAAGGGTGGGACCAAAGAATTAATAGTTTAATTTCGAGGTCTCATCCAAATGTACATTCACTGCTCAAGACTCTACGAGAGGACGCAGAGTACAACGGCCACTTTTTTTATAGAATAGCCCTGAATATTGACGGGAAGAAGAGAAAAAAAGCAGCAGTGAAGAGTGATGAAACCATTTCAAAGGCCTTGAAAAAACTGGAACTAGATGGCAAACTAAGGTCTTTCCTTGTTTGCGTTGCTTACGTCCAGAAGTTAAAGTAAAGGGAGTGCCTATAGGTTAGAGAAGTAGACTCTCACCTGGAAAGATTTGTAAATATTGTAAATATGTAAATATTCTAATTCAGCATTAAAAAAAAAAAAAAAAAAATTGACGAATTCGCATAAAGTGAAAAATATATATGGGGAACGATAAGAGACTACCTCCCCGTGGTGTTCCCTGGAAACGACGCCAAGTCGGCTAAAAGTCTCTTAAAATTCATAAAATAAAACTAATATTGCACTATAACACTGAATTCAACCCTTGCAAAATTGAAAGAGGATACGTTTTGAACAGTTTTAAGATACTAATGTTAGTTCCGGGCAAGTCTTACTTCTGACTCACCAAATACCATTATGTGGAGGGAAGGGCTCCGGGCAAATGTCACTCCGTGCAAGTGTCACTCCGGGCAAGTGTTCCAACCCCACTCAATTTTCTCCATTTTGAGGAATACGGGTAGCACTTCTGTTTCAAATTGCTGTATAATACAGATTATTTAATAGAATGACCAGAAATTCGTACCGAACGGTTTTTAACGATAAAAAAGCACAATATTTTGTTTTGACTGACAAAACGTTTTCTTTATAACACATGTAACTCGCGTTAAATGACGAATGTAAAGTAGATGAGGTGATTGACGCGATGACGTAGGCCTACATGACTTATTTCATCTCACTGGCTTTCATTATTTACAAATCAACCAATACTTGTTGTAGAAAGTTGTTTTTGAAACACTGTGGCGTACGATCTTTCTGACAGGTGGCGATAACATTTTTGTTAACTTGACGTCAATTAATTAATGTCTTATAACTTTTAAATATGATTTGAAATTGACTAGCTGATTTTATTGAATAAAAAACCTCTTAATTTATTCAATTTAAATATATTATGTTTCAAGTTTTCATTTCATATGGAATATAAGACTCACTGGGAATTGATTTATTTTGCCCAAACATCCAAATTTTGAAACAAACTATTATAATTGATTAAAGACAGAGGTATGCCTTTAAGTGACGACACAAAAGTGAAGAGCTTGTTTATTACCTTAACGATTTCTTTACTAAAATCAGATAAGTGTGTGTAAGAGAAATAAATTGTATTTGACTTGAAACTCAGCGAGGGAGTTAAGCTTAGCCTATATGTGTTCAAAACATGTATATTTCGTCATCAATATTGATGTTATGCTCACCTTAATCTGATGATAAAATGTGATTTACAACAACGACTTAATATCGACTCACGTTTCTGACACTTCATTTTACAGTAAACTCCCGATTATCCGCGGCAACCCACAGATTTTTTTCATAAGCGGAAATAAATTTCGACTGAATAATGAAGCTTCTGTTCCACTAACATTATTCATTGTTCTATTCACTAAACGATATAAACAATATTGTTTTTAATTTATATTTATAATATTTTTCTTATAATTTTTAATTTATACGTTTGCGGTAATTCATGAAAAAGTGGGAGACGTTTACTTGGATTTTGTACATAACTATTTTGTACGTATATAGGTACTAACTTCACAAATACTACATATACCCAGTGCCGGATTTACCTCTAGGCCGACTACCTAGGGCCGCGGGCTCATAACAGTCTTTCTCCATGTTAATCTTGTTATTTGAATTAGCAGTCTCTGTAACTCCAACTTCGTCGCGCATATTTTGTAACCTGATAAATGTCATGTTCTGGACGAGGCCTTTCAGTGTTTCCACCACTTTCAAGTCCTAAATCACGACCTTTTTTTTGTAATTATCAAATTATTTTCTTTTTTAATTTGTTTACATCTTGTTTGATTTGTTCTTCACTTTTCTTCTTCTTCTTATTATTATTTTACACGTCTGTTCGATTATCTCTTTCACTTCGAATCTCACCTGTTTCCTAGTACCTTCGTTATTTATTTATGCAGTTATTGTTTCACACCCAATAATCACCTTTTCACTGTTGATGCTTATAGGTGGTACACACTTCAAACCTTTTTCTAACAACTTTTGTTCTCCACCCGTGAATGCAATATTTGAAATATTCACCATCTTTGTCGTATATATTTCTGTTTTCTTCCTTTTATATTCTAACGTTTTTTGTTTTTCTTCAGCTTCTTTTTCTAATTTACGATGTAACCTAACATTTACATCTTTTAATTTCTTAGTAATATAATTCCTCACCAAAAGCATATAAAATTCCTTCTAATTCTATAAATGAATATATTTTGTATAATTCTAGATGTATTTTAAACAAGTCTTTGTTTAGTAAATTATCCACAATTTCTCACTAAACTTTTTCACTTTATTTGCTACCTCACCATTATTATTTATCTTAATTTTCGTATAGTTTGGTATTATGTCCCTAAGCATGCATTGTTTGTTGAACCATATTTTGCTAAGAGTTTTCTTTAATTTTACTTTAGTTTTTTTAAATATTTAATATTAGTCTTACCTTGTGTAACTTATCGCCACTTTCCACGTGCAATACGGTGTCATTGTTAATCTTGTTATTTGACTTAGCAGTCTCTGTAACTCCAATTCCGTCGTGCTTATTTGCTAACCTACTAAATGTCATGTTCTGGACGAGGCCTTTCAGTGTTTCCACCATTTTCAAGTCCTAAATTACGACCTAGGACATTTAGCAAATTAGCAAATAAGCACGATGACGTTGGAGTCTTTCCATGTTGGTTTCTTAGTTCTAATAATAAATCAATGATTGATGCTGCAGTTAATTTGCAGATTAATATTGACCCCATCTTGATTCCTGTTATGTGGAATGGCGGAAGATTAAGATTATAAACCCTGTGTTGAAATTACTAAAAAACGCCATCAGTTACGTCGTTTATCAACGCCGTTTAACGGGTCATAGACATAAACATTGCCGACAAGAGTCAAACTCGTTTACCATAAAGGGTGTCAATTTGACCGCTTCCTTTTTTAGCAGCGCCGAACTATTTGTCTCCGACACTTTTTAAATTATTTATTCTTTTTAACGAATAGAAAGTCTTTTGTTTACACTTATCTTGTTCCTGTTGCGAACAATGAGTTACGTTGCGTAAGGAATTATTATTACACTGTCTCCATATTTGCTCTTGCGTACTGGCTGTGTGTACTTAAGGCACACTCCGGCCTGTGTAACGAGCAAATAACTCAGTGACTTGCTATCGACCCTGTTGATCTTTTAAGTGGACTTTGTTTTCAATAATTTTCCTCAGCAATCTGCTAAGTAGCTAACACAAAACGCTGTAGCGTTTTAAAACGTTTTATTCTTTTAAAACATTAACAGCTAATAACATGTAACACCGAACAGACAAGAGTAGGTCACATATTATATCAATTTAAAAGCTGCCTTAAAATGTATCTATGCAAATTGTATTTTTATTAAAGTACTAGAAATTCTTGTTCCGTTTTTCCTTCTTCCTACTGCCTTCAGGATTAGGCTGCAAGCCTGTTTCTGTTCCACAGGTTTCTCCATCTCTTTCTTAATCCACCGCCAGGCTTCTCACCTACATTTTCTTATTCGTAGTCTATGATCTAATAATTTCGTCTTTGCATCCTTTCAACATGTTTTACCGTTCAGCGGCGTAACTATGAACTTCTCCTGAGGGAGGGGGTGAGACTATCTTGAAGGCTGGCTGTATGCCCCATTTTCCTCATAAAAAAAGAGAAATTCAGGATTCTTTCTCGATAATTTTATAAATACATCATATAAATTATTTGTGTTTCAGAGTTTTTGAGTAAACCAACATGAAGTAGGCCTATAGAGGTGGAAAAAATATGGAAAATCGCTGATTTCAAAATTTGTTCTGTCTTGTTTAACTGTTATTCAGATTGAAGGTAATAAATCTCATGTCATTACGAATCACTTTAATTCTAAATTTGTATTCTTAATAAGTCTTGCAAAACTGAATCTCTCTGAAAATGTTTCGAAAAACCTGGTTTTATTATCCTTGTGCACTTTAATTTATGGATTTTGTCCGAAGAATGTCTTAACCAACTTATAGTTCATGTTAAGGTACGTTATTTTTTACGAAAAATCGAACAATAAAATCTTATCGTTTTTCCGAATTAAAGTCAATAAATTGCTAATTTGCCTGTGCAAATATGACGACTCAAACCGTAGAGATATTGGACTAGAGAAGTGATGACAGATAACCCTGTAAGGGGATGTGTGTCCGGACGGAAAATATAAATGTAGATTAGTTGGTTCTGTATTCATTTTCTGTTGGGTGCGTAATTGTTCTTTAAAGTCTGAAAATCCGTACGTACTTAGCAAATGTTAAGTCACTGTTATTGTCATTATTAAGATAGTTGTAACTTTATTTTATTAATTTACAAATATTGAAATTCCTATTATTTCTACAATTATTGATAAGCGTTATTTTAACACACGAGCTGGCTTAAAAATAGGTCTTCGTTAAGTGATCGTTGAATTTCACTGAAATGTTTATTAGTTCTGGGACCCCCTAAACCCCCTCCGAAGTTACGTTATTGTTCCCGTTTATTTTATTGCTTATTACATTGTTTCTATCAAAAACTTCGTTTCTTACATATTTTTTCATGTCTCTATTCTCTATAAGAAATCACAACTCAGATACCATTATCCTACTCGAGTACTCATATTTCCGAACATGAAGTGACGCTGGAACCGCAGTAACCTTGTTACAATCGTAAGGGGTGTCCTTATTTCCCTTAGGAGAATTTTTCTAACCGTTACTGTGATCGCTCGGAATCAGTGACGGACAAAGTAGGGGATGACGGAGTCGGGCCACCTTGGGCCCCATTGTCCCTCTCTATAGGTTGTTAGAACAAATTTTCACTAGAATACTTTATCTCCATTGTAGACCCTATAACGGAAAATTTTTGGTTCGCTTTCGATTTTGAGAACGGATTACTTGTAACGATGAAACGACTGTGAGAATAAAAACTTAGCTTAGATCAACAATGAGTTGGAAAGACCGGAAACGTATCTGTATATTTATTAAAACCTATGTCTTTGACCATTTGTCTATTCAAAAAATCTGCACTTCCTATCGGTGTTGGTGACGTAATAAGTACATTCAGTATAATATCGTCCTTAAAACTTACTTTAATTTCTATGTAACTTAAATGTAAGCGAATTTAATTTTTTTATTTTTTGCTCCTTGTATACTCCTACATCTTATTTTGTTCTTTTTCTTTTTGGTTCGTTAAATTCTACAAATAAAAATTTTATATTTAGCTATGAGTTACAAAAAGTAATAGAATATGTACCTATACGATACAAACGTTGGTGGAGCCTTAAAATGAAAGGCCGCCATGTCTTTGTTAGCCTTCGTCCACCATTGTGTGGAATCCATTAATGTTATTTCTAAATTTAAACGATAGAAAGTTTAGCGAGGATCGGTCAATAAGTATAACACAAATTTTATATTATTTGTGTCGACGTTTCGACAATATTTATTGTCAACATCAGGACAATTGTTGTTGAGTTGTTACGACGCCAAACACACAACTATATAGGGCGTCTATAGGGGGTCGTAAGGTCGACATAAATAATATAAAATTTGTGTTATACTACTTATCGACCGAACTTCGCAAAACTTTCCAGCGTTAAAATTTATTGATCGACGGTCACTACTAAATTAAGGTTGATTCTAAAACCGTGTTCTTTTTGTCAAGAGCCTCGTTGTTTATTATTAGTTTAAATATCAGTCTTCCCTTCCGATATATGAGTCATGACTTCCTGTAGTGGGTAGTGGTTTTATTTTGTTTATAATTCCCTTCAAATAGTTTAGTGATTCCTAGATTGCAACCCGAGGCAGATTGATGAGGATATATAATGTAGACGTCGAAGATGAAGACTGGCTAGAATGGGAGCTGGAGGACAACATCAAACTAGTCAATCGACAAACAGTCAGGAATTCTCTCTAATCAAATTGATATTACAGTACTTTTATGTATGTATTTTCCTTTATCTAAGTGTCGCCACTTGGCTTTGTCTGTCGTATCGTAGCCGTACTGAAATATTCCTGCCGCAAAGGGCGCCCATTTAGTGTGTCTTGATGGAGGTATTTTTTAAGGCTTCTGCCACTGCTTGCACCGGATAGCCTGTTTTCACAAGTCATCATAATCATCAGCAACAGCACCACCACCACCATCAGCAGCACCATCATCAGGAAGTTTCGTCGTCATGAATGTAATGATCTTTGCATTTTAATATACTTTGTGTGTAAGGTCCTCTTTGGTTTAAGTCCTCCAGTACTGATACAGGTCACATATGTTTGCTCTCCATACACGACGTATCTCGGACATAGGCCTACACTTAAATCCAGCATTTCGTCTAGGTTTTTAACACGTATGCGTACACGCTAATGGTCTTGTATAGGACGTATAGTTCTTCTTCTTCTTTTACACTACAGGGATTTCGCAATGTGCCTGTTCCGACTTCACATTATCAGATCCATTTGTTTCTTGGCCTTCGACATTCCTTCTTCTAGAAGGCTTGTACTTGTTTACAAATACTGGTTGTGTTTTCATCCATGCGACTTAAATGCTGTCAACGTTTTCCCCTGTATACTTCAATTTTCTCATTTAGATTATATATATGTAATTCTCCCCGCATATCTTCATTTCTTATGTGACCCCTCCGTGTGCATCCTTTAACCCTTCTTAAAAATCTCAACTTTGCGTTAAGAATAGTTATGGAAAAGACCAATTCCTAGTAGTTTATAGTGTGACATTTTTTATTATTCATCCAACTTTGCGTATACCATCCGGGGGGGGGGGAGGGCTACTGAATGATAGTGCGTGATTGTATTGGTTGGGTATTATTGGTTGTGTAAACATTGTTCAGTTGTTCAGAAGTCGTATTTAGTTATGATTTTCTGTGAGTATTAGATAGAGCGTTCGTACGTTGTAAGTCGGTATAATTTATTAATATTTTGTTAAAGTGTGTTTCCTTATTCGCTACTAGAAATACTGTATGAGAGACAGTCAAGTCACACCGAAACTGTGTTAAACGTATTTTAAATGTGTAGTGTTACAGTGATGTGTGCAATCGAATGGCATTCGTCACTACATTCCTTGCTCCGTAGGAAAGCTGCTGCTGCGACAGTATATTGTTTGTGTACAGTCTTTGCTTAAATTACATATAGGCCTATGTCGGGACATAGTTTCCTCTTAATGTTCTCTCACTATTTCACGTGATTGATTTCTTTAACCATCTAATCTGAAAATTTGCGTGTATTCGTTTGACGCTCATTATATTTGGGTCTGCTTACAGACTCATACATATTTTTACACTTTCATATTGAAATATTTTATCGTATTATCCTGAGGAATCAGATCATCTGCATAGGTGAAGCAACGTTAAAGTTAGCGATCTTTGGATCAAACACGCCTATTACAAATTCTTATGACGTATGAGCGGTCAGACCAACGTATTAACCCAGTAGGAACAAGGTAGCGGCTAGCGCTGCACGCGGGTCCGCTTGATTTCAATACTATCCCGGCCTTTGTGAACTGGTTACGAAGACGCATCAACCTGTTGTTTTCGATTCAGTAAAACAACTGGCTTTTGACGTCCATTTGGTAACGATTTGTCACGCCTTGCCTTGATCGCAGCCATTCAGATTTATATCGCCGGTCCGGGTCATTCATATATGTATCGGTCAGAAAGATTAATGATTTTCCACAATTTCGGCGATTGTCAACATCCAGTACAACGGACCTTTGTCCCGGTCCAAAACCTGTAACTGATGCCTTCCACTTAGCGCTGAATAATACATTATATGAAAATTACAACCAGTTTGGCTTCTTTAAAATGCGTGCTTTGGTTTACTCTTCCCTAAAACACGCACAATTGTGAACGGTAAATGCTCTCTTCATACCCCATTTGAAACTACTGCGATCCACATTGTATTACTTTCGGAAAGATAGAATCCTTTTATAGTTTAAAACGGGTCTAAGTAAAATTTTCGTAGAAATACACCATTCGCCACGTATATTATATTTGAATAAGATTTTGCATACATTATATGAGCTTGAGTCAAGTTTTTGTACCAAGACGGACACGTCAAAAGGAAGCAGGGGTGTTACGAGGGGGACGAACGGGGCCGGACACCCAGCCCCCAGAGTTCACGAATCTTGTTAATGTCTTAACTTTTAGGGCGTTTTGTTTATTTTCAACGGTGTTCGTTAATATAGTAGAAAATCTCTTTTAACCTATACAAAACAGGTTTATTACAAACCATTAGTGTATACGTCTGAAATATAAAATATAAGAAAATCACTTCAGTCAATAAGTATTTTGTATACAATGTTTCAATAACGCGTATTTTATTGTGTTATTACCGTTTACTTTAATGGAACTGAAAACATTACTTCAGCCACTCTAAAAATAGTAGTGTTGATTAGTCGTAACTTGTTTTTTTTCTCTATGAAACCGACCATACCCCGGACCCCCTAGGCTAAGGCCAAATTCTAGATACGCCACTGAAAAGAAGTCCCGACTACTTTCGTGTTTGTTAATACTATGTGTTTGGCTCATAGTTTGGTTGAGATAAATATATTTTACAAAAAGATAGCATTCTAAACAAACGTTCAGAATATTTAGATTTGTTACGTCACCAGAAATGCAAACATACTCACTGACACAGAGAAGCGTAGATGCGTGTTAATTGATGCCGTTACAAAGACGAAATTTTTATAAAACTGACAACGAACTCGTAGCTGTAACTGTAAATACTCCAAAAATTAGTTAGCGAATGACTGTTTGCTAAAGTTTACACGTCGAAAAAGGCTTGGTACTTTTATCATGTTTAGCCCTACATGTCAATTATAAGTTATAAATAATTTGAATCACAAGTCAAGGAAACTACTTAGCAAAACGAAGTATACTTTATAAAACAATAATTATATAAATATCTTCTTCTGTGGCGTCACAGTTCGAAGTCGAACCTTAGCCTCCATAATCATCCGCCTCCATTTTTCCCTGTCCTTGGCGATCGATCTCCATTGTTTTATTTTAAGTAAATTATCAGCATCGCTCGTCACTGCGTCATTCCAGCGAGTCTTGGGTCTTCCGACAGGCCTTCTACCCTCGATCTGACTAAACAGTACCTTCCTAGGTATTCGGTTGCCTTTCACCCTAATGATGTGTCCCGCCCATTGCAATCTATGCAGTCGGATGGTGGTAGCCAGATCATTGTCTTTATACAGCTTCTATAGCTAATTATATAAATATATATATAATATAAAATATATATAAACAGTAGTGTAAACGTTTCCACGCAGTATTTGTACAAAATCTATGAAACGTTAATGGGAATGGACAGTCCTGGAAAGAAGTTACACGGAAGGAACTGCTAGATCCGCTTTCGCCGACTGTCCCAAAATTACAGACATTTATAAGAATTGTTTGTAAGTGCTTCCATACAAAAAGTAGGATATGTTGCATTATTTACACTAAAGGTTGTAAAAAGAGTTTTAAATAAGTAGCTTACAGGAACACTTCACCTTAGTAAACACAAGGCAGCTAGCAATAACACCTCTAAAAAGAATAATATTTAAAGAATTTAATATTTGCTTTAACAACGCAACAATATTTTATAAATTTACTATTCTATTTTAATGAAATAATTTATTGGCATTCTGTAACAAGTGTCATAAACTGATTCATTATGATGTGAAACGTTGTGTTTATTATTTCGGCTGAACTAAGATTTCTACTTCCTGATGTACGGGTATTTAGGCTGGATAATGGCTTCATTCAAGAATTTTTTTAAACTTTTTTATAGTAAGTAGTAAGAACATTATGACTCCAGATAAATAGCTCTAAAATCACTGTAGACAGTCTAGTGAAAATACTATCTATACAAACTAACGAATAAATCCTATTAGTTAAATTTAAATTTTTATGAAAACGTTCATTTTAATTCAAACGAACGCTTACATTTTGCATGCAAAAAAATGGACTGAGGAACGAAATAAACTGCGCCCTTATTTTGCAACCTTATATTTTCCCAAAGTAATTAAAATCCACTTTTTAGATGTGTACTGGTGAAACAGTTTTTCATTCTATACATTAATATAAAACATAATATTATACATAATCGAGAAAGTTGCTTCAAAGGTGTTTAACGCGATCTCGTCACGAATATCGTCTTTGGTTAAATTTATGAAGTCTCCGGAACGTTTTCATGAAAACAAAATTTACATTAACGTCCACCAAGAACATAAACAATGAATTACGATACCACTAAAAAAGAACGAGGAGTAGAATTTCTTTAAGGTCGAATGAAAATATACATTTAAGTGAGATGATCGAGGCCATAAATTCGGTAAAATTTTAGATTCAAGATACGGTAAAGAACCCACGATCGTTTTTTCTTCTTTGTATTATCTAAACAGAAAATCACTTGTCGGAACATCAGTGCGCAGGTAGCACCGTTATCTGAATCACGTAACGACCAGAAGAAATAAATCCAGTAAAATAATCCATATCGAGCGTGAAGTAGGTCCGTGAGTCAATGCTACACCTACCGGCAGAGCGAGGTAATTACTGCAACTAGGAGCTCCTGCCTGCCGTCGCAATTAGAATCCGTCTTATTAATTTAGAGGTGTGGTTAATATTCTTCAGTCACAAGCACGTCTGACAATCCTTTTGATTAAATCTTCAGTACGCTACTATTCACCATCCCCGTATACTTATTATACGAACTATTCTTTTGCTAATGCTATTACAGCAAGTAATTCAAATGCCAGAATGGTCGTTATGGTAAAACATTATGCGCAAATTTTCGTTTTCCACTTCTAATATTTTTCACGTTTTTGAGGGTAACATTTGAAGGCCATATAGACTGTAAACCACCATTTGTATTTACTTATTGCAGTACTCCTATACGATGTTCCTACCGAGTGGAGTGACTAGGAGCTGGTCCTGGGGGACAGGGATGAGACTAGTTGAAAATACCCATTTTCCTCAAGACAAATGTTATTCAAAATTGTTCCCACATAATTAATTATAAGTCTTATATTAACACACCCGGCCGGCTTAGAAATAAGCCTACGTTACAAGATTAACGATTTCTCGGAAATATGTAAAAGCTCTGAGGGGGGAATTTAATCCACCTGATCCTGAGCGTAGTTACTCAACTGTTCCTACTTACTGCCTTTTTGATTCAGTTATTGCCGGCAAACCATACTTATATTCATCTTTCCGGTGATCGCCCTCTGAATCTTCTGCCTGCTCTTGTTTTTGTGTTTATTATTTTCTTCGTCTATCGGTCGTCACTCATTTTCGCGTGCCCTGCGCAGTCCGACTTGAGCAGTACTTTCATTTGATTTGATGAAATGTGTTACTTCTGTCTAAACTAAACCCTAGTTTGTGAGGAGGCCTACTAACGGTATGTTAGTTATGTCCAGTATAACCGCTCTATTTTCCTCTGGAGCGGTATTTAAGCTTCTCCGCTGTTCGTTTGGTTAGATCATTGTTTCCGCAAGAAATATGGGGAGAATGAATTGATTAAATAATTTTTTTAATGCGTTTGGAATTTGGCTTCGAAATGTGATGGATAACTTACCGGAAGAATCTCGTTCTTGTCCAGTGGTCCTTCGTATTTTTGCCGTTTTATTGTCCCTTCACAGTAACTGAACTGAACTGGTGAAGAGACAAGGCTCAAGGCTTCTACGATATATACTCGCGCGGTGTAACTCCGCGGGATATACGAAGAGTGCAGACAGCGAAGTGTGCGGATAACAGAATGTTGCGAAGAGTGCGTGGAAAACTCTGATACAGACGACTATAGACCTGATGATAGATTTTCAACAGTGACACTGAAATGCATTGAGGATAAGTTTTTGTTCGTCATTGTCATACTGGCTTTAGTCAGGGCAGTAGGCTATAGACACGTCCTGCCTACAGACTAATTTTGTCATTCTACTACATTTCACGCTTAACCGGATAAGGGTCAACTGAAATTAGTCCAGCTAAATGAGATACGGCCTATTCAAATCGACCGCGCCCTCTCTTACACGACTGAAACTTTCCTCTCCCAAAACTCCTCCATATCTCTGGGACTGAGGCCAGCCCCCATGTACTTGCGGAGTACGCGAGTCCATATCTCGCCTCTGGGAGTTAGAAAAATCAGCTACTTTTAACTGTACGCTAAGCAATATGCAAGACTGGCTAACACGACACGCAGTACTGTTTCGTCCTGATATGGTGAAAGCATAATTTTATGAAATTAATAAAAAGTAAGAAACCCTATTTTAAAACATAGTTAATTCATATTTTACTGCCTGCAAAGTACAGGACATTTAGGTTTAAGTATCCAATTTTTCCACCCAGAACTAAATCCTATAGGGATGATGTGCTCAGAAATTAAGTGTCATGTTGTGGAAAACGTAACGTGTAACTTAAACAACGTCAAAAAACTTACGCGAAGACAAAGATTTGAACAGTGACAATTAACGATTGGGAAAAAACAAGTAACATTCAACACGTGAAATAACTGAAGAAAGATATCTACAAAAGGAAGCTACTGTGATTGATATAGTAGATCAATCTTGGATAATTGGATAATCTTGCGCTTTATAATTAATCTTGGAGATGAGAATAGTTTTGACAGTTCAGATGATTTTGCTAAAAAAGAAGAGACCCTCTCTGAAACAGAGGAATTATCTGATAACGACTGAAAACTCCTTTCAATCGTATGTCCTGTAGAATCATTTTTGTAGTTACGTAACTCCAGATTTGTGTTTTTATATGTACCACATATTTTTATTTTAGTTAAATATGAATAATTCGGAATTCATTGTGTGTATGGTCACCAAGTTGCAATGGTTAATTTTAAAATAGGTTAGATACCTGATATTCCTTCATGCAACTTACTTGGTCGCTATGCACGACGCGTTTCAGGATCAAGGTCCCATCTTCAGGCGCTCACTCGGGTCGAGCTCGAGTCACTCGACCCGAGTGAGCACCAGAAGATGGGACCTTGATCCTGAAACGCGTCGTGCATAGCGATCAAGTAAGTTGCATGAAGGAATATCAGGTATCTAACCTATTATAAAATTAATTCGGAATTATTTTATAATTTGTAATTGTTAAATAACTTGTTTGTCACGTAAATTAAAAACTTAACGCAAATAAGAAAATTTCCAAAAAAAGAGTACGTGTAATATGTAAGATCATAGACATAGTTAAAAACCAGTTGATTTCTTACAAGAACATCAGAAGCGTGCCAGTTTTGGTGGTGTTCGCACACATCTAATGTCACACGTCTAATGTTTGTGATTTAACGGTCTACCCTCTTCAGGTATTAGACTGCACCACTGTTCACCACTCCGAGGACTACTAGAGGGAACAAATTTCCCTCACAGCTTCTGTCGCAAGTATTTTTACTACATTAGTTACTCTCTCCACAGGCGGTTGTCTACGCTTGCACACGCCTCGTTTCATTACCGTAATATAGTACACATATTCATTTTATCAAGCTAAATACGGATAAGCCTAAGATATTAAGCTAGAGTTATATTGTACCTTCGCTCGATAAGTCTCTGTAGCATTAACAAGGCTGAATATTATAGAAACATTTTAGTATTTTTATCTCTACCATACGCTTTTATTTAGGGTAGCCTGATTCTTTCCCTATCATGTGTGAATATTACATCGCAGCACTTACAAGATCAGAGGCTATGAAATAAATAAGTATTAAAATTAATAATTTTTATTGATAATATTGATAACATGAGTTTCTGATAATAAACATTATACCAACAAGTGAACTTACTGTGAGAAGCACCAACAGAAGTGATATTTTGGAGCGGCAGTACTTATTTTTATTTGCGCCGCTATGTTCTTTGCTCGCATAACTGGGGATCAATATACGGAGATGCTAACAGCATTGGTTCAGATTGGACTAAGTCAAATGAGAATAGACTCACGATCGTAATAACAAAGACATAATTCGTAAACTATCGGAAAAGTTCCACAAAAAAATAAATAATTAAACTAGCGATAAAATTGGTAATTCTAATTAAATTAAGTTATTCTAAGTAAACTAGCCATAAAATAGTCTTTTCAAACAATTATTAAGTGTGTTGTACGTAACAATGTTTTGTTACGCTCTAAAGCACTATTGGAAAGCACGGAAGTATTCCTTTAAACAATAAAAATAAATAAATATGTTTATTCACACATTAAGTTTCACAATATTTAAGATTTATCTATTTTACAATAACGCTTACTGTACGCTTAGGGCAAGTCTGAAGTACAGTTCTCTTGTCAGACGCCAAACACTGACCCGGTGTTACTCCCTCGCTTAGAAGGATGACAGTCGGCATCAGAGCAACTGATTAATTAATTGTTTAACTCGCATCAGTGTACTTACGTCGGTGACATGTTTCTGCACATGGATTGTACGGTTCCATGTAGGCGATAAGCTGCGGTTGTTGAATAGGTACTAATTGTACCAAGACAGCGGCAACGTGGACACAAAACAGTAGTCTTATCCTATCAACAGTGCAATCTGAATGGTACACGGTGAAATCTGATTGGTGCGCAGAGACAGTTCCGGGAAGTTGAGAGAAATTAAAAACACTATATTAAACAAAGGCTTCCGAATGTTAATCTGATGCCTAGGTAGTAATAACTGTCAACAATCCTGTGTTAAGAACGCATGATTACTGAAGAGCTCTACTGCACTCATAATCAAGACAGATCTGTGTATTTATTCAGATCAGTGTTAGAAATAATTGATTTAATTTGTGTATGCGATTGCCGGGCGCGGGTGTGTGTGTTTTCTTTAAAACAACATCCTGTAGTTTTTATTAGACACAAGACTCCTGCAGCTTTAGGAGCATCTTAATAATAGAGGCATGAAGAGACAGTTACGGCGGAATTTAAGTTTTTCGGTAGAAACAAGGGTTTTTTTATCAGCAGTAAGTGTAGATAGTATAAATCATGGTGGTTGTAAAAATAAAACCAATTTTTGTATTCCTTTATAGATAATGAATAGTTTTTTGGAACTACAAAGTCGAATCAGCACACACATATACAAAATACCGCAGACGAATTTATTAAACGCGTAATAAATAAATATTTAATGGGCGGAACTTGTGAACAGATTAGATTGTGGTTTTCAATTTGTGTAGTCGTAAACATCGTTTTATAACGTTCCCTATTTTTGCGAACCAGAATCTTGAATATTTTTATTATACGTTTCTGCGTAGAAAAGTTAAAGCCTATTCGGACCACTGCTTTGAGACTCGTAACAAAACAAAACAAAACAAAACAAAAATGTTACATTTCATTTAACCGGCACCACTAAAATTCGTATTTCACACTTCTTTATTGTACATTCTTCTGTCAGATTTACTTTATTGTCTATTCAGTGTGGAATAACTAATGGGTCAGACCCTGGCTTCGTTGAAGGCCACTATCAATATAATGAAGAAAAATTGCTTACAAACTACTTCGTTGTGTATTATTTAGTGTTGTAGTTATATCCGACTGAATCACTACTAACATGCCGTTGTAATATTAGATGACAGGTGTTACAGTCATGCGTTCTACAGACATTTAGCGTTGAAAACTGAGATAATATCTTCTTAAGTTCAGAATACGATATTCTTTGTTCTGAATTAAGTCCTTATTCTGAGTTTAAACTGTGTAAGTAAGTGCACCTTATTGTATACTACAGAACAAGTAAGTTCCGTTACAGTTCAGTCATTTCTCCGACCTTTAAGATTAGAATAACTCACCCACATGGCATTCGACCACAGTTACTTTGTACACAGCTTCAATTCACCTGGCGGACACACTCCGAGCAAGCAGCCCGTAAGACCGCTTATCGCCTATACTCACTCTGTCCCCTGCTTTGCAGCAAATCTATGACCCGCCGCCTAGGGAAGTTTATCGTCTCCACCTATGTGTGGCGCCGATGGCTACCTACGCGATCCTCGTTTGGGGCTACTTGGCCAAGACCCATAAGCGAAAGCTTCAGACTCTCCTTCACCGAGGATTGCGCTGGGCGTGCAAAGCCCACTACCTGACATCGAATAAAACCATCCTTGAAGCCCTGCGTGTCCGTTCCCCGGACGCCCACTATACGGACACTGTTCCGAAAGTTCTATCGCCGTACCGCCCGATTTCATGGCAACCACTTCATTAGCGCCCTCGGTCGCTACAAATCTGTGCCAAGTGAATCTTGGGCCGGCCTCGGCGTACCCTAAATCTCAATTAAGTGATTAATTGATAACCCACGGCCGGTAGCAGGCCACACCCTAATATCCAGCCATCTATGGTGCATGCGGCAGGAGCTCTGTCTCAAGCTCGGGACGCAGTATACGAGCGGGCGACGGGCATGCCATTCGTCCTGCACAGCCCATTCGTCATCATCACCTTCAATTGTCATAATTCGTATCACAGTTTGAATAATAAAGTTGTGTTAGTGGTTATAATCACAAACAGAATTAACACTGTTGCTCACCAGTATAGAAACATTATTCCGATTAGCGCTTTCAAGCTTCACAGCTCATCGTCAGATCCTGTGAAGCCTGAAAGCCCTAATCGGAATAATTTTTCTATATTGGAGTGCAACAGTGTTAATTCTGTTTGTATCACAATTGTCAATCACTTACTTGTCCTGACTATAAAATAATTCGCCTGTGTGTGTGTGTGTGTGTGTGTGTGTGTGTGTGTGTGTGTGTGTGTGTGTGTGTGTGTGTGATTGTCTTTTCAGAATTTTTGGCATCTTAGTAAATAGTAGCCTAATGTCATAGCTATATCACTAGGAAAACATAAAGTAGTATAACAATTTCTAAAATGTTAAATTATTTTATGACGACTTTTAAACATATAGGCCTACTGTATCTTTAGGAACATTCTGTGTATTGAATAGTGTGTGTAAATTATATTTTAATAAAATATCACATTGTTTATTTTAATTGAAACAAGTTTCTTGTCAGTGTATAAATGGGAACGTTTATTCCAAATGACACAATGCGGGAAATTATTTTTCAAAAAAATGAAGACGTTTAAAAGAATTACAAATGTAGAAATTTTTCAACTTTAATGAAGGTTGTTAACAAAACTAATGTAATTAGTCGGAAAAATATTTAATACTCTTACACAGTGTCGAATTGTGTCTAATAGAAACACACAGACGTTACGAAAGACATATGCAAATATTAGGATGTATATAAAATATTAATTAAATTTTACAAGACCAGTTTCTGTGAATTTAATTTTTTGTCTTATGAATCTATGCACTTTTTATTACTTGGAGCCTAGACGTAACTCAGTTTATTTGGTGTAACATGTGTGAATAAGTCTTTCGACTTGAAATCATATGAATGACTCACTAAACGAAATATACGTCTACCTTGTTTCGACCATTCCCCTACTTCCAATAATTACAACTTTCTCTGAGACTTATTCTCCCACAGCCTATGCCCATAAGCATCTCAATTTCTTGTAGACTTTAGCAATTTCTCTCCCCGGAAGTTTCCACTGCATTCGTTTTATATTATCCTACCATGTGCTAGCGGTTTTTCCCATCTCGCCTTCTTTTTCATCTCACTATATATCTTGGTCCCTGCACAACTCATTTAGTTCACATTTATCTATTAACTCTCCTGCCACCAAATTACTTGGCTGACCATATGTCCTCTTTGATATCATCCTTTTAAACATTGCTAGTAATTCTTAAGTTCTTTTAGTGACGGTTCACGTTTTCCATCCATTGGTGATAACTGCCTTATCACAGTTTTATATAGGATAGCAGCTTTTGTGTCCTTTCAAACTAACGGCGATTTGAGGACTGCAGAAAGTTCATAAAATGCCTTCCTTTCATTATCTTGAGTCGTATTCTTGCGTGATGTCGCTTGTTTAGTTCCAAGTACGAGAAGGTTTAGACCACCTCAGTGTTGTTCCCAATCTTCCAGTTCTGCGTCAATCTTTGTACCTTTTCAGTCTCAGTGCGCTAGACCATGTTTGTTCTGGGGCCAACGTAGCCTTACACTAATGAATTTGTGTATTTTTTTACGCGTTACGCACAAAAATATTCTTTTTGCTTATTGTTATTCTCCAGTCGTTGCGGTTACTTGTTATTCTTCTTGTTTCTTTATTATTGTTGTTTTGACGTATGAATTTAAAAATTTTAATTCTATGGTCTTAGTTCCATTCACAAGGAAAAAACAACAGTCACAAATAAAACTATGTGTATTTTTTCTTCGTCTTATACAAGTTTCAGTCAAGAGATGAAACGTTATAAACCATCACACTAATAAATTATAGTAAAAAATAAAACCATAAAATAGTTTTAGTGATTTCCACTGTGCTGCCGAAACAGCTGTCATGGATTTATAATTTTAATAAATTGACGAGTGGAAATCACTAAAACTATTTTATGGTTTTATTTTTTACTATAATTTACAATGGATTTTCACCAAGTAAAGGCATCAAGCATTACTTATCACACTAATAAGAAATGGCTACGTTTTCTTCACGAAATGTTTCTGCACGTTTCAAGGAGAATTCAGAAGGAAATAGTTTAAAACATGACATCAGTGTGTGTGTGTGTGTGTGTGTGTGTGGTACGAACTGAATTAAGTAAAATTAATCTGGTTATTATATTTTATATTATTATAGAATATTTTCTCTCGAATACCAATTTTGTTTGTGCGAAAATAGTTTTCCATTTTCCTTTGTTCAGCTTCAACCTCCACATAATTTTGATATTTCGGTACAATATCTAGCGTTTTCTAAATAACGGTTATGAACTAAATTTTAACAACTGTAATATAAAATGAAAAGGATATCCGCACAATACATATATCAATAAACCTTAAAAACCTTAAAATTCATTTTAAGATAAAAATTTGCAAATGGAAAGTGGTACGTGACAAGGAGATTAGTAAGCGAAGGTCAACGGCGGCAGTGTACCTGTTCCTCACATGTCGTGAGACAGACAAAATCCTGTTGAAAAGTAGTATCTACATTAAAATAGTCCAAGGTATTAACAAACTTGTCAGCTACCACGGTCTGATAGGATCTCTATTTGCCTGTAAAATATGACGAACATTCAACGATACTCTGGCCTGCCTAACCCAAAGATTGAGACTCAGAAATTGGTCATACGACGTCTCCCATTCTTAACGAAATTTTAGCCGCATCTGTTACGATTTTATGTATAAAGAAAGTCTTATTTATGGCTAACGTGGTAATATCGTGCATAACAATGAAGGTTATCGTATTATTTCCATAAGATAAACTGTATGTAAATGCAGAAAATACGCAGCAGATTTTTAAGTAGTTGTTTTTAAGATTTACTGCATAGTATTGTTACAATGACGCAACATAAATAACATGCGTGACACTTGTCACGCAGCGCGATGTCGACAATTAAACTTAGTCGCAATGTGCTATAAGTCTACAGTGTTATTATATTGTCCAGAGACGTCTGGCGTAGGGTAACCGAACTTTCAAATTATTTGGGTTGTTTGATTAATCTAATGGCATCTGGAAGGTTATAGATAATATTAAACATTATCAGTGACCCTTTTGGCTTGTAATAAGACAAGATTGGAGACTTGCGTTTATCTCGAAGCAATATCATACTCTAATTCTCTTCATCCTTTCATCTAACACTACATAGCCCACTGAAAATATTTTGATTTCTACATTCTTGTAACACATGAAATCGGAAAATATGAAATAATTTTAACGTTTTTTTTCAAAGAAGCAGACACAACTATGAACTGCTCATTACATCATTGATTAACTGCTAATGCATTTGTTTAGTGTAGCAAACATTATTATAACAGAAATTTATTCAGATTTAAATCCGTATGAGGATGTTCCAACAATCTCAAATTAAATTAATTTTTTTAATTATTTAATTTGAACTATTATTAAATTTTAACTAATTTAGTGTACGGAGACTGATATATCCCAAGTTTGCTTTAGAATTTCCAAATAAATTTTAGGTTTGTACTATTTACGTGGATATCTTATGAAATTATCTGAGTTAGACATAACTATCGTCTACAGTCAAACGTAGGAAACTACTGATTGATGAAATGAAAATGCTTCTGATTCTGATTCAGAAATTGGATTATACTTCATTGCGATTCAAAATAACTACAGCTTTTAAACACAAAATAACAATTAAGTCACTGTTTTAAAGAAATATGACCTTGAAAATGAACGATTATTTAAAATATTTCATTATTGAAGTTATGTTAGTCATTATAATCACAAACAGAATTAACACTGTCGCACACCACTATAGAAAACATTACTACTAGCACTTTCAAGCTTCGCAGTTTGAAAGCGTTAATCGCGATGATTTTTCTATAGTGATGTGCAACAGTGTTAATTCTGTTTGTGATTATTTAAAAGGTGTGTATCTGTTTTTGTGAATAACTGAAAAAATCGATATCAATTACGTTTACTTTTTTAGGTGTACAAATAGTTTCAAATGAAATGGGAAGCAAATGTCATGCGGTTTTAATAAATCTAATGTTGTTACCACATATCATTAACATCAGATGTGGTTACTCAGTAAGTTCATTAAGGCTTAAGAGTTGAGCTGATTTATTGATTTTCATATAACAAATTTTGTATCGCATAACGCATATTGCTGGACCGTCTGTGCTGCTCAGAATCGATTTCATCTACAGACGTTTTCTTAAAAACTTGGTAAGGATCGGATTTGTAGCTTGTTAAAGTGACAAAAAACGGACTAGCGTCTACCTGTACGTTTTTCTATACAGAATGTGGAAGCAGCACAATGGTGGGGGAGACAACACTGTCACTGTATCTGCTGACACTAACACCCTTTTGGCGCACCTTGATATCAATTTGGTTGAGGTATACACTATTGTTGTAAGCGTACCTTGTTCAAATTTAACCTAATGTAACAAATGTCAAAGTATTATTTATTTTCCTTTGTGAATAAACACCGCTTAGAGAAGTTTTAAATTCTAATTATTCAAGATAAAGTGAGAATAGGTTGCCTTTTTGTTATATGTTAATTCGTTAAATTTATTAAAATGCAATTTTTGTTGTACAAAATAAGGAATATCGAAATGTTAAATCTGTGAAGGACGCATGGCCACTTGCGAAAATTTCGAATAGTTATAAATAGATCCGCTTCAGCTGACTTAACAATTGAAATTGCAGTAAATTAACTATTAATAATGTCTAGTTAAGTAATAAATATAAATACCTAAACAGTTATAAGGTGGTTTCATAAATTATATAAAAGATGAATAGCCTGTTTCTATGGGGAACTGGTTGCTGCTCATATAACTTGATTATAAAAAACTCTGTATCGGCCAACCTGAAAATGAAATGAAGATATTTTTCGTTAAAATTTGTATGTCTGTTTTGAACTTTATTTCGGTATGTGTTTGTGATTTGTAGTTAATATTATACGAATCAAATACAAATGACAATTTTAAATAAGCCATATTGCTTTCGATGGTGATGTAAGAAATGTAACAGTGTGTACAGTATATAATCTTAATTCCAATTTATAATATTTATATTTGGCTTATTAAAATTAAATTGTGTTCCTTTACTACTCACAATACTGTATGTATCCTTCTGATTGAAGTACTATGGAAAGCTATGCTGGATACCAAATAACTGTAATGCGATGATTTGCACATTAATGAAAAAATTACTACTAATAATGTCACGTTAACTAATGCAAGAAAACGAATAAAAAACGAATATAGTTCTAATACACACTTTGGTTATTTATCATTGTTTTTATAGTTCACTTTTAAGTTTTCCTTCAAAAGCAGAATCGATTGCTAAATAATTTCATTTTGTAACAATTATTTAAAATTGCTGTTATGGATGATGGTGGTGTTCACAAAACTCCTAAGATAATTGAGAATGCCGTTACTCAAAATCTTTTACAATTAAATAAAATTGTTCATAAACACGAGAGGACACTCGTAGGAACACCGCTAAACAAACCGAAAATAAGTTACGGCTTATAGGTTAAGTTTACAAAATCTCTCACTGTTGACGTAGTTGTTAGACTCGGAGATAGAGCGGAATTGTTGTCCCCTGGTGTCCCCCTCATCATTGTGTTTTCACATTCTGGATAGGAAAACGTACAGGTAGACACTAGTAAAAAACGGGACCTCAATTTTCGGCTGGTTAACACGTGTCGACTGCACCGTGGTCTTCAGGTAATCACGATGTTACAGAAACAGAAATACTCTATAGAAACCTATTTGTATGGAGTTCATAAAAAACGCCATTAATAGTCTATACTTAATTATAGGCCTAAGGGACGACAGAAGTAGGTCTTGCCTAAGTTAAAACTATGAATGGTGAAAGACTGGAAACAACACCATCTAGCCATCAGAATACAATTGTTTTGTTTACTGTCAATCGTTTACGTATTGTTTACGTTTTGTATGCAAGTTATTTAGTCTTTATTCGTAATCATTTTCTACGATGTCAACAAGTCGTCGACACTACTATAGTGTATGTTTGATTCAATATTGTATTTCTCTGCTACAACTGCGTCTTATATTTTACTTTGCATTACGTTCAGAACACTATAATTTGTTTATTCATATACCGATTTACAGTCAGATAAGTAACTAACGTACAGAATTGTTTTGTGGAAACTAAAACAATACTGTTTGTAGGTTCTTAAATTGTCGACTACGTCTTGAATATTTGAGATTTACTTGAGCTAAACTATTAAATTTGCAGGGAAAACTACTGAAAAAACATAGAGAAATGCAGAATATTGTGAAAAGTTTCTTCAAGAGGACGTCCTCAGTTAGACCGAATTTCTTTATAAATTTAGAGTCAAGTAATAATTTATAAGTTAATATGGGCCTAGAGATTTCTGCTAAAAATTTTTAATATTTCAAAGCAGTTTGATATGACGTATTTTATGTGAAAGAGCAGTTGAAAGCCAAGTACCGTCACAATGTAACACTTAGATTGGAATTAGAAAAACACACAGGCTCTGCTCCACACAGTCACTGTCTTTCTCTTTTCCTCATGCCTGTTGCGTCTACATTTGCAAAGAACACATTGTTTACAATACTGTATTCTGACTACACTATATTATTTTAACATAAAAATAATATATATCACACGTCATCGAGACACATAACTTATGTCCACTATAAAGTAAGTACTAGATGTACGTGCATTTGTGTGTGTGTGTGTGTGTGTGTGTGTGTGTGTGTTAGTGTAGTTATTAAATTATACCGCATTTACTTATTTATTTACATAAAAATCATGAGGTCATTTCTTTGTTCAGCAAAGCCTATTGATATATGATACGTGTCACATGCATCTTCATTAAGTGAACATTTGTTTCAACATAACTCTACAGTGATGAGTGCGCCAACACTGAATGCATTATCATAAATGAAGACTTAACGACACAGACAGGAAGTAATGAGAAATAAAAACAAGTTCCAGCAGCACAAATATAATTTGTTTCTTTTTTTGTTTTCCGTAATTAAGCTAAAGAGAAAACACAGTGGTTACGGAAACTCGATAATTGCATTCAAAGCCATTAAAACCGCGTAATTATTCCATAACTTTTGTTTACGAGCAGCTAAGCTGTAGACAGGTCTTGTCTCATCATCGGAAGACACGTCTGCGAGTGTAGGCACTAGTCTTCCCTAGTCTAAGTGTAGGACGTTAATACTTTCTCGTGTTCTTAGACTTCCATGGTTTCTTTAAAGGCGCCGTTTAAATTGGGTACTTAGTTAGAAAATGAATGATAATTTTAATTTTCTATTATTACGAATTGGGGAAGGTCTCACAATATGAAATACGTGGTAACAGTAATACAAAACCATGCATCGAGATAGAAATGTAAAGACGGTTTGTATGTGTAATGAATATTTCAAATTAATATTTGCATTGTAATAATTATGTAAAATAAAATAAATAATTATGGATTAATTTTTATTTAAATTTGTTAATTTTGTAATATAGGCATAATTATACTCTTACCAATCCTTGTAACCGAATAATTGTATGACATTTGTATTTCAGATGGAAATTTCGTTTGAATTTTACTTATTTTCTTTGTAATTCACAAACGCATTTATTGCCATCAAAACGATACAAAAAACATTAGTTTTGTAAAAAAAAAACTATATGTGAATTTCATGGTAAATTTCTGTTCAAATTTGACATTTAAATTACGGTTTTCCTTTCCCGACTGGACGAAAATAAAATGGAACTGCTCTATGTACTGTAGCCTAAGTTACAATGAAATGTGTGTGTTTGGCAGATGGTATGCTATCTTTGCAACACGACTTTCTAAGTTTGTTCTGGAAAGTGATGTTGGTCTCATTCTCTTTTAATTAACATCTTGAAAACTGTATAACTTTATGCGCCTGAGTGTAACAAATTGTATTTTAATTTTATTTAATTATTACATCTAAGAAAACCATCAAGTAATTAAAAATATTTTTTATGAAGTTTTCTTTATACATACAACTCGATTCTTCGAAGTATAGTAAGCAGCAACTATTTGAGTTGGCATTTTCTTGGATAATTCCCGCAATACTTATAAACTTGCGTACCATATTTTATTGATTTCCTATTTAGCCCTATATCTTTTTGTCTGGGTTTTTTGTACCTTTCTTTTCTGTACAAGTTCTTAGTAAATCAGTAAAAGGAACAAACGCCACACTAACCACTAAGTGTAACAGTATATAATTTCACTCGCAATTACTATAGCGTAAGCTTTAGTAATGCCAATTAACTAAGGTGGCAAATAACATATCTGAAGAACGAAACAAGGGTGGATTAGCTGCTGCCTTAAAAATTCCTGTTTGACAAAATTCAAGGAAAACCAAAAGAAACTTATAGACGTCGTATTAGACTTTAATTCGCTGTAATTTCATGCTATGTGCATCTGCGTGACACCTGTTTTTTATATCCTTTATCGATGGCATTATGAACTTTGCAATCTCGTTTTACAGTATTTTAATGTGCTTCTTGCGGCAGCTATTGACGTGTTCTCGTTTTATAGATTTCTTTTCCTACCTCACCAGTATTTGGAATTTTATCTTTATTATGAACGATAACCGATAGAACAAAACTGACTGAAGTAATTCAAACGGCACAAAGTTTGGAGTGAGAGTTTTCAAGAGACCTAATCAAAAATGAACGGTGGAATAAAATGTTAATTTGGCAGACACGATTTTAGAGCTCGCAAACTGGGAGGTGCCTTGCGTAGGTGGTAGTAACAATCGGCCTAATTAATAAATGTAAAAACTAATTTGCAGTTACTTATAACAAGAATAGTACACGTAGTTCATAAGTGGTGCCGACTTTGAGGAGAGTTAGTGGCCGCAATTATACTAGGGAGCCTAGCGGCGGTCCGTATGATTCGGATCATTTTTTTTGTCAAGTAACGTAGGCATAAAATAAACTGTAGTATTGTGTTGTGAATAAGTAAAACGCGATTATTTACAAACTTAATATAGTTTATTACATATCTTTTAACGCTACGATCTTTGTATGCCAATACAATACAAAATATTTATTATGTCAATAAAACGTAATTTGAAAAAAAACACGTAACTCGAAATAATAACAGAAAAGACTGATTACGAATTAAAGTAGAAGCCTAGCACAAACGAGACTACTTTGTCTATCTAAACATGTAAAGAAATATAAAAAACAGAAAAAAGGGGAGTAGAGTAAATGTACAACGTGTTACAAGAAATTAATGAAAACTACTATGTTTATATTGAATCAGTTAAATGTTCATTCAACTTTCTCCCGCAAGATGAACCTTTCCATTCTCAGCTAAAAACATCTTCTTCTTCTTCTTCTTCTGCACCTCACGGAGTAGGCACTTTGCCTGTTCCGTCTTCACAGAGTACCTCTCCATCACACTCTTCCTACATCTCTTTTACCAAAGGGTCTATATCGAAACGCAACCTTAGGTAGTCGTCCATCCTCCAATTTTTACTGTGAAGAATTCTAGTAATTAATTATTCTGGATGAGTTACCAGCCCTTCGCAGAGGGTGACGTGACAGGATTGCTTGTCTTATGGTTTAAGTCTAGCCATCATGCGTACTATTCCCACATGAGGGATTGCTCCATCCTCTCATCTCTGATCGTTAATAAGAGTCTTCACCCTTATTACCCGGGCACGGGCCGCGATACCATCACTGGGATTTGGGGATGTTATATCCACACGGATCTTTAATGCGAAGGTTTCTCTTTCCCTTCTGCATCCTATGCAGTTGCCCAAATGATGGGCCATCTGCCTTAAGGGGCAATTTCTTACCCCAAGGGCAAGAGAGTGCCCTAACCTCTACCTGCAATAACAAGCAGAGGAGGACAGCTTATACCGGCTGTCACTTGGTCTCCAGAGCCGCGTTGCCCACCCCCTCACCACGAAGAGGTGCAGTTCGATATTTACCTTCATCGAGGAATGAGACCATAAGGCGTTACCCATCCTCTACAGTACTTTGAGGGATGCTAAAAACATACGTTTTATTAAATTTTCGCAAGATGCTTACCGGGCCGTATACAAGAGGTGTCAAGGACCACCAGTTGGAAACCACTGTAATAAATAGTTTAAACTTTTATAAGAACTTTCACAACACTCGAATTATAGGTGGCTGGAGCCAACAGCGTATAATGAAGATCTTGTACGGCGAAAATATTCCAATATTCGATGGCGATCTGCAATATTCCGATATGGTGATATAAAGAAAACTCCCAGGACTGTCCTAGATAAAAACAGTCGAGAACAGAAAGCGAAGGACAAAGATGAGGGATGCTTATACATGAGATTGGGCGCTGAAAACATGTAGAAGAAGACTGATTTTTATTGACTATAGCCCGCCTTACTTCCATTTCATCGCACAAAATGTGTTTTTCAACAGTCTGTTTGTGTTTCGCAAGTTCTGCGATAGCACAGGTATTTGTTCACGCGCTGACACGTGCTGACGATAAATAACCGATCCCATCTTTATTATTTATTATTATTGTTAGTAGTCACAACGCCCAATTGTGCAGCAGCCATGTAGAGGTTTCCTGCTAAAATGATTTACAACCAGCGAAGACGTACAAAAACGTTTTGGTTTATTTGAACTGATGAAGACTCCTGCAGCGTCAACGCCTCAATTATGTCGCTAAATACCTAAATAAAAAACAAGTTAGGAATCACAGTCCAACATTCACACTATGAGTTTATTTCTGTAGATTCCTAGAGTGCTGAAACGAAGTCTTTATCGGCATATTTTATAATACGTTATACTAGAGGAAAGGCCCTGCCTTCTCCTACACTACTTCAGGTGGTACACATGGGAGCCATTATTATATAATTATACTAGAGGAGATGATGGAGATAGATAATAGTTGTTACTATTGTGTGTAAGTTAACTATGTTGAAGAAGGATATATTCAGTTGATGGAAAGGCTTAGCTCAGCCTCCAGTACTTTTTACTTGTCCAACATCTTATTACTTATAAGTAAATCCATAATAATTGATGTAGATGCTTAGTTGTTATTAAAGAAACCTATTGTCGCCTGCTTTTACTACAATAAAGCTAAAGTCGATATAATGACAACCAACTCCATAATTTTATAGAATTCCAAAACTATCATACGTCTTCTTCTTTTTCTTTAACCTCCTTGTTAGGACTCTGTCGTGTTCTATAACAACGGTCCTACATGCTGTTACTCCATCTCTTCCTTGTGCGACTGATGCTCCTCTTGGTGTTTGGTTGGCTATCTTTTGCCTTTTTCACTAGCCTTGTGTCATCGATTTTGATATGTGTTCATTCCATATCCTTCTTACATTACACGTTTCTCTAACACTATTGTTTGGCAACCTATCATACCTTGTCTTTCCTAGTTCCCTCTGTAATATAGTAATTTCTGTAGTTTGTCGTTTTATTTGAGTTGTTGCTGTATCTGGCTTGGTCTCTGATGCATAGGATACTGGACGTATTGTGCTTTTGTAAACCCTAGTTTTTTCTTCTCGTGTGAGGTATTTATTATTCCATATAAGGTTATTCATGCGTCCAGGAATTCTCCTTACTTTCATCAATCGGTGTTCTATTTCTTCATCTGCCCTATTGTTGCTTGCAAACCTTGTTCCCAAGTAGTTTATCTGCATTACTTGTTCTATTATTCTGTCATTTATCACAAGCTTATACTTTAAAGTATCATACGTGTAACAGATAAATTGTTTTTTTTTTCCTTCAATCGTTAGATTTACTATGTAGGCCTATTGGCTAAGTTCCGAAAATCTTCAGACACAAGAATGACTCTCTGGATATTTGTGTTCAACATCCATTCAGACTAAACTAACAATTGAGGTAGTTCAGCATTACTACGTCATACTGTGCATATAGCGCTTACAAATTATTACGATGCTAAAGGCAACGTACAGTATCATCAAATCGGTTTTGTCGTCTTTCGACTCTTAACAACCACCCGTCTCTCACGCATTGTACACCGTTTGGTAGGCCTCTCTATTCAGTGGTGTCTCTAGACTTTGGCTTGGGGACGGTCCTGTAGAGTCGGCCTCTTCATACAAAAGAAAAAAAAACAAGTTAAGACTAATCAACATTACTATATTCAAAGTGGTTGAGAAACGTGTGATAACATCCTGAAATCAATCCCATTAAAGTAAACGGTAATAACTCAATAAAAATACTCGTTATTGAAATATTGTTTACGTGACTAAATTGATTTTCCTATATTTTGCATTTCAAATGTACACACAAATGCTGTATAATAAACCTGTTTGTACATTTAAAAAAGTGTTACTACTATATTCGCATGCACAGCTGAAAACCCCAAATAAAACAACCTACAAATTAAGAGATTAACAAAATTCGTTAACGTTTCCGACCCTCTGGGGAAAAGGTCCGTTCCTCCCCCCGTAAATAGATCCCTGTCTCTCTTTGCTCTCTTTCATTGTTCCATTCCCCCCCCCCCCCAGGTTACCCTAATTGTTCCCCTTCGTCTTTGACCTTACGGTATTTATAGTTAATTGCTTCTTCTTGATACCTGTGTATTGTCCACACACAATCGTGCACGACTACGTTAATGGTTTTTATATCTTCATCTTGAATGGATCTGAATTCCATTATTAGATTTACTCACTGATCGCCTCCGTAAGTCTATTTCACTTATTAATAGCATCCTTTCGGTAGCCTTCTCTGTTTCAGTAGTCAAACTTCATTTAAAGTATTACAAAACCTTTTATGGTAGTATTTTATGTTATGAGTTTAATAACATTGTGCATTAAGTGTCCAGTGTATTCGCTACATCGTGTTTGTTTCAATCCGTTATTCTACATCAGGTTCCAGTGTATCCATTGTATTCATCGCAGAACACTGTTTTATCACCACCTTGTAAGATATATTGCTTTAATTTTTTTAGCTCTAAAGATGACAAGAGTTGGGGTACTAACCATTATAATATCATAAGCCGTCCATACTGTGACAATATCTTTATATGTAATGTAATAAAAAAAATTAACTGAAGACTGAAGAAACGTATACGTTCATGTGAGTTTTAGCTGGATTACAAAAAAAGTAATAATAATAATAAACGGCTATAATAAACCGACAAGTTTGACAGAGCCTATTAAATAAGTGACTCCATTTTAGAGATATAGCATGAAAGGTAGTGTGCAACAGGGCCAGTTAAAGTTGTGTACCAGAGTCGCATTATTTTATACTTTTACAAAATGAATAAGTAGTAAGGAAAATATGACCTATAAGTAATACAAAAGTTTTAAATTTACTACTATTACAAAACTTAAGGCACTGCATGATAGGAAAGTACTGATTTTTAGTAACTCTTCGAGAACAAAAGCGCAAACAAATTTTATTAAACAACTTGTCAATAAACAAAGAAATAAACAACAGCAGGTAATAATTCAATTCGTAAAACAAAAGTAGAATGCAGATGTAATGTTTCTAAGAAGAATGAAAGCTGCACGAGGGCAGAAGGAACAAAGGAAAAAATAAAGACACATGTTAACATTTTGAAGTTCATGATGTCAAACAATCAAAATAAATAGGAAACTTAAAAGACAACGTTGTCACAGAAAATCATGAAAAGTTAAGGGTAAGGAGATATTATGGATCCACAAAAATTTAGGCCTAATCACAATTACGATAACGTAAAGAAACGAAATAAAGAAGACTAGCGTACAGTTCAGTGAGTTAAACTTGGTATGCAGCATTTAAAATTACTTACATTTGATTTTGTTCCGGTGCCAGAGAACTGCTTATACGTACGTTGCTTAGTAGACGAGTCGGTATGGAGCATGGTACTAATCTAGAAGTTATGGAGTCATCTCCCAAACCCAGCATGCTTTTTGCAACCATTAAGTCGTCTCACACTTATAAATTAGTACCTAGCATAACTCCTGGAGGTAACAGTGGGCGCCTGAAGCGTAGTCCCGCCACGCTGCTTTTCAAGTTTGTCGAACGGTTTACATGAGACAGCCTATCATGTCCAACTCCTTAGCTACTTCGATGGTACAAAAAAGAACTTTTGTATTATATAATCTTAAAATAGAAGATTACACGGTGTCTTCTTGTAACAGGTGATAGGCTATATTCTTTTTGACAACAACCTGATAAAGTAAAATTTGCCACGTTGGCATGAGAGATAGTTTACTTCACAAGCATTGGCTTAAACCAATAATTAATTCATAATTTATAACATGCATTAAGCAACCCTAATACTTTTGAATTATCCAATTATCCTTACATAATTCATAACTAGCTCTCTAGATTCGAATGGACACAATCAGCAGTTAAATATGCCTCAGAAAGGAGAATTTCATATGGTTTTTTGAAAGATTTAATTTTTCTCTCATTTATTCGTTCGACTAAAACTCGAATTTGAGTAAATATCTGAGAAGTACAGCTCTCGAATTCGAAAAAGGTACTATGAGCTGGTTTCAGCTCGAGTCGGAAAATACAAGAATTGTCTTTGCCTATTAATGGGTAGAAAATGTGATCGTACTGAAAGTTATTTTAAATGTTTCATTCTATAGTATCACAGAATTCAAGTAAATAATTTCAGTTTCCTTCTCGTTACTGAATAATATGTTAACCTGAAACTTTCACGAGACTGTCAACTTCTGCGGTTATTACAATACAAAGAAGTATATATTTTACATATCGTGCGCGAACAACTACAGTTGTGTGAAAAAATTTTAATATTAATACAACAGTGAAGAAGGATGAATTGCAAGAAACGCTGGACGTTTGACAATAGAATCCGGAAACGGCAGCCAATTGTGGTGGATTTTTGTGAACGTTAGAAAGTACCACACCTGCTGTCCCAACATTGTTAGCGAGGAGTCGTGTACCGCTGAGAGCCACACACATCTCGCTTTCTACAGGAACATTCCACACCGGCACTGTTTGGGAAAAACAAACAGTAATCCCGTGGCCAAAATAGTAGATAAATAAAAATCTAACTGACAGTAAGTAGGAGATTTTACGCGGTCAGGGTTCAATGATTCAGCGGTTTGGGGGTCACGCTGTGACAGCGGCTGGCACATTTTTATTGGAGGAAAAAACAAATTTTTCACCAAAAAATTTATATTACCACTTCGATAGAGGTGATTAATTTTTTTATGAGTCAACATCAGTCCTTTTAAAAGGACATAAATTATATTTTCGCTGCGAGTTTATGACAAATTTGTTTGCAAATTAAGTCGTTTCGAAAGACATATTTCACTAATTTACTTGAATCTCACTAATCCACTCTGTGCTCGAGAATATCTACCTGTTTAATGAAATAAATTTCCTCTTTTGCTGTTAAGTGACAAACAAAAATTCATGGTATTCATAAATTGTGTATCTGTAGTTTACAGAGATTGGGTAAAGAAGCAGTTGACAAAAAAAATAATAATCCGCGTCTCTAGTAGGTAAGAGGTTCTAAAATGAAAACGTATGCAAAAAAAAACACTAATGTGTAAACTGACAAGCGTTGTATCCGGTTCACGTCAATATTATTCTTAATTTTTGTCAAAAAAACGTGAAGGCATTAATGGTTTCTTTTAAAAACCACGGTTGCCGGCGTCTAGAATTACCTTACTTAATTGTCAGACATTACTGACCAGTGGTCCCTGCTACTTCAGTGATCCATTCCTTGGCCCTTCGGACAACCAGTCGGTTCGAAATGGGCAAAGATTGTCGGTGTCTATACCTTTATTATTATCATTGGTCGACATGAATTGAGACGCCGAAAACCAGTAGACTGGATCGTCAGTCAAAGTGATAACGAAGACAGATTTACCTTTGGCAGCAAATAGTAGTAATCATTCATAGGTCACATAAAACAGTAGTATAACTCAATAATTATAAACAAACAGTTTTAAATAATGAAACTTTTTGTTTTGTTTTGCATGCTGCAAAATCATTATTCTTGTCTCGATTTAGAAATGTTGTTGCTTTTAGATATTTTTTAGTAGCTTACTTAACAAATTTAACTTCCACATCGGGTAATACCAAAACACAAGGGAGGTTATGGATTGGTGGGGATTGCAACCACTTCACTGCTTATGCTGCCAAGGGATAAAATTTGTAGGCAAGCAGTACCAGCTCACAACTGACGTGATATGTCAGAAACACTCTTTATAGGTTAAACAGTAGCCTATAACTGACGACCCCCCCCCCTACTGCCACCAACAATAAATTCCTCTCCGTCATCATCCACCACTGTTAAAAATTCATGGTCTTATTATTATTATCCCCCCCCCAATGAAAATTTGGGTTAATGACACCACTACGGAAAACCTGGCTATGCCACTGTACTTACCGTTTTCCTAAGATATTAATACACTTTAATTACTGAAATCGGACAAATAGTCTTCATATTTGTGTATATAGTGTATTGAGAACGATATATTAACCTTACATAAACGTTACATCGCTTATGGAAAGCGATTATGCGCAACCAAAGATACCTCTAATTCGACGTAGCTATATGAAATTAATTACTAACAATTTCTTTTATAAATTTGCTAACTGCTATAATTTTTTATTGTTCGACTAAGCTTTTCGTCATTACTGACAACTTCAGGTCTTTTAAATTACTAACAGTTACTTTCAGCCAGCGTCAGTCACCCAGTGCTACTAAGACGTATTTTGTATTTCCGTATTTCTTGACAGATGTATGAGGTTATAAGACAAAAAATTCTGAGTTATTTAAAGGAATAGTCTTAAGTATAGACATCCGTTTTTACTCATGACTCTTTGTGAACTCTGTAAGCTTAATAAACTCGAGAATCGGCTATTTTTTTTCTTTTCTAACAAATAGATATATTTTTTATTCTTCGTATTGTTTAAATTAGCAGCCATCCTTACTATTTCTTTTATGAATTTGCTAACTGCTATAATTTTTATTGTTCGATTAAGCTTTTCGTCATCACTGAGATCATCAGGTCTTAAACAACGTCTATCAATTGTACGTTGTAGCCTTTTATACTTTAGGCCCCTCCCCTTATGTCATCGCCCCTCCTATTGGTTCTAGCTGCTGCCGCTCTTCACGGGAACTTTGTCTACATTTTTCCGTTAGGCATTTTTCTAACGAAAAAATGTAGACAAAGTTCCCGTGAAGAGCGGCAGCAGCTAGAACCAATAGGAGGGGCGATGATATAAGGGGAGGGGCCTAAAGTATAAAAGCCTACAACGTACAGTTGACAGACGTTGTTTAAGACCTGATGATGTCAGTGATGACGAAAAGCTTAGTCGAACAATAAAAATTATAGCAGTTAGCAAATTCATAAAAGAAATAGATATATTTTTACTCTGTCCTAGCCTAGCGTGTAAATAAGATTCAACAGAAAGGTGAGTGCCGTCTGGTAACGGCTGAAGACTTTAAATTAAAATTACGATTTTATTATAGAAGCACCCTGGAACAAGTTTGCAATTTTGAATACCTGGGCTACAGTGTGTCTTATAATGCCAGCAACGACGTTGTGCCCTTATGTGCGGGACCATTAGGCCAACTCTTAAGTCATCTAGTAAAAACTCGCCTAAAATTCTACAAGGTGGATGGCCCTTCCCACACTTCTGTATGGGTCTGAGAATTGGACTTTGACGACAGGCCAGGCCAGTCGCATCCAAGCGGCTGAAATGAGATTTCTCAGGCACGTGGCAGGGTATACTCTCCATGATCATAGAAAAGAAAACAGAAATACGTCAGGAACTGAACATTATGAGTACACTCGACAGGATCGCCTAGTATTGGCTGAATTAGATGGAAAATCTTTGCAGAATGGATGACTGCCGTATCCCCAAACAACTATGGAACTATAAGCCGAGTGGACGGAGAGGTGTTGGACGTCCGAAGAAGCGCTAAAGTAACCAGCTGTAATTTTTGCCTATTTGTGACCGGAACAAACCATTCTTGGTTTAATCCTTGAAGATGATGATGACGATGATTATAGAAGCACCTAGATTTGTATAAAACTTATAGTCAGGTTCGTTCTAGAAAGAGACAAAAACAATTATAATAACGAACTTTGATGAAAAAGTAATAATGGAATATCTATTGTGTTATTTTATTCAAAGCTGATTTTTACAAATAAAATAATCTTACAGCTGCACAGACTTAGATCGGAAGCAGAACACAATAAAGAATGAACAGACAGTATGCAACACGATCGCGCGCAGCGTTCTTCTGTATAGGCATAGTAACTTTTGGTGTAGGGCTGCCTACCGTTTCTTGCAGTGATTGAATATTATACTGTACTAATACTATAGTAAATTTCTTCTGCAAGTAAATTTTTCTGTCATTGTATAGCTTACACCTTACATATGTTGCACATAAATAATTTCCACCGTCAGCTGTTTAAATATATATTCTATATTGTATATTTAAACCTCTGACGATGCAGATTATCTCTGCGAAATGTACGTAAGGTGTTTCGTAACAGTAAATATAAAATTTTCTGGCAGGAAAAATTTAATGTTCTACTAAAACAGTATAACATGTACATGTTGTAAAATTATTCTAAAGCTTTCACGGCCGATGTCAGTTGCATTAAAAGTGTTTACCGGGCTGTTTTCCGTGGTCTACGGTTTACAGACAAACCAAACGTTTCGACAGCACCACTGGCTGCCATCATCAGTGGAATTCAAAGAATGCGAGACTGCCTGTACGCGGGTTGTTAACGTCAGGCCCACAATATCAGGTAAAGGGTGATACATATACATGTTGTGTTTACTAGTGTCGGTTTGTCGGATGAGACTGCGTCATTTCTCTTCATTTTCTATCTTTTCTTCAGGAAGACACTCCTGAGGAGACACTCATGAGGAAGACATCGGAATAGACGTTGAACGAAAAGAGAGAGGGAGAGAGAGAGAGGGAGTGAGAGAGAAGGAGAGAGAGAGAGAGATGGATGAAGTACAGAAGACGCAGTCACACCGGAGAAACTCGTATGCACACATCGTAATACACATCGGACGCGCGCGCGTACACAGTAATATATGTACATTTGTATGAGTAATTCAGATAAACTACCGAAGACGTAATTAAAAATGCTTGCTCAGACATTGTAATTTAAATCTAATATTAGTTTTGATGAAATATCAATAACACAATCTAGTCTACAACAATACTGTATGGAGCATAGTCTTGGTTAATAGTAGATAAACATAAGCCTAAAACAGTCATGTCAGAAATGAAACCCTTACAGCGATTATTTTGAGGAGCAGAAAAGATTTGGTCGAACTGAACTGAACACAGATCGGAACTGAAGTCGGAACCACACTAATAGAAAAACGCTATCGAAACAATTCCTTAAACTTTCACGGCAGGCGTCAACATTATTAACATTATTGTTATTACTAAGGCCGTGGTCGATTGTTATTGTGAACTGGCGTTTCGGCCTCATCGTCGAAGACCATCTTAAGTTTCGGAAAATGTTTGGCAAGGTGTCCGCCAATTCAGTCCAGTACTCATAGTCTCCACCTAAGTACTAGGATGAATTGGCGGACCCTTGCCAAACATTTTCCGACACTGAAGATGGCACCCGATGGTGGGGCCGAAATGTGTGTCCACAACGACAGTCTTCCACGGCCTAACAGGCCGGCTAGTAATAACAATAATTTTAACAATGGTATGAAACAATTGCAGTGTGGTCATATCGTCATAGAGTGCGCGAACGAACGGGGATATATACAGATAGTATTAGAAAGCAGAGATAGGGTAAACGACGGAGAGGAAAGCCTGGATATTATAGAAGAGATACATAACAGAAGAGGAAGACCGCAAACGTTGTTACGAGACAAGAATGATAGTAACAACAGTTAGTTCGAAACCCCAGGTCTACAAGGTACAGTGAGAGGAAAGGAATCATGTTGATAAGAACAAAAGCACGTTCGATAGTTCATGTGAAACCGATATAGCTTTTAATCACAACAGCCATATTATTGTAGAAAATTTATGACAATAACGATAAATAAAGTAATTCAGATTCATTCAGAAGTAATAATCAGATGACATGTAGGCTATACTTTTATTGTTGTCAGCATTATATAAAGGAGTGTATATACACTTGTAACCTAATAAATGTTATGGAAGGGAACACGCATTTAGGCCTACTTCTTGGCCTACGCATATCTTCTGGAGTAATCTGACGATACGTGGGCATGTGCTCATGGCGACAAGGTTAATTACCTTAGAAGTGTGAGTAACTTATAAAACGGACGTTTCCTGAAGTGATGCAAAACCTGACGTCAGTTCCTTTTCTTAAATTCGCTCCTGACTCAAACCGAATCAAATGTCACGTAAAGCGCTATTTTATATTTACGGCAGTACTCTTGAAGTTAGTACCAAGCTACTGTTTTGTTTTGTAGTTGTATGTAAATTCAGTTTCATCGTGTGGTTGACGAGTGTCAAGTGTTATTATTCGAAAAACGTTTGACCGAGACAGTTTAAATGAATTGGGTCTGTACTTTTCTGAATCATCCAATTCTCTTTACGTATATTAATATCATTAACTTATCTCAGTCATTCTTTTTCTTCAGGATTTATAAAAATACCTTGTATTATTCAGCATTTGTATTTCCTATTAGACCATTCAGCTGTTATCTAGTCATTACTGGCGATTTTCCTTTTTCATATTTCTCAATATTTCCAAACTTTTTTGTGTAAAATATTTGGAATGTCGTCCCACAGATATTATTACAGATCGGCATTTCTATTGCTCGCGCGCGTGTGTGTGTATTATCTTTTCCACTATCTTAACTTTTATACAACTCTTTATAGTATTATTCTGTATACCTTGCTATCTTTCCTTTGCTTCTAATTGTGTGTCTAGTGCCCACCGTTTTTGTCTGTAACACCCGTTAACATTTTTTGCCCATATAATATTAATTTTTGCACTATATTTACTCTTATTTTTTCATACAGTAGTTTGCAGTCTTCTGAACTCACAGGTTTGAATATTTTGCTTCATTTTCCTTGCTACTTTGCAGGGTTTTGCATATTTTCCGACTCGCTTCACTGTTTTTCATTTCCTCCATTTTTATCCGTTAAGACTGTCGTTGTGACAATATTTTGAATTTGATTGTTACGTCTTCCAGAACGGTTTCAGGAAGGGCAGATCATGTTTAGATTGTATATTTACAACAGCCCAGCTCATTGAAAAACGTAGAGAGTATCAGCTGCCCACATACATAGCTTTCATCGACTTCGAGAAGGCTTTTGACAGAGTGAATCGGAGCAAACTATGGGCAGTAATGGCAAGGAAAGGGATCCCACAACATCTAATCAGAGCAATACAGACTTTATGTGGAGAATAAACTCTTAATAGAAGCAGGGAAACCGAGAACAGCACCTAGAGTTGCCTGATCAATTGTGGAGTACGACAAGAGTGTCCATTATCACCTTCTCTTTCTAATTTATATATTGACGATGTCATACAAAACTGGCAGAGGTGTCTTCCAGAACATTTTATGATTGGTCACTCTACAACTGACACTTTGTTATTTGCGGACAATCAGGCTATTCTGTCGGACTCGGAAAACAGATTGCAGATGGGGATACATTTGTTAAATCGAATCTGCAAAGACTCTGGATTGCAGATATCTACACGTAAGACCAAGATGATGGATTTTCGTGGAACTGATCCCGTACGGGCAATATTGTTATAGCTGGTACTGTCCTAGAACAAGTTAGCAATTTTGAATACCTGGGCTACAGTGTGTCTTATAATGCATGCAACGACGTTGTGAATAAGTTGCATAAGTTCAACCTTATGTGCGGGACCATCAGCCGAACCCTTAAGTCAGCAAGTAAAGGAACAGCCTAAAATTCTACAAGGTGTAGAATCTCTTCCCACACTTCTTTATGGGTCTGAGAATTGGACTTCTGAGATTGGACGGGTCTAAGAACGAAAATCCAGGCCAGTCGCATCCAAGCGGCTGAAATGAGATTTCTCAGGCACGTGGCAGCGTAGGGGAAGGTTGCCGTCAATGGACCGGTTCCATGGATGGACTTCTTACGTATTTCCCCTACCAAAGCGTGCGCATGAGCGGTAGTAGTTGTAGTATCTTTCTTTCCTTCACGCCAGTTGTGTGCAGTGCTGTAAACGAGTTGGAGTTGCGTCGCTGCGAGATAAAAATTCAGGTAAGATTTCTGTACTCTGTGCTATAACTATTAGTCTTTTTTAATATCAGTTATCACGCATTATATATTACTGAACAATTTCACAATTTGTTGACATTAAAAGCAGTTTTTAAAGTTCTAAATTTTATATTGGTTGTTCCAATTTGAATCGTCATTTCGGCTGTGTTTATCTAAGGAATCCAATATGGCGAGTTGCCGTCATTGGACCTCTTGGCGGTTCCATGAATGGACCAGTTTATCAGGTGGTCCATTCATGGAAACGTGAACAAATTTTTGAATTATTATTATTTTCCTTGACACGCTTTACGTTAAGTATATTTTCTTTTATATTTTGACTACAAGTAAGACTACATTTTATCATTTTAAGTTTTACCTCTTACATGAGACACAGAAACCTTGTTTACTTGGTACTTTTTCATTTACTGATATTTTGTGATAGGCCTGTTAGTAAATTTTATTAACCTATAATCTACGGTTTACAGTACAATTAACAACCTGTTAAATTGCAAATATTAATTTTCATAACGCTAAGAATGTAGGAGATGCGAGGAAATAGCGTATTATTGTGTGTGAGTTGGTAGCTGCGTTAGTGTCTAGAAAAACGTGTTATAATACTCAAATATACACTGTGTTCAATGTAAGTGCTATTTTTTTTTTTACAAATAGCCTAAAGTATAACCTACAACTACATATAAACATTTAAACTCTGTAGACTACATTGAAAAATTTACATCATTATATTCTAGTCCGAATATTGTAGTCATTTGAAAATAGGTTTATAGCAACAATTGGTAGCAAATTGAAAATAAAAACATTTCAATACAAACATATTGAGTCTCCCTGTACTATGATAACACAAATAAAATCATAGCCTTACACTTTTAGTCACAAGGGCGTTAGGTTCCTACTGTTAACATGGCACTCATGTTGAAGAGTAGACAGACATTTGATTGTATTTAAAAGCTGAAATGAATTTATTAATTTTAAATAGTAATCATTGCAAAAAACCTTAAATACACAAAATATTATAGTAGCTTGTCTATAAATTAACATACTAATTTTCGTTTTTCAGAAAAATGCCGAAAGGAGTGAAATATGGACAATGGAGTACCGAGACAATGGAACGTGCTATCGTAGCCTTTCGTAACGGAGACATAGGTTTGAATGAAGTCTGCCGAGAGTATGGAGTGCCCAAAGCAACTTTAAAGAGACATTTAGAAGGAAAAAACAATTTTGCTGTGGAGGGAAAGAAAATTATTGGTAGTTTAGGAGATCTGCCTCCTGAGGTAGAGAAGGAATTAGTAGACATCATTTTAAAATTAGAGGAGATGTTTTTCGGAATTACAGCCAAAGACTTACGAGAACTCGCGTTTCAAGTCGCTGAACAAAATAACATCGAACACAGATTCAGCAAATAGAAGAGATCGGCTGGAAAAAAATGGTACTACAATTTTATGCGGCGACATCCCGAATTAAGTCTCAGGCTTCTTGAGATAATTTTTCATACTTTATATGTTTCAGTTTTGTTTTACCATGACTAGCAGATACGTAGGCCTATAATAAAACGTAATAGACCAATGTAGAGACAGTTTTTCTTTACTTTCGTAATCGGTCTATCGATGGAAACTCGATGGTCCATTCATAGCTACCAGTTGCCATCAATGGACCGTTTGTTAAAATTTTGTTTTTTGTTCCTACTACCATATTTGAAAAATCTAAAAAAAAAGTAAATACTCACGGTTAATCAGAAAGTAATAGAGAGACTATCTGTATATTGAATGGTAAATTTAAGTTGAAAATGTGATCAAAAAAATTAAAAACTGTTATGTGGTCCAATGATGGCAACCTTCCCCTATACTCACCATGATCATAGAAGCAACACAGATATACGTCAGGAACTGAATATTATGAGTATACTCGACAGGATCGCCCAGTATTGGCTGAATTGGTGGGAACATCTTTGCCGAATGGATGACTGCCGCATCCCCAAACAACTCTGGAACTGAGTTATAAGCATAGGGGACGGAGAGGTGTAGGACGTCCGAAGAAGCGCTGGAGTGACCAGCTGTAATATTTGCCTATTTGAGACCGGAACAAACCGTTCTTGGTTTAAACCTTGAGGATGATGATGATGACGTATTTTTGTGTCACTTCTTTTGTTATGCAACAGTTGTTATGCTATTAAAATTTTGTAAATTTATTTTATTATGTTGAATACTTCGTTACTTAGTTTTTAATTTCTTAATTAATTTTTTATTTTTATAAATTGAATAAAGTGTTTTCTCTTAACATCACGTTTTTTGTACATTCTCTAATTATCCTATACAATCCTGTTATTTTACTGGGACGTTTGTTCTTCCAAGCACAGGAATGCAGTCACTGTTACATATTTTACAATCCCTTTTCGCCTATTCTTAACGAAGTCTGTTGGATTCTTTATAGTTCTGTTTAGATATTTCAATAAAATCCATTGCCTTTTCTTAAAGTATATATTAGAGACACAATGTATTAGAGACACCTATGATAGGATTATAGACATAGAATCCTTAAAGATGACTCAGAACTCGTCATTTCCCTATAATAACCTAGAATTTTAACATTTAAAATGTTTATAAGGACGTGTCGCACATTTGCGGCCGATCGCTGGTGGGTTGTCGAAAATGGGAACCGGTGAGTTTCCATAGAAACTACTTCTTTGTTGTCAATAACGTAGTACACATATAAAAGTTCGCTTATGAATGCGACTAAATTTAACTTATAATCTGTACATTGGTAAATGAAGAATGAATTCATTGATTGGTGAATGAACATAAATATATATATTTTTTAGATTTATTGAAGCATTTTCAATGCCCTTCTCTGTGCATTGCATTTGTGCAATGCTTGTAAATTTTTTCTGAACTTTATGCTTTATAAATATACAGTACGTTGGTACTATAATAAATATGCTGTGTGTGTGTGATTGAAGATTTCTGAGTACTTGAGTACATATGCAAAACACTGTTAGAAGGAATTAGAGGAGAACCAATGTGCGGACGTGTTATTGTGTTTAAGTAATAGTTGCGTGACCGTAAATGCGCTTTAGCAAACAGCGGTGATTAACTAACGCAGTAATGATCTGCTGAAAGCTACCATACTGCGTCAAACAAACGGTACTAATTACATATGCGTTCCAGCTACCGGTAGGCTGAATGTTCTGTACTTGTATAAATGTTGTACTCAACGCAACTTATGCGAGACAGTTTTTAACTTGTTGTGCATTCATCTCTGTTCAACCCGGGGCTGAGGATACCCTGATTAGTAAGTTGGTGTTTGGTTAAGAACGGCAATAACAGATGCATTAATAATAATTATAATAACAATATTAATAAAATAACAGTAGCAGTAGAGCAGCAACAGCAGCAGTAATGATAGTAGTAGTAGTAGTAGTAGTAGTAGTAGTAGTAGTAGTAGTAGTAGTAGTAGTAGTAGTAGTAGTAGTGGTGGTGGTGGTAGTAGTAGTAGTAGTAGTAGTAGTTTTTTTATCGAGGGCAGGTGGAAAAATTTGTTATACAATTGTCCGGTAGGGTCCACACATCCTAGATCTGTCGGTTTGAGTATTATACCCGACCCACTAAAAATAACACCTCCATTTCCCTCTTCTAGGATACTAACCTGGAACTGTTTGACGCACTGGTGAGACACTAGTTCGGGCTAGGCGTATAGTAGTAGTAAGTAGTAGTAGTAGTAGTAGTAGTAGTAGTAGTGTAGTAGTAGTAGTAGTAGTAGTGGTAGTAGTAGTAGTTGTTGTTGTTATTGATGATGTTACTGTAAACATTCTGTTGAAGGGGAAGCAACCCGAAGCCTTCAAATTGGATAGTAAATATAAAAAAAGTAACTTTTGTGTAAAGTAAAATCATACTAATTTGGATTATTCTTTTGAGAACAATAATGTTCTTAGACAATAATGTCGGCATTATGCGACCCGTCCATTAGGAAAAATTAAAATGATTATTCTAAATTGACAGTTTAAACAACGGCATTTGTTAATAAAAGCTGCTTGAAACTACTTCACTTTTGCAATGTATTATTCTTTTATAATGCTTCAAAGAGATTAAATTTTAAGGATGTGGAGACATGAAAATATCAATAACCGTTTAAAGTAGAGAATGAAACTGATGCGAAAAACAGTGTCGACAAATAAGTACATTTTACATTACTAAAATGTTATGAATTTGTTTGAATGCATAAGAGCAAAAGCGAGTTTTCTTTAACCATATTTTTTCTTTTTTGTTACTACTGTTTGCTTGGTATTCTTTGATTATTACGATTTAATATACAATTGTCTGCATCGCTACAATACTACTTGTAATACTTAAAAATTACTTATAATACGTGAAATTCGAGCGCAGGAAAAGCCGTGAGCTGTGTGTGTGTGTATGTGTGTTTTGAAAGTGGTGACCGCGATCCGTGTGCTCAGCGTTGTTGGCCAAAGATGCAGTGAGTGGAGAAAGTGACACCTGCAGTGGCACCCACACCGTAAGCTTCCGCAATGCACCAGATCCGCCCTGCGTCGTGGCCTCTACTTCACTGCACATATAATGAAAGTCATCTTGTTATTACAGCTGCGCCGCGTAGCACTTTGCGCCGTAAATACTTGGCACTGTTGCTCTGATAACACGTTAATTGCTCCTCTCTTGTGGCTATAATATTTCATATAGGATTGTTATTACTGTTTACTGCCCGATCGAAACGGGTCAAGTATACGTAGAAGTTAAATATCCATCGCCGTTACGAATGTTATCTTAAAACTTGTTGTAGCTAACGTGTATAAGCGACATACATAATACTGTATCTGTGCCCGCGCGTGACATAAATGTTGTGTTAATAAACAATTTGACAGTTTTGCAACTAGAATATTTTTTATAATATTACATTATACTTAGTTTAAACTAACATAGGTCTAATCAGAAATTATGTTTACTCGTCTTCTATTATGCCTTTAAAACACCGTCTTATTCCAAATCCTATCGTACTCTTTACGCTTTTAGATTAATCCGTCTCCGGCTCTCTATTTTTACGGTTCATGATCGTAGTCCCGAATTTTTTGAATGTTTAAATTATTACACTTGTTTACTGCAACACACGTGTTACTGTAGGATTCTGACTGGATGCGACTGAAACCAATATGTCCAGAATACTAGAAAAAACAGTAAAGTACTTTCTGTAAACAGGCAAACTGTGAAACGATGTCAAAGAACACTAAACTAAGGATTCTTCTTTAGCGCTACAGCCCAACGTGAGCCGTGGCTTCCAACACCAATATTCTACAATATCTCCCATCCATTGTCATCTTAGTGTGACCCCTCAAACTCATTCTTCTTAGACCTTCCAGCACGTCATCCAACCATCTAATCCTAGGTCGGCTCCTCTTTCTGCTTTTATATACTTCTTCCCTCATGATTTTCTTTGGCATACGCTGATCATCCATACGCTATAGGTGATTTAACCATTGTAATCGTTGAGCCTTTACGAATCTTACAGTGTCCTCATGCTCCAATAGTTCACCTATCTCCTGGTTTTTATTATTCTACATTCGTCGTGTTCTTTACCCAGGCTATAAACACATCTTACAAATACAATTACATGTCCTTTAAACTAAGGATTAACACATGATAAACGGAGGACATGTGGACATACGTAAAGTGTGCGCGCATGAGTGTAGGGGTGAGCGTGTGTTGTTTACAGAAGAAATTATAACAAATTACATCTTCTGAATTAAAGTCTGTTACAGAAAACCAGTATTAACAATTTTAACAAAATAATTTTAGAAATATTAATAAAATGATTTGCATTACTTGTATATAACGTATTTATATACCTGACGTTTACGTAATTGGGCTCAGAAGTACTGTGTATATTAGCTAAGTTATATAAAACCTAACCTAAACTACGTTCGTTGGGTAAGTACCAGTAGGCTACTGTCATAAAAATGAAGAAGTTTTGTTCTTTCAAAACATTATTTCTGATGATAGTTCCAACGGAAAAGATGCTTATAATTTCATATTATAGTAAAAAAGTAGGCTATAGCATTATTGCTGAAGCGTTAATATATGGTCTTTTTTCTTTTTGCTTGTATTAATTCTTAAAATTTTTTATGTTTACTGGATAATTTTATATATACACCCATGTATTTGCTTTATTTTGACGGTGAATGTTTGTTGTAGTAGGCTTGTGGATACAATCGTGTTTGAAGTTTTCGGTGGGGCCGAAACAGGGTAAGGACAGTAGTAGGCCTACGCATTGAAAATATTTCGGAGTCACGAAACGAAACGTCGATACTCTGAAAACTTCACAAACGTCTGTACCCCGAAACATACTGTAACATATTATATATGTTTTTAAAAAATGTACTCACATTAAACTTGTTTATTATGAATATTAAATAATAAATAGTATGTTCTTTTACAAGAAAATATTTTATTTTTATTTGTATGTTATTACAGTGTTTCGACAGTTGTCTTTTTTAAATACTTCATTTTGAGTTCACAAAATATAATAACTATGTAAGTATATGAAGAATAATATTATGTAAAGCGTATAAAGCATATTACTTACTTCATATTACTTTATTATTTACTTACTCATTTAAAATTTGAAGATGACAGAAGACAACACAAAACTGTTGAAACTCTGTAATACAATACAAATAAAAAGAAAATATATACTTCTAAAAATGTATTTATTACTGTGTGTGTGTGTGTGTGTGTGTGTGTGTGTGTGTGTGTGTGTGTGTGTGTGTGTGTGTGTGTGTGTGTGTGTGTGTGTGTGTGTGTGTAATTTGTATTGTATTTAGTGTCTTCCAGTGATTTTACGTGACTTCATTTTCTGTGAGACGTCGACCCATTGAACGCGTTACTGTGAGTCACGCAGGTGTTCATATGGCCTGTACAGATTATTTCGCGTCTGTTCCATATATCGCCTTTCTTGTTCCTTATATCGAGAAGAAGCAGGATGGATAGAGAAGCAGAAAAACTGTGACATAGCCCAGGAGAAGAAATAGTCAAAAAATTTGACTTTAAAGGTAAAAATTAGATAAAAGCTAATTTTTTGTACATATGGCCCTTGTACCATACATTATACAAAACCAATGAGTCTACCACTTAAAAGTGTCTAGGGGTGGTTTTACAGGGGTGGAAAAACGATTTTTTCCATATAACTTAAAAACGAAGTATTTTATTAAAAATGTTTCAAACACAACTTGTAGCTTACAAAATTCCCTATAATTTGGTATGTGTTATATTCCTGTACATTGAAGATTGTTGGAATAGGCCACATTTAACACTTAGAGTATAGGGCCTACTGTATTTTTTTGTATTTTATGTGTGTTCCATGTGAATGATCGTTTTTTTTTTTTTTGAGAAAATGATGCCTAAAAACGCAAATCATTACATCACTTGGTTCTGGAATTATTGGAAATGATGCCATTAATTGTCATAAATCAAAGAAAATTGGTGAAAAGGATATGAAAAAATTGTCTGGGAAATTGAATAAGGATGCTGTCGTAAAACGTGAAAACAGAGTACGTCCTCTGAGTGCCGTTAATTCCCCTATAATGGTACGTGAAAAGGGTATTACTATAGATCCTTGATTGCCTGCCAAAGAATGCTGTTGTGCAGAGAACCGAGTGACTATATATCAAAGTATTTTAAATTTGAAATTGCACCATACCCAGTGTCTCCTTTCACGAATACTGGAATGAAAAAAAACATCAAGTCCGCTTTATGTGATGAGTTTAAAATATTGATGAAAATTTATTGAACAAGACAGTCTTCTACATAATAGATGGAGGATATTTGTTGCACAAAGTGAAATGGAATTTAAAAAAATCCAGTAATTATAAAGAAGTATGCGATTTGTACGTGCAATATGTATCAGTACTTTTAAGTCTGCAGTAATCGTCTTCGATGGATATGATAATCCTGACAGTCCAAACAAAAATCTGAACAGCAACGTCGATACGTAAACATCAGTCCATAGTTCAACATAACGGAAGTAACCCTCCTGTCTGTCGGCTAAGAAAAGTTTTACCTAATAATGAAAATAAGAAAAAAAAATTCGAAGAACCAAAGTTTGAAGTACGACAGTCATCCGACGACACAGATATACTTATTGTGCAAACTGCTATTCAGAAGTCTCAGAACGTGCAAGTGAGAATTGTTGGCCAAGAAATTGATTTGCTTGTACTTGTGATACCTTTAAGTTCAGCAGACAAAGATATATTTTTCTTGAAACCAAATGTCTGCAAAATTAAAACAAAATTATTTTCCTCGCAAAATTTGCGAATACAATTCACAAATGTCAAAAGTTTCATTCTTCTAGTATATGCTTTTAGTGGCTGTAACACGACTATTTCAGTTCATGGGAAAGGTATAAAACAACTACTGAAGCTATTGGAGAATAACAGAAATTTGAACAATGCTGGAGCAGTGTTTTATAGTGTGAATTCAAATAAAAGTGAAGTAGAAAAAGCTGGTGAAAAATTATCACCAGCCACTGTAAGGTTTGAAAGAGGAAAGGCAAACACTAGACAAGTAGGCCTACAGATTTCAAATGTTTAAGAAAAATCTCTCAAAAAGGCATCTACCAAAAAGCTGTTACCTCCAATTTCAGCAGCTGCAGCTCAGCATTCTTTAGAGTTTACTACCAAGTTCAGAAATGGCTAGGCAACCATAAAAGTCCAGAGGAATGGGGATGGGAAGGGAAAAATAATGTTTTGCAGCCCATTAAGACTGCATTAGAACCAGCTCCTGAATCAATTTTGAATTTAATTTCCTGTGGCTGCACTACTGATTGTTCTACTTTTCGTTTTCCCTGCCTAAAATCCGGATTGCAATGCACAGTTGTGTGTAAAAATTGCCAAGGATCAACGTGCCAGAATTGTGAAACGCCAGGTTATAGTATTAATATTACTGATAGTGAAGAGACTAATATTGACGATGAAAATGAAAGTGAATTTCTTGTTGATGATCTTGAAGAAACAAATGTCAATGAAAACAGTGATATGAAGACTTTTTGTGACTTAAATTTTTATTATAAAAAGACTCTTAGAAAAGGAAAATCATACCATATTTTTAAAAATTAGTGTATAATTTTCTTGTAACATTTTTTTCTTGTACTATTTTTAAATAATTTCCATTTAATTATATTTAAATTTATCATCTGATATTTCTGAACAAATTATTTATTCAGTTGTAAAAATTTTACTTTATCTTAAGTGTTTGTTTTTGTAAATGTTTTGTGTTGATTCTACCTTCCTTTTGTGTAATTCACATATTTGATTTCATAAACTGATTGCTTTCTGATTTTTGCATTTTATTATATATGTCAAACTATGTAATTAATTTTTTTAATGACTATTGTGTACAGTTCAAGATTAATTTTTTTTGTATTTTTACAGCATTTTAATTTTAGTCATTAAGTTCAGTAAAAATGTTCAGATTTTAAATTCAATTGCATTTTTTTTTATTCAAGCAATGTTTTATTTATAAAATTTTTGTTTCATTTTACGATCCTTTTACTATATTATTTTTACTGTTGTTATTATTATTGCAATTTTGTAAATATCGAAAGATACTTTTTCAAAACATTTCACATTTCACCTGGAATAATAAATTATGTGAACTTATCAAAAATGTGTTTTTTCACTTTTTCGTAAATATTAATCCTCTTAAAAAAAAAAACGATCATTCACATGCAATAACGCAAAATACGATCTCGTAACATTTAACAGCTCGTATATATACTCTAAGTTTTAAATGTAGCCTATTCCAACAATCTTTGACACACAGGAATGTGACCCCCACCAAATTATAGGGCATGTTATGAGCTACAACTTTTATTTGAAACATTTTTTGATGAAATACTTCGTTTTCAAATTATATGCGAAAAATCGTTTTTTCACCCCTTTCAACCCCTGTAAAACCACCCCTAGACACTTTTAAGTGGTAGTCTCATTGGTTTTGTATAATTTATGGTTCAAGGCCCATATGTACAAAAATTAGCTTTTATCTAATTTTTTCCTTAAAACTTCCTATTTTTCCTGGGCTAACAAAAAATAAGGGAAACTAAGATAAAGAGGACATAAAGATAACAAACGAAAAATTATCTCTGATTTCTTTTATTGCGTTACAAGACTTTTTATAGTATCATCAAAAAAGAAAAACATTCGAGAGTATAATGACATTGTGGGATGTCAATAAAGATGAAAACGAATTACCATTTTGTTGTAAAGATTGTGAACGTGTTTGGAAGGAACATATAGCAGAAGATGAAAAGGAGATCGAGTCATTGGTTCAAAAATACGAAAGTAATATGCAAGTTCTTTTCAACATTGTTAGCTAAATTTGTTTCATAATACATTTTAAACACCACCACATTTTCTTCTGCTACAAGAATCTTTTGCTGTTCATGTTAAGTAATAATGTAGACCTCTTTTTTCCGTACTATGAATTAAATACAATATTTCATAGAAATAACGTAAATCTAATAACAGGCTCTTAAAGCGTAAACCTACGACCATTCGTAGTTTAGTGGCGTGATAATTGGATGTTCAGCTGCGCCCAGCTTTATACCCATATGATTGTAGGCCTAACAATTAACATTATTCTCTATGATACCCTCATGTAAACCGTTATCCGCCGGCAACAAAAGCAACTGTTATCAGTCATAATTTTGTATCTCGCGACAGTGTAATAACATTTCTGACGTCTCACTGCACATCATTAAACAACGGTAACAGCGACAGCAGACTGACGACAACACGACGGGTCGGCTGCATTTAAGGTGACAAACTGCGCGGATGATGAACACTAATTGTGGCAACGCCGGTCATCGTGGACTCAAAACGGTAACCTCATTGATAGACCAATCTGATTGGTGCACGGAGACTGTGCCGGTTAGGCTGCACGTTTAAAGACCAATAGGCTTCCGACTGAAGTTACAAGTGTAAATTATAAGGTATTTTACTCATGTTCAGCGGTGTACTATAAAAGAGGTATTTTGGAAGTTTTGGAAGTATTTTAACTATATTTATTTAAATATTATTATTAGTGTGTTTTATGTTATAATAACGTGTTTCCCCGTTTTGGTTTCCATGTTTTCTTAAGCCGCGACAAGTTTAAAAAAAAAATCATTTTTTAATGCCAAGATCAAGGACTCAGTAGGAGTAGGCTACAGTTAGAATTGTTGTAGGAGGGAGGTAGAGTAGAAAAAACGCCATTTCGGACCACACCGGATTTTAAAGTGCGGCACGCCGTCAACCTGGACCAGTAATAAAAGTTCAAAAACGCTTGTTTACATTATACGAAGTATTTAATGATTGTTTGTATAAATGTTCCCTTTCTGTGAAGCCTCCATCTCTCTGTAAGACATTTAACTTGTCAAGGAGTTATAGGTAGCACGCATAAGCAATAAATCATAAGAAAAACAACAAAGTTCTAATTTGGTAATAAGTCGGTGGTGCGTGTGTTTGTGTGCGTGTGGCGCTAGTAGTGGCGCCCGCCGTCCGTTAATCCTAACTTTCGCTGAGCTTTCTTTCTTGTCACCTTGGAATCCGGTCCTACGGCTTCTTATCCCGGCTATTCTTAGTGACTCCGCGCGCGTTTGCAGGAAGCACTTAAGTGTTTACATCTTGTTTCGCCGCTTATCTCTACTCCCACCAACAGATGCATTTAATATTAATTTAATATGAATAATAAATAATTGTTATTAAAACGTGTGTTTATGTACGTAATTTTTTTACCTGTTTTGAACGGGAAATTACTTGTTTACTTGCTTCGAAACTCGACTCACCATAAGTGTGATATTAAAAGATTATGAGAGTGAGAGAAAAAATAAAGAAGGTGGAAGGGGGGAGAGAGAGAGAGAGAGAGAGAGAGAGAGAGAGAGAGAGAGAGAGAGAGAGAGAGAGAGAGAGAGAGAGAGTGAGAGAGAATCCATCCGAGTTTTTCTGTTGACTGTGTGAAGCAGTTAAACGTATTTAGCATGCATATCGCTGTTGGACTTCACACTGGTTAAATGAAGCGTTTCATCTCACCTGTTTGGAAATTACGAAATCGTATTTGTCTCCCAAACAACCGTTCATTATACAATTTCATCTGTCCACGTCTCGTTTCCTCTCCTAATTACGTGTTTTATATCTGTTTTGCCTGTATTTAATTTCTGTTTTTCATCCAAATACCTTCTTGCTCGTATTTTTAATAACGATATTGGTGAACTAATTTGTCATATTCATTTTTTTTTAATCAGATTTATGGAATCTCTTTAATTTGTCTGCGTTTATATCTGTGCTATTTGCATTCTCATTGAATAACCAGTTTAACTGTTATACTGCGTCTCTCATTCTGTCTCTTATCTTGGTCTTCACATACTCCCCCTAGCTTGTCTATTCACGCCCTGCTTTATGCGCGTTCATAAACCTATTTGTTGCTTCTTCCTGTTATTGCATTTAACACTGTCAGTTGAATTCTGTAACTTTAGATTGTGAGTCGACTTTCTGTACACTTAGTTTACAGCTTGATACCGAGCTACCGTTGATTAGGTACATTCTTACACATAATCTGTAGATGTTCATTACCTGTTTTAGTTAAAGTGTTGCTTCAGTCCTACGTTAGTTGTCCTTAATATCCAATAATATTATTATCGTCGTTGCAGAGGATTCAGGCAGTCGAAATGAAATTTCTATCAGGGACGCAAGGTTGTTCTCTCTTGGATCGGAGAAGGAACGATGATATTAGACGCGACTTAAACATTGTATCATTGGACCAGAAGATTGAAGACCACAGAAGGAGATGGTGAACACTTGAATCGCATGCCTGATATCCGTCTACCTGTGGCTGCCTTGGGTTATCACCCTACTGGGAGGATAGATGTCGGTAGACCGAGGAGGAGATGGGTTCCGGAACAGGTCTAAGGCCTAGTCCTTGGAGTGGTGAAGATGATTATTGTTATCGTGGGTAATAATGTGAATATTTCTGATATAACTGCTTAGAAACAGCATTTCATAAATTTGTCAAGATATTCTACTTTTGTTTAATTAATGAAGTTGTGTTACTGGTTATAATCTCAAACGGAAATTACACTGTTGCACATCACTAAAGAAAAAGTTCCCGACTAGCGCTTTCAAGCTTCACAGCTCATCATCAGACCGGAAATATGACATAGAAAGCGCTAATCGGGAATTTGTTCTATAGTAGTGTGCGACAGTGTAATTTCTGCTTATTTTTGTTTACTTTACAGAATTCAATCATTTATGAAAAGCATACTTAGTTCTGCCCTTAAATTTTAATTTTTCTAAATACCACTATTGTATTAACGACTCGGAACACTACGTTTTTTATAAGTAAAAGCATAAAGTTTTACCTTACAGCCTGAACCGGTTTTCGCCTTTAAAAGGCTTCTTCAGAGGCTGCCGCTGGTAGCGCTGTCCGTCCTGTTGTGGGCGACGGAATCGAATTTCGAAAGATCGATGATGTGTGTGTGGGGTGAGATATGTTCGAATAATGCGTGCGATTTGAATTGTGTCTGTTCGTTTAGGATGTCGTTTTTATTGTTTTCGTGTGTTTGTATATTTCCAATTGTTCTAGAGTGTCTAGTTTTCGGCCTTTTGTGTGTACGTGTAGAATGTTCATGTTATTGTCGATGTTTTTATATGTGTGGTTTGCTTCAATGAGGTGGTTTGCAAAGGTGGATTCTGTAGTGGAGTGGAGTGCCTTTGTGTGTTCAACGTATCTCTGTTTGAAGCTACGTCCTGTCTGGCCTATGTAGAATTTATTGTAATTTGAGCAATTTAGCTTGTAAACACCGGGTAGATCGAATTTGTTTTGTGCTTTGTGTGTGTGTTTTGATAGTGTGTGTTCTGTTTTGTTAGTAGTTTTGTAAGCGATTCTGTATCCTGCTTTTTTGAATTTGTGGGCTATTTTTTCAGTTTGTTTGTTGATGTATGTTAGTGTTATGAATTTGTTGTTTTCTGTCTTTGTTTGTTGTTTGTTTTGTGTTTTGTGTAGGAGTTTACTGACTATTGTTCTGTCATATCCGTTAGTTTAATTTTTCATTGTGGTTTTGAAGCGTATCTTCTACCCTCTCTGAAAATAGCATCTCTAGACTTAATGGAAATCGAACGTATCTAAATACGTTTCTTGTATACTCTTTGAAAGTACACTCTTGTATATAAACCTTGGGTTTATCTCACGACCGTCGCTAATTCTAATTTCATTTCTATTGCTGGATTAAAATTACCGATTCATTCTTTAGTCTGCCGTTTATAATAATACGTTTGTTCCATATATAGGCTACTTATTCTTAAGCTGCCAAATTTATTAGTTTGTTTGCAACTAGATTTTCGTGGTGAAATAATTATTACACAACACGTTCTAAGTGGGCACAAGCACGAAGAGCCTATGATTAGGCTTCCGTTCAGGGAAATGTATACAGTATTACGTTTCGAACACACATGTATATTATAAAAACGTGAAGTATCCTACTACGTATTTGTGGGAGAAAGGGAGACATAACGGAATGTATATAATTGTTTGCAATTCTGTAGTAGGCTATTAATTTTAATCACACACACACACACACACACACACACACACACACACACACACACACACACACACACACACACACACACACACACACACACACACACACACACACACACACACACACACACACACACACACACACACACACACACACACACACACACACACACACACACACACACACACACACACACAACTCTATAAATATATATTTATATATGATACCTTAGTGTTATTTAAACTTCTTCATCTAATCTGAATTGTAAGGATAAACCAGTTTCCCTGTCCCCGGTACTTGGAGTACCGGTACCAACATACAGCTTCCCTTAAGTGTATAATTTTAATCAGTGTTGGGTAGCTTCCTCTCTTGTACATATTGATTGGAAAATGATCTACCTGTTTCCAGTGCAGTTTTCTCCATTCCACCAATGGTATTTCAGATTCCTAATTCTTTCCGAACGTCTTCGTGATTATTGGATCATCCCGTTTGCATCCTTTGACACGCTCAGAAAACTAAAACTAAAAATCTACTAGTTTTACTAAACATCTCATTTAGTAGTCTTGTTTATTAGTAGCTCTACATTTACTAGGACGTGCTTTGTATGTTATTAGGAGTATATATGTTTACAGATGTTCTTCTTCACTTCGCGGAGTTGGCACACTGCAGGTTTCGTTTACTTGTACATCTTGCTCTCGGTCTTCCCACATCCCTTGTTCCAAAGGGTCTATACCTATTGGCTACCTCAGGTACATGTCTGTCCAGATCTTGCAACTACTCCAGGCGATATTTCTTAATTGTACAGTTTATGGAGAATACATGTAGCTCATTTCTAATATTATCATTAAACGTACGGTTTCGCCTTGTAAAACCCTTTGTTAGTCTTCGAAAATTCATTTCTGAGCTTTTAATTCGGTTTATAATCTTCCTTGCAGGCAAGCGCGAGTCGCAGCCATACATTAACACGGAAAAAATGGCATTGTTTTATAAAATTCAATCCTTGTTTCTGTCCTTGTTTTATTCTTTAGTGTTCTATGTATGAAGCCACACGTCATCTGCTAATTTCGTAGTGACATCTCGTTCTGTGTAATTCCCAACACTGATATCGTAACCTAGATAATTCAACTCAGAGACTTGTTCAAAAGCTGTTACTTCAAGAACAGTTTTCGATCTGAATGAATATCATTTCCAAAAACGATCTTTCTTTTCTTCTATTTAAAAATTATACTAATTGAAAATATCCTTTAAACGATGTAAAGAATACTGCAACTCTTCCTCAGTTTGTTTTATTAAGGCTGCATCGTCAGCGTACAACAAAACATCCAAACCTGGGGTTTTGATTAAGTTTAATTCCTAAGCTGATAACTTGTCTCCATGCTTGGATGATGTTGTCGATTTAGATTCGGTTTTACGGTTGAAACGCGACGCTCCGAGCGACCGTTGTAACAATTATATTTTGTCTCAACTGAAAAAACTGAAACCATATTCTCGATAACCGTAATGGTAAAATAAATGTATGAATTTTATATTCACAGATGTTGAATATACTTCTTTAGCGAACGCTCCTTAATTCTAACTATCCCCTGAAGATGCAGTGTTAAAAAATTGGACAAATATCAGGCTGGTCATGCTATTTACATAATGTTAAAGGTGTTGAAACTAGGAGATCTTCGTAATTATGTTTTCACATGGCAACGACTAAGAATGTATCAGCTTACCTCGTGGTATTAGATGATAAACCAAATGCATGTATTTACAATAAATTCATATCGCATCTCCATGTAGAAGACTTACTGACTCTTCATTGATCTGCATGTTGAACAGAAATTTTGTTCATTATATTATAGTCTTATAAGACCAAAACAAAGGTAATGGTAATGGGGGAAAAAATAATAAATATAGAGATTGGAGGAGTGAAGATAGAACAAGTAAAACAATTCAAATATCTAGGGGTTATAATAGACAGTAATGGGAAACAAGAAGCCGCATTGAATGAAAGAATTGAAAAGGCAATAAAAGTATACTATGCATTAAACAATAGATTTATAAATAAGAAGGAGATATCAAGAAAAACGAAAATGAGTATGTATAAAACAGTATATAGACCGGTTTTAACATACGGCTGTGAGACGTGGGTGCTATCCAAAAGCCAAAAAAGTAAAATCCATGCGGCAGAAATGAAATATCTTAGGAGAGTAGTGGAAGTAACAAGGAAGAACAGAGTTAGGAATACACAAATAAGAGAGGATCTGGAAGTGATATCGATTCTGGATTTTATTGAACAGAGACAACTATGTTGGTGGGGATACATGCAGAGAATGGATAGTGATAGAATGGTAAAACAGGTTTGGGAGGCAAAATCAGGGGGGAGAAAGAAGAGAGGAAGACCGCGACTGACTTGGGATGGAATGATGGGAAACATTTTGAGAGAAAGAGGCTTGGGCTGGAGGGAAGCGAAGACATTGTCAATGGATAGAGTAAGATGGAAAAAATTTGTATATAGAGTGTAGTTGATGTACTTATCATATATTGATGTAACCCGACACCAATATGGTATAAGGGTATTTTGATAATAAATAAATATATTATAGTCTCCAAGTCACGTGTATAAGTATTTAATTGTAATATTTGTAAACAATTGGTTACTCACCGTCTTGTGACTTTTTTAATACTTTTAATAACAACGCGTTTCAAGGATAAATCCTTATCATCAGGTTATATAAAAAACACAAATCCTTCTAGAGAAGTCGACAGAAATAATCAAAAATTTATACCAAACATCAAAAAAAACTTCATGCCACGTCGCGACCTGGGTGCGCACCACTACACGCGAGAGAGCCGATTGTTACAAACGCGTTGCTATTAAAAGTTTTAAAGAAGTCACAAGACGGTGAGTAACCAAGCGTTTACAAATATTATAATTAAATAGAAATTTTGTGCCACATGTAAGTACTAGTAAAGCAAAGAAAAGTATGTCATGTTTGAACAACGACAAAAATTAGATGGACTGTCAGGATAACCAAGAGGAAGTATCTTGAGATAGTGGAAGAAAAAGGGCGACTACGGAAATTCATTGTGAAAAGGAGGTTCATCTCATTGGGCACATAGTGAGACTCGGGAAGCTCAAAAAACCAAGGAAACAGTAACATGTGGAACAAAGTGGCATCCGGACACAAAAATTTAACATACACGAAAACAACAACTAATTTGTGGACTCTGTAGAAACATGGAAGAAAATTAGAAAGAAAAATTGAATCCGAAAGGTTGTAATTTAAAAATATGTTTTGATATGTCGAAAATAAAATGTGTAATAACAAAGGATTTAATACGGAACCTCCGCACAAAGGAGACAACTGTTATTGATAAACAGGGAAAGAGCGAAGAGGTGGAGTTTTGGACCAGAAGTAAGAAAGAAAATTAAACAAACAAAAAGTTCCTTCAACAAAAAGAAGAATTCTCAACCTTTCAAAGTAACAAATTAAAATATAGAGAAAGGTTTCTAATGTTTGGAGTCAGCTTTATATAACTGTGAAACTTGGACTCTGGGAATTGAAGAAGAAAGGAGACTCAATCCACAATTTGAGGTATTGTGCTACATACACAGGCGCGCGTGCGATAAAATTTAGATGGACTTATAGGACAACAAACAGCGAGGACTTTGAGACAGTGGGAGAGAAGGGGCGACTATGGAAATTCATTGTTAAATGGAGGTTCAATTTTTTGGACATGAGAAACTCTTAAAATCAATAAACCAGAGGCACGTAAATTGGAAAAGTAACAGAGGATGAGTGCTTATATAGAATACACTGTAAGAGATGTAAGCTGATGGAGGTATAAAGAGATGAAGAGGAATGCAGAGAGGGGTGAGAAACCGTCTGATTTAAAATGAGATGATCATACCAAAACAAAATGTATTGGAACGCTTGACAACAGAAAGTAATAAAACTGAGAAACGCATAGAGATGAAGAAACGTTGCTAAACAATAGTATTACGCTATGAGAAACGTCGTAGGAGACCAATGGAAAAATAGAATTCAACGGTAAAAGGAATCGGACAAGGTTATAAAACGTTCTGACCCGAATTATATTAATAATGTCGTACCACGTGGTAATATGAGTGATGCTCATTTACAGTAGGTACACTTAGGGACTACTTTATCCCAACCTTCTGGCTCTGCATTTACTACTTTGTACTCGTAGACTATATCCGCAACAAATTGATGCCCCACCCGCGCATACGCCAAACGTTCGGCGACCGCTGTACGAGATGTCTCGGGGACCAGTTAAATACAGCTGCGCCATTCGATTAAACGTTATGTTACACTCATTTTTTTCTCGCAAAGTTGGCTGTTGTAACTGTACTGTGACAGAGCGTGTTTATCCAAAGAAGCAGACAGATTGTTCTGTATTCATACTAATGTACTGTTATGTCGTTGCGGAGACCTACTAGAATTAAATCACCCACTTTAAGCAGCTATAATTAATAGAGTATTTTGCAAGGCGAGTGAAATGAATCCGTAAAATAGCGTACAATAATAGCCGACGTTAATGTATTCTGACAGTAATGAATGTGCAAGCATCCTGCTGCAGAAAGCCAACCTGTAGGGGGCGCTATAATGTCTCCGTACTCCATACACTTAATCAAATGTTGTTATACAAAAAACAATACTGCGGTATTCGCAAGAAACCAGTTTCGCCAGCAAACAGGTCACACAATAAAAACTTTCCTTACAGTATGATTAATCAGAACACAGAATAGTGACATCAAGGAAAGAGTTGGTTAGCTGTATTTTTACATAAGAGTATAGTACTTTTTATATAAATTAAGTATACTTTGTACATAAAAACCAACTTTTAGGATTTATATGCTTACACAAGCGATCGTAAAGTGTCTACAGTATGTTTATAGTAATACTTTACAGTAATAGTGGCTCATTAATTTTAAAATATTACCTACTCTTTGTGTCCCAATAACAGTTCAATAAATGATCGCATATTGCTATAAACACGATTGGCAAACGTACTATAAAAAGCGAAACGCTTTATCGGTACGCCAAGGAAAATACATCAAATTCTGCTTTAGGAAAATCTGTCATAAAATTTATAATTTATCAAGACGTATTCTACATAAAAAAAGAAGTTTGACTCTGTCTCCTTGTATAATGAGCATATGAACGTAAAATTAGATGTCACCGGACAATGGATAATAACCGCAAAAAGAAAATGAAGCTAAACAAAACGCCAGTAAATCAAATGATCGATATGTTACGGGCTTCCACATAAACATATGTACAAGAGACAAACACAATCTGCCTACTAGCGGTCGCTTACATTTCTCACTGTTTGTTGAATGTAAGAAACGGGATTCAAGCCAAAAAATTAGAGATATTTTGTTACTTTTATCTGTATGAATACTCACCATTAAGTATCTTCAAAGTTATCAAATATATGCCAACGGAACGCAGCAAAGAACCATGTCTTCAGTTTTATTTCAATTTTTGATTAGTCTATTGTAAACTTAATTCATATTTTAATTATTTTAGAATACTCGTACAGGAAAACTTAAAAATTATAAATTCTATAGCCTACTATTTATTCAGTTACAATATCTATGAAAATGGAAAACACAAGAGGATGTGCAATATTACATTCCGTTTTACTAACACATGCCTATGATCTTCTTTACATAAAGGCAATCTTCTTCTAGTTGCAATCAACAAGTCCTGTTTGCCGCTATTCTTTTGAATCTGTCACTTTCACCACCCATCATCATCTGTACATCCCGAACATTTTCACCTCGGCTGACTTCTACCTGTCTTGCCAGCAGTCCGTCTACAGAGATATTCAGAATAAATTTATTATGTCTAGAAATTTATCTTTAATTTTCCCATTGCTTTTAAAGTTTCATTTTCACTTTTGCTTCTTTAATAATTGAGATGTTTATATTTCTATTCAACTTGTTTTTATAGAAATGCAATAGTATTAAAACTAGTCTTACTATATGCGACGGTGTAACAATGAGGTTACGTTAGCCAGTCCAAACTGAGTGACGGAACGAGAAAGCGTTTAAAAACTCTCAACAACAAACCATAAAATATGAACCATAATACATGAGTGTTTACTAGACGTACCCGCAGTGAAAAATGAGCTGACTCGACTGTACGTTAGGCCTAAGTTGAATAAAAATTTTGTATAAGAACTTTTGCAAGCAACGTAGCGCATAATTCAGTTCAGATTGTCAGTTTCTACAGTTGGAGGCTTTTCGGTGTCTCCACCGCTAATCTAAAGTACTACACAGCAACCTTTCCCAAAGCTCTTTTTTTGCACTCAACATATTACTTTATTATTGCACCATATTTTATAATACAGTACTTTTATAATGCATCCTAGCTTCCATCTTTGCTTATCCAAATAAACCCGATTGATAGTCCTATATCTTCCATTCCATGAGATCTTAAGTCTCTTTCTCTTAGGTCTCTTAAGCTCCATAACTTACCTTCTTAGGTCATTTTTCATTTGGCGTTCTATGGGCATATCCATATCATTTTAACCTCTTTGGATCGATTTATTAAAATATGCTCATGTTAAGTCTCGATATATTACCGACTCTAACTTGTCTTGTAAGTCTACAGCACTTTCTACAATAATGCTTCTCTTTAGCTTGGATTTTAGACACATTTTTTGAATTAATTTCCATGCCTTGCAACACAGTTTCTAGAAATTCCTATTATGGCTTTGTACAGCCGTATAATTTCTTTATTTGTAATTTTCGTACACCATAGTAGAACGACTAGCTGTCTGATTGCAGTCAAGGCTTTCTGATATACCAATCTGCTAGAGCCGTCTTCATGACTACCCATCTTCACAGTTATTTCACTCGAAGATATTTAAATTATGCCTTCTTTCCCACAGTTTCTCAGTTAGTTAGCTGCAAATCTTTCTCTTCGTTTGCAATAAAAACAACTTTCCTGGAACCGATTCTTGGGCCGTGCCTTGTACAAACATTGTATTTCTTTTAACATCAACTTATCTTCAGGTAGAATGATCTGTTCATGTAAAAAATGTAGTGTAAGCACGTTTAATTGTAATTATAAATATTTATTGCGACTCTATTTTAGTTGCTTACTGTAATTTTAATTGTAACTTTTAAATTGCTGTTATTTTTAATTTCATACAAAGTAAGTATTTAACGTAATTGTAAATACTCTAAAATAACAGCAACCTCCCTCGTTGGCGAATTTCTGATCGTCTCTACTTTTATTCAGTATCCAGCTTAAAGTTGCCAATTCACGTTGTAAAATAGATTCCAGAATAAGATTTGACAGACCATTGACTGGCCCCGTCCAGAATAGCAACACAGTTAACGATGGCATAGACTTAAGACAGTAAATTTATGTAGGTGAATGGTATGGTAAATTTAATACTTATAAGATTAATTTAAAAAGGGTCAAAATATGAAGACTAAGGCCTTGGAATAGCAAGCTGAGGCAGTAGGATCATCAGTAAGATAAAGGTATTCTGTTGATTCGTAGGTATAGTAACAAAACTAGGTATGTAGATACTAAGGGTACTGTGTATTCATTTACTGAACCAGCGGAAGGAGTTTCCAGTTTGACTCAACCCTTTCGCATTTGTATGCGTGTCTATCTATACTCTACCTGTCTATTTAGGGTGTCTAGCGATGACTTTGAACGCATCAATCTATTTTCGTAAAACTTGGCACGCATATCCATACCTTTAACCTACAGAACCTGGCGGATTCATCCGTCCAAAAATAGGGAAATGGGAGGTAAAAATGTTTGGGGGGGTGTAAAAATTGTAAAAAAAATTGCAAACCCCATGTGGGATATCAGACTAAAGGGAATTTCAATCAGAATCTTAATACAATCTTAATATAGTGTGAATTTTTGAACAATTGAAAACTTTTGGTCATCAGAACCTAAAAAGCGGGTGAAAAATTCAATAAAATCGCAAAAGTTCATGCGAGTATCAAATTACAGAAACTTTGAAGTAACATCTGAAGTCAGTGTCCAGTTTTTGAAATTGAATCCCAGGATTCAAAAAAGAGATTAAAAATTTTAAAATTAGTCTGCAGAGTATGAGACTAAAAGGAATTGTGACCCAGATCCGAATGTTTTGAATTTTTGGTGTTTATTGCATTATTGTATGCTCTACAATTGTTATATTATTAAAGAAATAGTAAGTAAATCTGGTTTTTGCAATTTTTCCCTTAATTGAAAATTTATCTAATTTCGAAATTTATGTGATAATAAATAACGTCCTTTGTTCAAAATGGTGAGCAAGTTCTGAAGCTCAATGAGCATACTATATCTATATCTACATACTATATCTACGATTCTACACAGTCTTTCTGAGTATTTGTGGGTTGGTATATGTGTGTCTGTGAAGTCAAAAGGACTGAGATTAAAAAAAAAGTATAAAAAGAGTGTTAAATAGACGAGAAAGAGTGATGGCAAACGCAGTAAGGATTATGTAGCGTGCCAGTGGTTTTCTTGTTATCTATAGGACGACGCCTGAGTACCGAGCAGCAGGATGGTAGCGGCCGTTAATAAACTTAAGACTTCTCGATATGCAGCAGCATTCCTCGTAAATGTTAATTAGCACGGATTTCCAACCTGCCTCCACCACCACTGCTGCTGCTGCTGCTACGGCTACTACTACCACTGTTCCACGTACTGTAATTAGCTGCACCAGTTGCCAGCAACATTCGCTATCTGCGAAAAATCTATGTAAATATTTAAACATGTATATATTGCGACCATTAACGCTGTACATATTTCCTTTCGGAATTGCTGCGGCGCAAACTGTGTAGCTGCGCGTGTAAAAATCTATTCTGTTTCATAGTGGGCGTTGTGCTCGCGGAAAAAGCCAACAAAGCTTATTAAACCTTTAAAAACTAATTATTTCAGCTCTCAATGACGTGTATTTTAGTTATAAAATTACTACTTTGTAAATGTCGCCTAGTGAACATTGTTATTTGTAAATACAACAAGCTGCTTAGGTCTGACTACGGAATTCGTGTCTGTTTTTTGTCGCGGCAATGTTATGTCTGTCCCATCTCTTCGGTCTCTGTTATTTTCTTTATTATGTTATTCGATGATCTCCTGCAATTACGTGCCGGCAATTTTGCAACTTCGCATGACTGGCGGTTTTTCATTTGCTGGCTTTTAAATTGTTGTAGGCTACTAGGTTTAATTTATATGCTTTATTATAACCTTTGTAGTCACACACACACACACACACACACACACACACACACACACACACACACACACACACACACACACACACACACACACACACACACACACACACACACACACACACACACACACACACACACACACACACACACACACACACACACACACACACACACACACACACACACACACACACACACACACACACACACACACACACACACACACACACACACACACACACACACACATATGATCTAACATATTTATTGCTTTCACTGTGTTCGTTGCTGTCTTTCTGTCACTAATAATGTATAAAGTACAGCGGTACAGAATATGCTGGATTAATAATAGGCTTATATTAACAGTAACTGTTGTCATTAAATTCGTACTGTCTTCGGTGCAGTCACACTAGTTGATGCTGTTACTCTCCAACAGCGCTCAGTCAGCTTGTAATTAAAACCAATTAAATTGAATTCAGTTTGCTTGCAATTAGTATAATATACGAAGAACGGCTTACAATTAGCTACTATTCATTCTACCGTGTTCATATCATTTACATCCACAGAATATGTGAATCATTCTTGTGTTATTTACGAGTACGTCTGTATTTTACTAAATCGTTATGTGTTTTACTCTCTTTACTATGCGTTTCTCTTTAAATTCAAGTACATTCATATAATTATAACTTACACACGTACTCATATATCTATTATTTATAAGTAACTCTTAATGCTTCCGTTTCTTGTAGTAACTGTATGGCATTTCAATTAAATTTATTATTTAAAATATACCTTATTTGATCCGTCTAGCGATCTTGTAGTTTATAATTCCATTACATGTTTTGGGAATTAAATTCCCATCATCAGGTAAAACTTCTTCCTAGTATATAGGAGTCGTCGGTGAAGTTATTAAAAACACATACACACACGAACAAATAAAACAAACACAACTGTTATAAATAACATAATTAAACATATACTAGGAAGAAGAAGTTTCACCTGATGGTGGGAATTTAATTCCCGAAACGTGTAGTGGAATTATAAACTACAAGATCGCTAGACGGATCAAATAAGGTATATTTTAAATAATAAATTTAATTGAATCTTATAAGCGATCTGGAGACCATTTATATGATGAATGTATGGCTTTTGTTTGTAATCTATCCTCGTATATTATATGTTATATTATATGAAAATTAATTACTTCTGCTAGTGATTTTTTGAATTATTTATCATTGTGATTGCACCTGATGCACGTTTCACACATTTAATTTGTATCTTCAGAGGTCTTCTTCTTCTTCTTCTTCTTCTTCTTCTTCACTACATAGCTTGGGCTATAGTCCGTTCCGACTTCACAAGAGTCTCTGACCATTTTTTCCAGGGCCTTCCACGATTTCTCGTCCCCACTGGCCTATAATCCTGTATATACACCAGGTTTTTTCATTCTCTGTTGAAGTATTCGAGCAAACTAAATTTTACGTGGAAAGGTTGCACAGCCTTTCTCGTCCCCCTTGCACAACACCAAACCTGGAAGACCAAGTGCATTGATTTCGGGGCGCACAACCCCTAAACCAACCTCCTTCTCTACGGTTGATGACCCCGGTCTGCCCATTCTAAATTAAGAAATTAGAATGAAAAAAGACCCTAGCCCCTGAGTACTCTAATAGCTTCGGTGTCAGAAGAGCAAGAGTCAGTCAAGAAAGACTAGGCAGGAAAGATTAAAGGAAGGGGTCTCACCCAAAACAATTTGAAGCAAAGTGAGAATCCAGCTAGGGCACAGCGGGATTGCCAAACCCGTATCCACAAGATGTAGACCCCTGATGTGGACCCCTCTTCAGAAGTTTCAGTATAAATGGTTGTTGTTGTCATCTACCGTTTTGAATATTTAGCCAAACTATGAACTACTGTTTAACCTAAGCAAGGTTGTATAGTCAGGTTATTGGTTATAATAAATAATGGGTATAATTGATATAAAACTCTATCAATTAATTTTTTAAATTCATATATTTTATTTTGTTTTATACGATTCACATTTTTAAGTCGATGAAGGTAGACGTCACAGAAACTTACGTTTATATTTTTCTGTAGAGAAAGTAACAAGTGTCGGAAATAATTTTTTGTTGTACGTGTAAGGCTAGGTGATAAAGTTTGAATAAGCCATTATTTGTTCAAAACGGTTTAATTCTTATTAAAAAATCGAGGTCACCTTCACTAACAGAAGTCTTAATTGCGACTCATGTATTCTCTTCTCTTATTGCCAGACAACGAGAGATAGAAAGATAGATAGATAGAGAGAGAGAGAGAGAGAGAGAGAGAGAGAGAGAGAGAGAGAGAGAGAGAGAGAGAGAGAGAGAGAGAGAGAGAGAGAGAGAGAGTTAGACAGAGACAAAGAGATATATCGGTGAGATAAACACTGACTCAGAGGTATATTCAAACGCATTTTGATTTTCACTGGGAAAACGTTATTTACTCTTTATAATACAAAAATGTTTTAAAATCTCTTCAAAAATGTCTGAATTATTTAAAAAAAAGTTGTTATATGTGGGCTTACCTTGAAATTTTTGTAAAATGGAGGAGCTTACTTTTTATTATTCCAAAGATCCGACCCTGAGTTTTCTATCGTGACAAACATGGCAATGCCATTTAAATAAATGGCAATTTTTGTAGTTTCCCTGGTGCAACAAATTATTTATTACTTGATAATTACATATAACACACATGCACTCACACACACACACACACACACACACACACACACACAAGATTGGCAGTATAAAATAAACTCTGGTCTCGTCTCTCAAGTAAATAATCCAAATAAAATGTTATGAACATATACAAATAGTAAAATTATCCGATTTAATTATGGTTAATAATTTTCTACTCTGCATAAGTTTTTGCTTTTGTCTTAAGAAACTATCAAGAACCTGCCCGATCTACGCCCTCATTTTTGCTTTTCACCTCTTTACCAACATTTTGTCATACCAATATTCTTAAATTTGGGTACCTCGCACTCGCCATGTTTTTATTTATTCAGCTGTTACGTGATCACCACCACCACGCTCCTCTTTTACCATAGATTCCTAGTCCTATTTGTTCTGGTATTTTTGAGCACCTTTCTAATAATAAATAAATCTCTTTGTTTCTGCAACGTCACATCTTTGAACTGTCTAATCGTTTGGGATGCCGCTTCTGGCGTATATGTAACGAGGTGTCTGACTATTCCATTACATTTCCTTACAGTATTCTCTTTGGTTACAAATTTATACTGTCATACTATACCACATACTATCCCATTTACATGTCATTATCCACTGATTGTTTATTGTCACCATCGTTACTAAAAATCACTACTACACAATAGAACTGCATGATTTGTTTTAATATTTTCTAATTTATAACGATTTTGCAACTGACAGGTTTCTTACTTATGACCATTGATGTTTTCTTTCCTTTTGAGATCTTCATATTAAATTTTCTGCATTATTTTGCAGTGCTTTCGTCAAGCTTTGTAAATAGTCTTCGCATCTATAAAATTATATCCAGCTAAACGACGCATGATGGCAATGACTACGTCCAACATAAAATTAAATAGTAAAGGACCAAGTGGGTTTCCCTTGTCGAAATCCATCGGTATAAACGGATTCTGAAAGACCTTCCGAAGATTTTGTTTTTATTTTAGTGTTAATACATTTATATCACCAATTACCAATAACCCGTATGACGTCCTCTGATATCTCGCTGTGTCGGCAGCATGAAACGCATCTCTAAATTGTATCATGTCAAAACTTTTTTTTAGTCTATGCAGTACATAAGTGGTGGTCTATTATATTGTATTGGTTATCTTTTAACCAGCATCAACAGGATTATCAGAGAACATAGCGACAGGATCGTCCTCGATGAAATCATGTCGAATGTGCTTTAATAACATTTAATTCATTTAATATTTAATTTAGTTTTTATAATACTTGTTAATATTATTTTTTCATGGTTGTATTAAGAGGTATCGTGCATCTATAAATATGGAACTTCTTCCTGTCCCCCATATTGAAAACCTAAATATGTGTTCTTGTTTTCAATTCCAGTAGGACCGTATGCTGTCTAAGTATTCCTTGAAAGAAAACGATCAGCTTTCTGTTTACAAAATTTACAATTGATTGGATTTAACTCTTCACTGAATTAATTAAGTATATGAAGTTTATATTTAATTAAGTTTAAAGATGTAACAATTTATTACTAGTTCGTATTGGTCAGTTAGTTATATTTTCCAGTGACAACTCTTTCTTAGACGCCTGACTGACAAATACACGAATAGTGTTATCTACACAGCCATAGTATTCGGCTTCGTAGAACATGATGCGTCAACTTGTAATCACGTATTTAGTTAAGATCGTGACAAATTTAAGAGAGAATATTGAAGGACTAGAGTCCTATATTTCTGTTTTGTAGGAATCTTGCACATATTATTTCATAGTCTGTTCATGTTAACGTCGTTAGTTGTATTTATTTCTATTAGCCACCCATATTGCTCCCACGAATCCTGATTCTTTAATTGACGATAAACATCTCTGAAAACAGACACGTGAAGAGAGACCGGGTCGATTGAGACGGCAGGCGTTCCATCCACCATTTTGTCACACATTTTACACCCTTATCAAGTTTTGTCTCTTATATATTCTGTGAATTCTGTGAACATTTTGATAACATATTTGTGCTGCCGGCAATACAGTTTAAACAGATCCCTAATCAACTTCCTAAATGTTTCTTACAGGTAGTGTATATTTTACCATCTACTTCGGTCTCTATAATTTCAGGAAACAATTTCTTTCTCCCGTTCTTAATTGTCTTGACCTCGCAGATTCAAATTAAAATGGTAATTTAGCCCAATTTTTCCATATATTCCATATATTTTGACCTGTTTAAATTGTTCCTCAACTGTCATTCTCAATGGACTGGATTTATGTTAGACTGATGTTAGAAGTAGGTATTTTGAAGCTTGCAAACAATTAAGCTGATTACGATGCTGTTTAGTAATCTCTGTCAGTTGTTTAGAAATTACTATAAGGTGAATAATGTTACTTGTTGAATACGAGACTATTTTGCTGTTTTGTCGAAACCTTGCAGAGACGTTCCAACTTCGATTAATTCATGGCTCTTCATGTTAATGTCGTTAGCTGTCTGTGTCTCTCGAGCGATTACGAAATAACACACGTTCCAAGCGGCTGGGTCGAGAGAATGGTTTATAGTACAGTTGCCAATGTCGTCACCATATTACCATTCATGGCGTACGTAAAATTACGGTAATAAGGAACAAATTCCTCTTTTTTTATGATAAACAGGGGCGTAATATTATACGCAAATGTCAATATGAGGACGACCATAAAACACACCGCAAAAGGCTTCGCTGAAGAACTGTGTCTCCTCGACCTTTCATACCGTCGCGGAACATTTTCACTGCACATTCGCAGCACACATACATACAAACGACACAAATATATTATCAGCGAAAGAAAATATTTTTGTTATAAATGAGCGTGTATGCAACTGCAAACAATAAAACTTACAATTATTTTATAACTTTATTAATGAACTTGAAGTCATTAATGTCGTTAACATAATTTACAACCACATTCACAAGCTGCCCGTAAGAAGAATCGGCGCGCGCGCCTCCAGTTGTTAAGTTGTTAGAAATTATTGCGTAAATAAAGTAGAGGTTAGTTGGATAAAAATACAAAAACTTCCTAGTCGTTACTAGCCCATGATCATCCCCACTAATGTAGTCTACATGATTTCAGTTTTTCTTTTACCTTGAATTACAAGTCACTTCAGTTTTAACAAAAAAGAAACAATATTGCGTGTTTTTAATTATATATCAACATCAATGCCATGACAAACTAACGACATATAGGCTAAGAAAAGAGAAGAAGGAGGTGAGAATTTTATCATTATCATTATCAATATCATCTTCATCATCATCAACTTTAAGGTAGAATCCATTAGTTGTTTCTCCCGCCTTCAGAGTAGTTGACCCATTTCCCCAGATTGTAGACGGGTATGTCAGTGACAGTGGGATTGTCATTGTCAACTCGTTTCCTGTCAAGGTAAATATATAATTTAACATTCATATAACGTTGATCGTATATAAATAATGTTATGAACATACAGAGTCTAGATACAAAGTAACATTACTTACTTACGTAGCTTACATACGTACAATATAATATATTGTGAAGATATATTCACAACTTCGATTAAACATATAACTAATATTTCTGCTAAAACTAACCATTTTCCTACCTTATAGAATTACTACAATGTGAAGCGTTGGTTTATCGTGTCGACAGTTTGTAGACACTTTAATTGCCACCAGACGTTGAGTATAAATGTCAATAATGATTGGTTGTCGTCGCGGCGGGATGGCCTCGACAGGCGGATATGTACGTATTAGTAGGCTATACGCACGTGCCCCGGTAAAGCACACATGTCGCCCTCCGAACTCGCTGTTTGTTCCTGCGTTACTTTCGCTCATTATTATTTAATATATTTCTGCTTACTTTTAAAAGGCGTTTTATATTTTTGACTCTAGTTATCTTTATGTTCTTTCAAAGTGTACCCTGTAGCTTACTACTACTAGGGTTTAGGCCATGGCAGACATTATTCCGGCAGAGCACGCAAAATCTAACTACTTTGCGCACACAAATATGAGTGTAAAAAACAAAATGCAGTCTTGTTCGAAAGCATTGTTAGTAGTGGTAGATGAACGTTAATAAAAACTCGATTCTACTTAGCCAGTTACACAGGAGACATAACACAGTAATACAATTAACCTGCTTTCCTTCCTTATATATACTGTTGCTTCACACAGTAAGTTTGATTTTTATTAATATGATCTAGAAATTGTCTCTCAATATCTGACCTCGTTAGTAAGCCAGTTAAATATGATCGCTTGGGTTACAAGGGGAGCGGAATTCAACCTGAACTTTAAATATTTTTTTGAGGAAGAGAAAAATTCATTATTTATCGTCTCTGGCGAGTTGGCCAGAGTATAACAGACTAAAGAACTCCCATTCCCTCATCCCCCCCCCCCAACACACACATTAGGCTAAACTTCACCTCGGTATTACTCCTCGCATTTCTTCAAGGTGGTGCCTCTGTTAAAACCGTCGGTCTACCAATTCATTTTCCATACTCCATGCGAGTTCAGACAATATTAAATCTTGTTCACCCCTTTAATGTAGGCGGCGACACGATGCCAGTGGTCCTCACCGGCAGGCCTCTGTCTCACGATATTTTCCGGGGATAGTTTTAGTTATTTCGCCTGTCTTGATTACAAGATTTCGCCTCTGGTACATCCACACGTTATACTTAAGAAAGTGTGGTGAGCGTCGTCCACGGGCGATTCATTATCTAGCAGGGTGAGCTCGGGACTTTTTCCAGCCTATGAAGATTAGCATTAAAGTAGCCATGCGGAATGAGTAGGCCTAATTGGGTGAGGCAGTAAGTAACTTCCCCATGCCCTCGTTCTTACCATTCGTGACGGTTTTTGATCAGCCTCACTCCCATCTTCCACTGTCTGAATACTCCAGATTACTTGCCAGCCTCGCATAGTCAGCTCTAGGCTCTGCAACCACGACTTCCTTGCCTACTGCGGTTCCTTCTGTGTGCGTACTGTCTTCCAGCTGCAAGGAGAATAATAGGAATACCTCCTGCAACCACAAAACAGCTGGTTCTGACAGTGTACGGTAAGAGCTTGCTACCTTGATAGCTCCGCGTCTCTGTACCGTGGACGCTTTCCTGCTGAAGTGCGTCCAAATGTCACTGCCATGGAATGCGTGACTGACATGAGAAGTCGCAAACTTGCAGTTGAATGTCCTATGTTTGGACCTGTGAGACCTGCTCAGACTCATAGTGACCTTTGCAGCTTTATCTGACACGGACTGTATCTGTTCCCAGTATGTTAGCATTGTATCCAGCTTCACAATTAAGTACTTCACAGCCTTGTTAATGCGAATGCTTTGTGATCCAGTCTGTACTTCGATGTTCGTAGGGATCCGGCGTTTAGTGAGTAGGACTACTTCCGTTTTATCTGTAGCCAAGGTATGACCACGGTCCTCCAGTTGAGATCATGGTACACACCGTCATCTACGACTCCCGTTCAGCAGGCAAACTGGAGTCAAGGCCCTCCGCGTCTTGTGGAAGCACAATCGGAAATATCCGTGACACTCAGGAACTGCGTCGAGAAGAATCCGACCTCTCCATGCTTCCTCTTCAATCCATTGTCTCACGTGCCAGACGATCATCGTAGTCCAGCGTCCTCTTATATTCTCCCCTCAAACTCTTTGCCACCTTTCAGGAGTGTGTAATCTTTCTTCTTGGTTCCTTGACGACCTCGGTTTCCTGAATCAATATGTTAATAATGTTAATAACAATAAGACATTATAATTATATGCTAGTATTATAATACCAATACTATTACATAACATATTATTATTAATTATTTAATGATTATTATTAATTTATTAATAATAATACATTTTTACTATTTATTATTTATATTATTATACCATTATTCATTATATATTATTATTATATTAGGATTAATATACTAATAACACTCTTACTACTGTTACTACTACTAGTACTAGTCTTACACAGTTTCGGAGTAGGCACGGATATTTCCGCTCCTATCTCCACAGGATGGGTAAGACGCTGAAGACCCAGTGTCTGTTCTGTTCTGATATTGGTAGGCGGGAACGAAGGCGGTCAGAATTCGAGGCAGAATTGGGTCATCTAACACCGGAGACCATAGTTGATGCCATACTCAGGCGGGAATGCTCCTGGGACTGGATGTCATGTTACAACGAGGCAATCATACGAGTGAAGAAGGTCGATTTAGATTGCAGCACGAACTAAGGACATAAAAGAAAATACATCAGAAGGAAGCAGTAGCAGCGAAAGGCAAGGCCTGGCTTGAAGTGATGTGATAAACAGTCCCTGGCAAGTGCTCAAGGAGACTTAGATGTTTCTAGTCGGTAATCCAACACTAAGGACTATTTGACCCATGTGCGTAAATAACATTTACACCTCCTCAAAAAAAAAGGTACTACTGCTACTACTACTACTATTACTACTACTACTACGACGACGACGACGACGACTACTACTACTACTACTACTACTACTACTACTACTACTACTACTACTACAGAAACAGATAAAATATAAACCATCATAGAACGGAGTAGAAGAACATCTACATGGTTTTCTGGAAAGTAAATTTTACTTTAAAGCATGCATTTTCATAAGGAGTCAAAGTGAGGCAGAATTTTTGTTTCAAATAAACTGTCACTAGTAATAAAAAGTATACCAAGAACGTATTACGTATTACAAATTTCATGGTTGGTCTACCATGACTATCATGAACGGGCGACGAAAGTTTCTTATTACGAATAAAAATAAAACGTATAAGTTTTGTTAGAAGAGGTTTAGACTTACGACAAACAACAGTAAACACTACTTAGTAAAACAATTTCTCAGTCAACTACAATGATAACCACTAGGACTTTGAAAAGTAATTTTTAATATGTACTACAAAGTTTTCTTTGTTAACTTTACTGATATCGCTTTTACTTATAAATACAAAAACATTGTTAAACCGTACTACCATGGGTGTAGGCAGAACGCATTAAAATCGCAGTATTGAAGTCTTTTTAAAGTAGATCTAAATATAGTTTGTTCTTGAAAATGGTAAGTTCTATGTATTTACAGAAACGGTGTAAGGAGACGGGAGACCATAATGTTTATCTCCTCAAATTTTTCTTTATCCTCTCCCACCCGCCAATCCGTATAAATGAAATCCTGTCTTTCTCCACATGTGAAGTGTAATATCGGAAACAAGATTATAAGACAAGTTGAAAGACATACTCTTCTCTTGAAAAATGGTTCAGAAATACCCAGTGATAAAAAAACAAAACAAAAAAACAGATGTTACAGGAAAAATCAAATGAAGAAATAAGTTTGATAATTATCAGCGACAGAAAAGAAGTTCACATGGACGAGCAAGCTCGGCAAAACAATATTCACTTTTTAAAAACGATGGTGATGACAGTTTTAGTTACTTGCTAATAACGTAGGTAGGCCTACCACTGCCGGTATCACAAAGACTTTATCAATAAATCATTACATGATAATGAGCTTTCAATCTTCAAAACCAAAACTAGTCTCGGAACTGCAGATTTGATTCACATTTATATTTTTATAACACTACCTTCAAATACAAAGAAACAGTTAAAACAAGGAAAGAGTAAAAGTTTGTAGAGGTTTAACAATTCTCCTAAACAAATACTCATCTGTCTTATTCATATGTGTGTGTGTGTGTGTGTGTGTGTGTGTGTGTGTGTGTGTGTGTGTGTGTGTGTCAATGGTAAAGTAACGAGCTGAATATTGGAGTCAGCGATGAGTAAGAGTAACAAAATGTCATCGGCAAACGTGTACAATATTTACATGCTGCATGGTACTTCCTCGTAGTAATTTGCTATTGACATTCCCACCGACAGGTAGCGCCCGCACTTTGTCCTGCCCACCTGTTTCCTCGTTTGCATTATAGGGGACAAAAGTTCAGGTGCTTATTTATGTAATATTTATGGACATTAAAATTTTTATAAAAACGTTCGTCTGGCATAACCGTTTGTCCCGCGCTTCACTTTTTAAAAAAGGAATCAAACAACGATAAACATATGAGCAGAGTCTTTTTAGGAATTATATAATATTAACGTATTATTTATTAAATATCGTCTTCGAAATGTTTTTTTGTTTACTTCGTAGACACACTCCATACGCGTTAGAGTCAATGGCCCTAACAGGAACGAAAATTACTAAATTTCGATTATTTATAAATACATTTTTAATTAGTTTAACACTTGTAAACTAATTAAATTTTTTCAGTATATTTCATTATTTATACAAAGTTGCTGGTTAGCCTGATCGATTTTAGTCTTTTTTTTACGATTTAGTGTGTACTCATTAAACACAATTTATTAATGATCATCAAATGGAGCCTGCATACCGGTGACGCAGTATCGCAGTGATTCCAGAAAATTGTGACTAGAAACTAATTATCACACTTATAATTTAGTCGATATTAATATTAAACTCAAATGTGCACGTCGTGAAATTACAATTAGACTGCTAGCTGCTGTATCGACACTGATTCGGTAGAGACGATCTACGAGAACCTACGAGAGAACAAATGCTCATGCTCAAGCAGGTCCTAGAGAAAACATATAAATATGTATGAAAACACGATTTTGTTTTGTAGGTCTCAAATGTGCCCATGATAGTGAGAATCGAGCAGCGCTGTGTGGGATAAAGAGAGAATTTTACGCCTCTCCGCATCGACTATGGCTGATAAAGGAGACATTGTCCGACCTGACTTATAAAGTTAAAATCTCAAAAATGTAATACAAAAACGAGTCCTTCGTTTAGGATCCACACCAGTCTCTGCCAGAAAGAGTAATGCGCCATGGGTAATAGGCCCAAGAGTAGACCAAGAATTAGATCGAAGGATCAGATGGAGGAGGACCTGGAAAGTCGGAATTTTAGAAATTGGAAAGCTGGAGCGAATAGAAGAGACAAATGCTGTGGAGTCACCAATGATGATAACGAAGATGATGCTGTATAGGCTACACATAAAGTGTATATTATGTAGTAACCTACGGTCTTCTGTTTATTATGTTCGAATACTTTTTTACTTATTAATATCAAATTAAAAAATGGAAAAATATGGATCTGGTATACCGTGTTTATTACAGTCTGATTTTGTCATCCAGTTAGACAACATTCTTTAGAAATTATAGTAAACCACACCAAGGTCTACTTAATGAAATTGAGGAAGGGAACTGGGATCGAGAAAATAAATGAAACGGTATAACAATGCATGTTAATAATAACTAAAAATGAGAAAAAGGTTTTAAAGAAACAATACTGTGCATTAAGAATAGAGATTATTGTTAAAAGGACGACAGTAAGGAGAAATATTACAAATATCTTCAAAGTGTCCGCCATTTTGACCTATGCCTTGAAACAGTGTCGTCTGAAAATTATTCGACATAAGAGCCTATTTGTAGAGACAGAGTCGTTCTACATTTTTTTCAGTATGAAGTTTTTTAATTCTAACCAGCCTAATACAGTGTAGCTCGGAATAACTCTAAAAACGTATTTTCATTGCGGTAATTGTAGGAACAAAAATTATTGTCGTAAAGAAATCGCGTATCAGCATAAACGGGCTGTGTTCACACTTAAAATAAAAATCGTTTCTGACGGTAACTGTTGGATGCCTAAATAATTCTCTGCCCTATGATAAACGAAAAACAGCAAGTGGGAAAAAGTTGTCTTCATTCGTAAAGATTATGTGGCTACCTTCCCCATCGAATTTGGTGCTACTTTTTCATTTCCGCTTCTTAGTTTTCGAAAACAAACTCGACCACTTTCAAAATTTATTTCGCACTCCTTTGTTTCCAGAGTTATTGGTATTGTTTCGAAACTACATCCGCCCTAATAATTTATATTTTACTGCACTTCAAAATGTAAGTTGTTATTATAATACGTATATACATATATAGCGTAAATGTATAGGGTACTGTGCATTGCACAAAGTAATTAAAATAATTAATTAAAGCAAATGAATAATTCATATTGTTAGCAATAATAATTCAGCTTTCAATCTGAACTGTATAAGGAACGACCAAACTTTCATGTTGGAACAGGTTGATCACGCATTTTGCTGTGTCTGTGTGTGTACACGCGTATGTTACATGTGTGAGTGAAACCTGTCAATTCCTGAAAAGCGTCACCCTTAAGGAACGCTATTAGTTATATGAATTTATTTATTTTGTAAAGATTGTGTGCATAATATCACACAACCAAATACTTCAAAGTGTGTATAAAAATAAGACGCACATGTGTATAAAAAATAGTGTAAAAAGGATAAAGAAAAACGGTTTATACATGGTGAACACATAAAATTTACCGACAGAATGAATATTGGGTAATGTGCAAAAGACTTCGCATTTCGCGAAGACAGGCGAATTAAGTGTGACAAGAATCGTGTGTGAGAAGTGATGCCTTCGACAGACTCTGACATGCAGAATATTGTCGAAACATGATTTTAGCGCCCTGGGTATAAATACACGAGACGCGCTAACTTCATTCTCTTTCTCATTCAATCATCTTGGCAGACGGAGGCTCTACCCAACAACTACAACTCTTTCACGTACAACTACCGTAGCAGCCGGAGACTCTGCCCAGAGACAACAACGTTTGTATCTCAACCACAGCAGGAGCCAGGGGCTTCACTCATTATTTTCGTGAGAGCACCTGCAACCTGAGGCCATGACGGGAGACGAGGGAGCAGCCAAGTACATGCAGTAGAATCCAGCGTACGAGGATCCGACGGACGAAGGACGAGGATCAAGGACTCCAGGACTACACGACGACAAAGAAGCGTCCAGGATCAAGGACCTTGGACCGAAGAAGACACGCTGCCGATTTACCACTACAATAAGGTGACAAACAACCATGTACTTGTAAACCGGAGACTCACACAAAGACAATAATTAACGATGTAAAAAAAAGAGAGACAATCTAATTCAAATATGAATTAATAATTTTTGCAAAATGTAAATATTCTTTGTATAATAATTAGAGTAATGTTTAAGAATGTTTAACTATAATTTTGAATCAATAACTTAGAAGCTATAATTTTGAATCTATAATTTTAATATTTAAATTGATAAAAGTAATTAGTAAATTTTTATTAGAAAGCAAAGCAATGCATATGCAGTAAAATAAAAAAAGATTAGATCATTAGAAAATAATTAGATAATCTAATGATTATCACACTAATGAGCAAGCCGAGAGGAATATTAGATAATTATAAATTGTATTAGAGTATAAGATTGTATATTATGTCTATGTGTAATACGAGAGTATCACTTATATGTAATAATTAGATGTGTGCTATGGCTACACACACACACGGAAGCAAATAATAATGATATTTTAATTCCCAACCAAATAAGAATTTTTGTTTAATAAATATTTAAATGATTTTAAACAAAATTACATAGTGTTATTATTATTACGATTACACCCATCATCACATACAACTCGTTAACGTTGAAATATATATATGCGCGCGCGTGCGTGTGTTTGTGTTTTAACATTCACTGGTTTTCAGCTAGGGCGACGACAAATTTCTAAGAAATGGGCTAATAACAGTATCATCGGCATAAATAAATGTCACTAAATCACACACACAAATTACTGTATTTATAATTGTCTGAAAGCTAAGTAGGCCTACTCAAAAAATTAATTAACTTAACAGAATGTGGAAAATATTTCTTTGGCATTTTTTATTACGACTTCGCTACTTTTGTAAGTACTACTACACATTACTATGTATGCGCAATGTCTACTGTAGATGGGGTACTTGAACCGTTCGGAATTCACGGAAGGTCACCAACTTTGTCCTATGGATCCCACGGATACTCTTTTTCAAAGGCAGAATGAGTTGGTAGTTGATAAGCAAAACTTGATATTAGGCTGCTCGAAAATCACTATTCATAGATTACGCAACAAATAACTATTTTATCTCTTTGTTCACAAGGGTATCAGTCTGTGTAGCCGGTGCTGCTGGCGGGGCCTTTACCCGACTCGTGTTCTCGTGAGGGTGGCTGGGTAACGCCACACCAGTCCGATTGGGTAACGAATCGTTACCTACACGAGGTCCTCTGAGTAACGCTACAACATGTATGAATAGTTTATGTTGTTAAGGCCATTGCGGAGAAGAGCATTAGTCTCCTTTCATAAAAAGAATCCCAACCCATTCGTTGACGTAGCCAGTGTGGATGGAGAGCGGAATTTGTCGTATCCTTCTCTGTTAAGCTAACGTGGTTTGAGGCGAAGGTATGCCGGAAATGTGGAGTTAATAAAGGTCTTCGGAGCTGATATGGTGCTCGCCGTCAGGTACAGTAGTTATAAAATTACGATTCAGACATTACATTTTCGCAAGGCTATTACGTCCTACCTGTGGTATACAACGCGCCTGCACACACACAAACAAATACCTTCACCAATACATAATGGTATAAAATAAATAGTTTAAACAAGTGTTGGTGTTAAAAGAATATTTGTTTTCCAGAACAGTCGATGACATATTTCAAGCAACGTCATAGGGGGTGACGTGTAAGTCGCATGTAGCCAGAACGTAGAACAACGCTGTCCGCGTTTTGATGAGCTCACTTTTTTCTCAAACTGCACGTACAACTACGGAAGGGGAAGAGTCTAAGCTATAGCATATTTCATAATCCACTCCCTCCCTAACTTGTGTTATGTTTTCTCCGTTACTTTGACATTTTTTTGTCTTGAGGGTACTGGAACTGTCTTTCCCCCCATAAGTTGTCACTATTAATGTTAAGTTTTGTTACAGAACGGTGAACATTAGAGTATCATGCAACTATAAAACTATACGAACTGTATATATGTTTTCAGCGTGCTCTTCAGAGACAAATTTGTGCTGTTTCACTTCGTCATCAAAATGATTTTCAAATAAGTGTTTTTGAAAACCCATCATTTTTGACAACATACAAATGTCCGAGTCGGAGAATAGATTCAGTGTTCTGTTTAAACATATAAAAGGTAATTTCGTAAATACGGTAACCAATATAGATAAATCAGTAAATAAATAATGTGTAAATATACTTATGTTTTAATTTTATACTTATATTTATATCTACATGTATCACATGACTGTAAGAGAAATAGAGGCAAATTTACATAATCAAATGTATTTACTTCTGCAAAATGAATGTTCCTGTTTTTTTATCGTTTTATTTTAACCTGACGCGCGTATATCTATCATGAAGGGTTTCTAAAGTTGATTTTTTTTCAGTAAATTTTTAGTCACACTTACAATTAATTGCCCAGAATGGATTGACAAATACTGCGTGTTTGTAACAGGTGTACGTCTATAAAAAATAAGACCATTCAACTTCCCGAAGTAGTTATAATTTGATTTTATATATATTATATATAATATATTATATACATACATACGGAGAGAGAGAGAGAGAGAGATCACATAAAATGACAAGGAAGGGACAGAAATCGACAGAGACTTATAAAAGTGGAAGAACAGATTCAATTGAAATAGAGATACAAATAGAGAAAGGCAAAATATCAGTGTCCGCCTGCGATTTATATTTCTTTAGCCTTATTCGTGTACGGTTATCTCGTATTTTCCTCCCAAACACACACACACACACACACACACACACACACACACAGTGATACGTCGATTTACTTCTCCTTACGCGATTGTTTAAAAGGAAAGACAATCGGTTGTGTGAACAACAGAAAAAGACAGCATTAGTCGCTTAATGGTAATGTCTGCGCGATAAGCAGACACCGAGTAAGAGTAAGGCAGAAGCAGTGCAACTGCGCTGACAAACGAACCTAACTTATTTAGTATAATTAGATGCAAACAGAGACTTTTTACTTCTGACACAGCGACGTCTTGTCGCTGCAGACTTCAATTAACGCGCAGGTTGTAGCCAGCTCTCTCCCTTCGCCGTACAAGACGTTACTTATTTGGACAAGATTAAAGTGTTAGCAGATGAATTAAAGTGATAAACGTCACTCGTGTTATGCGGAAACAAACGGATTCACTCCCCGTTCTCCCTCTCCCGTTCTCGTTCTCAGCAGGAGTTGAGGTCATGGCGAAAACGTGCAATCAATTTTTGACGCCTTTGACAGTCTGACAGTACTGATTGACACTTGAAACTGATTCTAAATTGATAGTGTGATTAACAAACTCGCTTTATGTATCTGCTATGCTCTCGATGCAGTTTGCTTTTATCTTCGATCTAAACTCAATATTAACTTTTTTTGGAAGTTCATTTGTTCTTTCTCTCTCTCTCTCTCTCTCTCTCGCTCTCTCACTTTCCGTAAAGAATTATTATCCTTCTGAAAATGGAACGCGCGAGTCGGGAATCTGTGGGACCAGGTGTCGGGCACAGCGCCTCTACCATTGTTCCGCCCGCACTGAACTCCACCTGTTTCCTTCTGTACAAGGGCAGGAAGTACGTCACACTCCACTCAGTTTTATAGATTAATTATCGCTCCCAACCATGTTTACATTGTCTGCAGCGATAAATGTTAAAATTATTTGATTTACTCTACCGTGCGCTGGTATTTGTACCCTCCCCCATATTTTATCGTGTTTAAATGACAAATTTGTTTTTCCTCAGGCCAAAAAAAGTTAAATAATTTTTGAAGATATTTTGCTGACTTATACCCTAACAATTATGAAGGAACTACACATTAAACCGATAATCCACTACTACATAAATTCTAAATCGTCAATGTACGATTAGTGATGATGATTGGTAATTCTTCTTTGCCAATGAACTGAATTTATGGATTTAACTAATTTATGTTATTTATAAAATGCTAGTTCATGTGTATTGGAATAGTAGGCCTATATCAATCTCTTGCTGATTACGTTTTACGAGAAAATTCTTAATAATATTTTTTCCATTCAATAAACAAAACTTTGCAGTTTTTAAACGTAATTATGTCTCCGGACTTAATTTCAGTCACATAACGTTAAATAAAAATGTAACTAGAATGTAAAAAATATTAAAAACTTTTTAAGACACGCCGTAAAAGTAAAATGAATCGTCCCCTAACAATTTTAAACCGTTTTCCTATAATATTACATTTCAGTACACTCTGTCTATTCATTTTCTAATGTAACCTACGTAATAGGCCTACTACGTAATATTGGAAAATGAATTCACGGAATCTGTTGAAAAATAATATTGATAGATTACGAATTAAGTGATTGGGCATTTATGCGGTTCAGAGGTTAGGCATCAGGTCTTACGATTACACAAACTATATTCCAGTTCAACGTTTCCTTGATCTGTCTGTTTCTCTTTAACCTTAAACTTTCCTCAGAATCCCTAAATCTTCCTTACATCATTTGGACACGTTTTCTCCAGTTAAATGTGTTTTGTTTAACTTTTTATTACGACGAAAATTTTAAGGAATTTAAAAATTTCTATGCCTTATGTGTTCCTTGATGACCTTCAATTTTGGAATTTCTAAAATTCAATAATATATCAAATTGTGGTTAAAATTTTTTTAATTTGATACCCCACATGAATTTTTGCTATATTTTCAAAAATTTTTGACGCATTGCATCCCCCCCCATTTTTGGTGATCAGTCTCAAAAACAGTAGGGCCCTGTAGGGTAAACGTGTGGACATGCATGACACGTTTTACGGAAATCGGTTAATATATTCTAACGGTACAGTGAGACACACTCCAAAAAGATAGACAGATGATAGACAAATGCCAAATGACGATTAAAACGGACACTCGTTTCACTCGTTCAGCAAATAACATGTATACTGCAAACCTATATTGTGTACCTAATTCAGTATTATAAAATTCAAATGCTTATTTTAAAGTAATTGTAGTTGATTATTATAAAATAACACGTCCTCTGGTTAGAAGTACAGTAGAACTCCATTTATCCGAACTCCAGTTATCCGAATCGATATCAGGAAATGGCATGGAATAAAATGAATGGAGTTTCGACAAAACAGCAAATTCAGGAAGAAAAATAAGAGGCAATGAACAAGAAGGAAGAGGAAAAATAGCAAAATAAAGTGTCGAAGAAAACGAAGCTGTATCAACTGAAGACATTCAGAAAATCATTGTACAAATTCCTAGCTCTTCCGAGTGTGATGTGGACGACTTAAATGAGTGGTTGCAGTGCGATTCACCGGACCCTGGATATCAAATTTTGGTATGAAATTACCATTATCCAAATTATCCAAAGTGTAAACGATGAATCTCAGAAGGTAGACGAAGACGATGACAATGTTGCTTCAGTTCAACCTGAAAAGAAACCTACGGCGAGTGAGGCATTCGTTTGTTTTGACACTGCCTTACAGTGGAGGGAACGGCAGCCTGAACGCCATCATGTGTAGCTTCTTTCCGTCAAGCGTTTTCGGGACCTGGCTGCACGCAAACGAGTTTCTACGTCAAAACAATTAACTTTGACATGTTCAACTGAAAAATTATAATTATGTGTATTATTTTTAATTTTTGTTTTGGTAAAAGTGAATTTTTGCAAAACCCGTGTTACCTGGTTTTTATTAAGATACTGTACTCATGTAATTAAAATAAACAAAAGTGATTTTCAGCAATTTTCTCGTTTCTTTCATAACATAACCTTTTTCTTATGTTTGTCCCAATTATCCGAATTTCTGCATATCCGAATTATGTCTGTAACTCATTAGTTCGGATAAATGGAGTTCTACTGTAATTGTAAAACTGTAAATATGTATGCTACATATAAAAATAAATAATATTCGAAACTCTGTTACTATACAGTATTCTTGGGTAAATTTCACTTCGTGTAAATCTTATATCTTCTTCTCTGTCCAACTCTTCGCTTCCCTCTCCATATTATCCCTCCACCCCTCGTCCGCCATGTCATCTATGTTTCTCTCGAAATTTCCTGGTTAGTTAGAACTTTATTAATGTCGTATTACAGATTTAGCGTCTTTTCCGAATGTTTCTCTTAATATCACACCCCAAAATGCTCTCTTTTACCTACCGCCCTTTTCCAAATCTGTAACTACTAAGAAAACTTGTATAGTAAATACAATGTTTTCATTTGATATTGAGGTAATTTCGACAAGTAACAAAATCGTTTAACCAATAACAACTTATAACTAAAAAAAATCAGTAAATTTTTCTTCAAAACCAAAACTACAATCGTTACAGTAAGGAGGAAAAATGTTACTAAAAATATTGATGTAAATGTTTAATTTATTTAAAAATCCTTAAATTTTTTTTAGTGACTGTTAATCAATGAATGTTTTAGTGGATGGTTAGTGAGGATCGGTCAATAATACAAATAATAATCCTGAAGATAACAATAAATATTGTTGAAACGTCGACGCAAAATTGCTAAAATTTCTATTATTGACCGATCCTCACTAACCATCCACTAAAACATTTATTAAAAAAATAAATACAGTCAATCAATTACATTAGAATGGGTACTAATCAATCAGCATTAAAATAATTGTTTAACTAAGCCGTTCTAACGGCAGTTTTCTCATAACTGATTTCTCTTCCATGATGCGAGCAAAGTTTATAGAGCAACTATTGTGGCGTATAATTCACAGTTGTTAGCGGCATACCTGTTAGCAGGTTAGCATACCTGTTCCTAAGTTTTAGAGCTCTGAAACTCTATTAACGCAATTAAAGCATCTTGATATAATGCCAAGAAAAATAGTACTTATACGATGAGAAGAAAGTCAGAGTGTTTCAGTTATTATAATCACTTATGCAAATAATCATCATCAACTTACCGTTGCAGACAATTTGCGATTTATTACTTTATGATAATTTTTGCTTCGTTTCCGATGTACGGTTTCAGTGTGATGGAATAATTTGTGGATACTCTACCTTATGTAAGGCTTTAATAATTATTACAATTAACTGAACGTACTCTGTTTCCGGGAAAGCAAACCTGGGAAAGTGGCTAGACGAGGCAGAGTGATTATCGAACAGGTCGTGGGAGATTATTCGTTAATGCTGTGGAACAGACTTCAGTATTTGCGTCTTGCTTAAGATTATTGTTGTGTTTACCTTTCTTAGTAATTTGTTAGTACAATTAATTGATTGATTTCTAGGGTAGGCCTTTCTTTTTAACCGATAAGTTAATCAATTAACCTCCTACACAATAGGTAGCAATATATTTCAGTAAGAAACCGCTTTTCATTTCTTCAGTCTAAATCTTGGCCTAAATCTTCAGTCAAGAAACCTGAATCACTTTGACTTCTAGTAGTTAGCATTTTAGTGCTGTTTAGAACATTTTTAAACTTGGGAGTACTAAGATACTACGATATACCAGTAATATTGTACAATTTAACTTAAACGTTGTACTTTGCGGCATTATCATCATCATCACCACCAACACCATCATCGCCGCCACCACAACCATTTTTTTGAGCTACTATGGACTTCGTTTGGTTCAACTGGTTCCTCCCATCTTCTCCTCTCTCCCATATTTCCTTCATTCTTCATCAATGTCTCTCCTTCCTTTCGTCAGTCCAGATTCCTTTCGTCACCTGTCCTCTTCTTGGGATTTTCTTGAAAATCTTAAGCATTTTTTAATTTCTTTTTGAGTGGTAAGCATTCTTCAATGTCTTCTTGAGTAATCTGGATTTCTATTATGTCTTTTTCTGTTTCTTTTAACCACGTCTGTTATTTATTATTATTGCTATTATATTAGTATTCATATTCACTTACATTAGTCTTCTTGTTCTTGTTACTAGCTTGCTTAGTAATTAATATTTCTTTATAAAGTTGCTAAACTGCTACTTTTTTATTGTTTAGACAAAGCTTTTCGTCATCACTGACATCATCAGCTTTAAGACCTGATGATGTCAGTGATGACGAAAAGCTTTGTCTAAACAATAAAAAAGTAGCAGTTTAGCAACTTTATAAAGAAATATTAAGGATGGCTGCTAATTTAAACAATACGAAGAATAATAATTAATAATTATTCAAGTATATAAATATTATGCTTTCTACTTCTGAGATGACAGTAATTTAAAACTGTCGAGATATTGTAATAAACAATTAAAAATATATTCTTATTTTTAAAAATATAAACTATTATTTATTATTATTTTATAATAATAATAATATCAACTAATAACTATTATTGTTGAAGATATGTGACTAAAATTCTATTGACTATAAGTTTTTGTTTTCGTCAAATCTCTAATCCCCATACAGCACCTCCTTTTCTTCATTTTTCTAATACGGTCTGATACAATATGGCTTTACTTATAAGACGAAATCGTTGTTTCTTTTCTTCTTATATTCAAAAGTTTGTCGCTCACAGGATTCTGACTCAAGACGAGTCGTTGTGTTAATGAGTAAACTGGTCACACACAAATAATGTATTGTGAATTATTTAAACAAACTCAGGGAACTAAAATTTTACATATTTGCTTGCCACTAATTTGTATCATGTATATTTATTCTTGTTTAGTCAATTTCGAGTCAACACAAAAAATTAAAAAATGGCCACAGGGTATAGTTTTTAAAAGTGAACATTTCTTTGGTCGCTTAAAGGAGACAAGGTAGTTGAAGAGTTATGGGTAAGTTCTTATTCAGGATCTTTTCACTTCTGTATTCCACTAAAAATGGTCATTTGGTGGTGGTGGTGAATGTTTTTTTTAAATGGCATGAGACCCACATTATACAATTATGGCCTAAGAACTGACCTTAATGACTTGCAGATTAAATGTACCGAGTATTCACCTGCTCAGATGATGTTGTCAGTATTAATAGATTACTACACAAGAAGGAGACTTCCAAAGACTAGATGCAGAGCTTACTAATTTGGACTCCCCCTTAAAGAAGAAAGGAAAGAAGGAAATGGCATGAATCACAAGAGGAAGAGGATAGGCTAAATCAAGACCAGCAAGACTGTGTATTTTATAGAATACAGTTCAGGAACAAGCACTAAAATTTTCACCAGATCCACTAAACGGTCGCAAATAACTTGACGAGACTTAAGAAACGGCTCTGAATTCGGCACACATTACCTTGGATAAAATTTGATTTAATCTTCGCATATAGTCAGAATAATCAGGCCAATCATAATATGTGATAGCGAAACGCAGATTTCTAACAAATTAGCGTCCATACCTCTGGATAAATCCGAAAAATGATGCTCAGCAAGGATGGAAAGGCAATTATGTAAAATTAAATTTGTGATGGAAGAGAACGTGACTCTATAAAATTTATAAAGACTTAGCTGCAAGTGTTAAATTGGAATACAATACTAAAGCTATGTAATTACATGAAAATGAAAGAAGATAAAGGGCTCACCGGCTGAGGTGCAATCTAGAGAAAGGCATAAGGGATAGCTCTCTATATAGGTGAAGATAAACATGATCTTTTCTGTAGCACGTGATAGAGTGTTAGAGGATCAAGAGCCTGTGTCCCAATTAAGGAAGAGAAGAATAAAGAAAAACGGAGAAGTAAATGTTTTTAATATGAACTTAAGGGAAATTTATACGTAGATAAGCGTTTTTAGAACAGGGTTCAAATTTTCTGAAGCTATACGTATCTTAAAAACTAGTTAAAACTTTAAACAGCAGTGCCTCCAGTCTATAAAATACAAGTACTTTAAACGAGACAACAAATTATTAATTTAAACATTTTAACAGTCAGAATTTTATAATTACAAACAGGTGCAGAAGTTAGTATGTTCGTGTGACAAGCAGGGAATATGTGTTAGAATGAATTAACTGTGCACATACCTCTTTTTAGTATACCCGAAGATTACTAAATTTAATGGTACAGTAATAAGAAACATAGAAACCAAATATCGATCTCAAAAAAAAAAACATTATTAGCTAAAGTAGAAAAATGCGATAAATGAGATGGGCAATAAGAGCCGGTGAACGCAGAACGTTAAACAAGTCTGCATTGTTTAAGATATTGCACTGTGTTTATTGCCTTCGTGAGATGGTATTTACTCATTTCCAATACGGTATTCTAAATTGAGTTCACGACATTTGTCTAAAAAAATTCTCATTACTGCGAAGTGGACGCAGAATATATGTTATTTATGGACTCCAAGTGGATCGCGGTGTACTGTTGAATAACGACTCTATCAGAAACAGAAATTAGCGTTGTAATGAGTAATCAGTTTTTATATTTCCCGTTTGTGGAAATAACATTATCGTATTTTACTTTCTTCTGATGTAATTAGAAATAATATGAGGAATAACAACAACAAGATGCTACAGTAAATTTTTCACGCATTACCGTTGTTGATTAGATTAGCGCTCATAAACGGCGTATAACTATATAAGACTACAGCAAGTTCAGTGTTTTATTTTAGAACTATTCTTTTACTAATTCATTTGCAATGTTAAGGAGGCAAATACAAAGGGTATTTTTTCTGCTGATGGTGTCTGGTCGCTTTCCGAATATTAAGACAAAATCTAAAAAAATATATTACAATCATGGAATATGTGTAACAGAAGTTAATTATCTTTTCTTCTAGTTATCTGACTGACGTGATCAGTATTTATGGTGAATCTACATGTTTACCGCAGCTACGTAGCTTCTTCAAGTGCATTAAGACTTCAAGGTTTTAAGACTCGGTGAAAGAAGGTATATCCACTGACTCACAGAACGTGTATACATCTAACAAGTACATGGCCAGAAGTCATGAAATCATTAAACACTTCAAATAGGCCTATGCTCCGTCTTCAGCAAAGGAAAATGAAGTAGGAAAGATAGGATAGGATATACCTCAGAAAGCATGTACGCTTACTAAAAATGAATTAGGGACACGGGAGAAAGCAATAGGAGTGATTTACAAAGGAAAATAAAACACACTCCAATTTTATATTAGTTATCGATGGTCGGCGTCATCACCACCAACACTACTACCATCGTCATCATCATCATCATTAAAATCATAGTCCTCGTCATGGATGCCATGGATTAAATTAACGAGGTTTGTTTTTATTTCAATTTTTTATAATCCACGGTGGCTCACAAACTCATCACTCTACCGTTTCTTCGGGACATCGAGATTTTTATTTTCCTTGGCATGTACTTGAAGATACTTTTTCGAACATATCTGCCATCTGCCATCAAACGTGTTTAGCTTTTCATGAAATTTCTGCAGTGCCTGTCAAAAATATCTAAATTACTTGTCACTATGTAGTTTTTGACGAAGCAATGTTGTTTCAAGTGTTACTACAGTTTCGAATTATGACAACTGAACATTGAACAATTTTTAGTTCTCTGGAGAAACGGTAATGCACGTGCCTTAAACGTCACATAGTCAACGGTTTTGTTTAAGCTTACATAATTTATAATTATTGTAATAATGAAACAGAACTAAGTGCTGGTACAGTCATTACGATAAGGCCGCGTGTACGACAGTCCCTGTAGCGCGTGTCCAAGTTCAAGGAAGCAACAGGTGTGGGCCGCAAGCGACGCCCGCATAACTAAACTGTTGTTAAAAGTAAAACGGCATGCGTTAGAAAGTAGTTTGCTCAAAGGTCAGAAATCTGGAGCGTAAACGTTTTAGAATCCGGGATTAGCTCCCTGGTTCACGTGTCGTTGTGCAAATATACACAAGGTACGCGACATAGGCTATCACAAGCGTACCCATTGTGCTGACATTGAAACTGTTCACCATTTAAGAGTAATTTATTATAATTTCAAACAACTTTCATCGATATTAACAGCTTTGAATGGAATTCATTCAGATATAACTGAATTGCGAAGGTTTTATACTGTTGAATAATATATCGAACATTTCCATTTTTTATACTGTATTTGTATGATAATAATAAATACGTGCAATAAAATGTCAATTTTTAAAACCACACAGACAAATGTAATACACAAGTGTCAGTCGTAATGGAAGGCAAAATCGATAGTACATTTACGTACGGTGAAAATTAATTGATCAACAGCAAAACAGGTGCTTCTTTGAAAAATAGGGCCTCATGCGCTCCCAAAATTACAACTTACTATAATTTACATAAGCTTATTTACAAAAACTTACGGTATCGACTTACTTTTTTAAGTTAAGAAACTCAACCGACTACGCTTTTCTAAGCTTATTTTTATGTCGTTGTAAAAGACGACAATAAACTACAGATTTTAGATCTGGGGTTAAAATATTCAAATATTGATCAAATTAAATGTAATTTTCCATTAAATTAAATACCGTTTGAGTTATTTGTAATAAACCGAACTAGCAGGCCAAGTTATTTTTAAGGGTAAAAATGGTCTACTTTATAATTATTGGTCACTAATTCTAGAAATGTTTCTTCAACGCGAATAGTTTTCAACTTACTTGAGGAAACCTGATACGGCCCTTCTTCATCTCCTTAAAATAATTTCCTTCCAACTGTGCAAATGTTCAACTACAACTAATACTATTTTAGTTGGTTTATTTAAAATATTTATAAACTTCAGCGTTAATTTGAAGATACAGCAAGTTTTGTTATTTGGAGTCACTCGGTTTGACTGACTGGCAGTAAGTCCCAGGTGACATTGAAAAACTAACTGCTAATTTACAAAGTCAACCTGTCATGGACTTATGTCATATAGTTGTGGGGAACAATCAGTAAATCCAGCCTAGGAATTCTCCAGCACAAAGTATTGACAGCCATCGCAAACGTCCCATAGCAAGCGCCCAGCTGATTAATCCAAGAAGACATAAAGCGACGAAGCACCAAATTCAGATCCAGACTGTAAACCGATCTGAAGGAGCTTCCATTCTATTCTAGCTGTGTTGTAGTAGACGGGGACGTTACAAACCTGTGTCTTAATGGACAGAGTTTATTAGGTTTTGGTGACTATTACAAAACAATATGTCCCTTATAAAATGTATTTGATCTAGTAGCTACTTGTTTCCAATGTTCACTGGAAGAACCTCCTAATCGTCACTTCTCAATCATAAATGTCACTGATTACCCTTCATAGTTAGATAATACAACTTATCTTAAGTAATACAACTTAAATTCAATAAAAATAATTGATGTGACAAAAATGTGCGTCTTTTATTCGCTATAAAACTATATAAGAATAGCTTATTTCCTGTGACATAAACGAGTGTCCAAGGCGGGTTACGTAGTTATAGTTACAATAACGTTGAAATAATATCAGATTTCGTGTGCAGTAACAGTGTGGTTGGAAACCAAAAATACTGAGGGTTATGAACAAAACATGCTTCTTTTAGTAGCAGTCACACTATAACTACCAGATAAAACTGAAAATTTTATTATCATTTGCGTTTCAGTTCTTACATTAGGTGGAGCCAAATCGTGAGTCAAAGTAATAGTATTTACTTTCCTACAACGTGACTGCTTTAGGACGTATGTGTATATTCACACCTCAGCTAGCGAATTGAACATGGCTTAATGTTTATTTTTAATATATTTTAATAAGCATTTAACAAATTTAGTTATTTCACACATTGTATCTTTCTTGTAATTAACGACTAGATAAAGAATAAATTTCCCTATTGAGTTTCATGTACCACATCAAGAAATGGTATAATATCAACTATTGATGTTGTTAACCATCGATAGAAAAAGCTAAACGGTTTCTAAGAAACATCTTCCATGTGTTTGTTTGGCTGCACCTCCGTACTATTTGCTATTACGCACACATTACTTACCTTTAAACGAAGGATTATACATATGTTGCATCTGTGCATTTATTCTTCTCTTTGTTGTAGGTAAACTTATGAACATTCCTCAGGACTGGCTTATGATTGGTTGGAGAGTGCACTGTCTGCAGCTGTAGGTTCAGCTTTAGATTCGCAGTCATTGGATTACGAACGCTATGTAAAAATACATGCACTTCATTAAGGACAAAAGTGACCCCGCAGATTTGAATGTAGAAACAAGGACCTTCATACAAAATTCGGTTAGCGATTTATATGAATGTGTTTGAATACACGCGCGCGTGCACGCGCGCGCAGGAAAGGGAAAAGGAGAGAGAGAGAGAGAGAGAGATGACGATAATTTACGACTCAGAATGATGCTGAATTCCGTAATTAATATTAATAATGATAAAATCGCATGCCGCAAGCTAAAGCGAGGTCAGCATTTTTATTCTTTAATTGTATTCGCACATTTTGTATCTCAAGGTTTCGTCTCGTGTACTTGTACGCGCACATATTGTTGTGTCTCCTACCACATAAATAACAATTAAAAACTCAACAGAAACAGCTGAGCAGCATTAATCGTTTACCACGTCCGTCTGGCATACCAGCATTGCTGAAGCATGTGCCGCAGCGTACATTTCAGAATTATGAATATATATAAATATAGGATTAACAATAACAATGACTTCAGCTATCTATTTTTTATTACGTTACTTAACAATGTACCACTCATAATGTGATATATTATTTTTAATTAATATTGTTTGTTTCATGGAGGAAATATATATCCTGTGGAACGCCGATTGTCCGGATTGATCTCTGAAACGTTGACTTCGGATAATCGGAAATCAGGATTATTCTAATATTTTAATCTAACAGATTTGATATTATATTTGTTTTAGTGTTCACCATATTTTATTAAAATACAAATATGCATATTTATAAGAATATTATTTATCGACCGGTTTAATTATGGTTCCTAGTTAGTATCGAAATTCGGTCGTAATGAAAGCTCAGTTTTTATGCAACATTTCAAAATTTATTTAATCTTATAATCATGTCTACAACATAAAATACAAGATAGTATAATTGTAATTGATTTTTTTCACAAGTTACATGATATTAATAGCGGTGCTGCGTTCTAATTGAGTAACTTACGGTATAACACATTACAACACAGCACCACTCTTAAACATCATAAAATTTGCGAACAAATAAATTACAATTATAGTATCTTGTATTTTATGTTGTAGGCATGATTACATGATTAAATAAATCTTGAAACGTTGCATAAAAACTCAGTTTTTATTATGAGCAAAAGTCGATAACAACTAGAAACTATATATGTTTATTTCATGAAGTTTAAATATTATGATGCCAATCAAAAAAACTATAAAGTAAATTAAAAGGGATATACACTAAACAAAAAGGGGTACAGTAAAATATAATAAAAAATAAAAAGCTTGTTCTTGCTCTAAAAGTTGTACAGTAGTCAAATTTGTTCACAAACACTCATTAAAAGGAATTAAAATTAATTGTGTACTTTCACAAATAATTTTAACAGAAGTTTAATGAAGAAAGTTGTGTTAGTGGTTGAAATCACAAGCAGAATGATCACTGTTGCACACCATTATATAAAAATTATCCCGATTAGCGCTTTCAAGCTTCACAGCTCATCGTCAGATCGGCTCATCACAGCTTCGTTTATTCAAGACAAACACTTTTTGTCAATGGAAAATTGGAGATGCTTCCCATATAATTTTGTGAAGACATTTTATAAATTTTTTGTGTCTCAGAACTCTTACATTATTTTATTAATTTAGAAATATTGTAATTTCTTTTATCTCTACAATTATTTATAGCCTTATTTTAACCATACATGTATTATACTACATCTACTATACTACTGTATGTACAAAGGCTACTACGTAGTTAATATAAATCAATGATTTTAACACACACACACACAACTAGCTTAGAAATCGGCGTACGTTAAGTGATTATGGATTTCCAATAAAATTTTTAATACCTCTGAGAGGCATTTGATTCCCCTGATCCTCCCACCGCAGTTGGAAGTAGGCCTACACATTAACACCAAATTTAATGTTTGGATATGGTAGTTATTTCTTGTTCTCTGTCCAACGCAAAAAGTAATAACAATTCAAAAATCTGCAAATCTAATTGTAAAATGTAATTTTTGAATTTTTCAGTTCTAAACATATTAGTAATAAATATTTGCATTGTTATCTAATAAAATGTTTATTACAGTTACAGTCTATTGCAACCAAGAAATTGACAAAGCAATTTTGGTCGTCGTGTTATATGTTTACAGAAGGCAATATGTGCGTGGAAAACGTGAAAATAAGGATAGCATTCCCTAATCAGACTTTCAGGATAAGAAGTCTGCTATAAATATCCGTACGTACTTAAACGGTAGGAAGGCGGTTACAAAAGACTTTGTTTGTTGAACCTTATTTGTCGGAACCTTGGGGCATAAGGAGAAGACCGGCTGGACGTAGTGGAGATGTTGCTATGGGGAAGGATGATACAGACAATATAGACAGACATGTGCGGTTTTAAAATTCGGGAAAGGAAAAGGAAAACTTCACGAGGAAAAGAGGAAGATACAATTTTTAGCCCTTCGGTTCGGACAGGATAGCTTATTTTAAACGTTTTGGGAAGACAAGTGGAGAGGTCGACCGAGAAAGAAATGTTTGGACCACACGTAAACGTCAGTGGAAGCTGGAAAGCATGATTCACTCTAAACAAATGGTGCACACCACGTGTTCCTAGTTTCAACCACAAGAAGATATACCATGACATTTCCATGAAAGATTTTTCTCGACGCTTTTCTCTGGCTACAAACATTTGATTAAAGCGTGTATTTAGCTGTCTAATACAGGATTTCATCAATAACCCGGGCTTTAATATCACCGCTTTCTCAGACTTCTCTTTTAAATAAAGACTACGCGTGTACGTAAACACTTTAATGTTTATTATACAAATGGCAATGACGAAATATATGTGCGCTGCGAAATTGCATTAAAAAAAAGTCGAAACGGTTCGTGAATAAAATATTTATAAATATATTCAGCCGTTTCAGTACCCCTTAACATGAATAATTGTCTGGAAATAACGTAACTGAACATTCCTTTGACCATATTTAAGGTTGACAGGTATGCGCGTGGTACGGTCATGTAAACAAACATTCCAGTAAACAAGTGCCTGCCGCTCGCCTCTTGTCTTAAGTGCGTCTCAACATGTTTTGTATTACGAGGACTGTCATACGCTTGTTTCTTGTCACTGAGATTTACAGTACAACACCGACTTCCTCAAGAGCCTAGAAATTGTACAGTGTTGTAGGTGACTGGAAATTATCATGTCCCACATTTTACCTTAAGAGCGGACACCAGAGAGGTGATAACGGTTAATATTATCAATGATAACGGTTGTTATCATCAATTACGATTTGTTGAAACAAAAGGGCAAGGGTGAAGATGCGTCTCAATGAAAACAAATGTCAAATATTTTCTGATACTTTTTCTATCAATAATAATAATTATTATTATTATGGTTAGGATCCAGTCTCACCGTGGAGACGATGGGAAAGCATGATGGATGGCGGTGAGGATCTTTTAGAGGCGAACAATTTTTATTGCTTTGACGGAATTTTTATTACTCTCATCGCCTTCGAATCGAACGCTATTGAATCCTGTCATTTGAAGAAATGCATAGGTGACACGGAAAACATATCCGAACCACTTGATAATGAGTAGGGGATTTATCACGCAGGTTACTACACGCATATTTCCAATAAAGACTCTTCTGTCGGAGAAGATAATTTCTTCCAGATATGGGTTACACTACGTGCTACTGAACAAGAAAATTATAACGCATAAATATGACTTAATATTTCGTCTTGATTAGCGTTTACTTGAGAATTAATCCCAACTCTAGGTACGCTGCTCTGGATGCCTATGTAGTCTGCTGCAACTAGATAATAGGGCTACACATTTCTGTGCGCCAGTAGTTACAATATCACTAACTTTCACAAAGGTCTATGTCATCAAGTCCGTTGTACTAATAATTGTTATAACGCAAATAAAAGTAATTAAAATTATATTTAAAAAAATCATAAAATTAAGCATTCAGTTAGGCAATTTTTCAGTCCAGTGAACATTTCTGCAAAGTTCACATTTCAAACTTCAGCAATTATGACGTGACTACAATACGAAGATCTCGGCAACGAAAACCAAAAGTTCAAAGTGTCCGTTCTGAACGTCAAAAGGGTAGCAACTTAGGTATTTTATTTATCTCGGAGGTGACGTGAACTATGATCAAGACCACTGTATCGAAACGAAGGTGCCGCGAATTTCAGATAATAAATGTAACTATCTTCTACTTCTTCTGCACCTCGCGGAGTAGGCATTTTGCCTGTTCCGTCTTCACAGAGTATCTCTCCATTTCACTCTCGGTCTTCCTACAGCTCTTGTACCAAAGGGTCTATATCAAAACGCAACCTTAGGTAGTCGTCCACCCACCATTCTGTCCAGATGCTGAAACTATTCCCTTGCGATATGTCTGGATTTTATCATTCATGGAGAATACCTGCAGTCTTCTCTATTATCCTCATTGCGCAAACGATCCTGTCTCGTGCAACCCTTTCTTTTTCTCAGAAATTTTATTTCCGAACTTTGAATCCGGTTTTTAATCTTCTTTTTAGGAACCCATGTTTTCATTTCCGTATAGTAAAACAGGCATTGGCATTGTTTTATAAAGTTTAAGCCTTGTCTCTTTCTTGTCTTTTTCTTCCCCGTTCTATGTATGACTTTACATATCATTTGAAACCTCGAAATTTTTGTAGTGAATCTCGCCTGTATCATTCCCAATACAGATAATGAAAACCAGGTAATTGAAGTCAGAGACTTGTTCCAAAACTGTTCTCTCAAGAACAATTTTGAATAGAGCTATTGACGGATGTATTAGAAATAATGTTGTGTGAGAGACAAAGATGAAATTTTATATAGTAATTGCTGTTCATGTGTTGTATGGAAGCGATGTTGGGACAACAATAAAGACATGAGGTAAGCAGAAAACAAGAATTGAGGTAAGGTACTAAGGTACAAGCAATTAGCTGAGTGTCTAAAGCATGAATGATAAAATAAGGGAATAGAGAGACAAGTGGTGTTGGTCTTATAAGAATCTTGGAAGAGCGAAGAAAAATGGCTGGAGGAATGACGAAAACACAGGCCTTCCTAATCCCTATAGTAAAGATAATGGTGATGATTATTTAGAGTCATTATCGGTGACGAGTAATAGAGTAGCAGTCTCGGTTATCCACAGAGTTCGCTGATAACTTTAATTCGTTGTTAAATATAAATAAATATATAAATAAATAAAATTTACTGTTTACAGACAAAATGGCGGTCTACCCATGGGCTCACCCATATCCAGCACATTAGCAGAGGTTTTTTTTCCAACACTTAGAAAAAACAAGAATCCTCACAAACAATGACAGACACTCATATAAAATACTATATTGTCACAGATACGTTGACGGCATCATAATTCTATACAAGGGAAACAAAATACACTGCGAACAGCTGCTAACCCACATAAACAAAATACACAAAAACATAATCTTCCCTGTTCAATACGAGTACAACAATAGCATAAACTTCCTAGACCTCTCCATCACAAAATTTGAACACAGACACAAATTCAGTATACCACAGAAAACCCATTACAACTGACACACTAATACACAACTCCTCCAATCACCCAATACAACACAAACTAGCTGCCTTCAGAACTATGATAGACAGACTAAACAACATCCTACTAGACGAAAAACGTTACAAAGGTGAACTAAACACGATAAAATATCTAGCAGAATCCAACGGATACAACAGAACAATAGTCAATAAGCTCCTACACAAAACAAACAACAGACAGAAAACAACAAATTCATAACACTAACATACATCAATAACCACACTGAAAAAATACCCCAAAAATTTAAAAAAGCAGGATGCAGAATCGCATACAGAACTACAAACAAAACAGAACACATACAAAGAACAAAACAAATTTGATCTACCTGGCGTTTACAAACTAAATTGCTAAGATTGCAACAAATTCTACATAGGCCAGACAGGACGTTGCTTCAAACAAAGATACACTGGACACACAAGGGCACTTCACGCCACTACCGAATCCACCTTTGCAAACCACCTCATTGAAGCAAACCACACATACACAAACATCGAAAATAACATGGATATTCTACACGTACACACAAAAGGCCGAAAACTAGACACTCTTGAACAATTGGAAATATACAAACACACAAAAGCACATAAAAACGACATCCTAAACGAACAAACACAGTTCAAATCACACATATTATTCGAACATATCACATCCCATAACACTTATTATTCTAACATATTATTAGAACATTACTTGTAACAGGAATCACACAACATCGATTCTTCAAAAGTCGGCCCCGTCGCCAAGAACAAGACGGACAGCGCTCCCAGTGGTAGCCTCTGACGAAGCTTATAATAAGCAAAAACTGATTCAGGCTATAAGGTAAAACTTTTACGTTTTTACCAATAAAAAACGTTCTGTTCCGAGTCGGTAGTGATTTAATTATATTTAGTTAATCAACGGACACGTCATGGACAACAAAATCCAGGAATAAATATAAACATTTGTATAGTTGTCTATTTACAACGTAGCTACGGATTTCCGAAAAATAAGTTTATTGCATATTTTGTAAAACAAAATAAAATGGAGACTATATGAGAGCCAGGAATTTTGAACAACTTTTACCCGAATCTCTGTTTAATAAGATTGTAGTTATTAGTAGAAATCCAGAGGAATGTGGATAATTGTGAGCCAAATTAAACTGTAGGTTTCAGTTCTGCCTGCCATATGGAAATGCGGAACGTGACAGAAGGAGTTTATAATTAAGAAAAATAACGGAGCCCCGATTTGAAGGTAGAGGAGAGCCGTTATCGGTTAATCGCCAGAAACAGGTAGTAGTTGGCCGTGGCGAGATAAACATCTGGGCTCATCTCTCCTGGAAGGCTATAGATGTCAAACGTGCCTCCCGGTCACCTGTCACCCTGTCTTTCTGTTTACTGCCACCCTTCGCGTTTGTAACACCTTTACGCATGGTTTATATGTCGGGAAGACGGGTTATCATAACAGCGGGGAACAACATTCTTGGTACACAGAAAGCGTGAGATAAATAAGCGGTATGAACTTTTACACATTGTAAATGCGCACGTGCACACACATACATAAATGCTCGCGCCCATGGACACACAACACTCATCTACACATCAATACACATTAACACTAGAGAAAGAAGATTAATGTACAGAAAAACAAAAAAATGATGAGAAAAGAATAATGGGTAAATAGAATATGCGTGCCCTACATCATAAACTTTGATCTAAATTTTTTAATGAGAACACCCATATACAATATGGGGTTAGAGGGACTAAAGTAAATTTAATACGCTCATCTAAACTTTATTTAGTATTTAGTCACTCTAAGTACCAACTAGAAGTTTTGCAATTCGATTACGTAGGCTGTATCAACATTATTTAATTGTTGTAAATCCGAACTGTTAGGCCGCGGTCGGTAGCTATGTTGGCAACGGACCACGGCCTAACAGCCCGGATTTATAACAACTTAATAAGTGCAACGCTTACTATAAACACTGAAATAATTCTGAAACACGTGCATCTGAATAGTAATGTTCACCTAGAGGATAATTTAATAATAGGACAAAATCGATTTTCCAACATTCTGTAAAAGTTGTAATCAATGAGATATAAATATGGAGCAAACGTTTCCCGTATATAGACAACAATAGACAAAGACGACGATATATGGACGAAGATATAGACAAATGGTAAATTAATTTTTGTCAATCGATTTATGGCCCATTCTGTATATTAATTTATATTAATTAATTATTAATTTTATAGAGTTTACAAATATTATTTTTTTAAATATACGTTCAAGATTGGACAAGTCACTGCAGTTAGGAAGGTCCGACGCAAGGGAAGCCAATAGGAATTACAGGAACAGTGGCGCCAGAAGGACACTGGCGCGTTGAGTGAGTAAAATGTTACAAGAGGTAAAGGACGGAGTGCGACAAGTGGAATGGTACCTGTAGTGAGGAGACGGAGACTGCGTTTCTCTCACCACTTTCACCGGGCTACGGTTACAAACCAAACTAATTGCTCACATGTTCCTTTCCAGAACAATTATCATTTAAATTTATATTGTGAACGCGGAAACATTGCCACGAGGGCAATCGTGATAAGCTCCGTAACGCCGGATAAACGTGAAATGTGATAATCGCTTTCTTTAAGGAAGAAATGTGTTCCGCACTTCGTGATAAACAATAGACAGTTATAAATTGTTTTTTTTTTTACGCATCATACGTTATATAATATCGCGCAACTGTGGCTCCTTTCTTCAGCATGTTCAGTTCTTGAGCACATTATTTTTTCTTTATTCTTCTCCTTCTTCTTCTTTTTCTTCTACTACTTCTCCCCTTTTATGAAGTACAGTCCTTCTTCCTTATTCCCAGGCCTTTCTATAGGGCTACCAGCAGATCTTCTCCCAAGTCGTTCTCCGTTATATCCCTCCTACATTTTTTCCTTTGGAAGGTTTTGAGTGTGTCAGTAGTGTCTCTCTAAAAATTGTTGTAGAGTAACCCCGGTGTTGGTGGGCCTGCAACCTTGTCCTGGGTTTTATCCAGAGTCACACCTTCTACGCTCTTCTGCTTCTCTCATATAAAAGGCAGAGTTACTATCATCCTGGCCAGACGAACACAGGTCTTTTAACGAGGAGTTACCCACCTCCTTTCTCAACACATGCGAGACGGAACGCCAGGCTTGGGAATCATGGAGTTCACATTATTTTAAAAATAGGTTACACTTGTCTAATATGTATCACAGAAATAGCCGAGTCTATTTACATAGTCATAGTTCGACTGCTGGCAGGAAGCTGGTATCCTTGCTTCGACCTCCTGTTATTAAATCTGATAGTTCTCCTAAATTAGTACAGGAAAAATAGATATTATTCGGAACAAATATTGCCTCGATACTTTTTTGAGCGAGAAATCTAGATTTTGGCTTATATTTTATGAATTTAGACAGTCCAGAGCGAAATCGTACCTAGGGGTAGTTTTATAAGGGTTGGGAGGGTAAAAATACGGTTTTGGGGGAATAACGTTTTAATGGTTAATTTTATAAAAAACGTTTACCTACACAAAAGTGGTAGCTTATGAAATTCCGCGTATTTTGGTTTTTTGGACAACTTTCTACGACAAACATTGAGGGAGATATGAATTTTTAAATAGTAGGTATTTTTAAAGATTTTGAAATAGCGCAATTTTGCGCGTGCCCTGTTTGCGTGCCAATTAAAAAATAATTCGTGTATCAAAAAAACAAAAATACTCATTCTTCAGTTTTTAACTCTCTACAATTTAAGGTTTCATTTATCCCGATACGACGAAAATTGATAATTATACGAAATAAAATATGTATACAGAGCGCGAAAGTTTAAAAGAAGAGCATCGCCGTTTCAGCAATTTGAGAAGTCTGATGACATGATTAACGAGTAATTACTATTAGTTTATTTAAAGACCATTATGGCGAGTAAAATATAGCATGTTTCAGATTATGTTTACAGATTTATATTTGCCAAATAATACAAAATTTTACACGAATAGGCTATTTTCACCATTATGTTTATAAATAAACAACAAAATGATAATTCTTATTATTAGGCCTATAACAAAGTACGTACAATTAGCTGTAAAATGAGCCCAAGTACGTTTCCTTTCAACAAAAACTGTCGATGTTATGACGGTTTCACTTTTAGTAAAAACTAGGTGAAAAGGGTTGTTACTCTGAAAAATGCCTCTAGCACCCACTCAAGAAGGGTTTATACCAAAAATTTATAGCTGTATTTTAAGCTAAGACATTGTATATAAAAATCATAAAGGTAATATTTTGATTCCATCAACCTGCACAGATAAAATGCTTTACAAACTCGAAATTTATCGAAATTTCTTATTTTTGATGACGTACAAAAATTGACGAATTTCGAAATTTCGTAAAATTTTGTTTATTAATATTTTTTCAAATGAAGTTTTGCAATTTATTATGTTATATTTAAACTTGAAAAATTGCCAGACATTTTCTCCCTAAACCCTTTTTGGAGGTGTCAGAGGTATTTTTTCAGAGTAACTACCCTTTTCACCCGGTTTTGACCAACATTGAAACCGTCATAACATCGACAGTTTTTGTTGAAAGGAAACGTACTTGCGCTCATTTTACAGCTAATTGTATGTACTTTGTTATAATAATAAGAATTTTCATTTTGTTGTTTATTTATAACAATTAATTAACAATAATGGTGAAAATTCATTCGTGTAAACAATAATTCGTGTAAACATTTTGTATTATTTGGCAAATATAAACCTGTAAAAATAATCTAAAACATACTATATTTTACTCGCCATAATGTTTTTTAAATAAACTAATAGTAATTACTCGTTAATCATGTCATCAGACTTCTCAAATTGCTGAAACGGCGATACACTTCTTTTAAACTTTCGCGCTCTGTATACATATTTTATTTCGTATATTTATCAATTTTCGTCGTATCGGAATAAATGAAACATTAAATTGTAGAGAATTAAAAACTGAAGAACGCGCATTTTTGTTTTTTTCGATAAACGAATTATTTTTTAATTGGCACGCAAACAGCGCACTCGCAAAATTGCGCTATTTCAAAATCTCGAAAAATACCTACTTTTTAAAAAATTCATATCTCCCTCAATGTTTGTCGTAGAAAGTCGTTCAGAAAACCCAAATAAGCGGAATTTCATAAGCTACCACTTTTGTTTGAAACTTTTTTTTAACAAGTTAACCATTAAAACGTTATTCCCCAAAACCGTATTTTTACCCTCCCAAACCTTATAAAACTACCCCTAGGTACGATTTCGCTCTGGACTCCCTAGATTCATAAAATATAAGCCAAAATCTACCTATTTCGCTCAAACAAGTATCGGGGCAATTTTATTCTCGAAAACACCTTTTTTTCGTCTATTTTTCCTATACTAAATATATACATAGCCAGCTTATTTACTGTATATACCTGGGTCTTAAAGTCAATTCATTTTTAATGCAGCAACGGAAATCAATGTATTTATATATTTTACGCGTCTTTACAAGGTATTTTTTATTTTATACTAAAAAATACATAGTAACTTACTACAAAATAATGCTTAGCCTACATATATTACATATGTTATATGATCCTTTCGAGAACACTCCCACACACTACTGCTCATTTAAGGTAACCACACCCAGTTTTTCACGTAACATTTTTGGGATCAGCTTCTGAAAATCAGTATTTGGCTTAGCTAATTGACACTAAACAAGATCGTATGCTTTTTTTTCTGTAAGTACAGAGTAGAACAGAAAATTTCGTAGTACACATAGATTGGAATGCAGATTTTTATAATATTCAGTTTTCAGTTTCGTTTGGTTATACAAACGTTACAGTGCAATTAGCTATGGTTTATTTGATCTACTCAACTTTCTTGGTTTATTTGGCCGATATCGTATGGAAGTATAATATGATATGTACTGAAAGCTGATACATTTTAGGTCACATATTTGTTAAGACCCAGAATTCAAATTTAATTTTTTACGTTGATATACAAATTTAAAAACCGATTTACTTAAAGGTTTCTAGAGAGATCCCCGTTTCTCTGAACCGAATCATTCAGTCAGCTCAATGTAATCAGCTGTTTTGAATCGAATACGCTTCGTGTTATTATACCGTTTAGCACAAACAATTGACAATTGTGTTGTTCACTGCCGGTATAAATTATGTTCCAATAGCTCGACGTCTCGTCGGTTTCTTTCTGTACGGGGCTGGTTCTTTCCGTTTCAGTTGGCGCGCAGGTTTCCGATAAATCTCTACTACTAGCCATCGATTCAACAGGTTTCTTTAGGCTTATTTTGGCAATTTAATGATACTGACTGCAGATTATTTTTTCAACCAAGCTTTGTGTTCTACATTTGTGGAACACATTTATGGAGTAGAGCACACGAATGTACATTCTAACGGAACAATTAATGCAAATAATGCTTCCATCTTGATTATCTTTGATTAAAATTCGACAAATCTTTTGTGTGGTTTACCGTCACTGTGTATTTACGTGGTTATATGGAATTTAAGTAAATGGAAAAGCACGATTAACGACACTCGACTGGAACATACGCTTGTAGCTCCGAGCTTAAAGTACCGCGTATACCACAAAAAATTACGCGTCTGACTACAATGATTGCAATCGTTTTTTAGGATCTAAATATAAAGTGTGTTCATTTTTGTAATTTTATTGACAAACCGGCCAGCGAATTCATTCTAACGTTGAGAGTTTAAAGACTTAGATAGTTTATCTTGTACGACGCCCAGACGAATTGTCTGCCCCAAAATTCATATTTAATTTATCTGATTAATAAATAAAATTCAGAGGCTCGTGTACAGGAAATTTTAAAATGTTCACATTTTCTGTTTTCCATATTTTCAGAAACTAAATTTAATTTTGACTAATGTGTATAAAATTTATTTACCAGTGAGAATTAAAAGTTATCCATAAAAATTAAAAAGTAATAAACAGTGAGTGTTTCGGGAACGACTGAAATGAAAAGAGAGAGGAATAGAAACATCAGATAAAATAATGACAGAGTAATGTAAGATAAAACGCAAAAGAAATTAGGATATTACGATAAAATAGGAAATTAGGATAAAATGAGGAAGTCTGACGGTACAGTGTAGGGAAAAGTAACTCAGTTTTTTAACTATGGTAACACTGAAAATTAATTAAGTTTTCTCAATATGATGTGAACACCATTTTCATACACCCTTTCTCAGCATCTTTAAAAGATGAAAATATAATTTTGTTTGTAAGTCGTAGGGTTAATAACGATGTATCTAGCGAACCTCAAATCACCAGACAAACTAACTAATCATTGCTAACTGTTAAAAAAACATCAAAACAGACAATTCTAGAAAATCTAATTAAGAAACATAAATCATAAAATACACTGATCGAATGATCACTCCACACTTTGTGTTCTCCCGAATATTTTAATTTTAATATTTAAATTTAATAAACATTTAGTTGCAATTTGTCAGGTGAAACAATTGTTAGGAATAATAAACGTATTTGTAGAACTAAACGAATTGTCTATTAATTAAATATAAATATTACAATTAAAATAAGTTACAGAAGTTTGATTTTTAGTTCAGAGGATTAAAAAGTGCTTCCTAGAACCCGCTGATCAAACCTCAACTTTGAATCTTTAAACGTTTTAGAAAATAAAATAAAGGTAATCAAACTGAGTAACTTAACACTGGGAGAACTGTCGGGTATATGCTCCCCTTAAAATCATTGACTCCGTCTGGTGCCGCATCAGTCGCATTTGTAGTTTTGAATGTAGGAAGGGTGAGTAGGAAAAAATAATATGAAATACATAACCATGATAATAATTATCATTGTGTTGAGAATGAAAAACCAAAAGAGACAACTATTTAAACGTATGAAGAAAAAAAAATGATACTGTTCTGGACATATGTTAAAACGGTAGTGTCTCACTGGGACAGAAAGAAAAATAGAATCATGACAAAATAATGAGTGATCATCTGACAGGAGAATGCTCTTGTCACTACAGAGTGAAAAGGAGCGCAAGAGGTAGTGTGAAGTAGAGGATAATTATCTAAATCTTGCTCTTCGCAAAACTATAAATACATATTACGGTACTGGTAACAAAAATATTACATTATTATGCAGTTTCTAAAAAAAAATTACTTAGGGCTTTTTACACTGCCCTTACTTTGTTCTTGAAATCTTGTGAACGGCCTAAAAGGCGAATTTTAATTTGAAAATTATTTGTTGAAAGAGAAATACGATCTTCGGGTAAACTTGACTGACTACACGCTCCTTCCATATGGATAAAACAAAGCCAGCAAGTTTGCCTACCTGCCTTCGCGCTGTCACAGTAACATGAGCTGACTAAAACAATTTACATAGATATATTTAAATTATTCAGAATCCTACTGGAGTCACGACAACTCGCACTAGGTACACGGCTATGAATGTAGTAACATCTTTCTTTAAATCAGTCTCATTAAACCCACCAGAAAATTGGTACAGTGATTTAAACGTACGTTGTTTATTCATACTTACTTACAACAGAGAAAACATATAGAAACACACACATCTACACGCTCGCGCGAACGCTCTACAGTTTATTTTATTTTTGTACGTACTGTATATCCTCGCCAGACAGCAAACCACAAGGTAAATATGATACTATGTTATTCTTTGTTTTACGTAATCTTTTTATAATACATAACTTATATTAATTCTTGACATATTTTACGAATTTACATTTATTCGCAGACACGGCACGTATTAATGACACTTTTCTGATGACTTATGGAGGAAACAGTTGCTCTTAATTTGGCTGAAAAATGTTAGTTGTAAGGTTAGTGTTTAGTTTCTTGCCTACACAAGCAAAATAAACAAACGCCTTAAATAAAATTTATTTTTAAAATCGTTGGCTTAACATCACCTTCATGTTCAGATGTTGCAAAAGGTAAAAAATATTTGTGGAAATTTTTAGGAAAATTAAATACACTTGTTTTCATGTAACTAGAAAAAAAGTATTGTTGCATTATAATTCTACTGTAGGCATATAACCAGAATGTTCGGCACTATAATTGCGATATTGCTAGTCTATACAGTGACAGGAATGTATAATGGAATTCTAGACGTTTCCCTATTGAAATAAAAGTTATGTGAAACGCAAGGTAAATATTTATTTAAGAAAATCAATTTAACAGTTCCTTAAGAGTTACTGCTGTTTTCCAGTGTGTCTCACATGATTCATTTCGCGTGCTAACTGTCTGCATATTTCTAGGTAATAACTGTAACATTGAAAATGTTTATAAGGCCGTGTCGCACATTTGAAAACGACCGCTGGCGCGTGATCGAAAATGGGAACCGGTGAGTTTCCATAGAAACTACTTCTTTGTTGTCAATAACGTAGTACACATATAAAACTTCGTTTATGAATGCGACTACATTTAACTTATAATCTGTACATTGGTAAATGAAGAATGAATTTATTGATTGGTGAATGAAGAATGAATTCATTGATTGGTGAATGAACATAAATATATATATTTTTTAGATTTATTGAAGCATTTTCAATGCCCTTCTCTGTGCATTGCATTTGTGCAATGCCTGTAAATTTTTTCATGGTATGCTTTTGTATCATCACTTTTTCTTTGTTTCCCTGTTACTTTGTTTAAACAGCTATTGTATATGCTACTTTTGACCAATTAATGGTATTACACTTTTTCTCCGGTTTGTTGTTGACATAACAGATTTGTTCTGTTCAGATACAATTAATCAACAACATACATTTTGAAACGAAAATAGAAGTTTTAATGTATATACGATGCCACTTGTTTTTCTCAATATGATAAATTAGAAATTACGTCTTGTAAAAGTGTTTAATTTCACAGAGCAGTAATTTAACACAGTAACGCCTCGCCATTTGTGCGTAAAAAAAACCATAAACCAACGACCCAGTATATTACATATTTAAAAATTACAATTGCATAATCGATAGTAGTTTAAATATAAGTTTTTAATTTTACTGAGTTTGTAAATTAAATGATCAAATGACCTTCTAGGGTAAGTAAGAATTCTGTAAGCTTGTAAAATGAGAGTAGCGGTTAGTTGACTTAGAAGTACGGAGAATACGTAAAGCTTCGTAGATGAAACGGTCTGTCCTAGGCGCTACTAAAATTAAGAGACAAAAATCGTTAGTTCGTGCAAATTATTCTACATTAAACAACGAGCCTTTAATGTATGATGACATGAGCATGTACGTGTTACCACTGCTGAATGAATGTCTCCTCCCCGCTGACAGTTCACTGTGCTCCCCTGCTCTGATTTGAGAACTAATCTCTGTTCATATTCAGCAACGTTAGAACAGTTATCTAACGTCTTCTACTTCTGCTTCCCAGCATTAGACTATAAGCTGTTCCAACTCGATAGGAATGTATATATCACTGTTGCATCACTCCCACCGTAGCCGGGACCCACCAACCACTTTCCTACCTTGGAGTATACGAGTAAAGGTTCCTCTTAACATCCTGTCTCCAAGCTCTCGGCCTCCTCTATTAACGTCATTTCAACACACCCTCCGTTCATTTCTTGTTTTCTGGTTCCTCAGTCTGTCCTCCCCGGAACACCACGTCACATCTGGAAAGAAACGCATGTAAGTTGCGGTGAGTCTACTCGAACTTTGTCGTTAAAGCACCCACGTTTCCGAACCATAAATCAATACCAGAATTGTATTAATTTTGTATCTCTTTGGGTGTCCCTTCGTATTTCCCCTGACGATTCTTCACAATCGTCGCTGTGAGAATTGGAAACGTTAATTTCATTTCTTACAGCACGACCGCTCTCATAATTAACATAGCACCTAAGATACCGAAAATGGGAGACCTGTTCCAGCGTGTTGTTATTGTTTATCACCATTTTTTCTTCTGACGGATCCATATTTTTAAACGCGAAATATGTATCACATAAAATAACCTCCAACTTGCAAATTTGTATTGCCTTACTCTCTTCATACCCGTTGTTGTCCAATAAAATGTTCTCTAACATAATGTCCCATTCTCTCATTTAGCCAAATCTCTGTTCACACCCATCCCATTTTCTTAATTTTGCAAATGCTGTAATTTATTCTAGTTTTCTAGTGTGTTAATTTTCGCAGTTAACTTCTGTTATAGTTATTCCTAGCATAGTCTATCCTCGTCCTTTGAACAGCTCGTAGTTTTTGTGTCATCCTCATGTCCTTTTATTATTTCTGGAGTACATCTCATTGCCACAAGCCAGTTGTGATTAAAACAGTTGTTTTTAAACAAAAGTGCCTATACTTTAAAGACCTATTTGACCTATTCATCAAAATAATGTTCACCTGTCCAAAGGCGGTCCACTCTGAACTTCACCGATTGATAAGTTCATATATCGCATCTGCATTGCTTGTCACAACTATGATAAAATATTTTACTTTTCTAAGAGGATGACAAACCAACAATTAACAATTAATAAAATGGATAAAATAACATAAAAATTCTTAATTACTTACCAACAGGTTTGTTATTTACGGATATAAATCTGCGTACAACAAAACAACGAACACGCGTTCTAGTACGTAATGTTAGAAGTGTGTGCCATATCGAGAAAGATAAGAAAGTTGTGTATAACTTCGATAAAACCTAAATATACTGTCGCATTAAATTAAAAAAACATTCCTTATTAAATAAACAACGTACAAGCATGACATCAACGATGACGAAGCGATAACGATTGCGGTATTAAGATAAATTTTGTTAAAGGAAAATGTTGGAGGTAATTCGTAGGAGTTGCTCAACAATACGTATAACGGACAATACAAGTGCATCAGACGACGTCAAATCACATACCACACTGTTGTACATTGAAGCTGTCTCCGGTAACTTTCGATTTCGGAGAAGAGGCTTACTGGTTTTTTGTGAAATGTTGTGTTTGCAACATGAATACATCTTACATGTGTCCAGTTACACAATACACAGGTAGCCAGCCATATCGTTTTCAATCACAATTCAACATCACACATGCAGACGTAACCTACACAATCTACATACAGGCTAAAAGTAGGTTCTTGATTTTTAGGTTCTTCAAAAAAAAAAAATGTTTTAACGTTAAATTCTAGAAATTAGTATCTATTATTAATAACAACAAATATTTTTTATGAAATAGCTTATTTGCACTCCACTTACTTTTCTTATTGTAGAAGGTTTATACACCGTACATTACACACAGGAAATACATATAGATTTTTCTACATTCTTAACAACTTTCCATTCTTATCGTCTTCTGTCATCACAATATGTTTCTTGGAGGTTAATCTGCTCATTAAATTTTATTTTATTTTCCACCACGAAAGTTAAATTATCCGTCTCAGTGTTTTGTCTGTGCCCATTTTCATAATTTCGTCAGTTATCTTGTTTCTGACATTCTTTTAACTGATTAGGCCTATGTCTTTCTACTTTGTTAACAGTTTTATAATAATTATGTTTTTGCGCTCGTTAGTTCAGGTAGTTTGAGCCGCTGCGCCAGATAACATACAGCTGTAAGACGAATTAACTGAGTTTGTAGTTGAGACCACAATGAAGCTGATACGCCAGGCCTGCGATGTTTCAGTTTATGAGCGAAGAAACTCATGTGGGAGAAGAAAGTCGGTCTACTGGTGGACTACTGGAGGAGATCGCTACCATGAGGAGTATGTGTCTTTCTCTTGGACGGACTTTTAACGGGAGGAGAAAAAACATCTGGCGACAGAGAAGAACGGGAAACACCAGGTGAGGTGAACAGTGACCCCTAGGGGGCTGGGTTACAGAGTTGGGGCAAGCTTTTGGGGCACAGTCGCTTAGCCCCGTCATGGATGGCCACACATGAGTGTCATTGTGGATGCATTATTTCCAAACCGCCGAGTAAATATTCATGAGCTGCGACCCCTTGCAGTAGGCGAAGTGCTACAATTTAGTGATGAAGAACTGAAGGAGGCCGCAGGCTTGTTGAAGAATGGCGAATCCTCAGGACCGGACGATGTTCCTTCAGAAGTTCTGAAGGTGATTGCTCGCTCCTGCCCACGGGTACTCCTCAATATGTATAATAGCTGCCTAACATAGGGAATTTTCTGCAAACGGTGGAAAGTGTAGAAACTGCTGCTTAACAGCAAATAATCAGAACTCCCAACAGGGAAATCATTATTGAAGATGGATAGTCCTGTTGGCAAATCTGGATATTAAGAACCTTTTAATTCTACTAGTTAAAACGGCTCTGGAACACTTCTTCCGGGTCCCACAGTATCTCCTCCAGATGCTGGAATTCTACCTGAGTGACAAGGTACACTAATATATGATACGATAGCTGAACCTCGCAGGATAAGATCGCCGCCGTGGCTGCCCAGGGCTCAATTTTGCCCCCTGACCTCTGGAATGTATCCTACGATAGAGAATATGATAGCCTACGATATCCTACGGAAGGAGAATCCTCCATACACTTTCCTGGTAGGTTACACAGATGATATCGTGGGAGCGATTGTAACACGACACACTGAGGATGCACAAAGAGGCCTGAATAAGGTTATGAGGCTATGAGGTAAACGAACTCTTGGCTTTAAGAGCACGGCCTGAATCTATCCACCGAAAAGAATGAAATAGTAGGCCTATTGCTCACCCGGCGACGGATCCCCATAATAATACTGGTGCAAGTGGGAGCTGAGGCTATACTTACAAAGACGGCAGGTAAATTTAGGGATGAGGCTGGATTTACAGCTCTCCATGCAACAGCTCTTAAGCGTGCAACTGATAATGTGCCTTATATCACAACAAAGCTCGGCAGGCTTATAACCAATGTAGCAGGTTTCTCTACAAAGAGGTGATTGTTTATAGCGATTACGGAATCCATCTTTCTGTATGGTTGAAAAATATGGGCCGATGTACTAAAGATGGAGAAATACTAATGCTCTGTATGGCATTAGTCATGGTGATAGCAGGAGTGTGTTCCCATAGACCTTTCCCATAGACCGAAACCATCTCTTCAAAAGAAGATATTTAATTTGAAGGAATGCGGCAAAGCATGAAGCCAGGAAACTCACTCTCCGGCACTGGCTAGATCCTGTAGAGCAGGAAATGACATTTTTAAGAGCAGTGAAGGGATGTAGTTTGAGAGATCATCTACGAAACGACGACATACGGAAAGACCTGAAGTTATAGTCGGTTTGGGAGAGAATAAAGGAATACAGGCAGAATTGGAAGTCCCATGTGGAACGCATGGTAGACACGCGTATTCCTAAACAAGCATTTGAATATAGGCCATTGGGACGAGAGATCGTGGAAGATCCTGGAATCACAAGACATCGTTCAGAGACTTGTGAAGTCGGAACGGGATATAGTCCAAGCCATGTAGTGAAGAAGAAGAAGAAGAAGAAGAAGAAGAAGAAGAAGAAGAAGAAGAAGAAGAAGAAGAAGAAGAATTGTATGTTAATCACCATGTTGTCCTCTTATTTGTTTGGCGGGAAAATTATGTTCATTATAATCTAATTTAAAAGCGTATTATGAAGTACTTCAATACAAAACGTAAAACGTTATCAACACACAGCGAACAGTAGCAGTAACATTCTCTAGACTCGCGCACACAAGTGTACACTCGAACACAACAGCGTTTGGCTAATGTTTATTAATCACTTGTATTCTTCTCGAGTGCTCCTTCCTTGCGGAGAAAGATATATAGCGAAAGAAAAGAGAGGGACTGAGATAAAACGAGAGGACGCGTATATAAAAAGAAACTTATGTAAATAAAATAAATTATGACTAAACATAAATTATAAAATCATATAAATTAATGTTAATTTTTAACACTATACAAAGAAAACAAAACAACAAATATAAAAAGGAACCTTTCTGTATGTAATTATTTATTACTTTCAGACATTAAGGCTGTCTTTTGTTGCTATTCATTATTGATAATTAAAGAATCAGCCAATGTTTTTGATTATTATTGACACGATTTCTCCGTGTTTGATAATTTAACCTAAATACTTAACTCAATAGTATGTCTTAAAATATGAACATACTTTGCGGTTCTACACCCTGGCATTATGAGATACTATCGAGTCTGATAGTATTTAGTATGTTTTCTTATGAACACCGTATGAGATGTTTGAAGTTTTCTTCATTAATCTTATGAACTTGATTGTTCTGAGTCATCCTACAGTACTACTTACTGTACTTTTGAAGCGCTTACGCGGTAGTGAAACATTAAGAGTTAAGTGTCAGTTGTCATGTATTTTATTACTGCTGTAAATTGACTAAGGGAATAATTTGTAAAATTCAGACGATTACATAAAGACAGTATCTGTCTTAATTTTACAAATTACGACCGTTCAGTTTAACTCGACCGTTTGGTATTTGTCTGTCTGTCGATTTGGGATATGGCTCACGTGAACTCTAGAACACATCAACTAAACTTTGTAAAATTTGCCATTAATGTCCAAACTTTTACCGTAGCCTACAGAAAACAGGGGACGAGAGACAAAAATATAAGGCGGTCAAAATTCAGAAAAAATCGCATAAGCCTATGTGGAGTATCAAGTTAAAGGGAATTTGAACTACAGTCTGAAATAGTAATCATTTTTTAACATCTGTTCTAGTTTGGGCGTTAGGTTCCAAAAATTGGGCGAACATTGTGGAAAAATCACGTAAGCCCATGTAGGGTATCAAATTAACGATAATTTTAACCACAGTCTGAATATAGTGTTCATTTTTTAACACTTCAAACCTTTTGGACGTCAGGGGCAAAACGTTGGGAAAAGTTTGATAAAATCCCAAAACTCCATGTGACGTATCAAATTAACGAAACTTTTAACAAACATCTGAATGTTGTCTTAAGTTGTGGAAATTTCAAAATTTTGGGAACCCAGGAGTTAAAAGGCTCCTACAAATTTGAACAAAATTTGAAAAACCAGCAGAGCGTCAGACTAAATGAATCTGTAACCCAATTCCAAATGTTCCGAATTTTTTTAACGATTGTTGTCTGATGTGTGCTCTATAATTGTTATATTACTAAATAAATAGTAGGCCTAAAGTAATAATAACTGTAGTCGAAACTTTTATATTTTTTGCCATAATTTAAAAAATATCTTATTAGATTTGTCAAATCGAATCTGCAAAGACTCTGGATTGCAGATATCCACACGTAAGACCAAGGTGATGGCTTTTCGTGGAACTAATCCCGTACGGGCAAAAATTGTTGTAGACGGTACTGTCCTGGAACAAGTTAGCAATTTTGAATACCTGTGCTACAGTGTGTCTTATAATGCATGCAACGACGTTGTAAATAAGTTGCATAGTTCAACATTATGTGCGGGACCATTAGACGAATAGACGAACCCTGAAGTCAGCAAGTAAAGAAACACGCCTAAAATTCTACAAGGTCATGGCCCTTCCCACACTTCTTTATGGGTCTGAGAATTGGACTTTAACGAAAGGGCAGTTGCATCCGAGCGGCTGAAATGAGATTTCTCAGGCACGTGGAAGGGTATAGTATCCACGCTCATAGAAGAAGCACAGATATACGGCAGGAACTGAATATTCTGAGTATACTCGACAGGATCGCCCAGTATCGGCTGAATTGGTGGGAACATCTTTGTCGAGTGGATGACTCTCGGATCCCCAAACAACTCAGGAACTATAAGCCGATGGGACGGAGAGGTGTGGGACGTCCGAGGAAGCGCTGGAGTGACCAGCTCTAATCTTTACCTATTTGAGACCAGAACTAACCATCCTTGGTTTAATCCGTGAAGATGATGATGATCTTATTAGATGATTTTAAAATTGTGTAGTAATAAATGTATTACTTTGTTCAAAATAGTGAGGGAGTGCTGCAATACAGGGAGTTTACTAATACCTACATATACTTATGGTGCTCCTTTATTAATTAAGTAAGGCTCAAACGCGTACAGTCCAATTCCATTAAAAAGGAACAAAGAATATTTCAAAATTTCGTATCATCGGATTTTAAATATATTGTTACAGACACCCGCCATCGTTAACACGTCAACACACAATCAAGACACAATGAGAGGATTAATAAAAATTATGTGTTCGCTTTGCAGGTGAGCTAATAAGATTAAATTAAGTAGCAGAAGAAACTATCTGTTAAAAATCAAGAAATCAGCTTGATTTCTGTTGAACAATGACAATAGCTTAAAATATATATTATAATATAATTAATGTATATTATATTCGTACTCATCTTCCAATTTTACCCAGTTGCCGGGGATGAGCAAGAAGCCATGAGAGGGCCTGATTATCGGTGTCGAGTAGGAACTCAGCATGTTCCAGGAAACGCCTGAACTTATCTAGAGCATATACCACAGCCAAACACTCTAGTTCATAGACAGATGACTTCTTTTCTTGTTGGGTCAAGGTACGTGATACAAAAGCTACTGACTGCCTAGCACCGTCAACAATCTGAGAAAGAACAGCCCCGAGCGCAGGCGAACTCCAAACTCTAGATCATCTTTAAATAATAGTCTACATGGACTGAGCTCATTTTCTAAGCCGCCAGATTATGCAATTAAAATGGACACAAATAAACAATTCACAAGAGAATACATGACACACAAGAGGAAGAACTTGTCTTACTGCAAGTGACGTTCAGGGTCCCCTAGCGAAGCAAGAAAAAGGGGTGAAGACGAAAAGCAGAGCGAGCTCCCCGAAATCACCAAACAAGGCAAACACACACAACAACAATAATGATATGCAAAAACTAACACAAGTATACAACATGTGTATACAATAGACAATGTGTAAATAGACATGTACAATCCATTAAAAATTATTAACTAGAACAATTCTCAAAATCTAGAGAATTTTAAAACACACAGGTCAACTGTGTGTACCCAAGCATAATTCAAGAATCAAAAACGTATTGTCTCAACAGCAAGGGACTATGGTCCGGCCATAACCGCATTCTCATAAAATACATAAATATAGCTTGTTCAGGCTAAGCCCGATCGTGCAGCCTAGTAACTCAATTATTTAAACAAAACCCATTATGACTATCACTCAAGACATGAGGCTTCATTGGACCATATAACCTTCAACAAATTAGGGCTCTAAAGCAGGAGGAGGAGGAGGAGAAGAAGAAGAAGAAGAAGAAGAAGAAGAAGAAGAAGGAGGAGGAGGAGGAGGAGGAGGAGGAGGAGGAGGAGGAGGAGGAGGAGGAGGGGGAGGAGGAGGAGGAGGAGGAGGAGAAGAAGAAGAAGAAGAAGAAGAAGAAGAAGAAGAAGAAGAAGAAGAAGAAGAAGAAGAAGAAGAAGAAGAAGAAGAAGAAGAAGAAGAAGAAGAACAACAACAACAACAACAACAGCAGCAGCAGCAGTAGCAACAACGAGAACAAGAAGTAACTCGTATGGTAACTTCAACAAAATAGTCAACTATTTGCGCTCCCCGCAGCGCGATTTTGAAACATTTGTTTTGAGAACCTCTAGTGCACATTTTACTAATGTTTTACTACTTTCTATGGAAAAACGAGTCGGGCGTTTCAATTCCATTTGCTGCAATATCTACACATACACGTACTCACTAAGGCGAAATTTTAAAAGTAGCTTAGAAATCATTTAACGCTATTAGAGTCTGCAGAAGACTGGACAAAATTTGTGGCAGGTTTCTGGTATTCTTTATTTTATTTACATTGAAATGACATAATTTTTGTTTCATGACTTTGTTAAATTTTAAGTGTTTATTAATTTAACTTTAAGAAAGTTTATGTCTCAACACATATCTTCGGGATTCAATAAAATAAATAACAAACGAGTTATTTTTCTTTTTATTATTATTATTTTTTTATTTAGTTTTAGTCTGAAAAATCAAATCCCTCCCGCCACGGGGGTATTTACGGGTGGGGCGAATGGAACTGCCCTCCCTCGAGAGGGTTGAAAAAAGTTGAAGAATTTTGTTATTACCTTAAGTTTTAGGATATTTCATTATTTTCTCAGCTGTGAAGGGCTACGCTAATATAGTAGCAACTTTTTTGTATTTATATAAACACACTTTTATTGAACAGGACTTTCATACGTTTGAAGTATGAAACATAGGAATTTCAATTCAGTCAATAAGAATCGTCTAAACAATTTTTCAATAACGCGTATTTTTATTGTGTTATTACCGTTTATTTTAATGGGATTGATTTCAGGATGTTATCGCACGTTTTGCAACCACTTTCAAGATAACAATATTGATTAGTCTTAACTTGTTTCTTCTTTTGTATGAAGCCGACTCGTCCGGCCCCCCCCTCACCAAGGCCAAATTGTAGATACGCCACTGTCTCCCGTAGAACGTACAAAACCAGGCTGGCTGGGAGAAGGAACTGCTCACTGCGCACCCCTAATTAGGACCATAAATGTTACCGTGTTGGGCTCCGATATTACAAAATGCGCAAAACCTTATTTATAATGGTGTCGGATTACAGGGCCCCTTCAGACTACAGGGATTGGTGTGTACGTAGAGTCTGCAGAAACTGTGTTTTATGGAAGTAAGGATTAACTGTCTTCGTTTTTTATTTCAATAATTTTTTTAATACAAGCGTTTGAAAATAAACAATCTTGTTTTTTGCAATTCGATGTTTCAGTTGTACCAATAACTTTTATTAATTTCGCAAGGACCAGAACCGTAATTATTCATGATGAAAAACGTACACGCACAGAAACGATAATATTTTTGGACGGTCCGTGTCCGTGCGTACGATGACATGTAAAGCAAGGTATGCAGGTAGGAACGTCATAGCTTACTAAAGCATTTGAGCAAATCATAAGGAAAGGTCGTTACGTCTGCAATAACCCCTTCTTCATTCTGACCGGGGCACGCGTACGGTATATTCTGCTGACTCACGATTACAAGCTTCGTGTAGCGTAATAACAGTGTCTGTTGTCGTAAGTAAACCTGTTTGTCCGTAACCTGTGGCGACCGTAATTTTTGACCATTAAAAATAAAAATTACTCATACCTTTACTTAAGGGGCTCGTGCGCGCGCTGACGTACAGTATAGCTCAGCAGCTAGTAACATTTATTTTATGACACAGATGTCGAAAAAAGCAAACATTTTTTCTGAACGGTGCACTACCGCACAAGATAGTATCTGTGTGTGTGTGTGTGTGTGTGTGTGTGTTGCATAATAATGCAATCAAACGTATACATACAGTTTAGAAAGCTAAATGTCAAATTACGCAAGTTCGATGTAAGGCTCTCCTTAGCTGTTAATCTGATATCACGCGGGGGAACTGCGGCCGGACGCGGGCAAAGCTCATATACGTACCTACAAGCGCCACCTTGTATTTTATTGTTCTTTTGATAAAATAAACTATGCTAATATATAGGCTGGCGTTTCAATTTACTCCCGACCAGGCACACCTATTTTTAATTAAGATTACGTTCATTACTGGTGCTGCTAGCAGTATCACTGCAGCATGCGTGGTCAGTATCAACGTTATGATCGCAACAGTACTACTACTACTTCTACTACTACTACTATTACTACTATTACTATTACTACTACTACTGCTGCTGCTGCTACTACTACTACTACTGCTGCTGCTGCTGCTGCTGCTGCTGCTGCTACTACTACTACTACTACTACTACTACTACTACTACTACTACTACTACTACTACTACTACTACTACTACTACTATTGTAACTATTCGGTTAGCATCACTACACTGCTGTTACTACACCTACAACTAATAGTCTATTTAGTGCTACGATTATCGTGACTAACGTTATTTTTAGGACCGACTGACACAATTGCAATTGTACTGGTTTGTTTTATTTTGCCAATGATAATACTGTATCGTCTAGAAGCGAGAATCAGTGCTGGTGTTTGAACAAGAAGACGAGGCTTTAGGAAATCTTATAGCCAAATTCATCCCATAAGATATGGCGTTTTAAGATTAGGCCTATAATGTAACATAGCAGTGGCAGCAATGGAAGATGTTTAATGACTCAGACGTAACTAAAGTAGAGACTACCGTAATCAACAGTTAAAGTACGAAGAATTAAAATCTGGCCTGTTATACTAGAAAAATCCATCCATCCATCCAATGGCGCTACAGCCCAATTTGATCCCTGGCCTCCTCCAGTTTATGCCTCCAGGCATCCCTCTCCTTTGTCATTCTTTTCCAATTGTCGATATGTAGCAGCGATCTTGAGTCTTCGCTCACTTCATCTTCCCATCTCTTTCTGGGTCTTCCAACTGGACGGCGGCCTTCCATTCTTCCGTTGAACACTCGGTTAGGTGCTCTGCTCCTCTCCATTCTAACTAGGTGCCCTGCCCAACGGAGCCTTTGGATTTTTATATATGTTGTTATAGTGGGCTCTTTATACAGCTGATAAAGCTCATGATTGAAACGTATCCGCCACACTCCGTTCTCGTTAATTGGGCCTAAAATTCTTCTTAAAATTTTCCTTTCAAAGGTGTTGAGAAAGTTTGTTATATTTTCTGTCATTATCCAGGTTTCTGCGCCATAGGTGGCTATTGGTCGGATAATAGTTTTATATATTCGGATTTTTACGGCCCTATGTATCTCTTTTGACCGGAATACTTGTGACAAAGAGAAGTAAGCTTTGTTTGCTAGTGTGACTCTTCTTCTTATCTCTCCTTCCTCGCTGCCGTCCCTTGTCATCTCCACTCCCAAATATGTAAATCTTTCCACCATCTCAATGTTCTCCTCTCCAATTGTTAGATTCTGTGCTATACGACGTTTTCTTGTTTGGGTCATAGCTTTGGTTTTGTCTGTATTGATAGTCAGACCTATTGTTTTTGCATTCTCCTCCAGTTCCAAGTAGAGTTCCGTAATAACTCTCACTGACCGTCCCATTAGATTCACGTCATCAGCATATGCTGCAATTTGTGTAGACTTATTAAATAGTAAATTGCAAGCGTTGGAGGACATTTTCCTTATAACGTTTTCCATGCATAAGTTAAAGAGAACCGGGGCCAGACCGTCTCCTTGTTTTAATCCCCTTGTTATTTCAAAAGGGTCTGTTAGTTGGCCTTGAATACGAACGAACGCTTGTGTGTGGTCCATTGTAGCTTCGATTAGTTTTACCAATTTATTTGGTATGCCAAACTCATGTAATATTGTGTGCAGTTTTTCTCTATTTATACAGTCATACGCCTATCTAAAGTCCACAAAAATCTGATGAACGTCAACGCCATGCTCCCATGGGTTTGTTTAACACAGAACAGCTGATCAATGGTGGATCTTCCTGGTCTGAATCCTGCCTGATACTCTCCTATAATACCTTCTGTGTAAATCCTTATTCTTCTACTTACTATCCAGGTGAACATTTTGTAGCCCACACACAGCAGCGAGATGCCTCTATAATTTTTACAATTTAATTTGTCACCTTTCTTGTATATTGGACATATTATTGATTTTTTCCAATCTACAGGTATTTCCTCCATATTCCATATCTCTAATATCAGACTGTGTAGTCTCTGTGTGAGGGTGTGTCCTCCTTCTTTAAATATTTCTGCCGGGATACCGTCTATACCTGGAGCTTTATTTTTTCTCATTTCTTCAATGGCCGTAACAACTTCATCTAGCGTTGGATGGGGGGGGGGGTCTTCTAATTCGGTTTCTTGATTTTGGTTTAGATGTTCCGTGCCTGTCCTGTTTGCATTATCATCCGGTTGTTCTCCCAATAGGTGGAGGAAATAATTTCTCCAAGTAAATTTTATAGTGGCGCTGTCACTTACGATTTGGCCTTCGTCGTTTCTACATAAATTGGTACGGGGTTTATATCCCCCTCTTAGGTATTTTAAGTATTTATAGGCCTCTCTACTGTTGTTTCTCTCTAGGTTTTCTTCCATTTTCAATATATGGTGATTTTCATACTTTCTCTTCTTTTGTCTGCTGATCTTGTCTGCTTCTCTTCGTGCTTCTTCATATTTTTCACGCCTTTCTCTCGTTCTCCTATATATATATATATATATATATATATATCTTCTGTACAATTCGTTTCTCATGTCCACTGCTTGTTTGCATTGTTCATCGTACCAATGCTCTTTTCTTTGTTTTTCTTCGGTTCCAAGCACTCTTTTAGCCACTTCCCACGTTGTTTTCTTTATCCTTTCCCATTTGCCATCTACCGATGATTCTGTTTCTGCTCTTAGCTCTTTATCCAGCCCTTTTTGTAGTCTTTCCTTTATTTCTGGGCTTTCAAGATTTCTAAGGTTTAGTTTTTCGGTACCGTGGTGTTTGCCTTTTATCAACAGTTATCGTATGAAGAATTAAAATCTGGCCTGTTATACTAGAAAAATACTGAAGTTAATCCGACTATTAAATAATCTGTACAAGAAACGAGAAACTATAATAAAAATAGAAAATCTAAAACTGAAAGCAACAATAAGGAAAGATGTGAGATACAGATGCAGTCTTTCGCCATTGTTGTTTGTCATATGAATATGGAAGAAGCTATACAAGCGAGGTTTTACATGTGAGTTAGAAGTAAGGGGAATGAAAGTATCAAGATTTGGTGACCATAGTGGTCTTGTGCAGAAAATGAGGAAGATTTATAAAGTATATTGAATGGTATAGACAAATTATTTGGAGAATAATTTAACTTAAAAAAATTAGTGAAAGCAAAATAAAGTCAAAAAAAGCCTGTAGAATTAAGAGTTTTCTAAATATTAAAATTTGTATAGATTGCATTGAGAAAGTGGATTAATTCACCTACTTGGAATAGACAGTATCATAAGGAATGGGACAAAGCAGACACGATATCAAAAACAGAATAGCGCCAGTTTTAAAGAAGAAAAGTTGTTATTATCACATATGATTTATGAAGAAATTTCTAAAGATATGTGTTTGGAGCAGGAGCTGTTTAGATACACAAAACTTGCACAAGAGGGAAAAGTGAAAAACAAATAAATTTAACGAGAAGGAGGTTGGTGGGCTACTGGTTGAGAATAATATCTGGTAATAGAGAAGCAATGAGTGGAAAGAACTCCAGGGGAAGGCATAGATCGCAGTGCCTGGAGCAGATTGTCTAGAATACGGGATGTTGTTGGTCTTCAGAGATGAAGATATTGGCTCAGGATAGGCGGGAACAGAGGACCACATCAATACCAGTCAGGCGACTGATGATACAGGGAAAGAGATTTATGATGCGGCTAAAATAGAATTGAAGAAGATACCATGGTGTCATCTGTGGGACTATAATTAGGATGGGGAAGATGGAGAACAGTACGAGGTGTGTTGTTCAAAAAACATCGAACTTCTTGAATAATACACCGACCCACACAACCAACGTTCTGCGACTATTTAGTGCCCCTAGCGACAGATTTTGACAACAAACTGCTATTTAGCTCATTCCGCTATTAGCATTAGTCTTTGAGCTATATCGTCTGCAGTGAGCACGTGCGCACGCTGTTCGTCGGGATAATGACAAATGGCTAAGAAACATTTCGGAGAACATCGCGTACGCGTGAAACATTGCGGCAAAGCTTAGTTAAAATTGTACAGACATTCTGGTTGTTTAACAAAACATAAGGCGAAGTCAGGATGAACAGAACGATTATTTTAAGAGTTTTACAGGGCAACAATATCGGTCGGTGAAGATCATAAGCAGTGTCGAAGACCATTTCGAGAGAGCTCGTACAGTGATGCGTTGCAAACCATCGTTTAACTGCCGAGACTTGGTGAGGAAGTAGGCATTAGTACAAAACCTTACCATTCAAACTCGAATGCATCGTAACACTGGAGCATTGTTGCCATGTTTGTTGGTTGACGATCAGGTTCGTGTCGGCCAACAACTACGTACCAATTTAAATTGTAATAGAAAATCCCGAATGGAATGAAAATTTCTCCATAAAGATTTAACGAAGTTAGCCGCAAAATTTCATACACATGCGTTGTGTTAAAATCTCCATTCTTACTCCCTTACAAATCCGAAAGACGGTGTGCGTATGTGCTCACTCCAGCGTGTGTACCTCGAAGACTGACGCTGACGAAGGAACGGGGTAACGACATTCCGTCGTCAAAAACTGTTGCTAGCGGCACTTAATTCCCGCTCTGTGCTCAGGTTACCGTGCTATACAAATAGCACAGTCTTTTTTTGAACATACCTAGTTTGTTTAACAGGCAAGCTATATTACTGAAGTCGAAACACGAAAGTTCTCCGTTTTTTAATTACAACCATTGAGAAGAAGAATAAAACTAAAAACACGTTTTTTATACTTTTATTCAAAGTACTTATACGTTTTCATTCAAATTTTTCATCTTAGCTGTTTCCATGAGCTTGTGTGTAGGACAAGAATAATAGATTTGAGGAAGAACCTAGAGTTACAGACGTGAACACCACTTGAGAGAAAAAGTTAATCGAATACGAAATAACTGTAACAATTACAGTACAAACAATAGTTTTCCCTGACACATATGTTGCAATGAAACGTACGTTGGCGTCCGTTAAACGACGCGTTAGGCACCAGCCTCGCTCACAGTAATTGAATTAATTAAAATAATATTTAATTATTGGAAAATGACGCTTCTAAACACAATCTCTCGGTGCTTTATATAAATTATAACGAACAATAGCGCTCAAAGTATCTTTACAGTGTTGGCAAACCGTTTGATTATATCGCTCCAGTTAGGTGTACAGATTTTCCTTAACATCTAAGCTTATATATAACTTAAAAACTTTCTGGAAACGTTTAAAACATACTGTAAGTAGCTGTAACGTGTTCTGTTCAAAGTTTATTTATATTCGTCATGTGCCGCATAAATAATTGCAGTAACAAATGTACTTACACCTTTCTCCGAAAGAGTACTTATCGAAGTTACCATTTGTCATTTCCTAACGATTTTTTTTTTACTCAAATGGCTTTCATCATCTGTTCTCTGTAAGACGGCATCCATTGTAGGACTGAATTAATCGGAGGCGGCGCGGCGCGTCGTTCAGCACCTTTGCGTGACGGTCTAATGACTTTAGGTCATAAGTTGGAGTCAAACATCCTTCGAACGCGTTGCATCGTCAATGCTTCGTGAAATCGCTAATTAAGAGTTTAGGACCGCATATGGTCCGCTACGATTACCTGAGACGGTCGATTAACGGCACGATTTTTAAAAGCTTTTAATGATAGAAATCGCACTTGCAGAAAGATTGCATGCAGTTATGGACACCCATGTTATGTAATCTTCTTACCGAATGTCGAGTTTGGTAAGGCAGTAGAGGAAGTGCGGGTAATATGGAATTCCATTTACTTTTTATTGATATTAAAGTACATTTTTATCAGCTTCCTATAAATTTAAAATTAAATTAAAAGTCGGTATGTTTTTAAATATATCTAACATTTAAAGTAAAATTACAAAATTTCTCAATAACATGTAAAATAAATCGGCATGGAGAACTATAGATGACTTCCATGTTCTAAGATTTATATTTAAAATCATTTACTTGAATTCGGTTCGATAATTTCTAAAAAAAAAATGACCCCCACCCTCAAACTATTTTCACTATTTATAGATATTTTTGTTATTATGGGGTACTCGTTTAATATAATGTTATTTTCGAGTAACTTTATCCATAAAAATTATGTATTTTATTCATATAAAGAAACTGAACTACGCACATAATCATCCCTCCTCCTCAACCGATCCCCACCATTAATGATATTTACAGTTTCATAGAGTAATAATTTTATCACATGTAATTGCTAAGGTACCTTATCCTTCAAAATTAAATACTCGTACTTTACTTGATGTCAGCAAATGTAATATTAAAAAGCATACCCTCTCTTTTCGACTACCCTCTCCACATATAGATAACTCATTTATAATTTAAAGTGGATAAATAAACTTTATTTTCGGGGAACTTAATTATCAAAATTAAGTACTTTTCTCTTCTTCAAAAACAAAACAATGTAGATAAACTACCCCTCCCCCTTAACCGAACAACTCCATTTTTGATATTTAAACTTTTATTGAGTAATAGTTTGGTTATATGTAATTACTGTTGTATCATATCCTTCAAAATGAAGTACTTAATTCGACATCAAAAAGGTAGTTTTCAAAAATTACCCCCTCCCCTTCAACTACCCATCTTCGTTTATAGATATTTCATCTACCTTCCTACAGTGGATTATTATGATCTTCTGCGCTGGATACTTTATTTATCTAAATTAAGTACTTTACTCTTGTTAAAACGTAAAACATTGGATGTAAACTACCCCTCCCCCTTAACCGGTCTTCACCAAAATCAATAGGCCTTGAACCTCTACAACTCGGGCATATATGCAAAAAATTATTATATTCTGTTTTAATTTGCAATTATCGTTTTCCATAGAAAAAATTTACAAGCATTGCACAAATGCAATGCAATGCACAGAGAAGGGCATTGAAAATGCTTCAATAAATCTAAATATATATATATATATATATATATATATATATATATATATATATGTATACTCGCTTCCTCCTGATTCATCGCTCCGTAATAAATTCTTGTCTGATGTACTACCTTACGATAAATTTAAGGGGATATGGCACTGAAACTCACAAAAAATTCAAAATTTTCTACGTTATTGACAACAAAGAAGTAGTTTCTATGGAAACTCACCGGTTCCCATTTTCGATCACGCACCAGCGATCGGTCGCAAATGTGCGACACGTCCTTAGAAGAATTCTCCACCTTCATGAATTGAAGCATCTTCGTCTCTTTACTCAGCGTCTATATCATTTGGTAACAGTGCAGCATGCGAGCGGAAACGAAACCAGTTTCACTCAAGATTTGTCTGTTGGCACGGCAAATACCTGTGACTCTAAAACCATTGACTGTAATTTCATCAGTCTGTACTTTCAGATAGGCTCGTCCTGGCAGTTAGACTATATCATATTGACTAAGAAAACTAGTGTTATACCTCAACTACACTGAGATCTCATCACTGGCTCTGTGACAATAGTGACTAATGAAATTAGTAACTTTTCTACATGAAAGATTTATCTGATTGTTGGAGCTTGCATGTGTGTGTGGGGTGGTATACAAATTATCTTAACGTTGTTTATGACATGCCATGACATTATACAAATTATCTTTTGCCATGTTTATGACACCAATGTTTCGTCTGTGGCTATTATGCCCGTCTAGTACCAACAAAATTGGTGAATCTTATGTAGGTTTAGTAGTTTTAATAAAATGTTCAGGCAATCGAGTGAACAAATTTGCACCCAGCCTGATGGATGATATACACCATCTGAACAGGAAGGTGCTACGTTCTTATGTAAAATGCTCACATTTTTTTCTGGGAAAAGTACTAACGAAGATAAGTGATTTGATGGAAGCCGTCGTCCTCTGTCTCTGGAATCCTCGGATTTAATGACTGTAAACAAGAGACGATTATACTCTAAACTGTCTGCTACCCACGTTAATAGACACAACATGTACATCTGCAGTCTCTTAATTATAGCAGTACTAAATAAAGTAAACAGTTACATTTGGTTCTAAGTTTTTATATTTGGGTTAAAAACTTACAGTACCTATTTTTTTTTTTAACTCCTAAAGGCAATGCCTTGTCGCTGTAGCCACGTCACTCTATCCCTTGCGATATTCTTCATTTCTCCATAGGACCCACTATTCACGACACTCATTGTGCTGCGGAAGTATGCAGTTCTTGGTCTTCCTTTGGGCTTCTTCCCCACTACTTTGCCCTCAAAGATGTTAGTTAAAAAAGCACTATGTCTGATCACATGCCCTATCAACTTAATCTTCCTCACCTCTATACTCCTAAGCAGTGTTCTATTCTCATTTATTCCTCTAAGATCTGTTCATTCGTCTTCCTATCTGTCCAACTAGTTTTTGTCATTCTCCGCCAAATCCACATCTCCATTGCCTGAAGTCTGTCACTCTCCACCTTCCCTAATGTCCACGATTCACACCCGTAAGTTAAAACACTCCATACAAATACCTTAACAAACTTTTTCCTTGTTTCAATACTAATATGGTTGTTTGTTAATAAGTTCCTTTTGCTCTGGAATGCTTGTTTTGCCAGAGCTACTCTCCTCTTAATCTCTGCCAGACACTTATTCCCACTTGTAACTATGCTACCCAGGTAACAAAATTCAGTAACGTGCTCCAATATTGTGTTGTTCAACATAATGGTTGATTTAATGTTTTCTCTTTTTTTACTTACAACCATTATTTTAGTTTTCCTAACATTTATCCTCAATCTCCAAGCGTGAAGAATTTTGTTAAACGTACCTAACATTCGGGTCATATCCTTTTCTGAGTCAGCCATCAGTACAACATCATCTGCGAAGCGAATACTGTGTATCCGTTCCCCATTTATTTTAATTCTCCTAGAACTCCTTTTCATCTGAGTTACAACATCTTCTATAAACAAATTAAACAAGTACGGTGACAGTGGGCAACCTTGTCTTACCCCTCTTCTTATTATTGCTTCCTTTTTACATCCATTTATGTCTATTTCAGTACTTTGCAATCTATAAATATTGAAGATTACCCTTCTAACTTTCCAGTCAAGTCCTGACTTCCTCATAGTTTGAAACAACAGCTTCCAATCAACATTGTCGAACGCCTTCTCGAGATCCACAAATACTAAATAGGTTTTCCTATTCACTTCAATTCTCCTCTCCAAGATCTGCCGCAGAGCCAAGATTGCTTCTCTGGTTCCTCTACCTGCTCTAAATCCAAACTGATCCTCCTCCAAAGTGTGATCAATCTTTCCTTTCAGTCTGTTCTTCACTATGTTCAGCAAAATCTTAGCAGCATGAGATATTAAGGCTATCGTTCTATAATTAGCACAGTCGTCTACTTTACCTTTCTTTGGTATTGTGATTCATCTACTTTTAATGAAATCAACTAGCAATACTCCCTCTTCATAGCACCCATTAATTATTCGAAATAGCTGGTCTTTCGTTCTCTCCCCTACATTTTTCAAAAGCTCTGCTGGTAGACTGTCAGGCCCTGTCGCTTTTTTCATACTCAGAACTTTAAGGGCATAATCAAATTCCACCCTGCTAATTGGCGGTCCTACCATATCTCTATCTACAGCATTCTCATTTTCTAGAAACTCTTGCGTGACTACAACAGCTTCCCCGTCATATAGTTCCTCTATATACTCCTTCCAACGCTCGCTGACCTTATCATTTTCGAAAAGTATTTTACCATTTTTATCCTTAACAACATTACTTCGAGTCTTATGCTTCCACTGTAACGATTTTATCCTTAACTATGCCTTATCACATTTTCCTCTACTGAAATCATCTTCTATTTCAAGACTTAGTTGTTTCATCCAATTTTCTTTTTCAATGCGACACATAGAGGTAATCTGATTTTTTATTCTCTTGTACTCCTGATAATCCTTATTTCTCAGCCTATTACGCCTCCTTATTAGATCCAACAATTCCTGTGTCATCCACGGTTTCCGTGGTTCTAATTTTCTCCTCCCTAGAACACGCTGTGCTGTTGCAATTATTCCATCTCTTACTTCCTCCCAACTTGGCCTTCCTTCCATCAACATGTCTGTCTCCTCTTCCAATTCTTTTACTATTTTGTCATCGGTCAGTTTTTCTAAGCACCAGTTCTTTTGTTTAGATTTCCTGATTTTCCTAAATTTAATATTGCACTTGGCCATAACGGGAATATGGTCACTATCTATATCCATACCAGGATATGAATGACTAGATTTGACTTGGTTCGTATATCTTTGTCTGACTAGAATATAATCGATCTGATGCCTCCTAACATCCCCCGGTGCTTTCCAAGTGTATCGTCGTCTTTTGGGGACTTCAAAACATGTGTCCGTGACGATCATTTCATACTGCTCACAAAACTCAAGTAACCTTTCCCCTCGTGCATTGATGTTCCCCAAACCAAACTTCCCGGCACATTTTTGACTACTGTTAGCACCAATAGATGCATTAAAGTCGCCCATTATAACTACATTATCGTCTTTCTTTATTATCTTGAGCAACTTTTCAATCTGTTCATACATTAATTCTATATCTTCATCGTTACTACTTGTTGTTGGAAAGTACACCATAATTATACACAAATCAACTGGCTCTGCCCTAAGTTTTATCATCAGTAATCTATCACTACTGTGACATGTATTCAAGACACTACTCTTCCATTCACCTCTTAAGAACAATGCTACTCCATTTCTTCCTGGGTCTTCCTTTCCACTGTAAATAATTCTGAAATCACCTGATACGAAATCACCACATCCTGCCCATTTTGTCTCGCAGACACCTAATATATTAAGCTCTGCCTTTATCATAGAATGCTTTACCTCTTCCATTTTACCAGGCTTCAGTAATGTTCTAACATTCCAAGTGCCGATTTTGCATCCATTTTTTCGTTTGTAGACAATAGGATTTACTTCTTAAAAATTGACTCTATCCAACACCTTCCCCCCCCGGAGAACCGAATGGGGGAATTGAAACTCCGGAATATTTTGCATTAGACGTAGCCATCATGCCAAAAGCCTGGGGATGTCCTCAGATCTTTAATGCAGTGGTTTCCCGTTGCCTTCTGCATCCTATGCCGTTGACCATCTCTTGGTTCATCCGCCTTCTGGGGTATTTTCACACCCCAAGGACAAGAGAGTGCCCTAACCTACTACCCGCTCATCCGCCTTCAAAGAAGCCGTTGGCACTTGGTAGTAGGGGGACCACTTATACCGGCGGTCACTCGGTCGTCAGAGCCTCGTTAGTGTGAACAGGGTGCACCATGCAGCGAACTTCCGCTACAACTCGTGAAGGTGAGGCTGACGGTTGTATAGGAGAGGCTATAAGAGACGCATCCTATACCTTACACCCAACAGTACCTATATAAATAATAAATTAATGATATCCTTACAATAACAAAATGGTCTCTACCCAATTCCCTTTTACAAGTTCTTCATCCATCGGCTGTAGATTCAGACTTCCTCCCATGAACGTCACTAATTCCCGGATTCTCTCATTCCATGATTTGCGTTCCGGTCCCTATTTCTGTCTTTCTGATGGTGTCGATGTAAGTGATTTTTGCCAGTAGTTATTAAATCCGGCATTCTACTGTACATAGATGACCAAACCATTTGATATTCATTCTCTCCACGATTCTGTCCTTTTCTTTTGTTATATTTCTAATTTCGCTGTTTAGTATCCTTGACCGTAACATATTTTAGAGGATTTTCTCAGCTGTTACCACATTTTTTTTAATTATTTCTCATAGCCCATACTTCAGTAGGTTGCTATCATCCGTTGACAGTGAAACTTGTTCTTATTAAAAACATATGTGCTGCAACATAGTAAAAATTATTTCGTGTTACGTTAATTAAAAACATTAATGTCTTTTGATTTTCTAAGTCTCTGCAGTAATTCGTCCCTGGCTGTACTTGCCCATTGTGAACATACTACATGATCGAAAATTTTACTACCGTGATTGTCACGATTAAAACAACAAAGCATGTGTGTACCCCGCGAGTGTACATGCGTGCGCATACTAGAGTGCGTGCTGGAGTCAATGCAAGTCATGCGCGCTCGCATTGGCACCCAAAACGCAGACTGCAACGCAGGACACGTGTCGCCTCAATGGGAGCGGTGTCTGTACGCGCGGGCGACACAAGCGTGTGCGGGCGAGAATGCGTGCTGAAGTCAATGCAAGGCGCGCGCTTGCACTGGCCCCAACACGCAAACTACGTGCCAGCATGTGTCCGCCAAACGGGTGTGTGTGTGTGTGTGTGTGTGTGTGTGTGTGTGATGCTTGTGTCCTAAAACAGTAAAATTTCCGTGAATATCTAGTATTTCACAGTGGGAAAACAGGTTACGACATGAATTTACGTGCAGAGACATTAATAAGATACGTCCGCGATCGTTGTCAATTTGAATTAAACTAAATAAATTAGATAAATTTCGGTACACTGCCTAGAAACGAAAAAAGTATTCTTAACAATTACAACAGTACATACAAATTTTAATATTTTACTATAAGTGGTTTACTTCTGTGCAAGGAATTTATTCTTCTCATATTAGTTAACCGGTCTTTGCTTCTAACCATGTTTGACGAAGTTAACCAAGGCCCGGGTCGGCCTTTCATTTTAAATCTTGGGTCCTCAAATGAGTTTTTTTATGCTTATAGGTATGTGTTTTATAGATTTTAGTAGTACTGTAGGTTAAAATCATACCTAAATGTTAAAACTCATTAGTTATAGGTTGTAACGAAATAGAAATAAGAAGGCATAAAAAAACGATAAAAGTCGAAGTTGCATATAAATTGAGTTACTCAAAAATTAAATTGCGATAAAAGTTTTCAATCCTTTATTTTTCTGAATTTACCTATTACACAATACAAAGAAGATGCAGTGTTTCATCCTATAAACAAAGCGCCAAGTTTTGGAGTGTTTTTACTCTCATCGTTGATCTACGTTGAATTTTTTTTTTTGTTAATATCAGTTTTGGGAAACTTTTTCACATGAGGCCACATACAAACAAATCGTTAAGAAAATATTGTAGAATGAGACATAGGATGGGATTCATCGAAGTCCCGTTTGACAATATAATGAATAACTTCTTTGGTTGTCCGTGGAACTGCTGCTTCTATGGCGGCATTGGTAGCGCGTACATGTCGTTGAAATCTTTTTATGTACGAATTGTTGTTTATCATAGTGACCATATACATGATTGAGTGTTTTATAATAGCACAAAATTACCAACTGCACTCATGCTTGCAATGAAAGTGATCAGAGATCCTATTTCATCGGCAGTAGGGACTCCTAAGTGTCCTTTGCCTGTGTGACCAATATACGTCCCTCTGTAGGCTACTACACAAAGCTCCACTTCATCTACATTAAACAGGTGATTAGCCAAAAAATTAAACTTCTCTTAAAGTCCTAGGAAATCGAAATATTTTGATACTTTATCTTTACTAAAATCTCTAATCATAGGATATGATGATCCAGTTGGTTTAAATACTGATAACACATGTTTGTGTCTGTTTAATGAATTTAACAATCCTTACCAGCTTGGCCTCTTCCAAAAAGATGATTAATGTGGTTTCTTATAGCCAACTGGTAAGCATCCTTCTAACAGCTAATTGTGTAACACCATAATATAATGATTGCATTTACAAAATATACCTTACCAAATCTTCTTCTAGTTCGGGACTGAATACTGGTTTCCGACCAATAACTTTGATGTCGCACATTAGGTTCACTAGACGTCTCAGCAGCTAACCGAAATAGAGTAGATGTGGGTACTCCAAAAGTTTCTGATCTACTAATTGCTGATCTGGTATATAATAAGTACTACTTGCTGATCTGGTATTTCAATTGAGAGTGTTAAATTAAGATGAATACAAGAAATACGTATGGGCATTATGGAATACAGATAAAGTATGCGGGCAATATGGAATAGTGGTATTCCACACTGATCGCCTATTCCATATTACCCGCATTTCCTCCATGTATTTACGACCCATATATTTTACGAATTATTGGAAAACAGTATGCGAATCTTTTAACTTCTGTAACTTGAGATACAGGAATCTTCTTTTATATTTCTTGATGCTTTTACGAAGTCTCATATCACCAGCTTCAATATTATTGTCTTCAAGAGTAGGCCTAGATGATATCGATACAAATCGGACTAACATCGAGGTTGCATGCCAAAGGTGTAGGGAATAAAACGTTGTGAAATCTATCAAGTAGGAAACATTTTTACCTTGGTAATAATATAATCATAAATATGTAATTATGATGAATCTATCTGTATTGTTGTAAACATTAAACCAAGTAAGTGTTTATAGTTGTATTAATACTTCTATTATTGTACACTTATGTTGTGTAAGTATGGTATATTATTGTGTTTATACATACTATTATTTTGTAAGTAACTCGTGAAGTTTCTTCCAGGATTCCTGTATAACGGACGTATTATCAAATTATAATTTCTTCTGCATGTAGCATGTTCTTATTTTTTATCGTTTTATTTTAACCTGACGCACGTTTCACAGACTATATCTGTATGATCAGAGGTTTCTGTTTAGAAATTTATTTAGAAAGCTCTGATCATACAGATACATTCTGTGAAAGGTGCATCAAGTTAAAATTATTATTTGGTGTTCTGCCCTAAGGCAGATCTTCCAATGGTAAAAGCTCTCCAAGCTGTCTTATCGCATGCCAGTCTTTTCGTTTCTGCGTAGCACCCTCTTATTTTAATGCTATCTATTAACTTCATTCTTCTACGCCCTCTTCATTTTTCTCCTTCTATGACACCTTCCATGGCAGTTGTAACCAAGCAGTCTCTTCTTAAACAATGACCTAACCAATTTCTTTTCCTATTTTCTATTACCTTCAGGATTCTTCAGAGAGAAGAATCCTGAAGTTAAAATCAAATGATAAAAATTAAGAACATTATAGTTACAGAAGTAATTATAATTTGACAATATATATGTTATGTATATTTCTAGATGGTTTCATGTTTTTATTATACCTGAAATCTTCGGTATGCATTATACCTAACCAAGTATGTTTGATAAACCATAAGAAGTGTGTGATTTCCAAAGCGTTTAAGCTTAAAATATTTTTCAAATATGTAAAATATATTTTATTATTTAAATCTGAGAACAATAATGCATTAATTTTGTGTCTGCCGTTCTTTGTTTACGCTCATTAACCCCGTGGATGCTAAATGATCACAAGAAGCCTTGCTGCTATTTTGTTGCTAACAAAAGGATCTGTAGGTGTAAGGAAACAATCAGAGTCCAGGATCGAGAATAAAAACAGTCGACCGGAATAATTTTTAGCACTTAATATTTAGTTAAGGGAATCGTTTCGTTCGGTGTAAAGGGTTTTCCGCTAAGTGTTCACCAAAGAAGAGTTGACGTTTTTCTTTTTTCTTTATTTTCAATCGACGTTGTCTTCCACCTGGACTACATTGATCAAGGTTAAGTTCAGAGCCACGCCTCTGTTACTGTACTCTTTAGATTACTCTTGAGACGCATCCATATCGCATATTCTCGCGGAACATTCGTGGCACTACTAGCAATTATTAAAAAACTTCAGCCTTTCTTGAGCCTGAAAGGACTATCTTTCCTATCAATGACACAACTATTGGGCGTTATGAATGATCTAAAGAACAAACTTTGTTACATAGAGCAGTTCTTATAAGTATTCGTTATACATGAATATAAACGTGTTAACTTAATTAAAAGAGGATGAAAGCGTTTAATTTTGAAGGGTTACGTTCTAGCCAAACAAACAAACTTATGCAAACAAATTTTATTATTAACTTGTTTTTCTTACTTAATCATAACTATTTCTTGAATGATATGTTTGACTGCTCAGTTGAAATAGGTTTCTTTTCCGCTCTTACCTGATTTATTCAAACCCGTTAATCTCCTCCTATCGAATATTTGTCTATCAATTCGTTTCCTCCCTCTCTTTCTTTCCCTTGTCTATTAATCCTTCCCATGTATGTACTGTCTGTTATGTGATTCTGTCTGTTTTTGTACCATCTTTCACGGATCCCCTGGCAAGTCCCCTCCTCCGGAATTCCGTTCTAGTGACGTAATCACACCAGAGGGTTTTCTTGTGTTTCTCCTATTGGAGGTTTTACTGGCCTTCGCATGCTCTTTGAAAACTCCATTTCTAATTTTGTCTTTCTTTGAATTCCCTCTGACTTTCATTTTACATACTATTTAGGTTGTATTTCTTCAGCTCCTGTCGTAGTGGTACCATTTTCTGACTCACCTTTCTTTTTAACTTCGTCCGCTACGACTGTGAAGCCATTCTTTCTTCAGTCCTCGGATTTATTCGAACTCGAAAGCTTATAAATTTTTAGTCCCTATTATAAGTGTTCTCCGTACACTTGGTGTACCTAACAAAAAATCGCCATTGTTTTTGCAGTAGCCTACCTATTGTTTGTTTATCTGTAACATAGAACAGACTTAATGAGAAATATTTCCAAATATTTGCTTTTCATTACTGTTTACGAATGAAATTATAAAGCACTTTGCTTTAAATAAGAGTACAGTGTTCGACGATTTTCATTTTTGTATCCTCTTTCCGTTTCACTGTATTCCGTTATATCGTATAACTAATTCGGGAAAGATGTTCCTGCTTTGCAACACCTATGATTTTCTATGCCGTTCTTCCGACAATGATTCAGCCTACTTGACACTTCAGATGGACTCAGGAATGCTTAATTGCACACGTGATGTTATGACTGTCTCTCTGATCGTCGTATGCTACAGTGGAAACAAAATACAATAATCAACTCGTGCAATAATACAAGTTAAATTTATCCACACGCAATAATAATGTCAAGTAACAGAGTTTCACACTAATTATAACACAATAACAACGTGATTTCCGCAATAATAAATCGCCCAACGTAAGTTGACTTTTAACCGGCAGATGTCGCTTATGTAGATAGCCTGCACGGTTCCGGACTAATGTTCCATAATATGCGTCCTTAACAAGCAATCAAAAACTCTAGAGGATATTTGAGTGCGGTCTTAGCAGAAACATGCATCTGCTCGGCTAGCTGAGAAACGTGTAGGACGGTCTCGCTTTTTCGAGAAGGTTCCATTGTTACAATAATATCTTTTACTTAAACGGCATCATGTAAATTGACGAAATTATCGTGTTTATGGAATGTAAATTCTATATCTAAAACCAGTGGAAACAAAAAATATTGTAGTTCATTGTATAGGAAAGACAGGTAAACTTAATATAAATAGTCGCCGTATAAGTTTGCTTTTAGGTTTGTTAATCTTTCTTACCATCTGAGCTGCAGAGTTTATAACAAGTAACAATTAACAAAGATTTCAAGCGATCACTGGTGTGCAAAATGAGAAAAACTAATGTTGTGTAATAGTGTCAACTGACTTTAATGGGTAAATCTTTGATAGTATAGTGTAATGATCGACAGTGGCAATAATGCCATCCGAAACGTGCAGTAAATGTAAACTGTCGTGCTGCATTCCAATAGCTTAAACCTAATGAGTAAGCAGTGCGGTGATGTTTGGAAATAATTTGAATTACCTCAATATTCAGATAATTAATTTTTTACCTGGCATCAGTGTAGTCACGTTTTTAAACAACGGCTACACCGGTAGCAGAATGTCCACGACACGACGGGTCGACTCCATTGAAAGTGACAAACAGCAGTCGACGAACCCTCTTGTGGCAAAGCCGTGCCAACGTGAACTGAAAACGGTAATCTCATCTTACTGACGGTGCAACAGATACGGTGTCGTGAATGCCACACATTAACGCTTCCGACTCTCACCCAAAAGGCCGAGGCAGTATTAATATAGACGCTCTTGTCACTGTACTACTACTACTACTACTACTACTACTACTACTACTACTACTAGTACTACAGCAGCTAGTAGGACTAACTTATATCATGCGGCGTCTCCCATCTTCTTCTTTCTACCCAATCACCTTCTTACATGTATCTACCTTGAATTGCATGCTTCACTCCATCATTCCAGGAGAATCGGAGTCTAGCTCCCTCTCCTGCCCCACTTTGTCGGTGTAGAATGTCATATCTTAGGTGACCATCCGACGTTTGGCATCCTCCTTAGGTGCTCCATACCAATTTAAACGTTTAACTAAATTACGTTTAGATTATTTATCGTCTAATATTTTTCTCTCTAATCATCTTGTGTGTAACCCAAATACACATAAAAGTTTATTTTATGAAACCGGTGTTTCTCATTTTTCCTTGAAACTTTCCACATCTACCGTTTTGTATATTTTCCTTTCTTCATCATTCATAACACATTTGTTCCACTCCTATCAATAGAAATTTGTAAATTCAATGTCCTTAAACAAGGTAAGGAGATACTGCCGTCATCACACTCAAGTCGCCCATTGCCAAAATTGGTGACAGCGAATGGAGCCTAATCGAGAACGACATCTTTCTACTACCAGACAGAACGTGATTTCTAAGCTCAGTTAACAGCGAGAATAAATTGCGCGCTGCCAGCTACAGTTACCTATAGTTATATGAAATTTACTGTCCGACGTCGAGCTCGCCGATATTTTTTATATTTTGATACAATGGAAATAAACTTTATTATAGGACTAGATCACCAACACTTGTCTCGCAAAGTGTGTCAAACAACACATGCCGCCTACGCGCGGACACGCACAATCCGAGATATTTATTAGCGTTACGTATGCTAATGCTATGGCGACTGCCATTTCCTCATTAGTAGGCAGCACTACTACGCTCGCAGATGTAGGTCCTACGTGCTACATCTCTCGGCTTTTCAAATGTCGATGTGCTACATTTTCTCAGAATTTGTGTACAAGTAGTCAAATCAACGCGTTATAGACAACTCTTCTCTCGCTCTTGGAAATAACAGGAAACGTTTATTTGTAAATCCAAATTACTGAGTTCACTACAAATATAAAAAAACGGAAAATATGTCTGTTATTCACGACACAAAACGGGACTTCTTTGTAGGATAACAAGTTTCTTCTTAATTTGTGTGTATAGGCTATATTGTGAAATATCCTGCATTCTACTAGTACACATTCAGCAAAACCTGATATCCATTGCAACTATGAATTTTTCACTAATTAGACGCTTTCTTTCCTCTCACAAAAATGTTATCTTTATGTTACATTTGATCCGCTTTGACCCCACTCTTGTCTGCAGAAAGCTAGTTATGGATGCCGGATTTGAGTTCTAGTTTATCGCGTACGGTAAATTCCAATGTTGTATAGCTTAACGTTTGGAATTTCAGTCCAAGTCTGAACTGCTTAACTAGTATATAATATAAAAAAAAACACCTTGCAGAGTATTTATCGCAAATGACGACGGAAAATAGGTCACGAGAACTTGTCTACCGCGTAATTATGTTATATTTTCTAATGAAAGAGGAAAAGTGTGTACTTAACGCGGGCGGCGTAATTACAGAGAAGAGGTGTATACGTGTATTTACATAATAAGAAAAGCACAATCCTGAAAGTATCAATTACGGAATCCGTAGCCGCGATGTTTGTAAATAATAGCTGAATATTGCCAGTGGTGGATTTCGTAACAGCACCAACTGGTAAGACCAGTAATGTACCGGTGCTTCTTGGTTGGTGAGCTTCAATTATTACAGAAAGAACTTGGCAAACTGGCGCCAAGGTTCCAAGGGTCACACTCGCCATTAATAACGTCAAATACACAAAACTTTCGGAATTAAGAAATATTTTAATATTTGCAATTAATATTAATCTTTCCAAATTGCGAAAAACGAAACAACAAAGAAAGGTATTTGTGTTTCAGAAGATTTATGTACACGACCGTTCGGAAAGGTATTTTCCTCTATGTCGATGATGATGTCGATGAAGGAGGCTATGAACACCTTTATCCATTGAAATTTAAAAAATATTAAACGCCAGTTTGAATACTATAAGATTATTAGGAGTTCTGACATGAACAAGTAAAACTCGAAAGCCACATGTAAAACGTCTCATTCATTGACTTTATTCAATTAGATTAAGCTTACATTTAGATTATAGGCTACATGACGCTCAATATTTCACTATTAAAAAATCTCTATAACATTAGTAGAATTCTAGCAGGATAGGGTTAATGGCTGGGTACTCTTTACAGGTACGTAATTCTAGGTATTATAGGATAACCTACACGGAAATTTCGTCGCTCATTTATTACATTATTCCCAGACAGATTAATTGTTATCTCTCTTATTTTATCGTGAAGAGTGACAGAAAAGGTTCAGAGAAGTCGGTAGCTTTTTATTTGGACACTGTATGAGTTGGAAGTGCATAAAAAAACACGGAAAGTTTTGAAGGATTTTACAGTATTCACCGTCACCAGTCGCTGGAACTGCCAAACAATTAATTCTGCAGTGTAAAAAGTTGGGAAAATAATATATATTAATTCTTCACGCCAACTTATTCTCCTCTTATATGCTTCACTTTTGTGAATCGTATTATGTATGCCTATTTACCTAAAATATAGGATCTTTCTGTAACGCCTAGAATCTTACGATCTTTCAACCCTCCGAGGTTTTAGTGAGTATGACTTATAACTGTGTGTAGTACGATTAAGGAATTCCTGTTTTGCTTCAAAGTCTGATGAAGAAATAGTTTAATTGTTTACACTAGTAAGATGTTTTTTTTTATTACTTTTCTGCAAATAGTGATATGCAAAACAATTTTGTGTTATTTGATAGCGTCGGTAATGTCAATATTTTAAAGTGATTAACACGAAAAGAGATTAAACTTCAAAACTTCTCTTACTTTTATGAATAATAAACTCAAATGACAATTAGTGTTTTTGCCGTATATATCAAATACATCTGTCGAATCTCCGTACAACGATTGTTGATTCATCGATTTTTTCCTGTACAAGTAAATTTATTCTAGCATGGGCATTGATTTCATTAATGCTACGTAAAATTCCTATTGATTTAACGATACTCCTGATAAATCTCCCTATTACGACTGTATTTTTTTTTCAGATCCTGTTAATCGCTTTCGGCACTACCAAATACGAACTGTCAAAGAGTCCGAAGCCCTGTCACTGTCTCTTGAAGAGTGGGCTCCCCCCTTTGATCTTATAACAAAGATTGAGAAACAGACATTTCGGATACAGTACTGTAGTGATGATCAGAACTAGTGCCGTGAGTATTCTAGTTCTGTGCATAATGTGAATAATGTCACCGTCAAACACATCAAGTGAGTTAACGTTGTGCTGTTCATAAGAGCGTACGTGATATGAATCGGGAACTCATTAAAGTAATCACGTCATTAGAAGATCTAAAACTATACACTTGTCGAAATGAGAATTAATTATTGGATTCAGTTCTAAATTCTATATATAGACCCCTAACAATATAGAAGTATCGTTTATGTAGTAATGTTAAAGAGACTAATCTACATATAAGTTTGCCTAATTTTTTACGGCTTGAGCGGTTCGTCATATCGAGGAATACTGAATAAATATTTAATCTTGATTTTATGTATATTTCGTCACCGATGTGGATACTAATATGTAAATTATTTGTCATAATTGTATTATTGAAAGTTTATTTAGTCTAAGACGAATCCTACATTCAGCGTTTGTCTAACGTTTTGTGTTAGATGTTTGCGAAAGTGCGTTTTTTTTCAGTGGTGCAGTAGGGAGGCACTGTGTTATTCGTTGATTACAAACTGAAGAAAAAAGGCAAAATACAGAGAATATGCTTTAGGTGAACTTTTGAATCTATTAAAAGTATTCAGTACTATTATATGACATAAGTATCGAGGACCAAAGTCAAGTTTTATAATGAAATAAAATTACTTTTTAAAAAATGTTGAATAAACTGACTTTTAAACACTATTTTTTTTAGCTGTTAGTTAAAAGAGAGTGCATTTGATAACGAATACGATGACTTCAACGATTCTTTTTAATAAGATAAGGCATTAAAGCATAGAATATGAATAAGAAAAAGAATTATGACAAAAGTAGAGGGAGAGTGGAGCTCACAAAATCAGAGCGGTATTAGAAAGTCGAAGTGATAATCTAAATAATCTAAGCGAGCGTGATGAGTCGGGGGAGAGAGAGAGAGAGAGAGAGAGAGAGAGAGAGAGAGAGAGAGAGAGAGAGAGAGAGAGAGAGACAGGGAGTGAGAGTGAGGGAGATAGGTGCACACCGAGAGCGGAGAGCGGAGGACGGCGCGCACGTGTTCATAATTAACAATAAAACCGTAGAGGTGCGGTAAGGTGAAGGTGGGCGTCAGGACGGCACGGTCCTACAGGTGGGTCCGGCGGTAACATGTGCAGTAATTTGTTTCGCTTGGCTACTGAGCATCGAAACGTTACGTTTTGGCGGAGTTGGTTGGTTGGTTGGGTGGCACATGTTGGTTTGGTTCCAGTGGGTAGCCAAGTGTATAGGTACGGCTCTCTGTACACAGCTGACATGCACACGGCCACTTTGTGAAACATATTCCACTTATTGGTTCTGGTTCGCGTGCATGGTCGCGCGCCAAAACTCCATGCATGCCTGACCCGACTCGCTCCACCCCATTTACATATAAGATTAACAATAAGATAAGCGTCTCTCACTCTGCTCCCTCCACCGCGTTTTCTGTGGTTATTTGTAGAGTACTTTTTTTATTTTGACCGGTAAACGGTCATTTACTCGTTTGTTGTAGGAAACGGAATGGGCACATCTACGTTCGTCGAGTAACAACATTAAACCTATGAAATCAGCACTCACGTAAAATCTTACTTCGCTTATTTAAGGAGGGGTTGGTTTTCTCACAAAATCTTTCAAATTCATATATCTGAATAAATTGATTGTATGTATGGTTATTTTTAATAAAAATCATATGTTAAAGAACCTACCCATAAATACTCCAATACTGAAACGCCAGATAATTTCTCATATAATTTCTCATTAAGATAATTTCTTCAGAGTTTCTTTATAATAATGGTTTTTAAAAAAATTACGTATTAATGTGGTAAGTTAGTATGTGTGTGCTTAGTTAGTTGTGTCCCTTCATTTCATAAGGAAGAACACAGACGGAGTGTAGGCCAATCGCGAATAACAGTTATCCTGGACAGTCGTACAAAAATGTTCACATATGTGGTTCAGATCTTAAAAAGCAGTATCGTGCGAGCCACACTTGCAGAAAATTCTTCACACACACACACACACACACACACACACACACACACACACACACACACACACACACACACACACACACACACACACACACACACACACACACACACACACACACACACACACACACACACACACACACACACACACACACACACACACACACACACACACACACACACACACACACACACACACACACACACACACACACACACACACACACACACACACACACACACACACACATGCTTGTCTATTTTCAAAAAGGCCTTCGTCGTCTTCCGATTATTAAGCTCCAGCAATTTCCATCCAGCCGCTGCCACTGTCTTCTTCTAATCCTCTTTCTTCTGCATTAATTCCTCTTGGGAATTGCTCATCGCTATATGTCCCTGGGCGTCCATAATCTGTCATGGTAAACGTTCCTCAAGTATCTTATGTAAACGTCCCCATACCAGAAAAAATCCTTTAATACTATCATTTATCGTTTTTCATCCTTTTTTATAATATCCTTGTCTGGGAAAAAGTACAGTCTAAATTAATTGTAGTCACACTGTTCACAAGACCGTTATGTTCTTGGACAAAAGTTTTTAATTCCAGGCAGTCCAGCCTATTAATTTGGAAGGTTAGACCTGCATACCACTTTCGAAATCCACTCACTGTAATGTTTCTGTAAGTAACAAACGATTGACGTGGTAATAATATTTACCTAGGACGTTCTTCAAAGTTATAAACAAATGCCGCAAAAGTAAGCGACTTTTGAAAGATGTTTTATCATTGCACAGTAAACAGTAAATGTGTGTTGTAACAGATGAGCTTATTATCATTTAACAGTACTCTTTTAATAAATCTGTAATCAACTTTTGCATTTTGTATGTGGTGCGTTTGTATATTCACACACTAAAAAAAACCATTCACACACACACAGGCCTATACATAAATACTCTACAAAGACCTCCGTTACTTAACGCAAATTTTCTAGAATACAAGTAGCTTATAGGTACGCATATTAAACCTTTAAAACTCCTACAGTGAGATAGTGAGTGAATGAGTCCATGAGAGAGAGAGAGAGAGAGAGAGAGAGAGAGAGAGAGAGAGAGAGAGAGAGAGAGAGAGAGAGAGAGAGAGAGAGAGAGAGAGACTAGATCAGGAGATAGGTAGGTAGCCATATTCTGAATTCTTAGGTCAGAATGTTGATTGTCCTTTTCCTGAAAACCTCGTGTTTTTGAAAGTGCTTTCGCAGTTACATAATCCGCAAAATCTTCTACGGTCTTCCCTTACTATTTCTCTCATACACTCTCCACCTAGTAATACCAATGACATGTTTATTCTATTTATCTAGAAGCTGAAGAAAAGAGATTTAACGATATCGATTCCCAATTATCGATATTTATCGATGGATATAAAGAAAAAAATTTTCATTGAATAAAAATAAAGTGAATTAGGTCAGCGAGAGCCATGTAAAATCGTATGAGATGTTGTGTCACATGATATTGTAAAGTGTAAAGAGAAAAATTATTATAACTTGAAAACAATTTTCAGAAATACCTAGGGCCTACACAATTGCCTTAAACAATATAGAATAAGCACTTTCGATTACTAATAACGATGAAAAGCATGTTTCTTACTTATAATAACCACGAGGTGTGCGCGCAGAAGAAATGAGTTACACGTCAAGTTTAAATAAAACAGCACTACAGTAATGTTGACTAAAAGGTGTGCCTGTTGAGCTGATCACTTGCTGCTATTTTGTAATGAGACTGCGCCTAACACTGGGCAAGCAGTGTATAGTTAGCGTGAGCCTTAAAAACGTCTTATTATTTCATCTCTTTCTTTACATTGATTCATGATTCGGAGTCATACAAGATCATACTCCAAACGAATTTACTGGCTTACGAGATGTTTACTGGTTTTTGACTTACAAACCATGTTGGAATCCATTTTTATAGCTTTACTGGATCCACGGTTACAAGGTTTTTACCGGTTTTGATTCCTTAGCACTCTTTTCTTTCTTCTGTGGGTCTTCTGATAACTACCGACTACTGTGGCTCCTGCCTACGGCCACATGTGTGTCAAGTAAACCTCACGAAGTCTTTTTACTATTATAAGTAGATTATTGTTGTGCATTAGATCAACAATCTTCCGGTCCTAAGCACTGTATTATCTGCAATTACAAACATGGTGATTCGTCATGTTTCCCTAAATATTCCCCAAAACTTTCATCTAATTTAACATTTCACAAAGTCGTCAGTAAACTTTTGTCCGCAAAAAATCATTCGTCAAATTTTCTCCAGAACTTTATCAATCAATATTTATATTATTTGCATATATTGATCATTCCTGTATCCTTCTTTGGACTTATTTCAGGAATTTTTATATTTCTTAGAGAGAGACTTGTCTGAACAAGTCTAATAAAATTTGTATTATATTTTTAAGACCTAAGTAGTTTTTTAGATTTTAGATGAAAAAAAACAGAAAGGGCTCCAAGGCATTGCCTATTAGCTTGTTCTGCGATGCCTATTCAAATCATTCGTGAGGCTGTCACAAATCTCACTCTAATGGTGGTGAGAAAGGCATTGTACAATCTAGTAATTAGTAGATTGCAAGGAGTGCAAACAGTGTGTGGGAAGACGTAGCTAAACTATACCATCAACTCAATGACGGTTTCGCAGAAGGATTGAGCATACTGAGTAGTAGTGGTTATAATGGTTCGAATCTTCACGCTACTGGAAGATACGATTTTCCATATGCTTTCGAAAAAACAGGCACATAGACAGTTGCTATAATGCAATTGATTTTGGTCTAATACGCCTTGGTAAAAGTTAAGAAGGAGGAAGATATTAAATTCTGAAAGTTTGTTATAATATGAAGTATAATTTATAGGAAACGTAAAGAGGAGTAGGGAATATAGTTGTACGATGACGCAGGCGGCGGGCGGACACTGAGCCAGCAGTAGCTGCAGCGGCGGGCTGCCCACACCTTCTCGCCAGGGTTCACCAGGGTCACACTAAAAATGTACGCAGACTAATCAGTGGTCGTTCAATACTGTATATTACTTGGATTTACTGCACCTGATAAAGTGAGTAATGCGCATTTCATTAGACATTAATGTATGTTATGTTTTTATCAGAGACGTATGATTGAGAGCGTGTGCCCGTGTGCGCGTACGCGTCTGGGCTTGACCACGATGTACTCATTAATCTGTGCTGCGTGAGTACAAATTAATACGCCAGACCTATTCTGGAAGAGTTGCTGGTTCGAAAAAATACGCGCAGTCTGTGTGGTCCCGGCAGGCCTACAAGTTAAGCACACTTAGGTCTGCGTTTCTTTTCACTCGGGTCATCGCAGGAATTGAGTCACGTGGGCAAGTATACTGAAAATTTAATACAGACTGTTCAAGTAACTAGACATCAAATGCCTTGAATTAATTTTAAAGACGGTAATGTATCATCAAATTGACTATTCCTATAGGCCTATGTTTGACTCATATGCAGTTCGTAATTAGCACAGTTTTTTTCAAGCGATTGGAGTTGAAATATTTTTATTCTACCATATGGTACACTATGCATTTAACATTTCTTAGTATCAAGTGATTGATTCTGAGCGTTCAAAAGAATGAGAAAATGTTCTTAACTTTCTAACTAATGAACTAAGATTTACTACCAAGCATGAACCTCGTATATCTCTCTCTACATGTGAATGTCGACGAGGCTGTCCAACGCCATGAAAACCAGAGTCTTATCAAAAAAATTGAAAAGAAATAATCTGTTTGCTAACCGTGTGTTGCGTTGAGTGTGAAGACAGAACACAGAATGCAAGCATCGGCCTACAGTGCAACAATGTATTAGATTTAACTTTTAAAACGCCATTGCGTGAACTGTACGTCTAAGAATTTTGTTCATATTAAAAAAACCACTGGCTATTGCCTATAATAAATTTATTATGTAATTAAATTTTTAAAGTTACTTATCGGATACTGTACGCAAGTTTGCTCACAGTATTTCAATATTTCTAACTGTATTCCGCTTACCAGTAAACGGTTATTTCAGTGGCCTAAAATTTGAGTCTACGCGCTGATAGAAATGAAAACTTACTTAGACACTAAGGATAACACCAGTGGCGACGATAAGCAAAGTCAGGAATCTTACAAGGAACGCAGTCGACCACTTCTAGCTGTTTACTGGTTGGTAAGATTTTTTGGCACACGTCTTGAAACGGGCTTTAAACGCTTCCCATGAAACACAATTAATAAAAAATGTTTCCAACCAGATTACGAACAAAATGATTGAAAGACTTGAGTGACTTTTTTTTAAATTTCTGTCAATGACAAAGTAACAGTAGTTTCTGTTATTTCGAAACTTTGAATTCCTATGTAATTGATAAACTCTTGACAGAGGAAGATTGTATTCCACGCTTTACGGAAATTATATTGTCCACTCTCCAGTTTGCTGTAAATGTCTGACACGTCGAAAATACAAAATACACAATAGGTATTTTTGCAGACAATGCAGTTATATTATCTGTTGGTAAAGCTGTAGAAGAATCGGGTAACAAGCTCTGACAAAAAAGACGTCGCAGGACTTGACTATAAAATGGCAAATTAAGTTAATCGAAATGACAAATTCAGTAGCCTCAAACGTAAATTTCACAAATTAAACAATACTATAATATTAGCCTACTGTATTAAACAGTAATACAATACTGTTTATTAGTACAACAAAGTGTCCAGGCGTGAACCAAATTATCACATTAAAACGGAAGGAATATAATAAGGAAGCCGAGGACACTAGTCAAAAATAATTCTGTTTAATCTTAACATGCGAATTCTTTTTCAACTCTGCTTCCTGCTTCCTGAAGTAGTCATTTTATTTCTAATGTAATTCTTATATAGGTCTATATATAGATTTCAGATGTATATTTTTAGACTTAAAACAGAAGTAATGTTGTAATCTTATAATAATAACATAATATTCTTTATAAAACACAATGTAGTCAAACGTCGCAAACGTATTTCTAATAACACGTGGGGCTACGCGGGGTTACCTAGGTTGTTGCGTCCGGTAGCCTACAGCTCCTGCTGTGTATTACGTACGTAATACAATTAAAGGTTAAGGTAGTCTGTAATTATTATGTTACCTATTATGATTGGCGAAACAATCAATCATCGTAGTTGATAGCACTAATGATTAAAATATTAGTGATTTCATAGGTAGTGAAAATTAATAGAACCGAATTAATTAGATAATAATTGCAGTTACTTAAATCGTAACGATTTTGTTACCTACAAACCTTTACGTAAATACATTTTTCAACTAAATGAAATTGTTTTTTTTTTTTTTGATTAGGAAACAGAACTTCAATTTTAAAAAAGTCACTGTATTCGTGAAGTATTCTTTACTTTCTTTTAAGTTACTACGTTTTCATGAACTGGAGTTTTGCGCCTTGTTTTGGCTTCTGGAGTTGAGGCCACAACCTTAAATACTCTTAGAAACGGTTCTCTCAAACTACTATGTTGACTTATTTGAGTATTTAAAAGCACTCCAATTACACGGAAGTAAGATACCGTAACATCTCAAGAGCCAATTATATTTTTACTCGTTATCAAGAAGTCACACAATATGTTCTTTTTATTCTCAGAAATAGAATTGTTCGCGAATTCAGAAAGAAAAAAATTAAAACATAAATAAAATTTTTACAAATTGTTTAAAAGCAAAACATTTAAATAGAATAGATTAGTGTTATACGTACACCCAATACAAGAGGAGTACACTGAGTACAGAGAAAACAATAGGCATGAAATAAAAAAGAAATAAAGAAATATACAGGACCGACCTTGTGAAAAGGAATAATATCTTACTGTAAGCATTAAAATGTGGAAAAGTTTTATAAAGCATAGCTCTAATGCTTTTATAAAGCGTAGCTTTAATGCTTTCACTTATGCAGCAGTTCGGCCTTAGGTTACACATCGTAGTTATAATCAACAATAAACATCCAAATTCAGTCTAAAAAATACCAGTTCTCTTAGTCTCTCATAATTTGATGATAGCGATTTTTTGTAGTAATAAAATTCCATACGTCTTAATATATATTTTTTAATTTGCCATTTTTAAGGTAGGCTTCTTTTCTTTCTGTTTGTACAACTTTCTTTAGTAATACACTTTATGGAGTGATACATCGTTGTTATTATACTCTGTCTGGTTTGTCTGACCATGTATGTCTAACTGATTTATCACTTATTAATTCGATAAGTTGCTTTCCAAGAGTAGTGACTATAGAATACTATTTTCCACTTCAACAGTAAATCTTCACTGACTGACACGTTAATACAACACAGTCTTCAAATCACATTCTTAAAGAACTTAAAAAAGCACGAGTAAAAATGTTTTCATTCGTGGTGTTTTCATATATCTGACACATGATATTAAATATAGCTAAAGTACTTATGTAGATGTTAAATTGAATATGTGCCTCAGTTTGTTATGCCATATGACACAGTACGTAACATGAAAACAAGAAAGGAGATCCGTATCAAATTGTATACCTGGAAATCCTTATTATGTGTATGGGTTTGCGAATCGCGTAACACAACAAAATTGTGAAAGTAATAAGTTTTATTAGAGATGAAAGAGGATATAACAAGCTCTCGAGATGAAGTTCCTGTTTTATACGAAGGTATGTACAAAAGACGACATAATACAAAACGAGATGTAGGCTACATAGGAATATAAACATTTCCTCAATAAATTGTAAAATTGACGAATATCACAGTAAATTGTTGAATAATCTAAAAAGAATGACGACTAAAGATTTCTCAGGCAAGCACTCTTTTATAAGTTAAAAAGCAAGTGACCTCCTGGAAAACTGAGGAAGAGGCTTGAATTTGCTGAAGGGAATTTAAAACTTTTTAAAAATATAGTATGTAGGCCTACTTCAAGATAGCAAAGTTAATGTTAAACAACTCAAATATTTAAAGTTATCGAAGTTCTTAAACTTTTTTCATGGGATAGAATCATTCACAAGTAGGCCGTTTTAGTTAGCACTGGTCACAGATCTCTAATTTCGTCAGCTGACGTGAAGAAAGTGACTCCAGACTCTGGCTGGATGTCATGATATACGACTTATCCATCTTGAAATGCATACGGACCCAGGAATCTCTTTGGATGTACGTTGTAGCGTGACAGGAAATCCACTACATTTTAAGTCATGTGAAATCATAAAGTTTAATTAAACCAACAAATGTTATAATAATATTGAATGACATTTAAATAAATCAGAGGAATGAACCACAATAAAATAAAAATCCTCACTACATTATATATAAAAACCACTGTTTTAAAAAACCAAAGAAAGTATCGAAGCAACTCATAGTATCATATCAGTAAGTTACCCAGGAAGCTCAGAGCAGTAAACCAGTTATATAAGACCATATCAAGAAAAAAGAGATTCAATTAAAGAGTGGTGAATACCAAAATACCCCAAAAACAAGAAGAGGGAAGAATAAAGTTTGTGAACAGGAAGAAAACAATACCCTGAAACCTGTATAGAAGAATAAAGTCAGTTCAGTGAATAAATTAATTACTCCAAACTAAACCTCAGTCGAGATAACACCAAGTACCTTGGTTTACCCAAGAATGAGGAAGGAAGAACAGAAGAGTGAAGACTAGACGAGGGACAAGAATGAAGACTAGAAGAGGGACAAGAATGAAGACCAGAAGGAAGATACGAAGAAGGACAAGAAAGAAGACAGGAGGAGAGGAAGAAATAGTATGAAAGAAACACCGTAGTAAAACCTATTATTATATAAACTACTATCAACCCCAAACCCACAAAAACTATGCAAAAGAAAGTATAACATACCCAAAATCTTATAAAATGTAATTATTGAGAAAACTAAAGTGCTGTATAGCGTTATAAGAAGTGCACCGACTAAAGCTATTGTGTAATAAAGAAAATAAACTAGTCTTAACGGTCCATGATTACTAAAGGTCTGGTCTGAGATAATAAGACTCAAAATATCAGAACCAACAGTGAAAGTGAATTTGTGTAAGTGTTTTTTAAAAAATGCAATAAACTTAAAGTTGGTGATACTATAACTTAGTAGTATGCTATATCACAACTTTGATATATAATAATAAACAGCATAATAAAATAATAAAATGGAAGATTTCCAGTATTTTATTATTTTAATGTAAATCTTTATTTACAAGACATTTGTAAAAAATGATAATAAATAGAGTATGGGAGTTAATGTTTACTGATGTAGGGGATCACAATAATAATGGTTTAAACCAGAAAGGACTGGTATTAATATAGTATTAATAAGTGTAAAATGTTTAAATAGACTGTTTATTCACAGTCCTAAAATCAATGTGTTGATAAATGTATTTGTAAGGTTTATTAGAAAATAAGATTTATGTTATGTGTTTTAAAAAGAATTATGTTTGATAAATAATAACCTACATACCAGTAATAATGTTCTAATAGGTATGCTATGTTAACTCAAAAATAGTTAAAAGATATATGTTCAAACCATATCTGCAATATGTTAAATTGTGCAGATTGCTAAACAATGTTCATAATTATTTATTTTAATAACTGTAGTGTTAATTAACTACTACACCACACAATAAGTTATAAACCATGTTATTTTCATATAATTGTAATTATGTAAAGTCAGAGGAGGAATTAAGTTTAAGTTATTTGAGAAAGAAAGAAATATAAAATTCTAAAATCTAGGCCATTTGGTGAAATCACAGAACCAATATAAACTAGTATAATTCACTTATAAATCCTGTAAACTACCAAGATTTATATAAGATAACTCAATTAACCACTACTGGGAATGATCCTATGAATTAAAATGATAATAAGGAAATATACCTTAACATTTTGTAAATTTTCAAAATATATAAATCAATTAATTTTAAAGAGCAATGTCAAATTTACAGATTAACACAAAAAACCAGTTCAAAGGTGTAATTTATATGTATTTAAGGAAAGGAAGAGGAATATGAATATTTAAAATTTATTATAATAGTATTAATAATATTTAAAATGGAGGAATTTTATATAAAGACGGAAATCCAATTTTGAGCCTATATTTCCAAAATGTGAACAAAATTTGTTAATTTCCACAAAATATCTACAGATATGGACTATAATACATCAATTTAAAGGGAATGAGATGATTAAACCGATAATAAGGTTAATAATTCATAAAAGAGATGAATAAAATAGATAAATTCTATATATAATGTAATATTTTATCATGTGTACAGGTAATCGAATATGTTAACAATACTTTTTCAAAGATTAACTGGGCCAGATTTATGACCAAGTTAATTAGTCTTTTGTTGAATATCAAGCTGGACAGTTGTGTAAAGAACGTTTCTTTAAATCGAGAAAAATGGTACTAGCGTTTAGCCATTGAAATAAGTGAACGAGAGTTAGACGGTTTAGACACTTTTTAAAGCTAAAGCTGTTAATACATTCCCGACAATAGTGAAAACAAACACTTAACTCCATAATACGAGTGATAGAAACAAGTAAAACACTATATCTCAACTGATTTATTCTGCAATTCCTAACCAATAACTTGAAAACTTAACCGCAGAAGTTGAACACATAGAAAATAAACTAACTAACACAAGTTTACACAGAACACTTCACCAGAATACACCAAATAGATTAACAGACATATTACACCAGTGCGGGGACATTTTAAACCTTAATAAAGGGAATTTTATTGTGATTTTCTGACACGACGCATATGCTGTAACTTAGTCCAACTCGAGTAGCGGCCATCTTGAAAACGGAGTCTGCTAACCATATCGCAGTGACGTCAGTCTTCATTGGTTTGACAAAACATTTATATTCAAATATTATATACTGAAATTATTTAAATACTATTGAATAGTAATTATTGTATTTATTTTTAATTGTTAATGTTATACTTTCTCGTCACCCTTCTCTGACTATTAATTCTAATCGCTCAAAGAACCTGTCTTTTAATATAATATAACATAAAATTTTGTTCTGTATGACACAATCGATAATTCCCGAGACAGAGTCGATAATTGCTCTCCATCGATAAAATATCGATTATTTATTTAAAATTGTCAATAAATCTTTATATTTCCATTATTTTGTATCTGTTACTTATTTCACAGGGTAATTTAAGGGTATTTATAAGGCTGAAGGACTTAAGTAAGAAGAATATATTCTATCTGAACAAGATATTGGACCCGTTAGAACAGTCACCAATCGATTATTACCTGGAGTTAATCTATTTAACTCCAGACTTGGTACAAATCTTCAAGAAGTGTTCGACGGTCAATAAATACCTACCTGTTATTAAAATTTTACAGAACCTTTTTAGAACAGATGTATTTCTCATTTAAACACATCAATTAACATAACAAAATTATTTTATTGTTTGAAAATTCTATTTTTTATTGAATTTTCCATATACATTTTATTCTTTTGTAACGACCGGCATACAGGGTCTTGTTACAACGTTCATCCCTCCCACACTGTCAAATTCACTATTAGTAGTACGCGTTTATTCCATTACATCTGTACAGCTTTGTTGTATTGTCTAACTTATTGATTTAACGTAACATTTTAACAAGCCTGAAAAGTCATTTCGAATTACTGCCATGCAATCCGTTGCACACTACACCGAACAGGCTGCTGTATTCAAGAGGTAATAATGGGTCACAGTAAATAATGAAAACAAAAAAACGAATAACAGTTTCGTTTGTTGTACCATAATTATTGTTTTGAATACGGCCAACTGTCCATTAACAGATAAACTTAATGTATGCAGTACTTGTGAAGTGCTGCGTATCGTTGGGTAAGTGCGCCAGGATAAGGAAGGTTACGCTAGGCCAGGTACACATGCCACCTGTATCGCACCTGCACACGCCTTAGGAACGTGCGCGCCAAATCGCGACACCGCTACTGTTCGGCCGCAGGCACGTGGCCCTAACCATGCGATTAACCGAATACTATTTGAGTCTTGTGTTGAATAACTTGAGTAATTCTTAGTACCAATTAGCCTATAACCTTTCGGTATGTGGTTACGTTCTTAAGTACTTACGTTTAAACCTTCAACGCTGAATCCATCATGGGTTTCGTGTCTTCTACGGACATCCGATAATTTACACGATTCGTTAGCTAAGATACATATTTCTTGTGGCGCCCCAATATACATTTTTATTTCACCAGCTTGTCACGTTATTATATTAAAATCGGACTGGACAAAATCACGGTGAAGTGCAGCCAATGTGACACAATATGACACAATAGGCCATATTGACAACATAATTCTTCTCTCATTAATACGATTGTTGCGCAGCAGTGTCCGCGATAAACGAAGTAAGATAAAGCCTACTTTTTGAGTTTCCGAAAAATGTCTAATTTAAGACCGGTGTGTGGAAGTAGTGGTTGTTGTTGTCGTGGTGGTGGTGGTATTGCCCACGCTCAGAGTTTGTGACCTCAGTATTCAGAGATGACCCGAAGCAAGCCGCTAGCTGGTGATTGTATTCAAATTACCCGAGAACCTGGCACCGATGTTATAAATCTAAAACTCTAAGAAAGGTACCGAATTTTTCTTACATGCTCGGCGACAATGACAACAGATTTACTGGAACTGCGACCCGTCACTCGGCCTCGCAAATTACCGTCCCGTTCGTCCGCTACTTTCAAATACAACGGAATATATTTCTATTAATGTTAATGTTGTGGTTATTAAGTCTGTTATATGTTCCTACGTGCTGGTACAGTTGAGCTGTAATACTCTATCTTTTACCTCCTATAAACTCAAAAAGTTCTGTTTTAATAACAAAAACTCAATTACACTGTGGATTTCACACAAGCTTAAGATGAAGAATTCTGCATTGCGTTCAGTGAATCTGCCGTTATTTTTATTTAATATTACATTAGCTACATGTTCGTTGGCGCTTAACGAAGTTTAAGATCTTTAAGTTTGTGGATAGTTTTGTACAAGAGCATTTTCACATTTTTCCAATTTCAGCTTTATTTGTGTTGTGATTTTAGTAAAGATTTTGTTTGCTTTTTGTTTATTTTATACATTATTCAACATTTTATGATAGATAGTCGTTTTTATTTAAGTTGTTATGATTATAAGTCAATAGGTACAGAGTTTGTTGAGACTTTAAAAATATTGATATAAATATTGGTGGTGTTATGTTTTTAAAAATATGTTCATAAAAATTTTGTGTTTAAAAGGTTAGAAAACGGAAATCATTGTGACGACAATTTAACAATAATTAACAATATATTTATTAAGATATTTGGTACACTAAATGTCAACAATATACGGTCTTAACAATTCTACTTTAAGAGTATGTTTAGAAGGTGTCGATTCCTTTACGCATCCTGACCGACTACAGTCGTCAAATCGTGACATATGTCGTTTTTGTTCTGTTTAACTTAGTTGTCACGGTAACGCACCGTTTAACCGTTAACTTTTGTTTGTTTTTTTAATGATGTTATTTAAAACAGTGTACATATCATGTTATGTTGCTTTTACACTCTAGGATTATTTAAACAAAATTAATGTCTATTAAAAATTAATGCGTTACAGAGCGATAAAAAAAGTTTATTTACGGGTCAGGTATAATTTTCAGAACATTCAATATATTGTTTTGTTTGTAGAATTTGAAATTAAAACATTTTACTACACATAATTTATTTGTTCACCTTTAAGTTTTTGTAAAAACTTTTAAAAGCTGTCGAATCATTGAATATCATTAAAACACTGCATCTATAAAACTTTTTATATATAATGGTATATATAAACGTATAATGCTATGTTAAGTATTCCTGCATTTAAAACAAATACTGTAATATAGTAACGGTTTCAACACCATAGGTTTTCAATTATTGTCTGAAATCCTATGGTATAAGATCTTTAGCTACGTATTTAAATTTTATGTGCTTTAAATTTTGTGCATAGTATTCATGTGAATAGAAAATGAGGAATGAAAATTTGCCACTTTAAGAATTAAAGTGTTATACGGCTTGTTACGATCTATTGTTATTTGGTAAGAATGGGGCTCGGTAACAATATAGGCTAAGACATGAAATGAACATGCTCATCGGCATGCTTACATTTTCACTGTTAAATTTTGGAAGGGAGAACAGTTTATAACTGTCAAAATTAAGATTTTTGTAATATTTTCTAGTGCTGTATATGGTCTTAGGGTTCAAAAAATAAAACACCGCCTAGATTGTAGTCGTATTATTGGTTATTAGCAGTACGAATATCTTTGTTATGAATGCCGTTCTTTACGTAATGCAAAGAAAGAGTAAGTCATTAGTGAAGATGACGATTGTAGTGTATTAGTATATAAATTATGTGGTTTTTATAATTATGAAATTTTATGTTATTTATTTGTGTCCTGTGTATTTATTTAGGACCGTTGTCAGCTGCGTGTAACAAAAATACTGGAAGAAAGAGGTTATTCGTACAAATGAAAAGTTGCAGAATTAAAATTTCATCGAAATTCAGAATAGCAACGTTTTTAAGTAACAGATTCGTGAATGTACGGGGCGCAATTGACAGCGTAAGAACAGATAAAAACGTTGTTTCGTCGCAACTGACCGAGACCGTTTATTTATGTCGCAAAGTGATTCAATTTTTCAAACTGATGCATACGCATTATAAATGAAATATTTTGGTCCAACCGCACCTGAAAATAGGTTAACTCGAAAGACTTTTCAGTAAATAAATGCTTTATAACTGGTTCCGGTACGACGGACATGCTCTTTCTATAAAAGGGATGTAGTAACAACTTACAAAGAAGCAAAACTGTTAGTACAAACAATTTGAGGCCTTGACTGAATCTTATGAGAGGAATTGTTCTGCTCTAGAGTTAGGTATGAAAAAGTCTAATTAGAGATGATAAATCTTACACAGACTCTAGGTATTTGATTCTTAATCGCTTTAAACATTAAGAAAACACTAGGCTTTATAGAAGTTTAGGACTTTTCTGTTTTGTGGAAGTCTAAAGAGACCGTTTCGTACGTGCTCATGTACCCATTTGTAGCCCATAAATGTCTTGTGATTATTAGTGGTATTGCACGTTTACTAGTAGGCCTACTTACGATCGGAATTCGCGTTTATTGGAAACTGTATTATAGAACATAATGTAGTAAATTAAACAGATGTTAATAAAATAACACCAACAAAAGTAATTCACTTGTGTCTATGTTTGTAATAAACATAAAACTTAACGTACCAGCGATTTACGCCGGTGCGAATCCACGTAGGCTGTATTGTATCGTGCCTTTTGTACGCGTATAAAAGGAAACTTGTCATATTTCCTAAGCTGACATCATAATTGTGTATTACTACAATGGATATCTTACTCACACAAGCAAACTATCATAGGTTATACGTTTCTATTCGCTTCTATACACGTTCGAACGAGCCTAAACGCAATAATTTCCTGCTTTTATAGCAGTAAATAAATTTACACCAATGAAAAGGCGAAGGTAGCTTTAATGGCAACCGGTAGCTTGCTGTGCCCGATCTCATCACAGTGTTATCAGTTCCCATTGTTCGCTTCATGTTTATACGAATTCTGAACTGCCATTTAACTAAGCACGCATTATGTTTTAACTCTTTTATCGTATCGGTAATTGCCTATCCTAAAAAAATGTAGGTACTCATCTCTACTTAGGTTATCCGTTTCTGTAACGAATTAACGGAGAAAAATCACTGTAAATTTATTTGTAACTATATACATTACAAAAAGAGGTTACGTTTACATACAGAAATTAATCCAGGCGAAGACTTAGTTTATACATCAACGTATAAGCCGCTGACTTGTTACCGTAATATCACAGTTTACACCAAATGTTTATTCAGTGTTGCAGCCAAAATTTAAATTAAACGCTTCAGAAATAAGTTTTAGAACTGACGAAAAGCAGCCACCATTAACAACATGAACTCGTTTTATACATTTAATATTCTAGTAAACCACTATAACATTAAGTAACCGAATCAGGGAACTGGACAGAGAAACCGATTTACTTGGTATGAGAAATTTAATTGTACAGTATTGTGTTTTGTTGTTTGTGCGAATAAAGTACTAGACGAACAAAAATGAAACACTAGAGGCTGAATCATAAATTAATGAAGTTCTCAAAAATTTTTAACAATGAAAACGGGACTAAAGTGGCTGCAGTTTATGGGTTAGGAACTTTTACCCCAGTAGGTATGCAAAGGAATAATTCGATGTATGGAACAAAATGCGATAAGCAAGAAATATACTTGATTAGGGTTAGGTAATATGGATAAATATTAAGGATATTGACTTATACAAATTTGGATAATGATTTGAAAAAAATAATTTCGTTAAGAGTCCATTAGAATTCACAACACTGAAAACTTACAGAGACATCAACAAAGAAGCAATAGCAAATTAAAAGATCAGCAAAAAATGACGCAACATTTTAAAAACAGAAACAAAAGAACTTTCTGTATGTAAAATAAACCATTACGACATGCGAAGAAAATACAGTTCCTTGTAGAACTGTTTTGAGAACTTCTAATTCAAGAAAATTAAAGCTATCACGTGTAACAAAATAGGAAAACTCGTGGAAATGAAAGAAGACCACACAAAGAAACAACTAATATCTCTTACACGTAACCGCAGGAGATTAGGTTATAAATTAAATATTAATAAAAAAGCCACTGAATACTCAAAAAAATTTAATTCATTATTACGCATACGCCCGCGAGCATACAACACACACACACACACACACATACATTTAAAAAATTATACTTTAAAATGCTGGTATAAATGTGTGCGTGTGTGTGCTCTATAATAAAAATATAGACTATTATTTAAAATACGTATTTATATAAATAACCTTCTTCTTCTTCACCTCTTCAAGGAATAGGTAATATAAACTTGTTCCGGCACCCATCTCATCCTCGGACGACCCACGTCTCAATAAGTGTATGAATAATACAACTGCAAAGTTATATTTCTATTTATATAAATATGGCGAGTTATATAATTTCTATCTGTGAAATTTTGGTGAGTTCGAGACTGGTGAAAAACTCCACTTAAAAGAAACACGCAGAGGAAACGTAGGCCTACACGCAATTGAATTTACATCGTTAAACAAAAACTCGAACTTTCAAATTCTTACGATTTTTTCTTTATGAACTCAACTGACCTACAGGGTACGTGTCACCCAACAGATAACAAATTGCAGTTAGTACCATACATAAAATAAAATAATAACAAAATATGTAATTAATATCTTTAATGAAATTAGTGAATTGAGTTTTATAACAAAGTAAACGGAGAAATTACATGACACTGAAGTAAGAAAAATTAGCTGAAACTCTGTAAACTATAATAAAACTATAAATAGGCTATAATAAATTATACTTCATTATCTTTGTTTGCCACATGATCATTACTAGTCATGATTTAGGCAATAAAGCTGTTTCCTATAATCTTCCCCTATTAATTTTATTAATTTGCTCGTATTTAATCGGGCAATCGTGTTTTTAGTATACTTCCCGGTTGTTCTCATTTCACCTCTGAAGACTGCATTTGTTGTTGAAAGTTCAAACTATTGTTGAAGGTTTAACACATAGCTTAAACTTTACTTCCTATGATGTCCCAGAGATTAAGGACCATGGGCCTGCTCTCCTCAATCAACTTACGACTAGGTCTATTACATTTTCCTAGCTGGTAAATGAGTACGTAAATACGTTGGCCTATATAGGCCTACGAATATTCTGAAAATTCGTCCGTATTAATTTACTGAAAATTATGAAACTATTATTTTATATTACTATACCGACATTTAATTTGAATGCAATAACTTTAAGGAACCGTAGTTATTATTACTTTGTCCTTAAGAATTTGTAGCATGTTATTCATTCGCTCTGATTAATGAACCCCGTCTTCACTTTTCTTCATCACACTACCTTGGCTCTTCGGAAGTATGAAATAAGATGTTCTTGAGAAGGGGTCGTCATTTATAATTTAATATTTATTAGACAAGAACTCTTATTAAATCACACCAACTTATGTAAACTGGACTAGAGTAGATCTTTTGTGCTAATAAAAGTTTTAAGAGCAGTGTAATTCAAATTGTTACCTCGAGATTTCTATTGGTATATTTTTTTAGAGAATAATACTGATTATCCTCTTCTGGACTGGTACAGGTTTGGCTGGTAAGACTTCTTCGCTCTCGCACAGCATTCTTGTGGGCGTTATGTCATACGTCGCATTGTTATCATTAGTTCCCAGAAACGCTCACGTATTCCTGGGTGTACGCCAATACACGCCACAAATAAGATCGTTAAACGAGGTAATTTATTTCCCCGTGGTAAATACACTTGACATTGTTTCATAATTAATTATTTATTTTGTACATTTGTTTGCAGTCAGTAAATTTCCTTTGAAAGGTAAAACAATAGAACACAAGTTATTGTTGGTATAACAAATGTACGGTGAGGTTTCTTGCAATTCGGGCATACGGTTACTCCATCAGGTGATATGGCCCTGTCAGATGAACTCCTACTGTTACGCTCCTCAGTCATACAAGCAACCAAACATTATTCAAACGAAATATTTCATATAATATAATGAGACTGTATTTATGTTTATTCTAAGAAATATTTAACAATTAAAAGTATTTAAGGAATTCAAATACCTTAGGGTAAAATTAATAATTAGTTTTCATGCACTATATATATTTATATTTTTTAATGTAATTTACTCATTTTGTACAGTCTTCTATAAATTTTACTACATTTCATAAAGATTATGTTAAATTATTATTACAATTCCTGTAAAAGTCATGATAAAATTTTAAGGCTATATGAAAAAGTAAAGAATCGAAAAAAAAACAAGCTAGTTTTCGCCTTCAAGTCATAAAAAAAATTGGAATACGTTTAAAGAAACTTGTTCTATTCTGTTTTCAAAATCCAGAAACTCAAAAAAACCACAAGCAGTTTTAACCAACGAACCACAATTCGGTTTTAAGCAGTACAAAATATTCATCTGAATACTTTAGACGTCTGTACGCCCGATTTTCTGAAATATGTATAAGAGATAATTAGCACTCACTAAAATGTCTGAGTTATATTTAATAACAGAACACATATATCGAGATCCAAGAACTGAAAATTACAGAATACTAACACCTAAAGACGTCAGAACTGGAAAACTAATGCAATTCTATGTTTAATAAAATAGCCGTGTAGCACTGTGACGTCTGCTATGATATTCAATATAATTAATTATCAAAATTACTCCAGTCACTATAATATCAAATAATATATTAAATTAGGAATGTTTAAGGACATTGAATATGATATAATAAAATTGCTTTCTGTATGTCAATCATAGTAATAATAATTTTATTGTAATATAATAACTATTATTTATAGACCCAAGTACGATAATAATTTTTTACTGAATGGTCCAGTAGAGAAGATTAGACTTACGCCAATGTAAGGAATGCCAGACTTACTGAACAAGAGAGAATGTGGTGAGGTGATTAAGTAATTCTGGTCATGTTAGGTACCAAGGGGTTTCTGAATTCATTGTTCAGAAGTTACAACATCAAGCAACAGATTATTATTTAACCGCTATTCAAAGTTTGTTGTCATTATAATTTCGACTGACTTACATACTAATGTATTATTAAACTGATAGTATTAAGTCATTAACATTACTAAGCACTAAGAACGGAACGGATACAACGATGTAACATCGAGAACGGATCGCGTTTTAGCATTATCATTTGTTTTGTATTTTAGAGAGTGGAGTAGTCGGAAATCGTTGTTCTATCGACGTTACCTGTTATCGACCGATGAAGGCCAGTTTCTAGCACGACTTCATCACACTGCCGTGTGTATCTTACATTATCAACTTATATATTAAAACTTGTTTGCGGAATACGTGTGCAGACGTAATAAAAGTGCGTACCCACATCGATGTTGTACCTGTTGGTAACTCGATCCAATATCTATAAATTATCTCCGGCGATCAGCCTTAAACAGCTTTACGACACTGTAAATATTTGTTGAATTTGATGTATTTATAAACAATATATACGGGTTATTTATTACGGCCGTGTACAATATGTTACCGCATTTCATGTATACATATTTTATTATACTTTACAGAAAAATATCTCATCTGTTACAAAAGGCAAAACATCTACACGTTACGTGTTCGGAGCCGAAAGCGGAAGAAATGGATGAGTTTGAAACGATGTAAATATTTAAGTAATCTTTATGACTATTTACGTTCCGTCAAGAGACCGATCTAGCCCAATTAATTGAACGAGCGAAGAGAGTTCTTAATTTTAGCACGACCGTCTGGCATTTGTCTCTCTATCTGTCCGTTTGGGTATGTCTCACGATAACGTTTGAACGCGTCAACTGATATTCGTTGAACTTGGGATGCTTGTCCATACTTCTACCCTACAGAACTCTATTATTTTTTAGACTGATCTCCCAAAAAAATAGGGGGAGGGAGAGACAAAAATAAGAGAAGGTCTTAATTTTGAAAAAACCGCAAAAGTTCATTAAAAGAAATTTCGATCAAAATATGAGTATAGTGTCCTTTTTTTAAATTTAAAAATTTTAAGACGCCAGGGCACAAAGAGTGGGGGAAACGTTTGATCATCATCATCATCATCTGCAAGAATTCAACCAAGGATAGTTTGTTCCGGTCTCAGATAGTCAAAGAGTCTAGACCTGGTCACTCCAGCTCTTCCTCGGACGTCCCACACCTCTCCGTCCCTTCGGCTTATAGTTCCATAGTTGTTTGGTGAGAAACGTTTGATAAAATTGCAAATTCTATGTGAGATATCAAGCTAAGGAGAATTTTAACAATAATTTGGGTACACCGGACAGTTTCGGAATCTTCAAAACTTTTTAACCAAACCCCAAAAATGGTATACAACATTTCAAAATATTGTAACAATCTAACCTAGTGTCAGGCTAAAAACAATATTTTAACAAATTTTGATTATTTGGAATTTTTAGCGTTTGTTGTATGATTGCTCTACAATTATTGTGTTAATGTTTAGCGTTTGTTGTATGATTGCTCTACAACTATTGTGTTAATGTTTAGCGTTTGTTGTATGATTGCTCTACAATTATTGTGTTAATGTTTAGCGATTGTTGTATGATTGCTCTACAATTATTGTATTAATGTTTAGCGTTTGTTGTATGATTGCTCTACAACTATTGTGTTCATGTTTAGCGTTTGTTGTATGATTGCTCTACAATTATTGTGTTAATGTTTAGCGATTGTTGTATGATTGCTCTACAATTATTGTGTTAATGTTTAGCGTTTGTTGTATGATTGCTCAACAATTATTGTGTTAATGTTTAGCGTTTGTTGTATGATTGCTCTACAATTATTGTGTTATTGTTTAGCGTTTGTTGTACGATTGCTCTACAATTATTGTGTTAATGTTTAGCGTTTGTTGTATGATTGCTCTACAATTATTGTGTTAATGTTTAGCGTTTGTTGTATGCCACTGCTGGATGACAGTCATGGATATTGAATGAAAGGCGGGAAAGTATAACGCATACTGTGAAGACAAAAGTACTAAAAAGGTTTGTAGAAATGACGAAGACGGAGAGACTGAGTAAAAACAAATATTTACTAAAAAATACTTAGGGATATAGGCCTAACTTACACTATAAGGAAGAAAATTCAGTTGGTGGAGAGATTTGCAGCATATAAAAGAGATCAGTCTAATAAGGAGAATTTGGGAAGTGAGAATTGAAAAAGAAAAAAACTGGACACGTATAAATCTGCGATCAAGTAAGTGAAACAACTTTAAAGAGATAAAGTTACATGGCGGTGAAGAGAAGAAACTAGTAAAGGAGAAAAAGAAAGGAAGAAGTACGTATAAAATTAAAATGCAGTGAAACGTACGTGAAATCATTGAATGGTAAGAGGCTTCTGGACCACATATTCTACTAACACAGCGGTAAAAGAGACCATAGCAAGAGAGGCGATATGGGTTTCATTCCAATGCGAGACTATCTACATTTTACTAAACGTTGATACAACAAGACTTACTTCTGCTAAATAAAATATTGCTTCAAAATTGTTTGCGATATCTGTTATTCACAGTAGACTCAATCTGTTCTCCACGTTCATCGGATTTGCGTCGTAGAGTGTTTTCGTTTGTTCTGGATTATCGTGACGAAATATTCGACCCACGGAAACCAAATATTCAGTTTATCCTTAATCTTAGTCTATTAAACGTAATGAAATACCGAGTCTTACGCAACAAGACTCTATTGTCCTCTAAAGTCTGATATTTTGCGTTGGTAATGAAGGACTCAGTATTGACTATGGCTATGCCTTCACACGAAATCAGTGGGAAGCAGTGGAAGTAGAGTTCCTGCTACTCACATAAAATTAACGAGTAAGTGTTATTAGTTCATTGTGCATACCAGCTCAACTTTCTACACGTGAACGTAGGCTATACCTCTCATCATCATCGTCCAATGTCATTATAACCCATCAGCGACTCCTGGCCTCCCCAGTTTGGTCAATCATATGATGCTGCTCCCCTCTCAGACTCTCAGTATCCTCTCATACGCCGTCTACCCAGCATAACGTTGGTCGACCGATTCGCCTTGACCCATACAGTTGCTTGCATATTGGCGTCTTGGGGACACCGTTGTCATTTATTCGTGATATGTCTGGACCAACGAGGCCGTCCAAACTTAATACGAAATTTGATTATTGAGGGGCGCGATATAGTCTATAATATGGGCCTACAGGGGCGTATTTACGAGGGGGGCTTTCGGGACCGGACTCCCCCAACAGAGGGTCGAAAAAAGTTGAGGAATTTTGTTCATCTCTTAATTTTTAGGCTACTTTATTATTTTTTTACTGTGTACGTAAAAAAATTTATAACTCTTATTATTATAACTCTATTTTTGAATGTAACCTACAAACAGGTTTCACATGTTACAGGAAAGTCAATTCACTCAATAAGAATCCTCTAAACAATGTTCCAATAAAGCGTATTTTTATTGTGTTAGTACAGTTTACTTTAATGAGATTGATTTCACACAATTTTTACATTGTCACACATTACATTAAAGATAGTAATGTTAATTAGTCTCAACTTGTTTTGTCTTTTGTATGAAGCCGACTCGACCGGATCCTCCCCTTCTAAAACAAAATTCTAGATACGCCACAGCCTACATAGCACATATATGTAACATGTATGTATGTATATATAAAGCCTATTGTATAGATCTTCTCTTTATCTTGGCAACGAACACACACACACACACACACACACACACACACACACATACAATTTAATTTTAGAATACTAACGATTTAATGATGGTGATACCGCATGATGTCTTGTGACATGGGAACCTAGTAGCAAAGTATATTATTTTACATTCAGAATTACATTTATATTAATGTTATAATTTATTTTGTAATGTGTGATACCCTGAACGAAAACAGATGTAACAATTAATTATGATAACTCAAATAAAAAGGTTAAATAGGTTTCCAGCTCAAATAAAAACTACAATGCTTTAAGGTGGGTATTATATTAATATGAAAGGTTATTCAACATCTCTTTTAATCCAAGCGCACGCTGTTCACCCGTAACGTACTTTGTTTTCATCAGCAGTAACATTATGTAATGTTAGACTCAACTATGTGCATTGAAATGTGCAAATGTGTGGTGCGTACACGAACGCCTACATATTTACGGGCACCGAGAGCATACCTATAAATAAGGGAATATCAAACGTTTTTTAACGATTTCAGTTTTAAGGAACATAAGCGACTTAGAACAGCGTTAAGCTTGCAAAACGATTTTCTTAACCTCAACCCCGGCAACAAAGTTTCAATACGCGGGGAGATTACGGAAGGATTAGCGGCCACAGATACGATAACGTATGACGCGGCTACTGGTCACTCGTCGAACGAGGAAGACTAGGAAATGAGATTAACTTCAATATAATGTTCCTGAGTAATGAGCCATCAACTGTATTCAATAAATACGGTTTACAATAACTTATTACTACCACAATACCAATACTAGCCCCGATAGGCTTATGACCTCTCGACGGTACTCTCTGCATCGAATCTGAATTACGCTATAAATAATGCGATTATTCAACTTACTATCGTGAGTGCAATAAATTTATTTGAGCACATTTCAGACAGCCGATATTTCTGTGGACCTCAGGCGATGACGAAAAAGGGACACTAACAAATATAAATGTAAAGTATAAATGAAATACATAAATAAATAAATACATACATATATATATTTATATTTATTTATTTAAACACTTTTTGCTTTAAACGTTTCTTGGAGTTGAATATATTTTAAATATCGTCACATTATTGTGTATTTAATGTGCCTTACGCGTGTTCAACATTTATTATTGTTATGCATGTGTGTTTTATTTCTATTGTAAATATGCCTTATATCTTTACCTAATTTATTTATTTTTTATTTCATTTCAACAAATTGATTGAATTTTCAATTTCTTAAATGCATTCAGCACCTTTATAGATTTTTTTTTATATCCTAACGTGTGATGTAGCATCTGATTAAATTTTATTTTTATTTCTAATTGCATCTTCCCCATTTTTATGTAACAGTTGACAGAACAGTATTTAACATAATCCTGTGTGAATTATTCATACGGGTCCCGCTAAGTATTATTATTACTACTATTATTGCTACTTATTGATGTCGTCTTCGTCGTCGTCGTTCTTCTTCTTCTTCTTCTTCTTCTTCTTCTTCTTCTTCTTCTTCTTCTTCTTCTTCTTCTTCTTCTTCTTCTTCTTCTTCTTCTTCTTCTTCTCATTGTTATTATTATTATGATGATAATGATTATTTTTATTATTTACTTATATTATTATTATTGTTGAGCATAATCATTTGAATTCTATATTATTTTTCATTACGGCCATTATGAAGATATATTCGTAATATGGACCGAACGTCTTTATCCATTGTCCAAGGATTTTTGCCGCCAGTCTTTACAACCACGCTTCTACCACACTTATAACTTCGTCGTCGTTTGTAAGTCTTTTTGAAGTCATAAAATTTTCAAGTAGCTTAAAAAGGTAAAAGTCACTACTGGACTAAGTGTGATTCTCATGGAGGACAGCAGAGAGAATTTTTAATTTTAATTTCTCTAGTGTTTCACGAGTAGCAGTAGCAGCGTGGGGCAATGTGTGGCGTGTGTTGCCACGAGACACTAAGACACATGGGTGGTGACTTTGTATCGTCCTCCCCAACGTCCCAATTGTTCGGCAATACACTGTACAGTTTTAGTATGTCGAAAAGATAACTTTAAAACTCAAAGAAAGGAGGAAAAACAGTAGCCGTAAGGTTTTGCCAGAAAAAGTAACGATGAATTGGCTGAATTGGCTTCCATTGTATCGAATTCTGTTTTGTTTCTGGGTTATATTCGAGACTCAAGACACGGTGCTGCATCCCGTGCTGAGATTTGGCCTCCTCAACAACGGGCCTCCACCTATATCTGGCTCTATTATACACCTTCTGACCCCATTTTCCTAAACTCCATCACGATATCGTCTTTTGCGAGATCTTCCTCATGTTCTTCTTTCATCTGGTTTAGCGGGGAATTCCTTTCTCACCATCTTCCGTCTGGCGTATTCCCTGCTCTTCTTATCCCTTTCTTTCTTATACTTATAGTTAATACCGTAATTGTATCTGGTTCTCTATGAAGCTCATACATTTCAGCATTCGTTTTAATGCGCCATACCCCTTCCTCCTCTACTCCCTTATACATTCTTCTTAAAACTATTTTTCCCTGACAATTTTCAAGTGCTCCTCTTTCGTTGTTGTCATTTACCACTTTTTGAGGCCTACAACACTATTAGTCTCCGAACGGTTTTATAGATTCTTATCTTGGAAATTTTTACTGTGTCCCTAGATTTAAGAAAAATTTGCTCTTAGCCAGGTACCTACACCGCTGGCTTTCTTAATTTATGTAACATACGTAAACAAAGGTACATTGTAATTTTTACAACAAGTTTTAAGTGACAAAAACTGTCTACACATCAGTGTAGGTGATGATCGCGATGACGATGACATCACCGATATGACTACACGACAACCACGTAGGCCAGTGACGGACTGCTATGCTACCGTATAACAAAACGTACTCTCTCTTTATGGTATTTAACACTACGCACAAAGACACGCTGATGAATTGTTTCTGAAATTCTAAAAGTACCTGACAAATGAATCGCTTATTGTCGTTTTTAAGGCAAGGTGTAGGGGTATTCGCTCCATAATCACGACAAAAAGTAATTAACATATAATGTAATTTTCTGAAGAAAGGTCTGTTGGACGTGACAATTGAATTTATTAGCTTATTCAACTGAGCCCGCAAAACAGGACCTGTCTACTGATCCAGCCGCTTCCAGCAAGTACCGGTCTTACTGTCGGGAAGTATGTCGTCCTTGACGACTATGCGGACGGACGGGTTCGGCAAAAATGTCTCTTTATATTTCAGCCAGTCGACGTTAAAAAGGAACGACCAGCATAATTCGGTCATATTTGCGTGGTCGTTTTATTTGCATTCACATGACGTATACTGTCCTAATTACATAGCGACGTGGGCTTTGGGTATGCCATCTAAACTCTTTCGTCTTCTTACCGACTTCAGTACAGATATTTCTTATGGTTAGACGACGAACAGTTGATTTTAACTAGGCCTACATACTCGAATCGCTAAAAAACAATTGTAATCAAATGTCAATGTATTTATCAAATACAGATTTATCAAATGTTCAGTTAATTCTATCAAAAGATTTTCATTTAGGTCTAGTATTTAATTTCCAATCTATTAACCTTCTTAAAATTTTCTATTATTAATGGATTATGAAAATTCTGAGACAAGTCACTAACACTAACGCACTGTTTGAAGAATCACTCAACCTGACCAAAACAAACAATAAACGACACTAGCTGAGAAAAAAAAACATCTGATGAATTTGAATAAACCGAATGCCCAACTGTGAAATTAAATTACACGGAAATAACTAATGTTATAACACCTAAAACCCTCAAACGTACAGCTGGCAGACGAATCCTGTTCTCAAAGCAATTTAAGCTTCAGAATAAATATTTTTTTCGAGATAGAAAAATGTCAAAATATTTAATGTTATATATTATTTTTAAGAGATGATTGAAGAGAACAATAATAAATAAAAAACAATGTATCTATATAAAATAATTTCCCCATTTATAATTTTTCCGAAGATAGAGTATCAAAACAAAAAAAAAACAGAAATGTGATTAGACCGAATACAAAGAAAAAATGACTTTCGATACAGAAATCGATACTTAATCTGAAAAATCAGACAAATACGATTGTTTGAGCGACTCCTGGTACCGAAAATCATATGGTGTTGTGTTACTTACACACAATCGTGTAATGTGGGAGCTAGTACACCTGGTTCTCGTTTGCTCTTCCAGTGACAGGGTTAGAACGCGTTCAGAATGAACGAAACGATACATCTTCAGATAAATTCCAGTCTACGACGCATCGCTCAGAAATCAAATCGGCTCATTCATCAGACTCATTTAATTCAATAATCTTATGAACTCTAATGTGTCTGCATAACATCATACACACATCGGTGCAAAGTGAGATAATTGCCTACAAAATACCTTCACACATTCTGCAAGACGCGCTATAGGCTCACGTAGATCACATAAATGTGTGCAGCATTATGTACAAGAATTAGCGTTAGGGCAAAAAATTTATTAGACTGAAATTGCAGTAGCATTGTCCAATTTATAAACCTCACTTTTGCCACTATACGTCACATGTTTCTTTACTAATACTTGTATATCCCACAAACATGTGGTATTTCCAAAGTGTACCACCTGTCTTTATGCAATTTCTTTACTTCTCTCATTTTTTTCTGTTCATCACAACTAGAAGTTTAAAATTTTCTATTTTATCATACACCTCTTCTCATGTTGTTATCAGAATAACTCACTCCTTTACCTTCTTTATTTTGAGCACTTCACGCACTTTTCTTTAGCTTGTTTGTATTCAGTCTCCTGATTTCTGCTTCCCGCGATGACCAAATGCGGCATGCGACATTTTCCAAATGTCTTCTGCCTCTCACCTCGTATTTCGTTGTGAGAGTTCAATTTCTTTACTTACGCTGCCTCTATTATTTAATTTAGCTCTAAGTTAAAAAAATGTCGCCGACAAAGCATCGTCTTGTCTCACGATTTCTTCATATCAATTCTCCCTTTTTTCTATCTTCTGAAGAATTTTTCGATTATGAACTCTCCATTGCTATGCTGGCGAGAATCGCCAACCTCTCATGTATACTCAACTATGTCATTCCTCCTTCAGTTTACAGCTTAACAAATTGTTACACTATTCATTATAAGCACGGATACTGTGTATGAACTCGATAAGGACAAAGTGGTTTCAATACTGTAATTTCAGTACCTACAGCATAATTTTGATACCGTCACTTGTGTTAAATGGCTACACATATGGAAATAATAATTACTTACATGTCAAACTATTTTTATTATTGTCAAATAACTCGCAGGGTCTGATGATTCGCATGTAGAGTGAGTTAGTAGTGAATTCGCCGCTAGTTATAAGACAACATAATTTACATATGAAATAAAAGTTATTATTATTGTATGCTGGAACAAAGTACGCACGCACAAACATTCGATTATTTTATTTAACATGTAAAATGTGCCAGAGACGATATATTTCAGTGGCAGATAACATTGGTCGATGACTTAGAAGCGGAAGTCGAGTGACAACGAGGAATGGCCTGACGAACGTAATGTGTAATTGGTTCGAACCCGGTCACTAGAGTTAGCATCCTCCGATGGCCTGCTCTCCTCGTCAGAAGTAGTCGTATGCAGACGTTGTTAAGAAGCACAATGTTTTTAAAATTTTCAGCCTCTATTCTTGACAACAAAAATTACGTCAAGAATTTTAAAATTATCTGCAGTTCTAACATGTAAACAACACAAAAGCAGAATCATCCTGTTAGCTGTCGTAGGAGTGTCATAAGAAAACAAAGAATCCATTGCACTGAAATAGTTGTAAACAGCGTTACTTATTTCATGATAGGAAATGGATACAAAGTCATGTAGTGGTCACTGGTCTCTTTCTCTCGCGCCCTTTCTCTCTCTACCTCTCTGCCTTTCACGCGTGCGGACACACAAACGCACGCACAAACTAGTGGTCTGTTCAACAAATACTTGACTTGTTTTAGAATCTGTTCTTATCTCGATAATTTTTTCGTTCTAGAACACATCGTAAATATGTAGCGAGATCACGTGACGAGGTGTTTAGAAAGCTAAACACGGCTAGAGTTGCATGAGCGTTGTCAACGAGCACGCGAGTCGGTTTACAAGTCTCTTTCTCTCCCCGCGAGTTCGCCATCTTAACCTAACCTAACCTAACCTAACCTATCCGGCAGGGCAACTGATCCTCCACAACACGATTCCAGCGCATGCATGTCCGTGAATTACTTTTTAAAAGATTCTATTTTCATCACCAAGATGCCGTACAAGTGTGCACACTTCACCTGTCCTCGTTTATTAAAATCCATTTCTCAGCGATAATAACTGTTCATAAACACACACGCAACGCTCTCGCCACGCATACAGGTACAGAGAGATTACAGACGTACGCTGCTACCTAACTAATTAAAAGAAAACTATGTTCTTCAATAAGATTGATTAGTTTATATTAATAAAACGTTTGTCATTTTGCCCTTCAAACTGGTTTTTGAATATATATGGTGCCAAAAGCGTCTAGATAGAGTGACGAGTAGCAATTTACACTTACCTCGTAATACTGGCTTTATTATCTTAATGGGAAAGGAAACGATAAGTTAATAAGCTTAACAAACGAAAAACCTAAATATAAATATACTATCTATTCAAGATATTTCTTCGAATTACTTGTATATTTATAATAAAATAATATAAACAAAATAAGTCACTGATATGTACAAGTTGCTAATTACATTACACAATAACTCTAATGCGGATGTAAACTGCGACCTAGCAGACTTGAAAATAATTTCAGTGAAAATATAAAATTTTAAAATATTGATTTAACGTATTACATGCATTTTTATTCTGCTGAATTTATAAATATTGTACGAAAATGATGTTTTAGGGATTCCTAATTATTTCCCTTGGAATTTGAGAGGATTTTTGATTACTAAATTGAACTAAAACTGAATTAATTTAATATAAATTTCTTTTACACTGAAAAATAGAATTAGTTGTTAAAGTTATTAAACTAAGAAAAAAGTTTGAAAATCATTTTGCAATTACATAATAAAATTTGAACTAATGTTTTTTAAAATGTTAATTATATTTTTATTCCATTATATTTTAGAACTTTTAAATATTTAAAATAGCTCTTCCTACAGTCTATTGTGGCGTCTATGTTGTTAGCACTCAGAACATTAAACAAACGCCTTATTCTTCCTTCACCTTTGAAACCTCTTCAGGATCTTTAATTCCTTCTCCATTTATTCTTTTGTAACTCTTATTCATTAACTCATTTCCCACAACTTTTGGCTTTTCCCCATTTTGTCTTTTAGTTGTTGATTGGTTGTTACCAAGGTAAGATGTTTTTGGTTCAAGATTTCCAAACGTGTAAAAAGAGGATTCTGTCCCGTTCCAGTGAGAATTCTCTGATTACAATTGGTCATGCAAAATTCCAGTTGTTTAGTTTTTCTTTTGCTAATACTACTTTTTTGAGTTTACCGGATTGAGTGTACTAGCGCATGTATCTGGTTTGAATTTCGAAACTTTCTATTGTTTTTCAAAACTGCAATATATAGTAAACAATCTGCAGTAATACAATGGACGCGTGCGCGCTCACACACACAAGGAAACTTAGTAGTTCCTCTTATTGTTATAGTAAAACATTATTGTTTGAAATACCATAATGCTTTATAACATCTGAAGATGAAGTATATAAAACTGTTGAAACACTCTTATAAAATACCAATAAATATAAAATTTATATTCTTTTAGAAAATATGATTTATTAATAATACTAATTATTTCAATTTATGGTCAAGACATTCTAAATTAGGCCTACATGGCCTATCTAGCCCAACTTCACCAAACAGTAGATATAACTTTTCTAACGACAGGAATTCAGCTCAAAACGTATCTCTTTAAGTAAAAAGCTTTCACTGTATATTTGCATAGTATTATTTAAATAAATAAAATCGAGGAAAATATAGAGGGAAAGATTGGAGAAGAACAAGCAGGTTTTACAGCCGGAGATCATGCGTAGACCAGATATATACAATCCAACAGATCATAGAAAAAAGCGAAGAACAGGGAAGTAGCCTACATCTAGCGTTTATCGACCTTAGAAAAGCATATGATACAGTACCCAGACAAGAAATGTTTAAAGGTCTATCACAATTGGATATACCGAAAGTCCTGACGCAAGCAGTAAAAAATCTATATAAAAACAACAACGTACAAATTAAAGTAGGTAACAAAATTGTCTGTAGGTTTAAAACATCCAAAGGGTTATTGCAAGGCTGCCCAACATCGCCCACGCTGTTAAGATATTTTTTGAATATGCATTAACCATGTGGAAACAGAAATGCCATGGAATGGGAATACCGATACGAAATGAACACCTCTACACACTGTGCTTCGCCGATGACCAGGTAGTTATAGCCCAGGATGAAGAAGATCTAAGCTACATGGTCAGAAACCTGAATGAAGAATACACAAAGATGGGATTGGAAATAAACATAAAAAAGACTGAATACTTGGCAATTAGAGATGAAGAAACAACAGATTTAGAAGTAGACGAAAATGTTAAAATTAGAGGAACAGACAAATTCAAGTACCTAGGATTCACAGTGAGTAAGCACGGCACAACGGAAGAGGAAATAAAAAGTAGATTAGGGCAGACTAGAACAGGGCTTAGAAAATTACACAGTGTTATATGGGACAAAAATATTAGAAAAAGCACCAAAAAATGATATATCAGACCATAGTTCAAAGCATATGATGTATGCAGCGGAAGTATGGGTTATTAACAAAAAGAATGAAAGAAAAATTCTTGCAACAAAAATGGAATATTGGAGGAGGTGCTGTAGAATAACGAGAGCAGACCGAATAACAAACGAGGAGATCAGAAGAAGAATGGAAGCGGAATGAAGTGTAATTGACTACATCGAAGAAAAAAGATTGGTGTGGTACGGTCATGTCCGGAGAACCCAAAATAGGTGGATCAACAAAGTGACGGAATGGAGTCCATTAGGAAGGAGAAAAAGGGGAAGACCGAGAAGATCTTGGAGGGACGAAGTGGATGAATCTATGCAACGTATAGGACTTGAGGAAGGACAATGGGAACATCGGGAGAATTGGAAAGCCAGGTTGAAGGAAGGGAGACGGCACTAGCTGTAGCAACCCTATTATATATATATATATATATATATAATTTAAATATAATATTTATATTACATGTCAATTGACAAAATAATTAAATAATGAAATATCAACTGATTTTCACTACACATCGTCGTCTGTATTTCATGTAAGTATTTTTTTCCCTACTGAACTCTGATAACCGTCCTCAAGAGTTTTTCTTCAAAAATAAATTTGAATGAATCTAGTGTTACTAAACACATTCTCTACAAATCTTATCTTCTTCAGACCACCAAGGAATCCACATCCACTGCCCCACTGCATCAGGCTGGGCCTTTTTCTTCTTCTTCACTATTCCCGTTGGGGTATTTTTCCTGAAGTAAGCTACTTTAAGAAAAGCATTTAGCTTTGGAAAAAATCTTCATAAATTCTAAGATTATTTTTTTCTTCTTCTTCTTCTTCTTCTTCTTCTTCTTCTTCTTCTTCTTCTTCTTCTTCTTCTTCTTCTTCTTCTTCTTCTTCTTTTGTAAGCAGATATTTTGTAAGGTAAGTTGTGAGCAGATAGTTCTTTTGAGTTTACTCATGAATTTAAGTAAGACAAAGTATTATTGCCGGAGAAATGGAAAAACAGAACTAGGCCCTATATGTCATTAAAAGAAAATTAAAATTGTTAATAACTATGAGTACCTGAGAGCTAGAATTGGCAAAAACTGGACGGGATGATAAACAAATCAGAGAAAAAATTGGTCCAGGACTATAAACAGAATTAATAGTTTTGGTATAGTCTACTAATGAAATATCTAAACAGAAAAAATGTGTCGTTTACAGTACGCTTGTTAAAATTAGCAGCTTTCATAATTCGAAATTAGTCATCACCTGGTAGGGAAATGCTGCTCGTTTAGGTACTGGACGAGACCTTCGGTCTCCACACCATTATAAAGTCGTAAACAACGACGGCACTTAACAGTTTGGTGGTGACGACAAACTTAGCACTCGTTATAACATAGTGCAGAGTGCATAACTTTCAGGGTGTAGAAACGTGGTCAGTTGGTGAAGCGAAAAAGAAGAATTAAAATGCTTTGAAAATGGATTCACTGCAAAGATCCTGCAGACAACGAGCCTAACGAATGAATAAGTCAATTACTCGGTGACAAATAGACAATAAACGTTTAGAAAGAAAACAATTATTATTGCATATCGATATAATGACAAGATATCGGCTGCCCTAATACGAACAAAAAACGTGGGACCAAGAAACGAGTATGGTTTCCGAGAAAAGAATATATGGTAGAACGGAAAAGACTGGAAGAAAAGTTTGAAACAGCTCCAGACAGAGTCGGCTGGCAGAATATAAACCGATAGAACTAAAATAACCTCTGCTCTTTTCTCAAAAACCTTACTTATCAAATGGCATAGTTACAGAATTCCGTCATTTTTCACGGCCTCAGTTAACCATGCTATTTACTAAAACTTTCGGCTTTGTCGCCCATGATCGGTTGTTCAAATAGTAGGCCTACTTCCTTCGTACTAATGACATCCGTTAGTACTAACGACATACGTACTAACGATCTTTCTATCTCTCATGATGACGACCGCTCGAGCAGTCGAAAAATTATTACATATAAGTCCTGTAAGAGGATGGTGGTTTGGGGGTTCAAAGTAAATTCCCTTGACGTTTGAGAGCATTTTTTAAACTCTTAGTGGTCTACTCACCACTGACCCAAAGTGGTTTTATTCTAACAAACATTACTTTTAACATTTTCAAAGACAATTATGAAAGTTAATATTTGAATAACCAAAAATTATGAAAATAATTTTACAATTACATAAAATAATTTTAAATAATATTGTTATTTTATAATGTACTTCCCTTATTTATATTACATTCCTCTTTGTTACATTATTTTTCTGAAAAAAATATTTATATTTCAGTGGCCTATGATCTATGATTTGTTTGTATCGTAACAAGAGGGCAACACCTTTGGAAAATTTTAAATATTTAAAATGGTTTTTTTCATTCTTTGTTGTGGCGTCCATGCTGTTGGCACGCTGATTTCTTCCTTCACCTTTGAATTCTCTTCAGAAACGTTTCTCCCATCCTTTTGTAACTCTTATTTAATAACTTATTTCCCAAAAATTTTGGTTTTCCTCATCACTTGTCGTTTAGTCGTTGATTGATAGTTAGGAAGGCAAGCAAAAGGATAGGTGTTGTGCGTACAAGACTTCTTCTACACGTGTAAAACCCCAAAGCTGGTGACACGTAGATTCCAATGAGAAGTTCTCTGGCTGTTCTCGCTAATGGAAGATTTTTTTTGGTATCGGCCATCTTAGGACCACATGCCAATTTTAATTTTTTATTCTTTGTTCTTTTCTTTTTCTCCAATATTCTTTCATCTTTTCACTGTCTCTTCTTCCTGTCTTCAGTCCACTTTGAACCTGCGTTTTTCTCTCTCCTACCCTTGACTCCTTCCATTTTTAACACTTTTGCCCGAAAAACTTCTCTTTAAATTGCTTCTTCTGAGTGTATATTATTTTTTTTATGAATTCTTTTGGACTTATTTAATCCAACTTGATGTTGACGTCTACTTTGTTAACCTATTTTCGTCCATTCTATATAAATGTCCAAAAATAATAGTCTTCTTTTTCTCATTGTTTCTGTTATATTTTCTATACTTTGATAGATTTCATCTTTACTTCTTAATTTCCAAATTTCTGAAGATTTTCGTGGGCCTAGTATTTTCCTAATAATTCATCTTTCCAATATTTCTAGTTTGTCTAAATTATAATTCAATGCTAGACATTCACTTGCATATAGGCACCTGGCTTCATTACTGTACTTAATGCCTTATTTTACTGCCTTATTTAATGCCACTTTTAGATATGCACTTTTTATTGTAAATATCTTTAGTTATACCATATGCCCTTTCCATCTTATGAATCTGAAATTGTATACAATGCAAAAGTAGGAATTAAATTCCTAGATAAGATCGGATTATTAGTCCGAAATGATTGTTTTTCGTGGTTTACTCCACTAGGAAGATTCCAGTTTTATTAGTTTTTAAAGTGTACTTTTTATTAATTTTTTTTCTTAGTTTTTGCTATTAATGTTACATTCCGTAGTTCAGTAACTCAAATGTAAGTACCAGCGCAAGTAGTTTTCAAATACGGACTCTTGCCAGCTACTGTGTTCTGGAATGTTCTCATATAGTCTTACATGTCCCCATTTAAAACGTTTCCTCAACAACTGTTATCAGTCATAATTAATTTTATTTCTCCCATTAGGTTTAACTGCCAGGTAACTGTATCGTTGACACGTTTCTGCACATCATTAAAAAGTTGACGAATATTGATTCACACTAATTGTGCCAACGCAGCGGCAACGTGGACCCAAAACGGTAATCTCGTCTTACTAGGGGTGCAATCTGATCGGTGCACAGGGACAGTGTCGGAAGGTCGAGCCGCACTTTTAAGAACATGTTATTACGTAACAGGCCTCCGACTGTCGTCATTTTGCCCGAGGCAGTATAAATGAAAACTATTTTTTACACCCGACCTCGGCCGATAACCCCACTGAAAACTTTCAGTAAATAGCATAACTTATTCTGTTCTTTTCACTACTTTTTTCTGCAATCATCACCCCACAAACAAAAATCCTGATTCATTTTTGTGTTTTGTGTGTGTGACATATAACTACATGTCATACATATTGTAGCATAACAAAATTATCACGTTAAAATTTTAACTTAATGCAACATAAATAAACAGAAAAGGTCCATAGTGAGTGAGAAGAATGAATTGTTTAAAGGTTAAGCAAAAGAAACGGTATATTAAGTCAATAAAATGTTAATAAGAATAAAAAATAACAAAGAAAACTATTGGTCAAAATAACTAACGTCACATAGCTTGGGATCAACACTGTACCAAGAAGACAAAGGTGGAAACCATCTAGTAGTGAGCTTTGCTAGTAGAACCCTTAACCAGTGTGAAAAGAACTATAACGTGACGGAAAAAGAACTGCCAAGTGTAGTCTTTGCCTGTGGGAAGTTTCGGACGTATATCCTCGGATATCCAGTGACCGTTCGAACAGATCACAAATCTATATCATTTCTGAGAAGATGCAAGTTAAGCCATGGTAGATTGACCAGATGGGTACTTGCCCTGCAGGAATACGATATACAGTGGGAGTATGTTCCTGGAAGTAAAAATGTAGTAGCCGACGTGTTGTCGAGAGTGAATCTGGAAGAACAAACATTTGAAGGCGAAAAGGAGAGCATCTTGAAAATCTATAATATTATTAAGGACAGATCCGATTTAGAAAAGATAGTGCAGGACATCAGCAAACACCAGCAGTCCGACCCGAAGTTAAACCACATTAAACTTCGTCTCTCCAACCAAGATGACACAATAACCAAATTTTATTGTGTACATAACGAAATATTATTCATCAAAACATCCCTTGATGAAGAGATATGGAAGATCATGATCCCTACTACAATCGAAAAGGATATCATCCTGGACTATCATCTACGATACGGTCACATGGGAGCCATGAAGGTGATCAAGGCGATAGAAGAGAATTGTCATATAAAAAGTATAAATAGAAAGACGAGAAACTACCTCAAAACCTGTTTGATATGTCAATTGGTGAAAACCAACAATGAGAGAAAAGAGGGTATGATGATACCAATTACCTCACAAGCCAAACTGGAAAAGGTCTTTCTGGACATCTGTGGTCCATTTCCCCGCAGTGGCGGACGCCATCGATACAAATACATTATTATCATGATGGATCACTTCACAAAATTCACAAAACTATACCCTGTGAACAGAGCCACCACTTTGAAGACTCTAGGAGTAATAACAAATCATTACATTCCAGACATAGGGAGCCCGGCATCCATAATCACAGACCATGGAACGCAATTTAAGGGTTGGAGGTGGAGAAACACTCTAAATACGTTGGGCATTAAGACATACAAGACATCTGTCTACCACCCCAGCAGCAATCCAGCAGAGAGGGTACTGCGAGAAGTCGGAAGAATATTACGGACTTATTGCTATAATCAACAAAGGAAGTGGCAAGAATATTTATTAGCTACTGAAGAATTCCTTAATTTGTCATATCACCCTGCTATAGGTACCACGCCATACACGGCAATGTATGAAAAACCGCCTCCAAGAGAAATACAAGACATAATAGAATTCCCCATGAGTCAAGAATACAAGTTCAATCGAATCAGATTCTACAATAAATTAGCAGAAGACCAGGAAAGGCGCAAGAACAAGTATCAAAAGGCGATTAAGAAAATAATAAGCTATGAAGTCGGAGAAAAGGTACTGCTAAAAAACAGGGAATTACCCAGTACTTTGGAAGGCATTACCAAAAAGTTGTTACTACTGTATACCGGCCCATAACTGATTATTAAAAACAATAATAAGAATACGTATGTATTAAAGGATATCATTTCAAATAAAGTAAAAGGAACTTATGATCAATTATCAATTAAAAAATATTTAGAGGAGAGACAAAAGAATTCCAAAATTCAAAAATTTAGTAAGTCAACTTACACCAAACATTCGAAGAATTATGAATAAACGAAAAAGAATTTTGATGAATAAAAAAAAATGTTCAAAATTCAAAACAATAGTAAGTACAACTTACACCAAAATATTTGAAAAACAACTATGAATAAGAAAGAATTTAGTTGAATAAAAATATCTAAAGTTAAAAAATAATAAGCTCATATCATTACTCATACGAATGATGAGAAATAACTCTTAAATATGAAAAGAGATTTTGTAAGAAAGAGATACAAACTTCTAAAGGAGAAAGGAAACCAGAATATCATATGACTTAATCGAAACAACTTAACCAAACTCACAAAGAAAATAATTTAATAAAAATGGAACAATGAAGAAGGACCAACTAAGTAAAGACCAAATATTGAGACCAGAAACCAAAAACCCTGATACTATTAATGATAATGTTGTTGCAATAACCACTGTTATAGTGAAAGTGATAAAGAATTAATTCATGTTATGCCATGAGCAATAAAAATAACTCATTGGATACCAGATGGTAGAAAAAAATAAATATAAATGCTAATTACTATGTAAACATGATGAAATGATGAAATGTATATTATACCACATACCTAAACCACATAATATGGAATATTAGAGAATCAATAGAGAAGAAGAGTCAAGTGTATAAAAGTATTAATTAATATAAAGTATTATGAAGTGAAGAATCTAAAGATGTTTATTTTAGTCAAAAGAGACTACTTTTACTGATTATTTATTTTTATGACTGGATGTAGAAAATGCCATCAGTCTTATATTTTGAGCAGAGATGATAATGCCTCTGGACTCAATTAATTGAAGTATTGGACAGCAGGGATTGAAGCCAAAAGTGCCACTCTGAACTGTTCCAATCATTATGTTAGGGAATGTTAGGGAGTAAACATACTGGTGAGGAAGCACCAAATAAGAAAGGATACAAAATGATAATGTTATACACAAGATTGAGGATCATTTATTAATGAAGAAAGAAACTAATGAAGGAGATACACATCATCTGAGAGGAAGCAACGGTGGAAAAGGAAGGTATATAAAGTGAAAACATGTAATCACGAAGAAAATATGGTAAATAAAAAGAATTAGTAGTAATTATTTCATCCATACTGAGAGTATGATCTGAACTAATCACTTTTACAGGAGAGCATATGTAGCATAACAAAATTATCACGTTAAAATTTTAACTTAATGCAACATAAATAAACAGAAAAGGTCCATAGTGAGTGAGAAGAATGAATTGTTTAAAGGTTAAGCAAAAGAAACGGTATATTAAGTCAATAAAATGTTAATAAGAATAAAAAATAACAAAGAAAACTATTGGTCAAAATAACTTACTATGTAAAAACCCAATAAACCAGCAGTACCCAGTAGATTGGGGAAGCAGTAAATAGGAAAGGCAAGAAAAAGGAGATAAAAAGGTGAAAACAATATTAATAATGGAAATTTATAAGGTCAAGAAGCAGAGAAACCACAAGACAAAAATTTACTAATATAATAACGAAGAAAGGACAAAATATGTCAAGATTCCTACAAAGAGCCTAGAAACAAGAAGAGCTATTCCAAAAAATGTTAATAAATGGAATACATACCATTGAACTAAATTAAAACTAACATATTTAGACCCCGTAACTCAAGTTACAAGATACAATCCAATGAAAACCGAGTTGTAAACTAGATATAAGTATAATATGTAAAAAATTATTTAAAAGACTACCATTAGTGTAGACAATAATAAGTGACACACTATAATAAAGGATAGTGTAAGAAATAGAAATCCATTAAAAAGACTACCATCAGTGTGGGGAAATACTATATAAAAAATAAAAGACAGTATAATGACTAAGGTTAATTTTAATAATAAAAGTGTTTTAAAAATTAAGTAATATAAGATTTTAATAGGTATAAGACGTTTTTTATTTTATTGTGTTATCAAAATTGTTATAGTGAATACAAGAGACAGTTAATAACTGAAGGTGTCATTAGTTATAAGATGTTTTTATTTCATTGTGTTACCAAGACAGTTATAGTAATTAAAAGAGACAGTTAATAACTGAAAGTGTTATTAGGAATAAGATGTTTTAATAGGATTAGGTTTGTGATAAAAGGAAACATAAAAGCAAAGGACAGCCAATGACTGATAATATTGCTGATAATAAGATGTTTCCATTATAATTCTATATGTATAAAAAAAATAATAGGCATAAGATGTTTTTGTTATGTTTAAGTGATATAAAAAAAAAGTTAGTAGATATAAGATATTCTGTTGTATTTAAAATCATGTTATCTAATTTTCAAGTTTGTAAGGCAGAGAGGCAAGTAGGAAATAGGAATGTTATAATTTTATTTAAAACTGTAAACCATATGAAAGGTACAAAGCAGATTAGCTAATACACCACTCTAGAAAAAACAGACCAGTAATGTAAACCAAAACTATCTATCAGAGAATCAAACTACATAATAGGGGATAGAATTCAGTCCATACAACACAGAAATTGAAAATGTAATTAGTACAGATACAATTAAAAACGAATGGAATGACAAAGGAAAGAAAATTAACTTCTTTTGGAAATAAATAATACTAGGCCTATAATGGTAATCAAATCAGACTAAACAGTAAATTAATCCATATTGAAGTGTTTTAACAACAAAATTATTAACAACAAAAGATAATCACAGAGTTATTAATATTATTCCATGTAAATATTATCAGAAAAAACACTTATAAACCATTTAAACACTAAATTTGTACAAAATATGAGGCCTACAATAATTATAAAAAATTGTAATTTTTGGGCTTAAATGAACTTGAAACAAACCCAGCTATATATCCAAATATGTAAAATTAATTAATCAATATTGCTGAGTAGTTAGATTTTTGTAAAATTAAGAAATATTTGAAATACAGTAAAAAATAAGAAAACTTATTATGTATATTTAGATGATGAACCAAATCTAAGACATGTACTTTTATAAATAAACAATGGAAAGAGGAAAAAGACATATCACAAATTACCCTAAAACGACGACGTTCAGATTTTTAGTCTATTGTTAATCGTTAATACGACTAGTTGAGAAGTTATTAACAGAAGACCGAAAAAGTATAATTTTGTGTAAAACCGTGAGTGTAGCTTTGAAAAGTGTAACAGAGGTTAACTAAAATAAAAATAACACTAACAGTTAATAATTAACACCTCACTAATTCCGAACAACAGTAATAACACCATCTAACACAAGCACAAGAAATCAACGGCCATTTTGAAAAGATTTTGAACCATATCAGCAGAACACGAATACACATATTTGAACACCGGACACTTCACCAGTAACCCATCACGAAACGACATCGCAGGAGAAGAGAGGACACTCTACACTATATTCCTGGACAAACACAACTTCGCAGAGAAGGGAATACGCATTTATTTCTGTGGGAGAAGCTCAACCAGTTCCAGTAGTGCATAGCAGAGAAAATCGAGGTTACGGCGGCCATATTTTATTTCCGAACGAGCCAAGTACACAGCCTGCTGGAAGCAAGTGACGTCATTTCGACGAATGGTTCGATATTACTTTTCATAATTGACAATTTACATAATAATATTGTTTTTTCAGCCATAATAATTTAGTTTAAAAATATCTGTAAGACTGTATCTTGTTCCTTGCCCTCTGACCATTTCGACTCGCTAAAAGAATCCTAATTAATTAATCTTGTAAAAATATATTTTGTCAATCTTGTTCGCTACCGACTGGAGCAGATATCAACCAATGCCTGGGCCATGCGCAGCCTGAATGGCGCATAATTTTAAATGTCAATAAATGAACATCATTATTCAGTTTTAAGAGTTTGTATTTATTTGTATAGTGAATGTTAGCTATTTTTTCTTCTAAAAAAATAATTTACAGTGATAAAATAAATATCTGAGAGGAAGAAGAAGAGCAAAGTCAGCAGAGATAATCAACAGATCTAACTACACTATTAAATTATTCAAAGAAACAAATAGTTTCGAATTACAAAATCATACCTATTTAGTTGGAAGTAATTAAAGCACACACACAATTAATTAATTAATTATTAATTAATTAATTAATTGAATTAATTAATCAAACAAACAAGAAATATTTAAGTAAAATTTTATAACTTTCAAAAAATTTGTATTATCAACAGATCACACTTTATTATAATACATTAATTATATTTAATTTATCCTTAGTAATTGGGAATAATTACCAATTGGTGAATCCAAAGTGGAGCTGTATCGTCGGCGAGTTCAACACAGAGATTCAGACAACATTTATTAGCATCACAACTGCTATCCTTATAATATCATTATATGAGTATTTTATTTATTTATATTTGTAATAAATTATATTACAATATATAGTATATGACTACATGAGGTGTTTGTGTGTAAGGGAAGGGGGAGAGAGCGAGAGACGGCGTGTGTGGCGCCTATTGTTTCAGGGTGAACTGCGCCAAGAAAGCGTACAGTAGGCAGTAAGTCACAGCTGTAACCTTATGACGTAGGCTAGTTCGCGTTTGTCACTGCAACACGCTGTCTCTGTCCTTATTACCGGGAATTTTATTGCCTCTATACAATATATTACTTATGAATTGATAGTTTTATTGCAGGCGACAAATATAATAGCGCCTGCGAACGTGTCATACGCGAAAATAGACTCTGCATGTGTGTGTAACAGTCGTTGAGTATATCGACTATGATGTAATTTTGTGGAACTGTGTTAAGCGTTATTAAACTTTCAACTAGAAGTCAAACTGAAATGTTGAGTACATAAAATAAAAATGCAATTATTTTTCCCGCGAAACGATGTGTACTGAAATGTTACTATAAATTTTACTGCCTGTATAGTCTATACGGGGTAGAATGTCGGACAGACAGCGAATTCCGTAATTGCGTGTCGTTTACAGTTCATAAAAAAATGTTCCCCACGCGAAGGACAGTAATTGTGGGGCAATCAGGTGTTTTAACGAGAAATTTAACGCTAGTTGTTACCTAATTGCCCCATTACACTACTTACTTCCTATTGTGAAACGAAATAAGATTCTAAGATATTTCGTAATTTTCTGATACTCGTTCTGATAAACACATGATATTACTCTGGATAGAATGTTTCTTTTCACAATAATTTATTAAATAATAAATAATCTATTTTTACATTATTAAATATTACATATAAGTAATAATATTTATTTTTTTACTTGGCATATATATTTTAATCATATGTAACCATACAGTTTTATAATTAAAAAATTATTATTATTATTTAATATTGTTTATTTTTCCCCCAAAATTCAAAGTACAAACTATACACAGAAATAATAGGACACGATAGGGCACTATCTAGTTAGGGGTTCCATTAAAATTATTTACAAAAATTAAAGAGCCCTGTAGAAGTTGAAAACATACATCAGGAACGTAGGACTATTAGTGATTGAAAACACAAACATTAATGTCCCTTAAAAAGCTTAACGTTATATTTTTTACATGAAAATTGAACTAAGCCTACACTTTGCAGTACCCGTATGTTGCAACCTGACTGCAATAGGGCTACAGTATTTACATCACTAAAACATTTGTATAAAACATTTCAAAACGTTTTACAACAATTTAATGTTTTAATTAAACTTAAAAATCAAAACTTATCTGTCAAACTTGAAACTAAATGTAGGCCTATATGAGTTTGTCTACCGAGAGTGAAAAAGGAAGAAACATGCGGTATTAACTTTAACGTATACTAACGACTAAACACCATTTTCCTGTTTGTCGATGGCCAGAGTAAAGTAACATTAGAGCAGTGGAGAAGCAGTTTAATTTACAAATTCAGAAGTATGATATGAAACTTACGTGAAGAACACGAAGGTATATGCGTCCAAAGAAACAATTCGTGACCCTTTACCCAGATTGATCTTACGCAATACAGCTGTGGGGGAAGAAGCACCAGTGATGATTATAACATTCGGTCAGTATAAAGATTTAAAGCTACTGCTCTTGTCATGTTGGCTGTGTATCATAGTACGTCTCATATGAACTCTTATACCAGAACTTGAATATATAGAAGATCAATGATTAAATTAGAATCTTCAGGAGTCACAATAATTGAGAATTACGAGAATTACGTGCCAGCAAAACCATCTTGCCATCAACTTACTAGATAACAGTTCAACAGTAAAAATAGTGAAGAAGAAATTCAAGAAAGAAAGGGGTTTAGTACATAGTATGTTATAGGAGGGCTATAGGCCTAGTATCTAATGGATAAAGGCTTTAGTATCCTAGTCGAGTCAGTCTGGTACATCTGATTTCTTCCATAATATGTATCATATAGAAGTGACTTTTTTTTATTTACATTCCCTTCTTTGCAAACCCTTTTGAATCAAGCGTCGGGTCCTTCAACCGTTTTCTAAACTCCTTTCTATCTTGAGTGATGTCGTTACCTCTAGTAAGGTCTTACTGTTTCTGGTAGTCAGCGTGTCCTCATTATGCTCCCGTTCCAATCGTGGTCTTGCTCTTTCTCTTCATCTTTCTTGGCGTGCTTTCATGATGAGTTTCAGTTTCCCTTCGTTAAACTTTCTTGTTACAAGCCAAGCCATTGCAAGGCTTTCTTTTCCACCGTCTCCACGACTAATTCTTGTTGAAACTGTCTTCTGATGATTGTATTCCTACTTCGTATTCCCTACTCCTCTGTAAAATCATCTCATTTGCTTTCAGCCTCCTTTCATGTTTTCAAGCAGGATTAGACTTCCTGTTCCTTATTGGTTAAGGAAAAATAATAAACGGGAAAAGAATGATTTTCAATACAGACATCTAGTAACATACCTTACATATAAAAAACATACAAAATCATGTACAGTAGAGGTGGTAAAACCTTTAATGTCAGTACGAAGTACAATATTAAAAGTCGGAACCACGTAAGCACAAAACGTTGAAAAGAGTTATAAATTCACCCTGATTGATAAAATAGCAAAGAAAACAAGATCGTTATACTAAATCACTCGTAACTTACAGAAAATTCGCATCAACGGAATGCTACCACAGCGCCGAAATTAACATAAATGCATGAATCAATAAATAGAATCGTGGACGTCTCCTCCACAGAATAGTTAAACCATTACAGGTATTTGACGAAACCTCAGCATGTCTCAAGTGCCTGATTTCTGGAGAGGAAGGAGTTGAAGGAGAAGAACATAAGAAGTACTTATTAGTTTTAGTTACGAAAACTCAATTTATGGTTTTGCCCTTATCTCTTATTAAATTTTTATAATATAACTGTACAAACTTCAGATCCCAATTATCGCCTTTTAATCTTATGTTATTTAACTAGTAGACGTTAATCTTTCTGTTGCATAAGAACCAAACATGCGCACACACATTTATTGAAATATACATTGAAATAAGAAATAAATAAAAGGTCAAATAACCTTGGTATACACTAACGTGAATATAGTTGTCATGATAATTCACAAGATAATAATATAATGGAAAATAAATAAAAACATTAGTGTCCAATATGTAAGCACAATGTTGACTACACAAAGCGCTATGATAATTAGTGGGATTTCATTTCAGTCGGGTATAATACTTCAAACGAGCTGCTGGCTACAAAGACAAGTTCCTTGTGACAGACACATGGGAAAATAGTTTCTTGTGCGTCTTAATGTCTCAGCTGTAATTGCAAAGTGAGTAGGTGACGATTTCACAGAGGCAATTTATTTGTGTTTCTGATTCTATTATTATTCATTATCGCAATACTATAGTATGTATTTGTTCAATAAAACGATACATAGCCATGTTATTCTCATTTGACATACAACGAGCGATCGCCGTGTGTGTGTGTGTGTGTGTGTGTGTGTGTGTGTGTGTGTGTGTGTGTGTGTGTATTGCAACGATACAGTCATATGCTGTATTGAGCATCGATTTAAATAAATGTAAAATTTGTAAAATTATTAAGTTTGGGGTAAATGGACATGTCTGGGATTGTAAAAATGTTTCATTGTTATACTAGGGGAGAAATTAACCTGTTCCAACAGGCAAGGAACACTTGTTCGATTGTATGTGTGTTACGCGTGTATCTTGTGTGTGAGAGTGATGCATGTACAGACAGGAATCCCAGCAACCCTCCCCAATTAATTACTAAAATAATTATTTTTATTCACCGTGTGAAAACTAATTAGTGTATAAACAAAAAAAGGCACCAAAGTGTGTGTACATTTTATAGTTATCCACAGTAAGAAAATGACGTTAGTAGGACACACTACGCGAAGTCAGTGCGAAATAAGTGTGCCAAAAATACGCAAATTACACTAAGACGCTCAAATTACACTTAAGCAAATTATCTATGATTTGTGCTTTCTCAATTCCGTACAAAACATTGCCATTTGCAAAAAATTGCAAATATATGAAAAGGTTCGGGAATGGGGGCTATCATGTGATCTGCAGGTCTCGACAGGATAATTTCGGAACCAACAGGTGCGGAATCTCGAGAGGGTATAAATTAAGGGTTTGACTGGAAGCCCTTCTCTTCTTTCCAAAACACAGTTGCAGTCGGACACGCTGTCCCTCGGCAGAACAGTTTTATTTTGTTATAAGTTTCATCTACGAACGAATAAAGACGTTCAGTAATTATGTTTACAATATTACGGGAAACGTAGAGTACCGGGACCATTTAAGTCAGCAAGAGTATCTACAGAGAAGCCACAAAGAGCGATGCGAGATGCCGAACGTTAGGAGATGCTTTTTAGACACCTAACAGCCGAACGAGAGATCCACCTCGCAGCCGATAGTAATTCTCTGGGACAGACCACACACTGCTGGAGAACGACGCTGGACTCTGGACATATCCAGGACCACGCCAAGCCAGGAGTAACGGTAACCCAATGCTGCACAACGCTGGACCCCGTCAATAAGTCGTACGGTCATCAAAACTCGAGGTGACATGCATAATGCATTTATAAATGATTTTTTTTAAAGAGCTCATAAAGACTATATAGGCTAAAGAGACAATGAATTAAAACAAAAAAGTTTATAATTAGGTAAATAATGTAATAGATTCTTATGTAAATGTTTTAGTCGTAAGAATGAGCGATCGCATATAGATAAATATAGAAGAAAAAAAGAGTTTAATTTTGAGATAGTATTTTTTGTTTATCAAATAAAAACGATTGAATTGATTTGATATTTGCATTTTGTAGAAAAAATAAATTAAATTTTGAATATGAAACAAATGCCAGTCGAAGAGTAATTAATATAATTTTAAATTTATTTTTAAAAACATTGGTATAGACTGAGCAAGCGGAGGTCAGATCTGATTTAAATGAATTCAATTAAAATAAAACTTAATTACATTTAAATTTTATTTCTTTTATTAAATCAGTTTGAATAAATTTCTAGATTAAGATTATTAACATGTCTAGATGTAAGAGTGTTTTAAATGTGTGTAACACCGTATAGCTTAAGAGATAAACACTTAATAATGAGTGATATCTTGATCGGAGATTATTAACAATGTTTTATTATTTATAGTGCTTTTACAACAATAAACATGAAATTTTAACTGCTCATAAATTTACTACTCTTACTATAGTTACACCTGGTATCGTTATATACGTTTAAACACCTGATATCGTTATAACTGTTTAAATACAAGGTATCGTTATAGTATATATCGTACATAAGAATAAGATATAATTTTGACAACCAGAAAATACGAGAATTTACTCAAGACGACATAAAAAGGAATATTTACATTAAAAGGGATAGGAATTATTGAATCAACAGTAAAGGAAAGAAGTGTATGAAGAATTAAAAAGCATTATGTAGAAAAATTAATATACGACGAAATCATTTTCATATCTAAAATGGAATAAAAAGTGGACTGGATAATAGATGTCATATAATAGATATAGACGGTATATGGACAACGAAGCTATCTTTATGTAGATGTTCAATGTTGAGTGTTGAATGGAACATATTGCTGGTATATATGAACAAATATGAAATATATGAAAGTAAACAAAAACAAAGGTAATGGCGTTTCAAGGCAAGGTTAATATGAACAAAAATAATGGTTAATTATCAAATCGTAGAACAGGTGAGCCATTTTAACTACTTTGGAAATGATAGTGGCTATGATGGGAATTATGATATTGACGTTAAGTTAGGTAAGTTCCAGAAGATCTGTAGGGCAATAAACCGTATTCTGAGAAAAAAAGTACTTCGAGATACAAAATTAAAGTTTTACAAAGTTATGCCGGTCCCTGTACTGTTCTACGGGTGTGAATTATGGACGACAACCAAGAAACAAGAAAGTTAAATACAGGCCCCGGAAATGGCATTCTTAAGACTTAAAAGGTGTTCTAAACTTTCCCGTATAAAAAACGAGGCCGTAAGAGAAAAAATAGAAGTTAGAAGTTTTTAACTTTAATGAAAACTTAAAAGATTACGGATACGGTGGAAAAAACATTTATAAAGAATGTCAGATTCCAGACTGGTTAAACAAGTCTGGAAATAGAAACCTGTAGGACCCAAGTGTGTTGGTAGACCCAGGAAGAAATGGCTGGAGGAAGAAATGAACGCGGAACAAGCAGCACCTTGCTTATGCCGTGTTTTGAAGATGATGATGATGGATAAAACAAAAAAAGAGAAACAGCAATACATAGAGTAGCCTACAATACGATTATACAAAACCCGGAGACCTTGCAAAATGCTTCCAAAATCAGTGCTGTGAAAGAAATGGAAAAGATACAGACGGTACAAAGTTAATAATACTTGCTATTACCGTTACTTAGAATTTTTTTTATAATTTAACTTTTTTATCAACGCTAATTTTTATTTAGGTTAGATGTTTTTTTAATTTTTCACAACAAACTAAACAGTGATCTAATTTACGATACTAATAAACGTTTTAGAAAACGAAACAAGTGACTATTATACATTTTGGATATCTTTATTAATCTGTTGCGATTGCCATCACTGTTACGGTATTTAGTAATACTCTTTTTTTAACTGGATTATGAGAGGATGGTGATCCCCGCTGGTCCGTGTCATCTTTGTAATACTGAATTGAGGTTGGGACACCGAGTCGAACACAGACACAGACACATGCACGCACAATATCATTCTACGTGCTTCCGTTGTTTTTCCCATAATCAGTTACATTGGAAATTTGCAAGCCACTACACGCGTGAAGTCCAGACAGGCCACAGTCTTAAGTCATGAAAGGCGGTAAAGGATGAAGGTGAGTAAACGATAATCTAATTTTATTTATGTCGGTTTCTGTTTTACTTCTGAATTAATTATGGCTTTCCATAGTCATAATATTGTAAACTTTTCTTTAAGCCTAGCAATGTTATATTTATTTTTATATCGGTCAATTCAGATATGTTGACATTTATAACATAAAGATAAAAATTTACAAAAAAATTAAATTTTTTTCAGCAGTTGACATGTATCGCACTAAGTGAAACGTATAAATTTTGTAGTAAATATAAAGAATAGGAGGTCAAAATAAAATTTAATATACGTGAAGTAAGATTAAGATAAGGGTTATGGAAATTACAAAGTTTTAAAAAATACATAATATGTAGTAATATGTTTCATCAAGTGCCCAACGAGTCTTCAATCGATTATGAAAATTGTCAATCCTCTGATAGGTCTATAAGTCAATTCGCTGTGTTTTATCAACTAAATACGTATGTGTATAAACAGATTTCTGTGTGGCGTCTTACGTCTGTAATATGGTTATTAAAACAAAATTTCATTTATTGCTACTATCGAAATATCATGAGAAAAATTAGTGAAGTTCTGTAGTATTTTTGGAATGCGGAATAGGGGATGGGTGTTTGACACGAATAATGAATTTGTATAACTCTTTAAAACGAGGTGTAACAGTCATTTTATACTGTGATTTGTGTGAAATAAAATAGAAAATTTGTAAGGAACACTTACACACACATACACAGTGGTGCATTCTTATTATATGGAACTTAGATGACCAATGACCAATGCATACGACGCTTATCTCCTAATCTGCAAGTCTCTGCTCACTATCAAGAAACATAAAATCGCCGTGCGTTTTCCAGCCCCCATGTCTGTGGCAATGACTTCCTTGGTAACAGCAGTCGGATGAAGTCACTACTTTACCAAGTGGAACACTTCCTTCCTTGCATGACGAGCGAATTAAATTAGGCAACCTAATCCGTCTCTCCTAAGCTGCATACAGAATAATTTATTAATATTAATAATAACATTACTATTATTAATTAAAGCTATCTGCAAGAGGGAATTAAGGCTATTCTGACAAAGAAGGCAGCTAAATACCTAGGGTGGGGTTAGAATCGAAGCTCTCCTAGTGGGAGCAAATCAAGTATGCATGTGATAAGACGGCACATATCATGACACAGTCAGCAGGATTGTAGCCAAGAGGTCCCACTGCAAGTAAGAGGCAATTGTTGATGGCAGTCACGGAATCCATCCTTCTGTATGGTTCTGCAAAATCTGGGCCGATGCATTAAAGATGGAGATATATAAGAAACGGTGCAGAGAGAGGAGCCTTCAGAGTAACATCCTCTTAACAGTGATAGCTAGAGTTATTCCCATAAACCTCTCGGGTCAAGAGCGAAAGATCTTTTCGAAACAAGAGATGAAATTGGAAGAGGTGCGGCAAAATATGACGACGCCAGGGAACTCGCTCTACGACACTGGCAAGATCTATGGAATAGAGAGGACAGAGGAAGATGGACCGCAAGGCTCATACCGAACTTACCGCCAACACAGTGAGGTTAACTACTATCTGACACAGTTACTCAGTGGTCATGGGAATTTTGTCGCCTACCTCGACAGAATGGGAAAGGTTCAAAGCCCAGCATGCCAGTACGGTGACTCTCCCCATGAAGATGACTTGCACAGCTTTTTCAAGTGTATCATATTCACAACAGAGAATATGGCGCTAGTGACGAAGCTCGAAGAGTTCATGCCCGATAGCGTAGTTGATATTATGGTTTGCGGCAAGGAGGATTAGGACCAGATTTCTGCATTTTTGTCATTTGGTCCTACAAGAAAATAAAAAAGGCCCAACTAGCATTCAAAGGGCAGTAGCACATAAGGGACAATTAGAAGAAGCAACAGGCTCCATCATGAATTAATACGCTAAGTGATTCCAAGGTGGATATCAATGCCTGAATTAGATTTGGGTTTTTTAGTTGGTGAGAGTCCGACACTCCAGGGGACAGACGGTTTCCTCTGACGGTGCATAAAGCATTTTTCCCCATTAAAGAAAATAATTATGACTATGCAATTATTTAAAAATACAGTTTTAAACTTTTTAGATGTTCTATAAATTGTGAAATTAAAAAAATGACATAACTGACGGGAATGAAATTAAAAAATGAGAAAGCGTGTAAAAAAGGAAAGATTAGTAGGTGAAGGGGAGGGCACGAAGGGTTAGTGAAGTGCAACTCATGTGAAATAGGTGGTTCGTAGATTCGTATCTGAATGAGGGAAAGAGCATTTTGAGCACCTGCTGAATGAGAAAAATGAGACTGATAGGCATATAAACAGGTTGGTAAAAACTGTTACAGATCGATGTACAGATAAATGTACAGGTAGACGTAAAGTGACAAAGGAAGCGAAGATCGGTGAGGTGCAAGAGAGATGGAACCGAAGAAGAACCAAGGTGGTACAAATAAATCAAACATAATGTGAAATGCTGTCCAAGGGCGCTGTCCGAGCCGAGAAGTAGGCCTAACCGTGAATGTAATTGGTGTTTAAGGAGAGGTTGTGGAGAGACCTCACGTTCACGTTGGGGTACACTAGACTCCTACACGGCTTCGGCACGTATTCAAGCCTAATGACAAACGAGGCCCACAAATAACATTGGAATATGTTTCACAGTATAATTACACGGCCTGGCCGCGAGTTGGGTCAAGCCATGCATCATTCTAATTCAATTACTTCAACTGATATGACCAAACTACTGCATTCTAAAGAATTCCCTGGCCGGGACTCGCGTCACGATCACTGAATATTTTTTTTCTTTCAAGAAAAGAAAATCTTTTGTATTCATAAACGCTGGAGCACAAGTGAGCAGTAAATCCATTGAAAATTAAATGATTTATTCAATCTCTACACACCTCGAAGTGTTTTTCAATTAAATAACTTTAAGTCATGAATAGCTCTGTGTTGGTCTCACAACCTATCCGTGAGATCTGGCTACGATAAAACCACAGAACATTAAACTCAAATAATTTATGTATTACTTATCACGAACTTGTGTCTCGTAAACTGTTCTTTGTCGTTAAACTTCAGTTGTTTTTAAAGTATTTTTATTTTATTCCGACAGTTATTGTTTTTCTCAGTTGTGTAGTCTCGAAATCAAAATGATCGATACAAAGAACAATAACAATATATTACGCCGTTAAATATTATTTTATACTAATGGGCCTCCCACGTTAAATTTTTAAATATTCTTTACCTAATTTAAATAAATTGCTGCGTGTGTCAATTTCGTATTGACTCTTAAACATAAAAAACGAATCGCTCTAATTAATAAGTTATTACTTTCTTAGGGACATAGACCTATAACAAAACAAATAAATTGTGACAGGAGAAAATGAAAAGAACAGTAAATTTTACAAAACATCCGTGTTTTATCAGACTTAAATATAGAACATAAAGTGTAGTAAAAAGTGAATTCTCGCTTTATCAAATCAGTTTTTTATTTAAAGTAAAACATTTAAATTTCTTATTCCCATAGAGAAGAAAATCAAAATTGAAGATTAGCGTTTTATTAAATATTTGTGCACATTTGGTACGTGACAATATTACACTATGGTTTTTACGTTCCCCAACTCTTTTTGTGTCAGCTTTTATAGCCGGCTAATCTTCATCTTCTTCATCGTCATGATCAACATAATCAGCTTCATCAAGGATTAAACAAAAAATGGTTTGTTTTCTTGTCAATCAGATATATTAGAGGTGATCACTCCAACACTTTACCGGACGACCCACAATTCTCCGTCCGTTTGGCTTATAGTTCACCAGTTGTTTGGGGATGCGGCAGTCACGCATTCGCTTGACATCTGCCAAGCATTATAGCCGACATTTGGCAATCCTTTTGAGTATATTCATAATATTCAGTTTCTGCCGTATATATGCATTTATTCTACGATCTTCAAGTGTATATCTTGCTACGTGTCTGAGAAATCTCATTTCGGCCGCTTGAATTCGACTGGCTTGGGATTTCGTTTTATGTCTTTCAGTTTTGTCAGTAGGAGAGTGACTTTCTTATATATAACTCCTATTACCACTTTCTTCACTACAGCGTCGATTTAAAATAAATAAATAGCTTATAGCTGAGACAGGTTGATCAAACATTCCAGCAGAATGAATAGCTAAACTGGAACTTTACTTAAAAAGACGTCAGGAGATGAGGCTCCATGAATTGAAAGATCAAATTTGCTTGGACTGGATTTCCGTAACTCCATACAAATAGATCAGACAGAAAATCTTGAAAGATACTAACATGCAAGCTCAAAACTTTCGTTACCATCACACACAGTCGTGAGTTAAATACGCGAGAGATGAGAGATATTTATTTCGCAAATAAACAATACTCTAGCAAACGACTAATGACTTTCTAGGAACGTTCTGAGCATCGGATGTTAATTTCATAGCAAACAGCATTTATACTAGGCTTATAAAAATGCTTGTTATTTATCTTCTTTTTCTATTCAAGGATTAGGTTATATAAACCTGTTCTGGCACCCATCTCATCATCGGACTACCCACATCTCTTCTACAAATGGTTTTATACTTCAGTGCCACTTTCGGCAATCGATCCTCTGACATCCTTTGCAGATGATCCCACCATCGTCTTCTGTAAATTTAAATAATTTCATTTAAGTCATTTACTTCGAGTTCTGCCCTGATATCCTCATTCCTTGTTCTATCTTGCAATGTATAATTTAAAGTATTACGAAGAAAGTGTATTTCAGCACTCTGAATCTTGCCGCAATTCTTTTTTTGTCATGACCCACTCCTTACTGACATATGTCAATGTGGGTATTCCAATTGTCTTATAAAATTTAATCCTTGTTCTGTGTCTTGTTTTACTTCTAAGATTTCTATGAATCGTACCTCAAATAATATTAAATTTATTTGTAACTTATTTGTTATGTATTTCTAACTTATTATTTATTTGTTTAAAATCAATAGATGACACAAATATCATATCACATCTAATATTCTTGTGGAGAGTTTCCGCTGACAGAATTTCTTCCAATTTTCCAACACATTGATTCACTTTCGGTACGCTCCTCCCTACTGCAGTTTACCTGGTTAAGGCTATGGATATGCAGTTATAATTATCTATCCAGTTAATCTGGGAGACAGCTAATAGAAGTCTCTGACTAGTTAAGCTTTACATGATGTTACATGTCTCTTTATTTTTCTCTTCTTCTTCTTTTCATTCTTCTTCTATAACCGTTTCATGGTCTTATACCATGACACAAATATCATATCACATCTAATATTCTTGTGGAGAGTTTCCGCTGACAGAATTTCTTCCAATTTTCCAACACATTGATTCACTTTCGGTACGCTCCTCCCTACTGCAGTTTACCTGGTTAAGGCTATGGATATGCAGTTATAATTATCTATCCAGTTAATCTGGGAGACAGCTAATAGAAGTCTCTGACTAGTTAAGCTTTACATGATGTTACATGTCTCTTTATTTTTCTCTTCTTCTTCTTTTCATTCTTCTTCTATAACCGTTTCATGGTCTTATCATCGGACTACAAACACATTTACAGATAAATTATATTTTACAAGTTGTCTTGGTATCTTTCTAGAAGCCTTTTCCTTCATGTTGTTGATTGTTTATTTATAATTATTCATGTATTTCACTTTTAACAGTAGCAAAGAGACTGTATCTGTGATTCATGTTTTCACTGTCTTCTCTACAGCATTGTTTTATGAATTTAAAGAACTTCATCTCCGATCCTCTTAATTGTCGCATAATTTATAATGGAATTGTCTGAAATTCGCCAACAACTTAAACTTAAACTAACGCACGATTTCCTTGGCAGGGGACGCATTCCATGCACTTTTTGCTAATGAACGGGATTCGTCAACACCGTTTATGCATTTCATTAACGCTCAAGGTTGAATTGTAGCTAGTTAGCTCGTCCTTCCCTGTCTGTTTTGGGCCACAAATATAGCAAAATCTCGATATAAAGGTACCAGGCTGACCAGAAAAGGATTGTAGAAGGATTCATCGGTGTATAGAGAATTCATTTTACAATGCAGTAAATTCGATTTCATTTGGTAGGTAAAAATCTCATAATTGAACTACTTACTTCATATTTCGTAACATTTGGCTCTCAGATTACATTTAACATTTTCTCGACAAGGGCACGAGTAGCTATTAAGGCTGCGAAATGTTATTAAGTGGACCGAATTCGTTTCACAAACGACAGCGACATGTCTTCCTGACCCTTTTGACCCTTTAACGACTTGTATAGTCGTAGTACCGGCGGGGAAGTACGTTAAGAAGATTGCAAAAATAATCGTAACAGAAAACTTTATCGCAATCAAGACTATCGATTAATCGGTTGGGATTATAAATCGCATTAATCGAATAAATTCTGAAACGAGAATAATCTCTTGTTGCATTAGAGAATTTTCTTTGTTTCGATAATTGCTATACGGAGATTTCACTATGTCCCATCGTAAAATCCTCGTACAAATACAATGCCATCATTAGATATTAGCCGTTCTGTCACACCACGGTCCATCGTTAAACATTCCAGACGTTCCGACTTCGTCTGAGGAAGTAGCCTTTAGTGGTGTAAACTGATATAGTGACAGTGTAAAGTAGTGAATCTTCAGCTGCCAGAAGCAGTAACTTGAATGTCAATGTGCTAGTTGTTAGGGGTAGACCACTAGACGCAGAAGGAAGAGTCGACCTGATATGAACTTTTTGTAACAATGAATTGATGCTCGATAACTTGGCAATTTTAACATCAAGTCGTAAGTCTGTATACAGTCTGTTATATTCCATTTACCAAATACTGAAAATTAATAAATACAAAGTAAAATGATTCTTATTGGTCGAAACTGACATGAATACTAGACCAAGACAATATTGTGTGGTGTGGGCACAGATATAGTGAATTCTGAAATTACACAAATTTACGAAAGCATATTTATATTTCACAGACTTGCCACTGAAAATAAAGAAGCTAATTAATGTAAGTTACAGCTGTTCTTACAATACCCTTAAAGCTTTCATTTATTTTTTTTTTCGTAACGATGAAGTGACCTGTGGCAAGAGTGGGGCTTAGTAACCAGTGGATATGGCGCTAGGTTCGAAATTCAATTCCCGCTAATACCATAAAAGCAAGGCGCGTTTTGCAACCCGTAAGCCGACTCACTCTGTGGAAATGAGTGCATAGGCTAACATTCTGGGGAAATAGTGGGTGGCTGAAGTGAAAGCTCGCCATATTACCTTACTAAGTGACTGAATGGCTTACTTAGGCAACCTACCCTGCCTCTCCTAAACTACTTGGATGGAAAGGAGAAGCCGTTATTATTATTAATAATAATATTATTATTGCTATTATTATTATTATTATTATTACAATAGGGGGGAATAGGCTCCATCCTGAATTGGTACGCTAAGTGGTTTCAGGATGGATATGAATGCCTGAATTAGAGGTGGGTTTTCTAGTGGGTATGAGTCCGACACACCAGAGGAAGCACGGCCTCCTCTGACGGTGCATAAAGCATTTTCCCTCTGTAAAAAAAATTATTATTACAGCAGACATACCCTACACTGACACTCTAAATACAGTCATCGAAACGTTACTGCATGAAATTCAAGGTGCCCTGGTACAAACCGAAAATCGTAAGACAGCAGGCTCAGATGAAATAAGTAGGCCTATAGAATTTTTAAATGTGTGGTGGTAGGATATCAGATTTAAGGACACTGCATTTATGAACTGAGTGGTGGAAGCTGGAAAAGGTCTGTTTAACAACAGTTAGTCTGTTGAACAACAGATCCTACAAACTGTATGCTTGGATTATTAACAGTGGTCTGATTAAAATTGATACTGAAAAGCACATTGGATTTCGAAAGGGTAGGTCCTGTGATGACATTTCAGTAGTCCGACAACTAATAGAAAAGCGTAGGGAGTACAATCTGGAAACCCATGTTGACTGTATATATTATGCAAAAACTTTTGATTGGGTGAATAAACGCATTTTATGGGTATTTGGAACGAGTAGGTTATCCGCACCATCTAACAGAAATAAAAAGTTTATATGAAAATACAGAAATAGTTGGTAAATCCGGGAATGAAAGGAAAAGATAAATTTCCATTCATCAAGAGATCAGTGCGATAGGAATGTAACTTATCATCTTCTTTATTTAATATATATGTGTGTGAGTGTGTGTGTGTGTGTGTGTGTGTGTGAGTGTGTGTGTGTGTGTGTGTGTGTGTGTGTGTGTGTGTGTGTGTGTGTGTGTGTTGACAACATTTTTCGGCAATAGAAGGATGCTGTTAATCCCAGAATAAGATTAAGCCCAACACGCAACACGTAATTGTATAAAAACCATGTTTTTTGCGGATGACCAGATAATTTTACAAAACGCGAAGGATGACCTACTGCTTGAGACATATATACAAGGATTATAACTTGACAATGTCTGAAAAGGGTAAAGGTCCGCTTTTAAAGCAAAGTCACAAGTCCTTCGAACAGGTGACACGTTTTAATTTTCTACGGTGTGATGTCAGTTAAGATCCGAGGTTGACATCACCAGTAAACTTCATACATACCAACTGATGTGTGACACCATGCACCGCACGCTACGTAACAAAACAACAAGAGAGACAAAGTTTAAATTTTATGAGGTAATGGAAAAACAAGTGCTAACCAATGGGCGCGAGAAGTGGGCATTGTGTAGACAAGATACTCAGCCGCTGAAGTGAGGTTCTCAAGACGACTGAAAGGTTGTTGTTCTCTCGGCGATCAAATCATGAATGTGGATATAAGAGCCGAGTTGGGGATATACAACATGAACGATAGGATTAGACAGTGCTCATTGCAGTGGAAACGATTCATATAGAGATTATGGGCGATGACTGTCTTATAAAACAGGTAAACAATTAACAGACTCCAAGGAAAATAAGATGTAGGTAGGCCCAGAAGACGGAAAAGACTCTAAGCTTAGATCCTGAGGCCCAGAACATGAATATTATGATTATTTTTAACTTTATTAATATTATTATTATAATTACTACGAAATTTGTGTAAATATGAAACGCGATAACGCGGTGAGTTTATATGTACCTAATACCACAGCATTAATTACTATCTATGACTGCTCTGAACTCTCGGTAATGTATATTAAATGATCTCACTGTTATGTTATTGGCGAACTCGTACCCTACACCTGTAAATTAATCATAGACTGCGTTCAACAACATTGAATATGGCGTGCTATAAGCAGAGGGAAACGCCAGCGATCAGACGAGATCTGTAGACGCGATCGCGACGAGCAAAGATGACAAGAGAAAACAGCTGTTCTACGCTCTGATTCTATTGTCTCGGTTCATAAAAATCCGGAGTTCGTAGGCGGTAATGAATAAAGAAACGGCCTCGAACTGAACACATGTGTGAAAAGTGCGACGCCTTTAGGGAATCCCAGTTCTCGTAAATCGACGGCAAACATGTGCGCTGAGAGCAAGAAAGAGAAAGATTCTCTAGTATAGGTGAATTTTCTCACCACTTTAAATGCTCGTGTTTACTCCTACTGAAAAGGCAATACATAAATAAATCGAAGTAAAAAAGGTTGAACGCAAGATAAACGAGGTATAATGTTGTTGCACATTATTCAATATTAGTAGGAAGTTATTGCAATAAGAAAACATGAAATATATGTGATAAGCCGGACGAAGATGTGTTTGTAATTAATTAGTGTTAGTGCTAACAAACAGGTTTAGCACTTCGTTTTTCACTAACACGCACACACTAGCGCACGCAAACTAGCGTCGTCTGCCAGCCGACTCTACCGTTCCTCCCATATCCTATTGTATGTTCATACGCACAGGTACAAAAGACAGGGTTTGTTAGTGATTGTTGATTTGTTAAATTCGACGCGGTAAATTTTGTGTAGGCAGATGTGAAGGAAATTGAACAGTAATTAATTACATTATTTTATATATAACATTATTTTAAAAGCAAGAAATTAATTATTTTATATGTATGAGATACTTGTCTGATTGCTGACCATCATAATTCTTCCGTGCATTGTTAAATAATGAATACAAGAGTGTAAAAAGTGGGGTACAAAGTTGACACGCTGTGAGTTACATTTATCAAATGTAGTATTTTCTTCAAAACATATGTAAAATCTATGCACGAGTTGTTACCACTTTTCAAAATTTAAATATTTTTGCCTTTCAGCTAAGTCTTAATGATTCCGTGAAGAGCAAAATATCATTATTTACTGAATATTGCAGAACGTTAAGATTAAAAAAGAATAAATGTTTCATGTCAAAAGATAAAATAATTGAATTGGTGTGAAAACAGATTTACTAATAGTGGACAGTAGTAGTCAAAGCGATATATTTAATATATTTACTAAACTTGGAAACACACAGATCGCCTTGACGACTTTATAATATTTTTATCATTTGTTTATATAATAACTAGTTACAATGTATAAAGCAATTATATTATAATAACTATGTTAGAAGTGTGTAGATTTGGCGCACTCCTCACTATAGTTTACACTTCGTTCACGTTCAGATATTTCTTTAAACACTTCACTTTCCTACACCAGTTGAAACGGTTTCTGTCTCTGCAACCGCCTAACAAAGTGTAGCATTATTAACATGTAGATCATGGTGCATCAACAATTCTGAGATTATTTTGAATTATTTTAATGCTGGATGTCTTTGTGCAATCCCAAAGTCGCACACCATAAACCCACACCTGTTTCAAAACTTCCTTCTACGATAATAGTTTATCGTGCAGTGACAGTTCAAGATGTCTTCCAAGTAGCCACCACATTTTCTTGAATTTTATACCAAGTTCTTTACCTTGTTTCTTGACATGTTATTCCCACCTAAGCTTAGAATCTAGAGTCATGCCCAAATAGTTTGTCGAATTGGGATGTGGAATTATTTGACGATTGCTAAAAATAGGTAAGTGCCCTATTTTCCTGTTGGTAAGTTGACATTAATAGACTTTATCTCATTCAGTTTAATACGCCATTTTTTTGACATTATCTGCTAACTCTAGACTGTATATTGTTGTTTCCACATTGTTAAGGCAGCTAATATGTAGTTCGTCAGCAAATGTATCTGATGTCATCGCATCACATTCCGGAATTTCTCCTGAGTAAAGGTATAGACTTGGCCAAAGGACATTCACTTGTGGCACCCCAGCAGAAATATTGTTTAGCTCCGAATAATTGGCACCACACTTTGTTTTGAGCTGTCGTTCAGAGACATACGATTTGAGAATTTGTCTCATCAGCAAAAGTATGTTTATTTTCATCTTATAGGCTATACCAGATGACGACTTTATGACTTTCTTAAAAAAAAAAAATTAGCCACTGCCTAAGCATACTTAAGTCCCACAAACGTGTGAAAACCTTGTTCAGAATGATCCTACCACGTTTTTTATACCAGGTATAAAATCTCACGCGCGCGCGCGTAACCCCACACACATATTCTATATAATAGATTATCCCGTTTGGGTTACAACACTTGGTTCAGTTAAGCCTGCCTAGACACGTAACGATTTGTCTGCTACGACACGCCAGGAAAGTCGAATATCCTACAGTTATATAGCAGTTTTGCTGAAACCGTTACACCTATTACCAAAGCAACTCTTATCAGTCGCAAGTAGATTCTTAGCTGCGCCTATATAGTCACATTGTTGACACATTTCTGTATCACTTGAACAAAGCCTACACTGACAGCAGAATCACAACGACACCACGACGGTCGGCTCCAATGAAGGTAATGCTAACTTTGGCAACGGTGAGTTCACGTGGACTAAACATCTTCTTGAACGGGACAATTTGATTGGCGCGTAAAGGCAGTCCTAAAGTTCTAAGAAAACATTAGTAGATCAAAGCGTTCCGGAAGTAAACGTTTCGACTGAGGCTACTACACAAGCATGCTCTTTATCAACATCTATCGATTAACTGGCACTCTTGATCCGGGAAGTCTTTACTTTACATTCATTTTGGAAATGAGTAAGTAGTATACCAGAGTATCGGCTAATAGGTGCATGGGAATATCCTAGACATAATAGCAAAAATAACTACTTATGTAGTATGGCCACCTACTGATGGCTAAAGAGTCTGCGAATGGATATCAGATGGAAGAAGAAAGACTGCGAAAGGCTGACGTCAAAGAAGCGTTGATGAATAGAAAACTACATGAATATCATAGGTATAGCTCGTGTGGTGTGGTTTGGGTGGTGGTGGTGGTGGTGGTGTGTGTGTGTGTGTGTGTGTGTGTGTGTGTGGGCTCGCGTGCGAGAGAGGAAGAGTATGATACCAAAATTTAACTCTAATTATCGGCACATAATATTGTTACAACGGTAGAATAAGATACAGCCTGATGACTGAAAAATTAGCAGTTAACGCTTAATAGCCTACGTTTTCCCAAATGTTTATAGTTCCTGTACGAGTAGTTTGTTTTTTCCTTCCCGTATCGAATACTTTCACAGGTACAACTTTCATACATATATTTAATATTACACTACCACATACCTTCATATATTTCATACATATGCATTCATATTATGTATTAATATATTAGCGACAAAGATAACAAAGGTTAAACAAGTATAAGTGAATAAAGATAGTAACCTTCTTTATTCCTAAAGACTACTTGAGATTCGAGATTATAGTTCTTTACCTTAGTACAAGACTAAATATTAAATATTAAAAAAATATCAAACCTAAATCCGACTGCGTCTCCGTAACTTGTGTTTGCTTTTATATTTCTGTTAACATTTTAAACGAGAAATTTTGTGCAACTGTTCTTATAATAAATGTCGATAAATTCTTCCTCAAAAGATGTACAGTTTACAATTTGTTATTATAAAATGAATTAAAATTGCTAATCTTCTCGTAATTCACTTCATACAAAAATGATGGTACATTTCACGAACATTTAAAGATTCTGTATCTTTTGATGTAGACTCGTTAATTCGGTTATGATTTATTTCTCAACATATTTAAAATTGTGACTCATTTTTCATCAATAAGATGTTTTTATTTTAAAATGTTGTGCAATTGTATTTTATGTTAAATAAAAATTCAGATCTGTTCAGCGACCTTCCCTACTACAATTATTATAACGGCATAGATACAACATGCATAACCAATATAACAATTCAAATTATATGAAAAGAGTTAAGTTAGATATGCGACGTAGACAAAACCAAAAACTGAGCACATACTTGTCGTAAATTTTCATATAAATTCTCCTTTGATTATCAGTGTACACGGGAAAAATTTCACATTTCCGTGTCAAAGTTTTGAAACAACGTCAACAAAGAACGTGATAACGTCACATCAAAGAGAAACCACAGTCCGGATAGAATTGCTGACTCGTTCCACGTTGACAATAAATACTTTCGGAAAATACGATTTACGCTTGTAATTGTCAGTCTTAAGCAATGTTTTTTGTTTCTATATTTTCTTTTCTCTTTATTTTTTCGCATTAAAAGAAATTAAGTGAAAAAAATCCCTACTTGCGCATACGTATAAGGAAAAGTTATCTGATGTGGGATCATAAATGTTAAAAATATTGAGGAAAATCTGCTGAACGGTTTGACAGTTATCTAGAGAGCTTCAATTCATTGTAAAATATTTCTACTCAGTAGACAACACATTCGATAATTTAGGTTACTGTCTATTAGAGTCAGTCCTGGATCACACAATGAGAAAATAATATATCATATTTCTCGCCAAATGTTGCAGAAAAGTGAAACTGTAGATTCAGTTATACATTACGTATACTTATCTAAATTAAATTGTATATGTTTGTGTGGAAAAATCGCATTTAAAATTCCAATAATAAAAACCATTCTCTCTAACCATTACAAATGTTAAACGAGTTTTGTTCTTTCTCTTTTAGGTTTTTTTCGGGAACGAGACAAATTAAAGAATAATATATCACGTGATTATTTAAGAAAGTATCAGATATAAACTTTTAAGATCATTTAAACTTTGTACATTTTTATTGTTCTCATTGATAAAACAATGATTTACGATCTGTTTGATTGACACGACGCAAGGAAATGGAAGTCAAGGAGTGTATATAATGATTTTTATTTTCCTTGCGAACAATTATTGCTGTGTCAAATAATGTAGAATATGTAGGCCTATGTGACTTTTAACATAAGACGGTGTTTCACTAGCTACAGCGTGCGGTTATGAGAGTTCTAGACAAGTGCGTTGTACGAGACACAACAACGGCTTTAAGGTTTTGCAACACGTCCGAACTTGATATCATTTTGCCGTTACACTGCCCTACAATACAACAAGAACTGAGGACAAGTTCCCACAGGTGGTAGAGGAAACCCCTCTTTAGGGGTGCTTTTGTTCTCTCCCTTCTTTTGCAATCACGTAATTCTTAGTTTAGCTTTTTCTGTCTGTGAGCAATTTGCCGCAATGTCAGAATTACGCGAGCAAAAAAATAATTGTATTGCGCATTATGACTTAAGAGTTTCTTTCTCACTGCAACTGATTTCACAAAACAATGAAATCAGTGTGTGCGTGTGATCACGGGCGTACAAGAGAGAGTGAGACAGAGAGGAGAGGGACAGAGACAGAAATTGAGTTAGGGTCTGGAGAAAACATCTGTTGTTAGCTGAGGTAAAAGTTATTCATAACTGTGTAAATATTTTTCCTTTCAGTGTAGGTCCTGTAACTTGTTTATTATTATAGAAGAGATGCTAAAAAACATCATTACGATTACTGTTTAGAAGCCGATTCTGCAAAATTTTCAATTACTATTGGTATTATTTTCAACTGAGTGCAGCAGTTATGAATACATTCAACTAATCTTTTGGTCGTTAAATGTTGTAAGACATACCAAAAATTTTCGAAAAAAATTTGGGCTTCACTATGTAGCAGGCGCTAGCCTGTACTGTACGATTTGCCAATCTTACAGTTATCTTAAGAAGTTTACGAATTATCTTTTGCCTCTGTAACTGCTCACAAAATTTCTTTAACAATCTTTTTAATATACGAATATTTGCCAGAAATACACAGAACAAATACATATTTATAACAAATAAAGTAATAATTATAGTTTAGTAAAATTGATAAGTGTACGGTACGTAATCAAGAAATGTATCCGAAACTGATTTAATTGTACAAGAATAGAACCACGAAAAGTGGTGACGTCGATTTACAACCAGTCACTGGATGAGCTGATCAGATGTAACTAATGATTTTTCATAGCATCGTGTATTTCGTTGTGTAATGGAAGCAAGACATTTTTTCGAACATAATCAGTGAGCTGTCAGAAAGCTTTTGTGTATGATACTGACACTCCATGTGTGGATCATCTACACGTAGTCAGAATATTGCTTCTATCACATGTGTATTAACAAAAGAACTATGTAACTAATACGTGTGTAATGCAAGGAAGATAGTAGACTGAATTATCATTTTCATATTAGACTTATATATTCTGTTATTTTTGCATATCTATCAGTTGAACGTGTTTTCTGATTATTTATTATGACGTAATGGTTCACGAATTTCTTTTATATTAACCTTTTGGGGTATCTAAAAGTAATTTTTTGAAAAAAGGATTAACAGCTTCTCTATAGTCATTAAAGACAAATCAAATAATGTTTTGGAAGTGAAATTCAAATAGGCAAATGCACATTTTTTCGTCAATAAATGGCATCTTCCGTTATGTGACTCCAAATGCGACCATTAACGAAGAAAAGTCGATGATTCGACTTTTAATCTTAAAATCCTTATTTTTGAATGCAAAGGAAACGGAACTATTAGTCGTACCCAATAAATTAACCGAAACTGTCATCAGAGAAGTTCAAAATGTTCAAACAACTTTATTTAAATCTTGGGTGGGCAATGGCTAATAGAAGTCTTTATAAATTCTAATATTAAATTGTTTTTTTCCAATTCTAGTAACTCATTGGATGCTGTCACACGTTACACGAAATGCAAATAGGTTCAATAAAACGACAGAACAAGTAACCGGTAAATAATAGGACAAGGTTTCTGCTAAACAACAGGAAACAGTGTGTGTGCAAAGCTGAGTGGCGTATCCATTGTGTAGAGGAGAGAACATCGCTGCAGGCGTGAGACCACTACAATTTGGAACCTGTTCAGAGCAATCTATTTCTCATTTCCTCGGACTTCAAGTAGCCTCCTTGCATAAAATATTGATTCCTGATACAAACCAGAATTTCCACCGCGCGGTTAAAGGTCACCATTACATCATCAGCGGCGGTAGCCGGCCGGGTGGAAGGCACGTTCACACCGACAACCCATAATTGATACCCAATAACATACCAAACATTATTTATATAATAAATGATACGGATACATGCAAACGCTTTTAAGCAGTGTAACTACCACATTATTTCATATTTCTCCTCGTGCAGATACAAAACGGGTTATTCGAATGAAGTTATAAACGTGTGGCTACTACACGCACGCACGCATCCTCCATACCGTGAGCGATCATCTCTACTCTGTAAACAATCGGATTTCTGTTGTAGTCGGAATTACACAAATGTTATTATTCTTACAATGGACTTTTTTACACTTACTATACTCCTTTATTTTCTAGAGTTAGCTATATTATATGTTTAGCTATAATATGACTTTTATTTTTTTCACATTTTCCTGTGCTTTTCACATTTTCCTGTGCATTTTCAAGTGCCATCTCCTCTAACAAGGTTGGCAATAAACACGACAATGGTAACTCTAGACACAGCATGTCTAATAAGTTTAATGGAGCTGCAGTTGAACAGTCTCTCAGTTCGTTAATCAGAAATTGTGGCTTCTTCCCGGATTTCTTTTCCTTGGGCACTTGCTCTGGTAATAACTTGTAGAAGGTTATATCTTCCTCTGCGCATTGTGTGTCCCAAGTTATGTTAATATAAATGTTAGTTCTCTGATTATAACAGAGTAATAATTTCTTTTTCTTCTAAATCCTTCTCATCACCTCGATATTAGGGACTTTATCTGGCCAACATATTACTAAATTTTTTTACAAATCCACATTTCAAACGCCTCCGATCTACCAGTGACGTTCTCATTCAGAGTCCAAGCTTCTATTCCTCCCAGCAAAACCGAGAACATGTAGGAACTCAGCACTAGAATCTTGACAGTCAGACTTAGGTCATTACTGCCAAATAGTTTGTGCATTTTATTACACACTGTTCTTGCTTGTCAAATTCTCGATCTGATCTCAGTGAAGTTAGGTCACGTTAGGTTAGGTTAGGTTTTCAACTGCTCCCAGCTGCTTTTTCACAACTGTTCCCAAGTACTTACACGTTTTTACTTTTTCTATTAGTTCTCCCATTAACCCTAAAATTTCCTTGAGGCTGTTGTGTTTTTGAAACTGTCATAAATTTTGTTAGCATTCAATGTAAATTATTTCCTTCGGTTGTAGAGACGATCTTGTCCACGAGTCTCCGTAGATCCTGCAGGCATCCGGCAATCAGTACAGTAACATCTGCGAACCATAAATTGGTAACAGATCTTGAGTTAACTTTGATACCTATTGACTCTCCTGCTAATGTTTCATTGATTATTTCTTCTGAATAGAGATTACAGAGCATAGAAAAAAAAATAAAGCCCTGCCTAACCAGTATATTATTTCTATTTCCTCATGAGTCTCTTTTCCCTTTTTTATTAACGCCTTTGTCTAGAGTAACTGCGACCGATGATTCCAATATATATCATATCCAAGTTTTTATCGTTGAGGAATTGGATAAGACGATTATACCAAACCCTATCGTAGACCTTATTCTAGCCAAGAAAATATACATATAATGTCTAATTTACACCTAGGCATCTTCGTGCTAGTATGGTGAAAGCGAACGAAGCCTCTCTGTCCTCTAGGGAGTTTATAAATCCAAATTGAGTTTTGTCAATATCTAGATCCAAATTTTCGAAGATACGTGGGTGTATAATTTTTAAGAACATCTTCATATATCTGCTTAATATAATTTGAATATATCTGTCAATAAAACAAAAGTAATAGCTTTCAAAGGCAAAAATCCCGTAAGATCAAAAATTACGATCAATGATAAAGTGTTGGAGCAAATATCCCCCTTTCAATACATATGATGTCACATTACATATCAACTTGACGAGGACACCGAGAGAAAGACAAATATATTTCAGGTGATTTGTGGTACTATTAAAATAACTTTAGGGAGAAAAGCAAGAAAGGAAACTCAGATGATGTTATATAAGGTTGTGGCAGTCCCCACTCTTTTATACGGTTCCGAATCATGGGTGTTATCTAAAAAAGATACAAGTCATATACTAGCTGCAGAGATGAATATCTTGAGACACTTAAAGAGATGTACTCGAAACGATAGAATTAGAAACGATTTGATTATACAAGAATGTAGTATATTCTTTGTAAATGCAAGAGTCGAAGAATGTAAGCTGAGATGGATTGAACATAGCCTATAGGTAGAATGGAAGCGAAAAGGCTACCTCAACAAGTTTTACAATATGTGCCTAAAGGGAAAAGAGTTGTAGGAAGACCACGCAAAAGATGGCTTGAAAATAGAGACCGGAAGAGGTGATGTCGCCTAATCCTGGAATGAAGATGAAGAAGAAGGAGATCTCATGTAGCTTCAGAATATTTTTCCTGGGCTGTACCAGCATTAAACGCAGCCTGTACCATTATATCGTCAAGATAAGATTGGCAGGTCCCATTAGTCACTTCTTTGTCTCGAAGTGCGCCCTCAAGTACTCTTCTACCTTAAAAGTATTTATCATTCTTACTTTCTTTCTTCTTTCTTCCTTTTCTTATATTCTTTCCCAAATGTACCCTCTTGAAATATTAGTATTTGTAATCACATGTCATAGATTTCACTTCCTCTTTAGGATTGTCGGTAAAAGTGTTAGAGTTTTTATCATTCTGTTCATAATCTCTTCATCTTCATCAATCACTCTGTCAGCCCACTTTGTACTCGCCCATATTATGAAGAAACCATAACCATAACCAAATCAGAAAATTCTATAATATAACTCTCTTACTTCCCCACAGCCATAATTTGTATCCGTAAAATCATCGTGCTCCACGTAGCCAAAACCTTTCTCAATTCCAGATTCATTTTACTGCAAAATAGGCTCTTCTCATTGTGAAAGGGGTTTTTCTGCCAAAAAAATTATTGTTTAACTCCACTCCGTGTTCTCACTAATTATAAGTCTTATGTTCTAACTATTATTTAATAATTCTCATAACTCTTGTTTTCCTTAAATGCATCTTCAGCCCATGTTTCTTCCAGTTCTTCGCAGTGCTTTTATATCGTTAACTGAATGAGCAATGAATTAGCACTCAAACCTCTCTATTTCGATTGCAGCATACCTTCCCAATGCCGTTCCAACTTAGTGACAGTATCTCTACGACTCATGTTTCTTATGTCCTTGATGATTGAAACTTGTCGTTATCACAGTTGGTAATTCGTCTTTCCTGGTTTTTACCCTCACGTCCACATATTATATTATGTCACCTTTCGCCAATGAACGACTTTTCTCTTGGCTAATGTTACTTGAAAAATGGAAGTGACGTTTGGTCAGTATTTCATAGACATCACCTGTCCAGAATATTATCTTCTCTTGGCCAATACTCAGGACACTTTTAGCGTAACGTCTATGTCAATTATGGCTTTATCAATTTCGCCAGCCATGCACTTATTGGTTAACCTTTAGCATCCAAATTTTTCCAATATTTTCAGATTCTCATTGTCAACCCAGGAATCCAGGAACCAGCTAAAGCCGCTTCGGCAGCACTATTATTCGAGCCAGGACATTGGGGATGCTATATATCTTCGCGTCATCATTCCACCAAATGTTGCTGCGCCCCACCGCGGCAGCGGCCTAGGCTCTGATTTCCAGGGAGCTTCCATTGAGCCCACGGAGTCGCTGCTTAGGAAGTGTAGAGTGGGCTTGTAACCGTGCAACCAAAATTTGTAATTACAGTCGTCTCCGACTTTCAAGCTACTTCACGTGGCTAGGACTCGCGTCCTAACTTTCTTGTACTGCAAAAACACTGCCGGGCAGTAGAAACAAATTGGGATGGTGTATGGTATATATCAACGTGTACAAGAATTTCCCTTAATTGGGATGGTGTACGGTATATATCAAGGTGTCCAAGGATGTCCCTTAATTTGATTGAAAACAAAGGTTTGTAAGACACAACGTTTAACAACATTTCATTAAAAAAATTTTAATAAGTTACATGCTATTTCTAACAATTAATTAGTCTGTCGTGGGTGTTACTTAGTTGTGTCTTATGTTGAAATTCTTAGTTCTTATTTCAAATAAAAATGGTAAATACGGGACTGATTAAGGCTAAGATTATTTTTTTCTGAGAATCCTATTTTTGTTTAAAATACAAACAGATCGGTCTCTACAAAACAGAAACTATCGACAAAATAGGAAAATTCCGAATTTCACGCATAATTTATGTTGAAAGTCTTTGTTAATTGAGCTGTTAAAAACAGAAAATAATTAACGTACGTTCGAGTAGATCGGTGTGTGTGTGTGTGTGTGTCTGTGTGTGGTATTTGTGAAACTTTTCTAGTGTCGCCCGTAAATTCCTTAAAAGGACGGTTGTTATGTTAATTGTAAATATACTAAATAGACCATAAATAATTAACCAAAAACACTGATAAGGCTGATACTTTTCTAATAAATTAGTTATGAGAGTGTTATCAATACACCTGAAAGCGTGTCAAACCTCTTCTACTACTTATTCACTGTTAGGCAACCGTCTCCTGTTAATCAGACGCCTTGGTCATTTAGTTCAAATTTGTTGTGCGACCTTGACTTCTTTAATTAGTTGCGTTTCAAATTACTATAACGGCAACCAAAATTTTCAGAGTAAAACAATTACTTCATTATAGATTGTGATGACTGGCAAGATTACGCTCACAAATACGGATTTTCATTCATTCAGAACCGGAAATTTGTGCATCAGGTGTCTTTGTTAGTATAGCTTACTATTAAGAAAACACACTCTAACGGACAAAATAAAATGTCAAGTAAAGTCTGGCGATGTAAATATCTGTCTAGTGCTACGTATTACAGTTGTATATTTTAGAATACTTTTGTTGTCAAACAGAGGGCTCTGAGTCGTCAACATGTCTCCTTCTTGTTCTTCTTTAGCACTACAGCCCAACGTGATCCTGGCTTCCAACACCAATCTTCTCAGCGATTGAACACCATGCCTTCAATCCATTGCCATCTCAGTGTAACCCCTCACATCCATTCTTCTTAGATCTTCCAGCACATCATGCAACCACCTTATCCTAGGTCGCCCCCTCTTTCTGCTTTTATAGACTTTCGCCCTAAGTATTTTCTTTGACATACGCTGATCAACTATCCGCTCTAGGTGACCTAGCCATTGTATTCGTTGAGCATTTACGATTCTTACAACGTCCTCATGCTTCAATACCTCGTCTGTCCCCTGGTTAATTCTTCTTCTCCATTCATCATCTTCTTTAACCAGGCCATAAACACGTCGTACAATCCTTCTTTCGAACCTTCTTAGTGTTTCTTGTTCTTTTTTTTATTAATATCCATGTTCGCCTCCGTAAGTAACAACCGGTCCGATACGGGTCTTCTATATTTTTAAGAGTTTCCTTCTCAATAGTCTAATGTTAGTATAATATGCCTGTTGTATCCTGTCGTGTATCGTCGTGTTTATGGATCCTTCATTACCTATCATGTTATCCAGGTATAACATCCATAAAATGAATTATCCTCTATGCATACATTATATAGATTTCTTCTCCTTTCTGGTGTAGAAATTAGCAGGTATTTAGTTTTTCTGGTATTTACATTATGACCCATTCCAGCGGATTTTTATTCATCTCCTTTTATACCTCAACTAGCTGTTTGTCTTGATCTGGCTATGATCACAGTATCGTCAGCACAAACACATATCTGGCTTGTCTTAAAGTCGTCAATATATAGAGCTCTTAAAGGTATGTGCTCTACGCATAGACCTACAGGACACGCTTACTCACTAACCTATAAGAACTGCAAAACCGAAGAAAACTTGGCAATAAATAATTTGCTTACGAACATGAACACCTGGGTTGTCAACGATTACTCCGCTTACTTGCAGTTTAGCGTACACCACATTAAAATTAAACTCTTTTCTCGATGTCTAATTTACTATGTTAAAAGGCAATGCAGTTGCGGAAAATGGCGGACCAGAGTCCGTGGCGGTTCGTTTGGGGAGTGGGGCGGGGAAGTTCCATTTTCTGGCCCCAGCTACCCAGCTTTTATGTAGATAAATATTTTATAACTTTTTAGTGATACGTTCGTAAATGTTTTACTCTTATGCTATTTAATGAAACAGAGAAAAGAATGAGAAAACAGGTATAAAATGAGAAAAATCAAATCTTTATACATGCACAGTTATGTTCCGTTTTATTTCTATGGAAAAATGGCCAGTTTCTAGTTTTTTAGTCTTTCCTCAATCATTGTTGACCTAAGGTCATTTTTTATTGGTTCCAGTTTTGAGAAACTTTTTTTACATAATGGTAAACTGGTATGCAAATTGGTAAAAAAATACTGCTGAATGAGACCTCTGTTGGGAATGATTTTAGCCAAGCCCGGTTTGAAAATAAACTTAAGAATTTTCTTGGCTCCCCATATAGGCCCTAACTGTTGCTTCTGCCATACTGTTGCAATAGAAGCGCGTACATGTTGAAATCTTTTTTACTTATTACACAAATTGTTCCTTATAAAAGTCGTCATATACAAGATTCAGCTTTTCTCCTGCCATTCTAAATCATTATCAGAGCTGGCATCAAGACTCTTGTTTGTACGATATTGAATCAATTCGGAATTGTTTCTGATATTTCCGAAGTTTCCTATTCTGTGATGTACGAGGCGAATTATGATATTTTTTTCTCGTTACAAGTAATTCATCCATTGGGTCAAAAGCGAATAAAAATGTTCAATTATAGGCTATAAAATACAGATAACGGATTCTAGTGAAACTTTGTTGGAACTTATACAAGTCCCCAGGGCAGACCGCCACTGAGACGATGTCATATTCTTACACAAGAATCACTGATAAGTGATTCCATTATGAAATACCACAGAACAAAGTATTTGAAACTTCGCTGATCTTATATCTTTTACAAGAGGCTTATTATAGGAAAGTAACGATATTCTGTTCTCGTTATTGGATAACAGTATCCTCGGAAACTACCCCTTTCCCTTAACCTACCTTCACCAAAACAGATCTTGAGAACTCTACAATTCCGGACTGTATGCAAAACTTTATTTGATTCTGTTTGAATTTGCGGCTCTTATCGTTTGCCACAGAAAATACCCTTGTTAAAATATAAAACGTTGCAGGTAAACTACCCCTTTCCCTTAACCGATCTTTAACAAAATCAACAGACCTTGCGTTCTGTATAATTCGAAAAGGTATGCAAAAGAGTACGGTAGTTGTTTCTGTTTGAATTTACGGCAGTTATCATTCGTCATAGAAAAAATTACCCTTGTTAAAATATAAAATGTTGCAGGTAAACTACCCTATTCTCTTAACCGATCTTCACCAAAACCAACAGGTCTTGAGAAATCCACAATTCAGGGCTGTATGCAAAACATTATTTGATTCTGTTAGAATTTGCGACTGTTATCTTTTGCCATAGAAACAAATTACCCTTGATAAAAAAAAGTTGCGGTAAACTACCCGTTTCCCTTAACCGCTCTTCACCAAAACCGACAGGTCTTGAGAACTCTACAATTCCGGGCTGTATGCAAAACATTATTTGATTCTGTTTGAATTTGCGGCTGTTATCGTTTGCCATAGAAAAAATCTACAGACAGACAGACAGACAGAAAGACAGACACACAGACACACACACGGATACTTTTCGAAAAATGACTTTTTTCATGTTATGAGTGTAGTACAATCAGAATCTGCAATAATCTCGAACACGATTTTTTTTGCCATCACCATACTTCCATTTCCTTAAGGAACTTGGAAGTAAAAAGTATAAAAGATGAAATCGTTTGCCAGTTAGAGAAAGAAGCAAGCGGAACCATCACGTTTTCCACCAAAAATAAATAGGGAATCTCCTTCAGTGGCTTCTAAATGGCTAAGTGCGGTATACAGAAACGTATATATTAAACGATTTTCACTCTGAATTACAGTGAATTGTATAAAACTCGTGCAAATATTTTTTGTTTATTCTTGGAAAATTTCATACATGTCACTAACTGCACATTTCACATTTTTTGATCATCAATTTACAATTTACATCACAAGGGTTGAATAATTTTTAACATGTTACTGTTGAGTCAGCGGATGTCGGCCGGGCTATCAAAGGCAACACTGTAATACATACTGAAATTGCATAATATTTATTAATAGTGTATATTGATTTATAAATTGAGATCGATGAAAGCAAATATGACACAAAAATCTAATACTTCGTTATGATAACACTTTTTATTAATATACTTACACTTATACGTAAAATAGGTCCAATACGCAAAGCGAGTATTTCATAAGTATTTTGGAATCCAAAACTTTGCTGACAAAAAATTTCCTCTAAAAGCAAAGATTTTATAGAGTTAAACTTGAACTAAACGACTTATCCAGACATACATGTGAAGAACTGATGTGTCGAATTAGTAGCGTGTCTTCTTCAAAAGAAATACAGCTTCAGATGTTTCGACTTTCTCCTCAATATGTGGAAAGCTATTGTCCGCTGGATTGTAGATTCTATCGCAGAATTAACAGATCTGTGATCCCAACAGATTTACTTTCCTTCAGCTTAAGACAAGGACTACAACATATTTACCGAATAAGACCATATTCACATTATGCATAAACGTGTTATACCTTGTAGCCTACACTAATATAAGCATAAGAAAGTAATAATCCACAGTTACTGGGTAACGTGTGAATTTCAAAGGTAACATGACAAGCCGAACGTTTCGATGCAATTACGGTAAGGCAAGAATGATTTAAACATACAGCAGAAGACGAAGTGAACAATAACAATTAAGAGACGGTAATAAGGATAAATAATCCAATTAAGTGTCATGAATGAAATGAGAAAAACGACCCATACGAACGTTAAATGCGAGAAGCTTAAATCGTGGCATGGTACAAAAGATATCATCTGACATTGTAGATACATTACATCGCCATCAGCAACACCATCATCACGACGTCGTCATCGTCGTAGTCGTCGTCGTTGCTATTACAATAAACATCGTCATCATGAACATCATCACCATCATCTCTACCATCGATTAGGCCTAGCGACTTGTCAGTTCTGCGAACCATCTTTTCCTCGGTCTCCCGTTTTCCCTATGGATTAGTGGCTAATCTGGGTATTCTGTACATTTCATACGACTGACATTCTCTTACCACTGAAGTCAGTATTATTGAATATGTCGTTTACTACCAAATCCGAGGGGTCAGTTAGAACTGTAACCACATGAAGTTCTCCTAAAGACGCTAGCAACCTCGTCAGTTCTACGAACCATCTTTTTCTCGTACTACGGTTTTCCCTGTTGACTATTCTTAGTGGCTAATCTGGATAATCTTAATTCTTCCATACGACTGACATACTCTTACGACTGAAGTCAGTATTATAGAATTTTGTGGTTTACTACAAAATCCGAGTCGTCAGTTAAAACTGTGACTACATGAAGATTTCCTAAAGACGCTATCAACCTCTTTTAAGTAGGGCTTAGAACCTCACAGATCTGTTTGGGATTTCACTCAGAGTACCACCTCCTCGATTCCTCTCTCCGTCGTTGGGAATATGGCCCTCTTTCACCATGGAGTCCCTTGAACCGTTTGCACTAGGAACGACATTCGGGTGCCCTACACTAGCAGCTGAACCCAGGTTTTCAACGAATAGCTGCTACTGCTCCCCTTTCAAACAAACTTAAATGTCAGGGCTGCCATATACGTCGGATCCACCATACCGAAGTTAGTCTTCTCCGACATCATGACCTTCATCCATAACCTCGGTCAAGAAAATGGTGAATTTAGTTCGCCCTACGTATTTTACTTAACCGATACTCACTGTTACATGAGTAGCTTGGAGAACGTTCCACTCATTCACCACCTAAGAAGGCTCTGTACAACCGACTGCCGCAAAATGCTGACGGATAACTACAGAAAGTGTCACACGGCAAGTGTTAGACATGTGGTAATGTTTTACAGCTATTTTGGATATTATGTTTTTTAGCTTCTAATGACGGCTTTGAGAATCTGGGGGTAGAAATGTCAAGCGTAAAAATATTACCTTGGGGGCAGTCCTGAAAGAGGTTTACCAAAATATCGCTTATCAAGGTTTACCAAGGTTTCTTGTAAAAATTGATTAGGTCGACTCAGGAAGTATCAAAACGATATTTGGATTAAGGTAAATATCTTCTACCCCTTTCCTGTTCCTTCATGGTTATTAACATTAACAGGATCTGATATAATCATTAATAGTAACTAATAGGAATTAAACCGCTAATGACCAGCTGAATTTCTGATATGTTGGTCCACTTGAACATTATTAATGTTTATAGGTTTTCGAAGGTAAACAAGATTTTTTCGAATCTTCGAATCTACAATCCGTTTGTTCTGTTCATTGTCGTTATGTGTCCCTGAAGGAAAACTAACTTCATCAATTCATAGTTCCAAGAATTGATTAGAGGTCCTGTCTTTGTTTTTATAATTCAGTTCATGCTACAGTTCAAATTTGACAAATTTCTTAAGATTCGTTCATAATGAGTAACATTTGAAGGAAACGCAGCTTACATTGTTCCTTGAGCTACTCCGTTACACGTAATATTTTGTATGGAAATTAATCTTTGCTAATGATTATAGATCGGAGCCTCTGCTTTAAACGCTGCGCTAGGTTTAAAACCTGGCCAGTGAGAAGGCAAATGACAACATTTTTCGTAAGAAAAGAAAATCTGTATATAAAAGTCATCATTATATCTACATATCCCATCGGCGTGACGTGTTTCAAGTGTACATTTATTAGGTCAATACAAGAATAAACTGTTACTATAATTATTTCACAATAGTAAATAAAATGTGGCAATTAATTCAGTGGATACTTAATACAGTTAGTTTTCTAGATTGTAACTCTAAAACATAATAATTTAGATTACGATACAGTTCTAGCAGTGTAGCAAGATTTACGAGAAAGGCGCGTGCATTTTCACATTTGCAAATGTATATCTATGTATTTGTTTCTTATTGCGTACAAAACCGCACTGCTTCTGCACGCACGTGTGTAGGTGAGTGTGCGTTCGTGTGAAAAACACACAAGAAAATTTATGGTAGGCTTAACACGTATTGTGTGTTTCGTTTTGTCAAGTAGTCGAGTAATTTTCAAGTTGTAGTATTAAACGAGCAATGGTAGTTTTATTTTAATAAAAAACCTATAGCTCGACATTGTGTGGCTGGCGGCGGACACGGCAGAGTTTGCGTTACGAAATGCGATCAGTATTCATTCATATTCGATGTGTTTACCTGGTGGCGCACAACTAGACGCTGTTTTGTAACCTACTTCCAACGCCTACCGGTGTTGTGTTTAGAAAAATTAACATTTTTACCGTAGCGCCCTGATAACTTAGATAGCTGTTCCAGAGCGAAACAACAACACAGTGTATGGGTCACATACCGTGGTGCAATGTCTCTCAAACATTATCGTTTGCCAATAATCGTTTGAATAAAAATGCGGAAGTTTCAGTTGAGTTAGGTGAAGTTTACCAAAAGGTGTCGGGCACTGGCCGAACGATTAACAAATTTAAAAATTATCAAAATCCTTCACAGACTTCTGAAGTTTTTTGGTACAGAATTTAACAAAGCGAGGAAGTCGATTTGTATTTACTGGCTACCAGATATAATGAGGCGTTTCTTTACCACAGAAAGTATTTTATTTCTACTTCTGTTACGTTAGTTCACTAAAACTCTTCTTTGGTAATACACACCAGTGCGACCACAGACCAATCACTGTCTTTCATTACCCGTATTTTCATGCCCACGCGTTAGAACTATACAAAAGCATTTTTTAACACATTTTATGTAAATAATTTAGAAATTCTTTATATTCAGTCCAGACGTGATATGTATTGTCTCAAGAATAGCGTGGAGATTAACCTTAGAACAACGAATAAATCACTAAGCACCAGAGAATCTTATTTGTCAACACGCCTGTAAACATAATCGCGCTCGTACTGCATTTACTGTTTAACTTGCTACACATTATCGATTGTACTACATTTGTCCATCACGCGATACACACAGGTGGTACGAACAGCTTCTAAGTTCGTAAATTAGATTTTCCACAAAACACCGAATACTTGCAGTAATACTGCAATCTAATTGCTATAAAACAATTCGCACAAGTCATTAACTGAACTGCTACCCTGTATTTTCTAATGATGCTGGTAATGTAAATAGCAGTCCGTAGCTTAGAAAATACCAAGTGTGTTGACTAGAAAATTTTGGAACCTGCAGCTGATTAAAATATACTTCTGTAATTCTCCGATCGTTTACGTATCGCTCGCTTATGTAATGACTCATCAGTTACATACACAGTTAGTACCTGTGTACTGCGTGTCGTCGTAACAATCTGTTAACACATCGCACTGGTGGAGCACAGAGTGATTAAACAGGAAACAAGGAACTAGAAAGTCATATTTAAAATAGAAATCCATAAGTTTTCTCAACCGCTTGAAAATTTCTCCCACTTTCTGTAACGCAAAGAATTTTGTTCGAAGACAATCGCGTTTGTGAACCCGAAGTTATTTACGTGATATGCGATGGAAACGATAGTCAGTGATAATATTCTGGTAACTCTAAGATTATTTTGATGGTAGTAAGTTTGTGCCGTTCTATAAGTAGATACAATTTAGTACTTTCCATTAACTCCACAACGCTAAATTCTTTACAGGCTATACTTTTCACAACTACGTTACACTTCATGTAAGTTGAACTTTTGTAATTTTAAATCTTGTATGTTCGTCTTTTATTTGATTACATGTGTGTTATACTGTTTAATAAGTGTTTTGTTTTTCAAGTCAAACGCCATATAGACGGTAAATACACTTATATAATCATAACCTTTCAGAAAATAGGAAACAATCAGAATATTTTCAGAAATGTAAAGGAACACTGTAGGAAGACGTTTCTGACAAATATGATAGCATTAGATATTAAATATGCTGCCAAACATGAAAACAAAATGCTAACGTTAGAATTTTTGAAGTGTTATACTATTAAACACGTTATAGCTCATATTTCAACATTCGGGACTTTACACTTTACCACACCTCTCACCCTGATGCAGCCAGGAGACCTAGGGGAGGCACCGCAATATTAAGAAGAAACCACATACAGCACTACGAGCTCCCTAAGACTGAACAAAACTATCTTCAGGCCACAAGTATTGTCATAGAAGATTGGCACGGACCGCTAACAATCTCCTCTGTATACTCTCCGCCCAACTACCCCCCAAACTGGGAGGGAACTATAGAGTTCCTAAACTCTCTTGGTAACAGGTTTATGGCTGGAGGCGATTTTAGTGCTAAAAATAAGCTGTGGGGATCCCGTCTGACTGCACCGGGCAGAGGCAGACTACTATTTCAAATTATGCAAGAACTTAAGCTTGGCTTTTTATCAACATTTGCACCAACGTACTGGCCTTCAGGTCCAGGCAGAACTCCTGACTTACTAGATTTCTTCGTAACAAAAGGGATAGCCTCAGAATACCTTACGATAGAATCAAACCTGGACCTGTCCACTGATCACTCCTCAGTCATAGCAACCATTAGTAGCACTTTCGCGGCTACAAAGAAACCAGCTACCCTTTTCGACAAGAGAACTGTCTGGGAGTACTTCAGACACCTCGTTCACCGGAAGATAAACTTAAAGATTCTCCTCAAAAACAACCCGGACATAGAGGTAGCGGTAAACACATTAAACTGTATAATTCAAGAATCCGCTTGGGAAGCTACACCGGAAATTCCTCAAAACAGAAGAAATCAGAGCTGTCCAGTAGCAGTCAGGGAAAAAATAGCAATCAAACGACAGCTAAGAAGGATTTGGCATAATTCCCGATACCCCTCAGACAAAAGAAGTTACGACAAGGCCTCCAGAGAACTAAAAACTAAAATTAAAAAGTTAAAAACAAATCACTAAAGAACTTTCTAGAAAACCTTACAAATACAGCTGAAACAGACTACTCTATTTGGCAAGCAACGAGAAACCTGAAACATCCCAAAAACCCTATTCCACCAATCCGGAAAGAGGATGGATCCTGGGCTCGTACAGATCATGATAAGGCCACCACCTTCGGACTTCACCTGGAAAAAGCGTTCCAACCGCTGCCAACTCAAAATTCTTCAGTAGATGACGCTGACATTGAAAACTTTTTACAGGCACCGTATCAAATGTCACCACTACCAAAATTTCTTGCAGTTAAAGAAGTGATGTTTACGGTAAAAAATGATTTGAATTCCAAAAAGTCACCTGGTTATGACCTTATCACCGGGCGTCTTATTAAAGAGTTACCGAGAAAAGGAATAGTACTACTTACAGTGATATACAATGCAATTCTACGTCTTGGATACTTTCCACCTCAGTGGAAAGTGGCAGATATCATTCTTATTTAAAAGCCAGGCAAACCACCTAATGATGTAACAGCCTACAGACCTATTAGCCTGTTACCGATACTCGGTAAACGTCTAGAAAAACTTATTCTCCGAAGACTAACAACTGTGATTGAGGAAAAAACTTGCTACCCGACCACCACTTTGGCTTCAAAAAAGGACACAGCCCTATAGAACAAGTTCACCGGGTAGTTGAACTCATCAACCATGCTTTTGAAAAAAAGGGTTACTGTACCGCGGCCTTCCTTGACGTAAGCGAGGCCTTCGATAGGGTTTGGCACGTGGGCCTCCTTTACAAACTTAAAAAAGTATTCCCTCACACGCTATATCTTATTCTGAAGTCGTACCTGCATGAAAGGTACTTTAGGGTTAAATATGGACTAGAAGTAACACAGTTGTTCCCTGTCGGAGCTGGTGTTCCACAAGGAAGCGTCCTTGCACCAACGCTATATCTACTTTTCACGTCAGATCTTCCTACTTGTCCCTACACCCGAACAGCAACGTTTGCCGACGACAAAGCAATACTGGCTAGTCATGCAGATCCTGGCATTGATGTGAGAATGCTTCAACAACACTTGGATCAAATTCAACGTTGGATGAAATCATGGCGCATCCTGATCAATGAAACAAAATCTGTCCATGTCACTTTCACTAAGTGCAGAGGAGCGTCACCTCAATTCTCTTTTAATGGCCATTACATACCACAAGCGGACAATGTTAAATATCTGGTATCTGGGCATTCATTTGGATAAAGGCTTGACATGGAAGACGCATATTTTCAACAAAAGAAAACAACTTGGCCATAAACTCAGCAAATACTATTGGCTGATTGGGCGTAAATCAACTCTGTCCCTTAGCAATAAATTACTACTTTACAAAGCGGCATTCAAACCAATCTGGACGTACGGCATACAGCTGTGGGGGTCGGCATCAACGTCTAACATAGAGATACTAGAACGATTCCAGACAAAATTCTACGGATTATAACAAATGCACCCTGGTTTATACCGAATAGAGAAATCCTCTGTGACTTAAAAGAGTCATCTGTTAAAGATGAAGTGAGTAAGTGCAGTGAAAAGTATATAAGTAAACTAGAACTACACCCTAATATTCTTGCAATAAATTTGCTAGACAATAGTGAAGACACTCATAGACGAAAGAGACAAAAAATACTAGACCTACCATCTAGATTTAAGCAACCATAATCTTTGTAACTATTGTTTAGTTTTGTAACTTACTTTTGTAATAATTTACTTTGTTACTTTTGTAACTTTACTTTATTAAACTTTCGTTTACTTTACTTTTAGGAATAACTGAGTTTGTTATCACAGGATAACAGCTCCACATGGTCAACACCTATTTTTTTCATACAAACAATTTGTTTATAGTATGTTATTTTTATGTTATACTGATTGCAAATTGTTAAATAAAAAAAAAATTAAAACAAAAATTAAACACGTTTTAGGTAATGGCTTACAGACACAGCGAAACATTCAGAAAAATCGTGTAAGTCGTATTGGAACTTCCGTGATTCGCTATTTTTTTCAGTTCGTCACCTCTCTGACCCGAAGATGTCGAAATGTAGGCCTAAAAGTCCTACTGTACTGTGTAGCTTAGTTGGGATCACCTTCAACTGTATTCCTGTAAAATCGGCCCAAAAATCTAAGTACCTAACCACACCAGTCCGAACTAATTTTTTGAAAATCGAGTTGACAATCTTTGTAATAAATTACATTACCTTTGTCAAGCCTCTTTTACTCTTCTTTACAAATTCTTCTGTTAAGAGTAAGTCTTGTTAAGAAACATCATCAGCATCGGAAATACTGGTTATATTTAACATTGTGTATAGAATTTATAGAAATTCAGTACACCATGTAACACATATTCTTAATATCATATAATAAAATCATGATCATATAGTATTTTTAGCACTGGATTTATAGAGGAATTAAATTATGAAAAATTAAGTGCTTTAGATAAGCGCTCCATCAAGACACAGACAGGAAAGCAATATGCTGCATTTAATGGGAAAGCTTTTTAATGGGAAATGTTGCTCTTAATAGGAAAATCTAAACCTAAGTTATTGGGAAACCTATTCATTTCAAAGATAGTTGTACTTCTGTCGACCCGTGATGCGCATATTAGGCCCAAGTAAATATTTGTTTTTCTATTACTTGTTTTTCTTATATCATTGCACCTTTATTATTACTACGAAAGGTGAATAGTGCGTATTTAAAAATTTTATTCGTGAATTAAATAAAAATTGAAGCAACGAGATTAATAAAACATGTGATTGTTTTACTAACTCTGCTTAATATTTAGGCTTACTGTAATCAGTAAACGTCCTACCAACCTACAGTTGTAAGAATATTAAAGACACCCATATGAACATATATTTAATCACAAAACTGAATATAAACCAAAACTTTGTGTGCATAAATAATGGAAATACTGGTTAAATGTTATTTATAGTAGTAATGAAACTCGCGTTGTTGAACGTAAAGTTTAAAAACGGAAACTATAAAACAAAAACAAAACTAGTTCTGTAGTTTTGTTAACCTGCAGAACTGGAGCGAGAACTGGCAGGTTGAGCATAGTGTACGGAACGCATAACAAGGGTGGAAATAATTGCGATAGACGATAAACACTAGGTAGGTAAGAGGCTGATGTAGTAAAAGATGCGAATAAAACTGAAACGGTGAGAAACAAGCATATTGGCTGCAAATAAGGAAGGACAAGAAGAAATTAGTGTTGGTGTGCTATCAGATTACAAGAATACATGTGAGTTACCAGCGGATACGTTAAGATAGGTTTACCCGCATGCGAACGTTCGCTGCATGTAATTATTGGTCTGTCAAAGCGTCAGTGCAGATTATTGTTAGTCTTGTACAGTAGTGAAGTGATTTTTTCCCTATAAACGGAGTAATAAATAATGTTAGATTATTGATCATTATGGCGTTGTGAGTTCAACGCACGCAAAACTTCTCAGTAGTTGTACAATGAGTGCGCACTAAATTACAGAGTTATAACGTATAATTAGAAATAATAGTCTGTCAGGTGCTCTGTTCTGGAAGAAAATCAAAGCAGCGGATATAGTTTTATAACAATGCCAATGGTCGATATTAAAACTGCCAACTGATATGACGTACGGATAATAAAATGTTAAAACAACGCTTGCGTTGAAAAATGTACAGGAGAGGAGACAATTCAGAAAGTAATAATCACAGCTACTGTTAGTAGTGCCCTCAGCATTGCTGACGCTGTTATACCGCTCTCAGATTCAAGTAATATCTGATAGTAAATATACGTATCCTATAGACGTGTGAATAAGTAACAGAATGATTCATTAGTTTTCAGAATTATTTCACTTTAACAGTGTGATTATTGAAAGGAAACAATGGAGTAGTAGCATGAGTTTAATGACAACAATACAAATTTTCCACATAAGTAATATAAATACTTATCCGTACGTACAGTCAGGAATCCAAATAAAACATGCGTTTCATAGACTGAATTCAGCAGTAAAATAACTATATGTGACATTATAAAAATGTACTTCTTACCTAAATACTTATTTGTATTAGTCAAATACTGTTTAATCGACCTTCTGAGATAAACACACACACACACACAACACTTTATCACTCGAGATAAGACTTAAATAGAAGATTACTTACAAGCGTATGTCTAGACGCCTGTAGGTTTTTTAATTATTAAGTGATTTAATGGATCACAGTGACTTCATACCAGAGGCCTCACATTTCAATACCATCAGTAAGAAAAGTCACTACAGGATCAGTGCAGGAAATCTTTAATTCAAGCGAAGAAGAGAAACGAAGGTATTGAAAGGTAAATCGGGAAAATGCTTGAGAGGAAATGCAGAGAGGCAAAAACTACTACAAAGAGGAGAAGAGTGAAATAAAGAACAAGGGAAACGAGCAGTGAGGCACGGACACAGATGAGATAAAGAGACTTACTAATAACGGTACACGTATGAACACTGGAAAGACATGGAACGACAATGATATAGAAATAAACAATGTGGCATGATAGAGAAAAGAACATTATAGAGATGGATTAAGGCTGTAGAAATGTAGGATAAAGCTTAAGATTGACGTAATAATATTATAACGTCAAAATTATATGCAATGCAATTTTACGGGAAATTATCAATATTAAATAGATATGAAAAACAAATGTGTACAAATAATGTTAAAGAAATACCGTTAGAAGATATCAGAGCGGTGTTTTTTCAAAAGAACGCACCCTCGTGCCTGGCGACAGCTAAACGGCAGAAAGTATGAAAAAATCGCGTACGGGACAGAAGGCAGTAAAATTGTATTATATTTAAAAATATTTGCAATGCTGAGACCAATCTGGAAATCAAGGGAACTTAACACCAATACCAAACTACGCATCTTCAATACAAATGTGAAGTCGGTACTGCTCTATGGGTGTGAAACTTGGAAGACTAACAAACAACTGATTAGCAGACTCCAAACATTCGTGAACAGAAGTTTGCGGAATATCCTGAGAATATGGTGGCCACAAGTTATCTCCAATGAAAAGCTGTGGAGAAGAACCTATCAAACACCCATTGACATTGAGATGCGTCGTAGGAAATGGAAGTGGATTGGGCATATATTACGACGAGATGGAGGCAACATAGCAAGACAAGCCCTGGAATGGAACCCACAAGGTAGCAGGAGAAGAGGCAGACCAAGGAACACATGTAGGAGGAGTGTAATAGCGGAAGGGATGGAGAAAGGAGGGAAGACCTGGCCCGAGATCAAGACGATGGCGCGGAACAGAGTCCGGTGGCGGAAGTTCATTGATGCCCTATGCTCCACTTAGGAGATGCAGGAATAATGATGATATTTAAAAAACAGCAAAAAATAGGTGAAATCTGTAAAAGTTAAGTGCTTATAACAATGGTTACCGTTATGTTAAGGCGAGAGCGTTAGAGTGAGAAACTAAGTAAAGCGTATTTTCCCACTACGTCTAGACAATTTTGGAACGCGCTGTTTGTTAGCAAATAAGAAAACGCGTCAGTTTTTTAGCGGTTAAACTCTCTTGTTACATTGGATAGAACTGAATATCGCGGCACTTAAGTTCAATGGGAATGTTTACTGTAAATATTAGGTGAGGGTAGTTGTACTTCATGTACAAAAAACGTAGATTGGAAAAGTGAAGTAAGTCAGCGGAGCGATTACAACAATTAGACTCGTAACCTTTATTTTAAGTCAGCGGAGTTTTACAACAGTTAGACTCGCAATCGTTATTGAAGTAATCGTAATTTCTGAAGTTAAATCGTCGGAGAAGTTACAATCGTTAAAGTCGTAATTGTTAATTCAGTCATCGGAGAACAGTTATTAAGCAGTTAAAGTATTCAGTATTTACAGAATCTACCATAATCCGTCTGAGATATTATCAAAGTCGAATTGTGAATTAAAAGAGAACGGAGAAATACCACAGTGAGACTCGTCAAGTTACTAAATAATCCGACGGTATCGGTCTGTACTATCCGTGTTGCAAGCACTTATCTTAAATAATATACATACCAAGGTGTTAAGAAGATATATTGATTAATACGACATAGACGTAGTTTAACTAAGATAATTAGAAGTGAATTTATTAGTGTGAAGGTGATACCAGTGTATATATATATATATATATACTATACATTATATTAATACTATATATTATATAGTATATATATATATAAATTTGTGATAATCAAACGAGTGCAACCAACGAGGATCTACAGTAACAGCGGATGACCACAGAGCGACAGGACAGGCGACGTTCGAGTGGATAATCTTCATCGCAGAATCGGAATTCGACAAACAAGTAAACCATATAGAACATTCAAATTGTACTGTATTCATATTTAAAGTTTATTATATTCATATTGGCAACTCAATCCGATCTAAAAGAATAGTGGATTCTTTTAGATCGGATTGAGTTGCCAATATGAATATAATAAACTTTAAATATGAATACAACACAATTTGAATGTTCTATATGCTTTACTTGTTTGTCGAATTCCGAATCTGCGATGAGGATTATCCACAAACGTTCTAAGAAAAGAGAAAACGTTCTAAGAAAACTGACATTTTAATATTATTAATTATTATAAAAACTTATATCACTGTAATAAGTAAATGCAAGAGAATTATTAAAATAATAATTTGTGATATCTATATTTGTGTTAATAAGTTATTTTTAATCCCCTGAGGTGAAAGCTGTATTATAGTAGATATTTAGAAACATGGATATCGGTAACACTACACATTCTTACATTTCAAGTCATATGATTTATGTTGAAAATCCTTATTACTTATAAACGTCACCAGTTCCACTAAAATTCGTAACGTAATTGGAAATTCTAAACATGTCAGTGATGCGCGAAGTACAACACGTTAATAATAACTTTTTTCGGTTGAGGGTTTGTGAGGATCGGTCAAGAAATATAACATAAATTTTAACCTATTTATATCGACGTTTCGACAATGTTTACTGCCACATCAGGACCTGTGTATGAATACAAAAGAAATGTCAAACACAACAGAACAATTATTTGAGCGAACGTGTTTGTGTATGTGAGTGTGCGCGCGCGCGTGTGCGTATGTATGTATCATTGTATATGTAAGGAGTTGAGACAGTTTGTTTACATCTTCAACTGTTTTCTTTAAGACAACGAGAAAATTACAATATCACAGAACTTAATTTAACTTAAATTATAACAGAACTTAAATTAAGTTCTGTGATATTATAATTTTCTCGTTGTCTTAAAGAAAACATTTGAAGATGTAAACAAACTATCTCAACTCCTTACATATACAATGATACATACATACACACGCACGCACACACCGCCACATACACAAACACGTTCACTCAAATAATTGTTCTGTTGTGTTTGACATTTCTTCTGTAAACAGAATTATCACTGTTGCACACCACTATAGAAAAATTAGTGGTGTGCTACAGTGATAATTCTGTTTGTGATTATAACCACTAAAACAACTTTCTTAATTACATTTTTTTTGTATTGCTACACAGGCCCTGATGCTGGCAATAAACACTGTCGAAACGTCGATACAAATAAGTTAAAATTTGTGTTATATTTTTTGACCGATACTCACAAACCCTTCGTCGAAAAATTCATTGATTGACGGTCACTACGAATTTAAGGATTTAGTTAATAATAACAGTAATAATGTTTTCAGCATCATGAAACATTAACACTTTTATCGTGTTACGAACGTAAGAGACTAAGACTCATGGTACCTTCCTCAGAATCTACAAGTTTCAACAAACATTTCGTGTTGTTCTAAGACAACTACAATGCAACATTTAACACGCCACACCATACACTTTATATTTACATTATTTATCGAGCGGAAATGAACAAAAGAATTTAACAAACTGCTAATAATTGTCGTTGGCCTGGAAAAAATATATCTATATTTGAAGGAAAATGAAGGAACAAGGATAGAGGTCTCCAGGTGTGAAGTACCTCGTGTTTCACCTCGACCGATGACTCACCTGGCTGACACATTCCGAGCAAGCAGCTCGCAAAACTGTCCATCGACTGTATCAATTCAGACAGCTGCTCTGCAACAAATCAATGACCCGCCACCTAGGCAAACTACATGTCTATATGTATGTGGCGCCGATGGGTACCTACGCGATCCCAGCGTGGGGCTAACTGGCAAAGCCCCACAAGCGAAAGGTACAGTCTCTCCTGGACCGAGAGGATTGCTAGACCATTCGAAACTCCCTACGTGTCGCTCCCTGAACGCCACTATACGGGCACTTTCTAGAAAGCTCTACCGGCGTTGTGCCCGCTTTCAGGCTAATCCCCTCATTGATGCCCTCGGACAACACCCATCTGTGCCAAATAAATCTTGGACCCGGCCTCAGCGTACACTAACCCTGAATTAGACCGTGTCTAATTGAACCTCCACGGCCGGTTGCAGACCACACCTAGGAACTCCCACGTACATCGTGATCCCAGCAGCGGGAGCTCTACAAGAAGGTCGGATCTTGAAGTCAATGCGGGCGACGGGGTTCAGTCATCGCTGCACAACCCCTCGCTCGGACGGAGTGGAAACAACATAGATACCGACAACTGTCTGAAATCATAGACTAACCTCTTGACGGTAATTATGATGACGACGACGACGATCGTGATGATAACGATGAACATTGTTGTGGTAGCGGTGTTGGTTGACAATGATGATGCTATGGGCAGTAATGAGTGTATTACACTTCAAGATTTGTCTTCAGAGTATACAACAATTTATTCACATAAAGAACAGTAACCGTCGGGAACTGCGAGAAGTGTTTAAACTGACGTCTTTGTCAATCGGGAGACTGCACACATAACGGAATGTACTCTAGGAAACGCCGTGATTTAAACACGCAGCACTTCAAGAAAACATTATTCACTATTTATACAGATTACTTAATTAATTCGTAGTAACTAGTAAATTAACTAGTCGATTCACGTTGGCAGAATTTAAAATTACAACTGATGTTTATGTACAACTAGCTGTTACCCTTGTCACGCGAATATTTGACTTTTAATAAGTATTTTAATATAGCCTAATTTTAATTGTCTATGTCTATATGACGTTCTGTCAGCTCGTATAACAATTTTGTACTCATTAGTCAAATTCTCTCCAAAGCTGTTTTCAACACTTGTACTATTTTATCTTGTACTAAATTATTATGTTGGTGCAAAAGCCTTTGGAGATTTAAAAGTACCCGTTTATAAAGCCTTTGGAGATAGGCCTATTTATAAAGCTCCTGTTAAATCAGAAACGCTAAATTCTTCATTTTAAGTGTTAGAAGCATTGTATAACACATTAAACGTTATGTTTTCTCAACCAAGGTTTTTATTTATTTCAGCAGTAAAATAAAAATCAAAAACCGTTGTCACCTAATCTCACAAATGAAAACAATTGAAAGCGAAAATTAATTTTCGCTTTACATTAAGTAATAGGACAGTTTACAATTAGTACACTTCTTCTTTTCCACATCGTAATATATCGATACAATCGATATAAAACATCGAAAATGTACTGCAGGAATGAATAAATGTTCAGTTCCGATGCCGCTAAATAGCTTTTGTTTATTTACTTGTTACTAAGGTAATTAATTCTGGTCTCCGTGGTGTTGTTGACATCTTTATACGCGTCAACGAAAAGGCATAATTAAAAGGGCCTAAATCGTGCGAACCAGGCAAAATATCAAATTCCAAGTTGAAAGTATTTTTCGCCTTGTATCAAAGGTTAACTGTGCAAAATTTGGTGGCAATCGATGTAAAGGTGTGGATTTGTACTCAGTAGACATAAATCCTCAGACTTTGAGTTTTATATATATATAGATAAATAGCCTTGGAGGCAGAATTATTGGAAACAACGCTTTAATTAGGAAATTTTGTGTGATATTAAATGAAGAAACAAATAGCGAAGATTTTATCACAAACTCATTTTACATTAAAACGCAAGCAAACATACCTAGCTAAACGAGGACGTATTCTTGTGCTTTCTAGAAACACACTTTTAATATTTACTTAGAGCCTTTTACGTTTTTTTGTTTGGAATTCTTTAAGTTTAAAATGAATCGCGTTCCCACCTGTTTTTCAATGCCTATTACCTGTGAACGCTCACAAAATGGTGCGAATCGCGTGATGCTGGTGTTCACAAGAAAAAAACTTTCTTACCCGCATGTCTTCAATCTAATCACATAAACCACAATCGCCTAGTTCGAAGTGAGTTTCAAACCGTAAGTTCTGATTACGCTAAAAAGAGTTTTTTTTCTGTTATTTTGTCAGCGCACAATTAAAATTATCAACGGTTGATCATTAAACACTAACTAAACTGTACGAAATATCGTTTGCCATTTCGAACTTTTTGATTTGTGTGTCTGACTGCATAACACTCTAAAATAAATCTTATATACCTAATTCAGTCATTAAGAACTTTAAATTAAGGAAACAGTTTGTGTCTAATTTAAAATAAAGGTAACCTGAATATTTGTAAATCTGAGCAGTGATATCAGAGACATTAAATGTGTCCCCCATTCTTTGATCCTCAGTCTCACTTTTACCATTCGATAAAACGGGCGGAACGTTTAATGTTAGGAAAAATAATGTTACTAAAACGTGGCTGTTAACCGCAGTATACTGTTATTAAATGTTCCGTCCACGTAAAAGGTCATTTCACACCGGACGTCCGGCTATCTCGTGGATGGAATGGATGAATGTTCGAAAAAGATCGCTCGCCGGTGTGTCAAATGAGACAGTTCACACCGACATCCACTAATCCAACGGACGTCCAACACGTCCAGTGGACGGATGTTTTGAATTCGTTCGCTTGAGGGCGATTCTTTGCGAACGTCCGCTTGGACATTTTATTCCGCGCATGCTCACGGCAACTCAGCAGCTAAAATATACTGATGGGAATGGGGTTGGAACAACAAAACATTCGTCCATCCGTCGGATGGAAATTCTCGGTGTGAAATGGTATTGCATGGACACCCAGAACGTCCACTGGATGGATGGACGTGCGGTGTGAAATGACCTTAAGTAGGCCTATATGTAAGATTTCATAATTTAGGCATAAAAAAATAACGATACGCCAATCACAGACGAGATTGCACAGTCACAGAAAACGTTTTGTGTTACTTACGTGCCAGTTTTGTGACGTACCAGAAGTGGTTGTTGTACTGCAGCCGTTAGTATCTAAACACTGTAGAGTAATTTCAAACTTCTGTGTACAAAGAAACCGTCTTCTAATTCATATGCTATTTGTTCGTGCTTTATTCTTTTTATTTCAAAAAAGTCATAGGTTTTCCGAGTAAAGTAAGTCAGGAGAATAAATTTTAGCAGTGTTTATCCGAAAACTAATATTACCCATCTTAACACAGACGTTTATCACTAAAAAAGGATTAATCCATTCGAACGGTTCATGGATTTATCAATTCAACTATTTAAAGAACTGTCAAAGAAGCGACTGTTTACATAGAAGCGATATAGACAATCTTAGTTAGGCTAATGAAACTTCTTAGGCAAATAAATATTAGATCAAATGTAAATTATGATTTAGACCAATACGACTAAATTGGTAAAATTAACTTTATTACTGACCACTGAATGAAGCAGTTGAGTGTGGAAATTAGTTGAAATGAATGAAATAGCTTACACGCAGGATTAGTTTAAATGTGTACACACCTTACACAGTTTTGTACAAAGGTCTTCTTCAAGACATGGTGACATGTATACACGGAAACGAAATTTTTTTTCAGATTTTCATTTTCAAGTCTACTTCAGCATGGAAGAATTCATAGCTACAGGTAATTTGGCTTCATTTTTTCAGAAGGGCAGTGCATTAGGTAGAAAAGTATATAACGTAAAAATTGCACTCTCAACAATTTTAAGGGAACAAAGTTATGTTGTACCCATAGAGAAATATAAATTCGTAGAAAGCGGGGAGAAAATAAAACTAAAACTACCGATTAGATCGGTAGTACTTCAAAGTAATAAGTATTAAAATGTTGTAGTAAGGGCGGTAGTTGTTCATAAAGACGACCTTGAGTTGACGCCCGTAAGTCGGCTAAAATATGGAAAAGTAACATAGTGGACGAACCGTCATAAAATTGTATTATTTTCAAGGGTGTCAGAAGGCTGCCCTAAGATTGTAAAAAGTTAAGTGCATCTAACAAAGGAACCGTTAGATTAGACAGAGAGAGATGAGAGCGAGATGGAGATAGACCCTAAGTTTTCCCACTACGTTTACACGCGCAAATAATTGACGAATAACGGAAAGCGTCATTTTTTACGCGGGACGTTTTCACTAGACAGATTGGGTTAATTTGAAATTAGCGGTATGTCAGACCAATCGGCGTGTACTTTGTATGAGCGACTATGAGCGTATTTAATCCAACATTTTTATGGTAATTATCCGTTTCATTACGGTCGCACGCTGTAAACCTTGAAACGAGTAAATCACTTCTGTATGCGGAATGAATTGTACGTAAGTATTAGTTGGTGAGGGTAGTTCGAAGCAATTTATAAAAACGAAGTGGTAGGAAGTTAAGTTAGTCTACGGGGAGATTACACTTAAAAGACTCGTATCTAATGTGTTATGAAATTTGTCGGTAATTTAAATAAATATATTTCAATCGCAACGAAAAAGTCAGTTACGGTAACGCGATATTGAGCCTTGTGGCAGCTACATATTATAAACACTTAATAATCGTTTACAAGAATAATGTTCAGAGAAATTAGAGAAGATAAATTAAAATCAAGTAACATATCCAAGTTTCACTTAATACAGCATAAATCGTTGAATGTCTAAATACATCGCGAAAGTTAATGTGTTAAAGAATACAGTACGGGACAGTCGGTCGATAATTGTTATCAATCCGGTGTTGGACGCACTTAGCTTTAATAAGAATATAGGCCTACTGTGTATTCAACAAGTGTATTAGTATACGGCACCCGTGTAGTTACCACTAAGTTATCTAAGCGAATGGTGTAATACCTGTGAAACCAGTGTATAAAGTAGTGCAAAACTAACAATGATAACTGATCAACGATCAACGTCGGACGACCAGCCTGGAACCTGCAGAATTGTTGACATCGCGTCGTAGAATGAGGTCAACATACAAGTAACTAATAAAATGAACACTCATTTTACGATTACCTAGTAAATTTAAATGTATGTAAATCATATTTGGTGACTCAATAAGTCAAAGAATCCATAGTCAAGAAATAAGCACGAACAAATTTTATAGCAAAATTATTAAAAGTAGCAAAATCTACAAATTTTGTAATATGTAAATACAAAATAGTTATTAAAAACTTAATTAATAACTTTCAAATTGTGTTTATTTATTACTGGCGCCCTGGGATAATTCTTAAGAGTCGGTACACTAAAGTAAGTGTGACATTCTCTTGCTGATAATTAGTATGTTATAAATATTAATATTGTCATTGAGTAAATTAGCTTGATAAACTCTTATTTGCACGTGCTCGTAGGCCAAGTGTAGTATGCATAATAGTAACGTGAAATTTTATTAAGGCCTATTTAAAGTGTATTACAAGTATAACGGAGGCAAAGTGTCTAATAACGTAGATGCCAATAATTTCTCGACAAAGACAAAAAATGAAATCTACGCCCTAACGAGTGTTACAGTGTTAACAAAAGTGGCTTATTTTGAGGAATGTAAAAATAACTTAGAGAAGTAAGTTAGTCTACATACATTACGTTAGACAAGTGTATTAAAAAAATAACAACACCTTCAGTAATAAACGAGCTATAATATAGCTGATAATAATCGATTTGGGTTACAGGGAGATATTTTTAGTATTTATAATAATTGAGATTCTATTATAAAATCAGCTGTAAGATTGTGGTGAATAAGATTTGAAATAACAGAACCGACTGTAATAAATATTCTTCATCGAAGTAGGTATTTTATTTTGATTTTTCCACTATCTATCACTACTTAATAAGCTGCTTATTTAATAATATAAAATATAGTGAAAGCTATTTACACATTTTAACTTGCGGAAATCCGAAAACACCATTAAACTGAAACAGTTTAACATTCTTTGTTCGGACTGACGAGATTCGAGATTATTTTTAAACATCACGATTATCGTTTTACAAATTACGATTTGTTATGGATTTGCCATTTACGAGGAAGTTTACTTCCCTTGCTTTGCAAAATCGTTTCTTTAATACTGTTTGACATTAACTAGAGGTTCTTGATCTACTTAAATGTCAACAGCTTTTGTTAATTAACCATCTTATTACATACAAACTGACAGATCAAACCGGAGTCAAAATGTAACAAACGTAATGAATAAACCTAGTGCTATCCTTAAATTAGCTCGGGTTAATAAAGAACAGTTAATTTTTACAAATACAAGATTATTAGAACTTCATAAACAGCAGAAATAATTAACTTTTAGAAATACGGTCAAAATTTAATCTGAATCTGTGTGTTTGGCTTCATGGCAGTTTGATAAATTCTGAACTTTGTTATAAATTAGATCTTGATCTTGAGCTAATCTTAGCTAAAACGTTCTGTGCGTAATTGGACAGATTTTTATAAAAGATAAAGTCTCATATGTAATTAATAACGTACGCCAAGTCAAACATCTCAGTCGTATAACGAAAAATATACACACGATACGCAAACAAATATTTTCACAGCGTAAAGCCATATACTCTAAAGATACTTAAGAACTAAATACAATTTTACATTTGTTGTGAATTAACTAAGATCTTAAATAGTTCCATTCATGGCATATCTCTTTGCAGAGCTATTTTATTTAAAAATTTTATTGACGTTTGATTTCCTTTGTCTTTGATTACTGAAATCTTCTGTTTGTTCATTGTGCCAAACGCTTCAGAATTTTACTGAAAAAACTCAATTAAAGAGTCTCTTTTTATGCTTTACGCACTTCTAAGGTCTTGAAAGGCCGAATTGCTTGAAGACAGAGTCACTAATACCAATATTCCGGTAACACCGGCTACCAGTATTCAGTTTGCATAAAGAAAAGAGATGATGTCAAAAATTAAAAAAAAGTAAAAATATCAAATTTTAAGGACATTAAGAGAATTTAAAGTTTTGTTTGCCGTTAACCCTTGTTTTCCTGTCAAAGAGTTGTGATAAAACATGATAAAATGACCTTTAAGATATGTAAAGGAAGGAGCAACAGGAAGTACACAATAGTTAATTTTTAAGACAGTAAACAGTAAACACTAACGATGTGAAAACTGTGTACATTACGGCCAGTCTACATTTATCACAGAAATTTTCCTTTATTTAAAGTAATGAAAGATATTTTGTTATTTGATGTACACAATGTGTATTTTTTATATCTAGCTTATGTTTTATAATACTAAATTTCATTAGACAAATTTCAAGATTTCGTTTGTCAGTTTTCCAGTTAAGAGGAGTTTCAATGCTACTTCTGCAAAATTATTTCCTAGACTATATCTGAGGTTCCCATCATCGTTTTGAATCGATTCAAGTCTACAATACTCCATGTCGTAAGCAAGTGTGCTGGCCACAGGATTTGTATATTTGTTTGTTAGTTAATGTCGCTATTCTTACTAAAAAATTAATCAACACTGTAAGTATGAGACAGATTTTTGATTAGTTATATTACTATTAACCAAAATTAAGAGCAAGCCTATCATCGAGAATTTTGCTCCGCCTTCAGTGCACTAGGCGCGCATACTGCTGCTATAAAAGAGCAAGAACGCAATAATATGAAAGCGGTGTGGGACACGTATTATGTTTGTGTTAGACATATGTACGCGTTATGTGTATGTTTAAAGAAGACACTTATTGTGCTAGATGACATTTTCGATACGCCGGGGTACACACATGCATAAAATGACACTTCAGCGAACGTATAATGTCATTTTCACTTTAATTTATGGCATTATCTGCAGTAAGAACCCCATTAGATTCGTATCAGTTCGCAGTTCCTTTACAAAGGTGTTCACGTTAAGGGCGTTCAATATTTTTCCAACTCAATCTAATGCAGACCGTAATTTACACTTGCGTCGTGCTCTACGCTCCAACTACAGGCTACACAGAAATGTGTACAGTTCAAATTGAATTTCTCTATTTCAATTCTTATTTGCCATGTCGTTTGCTCTGAAAAATATTGCTGTTGGAAAAACGTTACATATATTTCCAACGCGCTCTGTGTAAATAACGTAACCGACTTTGATTTGCCGATTACAAATACACACAAACACTTACATACTTACACATAATCACAATCGCAGTATCACTCGATACATGCCAACAGCATTTAGTCGGCTTGAATTCTTCAATTCTAGCTTAAAAAACGAGTTAAAAGAGTGCAAATATTTACAAAACTCAACACATAGATATTTCATACGACCATATAGATTTTAACGTGTAGACTCAAATTTCCTATATGGAATAATTATTGTAATTAGTTTTATTCTCAATCTTGAGTCAAGTTGGTTAAGACCCGCGTTGGAGCGCCATTCAGTAACGTTTCTTGAATGTGTTAATTTTATTTTTATTAATCTTGGATTAATTTGTGCTGAATCCCTTCTGGTTTACTCTTACTTATAAAGCCCCGCGTTGGAGCGCCAATCTGTAACGTGTCTTTTCCGGAAGATTTTTTTCCTCTTCTGGAATTTTTTTTGTTTTCTTAAACCCAATTAATAGTATTTATTTTATTTTAATTTAATTTATTCCGTTATTCAAATTATTTGATTCGATATTTAAACGGTTAAGAAATATTAATTAATGTGTATTTGTTCTTCATCCGTTTTGGTAAAATTTTATTAAAAGAAATGTTTTGTGTCAGTTCTGTTCGATTGTAAAATCGACTCGTCGCATGTACGTTATCTGCTGGTTCACTTCTTTTTGATGACGTTCCACTTACCAATGTATTCATTCTTCCTTTCCTACTTTAAAAAACTTCTATTCTATTTTATTTAATAAATAACACTCCCTTTACAATCCATTAATTATATATATTGGTTATTATTGCTTTGAATTTAGTAGTACGATCCACAGATCGAAAATATTCGTTTCCCGGATCGACTCTTTATCTCGGGTCGATTGTAACAAAATTAATCTTTTTTTCATTTTATAATATTAATTATAGGATTCTTTTTAACTGCTATGAAAGGTCATAATTGCTATTAGGAAGTACAATACTTACAATGTTTATAAAATCTTCCTTACTATTATACATAAATGTTTTAGTGGATGGTTAGTGAGGATCGGTCAGTAATACAACTTTTAGTTATTTTGCGTCGACGTTTCGACAATATTTATTGTCATCTTCAGGACCTGTGTATGAAATACAATAGAAATATCAAACATAACGAAACAATTAAATATTCGGGTGAACGTGTTGGTGATGTGAGTGTGTGCGTGCGTATGTATGTATCATTTTTTATGTGAAGACTTATGATAGTTTGTTTACATCTTCAAATTATCTTTAAGAAAGCGAGCAAATTATAGTATGAGAGAACTTAATTTATACAGTATTACAATTTAAGTAATTAAGTAATTTAAATTGTAATACTGTATAAATTAAGTTCTCTCATACTATAATTTGCTCGCTTTCTTAAAGATAATTTGAAGATGTAAACAAACTATCATAAGTCTTCACATAAAAAATGATACATACATACGCACGCACACACTCACATCACCAACACGTTCACCCAAATATTTAATTGTTTCGTTATGTTTGATATTTCTATTGTATTTCATACACAGGTCCTGAAGATGACAATAAATATTGTCGAAACGTCGACGCAAAATAACTAAAAGTTGTATTATTGACCGATTCTCACTAACCATCCACTAAAACATTCACTGATTGACGGTCACTAAAAAATTTAAGGATTTAATTATACATAATGTTAGTTTTGTTTAAGTATTTGAATAATAATTATTTACTTCACACGTCCAAAGTCAACAAACATGGCCGCTTAGAGTTTGAGTTGAAGACAATAAATTCAAAGATGGCCGCTTGGATTCCACCTCAAAGACTACGAAAGTTTTATGTCACTATTTCTTTTAAAATGAATGATTTTATTTGAAGTTTTCACTGTAATTATAGTTAATTCTCTGTTTTCCTTCACTATTGTGTAGTTAATAAGTGTTGGTGAAGTTATTCTTGGTGTTGTGTAGTATTAAACTGTGCTTTTAGTATAAGGTTATTTTCTTACCATATCGAGTTTGAATATTGCTTCACTTTTTTATTTCTTTTAGTTTTATGTTTTTCTTATTATTTTCTTGCTTTATATTTATTATATTTGCAATATCTTCATTTTTGAATTTAGTTTTGTTTTACATATCATTTTCTTAATTTTCACTCTCAGAATTGATCCTTTGTTACACTTTGTCTCCCGGCTTCACAGAGTTGACCTGTACATTTTGCGTCCTAACAATAGAATAAATCGTTTTCTTACTCTTTCAAACGGTCTTGACCAAATTTTGCTAATTTCTCATTGGTCAGTTCAGCTGAATTCTGGGTCACATGACTAGTATTATTACAAATAAATGTTTTTTTTCACCTTTCAGTATAAATTACTCCCTAACTATTACCTAATTTTACTTATTTTAATTTACATAATGGTTTTCCTTATTTTATTACAAACAATTTTATACCTGATATGACCTGTGTGTGTGACCTAATAAGTATCTTTTGTGATTTACAAAATCATGATTTATAGGCCATTTAGTCATTTGACTTTCACAAAATCATGTTATAATTCCTTAAACTAATTACTATATTATGACTACTATAAAAAAGAAAAACTATTTAACAATTCTGGCTTACTTTCACTAATTCACAGTGGTTTGACTTTTTGTTAACTAATTTTGATACTACTTTTAATGTTTAACGTCTGCCTGGGCCCTGTTGTTTCTTTAATTCCTTGTTTTGTTCTTTTACAATCATTATTTGTCCTGTTAATTTAAAGTCTTACGATTAATTACACATTTTCTCTGTAATTCTACTACATTGTATTAAAATCTATTATACCCTTATTCTTTTTCTTAATTAACAAACTTCATAAACATTTAAATTCATGCCATGTTTCCATGACTGGTATTCTAACAAATTTTCAACATTTAATTAACTTTAAACAACTGTAAATACTGTTTAACGTACCATAACATTTTCTTATTTCTGCAGTTTACCATAATTAGTTATATGACCAATCCTAAAACACTAGTATTGGCCTATTGGTTGGTATACTGCTTTGTCTTTACCAACTGTATTGTTTTTTATTACTTTGTTACCTTCTGGTGAATTATTTAAGCTACACTCTTCATTACATTCCTATAACCATATTTTAACAAACAAAAGATGTATTCTTATTTTAACAAACAAAATATATATTATTATATTAACTTACTGTCATGCCCATGTGGCTATGATCCTAACGAACATTTTCATAACTAAACTATTTTTTGCCAATTAAACTATATAATGGTTCTACACATAGTAACCATGTCTCCTTTCAGCCCACTTTGCTGTGTTTTATTTATTGATCACTCTTTTTGTATGATAATTAACGGTTCCCCTTTCACTTAAATATAGTCCTGTTTCTATAGTAGTAAGGAATTGGGAACCTAAACAATTATTATTAACTTTGTTATTCACATACATAATAATATTATCATACACATATAATATAATATACATATTTGTGGAGATTTTATGGTGATGATTTATCAACTCACCTAAACACTGACACTAATTTTCTCAATCCTGTTTGATTGATTATTACTCATTATTATTCACTGGTTTATGCTTGTTATCACTACATTCTTATCATTTAATCTTATATACATTTTTTTTGTTTATATATTATGGTACATTACTCCATTTACTAAATGCATTGTACTTTATTGTCATTTATTATTGTTTTAGTTTCAATTATTTTTTTATAGGTTTTTTTATTTTTGAGTTTTTACATTTATTTAGCCTTCCTATTTTGTTACATTACAAGATATATACACGATTTTGTAGTTATTATATTATTATCGCATCCGAATATATCTTCATCATTATTATAAGATATTACGAAGCGGCTGTATAACCCATATTAACATAAACAAGAGAAATACAAAGCCATGATTCGACATCTGTTCACCAGACGCTGTCGACATTTCTGTATGGTAGTGACGTAGACGCTGACAGACAAGGTACTCTAATAACAGAAATCAAGATACGGAAATGAAATTTCATGAGAAGAAACGGTATTAAGACTTTTGGCAACGGTAAGGAAAAGTGCTATTAGGAAGAATTTATACGTCATAGGGATCTCACACATTATAATGGATACCTGAGAAGATGTAAATAAGCTGGTTCCCCGTAACTGCTTTTACTGAGAAGCCAGAAGGAACGTGGTCTTTTGGGCGCTCGATAAACGGAGGTTACCGGAAGAATCATTTCTATCGAAAATGAGTTATGGAGAAAGCTACACTAAGCTGAGCAACATCTTCTACCACCAAATCTCCCTACTAACACTATAGTGATATACGTACAACCGTAAGTTTAAACGTTCAAATAATAGGGGGTAATATACGTATTTACTCTACCAGCAAGCGCAAAGGGACTTCTTTCTGCGACATTTACTATTAGGAGAAGAAGAGGTAGACCTCTTTTTAAAAAGATCTCGTACGTTAGAAGTGAAAGAGAAGCAGTAAACAAAAGGGAAAAGGTTTGGTAGTAAACGTTATTGAAGTGAGTCTTAAACAATTACGTGAAGTCGGTACGCAGCCGTGTAACCCGCTATGTCGCTACGGTTACTCTGCGCTCAGGCCTTTGGGGGAAACCTTGATTATGATCACGGATAATAAGATAATAATCTTTATAATAAAACTTAACGACCACACAAACGATATCAAATAACACGTTCACACGAACAAATAAGTATACGTTAATGTTTATTTTTATTAATTGTGTATAACGTTAAATGGACGAGTTAGGCGTAAGAAATATTGACGGCTCCACTGTGTGTGTCGCCTTTCATCATTTATGCATGCCGCGTTGACCACAGGGGAAAGCTACAGCATTATGGTAAACATAGGTTAAAGTTGAAGGACACTTAATTTAATGAAACACATTTCTGCTAAACGTGTCAACATTTCTGTTCAATAAAATAATTGAAAAACATTTACACGTCGACCTGCTGTTACAGTTTAGATAGCCTGGCTCTTGCGCAGCTCAAGTTAAACCTTTAACCTTAACACAAAATTACAACACTTGGATACTTACTTTTTTTTACAAAAACGTGCGGCCTCATGTCTCACTTACTTTACGACGATTTTATTCGCTTCTTCCTTTTCTCTCTCCGTCTTTCCCTCTCTCTTTTTCCTTTTTAATCACACACTTCGGTATCGTGATTTTCAGTTTCATCCCGACATGTCAATAAAAGATTAACATTTATATTTCCAACGCTGTTATTAGTTATGGTTGGCTTCAGTTCTAGATTGAGACGTCCGACAGAACGATGCTCAGACAAGTTATTCCTTTTTATTTTCGTAACCGATAATTTTAACGCAAACACGTTTTATAATAACTTCCCACTAAATCAGAAAGAATTACGTTCGCTGAGAGAAAACGTTTAGTCATATAAAAAATGTGAATTCACATGAAAATATTGATAATGACGCGCAGGTACACACGTATTTCACCGTGGCGTAATTATTGCTCTACGCTCGGGTTTAAACGTAATTATCTCGACTTCACGACCGACTATGAGCGTATTTAATCCAACATTTTTATGGTAATTATTCGTTTCATTACGGTCGCACGCTGTAAACCTTGAAACGAGTAAATCACTTCTGTATGCGGAATGAACTGTACGTAAGTATTTTAATTGTTTTGTTTTGCACTTTGCACTTACCCCAGATGCCACAGCTATAAATGTGTAAATGCACAGAAAATTATAGTGTTTGAGCCCGAGGTCTAAATTAAATTGAATACGGAAATACTTGTTTCAAAAGTTTTTTTAAAACCTCTAGAATACATTTCGAATTTTTAAACTTTTACCGATGTGTTTTTTTAAAGAATTTTGTTACATAATGTTCTATGAAAATCATTAAATGATTTTGATTGCATGTAATGAAGCAGGTGGTGCCTTTAGCGATTACACACTAGTGTTTCATTGTTATTTATGCTCTTAATCCATACTGTACCTCAACGATTTTGTTGTTTTTTTTCGAATTAAAAGCTTTAAAAATAAATCAATTACGAAACATTTGCTTACGCGTTACCTGAATCTGTAATCAACTGCATTCTACGTCAGACGTTTGTGATTTTATACACATTAAATTTACCTCAGTTGACTCCTGACGTAGGCCTACACAAAGGACATTGCACATGGACAGACAGTTAATAAAAGTGTGCAACGTCTATTCCGCGTTGCCTGACTTAACCACCAGAGTTTTGAATCATCCGATCAGTGTACAACTGTCTTAAGGTAACTTGAAATGTCCGTGTGTTGTGAATTTATACAAACTAACACGTTTGAATAATATCTAGATACATCTAAGAATAAACAAATTGTATTGGCTTATACAATAAGAACTGTAGATAAGAGGAGATTGTTTCTTCTGTAAGTAGTCTATTAATCCGGGTTTGTGAAACTCACCCCTCAGGGCTTAAAAAATTTAACCGCGTAGAGCTTCTTCCCTCATCTTCACTTACTCACTTCTTCCCTCAGTAATTCACAACACATGACTGTCTTAGGACGGCGCATTCAAACAATACATTTTCCTAAACACATACACTAGATCTGCAAAGGCGTCTTGTAGCCTTAAGAACGGTAACGTCAACGGGTTGATAAATTGTACACTGTCTACTCACCGGGAGATATCAATTCTTCTACGTAGACAGTAAGCACACTAAATTTTTTTTTTAACTATTTGTGAATCAGTATAACATAAAAATAACATACTATAAGCAAATCACAGAGGATTTCTCTATTTGGTATAAATTTTAATTTAATTAATAATATAAATTTCTATTTGGTATAAGCATACTCAATAGAAAGAAATCAGGTGGTGAGGATTTATTCATGATTGTAGTTTATCCATGATACTACTTTAAGAGGCACGATAAATACAAAATTCTTTAGTAACATACTACGAAAATGTGGAGAGGTAAAGAAACAGAAGAAAAAATATATCCTAGAAGAGGTTTAGTACGAAGGAAAATAAATCCTTGTGAAAAATATCACCCACATCCAGACACATACAGAGTACAAACTAACTGGGGGTTATTAATATCTCTATGACAGACGCAAGGATTGTTGTATTTAAACAGTGGAAAAAAATAATTGAACAGCAGAATAATCGTTAATTACAACTTTAATCGTTAACAGTTCCAATAAACAAAAACCACAATATTACTAGTGTACAACAAATATACAGACGGCCGCAGAGAATAATCACTTTGAAATCGCAATCTCAAATTGATTAAAAACATTCCTTTACCACGTCAACAGGCTGACTGATAGACATAGCGACTAACTGACTGGCCGCTTCCGAAACCTTCTACTTATCGTACACCCTGTACACCCCGCCGAGGTTGGGAGATGAGTCTACCACTTTCTAGGCGAAGCGTCGAGAGTAATCGAGTTGTGAAGGCTCCGAGAAAATACTGCCAAATTACATGCTAGTGCTTGCGATCTTGTACATATCGACGCCAGTCCGCATAATGCACACACACACACACACACATCAGGTGTAAGAATATATACCAGACGACTGAAACACAAATAAATACGCCTTACTTTTTCCACCCTCGACAATATAGGCATGGAGTCATGTGGCCCAAGAACTCAAAAACAAACATTTAGAAACATTTTGAGTTCATTTTTTATCCTACTCAGATATAAAGACAATTTTATCGAGTGCCCGCGCGTGTGTGAAGAACAGTTGATTCACCGCAAATGGCTTTCGAGAGTTTTTGTCACACTTGCCTGTTTCGCCAGTCTTTGCTGCATTTTTACCTTTGCGTCCAACTTATAAAATTGTATCTGTACTTTCCACAGTATTTCTATTATTTATAATTATTCAGGCCTACTCCTACAATTTGTTATTCTGTTATGACATCTGTTTGAAACACTTGCAGTTGCTACGAATCACTGAATAAATATAGTTGTGACAAATGATAATCTATTCAGGCCTTATTCTGGAAACCTAAATTACTTAAATTTCTTATTTCTTACTGTAATATTTTATTTCAACATAATTTTCTACGTAAGTCTTTACCAGAATAACTAAAATAACGCGGCGTTACATGTGAGTTTCGTGTCTAGTATATTTTTGACGAATTATTTATAAAATTAAGGGCATTTGTTTTAACAATCTATACAGTTCTTAGAGGAGGGAATCCGATAAAATCCCATGATATGGGCATATACAAAATCTCGGATGTTGCCAAATCATATTCTGTGGAGGTAGCGAAATGCCTTCACAGTAAGTAAGGACAGTAAAAAACGATGAAATTTAAATACTGAAATACTAATTGTTGATCAATTTGCGCCAAACTTGTAAATAAAAATCAACTTTAATTTTTATGTGTCTTTTACTTATTTAATTACTTATTTAACTATTATTTATGTGTTTTTTACCTTCCCATGGTCCGCACTGTATTTATAATTGTTGAATTACGGGGAACGAATACTTAGATGGTTAAAATATTAATCGCATTCGGTCCAGATTATAAAATTACGATTACACGTGTTACTTGAGCGCTCACTCACACACATCCACTTACTACATAGCACACACGGGCATTCGTTCTTTCGACTCACGTCCAAGTAACGTAGGGCTACGTATTCCATCCTAGGTAATATCTCCCTCTAATTATGATATATGCAAATAGAATATCGACGGACTAACAGCTCGGGACGGACTCGTGATTCACCTAGACCCCCGACTCACTTAGAGAACCCATGCAGAGAAGATCAGTCAACGCGCCTCGGCGCAAGTCAGTAAACTTTGGCCGGTGCTTCGAGTCCGGCGATGACCCTCCGGCTAGGTAAGCTCTTATTCAACACATACGTATTGCCGGTGATTACCTACTCCTGTCCCGTTTGGGGATAAATTGCTCGCTGTCATAGAACGTCACTCCAAAGCGTCCCCTGTTGGTTCTCTTCTCGAGCTCTGAGAAGATGACTAGCTGTCCGCCGCTCACTTTATGACACCTTGAGACTTCTGCCGCGTAGATTCTGTGGTCGGAAGGCTCGAGTAACCTTCTAGCCCCTAATCTCTGGACTCGACAAATACAATCCAAGGCCAGGTGAGTCTTGGAAGCGACTCCGTTTGTTAGTCCCGGTGGTATAATCCACCAATCGAGGGTCGCTTCACACAAAATTTAAAATAATATAAAGAAGTCAAACTGACTCGGAACATTGCATAACTCACCTCTCTTAACCCCTTGTCGGAATAACGACATACTCGGTACTGAGATACTTAAATTATTTTTATTATTATTATTTTATTATTATTATTTATAATAACCGTAAAAACATTGTAATTATCGTTGTCATAGACGTCAGTGTTAAAGTCAATAGTTGGTTCGAATCGCGTTCACACGCTTGCTGAAATCACCTGTTCCTGGTTGGGCTAATATTTCTTCTTCCGCCTACTAGTTTATATTTCAAGAGTGTATTCGGATGTCTTATTTACGCCAAACGTATTATACGGTGTTCCCTCTTAGCATCTCTTTACTTAAACAATTCGGATACATATTATAATCACAAATCGTACGGCGTATAAATTACATTAGGCAACTAAGTAAGAACTTATATGTGAATCAATAGGCGATCATATGTTTGTAATACCTGTATTTACGTACGCATTATATTGTCATCCTTTAGAAGAAATTAATAATATCAAATGTTTTTCACTAATTTTGGCAAATAAAAATTTCACTGGAAACACACGGAGCAATTCTAGAAGTTCCTGTGTGTGCCTATGCGTGCGTCTTCAAATAAACTAAATAAAATGATAATGTATGGTTGTGAATGTTATTATTTAAGCTAAGGATGGTAATTTTATTTGCCAAAATATATATCGATTTAAACGCCGGAATGTAAAATGTCTACTTATAGGCCTAAATATAACACTACCGACTCGGAACACATATTTGGTTTCGAGTCAGCAGTGTTATACTTATAATTAGTTAATCAACGGTCACATCATGGAAAACAAAATCCAAGAAATAAATGCCTATTATAAACGTCTAAATGTGGTTCTGCATCATCTACTTTCTTCTTCTTTAAACTGAGGAACAAGTAACAGAGCATTAACGCAACTCAATCTATCTTTCCTGTTGTACAGCAGCTGCCTTACCATTGGATGTAAAACTGAATGTTTTTCGCCTAATAAATATATGAATAATTGGAACCGTATTCAAAAATGTAGTTAATAGTTAGCTCAATTAGCATCAAATAGCAATTCAGTTCAAAATATCATGACTCAATTCAAAACAGCGTCCAAACAGCGACTTCAAAACATGCGCTGCCAAAGAGGGCAATATTTCTTCATAAAGGTCAATGGAAGTCCCCCCAACCGACATACACACAATCTCTTAAACAATACAAACATACAAACACTCACACAAATCGGTACAAACATCACTGCGAACTGTCTGAACTAAATTCAGTTACTCACCTTAGTATCGCTCTCAACCAGTCTTGTGTATCTCTCTCAATGCTTAACAACATCAATATCATGGATGTCACAGTCATGATATTAATTGAAAATTCTAATTACTAAACTCTTCTTCTTCTTCTTCTCTTCAAGGATTAGGTTATATAAACCTGCTTCGGCACCCATCTCATCCTCGGACGACCCACGATTGTCTTCTGTAAGTTGAAATAGTTTCATTTATGTCCTTTAATTCGAGTTCTGCTCTGATAGCTTAATTCCTTATTCTATTTTTGCAATGTATAATTTACAGTACTTTGAAGAAACTGCAGAAATTCCGAATCTTGCTGCATTCCTTTTTTGTCATGACCTACGCCTCACTCGCATATGTCAATGTGGGTATTGCAATTGTCTTATAAAATTTAATGCTTGTAAGACAAACAAATGCTATGGTGAAATAAACAAAAACCATAGTGAACGATCGAACATCCCCGGGAGAGATCGAGGAAATACTTAAGAAGTTCCACGGAACCAGATTCATTAGCACGTGGGATACCGTCTGCGGCTATTGGCAAGTCGAGTTACATCCGAACACCCGGAGGTACATGGCGTTCATTTTCGAAGGGCGGAACTATCAGTTTAAACGGCTACCCTTCGGACTTGTTAATTCTGTAACTGTATTTGTTAAGATAATGGACCAGATTCTCGGACCAGAGGCACTCCAATTTACAACAGTCTACGTGGACGATCTATTAATTACATCAAACAGTTGGGATAACCATTGTCGCTGAATAGAACATGAGAAAAAACTCTCGGACAACAATATAACGCTCAAACTAGAAAAGTCCAAATTCATTGCGGACGAGGTGCAATTTCTCGGATTCAACCTATCGGAACACGGGATTATTCCATCCCAAGACAAAATTGAATCCATACAAAAGTTTCCTACGCCAAAGAACAAAAAGCAACTCCAATCTTTCCTTGACCTGTGCAACTACTATCGTAAATTCCAGAAGAACTATTCAGAACTGACATCAAAATTCTCCAAGCACTTATCATCGAAGACAAGTGGACGTGGGGAGCTGAACAAGATATGATACTTGTAGCATGACAGCTAATCCACTTTATAATGAATGAAATATGATCATAAATAAATATCAATTAAAATAACTATCAAGGAAAAATCCAAATAAAAATAAATAAGTATCACAATAAAATACAATCATAACTGGAAGAAATAAAAATAAAGAAAAAACAACTATGCAACAAATATGAGTAATGAAAAAATAAACCAAAAAACTATAATAAAGTAAGGAAATACCCCAGGTAGGATAGGAGTAAGTAAGGAAAATACCCAGAACAAACCGAAATACATAATAAACAGGAATGATTTTGAAGAAACAAGGTAGTAGGATAAGAAGACTACACGAAATACCCAAAGGAAACCCAGTAAGAAGAAAATAAAAACCCCAAAAAGCATTAAAAGTCACAAACGAAAGTATAACACCCAAAAACAGAAACTAATGTAAAGTAAATGTAAACAAAAGTGTTTAGAGGTATAAGTAAAAGTGCACCCATGAAAGTTATTTTATAATGAATAAAAACAAATCTTAAGAATCCTCTATAAATAAAATTCTTGATAATATAAAACTATAAAACTGATTAGTGATAGTATCAAGAAATAACAGGGGACCAGTGCAAGTTATTTTATTGTAGTTTATAAACTTCAAGAAAGTGCATTAAATGCTTAAACTAAGTAAATGTGTACCTTTGAACAACTTTAAAGTTTTTAATTTAACTTCATAAATACTATTTGGTAGAATAGTATTATGAAAATCAAATACTAATATTTCTAAGAAAGTGCCACTCTTTATCTAACAACATTCACTAAAACAAGAAAGATAAATAGAGAGCAGGTAGTTAATAAGTGAAGTGACAAGGGATACATCCCTAATATAAAATAAAAACAGATAAGACTGCACAAAAGTAATTTTAAGAAAAGTTAAAAAATGAAGGAACAGATGTGTTATGTTTCTAGTAAAGTAAATGAACTCTATACCTAAATGTTGAAAATAGGTATTATTACTTATGTTACAGTAGTATTACTTATAGGTATATATTTATTATGTTTAATAGTGTTAATCAAGGATGAAATGTCTGATAGTGGATACCATCCTTTATTACAAAATATTTATTATGTATTACTAGTAATAATCAAGACTAAAATGTCTGAGTTTAAATACCATTTTTTTTAATTTCAAATATTTGTTGTGGATTTAGTTCAATACTAAATGTTCTTGTTAAAGTAAGGAAATGTTAATTAATATTGTATTAGAATAGAAGGTGAGAAGGGGTATAAACAAGCTGTATTATTCAAAAACTTTGTATGTAAAAACAGATAAAATCTAGGCCAAATGGTAAATCTCAACTACATTATAATTGATGAATTAAGTCCAGTAAAATAGTTAAACTGATAAAATTTATATAAGGTAAATCAGTCACAAAGTATTATAACTTTGTAAAGTATTATAAGAAGGATATTGTAAAAAGATAGGATGAATTATTGGAAAAAATGCAAATGTAATAACTGAAAATTCAAAGGGGGGAGTCACAAATTAAAGAATAATATTTAAAAAGATAACCAATTAATAAAATTACAAGAAATTAAGGGAAGATAAACATTTTATTTCAATTTGAGATTTAATACAATCATAAATATAACATATAAAATGGCAAACATTTGGAGAAGAACAGGAAGTAATTTTTAAAGCCTACATTTTCAAAATGAAGTAAATATAGCATTTTAGATAAAAAACTTTCTAAAAATATCTTATTTGGTATCAAATCAAGCATAATGAACTAAAGAAAGAGGTTATGTATTTAGTATTTAATAAAATTAAATAATAGCAAAAATATATTCAGTAATATAATGTAAATTTCATACATGTAACGGAAACGAAAAGGATTTAAAACAATGTATTGCTAATATTAAATTGACTAAGACGTTCTCAGATGACGAAAGAAGTTAGAACATATAGTGATCAAAATTTTAAAAATTTATAATTTCTTGATCAAGTGGCACGCTCACACACTCGAGTTGACAAACCAAGGCCCGAGTCGTAAATAAGAACGAATTAGGGACACGTCAGACCCGACGCCAGTGGGAAGACAATGAAAAAACGTCTGAGTACACGCTACAATAGAAAATAGGGTACGTCATTGACAGCACGAAGTTAGCTACGATTTACAACGCCCAAACAAACCAGACAAAAAAAGGCATAGTCCAGTAGCCCGGTTACGCAGAAGTGAAATGGAACACATGCTGTGGGGTTAAGTTGTAACGAGCACACGTATGAATGCAACACTCAGCAACAAAGGGTGCAAAGAAATCTTGAAAAATATGTAGACAATAGGACGGATATTCAATGAATACTAGAGATATACACAGCCCTGCAGGAAAGCACGCCCTGACGTCCAGTCAGATTTACAACTAGAAAGCGTGGGACCCGTCCAGGGATGACGCCCAACGAAGAGTTGATAATTGGCGGAACGAGCGAAGGGTAAATGAACAATTGACCAAGACACTGCAGACTCTTAACAAAAGCTGTATCAGAGTGCCTCGATAACGTGGGAACAAAAGGTTGATGGACAGGCGGGAAATTACTCTAGTTTCTGAGAATCAGCACAACGTTCGTCGCTGGGATATTCCGGGGATGCCGTCGACCAACCACAGTTTGGCATCTTCCAAAGGAACTGGTGGAGAGAGTAGTGACAACTTGAACGACGAATCAGGAAACCGATGACAAAAATCTACGAGGTGGTAGGAATTTAGGAACCTATCAACAACGGCCGAAGGCGTAGAGATGAGAAAATTGCCTTCTGGGAGAGAATGATTGATAAAAACTGTTTGCGAGGACGCGAAGCCCAGTAGTAATACGAGTAATACAGTAGTAGTAGAAGAGTAATTGAATAACAGTAGTAATGGAGTAGTAATACGAGTAATTGAAATAGTTTACACGACTTACTAACTTTTAATTCGGTTAATCAATCAGTGAAATTGTAACCAAGTCGCGGTCTTAATCGGACTTAGACATTCAACTCAATCGCAGTTTTACAAAATGTATGTTCGATAGTTTATACGAGTTACCGAACTTACTGTAGTGATCAACGGTGAATAGACATAACTATCGTTAATACCAGTGTATACGTGACTCTAGACTACGACCGACACGCAACATAATGCAATACTAGTGAGTAACAATCCGAGAGTAAAACAGTGGGTGACGATTTCAGACACTATTCAACCATAATGATTCTCAATTTTGGGCATCTGAACTGAGTGAAGTAACACGAACACTAACACGCACATTGCATACATTACGTCCAAGGTAGACAAAATATTTAGCTACATGAACACGCACACAGCAAACTCTAAAAGCAACCACTTCAATGACGATGATTACACTTAACACTTGAAGCCATAAAACACTTAACGCCAGCGGAGAGGCCAACACCACACTATACATAACGAGAGTGGGGAAATTCAGTGAAGTGAAAGTGAAGTGTTCTTCGATCAACAGAGATTACGATGTACAAGGAACCCACCAACGGATGTAATCTTACACCGATGGAATTTGTGGATAAGCCTTTTGCAAGATAAGTCTTTATGTTTCTTAAATGCTAGTTGATACATACTACTGCACTGTCTCTTCTTTTCAAAGAGCTACTCCCGAGAGATTTCTGTAAATCTATATAAAATAATGTTAATATTAAAGTCATTCATCTGAGTATAATGAATGCATTTAGCTAGGGATAAAATATATTTGATTGCTTATTGTTTGTATATGTATATTATTGTGTTGTATTTGATTGTACTATATGTCTTGTTTTCAGGAAACAACGAACGAATATTATTATGATTTATGTTGTTATGTGTTTTGTTATGTATTTACAGGACATAATTTCATTTGTGGTTCAGTAATTTACTTAATCAATGATATAATAAATAAGTAATTATTACATATATACATATATCTTGCGTTCATTATTGCGATTAACCTTGACTTTTAATTTATCACGTTCCAAGTGATTTTACTTGGTAACTTACAAAGAGTCTCAAGAGTTATGCTAATTATCAATGGACAGACCCAAATCGACCATTGAAATGTCAGATTAACATGCTCATGTAAATCATATTGATTTGATAACTATATTGAGTCAAATCCGACAAATATAATTTACTTTTCCATATGTGTATTAAAATATAAATGACACTCAAAGAAAGTGGGGCTCTACAAATGTCAATTACAACCCCATTCAGTTAAACATAAATGGCATACGAATTTAATTAGACCCAATTCGTTAACTTATAATTGGATAATTTAATAATTCATAATAATTAGTATAATTGCATTAAATATAAATGGCGCTCCAAGATCGTGGGGCACGGCAAACACAATTAATTAATTAATTGCCAATTCCATTTATATACACTAAAAACAGTTGATTATTAGACTTTGTCAAGCACACTTGAACGAGATTTTGGCTAAATATTAACCTATAGCGAAGACCAGTATGGCGTTCGTTCAGTAAGCCTAGTCTACGGTGAAAATCGTGAAGTTCTAAAAACTTAACTTAAACTTTAAATTCAGTGAGAACAACCAATACAAACATTAAACTAAATTAACACGGAACAGAAAATAAGTGAATTAATAATTTAAACCTATAAAACCAATAATTCTGATTAACGAAACGAACGGTGCAATTTTCGACCTTATTGCCAAAAGTGAATTAAAACATTATCCAACACATTTTATCGAGTTGAATCACAGAACACTTAACCAGGACCACTCCACTAACACCAGAAGGAATAATCACAACTGCTGAGACGAGGAAACATTAAAAAGGCAACATTTATTGGAAGAAAATTTCGTCGAGCCGACTTCATTTTAACAGATGCAGTACTGAAGCAGCCATCTTGAATCCCACAATTCAGTTCGAGCGCTGCCAATATAGACATCAGACGTTAATGGTTCGAAATTTTACTTTGATAAACATTATATATTAAATCATAACTATGTAATTTTTAATTCTTAAGCTATTTACTTGTAAGTGTTATACTTTCCTGACCTTACCTTTTCTCTGACTATATAATATAACCGTTCAAAGAACCTGATAATTAATATTAAATACAGATGTAAAATAATCGATCGCCCTGAGACGAGTCGATGCTAGCTGTGGAATAAGCGATTAACACTCGATATATAATAAAAATTGTTAATAAATCTGGAATTTCTGCAAATTGGTTTCTGTTTATTTATAAAATTAATAAATAGAAATAAAATAAAATAAAATTGAGATCACGGACTATCCGAAAGGCGGCCATTACCAAAGTTGAAGGAGTATACATAAGAAGGAAGAAGAACCGTCAATCGTTTAGTGCGGGAGATAATACAATTAACGCAGAAATTAATTCTAAAAACGCAAAGTGATACAGTTGACAGAAACAGTAATAAAAGATTAAAATTTTTACACAAAACAATTACGAAAATTATTTACTAAATACTGAACCAATAAAACAATTAAACAATATTTTTTCAAAAAACAAAAACACAAAAATTTTTTATTTTGGTAGACAAACCAAATTTTTTATTTTTGTTAACAAACACGAATTGTATATTTTGTTACATACTACAACTAATTAAAACCACATTCCTTGAGCCAGTAATGTTGCACCACCCTAACTTCAATGAACCATTCTACATGAACTGCGACGCCAGTGACGTCAGCTTAGGATCTGTCTTATACCAGGAGGATGACGAGGGAAATCACCGCGTGATTAGCTTCGCCAGCCGATTCTGAATAGTAGTGAAAGGAATTATAAGTGACAGAGAAGGAACTGCTAAGCGTCGTGTTCGCCTGCAATAAGTTCAGGACGTATAGGCTTATATTGGGATACCAAATTACGGTGAGGACTGACCACAATTCCATATCTTTTCTCAAGAACTGCAAATTAAACCACGGGAGATCAACCAGATGGAGCTTAACACTTCAGGAATATAATCTGAATTGGGAATACATCCCCGGGAAGAAGAACATTGCAGCTGAAACTCTATCGAGAGTCAGCATCAGAGACAAAACTTTCGAAGGAGAGAAGGAAACCACCATCAAATTGTACCACATAATGAAGAGTAGATCCGATTTGGCTAATATCATAAAAGAACTTGGGCAACAGCAGAACAAAGATCCCAAACTAAATAAAATTCAGCAGAGACTGATAGAACAGGACGACCGTGTCACACAATATTACTGCATACACCAGGAAATACTATTTATTAAAACGCAATACAATTATAATACATGGAAAATAGTAATACCACGGACCATAGAGAAGGAGATAATTCTAGACTACCACGTCAGATACGGTCACATGGGGGCCTTAAAAGTCGTAAAAGCACTACAGGAACATGTTTATATAAAAGACATCAACAGGAAGGTACGAAATTACCTCAAACAGTGTCACATCTGCCAACTCGTAAAGATCAACAACGATAGGAAAGAGAGTATGATGATACCTATTACATCATCAAGTAAGTTAGAAAAAGTTTTCTTCGATATGTGCGGTCCATTCCCGCGTAGCGGATGGAAACACTAGTACAAGTATCTGATAATTGTATTTGATCATTATGCCAGGTATACTGAGTATATATAATTCGAGTTCTGCTCTGATAGCATCATTCCTTATTCTATTTTGCAATGTATAATTTACAGTACTTCGAAGAAATTGCAGAAATTCCGAATCTTGCTGCATTCCTTTTTTGTCATGACCTACGCCTCACTCGCATTTGTCAATGTGGGTATTGCAATTGTCTTATAAAATTTAATGCTTGTGCTGTGTCTTGTTTTATTTCTAAGATTTCTATGAATCGTACCACAAATATTCCTAAATTTATTTATCTTCTCGTTTATAACATGTTCAGATTCATAGGTTACTGCACAGCCGAGATATTTAAAACGGCTTACTTGTTCTAAAGTTCTGTTACTAAACTCCTATATCTAATATTTAAAAATCATTTCTCAAAATACTGTTGTAACGGACTACATAAAGATTCGTTAAGACTTAACGGAAGGTTTAAAAGCACCCCTGGGCTTCGCCTTGCAAACAGTCGAATTTTTAACCACGCCTAGATACTAGAATTTATTTTACTATTTTTCACACGAATCAAAATTTCATCCATTCAGTTTCGACCTACGATAAACAGTATACACAATTACCTTGGTGTCGAGTCCTCAGCCAGCCTCTAGACTGGACGTTAAAGCTTGAAACCTTTAAGGATGTATTAGTCCCACTTTTGCCTTCTTCCGATTAGACATTGTTTCAGGTCTTTCATTAGAAGAATAGTTGTTATCAAAATAATTTCAGCAAACAAGAGGGATAGAAAGATCTGTATTAAAGGTCTAATGCTGTAACAGATTCAAGAAGGCGGAACAGGTCGAAGGCAGTAATACAAGATTGATAAAAATAGGAAACCTAATGTGATGTCGATTTGCCTCGACTACAAAGGTAGAGAGTGTAGCCATAATTACAGTAAGAGATAAATGATGGGCAGATTAATTTACAGTGAGTCTGACACGAACACGCTGGGTGAAACCAATAAAATGCGAAACGAGAGTATTCACTGTGTGTTGTTATGAAAGAAGCGATGTTTGTTGGCCAGCCAGATGGTCGGTCGGACTTCTCTTTCCTTATCTCACAAAAGCTATATAGAGTTGCACGCTCGCGATTGTAATCGTTATGTAACCCCAACGTTTATCTACTAGTTTCATCTCAAAATCACATCTCTCCCGCAACTTTTTATGTACCTCTGTAAACCGTTCGTTCCTACTTGTACCTCCTCCTCCTCCGAGAGATCAATTGTTTATTATTATGGGTTTTACGTGAAATCGGAGCGAGCATTGTGGTTCGTGAAACAGGAGTTGTGCAACATATTACACACAATTCGTTAATTCGTGGTAGTTAATTCGTTTTAACATTTTTTCGGCTCAAAATATTATATTAGCCTACCTGTTATAACGAAATCCTGGCTCTATATTGACTAATTCTTTATCGTGTCTTGATGAGATACCCTGACACACACTGGTTCAGAGCGATGAAAATGTTTACTTTTTTTTTTAACTACGTCATATTTAATAATATTGTGTATATTGCATATAGTTTTTGTAGTTTACTGGTTAACTCTTTTAAACTACTTAACGAAAACAATAATTATAAATATATTTCTTAATTTAACTAGTTTCGCATTGTTTTCATACATAAACGGTCATATAAAAGAATATACATTCTTTGTAAAAGACTGTGTCTAGATTTATACAATACAGAAGTAATTATCTCAACTTTACAACTTTAACTATACAACTTTAAGATCTCAAATACTAAGACGAAAGTGATGGCCTTCCTAGGGAAGAACCCTTTAAGAACAAAAATTATAATTGATAATAGTGTTTTAGAGCAGTTATCACATTTTAATTATTTGGGATGTGATATATCATATAGGAAGGATAACGATATCGATAGAAAGTTAAATAAATTTAATCATACCTGTGGAACAATATTGAAGAATAAAACGCAGAGGGAGACACAGCTGAAGTTCTATAAGATCGTGGCTGTGCCGACTTTAATGTATGGATGTGAAACATGGACTCTCCTGCAAAAAGATATTTCAAAAATACAGGCCTCGGAAATGAAATTTTTAAGATCAGTTTAAGGGATGTAGTTTGAGAGATCGTCTACGAAACGACGACATAAGGAAATACCTGAAGTTACAGTCGGTTCTGGAGAGAATAATGGAATACAGGCAGAATTGGAAGCCCCATGTGGAACGCATGGTAGACACGCGTGTTCCTAAACAAGCGTTTGAATATAGACCAGTGGGGACGAGAGATCGTGCAAGACCTTGGAAAAAATGGTCAGAGACTCTGTGAAGTCGGAACGGGCTATAGCCCAAGGCATGGAGTAAAGAAGAAGAAGAAGAAGAAGAAGAAGAAGAAGAAGAAGAAGAAGAAGAAGAAGAAGAAGAAGAAGAAGAAGAAGAAGAAGAAGAAGAAGAAGAAGAAGAAGAAGTTCATAAAGTGCAGAGTATTTCGTGACAATGCTCTTTCCCAAGTATTATCTGTGCCCAGGCTTCGCTGCCCACCAAATTTGCGTTAGTGTAGTATTTTGTATTATAAATATGATCCTAAAAGCCATATATAAAAATTAATAAATAAAATATTAAAATAAACAGTGAAAATACTAAAACTACTAAAATGCTAAGGTTGGCCTAAAATGTTTTCTTTACATTCTCTTAGTTGGAATTCATGCGATTTGTTACCTTATTTATTCATGCGTCAGTGCTACACCTTTGTATAACAATAAACGTACAATAAAGACCAGACGATAGTGTATAAAAAATGTAGTGTTGATGGTTATTTGTATCTCGATAAAGCAGAAATGTATGCAGATACTGTAGACATGAATAGAAACAGATTTTGTTGATTCTTAGAGAAAAAGTAAGACATTAGATAAAGATAATACATTAAAATAAGAAATACATTAGATAAGAAATTAATTAAAATTACACTAAATATATAAAGAAAATACATAGAAATTTACCTAAAGCAAGAATGAGAACCTTAAAACTATATAAAAGGAATGATACAAAAACGAATTATTATAAAGTAAGATATATCAACCATGGAATCGTCACACTAAATAAAAATGCCGCGCGGTATGTCTTGGTCCTTTACGGACTGTTGAGCAGAGGTTTATGTTTTAAGATTGACGTTACTGTTTTAAGATTAGATTTATTGACGTTCTTCACTAATTTCACGAACAGTTATATGTCAATCGTTGTAAATTTGGTGTTGAACTTTCAAAATGTTCTGCGCCGTAATGCCGCTTCTGGGATATGTGTGAGTGAGGTTAGAAGAAACTTCGCTGAAAAACTTTGTACACTTGAGCCATCGAAAGTGTATCACTGCTGAATTGTGAAAGCTATCTGAGCAAAATTTCAGCTATCTTAATACCATCGCATACTAAAAACTTAATTCACGCTGAGCAGCGGATAGATGCACCTCCTTTTCACTCATCCTGATCACTCATTAAACAAATGACTTTACAAATAAGCGCTAGAGCTACGCGCGTCTATGCATTACTACCCACTGCTCACTGTTGCCAACATTAAAGAGCATTAAAGAATTTCATGCTAATTTCAAAAGTCTAGTTTGTATTTGATTGACCTTCGTAATTAAATTCTATTTCATTCTCTTTGTTGTTACAGTAACCCCATATTTTTTAGAAGAATTATGCATCTTATTAATTTTTAACCATAGATACATTATTGCTCCCAGATATATCCCGTCATTTCCTTTTTATTCTTGATTTGTGGCGAAAGTGAAAAATAACGATAATGATATAATAACCAGAAGGAGTCCAGTAGAAATGAATACTTACACCGATCAGCAAAAACAATTTGTAATAAGTTCTGATTAATATTTTTAATCGTAATGTTCAACTCTAGCCTAATTTCTATAAGGGGAGAGACGAAAAACTTTGTTAAAGCTGTTTTCTTTCCAGATGTCTGTGAGCAGGCAATAGTAAAGTCTCTGCTTTCTTATAAGGATATACTAAGAGTACGGGTAGCGAAGAGTGCGGACAGTGGTACAGTCTGATACCCGAAGAGGGGAGACTGCGATTTCACACATTTGATATGCGACGAGTGCGGACACCACCTTGGACTAAGGGAGGGGGGGATCGATTAGAAGCATTGAATATTTTTCGTTTAGCTCATACAAATACATTGTATTGAAATACCTTTAAGTTTTGGAAACTGATTCCCACCACACTTCTCCAGGCTTTGGACTGACAATCATTTTGGCTTGTTTAAAATCAGCTTGAGTGTCTTCTTTTTTTGTTACATTTTTCTATTTCTTGTACTTAAAATACTTTTAATCCTTTAATATCTTATATGTTATATTTTTAATTATATAGATATACACATCCATAAATTCAACATCGACCTACTCCAGTTTTTGAATGAAAGAAATGGCTTTTAAACATGATTTGATACCGGCCGTTTCTTCATACATTTGAACAGTTCTTTCTATCCTCTCGTCTCGTCGACTCTCACATACTTTATTTTCCTTTTATTCCCTTCCATGCTTAATTCCATTGTCGTATATATATTGCTGGTGACCTCCGCTTCTGTTTTCAAACATCGTATGACATCTTTCACCTAGGGCTTGAGATTCAAAAGGATACTGTTGAATTTATGATGTCATCCCTCAATAGCGTTGGTTGTCCTGTGTCGTCTTTTATAGCACAGTGGTACAGTGGGGGATTTATTCGTTCTCTAGCCACTGATAAACAAAATAATCAAACAGAATTAATCTCGACGACAAATCCATCTTCTACATGTTCTGGCTGAAGAAAGCTTTGAAGAGTCCTCCCTTCAACGAAAACTGCTTCCGTCATTCATTTTCAAACATTCGTTGTCAAGAATCGCACGTTTTCGGCTCTTTTTGGTTTCCACGAGCGACACTTCTATATGCTTGCATTGTTCTCTTCAAAGTGTAAGATGACGGAGTTTCTGTTATAAAATTTAACCTTAGCTATGCAGATACCCATTTTTTCTGTACATATTTGAGATATGGTGATGGATTACTCTCGGGCTCTCTGCTATAAAAAATACTAGCATTACGATTTGTTATTTAAAAATAAAAACGAAAAACTACTCATTTACTGTTGACTGTCCTAAATAAAAAGATTTAAAAACGTAAACGATCGTTAAATTCTGACACAGCCGATTAGGCTAGTCTCAAAGAGATGATAAGAATAACTAAATCCAAAGAATTTGTTAGAGCAGGGATTTTCAACTAATTTAGTTGGTAGCCGTAAAAAAAAAAACATTGAATAATGGATGGAAGAATTAAGCTAAATATTTGTAATTACGTAATTAAATGAACCGTATATTATTTTTAGAGTTTTGGTATAATTTTTGGATTACGATTGTGTCTTCTGTTGTGGACGAATAGCCTATTTCTGCACTCTCTCCCCCTCCCCCATACACCCCCCCACACACACACACAAAATCATTTCACATCTGACCCTGTAATTGTTTTTACTTATTCATCAAACTTAGATGCGAGTGTGTACTGACATCTATGTGTTACTATGTTTCCCTGAATCGTAATGTACACACAAAGAATTACGTAGTCCAAAACAAGCAACTTTAGTTGATGTTTGATTTCTGCTTAGTAAGAATATATTACATATAATACAGATCTCCAATAGGTACCCACAGGCTTGTTATAGACACAACATTGCTAAATTACAATTTACAAAATAACAACTGTACTAAACACTTTATAACTCGGTGAAATGTTCATGTTGTTCCCTTCCTGTTATATCTAATGCTTATTATGTCTTATAAAACTATGTGTACTGTATTTGGTCTTGTATGTAACTACAGGTATTGTATAAAATTTAGTTTACTAAACGTAATTTGGAATCACACAAAACAAGTTAAGTTTTTCCTTTCTGTCTCTTTTTGCTTGCTAAGATCCAGAGTTTGGAAAGTAACGTACCAATGAAAGAAAATTCACAACATAAATGATTTAGCTCCAGTACTCGGTTTATACCTCTATAGGCCTATTGTTACTAAATCCACATTGTAAAAATCGTCAGGAGTAATTACTTAATCACAAATAGCAAATGTTATGATAATGATTGAAAGAAGCATGCATTAACGTTTACACAGCGGCCATCAGAGAGTATACGGACACGTTTTTGGTGAGCGTGGAAGCATGCACTTTACAACGAAAACCTTTAACAAAATTAGACTGAAGTCTGTCGGTACAGGAGGTCAATATTGGGTTTTATCATGGTAGGATTACGAAAGGATAAAACGATAGAAAAACCTGTAAAACATTTAAAGTTTAACAAATTGCTATGATAATTCCGAAAAGAAGCATTTTAATTTTGAATTTTCAACTTGAATAAGATTTCTGTGTTCAAGAAATCTTCCACATTTGATTCAAGAATCTCGTTTCTTCGATAGTAAAAGCAAGTTATATGAACTTTCATAGTGTAACAATGATAAGTACGAGTGTAACAATTAGATGATATATTAAAAAAAATAAACAATACTGAAGACTTAAACACTAATTAACACAAAAATATGTAATCAATTAGACATTACAAGAAATGATGTGTCAGAACTAGATAATGAATTGTCAAATCGAGGAAATAACGGAACCAGAGGTCCAAAAACTAATTAAAATTATCAAATGAAACCACTATTTTGTTTTTTATTTAACAAAAACTATGCACCACTTGCTATGTGTAAAGTAGTAGCAAGAAAATAAAAATAAATTAAGTTAAGAAAGCAACGTATTTTAAACAGATCGAACACGTCTGTTGGTAAAAATAACATTCATTTAATGTAACGTTGGTCGTGAAAGCCAACGGAAGTAGTTTGGCGTCTGCAAAACGATCGCTAACAGGTCGGCCGACAATCACAAAAACGTGCGCACAAATATCTTTTGTAGAACAAATAACTATGGCTAATGTCAGAGGCGTCACGTTCCATTAGGTCACTACACCTTGGCCTATATCTGCCAAACGTGGCGTGAGACATAAAAACAAATCAAAGAGGATACCGCAGCGTCTCTTGCGGTACCCAACACGTAATTAATCTTACCTTGAGACACGCCCTCCATGTTTGGTCCGACGCGCACAGGCACAACGCACGCTTTGGTTTTATAGCATGAGGCGTTTTCAACTTCCGTGTCAAAGTTGGACATTTATTTGTGCCCTAATCCCTTCCAAACAATGCAGCCTCTGCGTTTTAAACGCATTTTAAAAGCACGCATAAACGTAAAGTAGCAGCTCTGAAAATTAGTTAACGGTCCAAGAGTTTGCTTTATTTTCGTACAGACACGGGTAGGTCGTATTCTTACAAAACAATTAAACCACTTCATTATTTATAAAATGAGTGTCTTTTATGATTATTTCACTTAATTAAATTTAGTTTTATGTAATATGTTTCTGTTCCTTTTATATTATTTTGTTAAAGTGATTTCTGTTTTCTTCTTTAAAAAAAAGTAATTAACGTTTTAACGGGAATTCATAATTTTAATACTCATAAAATTTATTGTAAAACGTAAAGGTTATTTTTTGTAGGTAATATTAAGATTGTTAAAGTAAATCAAACATAGTGCATTGTACGTCAATATGATTTGAACCAGATATCAACAATATGTGCGCGACCGTCTGTCTGAGTGTGTGTGATGTAAAATTAACACTTCAGAACACTTCAGAATATATATGCATTATATTGCCTTAACATATGTGAATATATTCCAATCTCTCCAGCTGCCATTGTTTCCCTCGTTTCTTCTTTCAGTTTTAAAATAAATTTAAACAAAATTAATTAGCGTTACTTACAATGAGTGCTCTTTACTTATTTTTAATAATAATAATAATAATAATAATAATAATAATAAAATGTTACTACATGTTTTGTTTTAAGTATATAAACTTTTATTCTTGTAGATATGTATTTTTTGTAACTCGAATGTTTAAGAAAACTATGACAAGTGTAGCAAATTTAATCTTTTGCTACTGTGAACTGCGTGATACGTTCAAGTTAACACGTCTTCTTAAAGAAGTTTCAAATATGTTTTAAACACGTTCCTACGTGGGTGTTTTAGCATGTAGGCCTAAGTATTATTAGATCCGAGATGGTTAACCTATCCGAGACATATTGGCCTATATGTCTAAGAAGCACACAGTATGTAGCCTACAGTATGTATGTAGGTACACAATAGTAAATCAGTAACTTGACTAACTATATGATACTGCTGGCCAAATATTAAAAATTAATAAGTAATAACTCTACTAAATTAAGAACGTATTTCTTCAAACAGTTACTTTAAAGAATAACAAGTGTTTCTCGAATTTATTGTTTCTTGTTAATCTATTTTCATCAGTGACAGGTAGAATATCGATTAAGACTTTTAAATTACAGGAAAGGGAACGGAAAAACTCGACGTTTACAGGCGCAAACGTGAAACATTTAGCGAAGCCGTTGTTTGACGCAAGCAGAAAGTAGCTGTGTGTTTACACAAGAAATAAATTCACAGACTATCAGATTTTAATTATCTAGAACTTATTACTGAAATCGTATTTAAGTACATATTGCAAAGTGTTTCCATTAACACATACAGTGTGAATGCTTCGATTGTGTGTGTGTGTGTGTGTGTGTGATAGAGAGAGAGAGAGAGAGAGAGAGAGAGAGAGAGAGAGAGAGAGAGAGAGAGAGAGAGAGAGAGAGAGAGAGAGAGAGAGAGAGTGAGATAGTCAATGCGTGAGTGTGTATGCGGTATGCATAGAATTTATGTCAGCTGGCACTGACTCAGCTGATATTAATTGGTTAAATAGGAGCTGGTGTTCTGTAAACGATACTTAATCGGTCAAAGACTGGACCACTGAAATACTTTTAAGTGATAAAATTTGTAAGAAAGAATTTTTCACATGATTTCGGTTTAACGAAACTACGTTCTAATATGAGACTATGCTAGTTAAAATAATTAACTCATGCAATAAGTAGCTTAGGTAATTCGTATAACTTCTCCATTCCCTAGTTTTATCGAATGTTTCGTTGTTTTAGAGGTACAACCATTTTTGGCTTTTTTTGACCTTCTGACTACGCGATAAGGCAAAAAATAATTTTAATGTTCAGCATTAAAAGTAGCCCTATTAAAAGTTGGCATTTGTATTAACTTTTGGTTTTAAATTTGCGTTTCGACAGTCCAGTGTTGAATTAGATATCATCACTTATGATATTCGAAGGCGAATAATAAACGTTATCAGCACGGATTAAACATAATTTTCATTTTGTCAATCGTATGACAAGGAAGACGGCTGTACCGTGCTTGTCTCAGACATCGTACCTGAATATAAGCATTCAATTACAAACAATTTAAGCATTCTAGAAATGACAAAGTAACGTCATGACACTATTAGAAGGAAAATACTACGTAAAAAAACATTTTACTAACGTATTTACCGTTGTGAATACGAAAATGAGACTGCAAATTATGAATTAATTTGAAATTTACAATTAATCCCACGAAACGCGTTGCGCATAAGTTACCGGTATGTGAATTATTTGTATTACCCTCTGTCTTGCAGGTCTAACTACGGATTATTTTTAGAAGCACTGGGAAACAAAGCCAGAGAAAAGGTGTTGCAAAATATTGTAACTGTAAAAAGGTGGCAATTAAGAAACTGGAGGAGGGTTGCAGTGGGTAGAGTGGATTGGAGGCGGATATTGGTGGAGGCGAGGGCCCGACTTGGGCTGTAGCGCCATAGGAGGAGGAGGTAAAAAGGTGACAGCGACAAACACTTGGTCTAGAACACAAACACACACACACACACACACACACACAGGACGCTTAGAGAGGCGTAAATAAGTCCTAAGCGTGAAAAGCCAGTCAAGGGCTGCAAACCTCTGGAGGGGGAGAAGAAAGTACACTGGTTACTAATAAAAATCTTGTATGCAATGTTGTTGCGATGAGACACGTTGTACAAATCTCTTCTTCTCCACTTTAAGTGTACGACGTGACGATTAAAATGATCTAATTAAAAATAGATCTAAATAAAAATAAAGTTTTGAGTCTGTGGGGTTGAAAGATAGTAAATACTCACTTATGGAAATACAAACTAATTAGAATCAATAAAAAGTACGTTTAAGTTAAGTTTTGGTATGAGTCAGCTTAAGTGGTGAGTTCTACAATAAATGCTTTAGATACAATAAAATACCATTAGTCGTAAAGTATACATATTTTTTGTTACTGAAACCAACCATCATTTCTAGGATGACCACCATTCTTCCAGTCCGAACGTTTGTAATTAAAAGCCTTCACTGATAATCTGTTTTCTGTCATCCCTACAACATGCCCCTTCATTTGTTTCTATATTCTTTTATCCTTACGTTCGAGTTAGGTATACATATTTAAATACTCTCGTAAATCATCATTTCTAAGCTTCCCTAATCTAGCGCAACCTTTACCCCTTCTCATAAATTCCACTTCCTGTGTTTAAATTATGTTTTCTTGCTTCTTCATTATTATCCCCACTTCACTACACTTATCAAGGACAATATCAGTTGATAGAAGAAAAAAATGTCTTGATAAGCCTTCAAGCAAGTTTAAGAATACAAAAATTGTAAAAACTGTAAAGCATTATTAGCAGAACTCATTAAAATATTTATTGCAGAATGTGTAACATTACACATTAAGTGAAAGTATGTGAAGTGAATGAAACTGAAACAGGTGTTAACAGAGAGACAAACGAAGCAGAAGAAGCGGGTAAGAACGCTGTATTATTTACTCTGTTAGAACATAAGACATAATTCGATGAAATTATAACCGTACTGACTACAACTGATAATTATAGGACGTCTGAACTTCGAAAGTGAGATCGTTATCATGGATGTGATCGCTACTCACAGTCAGCAAACAGTACAGCTAAAATAAATTAGACATGAACGGCTGTCTGTTCGGCTGTCTCAAAAGACCTCATTGCACATGCGTAGCTTTGACGCGTTGTTTTCGGACCACTTATTTTGTGTTTAGAACCGCGACGCGGATGCTGTATCATATGGTTGTTCACCTCACTTCCCGCATCCTGTATCGCGTTCCCTGCCCCCACTACAATTTGCGCGAACCGTTTCATGTCTAACTATTTCATCTGTAACAGTATTTGTTAGAATACTATTGCATCAGATTTTGTCCTTAAATGTCACAGTTGTACTGTGCAGTCATTCAACAAATTGTTTATTTAACCTTATAAAATTTGTCTACTATCAGAGTCCATGACTTTTGAACGTGCGCGTTCTTCATACATTTATATATTCTTCAAGCTATTCGTTGTCATAAATGATAAACATTAATTAATTTATACTTATCTCTGTTAACAAGTTCTGTCATTTTTGTTGACGAGGAAACTTTATTTCTTCGTGACTCATGTTTAGTGTACTGCCTACGTTACATCAATTTTATAGTTGTGAGTATTTGTTTCTAGTAATATTCCTTTTCGTACCTCCAGCCTTTATGGCAAGGATTCAGCCATTCCTTAACATTATAAAGAAAAAAAGCTAATACTTAGTAAATAAACTTGCTGTACTAAATGGATTGCTATTCGGAGGGCTAACGCTTTGTGCCTGTAGAAGCATGCATATACTACAAATGACAAGAGGTTAATCCCATCGGACGTATACACACACTAAGCCTATATAATACGCCTTTCCGTTCCGAACGGTCAGAAACTAATATTTAAATTTATGTTAAACGTAACCGTTACATTACCAGCGAACATGAGATGGTCGGATTGTACAACAAATTAAGTCTTTGGCTGAGACATGCCAAGTGTGCAGGAGAGGAATGCTGGAGCGTCGTGTCTAGCCATTCGATACAATTCCGCTGAACACAACAACATGCGATTCATGAAGTTATCTCGCCGGTCTCGCATGTTCTAACCTTCGATATCATCCATTCTTCTCGTGTGACCTTGATAACCTGTTTTTACTTACAACTCAATCAGAAAATGGATTGCAATGGACGTCCGCATCTAACGGCCAATTGGAATTACATTAATATACAATACCTAGCTCTTAAATTTCTGTAAATGGAAATTTTTAAATTGTAAATACCACCAGGAGGCTACTTCTTGTCTTTTCGTAAATAGGCGAGGCGGGATAGAATGTTATTCCAATAGGCGAGGCGGGAAAGAATGTTCTTCCAATAGGCGAGGCGGGACAGAATGTTCTTCCAATAGGCGAGGCGGGACAGAATGTTCTTCCAATAGGCGAGGCGGGACAGAATGTTCTTCCAATAGGCGAGGCGGGACAGAATGTTCTTCCAATTTTACAACACTTAAATTTCAGGTTTAGACGTTTAATCTGCAAAAACAATAAACACTGCGCAATTTTTATCCTATATAAAAACATTTACAGCAACATTAATAGCTGTTAATGATTAGCCTACAAAAATAAGGTAGAACTACTGGTCGTCACAACCTGAAAAGGAGCCCCTTCTTCTTTATACGAAACGAATGTTTAGACCCATGAGTAATACATATGTTGTAATAAAAAAGACAGTTAATGAATAGGTAGCCAAATCAGTCAAATAAGAAGCTCATAATGTAAATTTGTTAACAATACAAAGCTAAAGTCGTTAAATAGGAGAGAGTAAATACAGAATTGCCCATAAGTCGCTTGACTAAAATGTATTTTCGATAACTTCTAGTAGTGAAAGGTTCTGAAAGGTCTGGCCATAAAATAGATACAATTTTAAAACACTTATCTAGTTAAAAAATATTTGTCACACTTTATTCTTGAAGATTTAAATTTATTGTCATTATCAGGACTTCTATAGGATCAATAATATACATGTGATACATAAATAATACATACCTATTAATACAAACATAACGCATGTCGATAGTTATGGAATATTATTTCAACAATAATAATTATTATTAATTTAAAGTTAATACTTCATGTTAATAATATAATAACAAAGAACAAAGTTATTATTATTCTTTTTTAACATGTACACTTACGATCTCATGAGTAATATGTTTGTTTCACCGTATATTGCGGCCGAGGCAAACGCTTGTATATACGAAAAGGAGGGAGTAGATGCTCCTTCGGTAAACTATATTTAACGCAAACGCGCCGGGAAGGCGGAAGGTCTAGCGAGAGCGACCGGTCTTCCGAGTAGCAAACCCTCCTCTTCCGCGCTATGTCTGAAGTCCCGGCCGGTCCCGAAAATAAGGGAGCCGCGCCGTCCGTCCCGAAGAAAATATCGGGGCGTGCGTTCGACTAGAGCGGACTCTCGCGCTCCCTGGTTGATCATGCCAGTAGTCATACGGCTTGTCCCTAAGATAAAGCCATGCAAGTCTCAGTACATGCCGCACTAAATCGTAATGATAACAATAAATTTTAATAGAAATATGGATTTAATATTTTCAAATTGCGTCTACATAATGACCATATCCTCAAAACCTTTCATCATTCATTAACTCACGGTAAGTACTAAACGGAAGATACCGTTACGCGACATGTGGACCACTCTTACCTGTCACATCCAAACACACCACGACCCAAGCTTAGGTTTAAAGTGATAAGTAAAAACGAATACTATTCCAGCATCTCTTTGAAGAATATAACCATTAAGGCTTCAAGTCACTATGAATCATATGTCAGTAGTTTTATTTATTCAACGAATCGTACAGAAGAAATAGTAAAAGAGGAAACTTTCCTATTTTAAGTAAAGAGAAATGCTGGTCAGAAGTAGTCGGGCCTATTAAAGGGTGGTAAATATTTCACGTAAAACGGACTATTTGTTGTGCTAATGAGCGCAATCAGTTTTGACAGGGCGGTAACCTACGGCAGCGCATAATGAGCCAAGTACGATCGGGTAAATCAAATTTAATGAAATTCATTTGTCGTGACGTGCAACCGCTGCAAGTGTACAGAACGCGAGGAAGTGCAACTCATTATTTTGCAAATTTCAAATAAATACGATAAACTGGTTTTCATATCGAACCAACGCACACGCCAAACTAGACACGACGCAAAGCGTTCCACGCCGACAACGTTTTGTTAACTTGCCCGTTGTTTCACTGAAAACGGATAACAACAAGTAATAAACAGACTTTCTTAGCGCAATTTCAAACCGAAAAGACTAGACAGTTTCAACTGTCGATTTTTCCGTTAGTAACAGATTAATTTATTACTTATCTTTAGGTCATATTTTCCTTGTTCGCTATATGCGTCCTATGAAGTTTTATGATTATTTTATTCTCACACAGTTTCTATGAGTATTGTTCTTATACCTAGTCTGAGTGAGACTTATACTGAAGAGACACACGTCTACGAGTTCCAAATTGTGTAGTAGTTGTATACCTCTCCCTCACTACAGGGTAGAGTGCTGAACGCTGTTACAGATAAAATTTCTAGTCATTTCATATCGCCTGTCTCCATTTGCTTAGAAAATAAAACGACTAACTCTCCTTCAGGAAATAGCTACAATTAAATGGCCGAGATAATTCTAGGTTCATCGTCCATAGAGGACTGTTAGGTAAAAATGAAACTGCATACTTCTGTGTTTCTCAATAGATGGAAAGTGAATATAACTTTCTGGCACTTGTCATCATATTTTCCTCTCAGTTAAATAATAGGATGTATAGGCTATGTATTACAAGATCTGTATACACCTGTATGTGCCTGTAATATCTGGTTTTGAGTTGCACGTTCAAGGCTTGTACGACCATTCAATAGATTGTACGACCCTCACTTTCAGTTAAAGTACTCAGTTATAGTCTTCAATCTGTTTTACAGATTATTTTCTCCTTATTCAGATTTACGGTTTACGTTGCTGATTTTCATGTTTACTAAGATTTTCGATAATGCTCAGGGTTTTCTCGGGTTTTGCATTTTCCAGAATGTTAGAAATTACACCAAGAGTCAGACTCCAATTTCTACCGATTGGCTGGAAAAGTCTTTATACTGTCATATAAAATTTACACCCAAACAGCCAGCTTAAGACGTATCGACTGATGGTTTGTGGAGCGCGGCATTGCTTTGTCTGACAGTGATTTCAACAAAATACTGATATCCAGTGATCATACAGCGTCCGTGTAATTGCACGCGCGCGCACGGAAGAAAGGGAGAAAGACTCAAACAAGGAGACAGAGAAGATAATTTATAAGTGCTTTCGTGCATGTTAGTGGCATTTTTATAATTACAATCTGACATTAAGTGTAGCATTGGTAAGTTGCGCTGAAAGGCCGATGGTCTCGGCCGTGTACCGCTCGCCTATCATTCCGTACGACCACATGGAACACAGTCATTAGGTTGGCCGTATGTGTCGCATCACGAATGCAAAGGTCATCGATCGCCGGTTCTTGTGTTGCTGTGAAAAACAAAGGGGAGAAATTAATTCAGTGTAATGTGGTTTTAACACGAACGAGTACGTTTACTGGAACGCGGCACTTGGCAACGCTCACAGGAAAGAGCATCATTAACTGGGAAAATTAGCGTCGTTCTAAATGAATGAAAAAATGGCCAACCGTTAAAACGGTCAGTTTCATGTAATTGAATGCGTCCCTGTATAATGAGCGTTATATAAATACCACGTTTATATAATGAAATATAAAGTAATTATATGATTGGGAAAGCATTCTAAATAAGCTATTAGGTATTTCGTGTCGTGGTATTAACAGTGTTGTCTGCTTAACCCTGTATAATGTATTATGGATACTTTCACACGCGCAAAGGGAATGCGCACACATTAAACCCATGTCTAAATAAAGAGCAAAACAAAAATTCCTTTTCAAATTTCCTGTTTTGGATTAATAACTTCCTTTCACTTGGTTCGTTCTAGTGACTTTTGACTTTCAAGGTATAAGCTCAAAAGTAGATTTTGTCCAGCCTGGTTTTCGTGGGAACATAAATAGTTGTTCTCCACAAACTGTAACATTTTTGAACATGCTACCATCTAAATTAATTGGACGAGACGTCCAAGAAAGACGACAGGCTTACAACAAATTCTAAATTTAAATTTAAATCTTTCTGGGGTGAATCTCCGATACAAGACTAGTTCCTTGAAGACAGGCACTGAAACTGCATAGCTAAGGTCAAAATATACGCGAAGAGGATTGAAATTAACAACAGCAATGGACTCTCTTTAAGTTCTGACTCATTGCCGGTGTATTAGGAGGTGGTCTGGTGCTGTCGATTGAAACAGACGTTTCGGTCCCACAATTGAGGGCCATCTTCAGTGTAACGATTTAAAGGGTAACTGGCACGGTGTTCACCTATAGATTGCCACAGTACAGAGTCCCTCCTCCAGTTTCAAACAAGCCTTGTGAATATGAGATTGGTGTTAATATTGAAATATATAGTTAGAATGATGCGTATAACACCAAGATCGCCTGTGAGTCAATGTGAATTCCTAATCGATCCGATTGAAAGGTATTAAAGTTTTCAAAAAAAAAGTGTTTAACATTGTTTAACTAAGTACGAGACATATGTGCACCGAATTATTAGCACGTTAAGCCGCATGTCGTACCTTCTGCTAGTCTTATGTGGGACTGTACAATGATGGTGGTTTTCTCCGCTGAATACTAAAATCGAGTGTGCCGTATCCCTTGTTTCAATCCACAATTTTTACTCCCGTCTGCTACGTCTGTACGTTTGTATTTTGATGTGAAGTTATTGGTTTCGATCATTTAATTGTCTGCTAATCGCAGTATATCACAGTGGGACGCTCTCCTCGACCATCCCCTCCCTACCATTGTAGCCGGCGACCTAAACGCCAAACACCCTCTTGGAACAGCAGAATTGCTAATGCCTACGGAAAATCTCTGTACCGGTTCGTCTCTGATGACCCGGAACTTCAAGTCATTGGCCCTGAAGACACCACCCACTTCCTCTTTACCGGTCAGCGACCAGACGTTCTTGACATTGTCATTGCCTAGAACGTGACCCATCACATCCAGGTCTTGTCTGTGTCGGACCTCTCGTCCTATCATAACCCCCTCTTTATAACTTCCCGAGAGATGTCAGCTTCTCCCCGACCTTCCGCTCAACTTGTTAGGAGAGTCAATTGGCGCTCCTACCACGACGAGCTCTCTCGGCGGTTACCTTCTCTCCCCCCTGACCCGATCGTCACTCGTGACGATCTGGATCTCCGAGCCACTCATCTCCAGGAGTTGGTCCAAGGTGTCATAGATCGACACACCTATGCTCTCGAGGTGAATAATCGAAAATCGGTCCTTCTGCTGGAAGCTCTCCACGCCATCTGGCTTCGACACAAGCTCCGTCGCAGATAGCAAAGAACCCGCGATCCCGCCGTCAAATGACGCGTTCAGGCCCAGTCTCTTCATGTCCAGCAGCTTCTGCAGGACTTACCTTCGGATCGATGGGACTAATATCTTGAATTTCTTGAAGTCGACCACGTCTTTGTTTGGAGAGCGGAGAGTAGACTGACCCGCGAGAAGAAAACTCGCAACCCTCGCTTGTAACTCCGAACGGGCTTGTGTCTTCAGAAGGAGACAGGGCTGAGGTCTTCGCCGACTACACGGAGGCACAATTTACTGTTCACCGAGGCGTCTCGGACATTGTCCATTCGGCAGAGGTTCGTGACTTCCTTTCTAGACCTTTTTCCTGCCCTCCTGATGACCCTGCGTCCCCGTTCGAGAATGACGAACTAGTTTCATATATCTGCCGACTTAACCGCCGTCGCGCCCCTGGTCCTGATCGGATCGGGGTCGCTGTACTTCAACATCTCTCTTTCTCATGCATTCACCTCGTACTCGAGCTGTTTAACTTCTGTCTCCGGCTACAGTACTTTCGCCTGTGGAAAACAGCCACTATCATAATGATTCCCAAGTCCCGTAAGTCGTGAATACTCCCTGAAATGTATCGGCCTTTGTCTCTCTTGCCAATCATCTCTAAGGTGTTCGAGCGTCACCTGCCACTCGATCACTCTTCAGCCAGTCCGAGGTATTACGCATTTGTCTGACGCTGTCAACAGGCTAGCGCCTACGGTGAAGTTTGACACGAAGGTCTTGCCATTCTCCGATTCCTCCGTCCTTACTGTTCTTGCTCCGGTCGTATCTCAGCGACCGTACCTTCAGGGTGAGCGTCGACAGGTCCTGTTCTACATTTTGACCTGTCGCGGCCGGCGTCCCGCAGGGTTCTATCGTCGGCTCTGTTCTGTACCTTGAGTACACGAACGACCTGCTTGTTTTCCCCGGAGTCACGTTGTCCCTGTTCATCGACGACGCTTTGTACTAGTGCAGCTCGCTGTCCCCGCAATTTGCGAGTACAAAGCTGCAGCGTCAGTTGGACGGAAATGGTGGGTGACGATGAATATGGTGAAATCAGATCCGATCTGTTTCACGCATCAGCCCCTCTCTCTATACGGGAGGCCCATCGCCTGAAAAGATACGGTGTAGTATCAACGCGTTCGGCTTGACCGGGGGATATGCTTCAACGTCCATGTGATCGAAACTCTCGAAAAAGGGCTCCGAGCCAAATTGTTCCCATTTCTCTCCTGTCGCAGCCGCCAAGTCCCTCTCTATCTTCTGTTTCTCAGGTCTGTTCTGACCTATGCGGCTCCCGCATGGTGGTCACTTCTGTCAATCATCAACAGGTGTAGGCTGGAACGACTCCAAACCAAAACCCTCCGTTCCTTGTCGGGATCTCCTTGTTTTGTGAGAAATTACTCGAAGAGGTCTTCGAGTTCCTACTTTGTCTGCTTTTGTCCGTCGTTAACTGTAACTCTTGGTCACCCACACGAAGAGGTAACTCTCTGCCTCGCGGAGAGCGACCGATGCCTTACGCGTCTGCTTGCTGAGCTTAAGACAGGCAACACCTGTTGCCTGAATCGGTTCCAGCGGCAGTGCCTAAAAAAAAATCAAGTTTTTTCCTCCCCCGCCATCTAGCGGATGACCGTCTTGGCGGTTTTCCTTCCCGTTTTAGGTACCTGTCGACTGAACCGGACTATGATTATCTTCTGCAGCCATCTTCTGGAACATCCCAGATGCTGCAATCATGCAATGGGTGAGAAGACACCCCGCACACATAATGCAATGCAATGCTATAAATCACAATAGGTGAGACTGCTGTCCTCTCGTCCCCTCAATGTAAGCTTTGCACTTTCATACTTATTAAACGGGGGTCCGCATAAACAGATGTTGACGATAAACTGTGGCTTGTCGATTGTTAAAGCCTGGAGTTGATGGTTTTCGAAACGCGGTATTTCGGACCTTAGTTGTTTGAGCCTTTCTGGTTGATTCGAATCGCCATACTTGTGACACTTGTGGTTCGTCAAATACAAACCATTTACGGAGGTAATTCTAGACAGAGTGGTGTAAACTAACTGTTGTTCGTTGTGCACAGTTTAATGAAAATTCCGATGACTCGTCGTAATCCATGTATTCTACAGTCGGAAACGACAGCCTTCACGCACCATTCTTTTATGGGACCCACACTCACTGTGGTTCTTACTGATCTTCTCCATAGGAAGGACCCCCTTATGACAGCTGAATTTCGTCATAACTATTCACAATTTTTTTAAATTTCACGAAAACAAATTTACGTTTATTATTGTACAACGCCAGATTTCACATTTATTATATTGTATTCTGCCCTTTTCAGCTTTACGTTACCCAAATTTACGATGTATGACGAGCGGAACAGAAGTTGTCATGTCGACTAGGGAACGGGTTCACAACGAGAGCCATACGGTCATATTCAAAGCAGGCTGGTAAAACACGTGTAAGAAGGGGTCACGGACGAGATCAGAGAGGCACAAAAAGAAGCGCAGTTCACCACCTGTTATTTTACCTGTGTCGGTAGAACAAAGTGCAAGTATTTCGTTTTGCATCAACCAAAATCACTGTTACAACAACGTCGTCTAAGCCAGGCGGTCAGGATCCCCACGTCCCACGCAATCCATCGCTGTGCACATGGGTCTAGTCTGTCACGGGCAAAGTGGGTAACTCCAGCAGTATTAGTGCGTGGAGGTGTTGTTTCTTCGTGTAAGTATTAATGCAAAAATCTATAAATGCGTGAAAGAGTCTGTAGGCCTATGTATTATTCAGATGTATGAGAGGCTTAAGGTAAAAGAAAATATGACCAACTAAACGTGACACGTCTATGTTTTATCTACGTAGTCTACTTTTCGGAAAGCTGAATTCATTAAACAAACAACTATATGACAGGAATTATGATCTATTTTTTTTTTTAGCAGCAGATTGTTACAGGGAAAGTTACTTACTGGAAAAGTCAAGCTGTATGTTTCAAACGTTGGACGTCAAGAAGTCACTTGATTTCCTCATTGGAAGCAACTAGTGATGAAAGGAAAGATGTTGAGTTAACTGTATTTGTGATCATTTTAAGCGACTTTACAGAATTTACAGAATTTTCGTGTCCGTGACGTGCTGACAGGCTGGTGATCTATTTGCTATGATTATTGCTGACGTCGTTTCTTTCCAAAGAAACGCTATAGAAATAAAGAAGAACATAATTTTTTAATAAAGATAGGAATACATACAAATTTTTACAACTTTTTTTACATACTTATTATAAGAATGTTCGATTTCTTATTTGGTAGAATCAGATTTCAGCCGGTAAGTTGTCAGTCAAACGAGGGATCGCCCAAATATAATTGACAGAGGTGATTTCAGAATTTAATTAATATAAAATGACTTTCGATCTACAGACTTCAAATTTAGTGTCTAAAGCCTTAAAAAAAGCTGGATACGAGACAGATCAATATACAAGCACATCGAGTAGACACGGCGGAAGATTAAAGGCGCATTAAAGAAGCAATTAGGAAGACATTAGTCTGCAATATTAACTTGAAGGTTAAAAGTTAAATAATTTGTGTAATAAATTTTCTGTCAGGTTGTTATAGATTATTACATAATATTTAATATTGCGGTGTAAATTTAGTAGTCAAAAACGTTTTCAGACTCAGGGGTGTGTAGTTTAATTTATTACTCGTTGTTTAAGTTATAGCAAAAAACTACTGTGATATATAATCGTTACGATATATTCAAATTTTACAACCTAAACACCACAGAGAAACGTCTTACTTTGAACAAATACTATTCTTAATTATTTTCTTAAGAATATTTAATCAATAAAGTTGTGTTATTGGTTATAATCACAAACAGAAATAACACTATTGCACACCACTATAGGTAAAAATTCGCGATTAGCGCTTTCAACTTCACGGCTCATCATCAGATTGGTAAAAAATCATCAAATCAGGATTTTCCGATGCGATGATGAGCTGTGAAGCGTGAAACCGCTAATCGGGAATTTTTATCTATAGTGGTGTGCAACAGTGTTATTTCTGTTTATCTTCTTATGATTAATAACACATATTTCATCTTTATTGTATATCTGTATAGACTTTATTTAATAAAACAATAATGTAATATTCGATGCAAACATATTATTATCTCAAACAAGAATAATTCAGTCGAATCCAGGAATACCAAATTACTCATCTATAATAGATTCTAAAGCTGGTCTGGACCTGTGGTGTATAGTTTCGAGGGAGTCCTTCCAACTCTAGTATCAAACTAATAAAAGGATGCCAGTCAAATATATATTGAACAATCACTAGATCACCTAATTATTCATCAGCATCTGCAGATACCTCTCGTTAGATGCGAAATCTGGAATACCATAAGCGTATACAAGAATGCTTGCAGAAGCATCCCAATAAACTAACCCCTGAATCCGAATAATCAGATAATCCCTCGGCTCTACGTTTGCGAGTTGAATCTTAAAATATAGATTAAAGAAATGCCTAACGAACCTGTTACTATCACTATCATATACCGCAATATAACATAACGAAAAGGAACGTTTCAATGAATGCGCTCCGGCAGTTTTTGTAGTAAATGTTTTTTGTATTATCTGGATTGCTGAATGTCTTGTTTCTTGATGGCTTCCAAGAAAAACCCCTTGGTTGCCAAACCAAGACCCAAGTTATCTCTACGCTATTAGCTTAACAGTGACTAACCCATCAGCTCAGAGCATTAGCGTTTTGAAAGTTAGGTAAAAAAAGTACAAGTGGTAACTAATACTATTGAAATCCACGAGTCTGGTTATCAGAGGGAGTGTTGATCATCTTGTTCTGCGTATGAAATTAGATTAAACTACAAAGATAAATACACATTAAGACTGAATAGCGTGGCGCCTACACTTGTTGGTCATGAATGTCTGTATCTACAGTTGTATAATACAAAATGTCCATTCTTATGGAGCACACGTGTGGATAGGAATCACGGAGAATAAAGAAGTTGTTAAAAACTTGAGAGTTTAGAGATGGTCTGTTGATGGAAAATGTTCAAATAACAAGGCCGGATAGTGTCAGGGGTAAAGAGATAAGACAACGTGGTGGAGGTATAAACACATCTCATAAACACAACACACCGCGATAAAGAAGTTTGTTAAGAAGAATATTTTAGAAGCCTCGCTTTAAGACTAAGAAAATTATTGAATGGAGTCAGCATGGAGTGGCATGAAAAAGTATAGGTACTCCAAAGAGACCCTACATAATTGTATCGAAAATTTCTAACCTTAATAAAATCGATTATTATATTTATATAGAACCCTCTGAAGATGCAGATTGATTCTTGACGTTTGTGAAATTTAGCAACGTGCGTTTATCAAACGCATTTAGGACGTCCGTCAGGTACAAATTTAGCGATAAAAAGAAAATACACTTAGAGAAGTAATTTGTTACTTGAAAATAACATATAGGCTAACACACAAACATTGGAAGAAACATTAAGAGTTACTTACAAGGAAAAAAAATATAGTCTACCCGAAAGGTAGAGGAAATATTGAATTTGTGTGTGTGTGTGAGCGTGTGTGTGCGCGCGCCCGTGTCTGCGCTCTTTAAAAATTCATTATAACTAATATTATATACGGGTCACAATGAATAGGCTACACAATAATATCTATAGCCTGTTCTATATGAATCCCCACAAATCATTACTTCAAAAAACTTTTGCATAAAAAATAAGACCAATATTACAAAAAAAGCATACACAATTCATATAATATAAAATTGTATTTTTAATAACTCTAGCAACTGCAAACAAGATAACTACTATGTTTAAATAAAATTATGCTATGCACAATACTAATACCTGTCCGCCCATAGCTGGTATCTGTTTGTTTATCGACTGCAACAACAAATTGGTACTAATAAAAACAATAGACTGAATAATAATTAGAACCATGTTCAGACTTCCAACTGTACAGAACAAAAACATGTTAAAGAAACGCTGAAGCAGAGAGTTCTCAGTATTGTTTCACACTTTTGCGTATCGAATTTCGGTAAGAAAGACTGCGAAACTGGGTTACCTTAACGATAGCTAAAAAGTGAAAAACAAAGGTACGATCAACTGCTCAATACTTAAACTAATTCGCTTAACTTACAACCATCACGTAAAATGTAATACAAGGACAACTAAAAATTAAAAACATATCGTTTGTCTTATGTGTTGTTAATTACGCTACGGTAGCGTTTTTAAGAGGATAGGACTAGTACAGTTAAGAACTCATAACGAATACTGTAAACATTATTTCCATGCTTACTACAGCAATTTTTTATTACTCGGTTTCGAACTGACTTTTGTGAAGGGGCCTTAAGAGTGTCACAGTCTCGTTATGGTGTTTTAGCCCAACTTCTTGGTAGACATTTACGAACGTAGTGTGACCTCTCCGTGCAGAGATGAACTCATCAACATCAAACGTCTTTCAAGTCGCCGACCTTCCTAATAGGCTACATTGACATGTATTATGTTCCTGACAACAGATTTCACGGTTTAATGTGATCACCGCTAGCTCGCAGAGAAACTTTATTACAGCTGCACCTGTGAACCTCGCGTTCCTTTAACCCAGGGTGCTAAGCCTTATAATGTTTAAGATCGTCTTGAAGACGTTGTGAGTTGTCCGAAGATCCGCTGTTCGAATGTTCTTGAAATTCACTTAAATGTTAAAGTAGTATACCATTATTGCTATCAAAAATATAAATATTTTTACTTTTAGAGCCTTTTAATTTAACCCATATGTATTGATTGTGAAAAGTGAATAGTTATACATTTCTTTAAAATAATAATACAATTTATGTTTATTACACCTCTTTAGGAATTTTCACATTTCCTGGAGAATTGTTTGTCAAGAACAATTTTAACAGTCTGAAAGGTTATACTTCGTTTCCTACAGCAGCAATGAGATAAACGGCAAACTTAATCTGTCAACACCCGTGTATTAACAAATATACATGTACAAACAAAAATTTACATATTAATACACATGTAGGCCTAAAAGTCGTGTACGTATCCGGTGAAGTTTTGAGATGTTCCCGGAATCCGGAAGCACTAAGTGCAAACAGACTGACTCGTAGGAACCTGTGACATCTCATCATCATCTTCTTCTTCTTCTTCTTCTTCTTCTTCTTCTTCTTCTTCCGTCAGCCACCTGTTCCGCTCCCAAACAAAATACATCCACTTCGCCAACGCTTCCAAGTTCTTCCTAAACTTTTTTGTCCAATAGGATTGTACTGTCAAACGTCCTTAGGCAAACCTGCCTCCCGGGATCCTATTCAGATGAGCAATCTATCTTTCTTTGTTTTCCGAAACGAGATATTGTACAATAAAAATTGTCAACTCTTTGCGTACGTCTTCAATGTAGAGCCTGCCTCTTCGTGTGCATACTGTAACAGGCGTCAAGAATCTCATATCCTTCAGACTCAAGACGTTTCTTCATCGGAACCCAGTTGTAGAACCATACAGCAACACTGATACACCCATTAGCTTATAAAATTTTAGTTGCTTGTTTTTCGTTGTTTTCCTTGATAACGCCTGACCAATTGTCCCACATAATGACTGAAACTTGGCCAACTTATGATAAACATCATGATCTAAGTTATAACTTAATGTCACAAACAAGACAACGGAAATGTGACACTCTATACTCTTATTGCTTAATACAATTTTAGTTCGCAAGGGATATTTGCCCACAAAATCCATAGTTTTTGTCTTCTGCATAAAAATGTTCGTTTTTTAATTCGAACAGACTTCTAACTAAAACATCAATTTTGCGGAGCTCCCATTCATTGTTTTCGACGATTACTGGATCATCAGCAAACAGCATTGTATTATTAAAGTATGCCCCATTATTATTGTTCCTGGCTCCACTCTGACTTTCCACACACACACTATGTCTCTAGCTACAACACTATTGTACATATCAGCCTTAATTGATTACTTATTTGTTCTGTCTTCCCTCCTACCCTACTATAACTCCCAAGTTACATGCCATACATTAACATGATATTAGTCAATTGTATCAAGTTTAAGTATCTCATAATTGTTACACCAATTTTGAGTTTTATGAAGAAAGGGGACGCATTTCTTATGGTTGAAAACTTGAAGGTTTCTAACGATGAGATAAAATCTCCAAACTAAGTAAGTACAGTCTTCCACAACTTCAACATTGTATCCCCGTTGTATGGAAATCGCAATTCCTAATATTCTTGGGCCCCCCTGACCCATTGTTGAGGGTACAATCATTCGATAATGTATTTAAGCTATTAAAAAACCGATTTTTCTATTGTAGTAATTAAATAATTATCGTTAATTTTAAAAAGGTTACACAGTAACACATCAGTACAAACCTCCCTTACTAAATTTCTCCAATCTCTTATAATATGGGCGGTCATACCGAATTCCTCATGACAGAATCGGCACGTTGTGTATTTTTTATTCCAAAAACTTCTTACAGAAGACAGCCGCATACCACAAACTTGAGTTCACTGTCTTCTAAACCTTTCCCGCTTCTTAAACGCAAGGCATTATGACTGGAAGTGGCACTTCTTGAGACTCGATACATTTTTTTTTCACTTTTCACCAAGCGACAGTACCATTTCTTGGCCTTTGCATAAAAAATATTGACACAATTTGGGATTGTCAAGTACACCTTTCTGTTCCCAGAAGCGAACACCATATTCTTTGACCGGCACGTCGCGAACTAAACTGGAAACCTGGAAATACTCGTAACTAAAAAGTAAGTAACAGTGTACGATACAGTACAATAACTGACTAAGATATAATTCAAATCACCGACTGGTTTGTCGTGTACATATTCTGAGACGTTGTATTCCTTCCACCGTCCGCACAAGGTCCTATATCTTTTCTTTTTACATAAGTTTCGTTTCTTCCTCAGTATTACATTCTGTCATCAAGACAGGGGTATTTTTACTACACTTTGTTTTCACTAATTGTAATTCTTTTACTCGTACGGAAGAACACTAGTATCGAGCAACAGACGAAGATTCCCTCAAAACTACACTTCGTGTCAGTTGTTGTCTTCGTGTCATGTACTCAGTTAAATCCCCTTGGATACACCTCCCACGATGAATATCCTACTATTTTTCCAATGCTTAGTACTTTAGAAAAAGGGACTACAAACAGTTGCGAGGCTCGTCAAACAATACACAGTTACAACACAATACCTGTTCAGTCGCTATAAATACATTATCTCTTTGTATGTAACAGGTGATTTCTTTTCAACGGTTTTTTAAGTACGTCATGTAGTATGTAGAGTGGAATGCGGGGTCAGCTTGTTAACAACAGTATACGTTTTATGTAAAGAAAAATACCATAAATAATGCATGTACAGTGAGTGCTGAGTTGTACTGTACTTTATTATCTCAGCCAGCAAGGTTGCGCCGAGTACAATACTCAAGTGTTGAACACATACAGACTACTGATGTATGTAACGACTTTTTTCCTTTATTTGGTTATGTAGTAACCGACCTGCTCATTACAACTAGCTTAGGAGTCATGTGGCATATGATAATTACTAATGCGCTAACATGAAACGCTGTGTACAAACATATGAAATTTCGCATATATTCTAAAACCGAATAATCAGCAGGAATCGCTCAGGAGTTTATATATTTCTGAACGATAGTCACGTAATGGTAAAGAAGCTTGCTTGATGGTACAGAGTACGTTTGATGTAGTACCTACAGTCTTGAGAATATGTCACATAGCTTGTTACATTTAATAGCTTGTTACATAGGCTCTTCTTCTTCTTCTTTGTCTTTTTTCTATCCCCTTCTGCCTTCTCTGCCGTCAAAGGTCAGAGTTGTTCAGTCACTTCCGAAACTCACTTCTATCGTGGGCGAGGGGATTGACCTCTAGCAGGAGCTTAGCAATTCTATTAGCCAACTTCTCAATGTAGTCGGTCTTACATGTAGATGCCTCAGACATTTATAAAAGTACAATGACGTCGCCCAATGCCGTCCGGAAACGAAACAAACGAAGAGCGATGGTAGCTCGAGAACATAAGAAGATTGGTAAGGGTAAAATAAGAGCACGTTTTAGAGTGGTAACGGGTTTACAGGCTGTTTCATCTGATACGAAGGATACAAAACAACCGAAATGGGAGAGGAATTAGAAAGAATCTGCTGAATAGATAGTGAAATATGCGGTGAAGATAAGGCAGAATTAAGCTTCCTGGTTATTACAAAACCAAGGCTCTGCAATACAAACCAAGAACAACGTCTACAATTACGAAAAGCGTGGAAACAGATTCACATAAAAGAATATGTGTACTTGCAGAAACCTCTTGTCTTCTGCAAGTAGACAGGAGGGTTGAGTGGTGTTAACGGTTTTAGAGGACAAAATCGAAGTCATTCTGTGAGGTGACGAGATTGTGCTGGAGTAGTACTTTCAGTCTCTTTTTCTTCTTCTCCATGCATGGCCTATATCGGATTTTCATCCGTTACACTGTTATGTCATGTCGCTCGTCCACTCTGAATCCAGAGTTTGATGTCTCCATCGCTTCTTAAATCTATCTATACACGCTTCTGTTCGTATATGATCGAGATGCGGTGGCAACAGGACTCTATTTACATGATCAAAAAACTCTATGAGTAACGAAAATCTTAAAGTCTTCGCATAAATTTAAAAAAAAAAGATCATGTACTTATTGGACTAGACAATAATACGACATAAAAATAGATTCACTTATTGTACAGGTAGTACAGTAAGAACATTGGTATGCCGTTGGCAAATGATAGTAGTAGTTATGAGGTTGTGTGCAAAAAACAAAACAGAGGAAAATTGTGAGAGAGCAGCTCAATTCAGTGATTTGTAATGATAAAATAACCCACAAAATCAAGATGAATTACTTTACCATTTTAGAAAGCATAGCCTCCTGTTCTCAGAAACTTGGTAGACAAATCAAAGAAACTCCCGAAGCACCATGCGGTGAAGACGGAGTTATAGAGAAGGCCTTGTTGAATATTCAAACTTCAACGCATTAGAAATGAACTAATGCACAATTGGAGGCTCATTCATGTAGGATTTTGGATATCATAGTATGAAACATCTCATTTGGTATGGCCACGTGGAATTCTCGATATTCGTTAGCACAAAAAGTAGTTAAATTAGGTTCGGGACAGAGGAAGAAAAAGAGACACCCAAGATATCGTGGAATAAGGGTATCTAGGCAGAAGTGGAAAGAAGAGGTTTAGAAGGAGATAGTGGGAAGAAAGAATCCTTTGACGAGCAAGGTGTCAGTATGAGAGACGTCAGTAGTTGTATATGTATTCTCATATGGATAGAAGGATGGATTGATTACTGATAATAATTCAGTATTCAGGGAAGTACAATGGGAAGCGGAAAATCACGATTTCCGTCACATAAAGTCGAAATCGATAAAATCCGGAATGTTACGCATTTGCATGAAAGTTATTAATCAGTGATTACTGGATTGCTGATTACGAAATTGGTTCTAAATTTTGAAAAACAAAATTACAACATCAACGTGGAGAAGCGATGAGAAAAAACAAAATCTTTCTAAAGTGCTTTGAACTAACACATAAAAAATGCGTCACATGGCAACCATAAATCAAACCTGTTACACATTAACGTATACCCCAAAAATGTTTTGACTAATACCTACTAGTTTTCTAAGGAGCGACACGTTTAGTATATTATATTAAATACAGCGGATTAAAAGAGGTTTTTCATAATAATTTTTAAAACGTTTACTTTAATTATACAATAATTATCTATTTTGATTTAGATTTCGTCTAATGAATATTTTTTGACAATTATGAAATGCTACCAGAATCATATTGAATTCCAGTCAAGAGGCGTCCTTAGGCGTTACTAATTTTTGTTATTTGGGTTTACTGCAGCGTCATATTGTAGTAATGAAATAAAATTGCATTAAAAATTTTAATTTGTCAAGTGCAAATAAAAATTTATGTGGTGAGACTCCAGGTTGTTATGAAGTTCTCAACAGTCTTTACCGAAGTGCTTTTCAAAGTGTTTTAGATACCCTCTGAAGAAGGATATCACTTTTGTTATATGTAACAGTATTTGTGGCTTAAGCAGTTATTTTAGTTGCTTTCATATTAAATTAGAATTCATCATGATTTTTTGTAAGTAACTGTTAAGTATTTCTTGCAGCTTTATATAGTGCAAATGTTCTTCAAATATTAACCACTTCTGCAAGTAAAATTATTATTGTATTTTAATTATTATTATGAATAATATATTAATTCATAGGGGTCTAAATTAATCTCTGATGATGCTGATGTAATCAGTGAAACCTGCGTACGGAGAAAATACAATAATAATTTTACTTGCAGAAGTAGTTAGCATTTGAAGAGCATTTACACTTAACTAGAATTATGCAGATTTTCATAAACGGTGAAGTGGACCGAAATAGCATTTGGTTCAGATTATAGAGCGTGAGTTAATATTAAACTCAATTAATACGAACAGAGTTTCCTATTTATCAATACAACCCCAATGTATATTAAAATCAATTGTGTAAATCTGCATGTAAAGTTCAACCAAAAGAAATAGATACAAGTTAACTGCAGCTGGCAGTCGCACCAATCCAGTCTTCATATAAAGAACAGATCGTTTGGAAAACGGCTAAACGAAAAACAAGTACTGCATTATATACAACCGATTCAAAGATTTCAAATTCATATTAAGCCTTCGTGCCCGTGTAACTATAAAAATATCGCATCCGAAGCTGTCCAAATAAGAACAGGTTGAAGTCTAACGATTATTATTATTGTTATTGTTGTTGGTGGTGTTATTAGCCTTGACAATACAACCGAGCGAGTGGAAATGATGATGGCAGCGTTCAAGGGCGCGTGATCCAAATTGGTACTATCACGCCGGAGAAAGTGAAGGTGTGCGCGTGCGTGCGAGGTTGTTTTATTGGCAAATGTTTGGCGATGCGCGCACCCGGGCGTGTGTAGGTGCGAATGGCCACACAGCGCTACATAGGAAAGGTGTGTTACCTTTATAATTTAATATTTCCTTCTGAATGTTTAGACTGTAGTAAATTTGATATATGTTGTGCGCGTACCCGTATAACCTACGCACGTGACTAGGTTTGTCTACGTACGCCGCGCGCGCTCTCTCTCTCTAACACGCTCTCAGACGTTTATGTGTATATAGCCTACGTACAATAAAACAATATAATTTGAATATTTAAAGCAAATAAAGCAAATCTCTTAAGCACTTAAATCAAATACCTTTTTAAAAAATGTGTTACACAATATAAGTTTTAATAATTATAATTGTAAATAAATAAGAATAATTCTTTCTTTTCCTTAACGGGATTCTACAATGTCTTTGCGTCCACAGGCGCTACCTGTGGCTATTCCAAACTGCGCGTTTCCATGTTTTCTCGCACACCATCATTCACGGTCTTCCGATGGTGTCCACATGAATATCTGTTACGGCCATCGTTGGTATTCTACAGCGTCTCTCGTCCCCAGGCACCACATATGGCTATCCAGGACTTCGTCAACTTCCACGTTTTCTCGCACACCATCATTCGCGGTATTCCGTTCTTCCGTTTTCCAGTGGTGTCCACATGAATATCCTTTGTGGCCATCATTCATCCCCTATTCTTTATCATATGAATAAACCATTTCAGTCAAGTTTTTTCAATACGAGCTGCTATAGGTTCTTTCGCTTGAAATTCGTTCCAGTCATTAAAAAAAGACGCAATTATGCTTCTATATTAAGTCAGTGAGAACTGTAGTCTTGTTACGTTCTTAATAAAGATATAACACTCACTTAAAATTCGAATTGAGTTCTTATAAGTTTGCGTTATAATTCGCATAAGAAATAATAATAGAATAGCTAAAAATGTATGTAGGTCTACAGGTTATGTTGTAAAGCACATGAAATTTTTAATGAAATACAAATAAAATAATTAAAGTATATCTTAAAGTAAAATATTTATATATTCTGTTTACTCTATATGTGAGTAGCACACAGTACAGTAACAATTAGATTTTGACTTAGGTCTACAGTAGACTACATTTACATATTTTTTGTCAATAGGTCATAACAGGTCTAATCACTTTCTTTGCATGTGATTTTCGATGTGATTTTTGCATGTCTTTTTCGTGTGATATCTTCCTCTCGAAACTTTTGTTACACTCTTCCCTGTGTCTACCCAACTTTGTCTTTTACTCTTCCTCCGCAGTCCTTCTGCTTTCCACTCTACACAGTATTTTCAAACCTTTGTGTTCTTCGCCAACTTTCCTTGGCGTAGGTTATTCTTGTTATTTTCTATTCGAAATTTTACAGCTTCTCTTAGTTTGTGCTGTACGTTGTTTCCACAGCGTGACCTTGCATCACTACTAGTTCCACTAAACCTTCGTATCTCCTAACTGTGTGCAGTTAAATAACGTATAACTGTTTTTCCTTGGGCAGATTATTTGACAGTATGCCACTCCTGCCATAATTAGACAGTAAATCTACATGATTGCCTTTTCTGTGATACGTCTGTTTTTCCGTTAAAGTCAATCTCTTCTTTTTTCTCTTCTTTGCTTGAGGTTTTAGGCACAGATGCCTGTTACGGTACCTACATGTTTCTCCATCTGCCCACGTTTCCTCTTCCCCTACATTTATAATTCAGTGCTCTAGGAGGCGGTTGACTCCTGTTCATTCTGTCAAGGTGTTCTTCCCGTATCATTCTGCTTTCCTTAGGTTAAATAAATTAATTTTATAACTTATATCCTCCTGTCTGTACCTGAAAAGTAGTAAGCATGCTCCCGTCTTCCTGAAAAATTTTATTTCTTGTGTTTGTATCTTGAAGGCCAGATCGGGTTACAAGAACTTGGTAACATCTACCCGTGAAAGGTTCCAGTGGCAAGTGGGCTTGAAGCAACCAGGAGAAGATTAATGCTTTCGCGAACTGTGTGACTCAGATATTTCAACAGGAGAAGACGCCAGGATTTATAATTTTCTAGAATCATCTTTCCAATCGGATGTAGCTATTAAGAAAATTACCTTGTCCGAGGTAAAAACTACCATCCTGAAACATATCACTAGCAAAAATCACTCGGATTCAACAAAATAAGAAATAAAATATTTCTATAGTTACCAATCATATGTTTCCGAACGATACTCTACATCTGCGAAGTGCAATGGGAAGGCAGATGTACTGTCCGAGCTGAAGAGAAGTGGCACAGACAACCGTGTTATCGAAACCAGGGAAACGTTCGCGAATTATTATCATATTTACCCACAAGTCTGCTACGAGTAGTCTTAAACGTTTTTGAAAGAATACTTCTGGCACGCTTAAAACGTGTTCTTCAATGCACAAAACCGATTCTCAGTCACAAATTCGGGTTTAGGTAGAAACACGACACTGTCGAACATCCACATTGTCTACGTAATCATTTAAATCATGGAAGAAAAACCACTGTTCAGTTCCATTCATTGATACGAGTTTTATTATACTCACCAACGCTCGTATCTTTTAAGCGTTCGATAAGTGTGGCATCGAGAGTTATTACTAATAAAGAAAATCTGCCGTATAACTTATTTCTATTACTAAAATCCTATATGGCGAAACGGTTTTCCTTATAAGGAAAGTATTATATTTCCTTATAAGGTCCCTATCTGGACGAGTGAAAGTATTTACTTAACTCGGTTCACTTGTGCCCAATGAAAATGTTATCCAAAGAAGACGTGTTCTTGCTATTAGGACTTGCTTCAGCTTAAAAAAGAAATTTGAGTCCAAATTACCGTCAAGGGCAACACAGAGCCTCCGATATAAGATACTGGTTGTCCCAGTGATGTATGCGTCGGAGACATGGGTCCTAAGCAGACGCTGGGACCATTTGAGAGGAAAGTACTGAGACGAATATATGAGCCAGTGAAGGAGGGAGTTGTCTGGAGGAAAAAACTAATCAAGAGTTATATAACCTGATACGCGATATGACCACAATCAAAAATATAAAGATAGGACGGCCTAGATGGACAGGATAGGTTGTCAGGATCGACCCCCAGGACCCTATGTAACGCCCCTTCCTGTTTGACACAGATGGCAAAAAGAAAGTCTGAAGACAAAACCTGAGCTGGCGCTTCCAAAATAAACTCCTGAGAGCCATAACAAACGCCCACGGCATGTACCCAAGAGAACACTCGAAAGAAATTCTTCTGTCCTAGAAGAATGCGGTGCAACGGCAATAAAACGTCAGGCTGCAAAACTAAATCCAACAAAGGAGATTCCATCTACCACTGGAATAGTGCGTAGCTTCAAATGACTTGAACAAAATGACTTAATGAATAGATTTCTTTTCGATGTGCTTGACTATCACAAAACTACGTACAGTATAGTGTATAGTGTACACGTTTACAGTGGAGCTGGTTCTCTGAAAGCATGTCTTGTATCCCATTGTTTCCGTCTATCACTGTAATAGTGCGTAACTTCAAATGACTTGAACAAAATGACTTACTGAATAGGTTTCTTCTGGATGTGTCTGACTATCACAGAACTACGTACAGTATAGTGTATAGTGTACACGTTTACAGTGGAGCTGGTTCTCTGAAAGCATGTCTTGTATCCCATTGTTTCCGTCTATCACTGGAATAGTGCGCAACATCAAATGACTTGAACAAACTGACTTATTGAATAGGTTTCTTTTGGATGTGCTTGACTATCACAAAACTACGTACAGTATAGTGTATTGTGTATACCTTTACAGTGGAGCTGGTTCTCTGAAAGCATCTCTTGTATCCCATTGTTTCTGTCTATCACTGGAATAGTGCGTAAATTCAAATGACTTGAACAAAATGACTTATTGAATAGGTTTCTTTTGGATGTGCCTGACTATCACAAAACTACGTACAGTATAGTGTACAGTGTACACGTTTACAGAGGAGCTGGTTCTCTGAAAGCATGTCTTGTATCCCATTGTTTTTCATTCACCAATATTATTTATATTTATTAAGCATATTAATAAAATTCAAATTATCAAAAATACTGCTGTGAAACACCTCGTACACGAAATGTGACGAAATAAAAATTTAGTTAAACAGCCTGAAACTCGTGTTTTCAAGCACAGGGCTCTGAATATAAAAATAGTTACTGCTTTGAAAATGGTGAGAACATACACAACGGAACAGAGTTAGCTAGGCCAGACAGATATCGGGCTATGTAACGACCAGACGCCGTATAGAGTCCTGTGTCTCGTTTAACGCCGCGTATTAAAATCAGACATTCACGCCATAATACCCCATATTGTTCATTAAAATGGAAATAAAATTTGTTCACTGGCAAAAAACGTGTTCGATATAACATAAAGCGTAAAATATGAGTGCTGCAGTCTTGTTTCGAGCGGTTATTAATATTACAGTATTGACATTATCAAAGTTGAACCATTAAAACCAGAATAACTTTTCACTTTACCTCTGCGATTGTTTTATTAATGGGCTACAAGGGAGGAGGGTACAACCTAATGCCACATAATCCTATTGAAACAAGACGCTTCAAAATGAAGTCTGTTCGACAAAGCGCGTAGGTATTCGCTTTTATTACAATTTAACATACACATACACCCACCAGTACTGAGGCGCGCGCGCTCTCGCATACAGCCGCGAATGCACAACGGTCTTCCAGTATAATAATATTAAATTGCTCCATAAATATTCCTGGAGTCATTCTCGAATTTTTTGTAGACTTTTATAGCCAAACCTGTGATGTTTTGACCATCGTGCGGCGGCCAGCGTAGTACTGAAATTTCTTGCACACGGGTGGAACTTGTTTGTTTTATTGTGAAAACGTAAAAACGTAGGCTTAAAAAAATATGCGCACCGAACGTACTGAATACTAGATTGTTAAAACAAATCATACCTACCTGGATAGTGTTATTGTTTGGCGATGTCCTCCGAGTGTTTGTGCGTGTTTGAGGGGGTAAGCAAGACAAATGACACAGAGTTAGAGGGGCGAGAGTGTGTTCGTGTGTGTGGATGCCTGAGGTCGTTTGTGTGCAAGAGACACAGTGCGAAACCAGTCGGGTTTGGATATACTTTTGATGGACGTGCGATTCATCTGTACACACACTTCTCTGTACACGTCCGAAATACTGTACAATAGGTACACTCACAATGGGTCATTCACACCTGCGCGTGTGTTTGAATGATAAAGCAACGTTTTATGCATTCTTCTTTAAACAGACCGGGCCAGATTACCTCAGGGTCGTTGTCACCGGCATTGAGGAAAAAGGAATTATTTCTTATAAATACCCAGTAAAAAATAGAATTTGACCTCAAGTACGATGTCGTGTCAATTTTAAGCAACGTCCACGGTTAGCTACCGGTAAAACGGAAAAACACGTCGAGCCTCGATTTAACTAAATATATTATAAATGGAACATGTCAGGTCATATAGTACGTTCTATGAAAAATGATGTAAACAGTCAATTTACACCACCGCTATAGATAATCGTGTAGGTAATTTATTTATATCCATAAAATTTGACTGAAATCTAAGATTTGGGCATTCTCATACAGAGAGTGAAGGCGAGGGAAAGAGAGTAGTGAAATGCGGGTGCTAAACGGACATTAAAGAAAGGAAAACATAAAAATATGATTTTTTTTCTTCAGATTTCCTAAATCTGATAAAAACTATCATGAATTGACAAATCATTGCTCAGTAAATCTATATACATAAAATTCAATGTCTGAGGATTTATGGGTACAGAATACAAATCCACACCGTTACACCGACTGCCACCAAATTTTGCACAGGTAACCTTTGACACAAGGCGAAAAATACTGCCTAACTTTGAATTTGATATTTTGCCCCTTTCGCACAATTTAGGCCCTTTAAATTATGCCCTTTCGTTGACGCGTATATAGATGTCGATAACACCATGCAGACGAGAGTTAATTACCATAGTAACAAGTAAATAAACAAATGAGATTTAGCGGCATCGAAACTGTACCTTTATCCGTTCCTGCAGTTTTTAATGTTTTTAATATGCAATTGTATCGATATATTTTGTAATTTTGTATACACATACGTCTATATATTTTGTAATTGTGTTAAACGATTATAAAATTATTATAACAAGTAAATAAACAAAAGCTATTTAGCGGCATCGGAACTGTACATTTATCCATTGCTGCAGTACATTTTCGATGTTTTATATAATATGCGATTGTACCGATATATTACGATGAGGAAAAGAAGAAGTGTACTAATAGTAAATTGTGCTATTTTTTATTGCAAAGCGAAAATACGTGTTGTTTTCACTTGTGAGGTTAGGTGACAACGGTTTTTGGTTTTTAGTTTACTGCTGAAATAAATAAAAGCCTTGGTTGAGGAAAACATAACGTTTAATTTGTTATACAATGCTTCTTAACACAGTAACATTTAAAATAAAGAATTTAGGGTTTTGATTTAACAGGTACTTTATAAATATCTCCAAAGGCTTTATAAACGGGTACTTTTAAATCTCCAAATGCTGTTGCACTAACATAATAATTTAGTAGAAGTTAAAATAGTACAAGTGTTGAAAACTGCTTTGTAGAGAATTTGACTAATGAGTACAAAATTGTTATACGAGCTGACAGAGCGTCATATAGATATAGACAATAAAAATTATATTAAAATACTTACTAAGTCAAATATTCGCGTACGAAGCCGCGGGTAACAGCTAGTTAGAAATAATCAGGTAAAGTAATTTATTGTCAACAATTAAATACCTGTACTTTAAGTTTAGTAAAGCTATCCCCTTGCTCTGCTGTTTTGTTTTCTACATCTCGCTGTTGAAGTTAAAGCAAAACGGTTCCACTTCTTTTGCCCTTTCCCAGGTTGTCCGCGAATGTCAGATGCTGTCCTATCGCCACGATGTTTTCCTTCTCATTTTTCCGGGAAGTAGGTACTCTCCCACGGAGTGGCTTCACGTTTAGCGTCGAATAAACTTACTGCAGCCTTTCATTTGGTACCTGATAATAGGCACAGTAACTGATTCGGTCAATTTAGCCTATGAATGGTATAACTCCTAAGATTCGTCTCTTCTTGTTTCAATATCAGTAGGTCTACCTCTGAAACACCACATTTCGCATGACTGATTGTAGGCGGTCTCCACAATTCAATGTTTTCAACCAGAATCGACGTTATATTTATATATGTTTTTATTATCACCTTTCTGGGAAGTCTTATTCCTTTGTTACAGTGTAGGCCTAGTAGGGTAAACATCCAGCAGACAAGATTTACTCGTTCATACATCACTGATTTTACTTCATGAAAGGTAGAATCAATTATTGCTTACAAGCGTTCAAAACTGAATTGCCTTGGTCCACTAGTCTTGTAGTAAATTTTATTCATACTGAAAATTGATAAGTTGAATAAGTATAGAGCAAATTTTCAATAATAGTACGTATTATAAATTCAGTTCAAGAAGCTAATTTTAGGAGAACACAAAGGTGCCCGATATTAGCGTAAAAGCAGGTCTAATTATTTCCCATACACAACTGCATAGTAGTTATTATAAATAACTTCCAATATGGTAACAGATACTGGTAATCAGACAATTAATTAAAATTACAGGCCTTCAAAAATTTTTACAGGTGCGTTCATTAAACGAACAAATTATATTTTAGGCTCTTCGAGAAAAGAATTATTTGATCATTTAATGTTTTCTCGTCAGTTTTATATACTGAAAAGATTTTAATGCACTTAGAATTTTTATGTTTTATCCTACTTAATAATCTAATTTTTGTAAGTAAGCAATTTATATAATGTATGCATGCTAAGCTACTGATAATATACACAGCCCTTTCTCTTTTATTTTATTTTCAAATTCAACGTATCATGAGGTCAAATGATTAATTACGTATTCAAATTACTAAAAACATAAAGAACTGTAGCCCATGAAAATCTTACTTTAATGAAACTCATTTAAAATTAAAAAATATTCATATAAACTATTAAATTTTAGTAAATAAAGTACTAGCAATTACGTACTTGTATACGTAATTACTTACATATGAGTTTATATCATTCGTATGGGCCCACGTATACATGTAGGCCTACAGGCACAATGTATGCAGCCCCTGTTGTTTCTAGGTCACCGAATTGGCTCTATATCTGGTTTTAGTTTGAATTGATGATGTAGAATATACGCCCGAATAACCTGTATCAACAGCTATAGGATTAAACCAAAGAGTGCTGTGTAGTCAGAAACTGATCTGACCACCAGTTTCGAGATCGTAAACTAAACTGTAAAGAAATTATAAATTACGATCGTTACTGTTACGATCGTTTAAAACTTATGTTTGAAACCGCTCCAGACGTTGATACGACAGGCATCTATATTCGAAAATCTTACCCTTTAAATTGAAAATCTTTCAGAAAAATCCTGAATATCCTTGCCCGGTCTGGTAAGGTGTACTCGGCAACCCAACCTGTAGAGATTTTATTTCCTGAGCTTCTGTTTACTTTTGTTGTTCAGTTGGTAAGGTCCACGCAATATTTATGTCTGATACCGCTAGACTGTACGGTTGTGAAAACCGGGGCCTCCTCTTATGAAGATAATCAAGGATACAGGCAGCTGAAATGAAGTTGCTACGGTGAAGTTAAAGGCTGCACTCGATTCGACAAATTAAGGAATGAGGATGTAAGACAAGATTCTGATATATACGCGATGGACGACAAAATCGAACAATATAGGCCTATGTATATCCAATCCAACAAAATCCAGCAGTGGAGAAGTCACAGAAACAGGACGGATGATGAACGACTAATCAACCAAGTGACATACTATGCCCCACGAGGCAGAAGAAGTCGGCCTATAGTACTACCACGCAGAGGATGGAATGAACTGCGTTATCCTTGAAGTGCAGATAACGATGACCATTAGACTGATTAGTGTTTACTACTAATAATTTGCCCAAGTCGTCTAGTGCAGTGTACTGAATGCTTGTGATGCTCCACTGGACTCACAACTACAAACATCACAAAAGCCTCAAAAGTGTTAGTACTCTTCGATAAATTTAAGATACACGTACACGTGATAGGGTGCTCCATCAGCACAATACCGATTGCTTCCCATGTTCTGGCGTAGGACATATGACAGAATATGTATCAGAACCGTAAATAATGTTGCCAGAAGACTCGGTATAATTGTTTTTCTTTCTGCCTGAGATGTCAAGAATTTGTTAATAATGCCATTAACTATCAGATTTAAATCCTATGTCATTCGCCTGTTAAGTGCTCCAAATATTCTGTTTCCTTTGGATAGCATATGGTTTAACGTAGCTGGGATCTTGTCTTTTAAACTAGCTGAAGGCGTCATATGTTACGTAACCCACACAGTTACAGCCAGTTACTGGATATCTACATAAACAGATCACCACCTTGCCGAAAGAATGCTTATTAAAAAACAAAGATCACGGAGCGATTAACTTCCTTTTTAGACTAAATCAGTAGAGTAAACGTAATAATAAGGGATATGTCTCCTAGGAAGGCCATGACATATGACTGACCACGGAACCCCATAGCCTAGTGTGACCTTCAACACCATATTCCTTACACTTACGGATAACTTGCGTTATTAATGAGATCGTTATTCGTATCTTGAAAATATAGCGTTGGTTTGATACTCATTGTCCTTAGCGCAAAGAGGTAATACACGTTTTTTCTTATCTAAAATGGCTACAAAATTACTTCTGTAAATAATAGTTCTAAGGTAATGTAAATGTTATAAATCTGTCCATTCACTCCCGCATATTTGCCACAAAAGTAATAACTATACAGTTTCATGGTATACAGTGTCACTTACGAATTGTTTACACCTTATAAACATATGTTTCCAATCTTAGTACGTAGGCTTTCACGGCCGGTGTCATTATGATTATCTTCTAAAACTTCCGGGCTGAAAGGCCGTGGTCGAGTGCTTGAAATACTGCTAAACGTTTCGGCCGCACCACCGGTGGCCATCTTCAGTAGCGAAAAATTGTGTTCGAATAGATGACACGCCGAACACGTCTCCCAATGGACTGGGAACAAGCAACTTCAGTTATTGCGCTCCCTTAGCGCTTGTTGAATGTTTTCAAACAATGTCCGAGTAGGTCTTCCTCTTTTCCTTCGACCTGTGAATGTCTAGTGAAATGTCACTTTTGACAATCTTTCATCTCTCATTCCGTCCAAATGTCCAAACCTGATTAGACATTTTTTATTTAAATCTCGTCCAAAATAGTTTTTGGCACGTTAATCACTGCCCTAATCCTCCCTTTTTGGATTCTATCTAGTCTAGTTACTCTACATGATCTTCTCAATTCATCCATTTCTTCGGCCATAATTTTTCTCTTATCAGATTCAGTCATATTCCCCTGGTTTCAGCACCGTAGACTATAATGCTTCTAACGATGGTATTGTAGATCCGCCATTACTTACCTTTTGATATTTCCTCCTGCCACCACATTTCATTTAACTTTTAACCATTTAACACACACTGACAAGCCCTCCTAAGTAGGTCTACTACAGGTTTTATTTCTTAATTTTCTTCTAATTGTCACACGCTTTGCAAACTTCTCATGTAAAACACATTCATATTCATATTCTCCCTGCCTATTCCTATTCTTCTTCTATTTTTCTTGTCGTATATTTAAGACCACCTTTATCTTGAACTAATACAACTTGCAAATCTAACGTCATCTGCAAATTGTAGCGTAAAAACATACTTCGAAAAATTAAAAATTTGTAAACAATTATCTTCATAAATCAAAGGAGATGTAGAAAATTAGCAGGTCTTAAATGATGTGGCTGCTGTAATTAATTAAATTTGAAACATTGCAGCAGTTATTTTTTTTTTATTCTGTCAAAACCTTTTTTTTATTCGTTTAAAACTTATGTTTGAAACCGCTCCAGACGTTGATACGACAGGCATCTATATTCGAAAATCTTACCCTTTAAATTGAAAATCTTTCAGAAAAATCCTGAATATCCTTGCCCGGTCTGGTAAGGTGTACTCGGCAACCCAACCTGTAGAGATTTTATTTCCTGAGCTTCTGTTTACTTTTGTTGTTCAGTTGGTAAGGTCCACGCAATATTTATGTCTGATACCGCTAGACTGTACGGTTGTGAAAACCGGGGCCTCCTCTTATGAAGATAATCAAGGATACAGGCAGCTGAAATGAAGTTGCTACGGTGAAGTTAAAGGCTGCACTCGATTCGACAAATTAAGGAATGAGGATGTAAGACAAGATTCTGATATATACGCGATGGACGACAAAATCGAACAATATAGGCCTATGTATATCCAATCCAACAAAATCCAGCAGTGGAGAAGTCACAGAAACAGGACGGATGATGAACGACTAATCAACCAAGTGACATACTATGCCCCACGAGGCAGAAGAAGTCGGCCTATAGTACTACCACGCAGAGGATGGAATGAACTGCGTTATCCTTGAAGTGCAGATAACGATGACCATTAGACTGATTAGTGTTTACTACTAATAATTTGCCCAAGTCGTCTAGTGCAGTGTACTGAATGCTTGTGATGCTCCACTGGACTCACAACTACAAACATCACAAAAGCCTCAAAAGTGTTAGTACTCTTCGATAAATTTAAGATACACGTACACGTGATAGGGTGCTCCATCAGCACAATACCGATTGCTTCCCATGTTCTGGCGTAGGACATATGACAGAATATGTATCAGAACCGTAAATAATGTTGCCAGAAGACTCGGTATAATTGTTTTTCTTTCTGCCTGAGATGTCAAGAATTTGTTAATAATGCCATTAACTATCAGATTTAAATCCTATGTCATTCGCCTGTTAAGTGCTCCAAATATTCTGTTTCCTTTGGATAGCATATGGTTTAACGTAGCTGGGATCTTGTCTTTTAAACTAGCTGAAGGCGTCATATGTTACGTAACCCACACAGTTACAGCCAGTTACTGGATATCTACATAAACAGATCACCACCTTGCCGAAAGAATGCTTATTAAAAAACAAAGATCACGGAGCGATTAACTTCCTTTTTAGACTAAATCAGTAGAGTAAACGTAATAATAAGGGATATGTCTCCTAGGAAGGCCATGACATATGACTGACCACGGAACCCCATAGCCTAGTGTGACCTTCAACACCATATTCCTTACACTTACGGATAACTTGCGTTATTAATGAGATCGTTATTCGTATCTTGAAAATATAGCGTTGGTTTGATACTCATTGTCCTTAGCGCAAAGAGGTAATACACGTTTTTTCTTATCTAAAATGGCTACAAAATTACTTCTGTAAATAATAGTTCTAAGGTAATGTAAATGTTATAAATCTGTCCATTCACTCCCGCATATTTGCCACAAAAGTAATAACTATACAGTTTCATGGTATACAGTGTCACTTACGAATTGTTTACACCTTATAAACATATGTTTCCAATCTTAGTACGTAGGCTTTCACGGCCGGTGTCATTATGATTATCTTCTAAAACTTCCGGGCTGAAAGGCCGTGGTCGAGTGCTTGAAATACTGCTAAACGTTTCGGCCGCACCACCGGTGGCCATCTTCAGTAGCGAAAAATTGTGTTCGAATAGATGACACGCCGAACACGTCTCCCAATGGACTGGGAACAAGCAACTTCAGTTATTGCGCTCCCTTAGCGCTTGTTGAATGTTTTCAAACAATGTCCGAGTAGGTCTTCCTCTTTTCCTTCGACCTGTGAATGTCTAGTGAAATGTCACTTTTGACAATCTTTCATCTCTCATTCCGTCCAAATGTCCAAACCTGATTAGACATTTTTTATTTAAATCTCGTCCAAAATAGTTTTTGGCACGTTAATCACTGCCCTAATCCTCCCTTTTTGGATTCTATCTAGTCTAGTTACTCTACATGATCTTCTCAATTCATCCATTTCTTCGGCCATAATTTTTCTCTTATCAGATTCAGTCATATTCCCCTGGTTTCAGCACCGTAGACTATAATGCTTCTAACGATGGTATTGTAGATCCGCCATTACTTACCTTTTGATATTTCCTCCTGCCACCACATTTCATTTAACTTTTAACCATTTAACACACACTGACAAGCCCTCCTAAGTAGGTCTACTACAGGTTTTATTTCTTAATTTTCTTCTAATTGTCACACGCTTTGCAAACTTCTCATGTAAAACACATTCATATTCATATTCTCCCTGCCTATTCCTATTCTTCTTCTATTTTTCTTGTCGTATATTTAAGACCACCTTTATCTTGAACTAATACAACTTGCAAATCTAACGTCATCTGCAAATTGTAGCGTAAAAACATACTTCGAAAAATTAAAAATTTGTAAACAATTATCTTCATAAATCAAAGGAGATGTAGAAAATTAGCAGGTCTTAAATGATGTGGCTGCTGTAATTAATTAAATTTGAAACATTGCAGCAGTTATTTTTTTTTTATTCTGTCAAAACCTTTTCTTATCAGCGTAGTTCCAAATCTGCTCTTACAGATTTAACGAAGAAAGCACAAAATCTGTTTTCCATAGGCGTGAATTGTGAGAAACATTCGTTCAGGTTAGAAATATTAATTTTAATTATAGATGAAAGGAACAATTTGTTATGATTTGAGTAAAAGTACATCAGTGGAGAGAAACTCGCGTGAAAGTTACAATGTATTTATATTTGAAACACATTGTTATTATTATTATAAAATAAATAATTTACTCCACTGCACTAATCTAGACAAATAGATAGTTCTTGGCAAGTTTTCCCTTTTCATATGACTATTACTGAAAACAATCCCCCTTTAAAAAGAGACTTTATAATTAAAGGTTACATAACTTTAATAAAACTTACAGTACTAAGACATTAAAATGTAGATTCTTCCAGTTTAGGGTAAATCGTGCGAATAGATCAAAACATTAATAATAATAATAATCATCATCATCATCGTCATAATGGTTCCTCCTATTTTGTACAAGGGAACTACTCTATGAGTTACGCAGGGTACGCTGTCTACGTAAGCCGTTCGGAATAAAACGAAGAGACTGTTTGAAAATATACTCTTATAAAACATTGCACGATTGTGAAAGTATCAAAATCTGTGAAAGTAAAAGAAATGAGCTTAAATTGGGAATTCGTACAAATGCTTCCTTTTTAAGTTATTCTATTATCATTTAAATATCACATTTCCTATTTGCAAGTATACCTAAAGCACGACCTTTTTATTATTCAAATTTTACTTTCTACAGAGAAAGTGTACAATTATTGTTTCTCCTCAAACTTATGCGGTTTGTTTGTAGTTTCGTTGAAAATATTGTCACTTTTATTGTGATGCAGATCTAGTGGCATGCATAAAGTATTAAATTATCCGAGTTCACAACTGTAGATGAACTTATAACAAAGACAGGTTCGTTGCCTCGTAGTTGGCGTATATCTGTTTTGATAACATCTATATTTATTATAAATGTCCACATATTGCTTGTAAGATTATTGTGTGGTATTGAGTTGTCTGTAAAGAAAACATCTTACTAAAGTAACTTTTAAGAAAATATTGGTTTACCTACTACTTAATTAAAATCTGTGGTCTAATGTTCATGGAGTTTTAAATTGAGAAATAATTATAATGTTTAATTTTGTGCTGCTTGATCTAGAAGAACAGTAAGACCTATCATTAATATGTCTTTGTGGTAAATAAAGTAAATACCGAATAGATCTATACTAATGTACTTCTCGTTGTTCTGTTTTTGTCTGATACCTCTCATAATATCTGTGTATTGTTGTAATAAAAAAATATTAATTACATTTAATATGCGATTAAAGCATTTGTGTAGCACAATCAAATAACTAACATGTCATTATAATGGAATACATTGAATAACCGAGTAATAACTTCATCCCTTCATCTTGATGCATCTTCATCTTCAGTACGTAGTTGTTTACCTTCGGGGTACCAAATTCACTTCAATCGTGATATCTTGTTTATACATGACCGATGATCTATTGTCTCACTGACTCCCTCGATGTGATCAATGGAGCATGTGTTTCGGCCAGCTCAGCATTGTGCCACCTGCTTTTACGGACACGTTTTCTCCGCACTCTCTTCGCCTAACCATAATACTTCAAGTGCGAGTTTATAAAACTGTCGCTAGATACTCTGGGGCAGTTCTTATGAAGTATCCAGGTTTCAGTACGTTATAAATGAAAATTAATATACGTTATATATTATAAGGAGGGAAATTGGTGTGCAGAGAATAATATTAAACACGATAAATATGGAGCTTTTCATATGGTGTCGCCGCGTGCAACGATTGCCTGATGAATGATATCCTATGAAGTCGTCACATGGGTTCCGTGTGGACTAAACAAAAGAGGTAGACCCAGGAGATCGAGGTTAGAGGTTCTATGAGGAGACTGTAAAAAGAGGTCTACAATGAGGAGGATGGAATGATAGGAACCTCTGGCGTGCAGGATGCAAAACGGTTGTAGCCCTACATGGACTCATACATGAACTGGATGGCTCTTTGCTCTCACGTGATAAACAATTTTGCTTATTCATAAAATTTTTAGAACTGATAAAATGAGAAGTCGAAGACTGTATAACATTTTTTTAACAAACATTATGACATGAAATTTGTGATTTCCTGTCTCTAAGAATATAAAATAATACACTTTGTTATCGCAATGTTGTGAACGTCAATTTTGATATTCTAGTGTGCTTAAACACATCCATTATATTTCAAACGTATCACGAAATTCCTATTTTTGTTTTAAAATTTTTGTTTTCCTATTCGTTTGTTTTTATTTTTCTTCGCTTCCAAAATTCACTTGCCATTTTTATTTTTGCCAATTCCACCGTATAGCATATTCAAAATCGTTGCTACTTTTAGTACGATCCAGCTGTATGTTTATCAACTGCAAATTGAAGTACTAACTTTATTTCAGGATAGTGAAAGGAACAAGTTGATGTGGTACCTCCACGCCCTGAGGATGGGGGATGAGAGACTTCCAAAGAAGGTCTTCCTTCCTATCGTCAGAAGAGCATGGAACGAGATCGAGATCTTCAGCATGGAACGTGTAGTGGCCGTATCGACTGAATATTGAGCATCGAACAACGTCGAAGGACGTTTTAAAACCGATTTAAATACATAAATTAAAGTACTAATTTCGTTAATCGTTGTAAAAATACATTTTGTCATGTGTATTTCTTCTGTATCTGCTATATCCCTCTTACAATACTTAAAATTTCGTTTTATTCAAAAACGTAAATATTTTAATTTTTTTACTTTTTAAATATTTAAATACCATAGTGGATAACTATCTTATAATAGTGGATCACTTGTCTGAGCAAACAGATCGAAAATAGATGGTAACAGACAGAATGACACTTTATAATTTTACTCCATTTATATTTAATGTTTTCAGATATTATTTAACTATTAATCTATGTCGAGAGACGAAACACTTGTTAATGCAGATGATTAATTACAGATATTGAGTATACTTTCAAATTAAATAAATTATTTTGGCAAATAATTTTAGATTATTTCATGTTACAGATTTTGCAAGGCTATTTTATTTTCTCAATTACAATTTTATTCATTATTTTCTTACTTTAATTTATAATTGTATACATGATATAAGTTATTTGTGCACTGGTCGACAACATACGTAATTATATTGCAGGTGTTCAGACGATAACACTTGTGAGCTATATTTAGACGTGTAACCAGATACAAAACACTTGTCCGGAGCTGAGCGATTGTAAATCAATACCAATACCTGAACCGTCAGCCTGTGGCGAGCCTCGCAGCTCGGTTTACTGTAGGATACGCACATCTTCTCTAACTGCATTATATAATAATCTACTAATTATTGAAGTTATACTTCTTTAGGCGCGTTGAGGGTGAAATTTTAGTATGTAACGAAATGCGCGCGCACCATGCAACGAAAAGTCAACAGGATGAAGTTAAAGAGAGTTAAGTGTGTATCGAAACTGCGTTGCGTCCAGTTTGTGTTCAAACGCAAGGTTACAACGTAACACGTGGTTTATTTTCAAACGAATGAAAAATAGTTCATGTTACAAACAAATTTAAAAAAATATGCTTCTATATGTTTCTATTATATATACAAGTTATTTATCGTGAATGGATATATACTGTCTGGCCACGACTGGATGATCGAGGCTGCTCTCCCTCACCACGCGGCCACTTGTAAGCGAGGTAGGGTAAAATATGTGTACTAGCCGTTTGGTTTACCCCCACTTAGCCTACCGTAGTACCCGGCCATGCTTCTCCCAACTTACACAATGCTCGATCATCGAATTGCGGCCAGACAGTAATTAAATAACTTTATATACATTGCGCTGTGAAATATTTTTCGGTGACAAAAATTGTATAACCAAATTTTAATAAGTGTTTAAAAATATTTGAGGTTAATTTTTCGTAAGTATTAATTTCAAAAGTCTTTTTTATATTAAATCAATAAAAGTTTCGATAAGTATTCTATCATTATGTTTGCTTTAATCCAATAATCTAATATATATTTCTATATTTTAAATTATAGATCACAATTATTCAGAAGTCTATCGAAAAGTAAATCCATTGCTGTAATACACTATTCGTAAATACTTTGAGCTATTTGGTAATAAATTAATTTTCCTCTACTAAAATATTATAATATTGAATTTAAATTAATTCAATTGAATTAAATTTGTATCTTTTAATGTATAGGCCTAATAGTCATATTAATTTTATTTTATGAATATATATTATAGCTGTGGTCGTTGTGTATTCATTGTTATTTATTTATTGAACCACTTAAACACTACAATAAGATATATATTGTAGCATCACGAGATAATACAAAAAATGAAACTCAACTTAATCACCAAAATTTATAGTAAAATTAATCAAATAGATAAATACTATGTAACTGAATGAGGAATGCAATAAAGAATGAGTAATCAAATGAGAACAACCAAAAATAATTATAAAGGAAGAATTGTAATAACGAAAACAATAAACCGTGAATAAAAATAAGTATTTTACAGATACATGAATAAATTAAAAACAGGAATTAGCTTTGTAAACAAACATAGTAAATAACTTTACAAACAGACATAATAAAAGACTAGACTGGACTGTGACTTTGACACATCTAATTACCCAATAAATTAGGGAAGTGATTTTGTACATTTTATTATAATATTGTAACTAAAAATGTTGTATTATATAAGTAAAAAATGTATTTAGAGTTAAGCAAAATCATTTGTATAACACAAGCCTAAAATCAAGCTAGGTCTTTAACCTAAGACTGGATTTGTAATTCGCTCATATATAGTGTTATGGTAAAGACAAGGTAATTATTTTCATAATTGTGTTTATTCGAAAAACATACAAGGTAAGATAAGTCAATAGAAAAGTGATAAATAATAATAATGAAACAGTGCAAATGACACAGTGTAAACAATGATCAAATATGAAGTGTTAGGAACCTAGTATGGCCAAAAGGTGAGAATGGCATGTATTTTATATAAAGTGACCATATAACAATAAATTCAACTTCATTAGTGTGAGTGACAATATAAAATTAAGTGAAATAAAAACATAAACGAGATTATGTACAAATAATCAGGAAAAGTAAGGTTATATTAAAAACTTATATTTACTGGAGGCGGATTAAACAGCCCTAAGACCGAAAAATACACCAAACAAACCAAGGCCTCTTATAAATGAATCTAAAGCTGGTTTTACAAGGAAGAGAGGTTTTTCTTTCTAGTGTGGGCGTTCAATGCAAATAGAACAAACTAAAGAAGTTGCCAATCCAACCAATATTAGAGAAGAAAATTATAGTAAAAAGACAAGTAAAGTTTTAAGAGATATCAGTAAACTAACGAACAATATATATTCGACCAACCTGAAGAAGGAAAGATGAAAATAATATCCTAAAATGGAGTACTACATCTTGAATTTGGTGAGATCGTTTTAATGCTAAAGCCATCTCGACAACTATTAACGTTTTACACAACACTTCAATACAAACTAAATAACGAATACACTTAGTGCGACTACATTTATAAACATAATCTAAGATATACAAAGTGAGTGACACAAATTTATTTTGAACAAACAAAAGTGTAGAACTCATATAATTTTTATTAAACATTCAGTAGTGTGTATACAACTCAAGGAATATATCATCCATTGCTATATTTCACTGTTATTGAAAGGGGACAGCAGCGCGCCATGTTGAGAATTCATGAACTATGAGCTATATAATAAACAATTATTTTTTTATTTTTTCCTCTTGTCAATTGTATTACTAATGCCTAATTATTAATTATTTTAATTGTTTTATTAGTTTTATATTTGTAATGTGTAATATTAAGTTTGTAAAATTATCTGAATTGATTTCTTTTTGTATACTCACAAGAACTCACATCCAAACAATCATACACAAACAACCATTACTTACTACACATTAAAATTTTTTTCTTCATGTATGTTATTAACGTAAAACGTGTTGTATGAATTTATAATTTTACTGAAGACGATTGTTAATTTGGTTATAACCCTGAGATAAAACATTTTTTCATGCATCCGAGAGCTAGATGGAGCAGGAACCTTAAAAAAGGAAAATTTGTTATTAATTAATAGAAAAAAAAGAAAATTATTATAATAAGAGAATTAAGGAATAAAAATTGAATGATTCAGAGCAGCAAAAGAAGTGTGTTCTCATTTATAAATAAATATTATTAAACATACAACTCAGAATATTGCTGAGACTAATTGTCTCATGATTAAATTTTATTTAAATTATTTTATATTTCTAAATTAATTAATTGACTGTATACATAAATACACACATATATATGTATATATTGCGACAATACAAGCATAGGCTGTACTGTGCATTTATTAAATAAAATAAATATTTAGATTAATTTTAGTAATATGTAATAGACAAGCAGGTGTGAAGTTGAAAGCTGAATTAGACGCAGGAATGAACATGCATGATCACGCGATTATTGCTGAGAGAGTGTACAGTAGTAAATAGTTTGTGTGCGTGGAGCCTGTTCAAGCCTGAAAGTTTGAAACCTCACCCCAAATAGATACTAAATTACAGTTTTATTTAATTATAAGCAAACCGTAAATATTAGAAAGATTGCAAAGACTTCTAAATATGCATAAAAATCATGCAAATGTGCAGTGCGAAAACGGTGTGATTATGACGTTCAGTGCGAATTCTGTGCGATTTTAAGAGCATAGTAATTACACTAATTATGCGATCACTATGGTAATTACATATAATATGTGTAATTAAATCAGACAATGTTAGATCACTTTGAAATCCGCATCAGACATTGCAATTGGCAGAAATGTGGGAATATGTGAAATTGGACGATAGTGGGGAAACTGACGCCACGGACAGTTTCTGACATGCAGAATCCTGAGCCGACAGGTGTGGTTTTTTTGTTGAATATAAATACGGGCCCAGGAGAGTTTTTAAATGAACTGTAAAGTCAGATGGACAATACGTTCATCCGAATATCAAACAGTAACTCTTAGTTTGATTACTTTAAATACAATTATCGAATATACACCACCAGTTCACCATACCATAAATACCAGTTCACCAGTTCACCATAGGACGACAAATGTTCAGCACTCTAGACAGCTGGCGAGGTCAAATCAAGCAGAGGAACGATATGCAGAGCAATCGAGGCGTCTGCTAGGACAACAGCAGCTGATGCAGAGTGACATATCATTCTACAGCAACCAGAGAGGACCATAAGGAACGAGTAACTGAAGGACGACAAGTGGAACCGGAGAACGTGCAGGGAAATCCATTAGAAGAGGATCTACCGATCACCGGAGGACAGGGGTACAATCTACAGAATTGAGGTGAAAAATAACCAATTTATAATTAATAAATGAAAGAATAAAGACATTTTAAAATTTTAAAATAAAGAAAATTTATGTCAAATGTAGACAGAGATAATAGAATATAATTTAAATTTAGTAAGGATTTTCTTTGATGATGAACAATTAATTTAAAGTTAATTTAAATCATTGCTTGGATGATTGACGATTAATGTAATAAATTTAAATTTTCATTTAAAGCGTATTAAGTAATCAGTGAGTAATATTACACGCAATGTATAAAGTAACGTAGTTGGAAGTATAGAAGAAGACTAACAATCCTATTAGTCAATTTAAAATTTTATTAAGCATTAAGATGTATGCAATGCACAGAGTAATGTAATAAAGAAAAAAATATATAAAGCAAAGAAAACAAGACTGCAAATAAAGCACACAGTCAGACTGAGCGGTCGAGAAATTTAAGAGTAACAAATAAATGTTTAACATAGATTTTTGTTAATATAGTATATAAGATTTATTTTATAATGAATGTACTGCAACAAAGAAACGTTTAAACGAATGATAATGAATATTTTATGGCGAAGTAAATGCTGCTTTAAAAACACTTATGATTTCTTTTGAATAAATTAATGAAAACATGTTACAATTTAAAAATGACTACTCTTATTATGATTTCAGTCAAGATGATGTCAGTGAACATATTCCTGTCGAAGAAAGTCTCACTACCCAACAGCATACATTATTATGGAATGAAGAACAGTATTTACGTATTGCACCTGGTGAACAAAATGTTCCTCAAAGTTTGTTGTTTGATGAACATGCGGAGGAGCTCTCTTTTCCTGCTATTTATGGGTCAGTTTCGTAACTTCAGAGATGGTGTCAAAGTAACAGCGTTCATGATAGCTTCTAGTGAGTTGAGATCTGATCGTCGTGCAGTTACACTGTACCATCTGTTGTATATGGCGATGAAAATATGAGGATGCAAGTTCGGGATTCTCTGACAGTTGCGTTTAAACACGTTGGTAAAGATACTAAAATCTCTCGGAAACAAATAGAAGATGAACAGTACATTAATACGTAATTGCATTGGAACCAATCTTGCTTTTTTACGATCAATTCCAAACTCAACGTGGTATTGGATTGATCGTAAAAAAGACCTTTTCGCCATGATCAGACAGTTCGGTAAATCTACTATATTTCTTACTGTCAGTGTCAACGAAATTGGATGGAAGGATCTACTTCACAAGTTATACAAATTCAAGCACAATGGAGAAACGATTTCTGAAGAATTTGCTGAGCTTCTGCATTACCTTGAAAAAACAACACTTGTTAACGACGACGCAGTTACTTGTGCTATACATTTTAACAAATTAGTCAATATCTTACTAAATATCTCGAAATCACCAAAATGCAGTCCATTTGGGGGATATTACGTTGTTCATTATTTTAAACGTATTGAGTTCCAGCATCATGGCAGTCCACATGCTCACATACTACTCTGGCTGGCTAATGCTCCGTTGGATGCACTTGATAAAAACAAATTGGATGCTATCGCATTAATTGATCACTTAATATCTGTTTCGTCTCAAGAAGCATCAGGCAATATTAAATTACAAACACACAAACACACGTTTACATGCTATAAAAAAATAGTGGCAAATAAACCTGGGCAGTGTAAATTTGAAGCACCTTTTATGCCTTGCCGATCTACAACTATATTATCACCTATGCAAGAAGATGAGCCTGAATTCAAAAATTATGCAAATCGTTATAAAGATATTAGGGTTAATCTCGAAAATAATGATTACTCTGATTTTGATTCTTTTTATCAAAATAATTTCCTCAGACGAAGATTATTGCAATATACTTCGAGCTGGAATTAAGAGGCCAAGAGTTTTTCTCAAACGTCAACAATATGCAAAATGGCATAATCCGTTTATATTTAATGTTGTCAAATCAAATATGGATATCCAATTTATTACTGAAGAATATTCTTGTGCTACTTATGTTGCTGAGTATGTGAATAAAACCAATCGAGGTGTTAGTCATATTAAACGTGAAATTATTAAAATTATGGATGAACATCCAGAGTTTGACGTTGTCGAAATTACACGAAAAATAGGCGTAAATATGCTCAACAGTGTAGAGATAACAAGTCAAGAAGCTGCTTGGTATCTTCTACGGGAACCAATGTCAAAATGTTCTACAGTTGTAACTACCATTCCCACCCTGTGGCCACTTGATCGGCAAAGGATAAGGAAAACACAAAAAGAATTAGCTGCACTAGGAATTGGAGAAGATTCTACTAACATCTGGAAGGAAAATTGGTTTGATAAATACGAACGCGGACACCAGGACCTAGAAAATGTTACACTCGCTCAATTCGTTGCTAATTACACTATTAAAACTGACGGTACTTACACAGAAAGAAAAGTTCCACGTGTTATTCGTTATCGAAATTATGATATGGGAGAAGGTATAAATGAATATAAGCGTGAAGTGGTAACTTTACACATTCCATTTCGAAACGAAGATGGAGAAATACTTGCTGACATGAAATTCATCAAATATACAACAACAATGAAAATATAATTTTACGTAGACGAAAAGAATTTGAATCCAACTTGGATATCCAAAAAATTATTGAAATTTGTCAAAATTTATGTCGAGAAGATGGTTTTGATGATGAAACTGAATTGCGAGATGTCGCTAACATTTTACCTGAACCTAATCCATTTCAAAATTTATATGACAATCCTATTTCCGACATAAATAGTGATCTTCGCCTAGCTGTACTTAATAAACTTGGTCCTATCGCTAAAAAACGAGAAAATGTAATGCCTAATACTGATTTTTATGAGTTGATGAGAATGGCAAACGATAAACAAAAGAACTTTTGCTACATGTAATCTCCAATCTATTAACTCCAAACCGCAATCCGTTCCAAATATTTTCACGGGTCCAGCTGGATGCGGTAAAACTTTTGTTATAAAACTATAACCGATTCACTGATAATGATGGATATTGCAACTCATACATTGCTTGGGCTTCGACAGGCAAGGCTGCTGTCGCTATAGATGGTACTACTGTGCATACTGTCTTAAAAATATCTTTGTCAAGATTAAGCACGGAAGTAGCACATCAATATCGAGCATTATTCAAATATGTTAAAGTGATAATTATCGATGAAATAAGTATGATTGGTGCTGAATTACTTACTCAGATTGATTCACGTTTAAAATAGATTACGGGTAATTTCAACACTAACTTTGGTGGTGTGGATGTCATTATGATTGGAGATTTACGCCAGTTGCCACCAGTTAGAGCTACTCCAATTTATAAACAGCAAAATAAAAGGATTGTTGGGCCTATTTTGTGGCGTGGACTCAAATTTTAGGAGCTGGATCATGTTATGAGACAAGCAAATCAACAGTTTTCTTCGATATTGACCAAAATTGGAAGCGGTGAACAACTTGAAGATCATAAATTAACTTTATTAGAATCACGATTTGTTACGACTCAAGAAGCAGAAACAAGCTGCCCACATGGGATCCGTTTATTTAATACAAACGAGGCTGTGACAAGATACAACAATCGAATTTTAAGTGCTGCGCAAGGAAAAACAGTTTCAATTGCAAAAGACGTATACAGACGTATACATCGGTTGTACTTCAGCAGAACAGACAGCTTTTGTACGCCAAAAACTGCACAAAATGTCACTTATTGATACTGGAGGCTTGCCTAATGAAACTGTATTTGTGGAAAATGTTTTCTACATGATAACGACGAACATCGATGTATCAGATGGTTTAGCGAATGGTGCTGTTGGGAGATTAGTTCATATTGAACATGATGAAGAAGGAGAAGTGTGTGTTGTGTGGCTCGATTTCCCGGACTCACCAAAGATTGACGAAAAAATTAGAAAAAAAGTTGCTGGACATATGCCCGCTAAACAGATTAGTAAAACAGCTGTACCCATAGGAAGAAGATCATCGACTATTCCGCTTAATAACAATAAAAATATAAATATTAAACGTTCGAAGTTACCTTTAGTTTGTGCTTGTGGGACTACTATTCGTAAATCTCAAGGAAGCACGTACCCTGAAATTGTTTATGAATATGATAAAAAACATCCACTGTCATTAGTATATGTTGCTTTGATGAGGGTGATTAGTCTCCAAGGTTTGTACATTACTACAAAAGACAATGACAGGACCTTTTATCATGGCCGAAGAGCATCCACAGCTATAGTTAGTCTACAAGATGAATTTCGTAGACTCTCACTTAATCATTTAGAGACTATTAGCAGTGATTTGCTGCATTTCATCGGCCACAGGAAAGGATTGTCAGCGTATATTTTTAATTGTCAAAGTCTTCGGGATCACTCCATATATCTTTCGGATTCAATTATACAGAACTCTAACGTTTTAATTTTAAATGAAACTTGGTTACACAAAGCAGAGTCAGTCACCATACCAAATTTCAATTGTATAATCAAATATGAACGAACAAATGTTCGAGCTGGAGGAGTCGCCATATATGATAGTATATATGTCACCACTAACATCGTTACTCCTTGTATCGATATGATTATAGTTTAAAACGTTGTAGTAAAAATGTTAGGATTAGAGAAAGATTGCAGTGAGGATAGACACTATTAAACATAATAAAAGAGAAATAAATAATACACATGAGAAGCAGAGGCAAAAGATAAACCGAAAATATTTAGAATGGTTGTCATAAACCTGGAGAAATGGAAAAGGGGTTGCCAAAGAAATGAAAATCATTTTATGCTACAGTATACAGTAAATAAAAATGCGCATGCGTTTACAGTAAATAAAAATATCACACACACAGAGAATCAAATGTGGTAAAAGTGAGAAGTAAGGAGTTGTAATTCATAAGGTAAAAGGCTGAAACCTTTAACACTTTCCTCTTTCCAGTAACTTTTTTCAGACAACTTGAAAAATTGTGCGTCTTATTAACTCGATGTTTTAGCTCTGTTACTGATATTAATGCCCTACAGACGAAGAAAAACGTTAACAATACAAAATGTCGTGCTTTAAAATCGTTAATCATAATTGTTGATAACTATGATTTACAATTACTTTTTATATTCCTACATATAATAATGTATATAGGCCTACTCACAAACATAATGAGTATAACAATTTTCCATTGATATTTAAATAACAGAACTTGTAAAAGAATTATTTAGTGCTTGCAATTATCAAGTTCGTGCACAAAATTAATAATCATGATTAATAATATAACCTATGTACACTACAATGAAACCACGTGAATTTTCTTTTTTTGACTTTTCGAGGAACACAAATCGAGTTTCGTCATTGCCACCCAGACAACGATTTATACGTACGGTAATTAATAACTTATCTTTTATTTAAAAGGAAAACTATCAGAAATGTAAATATGTGCCCCTTCTTATAAGTGCACATGTACATCATATAATTATGGAAGTAATCAATATTTTAAATTTACAATTAGGAACATCATATTAATAATATACGAGTAAAATTACTTTTCATCTCGCGACTGACAAACATTATTAAATCAAGTAATTTAAAAAACGATTAAGAATAGAACGTTTTTCAAGTAAAAGCCGTGCTAAAAGGAAAAATTCGCACCCAAAAGGATTTTTCAAATACAATTTTAACGATCGTTGAAGCTTTCACGCAAAATCCAGTCGTTGGACTTGATTGACAATATTTTGCTATGTCAGAGCGATTTTTATTACTTGGTAATTACTATATTAATTGAGTAATTAACTGATAAGTAGTCTGTCAATTTACACACATGCACGATTCCACAGTAGTTTTGAATTCGCACAATCCCGAGTCTAGGAGCGCGTAACATAGTGCACTTACCGTTGGTAGGCATCGATTTCGCGTCTTATTATCATCCAGTTTTGCACATTTCCCGAAAAATGTATAGTTTTTTATTGACTCACCTTACCAGTCAGTACAGGCCTTACGCACACAAACAATGTACACACATATTGAACCCCTCGTGACGTCACATCAGGTCACACAGTCCTGCCCGAGACTCATTTTAAGTGTAACAGGGCTTAAACTTCTTCAATAATTCAATACTAATTCAATAAACTTTGCAGTTGTTATATATTTTATACACGCATCTTTGTAGGCCTACATTATCCATTCCATTTGTACTGTTTCAATACCTTTTAAACTACAAGTTTTTATTAAGCGATATTAGGAATATCTTGTAATTTTTCATAATCCTTCTAAGACCACGGTCCGTGTTACTAAAGAAGGTTATGAAAGACTTCCCGTTTACATAAAATATCGAATTAACATTATCTAAACTAAAAAAACTCCGTTATGTATTCACATGAATTTACTACCAATACGTGATATAAGATATCTCCATATTAATGTTACCAATTTTCTGAAAACTTTAAATGTCTGGAAGCGCCTCATCATATAATATTTTTTTGAAATAAATTGATTGTTTACCGCTGGTGTAATCTTCATAATTTAACCTTTCATTAGTCTTCTAAAACATATTTTAGTTGGGAGTAAAGTACCAGTTGTGCATATTTAGTACGTGCATTTGATGAGTAAAAATTTGAAAATATTAGCTGAGCCGATAAGTAGTGGATAATTTTAAAAGTTGTTGGTGTTTATATTTCAATTAAGCACTGACAAATATAAATACTGTATAAAAGTAATACCGGTTACAAGGTTTAATAAAACATGATTTATTTAAAGATGTTCGTATGAAAGTTATACTGTGTTCATTCACACAAGAGAAAAACTTAATTTAACTGCGTGTTTTATTTGTAATAATTTTTTTATTAGTTAGAAAGTGCCTTTGACTTAAATAGGATAATTGTATAGTCATATCATAGCACCGTTTTACTTGTGGTTATCTGTGACGGGGAGGGGAGAGTGAATAGCCGTAACGGATTCCAACGTCGACAAACAGTACATGACACTCATAAGACATGAAATTATATCTTCACTGACAGCAGAATTTCTCTAACACTCTTTAACGAAACACCCTGTTATTATTTTTATTAACATTAACCCACCTATTATTGTTCAATTAATGTAACCCTCAAGAAGGAACCACTTGACAGATTCCAACCGAAGTCAAGTCGTCTAGGTCAAGAAATAACCTGAGGCCAAATCTCTCGCCTTTCTCGGTATTATTTTATTCTTATATTATCATCATTATTGTTATTTGATTTGACTTAAACAATAGGTTAATTACGTCGCCTTAATTTTAATTTATCTTTTACAACGCATTTTGTTCGGTTATTATTATTGTTATTATTACCGGGGGCCGATAGCATCTTATTTCCATAATGGAACACAAAGGTTTGACGAGAACAGTATGGGGTCACAGGTTTCACATTGTGTCCGCCTACCAGACACTAGGCGACGTAACGTGCCCATTGTAACGTAAAGTTGATCAACTGACCACATTAATGTGTATTTATGAGTGACTGAAGTCAAACAATAGCGCCACAGCACCGGAGCCGACGTCAGCCTGTCGCACGCAACGACACGCACGCCAATTCCTCCCTACTTACCCACGTGAGTCGTGCGTGCGGGTGTGACACTTAAGGACAGTGCATGCGTGTACGTATTAATTTTAATTTTTACACCGCTCGCTGTGAGTTCTCGTTAAACGTGTTCTTGTTTTCCGTCTTTGTTAGCACACTTGCGCCGGTTGGTTGGGCAATTCATGGAGACACCGCTTCGAAAACTAATTTACTACAGCAGTTTCCTTTGAAACACACAGCCTATTATTGACTTTTAATGTAACGGTTTTGCTCTGCGCTAAATACACTTAAAACCGTTTAACACAGTTCAGTTTGTTTTTAATCTGTTATCTGTTAAACGGCTTCTTGGCGGCCGCTTAAACGGCCTGTTAGCGTAACCGTACTTGATTTAACGCGGTAATGTATTGTTCGCAATGTGTTTTGATTTCTCCATACGCAGAGCATAACGAATACATTAAGTGCTTATCGTATATTCCCCGTCATGTAATTGCCCGTTATGAAACAACAAACAGGTTATATTAGATAAAACTTACTATCATTTACAAATTGTTTATAGACGTGTTATGATTACTTCTAGTTTCTAGTTATTCAATGTAGTTTATAATAATTCTAATGAACAAGATTTCAGTACTTTTTTGAGAGAGTTGATTTTCAGCAGTTTCTTTTTCGACCTGTCTTAGTTTTTGTTTTAGTGTTATTTTCTTTTTAACTTAACAGTTAATTGTGAAACAAAAGGTAGGCCTGTTATACCGGTGGATTATCCTAACATAAATTACCAGCAAAATATACTACCTGCTCGAGTGGCAAAACAGATAGAAAGTGTAAGTGGTTTACTGAGTTAAGAATTAGAATTCATTGATGCCAAAAACATAAAGTATATTTATTCCAACAAAAGTTCCAATGTAATTATTCTTCAATATTTCCAAATTAATCTCAAGCTACTAGTTAACAGTCTTCTCCAATTTGTTACTTTCATTAAAAACTATTATTCTTTAAATTACTATTAATACAGAATATTACCAATGTGTCCTTTTCTTCACACGCACAGGTATGTGCTACGCCAGCAGCCCTCTGGAGTTGGTGTTTTACCTCGCTTTACGCTCTTATCATATATACCTAATCTTGTATACAAAGTTGAAAGTGAAACTTGTTTACAAAAGCGGCTCTGTACTAAATGTACAGATTAAAGGCAATGACATTTTAACAATTTAAAGGCAATGACATTTTAACAATTTAAAGGCAATGACGAATTTACCAAATAGTCCTTTCTCTACGTTATGAAACTAGTCTACTCAAACACACCTCGTAACCCAATTATAAAACATATTTAATTACAAAAACACAATATTTATTATATTAAAAACATAGGATTTTTATTTAGTTTTCATGCAGCCTTTGCATCGACACTCATTACATTTGAAGTCACAGGTTCTTCAGCGTTTTTAAAACTGTTACACAGAAAATTTGTAATATTTTGTGTCTGTTATTATCACTCTTTGAAAGTCTACTATGCTTGTAACTCTAAGTGTCACTGTGTGTTTGAGGGTGTTTGTATTTTACAACACTTTTTACTGAATAAATTAATGCGCTCTTCAAAAACAGTCAACCTTAAACAGTCCGTTACACTGAAAACATGTATCTCTTGCATTTTAAAATTTATAAACACAAGTTTAAACATGCGCTACCTTTTACACCTTCTGTAGTTACAAACAATACTAATATATTACAGTCTTGTAACAAATTGCTGATAGAATTAATGCTTTTGCAACACTTTTGCTTACTAAATCTTATCTAAGTTGTCAATAGTGTAGGTCGTTCTTCCTTCTAAAGTTAGAGACTCAGAATGTTTTTCGTATGAAGATACTGCTACGTTTCACTTACAAACTCTGAATCGCTTCCTACCCAGACCCAGATCATCATGTGTTTTAACATCTAATTAGGCTGTATCTCAGAGTGTTTTTGTTAAATAAAAAAGAAGTTCATAAACACTATTAAACTGCGTTAAACAAGTGCTTTCATCCTTTGATTCAGTCTTTCTCTGAATTTATTTGTCAGTAATATGCACCACGTACTAGTCTTCCTCATCGTTATCAGAGTAAATTAGTTTTGAAGATAAATATGTAATCCGCTTATACGCAGTTCTGCAGTAGCGTGACCACGACTCTGTGATTCCACAATGTTGATTATGGTTAGCACGAGTTTATGTTCTGAAGGTCCACTAGTCAGATTTATACTACAACTTTGATGCAAATGATCTAATGGTGCGAATTAATAAAACCAAATTAAATGTAAGCTTATGTGTCGTTTACTGAACTCTTATTCTATCTTATCGTTGTATGTACTGTGTACTGTTCAGTGTAAGGCTGTACCTTAAAGAAAGACTTTGAATAAAAAATAATAATGAGACCTAACTTATTCTTAAAAATTATTAATACGGTATATAAAAGTGTTGCCTACACTTAGCGAAGTCTGCAGTAGGCATACTAAATGGTAAAAATTCAATTATATGTGTTTATGTGTGTTTTAGTTTTTTTTTATAATTAAACTATTGAACGTATAATTGTAGTAATGCTTGAAGATATTAAGATTCCCATTGGGGAGTTAAAGATCTGAGTGTTCGAAAAGCAGGAAAGAATGCGCGGGGATTACTAGAAGATTATCCATTTGAGAATGTTAAGGCGAGAGATAATTTGGTAAGACACACAGTGTGGCATGAGAGTCTGCTAAACACCATATTAGGAGAGGAAGCTGAAGGAAAGAGGAAAAATGTATGCAGCAGACCGGTAAGGATACGGCGTGCCACTCCTATTGAGAAGTGAAGAGACTGGTGGGGAACAGTGAGCCATGCAAGGAGGCGACTGTTGCCAACCAATATCCCGTTGTTCCTTAGGCCTACCAGAAGAAGAAAGAACATTGGACATATGAAATCATATCAGTTTTCTAAGTAAGAACGAAACTAACTGCGTCATATGACATGTGCGAGTAGAAAAGTAATTGACGATCCGAACGGAGGGAAAAAGACACTGCCTGGTACGCGCCAACAGTTTGTACATAAACACTAAGCACACATAAACACATGATCACAGCCAAACGATATTCCCGCGAGACAATTGTTACGGTTGCCGTAACATAAATCGCAGATAATCACTTATTTTCTAGTGTGTTCCCTTATATCGCTCAATAAGCGTAAAAGGGAAGAAACGTGTAAGACGATAGCTTATATAAAGTTTAAAATAAATAATATAAATTGTTTTTACTTTGAATGGACGCCAAGTCGATAGCGAAGCGAAAGGCTGGGCTGATAAATTTCCTCCGCCGGCCTGCCGGGGTAATTTCATATCTTCAGAAGGACATAAACCAAGAGAATTGTGTAAGGAAGAAACCGGTGATAAGGAACTAGTGGATATCAAGTACACAGTGAACAATGGCTTACCGGCAAGTGTCGCCTTATCTGAATGCCGCCAGCTAACTTTGCGAGTGCAAACCAATGTATCGTAAAATGCTGCACGTTATTGTGCTTTCGTTATTCGTGAATAGTGGTTTTTTCCACTTTAGAAGTTTCTTCATTATAATGAACGCAGCGTCCGCCTCGACGCTACAGCAGGCAGTCCGGCGACACGGTAAAATTAACAAAGTAACCAATTCACAGTAATAGTTTACTAGTAAAATGTTATTAGCAAATTGCTTCTTTATTATATTCTCTGATCACATTAATTATTCTTCTCCTATCTTTGCCATAACAATTCTATGTAGGTTTTGGCCTCCTCAACAAACGCGCTTCTACCCTTTTCCCTTTGCTTTTCAGTTTGTAATGCTCGTACTTTGCAAATCCTCCACTTCGTTTCCAGACGTCTCTTCCTAGTAGTCTCTTCTTAGATCCCTACTTCTAATTTCAATAGACTTACATTCTATTACATTATCTCTACATCTATCCTTACCTATAGATGTTCGTGGCATAGACGTCTTACTCACTATGACTCGATACATCGTGCAGTGCCTGTGGTATTAATTTATTTATTTATTTTCGTACTGACAAGCACGTTCAGAATCTCCAGGTTCTCTGCCATCCTGTCCTCTGATTGGTCCAAATATTTTTCTCAGTATCATCTTGTCGAACTCTTCTTCGTCCGTATTGTGGGACGTCTATGACTCACTAACGTGTGTTACTGCACATCTTATGAGGCTAATGTAGACTCGTACTTTGAGTGGTGGCTTGGTCCTTTAAATTTTAGAGCTCATTTCTGATTTGTTAAAATAATAGCATCAGTTTTCTCTTGGTATTTCCAATCTGTGATATTTACTCATGTGTGGTGTTTTTACTGTTAATTGTTAACAGGTGAAACTTTCTCAAAATTACATTCCCCCATTTTATTGACACATTTTTCAAGCATTCATACTGGTACATATGAATCTTTTCCTAATTCGCTGCTAGTTCAAACCCTCTGGTTCCCCTTTGTAAGTTTAAACATTTCATCTGTCACTTCCATATCTATTCTTAAACCTGTTAAACTATTTCATCAGTTCCTCAGTTCCTAGTAGATCTCATTAATCATATCGGCTATCCTGTCGTGCCCTGCCTGATTTGCACGTCCCATCTCCATCTGGAATCGTATTTTCAGTAAACGTCACTTATTATCCACAAAGCGTCAGACTTGAAAGCCGTAGCATGTGCCTTCTATTTTAATTTATCTGTACTCCTAGGCTGCTCATCTGAACATATGGTCCAGCAAATGTGAACAGCTCCGTTGACAGACTGTATTTCCTTTTATTATTGACGTTTTAGTTAATAGTGTGTGCAACAGAGTTATTTGAGTTGTCGAAAGTGGAGTAATCCCTTTAAAAACATATGTTCTCCTGAAGTGTTCACTACAGCTTTCCTTTAATCTAGATCTGAAACCCTTTTGTAACTGAAAACCCCGTATGAAGCGATTTTCCTAGTGACTGCTGTTATCAAAGTCCAATGTTTTGGACTTGGACTTATTTGTGACTAATTATTGTGACCACAAATCTCACGCTGTCCATCTTGAGTGTTACGAGTAATCGACAATTGCCATTCTCTCCTAACTAAAGGCGTCTCTTGAGGCCATCCGACTGTTCTTTACGTCACCATTCTAGGAAAGGAAGTCTGTCTTGTTTAAAAACCTGGAGTGACCCTGCCTGGAGTGCTCTAAAACACAAGGTAAGGAAAGAGTCCATAATAAAATTATACAAATCCATGGCAGTTTCTACCCTTACTTATGGCTCAGAAACAGAAACATGGACAATGAATTCAGTCTACAGAAATGAAATTTTTGAGTTCCATAGCTGGGTACTCAAAATTAGATATGAAAAGAAACAATAAGATAAGAGAGAAACTGAAAGTTGAAGAAGTAAAGGGAATCATCAAAAGTATAGAGAAAGATGGAAACAACGCATTAGCAGAACGGGCAGTGACAAATTCCTGAAGGTAGCCTTATTGTATCAGCGAAAAGGGAAGAGAAGCCTGGGAAGACCCAAGAAGAGATGGTGTGACCAGTGTGCAGCCGGAACAGACTAAACAGTCTAAGCCGTGACGAAGAAGAAGAAGAAGAAGAAGAAGAAGAAGAAGAAGAAGAAGAAGAAGAAGAAGAAGAAGAAGAAGAAGAAGAAGAAGAAGAAGAAGAAGAAGAGTGACCCTGCCTCGGATACAGCGACTTAATCTTTCGGCTAACACAACATAGTTTTCAGACTTAGTTTTAAACCAGTTTGTACCTGATGTAGGATGTCACTAGAGTTATTCCTATGGAAACTCGTACGCGTCAGCTACGTGTTTCATATCTGAACGAGAGAAGCGAGTTCTCAGTTTGAACTCGACCGTTTGGCATTTGTGTATCTTTCTATCTGTTTGAGGCATGTCTTAGTATATAACGCGTTTTGAACGCGTCAACCGATTTTCGTAAAACTAGGAAAAAATTGTGAGGGGCCCAAATAAGAAAAAATTGCAAAGTCCATGCGTGATATCAAATTAAAGAAATTTTAACCAAAATATGAATTTAGTGTTTATTTTCGAAAATTTCAAAACTTTGGGACGCCGGGGGCCAAAACATGGATGAACATTTTTAATTTTCTATTGTATTGTATTTATTGTTTAATAGCCTAAAGGTACTATACATATGATGTGTAATAAAATTTGTATTATTCACTTAAAATTTTATTACACATCGTATGTATAGTACCTTTAGGCTATAAACAATAAATACAATACAATGGAAAATTATAGGTACCATTAGTAAAACAATAAGTGTATGTATATTATAAATACATCACATTATCATTAATGGATGAACATATTGGTAAAAACGCAAGACTTCATGTGGCGTATCAAATTAAAAGGTGATTTAACAAATATCTTAATATAGTCCACATTTTTTATGCCAGTGACAAAAAATGGGATAAAATTTGAAAACAATTTTAAAATCCAGCCGGGTGTTAGACTAAAGCGAATTTTAATACAAGTCAGATTGTTTACATGTTTAGCGTTTATTCTATGAGTAGGCCTGCTCTGTTTGCTTTTAATCTGGTTGTTTTACTAAACAAAAAAATAGTAGGGGAATCGGGATTTTCACAATTTTTCTGATAAGTGAAAAATCATCTAATAACAAATATACTATCAAATTATTCAATAATAAATGTACTTCGTTTACAATGGCGAGCGAGTTCTACAACTCATGGAGCACAGTAGTACTAGAATGTGCGCGTTTAACTATGTAGGGTATAACTCTTTTAGCACAAACTCCTGACACGAAGTTACTATCGATTAACTTAACATAAGTCAGTTCTCGATGAGACAGATTCATAACTAGTCACAACAACAATTGATACGCTTTGATAAATCTAGCGCACACGTACTGGAGATTAGCGTTCTCATGGTTAGTCATGTTGAAATATAGTTAAACAGAGGATCATAGAATGTAATATACAGTAAATAAGTGTTCGTCAAGATTCAGATTTTAAAAAAAAAAAACAATAATAATGCTATAATAATGCTGGTAGCATATTTGTGAAGTATTAGCTGGAAACCTCGTATTTTTCTTAGTCTCTTCATTTCCGATATTTCGTAATCGATGGTTTATCGTTTTCACAGGGAATTGTGTTCCAAAAGACGTGACAAAACAGCTGATATTTTAAACGAATGGAAACGATAACGTCCGTAATTTTGCGTCCGAACGAACATGACCATTTACATAATTCAACAGTACACTTTCGAATTGGATTGTTTAGAAATACGCATTACCCGTTTGTTTAACATAAAACATGACCCGCTGTGTTTCAACGGAAGTGAGTGCAAGCAGGTCTAGTCTCTTGTTGGGTAGACGTCGCCATTGTCAGGGTGGAGACTTGTATGTACCATAGAAACGTTCAGAGTTTCTGCAACAGCACCGGCTACAAGTTAATTGACCTGTCTCGTGACCGCTGAATTATTTGTTTAACTATTTCCAGTAAACGGCGCAAGTTTTGTTCCTAGAGTGAGAACATTTGAATGAACACTACGCATGGTGTTTTAGAATTTATCTTTAATGAAAATAAAATGTATTAGAACTAAAACTAAACTATTATTATGCATTAGAATTAAAACTATCTCTGTTTTAGATAACGTTATGACGTAGCCTACTTGCAGTATCTTACATGCAATATAGTACAATATGACTCTACATAACAGACAAATGAATTCTAGAGTCTACATATCTTCTGCGTCTTCATATCTTTTTCCTCCTCCACCTCCTTCTTTGCCCTCTTTTTCTTCTTCTTAACTTCTTCTTCAACTTGTAATTTGAACAAATAATATCTAACGTGATACGACAACTCAATCAAGTGTTATAATTCGGAAACGGCTTTGCTACACGCTGTGTATTTTTTATGAACCAGACGTACGTGGATAAATTTTTCTCGAGAGCAACGAATTATTATCCTGTCTCTTCATCCCCACTGTAATTAGAATGTAAGCCTGCATACCTATAAAACATTTTATAATTTTATCGTTACTAATTACATTACCATTCGGCTAATTACAATTTATACACATCACCTAAACTTCCTCTCACAAACATCATTATTGCGGACGATCACCGATGATTTGTCACCATAATGCCTTTAATCCGCAACTTTTGCAAACCAACCCCTAACTCCAAACCGCGAACTTGCTGCCAATAATTTTTTATAATATATAAAATTAAGCTCCATGAAATACTTCTGTTATAACAATAAGAAAAAGTGGTGTAAATGTTTATGTTGTAAAATGTCGGGCGTTACCTCCGCGCACTTTTGTTACTTACTCTGTTGACTGGATCCTCTGCAGTGATGTAGTCCTGTAACACAACTTAATACTATGCTTTTTGTGGGCGCCACTTGGAAACGTTTGTTCCAAGAAAAAAATGTGATTGATAAAATTTTTAAAACTACGAAAAAATTTAAACAAGTCAGTTTAGCTTGGAAAAATCAGTTAAGTTTAATGGTTCTTTAAAAACAAACAAATCGTCTGAAGGACTAACATTCATAGAAAAAAATTATAAAATTGCAGAGAAAAAATTTTACAAGTTATTATTATTGACAATTTTTTATATATCCAATCAAGTATCGACTAGTATATTACAGATTTTGACTCAGTTGAAAAGCATGAGTTTAATACGTGAAAAATCTTTACTCTCAGGACGTGACTCCTTTGAACTACCAAGACATATCAATTAGATGCCTTACAAGAAAAAAAACTAAGTGATTTGAAGGTGTATGTGTGGCGTGTGAAGTACAACTGCGTGATAAAATGTAACCAGGTAACAAATGACTTTAATTGTGGTAACTCACGTTCCAATGGTTATTTATTCTCGCACTGGACACTCCTTTCGGGTAGTTTCTCAATCTCGCCTCTTCGGGTGTACACTGAATCTATTTAAAGTCAAATTTTGCGATCATTACTTTTTCCGCACTTTTGTAAAAACGTTTGGCAGTAGAATCTCGTTCAAACGCCGCCAAAAGCTCGTCAGCTGCTCCGCGTTAATTCAGAAATTATCCGCCGCAGCGCTGATTCCCATGCAGTGTCGAGGAAGGCTTTGTGTATTGTATGTTTACGTTAGGGGGAATTATTGTCACGTTAGTCAGTCTATGCAAACACAGCAGAATTTGTTCTCTATTTAAATTTTGGTCCCTCCTGGGCCGCTTGACGTTCTGGCTGCGTGATTTCTATTAAAATTTGCCGTATCGCTGCTCTATTTCAGCGATACATTTGGCGAAGATTCTCGTTGAGGTTAAGTCAGTCGGTTATGTCTATGTACGGGAAAAAGCCTTCCTGCCGTGTCTTGTCGATTTCTCGCCTCTCGGTTTCGCCTTAGCTGCGTTGATCAGTGTCGTGGGTGATGCATCAGTTCTGGAGTTCAAGTTTCAAGTGTTTTTGGGTCGAATTTGGTCTCGCTTTTATACTAATTCAGGATGACTGTTTTCATCGACTTCCGGTATATTTGTGTAAAAATTCTTTCTAGAATGTTCGAGAATAAACGAAATGGAATGTCATAGAACAATTTTCACTTCCGTAGAAGATTTTAGAACGAATTTCTTATTCTTTATACAAAGGATATTTCAAAAATTACTCTGGTATTTATCAAACAGTTTTACATTAGTACTCACAATTTGTATGCCATTAATACATTTAGATTCCCTGTTTTTAACTGAATCTAGCGATACTAAATATGATTGGTTTCTAATTAACTTAAGTCTAATAAACAATATAATATACAACCCTCACCTTGAGTTGTTGTCATTGAAAACTCATTTTTTATAACAACAATTGTTGTGGAGTTACTAAATTCCTTCCACAAGCTGAACATCTAATACTACAACTTTCCTACAACAAAATAAACAAATTTTAACATAGATAAAACACAAATAAATACAATTTTATATGGCCTCTGCTCATGGCCTAGATTCTTGTCAGTTTTCTAATACAATGATTAGTCTTTTTCTTTAATATATGTATTATTTCACTACTGTACACACAGAGTTTATTATTTTGTCTATCTTTTGTGATACCTGGTTACTCTGTACATATATTATATTTATCACAAGATGACATAGCATCATTGATTGGTCTTGAGATGTCCTTTTTTATGGCGTGACAAATCTCACTCTAATTAGTTAAATTCTTTTAGAATTGACTTTACTTTCAACTGAGTTTGTTTCTTATTAAGGCATACTGATGTATTGTACCTTTCTATCTTATTTTTGTTAGTATTATGTAAGTATTTAGCCAGATATGATTATTTTTGTACTGGATAATTGGTTCCAGCCATACATGGTATAAGTAAATATTTTGCTAACTTGACTATTACAATGTTAAAGTTAGTCAGGTATATTAGCATAGTTGCTTTATATCATATTACAGCTTTCTAATGCAATTTGGTTGCATTTTGGCAACATTAAATTCATAAATTATACAATATTAGATGCCTATTACATGTTTTTAGTTAACACTGTTTTTGGCTATTTTGACTGCTTTTTATTCATTTGACAGCTTCCTTTATTTAAGATAAATTGTTCACTATTGTCTGCTTGACAATTACATATAGTTTTTATTTAAATCTGATAATAATTAATTTTTTCATGAAATCTTGGTGTATGGTCTCAAATCCAACACATTAATATTTTTTGTCATTGCAAATATACAATTTTTATTTTAACTTAGATTATTTCTAATAATGTATTTAAATCATTTAATACATTTATTTTATTTACATCACATAATATAATAATGGATCATGTCCATTTATTCACAAAAAATAGTTTTTAATACTCTATTCATAGTTATAAAACTTAATAATTATTGACTTTATTTTGGTTGATTCTGACATTATTTCTCTCTCTTATAGTGTCTTATGGTTTTTTTCACTCTTATTCACTTTAATAATATATATGGGGTTTTGTCTTAGTCATAGTTTGGTCGTTTTTTCAAGTTGATAGAAATAATTATTATACAAAATTACACAATTTTTTGGGACTACTTGGGTTCGATACTGTTCACCTCACTTTCCTCTTATGCTAACTTACTATATAAATGATTTCTTTTATGGAACGTTCTGTGACGTTACACTGTTCAGTTAGACGATGGTAAGATAACTACTATAATTTTTCACCTACCTATAATTTTGCCCTATAATTTCACATTTTGTCAATAATGTGTCCTATGTAAAATGTTATTATTTCATTTTAACGCGTAGTTTACAAGGAAAATAATCTCAAAATGTAACAGGAAGAGAATTTTATTTACAATAAAATTTGTCCATGCCATTATTGGGTGTCGAATTTGAAACGAAAGGAAAATTAATACTTTGCAGTATAACTGATCAATTGGTAATAATAATATTTAATAAGTTAACGAATATCACAGCGAATATGACGTCAATTTTGATAGCATTGTGTACTATTACTGTATTTATTTTTTGTATAATGCATAATGTACTGCTTTTCATTTTCGCCTTTGGTTAGAATTTTCTCATATTTTTGTTTAGTTTACTCCTCTTTCAGCCACGTCGGTGGCCACCGCTCTGCTTTTTGAATGTCTCTAATCCACGTTGGAATTTGACATCATTTTTCCAAGTTGATGGGCAGGTTTTAAAAACTATGTGTTTCTTGAAAAACTTGAGAAAATTGTACTCGATTTATTTGGTATAAAGACTGAAATTTCTTTTCATTTTAAACTATAAAATCTTCACTTTTAACACTATATCGCTTTGTAGGCCTATTATTTTATTTTATGTAGTCTACGTTGCTGTCTTCAATAGTCCTCATTTTGAAAACAATTTTTCCCTTAAAATCTAGTGGGACTTCTTTGTCAAAGAATACAAGTGCCGTATTTTCTGTGAAAGATACAGTAAATGGCTGGGTAAAGTCTTCAGTCCACAACTGCTAGTTTCTGGATCCACTTACGTATACGCAAATAATTCGTGAAAAATCTTAGCCAATTTCGGTTTTGTGTAATTAATGATTATGGCAAAATATATTGTAAATTAAAGAACCTGTTTATATTTATTTTTCGAAAATGAACTCTAAGTGATATAAAAGTAGTTTTATAAGAGAAGAACCAATATCGTCAAAATCTAAAACTTTGGAGCCTTTGGGGTCGACGTCAATATTACCTGTTTGAGCTATACTTTTAGGTAGAGCATTTTTAGGAGAATTGGAACAATTTTGAAGATTGGCTCATACTAGTACGTGCTATCCTAATGGAAATGTTTTTCAACAAGCACAAGTGTCAATGTCACCCAAATGACGTTTTCTGAGCGTGACATGTGTTAGCCATCTAACGTTGAAAAATAACGCTCGGTTTGAATTTAACATTATCTAGACAAATCTTTATCCTTTTATTTGATCAGAGGAATTTTAAATCCTGTAAATCTTAAGTCATTTTAAATTATAGCTTTTATATTTCAAAGTAGTTAATGCATTTTTTAAACTACTAATTTAATTTTACAATTAAGTTATGCATGTGGTTGAATTTGCTCTATGGACGAAGATCGAAAGAATATTCTCAGTCATCAAGATGTTTTGCACACAGGTAGGTTAAATTTCTCCACAAAAAATTCTACGTTCATTAATTTATCTGTTTCCCAAATCTGCATGATAAATTTCTAACGATTTATTTCCACAGTTCTGGTGGTCCTGTTAATATGTAGCCATACAAACATTGTAAAACAATTATCGGATAAAATACACGCGTATGCGCGCCCACTACCCGCTCTAGTAGTATGTACGTCCGTGTTTGTGAATGATAAATAATTTTCCGTTTGAATTGCCACGTTAATTATAGTAAGTGTCCGGCCGATGCAGTCATTTATCTTTCGATTTAAACTGAGGCTCGCCAACTCTTGTCTTCTCTCTTCATTTCTACAAGGAATTTGTGAACCGAGAAAACAATTATTATTTACTAACCCAAATTTTGTCAGCGTAAATTGATCGAGTACTGTATTGAAAAGCTAACGGCAAAAATCCGATTATTGATTTTGTTGTAAAGCGAACTTATTTTAGACACGCACTAATTGGTATATAAACAAACGTAAAACCCTGAACGTTGAAGAAAGTAACGCAGACAAACACACACACACACACACACACACACACACACAAGTATGCATGAGTTCTGCGTATGCATATGTGTGTTTGAAACGATAAATTATTTTTCCTTCGCTACGTTTTCACGTTAATTATACGTACGTTAAAAAAGTGACCTGCCGATAGTGTTATTTATCTGTCGATCGCGATCGGGGCCGGTTTAATTTATTATCGACCTTAATGAATAAGCTATACCTTATAGTTACGTGAATTAAGTTGAAAACGTAAAAAAACGATAGAAAATCTCTTTGAATCGTATTTCAGTAACATTTATTAATGAATCAACCTGTTCCAAGGTGGTCAGTGCAGAAGGATTGTGGTGCGCTCCACGTGTGCGGGCGGCCTTCGTCACAGGTCGCCATTCCGCTACGATATATCACACTCGCCAGCCATCCATTTATTTACATTAACCGAGAGCTTGTTTTCATGTACATTAAATAATGCAGCAAAAGAAGGAACAAGCAGTAACTAATGAGTCTGCGTCAGGCTAGGTCGCACAGAGCACTTGTGGCGCTCGCGTGTAGCCCTGACGATGACTGACAACGCAAACCAACGCTTTGCTTTTATAGTCCGTTAATAGTACCGGCAAGTTAGTTACAAAAAGCTTTTCTTCATATGACTTTCGGTTAAATAAGGACGGTAGATAAACTACAATATTATTTTGTTATAATTCTCCCAAATAATATCAGGCCTATGTAATGTGGTTATTCATTACCTGATACTAGTCCTTCACTATAGTATTTTAACTACCTTTAATTTAATATTTTACTCCAATAAACTTTCCTTTAACTGTAAAGAATAATTTAGCATAATTATCCAATGTCCGACAGATTCTTGAAGACAAACATAAATATTGTAAACAATAGCATATTAATGTTCAAACCAAGATACCCTTTAAAGCAGAATCACTCTTTGGTTTGCAGATGCGTTCAAGTTTTGAATTTTATAAACACAAATAAGTCATTACGGAGAGGCTAAAATTCCTTTAATTTGATATGTCACAGATATTTGGATATGCTAGGACTTCAAAGAAACCACTATTTGAAAGTAGGGGCTCAACTATACTATATCTTTTGGAGAAGAAATTTTTTAAAGCGTCCTTAGCGAGCATCCAGTGCTTCCGAATAATTTTACTGAAAGACAGGTTCGAGAGATACTGTGATCAGTGAATGGCGTGAGATCGCATTTATATATTATAACTTATACATAGTCAGAATAGCATTACGCCTCCTAGGCATTCATTCAATATTGGTACAATAACTAACTTATATCGTAAATGATTTCTAATTACTTATTTTTACAGTCTTTTTCGGCGAAACATGCAGCTTATTTGGTTAATAAAAACTTCTTACGACCTATCGTCATCCTATGCTAGTAACTAAAACACGTATTTTTTATGATGCGGAAATATTCATGTTCAGATTAATTTGTAGTATTAACAAGCATCGTCTATTAACGTGTTATAAGTAGCATCAAGTACACTGGTAGACGATATCTTTGAGCGTATGAGATAACGTCTAACATCTTCGGTAGACAATTTCTATGAGCGGTATCATTAAAGCAGGTGATTTTTCACGAGCTCTTTTGGTATAACCTACACTTTGGTGTGCTAGATTGAGTTTCGCTTGTCAAATGGATCGTTTAGAATATTTTTGAAGCTTTCCTCAGCTATAACCGGTTGTAAAGAGAGACCATATAGGCATAGAAATTTAATAGCTTGCATCAAATTCTATTACAATTTTCCATTCATCCTGAATAATAAAAAATTTAAGTTCTGATACATTAATCTGCAAAATGCTTACACGGTAACATTTATTATTTTTTACCATACTAAGAATTGTTTACAAGATCAAACAGAATTAGAAACCATTTAGAACCAATTAGAAACATAATAAAAAAATTAGGTACATCCTTAAAATTCTTCAAAATTATCCTTAAACGACAGAATTGAAGAGTACATTTGTGTGGTACAAGTTGAATGGAGAAAGCGAATTTACATTTATATCTGAAGTGATAAAAGATTTTAGAGAAGCTCCTCGAGGTTTGAAAACAGAGGGGATACGTGTGTCTACGAAGAAGATGAGAAGAAGAAGAAACAAGAGATGGAGTTGCTGAAGTACCTCTTTGGATATAATACCCGCCGTCAGTAAATACTTATTAGTATAGATAGTGGCTATTTTATTCCTTCATGGCTATTTATGGAGAAAAGCTGGCTTGTTGGAAGTTTTCGTCGAGTGTCCATAAGTTCTCAGTATTCCTATTGTTATTTGGTACAATACACCAGCCAAGTGCATAAAATATTGTGCACGTTTCTTTTACAATTAGAGTCAACAGTGCATCAAAAAAAAAAAAAAAAAATAGTTGAGACCAATCATCTACTATAAAATTTAATTTTTTCAGTTAAGCTGGAAAAATGTTTTGGTTTCTCCTGTCTTACCAAATAGGAAAAAGTGATAGTCCGGAAAGTAAGTAATATTCTTACGATAACTCCTAAATTTCCGCATTTAAACAAAAAGAAAATTTATTTTTCTGTTACACATGTTGTAGCGTGACAGATATAAGCATAATATTGAATGGCAATTGATCATTAGAATAATGAAGTTATAATATTTAAATTTGGAAGAAAGCATTAAGTTTAATATAAATAGATTAATTCATAGCAACTGTGGAAAGAAATCATTATTATAAAGAAAATACAAGTTAAAATAAAAGGAGTTACTAGTGATGAGTCATCCAAAACCAGTCTTATAACCAAAGGTTTTCAAGGTATAACCCAGGAAGGTAAAATAGTAAATAACAAAGCAGTACACAATATGACCAAACCCACAACGAGGGAGAATAAATAAAAGAGAAACCCTAAAATAAGCCAAGATCAACCAATACAGGTTGTGTATTTCTGAATTAAAGAAGAAGATGGAGAAGATCCCAAGAAACCTGATGGCATCAAGAACAGATGGAGAAGATACCAGTCCCAGAAGGCAGGAGAAAAGAAGACTGAAGAAAGAAGAAGAGGGCAGCATCCTGAAGAAGACGTCATGCTCTTATAAAAGACACCCAAATCCCTATATCCCCAAAATATATATCTAAAAACAAAAGTATAACGAAATAAAAACCACATGTATATAAATTTAAGAGAGAGAAGTGAACAAAGTAAAAGTTTGCTGTGAACTAAGATGAAACAATAATATAGTACCCATGGAACAAATCTCCATTGAAAAAACGCTAACCAATTTATTATGTTAATAAGACTATACGACCATTTAGCATTAACATAATATATAAGTGCAAAGTGAACCAGTGATAGTTTTGGGTATTATAAAAAATGAACCTTGTGTTTCATTCTTGGCAATCACAAACATTGGATGCAATGAAATATGCATTTTTCAATGACTTAAAATATGTACGGTGACAATATGTTGTTCATAAGACATGAATCTGTTTAAAATAACATTTTTGTTTTACATGAAAAAAGAAAAACAGATTTCATAGTGCTTTGTGAACGGTTCATACTATTTATTTGTTAATGACAGGGTACAATTCCCCAAAGACAAGGTATAAATGACTGTATAAAAACTGTAGAATCCTACTTATAATAATAGTTAGAAATAAGAATATAAATATAAGGTTTTAATGTATATAGTACAAGAATGTTTAAAAATGTTTTAGATATAAGGCCATTTGTTTGGGTCTGAAACAACTAACATCAGAACTATAAAAATAATTACCACTTGTAAATAGTAGAGAGTAATTAAGATGTTAGTTAGTACAAAACCTTTGTTGTAAACCATATTTCCATGTTGGAAATGGGAATTTTGTTGCAAAATGTCTGATTTGAAGACAACCATTTATTTAAAAAAAATGTTCTTTATTTTGTGTTAACTATTGTTTGTATTGTAACCAATACTAATTGTTTTTGTGTAATTTGAAAACATGTTTAATTTATAATACTATTTGTAAAAAGTCAGAGAGGGTATCACACATCATATATTGTTTGTAAATTATTTTGTAAGAAAAATTGTTAAAAAAAATCATAGGCCAAAAGAATGGAAACCAAACTTCATCAAAACAGAGAAATTACTCATTTAAAAGCAAATAAACAAAAGGGGTTTAGACAAAATAAACTTGAGATCATGCCATATAATTGCACATACCATTTAGAGAGATTTTAATAAATTATATTCAGAATTATAAATAAAAATAAAATGACTAAACTCAGAAATTTAGACATGGGAGTCATATATTTCAGAATAATGTTTCAGAATACAACTAATTCAATTAATTACCAGAAAATAAGGGAATAGGAACCTTTTAATACAATGTAGGATTATTAATATTAAATATAACTGATAAAATGGCTGAATTTATATAATGACAGGAAGTAAATTTTGATGTTTTGGACTCTTCAGAGTATACCCAAACTGAAAGTAAAATTACTATTTTTTGGACAGAAAACACTATAAAATGGCATTATTTAATCTGAAAATAACCAGAATGAACTGAAAGATTAATTTAAATCAAATCTAGTGAATAAAATTGACAAATAACCAAAGTTTAGGCATTCATATAGTGAAATAGTAAAATGTACACAGGATGTGAAAATATTTTTGAACAATGTTAAGGATAATATTATATGGGCTAAGAGTTTAATTGAAACTGAAGGAAACAGTTAGTTAATTATTGGTAGTTGAACGGTTAACATGACATACGTTTAATTACGTGGATAACCTAACCTATAATCGTCATACAAAGCGAGTGTATAGTGAGTTATTGTGAAATCGCGAGTGACTTGTAAAATACTTCTGAAACTATCATATTATAACAGAAACGATCAAGTAACACTCCATAACACAGAACAATATAAATCTACTCCGAAAAACACCATAAAACACTAGAAAACTGTATAATACATTAAACCAAATTAGTGACGGAATCGGAGAAAGTGTTTGAACTAATAATTATACAGATACACTAAATACAACCCAGAATCACTACACCAGTCACTACACAACATATAACAAGAGATTTGCGGACACGAGAACAGAAATATTTCGTCAAAATACAGTATTTGGAATGCAGCAGCAACGAGCAACATTTTCATCGACTTGACGGCAGCCATCTTTCTTTGACAATTCCAGTGCCTCCTCTTAGTTCAACAGCTGTTGGGTGAAAACAATTATTATATTTACAAATTATTATTCAATGTCTGTGTTTATTAATAACTATTAATTTGATTGTAACGTTATACTTTTTAAATATTAGCCCGATTTCTCTGACTTTGGTAATAACTGGCTGTTTAAAGAACCCTATATAATTTTTATATCATATACTTGTAACTTTTTTCGATATCCTGAGAATCGATACTAATCGATAAGAGTCAATATTGCTATTACTTAATAAAATATTAATACTTTTCAATACTTAATAGTTCTTTATTTCTTCAATAATACTAATTACCAATAATATAATTCTAATTGATAATCTACAAGAACTTTACCACCCCTAAGTGAAGATAACCTAAAAAATAAAAAGGTAAACAAGTATCGATTGGTTTACAGACAGTCTTATGAGTGGTGATAGCTTATTTAAAATATACTAAAACTTTAATAAAAATTTTCAGAAGAGCATTACACTGTTTAAAACTTCACAGCCCTATATTAATTAATTGATCCTAATTAATTAATTAATAAAATTAAAATAATTTTTTTTGATTATTTTTTTTTATAAACATAATTTTTTTTTTAAATTTCCTTCAAAACAATAAATTTTGTTTTGAAACTTTCGGCGAAGCCGAGCATATATATTCCTTCATCAACTTTACGCTACTCGACCAGTCTTGCTACCATTGGGACTGGACCAGCTGGGAAACTTAAGGAAGTGTTTCAGGCCAGTAAGACGTCGAGAGCCACACCAATTAAACACCTTACAACTTACAGATTCACACATCAATCTTATTTATTTTATTACAAATTGAATAGTCCAAACAGAGGGGCTTGATTACATCGGAGTCGAACTTCACAATCACAATCTCTTATATCATCAACACACTTACACTAATATTTATTTTATTACAAATTGGCGCACAACTTTAGGGGCTTTAATTAGCGATTGGAAGGCCAATACATTCTGCACAATCACTAGTTGGAGCTAGGCAACAGCTACAAAGCCAGAGAATTTCAAGGGAAAATGCAACGACGTGCGACATCTAAGAAACGGGCGGCGGAGGCCGAAAAAGAAATAGAAAACGATATGGACAACAAAGAGGCAACGCCAGTAGAGGTGGAAGAGGTATTACAATCGGTGTTGTCCAAACAAACTGAACAACCCGAAATGCCTACTCAGACAGGGGAAGTCAATGTCCGGAAGGAACCATTGGAAAAGCCGACACGAACGGAGGATGGGGGTATACAAGAGATGATCAGAGCAATGATGGAACAAATGGAGGAGAACAGGAAGAAGGACAACCAAACAACAAATAAGAAGATGGAAGAATGGAAGGAAGACTTGAGTAAGAAAATGGGGAGTGATAACCAGTCCTTGAAAGAAGATTTAGGAAATAAGATCGAAACAACAAATAAGAAGCTGGAAGAGAAGATAGAAGAAAACAGCAAGAAGATGGAAGAAAACAGCAAGAAGATGGAAGAGAAGATGGAAGAATTGAAGAAGGATAATCAATCCACAAAAGAAGAGTTGACTGGGATGAACAAGAACATGGAAGAATTGAAGGAAGACAACCAATTGTTCAAGGAAGAATTCAAGTCGACCAAAGAAGAATTGATTAATACAATTGAAAATACTAATCAGAAAATCGATGAAACCAGGAAGAAGATAGAGAAGAACAACCGACAGTTGAAAGAAGAATTGAAGGAAGACAACAGGAAGTTGGAAGAAAAGATGGGGGAGAAATTGGAAGAATTGAGAGAGGACAATCAAATTCTGAGAGAAGAATTAAGAGAAGTCAATCAGGAGAATTTGGACAAACTGGACGAAAGGATGGAATTGTTGCGAGAAGAACTGAATAAAGAAATCAACGTTAACAAAAAAGTGATGAATAAGAAGATGGAAGAAGAAAATATAATGGTCAATCGACAGATTCGAGAGATTGATGGAAAGTGCAACCAGACCGAAAAGGAGGTGAATGAGTTTAAAGAAGTGGTGAACATCAAGTTCACAAATATTGAAGAACATAGTCGTAGGAAGGTAGAAGAACAGAGAAAGGAAAATCAAGAAGAATTCGGAAAAGTACGCGACCAAGTCACAGAACGATGTAACGATATACAAGAGACCGTGGCCAGTATCACCGGTCAGGTGCGACAAAGCCGAGAGGAGATGGAAGCGATTAGAAACAGACCGACTCATTTCACCGGATTGCCTGTCAACGAAAGCCGAGAGTGGCTCAACTTCCGGCAATACAAACGCAAGCCGATGGAGTTCCTGGCAAGGGTAGAAGAATATTTGACCAAGCATAAAATTACCCAATGGAGCCATAGCAGGGAGATATTCGACGAGTCCTTCCGAGACATTACAGATAATTGGTGGATGGCCAACCGGAGTGAAATTTCCGACTACCAACAGTTCCGGAAAATGTTTAAGACAAAATACTGGTCTGAGACCACCCAGAACTTGATACGTGACAATATTTGTAACGGAAGATACAGGTCACAATTAGGTAGCAGTATGACGGCATATTTCTTGGGGAAGGTGTGTATGGCAAAGCACCTTGAGCCAGCAATCCCAGAAGAATGTTTAGTGAATAAGATATCTTATCACTATGATGAGGACATTATCAGGGCCCGGAGAGGTAGTCAGATCAAGACGATCCAGGGAATGACTGAGTTATTGGAGGGATACGAGAATGAAGAGTATTATCGGCAGAGCAGGAAGAGAAATGAGAGACCAGAAGCAAGGCCGACTACTTACCCCAATAACGGCAATAACCATACAAATAACCGGAACCAGCCCAGTAATTACGACGGCCCTAACAACCAGCCGCGTAATAACCAGTTTAACGGAAATTTTAACGGCGTGAGAAATAACAACCCCTACCCAAATAATCGAAACCACTTTTATCAACAAAATAATAATGTTCCATACAGTCAGAGAAATCCATATCCCAACAATAATGGTAACAGGCCTTACCCACCTAACCGAAATTACTATAATGATAATATTAATAATAATAATAATAGCAATAGTAATAACCGAGTGTCGCGCCCTAGGGTAAATTTTATAAGAGCAGAAGATCGCGGACCCAGGAGATATTATCAACCGAGGAGGAGCAGCTTCCACGGCGCTGACCGAAGATGGCGGAGTGCGGAACGAGACGGCCCAAGATACGAACAGGAAAGACGAAGTACCAGCCTGGAAGATCTTGGCAGACAACCGAACAGGGCGTTAAACATCAACCAGGGTACAGAACGTCAGGAAACAAACCAGAGTTTCCCGAACGATGCCTCGGTCAACAATAACTTAAACAATGACCAAAATGCTTTAAACGAGAGGAGGCAGTAATCAACAACGATGACCCGTTACTGCTTATACTTCCTGGGTTAGAAAAGGATGATTTGCAACAAGCAAACAATGATAAAAACATCACTATTATCTGTAACCATTATTTGAAAGACATACGAACTGAACTTTTGGAAGAGAACGAGAAGAGTCTCAGCAACAGTAATAATGAGATAATTTATATAACAGCGGAGGTGGAAGGAGTTCCCGCTAGAATAATGATAGACACAGGAGCTAATATTTCAATAATAAACTCCAATGAGTTGGAGAGAATACAGAGTACATGTGGTAAAACTTTGCCAATGTTACCAGTCAACAACATTGTATTGGTAGGTGCAACTGGTCGCCAAAATAAAACCATCAGGAAGCAAGTTTCCTTAAGTGTCGTTAGCCGTGATATAGCTTTAGACATGGAATTTTTAATCGCCACCGGATTACCATTTGACATCTTAGTCGGTTGCGATATTCTTCGTAGATATTCGGCAGTAATCGATCTTAATTTAAATAAAGTATCACTTTTCCCAGACGGAGTAACATGGACCGCAGATCTGGTAGGAAGCACAACTATACTTCCCAGCCCAATACATCAACAACTTCGAAAAATTAATATTATAAGAAACAGCCCTCTTTCTAAACCCATAATATACAATAATGGAGGAGAGGATTTATGGTCAGTTAAGATCCAAGAAATACGTAATTTCCAGTGCGGAAGCGATAACAAGAAAATACCAACGCACATGGCTGATCGTCTAATTGCAATATATGAGAAATACAAGGCGGTGTTTTCTGATGAACCAGGGAAGGTAAAAAACTACCAGTGCCAACTTCGTTTTAAAGAAAACGTAGAGTTTAACCGGAGGTCATATCCAATAGCGCAGTCGCTCAAAGAAGCCGTGAGAACAGAGATAAACAAGATGATTGAAAACGACATAATTGAGATTAGTCAATCACCTTACACTAGTCCAATTATTGCTGTTCCGAAGAAAGACGGACAAGTCCGGCTCTGTTTAGATGCGCGTGAGTTGAACAAGACAATTGTGAATGACAGAACATCTCCCGGTGAAATAGAAGAAATCTTAAAGCGTTTTCATGGTACTAACTTTATTAGCACCTGGGATACGGTCTGTGGTTATTGGCAGGTAGAGCTGCATCCACAAAGCCGCCAGTATGTAGCGTTCATTTTCGAAGGGCGCAATTACCAGTTCAAGAGACTGCCCTTCGGACTTGTCAATTCTGTCGCCATATTTGTGGCATGCATGGACCAGATTTTGGGACCAGAAGCGCTCCAATTTACCACCGTCTATGTTGACGATTTACTAATCACATCCGGAACCTGGGAGGAGCATTGTTACAGAGTGGAATTTGTACTAAACAAACTAGCGCAGAACAACATAACACTGAAGTTGGAGAAATCCAAATTCATAGCGCGCGAGGTACAATTCTTAGGCTTCAACCTAGACGACAGAGGTATTACCCCATCAGCAGAGAAAGTGGAGGCAATTCAGAGGTTCCCGCAACCAAGAAACAGGAAACAATTGCAATCTTTCCTCGGACTCTGTAACTATTACAGGAAGTTTCAGAGCCGATATTCCGAGTTGACCGCCAAGTTTCAACCACAGTTATCTGCCAAAAACAAATGGATTTGGGGTGAAGATCAAGATATTACTTTCCGATTGATAAAAGAGAAGTTTCTGGAGAGTGTGATACTTCGTCACCCAGATTTTAAGAAACCGTTCTTTCTAAACTGTGACGCTAGCGATCTAAGCTTAGGAACGACCTTATACCAGGAAGATGAGGAGGGACAACATCTGGTAATAAGCTTCGCTAGTCGCACACTGAACCAGTGCGAAAAGAACTACAGTGTGACAGAAAAGGAATTGTTGAGCGTGGTGTTCGCATGCAGCAAGTTCCGGACGTACATTCTCGGATATCAAGTCACGGTACGAACTGATCATAAATCCATCTCGTTCCTTCGTAGGTGCAAATTGAGTCACGGCCGATTGGCTAGGTGGGTACTCGCCCTACAAGAATATGACCTGAAATGGGAATACATTCCAGGAAAGAAGAACGTGGTAGCGGATGTGTTGTCACGTATAAATCTGGAAGATCAGACTTTCGAGGGAGAGAAGGAGAGCTTAGTAAAAATTTATAACATATTCACGACCAGAGCCGATTTACAAGCTTTGTTAATAAATATCCGAATCCATCAGCAGTCTGATCCTAAGCTGAAAAACATTGTGAGTCGTTTAGAAGCCAATGATGAAACCATTTCTAAATATTACCACCTTAACAAGGGAATTTTATTCATAAAAACCGCATTGGACGATGAGACATGGAAGGTGATAATCCCGCACCAAATAGAAAAGGAGGTCATCATCGATTACCATGTCAGGTATGGTCACATGGGAGCGTTAAAAGTGATACAAGCTCTAGAGGAAAATTGTAAGATCAAGAATATCAACCGCAAGGTGAGAACATATATCAAGTCCTGTAAGATCTGCCAATGTGCAAAAGTAAACAATGAAAAGACAGAGGGTATCATGATACCGATAACTTCCAACGCAAAACTGGAAAAAGTGTTTTTGGATATATGCGGGCCATTTCCCCGTAGCGGTGGTCGACACAGATATAAATACTTGGTAATCATAATGGATCACTACACCAAGTATATAAAGCTATATCCGGTTAATCGGGCAACGACAGCAAAGGTTTTGGCGGTGATTATTGATTTGTATATCCCAGAGATCGGTAGACCATTTTCTATTATTACCGACCATGGTACACAGTTTAAGGGGAGGAGATGGCGAGACACTTTATTAGCACTTGGGGTCAAAACATATAAGACATCAGTCTACCACCCAAGTAGCAATCCGGCTGAGAGAGTACTAAGAGAAGTGGGTAGGATATTGCGCACGTACTGTCACAACCAACAGAAAAAGTGGCAAGAGTACCTAGCAGCGACAGAAACATTCCTAAATTACGCCCACCATCCAGCTATAGGAATTCCACCGTACTCAGCCATGTATGAGAAGCCGACTCCCCGAGACATTGAACAAATCATTGAATTTCCAACGAACAACAATAGGAAATTCAACCAGTTGAAGTTTTACAATAAGGTAGCAGAAGATCAGGAAAAACGGCAAGCCAAATACCAGAAGGCAATAGGGCGAATTGTAACATATAAAGAGGGTGAAAAAGTCCTCCTAAAAAATAGAGAGCTGCCTAGCACCTTAGAAGGCATAACCAAAAAACTACTATTACTATATACTGGCCCATATGTTGTGGTAAATGATAAGCATAACAATACATATGAGTTGAGGGAAATCATTTCAGGAAAAATCAAAGGAGTGTACAATCAAGCTTCTATGAAGAAATATTATGAAGAATGAGTTGTGAGTTTTAGAATTTTGAATTTAATTAATTTTTAAAAAATTCGGAAATAATGTAAGTACATCTTACTACAACCTAATAATTTTGGAACAAACTTTATGGAAGAAAGAAAAAGAAAGAATTTTGAATATAACTTATTCTAAAATATGTAAGTACTTCTTACTACAACATAATAATTTTGGAACAAACTTTATGGAAGAAAGAAAAAGAAAGACTTTTGAATTGAAATATAATTATAAAAATTTAAAATTTAGTAAGAACATCTTACTACCACTGATAATTTTGAACAAACTTTATGAAAGAATTAAGAAGAAAGGAATTTTGAATTTATTTATAAAAATTTAAAATTGAGTAAGTACTTCTTACTACAACCTGATAATTTAGAACAAAACTTTATGGAAGAAAGAGAAAGAGAGAGAATTTTGAACTTAATTTAAAAAATTTAAAATTAAGCAAGCACAGCTTACTACCACTGAATTATGAGAAAACTTTATGGTAAATAATTAAGAAGAATTTGATTTTGGAAAAATACCAAAACATTCAGAAATAGTAGTAAGATAACAGTACTATAAACAATTCTGAATGAAACAATTCTGGGAATAAATGAATTAAACAGAATTTGAATGTTGATAGAACGTCAGGACTTTGAAACAAGATAAGATCAACATATTACAAGGATTTATGAGAAATATTTTTCAATTAAATAAAGAGAATAGTTTAAATTTTACATTAAAACTAACCAAGTTCCAAAAAATAATTATGTGTCAATTATGATTGAATTGAGAAGAAAATAAAGTGATTAATTCAGAAAAGAGAATTAACGTTAATCCAGAATAAATGCTAGACATTCACAATAGAATTTGAAGGAGTAGAGAAGAATAACAAGAAAGAGTGTAATATGCCAGAGAAGGAAAAAATTTGGAAGCAAAGAGACTAATTACCTATGAAACGATAATGAAAACAGTTAATTAAGAGCAAAGAAGAACAACTCATACCAAGAAGATGGAGAAGATGATTTTGAACCAATGATAATAATAAGACCTATATGGAATGCAAAGAGGAGAAATACCACATGAAATATAATATAAATGAATTAAAGTTAATGAATGCGAAGGCGGGTTAATAACTTTCTAAGAGAAAGGAAAGAACCAAAATGTTTAAATAAAATGATCAATATAACAACCTGTATATCTAATGTAAAGATACAATGTTAAAAAATTAAATATAATATAATAAGACCATTCAAATAATGAATAAGAAAGACTATATATAAAGACCATGCTAATAACCAGAAGAAAGTATAAAGAGAATTCAGATGAAGAAGAAAGAGAGTTACACTGTAAACAGTAACCAGAATTATTAAAAGAAAGGTTTTCAACCATAATTAAATTAAATATATCAGACAAGTTAAGAGTTTTGAAAAAATATATATATAATGAGTATAATAATGATTATGAAGATTTATTAAGATAGAAAATGTGAGATAATCTGAGAGACTACGAAGTGGAGAATCCAAAGATATTTTTATTAGTCGAAAATGAGACTACTTTTTATTTATTTATTCGATGACTGACTGAAGATAATTCCAGCAGCATTATGTTTTTTGAGCAGGGATGGATATGCCCCTGTACTCAATTTATAGAAGTGGTGTATGGCCAGCAGAGAAGTAGCGTACAGTGCCCCTCTGATCTGCCCCAGCCCACGTGATAGGGAATGTTAGGGAATTAATATCCCAAGCATACAACACGAAGTTGATATAGAAAGAAAATGTATTACAATTATAATATATCTCAGAAGACACTAACTATTCGAAAAGGATCAGTAGTAAAACAAATAATTATATATATAAAATTAATAAAACTCTAATATAAAAAAGTCGATATAAAAATGGAGAAGAAAATGAATTATAAGAAATGATGAAATTATCATAAGAAATTATTTCATCCATAAACATGTCTGAAATAATTACTTCTGGAGGAGAGCAATCTGTAGCGTGACAGATATAAGCATAATATTGAATGGCAATTGATCATTAGAATAATGAAGTTATAATATTTAAATTTGGAAGAAAGCATTAAGTTTAATATAAATAGATTAATTCATAGCAACTGTGGAAAGAAATCATTATTATAAAGAAAATACAAGTTAAAATAAAAGGAGTTACTAGTGATGAGTCATCCAAAACCAGTCTTATAACCAAAGGTTTTCAAGGTATAACCCAGGAAGGTAAAATAGTAAATAACAAAGCAGTACACAATATGACCAAACCCACAACGAGGGAGAATAAATAAAAGAGAAACCCTAAAATAAGCCAAGATCAACCAATACAGGTTGTGTATTTCTGAATTAAAGAAGAAGATGGAGAAGATCCCAAGAAACCTGATGGCATCAAGAACAGATGGAGAAGATACCAGTCCCAGAAGGCAGGAGAAAAGAAGACTGAAGAAAGAAGAAGAGGGCAGCATCCTGAAGAAGACGTCATGCTCTTATAAAAGACACCCAAATCCCTATATCCCCAAAATATATATCTAAAAACAAAAGTATAACGAAATAAAAACCACATGTATATAAATTTAAGAGAGAGAAGTGAACAAAGTAAAAGTTTGCTGTGAACTAAGATGAAACAATAATATAGTACCCATGGAACAAATCTCCATTGAAAAAACGCTAACCAATTTATTATGTTAATAAGACTATACGACCATTTAGCATTAACATAATATATAAGTGCAAAGTGAACCAGTGATAGTTTTGGGTATTATAAAAAATGAACCTTGTGTTTCATTCTTGGCAATCACAAACATTGGATGCAATGAAATATGCATTTTTCAATGACTTAAAATATGTACGGTGACAATATGTTGTTCATAAGACATGAATCTGTTTAAAATAACATTTTTGTTTTACATGAAAAAAGAAAAACAGATTTCATAGTGCTTTGTGAACGGTTCATACTATTTATTTGTTAATGACAGGGTACAATTCCCCAAAGACAAGGTATAAAAGACTGTATAAAAACTGTAGAATCCTACTTATAATAATAGTTAGAAATAAGAATATAAATATAAGGTTTTAATGTATATAGTACAAGAATGTTTAAAAATGTTTTATATATAAGGCCATTTGTTTGGGTCTGAAACAACTAACATCAGAACTATAAAAATAATTACCACTTGTAAATAGTAGAGAGTAATTAAGATGTTAGTTAGTACAAAACCTTTGTTGTAAACCATATTTCCATGTTGGAAATGGGAATTTTGTTGCAAAATGTCTGATTTGAAGACAACCATTTATTTAAAAAAAATGTTCTTTATTTTGTGTTAACTATTGTTTGTATTGTAACCAATACTAATTGTTTTTGTGTAATTTGAAAACATGTTTAATTTATAATACTATTTGTAAAAAGTCAGAGAGGGTATCACACATCATATATTGTTTGTAAATTATTTTGTAAGAAAAATTGTTAAAAAAAATCATAGGCCAAAAGAATGGAAACCAAACTTCATCAAAACAGAGAAATTACTCATTTAAAAGCAAATAAACAAAAGGGGTTTAGACAAAATAAACTTGAGATCATGCCATATAATTGCACATACCATTTAGAGAGATTTTAATAAATTATATTCAGAATTATAAATAAAAATAAAATGACTAAACTCAGAAATTTAGACATGGGAGTCATATATTTCAGAATAATGTTTCAGAATACAACTAATTCAATTAATTACCAGAAAATAAGGGAATAGGAACCTTTTAATACAATGTAGGATTATTAATATTAAATATAACTGATAAAATGGCTGAATTTATATAATGACAGGAAGTAAATTTTGATGTTTTGGACTCTTCAGAGTATACCCAAACTGAAAGTAAAATTACTATTTTTTGGACAGAAAACACTATAAAATGGCATTATTTAATCTGAAAATAACCAGAATGAACTGAAAGATTAATTTAAATCAAATCTAGTGAATAAAATTGACAAATAACCAAAGTTTAGGCATTCATATAGTGAAATAGTAAAATGTACACAGGATGTGAAAATATTTTTGAACAATGTTAAGGATAATATTATATGGGCTAAGAGTTTAATTGAAACTGAAGGAAACAGTTAGTTAATTATTGGTAGTTGAACGGTTAACATGACATACGTTTAATTACGTGGATAACCTAACCTATAATCGTCATACAAAGCGAGTGTATAGTGAGTTATTGTGAAATCGCGAGTGACTTGTAAAATACTTCTGAAACTATCATATTATAACAGAAACGATCAAGTAACACTCCATAACACAGAACAATATAAATCTACTCCGAAAAACACCATAAAACACTAGAAAACTGTATAATACATTAAACCAAATTAGTGACGGAATCGGAGAAAGTGTTTGAACTAATAATTATACAGATACACTAAATACAACCCAGAATCACTACACCAGTCACTACACAACATATAACAAGAGATTTGCGGACACGAGAACAGAAATATTGCGTCAAAATACATTATTTGGAATGCAGCAGCAACGAGCAACATTTTCATCGACTTGACGGCAGCCATCTTTCTTTGACAATTCCAGTGCCTCCTCTTAGTTCAACAGCTGTTGGGTGAAAACAATTATTATATTTACAAATTATTATTCAATGTCTGTGTTTATTAATAACTATTAATTTGATTGTAACGTTATACTTTTTAAATATTAGCCCGATTTCTCTGACTTTGGTAATAACTGGCTGTTTAAAGAACCCTATATAATTTTTATATCATATACTTGTAACTTTTTTCGATATCCTGAGAATCGATACTAATCGATAAGAGTCAATATTGCTATTACTTAATAAAATATTAATACTTTTCAATACTTAATAGTTCTTTATTTCTTCAATAATACTAATTACCAATAATATAATTCTAATTGATAATCTACAAGAACTTTACCACCCCTAAGTGAAGATAACCTAAAAAATAAAAAGGTAAACAAGTATCGATTGGTTTACAGACAGTCTTATGAGTGGTGATAGCTTATTTAAAATATACTAAAACTTTAATAAAAATTTTCAGAAGAGCATTACACTGTTTAAAACTTCACAGCCCTATATTAATTAATTGATCCTAATTAATTAATTAATAAAATTAAAATAATTTTTTTTAATTATTTTTTTTTATAAACATAAATTTTTTTTTAAATTTCCTTCAAAACAATAAATTTTGTTTTGAAACTTTCGGCGAAGCCGAGCATATATATTCCTTCATCAACTTTACGCTACTCGACCAGTCTTGCTACCATTGGGACTGGACCAGCTGGGAAACTTAAGGAAGTGTTTCAGGCCAGTAAGACGTCGAGAGCCACACCAATTAAACACCTTACAACTTACAGATTCACACATCAATCTTATTTATTTTATTACAAATTGAATAGTCCAAACAGAGGGGCTTGATTACATCGGAGTCGAACTTCACAATCACAATCTCTTATATCATCAACACACTTACACTAATATTTATTTTATTACAATGTTTTAATCTTTTTTTGTTCTGAAGTATTGTAAAATACTGCTACGACAGCACAGAACAATCTACGCGTTTATCGAATGCGCCAGAAAGATCTCGATGTAAGCGTTGGTGTACGTGCTACTAGACGCATTTTGCGAGAATTTTCTCGACTATGCCAGGCTTCGCTCGGGCGCTCGGACTGTGTCAAGGCCGTAGCAATTACGTAGTTCGCGAGAGATAAGACGCAGTTTGGAAGCTTCTGGTGTGTGAGCGTAACTATAAATACATCGCGTCGCGGCCTTAGTTTTCAGTTCAATGCGAGATTTTTGACTGTGCGGTTCGAGAGTATTAGTGCGATATATTTACAGAGCGGTTCGAGTTATTACGGTGTACGTTCGAGTAGTTATTAGTGAAGTGTTGCGTTTTATATTCGGACGGTATAATAGTAATACAGTTGAGTTTTAATATTAGTGGACATTTTATTGCGTATGAACAATTTCATTTGATTTGTTGTAGACACTGAGTTGTTAATTACGAACTGTTTTACTATAACAATTAAAGGTGTGATTAGTGACTTAATTGGTGTCTTGTAATTATTTTGTTTCCACTGTACCTACGACGATCGAGTAGACCGTCGTAACAGTGGTGTCAGAACTGGGATAGAACGGTTAACAGTGGACGCTTTGTACAAGACGAGTGTGATTCGTAATTAATCAGTAAACATGGATCCCAGTCAGATGATGGAAACTTTACAAACACTGCTGCGGCAGACACAGGAAGAAGCAGAAAGACGACAAAAAGAAGAACGAATACAAGAAAGAGAAGAAGCAGAGAAACGACAGGATGAGAAACGCAGACAGGAGGCGGAAGAAGCAGAAAAACGTCAGGATGAGAAACGCAGACAGGAGGCGGAAGAAGCAGAAAAACGACAGGATGAAAAACGTAAGCAGGAGGCAGATGACATCAAAGCATTAATTCATGAACAAAAGCAGATGCAAGAACATACTACCGCAGAATTGGGTCTCCTACGTGGTGACGTAGGTGAATTACGAGGTGAGCTCAACAATCAGATTACCAGAATATCTGACGTAGAAGAATCCATGTCAAATAAAATAGCTAAAGTAGAAAAATCTGTCTTGACTGTGGACGAAGTTATGTCAACAAAAATATCGGCAGTAGAAAACTCAATGGCAAACATAAGAGAACAAATTAAAATTGAAGTTGAGCAGTGCATGAAGATTCAACCAAAACAAATTTCTGAACAGACTGTACCAGTGATCAAGACAGAAAAATACACAGAAAATAAGTTAACAGAGAAAGTCACTTTGCCTGCAGTAGGGACAGTTCATGTCAAAGCTCCAACCTTTGACGGAAGCACTCACTGGGCAACGTACCTCCGCCAATTTGAAGCTGCTGCATGCGCAAATAATTGGACAGAAAAAGACAAGGCTGTTTCACTTGTTCTTGCATTAAAAGGACCCGCGGCAGAACTACTACAGAAAGTGCCACCTGACAGCCAGAACACCTATGCCGAGTTGATAAAAGCTCTGGAATTACGGTATGGTGATAAACATTTGCGAGATGTGTACTGCATCCAGTTGAGAGCAAGGCGACAGCATTCCGGGGAAAGTCTTCAAGAGTTTGAAGCAAGTATCGACAGACTAATTAGACTGGCCTATCCTGAAGCGCCAGAAGATTTTCGAAAGCGTTTTGCGATGCAGACATTTACTGCCGGTGTCCGAGATAACGAACTACAGCAAGTGTTACGAATGGCAAGACACCAGAACAGTGCGGACGCCCTGGTACATGCTTTGCAATTTGAGGCCGCCAAATCAGCGTCTGGTTGGACAAGTCATAAAGTGCGCGAGCTAAAAGATCGCGACGGCACAGACGATGAGGAAGAAGAACAAGGAACAGAGACTCGACGGTCGGCGCCACAGAATAAAATAAGAAAGGATGGAAGACCGAAGTGTTATCGATGTGGGAAACCTGGACATCTACAACGAGATTGTCGGGTTAGAATTCAGCAGCAGGGAAACGAGCAATAGTCGGTGCAACGGGGCGTGTGCTGACTAACTGGAGGAACGAAGCCCCTAAAGAATACGCAATTTCTACGCTTCAGAAAAACACCGGGAGCTTGGTAGTTACTGGATTTGTTCAAGAAAGGCCAACCTCGATTACAGTTGACACAGGCGCAACAGTTTCTATTGTGCGCCCCGACGTGGTGAAAGATCTCAAGCCAATCTGGTGCTCTTGCAGCTTGCGAACAGCTACTGGACGGCCTGTAAAAGTGTACGGAAAAGTGGAGATACACCTACGCCTCGGTAGACTTGAGTTTAATCATCAAGTACTTGTTGCAGACATTGTGGATGAAGCAATTCTTGGTGTGGACGTTATGAACGCATACGGATTTATAGTCGACTTCAAAAACAATGTCTTGAGAATCGGAGGCGAAGAGGTAATGCTATCAACAATGACGACAGCAGAAAAATCGATGGACGTCATAAACCAAGTGGCCGTAACTGTTCCGCCAAACTCCGAAAAGATCATCATGGTTAGAACTGCGGTAGATACTAGGGGCAATCAGTGCTCTATATTCGAACCCCAGGTAGTCAGCACACCGGGCATACTAATTGCCAGAAGTTTAGTAAAACCTGACGAAACCGGAAATGTACCTATTAGAGTGGCGAATATTTTGGATCAAGCTATCACTTTACAAAGCAATACGCTCCTAGGCAAATTGACTCCTGTGGCCTGGGTAGCCGGAATAACGCAACGAAGACCCAGTTCTTCGGATACTTCTAAATTACCAGAGGAACTGCAAGAATTATTGAACAGATCTTCTAACGACCTCTCAAGTGGTGAGGTAAAAGAACTCGGACAGTTTTTACACGAATTCAAAGATTGTTTTGCAGTTCGGGGACAGTCACTGGGAAGAACCTCTCTTGTGCAACATCGCATCAATACCGGGGACACAACACCGATATGCCAACCTCCTCGAAGGCCTCCATTATCTAAACAAGAGGAGATGTCTCGGTTAGTACAGGACATGTTGACAGAGGGAGTAATTGAACCTTCGTCAAGTGCTTGGTCTTCCCCTGTAGTGCTGGTAGCGAAGAAGGATGGTGGATTGCGTTTCTGCGTAGACTACCGGAGGTTAAATGACGTTACAAAGAAAGACTGCTATCCATTACCTCGCGTTGACGATACACTCGACACGTTGTCCGGAGCACAGTGGTTTTCCACATTGGACCTGAAGAGTGGATATTGGCAAGTGGGTCTTCATCAAGAAGACAAGGAAAAGACCGCTTTCTCGACCCCAAGTGGCTTATTCCAATTTAACGTCATGCCATTTGGACTCTGTAATGCACCGGCAACATTTGAGAGATTGATGGACCTGATACTCCGAGGCCTGACGTGGAAAACTTGCCTTGTTTACTTAGACGATGTCATAGTGATCGGGAAGACTTTCGAAGATCATTTGGAAAACCTTAAGGAAGTTCTAACTAGAATGCATGGTGCACAACTGAAGCTGAGCCCGAAGAAGTGTTCTCTATTCCAGAAGGAAGTACAGTATTTGGGCCATCTGGTTTCGGCAGCGGGCGTTAGCATGGATCCTAATAAAGTAGACACCGTAAGAGACTGGCCAGTTCCGAAGAATAAACACGAAGTTCGGAGTTTCCTGGGGTTATGCTCATATTACCGACGTTTTGTGAAAGGCTTCGCTACTATTGCTAAACCACTACATGAGGTAACGGAAAATAAACGAAACTTCCAATGGTCGAGAGAGTGTGAACAAGCGTTTAGAACGTTGAAGATTGCATTATGTTCGCAGCCAATTCTCGCTTTTCCAGCTTCCGAAGGGAAGTACATCGTAGACACAGACGCAAGCAATACTGGTCTAGGAGCAGTTTTGTCTCAAGTGCAGAACGGTGAAGAACGAGTAATAGCGTATTACAGCAAGACGCTTTCTAAACCAGAGAGAAATTATTGTGTTACAAGAAGAGAGTTGTTGGCAATTGTCAGAGCTTTGGAGCACTTCCATAAATACCTCTATGGGAGAGAGTTTTCACTACGTACCGACCATGCTGCACTTGCATGGCTCTTGAGATTTAAAAATCCGGAAGGACAGTTGGCAAGGTGGCTCGAACGTCTGCAAGAGTACAACTTCAAGGTACAACATCGGCGGGGGCGCCTGCACGGTAATGCAGATGGCTTATCACGAAGACCATGCCCGGAAGACTGCCGACATTGCCACAGAAAGGAAGAACAAAACTCAAGCGAACATGTTCAAGCTATCACTGTAGATTTCCTGGCTGATGGCTGGACAACACAAGACTGTCGACAAGAACAGATGACTGATGAAGACATTGGACCGATCTTGACAGCAAAAGAGGAAGGTCGCCGCCCGGATTGGCAAGATATCTGCCATGGTTCCGAAGTGCTGAAGGGCTACTGGGCACAATGGGAATCTCTCACCTTAGAAAACGGATTGCTGAAAAGGGTTTGGGAAAGTGCAGATGGACGAGACGTGGTCATGCAGTTGATAGTTCCCCGAAGTAAAGTGCAGTCTGTTTTGAAGGAGATGCATGATGGAACATCTGGAGGCCATCTTGGCGTTAACAAAACCCTTGACAAAATACGGAAGCGATTCTATTGGCTTCATCTTCGCCACGACGTAGAGGAATGGGTTCGGACGTGTGAATTATGTGCTGCAAGCAAGGGCCCACAAACCAGAAGCAGGGGAAAAATGAGACAGTATAACGTTGGACAACCTTTCGAGAGAATTGCCATAGACATTGCTGGACCATTCCCAGTTACTGACGATGGAAACCGGTACATCGTGGTTGTAGGTGACTACTTTACTAAGTGGGTGGAAGCCTACGCAATTCCAAATCAGGAGGTTACCACTGTGGCAAAGCAGTTAGTTCACAACTTCTGTTGTCGTTATGGAGCCCCTATGGAAATCCATACGGATCAAGGGAGAAATTTCGAATCAGGAGTGTTTAAAGAATTATGCCGTCTACTCGGAATTCGAAAGACCAGGACAACGCCTCTGCATCCTCAGTCGGACGGGATGGTTGAGAGATTCAACAGGACACTTGAGCAGCATCTTCCGAAAGTTGTTGACGAGAACCAAACAGACTGGGACCAACGTATACCACTATTCCTTATGGCGTATAGATCATCAGTACATGACACAACCGGCATGACTCCAGCAAAATTGGTGTTTGGGCGGGAGATTCGTCTTCCTGGGGACTTGATGTTTGGATCACCTGAGACTCAGTCCCAAGAGCCAAAGAACTATTCCTCGCAATTAGAAAACCAACTGCGAGAAATAAATCGCTTGGTAAGAGGACGGCTCAAGATTGCCAGTGATAAAATGAAAACTCGGTATGACATTCGCAGCAATAGTGTGGGTTTCCAAGAAGGAGATCAGGTCTGGTTGTTCAATCCAAAGCGCCGTCGTGGTCGTTCACCTAAGCTTCAGTCTAACTGGGAAGGACCCTACACTGTAAAAAAAAGGATTAACGATGTTGTTTATCGGATTCAACAGGAAGGACAGCGAAAGTTCAAGGTCGTCCACCTAGATCGCCTGGCTAAATACAAATTTAGAGACGCTTTGCCAGTTCGGGACGAACAGGCTTAAGGAGGGGCCAGTGCTACGACAGCACAGAACAATCTACGCGTTTATCGAATGCGCCAGAAAGATCTCGATGTAAGCGTTGGTGTACGTGCTACTAGACGCATTTTGCGAGAATTTTCTCGACTATGCCAGGCTTCGCTCGGGCGCTCGGACTGTGTCAAGGCCGTAGCAATTACGTAGTTCGCGAGAGATAAGACGCAGTTTGGAAGCTTCTGGTGTGTGAGCGTAACTATAAATACATCGCGTCGCGGCCTTAGTTTTCAGTTCAATGCGAGATTTTTGACTGTGCGGTTCGAGAGTATTAGTGCGATATATTTACAGAGCGGTTCGAGTTATTACGGTGTACGTTCGAGTAGTTATTAGTGAAGTGTTGCGTTTTATATTCGGACGGTATAATAGTAATACAGTTGAGTTTTAATATTAGTGGACATTTTATTGCGTATGAACAATTTCATTTGATTTGTTGTAGACACTGTGTTGTTAATTACGAACTGTTTTACTATAACAATTAAAGGTGTGATTAGTGACTTAATTGGTGTCTTGTAATTATTTTGTTCCCACTGTACCTACGACGATCGAGTAGACCGTCGTAACAATACGATAAACCAGAACAATGTTGATTCCTAGTATTATATCCATAAATTAATAAAGTATGTTTTATTATGTGTTTATTATATTTATTTTTTCATTCTAACACATAGAGTGTCAGGCACCGTAACATGTTATGTTGTGGCCATCCTCTGATAAATGATCCTCACTGGTGACATGAAATCTTTCTTCATCGATTTGATCTGCAAGGTCAAAGTATGGTAGAAGGACTTTACGTTTACTGAAAGGATTTTACTTTTCTGGGAGGACTAATATAGAGAATGGCTTTACAAAATTTCTCATTCCCATCCGTTTACTAAGAGATTATCAAATATCAAGAAAAGTATGAAAGCCAAAAACTAAACCAGAAAAGTATTTAAAGCAATTAAAAAATTAATTAATATAGTATGAAGTACCTACCCATGTTTATAATTAAAATAATAATAATAATAATAATAGTAATAATAATCTTGTTTATTCTTTTTATTGTGGTATTAGTATGTGACTTTAACTTGTTGTGGGTATATCGTAGCTTCGGTTTAAGATAAGCTAATACGAACCCTATTACCAGGAATAAACAATTCGATAGTCGACAGCCCATTGTAGTTTGGTTGGCCGAGCCGAGTTAGTAACAATACACGCACAACACTCCCTTCACTTCTCTTCCGATCGTCCCAATACGGGTTAATTCAACGGGTGTTTGATTGGTGAAACATTTTGATTAAAGATCGCTAGAAAGGCATTTTGATTAGAGAAAGTCAGAAAGGGATTGGATAATGATTACTGATTATTAAACTTAATTATGATAATGACAATAATAATTGTGTTTATGATTATGAACATATAATAATACTAATATTAATAATAATTGTTGTTGTTAGTATTTTGTTTCTGGCAGTATTAAACTTTACCATAATACATTTATAAAATAACGGTGGATTTGAAGAAGCACGGTATCGCTCAGACGTCACTGGCGATAACGTTGGCGTACTTAGCTGTTAGACACCACGTACATTTCTTACCATCTGTCGAAATAAGTAGATGACCCTGTGTATACTCGTGTGACCAGATATGAACTATTAACCGTGTGATTTTAAATTAACACGTTTTCCTTCAAGAATGGAAAGAACACACGATTTACAGAGCAATACACGTGAGTAATGTCGCACCAGTCCGACTGCAGTTACGCCCACGCTCTGCTTATGCAAATCGCAAACACACACACACACACACACGCACGCACACGCACACGTGCCGGAATCGTATACAAAACCTATTATAACTATCAACAGAATTACACAGCAGAACAGGTTGTTTAGGTTGGCTTGTTAAATCTGTATAAAGATAATCTGAAACGGGAAAATTTTAACGTTTGAAATATTGTATAACCGGGGAGAGACAGCCAGTTCAGCGTTATTTAACCTTTCCTAATCACGACACGCTTAGCTAACTGTGTTTCATGTAAATAAGCGCGCCAATATTTGACTCGCACAAGTTGTTCTTAGCAAATTAAACGTAAATACCGTCCGACCGCTTTGAAATCTGTTAGTATGTAGGTATTAGTAAAGCATTTATAACTTCATCTCGGAAACTTTAAACATAAGTTTAAAAAGATATTACTGGCCGATCTTAATCTCTTTATGATTTAGTTTCGCTATACTATACTGTAACGTTTACGAGGTTCGATCTCATGAGAGCAACTGGTTATCGCCGCTCAGCCATCGCTGTTTATTTAAAACAACTTCATTCTGAAAACGCTCTTATCAACTTACGGAGAATATGACTAGCCATGTTCAAGCCTAGCCAGTCTCCTGTCAGACGACAGTGTATGCAGAATATCAGATGATTTCAGATTTTACACTTCTCAAGTTCCTTTTATTATAACGATGTACAGTTTTTTTTAATCCAGCTTATCCTGCCTCGCTGTCTCGATGTACAGTCCAGCAGATAAGGCAGGATAAGCTGCATTAAATGTGCCGTTCGTCATACAGGAAAGGTAGCGTATGCACCAATACATTCAGTCCTACATTATTATCCCAGCACTCATTTCCACATGCCGTGAGTCGACCAGGAGGCTGAGAGGAGCACCTTAACTTTACGGTGCGACTGGGAATCAAACTGAGGATCACCAGATTAGTACCCAGACGCCAAGGGGTCCACCAACCCTATAAATTCCATTTAGAAATTAATAAATTCAGGGCAATTATTGGAAAAACGAGACGTGGTAGAAAAGGATAATAGTGACATAAAACGCGGCAGCTTCAAATTGAGAATGTAGTCAGATTTGTCATAATGCGAAAAAGAGAATGGAATGATAATGTTGACGGGGCAAGCGACGATAGATTATTAAAAATTGTTCGAGATTCTAGAACCATTGCCACTTGGGAAAGTGGAACCGGGCCGACCACAGAAGAGATGGATGGGGGACTTCGTACCGAAATCTAGTGAATTCCCTTGATGCGTGAAGATGATTAACCTATACAAAAGAAGAATAAAAAGAGCATAGTGAAAAAGATCATGAAACGTAAACAAATATTATTAAATGAATCGCCAAACAGGAATAAGTTTACAAATAATTCTAAAATACAACTCACATGCAACCAGTAAGTTTTCCGTCCAGGGAAGCGTTGGATTTATTTATTATGCAGGAAAAGCTGTAAAGATTAACGCGTGTATTCAATGTCGAGGATAGTTTAATAACAGACATAATAAGAGTCCAGCGGTAAAGAAACAATTCAGAAAGGGAATCGCCAAACAGGAATAAGTTTACAAATAATTCTAAAATACAACTCACATGCAACCAGTAAGTTTTCCGTCCAGGGAAGCGTTGGATTTATTTATTATGCAGGAAAAGCTGTAAAGATTAACGCGTGTATTCAATGTCGAGGATAGTTTAATAACAGACATAATAAGAGTCCAGCGGTAAAGAAACAATTCAGAAAGGGAATGTACTGCAACGACAAAAGGGTCTGCGGGAGAGCGACCAAGGGTCAGACTTGGATGCGGTGCTCTCCACCTTTGTCAGCCTGCCAGGGACCAACGGTATATTAAATGAACGTACAAATTAACTATTATTTTGACTCCATTAGAGCCGACGCTGCCTGGCCTCCTCCTTGTTAGACTGCTTTTTTATTCTGAAGTTGACAACTCATAACCGATGTTATTTAGATAGATTACATTAAGCAGAACACTTGAGTTACGTGATAATTTTTCTATTATAATATTTAAATGTATACTTTATGGCCGCCTATAACTTCTAAGGTGTTTAAATTAATTTATATTCTTTCTGTGGCCGTTAAATAAAACAAGAAGAAAATATTAAATACTGTAATCTATCTATTTATCGCCCGAGAGGAAAAAACGGTATTATAATTAATTGTTTTGATAAAACGTAACCGCACCGTCCTCAACAACAGAATACGTGTGTATTGTATCATGTAGACACATCTCTAAACCCGAGTAGACTAGCTGCGTGCTAGTAAGAAATATGTGACATAACAATTAATAATATGGATGTGTAATCATTTAGTATTGCTTTTCATTGTAGCTCATTCAAAAATAGTTTAATAACGTTGTTATTGATGATCATGATGATGATAATGATGATAGCAAAACCAAGAAAAACCATAATAATCATGGAAACGTTAAAATAAAATTGCATTTGTTATTTTCTTTGACATTGCCATATTTACTTACCTGGTTACCATTATATATTTCTGTAGTAAGTAGCCTATTACCATTTAAATCGTTTAAATTATTATTTAAACAGGGCTAAATACAATGACGATAGTGATGATAATAATAATTTTAGTAATTATAATAATATAAAAATAAAAAATAATAATAGTAATAATAATAATAATAATAATAATAATAATAATAATAATAATAATAATAATAAGAAGAAGAAGAAGAAGAAGAAGAAGAAGAAGAAGAAGAAGAAGAAGAAGAAGAAGAAGAAGAAGAAGAAGAAGAAGAATATTAATAACAATGATAAAGCTTTCATTAGTCTTAGACAAGAACGACAATGATGACCATTAATCAGCATAAAGTTATCTTATTCTTTCGCGGTGTGTTACAAAACAGTCACTGAATACATTTAATGAGGACTTTTCACTACAGGAGGGAATGAAGCAAGCGAGGAGGTGTCAAAAAGAAAGCTCGGTTGCAAGTATCAGAAAAAAACAGACAAAGACATCAACTGGACAAATTATAGCCCGCTGAATGGAAGAAGAGTGTTGAAAATAGAGCTGAGTAGAAGACTGCAATGACTGAGCACCCAAGAAGAAGGCTTATTTGTAAACATTATATGTATACAAACATTCAAGTTTACAATTTACTAACGTATTTATTGGAATTAATAAATTCATTCCATTAAAAATTGTATTCGTTCTTACCGTTGTAATCATTTCCTGATTTACTTCTCAATGTCAATAAATAATCGAGTGATTTTCTCCTGAGACTCTAAAATGTATTCTTTTATCAGCAGTTATGTACTGCGAGGAGTACGAAATGTGGTGTGATGCGATTACATGCACTACCGAAGGAGAACCGACGTTGCCTCTTCAGCGCAACTCCATTCCCTCTACACGGCGTTGGACCTTGTTATGTCCTGGTAGGTCTTATGACTATAATAAGGCCGAGGTATTGCAGTATGATGAAGCAGGCGAGAGGCAATATATCACCGGAATGACCTGGAGATAGTTCTACTCCTGGCCTGGTCTGGCAGGACTGTGTGCACTTCCATCAACTTACCACTTATTTTTCTACGGAAGCTGAAGTTTATAAGCAAACGGCTGTACAGAAAGACATCAACGGAAAGTGAACGCTCGAGGTCAATCTCCTTAGGATATGAACTGCCCGAATACAAGTTTCTGGTTACTCAGGTCTTAGGTTGAACAATCTAGTTAATATACAAGGATCTTAAAAATTTAGAAAATTTCATCGGAAACTGCCTTTGAAACGTATTGAGGTTTGACTGCAACAGACTCCTGCTATGATTTCATGATCATGTATTTTCTGTTGGGTGTTGGGAGAGATTACAGTGAAATGAAATGAAAGATATTAGAGCGTGAAGAAGACTACGGACTAAGAGTTGAGAGGGAGGGAAATGATAAGAAAGAGGTACGTTATAAATCTGGACAAAAGAAATGTTAAAGAGAAACAAGAAGTCTTAAGTTGCAAGGCTCGTCAGTAGTAATTGTAGGTAAGTATTAAAATGTTGATGCATCCGTACGAATGCATATGTGACATAGGAAGACATACTGATATAAGACATACTGACAGTAGGGTAAGCAAAATTTTTCATATCCTTGCAGCTTTCAAAAACATATTTTTTGACTTGATTCCAGTGTTAAGTTAAATTTTGTTCTTTCATACTAACAGTAGGACAAAGTGACCAAGACTACGATTAAACTACCTGGCAGACCGAACTTTGTGGACTGTGAGTTTTGCTTCGTAGGATGAATATATACGTTTTGAGATGAATTAGAATGCCCGATGGCCTATTCCAAGAACATGTTTCCAGACCAATACGCCAACCGAAATTGCAGTGTTGTCGTTATTATTTTCATAAAGCTTTCTGCCGATAGATTTTAGAGTACAAACACACATGTACGTACGGGCACACGTTCACTAATGAATATGTGTGTGTATGTGTGTGTGTGTGTGTGTGTGTGTGTGTGTGCGTGTGTGTTGTGTGTGTGAGTACCCGTGTATAAACTTTATAGAACAACAGACTGTACAAGACCGGAACGAAAACTGAACAAATATATTTGCTGTCAAAAAATGTTACACTATTACCAGGTAGACGTGACATTTGACCCGCGTTCTCTACCTGCCTGTCCGTTGCCTATCTATACCCATCGACATCTTTCATTTACTACTACCGGCTGTTTCCAATAAAAATCTTCAATGTACCGTTCCACGTCTGCTTTTCGTAGACAGACTGTTCCACTTAGACGTACTCTGAAATTAATTTTAACATGAATGATCACGTCTTTACGCTCATGAATAACTAACTGAATTTTAACTAATGAAATGTTTTACGATTCGAATTAGTTACGTTTTCTGACTCGTGGTCGAGGAAAACATAGAAGTTTTCTAGCTTCTCCTGTTCATCAATGTACAATCATAATAATTGTAAAACTAGATTTAATAAACAAGTGTAAAGAAGTTATAAATTCACAACAAAAGTACAAGAATTTATTATTAATTTATATAGACGTTTACATGAAATTACGGATTAGACTTAAATATGTTTCTGCTGCTTTCCATTTCACTGACTGATTACCCTGTCTATAATTGACACCACATTTTTGAGTTATTTTATGTTACATTTTATTTCGGTTTACTTATTTCATTATATATATATTTTTATATTTCATTTTTCAATGTACCCTTTAATGAAAAGGACTTGAATTAAAAAGAATCGTACTTCTGAAGGCCTCTAGAATAAAGTTTCTAGTTATTATTTCTAAAGCAACGCCTATATTATAAATACCATGCCGACTACAAATGTTGTCCTTCCTAAGTTTTCCTACAGAAATGGGACCATTTCTATTGCCGTTTTCTCAAATCATTTGGTTACCAAAACTTCGGATTCTGCCGTCTATTTACATCGAGCTTCTAGTGCGTTACAGTCTCTCTCTTCTTGAAGTCACACTTCACCATCATATCATGCTTTGGGCTTTCCTATGATGTTTTCCTTGTTCGGCCTCTATTTAGGTTACCTCTTGTGACATTGCGACATGACTGCCATAACGATGCATACATGCATCATGCATTTATGTGCATTCATGTTGTAAGGAAAATCTTCCACTTCGCTTGGGACAATTTTTCAGTTTCTTTTTTTTTTTAAGGAATCGTTTTTAGAAGCTTATTCACTCAGTACAAAGAAACAGCTATATTTGTTTTCCTTGTAATTTTGTTTAGTTTGTTCAAGTTTTCTCAGATTGTGTATATAAAAATGAATGTAAATATAAATATAAATATAATCAGAAAAATAAAGTTTATATAATTTTATTATTATTCTTAAATATACCGTTTACGTAAATAGTAAGGCCCGCCCATTGTTTAGCAGTTTGTAACGTCTCCGTGTTAAAAAGTAATTAGATTTTCTAAGCAAAACAGGCAGGACAATTGGATTCATCAAGATTTCTGATAAAGACGCTTGTGACGTGTTTTCTAAACCTCGGCCACAAAAACCTTGAGGTCAGTCGGATGATAGCCTAGGCTTCATTATTTTTACGTCAACAACAATACATTATAGTACAGATGAGGTAAATGTCGCTTTCCCCAAAAACTGATAAAAAGGAAAAGAAGAACAGTTTGCTTATATTTTATTTTATGTACATTTTGTTTATATAAATTGTTCGAATTAGAAATTATTATGCTCGATACACAATTTACAACATCCGAATACCAATTTACATATGATAAACTACAAATGCGGCTTTATATACAAGTTTCCAAGTTTTGGAATGACTGCAACTGTTGCAAAAAATCCAAATCTAGTGTTTTCTATTCGATACGTTCCGTGAGAAAAGTACTAAAAGTTAATTATTATCTGTACAAAACAAAAACTATTCTTGTGTTCTAAGGAAATCCAATCGTCTTATAAATGCCCCAAACACACTTTTATAAAATGTCTGACTGCCATTTCTGGTTTACGGGGCCGCTAGAGTTAACAAAATTTGAAAGTAAACTTTACATTTGGATTTAGCTTAACATTTTTAATCTGATAGCGATCGTAGACTTTTTCATACTTTGAAAACTTTGAGCAACGAAAATGTTAAAGTTAAAGTGTGGAACATTCGAAAGTAAACATTACATTTCGATTTGGCTTAACATTTTTAAGCCTGGATTATTGCATTTTTTAAAAACTTTGATCCATTTTTTGATTCTGGAGTCCTAAAATTTTAAAATTTCAAAAATTTCAAAAATTGATGACTAAGTTTAAATTTTAGTTAAACTACTCTTTCAATTGTTACCTCACGTGGGTTTTTCAATTTTTTTTAGAATTTGATCCTTTAATTTTTTCCTCCGCCTCCCCTATTTTTGTGGAGATTAACCTCAGTCACAATCGGGGTTTGTAGGAAAAAGTATAGGCCTAAGCATGGGTGCTAAATGTTACGAAAATCGGTTGATTCGTTCAAAGGTATCGTGACACATGCCTCAAATAGACAAATGAATAGATAGCTAGATAGATAGACAGACACATGCCAAAGGATCGAGTTAAAACTGAGAACTCTTTTCGCACGATCAACGGTTTTACAAAAATAAATCCTTCTACTTTTATAAACATAAAGCCATAAAAGCGAAAACTAAATCGCTTTCTTTGACCACAAAAAAAAAGCAAAAGTAAAGTTGTCTTTACAAGTAAGCTCTATTGGTTAAAATAATCTAACCGCATAGAAGCGTCTGACGATCGTCTAAGTCTAGAAATAATGCAGTATGTTAGTGTCCTGCTGACGAAGCACTTTAGTTCCTAGATATTGACGCACCGCGTGATAAGACAACAGGATTTAATAATACGCGAATCTCAAGGAATCTTAAGTAGATTACTTCGTGTAATGAAACCTTTGTTCAACCTTTAAACTAATTATCATAAATTTCGAACGTTCTGTAAGTAAATATCAGTAATCAACTAAACGCCATTAAACTGTTATCGTTTTCATTATAGTCTGCCAGACGCGTGTTAATTTCAATGGCGTTAAACCATAAATATACCTCAGCTTCAGACGTGTGAGTAAGCAGATCATACAATCTGTAGTGCAGTACAGTTCAAAACGTGGCGGTCCGACCCTTATCCGTTTCACTACCATTTTTCTCAAAACATTACGCGTTCATGACTTGCCTTACGGACTCATAAATGAAAAATAATCAGTGGCTCATATCAGCAGACATACCTAAGTTAACTGCGGTAGATACCATAACTTCTCTGTGTGCGAGTAACTTCTCGGCGGTTGTTTTAGTACTACTGTAAAAGTAGCTGTTCGTCATTAAATCAATCCCGTGAAGAAAGAAAAATGAATGAATTAATGTCAAAGATAAATATTTAAAGTCGCTGCGTAAAAATAAATTATTGCCGCACTCAATAAAAGTTGAATTGCTTTGTTAAGGAGTAGAAGAAAATAAATAATGGCGTTGTAAATATCTTGTAAAACGCTGGTCAGTGTAAAGCACACAAACTTTATGGCACCCGTTAGCGTACAACAATGACGGACAAGACAAAATGTTACAAGATTCTGTTTAACTTGTCCAGTACATATGTCCGTTTTATTACATAACGCGCCGTACAATAAAAGTACATAAAGCTTAATAACGCACGTGCGCGCACTCGTGTATATTGTACACACAGCCCGTGTATTTGTGCAAAGTCGGCCACCAATCTTGCACTTTATCTTTGTGTTTCTATAACGACACGAATTGAAATAAATCAAGAGACGGTGGTAAATATCAAAGGTCGATCGTAGTCTGTACGCCGGTATGGTTTTCCACTTTTTCTGCCAAACGGTCGGTTGATTTGATTAGTAACTGCGAAAGGGTGTGTGTATATCGGTCGTGAACGCTTCTAGCATCTCTCGTTGCCTACCGGTGTTCTGCTCCCTGAACTCCAGCCGGTCTCCGTTTGTATCGTTCCTCGACTCGCTGTAATCGATAATTCCTTCTAACAGAACAGACTAAAACAGAATATCTTTATTATCTTTTAGAATTGTAACAAAGAAATCTGTTTCGTCAAGTTAACTTTATGTACCGATTCTTGTTAATTTTAATTATGATTTTCATTAACAAAATAAAAGCATCCTTCCTGTAAAAATCTCTTAACAGTACTATAAATACTTTTGTAGTTACTTATCTCCCTAAGCTTGGCCGATAAAGAGTTGTACACTGCTGTGTGTATACGCTATCCCTTTTACAAAGTTAACGCATAATATTTGGAAAATTTAAAAATATTTTATGCCTAGTGTTGTAGATGTTACGCGAATTATATAGTTTACTAGTATGTTGCCTGAGCTACAGAATTTGATCACTATTTTGAACGAAGAACATTTACTATTACGCCTATATGAATTTAGGTATTAGCTAATTTTTCAATTTTTGGAGAAATTATAATAATCTCTTTTTTTTATTATTTATTTAGTAATATAACAACTGCAGAGCACTCAATCATACCGGAGACACTAAAAGTTCGAAGCATTTAGATTTGGGTAACACTTTCTTTCAAACTGATACTCTGATTTTCACAACATTTTTTAAACTTATTTTTCTCTTTTTTGAACCCTAGTTCAAAATTCAGATGTTAGTCATTCCTATAATTATTAAATTAATGCAATGCAGATGAATTTTTGCGATTTTATCAATATTTTCACACACTTCTGAGGCCTGAAGTTCAAAAATTGTGAAATTTTAAAAAATGAACACTACATTCAGATTGCAATTTAAATTTACATTAATTAGATAACCCATAGGCTATAAATATAAACTATAAAAATATTCGTCCACTTTTTGCGCTTTGGGGCTCTAAACTTTTGAAAAATTCAAAAACCTAACATTACGTTGAGATGTTAGTTAAAATTCTCTTTAATTTGATACCCCACATAAATCAAATTCATAGCGGTGAGCAAGTTCGAAGTTATATTAAAAAGTGAAGGAACGTCCAAGTTTTAAAAGTAATGCTATAAGCATAAGATCTAAACTACCAATGGGCTAGTGATAAAATTAAGCCGACCAAAGGCTACAGAAGTATCGGAAGGAAACGAGACAATCGGTGAGGATGAAGAAAAATATTGTGAAGGACGATGAATTAATTAATGATAAATAGAGCTGTGTTCATCTTCGAAAATTTTTTTTTACTTTAATTTTATGATCTTTAGTCTTCTCTGGAAATGTTTGCATTTACTAGTAAACGGATACTATTAACGTAAATGTCGTATTTTGTTGATCTGTTAAAAATATTTTAACTGTTAAAATTTAATTTTATAAAAAAGCAAAACAAATTTATTAAGTAATATTTTCTGTAATTTTGTATTTGATGTTGCTTTTGAGGTTGACTTATAGAATAACGCCCTTATAGATACAGTTTAAGAAATCGTGTGGGGCCTAATACAGTCTTTAGATCGGAGTCAAAAAGAATTTATTACTCACGTTTAAGTTTATGCGCGTGCGGTTATTTGAATTAGAGGATGCCAATCACGGCAAGAGACAAAACGATAATTTTATTTAGTTAATTAAGCCTCTAAAGCTTTATAACCATGTCAGATAATAGTCCGATGTATTACACTGTATTTATTTTTTATAAACGCTTCATTCCGTTATATCGACATTTGTTTTATTGGTTCTTTTGTCCAATTTCATGAAACAATGGAAAGTCCGTTATGAATGAACATTGATTAATGGAAAACCCAAATTACCTCGTAAATAAGTAATTATTAATCCGTCTTTGTAGTTCACAACCTACTGCTACAATCGTGCTCTTCTTAAGAATGAAAAATTATATCTGATCTTCCCGTTAAATGTTCAGATAATAAAAGAAACATATACTCTTCTATTCCATTACAAAACGAACGTCTACAAAATTGATATGAGGTTGTGATGTTCAGTTGACACAGCTCGTAAGCATGTTGGGTCACTGTCTCTCTCGCTCTCTCTCTCTCTTGCTCTGACAAGCGCGCGCCTATGACAACACAAAACATATGAGCGAGAGACTATGTGTAACAGTAGGGGTACGGCCGACACCTGGACATTGACCTCTAGGAGTCGGTTCAGCCGACACACCCCCAACATATTACTTATTGTCGCCTCTATATACAGATTTAAACAGTATCAGGGACCAACGCAATACGATAATCATAGTAACGCATTTTATGTAACCTCTACTATATATACAATAAAAATAAAAATTATAGAGAACAGTTATTATATCAGATTTTTATCATTAAATGGTTATATTTTCCAACAAAAATGATCAAAGCTATTTCGCATGAGAGATGGTTTTGCGGTGTCATATATTTCTGTAAGTAACCGGTTTAATCACACGTGCTAATCATATGTATAATTCTATATATACATTACATTCATATATGCTCAGTTTTATTATTATATTACCAAATATAATAAAATATAATTAAATAATATAATTACCTTGTTATCAAATATTCATGTAATATATATACACACACACACACACACTGTGTGCGTCTGCGCAGAACCAATAAGCGTAAAAATACTGATTAATGATAACATGGTAGGACAAGTAAGCCATTTTAACTATTTGGAAAATTATATTGGCTATGATAGGAATTATGATATTGATGTTAAGTCCCAGACGATCTCTGGAACAGTCAACCGTATTTTTACAAAAAGGTACGTCGAGATACTAAATTAAAGTTTCTCCTAATTTATGGCGGTACCTGAACTGTCCTGTGGGTGTGAATTATGGACAACAGCCAAGAAACAAGAAAGTAAAATACAGACTTCGGAAATGACGTTCTTAAGAGGAGTTGGAAGATGTTCTGAACTTGACCGAATACAGAATAAGGCCGTAAAAGAAGAATCACAAGTTTTTAACTTGAATGAATAATTAAAACATTACAAACAACGGTGGAAAGAACACGTAGAAAGAATGTCAGATTCAAGACTGGCCAACCGAGTCTGGAAATACAAACCTATAGGACACAGGTGTGCGGGTAGACCCAGGAAGCAATAGCTGGAGGATCTTTGAAGGCGGATACTTGCCTAGGTCGTGTTGTGAAGATGATGATAAAACAGAAGAATGTAGGAGGGAATGAATAAAACAACTTAGATCGAAGAATACACTGTTACATTGGATATTACACAGCAAAAGGACGACATAATGTGGGACGATCTAGGACTAGATGGACTGAGCAAAACATGTGACCCTAACCCCTGGGGAATCAGAACAGGCCTAATCCTGGAACTGCCTAATCCACGTGGTAATGATGATGACGACGACGACGACGATGATGATGATGATGATGATGATGCCGAATTTTTTAAATAATTCTGATTGTTTTAACTGAAGCTTTTTTTTGGCTTTTATTACAACATTGTGAGGTCAACACCGGAAAATTGTTTCATTGGTATTCTGAATGTCCTCTACAGTGTTCTTTTGTATTTGTCAAAATTCTGCAAGGTTTAAAGCAGTAACTGAATGCTTTTCGTAATAACTGAACAATTTTAAAACCTGCAAATCCATCAATTTTATAATGGCCCCTGTGTAAGCAAAATCTGGTCGGTATGGTTAATTGTGAAAATAACGTACTTTCTACATACAAATTAAAGATTTTTTTAAGCTCATATAAATACCAGTAGAACTTGGTTACTGTACTTGCCTCATTACTCATAGCGTATTTGGTTACACCATTTAGCTTATTGTCAGACACGGAAATTTTTGTTTGTCCACGAAAGCTGAATTTCGTGTCTGCAGAGGTGACACATTTAAATACGAAGAAGCGTATACTTAATCGGAATTATTTTCAAGTTTTCATGTGAAAATAATAAATTTTAATAATTAATATTACGTTTAAGAATGAAAGTTAACTTAAACGAAGACGGTTAAACCAAACGATTCAAACTAAGTAAAAATTACTGTCCAAGTGTTATACTTGGATCAGTAAACTGTTTAAGTATTATTTTTTATAAAATCAAAATACATAAGATAAAGATCGTTTGAAATTATATTTGTTGTGGTATTACTGGACAAATAATAAGCTACTGTACACAAGTAAAGAAATTTAAATGTTATGCCATTAAACGTTTTCTATAAACTTTAACGGAGAATTGGTAGAGCTTTTTCTTTTTTTTTTTGTAGGGCTATATATGACTTTAAAAGAATACTGTTGAAATTTATATCTACATTTTTAGTTAAGTTTTATTTTTTTGTGTAAAACATACCAAAAAAAATTTACTTTATGAACCTGTAAATCTGTGAAATAACAGCTTGTACAAATTATTTAATTTCCTTTTCTATTGGTTAAATAAAAGCGTTATAATTGGTCGTAGTTGTTAGAACAAAAGATAAATCACGGATTTATTTACTTGCTTGAAAATGTCTTCATCGCTTAGATGCTAGTAATGACAATAACACTATTTCATGTTTAACACTAACTCACTATTTGACAGTAACAGTATTTTATCTTTCCCTGTCTTCTCGAATAAAAAGATATAGTACGCCTGCTGCCAACTGTGTAATGTTAAGGCTTTGTTTTCTTTAGTTGAGTGACAAACATTTATTCGCTAAATCTTTTATCCTATATGTTAATGAATGTTATGTATAATAAAATTTAAAACTGTCACAACATTCTTACACATTCTCTTTTTTAAAATATATAGGCCCTATAACTTTTTGTTTTTATAATCCATGGCTTGCAACATCCTCCAAAATTTTAAAAATTTAATAATCGAACTTGTACAGATGTGGCGTTACGTGTATTTAGTAACTTTTATGTCTAAAATAATAAAAATTATTATCCTTAACTTACAATACATTAATAGTAAAAAATATGAAAATTACACTAACAATTTTATTACGTGGTAAGAATATATTTTTTAAAACAACTACACTAACAGGATCGTAAAAAGTAGGTTATTTTGAAATCACCATATATATCTTCCATTCATTCCATGGTCATATGTAGCCTATATGGTATGAATTCTCTTTTTCAAGTGGTAAAAATAACAAAATTTAATTTATGTAAAGCTGAAAAATTTCTAGACTTGCATTTTTAGATTTTTATAATAAATTTCGTGTTTAGAAGACATCTTCATTGTTTTATTATATTTAAGCATAGTCGAAATAACATTCTAAGACGTTCATAGCACTTAGTAGCAGGAATGGAAGCGTGTTTAATACAATACATTGCGACTGTGAGGTTCAACAAACCGAGGGTTCAAGTGCTGTAAAACGTTTTCTAAATACTGACGGTGAATCAGATTTTAAATAAACGGCGGGAGAAGAAGAGAAAAAGAGAGACAGAGAGGGCTTGTATCGCGACTATTGTTCTAATAATAATAAATCTCAACAGAAGAGTATAGAGCGGTCGATAGCTCACGACTTGGTAGTGGTCAGTGAAGACGAGTACCACCTCCCGGTCGGCCGCGGCCCCGAAGCTTTAATCGCTTACGTTACACGCATGACAAATAGTAACACGGACGCATACTCGCTGCTGTTACTAATTCATTCGATTAGGATGTGATCAAAGAGGCACTAGGCAGCACCGTGAAGTATTATCATTACTCAAAGCGACATTGATGTCCCCCGTATTCAATAACTGCGGCACTTTCATACGCCATTAAATAATTACAAGGCACTTAACGTGTACATAAAAAGGAACACACCTGATTATAGAGATATTAATGTTATTATTTATTTGATCACTAAGTTTGAACGAGTATCACACTATATTTTAAGCTGGTATATTTCTTTGGACGTTTTAAAGATTACAGGCGACTAATCCGTTCCTACTATTAAGTTTCTATTTAATAAGAGCTATCTGATTGCTATCAAACGCGTATGACTGTATGCCAGGCTATTCTTTCTTTCTATATAGACACGGTCGCTGAAGTCACACACACACATTGAATCTTCTTGCTACGAGGGGTATCCAACTCTTGAGTGTATATGGAAATAATTTATCTGTAGTCATATTTGTTGTTATTCATAATACGAAGACAGCGGTTCCGCATGTGAACCGTTTGTAAAGGAGAAACCATAAATATTCCAGGTGCGTAAAGTAATTTGTTTAAATACATACAAGTACAAGTACGTAAACACTGTACATTACACGGCGTATCACAGTTTGGCGATGTTAGCGCAACTGGGAACGTTCTCTAGTTAAAAACGACTTTAAAGTTTTGATGAAATGTCTGAAAAGTCATGAAGCATTTCAAGAACACCAAGAACGCGACAAGAAAGAATATATACAATTTTGAGAGTGTTTCGTACAGTTTTGTTTTTATCGTGTTATGGTGTAGGCCTACATAAATATTTCTTTTCGTTTGTCATAGACAAAGTCCAAATATACACAAGTTCTATGAAACAGGAAACGCACGAAATGCGTTCAAATGCGAAAAATTAAATGATTTCAAATTAATGTTACAACAAACTGTAGTTGACGTTAGATATGTTTTACAGATCGATTTGCTTCTACGTCCTTAAGTACCTACCTGCTGTGAGTAGTCATAGTCAGTCTATTTATTTCTCCATGTTTGTAAGTATATCTAGTAATTCTATCAAATTATAAGTGGCAGTGCGGTTTCTGATAGAATTTTATGAGTCTGATCTTTTATATAATGTCCTATATTAATATTATTGTGATTGTTTTAAATTCATTTTTCTCACATAATTTAAAGGATTGGCCAAAGTAGTGAATGGTTAAGTGCATTATACGTATTAATGCATTATCGTTTTCATAATCATCGTATCAAGGTCACGACTTCTTCCTAATTTGTTCAGTAACTCCAAATTTTTCACTCAAGATTTTGTTCTACAGTGGAAAACGTTTGACGAGAAATTAATAAGTTTTGTTTAACCTCCTGAATAATTTCTGGTTAATTTTGGAGTAAAAAATTGTTAATTTTTCGTTACATTTAGTATACACACTTTCCCTGTTCTTTACTTAGTCTTACGATTTAGGGTTTCTTGTACAGTAATGTATACTACTACATTGTCTTTTAAATTTTCTATAGTGACAACGTATACAGATTCTTTTTTAAACAGCCCGTTATTTTCTTTTGCACACAATTTTGCACAACCTTCTTTTCAACAAATTGTTCTAATTCTTCAATGTAGTCAAACATTTCATCTTCCGACTTGGCTTTTAAATATGTCCACGAAACGGCTCAGCAAAGAAAGCACAGACTGGAAAATGCCGACGCCGAGCAGCGCTATCGACGGACGTTAGTGGCTTTACATACGACCGTTTGTACAAGAGTTAAACATCGTGCAGCGCCACTGTCGCATATCAGTGGCGCTGCTGAAGCGCTGCCGAACAACCACTCAGAAGCGCTACTTAGTGGCTTCGTGTGAAACCGGCCTAAGAACTCGTAAATTTTCACTGTCAAGATTGTCGGAACCCTCATCACTTATACAGTTTTTAACATGCACTGTTTTGGGGCGTGCATGTATGGTTTTATTTATTGTGCAGCTATTGAAAGCCAGCAAAACAAGTATTATAACAACATTTTTCGTGTTAACCGATATTTCGTAGTAAAACTTTCGTGTTAACTATACAAACTGTAACTGTGAAACAGTAGCGATCGGGACCGGAGCCATATTTCGTGTTAACCAATATGTTATGTTAAAACCGTTTTCGTGTTACACGTTTTCCACCGTATTTCTCAGGCTTAATAGATTTATTTGTGTCATGTTCCTTCTGGAACACTGTATTTTCAAATAAGTGCAAACCAGGACCCTGTTCTTCTCGGCCAGTGGTGCCGAAAGTGAAATGATTTGCACGGAACAAACAAAATTTGTTATTTCTTGCGCATTTGCTTTTTCAAAACAAAAATATGGTAGAGCGAAATTTTATTTAGCGATATTATCCGCAACTATAAAACGGTTTTTGTGATTGCTTTTATCCTCTTTACTTACTTTTCTCCTGGTACCTCGACAGTGTGAACGGTCAAAGAATCAGCAAGACTTGCTGTCATTTGAAAACCGAAGGAAGCTGTTGTGTCTTGTGAAGCTCTCTAGAAGTTCATCGTGTGTTCTAAACAACAATTTGGTGACTATCGTTGCAATAAGATAATTTTGTATTTCCTTATAAAAAATAAAGAAATAAAAAATAAAATAAAGAATAAAAGATTGTGAAACAGGTTGTAAATTTCTGCTTTATAAAATACAGTGGTTTAATGCTGAAGAGTGGAAACAGTAGCGTATTGTAATGCTGTGAATATTATAGTTTGTTGGGTATTGTGAATATTGTGCTCAATCAAACATAATAAAATATCAGTTAATGGTGTGCTGAAGTAATGCTATGCGGTACTGAACACAAAGTAAAGTATTCTGATTTTATATTTTTCTGAACTGTTTGTGTTCTGCACTTACTGTTTCTCGTGTTTTTTCAGAATAAATACTAAAACTGTGTCATAACTGTGAAGAAGTGAATGTAGTAGCCTACAATTATGTGGTGTTTAATTATATACCTGCCAAATAAGAACCAACTACTGTACTATACTACTAATGTTCAGTGCAATGGTAAGTCTCTCTTTATTGTACGCGAGGTTTGACTGCATTTATAGAAATAACAAAGTTGACTTGTTCCTATCTAAGATAAAGATTGAGGGAGAAAAATATTCCACACTCGGAGGGAATTTGACAAAATTATCAACCGAATCTAACTATTCTAAGTGTCAAAAATTTTATATTCAATGCTGTTGCTCCACATTTGTATGCGTTACAAGAAATTACAAGTGATCCTATTATGTTTAATTACCATATTTTAATTATCTGTATAACGTTGAGTATCTATTTCTCAGTATATTCAGTATTATCCTGTGACATGAAATTTATCTGCAGCAGAGTTTTAGAACACAAAATTAATGATTTGACTGCGCCAGACAGTTCAGATTGTCAGTAATCAAATAGAGAGAGGTTATAGATAGTGAATTTAAGCCATAATTGTCCGAAATATAGGAGAAGGACGGAAGACGTCAAGCAACATCGCTGGCTCTGGAGGCGGAAGAAAATGTAGAAGAATGACCGATTTTATTTCATGAATTAGTTTTAACTCAGCCAATAAGTCCTTTATAAAATGAAACCAGTAATAAACCCGAGAGCTAACTACCTTATTATTATAGACTACTATCGAAGAATTAAGACAATTCTTTGTCAGTAACTCTAATAATATTGAAAAATTGTTTCTCCATAACTTTTGTAATCGATGGGTCTTGTCTAATCCTCTGATATTTAAAAATCATTGAATCTAAACGAAAACTGTTGAATTATTGAAAATATTTCTTCTGAAAAATGCATTTTTTATACCAGTAAGATTTTCTCTTGGTAAAAAAAGTTAAAGTAAACTGCCGCTTTATTCCAGCCAATGGGAGAGTTATTTATTTTTTAACTTAATTCCGGTTCAAACGACTAAAAATCGCTATCCCAAAAATGGCACTGTTCTCTTCCTTTATACCCACTCTGTTCCCTTTATACAAAATACCATCGTAGAAATAACTCTCTTACTTATATGAGTGATGAACACATACGAGAGTTTCTTACATGAAAGGAATTAATTGTTTTGCACATGGTACACCTTACTAGCAAACTAAATCTCATGCTTCTTTATGCACGGTCTCACACATTTTGCAGGCTTATAAACTGACACTGGGCTCTGCATTTTGGTTTACCTCATGAACGGAACTTATAAAGAACAAAAACCAATTTTGAAATTATAAGGTGTTTTAATCTTTTATAAAACGGGAGATGATAATCCGCAAGGGACTTTAAATATTTGTCCAAGTAGTTTCCAGGAAAAAAAATCGAGTAGCTATTGAATTCCCTAAAGTGAAGCATTGAAACACTTTCAAAACGTTGAGAAATTGCTGGACGATGCTGAACATTTTTCAGGTGATGTTCTCGTAGTGGACAACTAATTATTAGATTTAATTCTGTATACACTAAAAACGTGTAATATTCACTTCCTCAGTGAAAGTGTATATACTGAATTAATATTGTTTCCAGAAGAATTATTCATTTTTTTTTGGCTTAAAGAATTTGTTGTTGAAACGTTTTTCTTTTAGAGTTATCAATTATAAATGTTCATTATTTTGTTCTTGTTTGTATGTAAAAGGTCCTGTTACAACCTAAACTGCCCTTTTTTAATTACCTGGAGGGTAACCTCAACACACCATTATCATATGGAGGTACTTATCTATAATACGGTTCTTATTTTCTGTATACTTTTATGTTATGTAGGGTACTCTATTTACTTAATACAAATATTGTAATAAATATTTCAATTATATTATGTAAAAAAGTTGTTACTTTTTGTAAATAATTGTAACAGTTCCTGTATAATGTGTAGCCTACTATGGAACGTAAACGATTCAATTCAAATTAACTGCAAGAGGCTATGACAAATAAGATAGGTTGACTTAGGTGAAGTAAAGTAACAAAATGAGTAGCAGGGCATCATTAAATTCTCGAGCTCACCCTGTAGCCTACACATTTTGCTCGCAGGTGTGTGTGCGTTGTGTGCGTGCGTGCGTGTGGAAGAGAGTTTGTGAGCTCCGTAAGATTAATAATTTACATTAAGGTTTTGTGTTGTTTCCACTGTCCTCGAGCGTATTATCAAACCCGACCCCTAAAATACAAAAACTAAAGTGGTCAGTAACACATTCTAGCGTGCTATAGATTTTATTAAACGATTTTATGTGTAACGCTGTCCATTAGTCTGTTAAAACAATACGACTCTTCTGCTGCTTAAGCGTTATAAAATATAGAGAACAAGATTACAACAATTATTCATTGTCAATAGCGACCAGTCCACAGTAGCTATTTATCAAATAGTGTGGGTACAACGCGAACCTTTCGCCCACCGACTCATGTTACATATACAAGTCAAAGAAAAAACGCAAACTAGACAAGGGAGGACGTTCAAGGACTCTGTCGGTTCAACAACTAAAAAACTGTGCAGATCGTCTGATTCGCTTCAGTTTCTTTTTTTTCTAATTAAAACCGGCTGGTAATAAATTTTGAAAATCAAAAGTTCGCGTGAATTATTACTTTGTAAAACACTGAGGTACTCATATTTTTAAAGTTACATTACCGTTGAGCTAATTAAAGTTGTTCTGGAAACGACGTGATTAGCGTGATGAGTTATGAACTCACGAATAATAGTTTTCTTCTTTCACAACACAATAAAATATCGCATAACTCTGCACACTTATTAACAACAGGCTATCATGGGATATCGCTGCATTGTAATACTCGCCTATTGAAATTTATTACATAGGTTTCTGTTCATAAATAAACGTTCAGGTGTCGAAATGGATTTGAGATTACAAGTAGTGAATCGCTCGATTATTACATTTGCGTGTACATTTTTAACTAGCATTGTAATGCGTTCTTCTTTCAGTGTGATATATAAAATAATATGTTAGTAATAAATAATCCTCATAATGTTTTAATGGATTCATTGTTTATCATACCAGTAGAAAATTATATTAGTTATTCTTGTTCACAGTTATAGACACAAGTGAAACATGAAATATTTTTATACACCACGCCTCCCAAGATCTGTTATCCTATAGGCTAGATAAAAGTAAATATTTATATACTTAATTTGTACTACTTTCTTTTTAATATTCAGTTTTATTCTTCGTTTCCTCTTTATAATTAGTTTAGCTACATAAGTTTATTTAAAAGTTTCTACTACATTATTTTCTCCGGCTGAATCACTTTGATTTTAGCAACAATCTTTTAAGATCTGCATTACTAAATACCTTTCTCTCTTCCGCACAGCATCAGTGGGCCATTAATTCTTAAGATTTAATCAAAGCTTGAAATATACTGCATAGATCTTGAATGCAGTTCTGTATACGGCTGGTTCAATTTCTTCTTACAATCGTTTCATCTGGTAAAAAGAGACGTCTCAATAACTGCTGAATACAGGCTTTCAGTGAAGTTAAATATAACCTTCCCCTTTCGACATAAAATTTATAGACCGTATAATTATTATCCTCACCTGTACACTACTCGTTCGTTGCTACATTCTAATCATATTAAACGTTGTTTCGTGAGTTCAGTTTCTCTTCTTCACAATCGTCCATTTGTTATCGCGTTTCGTTTTACAATCTTTCCGTTTTGCAGATCGATTGTAAATTTCACTTGAAAGATTGAAGTAGGCTTGTATTGCTACCACTTTTCCCACCCATAATGAGTAATTCCTTTTTCTTCTGAATTTTTATTGCAGACCCAGGTCACGCTTCCCTTTTTATGTTTTTTTTTGTCGGTACAAGATACAAACCTTTAAACTCGTTCACTAATCACACTTGTTGGCGTTATCACTTTAATATACCAATCATATATAAGCTATGTTTAAATATTTTATATACGTGTTATAATTATTTGTATACCCTACTTAAGAGAAGATATTTAGTAAAATATGCTTGCAAAGTTAATTAAAAATGTTAATTTGTACTGACCGCTACGAAATGGTTTGAACTTAGCTGTAGATCTTTATGCACTCTTGTATTGTTTACATCTTTATCTTTTAAGAGACCATCTAGTTATGGTCGACATGCACTTTAGTATAGTGTTTATTGTACAAACGTTTCTGAAAACGTCTTGAATCATTATTTATTTGTAATAGGTGCATTGGCATAACTAGGAGCTGGTGCGGGTGAGGGATGAGATTATCTTGAAGATTGGACCCCCCCCCATTTCCTCAGCAGAATTTATAAATTCAGGATTCTCCCATATAATTTAAATAGCCTACATTTTATAAACTATTTGCGTCATAGATGTAATCTATGCTGTAGTAACTTTCTGATTGCTCATAGCTTGTTTTAAAGCTCAATTTGTTCTACCGTGCGTTAAAGTCACCCGAAATTTGTTCTTTATTTATTAAGAAGCAGAAAGTATTTTAGCTGATCTGCTGATTAGTTTAGAGTTCTCCTTCTCTTTTCCTCTTCAAGGATTAGGTTATATAAACCTGTTCCGTCACACACCTCATCCTCGGACGACCCACGCCTCTTCTACCAATGGCTTTACAGTTCAGTGTCGCTTTCGGCAATCGATCCTCTGTCATCCTTTGCAGCTGATACCACCATTGTCTTCTGTAAATTGAAATAATTTCGTTTATGTCCTTTACTTCGAGTTCTGCTCTGATATCCTCATTCCTTATTCTATCTTACAATGTATATTCAATGTATAATTTAAAGTATTTCGAAGAAACTGCATTTCAGCACTCTGAATCTTGCCGCATTCCTTTTTCGTCATGGCCCATGCCTCACTCGCATAAATTAATGTGGATACTGTATTTTATAAAATTTAATCCTTGTACAGTGTCTTATTTTATTTCTAAGATTTCTATGAATCGTCCCACAAATATTCTTAAATTTATTTATCTTCTCTCTTATATCATATTCAGATTCATAGCTTACTGCACAGCCGAGACATCTGAAACAGCTCACTTGTTCTAAAGTGCTGTTGTTTACAACTATCTTAGTCCTCACTGGATATTTACCTTTAAAGGCTATGATTTTGGTCTTTCTAACTGAAATTATCAGTGAGTACTCTCTTGCAACTTTTTGTAATTGAAACATAGCTCTTTGTAAATCATACTCATTTTCTGGAATAAGAACTATACCATCGCCTATAGCAGCAGACCCATACAAATTGATTTGTTAAGTTGTATTCCCGAAGTCACTCTGGATTTCCATGCTCTCAACATGTCGTCAATGTATGTATTAAACAAGGTTGGGGAACACAGCATCCCTGCCTAACTCCCTTATATATTGGACTGTCATCTGAGACCCTACCATTCAGATCCAGGACTACGGACGTATACTTTTTTAAACGATCTTAACTGAATTTATTAAATGCTGTGGATATCCTCTTCTATCCATAATATTCTATAACATTTGACGGTCTACATTATCAAATGCTTTTTCCAGATCAACAAAAGGGATATGCGTTTCCGGGTTACAATTCCGCCTTTTCTCTATTATCTGTCGTAATACAAACAATGCATCCACAGTCGACCTACTCTTTCTAAAACCCATTTGCTCGTCAAGAAGTAATGCATCTGTAATGACTCTTAATCTCTGATTGAGAATTCTTGTATATATTTTGTACGTTGAGTCCAGCAAACTTATTCCTGTGTAAATATTTGAATCCGTTCTGTCTCCTTTTTTATATATCTAAATAACTTCAGCCCGCCTCTCACTTTAGACGTCTAGGAAGTGAAACAGACTTCGAAAATCTTTCTCTTCTGTTGGTTTAATACCAAGAGCTGAACATGATGATGACGGTAATATATTAGGAAGGCATAGTTTTATTGTGTATTGGAAAAGGATGATAAGAGCCCTTGCATGTAGTAGATGCCAAAGCGGGTCCGGAAGTTGTGTAGCCTACATTATTCTGGGATACGAAGGATTTTTCCCGACGTTTAGCTTACCAAAAACTGCACAAGGCAATCACATTGTTTCCTGTCCTGAACTCTGGTGTTGAAATATTGACATTAAACTTTGTAGACATGGGCACTAATGGAGAATTGAATAAACCGTTGATGCAAAAAGGGCCGAACTACCCTGAGGCAACTATTGCATGCAACTCCTCAATTATGTAAACTTATATTTTCTTCAGCAAGTAGGTAACATTATTATTCTGCTTTATGTACGTTTGATAGGTAAAACTCCATCGTCAGAAGCAATCAAATATTTAACGAATATCGATTTGAAATATAATCAAATGTATTCAGAACAATTATATTGAAATCGATTATTCGTTAATATATCACTGCTTCTCATGTTACCGTCTTTATCTGCGAAGTGTACGTAAAGCAGGATAACAATATAACCTACTTGCAGAAGAAAATCTATATAATTGTAAACAAAAAATTATTAATGACACATTAACTTACAGTTAACGCGTTGTTGTTAGGGTCTGCCGGCGAGGTCTAAAGAACTCTCACAGTCAGACTTCGCTCCCATCTGGCGGAGATTCCGTATCGTAGGTACTCCGGAACGTGCTATGCCGGTACATCGTAAGCCGGCCTGCCGTCACACGGATCGCTTCCTAGTTATTAAAATATTTCTGAACGGTCCGTGGCGTACGTGTTTTCTGTTTCAAAACAGACTTAAAATCTGTGTTCGGCATTTGTAACTAGTCCGCTGGTGAGCTCGTCTCTTGTATATTCCGAGCGTGCTGTTTCATGCGTTGTTGTCTGTCTCGAAGTTCGGACATCTGTCGTTTCCTAACTGTAACCCATCGCGCGTGGGTGTAGTGTACTATCGTGTTATCAGACAGTCGTGATAGTTAAAACAATCAGTTACTTTGTACCTTTCAAAGTAATTTACTGTGAAACCATGCCAATCATAGTCATCCCAAAACTACTCAGTACCCGCCCTAAGTTTCATCTTCAGTTTCAGTTCATGACAACTTTTCCAAATCACCAAAAGGCTTGAAATATTTGTTTTCATTCATTGCAAAACTATGTTAGACTTTTAATTAAAATTTACAAACTATAGTTAATAATTTATTAGAATTTATAAGAGTTCTATAAAAGAAGTCAATGAAATTTGTAAATACAAACTTAAACTCCTTTTCCACTTCGTTTCTGGTTTCAATGTAATTTTTTTATTTAGAATCTTTGTTACAAAAACAATAATATTTTAAAATATTTTATATTTTTTATAAAATTCTCTCCAAAAATTCTGTTGCCGCAACTTGTGCCATTATCCTATCCCCCTTCAATTTGGTCACCCCTGGCAGTCTTATAAATTGTCACAAGGATTTTTCCAAATAAAGCTGTTGCATATATTATCGAAAGTGACGATTATATTTACATTATAGTGATTTTTATGTATACACTAAGTCTTCTAAAATACAGACGATTCGTACACAACCTTTGCAGCAGCAAAATGCCTTCACTTCTGGAATGGTATCCCTCGAACTTGACAGTGTATTAAAATAATTAAAATGTGACTGATACGTTATAGGCTACTTAAGCTATTTCAATGAAAGCCATAAGAATTAGAATGAAGAATAAAGTAACTCAGTACTAAGAACGACTACTCTATGTGGAATGTAATGTAAATAAGACAAAATGATTTATTCGTCGGAAGCAGGAGGGGGTAAGGAGTGGGTAAATGGAAGTGGGCAAGATCAACACGTTCAAACCAAGGACCACACACAAAACGCTCTAAGTCTGCTACCTGTCTGTCCGTGTCATTTACTCACAATTTCCATTTCATCAAAGATTCTTTTTGTTAAAAAAATATTCCTCATTTCGGTGATTTATTGTTTATAGTTTGTCTATGTATCGCTGTGTGTGTGTGTGTGTGTGTGTGTGTGTGTGTGTGTGTGTGTGTGTGTGTGTGTGTGTGTGTGTGTGTGTGTGTGTGTGTGTGTGTGTGTGTGTGTGTGTGTGTGTGTGTGTGTGTTGTGACTAGACGACAGGTCACGGTTTTATGTTGAATTCATGTACGTTTCCAACGTTGGCGTTCTACCTGTTCAAATTAGGTAGACATCTGTCATCCCCTATCTTTTGTTTCGTTTTGCAAACTTGTAATTGAATTCGCCTCTACACCGAAAAATCCGAAACAAATTCTGTTCTATTCGCCTACGTTGCCCGTCTCACTTGGTTAGTGAAACATGTCTGCTGCTATAAAATTTTGAATATATATATTTGCGCGCGGGTGGTTGTACATCCTACTGTTCGTCTGAGGAATCAGCATTTTTGCACACCAATAATGGAGAAGATGAAATAAAAGGCCGATCTATTGTTACCGCCTGATTAATGAAACATTATAATTTTTCATAAACCGCGTACCGTAACTTTCATACGTTATAAATTTTAGAGATTTTCTATACTAAATTTGTGAATCTAATTCATTTTATTTAATCATAGATAGTTGCAAATTTCATAGATTTACGGAAAGAGTGAACAATTTAATTTCAATGTTTAAATAGTATTAATTGGTACTTTTAAACAGTCCCGTTGTTTTTTAAATTACGATGAGTATTACACAGTAATTTACGACCGCCTCTAAAGTCTCTAGAAATTGGGGTATACACATCATTAAATCACCTGACGTCTAGACGAAAACTCATGAAGGAGATGTGAGAATTTTGACGCACGTGCGTTGATATTTCTTGTAATTAATAGATTACAGTTAAAAATCAACCGATTTCAAATTAGTTCTACAAATGCAGAATGAAATTGACTTAAATAACACAGAACAAATTCAGTTTAAATTTAATATTAACATTTGAACCATTAAAAAGGATTGATTAAGTAAATAATCTACCTAAATTATCATTTGAAGAGGAGATAACATAAGACAGCTATGCCTTTCCACTATCAACAATTGTAACGTAGATTAAAACATTTCCCCTAACAAACAAGAAATTCTTTAAAATCTCTAGCGAAGGCAATTTCTTATGGGCAAATCCTCTATTCGGACTGCTTCAGATGGGGTTGGGTTGGCTTGTTAGGCCTTTCAACAGGCTCTTACAGCCGCCACTCACAGCTTCTGAGGATGATCCCAGATTCCAGGGGTCGATACATCAAGCGAGGAAAATACGCGTATTACGAAGGAAGCAGTCCGGATATAGAGCATTGTCGCCCCGCGCCACGAAACTACAGTCGCTCTCATGTTCGAAAAAGGTTAGAACGTATTAGAATACATATAGAGTAGAGCGTCAGTTATCCGAACGTCAGATATCCGAACCGTCAAATATCCAGACTTATTGAAAAGAAAAAAGTGCGAATAGGATATAACTTTTTTTGTCGACCCTCATATGCTCGACAAATATCGAACCTCTTTTCTATTAATGCATTCAACTTTACGTTAATTTTTTTTTCGTATCGGCCATCTAAGGACCACATGCCAATTTCAGTTCTTTACTCTTTGTTCTTTCCTGTTTCTCCAATATTCCTCCATCTTCTCACTGTGTCTCTTCTTCCTGTCTTCAGTCCACTTTGAACCTGCGTTTTTCTCTCTCCTACCCTGGACTCCCTCTATTTTTAACATTTTTGTCCGAAAAACTTCTCCTTCAATTGCTTCTGCATGTATATTATTTTTTTCAAAATCCTTTTGGACTTCTTTAATCCAACTTGACGTTAATTATTTAATATATTATAAATGTATTTACCAAAATGGAAAAACATAGGCTTAATACTTATTTTTTTGACACACAGTGTTCAAGTTAAAAAAAAAAATAATAATCGGTCTTCCCGTTTAAAACAGGCGGACAGTGGTCAATATTTTCAAATACTGACTCGACAGTTATATATTCCCGAAGAAATTTATCTAATGATTGTAGAATCATCTAAAAATTAATTTTGTAATTTACTAACTTAATATTTACGCTTTTTAATTACTTAATTACCATATGAAGCCTGTCCAATACTGTCATACATTGTACTTTGTTGTGTTCGAATATCCAAAATACCCTCGGTTCCAATTAGTTCGGATAAATGACATTCCACCGGATTACTTAACATCGTTCACAGAATTAACGTCTGTAACATAATATTTGTACATATAGTGTAATATGTCCTGTGTAGCATAACGAAGATTTTGCCTTATTCTACAATTTAATATCACATAGAAAAAGAAGAGAAGAAGCCATCTGGAAGAAGTAAAATAAACTTAAATAAAAGTAACAGAAAGAAGTAATCACAATAATAAATAAAATGCCTTAACAGAACTAGAAAACATCTCGATTCAAAGAAATTGTATACGTTCAATTTATAGCAAAATGTGTTGAAAACAAATAGTATGATTATTATCCCAGTAAAATAATCAGTATACCCAGTAAGATACGGAGTAGTAAGGAGTTACAGCCAAGAACAAATTAATTAAAATGAAAAATCTCAAGATACCCAAAAAAGATACCCAAAAACCTACTTTAAAGACAGAACACTCTATCTCAGTAAACCACAATAAAGGAAAGAACTTAAACTATAGTAGTTATACAAATTTAGAAACACAAATAACAAAGTAAGAGAATCCAATACCAAATAATCAGAGCTAATGTAAAGTTAGGTATAAATAAAATAGTGTGTGATTGAGGGGAACACCCCAAACCAGTTTTAAAAGGACAATAAAAGACAGTAATTAGGCTAAGACCTTAATTTGTTTAGTTATCTAATTATTATGTTTAATTATTATATGTGTATACTATACAGACCATGTTGATAGTAGTAGATACTAGATGTTAGAATATAAGTGTTTATTGTATTTAAATAATGTTAATTAATGTCAGAATTTTGTGAAGGAAGGAAAAGCAAAATGTTAATTCAAACGACCTATAAATAGTGAATTAGAAAGGATAATAATAGTAATGTGAATTGCCTATAACATTGATAGGAAAACTGAAAATGGATAATCAAGCCAAATTCAACTTTGACCCTGTAATCAAATCAGAGGAAATAAATTAATAGAAACTAGACCAAATTGATATAAATTATCCTATTGAGAATACAAATTCTTTATCATAATTATAACAACAACCTATAGTAGTGATTAACAGAATTATAGTGTAAAATTGACTTAAATTGTGATTGTACAAGATAATGCCTAATCAGTAAAGCAAGTACTAGTAATATACAAATAAATTATTAAATGTTTAGAATAATAGCCAGGTAGAAAAAGTAAATTACAATGATTTAATTAGTTGAGGGAAATTGTAACATAAAATATATTGTAAACCATTTAATGGGTAATTATGTGAATAATAATAAGGCCTAGAGGTAAATTTCAAGGAATGTAATTCGGGAGCTTAATTCAAACCTAAATAAGTCAAATTTAATATCAACTTGTATAAAATAAAAGCAGGAATATCGTTATGTAATTAGAATTCCATAAAAGTACTAAACAAATAATTTATAGCCAGGAAAATATAAAAAATGTCATTTATTTCTATAAAATTGAATTGGTAATTAGGAAACAGCTGATAATGAACAATGAGAAATGAGACCAAAATCTTACAGAATTTTCTATATGAAGAAACAAATATAGTTAGTTGATTGTTAAACGCCAAGCAGAACGGACGTGTCAGAGTAAATTTAAAAGACAAATGAATGGAAATTTTAACCAACTCGAACTAAGATGTATTACGAAATTATAAAAGGATAAAGAATATACAGTAAATTAATGAATACGATTAAAACAGTCATTGGAATCATAAAGCTAAATTAAACAGCACTAAATCTATCTATCACAACGTATGGACACGATTGAGTAATAAATTTAACCTCATACAACAAGCAAGTGATTGGAAAGAACCATTCGACACCATACACCTATTACCGAACGAAATCCAGTGGAGGACTAAAACTAAACACTACAACTTGTGGATATTCCAATAGCGGCATCACAGAAGAGGAATTAATCAACTGATACGTTTATTTAAAGGAAATATCAGAGTCTGATTTTCAGCGTAGAACAACTCACGAAGGCAGCCATCTTGTCATTTCGAGTCGAACGAAATCCAACCTGGAGGGGACGGAGTGACGTCAGAACAGTCGGCTGGTTCGGATCTAAATTTTTCTATATACTATATTTTATTATTATTGTCTGTTAATGAATAAGTTTTTATAATTGTAAGTATTGAATTCTCTTGCCTTTCCTGACTATTTCGACAGTTCAAAGAATCCTTGTTATAAAATAATATCCTTGTATAATATTTTTGAATAATTTTGGAATATGTAATAATCGACCTGGGATCTAGTCTAGACTCCGACTCGAATTAGTCGAGGCAAGTCGAATAATTACTTTGATCATAAAAAATATAATTATTGTTCTAAAATATCGTTTTATTGATTAGTTAAGAACTAATTTAAAGTACATTAATTATCAACTTATAAACGAGAACTTCTGAGGGAAAGGAACGAGCAGAAGAAGAAATAAAGATACTGAATGGACCGCGGCATGCAATCGATTTGGCCACGATAATCTATTTAACGCGGAGAAACAAATATTTCTTCACCAAATCTTACCCAATTATTAATTATTATTTCTATTAATTGAACACTAATCATAAAACAATAAAAACAAATAAGGTAATTAAATAATTAAATTCAAATAAAAAATAAATAAATAAAAATAAAATTTTCTTAACCAGTTATTATACTTATTTGTAAATATGTGTAATAACTTCGTTTATTTACAAATTGGCGCTACCAACGTGTGGCTTATTATATAATCAAACCCGAAAAATTGTGTTTATTTACACCTGTTATGTTTATAGTATGGAGAATCTTTAATTAATTTGCTATGTGAAATATGTAGCCCTAATTTGTGGGAGCTTCGAACGATCTTCTGATTATTTTTTAATTGTTCTTTGATAATCCCAGAAAATTTTCGGTGTGAATGTTGTAATTCTGAATTTGTTAAAACAATTATAGTCATTTACTTGTACTTAATATGTACTTATGCAACTGCATTTCGAAGCCATAAATTGTAACAAATAATGTAATTTTGTAACAACTAATAATTAATTTTTGTTGTTTGTAAAAAAAAATTTTAATTTTTTTTTATTTATTATATTATTATTTTTTTATTTTTAATTAATTTAGTATTAATTATTTTAAACTCTTTTGTTGTATTTGGAACTTCTTATCGATGGTTTTTGTCAAATTATATCCTTTTGTGTAATTAGAATTCTTGTATTATGTTAATAGGTTTGTCTCCAGGAACAATCGATTTGTGATCTTTCCTTATTTGAAGTTTGTCCTCCTTTAAAGTTGTTAGACTCAGCTGTTCTTGTAGTTATGTCTCAACTATTGTGTTATATTATTCTATTTATAAGTTAGGAATAAATAGGATTCAAAATTATAATATTCAATGGTTTTTATTGACAATTAGTAAAATAATCGATTTTATATCGATTGATGAATCGACTCTCTTAGGGCAAATTAATAGATTATACAAATTATGAATTCTCGGGTTCTTTGAACTGTTATTTTATATAGTCAGAGAAAGGGCAAAGTATAGAAAGTATAACATTACAAATTACAAGCTTATTAATTAAAATACAAACATATTATTCAATATATAATGGTTAGTAAAGAAAATGTTTCGAACCATTCGAAGGCATGTTGGCTGTGGCGCATAGAATTGTGGGAACTCAAAGATGGCCGCTTCGTATTAAGATGTAGTAGACGACTGCACCTCGAAGAATCTGCTTCAAATAAATGTTAATTTCCCAATGGTTTCTCGTCCCAGCGATAGTGATTCGTTCCTCTAGTGTTAGTGTGGTTTTCCTGGATCAGTTGTTAGTGATTCCCTTCTATAAACTGTGTTGGTTAATGTTTTATTTCACTCCCGTCAATAAGGTAGAGAATTCGTCTCGATATTAGGAATTATCGTTTATAAGTGTTTAAATGGTTATTATCGGTTTACTGTTCAATAGTGGTTCACTTTTATTGTTTAACTGGTTTAAATCACTGACTTTAATCGTTATTGAACGATTTTTCCAAAATTCGCGAGTTTAAATTTTATAGGTTTAGGCTGATGTACGCCATGCTTCTTCCTTCACTATATATTAATATTTTGGCGAGAGCTCGTTTGATGTGTACTGCTCAACGTATAATCACCAACTCTCTCTTTTCTTCTTCATTCGAAACGTCTTAGCCCAGTTAATATTAGCAAGACATTGTTTTAAAATTTTATCGTTTCCGTTACATGGTCGACATTTACATTATATTACTTAATACATTTTTACTATTATTTGATTTTATCAAATAATAGTTACATAATCTTTTTCCTTAGTTACTTCTGCGTGATTTGATACCAAATAAGATATTATTACAATGTTTTTATCTCAAAATGCCATATTTACTGTATTTTGAAAATGTAGGCTCTAAAATTTTACTTCCTGTCATTAAACTGTTTGCCATTTTTATTATGTCATAATTATGATTGAACAAAATCTTTGATTGAAATAAAATGTTTATTTTCCCTTAATTCCTTTTAATTTTATGAATTGGTTGTCTAAATTAATTATCATCTTTAATTTAAATAATTCCCATTATGTTCTACTGTTAATACATTTACAATTTTTCTATTAATACTTCATATGTTGCTTCCCTATCTTTATAAAGTATTGGTATAGTTGTAATACACTGTGTTGGATTTATATTATACAAATTTCATCCGGTTTATCAATTTACTTCTCTTATTTATTAATTTTAATGTTGTTGAGATTTGCCATTTGGCCTAGATTTCACATGTTTTTATATACTTGGTTTTTGAATATTACAGCCTGCTTATACCCTTTCTGACTTTCTTTTCTTATACAATCTTAATTACAATTCCCTTACTTAGTTGTATTAACATTTAACATTGATTAATTCGATTAACTCATAACAAATATTTTATAACATAAAATGGTATTCAAGCCCAGACATTTCAGCCTTGATGAATACTATTAACACATAATAAAAGTTTTATACTAAAAGAATTGTACTCAACTCTGACATTTCAGTCTTGAGTTATTTGAACTTATTATAAATAAAACATATCTGTCCTTCCATCATTTAAACTATTTCTTATAACTAATTTTATTTGCAGTCTTAGCTGTTTTTGTTTGATTTTTGGGTATTTATTCTTGGTCACTTCACTTTTTTATGGCCTGCTCTTGTTTTATCACTGTCATTCTAATGAATGCTGTTAGCTAAAGAGTGGCAGTTATTTAGAAACACTTGTATCCTATTTGTCATTATAATATTCTATTAAATATTATTACTCGACACGATATAAAAACTTTAAAGTTGTATAAATGCACAATTTACTTAGTTTATGAACTTAAACATTGGACACATTAAGTTTATTTAATATAATATAATAACTTGCACTGGTCCCCTTTTATTCTTTGATTTTATTTCTAATCAGTTTTATAGTCTTATTAAAATCAAGAATTTTGTTTATAGAGGATAATGAAGGTTTGTTTTTTTCATTATTTAACTAATTCCCATTGGTTCACTTTTAATTCTGCTTTATACACTTTTGTTTATATCTATTTTACATGGTTTTCTAAATTTGGGTTTTTGTTATACTTTCATTGGTTATTTTTACTTTCTTTTGGGTTTCGTTTTGATTTCTTTTAAGAGCATTCCTTCTTATTGTGGATGTTGTCTTGTTCGGGTTCCTTCCTTACTTACTCCTATCCTACCTGGGTATTTCCTTACTTTATTCTTAGTTTTTTGATTTATTTTTCTTACTCATCATTCATTGTATATCTGGTTTTAATGAAATTCTTACTTCAAACTATGATTGTGCTTTACGGTGGTTCTTAATTAATTTTTAATGTTGCTTTCTTGGATTTAAATTTGTTTTTATTTTATTTTATGATCTTTCTTTCCATTCAGAACTATGGGCATTATCTGTCATGCTACAAAATGTATCCCAAACTATTTGTATACGTGATGTACATTCAATGCGACGAAAAAATGCAACTTAGCGAAAAGTAGACAGGGTTATCATCATCATCATCATCATCATCAACTTCAAGGATTAGGCTCTATCCTGAACCTGTTCTGGGACCCACTTTGCTCTCCGCCGTCCTACATCTCCCTTCCCCACCTGTCTATATTCCATTGCTAACACAGGAATCCTGTCACTTGCCATTCTTCTCAAACGTTCACACCACCTTCGTTTGTTGCTCCTTAGCTGCTCCAACAATGGGTTGACTGCCAGTTCCGTCCTTAAATCTACATTTTTCTTTTTGTCGAGAATGGTGCAGCCCAGAGTACTCCTCATAAATGACATCTCTGCTGCTTGAATCTTTGCTGTTGTCTCTTTCAGTCATAAATCTGGCTTAATCTCCATACATCAGAACTGGTACTGCTACAGTGATAAAAAACCTTATCCAAGTTTCATTTTTTGGTTTATTTTTAAGGTATCTGTGAATTGTTCCATAGACGTAGATAGGCTTGTATTCCGATAAAAGTGATTCACAAATGTTAGTAGTAGCCCTGCAAGTCATATCTCTGATCTAAAAATATTCGATCGAGTTCAGCCGGTTAGAAATATGGTCCGGTACTATTCGATACTATTGGCTATACTATAAAGTCAAAATTTTCGTTCGTTACTGCTGTAAAGTAGCCATTAAAGAGCGTCAATATTTTCAGTTCTGTCCGAGTATAAAGAGAAGAGCGTTTTAAAACGGTATATACCTTTATATTTTAAGAAATTAATTCCTTTACGGTACGTCTACAATGGTTTTTGTTGCAACATAATATTTTAACTTATATTATTAATTAGTAACTTATCAATTTTTGTTTTTAAGTAACGTAGCCAATTTATAAGAACTGATTTTTAATTCTTATAAACAAATAAAAACACATTGACAGGAAAACATGGTTTAAATTGTAAAACATGAAATAGGCCTATATTTTATGAAAGCTAAGTTAATTTTTTTAATAACTTATTACCTGACCTGTACTAAATAAATCTGTATAAAAAGGCATTAATAAACTACAATACGTTTACCAAAAGTTAGCGTAAATGTAAGTTTTCGCCCAATCAATTATGTTCAAAATCTAACCGGCACCGTTGGCCGTTACTAGAAACAACATTTAAAAATGAAAGTTAATATCCCAAATTACTTTGGTGACGACATTTACACAAATAAACAAAATATTTTAAATTCAAAGAACCTGAAGTTAGATAGCAGCTGGAAATACTTTAAAAGTATCTTGAATTGCATGCTGGTTCGTGTGATAATCACTATTATATTTAATAATAATAATAATAATAATAATAATAATAATTATTATTATTATTATTATTATTATTATTATTATTATTATATAAACGTCTATTGGAGGAGAGGCCCCAAACTATTTTACAAGTTTGTGTTTCGACTGTTTTATGCAGTTTCGTACAGATTATGGTTCGTACAAAATCTCTAAAATACGGGCTGTTTCAACACGCAGTGTAGCCTATAACACATATAGCGTTATGCACCTTGTATATTATATTGTATACAGGCGACTTGTATGCGCCTTGTAGTTATAAAACTATATGGGGAGAATCCTGAAATTCTCTGTCTTGAGGAACGTGGGGAGTCCAGAACTTCAAATAGTCACATCCCCCCCCCCCCCGACCGGATAGCTCATAGTGACGCCACTGCTTGCCTCTAAAATGTATTGTTTGTAATACAAAGTGTATAAGATCTGTGGACTCTTGTTACATCAGTTAACTCCAGCGCTGAACTTAATTTTACTAACAATAACCAACAAACAGTGGGCAGTAGATAAAATCTTTTAATCACAATAACAAATAAACATTTGTGAGTGGAAAATACATCTAATCTTATAAGGACAACAATCACTGACTCTGATACTGACAGCAGATTAAAAAGTAATGAGATTTAAATGTCGATACCGAATTAAACGGTAGGCGTGCGCAGACGGATATCTAGTTGTGTAAATCGTGCGTGTGATCGCAACCTTAACATGTGTGTCAGTAATGAACAAAATACCATGAGGATAAAGAACAACAAAGCAATGTCAAGAGTAAAGTGTGTTTGTGTCTTACCAATTTTAGTGGATACTTTTTCCCTTTCACTATAATATTACCGGTTCTGACTTTATTAATTCTGTGATTTTAGGTCACTTAGAAATTCTCTTCACACACACACACACACACACACACACACACACACACACACACACACACACACACACACACACACACACACACACACACACACACACACACACACACACACACACACACACAATCACACACACACACACACACACACACACACACACACACACACACACACACACACACACACACACACACAATCACAGTCTAAAAACATTCTTGTCCTTGAAATCTAGGCAAGCTAACTTTAAATTTTACAGTTAAATATATTTGGCATTTCGTGTTTTATAGTTAAGTCCACGATTAGACACGATTAGTTAAGCCGAGGCACCAGGGACGGAACAGAAAGAGCTGGCAGAGTAGCACAGATGAAGAGACTAGACACCGTAGATTGGATGAGGACATACGGAACGACAGAGATGGATGGCGATTGGGTATCGGAAGACGTGAAACGTTACAAGTCGATATAAAGACAGATGTTAGTGTTTGATTTCAATAATGCAAAATAGTTGTTTTGTAATAAATTATTTGTTTTGTAAGATGACAACGATGGTAATAATAAAATTAAATAATCTTTTTGTAAACACTCAAATGGACATGTTTAAACATTTTATTCAGAATGTCATGAAGTATTTTCATCACATACCTGTATTCAACACCATAGGTCTCGTGTACATTGGTCCCAATAATAATTTTCGCACAACGTAAATTTTTTTACATTTAAGTTAAATCTACTTACTTTTATCCTTACAAGTTTCCTTATGATCCTTTTAATTATACACGAACTCACACAAAGGAACACAATTTATGTTAAAAACTCATCATGTTACAGTTACTGGGAACATCAGATTATGGTAACATACTATTTACGCGTATGTCCTCTATATCATATTTTGATTAGAAAATCACGGAATTTCAATATTCACAGAAAATCACTCGTATTTCAATACCTAGCTACTGAGAATAATGTACTCAAGCTAAGAAAAAAAATCGAGGTACCTTCTAAAATTAAATTTTATTCTCAAAAAAAGTTCTGAAAGACTATCATGAATTTATACATCATCGTAGTACCTAAATACTTAAAAACTAAAGAGTTCCCATTGACGTCCCAAAGTTTTCATTTGTCTTGATTAAGGTAATCCAAGTTAATTGATCAAGATGTTATTGTACAAAGATCACTTTACGTGAGGCGATTTGTAAGTCTAAATAATTTTACAGTATGTGACGCCTAATTTAGAATTTCAGTGAAGAGAAGTCCCCTAGCCTCTCTGAGGGATGACTCTCACCTACACGAGGTGGCCCCTGTTACACTGAGTAACTCATTCCAAGGTTGTGGTAACTAGTCCCTTCGGCGGTGTGGATCGGTAAGCAGACGAGAAGTAATCTTGTGTCCTGACTTGACATGATGGTGTACATTGGCAGAAGGATGTAGCCTACAGCTAGTGTTGGAGCGGAGGAGCCCTCAGTGGGACAACGTCTGCACACGAGGGCTGGGTTAAATAGCCTACTGCGACCGGGCAGAGAACGCTCGTAAGCCGAGGTGAAGGCAACTCCTTAGGGGAAGAACAGTCCTGGTCCACCAGGTTTGGGATCTCAGGGCTGACGACTCTGTCTTATAAAAATTCTACTGTTGCGATGAATTCAATGAACGTATTCGGACTGCCCTCATGGATACGACCTGGACTACGAAAAAAGGATTAGAATTTGATTTTACGAAGATACAAACCCAGTACAATATAGTAATTGTTACAAACTAATTCTGTTCGGGAAACGGTTTTCCCTTTTCGTAATAAACGATGATTTTATGGAAAAATTTACATAAAGTATCACATTTTACATAAGTAATTGCACACGCTGAGATGTGAATATTCGCTTACGAATAGCTGGTTATTTCTATTAACCAAATGAAACAAATTCGAAGAAATATCCAGTGATAGATTGTACATTCCATCTACAACGAGTAAGTGGATATTGAAAGACAGGTTGCTGGCTACTACAAAGGATTCCCGTAATTACGTATTAAACAGATTTCTATTTCTATTGGAACGTCTGCAGGCTGCCTGGCGGTTGCAGCAATCCTTTTGTTACTGCCGGTACGCGCTGATAGTCCAACGCTTTAAACGCCCGATAAGAGTTAATTTGAAGACATTATCTAAAATTTGAGCGTCAGAGAGCGTGTAGAGCAGAAGTTTTTCCTTTCTTCGCCGATCAATAGAGCTACTGTGCGCTAACAAATTGATGATGTTCGCTGCCTTGGGGCGAGCATGCCCGCTTTACTCTACAAGCAAATCACACCTCTCTCATTATGGCTATAGAAATCACAGGCCAACCGGGTGTAATTGATATGCCAGCACACCGGCGTTCCGCACCTGACTTAATGAACTGACAGGACGCGTAACTGACTGACTTTTGTGCGGAATTACAGTGATCGTTGTTATTGTTATGTCGACGTGGCACTAGTCATGTATATGTACAGTAAACATTCTACACTGTAATCCGGCTTTCTATCTTCTTATTCTCCTTACACACACTCACACTCTTCCATCGTTCGCAAGCGATCTTTCACTTGTACTCTTGTCTATATAAAAAGGCGTGCGCTACTTAATTCAGTTGATGCTCTAATATGGAGAGTTTACGTTATCAACAAATGTGATAAAGCTCCAATACAGGCACTACAAAGAACTGAACGTTTTGTGCAATTATTTAACAGTACTGTCTAGGTGGAACCTACCACGTGGGTTTGAAGGGAGAATTTTTATACATCAGTATTTATGCAGTAAACTGTATATTATGTTTTGGAAATGAACAACTAGTTGCTGAGGTAATGTGTTCAACGAATATCGAAAGCCACCTATCAGTCTCAGTAACTTAAATCAGAAATTATGTTATGAATTATTTTATGAGTTGCTGGCTACTGTGTATACATATTTTCCTTGCGTTCTAAAGTTTCACATACGTTTGTATGCAACTGTGGCTAGAGACAAACGAGTGATGGCATTCACAAGGAAACGGGTGACGACTGGATTCGAATCCGCGGTTACGTCATGTTGTATTAGTCAGCCCATTAGCCTGTTTTGGGGTATCATCTTCATTATCGTTAACCCATCTGGTCTGCCAAAGAGGTTGCACGACTGAACAACATTTAATACGATGCTCGTTTTTAATATGTTTATGGCTGACATCTCGACAAATTTTTACCAAGAAGTTCGTTACCGGCTCTAAACCTAAACTGAAATATAAATCAAATTATTAAATTGAAATACCTTGTTGAAAAATAATGTAATATTGCTAATAACATTCAGTACAATTTACTAACATAATAAACGCATAGAATCAAATGAAGCAGCGCTACCGCCAATATGGTAATAGCCTATTTTACACTGATCGAATGGCCAGAAAGAGACAAACCAAAGATTTAGGCAGCAGAGATGAAATTTATGAGTAGTACTTTGGGCTGTACGATTCTCGATGGAAAGAAGAAAACGTGGTAGAACATTTTAATTATACTTGAATAATAATAAATACTTGGTATAGTTCTACATATAATTTTTATTTTCCTGACAAATGTTTTACCAGTTACGGCAACTTTGGAGGTTAGATTTGAAATTAGTAGAACTATACTAAGTGTTTATTTATGCGATTCAATGATAATATATCATTAGTATCATCATCATCATCATCGTCGTCGTCGTCGTCCTCGTCCTCGTCGTAGTTGTCATCATGTTACTGTTGATATTACCTCATTAGCAGACGCGATACATACGCACTTGTGTTAGTGCTGTTTATTTTAAATTGTGCATTAAATATTATGATAATTTAATTTACTGAAAATAAAATTTCACACAAATTAAGTCACCACCAAGAATTCAGTATATCAGTAGCCTTACGTGAAAAACGTATGTGTGTGTGTGTGTGTGTGTGTGTGTAATTAAATAGGTTTTATTCTATAGGAAATGAATTACAGTAGTGTTACAAGAACGGAGAGGTCCGTCCGTTCCAATTCAGTACAGCACAATGAAGTGAGAGCAGAGAAGCTGCGCGCCCAATCCAAGAGGGGTCACAACCGAGGTCACATCCAACAATAGATCTGTTCACAGTATGGAATGGCCGTGTTGTGACTATCCTATTCCACCTGTCTAACATATTTATAATTAAGGTTCTTGTCATACGGACGGACTGACAGTTCTAACTGTAATATCAAGCGGCGAGCTCTATCAATAACGCCGGCCCGTACATTGATAATAGATTAAAAGGAAAACAATTGTAGCAACGTGTAGGGAAAGCAGATAGATAGAAAGCTTTTGATAAGGATGGGCGCTAGTCGTGTACTGTACACTGTACCGACTTTTTTATCTTCCTTACCGCTCACTCGCCACTATACCGTGTCACATACAATATGCATGCACGCGCTCAAGCCCTGTACATCTGTGCTCGCCGACAAAGTCTATTAGCAATCTGAAATAGAAAAAATAAAGACTTTAAACACTTTCTTGAAAGTTATTTTTAAAACAACTGGTTCGTTTCGAAACATTTGGACAATCATTTTGATTTCCTTTCGTCTTTCGGTTTATATAATAGTTTCTAAAATGCTATATTCTAAAATAAGGAACATTCCTTATGGGTTTTTATAATCGCGTCCGCTACTAAACACGGGGTAGTGCCATCCTTTCTAAGCCTACGTTAGACGAAAAATTAACTATCGAATTTATAACACCCATTGATGTAGTTACTATGAATTTCTTGTTAGGAATTATAATTGTTACTTAATGGTTTCTCTTGTTCTGCTTGTACTTGTGCTTCTTGATCTTGTTGTTGCTGTTGTTGTTGTTGTTGTCGTCGTTGTCGTTGTCGTTGTTGTTGTCGTTGTTGTTGTCGTTGTCGTTGTTGTTGTTGTTGTTGTTGTTGTTGTTGTTGTTGTTGTTGTTGTTGTCGTTGTCGTTGTCGTTGTTGTTGTTGTTGTTGTCGTCGTCGTCGTCGTCGTCGTCGTCGTCGTCGTCGTCGTCGTCGTCGTCGTCGTCATTGTTGTTGTTGTTGTTGTTGTTGTTGTTGTTGTTGTTGTTGTTGTTGTTCTTCTTCTTCTTCTTCTTCTTCTTCTTCTTCTTCTTCTTCTTCTTCTTCTTCTTCTTCTTCTTCTTCTTCTTCTCCTTCTTCTTCTTCTTCTTCTTCTTCTTCTTCTCCTATTTTTACTTCCATTTCCTTTCAGGACGAGTGTCATGTTAGTAGGCTGTTAATATCATTTTCCGTGCGGACGACAATTCGTTTTCTTGTAAAAAGAAACTTCCGTTTGGCTGGGCGCATTTCTTCTGGTAATCCTTATTCACATGGTCGAGAAAACGCTCATATCATTTTCCTTTTAGCCGATTCCACAAAGTATTACTTATAGTGACTGTTAAAATCTCGTTTGTGATTCAGTTGAATATCCCTGAGAAGAATAGAGAAAACATTTCCGGGATTAACATTCATCTACTTTTAGACACCGGTACTTCTTTGAAAGCTTCCAGCAGACAAGCAACTGCAGTCGCGCAGAAAGATAACCAAGAGTCCACGGAAGCGAGAGGGGTTTCAAGCGAGGAAGGTCTTCATACTCGCTTGCAAGTAGAAGTTCCTTATCTATATTCGTTCCGTTTCTAGGTCATAGGTGAATCTTGTGCTCGTTTAGGGTAGAGGAAAATTCAAGAAATTGAAACCTGGGCTGTTGGGCCGTGGTCGACTGCTTAAAATGTTGTTGCTATACGTTTCGGTCACACATCCGGAGACCATCTTCAGTTCATCATTGAGGTGCGTTCGTCTTATTACATTACGATGCGGCCCGTGATAGCTTTCGAAATAGATGGATTAACCGCTACGTTGAAGAGTGGATTGGAATTTAAAGAGATTCTTGGTATCGGATTCCTAATGTAATGCGTTCTTAGCGAGGATACTCTGTAACCGGGAGAAGGTAATAACGGGGTAAGATTAAGAGAAACAGAAAATAAAGAGATAGGAAGAGGGACGGAGAATCGGATATAATACTTGGAAATAGACATGTAGGTACGTTATTTGTTACGAGAGTAAACATTTTAATTACTCGTGGTTTATATTAATTAATTCACGGAATAAATTAAAATAAACTAACGTATTAAAATTTTAAGGAATACAGCACTCTCAATGCATGTAATTGACCTTAATAGATTTCTGAAGCACGTTTACAGCACTTGATTATCTGTGTCGTTATCGCATACCTTACTTTATATACACGTCTTATTTCTTAATCAGTGGATAAATAATTTTGACGTAAGATAGAAAAGCACGGGGGACTGGATAGTCTACCGCACGAAGATCACGTAATGAATTAAAAGCACCGACAAAGAACCAGTAGTGTTTGTTCGTTCTTTTTACCCTCGATATTTACCGCTTCAATTGATTCAGCTAGGAACGGCAGCGAGTTTTTATTTTGCCCGAGATCCTTCCTCTCCTGCCCGCCCGCTACATCATAGCCTTGATCTTTAGCAGGTGAACCTTTTTATTAATAATACCACGTTATATCGCATTCTTATGTTAACTCATTACCAATATAATAGCAAGTATTGACCACATTCGATCATAAATTATCGTACAAGTGTTCGTGAATGATTATTATTGCTGTAGCGTGTTAATTTGTAGTCGCATAAAAATCTAACTTGCAAACGATGTTGCTGGCTTTTTAAACGCATTAAAGAAATATTTCTTCAGACGCAAAGGCTAACGTTTCCTTTCTTTACTTCCCTGCGACATTCTCCGTCGCCGTTAAGCCAGTGGAAAGTTAATACCATTGTTGTTCAATGTAAGTCAATTTATCCTGTTAACCAGCGTATTAGGTAGTGTATAAGGTTAAGTGTTTTTTATGTCATGCATTTCTACATAAATAAATACATTCCTTCTCACAACCTACATTTATGTATGTGCTCGTTCACAAGCAAAATAATTGAATTTTCTGTTCAGTGCCAGAAATTTTAAAAATAACTTTTCCATTCTCTTAACCTACATACTATACAGAACAAAAATGCATTCTAAGTCAGTATCCTTATTTTATGATTGCTCGTTTCTAAACAGTAAGTACTGTGAATGTAGAAATTTATAAATTGTTAAATAAATTTAATTTTGAGATTTAAAGCTTTCAAAATAGTTTGTCGCCAGCTTTGCCGAAATCGCAGAGATTCAAAATAACAAAAGTTACCGAAGACATGAGGAACATGATACGCAAACAAGATTATTCTTCATTTTTGAAAGATGTAGTTACATTATACCCATACAAAACGAAAGTTCGGTTTATGCGAACTTTTATGTACAGTCGACGCGTTCCAGTGGAAAATCCATCCGTTCATGTTTACGTAAAACATGTTTACGTGAACCTTTTCCATAGAGGAGCAATTAACGAAAGTAATTGACACTTCTGTCAGTCAAGACATTAGATAAGGGTGCAGTATATAGTGATAACATATAGGTTACTGTTTTTAATGTTTATACTGACGATCTATAAAGGAAATGAAAACATCTAGTGAACCCTGATATTAAGATATCACGAGACAGATATTTGAATATGCTCTTGTTTGCTGACGACTTGATTGTAATTCAAAATACAGACTCTGCTTTACAAAAATCTGTTTTTAATCTTCGTCCGATTTACAAACAGTACAATGTGAAAATATCCACTTAAAAAACAAAGGTAATAGCATTACGAGGCAAGGAATCAATAAGAACAAAAGTAATGATTAATGATCAAATTGTAGAACAGGTGAGCCATTTTACCTATTTGGGAAATTATATTACCTATGATAGGAATTATGATATTGACGTTAAGTTAGATAAGTTCCATACGGTCTGTGGGAAAATCAACCGTAGTTTTAGAAACAAAGTACATTTAGATACAAAATTAAAGTTTTAAAAATTTATGGGGGTTCCTGTACTGTCCTATGGGTGTGAATTATGGACAGAAACCAAGAAACAAGAAAGTAAAATATAACTGTACTTATTAAGAAATTTAGCGATTGTCGTAAATGGTAGGTAAATATTATGGAGACAACCCTATAATTCAGTAAAGTCCAATAAAATCGAAATTTCTTAACGGAATGGAGACATGATTTAGTCAACCCCAGACGTGTTTCTCATACTTTTATCACAGAGGTATAACGACTATGCTAGTCATCTACTAAACACTGGATCACGGTTCCAGAACAACTAGGCTGGCAACGAATATATGAACTGTTAATAAAAGTAATAATGTTGTAAATTTTTACTTTTGTTATATTTTTTTACTTTTGGCAGATAAAACCTAAAACGGTGATAACAACGGTTCAACGAGCACTGTTCACTGTGAACTTAAGAAACGTATTTACGAGTATAACATGCTGTATCCTATGCTGTGTCATATAGAATTTTTACAAACTCCAAGAAAGAAACATATTTTTTTACAAACCAGTACAGGGTCCGCTTATCAAAGTAGTTGGATTTACTTTGAGCTGTTGAAAACGTGTAGAAAGGGATATGAAGTTATGCATAATAAAAAAAAATTATGGTCCTCTTTCCTTTGTGTGAACCAGTTTTTCAGTTAACACTACGGACATGTTACCGTAGTTTACTATACACAAGGCGTATCGTAATTTACGTAGATGTTTCTGGTCTCCATTTTCACTAAAAACTGCAATAGATCAAATGGCCAATGACAGTATTCTAAAGTTTTCGTGAAGTTATTTTGATAGGCCCATGTTTGAAAGATGTTGTAATCATTTTATAGGTCCAGTTCATTAAAATCTTTACTAGTCCTCCAATCTACAATTTCGCGCATTAGTTATTTTCTCTCATATCACAATATTATAACTATTGTGCCAAAATAAATACCCCAGCCATCGTTACACATTACTAAAGCGGTCTTTTCATACTCTTATTTTCCTACTCCTATTAAACACATTACCATTGTCCATTCTGTCGCCCCTTAAAATACTTTGCAGTCTTTGTCACCACCATTCTCAAAAAATCTAATCATTCTTTGCCTGTCGTCCTAATAATCTGCGATTCTGAGGAGTACAGAACAAAACAAAAATTTTAAAGGCTTCGTTTTTTGTCTTCGGTGTAATCTTAGGTCAGCGGTATTGCATTTTAATAATATTTTTTTTTTTGAAAAATGTTCTGCGGATTTCCCATACACTGAAAATCTGCTATCCAGCTGTAGTATTTCTTATGCATTTATTTTCCACGTTTAATGCGACAGGTATAGTATTTAAATACGAGGTTTCTTATGTTAATTTTTCAAGACACCTAGGTGTTTTCTCTATACTAGTATTATATTTGAAGAATGGTTCTGACATTTCTTCGGTGGGCGTCCTTCCACATCTCTCTCTTGCCATACGCACATTTGCAAACATGCTTTGGATACAACAGATAAAACTGTTATGATTGGTAACCATCATTCTGTGACCATTGATTACGTTCTCTACAAACTTTCAAACCGTTCTCTGACGGTGCCAATGGTTAAATAATTTTTACTTCATGGGATGATGTCCTCGCTCTGTCCTGTGTCTTTATACACATTGAGGGTGTTCTTCTTGGCACAAAAAACATAGGGTATTTAATGAATCATAAAATTTAAAATTAACTCTATTTTTTAACGTTACCATTAAAATATTAAACTATTAAAGTGTATACTACATATGTTTTGAATAAAATTGACTTATCTCTGGGGTATTATGCCGCGGTCCACTCCTACCGCTACGAACAGACGTTTCGGCCTCTTCCCTGGAGGCCATCTTCAGTGTAAAATCGATTCATTCGGTGACTGAAACGGTGTTCGCCAGTTAACCACAGCACTGTGGCAAAACTGTAGAATTCTGTGTCAGTTACCGAATCGTTTTCACAGTGAAGAGAAGAGGCCGAAACGTCTGTTTGAAGCGGCAGGAGTGGACCGCGGCATAATACCCCCAAAGATAAGTCAATTTTATTCTAACACAGTTGACACCGGCCGCGAAAGGCTTAGGTACAGATTTGTATTCAGTTTCTTTAAAGCAACTGGAATATGTTTTTTGGCAGATAATGATCGTGTTCGAATAGCTTATCCACCATTAACTATTAACGTTAAAACTTTTTACGCAGTTCAAGTGCCGTTTATAAAATAATTCTCGTTGTTCCGTTAACTATATTTTTCTTCTCCGTCTTTCATGCCCCCTTTTCAATATTCCTCTTTCTGTCTCTCTCTGTCGCCTTTCGTCTCTCGAGCCGTATATAGTTTACGATTAAGTGCTGCAGAACCTACAATTTAAGTATCGTGTACCGGATGATAAGTAATAGAGTAATTGTTAATAGCAGTATGGATAAACGCCAGTGTATAAACGTGATTAATGCATTTGTGGCGCAACTAGCGTGTACAGGAAGAAGCAGTCCCTTGTCGGTACCGTGTAGGCCGGCTTACATGAACTCGTACGTATAGCATTAGTTATGATTTCATTACTGCGTATTCGTTGTCTTCATTAGCAGTTTCCTTCTGCTCAGTTACGCTTTCTTAACGGTAAACAATGCTCGTAAACTGCATTGGTCGTAAGTAGTTTCCAATAGATTTATCTTCATATGAGAATGCCAGTGGCTAGCTACAGGAATTGATAGATACCGAGTTCGCATTGCCTGTATTAGCGACTTTTTAGAGGTCACATTTGTATCGCTGTAGTAGGCAAGTTCATACCATAGATCTTTGGAATACACGTAGTTTTCAAAACAGCGTAAATATGGTTACTTATTTGTAAAAATACGAACTAGACCTACCAGACAAGCAGTTATGAATTAAAGGCATTTATTTCTTTCCGAGAATCTGTACACTGTATTAAGAGAAAACATCATTGTATCGCACACACATTTGGTTTGCCCAAAGTATAACAATTTTTCAGGGGAAATTTTAATAAACTGAGACAGGATGAGAATGGAAAATGCAAGTCTGACAATTTCGATGTACACGATATAATGTAACATATAGTATTTAAAACGTGAGTGGAAAGGAAAAATATTAAATATTATAAACACAATGAAGAAGGCCAACTGGCTAGAATTCATGTTACGAAGAAGACGGCGATACAATATTGAGCATTATAGTTTCATATATTATGCACTACAATTAAATGTTAGAAATGATGGCTATGAATGACGTGTGATATGAGAAGTCGATTGGAAGGAAGAAAACGCTTAAATAGTTGCTTGTAATGGTATAGAGGCTTCACGCAGATACTAACTCATGAATATGTTTGAAATCAAAAAACGTATTGGTGAACAAATAATAAAGTTGAGCAAAACAATTGTAACAACAAATGTTGGAAACGTATGGAAGGCTTCCAAGCAGCAAGTAAGATCATTCGTACATCTGCATATACTCTGTATGTATCAACATGTACCTTTATCTAGGATAACAAGAACGTCTACCGTCGAACTTAATCTTCACATATTCCGAGATCGTGAAGCGTCGTTGACTTCAGAACGATACTCTAAACCGTAATGTTCAGTAAGGTCGACTTTCTTCGGAATTCAAAGAACGGCCGGATTGGTATCCCGAATACAGACAATGAAGTGCCAACAGGAACCAAAAGGACCGTGCTCGCTAGCATCAACTCAAGGTCGATTCTGGACGGTAAAAATTGTTAGTATTGTTACTGACTTATTTTCAACATTGATAACTAAAACCTTTTAAAATGTGATGTTCTCATTATTCTTTCTCATATCCAAAGAAAGAGATATATGCAGTGGGATATCCATATGAATACGAAAAGGGGCTACTTAGAAGGGCATAGGGATGTGATGTAAATTAATAAACGTTTTATAAACTTAGTCCTGGTCTTCTTTGATAGCACATAGTAGACTACAGGTAAAAAACGTCGGCAAACAACAGAGAATACAAAATTTGACGACTGCACGCCAGGGCATAGGAAAGCCTACGCTAGAAGAGTATGAATAAGTGGAAAATTAAATGGGTAGAAAATCAGATTAGAAATGATGATATAATTTATAAAATTAAAAGTAAAATGGTGGTGGCCAGTATATATGCGAGAAGACGGTAGTCCGTTGTCAGCGTTGCTAGACTGGATGCCAAGAGATAAAATGGAGCCACAGAATCCACAGAGAACGTCCAACATACACAGGGGACTTGCGCACTGTAACCTCCTCCTCTTCCTTTGATGCCCCTTCAGCCCAAAATCGGGCCTTGGTCACTCTGTTTTCCACTTCAGTCTATTCCTAGTCAAGGATTTTTATACACGAACTCATAGCATCTCTCGCTCTCTCTCATCTGCGGTAATAATATCATCCCATCTTTTGGAGGTTTCATACTATAGTATACGAGGGGCAGTCAACAAGTTAGTCGCTTTTGCCCATATTCTTTTTCCTAAAAGAGATATTTTGATAGAAACTGTTGGCAACACTGATAAACGTCCATTTCGATCATCTGCAGCAAACTTTTCCCAGTTGATAATTTAACTTCTAGTCCGTCGTTTGCCACGAAACATGTCGTGTCATTCCAAATTAGGAATCCACGGAATGAATCTTTTCTGTGGGAGACGAGGTGTAACCCTACTAAAATTTATCGCTAGCCGAGGGAAGTGTATGGTGTCGCAGCATTTTCCAGCCAGGTCATCGAAAAATAGTACGAGTTTTTCTAAAATGGCACCACTGACAGCGAGGATGATAATCGGTAGGAAAGACCATCAACTTTGACAACGGATGATAACGTTGAATGTGTACACCAATTGTTTCTTGCAAATGGACAAGTGAAAGCGGACGAAACTGAGGTCCAATTGCGTGTTTCGCATGGAAGTGTGCGTTACAGTATCTCTGCGAGCCTGCAATGTCGAGAAGTTTGCGCGTATCATTTGGCACACGTCACGAAGGAACTTCTGTAAGAATGTGAGAGCGGATGGTGGGAGCACCCTTCTTAAAGTCCTGATCTTGTGTTGTGTGATTTGGACGCGTTCAGTCCTATGAAAGAAGCCTTTGCGAAGAAGAGGTATCACAATGATGAAGAAGTCCAAAATGCAGTGCGACAATGTTTATTGGTGTTGGAGGGGAATTTTTCAGCAAAGGAGTCGAAAAACTCGTGTCACGCTACGAGAAATGTTTTAATTAACTTGGCGATTCTGTATGAAAAGTCGATCTTCAATTGTATTTCCAGACAAATAAAAGACGTTTTATAAATATTTGACATGTATGTGCTACTCCAACTAACTTTTTGACTGCCTCTCGTACTTTGAATCGTATAGACATATTATTTTTGCATATGCGCATTTTTGTCTGACTATGAACGTTTCTTCACTTATAAATATTCTTCTTCTTATTCTTATTCTTCACCTCACGGCAGACACTTTGCCTGTTCCGTCTTCACAGAGTATCTCTCCATCTCACTCTCGGTCTTCCTACATCTCTTGTACCAAAGGGTCTACATTAAAACGCAACCTTAGGTAGTCGTCCGTCCTCCATTCTGTCCAGATGCTGTAACCATTCCCTGCGATATGCCTGGAATGTCTGGATATTATCATTAGAAATGGATACTACTTATCATTATCTGGATCACCACTTAGAAATGGTGACGCGAAATGCAGGTTGTTGGATAGAGTTATTCTTCTTTTATCTCCGCCTCTTCATTCCTGTCTTCAGACATTTTTGCTCCCAGATATTTGAAATACCCAACTGATTTCATACTGTGTTTTCTTAAATCAAGTTTGCCTGAGTCGGGCAGATCGTGTCTGACTTATCGTTTGCTTTCATCTATATTTATAGATAGTCGTAACGCTTCGTACTTGTTCTGAGGCTTGTTACTTACGCTTCGTACTTGTTACCCCTCGCAGCAGCAGGGGTACTCCTGTGCGAGGATCTTCTCTCATTTTACTTATTGCATACCCTAGAGCCAAGGTTTACACGCACGCGCGCTCGCGCGCGCGCACGCACACAGTAGCATTTAAATGGGAAAGACAAGTTCTGGAGAGGAGTCACTAGAATATGACCAGGGTAGCATTAGCCCCGAAATTGACATATTATTGCTAACAGTGATGGCTAAGTTAATATGGTCACTATTACAACATGCATAAGCGGATATAATCTAAAGCATGACTCTTCTCGAATCTAAATAACTTTTTTCATACATTATTCACACAATCGTCCCCTATATTGTACATTGTTGCCTCATTCTCTCTTCATCTCTATCGATCTCCGCTTTCCATTCTCACATTTTCATACATTCACGAAAACACACACACGCACATTCTCTCACACAAAAATATATGTTTTCTATGGTACTATGTAAGATACGTCACTAATTGGCTGTGTATCCGGGACACAGGTATTACACGTTTCGCGGTAATATATCTGATTCGTCCATTGAGTTTCGTGAATGGGTGTCACGAAATCGTGGTAAGCAAGAGAGAATAAAGTGATGCACGCGCCTACGCACACACACACACACGTACACAAAACCTGAAGTAGGTACATAAACATCCGAATGTCTGTCACACTGCATTGCTGGAGACAAAAACGATATTTCTTGGCTCCGCGTAGCTGACATGTGTCCAAAAGTTGAAGGTTGCGCGCACGAGGGATGATCATCACGAGTCAACAAAAGCAATAAAATATACAGTCTTCAAGTCTACGGGAACATGTTAGACCCACAGAGAGCAGCAGGAATCCGATCGAAAACAATAATCCACGCCCATCATGGCAACAAAAAATAGCAACTTAATTTTGGTTCCACGACAGACATTCAAAGTTACGCGAACGCAGATCATTTATACGGTGAATTATCGGTAAGTCACTCTCTCACCACGCCGCGCGCGCCACACTCACACACACACACACACACACACACACACACACACACACACACACACACACACACACACACACACACACACCTATTTTTTGGCATATATTTTCTGGCACGTTTTAGGCATGTCGATCACATTTTACTATATCCTTATTACCATATGTTGATTTATTACCGTCTCCGGTTTAGAAACCTGTTATAATCCCCAGGATTAAGAGCTTCAGTAATACTAACTTGCCGTAACAACAATTTCCAGTACTTTCATCGGCAAAAATTAATAACATTACAAACGTCACTTAACATCCAGATATCCGGTTAAAATGTTAGTGCTCATGAAAAGAACGTTAACATATAAAATCACTGATAACTTACAATAAAAATACACTCTCCGTTTGTAATCTGACACCTGAAACTGACTGTCAGAAAATGTATGCTACATTAATTTTATTTTTCCATTCTGCTTAGTTTCAGTATTAGTTTCTCAATACACAGATAATAAAGTTTGTGCGTCACAGACGACTTTTTACGTTAGTACATTATTATAAATTAGCTTCTGATTGTACAAGACAGATGCGTTAAGTCGTCAAAACTTACAAGCAGATCGTGCGTCAAAAGTAAATTATACGATCTGATTGCTACGGTGTGTGTGCGAAGGAGGACAGCGTGTTAAATACTGTAGATATTTTATGGCGGTATTTTATGACATTGAAGGATACAGTTCCCAATAAAGGAATGAGAGATGAAACGGAAACTCATTCTGCTTAGTCAAATTTAGGGATTGGCGTTTAGAGCGGAGGGATCATTTTGAAAGAGGGGAGTAGGTACTCACTTTGAAGAAAGTTAATTGACTGTAGTTACTGGTAGGAGCAACAGAGGCAAACACAGAGAGGCAGTGCCAAACATTTAATGGACCAAACGTTTCTGTATAACCCGTTCTAAGTCGATAGTTAACCTTATCTTAAGAGCAAAAGTCGAATTTTAAATTACAAGTATATAGTCCACCTGGTTTTAATCGATCCTGTCTTGTTTTTCTATAGTAAAAGGTTCAGAGAGAATTATCGGCATTCTGAGAAGGATCATGTCTGGATGCGACAAGATGCGGAGAGGTGGCACGAAAAGTCAAAGTGAAGTGGTATTCAGTCAGTAAATGAATAGGTATGAGAAGTGAGAAAAGCCTTGAATGATCGCATCTCTCGACCCGACGAACGCTGGTTCATCAAACGAAATAGGGGACCTCATGTCCGGCCAGTTAAGAAGTGATGCACAATAAATTCGGGTATTGTATTTTCAGCTTGACAGGGGAGTAGACTGTTACCGAAAAGAAGAAGGAAAGGTGGGAAAAAAGAGAGATCGTAAGGATAGGCCTATGTATTTTTGGACTGAATTTAGTGGACGAATTGGTCAAATTTATTAAAAAAAAAACTGTTGTACTTCCCAACATTGTGCTGAGAAAAGAGAATATATTATTGCTGCCAGACGTCTCTATATTAAAGACAAAAATATTAATTTCCCTCTGGACACTTGGTAAATTCCAATTTTAATACAGCAAATAAATTTACAATTCAAAATTCAATACTCAAGATTCGTATAATCAGATGAGTAAAATCTGAGTCCCTACCGATTTTCTTCCCTTGCAGCTAACTGTACAATAAAAGCCACCTTGGTTTATCACACAGAAAATGATTGGTTGAGGAATATGGTACGCCTGGAAAGCGACGTGATAAAAATTGTTACATTAGTTTCATACATTCTCAGCGTAGCAACGTCCGCCTGCTTTGCAGGAAGAGTACTTTGTGAATGAAACCTTAAACCGTCTGAAACGAGAAACACATAATAAATTTCTGTTCAGCTTATAAAATCGGAGATACTAGTTTAATTTAATTTTGAATTATCCTGTAATTAATTTTATCAACAAATTAATGAAGATAAGGATTCCGTATCACACATTAAATCGTCTGCAAAGTAGGCCTACAGCTAAACATCTTAAAAGTTGTTAACTAATAATTATGAAAACAAGATTTGTCGTTGCAATATTAACTGAATTCAATAGGCCTACAAATGTTTTGAAAATTGTGTGCTTTAGTTTTTAATATTTTTTGCGTTTCTGCTAGGTGAAATAATATTATCTTATTATTCATAAAAAAAAAATCCGCATTTTTTTACTTTACGATAATCATACTGATAACATTTGTTTATGGTCCATCTAAACCTACTAAGCCATGACATTATAAATTTACGGTGACAGATTGCAATGATATTACGGTATGATAGGTAATATATAATGTAGGTAATAGTGCACTATAGATAATGGTTAGCGCAGGCTCAATAAAATGAGGGAATTGCTGTGAAACCAAATTTTGATGGATTCGATAAGGGAAGAAGTATTCAAGTAAGCATCATGGCACGTGTGTATGTCAGTTTATCAGGAAGATTTTAATGCACGTGTGGTGGAGGAGAACATAACATAAATGGTGTGGTGTGCTAAAGTAGACAGAATTATCACACGTTTCATGTTTCACAAGAGTTGTTTACCGAAATAACTGTGAGAGCTATCCGTCACAGACTCTATTATGAGACGAAGAACGACAGATAATCTACAGACCATTACCGAGGTAGTAGGCTATTCCACTCGTATCTAGATATTAAAACGGACATTTTCTTATACGTTACTACATCACATAGGCTTACAGCTTCTGGGACTGCGTACAACTATAGATACAAGGTCACATTTGTTTAACAAGTGCACACCTCTACAGACAATAATTGGAAAATTCCATAAGATTAATTTTACCTATTACATTTGGGGCGTGTAATTAACTAGAATAGATAACATTAATCATTTTATCGTGCTACGTTTATAGTTAATAATAGTCGCCACCCATATCCGTGCTGAAGTATAACGCGGCGCGCGAGCGCACACACACACACACACACACACACACCTATATATGTAGGTGTGTATTTTCTGAACTACATCTTAAACGGTCTAAGACGAGAAACAAATAATAATGTTTTCTGCAGATAAAACAACAATACGCTTGGGCAAACTAGCTTCGGTCATTACGTTTACATTCGTAAATAGTTGAATTTGTGTGGACTGCTACCTACTGGATACATTTTTTATGACAAATATGCAGTGAAATTAATTTCTTTCTTTTTTTAATTTTATATTCTTATCTTTTTTAAAAAGATTGTCAACGTTCTCAACAAACCTTATTTTTATTTTTGATACTTGAACATCCCTTCTAGTTAATTATTCTCCAATGGTATTATATTCACCATATTCATCACCATCACAGACAGCTTCAAGGATTACGTGAGAGGTTTATTCCGGACTCATGACAACTGATCTGTCCCGATGACAGTTTCTTCTGAGATCGTCCAGCAATTTTTATCCCCAAGTACTATTAATGAGATGAAATCCTGCGTTGCGATCTGTTGTGAGCAAATGTTTGTATGCTTGTGCGTTTAATATTATAGCATGACAGATAATCCACTAAAAATTAATTCCATTAAGATCATAAAAACAATTAAATTACATATAACTCAAAGAATTTCAAATGAAAATAATTTAAACTTCAAAGAAAAACACCACTATAAAAGAAAAAAGTAATTAGATAATAAAAATGCAACACTAAAACTCAAGAAAATAAATTAAAAGAAACTCATATAAAAATCAGGAGATTACCCAGGAAGTTTAGGAGCAGATAATAAAGAAGATACCCCGAACCCAAGAAGGAAGAGGAAGTTTAGGAGCAGGTGATAAAGAAGATACCCCGAAATCAAGTAGGAAGAGGAAGTTTAGGAGCAGATAATAAAAAAGATACCCCGAACCAACCAACGGACAAAATAAAACCAAAGTACCTTGGAAAACCCAAGAAGGAAAAAGAGAAGAAAAGAAGATATAGGATGGAAGAACTACAAGTAATACCCATTAATAAACCTATTATTAACGACAATGAACCCCAAACCAAATGTTAATACCACCAAAGGAAGTATAACACCCCAAAACCTCATAAAATTGTAAATTAATTATAGACAAAAGTATTTAGTAGTGTGATAAGAAGTGCACCAACTAAAGTTATTATATAGTAAAATAAACAAATCTTCACAGTCCATTATGACTAAAGGTTTGGTCTGATAATATAGTAAAACTCAAATATAAGTCAGAACCAACAGTGAATGTGTACAGTGTAAGTGATTTTAAATATAATAAACTTCAAGTTAATGTGTAACTATTACTTAAACAAGGTGCTATTAAATAACTTTTATATTTTATATAATTACCGAATTAAGAAGCGATGAAATATTGAAGTGAAAAATATTTCTAATGTTTCATAAAAGAGGTCACTTTTTATCTCAAAACATTCATAGAAATGCAAAGGATAAAGAGAATATGTGGGGGAATAATTACACAAACAGGGAATTAATTTAAAATACAATATAAACAGAAAAGACTGTGATTGACTTAAGTTTAATAAAAATTAAAAAATTTTTAAATGGCTAATTATGTTTAGAGCCTATGAACTCCACTTTTCAAAGAGTTCTAATAGCATAAGGTTTATATTTAGTGTAAGAATGTTTAGTTACATAACAGTGTGCATACAGCTTAAAATGTTTATGTATTTTTGCTGTATCAGTTTATAAAATGTTTATAATGTATGTTAAAAAGAGTTCCAACAAACATGTCTAACTTTGAAGACTGCTAGTTAATGTTAAATATTATTTTTTGTATTAGTAGCATGAATAATATGCTACAGGTATAAATAGTTATGTAAGCAATTTTATTTAATGTTATGTTAACTTTAAAAAGTCAGAGGAGGTGTAGAAATAACTTTATTTGAAAAAACAATATATGTAAGATACTAAGATCTAGGCCAAATAATGAATTCCCAAAAATTAATATAATTGAGTAAATAAGTCTGATGAACCATGTAAACTAATAAGATTTATGTAAGGTGGATCGATAACCAACTATTATAACTGATCCTATACTTTAAAAGAGTAATATAAAAAGATGTATTAAATTATTGAAAATTTTCAAAATGTGATAACTAACTATTTCAGAGGAGGAATAGTAAATTCATGAATTATGACTAAAAGCCAGATAAATTGACAAATTTATAAGAAATTGAGGAAAGGTAGGGATTTATATCAATCTAGAAGTAATTATAATCATATTTATAACACCAAACATGGCTATTATTTTTGGACAAGAACAGGAAGCAGATTTTTGCGCCTATATTTCCAAAAAGACAGAAATATGGCAATTTTAACAAAAATCTTTATAAATATGGACTATGACATATCAAATTAAACAGAATGAGGTAAATAAACCAATTATGTTGTTAATAGTTCACTAAAGCAATCTATAAACTAAAAATATTCTGTATATAATGTATTTTATATTTACATAAATAGGAAGTGAAATATATTTAAACAATACTTTTTTCATATTAACTTGGCAAGATATTTCCTGAGACGAAGGAAGTAAAACAGTTCTTTATTAACATTCAACGTGAACGGTTGATACTCGATCGCGTTAAGAAACTGTATAACGTACCGAGTAATGGCGCATAAGGTTATGAATTGAAAACGAGAGTTAACGAATTATTTAATTTAAACTTAAAATCAGTGCACTACACCAACACAAAAAGTGAAAACGAACAATACCTATCAAAATATAAGTGAACTCAACCAATAAAACTATACCACATTGATAATTCACTCTACAAAGAACTTTAACATTTTTCACCATATATGCTATACATTTGAACACACCTAACACCAGACTATTAACGCCAGTGAACACAGAACACTTCTTCAGGACACCTTTAACCACATAATAGACAATATACAATAATACGGAGACAATAAAACTGTAGTGAAGGCGTTTTTATTAACAGAATTTATAACCATCGTTTCTAGATTTTCTTCAACTACGAGACGTGCCGCCATTTTGAGCTCCCGTCATGCAAAGTGTATATCAGCTGAGATTCGTCGCCAATGAACTGGTCTGAATCATTCAATATTATAAACATTATATATTATTATCCATTTGTCATTTATTAATTATTAAGAATTATTTGTACATGTTATACTTTCTATGCTTGCTCCCTTCTCTGACTATATAATTATAATCACTAAAAGAACCATTTTAACATTTATATAATATAACCTGTAATTGTAAAATCGACCAAGCCCTGTGAAAGAGTCGAACATTTAAACAATATCGATTTTAAATCGATCTTTTAGAAATATTGTCAATAAATTAAGTTAAATCAACTATCTGGATTTGGAATTATTTCACATATTACAATAAGAGTTTGAGTTAACTACAGGACTTACTGGGAGACGACAAATATTAAAAGAAAGTGATATATTGGAGCAGAGCAGAAAATCGCAAATCGATTATTGTAGGAAGACAATCTGATTAACTCCAGATTCATTTAAGGTCACCCAGAAGTGTATATATTAACCAAATTAACTCACCGAATTTTAAAATTTTAACGAAACCACAGAACAAGAATTATTTATAAATTATTAGAACTATAAACAAACATAAAAATTTTTTGTTTGAAAAAATTTTTTTTAATTAAAATTTTTTTTTGTACAACACAAAGAATTATTTATTTGTAACAGCGTCTAAAACGCGTTTTGTTACAATATTCATAGATTTTCTCTGTTAAATTGAAGACATTTAATTAATTCCCAATATCTTTGTCCTTCTATAATATGGTGTACCCTGCAACTCAGGGAACGGGATTCAATTCTGCTGTTTCAGTTTTCTTTTGTTTTTGACCTTTGATGTCCAACCTTCAGAATCATACATTAAAGAAAGGACTGCATTTCAAGAGTGTTTTTGAAATTTTTTAACATTCTTTCCCACACTTTTTATTACAATTATTTATTTTGTCAAAAACTTCTCTACCGATATCTGAAGACAGTAGCTAAAGATATTTTCGATTTGGTTAATTAATTAGTTATGCATTTTTATTTTTCCTCGTACTGCAAAAACGAAGACTTCTGTTTTGCTACCTACATAATCCGGCCATTTGAGCTTATTGTGTTAACAGGTGTAAAGCTCATTGTGATTTTCCCTCAGAGCTAATAAATACTACTTGATCATCAATAGAGAAAACTGTGTTCAAAATGATATTATTAATTATAAAAAGGAAATTTTCTTTAATGGAATTATATCTACAATTCTTGTTTAAATATGGTCGCCTGATAAATATGAAAATGTGTGTGATGTAAACTGGTGGCACCTCGTTTTTCTTTTTAAGTATTTGTAAATGCTGATTGTAAGATTTGTCTGTGACTCGTGTTACTATGTTACACTTCTATAACGAATAACTCTTCTGAGTCTTTGATGACAAATACAAATTTCCAGTTACATGTGCTGAACAAATCTCACTAAACTGTATCTTGTAGTTACACAAGTTGAAAGTTATCAACATGTATAGCGCGCTGAAGCACACTTTCTCTTCGAGAGCGAAATCAGAAATTTACATTTATTTACTTAATTCTTTTAATTACCGACGTACTCCTTCTTTCATTGAATCACTAAGTTTTAGTCCATAGAATATTCATGGTTTAGGTTTACACAACCAGGTACTAGTTCTTACCGCTTTAGATATTGGCTTGTTTTGTCAAGAGTCTATAAGATTTTTATATATTAACATATATTAAAGTATATTGCTGTCGAATATAGGTTTCAAATTTGGAAATTATGAGTTCTCCTGTTCTTGAAAACTCGCCTAAAAATTCATGTCACTTTTAGCGCCAAGGGATACAGTTGCTGAAGGAAGGACTCCCGCTACACTCTGTGTACTAAAGCGTATCAGACGACCCTAACCGACCTGTGGAACTACATTATCTAAAACCGTACAGATTTCCCACGGAAAAGTAGGGAAACTCGCTCTATGTCAACTGGGACTCGTTTTCAACGGGGTTCGGACCCTTTGCCTTCAGAAAAGTGGCGTACTTCGGTGCTACGACATGTAAAAATACACACGTCTGTCCGCGACACAAAGTCACAAAGTCTGCCCGCGAGGATCTCGAACAGAGAACGAACCTCTTGAATCTCGAGGAACGCCTGAAGAGACATTGTGAAAGAGGGACTCCAATGCGCAAGTCCATATCATTGGTCCCTGCAGCGACCTACAGCGATGATTACTCAGACTCAAGTATACTAGCAGTTAAAGACGAGCTAGCCTCACACCGTCAGGCACCCGAACTCAGGCATTACCTGGAGAGTAACGCCGGTATGGCATGTAACACCACTTTCATCTCGTAGAAGGAATAACGTTACCCAGCGGTGAGCTCGGGGAGGTGGCATTTGCTACCCGCACAAATATGCAAGCCGTGATACAGACCACAGCAGCCGGCTACACAGATCTATTCCGGCCTATTCCCAGCAGGACCTAAACGTCCAGCCGAAGAAAGCTGGAAGCATGTTGGTGAACTGTTTACCTACACACAATGCGATCATGAGTCGTGTGGAGCCACGTGTCTTAGATTCCAAGTTGTAACTTTTATTAACACCAAGCACACACCACTTGGTTAATGATTGCCTGATCTTTTCTGGAGACACGTCTACCTATTAATTTCTCAGCCCATCTTTACGTCTCGTGATGCGACCAAAGGAATTTAAGACTTTAGCATTCACAGTTGATCACAGCCGGTAGTCTGAATTGAATTCCTCTGAGATAAAGGTACTTGTTCTACTGGCTGACCAAGAAACACGACGTCGCCGAGCAACACGTTTCGAATACATAGATTTTCTTCTCATACGTAAATATCAAGTGTTTGCTTTTAAAGAAAGCAGCTGATTGGTTTAAACATATTGACGTTCTATAACGTGTAGTTTCCTATACTAGAGCGACAGGTTGAGTTAAATTTTCGTCACTGAATCCATAGGCGCCACGTGCTCCTTTGTTTGTGTAAATGCCACATTGTTTAAGGTATATTCATGATATTATAATGCCATTTCATAAGATACTAGTATTGGTGTTGACTAATCTCAGCGAGCCCAGTAAATAAAGACTTTCATGTATAATCATTGTTGTGAAATTCCTGGTTGTCAATATACTCGTATATTTAATGTCTAGTGTGGAGCCGAACAGAGAACATTTACGCGCACATTAAACCCATTATTACCGGCGATGAAAAAGACAAGGAAACTGACAGCAAAATGTCCTAATTTACTAGGCGTAGGTGTAATTTATTTTCTGGTGACACATAATTCTCTGTAAATTTTTTACTTAATCGTTTCTCTTTGACCTACTTGTGTGATAAACACAGTTTTTATTCCTGTCTGACAAGCCTCAACCTGTTTCAGACTGCAGAAAAAAACCACAGGTAAGAAAACAATCTATTAATTTGACTCAAATTATGACATAATTTCATAATGCCCTCAGTTATCAACAGAAACATTCGTCAGCGCCCTAACTACCGAATCCATTATATTTATTACGAGAAAAAATTAACCCTAATGATTGATATTAAATTACTACAGCGTCCCTAAATGATACACATAACCTTCTATTATCGGCACTAATCTGGAATCACTTAACGCTCGTTAGGCCGCAGTCTAATAACCCGGTTGATATTTTGTTGAAGGCAAGGTTAATCGGTCCGGCCGATTGTTCGCCTCGACAAGCCGCTTGCCTAACATTTGCGCTAATATTTCAATTCATTATAGCCCTCATGCGGCGCTCACAGAAATTGCGTGATCAAGCCGTTTGAGAATTACAAAATTGCTTCTCCGAGTATCTAATGTCGACGTTTTCTGCGTTTTCTTCGTATTATTTCGTCCTCGTTACAGTGTAACGACGGTTTACAAAACACGGAATTTTATTTCTCCCACATCGAGGTTATCGACCCACATTTTTCTGCCTGATATGAATGAGTATATACCTTTCTCTCATATAGTTCTCTATGATAATTGAGCCTAGTACAGTTCCAGTCCTTGTAACTAAACTGCTTTAAGTTTTGTGCTGGTTCAAATGTCACTGAAATCTTTCGTGTTGTTCAGAAAAACATTATGTGCCATCTGCACATTCTTTGTTTAGTAAAGTATTAATGACCGCAGTGTCGTTAATACAGATTGTTTAAAAGCTGATTTCTTAAGTTACTATAGACTGCATGCCAGGTTTCTGCCTTGTTTTCTCATTTCAACAGTCTCACTGTTTCAGGCCTCTTCACATTATCTCTTCACACTATCGTATGTTTCTCAACCGTTTCTTTTCTACCTAATTAAGACCTTATTTAGGTCGACACAAGGTGTAGTCTAACCTGCAAGAGCACAGTTAAATTTTTAGAATGCATGTTCACACTGGCGACCAAATAAAAGGAAAAAGCAGTTTATAATCTGGGAATATATTTGGAGTACAACACAATGTAGTGTGTGGAGAACTCTCCGTATGAAGAGATTTAAACAGCTGTCAAGCATGCTCTAATTATGTCTAGTTTGTCTCGCTCTAATTACTATGGGCACAAACTTTTCTGTCAACGTGTCGAACAAGGCTGTTAATGAGTACTCTACTCTCACTGACTGACCGACTCTCTGGCGCTACAGCCCACGATGACCCTTGGCCTCCCAGACAAGTCGCCTCCAAACACATCGGTCCTCCAATCCCCGATACCCACCCTCCTGAGGTCATATTCTACGTCCTGTACCCACCTTCTTCTAGGTCTTCCTTTCCTTCTTTGTCCATCTATTGCCCCTCCAAGAATTGCTTTGCGCATTCTGTCGTCCTCCATGCGCATCACATCTCCCAACCAGCTGATACTCATAGAATTGATGAACCTCATTATGTCCTCGCTATCTGTCAACTCCTTCAATTCCTTGTTGTTCCGTAAGCGCCATTCTTCACCTTCCTTCAATGGTCCAAAGATTTTTCTTAGAATTCTTCACTCTATTCTCATTACAATAATTTAAAGGTTCATGTATTGTGTGTGTGTGTGTGTGTGTGTGTGTGTGTGTGTGTGTGTGTGTGTGTGTGTGTGTGTGTGTGTGTGTGTGTGTGTGTGTGTGTGTGTGTGTGTGTGTGTGTGTGTGTGTGTGTGTGTGTGTGTGTGTGTGTGTGTGTGTGTGTGTGTGTGTGTGTGTGTGTGTGTCTGAAGTATATATTGAATGCAAAACTAACGTTTAAAGCAATAATAATAATAAGCCTATTATGTTCAGTACTGCCGCGGAACAGTATCTAGATAATACTATAACGTCTCACCTACGTTATAACATCGGGAACCTGTGCATACTTACCTCAGATCAATTGCACGGGCTGCCATACTCGTAATTAACTTTTAATTATTAATTAAACCAGCTGTAGTTATAACTAAAGGAACTTTTACATGGGGGTCTGATGATTTATTCACTCAGTATTTTTGTGTAAAGTAATGACATATCTTTATTAAACAATTACTACAACAGCTCTACATAAATATTCCCACATAAGGTCTTCTTAATAAAAAGTTTACAATTTATAAAATATTTTGTTAAAAAAGGGGGGGACCAAAACATAAGGATTTATATGTGTTAGCCTTATCCACGGATCCGGGACCTTAAACTTGTTTGTGAGTTAAGCTCACTTATTCATATTCTATGATACTATTTGGGGGCCATTTGAAGAATGGACTTAATCTAAAGTGTTTGTATCAATGAAGGTTTATATATATACATAAGCACTACTTGCTACTACAAATATTTTTGAATCGTAAGACATACTACATGTTATAAAGTGATTATCATTAAAGTCTTTATATATTTATTTAAACTGTCTTTAACAATTCATTTGTTAGAATTTTAATTAATCACGGAGGACAAGTCTCCGTGTCACCTGTGATATCCAGATGTTTACTTGATGTCCGGGTCCTTGGTCCTTGTGGTGTTCGTCAACGGATGATCTTTAGTGGAATTTACATTCCTGCTGAAGTTCCAGAAGTGATTAGTTCATAATGAAGTAGGGTTGAGGTCCTCAGAAATCTAGTAGTTAAGCATCGTTAGTAGTATAAGTGCCGTGAATGTTCTTGTTTGTCGCAGAAATGCACGTCACATTATTGTTTATAAAAGTTCTCACTTTAGGTACCTCGTACTTTATTATTTTAAAACAACATTGAGATCTTACAAATTAGACAAATGAGATGTCATCCCTCACACAGTTATTTATTCCTTTTGGTTATATAGATTACATTTAAACTTATTAGAACACTAATTAGCCACTACTTTTCGCTGCACATTTTTATAGCTGTACTCTAAATGAAAAAAACATATTGTCGTTCTTTGGGACATGGTTCAAGCGTGTGTTTACTACGCGAGCGCTCCATCTCGATTGAATTACTATGTTAGGACGGGTAACTTAACTGCGCGCGGAGTTTACGAATCGCAACAAAACAGTTCCTCCATTCTTTTTTTATTTAAGGGATTAAAGTTTGAGCTTTTAATTATCCAAATATATTCTTTATTACAGACTTTATTATAGTACACTACAGTGTTCTTGTTTATGTATTTATTAATATCAATTTACAAGGATTATTAGTTTGTTTATGGGTCGGTAATCAGGTTAATACCGGTTAGCGCATGTCTATGCAGGATAAAATTAATAAAGGGTTTCCCTATCTTTACACTCGTATTACTTTTTTGCCATTTAATCTCTTTATTAAATATTATTATGATTTATGGTAGATATCAAATTAGTTTAAATGTGCGATTTATTAAAATATAAATTTCTCAGCTTTTACATTTCCTATTTTATTATTCATTTTATTTTTAATTAATGAAATCGACACAATACAAAATGCGTATAGGCCTACCAACAACTAGACGATGACACTCACGTCTTGACATCAATTGCCTTAAAAGCCTACCGAAAAAGAAACAGCGTGAACATTGTAAGAAATGCAAATCAAGAAGCGAACAAAACTGGACACCTTGCACGAAGGTGTGTTTGCGTTACGAAGATAACAGTTGAGGAATTCAAAGCAAGTGGCACGGCCGTGTTAGATCACATTACTGTGTACTGTACTACAGGAAATGCCATCGGGTTAAGCCCCATTATCAAGTTCGCAGTGCAACGATAATCCTTTGGAAATGCCACGTCCGAGCGAATGAACCGGCACACCGCTGTTTGACTTTCACAAACCGTTCGGTCACTGGCATGCGCTTATTACGAACGAGATGCCACTGTTTCAATAAACGTTAAATCAATAGTGCATTGGATTAGCACAGACTCTGATGTGTAACAACAAAAATTACACACCGCCTATTTAGAACTACTTTTGCGTATGGTAACTGAAGTTACTGATGAGTCAGTTTCTTCGATTGTGGAGAGACACTCCTATTTAATAGAGGCCAGTATTCCGTTTATGTGGAGCTGCTTACTGCAGAATGGCTTAGCTAGCGTTAAACTTGCAGATTTTTATCGGCCCCATTAATGAAGTATGTCTCTTCCATGTATCAGGCTATCATTCCTGTAGCTATCTTTCACTCGGTTTTCCTAAGGATATTAAATAGTTTAGACAAATTTTGTGCAGACATATTTTCTCAGGTAGTCGTGATAATTTCATTGCTTCCAAAACATTTAATGTTCTCGCTACTTCTCTCTGTACTTTCACTCATTACACATTCGTTTCACCATACATCATACATACATCTGAATCGCATGCGATCAAGCCTTGTGTGACCTGTAATTACAAGCTTACAAGAACTTTTAACTTACAGAGTCTACTCTGCTAAATACCTACGAAAAATTTAAAGTCACTATTTATTTTTCTTGGAAACGGGGGTAACGTAATTGTGAGGGCGCGTGTTCACGCCACCATGCGGTCTGGGTTCGATTTCCGCCGTGGGTAAAAACATAATTTGTCTTTTAGTAATCACTCTCCGATGAATATAAGGCGATGAAAAACCGGCGAGTGTTTCATCAGTCTAATAATAACTTTTTATTTAGTCGTTGGGGGCTGAAGTGAAACTGTATGTTCCACATACCTGTAAAAGAATATAAAAACATATTAACATAAACTGTAAAAACATAAACACAAAGTATGTAAACCATAAAATATTACATTGTATTAGCACAATAATAAATTTCTTATTAAAGTATATTTTTGGTAAATATTCAATACAAACGTCAAAATATCTGATATGTAAAGAAAGTTACAGCAACCGAAATACGTAAATCGAAATGAAGCTACTCGATAACTCGTTTATATTATATTATAAAATTATAACACATTGCAGATTATTCTGCGAAGCGTACGTAAGGTTATATAATAAAATGTACTTGCAGAATAAATTTGCTAATGTGGTGATAAAATATAACTACTGCATTAAACTTTACTAGTCACTACAAAGGAAAACAAATATACGCTGCCATTTCAAAATCCAAATTTAAAATGGCGATTTTAAGTAGGCCTACGGAAATTAAAAAAAAATATATATTTTTGTTAGCAGCAGCAATGTCTGTACAACGCTTGCTTGCTTGTCACGTTTGTATTTCTAGAAAGTACGGACAGCAACTCTCTTGGAGACAAAATTTAAATCAAACAGAATTTATAATTCCGTTTACGCTTAAACGGAAATATAAGGAAGTTATATTTGAAAGTGAAGGTTGTAATGGACTGTACAGAATCTGATTGAACTCACAATTATTTAGTTATTAGTAATTAAATGTTAGCAGTAGTTGTTTGTAATTTGTTTTATACCAGAAAATGCGTAAAACTAAATTTAAAGGCAATTAAATTATTAAGTTTCCGGCGTCTCCTCATCTACCGCAGACGCTCAAGGAAAAGTCAACTCCTCAGCTGGAGTCGTACGACTGCCATGTTTAATAATACACAAGGGCTCAATATCCTGGTATTATAATGAGCAAATTATCGCTTTGTCTTCCTTCAAGTTTTGAGCCAACTGCGCGTTGCGCTCCCTGGCCGTGGTCAGCTCACTTTCGATAACTGCTAGAGATAAATCAGCCGTCTGATAATCACGTGCGGTGGCTGGCCGCAAGGTGGAGTTTGTGTTACCGTTGTAGGGTTGGGGGGGGTAAGTGCGCCTTTATTACTTATCTAGCCCGTGTGTACTAGATGAGACAACTGTATTATTAGCCCAAGAAATTAGTATGGACAGGCAGACTGTGTAGTGACCTTCACTCGATCTCACGAACGCAACTCAGCCGTTGGGACTAGGAATCGTAAACGAAACCATGTTGCTGGCTAGCGTCACACAGCAATGAGTGAGTTATTGTTGTCATTAATAATAATAATAAAAAAAATATGTATAAATATATTTATTATTGTATATAATATAATAATAATACTACTGTTGTTGTTGTTGTTGATGTTGTTGACGTTGACATTGCTGTTGTTGTTGTTGTTGTTGTTGTCGTCGTCGTCGTCGTCGTCGTCGTCGTCGTCGTCGTTGTTGTTGTTGTTGTTGTTGTTGTTGTTGTTGTTGTCGTTGTCGTCGTCGTCGTCGTCGTCGTCGTCGTCGTCGTCGTCGTCGTCGTCGTCGTCGTCGTCGTCGTCGTCGTCGTCGTCGTCGTTGTTGTTTTTGTAGATGTTGTTGTTGTTGTTGTTGTTGTTGTTGTTGTTGTTGTTGTTGTTGTTGTTGTTGTTGTTGTTGTTGTTGTTGTTGTTGTTGTTGTTGTTGTTGTTGTTGTTGTTGTTGTTGTTGTTGTTGTTGTCGTCGTCGTCGTCGTCGTCGTCGTCGTCGTCGTCGTCGCTGTCGCTGTCGTTGTCGTCGTTGTCGTCGTTGTCGTTGTCGTTGTCGTTGTCATTGTTGTTGTTATTGTTTTTTTAGAATAACAAATTGCATAAAATCTCTTGATAAGGAAACTGTTAATAGCAAAGTGTGAACAATTATTGCTTCTTCTAGTTTTCTTAAAAATTGTTCAGCTTCTGGTCTTTAATTATTGTTGTCTACACGTGAGCGTGCAAAATTGGTCGTTTATGATTTGAACCGTGTTCTCTCGATTTTCTTTTCCAATGTTTCAAAGCCTGTTCCACGTAGACTTTAACACCAGATTTGTGGAGCAAGTCTGTTCTTTTTATATATAATTTTTTTTCCTTTTTACACGCGTTTTTTTAAATTTTTCTCAGCGTGAGACGCTTCGCCTATTCTATGTAGAAGCATCCCCGTGCCTCGATTGAGGCTGGAAGGCCGAGCTACTGAGGATGCTTCATCGTAAACTGGCTGAAGCAATTGGTAATGAGAAACAGACCACGACGCGGAACAACCTTGCCGCAGGCCTTTTGATGTTTTAAGTTGTGACGATTTTATTTTCTCATTTTAGTCTTACGTTGTTATTGTAGCCATGCAGGTTTTTACGGCTATTAGTATGCAGCTGGACAGTTCTAGTTCTTACATGGCAAACCAGCACCGATTCGCGAATTTTTAAGGACCAAAAACGTTAATGGCTGTAACAATTTTTGTCACTTTCTTTCTCAGTGGAATTCAAAGTAATATACGATCCATCCGTTATACTATAAAACTGCGTTGGTCATCAACGACTTTTGCCTAAATGTTTTCCAAATTTTTCTTGGTTATGTCATAGGCCTACCACATAATTCACTATAAAGCATCACACTATAAAGCGAACCCTTCCATTAATAATAAATATTAAAATAATAAAAATATTAAAAATAATATTACACTACGTCCCCTAGTTTTTATATTTCTTCTATACCGTTTTTCTTTGAAAATATCCGGCCTGCTTACCTGTTCAGTCTTTCAGTAATTTAACATTTACAAACTGAATAAACATTTTTTCATCCACATTGTGTTTAGAAGTGTAATTTTTAATTTAAGTTTTCTATTGTCTTAGAGTTGTGCAGATTATCAAACTGCAGATTTCACATTCCAGATTGTCAGTTATCACGAGTTTTCGTTGTTCTATTGTAAGTCAGTTCTGTGAATAAAATATGTGAAAGAAAAACGATCGAGTTAGGAGGTCGATAGTTTTTTTTTATTACTGTACCAAAACGCCACAATACCAAATCTGACTGGTATTACAATACCTTTGCGTGTAATACGCCAAAGGTCAATTTTTGAAAACATCTGCTTGTGTCATGAACGTAAAATTTAAAAATTAATTTTAGCACCTTAATGGACAGAAAATTATTTGAATGTCCGTTAGTGGATAATAAAAATGAAATAATAGCACGGGTCCAATTAAAACGAATTATTTATTAGGTAATCTTCTCCAGAATCGAAAGTGCTGCCGGTTGCGTATTCAGTTTCTAATGGTTCGCGTCAAAGCAGGTGTGTCGCGCACACACACTTGGGACAAACAATAACACACTTCCACTGTTTAATGTTATTCAACTATAAGGATAATAGTAGACCGAACAAACGGGCACAGCACATTCCAACCCGGGTGCGTTTGCTGTAAACAGACGACAAAAAGAAACCATTTAAATAAAATAACAACGTGGTACTAACAAATTAAATTATTTTATGCCTCAAATTAAACACTTCAAAATTTTATACCTTCAAAAATGAGTGCAGTGCAGACACTTCTACTGCTGGGAAAATAAAATAAATACGTCGCTAACAACTTTGTCTACTTTACGTCGCTACCGTTCACTCTACTTCAGGACTGGACTGCTCTTCAGAGTCGAAAATTCTAAAGTAAACCTGTAACTGCTTAGCTTCAAACGGGTTTTGAGAACACCTGAGAAAGAAAATCGCAAAAATTCTTTACTATATGGTTACCACCTGAATAGTAATTCAGGTAATTCAGACGATTACGATTGGTTACAAACCTGACTGGACTGACTTACTGGAATTTCTTGCTTGTCTCTTTTCTCTGATACTAGAGCGCGAATTCTCTTAGATGCCGCGTCATGTTTGTTTTACTCAAAATGACAATTTGCTATACCACGAAAACTTGTATTTCATTCTCTGACCCTTTTAAAGATTTAAAAACAATTGATTTTATTTTTTATTATGCGGATTAGCACTGAGATATGTTCAACAACACAGGGAGAAGCATTGCAAGTAAACAAGTAAGGGAGAGAATTGCTCTGTCAACGAAAGGGCCTTACATCGGCAAAATAGACATGCGGAGTGTCTCTAAGCAATGCAAAGAGAATTATTCAAAAGGCCAATAAATGTGAAGGAGCTGACATTATTTTTCGTACACCGCGAAAAGAAAAGCGTCGAAAGAAAACTGAATTAGACGACTTTGGTAATTGTGTTGTAAGAAGGGCAATAAATGAAATTTATGTAAAACACACAGACATATATAGGCCTATGAGCGCGTCCGTGTGTGTATGTAGCCTATTTAGCATTATGTTATTGGCTTAGTCCGCTCATTTATCAATGCTGTGCCAACGTGGACGTTCTCTACTCCATTTTCCACTTGGTTCCCAGTCTCCAAACCTCTTGACTCTTGATTAATCTCATGTCTTTCATACAATAACAAATTATTAAAAAATTCATAATTTTTTATTGTGTATAGACTCATGTGTGTAATATAGGCTTACGTAAATGTGTAAGCTTTAGGCGTATACATTCGTGTTCGAATATACAAAAAAGCAGTACAAATATATTCATATATTCTTTGAAAGTAGCTTACATCATATGAAGTAGCATAATAGTAGCAACTGTAGCATAATAATTTCTCGAGTTGTGCACTTGTTATCACAGAATTATTAATAAAACTTAATATTGAAACGCAAGTCGTAAGCGTCTACACTCAGGCGTGTTAAGAATTCACGGAACTCACCGATTCGTTATAAAAAAAATAACGTTGATTGCATAACAAGGCAGGTTAGTAGGTTCATTTGTTGACCATATCGTACCTAATAAACCAAAATATTGGAAGCACGTTTCTATTTTTATGTGACACGCATGCCGCTTTGACAAGTGGCTGAAGTCGTAATTGGTTCTACAAGCTGGCGTGAACGTTACTTTAAAACTGTTAGAAAGTGCCAGTTACCATCGTAACTGTTTTAAGCGATTTTATGGCAGTTATATAAAAAATATTGGAACGCGACTGGCTGGCCCGCCGCTTATTTAAAACCTGCCTATCAGGATACACCGAATGTCGCAGCGTTTCCTGTCCCAGTCTAGAAACCTAGCAGACTCTGGAGACTCTTACACCAGCCGAGTGGACGTTGGGTTTCACTCAGCGGAGGCGGACCTATAGAGTACTCTATAGTCTTACGAAAGAAATAAAGCGATTTCAGTATTTCTTAAGAATACAGTCAATAAATGTGATTTCGTCAGTGTATCGACCAATCTGTTATGGGACAGTATTAAGCCTATTTCCTTTCCTTACGTTCGTACTAATCAGTAGAGATCATGTATCATGTTCGTACATTGCCACTTGCTGTCAATACATGACTTGTAAAGCGTTTTCCTCAACAGATAAACACTGACAAAACAAGTTACAAGAATTTACACTAAAAGTAAAAGTAAAGAATGGCAAAGGCAGTGATGTCTTTAGTTTATTTCTGACCAACTATTGTGGCTAATATAAATATTGTATATTGTGCCTATGTGTAAAGTTAAATGTCGAGTGCTCTGCTTCTTTAAATAAGCAAAATAGAATTTTCATGGCTAACATACATGAAGATACGAGAACACACACACACACACACACACACACACACACACACACGAACACAGCTGTGTGTGTAGCCTACGCCCTCAAACTTAGGTAAATCACAGAGATGGGACGAAAATTCTCCTGGAAACACGGTGCTATTTATCAAGACTAGATAGCAGAATATTAACAGCTGGAGAGTGTCGCGCTTGCGTGTAATGGGAAACTGCTACCTTTATCACAGGGACCGAAATAAATATGAACTAGTCAAGTACGTGGCAGTGGTGTGCGTGAGAGGCAAGAAGCAGGGGGTACAGCCAGATTGGAGCTTCGATTAAAACAAGGTCAGATTCCACCTGCTCTCTGAGTGTCCTTACACTGTGCTTCTTCAGACAAGAAACATAGGGGACAGGTGCTGTCCCGCGACAATACGATCTGGTCCTTCCTCTTACACACCACACCATTTAATAAATTATGCAGAATTAGTACACAAGAACAGGTGTTCCATTTTTTACATTTTTCTTTTCGTTTTTTTTTTAATAAAAAAAAAGTCATTGGCTGAGTCGGAGCCAACTGGTTTCATAAATCTTACTCTGAATGCTTATGATACGTGAAACTGCTGCCGGTTATTCTAGTAATTATACGTGAAAAATGCCTTCTTTATAAGCGACACCTCTTTGGAAGATTGTAAAGATTATAGAATTAATTCTGTTTTAACGTGTTGAGAAAGAGTCGGACAAATGCGGAAAGGTGAAGCTGTTTAGCAAGTTTAATGTACAGCCTTAATAGCCAGCATTTGTTTAAGACATCTAACGTTAATAACCTCTTTAAATGCGCCCCGTATTATCTAAAGAAATTTGCTTATATTAGAAAGTTCAGTCCTAGTCTTACATAGAGTCTTCCCAGTTGCGAACAGGGGCATTTGCAACTAGCTTCGCTTGCTAATACATAGGTAGATAAGAAACGTAATTTCTTGTTGAAGTGAGAGGGTACTTCCCGTTTGAAAACAAACAAGCGAGACGGATGAACGTAAATTGATACGAGTACTACAGGAAATCAAAGATGCGTAAAAAATGAAAACATATTTAATGAAAATATTTGTTACGGTCATAACTGATTTCTTCTGCAATTGTATTTTATTATCATCATTTATCGGTTTATAGCACTTGTCGCCACTGTCCGATTACCAAACTTCTCTTCCTTTGGGCTCTATTGGTACCAAGGCCTTCAGATAAATTGCGCTGTTAGCGCTTGTTGAATGTTTTCACCCCATGTCCGAACAGTTCTTCCTCTTTTCTTCAACCTGTGGGTACCCATTAAAACGTCTTTTTTCGCATTATCTTTCATCTCTCATTCTGTGCAAGTATCCAAACCAGATTAATAGTTTTGTTTCAATCTCATCCAAAATAGTGTGATAAATGTGATAAGACACACCTAACATTGCCTTAATCCTCTCGTTTCGGACACTGTCTAATGTAGATACTCTACATGATTTTCTCAATGCATCCACTTCCACGGCCTTAATTTTTCTTTTAACAGACTTAGTCATTTTCCAGCTTTCAGTACCATATGATATACTTTTAACGATGTTACTGTATATGCGCCATTTTCTACCTTTTGATATTTCTCTGTGCCATATGCAATTTAACCTCCAAATTGCCATCCGTCCCAGGCCAATTCTCTGACTAATTTCTTCCTTATCTTTCCCATTTTCACTGACAGGCAATCTTAGGTAGGCTACTTGTAAGGAATACACGACAGAACGTACCAGTGACAAAACGTACCACCCGACAAAACGTACCGTCTAACCGGCCGGCTACCTGCGACGGGTCTGCTAATTACATCAGAATATTTTGGATGCGACAAAACGTACTCCGCAACTTGTTTCGTTCACTTATAGTGTATCTAATAGTCAGTTAAGTGCTGTTAGTCAGTAACAAGTGTAAACAATTTATTTATATAAAAATTATATAAATGTAAACTTCGAGTCCCTCACGGTTCTGATTCTCATCACACTTTATCCAGGCTTTGGACTGGCAAAATCATTTTGGCGTGTTTAAAATCAGCTGTGGTTAAGCTCTCGTCATTTTTGGATTTTTTTAATTTATATTTTTTTTTAATTTTTTTATTATTTTTGTTTTGTTTTTATGGTTTTTTGTATTTTTAAGTTTCATTCGAAGTTCTGCGAATATGAAAGAGCTCTCAAGCAGGATCTTAGGTTTCCATTTGCTTCATACCGCTTCATTATTCTTTCAAGTCGTCCGTCATACTTGATGTACTTTTTCCTTCTTTTTGAACCTTCAATGTTCAGTTCGTACTTCATAAAAGCGCAATTGGTCTTCTCTCCTTCTCCTTTTAAACACATCACCATGTCTTTTATTCAAGGGTTTGGCCTTTCTAAGAGCGTGTTCAAACGGTTGTTCCACCCTTTGACAGAATTTGTTGTCCGATGACGCCTTTGGTAACAGCTCCACAATTTTATTGGAAACTCCGGGTTCTCCAACCAATTTTCAACAAAGTAATCAAAAAACAGACTTAGCTTGGGAGACTCTGGGGCTTTGGAGTGAGTCTCGATCCAGCCGTCCTGCACTTCCTCTGGTTTTAAGAAAGCCAGTGCTGCACACATGCGGATATGGAGTCGGATATCCTCATTTTCACGGTACTCAGTTGAGAGTCCTAGTTCTTGTACTTTGCGCCAAAGGCATTTTTTCATATGAAAAAAGCATCCTCTTATATGTGCTGAAGGCAGTACTTCTCGAATAGCAGACACAGCCGCCATTTCGAAATCCACGTTCACTGTTTCTGGATTCCACTCTGGAACAGCTTTACGGATCAATTGAAACAATCGAATGTAGGTTTCCTTCTTCTTGTTGGGGAATAGGGCAAAAATCTGCATGAATACTGTATATCTGTGTAAACTGTTTACTAGAGCACATAAATGTACCATCCTAGAAAAAGTTTTTGAAGCATTTTAAACTGTCTTTGCCTTTTTCACCGCTAAAAATTATAATTCTATCTTCTTCGCCATCATCGGCCAGCAGAAAAGAAGTTCCGTCGAACATTTTCAGAGTTTCTTCATCGAGAACCACTTCTTTGCAGTTGCTCGGCTTTTGGGTGTTGCCTTGCGCCTTGCATCTCTGCCGCTGTAAGGTTCTTCTGATAGACTGTTCACGCGGCATTTCAGCAACAAAGTTATACCCTGTAAAAAATAGAATTAGAATACCCCTTATAAATAGAATACCCCTTTAGAAATAGAAAGTTATACTCCTTAGAATTAGAATAGAAACAATAAATTATCAATTTGTAAACTTTAATAACACTTACCTCTATCGACGAGATAGCTCAAAGTGTCTGTGTGAATTTTAGTTAGTGGTGTTTCTTCTTCCCGCGCCCTCTTCTTGGCGCTTTGCGTGCGTTTAATAACTTCTAACTGAGCATCGTTCGGAGGTCCACACACATGATTGGCTAAAGGCCCACTGACAACTTCACCTCCTCTTGATTTCATAATTACACAACACTTTTTACTTTGTTGCCTTTGACAAATCGAAGTTATCGTATCGTCCTTCCCCTGCCGTTTCTTCCTATAACTATACCCCTCGAAGTGCAAACACAACCCGCCTTTATTAGTCGTAGTCAGCTCCATTCCAAAAAACGTTAAAACCCGCACAGTGTGAATGTTATGGTAGTAATAAGGTTACTTCGCTGCCGTCCGTGCCCCATGCCAAACTTGACAAACACAGGTCAACGACTCGAGGGGTATTTACCAGTTACGCGGAAGCCGTTTGAATTTGACAAACACAGGTAACAGGTACGTTTTGTCGCGGTGTAAATTATTTAGGGATTACAAGGAGACACTTCGCAGATAGATATCGACCTAAGTGGTACGTTATGTCGTGAAAAGTCAAGTGGTACGTTTTGTCGCTGGTACGTTCTGTCGGGCACCACTTGTAAGTCCTACAGTCTTTGATCTCTTCATTTTCTTGTAATTGCAAGTTGGTTTGCGGACTACCTACCCCTGCACAGGTATTTCGTTTTATCAGTGTTTATGGATAATCCCCATTTTCATATTTTTCTTTTATTTTCTTATCACCTATTCCACATCATCTTCATCTTCGACTAATATAGCTTGCTCGTCTGCGAAGCGTAACGTAAAAACATTTTTTCTTAGTCCATTTTTCACTTGTAGAAAACGTAGTAAATAAATGGCACTAACTCTGTAATCCAAAGAGTACAAACCTTAAATATAAAATATACTGTAACTACTAGAAAATTATTCACGTAATTTAGGAAAATAACAGTGATAACTGGTGGAAAATGTAAGCAGAAAATGCCTATGCCTATGGCACTCTATGCCTATGCAAAAAGGAAAGGCAAACTGCATGTACATTCATAGTAATAAGTAAAATAATGTTGTACTTATTAGCAGTTTTAATGCAAAACTTAACAAAATTATGACAAACTACTAAATTTACGGAATAATTACTACTATATGCTGAGTGGGATAAGTGTCAATTCCACTGGATGCAGATTAAAATTCTGTAATATTTAGGTAGAAAATTTTGTTTCTGTGATTTATAGCAATAATGTGACACAATTACTCATCATCTTCAGCCCAAGGATTAGGCCCTAATTATTAAAATAATTCATTGTTATGTTCGCTGTTATTTTCTTTCTGATTAGGAACTGAGGAAACTGACTTATAGCCAACTCGTATATGGCACACTGCAACTTTTAACAATGTACATACACATCTAATAATATACAATCTACATACGTGTATATGAAGGATGAGTGCTTGGCAATCCGTGTGAAGATATTTCAATATACACATTATCTTGCCCATTCGCGGATTCAGCCGTTGTGAATGGTAATGAGTAAATCATTACAAACACAGGTCACGAAGACACTTTACCTTTCCTTTGAGACACTCTGTGACTCCACATTTGTATAAGTACATAAGACAGGTACATAAATGGACGTATGTTTTTCTGTTTAGTTGTCTGTCTGCGGAACAACAACGCTCCCGTCTCGTTCTTTAAGAAATATGACTTTTTGCAGCTGCTACGAATTACCATAGGTGCCGATTGTTAAGCGTTCAAATAATTTGAAATTTTTAAATAGTAAAAGTTATTTGATCGAATGCTGAAGCAGATAACAATATGTCTGACGATACCTGAAATGCTTTTGTTAAAAATAAAATATATATGGAAAATTTACCAAAAATTTATCAAAACAACTCATATAAAAAAATTTGTTTTTTGTTGGCTATCAACAACTCCCACTAAAAAATCTAAATGTGTATTAAAAATATCTGACCATACATTTAAACGATTTAAAGATGTTAATTCTCACAGAGCCGAATAAAGAGTGTAACAAAGCTGCACTCTGAAATACTTTATAAAGAAGCACCGTGAAAAAATAATTTGTATGGTAAAATAACTATCATTTTAATGTTTTAAAAGAATATTTGATGTAAAAATGTTTTTCTTTGCGCCAAATTTGTACATACCTACAAGCATATCGCAAGGCTGTCACTATCCGAAAACAAAGGAAATTTTGTTAGCCTTCGACATGAGACCTTCACACTGCTATTGATTGGTTTATTAACGATTGATCACTAATACTAAAGTTGTTTAGATTTTAAGATAGTAACAAAACCCACTAACACAATGATAGGTTTACAAACACCTGTTACCAGTTACAAGTAATCTGCTAACATCACCCTAATCACCCTAAGTCTGGTCCAGTTCATAATAGTCTTGATTGCAGTTGACCCTAATTGCAATGTTTAGATATTTGTTCAGTCCATCTTCTCGGAATTTGAATAATATTTTTTCAATTACAATTTCATTTTCTTGTATTCGCCTTATGCAGTTCCAATAAACTAAGCTCTTCTTTCTTCGGATCTACCTATGATGGCCGTAAATAATATTTCAACCTTCTCATATTCTTCCAAGTTGATCTACTGTGTTCTCCTTTACCGTCAGCAATTTAAAATAAATAAAACGCTTAGTGACACTCCTGCAGCTTACGTTTTCAAACGGTTCTCCCGAAATAGTTATGACGCTGTTGTCGTCTGCACGAATTAGACGCTCTACTTCTATTAGTCATTCGTATGAACGATGGTTTAATAAAACGTTTTTTTATAAACTTTTCTGATTCTTGTTACTTCAATGATATAATTTTTTCCGATACTAACAATGACATGGCTTGGGACTACATTATTTTATCTCAGAAATAAACACTACATACAGTTCATCTGTTGAGAATATACTGGAAAACTCTACATTCATTCTTAAGTAAATGTACCTGTCATTGTAGAAGTGAAAGTTTGTATTGTGCGGTGGGGGGGTCGAGCTGCCTGGGCGGGGCCTCAACCCGCACACATGCACGTTTACTGTGAGAGTCTAGAAAAGTAATGTTCTCTAAGTTTTAAATAAAAGGAAAGATCTGGAAGCTGTTTTTCTATATAAATAGAGATGCCCTCGACAAGTACAGTTCAGTTTTAAATGTGCTCTTGTAATGTGTATTTCGTGTGTCCGTTTTATGTATACTTGCTACTAAACTGTTCCTTCAATAAAGCGTGTGTTTGCCCTGTACTTAAATAATTCATTATTTTTACCCATACCTTAACAGGTTATGGGCCCAGTGGCATTTTAAAATCGGAGTGCAGTGTGTAATTGGAGTGCAAGTATAAAATATTTGTGTAAAAATGGAACCGAATATAAAAATTGAAAAACTTCGAGACAAAGATAACTGCCATCAATGGCGCTTCGTAGTACGCACATTGATGGAAGAGGATGATGATGTGCTGGATGTTTGCGAAGGAAGCTTAGCCGAGCCAGCTGCAGGTGCAGAAGATCGTGACGCGTTGTTGGAAAAGTTCAAGAAGGCGGACAAAATTGCCAGAAAGTTAATTGTTACAACAGTGGAGAGAAAGCCTCTCGAACTTATAATGGGTTGTTCTACTGCCAAGGAGATATGGGACAAATTGAATACAGCATATGATCAAAAATCTGATGAAAATCTGTCGATGATTCAAAAACAATTTTTTGATTTTAAGTGGACAGAGAGTGAAAGTGTTACGTATAATATTTCAAAAATAGAACAGTTGGCTAGAAAAATGAAAAATCTCGGGGGGAAAATTGAAAAGACTATGGTGATGACTCGTGTTTTAACATCTTTGCCACAAAAGTTTAATCATTTTCACAGTGCTTGGGATTCGGTATCTGACGATAAGAAGAATCTCGAAAATTTGACTGAGCGCTTGATGGCAGAAGAATTTAGATTACAAGAGCAAAAGGAAGTACACGAAGAGACGACAGCGTTGCTAGCTAATCTGAAAATTGGTTATAAGGAACAGAAGAATGACTCTTATAAATATGAGAAGAATGATTTGAAACAAGAGCAGTGTTATAATTGTGGAAGACAAGGTCATTTAAAAAGGGACTGCTTCAGATGTTATACGTGCAAAAGAAAAGGTCATAAAAGTAACAATTGCTTCTAGAATAAGAATAATGGACAGCTAAGATGGTCGAATAATCAAGAAAGAAGTAACTCGTCTTCAGGACAGAAGAAATCAACATCGAGGATAGCACTAATAGGTGACAAAGGCAGCTGTGGCAATCGGGATGATCTCTGGATTGTGGATTCGGGTGCGCGGATCACATGTCGAAGCATCGAGGATGGTTTTCAACGTTCGAAGAATATACAACACCAGTCAGTGTAAGAATGGGCAACGGTATGACAATGTCTGCATATGGTAAAGGTAATATTGACTTTGAAACTTATAAAAATAGTGAACGAGTAGAAGGTACTATCTATAATGTATTATATGTTCCTGATTCAATGTATAATCTGTTTTCTGTTAAATATGCGGGTAAAAGGGGTATAGATTATGAAATAACACATAATGCTACGAGATGTACTTTAAAGCATGGTAATGAAATTCTTGTAACTGGTTCCGAATATGAGCCTGGTAGTTTGCTAAAATTAGACATTCAAACTTTAATTCCAAAAGAATGTAACGTGGTAGAATAAAAGAGTAGATCGAGAATTGCCAACGGTAATGTTTTACAATTATGGCACGAAAGATTTTGCCATCAAAATGTAAAACATGTGAAGAAATTTTTGGAAAATCTAAATATAAAATTTACGGATGAAAATTTCTTTTGTGAAGGTTGCGCTTATGGCAAAAAACATAGATTGCCTTTTCACAAAAAGATCGATCGTGCCACTAAAACTCGCGAAATAATTTATACTGACGTTTGTGGTCATATGGAAGTAGAGTCTCTCGGTAGAAAGTTATATTTTGTTTCTTTTAAAGACGATTTTTCAAGTTATAGAGAAATTCATTTTATTCGAGAAAAATCTGAAGTAATAGAAAAACTAAAATCATTTTGTATCGGGGTTGAGAATCAATTTGCAACAAATATTAAAGAAATTCATTTTGATGGTGGTAAAGAATAGATAATAAAGCTGTGATCTCTTTTTTAAATAGTAAAGGTATAAAATATTCGATTAATGTTCCATATACGCCCGAACAAAATTCAATTGCAGAGCGCGATAACCGAATCATTGTAGAGGCTGCTCGATCAATGTCATATTCAAATTCAAACTTACCTCTATTCTTATGGGCAGAAGCAATGAATACTGCTGTACATGTAATTAATAGAACAGACCCAACAAAACAAAATAATAAAACTCCTTATGAGTTATGGAATGGAAAAACAGCTACTGTTGATAGATTTAAAATATTTGGAACCATGTGTTATGTACATAGATATATCAAAAGAAAAGCGTAAGAAACTTGATAAAAAATCGATGAGGAGTTATCTTTTCGGATATCATGAGGGTTGTAAAGGTTATCGTGTATATGTTCCGGAAGTGCGAGATGTCATTATAAGTAGAGATGTACTTTTTAAACCTGAAAGAGTATTAGCTGATTCAATTATTTTGAATTCTTTGAACAATAATAATACAGAAACTGAAGAAAATGAAATTATAACTCCTAAAAATAATGAACTTTTACTTAAAAATAAATCAAATGAGTTTGAAGAAAGAGAACCTTTACAATCTTCAAATAGCGATAACAATCAAACTGGACGACAATTGCGCGATAGAACAAAATTAAAACCTACAGAATATTATGGATGTCCGATCACGTTTATTGCTGAAAAGTTACCATCTAATTATAACGAAGCAATTACAAGTAAAGAAAAAGATACTTGGCAAGCTGCAATGCAGGACGAAATGAACTCTTTGTATGAAAATAAGACGTGGGTATTAGTGGAAAAGCCAAAAGATAAAAAGGTGATTAACAATCGTTGGGTTTTTGTGAAGAAGCTCAATCCAGATGGTACAGACCGTTATAAAGCGCGGTTGGTTATTAAAGGTTATTCGCAACAGAAAGATATAGATTATAAAGAAACTTTTAGTCCGGTTTTTCGCTTTGATACAATAAGATTGATACTTAGTATTTCTGCTCGTGAAAATTTACATATCGGTAAATTTGATATATAAACGGCTTTTTTATACGGTGACTTAAAGGAAGATATATATATGAAACAACCTGAAGGTTTTGATGATGGAAGCTCACGCGTATGTAAATTAATGAAAAGTTTATACTGCTTCAAACAAGCACCAAGATGCTGAACTGAGCACTTTACTTAATTTCCTGGAAAAATTTAGATTTTTGTCAAAGTACGGGTGACCCATGTTTATACATATATAACAAAAATAATAATAAGATCTTGTTAGCAATTTATGTTGATGATGGACTTATTGCAGCTTCAAATGAAAGTTTGATTAATAAATTGTTGAATGATTTGAGTAAAAAATTTAAAATTACTAGTACTAAAGAAGTTACTAATTATCTTGGAATGGAAATTTGTAGATTGAATGATGGGTCTGTTTTCATTCATCAAAGTACTAACAAAATCAACATATTAAATTAACAAGATATTAACAAAATCTTAGAAAAGTTTAATATGTCAGAAGCTAATATTGTATCCACGCCAATTGATTGTAATCATGATGAATATTTATCAAAAACTATTGTAAGTAATGTACCTTATCGTGAAGCTGTCTGCAATTTGATGTTTTTGCAAATTGTAAGTCGTCCGGACATAAGTTTTGCTGTAAATGTTGTATCTAGAGTTTTAGACAAACCAAGTGTAGCTCATTGGTCAATTGTTAAACGAATCTTACGTTATCTAAAAGGTACGATTGATTTTGGATTACTATATTGTAAGGATGGCAACTTTAAACCTTATAGTGATGCTGATTATGCTAGCGATACAGTTACACGTAAATCAACTTCTGGCGTAGCTTGTATGTATGCAAATGCTGCAATTATTTGGCGAAGTAAGAAGCAACAATTTGTATCATTATCAACAACCGAGTCAGAATTTGTAAGTGCAGCATTAGCAACAACTGAAATAATGTGGTTAAAGAAGTTATTTAATGAATGCGATTGTAAGACTGATAAATATGATTTATATATAGATAATATGAGTGCATTAAAACTTATAAGTAATCCTGAATTCCATCAAAGGACAAAACATATGGATGTGAAATATAATTATGTACGTGATAGTTTTCAAAATGGAGAAATTGATGTACATTATGTTAAAAGTGATGAACAAGTCGCTGATATACTTACGAAAGCTTTGTCACAACCAAAATTTGTTTATTTAAGATCTAAACTTGGACTTAAGAGTAAAAATAAATTTTTAAAAAATTAATGTGATTGTGAGAATGTAGAGTTTTAGGGAGGGTGTTGAGAATATACTGGAAAACTCTACATTCATTCTTAAGTAAATGTACCTGTCATTGTAGAAGTGAAAGATTGTATTGTGCGGTGGGGGGTCGAGCTGCCTGGTCGGGGCCTCAACCCGCACACATGCGCGTTTACTGTGAGAGTCTAGAAAAGTAATGTTCTCTAAGTTTTAAATAAAAGGAAAGATCTGGAAGCTGTTTTTCTATATAAATAGAGATGCCCTCGACAAGTACAGTTCAGTTTTAAATGTGCTCTTGTAATGTGTATTTCGTGTGTCCGTTTTATGTATACTTGCTACTAAACTGTTCCTTCAATGAAGCGTGTGTTTGCTCCTGTACTTAAATTATTCATTATTTTTACCCATACCTTAACAATTATCATCATCATCTTCACGGATTAAACCAAAGATGGTTTGTTCCGGTCTTAAATAGGCAAAGATTAGATCTGGTTACTCCAGCGCTTCCTCGGACGTCCTACGCCTCTCCGTCCCCTCGGCTTATAGTTCCAGAGTTGTTTGGGGATGCGGCAGTCTTCCATTCGGCAAAGATGTTTCCACCAATTCAGCCGATACTGGGCGATCCTGTCGAGTATACTCATAACATTCAGTTCCTGCTCTATATCTGTGTTTCTTCTATGATCATTGAGAGTATAACCTGCCACGTGCCTGAGAAATCTCATTTCAGCCGCTTGGGTGGGACTGGCCTGGCCTTTCGTTAAATACCAATTCTCAGACCCATAAAGAAGTGTGGGAAGAGCCATCACCTTGTAGAATTTTAGGCGTGTTCCTTTACTTGCTGACTTAAGGGTTCCCCTATTGGTCCCGCACATAAGGTTGAACTTATGCAACTTATTCACAACGTCGTTGCATGCATTATAAGACACATTGCAGCCCAGGTATTTAAAATTGCTAACTTGTTCCAGGACACTACCATTTATACAAATTTGTGCCCTTACGGGTTCAGTTCCACGAAAAGCCATCACCTTGGTCTTACATGTGGATATCTGCAATCCAGAGTATTTGCAGATTCGATTTAACAAATGTATCCTCATCTGCAATATGTTTTCAGAGTTCGACAGAATAGACGGATCGTTCGAAAACAACAAATTGTCAATTAAATTTCATTACTTTCTTGTTAGTACTAAAAAATAACAACATATTAAAAAGATACCGCATAACAACATACCGCAAATTGTTTAGGTTATATTTTTATAAGGGTAATCGTACAATGAAAATTTTATGTTGTTTTGAACATACATTTTTATTAATTTATTTTTTTAAGTAAGTACTTTTTTCCTAGGGCTTCTTACGTATTACCTTGGAACCCTACCCGTACCACCGGTTGGGAACCCGTGATATAAGTGTTACTTCCTAAACGGTGATTCTTCCACGGCAGTGGTACATATATTTATCAGTTTTAATCTATTTTAATTTTCTGATATTACTAACAGAGGTTTACACTTTAATAAAATAGGCCCTATATGTACTCAGAATATCGGTTATTTTCCCTAGTCACAAATATTTTCCGAGTCGAATCTGCAAGTATTTCGGATTACAGATATTCGCACTGAAGACCAAGGTGATTGTTTTTCATGGAGCAGATCCCATACGAGCAAAATTTTTGTACATGGTACTGTTCTGGAGCAGGCCAGTAATTTTGAATATCTGGGCTGTAATGTGTCTTACTTTACAACCAATGATGTGGTGAAGAAGGCGGACAAGTTCAACCAAATGTACGGGACCATCAGGGGAAATCTAAAAATGCACTAGCAAAGAAACACGCCTGACGTTCTACAAGGTGATGGCCTCCCCACATTTCTCTATGGGTCTGAGAATTATACGCGTACTTTAACGAAGTAGCAGTCGTATTCAAGCGGCCGAAATGAGATTTCTCAGGCACGTCTCAGGGTATACTCTTCACGATCGCAAAAGAAACTTCGATGTACCACAGGAACTGAATATTATCAGTATACTCTGTAGAATTGCGCAATACCGGCTAAAGTGATTGGAACATTTTGACAGAACGGATGACTGACGCACCCAAAACTACTATTGAATTATAAGCCGATGGTACGGAGAGGTGTGGGGCACCGGAAAAAGCGCTGAAGTCACCAGTTGTTATTCTACTTAAGGCTGAATTACATAATTTTTTCTCTAAAGAATCTTCTCCTTAGTTTAGCTAAAGAATTTTGTTTAATTTGTAGGCCTATTTCACTCAATAACTTTTCCCCCTGAGAACGACAAAGTAAAGAAACTACATCCTTGGCATCCTTCTTAAATCATATTACATTTATTTAGTCCTCTCTCTTTTGTCGTTTGCTTTAATGAGCATACTACATTTATCTGCCTCGCACAAAGGTAAGCTCGGTCGGTACAAGTGCACCTTACAGGCGCTTACCCGTACCGGCCGGTCGGTACCATATAGACATTCGCGGCCGTGTGAAATATTACCGGAGCGTATTAATTTACATTACAGCTACCGAACCGGTAAGAAGGCATACCGTGCGCATACAAAGTTGTAGTACACTGGCATAAATAATTCAAGGTACTTAAACGTTTCCACTAACGCCCTCTGTGTTTGCAATAACAATCAGGGCTCGCTTACCGTGCTATTATTAATTACCTTGGCTTCATAAATTACATCTATAGTGTTGCAGATTTTTCATACAAATACTATTATTTGTGGGAGGAACCGGCCTTGTTCCTGCGCGCCCGACATATTTATATATCGCATGGAACCTGTGGCAAATAGTAAAAACTGACGAACACTGCAGATAAGTAGGGCTACGTACGTATGATATTATTTTTGTGTACGTGTTAGTGTGTGTGTGTGTGTGTGTGTGTGTGTGTGTGTGTGTGTGTGTGTGTGTGTGTGTGTGTGTGTGTGTGTGTGTGTGTGTGTGTGTGTGTGTGTGTGTGTGTGTGTGTGTGTGTGTGTGTGTGTGTGTGTGTGTGTGTGTGCGCTCTTCTACTAATATTTATTATTTTTTCATATTCTTCAGTCTACGGTAATACTAATATAATACGTTCAGACTGGCCGTAATTGCAGTGGCGCAAAGTTGTCCCTTCCTATTATACTCAGCTAGTCTTAATCTGTATTCCGCTATGAACATCCCGTTCCTCTGCCAACATTAACAATATTTCTTAATCGGACACTCTTCTGATGTTTCCCCAAGCCTATACATTCTGTATGAGTGACGTAGCAAAGTATGAAGACGCTATCAATGCATATCTTAATAAACCGTAAAACCATACTCCAGAGGAACAACACGATTTGCTTCGAAATTTTATGTTTAGGAAATTCTAAATGAGGGGTGCATAGTAGAGGAGTTGCTATGGCGCTTACCTATGAATCAGAGGTCTGAGTTCGAATTCCGAATAGTATTCCGAATATTGCGTTTGTTAGTCCTTAGGCCGACTCAGACTGTGGAAACAAATGCCCAGAATAACATCCTGGGGTAATAAAGGGCGGGCGAAGCGTAGTGTTGGCTATGCCGTACTATCTCCACGCTATCTCCCTATCTCTACACTATGTCGTACGACCCAAGGCAGCAGCTTACCGAAAATACAAAAGTAAGCCGTTATTACATTCATAAATCGTAAATTTAATGAGTAAAATTAATATCAGCTGAAAAGTATAGTAACAAAAAAGTGAAAAGAATTAACAGAAAACTGTTAGAAAGGATGTTATATTACGTTTTTAAGGAAACTACGCTTAAATGTACAACGCTAGCCATAAAACTGCAAAAAGTATAAATTAAATGAAAAATTAATTGTGTCATTAAAAACTAAATTCAGTCCAGTTAACTAACATGCAAATTCAGAGTGTTTATGTTATACTTGTTCGTTTTGTTCTTATAACTATATAGTTGATTGATAAATATATGATATATTATGACAATGAATTCAAAATAGCTGTCCTGTGAATATATTAACTGATTGGTCTTTACATTTCATTACCCACGCTGACCGACTTCACTTCATGGCTCGTATTTCATATTTAAATTTTTTCTGCCTGAGGGAAATTTTAAAATAAAGGTTTTATTTTTTTGAAAAATATTCTAAATATTCTTTAATATTGCTTTCATTTTTGTACACAATTTTTAAAATTTTATTTAGGTTTATACTAAGACGATAAAGGGTTTCCGCGACACAAAACCTTTAAGGCATACTGCATTATATTTTGACGAATAGACGTATAATTATTAAGAAAATAAAGTTTTTCACTCATCTTATAAATGAAAATATGTTATTATTAGAGCTCCCAGAACTTCGACTTTTAAGCCACTTTCTGTAATTCATACTAAAAATAAATATACTAATAAATACGCTACTTATTAACTAAATAAGTTATTTATAATAAATGAACGTATACGTAAAAAAGATTAATGAACTATTCATCTGAATAATACAGACAATGAACTTCATATTAACTATCCAACACCTGCCCAGCTGGGTAATTATGTTTACAGATGTTTCTGAAATGTTTAAAAATAACATGTATAACAATTCCGAAGAACTGTTGTGTGTTTGGTATGACATTCATATCAGCCTGTTTCATACTCCCTCCCTCACGTAACCATCGACTTATCCTGCATAATTAAACTAATTCTACTATATACCGGTACGTGTGTATGACAAACATTTGTGAAATTTGTATGCCATATTTAATTATATACTGTCACTAACGTGTTTAAGCCTCTCGGAAACGTAGCGTATCCCACACGCTCGACACTTACACCGGTACCGGTACTTATACCGGTACTGTATCCAATAATAAGTAACAATAATAATTTCAACAACAATTAGGTACATCTACTTTCCTTTGCTTGTGACTGATTATCGTGATTATTTTAGAAAAACATCGTGTTTTAATTCTTTATTAAGGATGGGCATTGGTTTGCTTGAATTTTGCTAAATAATGTGAATATTTTTACCTCTCAGCCCATTATCAGATCGGAAGTATCTCCGATCGGACATACTTCCGACCTGATGATAGGCTGAGAGGTTCGAAAGTGCTAATCGGGAATTTTATATAGTAAGTTGAACAACGTATTTCTGTTTGTGGTCATAACCACTAACACACCCTTATTATTTGAATATTTTTAATTTACCAACTTCCAGTGAATTTTTCAATTCGCATAGACTTCGATAACTGACAAAGAGTTTTAGATTTCTTAAGGAAGTAAACACATAAACTTTCAGTTCTATATGTGCGTTCGGAATTGTTAGAGACTAGTCAAATCCGATTTAAGAATGCAATAATTGTATTATATTTCTTATATAAAATATTAAAATCTTTTTTTACATCGATTATTATTTAGTACTGTACTGATGATTGTGCTCTTTGGAATCTGTTTGTTGGAGATGATCAGTAAAATATGGGTATAAAAATGTTTACCTTATCTTCATTTAATTATTTTCTGGAAAGCCGACACGAATCAGGCCTCTGGGCTTAGCGAAACAGTCTCGGTTAAAAAAAAGCTGAAACGGAAGCGGGCAAAAGCGGTGAAATGGAGGTGAACAGCAATGAAATTTACAACCGCTAAACGCGTAACAACAAGCCACGACGTTCAAATTTATAATTAATTAAATTTATACACGTGTTCTGAGCTACACGTTTCCTATTCTACCGTGAAATAGGATCTAATTAGTGCGTGCTGGTATTGTGCGCGAATTTTAAATTAAAGGACCGGGCTTTGTTTAACGCATAACAACTATCATTAAAACGGACACGTTATTATATAATAGGGCACTTTACTAAACCGTAATCCATAAATACTACTGCTCCAACGCGGCACACCGCACCTTACGAGGCGTGTTGGTCCCAAAACTAGTTGTGCAACGCTCGTAAAAACGGAGAGAACACGTTACTTTGTCTAACACCGTGTCCCAATGTGACGTGTATCATGAACGGAACTATAAATTTTGACGAGATTTTGTACATTTTCTTGGTTGTATCAGTAGTTAAACATTTTTAAGGCATACACATATGCGTGGATTACATACAGTATAAACAAACATCCTGAAAAGAAATCATTAGCATCTTCTTCAACGAGGATTAAACTAAAAATGGTTTGTTCCGATTCCAAGCAATCGTTAATAGTAATAGTAACACATGTACTACGGGCATATGCAGAAGCACAGACCAGTGTCAGAACTGACGACTGAAGGAGAAGTTAAACAACGGTAAAGATTCCATTTCCTATTGAACATAAAGAACTGACTAAATATTTCTTCAGCTATGCTTGAATTGATGAAGATTTTGATTACTAACATTTTTATCATACGTACTCAATCAACAGTATTTTTTAGGACTTTGGATCCCAAATATCAAGAGCAACGATCAAGATGATGGATTACTATTTAGGGGGCTGATTTTTAACGACCAAAAACAATTGTTATTGGCACTGTCCTGGTTCAAGTCAGCAACTTTCGATATCTGGATTATAATAATACTTTTATAATATTGACTATGATGTAGCTAATAAGCTGCAGAACTTCAATATTGTGTACAGGGCCATCAGAAGATAAAGGCCAATATCGGCTAAATTAGTTGCAGAGCGTCATATCTACGGATGTCACCAAACAACTATAAGCTGGAAGAACGGAGAACTGAAGAACGTCAGAAGAAGCACTAGAATGACTGGTTCTACGCTTTATCTGCTTAGGACCTGAACAAACGAACCTTGATTTAATCCGTGGAACTGATAATTATGAAGTTTCATATTAAAGAATTCACTAATGGTGTATGCGATGCAGGTGTATTATTACCCAGTCACAACCATTTGATTATATTCATCATATTAAACAACGTATCTTGAATATTAAGGATATTGGACATACTAACTAGAAAAGTTTGAATTTTCTTATTAAAAATGTCGAGTTAAAAAAAATGTCTGTATTGGCTTTCTTTCTTTTTATAGTGATGATATGAAATCAAATATAACAGAGGCAGGTTGACTGAAGCCGACATGCCCTAACGAATAGTGACAAGAGTAATGTTATTTTTAACGTCTTCTTCTTCTGTCGGCTATTCATATCCCAAACAGCCACTTCATTAACGCTTCCTAGGACTTCTTATACTTCTTTGTCCAGTAGTATAGTTCTTTGTATTACCAAACTTCGTTAGGCAACCTTCCATCTGATATTCTATTCAGGTGAGTAATCCATCTCTCTTTGTTTTCCTCAGTGCGATCTTTGATATTAAAATTTCTAACTCTTTTCATATGTCTTCATTGTAGAGTCTCTCTTCGTGTGCAGCCTTTAAAAGATCGCAGCATCTCATCTGCAAAGCACGTGTTCAACTAAAATGTTTCTTCACCGCAACCTAAGTTTCGGAACCACACATCAACATTGGCACAGCCATTAACTTATAAAATTTTAATCGATTTTCCTTCCTTGTTTTTCTCAATAACGTTTGAAGAATTATGTCCTATATTGATTGAAATGTGACCAACTTATGATCAAGATAATGATCCACGACATAAGTAATGTCATAACCAATATATGGGAAACCTGACATCTGCTTTATACACTAATACAATCATAGTTCGCATCTGCCCATAGTTTTTGTCTTCCCCACATAAATTTTCATGTTATAATTTTTTTGAACAGTGAAACATCGCTGTCTGGAGCTCGCAATCATTGTTTTGGATGATCACTTGTTCATTCGCAAACAGCATTGTATTCACGTATGACCTACTGTTTATTTTTATTCTTGGATCCGTTCTGAGTTTACACTCTCTAACTATGTCCTCAATATAGATACTAAACAATGTTGGAGATATGATACAGCCTTGATCCACTTACCGTAAGTCTTTGTCAAATCCTCCTCTCCTATACGGGAGATATATAGTATAATCCTCTCCTCTGTCAAATACTATCCTATACGGGAGATATATAGTATAATCCTCTCCTCTGTCAAATACTATCCTATACGGGAGATATATAGTATAATCCTCTCCTCTATCAAATACTATCCTATACGGGAGATATATAGTATAATCCTCTCCTCTGTCAAATACTATCCTATACAGGAGATATATAGTATAATCCTCTCCTCTGTCAAATAGTATCCTGTACAGGAGATATATAGTATAATCCTCTCCTCTATCAAATACTATCCTATACGGGAGATATATAGTATAATCCTCTCCTCTGTCAAATACTATCCTATACAGGAGATATATAGTATAATCCTCTCCTCTGTCAAATACTATCCTGTACAGGAGATATATAGTATAATCCTCTCCTCTATCAAATACTATCCTATACGGGAGATATATAGTATAATCCTCTCCTCTGTCAAATACTATCCTGTACAGGAGATATATAGTATAATCCTCTCCTCTGTCAAATACTATCCTGTACAGGAGATATATAGTATAATCCTCTCCTCTATCAAATACTATCCTATACGGGAGATATATAGTATAATCCTCTCCTCTGTCAAATACTATCCTATACAGGAGATATATAGTATAATCCTCTCCTCTGTCAAATACTATCCTATACGGGAGATATATAGTATAATCCTCTCCTCTATCAAATACTATCCTATACGGGAGATATATAGTATAATCCTCTCCTCTGTCAAATACTATCCTATACAGGAGATATATAGTATAATCCTCTCCTCTGTCAAATACTATCCTGTACAGGAGATATATAGTATAATCCTCTCCTCTGTCAAATACTAGGAGGTGTGTCTCCAAACAAAACTCAGAGCAAGACCAGAGCTCAAAGGTAGCTTACTCTTCAGAACGCTGGTAACGCCCGTAGATCACTCAAAAGACACTAATGCCAGAGCTTATATCATCGTAAAGGATTGTTAATTGTTTTCGCGTAAAGTTGTCCAAACTATCGTGAAACTCAGATGTAGTAGTAGTAGTAGTAGTAGTAGTAGTAGATGTGGTGGTGGAGGTGTGACGGTATTTTTGTGGTGGTAGTGGTGACGGCGATTTTATGATATTTACTGTGGTGAATTGTGGTGATATAATTTAATGGCAGTTGTCCCGGTTGCGGTATTGGAGCCTTTGGTGTTAACACCACAAAAGGAGCCTTGGCCTTCTGGACAACCTTTCGCTGTCCATAGGCGTCTGTTAGTTATTTCGTCCTCCACCGTCTGCCATAAATGGAGAAATCATATTGTTTTTAATGAAACTGGCTGCAAATTTCAAAACGCTCACTTTATGCTCTAGTAATTAACCGATGTGTTCTATTGATGACTTGGAGTGACGTCGCCTTGAAACCTGTTAATTTTTTCTTTTAATATGCTTTTCATTTTTTAATATCACACGGCACACTTCTTTTCTTTTGTCAGTTGATTGCTTTTACGTCCTTGGCTGCGACAAAAACAGAATTTATATTGTTATGTATAAATACTGGAATTATAACAACAATTAAGAACAGTCTATTAATTATTTCACAACGTCTCATCAGCGGGAGGTAATCTTCACTCCGCGTCGTATTTCTGACTCAGTCAAGGAGGGAGCTAATGTATATACTCAGCTCAAAGACACAAACCAAGACTATTCTGTTTGGTACACGATGATTAAGCATAATGCTAATGGCTATTGTATTACGTGTTAATGATGTAAGTTATTTTAATAAAACGAATGTTACAATTCGATAAGTGGTTTTGAACTTTATAACAGGACGTTTATGTTGACTAAATCGTTTCTTACGATCTCACGCTTAGTACAATTTTTTTAATTGACTCCATTTATTGTACAATCATCCAAACATACGACTATATTATAAAGTTCATATTGTGTAAAAATGTGATAATTAGCTTAACGTATCTTGTAGAGTTACATCCCAGTCAATAATTTATGAACTACACATTCGTATTCATTGTTTACGAAAACTTAGTTGTTAAGTCTGTTGGTTAAAACCTTTTAGTCTTACGTGCTCTTGCAGCTGCATGTTCACCAGGAGTGTTAAATTGTTCTTTTTATCCCACGCCAATATTGATGACTTTATCTCTAACTGTTGACCATCTTTTAAGCCTGTTTGTAGAGGTCTGTTGTGTCCCATGGCGCACCTAAGTTCATAGAATTTCATTTTAATATTTGTGTAACATTTTAATATTGAATTGCAAGCTGTGGCCCCGAAAATAGACGCCCTACGTCCAAATAGATTTTAAAATAGATTTGTAGATCAGTAGCTTGTTTACATTAAAAGCATAGACTTTCTTACTCGAAGCTAACACATTTTACAGCTTTTTAATACTAGAATACTAATACTAATAATGATGAAATAATAAATACTAGAATTTCAGTTTTTATGAAATAATTTTCTTTTAACAACTATGTGAACTTTCCTCTACAATCTCTTGTCAAGTTGGACCCATACGTATCCTGTTTTGCAATATCTCATTTTGTTGGTTGTTTTCCATTTAGTGTGACAGCCGGACAGTTTTCTCATTTTTCGTAAGGAAAAAGGAGGGTTCAACTTTCAAGCTAATCTCGTTACTCCTAGAAACTAGCCTCATTCCCACCAAAATCTAGAAGGGAAACTAGCCTCCCCCCAGACTAGCAAACCTATTAAGATCCTATTAGACCAGCTCCTAGTTACGACACTGACTCTTGTAGTAAATAGGCCTATGACTCACTGCGTTATAACTCCTGTTTAGAAATGTTGGATTCTGGGTCGCCTCCACTCTTCTAACATAGGCTACCGTGGGTGAATGAGATGGCATGGAGTAATTGTGTGACAAAAGGGGGTCATCACTTCGTATATCTTTAACTAAAACACGATTTCTATAAACCATATATCATTAAATTTCTTTTAATGGAGTGATTTTAACATTTTAACATTTCACACATTAAGTTTAAACAATATTACAGGATATAAAACTGATGATTATATAAAATTTAAACGTTCCTAGGCATGCACATTTCAAGTTATAATCCTTCGTTCATGAAACTTCATTTTTACTGATATTTACTCTACTTGGAGCCTTTTTTGTATGTTCATGTTATTATTTCGTACATGTCATTGCACATAAAATAATATTAGCCTGTTTTATTTTAATCTATCTACCTACCTATCTATCTATCTATCTATCTATCTATCTATCTATCTATCTATCTTCTTCTTCTTCTTCTTCTTCTTCTTCTTCTTCTTCTTCTTCTTCTTCTTCTTCTTGTTTGATTTCAGTAAAGTTTCACCTTACATCCTTCAAAACCAATTTTTCAGGTTCTTGCTGCTCTTCGCTCATTTCAGTGCTTCTTCTGAAAGTCACCATATATTTTTTTCTTTCACACAGTCACTCTGTTTCCTTTTATATTTTGTTATATTATTTTTATATTATCAACTGTAGTATCTCCATTCTTCACACACCCTAATATATCGTAACCTTTGGTCCTCCTATATAGTTGAATTTAAAACAGAAGCCACTTGCAAAATTGAGTAAATCCCAATCACATTATTTTACTTGACATCTTGAAAATGTCACCTTGGTGTATCCACCTGTGATACCAACCGAAGCAATATATAGATAATGGTCTAGCTAGGAAATACTAAAGTGGAACTAATTATATCTTTATAAACGTAATCCAATAAAGCAGAATGCATAGTGTACAGAGTATGTACATAGACTGTCGTAAAGAAACGAAAAGCTGTATCTCAAACTTGGCTTTTTTTCCTTTAATCAAACGGTTAGGATGAACACATTTTAAACGGTTTCGCGGTGTCTGTTTACAGACAGTTAAAACGTGTTTGTTTGCAGACAATGAACAGACGAGTGCCACGTTTTTGTGGCGTACAACGCTTGTTTTTAGCAGTTCCAACAGACAGACAAACAGGTTTAAATTAAGTTTCCAAGAGGATCTGTATTGGCGTGTACGTAATGTATTACATGTATGGTAAGCGCAAATGAAGATAGTTAGGAAGTAGAACTTGTAACTGGTGGGATAAGCCGGCCACCACGACAATAAATCTCCGGCAACACGGAGCCGCTGTAGCTGCTGCTCCCGCCCTGCTCTAATCCTTTATCTAAACACTTTTCACTTCACAGCACTTAGCTCTTAGTACTCCTTTACTAGATGTAGATAGTAAACGACTATTTGTTAATAAAACGTCGCATTGTTATTCAATTTGAAATTCGCTTAAAATACCACGTTATCCACTTAACTGCCTTATAAATATGTTTCAATATTAACGGCCAATTAATCGATAAGTATGCAAATGAATTTTGCATCAGGTGGGAGACGCAAAATGTGCGAGAGGAATGTGCGAAATTCATAGTGCCGTGACGTATCATTTTGCATTCCGGTTGTTGGCAGACGAGCAGGTGTGTTCTTGAACAAGTGATGATTCATCTATCAAAGCTGTCGACGCATTTAATATCGCGGGAATCAAATTTAACTCAAGGACTAATAATTTAAAATAAATCCAGTACAAAAACACAAAGGTCTTAAAAATAAACTTAGGACGCGTTTTTATGAAAACATTGTTGTCTAGAATTCCTTTCAAGACGGGGGAATACCCTATTAAATAAAGTTATTAATTATTTTAATAAAGTTATTAATTATTTTATTATTAACTTTAATAATAATATATTTATTTATCAAACACTTTATTCATTACTTTACATACATAAGTACAAGAAAATAATTTTTTTTTTTCAATTTTCTATTGTATTGTATTTATTGTTTATAGCCTAAAGGTACCATACATACCATGTGTAATAAAATTTTTATTATTCACATTCTTAAAAACGATCGATTTCGGTCATAGACCATCGTCAGGTTATATACAGCGCACTTGCGGTCACAATATCGTAAAACACTACTATTTACAATAAATACAATACAATAGAAAATTGAAATTATAGGTACCATTAGTAAAACAATAAGTATATGTATATTATAAATACATCACATTATCATTAGTTACAAAAAAATAATAAAAAACCAGACGTTAATTTCATGACTGTGTGAACAGCAGAACAGAAATTATAAAAATTGCAAAATTTCTGTTCTGTAATAACGGGGAGATTTAGGAAGGCCCTTAAATGTGAAGTCTTCCTTGATACACGTTACCATAATTTTATTTTATTGTTTATTTATTAGGAATTGGAGTTTCACTATGATTACATGTACAAATTATTCTTTTGTAAGTAACTTGTTGAGTTTCCTGCAGGTCTCCCATGTAATATCTTCAAATAAATACACTGCAAATAGGTTATTTTCACCTGACGCACGTTTCACAGAAACTATTCTGTGATTTCACGTTCAATTGCAATTCAAACAAACCTCTGAAGATACAGAATAATTTCTGTGAAACATGCGTCAGGTGAAAATAAACCTACTTGCAGTGTATTTATTTGAAGATATAAAAATTAATTATAGCCTATATGTGTATTACTTATTGTATATGTGCGTATTCTATATCAGCATGTTTAATGTCCGGATTATTTCGCATACTCTATACAATAACGTATAGGTACTCTATACTATTCTCTTTTAAAGTACACGTTTTTATTTATTTTATAGGGGTCTAAAACTAGCTATTACACCATTCTCCTTTTGTTTTTTAAATGTATCTATAAATTTATTGGCAGAGAGTAAACATGCCATCATTCGTTCGTTTTTATATGAAAATAAACATCCGCTTATTTTTATTGTTCAAATAAACAATAATGTATTTTTGTATGTGATTATGTTGACTGTCAAAACAAGTGTTATCAGCGTTTTACTTGAGACAGGTTTTTATTGATCATTATCAAAATCTTTTTTTTTTGTATTTGTGTTCCTTCTACGGTAATTAACAGCAGACTGATGGTTTTTATTGGTGTTTCTCAATTTACGACCGCCGGCTAGGCAAATAATAAAACAGTTGTCAACTGGCGCGGCAAACGAATAGCCAGACTCAGAACACAAATTTGTCTGTTTGAACAGCTGTCTCCGCGTTGAATCGCTTCATTGTTTTCCATGTGTTGGTTTAATTAACCGAAGCTTTAATTTGCGTTTTTCTAAATCAAAATTTATCTGCGCCCTGATTGTCAAGAGAACACAATTAACACGGTCTTCGTGCTAAAATCCATTTTTTATAAGACACAGCCATTGTGTTGGCCTAAATTCGTAAAATTTTATTGAGAACAGGTGCAAGAAATTGCTTGTCGAGAACACGAAACCGATCCTATCTGGTGTAGTACTTTACCTCCTGCGCAGACAAGTTTTTTTTCAGAAAAAATCCGCTTTTAAAAGTTATTTATTTTACGATTCCACTTCCTCCACAAGGTTTTTTTTACAAGATACGTCTCAGCTAAACAGAATATAAATACATGTGCGACATCGTACTAGCTATAATTGTATTAAAATACATTAGTTTTATACATCCGCGTGATTTTTATCTGACTCCAGTATTTAAATTTTCTTTAATACAAATTTAAATAAATTCTTGTCCGAGTCGTCTGACGTTTTTTGTAATCTCATAATTCTTTCGCCGTGTTGTTTCTATCTCTTTTTCTGGAAACCAGATCACATAAATTTCGCAATAAAAGTGTTAGTGAAATTAATTGTTTTTCTTGAATTTTATTAGTTTTTAGCGGCCGATTTCAGATTAAAATTTACACAGCACGCGTTTGTTATGCCAAGAATGTTGACTTTCGCCATCGTCGTATTCTATTATTTCCCCCTTCGTACGCGTTCGTGTAGTGCGTAAACTTACGAGTCCGAACCGAACGAATGTAACGCGAATTTCTCTTTTAAAGTTATGACGCGAAGAAAGCCGTCAGCGGTGATCCTTTCCTTCGTTAAGGAAACACAATGGTGTATCAAATCAGGCTGTTATTTGTGCCTTATTTGTCTGGCGGAGTGGATCTTTGTCTGAGATAGCCTATCTGCGGGCGATGTCACCGACTTTCTTGAACTTTCACCTGCGATGGGATGGTCAACCGTGCAGAACTGATCTGCTTCTCTTACCGGTGAAGTATTGTAAAACTCGCTTCTCCTTGGGCAACAGCTTATATAGATCATCTCTCGAGACTCTACTTTCATTTTACTTGTAATTAAACCGTAATTAGAAAGTAAAGCGTACGTATCGAGTAAACAATACCCTTTTAAATATTCGTTTAATAAAAAACGAAATATTAGTATCACTTACCTATTTTAAATATATTTTATTTCAAATCAAAAATTTCAATACAAAAATTAAAATTTTTAACAAAGCAGGAAACATACACTGTCCTTGTAAGGAAACAGTACACATTTTTTGTTAAGAAAAAATATAATTCCGTTATTTTTATCCGAATTACATAAACAAATTCGTTGGATTAAGAATAAAATCAGTAATTTTTTATGCTAAAAATACTGAGTTTTTAAAAATTAATAATTAAGAAGTTGCATGCAATAAAGGACCTAATTGACCAAATGATATTTATAGATAATATGTTTTACCAGATTGTTATTAATTCACCCAAACTATCACTACATACTATTTAACTTTTTTAGTAATGCAATTTTTTTTTTTAATGGCGCAAGGCTTCGATATTTTAGTGTCGAATTTATTTTTAATTACTTTGAGGACTGGGTTTTTGCCTAGTCAATTCGTTATCAGTGAAGTTTAGTATGTGTTGTGAATGTCAAGTTAATTGACGTCCATCCTAAATTATACACACACACACACACACACACACACACACACACACACACACACACACACACACACACACACACACACACACACACAATGAAACACAGAAAATCGCATAGAACATATGTGTATTAATTTTATGGCTGTAAGTAAGAGCGTAGTGATTTAGAGTCCTAATTTTTTGCGAATTATTTCACAAACTTTAGAGATGTTTACCCGTTTTCACTTCAGTACCGCTAAGAAGACAACACATAGACAACATTATTTAATACGTTATAATTTTGAGTCTGAAGTGAAAATAGCAACTATTATCCGAACTCAATAAAAAGTAGAATTGTGTACTGTACTGTACAATAATGTATTGGACACGTGTAGGCGTATTGGATATTTATTGAACATAAAAAATTGTATACTATAAATTATTACAGTACTGTACAGTAATAAATAAACGCTGTAGCTATACAGCCTTAAAATCGATAAACAAAGAATCGGTAAACACACTTAGGCCTACATCAACAAACTTCGATAAACACATTTACAATTGATAAACAAACTGTGTCAACGAAAGTCTTTGTCACCGAACGTCTGTTTTTTTAATTAATTTTATAGTACAGTGTTTGTCACTAAACTCTATTAATTTAAATTAACTTTTTGTTTTTATTAATTACACTCAGTTTTAATTCAATTATTTTTAGCCTTAGTAATACATTACAGTACAGTATATAAGTTGCTGTAATTACATAACAGTATGTTAGAAATGATTTTGTCATAAAACCTTTGTTTTTGTAAAGAGAAATAATGTTTTCAATATACGATCTATTATCCGAAATATCGATTATCCGAACTTGTCCTAGTCCCAAGAAGTTCGGATAATCGATGCTCTACTGTATACTAGAAGCACCACACACCTTACTACTACTACTGGTTATATGATTATGTATGCTAGTTTATTCAGAGTACTCTGTTTAGTACGGAAAATAATTCATTTCATTTTTATTCTATAAGATTTCCCGAAATGGCACTCTATGTAAACATGTTTTCACGGTCAGTCAGCATGTTTTCAGTTATCCTGCCAAAAAAACATAATTTTAAAAATTAATATAGAAACATTCAGAACATTACAAGTTTCATTAACTTTAACTTTTACTAGTTTCATTACAAGTTTCTTTTAAGACGGATTATTTAGTATATTTACAAGGGAGTTTCACTTTCACATTCCTAGTTCATTCATTGCAAACAAGAAACGCATATGCAAAGTAATTGCTGTTTCAGAACCGTAAAGTATAATAGGAGTTCTAAAGTTAGTCAAAAGTATTAACTTTTTATTTTTGCGTTGAATTTTTCTACAAGATCCTATTGTGTTTTTATTATTTAACTTCAAAACAGATCATTCTGAATCATTCATAAAATTTTCAGTGACTTCTCTCGGTTTTTGTGAATATACGTTCAAAGTGTTTAGAGAAAGTTGCCAGAGAAAACGAGTTTAATTCCAGCGACTTGGAATTTTTCTTCAGTGGACGAGAAATAATGTTATATTACAAGAAGATAAGTAAGTACAGTTCGGCGTTGTGTTATAATTCGTACTCAGATAAGCGAAAGACGACAGAGCACATAATTGAGATGTAAGAAGACTAGGTACACATTGTAGCACGCACGCGCCCCTGCGCGCAGTTATCGTTGCGAGTAAAGCGCCTTCCTATGTCTCACAGTTGTATAATGATACCATAAATCACGCGTAAACGTGTAGGCTATGAAATGAATGCATTTATCGTCGTTTCGTTTTGCTTTTTGATTCTCTCTCTTATTGTTTGTCTCCCTCTCCCTCTGCCTCTCTCGCACGCGCGCACACAAAAACTAATTTCAATAAAACATACAACCCACACAGAAATACACAGCTATCATATATTATCACCTTAAAGTTTGTTTACATTTGAAACACGAAGATGGCAGTTACAACGGGCATCTATCTAACTCTCGGCCGCAACAGATAATTCACTGTATTGTTATACTAAAAACGCCTTAAACTTCATACCGCTGAATGGACGCAATTCGTCGTCAGAATTAATTGCACTTATTTGTATATTGCAAGTACTCGCGCACAGAAATTGTCCTCGCCGTTTGTACGCGAAGATAGTGTGGCCTTTGAATTTATGGACAAATAGCCGTTTTCCATTGTTGTCAACCTTCTCCTTCTTTTTCATATCCAGTAGTTTATTGGGTCTACACTCGTGTTTATTTCGTCGTCTCTCCGCCATTTATTCTAGTATTAATTTCTCTCCGCCGCTCCCATACTCCACATCGATCCCACTCCGTCCGTTTTAATACATCGCTTGGTTATTTTTTACCTAACTTATCAGATACTTATAAAATGCGCTATATTCATAAACCCACGCCTTCTACTACTATCGCAAACAATGCGAGTATTGCAGTAGCATAAAACGTTGATGATTTCTGTGTGTTCGTGAATTGTTTTCGTAGTAGTTGTGGAAGGCAACGACAGCTGGAGTCTAGACCGTCTGCAAATGTATCTCCTTTCAAACGTCATGAAACTAACGATTAAGACACATTACAGTAAACTGAAAGCGTTTACCGTAAAAAAATAAGACTATTGTGTACAAAATATACTAAAACCGTGTACAGAAAATCACTAAATAGTTGGGATATTTTTATTTTACCGAAATAAATCAAAGGGAGGTCGAATGCATCTGATGCCTAAAAAACTTACAAATACTCATTTATCTAGTTTCAGGCACTTGACCTATTCTTTTATCTCTTAATATGATACCGTCTTCTCTTCCACAGCGCTATAATACATTGACCCTATAAGCCCAAGCCTATTGAAAATCTTATTTTTTTCTACGGGTAGGTAGCTAGGTATACACATACGGAATTTTGTTCACCCATATCACAAGGCAACTGTATGGATATCGTAAAAGTTAATTAAGATTAATAATTTCCACACTTCTTCGTACGTACACACTACACTTCGTTCTTTTTCTTTACTAAACAAATAAAAATTATGTAATAATTAGATTATTGTAATATTTAATAATATCACGTTACTTCTGCGTTCGCGTAATGAAATATGGAGAATATTTACCATTTTTTACTCTCTTTCTTAGCTGAACAAATTATTTTGCTTGTCGAGTCGAATTTGTTGTCTTCACAAATCAACATTTTCTTGACTATTTTGTGATTTTTTTTGTGCATCTGCTTTTCTTCTTAATATTATTTGCCACCTCGTTTATCTTACTTCTTTTTATCTTTCCCGTAATCTTTTAACTTTCAGTTTAGTGTACCCGAGCAACTTGCTGCCGCCTTGCGGGAGCCATTCGTCTTGGCCCGGCAGCTCACAACTCCGGCCGACGACATCCGGCTGTGCTCTAAGCTCCTGCGGGGGCTACGAAGCTCTACCCAAGAGTAGCCCAGAAACAATAATAAAAAAATTTGACTTTAAAGGAAAAAATTAGATAAAAGTTAATTTTCTGTACATATGGTCCTTGACCCATAAATTATACAAAACCAATGAGTCTACCACTCAAAATTGTCTAGGGGTGGTTTTACAGGGGTTGAAAGGGGTGAAAAAACAATTTTTCGCGTATAAATTAAAAATGAATTATTTTATCAAAAAATGTTTCCAATAAAACTTGTAGCTCATAAAATTCCCTATAAATTGTTAAAGTTCCCTATAAATTCAATGTATTCCTGTACATTGAAGATTGTTGGAATAGGCCACATTTAAAACTTGAGTATACGGATACTACTGTATTTTTTTTGTATTATATGTGTATTGCATGTGAATGATCGTTTTTTTTTTGAGAAAATTATGCCTAGGTAATTTTGAGAAGCTTGTGCGTAGGTAATGAGATGGGGATGACTTGAATGATGAACAAATACCAGACCTTACCGGGAATCAAACCGTGAACCTCTAGAAGCCAGCGCCCTAACCACTAAACCAAACCGGTCGGTCAATATTTAGCTTAAAATATTGTCTCAGGGCGAATTTGCCCATACTGAAATATGTAAAAATTTGTTGTTGTTTTTTTGCTGATGCAAATGAAGAATTTCGTCAAAAAAGTATCAAATAAAATAGTGTTTCACATTTTTAGTAACTTCTATACAATAAAGTACAGAAAAGAACTACATAATGTAGACCAAGTGACCTATGTATTGTAAAAGTAAAGTAAAAACATTTTTACATTTTTTTGTAGAAAGGTGCCACTACGCTAAACCTTGTCAGATTTGTTTACAGCAAATGCTTGAATTAGAAAATGGAATGAGTGACTCAGAATTTGATAAATCTACGATAGGTTATTTTACTATAAGGCGTAACAAAACATTTTTCAGTGGTACTTGAACCGATATTCTCACAGAACAGACAGCAAGTCGAGAATTTAAAGTCCAAAGTGGCGTTGTCACCGAGGATTCACATAGGAAATTGATCACTACCAAATCAGCATTTTCGGATATTTGTCAAGAACTTAAAAAATTTTTCAGCACTACATTTTTCACATCTGAACAACATATTGAGTTAAGAAAAACTCGAATTTCAAGAAATGATTCAGATGTCAATAAATTGTATGACTGGCTTATTAATCACGATCTGTTTTCAAAAACGCAAATCGTTACGTCACTTGGTACTTGAATTATTGGAAATGATGCTATTAATTGTCATAAATCAAAGGACATTGGTGAAAACGATATGAAAAAATTGCCTGGGAAATTGTATAAGGATACTGTCGTAAAACGTGAAAAAAGAGTACGTCCTCTGAGTGCCGTTAATTCCTCTGTAACGTTACGTGAAAAGGATATTACTATAGATCCTTTAAATCTCTATCAAAGAATGCTGTTGTGCAGAGAACCAAGTGATGATATATCAGAGTATTTTAAATTTTAAATTACACCGTACCCAATGTCTCTTTTCACGAATACTAATATTTTCTCGCGAAATTTTCAAATGCAATTCACAAATGTCAAACGTTTCATCCTTCTAGCACATGCTTTAAGTGGCAGTGACACGACTAGTTCAGTTCATGGGAAAGATAAAAAGCAATTACTGAAGCTATTGGAGAACAACAGAAATTTGGACAATGCTGTAGCAGTGTTTAATAGTGTGAATTCAAATAAAAGTGAAGTAGAAAAAAGCTGGAGAAAAATTATTTCTGCTTCTGTTTGGTTCGAAAGATGAAAGGCAAACATTTAGACGAGTACAGATTTCAGATGTTTCAGAAATCTCTCAAAAATGCATCTGCCAAATTAGAGCTGTTACCTCCAACTTCAGCAGCTGCAGCTCAGCATTCCTTTGGAGTTTACTGCCAAGTTCAGAAATGGCTAGTAACTACATTAGAACCAGCTCCTCAATCAATTTTTAAATTAAATTCCTGTGTCTGCACAACTGACTGTTCTACGCGTACTTTTCGTTGTCGCTGCCTAAAATCCGGGTTGCAATGCACAGTTATGTGTAAAAATTACCAAGTATCAACGTGTCAGAATTGTGAAACGCCAGGTTAATGTTGCTGATAGTGAAGAGATTATTATTGACGATGAAAATGAAAGTGAATTTCTTATTGACGATCTTGAAGAAACAAATGTTAATGAAAACAGAAAGACTTTTTGAATATTGAAGACTGATATTGAAGACTTTTTGTGACTTAAATTTTATTATAAAACACTTACAAAATAAAAATCTTACCATATTTTTAAAAATTAGTGTATAATTTTCTTGTAACATTTTTTCTTGTATTATTTTAAAATAATTTTCATTTAATTAAATATAATTTATAATCTGATATTTTGAACAAATTATTTATTCACTTATAAAAATTTTACTTTATCTTAAGTGTTTGTTGTAAATGTTTTGTGTTGATTTTACCTTCCTTTTGTGTAATTTACATATTTGATTTCACAAACTGATTGGTTTCTGATTTTGACATTTTATGATATGTGTTTAATTATGTAATTAATTTTTTTAATTATTACTTTGTACAGTTCAAAATTGATTTGTTTGTATTTTTAAATCATTTTAATTTTAGTCATTAAGTTAATTTTTATGAAACAGTCAAAGAATACCTTTAATAATGTATAAAGAATTGTTAGTACTTACAAGTACTAGGTATTCCAGTCGGTGATTTTTTTAGTTTCTTATCCAAGATGCATTTCGGAACAGTTGTGTTCCATCTTCAATTGGATCATGTAGTAGGCTACTTGTAAGTACTAAAAATTCTTGTACATTACATTAAGTTAAGTAAAAATGTTCAAATTTTAAATTCTCAATAACTATTGCATTTGCTTTTTTATTCAAACAATGTTTTATTTATAAAATTTTTGTTTCATTTTGTAACCCTTTTACTATATTATTCTTACTGTTGTTATTATCATTACAATTTTGTAAATATCGAAAGATACTTTTTCAAAATATATCACCTGGAATAATAAATTATTTGAAAGTATCAAAAATGTGTTTTTTCACTTTGTCGTAAATATTCATACTCTTAAAAAACAAAAACAAACAAAAAATTGATCATTCACATGCAATACACGCAAAATATAAAAAAATACATTATACTCTAACTGTAAATGTGGCTTATTCCAACAATCTTTGACATACAGGAATGTGACACCCACCAAATTATAGGGAATTTTATGAGCTGCAACTTTTATTTGAAATATTGTTTGATAAAATACTTCATTTTTACGTTATACGCGAAAAATCGTTTTTTCACTGCTTTCAACCCCTGTAAAATCACCCCTAGACACTTTTGAGTGGTAGACTCATTGGTTTTGTATAATTTATGGTTCAAGGACCATATGTACAAAAAATGAGCTTTTATCTAATTTTTTCCTTAAAACTTCCTATTTTTCCTGGGCTAGAGGTGGAGTGAGGCCGGTGCTGTCTAAATCACAGACACTTCAGTCAGCACCTGCTTTGTCGCATCGGTGGGGCTTAGACCCCGGTCATGGGATCCCACAAGGTGTGCCTATTTGCGGAAGCGTGGCGTGGTATCCCATCGTTACGGCTGGCATCGTCTCCGGACGGACGAGCCTATTGTCCATATAGCAAGGGCTTCCTAAGCTCCTGCGGGTGGTGCCTTAGGTGCCACGATGTCGCGATTGCGACGTGGAGATAGGGCGCCAATCGTGTATAGGAGGACCGCAACCTAAGTCCCTGTGCCGAACAAACGATCGCGCTACACCCTTTGAATGTGGCGTTCATCGGGCTCCGGCTCGGACAAATACCACAAACCACGGCACAAGACGACCCTGAATCTTCTGTCTGTCTGTCTACCACTTAATCTTGACATAACTCTCAAGTTTTCAAAATTTCATTCATTTCTCAATAGTATTTTTAATGAGTGTGCAAAAAAGCTGGCATCTTTTCCTTTTCCCAGCTGCGCTATTTGTAGACAGGAGTTTAATATATAGTGTACTGGCAATAAATATTATGATACAGCGCGCTCACACACACACACACACACACACACACACACACACGCACGCACACACACACGCACACACACACACACACACACACACAAAGAATACGGCTGTAATTAGTACTGCTTTTGAAAATACATTTGTAATTTTCTAAACTAAGACCAATCCGTTCTTTCATAAATTGAGTAAAGAGTAAATTCGGTAATTTCATATTGTGTGTGTGTGTGTGTGTGTGTGCGTGCGTGTGTGATTACAATAAATCTTACCCGTACAATCCGTATTAATTAGTATTTGAAGGAAGGGAATTGTGCATCGTTAAAATAAGCTGCGTACGCTACAATTTAATATGTGTACGTTATAAAAACTAATATGAATTATACGGAAAGTATTTATTTACGAGAACAATAAAAACGAAAATTGAAGTAACTATTGTTGACTTTTGGGGAAAGAGGTGTGCACGTAATGTCAGAGTGATAAGACGTTTCGGCAGATGCATTTAGATGGAAAAGAATAGAAAATAATATTTTTAACTTTTACAAGTTCCTTCAAGTTTACACAATTAGTTTCATAAATGATTAGAAAGGATCAGAAATTGTATTATATTATTTACAAGGGATCTTGAAAGTTTAGTTGTCATAGATAATTCAAATAGGGTTGTTGAATATATTACAGTACTTTTTAAAACAAAATAATTTCCACTGTGTGAAATGGAGATTATCTATGAATTGAGACTACACCATAAGACCTAATTGTTTGTAATACAATCATAATCACATTGTAATGCAATTTTTGCTGAAGTTCAGTGACTAAAGTTACTGCAAATCCATCAATGTATAGATTCGCAAATACTAACGTGCACGTATGTGTTTATAAATACTATTAACATTAACTAAATATTTATTTGTGTTAAATGACGACTACTTCTTACTGATATAATAATTTTTTAGTTTAAATATGTTTTGTTACTAATCATTATTATATTTGGATCGTGGACGATTCATTTAAAAAATCTCGTTTATTTAAATATGATGTGGAAAACCAAAGCAGATAGAAAGCAATAAGTGAATGTAAGATGACCGTACAGAAGTCACTTTCAGTGTAACTTTGCCGGAAACAAGCCAGTAACATTTACACTGAAACACATTTATTTAAAAACTAATAATGTGAAGGTGAACCGTTTTGTAAATAACAGAAAACACACGAGAAAATCATGTTATCTCGCTGCTACTTAAGGTGAGACTTACTATCATCGTTATGCAAAGTAAATTTCATTTACAAAATAAATATTTCAAGAAAATCACACATAAAATAATTACAAGTATTCAACACACACACACACGCGCGCGCGTATACACTGGTGTTCACAAAAGATGGCGCCAAGCTTCAGGGAATGATTTTTCTTTCATTAAACTAAAAGAAAAAAAGTCCAATAAACGTGGTGGAAAATGCTTCGTTCTGTATGTGTGTGTTCCTTAAATTAATTGCAGCTAAACTGAATGTTTCAATTAAGTTTCAATTGGAGATGAAATTTAATATACATAGTAAATGTTCTATGCTGTATAGGTACAAAATAACCAAAATGTTACCTTAAAAATTATGTAATGGCGGCTGATTTAATTATAATTCTTAATTTTAATAAACTCAGCAGTTATAACATAAAAATTTATTATATAGGCCTACACAATTACCCATTTTATTCTTAATAATAATAATGGCTCCTGTGTGTACTATCTGAAGTAGTGTAGGAGAAGGCAGGGTAGGCTGCCTTATGTGACCCGTACGGCATACAAGGAAGGCAGTGTGGCCAGCACTACGCTTCAGCCATCCATTATTATCCGCAGGATGTTATCCCAGGTACTCATTTTCAACAGGCTGAGTCGAGCTGGGGACTGAAAAATGCACCTTGATTTTATGGTGCGGGCCCGGGAATCGAACCCGGGACCTCTAGGTTAGTAGCCAGGTTTATTCTTAATTCAATGAATTATTATTTTGTTAATTCGGCTGAAAAATGACGGAGTTATTACATCTATTTCCTTTTTTCATTTCAAGAACCGTGTATATTTTCAGCGTTGTTAAAAATTTAAAGCGAATTTTTTTACGATTCCAAAAATGTTTAATGAAATAAAAAATAAACATTCATTTATTTATTTCCTTTTTTTTTATAAAATGTTAGTACAAGGCCTATTCTCCAGTACTAAATATGAGTTACCAGATGTCCGTCTAAATGTGGGCTAAATACAGTATTATCCAGAGGAATTAAAAATATAAAAATAGAATAAATGTTTGTTATAAAAGAAGTGTAATATCTTCATCAATTTTTATCACAATTTTGGAAACAAATACCATTGAATTATGTTCAAAATCGCTAATGTTTTAAGTAGTTAGATATTTTTTGTTATAAGTAATTATTTTATTAAATAATTTATTGGAATCTATTAAAATATATAATATTCAGCAATATGTAGCCTACGATATAAATGCCGACTTTTCACGAGAGTACCCAGTAATACATGTCATGTTTTTTCACCCAACCTTAGGGACTACTAGGTACTCAGTTTAATGAGTACCATAATTTCCCAAAATTTTCCACCGCCTTTTGGGAACCATGCGCTTGTGTGTGTGTGTGTGTGTGTGTGTGTGTGTGTGTGTGTGTGTGTGTGTGTGTGTGTGTGTGTGTGTGTGTGTGTGTGTGTGTGTGTGTGTGTGTGTGTGTGTGCATTCTTTATTTCCTAGCAGTAGGCCTAATATTAAGAAGGTAGATAGAATATCTCTAGGGGCAAGAACATTTGTTACCTAGGAGAAATTAGTATAATAAATTAACGATTCTTACTTAAAATAGATACACACTACAGGGCAGTATATTAATAACGAAGTACGGTAATTTTTTTCTTCACATCGTCGTGTATGTACAGTAGGCCTACTTGTTAACAACATAATGTCAGTAAAGTTACAGGTTGAAACCGTTTCTTTTTGTAGCTTTATCGATTGGAACACAATACATTGGCAATGGAATCTAACTCACAATTTATTTAAATTCATATTTAATGGAAGTTACAGAAATCTCATGGTGTATCTCAATAAATGTCCAGAAAATGTCTTGTAAAAAGTATTTGGAAAGCAGGTATTATTGTTACATTTCTCTAGATGATTTTGTGTTTAGCGTTTTGTAAATAAAAATAAAATAGTAATGTTAATAGTAATTATCATTATTGTTTACCTCTAGTGTTACCCATAGTCGACAATTTTCTTACCAATGTTTTGTTTTCTTATTTTATTTTTGATTAATAGACTATGTTTGGAGGTCAAAGTTTACGTTCACATTGCTCCTTATTCCCAAACAAAATACTGAACATCACTTATTTGCACTGTAATAATTTGTAAATTATAAAACTGTTAACAAAGATCGTTAAAATAAACTGTGTTTGTGAAAATAGTTAGTATATAAGATAATTTTTAAAATCCTGTGCAACTAAATAATGCTGCTTTGGGGAACCGCTTGTTTGGCCAGTCTGGAATCTGACATTCTTTCTAAGTGTTCTTTCCACCGTTGTTTGTATTCTTTTAATTTTCCATTCAAGTTAAAAACTTGCAAATCTTCTCTTACGGCCTCATTCTTTATACGGTCAAGTTTACAACACCTTTTAACTCCTCTTAACAACGCCATTTCGAGGCCTGTAGTTTACTGTCTTGTTTCTTGGTTGTTGTACGGATAAAGTCAAATAAAAAAAAACTAAATTATGGGAACCATTATGGATGCATTCTGGTTCAATAATACATCGCGGTATGTACCCTCCGTCAAAAAAATGATAAAAGCTGCAAATGTCAGATATAGATAACGAACTGCAGTACATCAAAACAAGCTGGTAGAGAAGCAGGGTGTATCACGACAAGCGCTTTCATTCATCACCAGATTGAATTAACTATTGGGGTTCAATAACTGTTGTTCTGTAAAATTAAACCCCAATCATCTAATAAAAGTTTGTTAATTAACCAAACATTGAAACTTCTAATATGCGCAGGAGAACCTTAAAAATATCGTGAAAGAGAGTGGGTGAAAGAAAGACGCTAATTGGAACCATTGCGGTTGCTCCAAGAACCAGTACGGTTGGTCACCTGCTACGCATTAAAATTGGTTGACCATTCTTATCGAGGGGCTTAATGGGAGGAGAAGGTCAGGCGGGATTACATGGATGAGATAAGAGGAGAAAGAAGGTACGAGGTGATTAAGAGACTGCCTACGGAAGGAAAGAAATTGCAAGCACATAAATCTCTGGATCGAAGAGAAGAGAAGAGAAGAGAAATTAAATTAAAATATTGAAGTTGGCGCCATTCCCTCGTAGGGATTATCGAATTTTAGGAATGTTTAAGAATAATATACGGTCTTCTGGTGTTACATACTTACCGGTTGCAAGTTACGAATAATGCTGGGATGTTTTGTTTTATGTGCCAATAAATAGTGACAAAGGTGTTGGCGCAGCGGTGGACGCTATCGTGACCCAGCTCGCGGTAGGTCTACCTGTGCCCGGCGCATCCCCGACAACAACGACGTTATTAATATGCGTTTACGCATAACCGCCAACAATTATGAGGCCGGTAAAGTGAAACGAAGTGTACACGTCTGCGGTTAGACGACAGTGGTTAACGCTAAGAGTGCGCGCGCACGCGCCTCACTCCTTCGTTTCACTTCTCGATCGTAATTAAGAGTTTTAATTGTATTTCCACGTTATAGGCGTATCACGTTACATATCATACCCTGTGTAACGCGATACGCTCATGTTATCTGTGTTTTATAAATTACATTATGTATAGTGTATGCTCGAATACACACCGTGTCCGCACGCTGTAGGTACTAGGGGGGTGCGTGCGGACGCGTGCACGCGTACACCAGCATATTACTTAGTCAAAGTTTTCCAGCACTGCTGATTTTATAATTATGAATTATCGAGTGTAGTGAGCAACAAATCCGGGGTCACGCCTGAAGTTGCATAAACTTATGGGCATTTCGTTGCAGCTTTATGGTTCATAAAACTCGAAGTAGTGGCAAGTCAAGGAAGTTGACGCCATCGGAAATTACCCTCGTAAACCAGTCGTCGGGTTGTTGCCGGGATGCTCCCCTCATTGTGTGATTCTACAATATTAAATAATAGTCAGCGTAATCGACTAGATATATAACATTGGCGTCGTAATGTGATCATTAGCCTAGAGTTAGTGCATGACTAGTCTTACGGTGCCAGCAATGACGTAACGATCAAAAGGGGTGTGTTTGTCGCCCAATGAACACGCGCATTCCTCCAACTGATCTGTTTAATAAACATGTCCAATAACAATTATACACCCCTTATCTTATTTCATGTGTCACTGTTATGGTGACTAGTGTAATGATGGTGATGGCGGTGGAACTGATGATGACGACAACAGCCACACTGAATCCTATAATCTCTCTCTCAAAGGGATTTTCATCGGCTATTGCCGCATACCGATCCTAAGCGCCGATTACTATAGATCCATAGATACCATAGATCCATACCGATTGCTATTGCCGGACCTAACCGCCATCTATTTCTGTCCTGTGCATCTTCTTCTGCCAAGTTATGATGTTACATGCCCTTTCTCATATTTTCATACCAGGACAGTCTAGGTCTTTATTTCGAGAGCTACAAAGATTCATATAGGAAAAGCTTTTGTTGAATCAGTTCTGTCTTACGGCTGTGAGGTATGGACGTTGAGCATGGAAATCATACGACAATTGAATGCCGTGGAAATGGATTATCTCCGTAGAAGTGCCGGAGTCTCAAGAACGGAGACAATAACCAGCGAGAGATCAGAAGAAGGATGCATGCAGAAGACACAATTATTAACAGAGTAGAGCGAAGAGGGCTAAAGTAGTTCGGTCACTTACTCCGAATAGATGTACAGAGACGGCCGAGGAAAATATTTCTGAATCCTATAATACTCTCTTAAATTTGCCACTGGAACACATCGATGTCACGTGCCACATGGAAACTGAAAAGGAATAATTGATTTCAGTAAAATTATTTTCCGGGCTGTTGGAGCGCGGTCCTCATCTTATAAAAGCAGACGTTTTAACAACAGCTGCGGCAGTCATCTTCAGTGGGTCTGTTGTTTGCCGTTCTGTTCCTCCGGAGACTGAATAGTTGATTATTCTGTCGTATTTTCACTGCCTTTCTGTATGTTTGAATGCGTGTTAACTGTAGGTCTACCACTTCATGCGACTTTATTCTTAAAATGAGAATTATTATTTTTTAATGACAACGGATTAACATGGCTGACGATGGCATACGGCATACGATCGAAACGTATTTCAAGTAAGTTAACTTATCTTGACAATACTTGTAAATAAAATTAATTAAATCGTTGATAACAGGTTCAGTTATCTGTCTGATACAGCTGTTCCACACTCTCACACTGACTGTGAATTGCCACAAGGAACTTACAAAAATAAATGCAGACCAAATATATTCAGAGTTCAAAAAGTAACGGATGAAAGCCAACGAAGAAGACTCACTGCAATTGGTTACTACAAGAAGTGCAAGTGGCATTTACTTATCCTTAACAATGAACTAAAACTAATTATGACATATAGACCAGGCCAACTACTCGGCATGCGTCTTGACAGGAGGATGACGTGGAAAGTGCGTATACGCAATAAACGCAGTAAAGAGAGTAAACGAAAACAGTTTATACTGGATTATGGGCAAGCGATCATAATTAGCAATAGATTATGAACTGTTAATAAGAGAGGTAGGCTGAAAAATAAAACGAGACGTGAGAAAAAATTAAAATTCTACAAAACAACGGCTGTTCCAGTGCTACTATGTGGCAGTGAATCCTGGATTACAAAGCAAAGAGATAAAAGCAACATACAATCAGCAGATTGAGATTTTAAAGAAGAGTTAAAAGATGCACAAGAAGGGATCGTATAAGAGATGAAGATATACGGAAAGAATTAAATATATATATATATATATATATATATATATTGTAACAAACTAAATAATTCTGTTTACAAAATAAAAAGTTATATGTTTACCAAAATAAAAAATTTTGGTGGTTTGTTTTTTTGAAAAATATTGTTTAATTGGTTTTTGTTGTTTGTATTTTGTAAATTAATTTTCGTAATTGATTCGTGTCAAAATTTAACTCTTTTTTTTCTGTTTCTGTTAATTGTATCACTTTGCGTTTTTATAATTAACTTTCGCGTTAATTATATTATTTCCAGCACTAATCGATAGACGGTTAATTGAGTATAACTTCTTCTTAATTGAGTATTCTCCTTCTTTTTTGGTAAAGGCCGCCTTTCGGATACTCCGTGATCTCAATTTATCTTATCTTTAATTCTATTTATTAAATTTATAAATAAATAGAAACCAAATTGCAGAAATTTTAGATTTATTAACAATTATTGTATAATGTATCGAGTGTTAATCGATCAATCAACAGTAGTATCGAAACGTTCTCAGGGCTGTCGATTAATTTTTTACATCTGCATTTTCTATTAATTATTAGGTTCTTTGAACGGTTATTTTATATATAGTCAGAGAAGGGTAAGGTCAGGAAAGTATAACACTTACATGTAATAAGCTTAATAATTAAAAATTACAAGTTATTAGTTAATATATAATGTTTATTAAAGAAAAATTCGAACCATTGAAGACTGTATGATTATGTTGGTAAAGCTCGCTTTGAATTGTGGGAGTCAAGATGGCGGCTCCCGGACTGCATATGTTAAACAGTAATCGGCTCGATGAAAATTTCTTCCAATAAATGGTGCCTTTTCAATGTTTCCTCGTCTCCGCAGTTGTGATTATTCCTTCTGGTGTTAGTAGAATGGTTCTGGTTCAGTGTCTTGTGATTCACTTCGATTAAATATGTGTGATAATGTTTAATTTACTTTGTTCAATAAGGTCGAAACTTGCACTTCTCGTCTCGTTATTAAGAATTATTTATTGTATATGTTTCATTTATTATTTCACTCATTTACTGTTCCGTATTACTTTAGTTTAATTGGGGTATTAAATGTTCTCACTGAGTATAAGGTTTAAGTTCAAAATTTAGTAATTTACGATTTTTCACTGTAGACTAGGCTTACAGACCGATCGCCATATTTGTCTGCTATATAGGATAATATAAGCACAAATCTCGTTCAAGTGTGCTCGACAAGGTCCAATAATTAACTGTTCTCATTTCCGTCGTCTCCTGACAAAGTCTTAGCCAATTTAATATTAGCAATACATTGTTTTAAATCCGTTTGGCTTCCGCTACATTCGGAAAATTTACATTATATTACTGAATATATTTTTGCTATTATTTAATTTTATGAAATACTAAATATATAATCTCTTTCTTTAGTTCATTCTGTTTGATTTGGTATCAAATAAGATAGTTTTACAAAGTTTTTTATCTAAAATGCTATATTTCTTTCATTTTGAAAAAGTAGGCTTTAAAATTTGCTTCCTGTCCTTCCCCAAATGTTTGCCATTTTATATGTTATATTTATGATTGTACTAAATCTCAGATTGACATAAAATGTTTATATTCCCTTAATTTCTTGTAATTTTATTAATTGGTTATCCTTTTAAATATTATTCAATAATTTATGACTCCCCACTCTGAATTTTCAGTTATTACATTTGCATTTTTTCTCATATTTCTTCCTATATTTTTACAATATCTTTTTAAAGTATAATTTACATTATATTATTCTGTGACTGATTTACCTTACATAAATTTCATCAGTTTAACTAGTTTACTGGACTTGATTCATCAATTATAATTTAGTTTAGATTTACCATTTGGCCTAGATTTTATCTGGTTTTTCGTACAAAGTTTTTGAATAATACAGCTTGTTTATACCCTTTCTGACCTTCTATTCTAATACAATGTTAATTAACAATTCCTTACTTTACTACAAGAACATTTGGTAGTGAATTTAAACTATTAATTCATAACAATTATTTGACATTAAAAAATTGGTATTTAACCTCAGACAATTTAGTCTTGATTAATTCTAGTAACTCATAATAAACATTTTATAATAAAAGAATGGTATCCACACTCAGACATTGCATTCTTGATTAAAACTTATTAAACATAATAAACATTTTAGAATATTAGAACATTAATCTCTATTTCCCACATTTAGGTATAGAGTTCATTTATTTTAATAGGAATATAACACATCTGTTCCTTCATTTTTAAATCTTTCTTAAAACTACTTGTGTGGAGTCTTATCTGTTTTTATTTTATTTTAGGGATGTATCCCTTGTCACTTTACTTATTAACTACCTGCTCTCTATTTATCTTACTCATTTCAGTGAATGTTATTAGATAAAGAGTGACAATTTATTAGAAACATTAGTCTTTGCTTTTCATAATACTATTCTACCAAATAGTATTCATGAAGTTAAATTAAAACTTCAAAGTTGTTTAAAGGTACACTTTTATTAAGTTTAATCATTTAATGCACTTTCTTGAAGTTTATTTACTATAATATAATAACTTGCACTTGTCCCCTGTTAATTCTTGATACTATCACTAATCAGTTTTATAGTTTTATATTATCAAGATATTTATTTATAGAGGACTGTTAAGATTTGTTTTTTATTCATTATACAATAACTTTCATGGGTGCACTTTTACTTATAACTCTAAACACTTTTATTTACATTTATTTTACCTTATTTCTGTTTTTGGGTGTTATACTTTCATTTGTGACATTTAATTTCCTTCGGGGTTTTTGTTTCCTCCTTGCTGGGTTTCCTTTCAGTATTTGTTGTAGTCTTCTCCTCCTACTATTTTGTATCTCCAAACTCATTCCTGTTTATTAGGTATTTTGGTTTGTTCTGAGTATTTTCCTTATTCATCTTATTCATTCTTTGTTTCTTCATTACCATATAGTTATTATGTACGTTGGTTTGTTCTGGGTATCTTCCTTACTTACTCCTATTCTACCTGGGTATTTCCTTACTTTATTTTAATTTTTTATTTTATTTTTTTATTTTTCATTACACATATTTGTCGCATAGTTGCTTTTTCTGTATTTTTACTTCTTCAACTTATGATTGTATTTTATTGTGATACTTATTTGTTTTCATTTGGATTTTACTTTGATAGTTACTTTAATTGATATTTATTTATGATCATATTTCATTCATTATTAAGTGGATAATCTGTCACGCTACAGATTGCTTTCCTCCAGAAGTGAATAGTTCAGACCATACTTTGAGTTTGTCTGAAATAATTGCTTATGATACTTATTATATATTATAATTCTTGACTCCCTTTCCATTTCTATCTTTGCTTCTTCATATTTGAGCTTACATATATTTTATTCTTAAATTGATCTTCCTTGATAGTAATAGTTATCTGAGGTTTATTATTATTATTATTTATTTTCATTTTTTCTTAACTTGGTGTTTTATCCTTGGGATATTTATTCCCTAACATTCCCTAACACGTGAGCTGGGGCAGATCAGAGAGGCACTTGTGGCTACATATACTCTGCTGGCCAAACTGCACTTCTCATTGAGTTCAGAGGAAATTCATCTCTGCTCAAATCATAATAATACTGCTGGAATCATCTACAGACAGTTATTAATAAAAATTATATAAGAATAGTCTATTTTACGACTATTAAATAATATCTTTGGCTACCTCACTTCGTATTTGCTCAGATTTGTTAATATTTCTATCTCAGTTAATTTTCTTCTCAGTTATTCTTCTGACTTGTTAGCTCTAATGGTATATTATTTCTTATTATGGTTGGAAGATCTTTTATTAATATAATTATCACTAGTTATTAAGTATATAGTTTTTTGTGTGATTCTCTATTATTCTTTTGTTGTTATCACAATCTGCTTCTGGTCATTGGTAGCATATATTTTATTGTATTTTGGTTTTTTCTTAGTTCTCATGAATTGTTCCACTAGTTTCATGTTCCTGCAATTATTCTTCTAATTGTCTTTATTATAATTGACATTTATTTTATGATCATAGTTATATTATTGATTTATTTATATATTTTTTTTTTTCTTTTTCAAAAATTATTTCGCTCTTGTTTTTTATCCAAATGAATTCTTTAATTATAATATTTATGTGGTCATTGTTTCTCCTTATATGGCGGAAAGGTTTTATTATTTTTATTCCAACACAAGGTTATTCATTTAATTGTATCAGTGGTTCTTACTTCCTTTTCTTTCTCTTCAAAATTATTTCCATAAATAGTTGTGGTAAGTCGCTCTTACTATATTTTTAAATTTTGTTGTTTTATTTAACTTCCAAATTCTTTTCTTTAATTCCATAATTAGTTTCATATGTAATTGGTAGTAAGTTGTTCTTACTATATTTTTAAATGTATTTGATTTATATAAATTCCAAATTCCTTTCTTTAATTTTCGTAATTAGCTTCATAAATAGTTGGTTGTAAGATGATCTTACTATGTTTTTGAATTTTGGTATTTTTCAAAATTCAAAATTCCTTTCTTTGTTTTCCATAAATTTCATAAATAATGGGTAGTAAGTTGTTCTTACTATATTTTCGAATTTATGTATTTTAAATTCAAATTCTACTCCTCATAATATTTTTTTATGGAAGCCTGGTTATATACGCCTTTGATTCTCTCAGAACCCATCTCCTTTATTTCATACGTATTATTGTTCTTTATTTTGGAGACTATATATGGTCCTGTGTACAGTAACAATAACTTCTTCGTTATTCCTTCCAGCGTGCTGGGTAGTTCACGATTTTTCAATAATATTTTTTCTCCAATTTTATAAGTTATTATTTTACCACTAGCCTTTTGATACTTGCTTTTCCGTTTCTCCTGGTCTTCAGCCACTTTGTTGTAGAATTTTACCTTGTCGAACGTATAAATATTATTCCTAGGGAACTCTAGGATTTCTTCGATCTCTCGTGGGGGTGGTTTCTCGTACATCGCGGAGTATGGGGTAATCCCTATAGCTGGATGGTATGCCAAGTTGAGGAATTTCTCCGTGGCTTCTAGATATTCTTGCCACCTTCTCTGTTGATGGTGACAATAAGTTCTTAATATCCTCCCCACTTCTCTTAACACCCTCTCTGCCGGATTACTGCTCGGGTGGTAGACCGAGGTTTTGTACGTTCGAACACCCATTGATAATATAGGGTATCCCGCCATTTTCTCCCTTTAAACTGGGTTCCATGATCCGTGATGATCGAAGCTGGTTTCCCTATGTTTGGGATATACTGTTCTGTTAATATTCCCAGAATTTTCCTAGTAGTTGCCCGATTAGCTGGGTATAGCTTAACAAACTTAGTGAAATTGTCCATTACGATTATCAGGTACCTATATCGGTGTCGACCGCCACTACGGGGAAATGGTCCGCAGATGTCTAAGAATACTTTCTCCAATTTTGCCTGGGATGTTATAGGAATCATAATGCCTTCCTTCTTCTCGTTGTTTGATTTTACTAGTTGGCAGATACGACGACACTTGATATATATCCGGACCTTCCGATTTATGTTTTTTATGTGGCAGCTCTCCTCCAGAGCCTTAATCACATTTAAGGCGCCCATATGCCCATATTGTATTTGATAATTTATGATTATCTCTTTTTCAATATGGGTTGGAATAATCACCTTCCAAGTCTCCTGCTTTAATGATGTTTTGATGAACAAGATTTCTTTATTTATTTGATAATATTGAGCGACGGTTTCGTCCCCTTCTTCCAATCGAGTTTTTATATTCCTCAATTTCGGGTCCACTTGTTGGTGGGTGCTAAGGTTCGTTAATAATGTGGCTAGATCGGCTCTGGTGCTAATAATGTGGTAGATTTTGAGTACGCTTTCTTTCTCTCCCTCGAATTTTTGCTCTTCCACATTAACACGTGATAACACATCTGCTACGACATTCTTTTTTCCTGGGATGTAATCCCATTGTAGATTGTACTCTTGGAGGGCAAGTATCCACCTGGTCAGTCTGCCGTGATTTAATTTGCATCTCTTTAGGAACGATATTGATTTATGGTCTGTTCGGACTGTAACTGGGTAACCCAAGATGTAGGTGCGGAATTTACCACAAGCGAATACTACACTCAGCAGTTCCTTCTCAGTGACGTTGTAGTTCTTTTCGCACTGGTTTAAAGATCTACTCGCAAAGCTAATCACTTGATGTTGACCCTTCTCATCTTCTTGATACAGCGTCGTTCCTAGGCTGATGTTGCTGGCATCGCAGTTCAAGAAAAAAGGTAGTTTAAAATTTGGGTGGCGAAGTATTATTGTTTCCAGAAATTTATCATTAATCAGTTGGAAAATCACATCCTGCTCTTGACCCCAGATCAATTTGTTTTTTGATGATAACTGTGGTTGAAACCTTGCGGTTAATTCCGAATATTGTTCCTGGAACTTGCGGTAATAATTACAGAGTCCCAGGAATGACTGTAATTGCTTTCTATTCTTGGGTGCAGGGAATTTCTGGATCGCTTCCACCTTTTCTGCTGACGGTGAGATTCCTCGGTCATCCAAGTTAAAACCCACGAACTGAACTTCTCTTGCAATGAACTTGGATTTTTCTAATTTAAGCGTGATGTTATTTACAGACAACTTCTCAAGTACGTGTTCCACGCGGTAGCAGTGTTCCTCCCAAGTTTCTGAGGTAATCAGTAGATCATCTACATACACGGTGGTAAACTGAAGTGCTTCCTGTCCAAGTATCTGGCCCATGCAGGTCACAAAGATGGCAACTGAATTCACGAGTCCGAAAGGCAATCTCTTGAATTGGTAATTGCGCCCCTCGAATATGAATGCCAGATACTGACGACTCTGTGGGTGTAATTCCACCTGCCAGTAACCGCACACCATGTCCCAGGTACTAAAGTACTTGGTACCGTTGAATCGTTTCAAGATTTCTTCTATCTCCCCGGGCGATGTTCTGTCATTGATTATCATTTTGTTTATTTCCCGCGCATCCAAGCAAAGCCGGACTTGGCCGTTTTTCTTAGGAATAGCCACGATAGGGCTGGTGAATGGAGATTGGCTACTCTCTATGATGTCACTGTTAATCATCCTGTTTATTTCTGCTCTTACAGCCTCTTTTCGTGAATGCGAAATGGGGTATGATTTCCTGTTAAACTCCACTGTTTCTCTAAATTGAAGTGTACAATGGTAATTTTTTACCTTACCGGGTTCGTCTGAAAATACTGAGCGGTACTTTTCATAGATTCTTATTAACTGATTCGCTTGGTGTATTGGCAATTTCTCCCTTGTGATTCCGCCCCGGAAATCCCTTATTTCTTGTATCTTTTGGGACCATAAATCCTCGTCCGTGTTATCGTATACTATGGGGTTAATGATGGAGTTATTTTCGATATAGTTTATGTTTCGAATTTGTTGATGGATACTGCTGGGAAGTACTGTCTCGCTACCTACTAAATCAGCCGTCCAGGTCAGCCCTTCTGCAAACAGCGATACCTTTTCTGTGCGCAAATCGATGATAGCAGAGTTCCTCCGTAGCACATCGCACCCCACCAGTATATTAAAGGGCAATCCTGTGGCAATTAAGAATACCATGTTTATAGCTATACCCTTGCTAACCACGTTTACTGATACTTGCCTTCTGATCGTTTTGTTTTGGCGACCAGTGGCACCTATTAATACAATGTTATTTATTGGTAAAGTCGGCAATATTTGACCACATTCCCTTTGGATTCTCTCTAATTCAGTTGTGTTAATTATAGAAACATTAGCACCTGTATCGATCATTAATTGGGCGAATATTCCTTCTATTTTCGCGTTTATATAGATTATTTCATTGTTTATACTATTGAGGCGAGTGTCGTCCTCCTCCAATAGTTCGTTTCTAATATTTTTTAAGTAGTTGCAACTAATGATTGTTATATTATTAGAGTTAGTTGCTCTTTGCAACTCTTGTTGATACCCAGGAGATAGGAGCAGTAAAGGGTCATGATAATTTATCACTGCCTCCTTCCGTTTAAATTCTCATTTTCGTTGTTATTAATGTTCAGACCGACTGAGGCGTCAGTCGGGAAACCTTGAGTGGGTTCCTGCCGCTCCGTGCGATGTTCAAATAGTTGTTCTCAGTTCATGTTCCGTTCTGGATCATCTAGACTGGTACTTCGTCTAGGCGGATTGTACCTCGAACTATCACGTTATCTGCTTCTCCGCCGATCCTCATATTCGTGGAAACTGTTACGCCGCTGGTGGGTGTATCTTCGTTGGCTGTTTCCTTCGGCTCGTATGAAATTTACCCTGGGCCGGGAAAACCGGTTGTTATTATGGTTATTGTTTGGTGGGCAACCCCTATTATTATTATAATACCGTTCAGTATTATTATGGTTTGGGTTTCTCTGACTATTAATATTTGGATTCGGGTAATAATTGTTTCGATTACCTTGGTAACCGTTATTATTCCTATTTCCAATTTGGTTAATAGGACCGTTATTATTATTATTATTATTATTATTATTATTGTTGGTATTATTATAATTGGAATTGTATCGGTTCCCTTTGTTATCCATTGCTGTTCTGGTTATTACCGTTGTTCGGGTATGGATTATTTCTGATTTCCGGCCGATCATTCCTCCTTCTGCTTTGCCGATAGTACTCCTCATTCTCGTAGTTCTCCAACAGTTCAGTCATCGCCTGTATCGTTTTTATTTGGCTACCCCTCCTTGCTCTTATTACTTCTTCATCGTAATGGTACGATAGCTTGTTTACGAGGCATTCTTCTGGTATGGCCGGTTCCAAATGCTTCGCCAGACATACCTTTCCGAGGAAGTATGCGGTCATATTGTTACCCATTTGTGTTTTGTATCGGCCATGACAGATATTGTCCCGTATTAAGTTCTGGGTGGTCTCCGACCAGTACTTCGCCTTGAACAAGTTTTTGAATTGCTGGTAGTCATCGATCTCGCTTCGGTTTGCCATCCACCAATTGTCAGTTATCTCCCGGAATGATTCGTCCAACAGTTGCCGGTTTTTAATCCACCTGTTGCCCCTATGGTTGGCGAAGTATTCCTCGATTCGGGCCAAGAACTCCATCGGCTTCCTTTTATATTGGCGGAAGTTCAGCCGATTCTCGTTTATGGGGATATTCGTGAAGTTAGTTTGTCTGTTTCTTATTACTTCCATCTCTTCCTGGCTCTGCTGCACTTGACCGGTGATATTCGTCATCGCCACTTCCATACCGTCACACCTTTCCGTAATTTGGTTACGTACCTTCCCTAGTTCTTCCTGGCTTTCTCTTCTGTTTTCTTCCGCTTTCCTGCGAATGTGCTCTTCGATATTAGTAAATTTGGTGTTTACCACTTCCTTGAATTCCTGTACTTCCCTCTCAGTCTGGTTACATTTTCCGTCAACTTCCATAATCTGTTGTTTTTTATCATGGTTTCTTCTTCTATTTTCTTGTTTGTGTATTCCTTATTATCGCTGAGTTCCTTGCTCATTTCTTCCTTTAACAACTCCATCCTTTCGTCTAACTTGTACAAATTTTCCTGGTTAACCTCCCTTAATTCTTCTCTTAATAGTTGGTTATCCTCTCTCAATTCTTCCAAATTCTCTCCCATCTTCTCTTCCATTTTCTTGTTATTTTCCATTAATTCTTCCTTCAATTGTTGGTTGTCGCTTTCCATCTTCTTACTATTTTCCTCCATCTTCTCTTCCATCTTCTTACTATTTTCTTCAATTCTCTTATTAGTATTTTCTATTTTGTTTATCAGTTCTTCCTTGGTTGATTTGAATTCTTCCTTCAAAGACTGGTTGTCCTCCTTCAAATCTTCCAACTTCTTATTTAAGGATTGGTTGTCTTCCTTTCTTTCTTTACTCAATTCTTCCTCTGTGGATTTGATTTCTTCCTTTGTGGAATCCATTTTCTTCTCCATCTTCTTGCTATTCTCGTCCATTTTCTCCATCATTAATCTGAACATTTCTTGCATGTCCTTATTCTCTGTTCGTGTGGATTTTTCTAACTCTTTCTCCTGGACATTGACTTTCCCCGTTTGTGTGGGAATCTCAGGTTGTCCCTTTGGTTGTGTGGGTTGTTTTAGTTCCGCAGGAGGTAGCATCATTTCCACGTCTTCCACCGGCACCGCCTCCTTGTCTTCCATATTAATTTCCTTTTCGGCCTCTGCCGCCCTTTTCTACGATGTTGCTCGACGTTGCATTTTGCTTATTCCTCTGACTGGATAACCGCTGCCAAGCTTGAATTAGGAATTGGGCAAATTATAGTAGCCTATCAGTCACTAATTGAAGCCCCTTAGTTGGACACCAATTTTGTAACAAACTAAATAATTCTGTTTACAAAATAAAAAGTTATATGTTTACCAAAATAAAAATTTTTGGTGGTTTTGTTTTTTTGAAAAATATTGTTTAATTGGTTTTTGTTGTTTGTATTTTGTAACTTAATTTTCGTAATTGATTCGTGTCAAAATTTAACTCTTTTGTTTCTGTTTCTGTTAATTGTATCACTTTGCGTTTTTATAATTAACTTTCGCGTTAATTATATTATCTCCAGCACTAATCGATAGACGGTTAATTGAGTATAACTTCTTCTTAATTGAGTATTCTCCTTCTTGTTTGGTAAAGGCCGCGTTTCGGATAGTCCGTGATCTCAATTTATCTTATTTTTAATTCTATTTATTAAATTTATAAATAAATAGAAACCAAATTGCAGAAATTTTAGATTTATTAACAATTATTGTATAATGTATCGAGTGTTAATCGATCATTCAACAGTAGTATCGACTCGTTCTCAGGGCTGTCGATTAATTTTTTACATCTGTATTTTCTATTAATTATTAGGTTCTTTGAACTGTTATTTTATATATAGTCAGAGAAGGGTAAGGTCAGGAAAGTATAACACATACATGTAATAAGCTTAATAATTAAAAATTACAAGTTATTAGTTAATATATAATGTTTATTAAAGAAAAATTCGAACCATTGAAGACTGTATGATTATGTTGGTAAAGCTCGCTTTGAATTGTGGGAGTCAAGATGGCGGCTCCCGGACTGCATATGTTAAACAGTAATCGGCTCGATGAAAATTTCTTCCAATAAATGGTGCCTTTTCAATGTTTCCTCGTCTCCGCAGTTGTGATTATTCCTTCTGGTGTTAGTAGAATGGTTCTGGTTCAGTGTCTTGTGATTCACTTCGATTAAATATGTGTGATAATGTTTAATTTACTTTGTTCAATAAGGTCGAAACTTGCACTTCTCGTCTCGTTATTAAGAATTATTTATTGTATATGTTTCATTTATTATTTCACTCATTTACTGTTCCGTATTACTTTAGTTTAATTGGGGTATTAAATGTTCTCACTGAGTATAAGGTTTAAGTTCAAAATTTAGTAATTTACGATTTTTCACTGTAGACTAGGCTTACAGACCGATCGCCATATTTGTCTGCTATATAGGATAATATAAGCACAAATCTCGTTCAAGTGTGCTCGACAAGGTCCAATAATTAACTGTTCTCATTTCCGTCGTCTCCTGACAAAGTCTTAGCCAATTTAATATTAGCAATACATTGTTTTAAATCCGTTTGGCTTCCGCTACATTCGGAAAATTTACATTATATTACTGAATATATTTTTGCTATTATTTAATTTTATGAAATACTAAATATATAATCTCTTTCTTTAGTTCATTCTGTTTGATTTGGTATCAAATAAGATAGTTTTACAAAGTTTTTTATCTAAAATGCTATATTTCTTTCATTTTGAAAAAGTAGGCTTTAAAATTTGCTTCCTGTCCTTCCCCAAATGTTTGCCATTTTATATGTTATATTTATGATTGTACTAAATCTCAGATTGACATAAAATGTTTATATTCCCTTAATTTCTTGAAATTTTATTAATTGGTTATCCTTTTAAATATTATTCAATAATTTATGACTCCCCACTCTGAATTTTCAGTTATTACATTTGCATTTTTTCTCATATTTCTTCCTATATTTTTACAATATCTTTTTAAAGTATAATTTACATTATATTATTCTGTGACTGATTTACCTTACATAAATTTCATCAGTTTAACTAGTTTACTGGACTTGATTCATCAATTATAATTTAGTTTAGATTTACCATTTGGCCTAGATTTTATCTGGTTTTTCATACAAAGTTTTTGAATAATACAGCTTGTTTATACTCTTTTTGACCTTCTATTCTAATACAATGTTAATTAACAATTCCTTACTTTACTACAAGAACATTTGGTAGTGAATTTAAACTATTAATTCATAACAATTATTTGACATTAAAAAATTGGTATTTAATCTCAGACATTTTGAATCGCTCTATGCTGAAAGGGCTTCAGTCCAATTTTTGACTACATTGAGTTAACCATGGAAACACAATCCTTGAGTGTCCATACACATTTCTACGCAAAAACGGCTTCAGTCCAATGCTCCTAATGCTCTGAAAACAGACGCACTTTTTATTATTCCATGCAGACAGGTCTTCATCAATGACTGAAGTCCTTTTTGGATGGAATATTAAACTGGGATATTTCTTTGTTCATTGGAAACTGATGTTTACTTGCAACTGTGGTTAGAGGAAGACGTAGTCTGTCTTGTTTGGTTAGATATTTTAACCTATTACAGTTTATAGTATAGTTTATAGATTGACACGTGCTCTACCTGTGAGGAGCTTCAGCTGAAATTGAAAACCCCACATCAAAATGATAATGCAAAAAGGTAGCATCAGCTGAGTTGTTAGTCCATAAAATCCAAAAAATTGTATAATGTCTTGAAACGTGAAACAGAGGTAAAAGATGAACCTCAGGTATTATCGCATGCATGGTCTTCATGCAACACGTACCTTTGCCACAAATTTCTATTCAAGACACTTTTTATATGAGGCAGTTGATGGTAAACGTCTTCTGCATTCATAACATCAAACAAAATCAATGCATTATATATATTTATCACGTGGGCATTACCAACAAAGGCCCAAACGAAGTGTGTTCTTTCCTGTTTGATTATTATTAACGATGTTTCACCACACTATACTGAACTTCGCCTGTTTGCAGATAATTTCGAGGGGGGCAGAATAAAAATCTTGCCTTTGCCAGATTTTTACTAGCCTTGGCCCAAACAACTAGTTTCAAACAAATTCAGCAATATTTCCCAATTAGAGGGCACTCATTTCTCCCTTGCGATAGGGATTTTGCAACTATAAAAAGGAAAGCTGAAGAAACATAATAGGCTGTATTATATACCAGAAATCAGAAACTTAATCTTAAAAAGTAGTCGACCAGGAAAAGTGACTGTAAAGGAAGTTGACACATTAGAAATCCTTAACTTTAAAGACTGTTGGCAAACATACATATTTCAAGAAGTCCTGCATTTCTGAAGAAACTCGTCCTAGGCTTGTCCCTAAAGACGAAAAAGTTTGCTTTGGCATTAGTTCTTAAATGCACTTTATCTGCAATAAAAATGTACCTGGAACTATTATCTGCAGCAACACTATTGAGAGCATAGTGAAGAACACATTCAGAATTGCCCACAATAAGAACGAAATACCTGAACACCCACAACTTGCCTACCCAGCTGGTAAAGTCCCAATTGAACAAGCTAAGATAACTGATATACAGAAACTCCTGCCCTACATTCCTGAAGAAAATAAAAATTTCTATGAAAACTTAGTCAACTACAGAACAAGAGATTGATAATGACGTCCAGGATGATTAAAATGTTAGTTAGCCTGTGTATTTTTTAATTAAAAACTGTGTAAAAACAATTTTTCTAATTTTGTGACAAGTATATTTTGCTAAAATACATTTCAACTATGTACAATGCTTTTTACTGTATCATCTTTGTACATTAGAAACACGTTCACAAAGATATAAAACATTTTTGAACAGTTAACGAGTAAAAAAGATGGTAAAAAACCAGTTTTGTGCAAGAACGGCTTCAGTCCAAGGGAAAAAGTATTTTTTTTTTATTGTTGTAATTTTAACAACATTATTTTAACCATTTGCCAAGATTACTGATTTTACAAAGCAACTAACCTAACTTTTTCATTAGTTTTCAGCGAATAATAATGGTAGGGAAAGTTTTTTTTAGTTATTTCAAAATATAGCTTTTTTGACTGAAGCCCTTTCTGCATGGAGCGATTCATTTAGTCTTGATTAATTCCGGTAACTCATAATAAACATTTTATAATAAAAGAATGGTATCCACACTCAGACATTGCATTCTTGATTAAAACTATTAAACATAATAAACATTTTAGAATATTAGAACATTACTCTCTATTTCCCACATTTAGGTATAGAGTTCATTTATTTTAATAGGAACATAACACATCTGTTCCTTCATTTTTAAATCTTTCTTAAAATTACTTGTGTGCAGTCTTATCTGTTTTTATTTTATTTTAGGGATGTATCCCTTGTCACTTTACTTATTAACTACCTGCTCTCTATTTATCTTACTCATTTCAGTGAATGTTATTAGATAAAGGGTGACAATTTATTAGAAACTTTAGTCTTTGCTTTTCATAATACTATTCTATCAAATAGTATTCATGAAATTAAATTAAAACTGTAAAGTTGTTTAAAAGTACACTTTTATTAAGTTTAATCATTTAATGCACTTTCTTGAAGTTTATTTACTATAATATAATAACTTGCACTTGTCCCCTGTTAATTCTTGATACTATCACTAATCAGTTTTATAGTTTTATATTATCAAGATATTTATTTATAGAGGACTATTAAGATTTGTTTTGTATTCATTACACAATAACTTTCATGGGTGCACTTTAACTTATAACTCTAAACACTTTTGTTTACATTTATTTTACCTTATTTCTGTTTTTGGGTGTTATACTTTCATTTGTGACATTTAATTTCCTTTGGGGTTTTTGTTTTCTCCTTGCTGGGTTTCCTTTGAGTATTTGTTGTAGTCTTCTCCTCCTACTATTTTGTATCTCCAAACTCATTCCTGTTTATTAGGTATTTTGGTTTGTTCTGGGTATTTTCCTTATTCATTCTTTGTTTCTTCATTACCATATACTTATTATGTACGTTGGTTTGTTCTGGGTATCTTCCTTACTTACTCCTATTCTACCTGGGTATTTCCTTACTTTATTTTAGTTTTTTTTAAATTTATTTTTCATTACACATATTTGTTGCATAGTTGCTTTTTCTGTATTTTTACTTCTTCAAGTTATGATTGTATTTTATTGTGATACTTATTTGTTTTCATTTGGATTTTACTTTGATAGTTACTTTAATTGATATTTATTTATGATCATATTTCATTCATTATTAAGTGGATAATCTGTCATGCTACATATATATATATATATATATATATATATATATATTCTATATGACAAAATGAAAAATACAGGGGAAAATTGAGACAGCATTTAAGTCGCATGGATGAAGATAGAATACCAGTAATTGTAAACAAGTACAAGCCTTTTGGAAGAAGGGATGTAGGAAGGGCAAGACAGAAATGGATCTGATATTGTGAAGTCGGAACAGGGACATTGTCTAATCCCTGAAGTGTAGAAGAAAAGAAGAAGAATAAGAGTTAGGCCTATATAAGGTATTTGGTACTGTTAATAAACACGTATATAAGACAATATATGGATGCATATAGACCTAAGACTGTAAAACCGCCAGGAAAAGATACATAACCAAAATGAAAACAAAATCTCGAGAACCACTGTGGATACGTCGTGGTTCGAACCGCATCCAATAATACAACGAGGAATTGTGCCCGCCTTGAAAGGAGTAAAGAAAATGCAAGTGTGGAAATGAATTGCAGTAAACCAAACAAGCTACAATTTTAATAGCTGACGGACACAAAAGATGAAGTCAGACAACTAAACAGTCTGGCTTACCAACAAAATTTGTAGCAAATCGAGTAATAATCCTAAGCAAATGCTGTAATGTGTTACAAATTGTACGTACACGGCCAGTTATATAAGTAACGTAATAAGACAGAAGATACTCAGAAGTGTAGTGCTTACAACATTATTAATGCAAAAATCTGCCATTTCATATAAATCTCAAAATAAGAACACACAAATCTTTAAAAAGAAAATAGGTAGTTTAGTAAATTTAATAACAAAGTTTCCTGTTGCTAGATTTGTATCATAAATGTCATGTTGAACGAGTGAAGCGAGTTCCCAGTTTTAACACGGCCGTCTGTCATTTGTACGTCTATCTATCAGCTGTTTGGAATATATCTCACGATAACGTGTCAAACGATTTTTGTAAAACTTGCATACATCACCATTCTTTTACCCCATAAACCCTTATCGTTTTTTACATTGACTCTATCCAAAAATAGGGGGCGGCAGAAGACTAAAATGTGACGGGAAATTTGTGAAAAAATCGTAAATCTCTTTTGGGGAATCAAATTAAAGAGAATTTTAACCACGTTCTGCATATATATTGTTCAATTGTTGAAATTTCAAAACTTCAACAAATTTATGACGAATCAAAATTTTGAAAAATCGGATTTAAAATTTACTGGAGTGTAATGCAAGAAAATTTTAACCAAAACTTAAATATATTGTTCAGTTTAAGAATGTTATATTTATCTTGTTGATCCATCCTCTTCGTTCACTTTATAAAATATTATTAATATATAAGCTTTCACAATATGAACTTACTTTCTTTACACTTTCCCAAACGTTTCGAGGTGTTGTTCCTCTTCCTCAGTGGGATTAAATACTGATTGTCAGTTAACAGAATGTAAGTTTAAAGAAAGTAAGTTCATATTGTGAAAGTTTATATATTAATAATGTTATATTATGATGCCGGGATCAAAAGTGGGTCAAAATTTTAATAAAATCACAAAAATCCATTTGGATATCAGGTTAAAGAGAATTTAACTAAAATCTCAATAAACTGTTTGCTTTTGGAAATTAAAAAAATTTAGAATACCATGGCCTAAAAATTGGATAAAAATTTGAGAAAAATGTAAAAAACAATGCCAGGTATCCAGATTAGGGGAATTTTGATGTAAATTCGAATGTAATGTTCCTTCTGATATATAATTTTTTTAACTTTATAAAACCAAGGGCCAAAAATGGAAGCCAAAATATTTAGGAAATTGTAAAAGTTGGAATGTGGGGGATCAAGTTATCTGGAATTTTAGTGACATACAATCTCAGTATTTTTAATAATTTGACAAAATTAATATCTGACAACACCCTTGGAAATGTTGGCCCGCCGTCAAAAACTTTATAATCTATGCTTGTAATGAAAACTTAATATGTTGTTACATGGGAAATGGCTGGGTGTTCTGTCTTAAGAGAAAATTTTGAGTTTTCAAGTACGATTTTTCAACAACATTTTAAAATTATCTGAACTTCCATACGGACGTTCACTTTCATCCATCTTTTAGCATGAACTTGCAGAGGTGTAAGGTAAAACTAAAGATTTGTAAATGCACAGTTTTCATAAACTTAGGCCTACTGATAATACGTTGTTTGCACCAGATATTTTTAATCCATTAAGCATTTTGCATGTCAACCTCGTTAAAGACTTTAAGCTAAATTGTACATTCTCAAAAAAAGACAACAAACTCTGAGTAATTGAAAAACTACCTAACTGAAACACTTCGAGCGAGAATTAAAGTATCATACTCAATATCATTTCTATTGAATGATAAACATTTTCATTAGTTTATAGCATTTGTAAACTGTTTTTTTTAAAGACATATTTAATACGTTTTCCAATTCCTCAGTTCCACATGTAGTGACACCTTTCGTAAGCATTTATTTTTGTCTCTAATACACGTAAAATGAATAAGGATAGCCTAACTGTTAACATTTTTATTGTGAAAAACACGTGAACAAAAAATCTGATCACATATATTTTGTGAAGTATTTGTTCACATTTATAAGCAACTAACTGTCAACCTAGTCTTAGGTAACATGTGTCTAACAAATATAGCATTTGGAACATTTCCACATGTAACATTTTCTTCATTAGTTTACTGAAACTAATTAATTACTTCCGATAAATTGGTTTTAAATTGAATCACTATCATGTTGGGTTTTATTCGCTATATAAATTGCTATAATTTAATTCAATAAAGTTTCATGATCTCCCAGCTCCCACACTTTTGCTCCTATAAAACCCAACGTGTTATATTTGCAGCTGCTAGACTTTTTTTGTTCCGTAAATGTGTGTTTACTATTTTTCTAAAATGTATTGAGAACCAGATAATTATCAGAGCACAAACTCTCATAAAACACAAGCATATTAAATAAATTTAAATTATCTTTCATATTTTTGTTGTTTAATACATTCAAGTTTATATAAATGTTTAAGGACTTCAAAAATTTGGATCTTATATTTCTAAAAAAATTATATCCTGGTTTTATTTATTCTTATCAACAACCACGTTACAGTTCCCGGTTTTCTTAGTCTCCTTCTGTCTTGTTGTTACTTTCTATATATGCATGTTTCTTTCTGTTTAGTTATCATACAGAGATAATTTAACTTCCGTATAGTTAAATTATCAGTTAGATATCTTCATAAATGTTATTACAAAGTTACAATGATGTCTTACTTAACTTAATAGCCATAAAACAAAATATAGTGGTTTGTTTGTTGCACATTCGGGTCAGATGATACACGATGCAGGTATTTTATTATGGAAACGTTATAGTGGAAAAACTACATTATATTACTTTACTCATTTTTTAAAACCGTTGTGTCTTAGAATACTAATTCCGATAAAACGGAATCTAAAAAAAATCAGGATTTAGTCTGTTTTTTCATTAAAGACATTTTTTAACAGAACTTTCGTACCTTCGTACCGCATACCTAGATCATTTCACGTGGTTCATGTAAAATATTTAAACTATCGATATTACGCTGCCAGCAACATAACGCAAATTAGTTTTTTTTGGGGGGGGGAGGTCCAGATTAGATTGGAGTCGTGGAATCAAAGTCGAGAATACAATTACGGGATGGTTCCTTCCAGAAAGGTGGGGGGCAGATTTTCTCCCGGAGCAATATACAGGTAAGTACCCTAAAATCGGGCTTTAGGACATTCTGGATCAGTCGAATTAAAGAAACATTAAAGCATAATAAAAGAAATATTTACAGTCGTCATTTTCTGATTTTGTAAAAGTCAGAATTAAGATCTGAATTTGGTTTATTCAGTCCCTATAATCTACGACATAATTTTTACAACAAAAGTCTGATGAACCACGTCGCATTCTTAAGTCAATATTTTTTGACATTTACAGTCAAAAAAGATGAAATGACTTTATGTTTCTAAATTGTACTTCTTCAAAACAACATTTGCTTAATGCCACCCTGTAAGCCTATAATGAAATAACATTAAAAAATGTACACAAATTAAGTGTCATTTTCATGAATCCCATCTTTCTGTGAACGTTACTGACTGCTCAGATATGAGTGTTACAATAGCTTTCGGCAACTTTCAGTTTTTCGGGAGGAAGCATCTGGACCCCTCAGATCCTCCCCCCACTCCACCGGCTACGCCCTTGTTCACTGCCATATTTTTTGTAAGAAAATGTTTTCTTCAAAGAATTATAGTGTCTCCGACTGTATATAATAAATGTTTCGTCACTGTTGCTGTACCAGACTTAGATCGAAAACTATTTCCACGTCCGTGTCCCTACGTTTTTATGACCACACTAATGCCATAGTATATCACAGCATTAATGATTTTATGTAATTAAGCCATAAACGTCGTGGTGGTACACCAGTCGTAAACATGTAACCGTACGGATGTGGCACTGTTTCTTTTTATCTCTTTAATTACTTTATCGTGTAGTGTTCAGAGTGTAAAATTTAAAACGTTTTCATAAATCAGCCAAATATATAATAAAATTGTATATTAAATCTGCGAGCTAGACTTCATTTTTTGTCATTTTAAAATAATTGTATACTGTAAAGCATGTGGAGGGAGTTGAACTGTTCGTATTTTAATAAACACTACATAGAAACCGATAAGCAAACGCGGATGATGAGGCTTTATTACTATACGTCATGTTTTACTTCCACGTTCCTTAAGGAAATGGAAGTATGGTGATGGCAAAAAAAATCGTGTTCGAGATTATTGCAGATTCTGATTGTACTACACTCAAAACATGAAAAAAAGTCGTTTCTCGAAAAGTGTCTGTGTGTGTCTGTGTGTCTATAGATTTTTTTCTATGGCAAACAATAACAGCCGCATTCAAACAGAATCAAATAATGTTTTGCATACAGCCCTGATTTGTAGAGTACTAACGACCGATAATTTTTGGTGAAGATCGGTTGAGGGAAAGGGGTAGTTTACCAGCAACGGTTTTTTTATCAAGGGTAATTTTTTTTGGCAAACGATAACAACCGCAAATTCAAACAGATTCAAATAATGTTTCGCATACAGCCCTGAATTGTAGAGTTCTCAAGACCTATTGTTTTTGGTGAAGATCGGTTAAGGGAAAGGGGTAGTTTACCTGCTACGTTTTTTTAACAAGGGTATTTTCTATGGCAAACGATAACAGCCGCAAATTCAAACAGAATCAAATAATTTTGTGCATACTGCCCTCATTTGTAGAGTACTCAAGACCTATTGTTTTTGGTGAAGATCGGTTAAGGGGAAGGGGTAGTGTACCAGCAACGTTTTTTTATCAAGGGTAATTTTCTATGGCAAACGATAACAGCCGCAAATTCAAACAGAATCAAATAATGTTTTGCATACGTCCCTGATTTGTAGTGTACTCAAGGCCTTTTGATTTTGGTGAAGATCGGTTAAGGGGAAGAGGTAGTTTACCGGCAACCTTTTACGCTTTAACAACAGTAAAGTACTTGAAAATGCATTTAAACTTTTTCAAACAATGGTAATTGTGTAATTGTTAAAAATAAAATAATTTTGTTGCCAGGCAATAAAATTATAATTTTTTCATTTTAATGTAAATTATGTATGAGTTAATATACATGTATAAAATAATATATCGTTCGTGGCAGGCAAGCATATCTCAGTTATGTAATGTTTACGTTTCCATTTTATTATTATGACTACCGCAATAAAAAGGCAGGGAAGACACACACACAAAATTCGCGTTATTTCTGGCCTCACTACCACTATGCTGAATGATATCTGCCGTAAATTCAATCAGAATCAAATAATGTTTTGCGTACCTCTCTGGGCTATCGAGAACTCAATGTCTGTTGATTTTGGTGAAGATCGGTTAAGGGAAAGGGATAGTTTACCAGCAACATTTTATGTTTTAACAACGGTAATTTTTTCTATGACGAACGATAACTGCCGCACATTCAAACAGAATCAAATATATTTTTGCATACGTTCCTCAAATGAAAAGACTGAAGGCTTGTTGATTTTGGTGAAGATCGGTTAAGGGAAAGGGGTAGTTTACCTGCAACATTTTATGTTGTAACAAGAGAACGTTTTCCATGAAGAACAATAACTGCCGTAAATTCAAACAGAATCAAACAATTATTTACGTATGTGCCTGAGTTGTATAGGACTCAAGGCCTATTTATTTTGGTGAAGATCGGTTAAGGGAAAGGGGTAGTTTACCGGCCACTGTTAATGTTTTAACAAGAGTAATTGTTTATATGATGAACGATAACTGCCGCACATTCAAACAGAATCAAATAATGTTTTGCACGCATCCCTCAATTGTAGAGGACTCAAGGCCTTTTGATTTTGGTGAAGATCAGTTAAGAGAAAGGGGTAGTTTACCTGCAACGTTTTATGTGATAACAAGGTTAATTTTTTCTATGACGAACGATAACTACCGAAAATTCAAACATAATCAAATATGTTTTTGCATACATCCCTAAATTGTAGAGGCCTATTGATTTTGGTGAAGATCGGTTGATCGAAGAGGGTAGATTACCTGCAACATTTTATGTTGTAACAAGAGAAATATTTTCATGACGAACGATAACTGCCGTAAATTCAAACAGAATCAAATAATTTTTTATATATGTGCCTGAGTTGTAGCAGACTCAAGGCCTTTTGATTTTGGTGAAGATCGGTTAAGGGAAAGGGGTAGTTTACTGGCAACGTTTTATGTTTTAACAAGGGTATTTTCTATGGCAAACGATAACAGTCGCTAATTCAAACAGAATCAAATAATTTTTTGCATACGTCCCTGATTTGTAGAGTACTCAAGGCCTTTTGATTTCGGTGAAGATCGGTTAAGGGGAAGAGGTAGTTTACCGGCAACCTTTTACGTTTTAACAACAGTAAAGGACTTGAAAATTCATTTAAACTTTTTCAAACAATGGTAATTGTTAAAAATAAATTAATTTTGTTGCCAGGCAATAAAATTATAATTTTTTCATTTTAATGTAAATCATGTATGAGAGAAAATATATCGTTCGTGGCGGGCAAGCATATCTCAGTTATGTAATGTTTACGTTTCCATTTTATTATTATGACTACCGCAATAAAAAGGCAGGGAAGACACACACACACACACACACACACACACACACACACACACACACACACACACACACACACACACACACACAATTCGCGTTATTTCTGGCCTCACTCATGTTTATTTTCTTACATTTGCACGCTTTTTAAATGGAAAGTGCCGAAACCCATACTAACATAACGCGTGCAAGCTGAAAAAATGTCCAGCGTGGATAGCGATTTGCTTCCTGTGGATCGCTGGGCAGTGTAACTGCACGTGTTTACAGAGGGACGATTCATAGACAGACTTTTCGTCTTTAGGAAATGAACCCTCTGCAAGATGCTGAGGGTCTATGAGTGACTTCCGAGCGCTCCTTCTTTTCCGCGTGTTTGTTCTGTGAAACGTACACTGAAGATTCGCAGCTTTACTCTAAGCAACGCTCAATAGGAAATGTTGAAAATTTTTGTCCACGGTGTACCCTCATACACACTAAACCTGCTCTGATGTTTTAATTACGGACATCATAATATTAAAACTTTGGAAACTTGAGCACTACTTAATGGAGATCAATCATTAACTTATACAAGCCATTAATTTATGCATATTTTATATATATATGTGTACAACGTTATCGGCAACAAAGAAGTAGTTTTTGTTAAAATTCCTTCCCGGGATATTTGGCCGTATTCCAATGTTTTCTACAAAACCAGACGTTTCGGCAACGCCATCGACTTCCATCATCAGTGAAAATCGAGTGCGATAACGTGAGGTGGTATACATTAGTGACCACAGTACTGTGGTTAAGGCTGAAGCAGTAAGTAGAAAAAAGTAGTTTCTATGGTAATATTTCATTTCGAAAATGATTTTAAATATAAATCTTAGAATATGGAAGTCATGTATGGTTCTCCATACCGATATTTTATTCGAGTACGAAACAAAGTTATTGGGTTACATTTGGTTCAGTAATGTATTGTCATTTAAAAAGATTTAATTCGAACATTGTGTACGAATCCGACAAGACGTGCTTACACGAAAAAATCGACAAACGTTTCAAACTACAAAAATTACTAACTGGAAAGTCGGGGGATAAAGAGGAAATCACAGCAATTTATTACACTGAGGCGAGATTTAAAGAAAATGTGGCTCATATAGCATGGCCTTGACCTTGTCTCTTTTATAGATATTAGGGCTATCTGTCAAGTGTGTGTGAGTATGTTATTGTGTTCGTGCGTGCGTGTGTGGGTGACGCAACAGACAGGGCTCATTTCTCTAAGTGGTTACAATTCGTTTTGTCAAACGCCATGTTGATTCTTGTACGACCTTGACCGCAGGTCTCTTCCAGATGATAGTCTTTGAAACCTGATTCCATATATTCTTGTCATACGTTACGTACGGTAACGTCTTGTCTATCTGTTTCGTGTTGGAGGTTTGAATCAATGAAAGAGATTTATTCTGTTTCAATGATAATTTCAGACAAAGTAAATCGTTTCCTTTGAATGGTCATTTCATTAGCATATTCATAAATATCTATGCTCCCATCGAATTGCAGGTTGCATTTTTGGCTAGGTAGCTTTCTGATTTATAGATTTTCATTGTTTATTTTTTCATTATATTTATCGTTACGTAATCTGATGCAGCTAGAGGTAGGAACAATAAAAAGCTACGTGCACACCTTTTATTTGTTTCCTCAGATTTTCGTTCATCTATTCGATTGAATGTAAGCTTGCCTGTAGTTGCAACTTGAATCTAGACGAATTAAATCGCGCTCTATAGTGCCAGTTCTCTACGCACAAGTGAACGTGCTTAGTGCAAATATACGGAATGTCCTGTAGGCCTACTTCAAAGCGGCGTCAGATTACTTGTATGAAGGAAATACAATAAAGAACTGGGGATTGGGGACTCTTATACCATCAATTTGCACGAAAGTCGTACCTGCCCCATCAGTGACTACCTACCTTATAATATCGCGTGAGTAAGGCCAGTTTCTGTCAGTTTCCATGCGAATCAGTTCAGAACGCAATGCACTTTCGAACGAAGAATGAGGTGTTAAATTTCGATCGAAACTGTCATCAAACGAAAATGTTTCTGTGTATTTAATTTCAAACGGTGGTAACGGCTTTACATTCTGAACGGAAACATGCCGTCGATAAAAATCTGATATAAGGAGATGAATGAACCATAAACATTTTTAAACGACAGAAGTTTCTTGAAACGGGTAAAAACGGATGACGGAGGTAACAAACATGTACTGAGTTCCTTACATCACGTTGAAATAGAACTTCAGGAATTGTGTACTGAATAATAATTGTATTTATGGGTTTCTCCATAATTGTTTTACAAATCGGCCCCATTGGTCAGGCTACAATCAGTTTAATACGTTTATGAAATCATACGATCGGTCACGTATATCTACGTTTTGTAAAGTAGTCCACTTGCTTGCAATGCCGTCCGTATAATGGCTATTGATGCGATCGGTGTACATCCAATCTTGTTCCTCTCCTTTATTTTATCACTTGAAATCAGGCACAGTCGAAACCAAGGAAGCAAGCTGACTTAAATCTGGGAACATCAGTTAATCAAAACTTTTAGTTCTGATATTTTATACTATATTTTGTCAACATTCATATTTTTTAAAGTATGGTTTTCTTCATTACTAGAAGGAAGCCTCCATTCGATTGATAGTTCGTTGGTATTTAAGTAATTATAAAAAAGTGACTGCACAGAATATGATAGATATTGTACCGTATTAGATCGAATGTATCCTCAGATGATGAGCTGCAGATAATTAGGCTTCTAAAGGCACTTATTTTCTGATCAGTAAGTGCCTAGCCTGAAGAGTAATATTCAGACGAACACTTCAGGAAATCAGAAACCAATTATTTATTTAGTGCGAAAATTCTACAATGATTATTTTTCACGTCCATTATTCCTAACATTATATTGTTGTGTTCAGTTGAAATTTTTCAGAATGATAGGCAACCAGTGGTAATTAATTGCCTTAAAAGTTCTAATTAATTTTTATCTTTTTACGGATAAATAAAACGGATGTTACTCCGTTTTACTCTGGATTTTACTCTTTATCTAAAACGGATAAATAAAAAGTTGTGTGATATATTTTAATCATATTAATATACTGCATTTAATTTTTGGTTTGTTGCTACTAGTGATTCAGTACCTCGATTGCCACAGCGTCGCCAACTAAAGAGATGAAAAGGAGTGATAACAACTGAGGAAAGCAAAGGCAGAGTTCGCCGACAAGGTTATGCTACATCGAAGAGGCGTTCAGACAGCCTATCGTCTCAGAATGCTAGATGCGTTTTTTTGGGTCAGACTGTTAGTAGTACAGTTTATGATAATTTTCCTTACTCGAGTTTGATTAAAATGTACGTAGGGAATTTGTATGTGTTACATGAGTAACAGGTTGTACGGTGTGTATAAATGTAGCGTGACATTTCGAGTATATTATCAGAAAATTACTTTATCTATGTACTTACTGTAACTATAATGTAGCGATTCATTACAGTCTTAAATTGTTAAACTTAGTACGGTTTCAGCCGAGTGCAGACTGGGCCTCAACACTGTTTTTTTCGGTTTAACACACTCGTTTTTTCTCTGAAAGACGACATTTTCGCCCATACTACTATGATTCATCCTCAATGGCTCGACTGAAGTAACACAAAGTAAAGCACAAACCACAATGGGCTTGTAAAGAGACAAATTACACAAACCACAAAGTAAAGAGACAAATTATGGGTTTGTTTGTAGCATTGTAGGGGGTTGCTGAATGTACAAATAGTGTTGGTCAAGACTTTGCACTCTGTCTCAGTCGAGTCACTGAGGATGCCTCATCGTCCTCGAGGCATCGTCATGCTGACGAAACGTTTCGTTTTAAGAGAAATAAAACGACGTGTGTTACACCTAACGACGTGTGTTACACCAAACAACGGTGTAGTTATTAACGAAAACCAGAAAAGTTTACGTCCGACATCTATGACTCCTCTATCTTGACGTTCCACCTCACTCTGTCATTACCGAAGAACTTCTATTCTCGCACTCATAGTGTCTCTCTCGGATCTTTGTTGCTTTGTGTTATTTTGCTCTCCTCATATCCTATGAGGTTTGTTTTCAATGTATTCAATTTCTGTTTTCAAAATTATCCTTACTAAACTATTGACGGCCCATTGTAAATTTCTAATTTCGCGCATTGTTTCTACTGTTCGCTCAATGAAATTACAAGACACCTTTAGGTTATTCCTATACTCCACAACCCATTTCTTCATATCGGACCTAGGATCCGCCTCAGGAGCTTCCTCTCAAATGTTTTCCAGTTTTCCGGTAATTTTTCAGTTAATCTACTTGTTGAACTCGAGACTTGCAAAATTTTATATTCTAGGCAGCTAGTATATACTACACAATTCTACACTACTTATGCAGAACCTAATCTATGTTCTGTATACTATGAAGTACACAGACGTTGCATGCAAAATATAAACTGAATGGATACAGCAATGAACGGAAACGTTTTGAAAAAAAGCCGACTAGTGTAAGCAAGCAAAATTAATTATAGACGCACATTTAATACATAACTTACAAACTGTTATGTTACGAATAAAATCTTGTCATAGTATTTGAAAGACAGATAATTGTTTTCTTATTTTGGTGTGACAATTTGAAAGTATGCTCTGGGAAGTCTGACCGTAACAGCGTCTCTTATGGAATATTTTTATTACATGCTCTTCATGTAAGTAATTTCCATAAAAGTAAAGTATTTTCAAACACTGAGCTCTTTGGTATTTTCTGAAAAAAAAATCCGTGGGATAGATAAAACCTAAAGTGCAGCGATAAAACGCTGTACTTTTGTGACCCCACGCGTTGCCCAAACTTACAGACTTACCGCCGAATGGAGGTGCACTTAAAGAATGATGGTATTTTTAGTAGCGAATGTAATGTGAACACATTTCGCGGATCAATAAAACTTTTTATTTGCCTTAAACGTAAAATAAAAGTTAAAATTGTTGTTACATTTTCTTTGTTAGTGCAAAGATGTTCACCAAGAAGAACAAAGAAGTTCTGGTCTTTAACGAGAAGCAATACGAGGTTTCTAGATTGATAATAGGCTTATTATTTTAATTGTTCACGATTCTTAATACAATTTCAGAAAGTCGAACTTGAAGCTAAGTAAATCCAAAAGTTGTATCTGAACGCACTACATAAAATATATTAAAATAATCAAAACTTGGAAGACTTTAATAAACAAAATATAACACTATACCGCTTATAACTAGTTTCTCTAATTGCACATCGCTCTTACAATAAATTAACACTGACACAATCATTATTAGATTTTTAAACAATTAATTACATCGTTTTCGTTAACAACATTATAATATGCTAACAAAAAGTAAAATTTATTAAAATAATATACACAAAGGTATGTTGGCAACGTTGTCTTCTCTAAAGTGGGCGTATCCAGAGTCACCTTAACGCAGGTAAACGTTTAGTCAAAGCTACGTACAGGTGTTTCAGATTTTTCAAACCGTAAGAGACTGTCGTTTTATCATCGACAGTATAAGGGAAGGACAGTAATCGAGGCCAAGGAAGCATGGAAAATCATGAATGGATTTGTAATCATGCATTTGCATCATGTAACCCCTCTTTCCTTTTATGTATTTTTTTGAATATAAAACAACTTCTTTAATTTTAACCTTTTTTTTTTTGAAAGAGAAGCCACAAGTTAATTAGGACTAGGCTGGAGCCTAGAGAAGCAAAAATTGTGCCGGGTCCAGTATGACGGGACTTGCAATGAAACTCAGCTGTAATAGACCAATAACAATTTTATTTTAGGCCCAGATTTAACAGTATTAAATAAAAATTGACAGAACTACATCACCTGATTTCACACAGTGATATAGAATTCTAAACGGTTATTTTACTTCACAAATTCCGAAGGAATCAAAAATTCTTATGTACTTTAACAATCAGAAATTAATCACTCGGGGCTTTACAATTTCAGAAAATTTTGACAATATATGTTTTACCAAAAATAATGAGTACATGTTTTATAGTTACAGAAAGTCAAACGGCAGATACTACCAGTGAAAGTCAATCAATATGTGTTTGCCAGTTAAGAAAAACAATCAGTCTAGCCCTTGTGCAAGGAGCAAAATCAACTAATATATTTCCAGAAAAATAGCAAATTATTTCCATTAACCCCGAATGGCTGTATACATATAATAAAAAATAAAAAAATACAATAATGTGGTGGTGCTCTAGCATCTGTGGCAGCGCGCCAGCATGCAGTTGACAAAATTTGACCTGCCTCCAACCTGACTGATGTTGCACCAGCATGAGTCAGAGAAAACTAAGTCCCCTTTTTAGACCCCAGAAAACGTCCAAAAAAAAACCCCCAGGAAAACCCCCAGCCCTTAAATGTGAACCCATAGAGAAGTTAAAATATATTCATCTCTGTTCCAGCCGGAACAGAGATACTAACCTGTTCAATACATTTTGTAAAACTAACATGACAAGATGAGCAAACAGTACAATGTACAAGTGTGAAAATATCTCTGGCACGCTCCCCCAGCGCATCACCCACTTACAGGCAGTGCACTTAACGTTATGTAATTCAATTATAAAAAAAAGGTGTACTTGAATTTAACTAGTAAAGTTCTGAGTCATGAACAGCGGCTTCCCAATCTAGCAGAGTGCCTGCACACGTGGGCCCATGGATGCAATGATATTTGATAAGAAAATAATAGAGTGCATATCACCTTATCACAGCTGTCAAGTGTTACATTGAGAATCAGTCTCCAGCTCCCTCTTCGTACAAGATCTTGTTCATGGTTCACGGCTTAGGCAGGTGTACGGCCATCAGCAAGCCAGGAATCCGGCTTAGTTCAAGAACCCGGGAGTCGATTACGCTTTAGCACAGCATGAAGACGGATACAAACTGCGTTGTAAATGTACGAAGAGAAAGACAAACAGACGATGTATGTCGCCGTGGGGGCAGCAAGTTGAACTGGCCGTTAGCCGCAGAGCAAGGCGACCCTTCAGCATGCGCTGCGCGCGCAACCGTCCCTTTATCTCGTAGTACAAAGGTCGCCTAGCATACTCTCGTTCGCAATATAGTACATTGAAAAAAACTTTAACTAAAATCTTCGATAGCCGGATTCACACCGGCACAGAATCAAGAAGAAGCAGTTGAAGAGGCAACAACTAGTAAGGAACTGAAGAAATGGCACAGTATTAATTGCGGTGGAGATAAGAATAGGAAATAGTACAAGAATTATAAAATTTGAACTGTAATATATTAGTAGATTGTGAAATACATTGTACTTTATTGTAATTTTTATTGGATTTGTTTTGAGCTGCTGTTATTGGCGTGCTTTTGCGTTTAAAATATAAAGTGAATTGTAGGCCTCCAATCTTTATCTTTGTGTAGAAAGTTTTAGGACTAAATAAAAATTAGTAAAACAAAATAATAATTCTAGCAGAAGCTTATTAGTAGAGAACTGGAATGTAATTGGCTTGACAAAATGCGTTTATTGGAAATTCCTAATAACGAAAGGATTTACTGAGGTTCGGTCAGTAACTACAGTTTTATAACATTTTTGTCAAAGTTTAAACAAAATTTATTGTCCTCATCATGTATAACCTACGGACAATACGGAAATACTAAGGAATACGCAGTACAGAGTACGCCTAGGCTATTATATTTATCTTATTAATATAAGAACAATAATGCATGTAAATAGTTATCGATATTGTTCTTTGCGTACCATATGCATACAAAAATACAATCATTGTATATGTGTGTCAATAAAGTGGTCATGATGATGTTAATAAAGTGGTCATGATGATGTCAATAAAGTGGTCATGATGATGACAATAAGTTTTGTCAATATGTCGACACAAACCTTTCAAAATTATGAGTAACATCATAATTTGTGGCCGAATCGAACTTCACAGGGCCTTTCGTTTACTAATCACTAGTACTGTTAAACTGAGGATAACTTCTCATGCCAAGCGACTGACGGCTCATTCTGTATTTACAATTTGTACGCTATAGTATAGGTGTTACCAAATAGATACGAATTCGTTATCTGAGAGCGTATTCTCGTCCAACTTGCCACCACTTACCTATTATGTGTGAACCCTTCATCGACTTGCCGTAGCTACAGCCGTCCCAAGCCAATCTGTCCTAGTCACGGCAATTACTTTTACGTTGCTTTGTCGTAGCTATCGAACCTACCTGGGTTCCCGTGACATTGAAGAACATAATGGATGAAGTCACGGAATTCCCTGAACGGCAGCGTCAGGATCTCGACAGTACCTCATAACACCACTCTTTATAGCGTAGCATTGTAAGCACACTGAGCTTGACATCAATGACAAGGCTGATACCATGCAGTATTCAGGTTTACAGACAGGTACAATCAACCTTTTTCGCATGGCTTCACAATATAACAACGCTAATAACAAAATATAACTTAATGTAAAAACGGAGACGAAGACGGAATTCTCTAAAGTGACGAATAATTAAGAGTTGTTATTTATATTGTTATATGGAGGGACTTGTGGACAACGACAGGAAGGTAAGGAAGAAGAAAACAGCTTTCGGCAATGGAATTTCTTCGACAAGTTTTAAGAGCGCATGAAACTTGGTCTGGTAGAAAAACGGGATGTTATAAATGAGTAGGGTATCTGTTCCACGGATGACGAAGCAGAAATCCTGTAAAACGAGGACGTGTGGATAAGGACGTGTGAAAGAGCGTTTTTAACAAACGTTCGTGAATAAAACAATAAAAATAAAATCCATAGAAAACCGGGGAAAAGGTGGCTGAAGCAATGAAGGCGTAACAACAACATTGCCTAAACTCTGTAGTGAAGATGATACGGAAGAAACGAGGAAATATATCTTATGGAACAATACCTTATGAAAAAAGTTCAAAAACTCTTTCCTTCCCCTAATAGTAGCGTTTTATAGGATTTCCATCTGTCCGGGGTTTTCCCTGGCGAACGTCCAGAGAGGAATTTTTGCTCAATATATATATATTTTGTTCGCTATATACGTTTAAGAATGTAGGTTAAGCACAAATACGTGTAGGTAGACTGTTTCCAAGTGTCGTTCTTGTTTACTAAGTGACTGTTTGTTTAAATTATACTTAGTGTCAATTTCTTTAACTTGTGATTCTCAATTCAGTAATTTGAAGTAGTTAACTTTTCTGATGTAAATTCATCGGAAGCTGAAACGAGTCTGGACTATATTAGTAAAAAAATGAGTAGCTTCTGACGACTCAGAATTAATTAATCAGTGGTTCAAAGTAAAAAAACCATATCTAACCTATAAAGCGTAGGAACCAACAATTTATACACATTGAACGTGCAAACTACTTTCAACATTGCGTTTCCAAGGAGTTATATAGCCGAGTTATTACGATTAGCGGAACATGTATTTTGCTACTTCGAGTCGGAATTACAACGTAAATCATTTTTTCGAAATGATTTTAATTTTTTGAAAAAAGAATTTGTAAACTAAGGTTTACAAGAAATAATTACAACAGTTTTTTATTTGTGGCTGTTACGATTACATTTTTGATAAGAAAACAGAGAATCAAAGGTACACAAGTAACGTATGGACTGTGATTTGGAACTATAATAATAGTAGCTATTTGACTACTTTCCTTTTTTTGTTATTTTTTACTACTACGGTTTATTTGTTTATTTATAACTTATCCTAATTTAATCGAAATACCGTTTCCTTTAATAAAATGGCGAAAATAAATTACTGTTATTACTTTATAATAAATAGCAGTAGAAAATATCATATTTCTATTTTTTTTTTATAATAATGTATTTCAGAAACTAAATTTTGTTCAGACAAAAATACTACTTTGAAAGTCATTCTTATATTTTCGCCAACATAATAATTTTGAATGACATGGTAATTATATGTCAAGTATGTTAGATTTTTACCGTCACAATTTTCCAGGCTCTCAGGTCGTGATCTAGATGGTCTATAAACACTTCTGTACGTTTCGTCCGTACCGATGATGGAGATCTTCAGTTGCACAGGAATACAAACACCTGTGGACAATTGCGAACAAAACTGAAAACTGTTCTGTCCCGTTGGGGCACGTCTATTTATACTTATTTAACTGGATGGACAGAAAAGTGCCGAACTAACAGTGCAGCATGATTGTCTGTTAAAGACTATAGGCTATAGTGGAAGAGGAAGCTGAAAAAATCCAGACTCACTTTATTTACACATCTTTAGTGTTGCTGCCCCGTTATTTTATAAATAACGTTTGTGTATACAATAAACGTTGTCTGGCTGCTAACGTTTGTGTATATTAATATATTTTTCTCTGTTGCCGTTTTTTTTTAGCAGCTTATCGAAAGCTAATTTCTTAATTATCGTCGTTTAAGAACGTTGTAGAATTGTCAGTGGTAAAGGTCTAATGTTGTCTACTAGGAAAGACAGTTAAATGTCTGGCGCAGGTATTGAAAAGAAATAAATCAATATAGTTATGTGTTGTGTCTGACATGTCACTCCTTGCTACCGGAAGTAATGCTGCAGATGCGTATAACTGTGCATCTCTTAACTGTGCAATTAAATCACTATACGCTGTACGTATCCCACCAAATCGGGGTTGAAACGTTTTCCTTTTCAAAGTTATAACTAGGCTTGAACTTAATCTGATACAACAACTAAGCGCCTGAGACTTCTAGCTTTATTAAACGTCAGTTGTAATTATTATACGTGTATACCAGACATGTTTGGAAAGGAAAGAGACAACAATTTTAATATCTTTAAAATGATTTATTTACAAATCCTGAAATTATAATTCCTTAAGTGCATATATATTAATTTTTCCACATAATTAACGTAATTATCAAGTGTTTACTAATCGTAGGAACTATGTAGTTACTAACTCAACTTACAGTTGTCATTTTTGGACCCCATTTCCTTACCTAGAATAATAAAACAAAACATGTCCAATAAAACATGTACCCTTTACAACCCGGAAAATTGTGACAGTGTAAAGAGCTGGCGTGAATGGTTACGTTCACTTATGTTGGAATTTTGTTGTTTGTTTCGATGTACTGGCTTAGCGTCCTAGTTTTTGAACCCGATTGTCCTGGGAGTTGAATTCAGCAAATGGCAAGCTTAGTTCAGACAGATCCACCAGATTAGAATTGGCACGCTGCAGCTAATAATACTGATCGAATAGTTCTGCCTAATACGCTACCGTGCCTCAAACCGATCATAGAGACTGAAGCGATTTTCCAGAAATAACATTGCACATTAAATATTACATTTTTTCATGTAGCAAATTACATACTCCATATGGTGAGAGTGTACACCGAAATATGTAACATGTAAACAAAGGTCAGTACACAACAGTTTTAATGAGATTTAAGCAGTATTTATTTATTTTGTTTAATTCGTCTACTTCTTTGGAACACGTAAGCATAAATCACATGGTGACGCATCTCTGCGTGTGTCGGTACCGTTAATGTAATTTAACAAACATACATAATTACGGTCGGCATCCGTTAAAGTTGGGTTTAACCAATTTGTTTAAACGCACGTTTTCATTCAGTACGCTTTACGCCGCGTTACATTCTAATTAAGCCGGGTATATCATAACCCATTTGTTTATTGCTTCGGTCTTTTAAAATAATTTATGGCGTCTGTGGAGTCGTTTTAATTTGTTGTCTTCTTTTTAAGGAGGACTTTCTTTTTAATTCTAGCGTTACTTTCCTTGTTCCGTTTTATTATTTTTAAAGATACAATCTATCATATTTACAAAAAAAAATATTTTTAACCAAAAATTATTTGTAGACTATATAATATTTTTATAAAATATTTTGAAACAAATTTCAAACAAACGATTCAGTACCAATGTGAGAGTGTTAGGTCACTGATTTGTCTTGCTATGCGGTTATGCACTCTTAATTAGCCATATGTCGGTTATTTAGGGTTTCTGTACTCCTTGGCGAATTTGCATTAACATATTAGTATTATCTTATTGTTATCTTTTGTATGTGTACACACACACGTGTTTGTGTCTCTCTGTCTCTGTCTGTCTGTCTGTCTGTCTGTCTGTCTGTCTGTCTCTCTCTCTCTCTCTCTCTCTCTCTCTCTCTCTCTCTCTCTCTCTCTCTCTCTCTCTCTCTCTCTCTCTCTCTCTCTCTCTCTCTCTCTCACTCTCCTCTCCCTCCCTCCCTCCCTCCCTCCCTCCATCCGTCTTTGTAAAAAGTTCTTTCCTTCCACTAATAGTAGTTTTTTATAGGGTTGCTATCCGTCCTGGATTTTCCCCGGCGAATGTCCACAGAGGAAATTTGCTCAACTCCGGGATCTTACTATTCCTTAAAATGGTGATTTTAAGAAGCATGTTAGCTTTATTAATGTACGTTTAAGAATGTAGGTTAATCAGAAATTACGTGTAGTTAGTCAGTTTCTAAGTGTCATTCGTGTTTACTATGTGATTCTTGTGTTTAAATTAGGTTAGTGTCAATTTCTTTAACTTGTGATTAGCTCTACTAAGTAATTTGAAATAGTCAACTTTTCTGACGGACACACGTAAATTCGTCGGAAGTTGAAACGAAGTTGAAAATTTTTTAATATTTTTTTTTTTAGTGAAAAAATTAGTAGCTACTGACGACTCAAAATTACTTAATCAGTGTTTCACATACAAAAATCACGTTTAATCTATAAAGTGTACGAAAACAACAATTTGTTCACACTGAGCGTACATTGTATTTTCAAAACTGCGTTTCCAAGGAATAATACAGAGAGTTATTAAAATTAGCGGGGCATGTACATATTTTGCTATTCCGAGTCGGAATTCCAACATAAAAAGATGTTATTTAAGAATGTTTAAGATAAGCTTTACAAAATTTAATTACAAAAATTAAATTTTTAAAATTAAATTTTTGTCTGTCTATCTTTATCCCCCTCATAACACACACACACACACACACACACACACACACACACACACACACACACACACACACACACACACACACACACACACACACACACACGCAGTGACCTATAAGAACAAGTGTATCTTTGATTCACGCCAGTTCAGACTTGTTTACTGAACTGAAGGCACAGGCGTTCTGCTTCCAGCTGTGGACTAGTACACATCTGCTCTCTTCAGCTATGCAATTTTCTGTTGGGAGGCTCTTTCTGCTTTTTGAGTACAAACGAGTGTCCGCTCGTCTAGGCCGACTTTTTCCACTATTGGTTAGTGCGGGTGTTGCAAGGAAATTGGGTAAAATGATTGTCGACGCGTATCTGTTGCCGGTCTGCTGGTCTGGGAATACTTGGCCGCAATTCATATAAAGAAGCTGCAAAGCGTCGTCGACAGGGTTCTTCGGCTAGCTGCCAAAGTTCCCCAGTCGATACTCTTCTAGCGGACTCGGTGTATGTTCCTCGACGACACCGCAAGACGTCTTGCACGCAAGTTTTATGTACATGCAGCAAATAACGCAGACAATTCTCTTATACACGACCTAGGCCAGTACCGTATACGTCCACGTGACACATGAAACGACCTCGGCGAATACCGCACTAGTGTACAGTAGACTAGCACAAACAAGCCGTTGTAGGTCTGGGAGTGCCACGAGGCAGGAGCTGGAGAAGGTAGCTCGGAACTAACAGATCTGAGTGGTCGTCTCTACACGCACAACCACTCAGTCCGTACTGTAGGTTACCTAACTGCGAAAAATCGTTCTGTTAAATTATGTTCGTCATTAATCCCGTTATGTTCGGATCAGAAATACACGATTGAATTTATTCAACAACGACGACTGATTCACGTAACACAGTGGCGATGTCGAAAGGAAAGTGTCGTGCAGAAGTAAAGATTGTTCCGTCGCAGCAAGTATAAAATTACTAGCGGTATTAGGTCTGGAATGTGGTTTTACAATAATTGGTTAATTTTTACAAAAATCGTGAAATTCATTGATCGGTGGAGTCGCGATTGTTCCAGAATTACTTTTACAGTATCCGTTTCATTTTGTGAACGAGTATTGGAAATTGAGGCTGGTATGACCGTCGGCTCGAGTGAATATCTACGGGAAGTTTGTGTTAGGTCCTTATCAGCATAACCAGTGCCAATAGGGTGATCTGGTACAATAGTAGAAATTGACGATAGTGTTTACTGGAAAAAGTAGTCAAGAGTGTCTTTCTAGTAAAAATGGGTATTTTGTGAGATTTGCAGGCAAATGACTCTAAAAGTTGAACACTTAAGTGGTCTAACATTGAAATTCTTGTACATTAGAGTAAATAAATTTGTAATGCAGGAAGCTGTAAGATTTCAGTGGTTCAAATCACGAAGTTTGTTTTGTTTCAAATTTACATGTCTAGTTTTAACATTCCCTGCATTCATTTGACCCTTTAGTAAGAATATATGCCGAAACGCGCGCGTGAGTGTGTATGCATGTTGTGCTGGGCGCGTTTCCCCTTCCTGTAGGAAGTAGAATTTTTTAAAATCCAAAACGACGAAAACACGTATTCTCAAACCAAAGTGTTAATTTTATAATACTCATTCGCCATAACCATTAACCGGACGTACAACGAAAATACTTCTTGTAAACCATATTACATGCTGATTTTGAATTTATTAACCGTGTAACGATTAGAAACTTTCAACAGGTACAAAATCTAGCAGCGTCCATAGTGTACGCGGACCACGCCTCGCAGTTTTGAAGAGGAGGAAAGGAGTCATTAATGGTCGCTCATTAGTATCAAGGTGTACAAGTGAAACATCGAAGGCCCCAGTGTTCATTTCAAAATACAATTACCCACTCGAATGGAAATCAGATGGCTTCGTACCGTGTTTCGTGACTGCAAGTAGTATACTATTAATTCCAGTGATACGCCTTTATCGAGTTACAGATGTCACACATTTGTTCTCCGTCTGTAATGTGCGATTTTATTTTTCTCTTACCGTTCTGTTTATGGCGACTGGTGCTTCGCTCTTGTTCTACAATTAAAACACGCAAATTTTATGCAAATCAGCGTTTCTCAAATTTAATGGCACAATTACTGTATTATTCCTGTTTTGATTTTTTTTTAGCACTTGTTTCTTAACACCAGCCTGTAAAATAGTACAAGTGCATTCTTGTTGCGCGACTGCAGACGCACGCACACTCATATATCTGACTCGTTTACACCTACGAGCCTTGTCACGGTCCATTAAAAGCACTGCTAGCGGCTGTTTTTATGGTACCATCTGAGCGTTATCTTGTGCAGGTGATGATAAGGTGTTAATGATGCTATTAATGAAATAATTACTATGAAATAAAGGTGAAATTTTCCATTTAACATGCAAAGGAAGATCGCTACGGAATGATCGTACTTATTTGTGCATAGAATAGAGGAAGCCTGAACAGAAATGATAAATTTGTTTAAGTAACAAATATTAATTAGCTTTATGATGTTAGTATATGTAATTAATATTGGCGACCGGAAGGAGCAGGTGAGTACGCGATAGACGCAGAATTCATCCTCCGATGTGCAATATCAGATTAGTCTATATATAGGATCAGGTACCGCCTGTGCTCAGGGATACCCCCCCCCCCCCAGAGCTATTAAAAATTTCATTGACATTCCGTAATCACTTAACGTAAGCCTAGGCAAGTTGCGTGTGTTAAAATAAGGCTTACGCTATAAGTAATTCTATAAACAATTATATGAGAAGAATCATAAATATCTCATTTATCCTGAGGGAAATGGAGAGTCCAACCTTCAAGCTAGTCTTATCCTCTCAGAAGCTAGTCCCCCCCCCCTAGAAACTAATCACACCCCCCCTCCAGGAACAGCTCCTAGGTACGCCACTCCCTTGAAGTATAAGCTTTGGTAAGTAATCAAGCATATAAATAGAAAAACCATATGTCTCCATATGTTACAGAGCAAAAACACGCAGCGTCGTACAGGAAAAATAAGGTATAGCGAACTTTGCATTGAGGTGCACAGTTCTTGCTGTAGGCAGTATTTCAGCCAAACACTGCCAGACACGTTTTGATATTTTTATTGATTGTTATGTTTTTGTATCAGGTATAGTTTGTTTATGTAGTAATAGGACGGATTATCGTTTATAATTTTAAAACCTTAATTTTACAAACTAAAATATATTGAATTGCAGTCACAAAGAGCACGTATTTGCGTTTAATTACATATGGATATGCAAACAAAAGATACAGTCAAATATATTTTCATCTGTTGAGTGCATGTTTTATCAGTAGAGGGGGTGTAGGAGGCATCATCCTGTCTGAGTCCGCGAGTGAGACCTCATCCAGTTTCAATGGTTGTTAATGAAAATACAAGCTCTCAAGTAGATCAGAATGAAGACTGCGCTGATGAACAGGATCCAAATTGTAAGGTTTCTAATGCGCCTCATCTATTGACACAATGAGACCTTAATGATTTAGTGCGTGATTTGAACTAGGAGGAGGAAGAGAAGAGGAGGAGGAGAGGAGGAGGAGGAGGAGGAGGAGGAGGAGGAGGAGGAGGAGGAGGAGGAGGAGGAGGAGGAGGAGGAGGAGGAGGAGGAGGAGAAGGAGAAGGAGAAGGAGAAGGAGAAGGAGAAGGAGAAGGAGAAGGAGAAGGAGAAGGAGAAGGAGAAGGAGAAGAAGATAATGATGACGATGACGATGAAGACGAAGAAGAAGGAATTTCACGGAATCAATATTAAAGTGGAGATAAGTTCAAAAATTGATTTGGTCTATAAACATTTAAGACTGAATTACAAGTATGCCTATTAATATAATTCTAATAGGCGGGGCGAGAATCTATAGCACAAATTTCGACCTTACGGTGTGTTAAAAGCTATCTGAATGCCGGAACAATGCATTTACATAAATTTATTTAAATTTTATTCTTTCCTGATTTCACATATTAGGTTTCTCCTTACTTTACGTCTGGTTTGTAAATAGGTGTACGTTCTCAACGCTAAGAAGAAACGTTCACATATCGCGTTATTTACACGTACATAATAGATATTAATAATATACGTCCTGTGTATAGTACACAAAGTGTTAATGAACAGAACCAAAAAAAAGCAAAGGTAGAATTGTTTAGAGGCCAGTGGACTTTTATAGGCCGTGAATGAAAATGAAAGACAATGACGCAACTATATGTCGCGATAGGAAAAACTTGGTAACATTAGAAATGTCGTTAATGCAGTTGTAAGTTTTAAATTACAAATATAATCTTTCACAAAATATCAAGTAATGGCAAGGAATTAGCTTCCGTTCACACGTTCGGAAATTAGTCAAGAAAGGAATCAGGAATATGTAAATAAAATATATTTAACCTGTGAAGGCGCGTGAGACAATGGTCATCGGAACAGTATTATCAGATGAACTCAATGGATAAGAACCGATAAATTATGGATAAGAGTGGTTAAAAAGTGAATAAGACTGCAAATTGTGCTGATTCACGCGAAGTTTGGCCAAGTAGCCTAGTTGTTCTGCTTTATATAGGAAAGACAGGCATGTAGACACCAAGACAACACGACTCTAAACAGGAGGTAATCCACATTTGCTTAATATGTCTGCAATTATGAATACAGCGGATGCTATTACGTAATAGATTCAGAGTACAAACTTATTTTTCAAAGTTACTGAAGCGAGTGCTGTACGATCAACTGCCGGCAGTTTCGCACATCATATCCTGTTACGATTTGAAGAACCTCCTACTATGGCTTCCTTGTAATCTTATTTCTACAAAAATCTTGAGTCCTTTAAGACGACTTTAAGACGGACCCCGTAAGCATGGCCGTTTTTTTAATTAGAGGAAAATAACAATTTTAATAAATACGCAGTTTCTTTGATACCAGTGTTTCGGACATTCGTACCAAATTTCCATCTGTCGCAACCCTGACCGCGGTCGACAGACCCAAAAGTTTTAGTAGATAACGTTCTTAATAAATTAAGATTTTAAACCGTACATAAAACAACAGCTTTTATAGTCTGCGTTTAGAATTGTTGTACAGAAATAACCTCTGAAAGAAACAATTTGTATAGAAATTCATCTTTCTCTGCGTATACAAACGGTTATTCAAGACAATATAAGTTACTGTCACACAAGTTACCCTAATTTGAGACAAGGACCAGTGACGTCACACGTGTGCAATAACTGGACATTAACCAGCAGAAGTGAATGACTTCAGATATTTTAAACGTAAAATTTTGAGAAAAATTCTTGGGCCTGAGAGCGATGATAATGCATCCTTGAGAACACTGATCAGTTATGATGAAGATATCGTGGTACAAAGAGCTGATACAGTACGATTCACGAAAATTGAAAGGTTAGATTCTCTGGCTCAAAAAATGATGTTTGACCCGATAACAACTAAGGGAGTGTCATTTTGGAAAAACAATTAAAAGACGATTAGAGGAAAATGACAGGAAATGTGGTTTGATGATCAGGAGGAAACACAAGCGAATGAGAGGCTAGAGAATGGAGGACACATTTAGAGGTCGGAATGTAGGAAAAAATAATTAGAAGGCCAAAATCTACCATAGGTTATGAAGTCAACAGAGAATGGAGTTGAGACAGTGATCGTACAATGGACAATGCAGTGGAGATGAGAAACGATATTTTGTAAATTTAAAGAAACAATTAAGTAGCAGAAAGCATAAGAGATTCATTTTCCAGATACAACAAAGCATAAGAGACTCTCCAAATGGAAAGCCCGTTCGACTCCACCAGCATACGGAAGCCTTATCAATCAGTGATCAGAATCCTTTTTAATTTCCATTAGAATCATATTTTTCCATGACTTAATTTGAGACGAGTATTGAAAATGCATTAACGTGACGCAAAGCAAGCCCGATACGTTTCTGGATCGGGGGCAAAAGAAGTCATTTAATCTTTGATGGAATGCAATAAACACAGTCACATGCATCACGTATTTACTGTTACATACCAAACATTTTGTATATAAAACATTCACGCCGTTTATGTGCATACGTGCTAGATCTTGTTGTGGCGTGTTGTGGTCTATCGTGTTTCTTTCTTTCTCCGTAACGTACAATGCTATATGTTTTCTAGTCCGTCATTCAGACGAAGAAAATTAACATCATATAAAAGGACAGGTTGGATTGAACGTCCCGCTATTCTGTTTGAATGCAAATCATGACGAGTGTAAATAGTGTAGTACAGTAACAACACAATTAGGCTACGGAGCGCTCGCGTTCGTGACATTGACGCGTCCGCCCGACGCTTTGTTTCGGAGCACACATCGTGAGCCGCAGAAGAAAGTCGAGTGTGAAATTTTACACACGGACTTTTTGTTATGCTCGGTTAGAAAGTAGACTACCCTGAGCGGAGCGGCTCTGAATTTCTGTTGACACCGTTTGAAGTTGAAATATTAGGTCCCTGTGACTTCACATTGTACTGTAGCGTAGGTAATATTCGTCCTTTTACAAAACGTTGTACAAACAGAACGTAGTCGAGAAAACACTCTGCACGTCGACTATAGATAACACATTTATCACTTAAAAAAATTATTGTTTGTTTATAGTTTTTAAAGACACAAACGAAGAAAGCAACACTTAATGACCGTTACACAACCAAGATTTCGTAAAACTTACTGCCTTTTGTGGGTGTTCACTAACCGTGAGAATGAATCGCTATGTTCCACTGCCGTACTTCTATGAAAATATTGTAGTAAGCAAACTTTAGCTGATAAGACTTACAAATTGAAGTCACTTATCTGAGGTCGTTATTCAGTAGGGGACACAGGTAAAGAATGACTTGAACATGGCACAATGTGCCCAGCACTATACCCCGACTGCTTTCGATTTCTGCAGCTTATGAGATTACAGTGCGTCTCAAATTAGTTGAAAGTAGCCGTAAACAAAGCGTATGTAAGAAAGGTTGTATTGGTCTGTCACGCGCTTGTCATCCGCTCTCATAATTACCGACTGTCATATCGAAGTCACTACTCGAAAATGTTTTAAACGCTTCTCGAATAGATCGTGCTAAGCCTATCACTAAGTGTGTTGTGCAGCCCAACAGCAAGCCAGCGGGTTTATTTACAACCACTGTAACCTTATGTGAGATGCACTGTAGTAACCCGTAAGTACCACTTACTATATTCAGCATTGGATGGACCGAGAATCCTGCTTGAAGTCTAACAGAAAATCCAGATGGATTCGAAGCGAATCGCACTGCTTTGGGAGTGTATGTGTTCAGCATTACGCCAACTACACGTTCATCGTTTAAATGAAAGTAAAAGTAGTAGAAAACAAAAAAAGAACTACCAAGATGAAAGTAAAAATCATTGGAAACACAAAATGAAAACATTTTCCGACTGTCATAATTAACTTAGCGTCGTTCTGCAGTCGTAGTGACAGATTTGCCCCTATCTTCTTGGCTAGATGAAATGTAACTGAAGTAGAATCAGTTAGTTATATTTCACTTCGTAAAAATAGCAGCAAATGATCAGTAATTCAAAGAGTATTTAGCGCTACTTTAGAGTCGGGTTTTGCAATTTAAAACTTTTAACTTCAGAACACATTTAACTGTGTGGTACATATACCTCGAAAGTTACAATAGACACTGAAAAAGCCATTCTATAGGAGTAAAAACCTAGATTTAAGAAAAAATAACTATAACAATATTTAGAACTCTCTCTCTCTCTCTCTCTCTCTCACACACACACACACGCGCGCGCGCGCGCGCGCGCGGCACAACGCACACAACGGAGCTGCTCTATAGCCTCACCCGTCCACCATACTTTGTTCCTATCCTTACGTAGATGTCTTTTTTGATTCTGTAGTGAACTTCATTCTATAATTCGCTGAGTCTACCCTTTGTTGAGCTGAATGCGCATTACATTGCCAAACCATGTTACCTTGTTTCTTTATTACTTCCTCAAAAAGTTGTCGTTTCCACTACATTAACATTATATTTTATCTCCTGGTTCCTTATTCGGGCTAATTTGGAATTATCCACAGCTTCTACGCCAATAATCCAGTTTTTAAATCAATATCGTCTGTTTTAGTAACGTTTCATATGTCTACCCCGTAAATTGCTACACAAGAATTAAAGTCGAATACAGGCTCTCATTTGCGAATAACTTCACACTCTGATTTCACAACATTCAATTAATCACTATCATTACATTTGTAGGCAAGTTAATAACTGTCAAAATATTAATTAAAACACGAGTAGCTGTCACAAAAGCAGTTACAAACTTTACAATCGATTTTCTGATTTTGTTTACTATTTCGCTGTCATATCTCTAAATCTTCGTTCTTTGGTATTCTATCACTGATTTTTAATGAAGAAATTTGTGTTAGTGGTTGAAAACACAAGCAGAATGATCACTGTTGCGCACCACTATATAAAAATTATCCCGATTAGCGCTTCCAAGCTTCACAGCTCATAGTCAGATCGGAATAGACAGAAATTATGTGAAAACAAACCCTTCACCCTTCTCACCCCACCCTGCTCACACATAACAAGCTATAATATAAATGTTCCGAAAGACTGTACTGAAAGAGAAATATGAATTTGGGACAAAATACAACATAGAGAATAATGTAAAATTGATAGAAAAATTAGAAAATATTAGAATTAATGTAAATACAAATTTGATATCACTGGATGTTAAGGACATGTTTACCAATATCACAGTAATAAAGTTATTAAGTTAATAAACGATAATAATATGGGAGAATACAGGTATAAAAAGCAGTTGATTAAAGTAATTAAAGAATGTGTAAATAGGAAATATTTTAGGTTTAATAACAAGTTTTATATACAGAAAAAAGGTTTACCTATGGGGTTTCATTATCACCTATTCTTGCTGAAATATACATGAATGATTTTGAAAAGCAATTAGTAAGTTCCACTAAGTATAAAAACAATGTAAAATTATGGTCTAGATACGTTGATGATGTATTAGTAACTTGGGAAGGAAGCATAGAAGAAGTGCATGAGTTTATAAATGAGGTAAATAATAAGGATAAAAACTTACAATTCAAAGAAGAGATAGGAGGTAAGAAAATAAATTACTTAGATTTAAACATAGAAATTAAAGATAATGAGAAACTACAGTTTGGGATATTTAGGAAAGAGTCGTATTCTGATATAATTATACCAAGAGAGTCTTACCACCCTTATAGATATAAAATGGCGGCAATCAATTCATTTTGTTACAGAGCTCAGAAGTGTTTAAAAGAGACCGAATCAAAAGATAGGGAGTTAAAAACGATAAAGGGAATTGTAAGGAATAATAATTATAACACCAACATAGTGGATAAAGTTATGGAAAGAAAGGGTTAACATACAAAAAGCTAAAATAGAACCAGAACAAAAGAATTATGCAGGGTCATTGACATACATAGGTTCACATACTAGAAAAATTATAAAATGTTTTAATAAATACGGAGTAGACATAGCTATTAAAAAATGTGAAACGGTATTTGATAAGATAAGGAATAAGAATATAGAAAAAATTCCAGTATTACAGAAAAGCGGAATTTATAAATTAAAATGTAAAGACTGCAACAAATTGTACCTAGGTGAGACAGGACGAAAATTCGTATGCAGGTTGTCTGACCACAAACGTGGAGAAGGTAATACAACAACCAATTCGTTATATGCAAGACATTTCATAGAAGACAACCATAAGTTTGTTAATCCTTTGGAAGAATACGAAATTGTAAAAGTAGTAAATAACACAGTTGAAAGGAAGCTTAGAGAGGAGTTGGATATATTGAAAGAAAGAGAAAAAGGGTAAGACAATTTAATTAATATTAAAATTAAATTTGATAATGAAGTAATATTTTATAACATAATTAAGATGTAAATGATAGAGGACAGATAGATAAGATTAAGAATTATATTGCATAATACTAATTGGATGTTTTAAAATAAGGGTGTGTGACTGACCCACGTGTGTGGAGAGGAAGAGGGTAAGTTTAAAAGGATGCACACACACACACACACACACAACACTGACACACAAGGAATTTGCTAGAAAAATATGTAACTGTACAGATGGTGGGACAGGTTTTAGGGGGTGGGGAAGGGACATTTATATTATAGCTTGTTATGTGTGAGCAGGGTGGGGTGAGAAGGGTGAAGGGTTTGTTTTCACATAATTTCTGTCTATTCCGATCTGACGATGAGCTGTGAAGCTTGAAAGCGCTAATCGGGATAATTTTTATATAGTGGCGTGCAACAGTGATCATTCTGCTTGTATCACTGATTTCTCAATTCAGCTTTTTGGTTTATTCGTTTCTGTCCGACGGCAATTATAAGTTTATCAACACTTTGGATGCGAATCATTTTGTTACAGTTACTTTGTAACGTGACAAAGGACGAAAATGAACATTTCTACAGCAGTAGAGTGATGTATGATTCGAAAAGCCATTTGAAAATGAAGTCTGACAACGTATTAGAAATCGTTTGGAAAATTGGTTGATTTTGAACTCATGCTGAAGTCCTTTTTGTATGTAATAGCTACATTTTCTCCAGTTATTTTTCTTACTTTAGAACAGTGGTGTAACTAAGAGATGATCCTGAGGGGGGGGGGGATGAGACTCCCTTAAAGGTTGGACTCGCCGTTTTTCTCTGGGGAAATGAGAAGTTCTGGATTCTTCCCGTAGCAAACACATTTTATTAATTCTTCGCGTCATTTTATAAAGCTTTTGAGTAAACCAATACGGAGTATAAATATTGAAAAAATATGAAAAAGCACAGATTTCAAAATATTCTTCTTGATTAAATGTTACTTAATATTCTAAGTAAAGGTAATAAATTTCATGTCGTTAGGAATCACTTTATTTCTAAATTTCCATTCTTAATAGATCTTGTAGAAATGAGTCTTACTGAAGATATTTTGAGAAACCTCTGTTTTACTACCCCTTTGCACGTTAATTTGAAGACGTTAATTTGCATTAAGCAACTTACAGATTCTATTGAAGTACGTTAAATTTTATATAAAATTGAGCAATAAAATGTTTTCATTTTCCGAATTAAAATAAAGACACTAGTTCACTTGTGCAAAGATAACGGGTTAAAACTATAGAGATATTAGAGTAGAGGAATCATTACGTAGACAACCCTGTAAGAGGAAGTGGTGTATGGGCGGAAAAGATAAAGGTAGATTATTATTGTTTTCTGGCACATTCGTAATTGTTTTTTAATGGTACAAACACGTAGGTTACATACCAAATGTTGACTAAATGTCATTATTGAGAAAACTCTTTTATTTTGTTAATTTGCAAATATTGTAATTACTTTTATTTCTACAATTATTTATACGCCTTAATTTAACGAGACTGACTTTGGAATAGACCTACGTTGAGTGGTTATGGAATTTCGCTGAAATATTTAATACCTCTGGGGAGGACTGATCTCCTGATCCTCCTCCTGTAATTATGCCACTACTTCAGCAGCACGTATTTATATGCAGTCCGTATCAACAGAACATTTTAACGCGTAGTAATCAACAAAGTGAGAGTTTCATCAGTACAATTGATCTCATGACTCCGACTACTTTAAATAGAGCATGGTGACATCATGTCATGATGGCGTTGCGATTCTCCAGGCCTCGCGATCTTGTGCTGCGTGAATGGATTCTTGCTTACGATACCCAATAACTAGTTTGAACTGACCCACAAACCGAATCGGACATCTCTCTCCTGGAGGTTTGCCATCGTTCTTCCCTGGAATAATTAATTTCTCTAAACTGCATTTTATTCTAGAAATATTTCCAATATATCTCTGGCTTAACTGCTCTATTTTCAACGGTTGAAGTAAAGAGACCTTCAGTTGATGTAAAACAGATTTGTTAGTTCTATGCTGTGTCATTAAATTATTACCATACGACGTAGAGCCACATTTCAAAGGCATCAATTCTTTTCGCGATGTGATGTTCGTGGTCCAGGTATCAGAAGCTTGAATGGCTACTGAAAATCTCAGAGAGGAAAATTCATCTGAAAACCATCGGATAGCGTTAGTACTCCAGGTTAGGGCGGAGGCTATCAACGGCGTATGTGCTAGGAGAGGCTGAAGACAGCCACACTATTGTCACTGAGGCGGATGGTCAAAGGCATAGGATCACTGGCAAGGGGAAACCACGATATTCGTATAAATATGGCAAGGGGTAATTATATTCGCGAAATATTTGTATTCTTGAGAAGATTACGAAGATGAATCTCTTGACTATTGAATTATCTTGTCATATCCGATCTTCTTTCATAAAACTAAAATTTTCGCCAGATAATAAGATGTAGACCAGTGGCTTATTAGACTAGTGCAAGGCTTCTCAAAGTGTGGGTCGCGATCCCATAAGAATCGGGTAACTAAATTTGGGGGTCGCAGAAATTTTATCCAATTTTAAGAAACACTTTTCTTCAAGTTTTGATGTTGAAAAAGAAAATTGGGTCCATAAACCTTATTCCATTGAAATGATTGATGCCAGTCATTTGCCATTAAACGTTGAAGATGAATTTGCCGAGTTATCGAGCGACACAGGCTTAAAACTTGAGTTTTCCAAAAAAAATCGGTAAATAAATTTTCGCTCGCTCGGGATTAGGACATAATTTCCAACACTTTCTGAAATGGCCCTACTTATACTTCTACAATTTTGTACTATGTATTTATGCGAAAAGACATTTTCAGCATTAACGTTTATAAAATCGAAAAATCGGGCAGGTCTGCAAAACACTGAACAAGCTCTTCGTCCAACAGTATCAAATATTCATCCAAGATTTAAGTCTTTATGAAAAAGTAAACACGCACACACACACAGCTCATTAGTATGAATATTTGGCTTTGTCTTTAATACATGCTAAAATTATGTTCATATGTATACCACAGTATTGTTTTCGAATATTTTTCATTATGCTTTATTATCAGCAAATGTTTTAATTCGTATTCCTAATTTATGTACCTCTATGCCCAGGGTCGCGAAAATATTTGCTCGGGTTAAGGCGATCGCAAAGTGGAAAAGTTTTTGGACTAGTGTAAGACGCCTGTCTACTAGTCTAGGGATCCCGGATTTAACTCTCGGACATTATCATAACATCAAGGTGCAAATTTAAGTCCTCAAGTGAACTCACCCATGTAAATGAGTATCTGTGATGACATCCTGGAACGTCGTAATCCGAAACTGTAATGTTATGATGGTCACACTACCTTCTAGGTATGGCGAACGACTATTGAGCCCTAGACTACTTTGCTGTAGGAAAAGTGGGTCGTTGTAGCTGTAATAAGACATACAAATTAGCATTTTCGAAAGGGGTTTTCCGATGAATGGGACAATGAGGAATTAAGTTGCTTAACGCCAGTAAAAGTTGTAAAACACTGACTACATAAGAAGTGCTCATATGACAAGAGTTAGAACTACAACCAACAACCGAATTAGCAACACGGTTCAAGATAGATGGAAGGTCCATGTATGACTTAGCAAAAAAAAAAAAACTACGGAAAGCTTGTATAGTGTTACGACATCACAGAACAATCTACGTGTTTGTCGGATGTGCCAGAAGAATATCGATGTAACGCGTGTGGCTTACGTGCTTGTCGACGCAGTTTCGAGAGGTTTCTCGAAGGGGCCAGCCGCGCGGACTGTGTCAAGGCCTCAGTTAATTACGTAGTTCACACGAGCGATAAGACGCAATTAGGAACATTCTGGTCTGTGAGCGCAGGTGTAAATATATGGCGGCAGTGGCCTTAAGTTTCAGTATAGTGTCGATATATTTACAGTTCGGTTCGAGAGTTATTATGGGGCGACATAACTCTGTGCTTTCAAGTGGTTATTAGTAAAGTGTTGTGTTTTATAATCGGACGGGATAATTGTAATACAATTGTGTTTAATATTAGTGACATTTTATTGCGTGTGAACAATTTTTATTTGATTTGTTGTAGTAGACTATGTTGTTAATTACGAACCGTTTAACTGTAAAAATTAAAGCTGGTGATTAGTGACTTAATTGGTGTCTTGTACTGATTTTGTTTCCACTGTACCTGTGACGATCAAGTAGACCGTCGTAACAGTGGTGTCAGAACTAGGATAGAACGGTTAACAGTGGAAACAGTGGACAGTTTGTACAAGACGGGGTAATTCGTAATTAATCGATAAACAATGGATGTCAGTCAGATGATGGAAAATTTACAGGCGCTGCTATTGCAGACGGAAAAACGACAGGATGAGAAACGCAGGCAGGAGGCGGAAGAAGAAGAAAGACTACAAATAAAAGAACAAAGACAAGAAAGAGAAGAAGCAGAAAAACGACAGGATGGAAAACACAGACAGGAGACGGAAGAAGCGGAAAAACGACAGGATAAAAAACGTAAGCAGGAAGCAGATGACATCAAAGAGTTAATTCAAGAGCAAAACCAGATGCAAGAACATACTACAGCAGAATTGGGTCTCCTACGTGGTGACGTAGGTGAATTACGAGGTGAGCTTAACAATCAAATTACCAGAATATCTGACGTAGAAGAATCCATGTCAAATAAAATAGCTGAAGTAGAAAAATCTGTCTTGAGTGTGGAAAAAGCTATGTCAACAAAAATAGAAGACTCGATTACAAATATAAAAGAACAGATTAAAAATGAAGTCGAGCAGTGCCTGAAATTACAACCAAAACAACTTTGTGAACAGACTATACCAATGATAAAGACAGAGAAAGATACAGAAAATAAGTCAATAGAGAAGGTCACCTCGCCTGCGGTTGGGACAGTTCATGTCAAGGCCCCAACCTTTGATGGAAGCACGCACTGGGCGACGTATTTACGCCAATTCGAAGCTGCTGCATGCGCAAATAATCGGACAGAGAAAGACAAGGCAGTCTCCCTCGTTCTGGCATTAAAAGGACCCGCGGCAGAATTACTACAGAAAGTGCCACCTGACAGCCAGAACATCTATGCCGAGTTGATAAAAGCTCTAGAATTACGCTACGGTGATAAACATTTGCGAGAGGTGTACTACGCTCAGTTGAGAACAAGACGACGACGTTCCGGGGAGAGTCTTCAAGAGTTTGAAGCAAGTATCGACAGATTGATTAGATTGGCCTATCCTGAAGCACCAGAAGACTTTCGAATAAGGTTTACGGTGCAGACATTTATTGATGGCATCGGAGATTGTGAACTTCAGCAGGTGTTACGAATGGCAAGACACCGAAATAGCTCAGAAGCTCTTGTTTACGCCCTAGAGTTTGAAGCTGCCAAGTCAGCGTCCCGCTACATTAATGGGTTTGTGCCATCACATTGTCGTTACGATGGGTGCAGAAAAACAATGTTGTCGGACAAACCATTCAAAAGTTCAAGAGAGTCGCAACGATTTGAAAAAGACAGAAGACCGAAGTGTTACAACTGTGGAAAACGTGGTCATCTACAGGTAGACTGTTGGGAGAAGAAGGTACCGAGAGAAGAGAGTGATCGAACCAATTGGAGAAGTAAAGCCCCAGAACAGCACACAGTTTCCACGCTACATACGACCAGTGGAAACTTGATCGTTAATGGATTTGCGGAAGGTAAACCAACATCATTTACAGTTGACATGGGCGCAACGGTGTTCATTGTGCGCCTTGACTTAGTCAGCAACCGCCAGCCTCTAATTAGCTCTTGTACAATACAGACTGTGACTGGAAGCCCCGTCAAGGTGCTAGGAAAGGTAGACGTACGTGTATGCCTGGGTATTCTCGAGTTTAGCCACCAAATGCTCGTTGCAGACATTGTCGATGTGATTCTTGGCACGGACATTATGAATGCCTACGGATTCGTTGTGGACTTAAGAGAGAATGTCCTGAAGGTTTGCCAAGAGAAGATAAAGCTTTGCGTGGCTAAAATGACAGGACCTACCAACCATTTGAGTTACATTAGTCGAAGAAGAAGTCAACAGGTCTGGGCAAGAGGAACCCTCCCTATTGCAAGCGGAAATGGAGGAAGAACTAGCAGAGGAAATACAAATAAGTGTAACGAAAAAGAAGTGATTGGAAAGCCAACTATGGGTGTCAAGACAAAACTCTTGCTTGTTCCTCAGCTGATAGAAACGGCCGAGGGCAAAGTGGCTGAACATGAGGTTACGCAAGAGGTTGTTGACTAGAACCAAACAAACTTGGATCAGCCAGTGGTGTTTAGGTCATCAGTACATGACGCAACAGAAGTGGTTCCAGCGAAACTAGTGGTTGAGCGGAAGACTCGCATTCCTGGGAACGTGATGTTCGGATCACACGAGACTGAATTCGAAGAACGGGAGAATTATCTTTCGCAAGGGCGTCTACCTAGATCTCCTGGTCGAGTATTACTTCAGAGACGGTTTGCCAGTTCGGGACGAACAGGCTTAAAGAGGAGACAGTGTTACGACATCACAGAACAATCTACGTGTTTGTCTAATGTGCCAAAAGAATATCGATGTAACGCGTGTGGCGTACGTGCTTGTCGACGCATTTTCGAGAGGTTTCTCGAAGGCGCCAGCCGCGCGGACTGTGTCAAGGCCTCAGTTAATTACGTAGTTCACACGAGCGATAAGACGCAATTAGGAACATTCTGGTCTGTGAGCGCAGGTATAAATACATGGCGGCAGCGGCCTTAAGTTTCAGTATATTTACAGTTTGGTTCCAGAGTTATTATCGGGCGACAAAACTCTGTGCTTTCAAGTGGTTATTAGTAAAGTGTTGTGTTTTATAATCGGACGGGATAATTGTAATACAATTGTGTTTAATATTAGTGACATTTTATTGCGTGTGAACAATTTTTATTTGATTTGTTGTTGTAGACTGTGTTGTTAATTACGAACCGTTTAACTGTAAAAATTAAAGCTGGTGATTAGTGACTTAATTGGTGTCTTGTACTGATTTTGTTTCCACTGTACCTACGACGATCAAGTAGACCATCGGCGTCGTAACACTAGAGAAGAAGCGTAGGGGCACCATACAAATTGGTGAAACCGAACCAGGTAAACGTGCGTAATGTTGGAAGAATAGAACAAGGAAATAGAATGTGAGATGCACCGCAAGCGCATTTGTGCGTACAGAGGTAATTACGAGGAATCCATAAAGTATGCGAATTAAGTAAATATTATTAAAACAATAATTTCAGAGTTATTCAAATCGCCGGACGGTGATTACGGCGAAAGTATTACGTAAAGTACTGAGAACATCCTAATGTAGCCCACAGTCTCCCTAATTGCCTGCGTGTATACGCCTAATGGTAAATAATGAAGGCATAAACTACGCTGACCATTAACTGTACTGTACCGGTACTCCCATTGCACGCTAATTACTGAATATTACCGCACCGGCTTCATTGTCACAAAAATGTTCCTTTTATTTTATTTTGAAGATTTATAAACGAGCGCGTCTAATATTTATAATTACGATTGTGAACGTCCGTCCGCCCAGAAGACTGTCGTAATTATTTGTAATCAAGACATGAGCTACTTGCTGGTTGTGAATGCATACAGTTGTTGAGTCTTTATAAACGGTTAAGTACATAACATTATTTGTAGTCAGGAGTGCCTTTATTCTGAGCGAATATAAAGTCATTTCAACAAATCATAATACATCACGATATTATTTTTAAAATGTTGTAGATACAAAGTTCCGAATTATTTGTTGGAACGTTAGGAAATTCGGCGAAAGTAATTATAGCCTATATTAGAGTGGAAAACGTGTAAAGCGAAATGACGGGGATCAGCTGTTTTTTCATGTTAAACGGACAAGAAGTGAAACAAAATGAGGTAAAAAACAAATTTTGTATAGATTACTTACTGTATTGTATAGTAAAATAAAGCAATAAATATTATAGCATGACAGATAATCCACTTAAATCAATTACCAGATGATCATTAGTAAAAATCAAGTATATGGAATATCCAGAAAAATCCAAATGAAAACCAAGTAAAAAGCACAATAAATTACCATTATAACAAGAAAAAGTAAACATAAAGAAAAAATCTGCAACTAATATAATTGTACAACAAATTAAAACCCCAGAAAACTAAAATTAAAATAACAATAATACCCAGGTAGGATAGGAGCAGGCAAGGAAGATACCCAGACCAAATAAACCGACAAAGTAAACAGACCAGTATAAACAAAAGTGTATAATAACGAAATGGTACTGAAGAAACAAGAATGAAGAAAGAAGATATATAAAATAAACAAATATACTTAATGAACAGAGACAAGTGAAGATCACATAGAATAAAGGAAGTGGAACACGACCAATACCCAATAGAAACCCCATAGGGAGAAAACAAAAACCCCAAAAGAAAGTAAATGTCACAATAGAAAGTATAACACCCCAACAAACCATAAACTCATGTAAAACAAATAAAAACGAAAAGTGTTTAAAGTGCTAAGTAGAAGTGCACCCAGAAAGTTATGGTATAATTTATATAGACAAATCATAACAGTTCCCCCATGGTTAAACAATTTGATATTATAAAACTATGAAAGGACTAGTGATAATATCAAGAAATAACCAGGGACAAGTGCAAGTTATTAGATTATAATAAATAAACTTGGGGAAGGTACAAAAATTACTGTACAATTAAATAACTTTAAGTGTTTTTAAATAGTATCATGAATGATATTTAATCAAGTAATATGGTGAAGGAGCAATGAATACTGTTTCTAATAAAATGCCACTGTTTATATGAGAACATTCCATAGAATAAATAATATAAATAGATAGCTTGGGGTTAGTACATAAGGTGACGGGGAATACATCCCTAAAATTAAGAAAAAACAGATAAGACTAACTAAATAGTTTTAAGGGAGTGTTAAACATTTAATGGAACAAAATGTTAGGTTCCAGTTTCCATATATTAACTCTATAAATAAGATTTAGAAGTAGAGATTAATACTTGTAGTTATAAAATGTTATTTTGTTAGTAGTTAGAATTAGGAATGCAATATCTGAATGCAGATACCATTCCTAGATATTAAAATGTTTTTTATAAGTTACTGTAAGTAATCAGTACAAAAAAGGTATGATTCTAGATACCAGATTTAATATTAGATAATTGTTATGTTTTAATTGTTTAAAATCAATACTCAATGTTATAGTAGTAAAGGAACAAATTATTAATGAATATTATATTAGAATAGAAGGTCAGAAAAGGGTATAAACTAACTGTATTATTAAAAACTTTTTAAGTAACAACAGATAAAGTCTAGGCCAGATAGTAAATTTAGACGACATTATAATTGACAAATCTAGTCCTCTAAACCAACTAAACTGATGAAATTTATGTAAGATAAACCCACCATATAATAATACAATGTAACTTATACTTTATAAAGGTATTGTCAGAAGATAAGTAAAATTATAAATAAAAATGGAATGTATTAACTAACATTTCAGAGAAGGAGTCATAGATAAATGAATTATATTTAAAAACTATAACTAATGAACTAAATTGCAAGAAATTAAGTAAAGATAAACAATTATAGCAATCTTAGATTCAGTATAATAATAATTATATCAGAGAAAATGGCTATTATCTGGGCAAGGACAGGAAACACATATTTGAACCTAATATTCCAACATGAAAGAAATATAACTTTTTTAAATGAAAACTTTGTAAAACTATATTAATTAGTATCAAAATAAGCAAAATAGATTAAAGAAACCGAATATGTATTTAGTATTTCATACAGTTAATTAATAGCGAAAATATTTTCCGTGTATAATGTATTCAAATAAAATGTATCGGAAGCTAAGATAATTTGAAACAATGTATAATATACATTAAATTGGCTATGATTTTCAGGAGACGAAGGAAATGAGAACAGTTAATTATTATCCGTTGAAGCGAACACTTAAACGAGGTTTTGATCCGTATAACCTAAACTAATGGCGTACGATAATTCAACCGAGTTCAGTACAAATTGTGTAATTTTTTTAATTTGAATTTTTAACTTGTGAAACAGTGAAAACAAACAATAAACAGTGCATTACAGATAAACAGAACCACACACGGCTAAATAATTGAAATAACACCACTACAATTAAATTTTACGGACGAACAAAAAAGGTTAAATACGACACATTTGACCAAAGTGAGATAGACATAATAAAACACATTTACACCAAGTGAACTAATAAACACTACACCAGGAACACTCATTTAACTCCAGAACTAATATCCATAATTGCTGAAACGAATAAACGGTGAAAGGACATCTTTATTGGAAGAAATATTCGTCGAGGTGATAGACGTTTAACTGCGCATGCTCCTGTCGGCCATTTTGATTTCTCATCATTCCCATCGAGGTGGAGCAAACGAATTTCTAGACTGCATTGGTTCGAAATATATACTATATAAACTTCCTATATTAAATAATCACGTTGTAATTGTTAGTTTTAAGACATTTCTAATTAAGTGTTATACTTTCTTGGCCCTACCCTTCTCTGGCTATTCTAACATAACCGTTAAAAGAACATATTTGATATACACAGTTAATGTAAAGTTTTTTGTCGACCGGCCCTGAGTACGAGTCGATACTGTTGTCAAATATCGATTAATATCGATAAATTTTAATAAATTGTTAATAAACCTTCTATTTATGCAATTTGGTTGAATTTTTCTTGAAATAATATTGAATAATAAGTTAACTCAAGGACACGGACTAACCGAAAGGCGGTATTTATGAAAATAAAGAGCGCATTGATGAAGAAGAAGAGCCGTCTATCGACCAGTACCGGAGTTAACCAGATTAACTTAAAAGTGATTTACAGAAAGAGACACCACTACACTATCAACCATAATACAATTAAAATTATAACACCAAACAATAACCACGATTATTTCTTAAATACCAGTAATAAAAAACACGAAACAAAAATATTTTTTAGAGCAACAAAAATTTTAAATCTTGAAATAAAAAATTTTTTATTCATTCTTCAAATAATAACTTTAATATTTTGTAAGTTAAGTTACAATATTCAGAAGGTATTTACATCAAAACGTTTCATTTATCCTCCTGAGTACATTCTGATTAATTTTTCTTAAAATTAGTGTACATGCTCTGTAGCTGTTCTTCACTTAGTCTTACGATTCTTCTTGTACAGTAATGTAGTATGTCTTTTAAAGGGAGGGAGAGGCAATGTTCAATTCTTTTTCAAATATTCCGTTATTTTCTTTTGTACACAATTGTGCACTATGTGGTTTCACCTTTCGAGTTGGCTTCTAAATATCGACGAAGCATATCGAGTAGCAAAAATGCTAGCAAGCATATCGGTAGCGTTATAAACTCGATTTTCACTGTCATCACTGTCATTAAAAATATTTTCGTGTCGGTACTGTCATCACTTCGCAGTCTTTAACGTTTCATGTTTTGAGGCGTGCAAAGTAGTGAATTTAGAATTTGGTCTTGGGGGGAGGGGTCCGGTAGAACCGACTTCATACAAAAGAAAAAAAAGTAAGACTAATCAATATTACAATTTTCAAAGTTGCTGAAAAACGTGTAATAACATATTGAAATCAATCCCATTAAAGTACTAAAAATTGTAATTAAAATGGAAATTGTAATAGTCACAATAAAAATAAGTGCTATTGAAATATTGTTTATAAGATACTTATTCACTTAACTAATTTTCCTATATTTCATATTCAAACGTACACGCAAATGCTGTGTAATACACTTGCTTGTAGTTAAAAAAGGGTTACTACTGTATTAGCGTACACAGCTGAGAAATTAATAAAACAGCTTAAAAATTAAGAGATTAACAAAATTTATTGTCAACTTTGAACCCTCTGGGGGGTCCGATCCCGTTTGTCCCCCCGTAAATACGTTCCTGGAAGTGCATGTAGGAAATTATTTATTATGCATTTATTGACAACCGGCAACAAAATTTTTCGTATTAACTGAAATTTTGTAGGTAAAACTTTCATGTTAACCGTACAAACTTTAACAGTAAAACAGAAGCAATGATCGAGACCATATTCCGTGTTAACCGATGTCTAGTGTTAACCGTTTTCGAGTTAAACGATTTCCACTGTATTTTGCACTTTCACTATTTGTCTGGTTGATTTTATATTCTCCCAAAGTATAATGTTTAACGTTTTAGCCATTAACGTCTCATTCTCAGTTCCTAAACAATTGTAGCTAATGGAAGTGTAAGTGTAAGAATCTTTAAGAATCTTTAAAGTGTAAGAAAAACGCACAAGTCCCATCCTTCGCTTTGTCTGTAAATAAAACTTCTTACGTTACGAACTTATTCCTAACATAAAAAAAAACTTCTTAACCTGCTAAATTATTGGCAAGATTTAAAAACGAATTGCTTTTTTCCTTAGAACTCATTTTATTCCTTATACTTAAATCAGACCCTGACCCGCTACAAACGAAAAAGAAGGTTAGCATAAATATAAAAGTGAATTAAAAAAATAAATAAAATTTATTGTAAGAGTAATGAAATTAAATGAACTTCACAAATGATTTAATCTAATTTGTAATGACGCGTAAAGCATTAACTATGAAAGTCTGCTGGCGTTAGTAACTGTAAACGCATCACACACGTCCACGACTGCTGTGATAAAGACAGCTGTAGGACTTACCCCATAGAATTCTTCGTTCTCAGTACAGTAATTGTTTTGTAACGGTCTAACTATGTTTACCATAGGCAGTGACCACGTGTGTTTAGAAAGTCTGTTCTCAACTAATTACTTATTTCAGTGGACGCACAAAATTCAGTATCCGTATTCTGAAATGATTAGTTATGAAAATGCAGCTACGAAACGTTTCTTTTTCTTCGGTACATCACATACATAAACACAAAAATAATTACGTATGACAGAATATTCAATCATCCTTATTAGGTGTGTCAGACCACAGACTGTCAGGTCTAGAAAGCAACAAATTAGTCAGTAACATTCCTCTCTTTATTTTCAAAGAGCTATATAAATTAGATCAGTGCCTTCATAAAGTGTGTCAGTAAAACATTTATGTTTGTTCGTTATCGTTTAGATTTTCTTCACGTTCTCGCAGCTACTTTTGGAACCCCTTCATGATCACGCAGCTTCACCATCCTCTTCTGTCGATGACATACGTACTAGGGTTAAAACCGCCAATTTAATGTTATGTTGTATTCGTTTTTGTGGTATCACTATGTTTCCAAGTACTTAGGTGAGGCGAGGATCCAACATATAACACCTTTGTCATACCTGTTACTTCTCATTCAAGAATCTACACTTTAGCCCTACGTGAACTAATGTATCCAATAGATACTCCTACACAAGACAGAGTAGAAGTGTGTTACTTTGTGCCTGTATTAAAAACATACATAGCATATGGAAGTTATGTTTTACCAAGACCTGGTCCTCGCGGTGATGAATGATGATGATACAGTTATTAACAGGTAAAAGGATCATATTAAACGCAGTAAACTGGGCCATCAAGTGGGGATTTCCTGTCAAAGGGTGCGACAATGCGTGTTACAGATTCTACCTGTGCTGCATCGCGTTGTGGTGATGTTAAACAGGTAGGCTCGCGCGTTTATTGTCGCAAAAAACGAGAGGGATGATCGCGTCTAATGAAAAGAATATGAAAATTCAAGGCCGTATTTCTTCGTCGCAACTAGTTCAGGCAGGAAATTTATACTCGACATTAATATAATTTTTAGCATCGGTTAATTATATACAGGGTAAATGTTTAACGTATCGTTTTACGAGCAAAAACTTCATTTCATTCCGTTACCGGCAGATTTACATAGGGCGTTTGTACTTGTGAGCGTTGACGGCTGTGAGTTAAATGTTCTCAGGTTATTGCTACTGGAATACAAAACAAAATTACCACGGTGCATATGGAAGCACTCCCAACATTTAATAAATAATTTATAGTTTCCTTTAGTTGGTGTCAAAGTTATATAAGGGCATAAAGTGTCATTATAAATTACATAATATAATATATGTGTATGTGTCTGTGTTTTAAAATATTAAATCCTTCTGCAAGCATATTTTATTGAATTATCATCGTTGATTTCTACGTTACGTATGTTCCACAGAATAAATCTGTATCATAAGAGGTTTTTTTTTCAATATGAATTATATCGAAATAGAATGATACAATTTATTGGAACCCTATAATCCATATTTAAAGCTCTTATGGTAGAGCTTTAATCTGTAAAACATGCGCCATGTAGAAATACAACAATAATAATTTAACAAAGTATACTTGCAGAAGTATTTGTTATTTGAAAACGCACACACACGTTATTATTATTATTATTATTGTAACGTATAATGACAGTTTATGCCCTTATATAATTTATATATTGCAATGAAACACAGGATCCTGATAGCAGTGCAGGCTAATCTAAATACACGGACGATGAACATTCAGGTTTTAAATGGTATTTTGTTAGATTTGGTTTTTTTCGCTATAAGTTTGTATCTTAGAACGGATAAGGAAGTAGGATAAGTCAAACTGTGTATTATTTTATGTTCTATTTATTCATGTACTGTGTCAGTGGAAATGTGCGCGCGTGCGCGAGTGATAAACGTTTTTTCCCTGCCGTGCGTGATATAATTGTCCGATCGTATTGACACTTGAACTGGACATAAACTATTATATTAGCTACAGTTTCCCTATATTTCCTGATCGAAATATAACGCTAAAATATGATTTCTTTTAAAATATAAAACTCTTTATAAAACGCAATTCTATTTGAGATAAGACATTCATAGATAACCATCTATGCATGCCCTTGCAAATTCTGTGGACTTTCGGGCATGAAACCACAATAGTGCCGTGCGCAAAATAACCATGTGACTTCTTTTCCACCAATAAGAAGCTTCGAAGGCCAGTCGGAATTTTCCTTAGCCGGGTGCTGAACGGGCAGTTTTTCTTGTCTAGCTGTCACGAAGGGAACGTGCGCTTCTCGTTCAAGATTCTTCGCTTGCGAGAATTCGTTAAGTCCATTCGTCGGTAGTAAAAAGTGCGAACTCTCAAAACTGTTTAATTAATCCATCTTCAGACACGTTATTGTTCATTGTAACGTAACGGGTACAAAATTGAACTTAAACTGGGTTTACTGTGTGTGGTATTCTACAGTACCGTACCAGAAGTATTTAATAGCTTATTTATTGTTATAATATTATCATCAGTAGTTTCCGTGTGAGTGGAAGAGAAGGTCTGCTGACCGTGGTATATCTAGTGTTACGAGTGAACACTTGAAGATTCCGGATAGGTATAAGTTTAATATACCGTTTGTAGTTAAATACCCACTGTTACCTGAGATACTTGTGTTATTCTAATTACTGTGTAAAATTCCATTAACGGTACCACTAGAATCAGTGTTCGAGTGCGAATCGTCAGTGTCAACGTATGAACTTCAGGACACCAGCCCAGCTGTAATCATCGCCAGGGTCAACCATCTGTCATCGTACGCCACGCCCCCCCTCGCCACATTCCCGTGGAAATCATCGTATAAGTAGTAATGTACAACAAATCATATATGAACATTATTTAACATTTTAAAAGACTATATCTGCAAACACTATTATTATTTATTCTTGTTAAATATATATCACATAAACGATTTCATATTTCTTGTATACAATAAATAATCTTAAATCCTCCAATATAGACTTCGGCATTATAACACACGCACCACCATATCCTATGCGCCAATAGTTAAGTTATTTGTGTTCTCGCAATATATATTATATTTATATATATTAACTAGAAGTCTTACAAGAATTAATCAAAAGTTACCTACAAATGAAAAGATGAATAATACTAATAGATAACGGACATTTTTAATTTTTTTTATTAACATGATACAGTATTTTATTATTTACATTTTTAAATATCGGAAAGTCAGTTTAACCTATCTTAACTCAGTCTAATTTTCTCTTAAACGCATAAAATTCTCTGTATTTGTAGTCTGAATAAGGTTTTAAATTTGTGCTTGTCATAGTGCATAGTTTTAACAAATTTGTTACGTATTCATTGCCATTGCCCTTGTCGTCTCACTGATAAGTTTGGAAACCTTTTCCTGTTCCTAATTCGTACATCGTGATTTTAGTTTTCCACCATTTCTTCTTTTTATTAGGCATATTCAGTGTTCTATCCAGAGACACGAGAGAATGTGATTCCTGCTGGTTCAATTTGTACCAAAAAGCTGTCACTACAATCTCTTCATCTCGTAATGTCACCCAAATATTGTCGTTACGCACTTTTGTCCGCCCTAATGTCCCTTGTACCGCCTGATTTGGGAGTCTCCCTTGGACTGCATAATTTCTGGGAGACATCTAAATCGTAAATACTTCTGTCTTGTTAGAATGCTGAGTGTAAGGATTCTTGTTTATTTATTTAATCTATACTCTTTTCTACCTATTAGGCGGGGACGGTTACAAGGTCTTATGGCATCTTTATGTACACGTGATACCCTTAACAAATATTAAAGTCTACTCCATCATGATATCCTTTCACAAAACAAACAAAAAATTCGAATTACCAAATAACTCCAACTGCAGAAACGAAAACCTCATAATACAACTTTGTATGTCAATCACGTCGGACACAATACAACTTTCTACATAAATCATATATCGTATAAAATATTATACTTTTTAGCTTCCCCACTATTTTTAATTGTATTTCTCACTTCTCTCCCCACCTAACACTATCTTGCACGTCTTCCTTTATATCATCATTTGTTATATCCTGTTAAATATATATTTGAGTATCATAAAAATATGTTAAAAACCTGGACATTTTATCGGATACAACGTATTTTATCGGAACGATGCCAGACATGTGCGTTATGCAAGTTATAGCCAAACGCCATGTACAAGCGCCCTATATATTGTACGGCCAGTGACAGGAGTGACAGGATCCATGAGGATTCTATCCACCTCTGGTTACATTCGGAGACCTACCTTCCGTCCGTAGGTTGTCCAATTGCCAATTAACTTTTAACCATTGCCGGTGCCTTAAAGGTAGCATGAAAAAGGAAAAAAAGAAATCAAGAGTTACACAGTAGGCCTACAAATGAATTATGAGAAACGGAAGCTTCCCTAGCCCTACACACCTTATAGCGTCGGGATCGACAAGAAAAAGAGTCGATCAGAAGGGACAGACAAGTAAAATTTAAAAATTATATCTCATCCAAGACAAACTGAAGAAAGTGAGGTTCACCGGCACACCAGACGTTCTGAGCCCTTATTGATGAGATGTTTATAAATGATGATTTTCCGTTGCGAATGTAATTTCTTTGGGATTGAAGCAGGCGATTCCCCCACTCCCCGATGGAAGAAGAAGAAGAAGAAGAAGAAGAAGAAGAAGAAGAAGAAGAAGAAGAAGAAGAAGAAGGAAAACTGCCTTTTTTAAATAATCTAAAAAATTAGTATACAAAATTAAAAGTTTAAAAAATTAACAAGTGCTTTAGATTAAGTTTTCAACTCTGTTCATTGCCCCTTTTTCTGAATAGATATCAATTAATGTAGACAGGTGTCTTATACGTGAATTTTATTTTACGGGTCTACTACCTTTAAAACGATTATAGTTTTCCGTGCGCGAGTGTGTGTGTGTGTAGGGGGGGAGGTAGGGAGATTCTGAATTCATTTGATATGCTTCTTGTTTCTTAAATTCTGTGTTTGTTTCTTTGAGACCGTACACATTGTTTACCCTCCATTTTGATAATTCCATTTCTTATCACAGACCGTAGATTTTCACGGCTGGTGTCGAAGTTTCTAAAACATCGGCCGATGTGCTACTGTGGGTGGCTGCCCCGTGCGAGTAGCCGAAATGTCGGGAGGGAATAGTTATCAACACTGGACTACGGTCTAACATTCCGGACATTTTTAGAAATTTTTTTTTTTTGGTTACGACGAATATACGAGTTTCGTCACTTGCGGTCAGATTAATTGTCTACGTTGGTTCCAAATCGTGTCATATTTTATTTTATACGATAAGACATAATGTAGCCAAAAGTCACGTGTACCTTCATTTATGTGTTTAGTATTTTTTTTTCGTAAATACACAACATGTGCTTCACTGTGCGCGAGCAACGTGTCCTATGCTGAGACGTGTGTGTTGTTTCTCACTGGGAGGGTAATTACCGCGAACTGCGACCGGCATTCTGGATCAGAGGCGTGCCCACACAACGAATAGTTTTTTTCTTCTGCCCATGAAAACACCGTTACGGAGAACGATTCCTCGGATATGTGTCAAAGGTCACGGTGTAAAAAAATGTATCTGGAACATAATTATGTGTGTGTGTTCGGTTTGACGTTGCTTTCAGACCAAAGAGCGATACAATCGTTTCAACGCGTCCCCTGTCGACGAGTTTATCTAATTTATTAAACGACTCGTCTGTGTGGCATGTGCTTAATTTGAAGCATTCCGATCGAGAGTACTTGCAAAACTGACTCCATTTCGTTCTGATGCTATCGTCGATACTCACCGTATGCCCGTCTGTCTGTTTGCCTTTATGCTACTTTCGTACCGTTTCTTCCTGTCTGTCGTCTCCTTCTGCTCCTTCTGTTTTATCTCTCTCTCTCTCTCTCTCTCTCTCTCTCTCTCTCTAACCATTATCCTTTAAATCTTTTTCATTCACCGATATACAGTCTATACAATCAGTCACATCTTTCTCTATGTATATTTACTCAGTCTCTCTACTATTCCATGAGTTTACTCCATTCTCGTTAGTACTGTGTTATATAGACGCATGATCGTGTATTGTTTTGTGCACTGTCATTATCCCTACAACACTACCTCACCGTCATGAATATCATTGTTCAACAATTATGGTTACAACATTTCCCTGCTCCTCTTAGTTTTATTATTTCATGCGTTTTATTGTGTAAGACGTATAGTTTTTTGTTATGTATATAAAAATATATATATATTTAATTATATTAAACATATAAAAACAAAATATGGAACTTGAGGAAACGACCAGGTCAGTGGTGTAAGTCCTGACTCGTTCATTCAAAACAAAATAAAAAAATAAAAAAGGAACAATCACAGGTTGTAACAATTAATTAATTTTAAAGCATGACAACTACTACCTAACTTCATATGCAAGGAAAATGGTATCCCTTATAATAAGAAGATTTCCGTTGCTTCAAAATTGAATGAACCTGAAAGAACGCTGCAGCTCATACTCAGGATCCAACAAATTATAGAGGAGGCTAGGGAGAACTGCCGTGCAATTACGTCCTTGCAAAAGCGGGTTGAGTCAGTGAAATACTAAAGTCTGAAAACTCTAAAGAAGTTGTTACTAATGATAAAAGACTTGTGGACGATAAAAGATTCTTGTTTACTAATGATAAAAGATTTGACACGTGGAGTAGAGAATACGGCTCGGACGTTAACAAAATGAAGACCCAAGTCATGGTTATCTGTACCGCTAACAATAATTCCATAAATACACTCAGGAAAATTGTGAAGTGTTGGGACAATTTGTATATTTACATTAACTGATATCCAACAATGAGGAGTTAACAGAAGATTAGAAGAAAAGACTAATTAAAAACAATGATAAAAGACGAAACCACTTCGAAGACTGTAGCATATTAACTATCGCTAAATTTTATATTTCGAACCTTGGATGTCGTAGCGGTTTAGATGAACTGGAAAAGAATCAAAATTTCGAGTGCGGCCCCCACAGGTGTATTCTCAGGTATTATGGTCGGAAACGCAAAACAAAAGTACTACATGAAGTTCAGACAGAAGGTATGTCACTGAATTCGCATTAACGACCATACCTTCTTTAAAAACAGGCAAAGATGAGTTATCAATGCCTCTACTCATTGATAAATCACCTTTCGGACTCTACTCATCTTTGATAAATTTATAAAACCGAAGCAACGTTTCAATTTTTTAAACAGAAATATAGAGAGAAAGAGTGGGAGAAATAGAGTGATAGAGGGCAGCGAAATATGGAGGCGGAGTGAGAGACACGTAAGCAACTAGGTAAATAAGGAAAACCTAGAAATTTGTTTCGAAGGCTATCATGGCCGGAGTCATAATTATTTAAAGCATTAAAAACCGGGCTGTTGGGCCTTAACCGATTGCTTAGCTGTTGGGCCCTAACCGATTGCTTAGCTGTTGGGCCCTAACCGAGTGCTTAGCTTTTGGGCCCTAACCGATTGCTTAGCTGTTGGGCCCTAACCGATTGCTTAGCTGTTGGGCCCTAACCGAGTGCTTAGCTGTTGGGCCCTAACCGATTGCTTAGCTGTTGGGCCCTAACCGATTGCTTAGCTGTTGGACCCTAACCGATTGCTTAGCTGTTGGGCCCTAACCGATTGCTTAGCTGTTGGGCCCTAACCGAGTGCTTAGCTGTTGGGCCCTAACCGATTGCTTAAACTGTCTTTTAGACGTTTCGGTCACACCTCAGGATGCTCAGTAGCTAAAAAGGTCCAAAGGTGATAGATCGAATGGACCTCACTGTTGAGGAGTTACCAATGATTGCCTGCGGAGGTGTGGCCGAAACGTCTAGTAACGACATTAAGCAATCGGGCACGGCCCAACAGCCCGGTTTTTAATGCTTTAAATAAGGCGAAAATGTAGAAATGATCAGAGAGAGGAGCAAAAAACATGGAGAAACAATGAATCGACAGGTAAGGATACAATTAAAGGACGATTGGGGGATGTGAGCAACCTACAGGAGGGAATTGATTTTATGAAATTACAGTCCATTGTTACACGTAAGACTGTTTAACCTACTTCTGACTCACAACCGGGACAGGTAAAATGGGAAGCCTAAGTGTACAAGACAAGATGAAAGGATAAAGAATAAGGGTAGATCGGCATAGCAGGTTAGGGTAATCCTTATACGACACAATACTGTTGGCACAGGATAAAGAATTCTATAAATAACAAACGGATACTGGAACCTATTAGTACCGACCGGCGCTGAAAAATTAGACATAAGAAGAATAAACAAACAGGGGCAGATCTGGGCAGTGGTAAATCAAAAATACTGTAACACGTTAGGCAGTACTAGACACCCGTCTTTAAATGGCAGATAGACAACGAATAGAGGAATAAAGTCTCATGAGTAAGGGATCAGATTAGTGGTGACGAACTAACTCTGACAGAAAGAGGTAGTATGAATCCGAAATGTCGCGACACAAACGGGGTTAGGTTTACAAATAGACAGCTAGAGAGAAAGCGCGAGAGAGCGAAAAAGAGAGGCAGCGACACGTCGAAACTAGACAAATAAGATGAATAGATAGATACTCCGACGGAGGGGTAGAAAGACGGATAAAATTAGTGAACCGAGAGGTAGACCCAGTTATACAACGGCGAGAGAAAAAAGAGATTATCTGAGATCATAAGATGGAAGACAGTAAAAAATGACATGTATAGGGGGAGAGAGAGTGAAAGAAAGATCGAGAGGTTGAGAGAGAGGGACGAAAGGTAGATAGTGAGGGGAAGAGAAAAATAGACAGTTGACGATGAAGCTATTTGGTGGATATGTGGCAACGTAGGAAGAATATTATGAAGTGAAATTAAATATACAAGATATATTATGAAATGAAAATAAATGACATAAGCACGTATAAGGAAAGACACGGTGAAACAGAGAAAGGTAGTGAGGAAATGAGTACACAGGAGGACATTAACAACGAGTAAGCAAGTAAGATGGGGAGAAACAGTAGAATCACAGACCGAATTGTTTCTTCGCATGTTTTCTTGACGGTACTGACAATATGTTATTCACAACTGGAACACAAATCACCGAAATGAGAACATATTTTAAGTTTAATTATAACATCTTGATCCACCGTACGAATACAAGTTGTTCTTTAGAATTATGAACTGCAATCTTTTCGTATAGGCAACTTCTAAATGAGATGATTTATGTACCCCGAATACCGGAAAGTGGGTCGAATCTGTCGATACGGTGTGGTAACGTCCGAAAACGTTACGTTTGATTGGCTCGAGGTCACGGTTTCCGGGAGGTTCATCCTGACCGTGGGCGGCCGACCGATGTAAAATAAATAAAACCGGCATCGAATTTTGGTTAAAGGGTTCTGCCAACGGCAACGCGCGCCATAAATACATTGTTCTAACCCCATAATTTATTTATTCATTTAACTACCTTCGCGCCATGCTGTAAATTATATACTTAAGTGTTAGCCAATAGAATACTTCTTTTTTCTTTTATTAATTTATAGTAGGCATGTGGTGGTTTATGATTCATCTAAAATACGATTCTGAAATAGAAAGTGCTAGTCGGCTTGGTTACCTGTTTTTTACTAAAATTTATGGACGCTATTGGTGCACGCTTGTTTTTATGCCAGCTTAACATATACGTTATATAGGTTTTATGCTTTTGAATTCGCATTAAAATGTTTTCGCCAGACATCTTTCATCCAGCGTGGTGTAACCCGAACACACCAAACAGACGGGGTTTGTACACTTGAAAATAAATGTCTCGATATCAGATTCCTAACAACCTGTTTTTGATACAAGTAAGAAACCTTGTGTTACTTCAGACACCGTGGTACGCGCGCCGTTCGGGTAGTGAGCGCGAGTTCGTGTGATCGTACAATACACAGAATACATATAACTTACACATAAGAGGCTTAATTAAAGTTTTACTACTATAAGAAGTATAAAATGACTGACTGAATGTAGCTACTTTAATATTGTAGCGTGACAGATATAAGCATAATATTGAATGGCAATTGATCATTAGAATAATGAAGTTATAATATTTAAATTTGGAAGAAAGCATTAAGTCTAATATAAATAGATTAATTCATATCAACTGTGGAAAGAAATCATTATTATAAAGAAAATCCAAGTTCAAGTAAAAGGAGTTACTAGTGATGAGTCATCCAAAACCAGTCTCATAACCAAAGGTTTTCAAGGTATAACCCAGGAAGGTAAAATAGTAAATAACAAAGCAGTACACAATATGACCAAACCCACAACGAGGGAGAATAAATAGAATAGAAACTCTAAAATAAGCCAAGATCAACCAATACAGGTTGTGTATTTCTGTAATAAAGAAGAAGATGGAGAAGATCCCAAGAAACCTGATGGCAACAAGAAGAAGATGGAGAAGATACCAGTCCCAGAAGGCAGGAGAAAAGAAGACTGAAGAAAGAAGAAGAGGGCAGCATCCTGAAGAAGATGTCATGCTCTTATAAAAGACACCCAAATCCCTATATCCCCAAAATAAATATCTAAAAATAAAAGTATAACGAAATAAAAACCACATGTATATAAATTTAAGAGAGAGGAGTGTATAAAGTAAAAGTTTCCTGTGAACTAAGATGAAACAATAATATAGTACCCATGGAACAAATCTCCATTGAAAAACGCTAACCAATTTATTATGTTAATAAGACTATACGACCATTTAGCATTAACATAATTATATAAGTGCAAAGTGAACCAGTGATAGTTTTGGGTATTATAAAAAATGAACCTTGTGTTTCATTCTTGGCAATCACAAACATTGGATGCAATGAAATATGCATTTTTCAATGACTTAAAATATGTACTGTGACAATATGTTGTTCATAAGACATGAATCTGTTTAAAATAACATTTTGTTTTACATGAAAAAAGAAAAACAGAGTTCATAATACCTTTTGAACAATTAATACTATTTATTTGTTAATGACAGGGTACAATTCCCCAAAGACAATGTAAAAGACGGTATAAAAACTGTAGAATCCTACTTATAATAATAGTTAGAAATAAGAATATAAATATAAGGTTTTAATGTATATAGTACAAGAATGTTTAAAAATGTATTAGATATAAGGCCATTTGTTTGGGTCTGAAACCACTAACATCAGAACTATAAAAATAGTTACCACTTGTAAATAGTAGAGAGTAATTAAGATGTTAGTTAGTAAAAAACCTTTTTTGTAAGCCATATTTCCATGTTTAGAAATAAGGATTGTGTTGCAAAATGTCTGACTTGAAGACAACCATTTATTTAAAAAAAAAAAATATTCGTTATTTGTTTTAACTATTGTTTGTATTGTAACCAATACTAATTGTTTTTGTGTAATTTAGAAACATGTTTAATTTATAATACTATTTGTAAAAGTCAGAGAGGGTATCACACATCATATATTGTTTGTAAATTATTTTGTAAGAAAAATTGTTAAAAAATCATAGGCCAAAAGAATGGAAACCAAACTTCATCAAAACAGAGAAATTGCTCAATTAAATGCAAATAAACAAAAGGGGTTTAGACAAAATAAACTTGAGATCATGCCATATAATTGCACATACCATTTAGAGAGATTTTAATAAATTATATTCAGAATTATGAATAAATGTGAAAATGACTAAACTCAGAAATTTAGACATGGGAGTCATATATTTCAGAATAATGTTTCAGAATACAACTAATTCAATTAATTACCAGAAAATAAGGGAATAGGAACCTTTTAATACAATATAGGATTATTAATATTAAATATAACTGATAAAATGGCTGAATTTATATAATGACAGGAAGTAAATTTTGATGTTTTGACTCTTCACAGTATACCAAACTGAAAGTGAAATTACTATTTTTTTTGGACAGAAAACACTATAAAATGGCATTATTTAATCTGAAAATAACCAGAATGAACTGAAAGATTAATTTAAATCAAATCTAGTGAATAAAATTGACAAATAACCAAAGTATAGGCATTCATATAGTGAAAATGTAAAAGTGCATACAGGATGTGAAAAATATTTGAACAATGTTAAGGATAATATTATATGGGCTAAGAGTTTAATTGAAACTGAAGGAAACAGTGAGTTAATTATTGGTAGTTGAACGGTTAACATGACATACCTTTGATAACGTGAATAACCTAACCTATAATCGTCATACAAAGCGAGTGTATAGTGAGTTATTGTGAAATCGCGAGTGACTTGTAAAATACTTCTGAAACTATCATATTATAACAGAAACGATCAAGTAACACTCCATAACACAGAACAATATAAATCTACTCCGAAAAACACCATAAAACACTAGAAAACTGTATAATACATTAAACCAAATTAGTGACGGAATCGGAGAAAGTGTTTGAACTAATAATTATACAGATACACTAAATACAACCCAGAATCACTACACCAGTCACTACACAACATATAACAAGAGATTTGCGGACACGAGAACAGAAATATTGCGTCAAAATACATTATTTGGAACGCAGCAGGGACGAGTCACATTTTGATCAACTTGACGGCGGCCATTTGCTTTGACAAACCCAGTGCCTCTTCTTGGTTCATCACAGCTGTTTGGTGAAAACAATTATTATATTTACAATTTATTATTCAATGTCTGTGTTTATTAATAACTATTAATTTGATTGTAACGTTATACTTTTTAAATATAAGCCCGATTTCTCTGACTTTGGTAATAACTGGCTGTTTAAAGAACCCTATATAATTTTTATAACATATACTTGTAACTTTTTTCGATATCCTGAGAATCGATACTAATCGATAAGAGTCAATATTGCTGTTACTTAATAAAACATTAATACTTTTCAATACTTAATAGTTCTTTATTTCTTCAATAATACTAATTACCAATAATATAATTCTAATTGATAATCTACAAGGACTTTACCACCCGTAAGTGAAGATAACCTAAAAAAATAGAAAGGTAAACAAATATCGATTGGTTTACAGACAGTCTTATGAGTGGTGATAGATTATTTAAATTATACTAAAACTTTAATAAAAATTTTCAGAAGAGCATTACACTGTTTAAAACTTCAGAGCCCTATATTAATTAATTGATCCTAATTAATTAATTAATTAAATTAAAATTTTTTTTTATTATTTTTTTTTATAAACATAATTTTTTTTTAATTTTCTTCAAAACAATAATTTTTGTTTTGAAACTTTCGGTGAAGCTGAGCATATCTATTTCTTCATCAACTTTACGCTACTCGACCGGTCTTGCTACCATTGGGACTCGACCAGCTGGGAAACTTAAGGAAGTGTTTCAGGCCAGTAAGACGTCGAGAGCCACACCAATTAAACACCTTACAACTTACAACTTATTTATTAATTTATTACAAATTGGCTAGCCCAAACAGTGCGGCTTGATTGCATCGGAGTCACATAATCCACAATAGCAGTATATCATCAACAATATACACATCTTATTATTAAATTATTACAAATTGGCGCACAACTTTAGGGGCTTTAATTAGCGATTGGAAGGCCAATACATTCTGCACAATCACTAGTTGGAGCTAGGCAACAGCTACAAAGCCAGAGAATTTCGAGGGAAAATGCAACGACGTGCAATATCTAAGAAACGGGCGGCGGAGGCCGAGAAAGAAATAGAAGCTGACATGGACAACAAGGAGGCGACGCCAGTAGAGGCGGAAGAGGTATTACCACCGGTGTTGTCCAAACAAACTGAACAACCGGAGATGCCTACACAAACAGGGGAAGTAAATGTCCAGGAAAGACATGTAGAGAAATCCAAGACACCTGAAGAAACAAAAATGGACAGATTAATGGAAATGTTCATGCAGATGAAGGAAGGAGTGGACAAGAAACTGGACGAAAATAATAAGAAAATGGAATCCACAAGTAAGGAATTGAAGGAAGACTTGAGTAAGGAAAGGAAAGAAGATAACCAGTCCTTGAAAGAAGAATTAAGTGGGATGAACAAGAACATGGAAGGGTTGAAGGAAGACAACCAGTCCCTGGGTAAGAAGATTGATGAAACCAATAAGAAGATGGAAGAAAACAGCAAGAAGATGGAAGAGAAGATGGAAGAAAACAGCAAGAAGATGGAAGAAGAGGTGGGGAAGAAGTTAGAAGAATTGAAGGAAGACAACCAATTGTTCAAGGAAGAATTCAAGTCGACCAAAGAAGAATTGATTAATAAAATTGAAAATACTAATCAGAAAATCGATGAAACCAGGAAGAAGATAGAGAAGAACAACCGACAGTTGAAAGAAGAATTGAAGGAAGACAACAGGAAGTTGGAAGAAAAGATGGGGGAGAAATTGGAAGAATTGAGAGAGGACAATCAAATTCTGAGAGAAGAATTAAGAGAAGTCAATCAGGAGAATTTGGACAAACTGGACGAAAGGATGGAATTGTTGCGAGAAGAACTGAATAAAGAAATCAACGTTAACAAAAAAGTGATGAATAAGAAGATGGAAGAAGAAAATATAATGGTCAATCGACAGATTCGAGAGATTGATGGAAAGTGCAACCAGACCGAAAAGGAGGTGAATGAGTTTAAAGAAGTGGTGAACATCAAGTTCACAAATATTGAAGAACATAGTCGTAGGAAGGTAGAAGAACAGAGAAAGGAAAATCAAGAAGAATTCGGAAAAGTACGCGACCAAGTCACAGAACGATGTAACGATATACAAGAGACCGTGGCCAGTATCACCGGTCAGGTGCGACAAAGCCGAGAGGAGATGGAAGCGATTAGAAACAGACCGACTCATTTCACCGGATTGCCTGTCAACGAAAGCCGAGAGTGGCTCAACTTCCGGCAATACAAACGCAAGCCGATGGAGTTCCTGGCAAGGGTAGAAGAATATTTGACCAAGCATAAAATTACCCAATGGAGCCATAGCAGGGAGATATTCGACGAGTCCTTCCGAGACATTACAGATAATTGGTGGATGGCCAACCGGAGTGAAATTTCCGACTACCAACAGTTCCGGAAAATGTTTAAAACAAAATACTGGTCTGAGACTACCCAGAACTTGATACGTGACAATATTTGTAACGGAAGATACAGGTCACAATTAGGTAGCAGTATGACGGCATATTTCTTGGGGAAGGTGTGTATGGCAAAGCACCTTGAGCCAGCAATCCCAGAAGAATGTTTAGTGAATAAGATATCTTATCACTATGATGAGGACTTTATCAGGGCCCGGAGAGGTAGTCAGATCAAGACGATCCAGGGAATGACTGAGTTATTGGAGGGATACGAGAATGAAGAGTATTATCGGCAGAGCAGGAAGAGAAATGAGAGACCAGAAGCAAGGCCGACTACTTACCCCAATAACGGCAATAACCATACAAATAACCGGAACCAGCCCAGTAATTACGACGGCCCTAACAACCAGCCACGTAATAACCAGTTTAACGGAAATTTTAACGGCGTGAGAAATAACAACCCCTACCCAAATAATCGAAACCACTTTTATCAACAAAATAATAATGTTCCATACAGTCAGAGAAATCCATATCCCAACAATAATGGTGACAGACCTTACCCACCTAACCGAAATTACTATAATAATAATATTAGTAATAATAATAATAGCAATAGTAATAACCGAGTGTCGCGCCCTAGGGTAAATTTTATAAGAGCAGAAGATCGCGGACCCAGGAGATACTATCAACCGAGGAGGAGCAGCTTCCACGGCGCTGACCGAAGATGGCAGAGTGCGGAACGAGACGGCCCAAGATACGAACAGGAAAGACGAAGTACCAGCCTGGAAGATCTTGGCAGACAACCGAACAGGGCGTTAAACATCAACCAGGGTACAGAACGTCAGGAGACAAACCAGAGTTTCCCGAACGATGCCTCGGTCAATAATAACTCAAACAATGACCAAAATACTTTAAACGAGAGGAGGCAGTAATCAACAACGATGACCCGTTACTGCTTATACTTCCTGGGTTAGAAAAGGATGAATTGCGACAAGAAAACCAGAATAAAAACATCACTATTATCAGTAACCATTATCTGAAAGACATACGAACCGAACTTTTGGAAGAAAACGAGAAGAGTCTCAGCAACAGTAATAATGAGATAATTTATATAACAGCGGAGGTGGAAGGAGTTCCCGCTAAAATAATGATAGACACAGGAGCTAATATTTCAATAATAAACTCCAATGAGTTGGAGAGAATACAATGTACATGTGGAAAAACTTTACCAATGTTACCAGTCAACAACATTGTGTTGGTAGGTGCAACTGGCCGCCAGAATAAAACCATTAGGAAGCAAGTTTCCTTAAGTGTCGTTAGCCGTGATATAGCTTTAGACATGGAATTTTTAATCGCCACCGGATTACCATTTGACATCTTAGTCGGTTGCGATATTCTTCGTAGATATTCGGCAGTAATCGATCTTAATTTAAATAAAGTATCACTTTTCCCAGACGGAGTAACATGGACCGCAGATCTGGTAGGAGGCACAACTATACTTCCCAGCCCTATACATCAACAACTTCGTAAAATAAATGTTATTAGAAACAGCCCTCTTTCTAAACCCATAATATACAATAATGGAGGAGAGGATTTATGGTCAGTTAAGATCCAAGAAATACGGAATTTCCAGTGCGGAAGCGATAACAAGAAAATACCAACACTTCTGGCTGATCGTCTAATCGCAATATATGAGAAATACAAGGCGGTGTTTTCTGATGAACCAGGGAAGGTAAAAAACTACCAGTGCCAACTTCGTTTTAAAGAAAACGTAGAGTTTAACCGGAGGTCATATCCAATAGCGCAGTCGCTCAAAGAAGCCGTGAGAACAGAGATAAACAAGATGATAGAAAACGACATAATTGAGATTAGTCAATCACCTTACACTAGTCCAATTATTGCTGTTCCGAAGAAAGACGGACAAGTCCGGCTCTGTTTAGATGCACGTGAGTTGAATAAGACAATTGTGAATGACAGAACTTCTCCCGGTGAAATAGAAGAAATCTTAAAGCGTTTTCATGGTACTAGATTTATTAGCACCTGGGATACGGTCTGTGGTTATTGGCAGGTAGAGCTGCATCCACAAAGCCGCCAGTATGTAGCGTTCATTTTCGAAGGGCGCAATTACCAGTTCAAGAGACTGCCCTTCGGACTTGTCAATTCTGTCGCCATATTTGTGGCATGCATGGACCAGATTTTGGGACCAGAAGCGCTCCAATTTACCACCGTCTATGTTGACGATTTACTAATTACATCCGGAACCTGGGAAGAGCACTGTTACAGAGTGGAATTTGTACTAAACAAACTAGCGCAGAACAACATAACACTGAAGTTGGAGAAATCCAAGTTCATAGCTCGCGAGGTACAATTCTTAGGCTTCAACCTAGACGACAGAGGTATTACCCCATCAGCAGAAAAAGTGGAGGCAATTCAGAGGTTCCCGCAACCAAGAAACAGGAAACAATTGCAATCTTTCCTCGGACTCTGTAACTATTACAGGAAGTTTCAGAGCCGATATTCCGAGTTGACCGCCAAGTTTCAACCACAGTTATCTGCCAAAAACAAATGGACTTGGGGTGAAGGTCAAGATATTACTTTCCGATTAATAAAAGAGAAATTTCTGGAGAGTGTGATACTTCGTCACCCAGATTTTAAGAAACCGTTCTTTCTAAACTGTGACGCTAGCGATCTAAGCTTAGGAACGACATTATACCAGGAAGATGAGGAGGGACAACATCTGGTAATAAGCTTCGCTAGTCGCACATTGAACCAGTGCGAAAAGAACTACAGTGTGACAGAAAAGGAATTGTTGAGCGTGGTGTTCGCGTGCAGCAAGTTCCGGACGTACATTCTCGGATATCAAGTCACGGTACGAACTGATCATAAATCCATCTCGTTCCTTCGTAGGTGCAAATTGAGTCACGGCCGATTGGCTAGGTGGGTACTCGCCCTACAAGAATATGACCTGAAATGGGAATACATTCCAGGAAAGAAGAACGTGGTAGCGGATGTGTTGTCACGTATAAATCTGGAAGATCAGACTTTCGAGGGAGAGAAGGAGAGCTTAGTAAAAATTTATAACATATTCACGACCAGAGCCGATTTACAAGCTTTGTTAATAAACATCAGAATCCATCAGCAGTCTGATCCTAAGCTGAAAAACATTGTGAGTCGTTTGGAAGCCAATGATGAAACCATTTCTAAATATTACCACTTTAACAAGGGAATTTTATTCATAAAAACCGCATTGGACGATGAGACATGGAAGGTGATAATCCCGCACCAAATAGAAAAGGAGGTCATCATCGATTACCATGTCAGGTATGGTCACATGGGAGCGTTAAAAGTGATACAAGCTCTAGAGGAAAATTGTAAGATCAAGAATATCAACCGCAAGGTGAGAACATACATCAAGTCCTGTAAGATCTGCCAATGTGCAAAAGTAAACAATGAAAAGACAGAGGGTATCATGATACCGATAACTTCCAACACAAAACTGGAAAAAGTGTTTTTGGATATCTGCGGGCCATTTCCCCGTAGCGGTGGTCGGCACAGATATAAATACTTGGTAATCATAATGGATCACTACACCAAGTATATAAAGCTATATCCGGTTAATCGGGCAACGACAGCAAAGGTTTTGGCGGTGATTATTGATTTGTATATCCCAGAGATCGGTAGACCATTTTCTATTATTACCGACCATGGTACACAGTTTAAGGGGAGGAGATGGCGAGACACTTTATTAGCACTTGGGGTCAAAACATATAAGACATCAGTCTACCACCCAAGTAGCAATCCGGCTGAGAGAGTACTAAGAGAAGTGGGTAGGATATTGCGCACGTACTGTCACAACCAACAGAAAAAGTGGCAAGAGTACCTAGCAGCGACAGAAACATTCCTAAATTACGCCTACCATCCAGCTATAGGAATTCCACCGTACTCAGCCATGTATGAGAAGCCGACTCCCCGAGACATTGAACAAATCATTGAATTTCCAACGAACAACAATAGGAAATTCAACCAGTTGAAGTTTTACAATAAGGTAGCAGAAGATCAGGAAAAACGGCAAGCCAAGTACCAGAAGGCAATAGGGCGAATTGTAACATATAAAGAGGGTGAAAAAGTCCTCCTTAAAAATCGAGAGCTGCCTAGCACCTTAGAAGGCATAACCAAAAAATTATTATTACTTTACACCGGACCATATGTTGTGGTAAATGATAAGCATAACAATACATATGAGTTGAAGGAAATCGTTTCAGGAAAGATCAAAGGAGTGTACAATCAAGCTTCTATGAAGAAATATTATGAAGAATGAGTTGTGAGTTATAGAATTTTGAATTTTTATTTTTAAAAATTCAGAAATAATGTAAGTACATCTTACAACCTAATATTTTGAAAAGAACATTTTGGAAGAAAGAGAAAGAAAAAGAATTTTTAATTTAATTTTAAAAAATTCAAAAATAATGTAAGTACATCTTACAACCTAATATTTTGAGGAGAACATTCTGGAGAATTAAAAGAAAAAGAATTTTTAATTTAATTTTAAAAATTCAAAAATAATGTAAGTACATCTTACAACCTAATATTTTGAGAAGAACATTTTGGAGAATTATAAGAAGAAGGAATTTAGAATTTATATTTTTAAAAATCCTAAAATAATGTAAGTACATCTTACAACCTAATATTTTGAGAAGAACATTCTGGAGAATTATAAGAAGAAGGAATTTAGAATTTATATTGAAAAAATTTTAAAATAATGTAAGTACATCTTACAACCTAATATTTTGAGAAGAACATTCTGGAGAATTAAAAGAATTTTTTAATTAATTTTAAAAAATTTTAAAATAATGTAAGTACATCTTACAACCTAATAATTTTGGAACAAACTTTATGGAAGAAAGGAAAAGAAAGACTTTTGAATTGAAATATAATTATAAAAATTTTAAATTGAGTAAGTACTTCTTACTACAACCTGATAATTTAGAACAAAACTTTATGGAAGAAAGAGAAAGAGAGAGAATTTTGAACTTAATTATTAAAAAATTTAAAATTAAAATTTGGAGAAATACCAAAACATTCAGAGATAATAGTAAGATCACATTACTATAAACAATTCTGGGAATAAATGAATTAAACAGAATTTGAATGTTGATAGAACGTCAGTACTTTGAAACAAGATAAGATCAACATATTACAAGGATTTATGAGAAATATTTTTCAATTAAATAAAAAGAATAGTTTGAATTTTACATTAAAACTAACCAAGTTCCAAAAAATAATTATGTGTCAATTATGATTGAATTGAGAAGAAAATAAAGTGATTAATTCAGAAAAGAGAGTTAACGTTAATCCAGAATAAATGCTAGACATTCACAATAGCATTTGAAGGAGTAGAGAAGACTAACAAAAAAGAGTGTAATATGCCAGAGAAGGAAAAAATTTGGAAGCAAAGAGACTAATTACCTATGAAACGATAATGAAAACAGTTAATTAAGAGCAAAGAAGAACAACTCATACCAAACAGATGGAGAAGATGATTTTGAACCAATGATAATAATAAGACCTATATGAAATGCAAAGAGAAGAAATACCACATGAAATATGATATAAATGAATTAATGTTAATGAATGCGAAGGCGGATTAATAACTTTCTAAGAGAAAGGAAAGAACCAAAATGTTTAAATAAAATGATCAATATAAAAACCAGTATATCTAATGTAAAGATACAATGTTAAAAAAAAATTAAATATAATATATTAAGACCATTCAAATAATGAATACGAAAGACTATTTATAAAGACCATGCTAATACTATGAGTAACCAGAAGAAAGTATAAAGAGAATTCAGATGGAGAAGAAAGAGAGTTACACTGTAAACAGTAACCAGAATTCTTAAAAGAAAGGTTTTCAACCATAATTAAATTAAATATATCAGACAAGTTAAGAGTTTTGAAAAAATATATATGTAATGAGTATAATAATGATTATGAAGATTTATTAAGATAGAAAATGTGAGATAATCTGAGAGACTACGAAGTGGAGAATCCAAAGATATTTTTATTAGTCGAAAATGAGACTACTTTTTATTTATTTATTCGATGACTGACTGAAGATAATTCCAGCAGCATTATGTTTTTTGAGCAGGGATGGATATGCCCCTGTACTCAATTTATAGAAGTGGTGTATGGCCAGCAGAGAAGTAGCGTACAGTGCCCCTCTGATCTGCCCCAGCCCACGTGATAGGGAATGTTAGGGAATTAATATCCCAAGGATACAACACGAAGTTGATATAGAAAGAAAATGTATTACAATTATAATATATCTCAGAAGACACTAACTATCCGAAAAGGATCAGTAGTAAAACAAATAATTATATATATAAAATTAATAAAACTCTAATATAAAAAAGTCGATATAAAAATGGAGAAGAAAATGAATTATAAGAAATGATGAAATTATCATAAGATATTATTTGATCCATAAACATGTCTGAAATAATTACTTCTGGAGGAGAGCAATCTGTAGCGTGACAGATATAAGCATAATATTGAATGGCAATTGATCATTAGAATAATGAAGTTATAATATTTAAATTTGGAAGAAAGCATTAAGTCTAATATAAATAGATTAATTCATATCAACTGTGGAAAGAAATCATTATTATAAAGAAAATCCAAGTTCAAGTAAAAGGAGTTACTAGTGATGAGTCATCCAAAACCAGTCTCATAACCAAAGGTTTTCAAGGTATAACCCAGGAAGGTAAAATAGTAAATAACAAAGCAGTACACAATATGACCAAACCCACAACGAGGGAGAATAAATAGAATAGAAACTCTAAAATAAGCCAAGATCAACCAATACAGGTTGTGTATTTCTGTAATAAAGAAGAAGATGGAGAAGATCCCAAGAAACCTGATGGCAACAAGAAGAAGATGGAGAAGATACCAGTCCCAGAAGGCAGGAGAAAAGAAGACTGAAGAAAGAAGAAGAGGGCAGCATCCTGAAGAAGATGTCATGCTCTTATAAAAGACACCCAAATCCCTATATCCCCAAAATAAATATCTAAAAATAAAAGTATAACGAAATAAAAACCACATGTATATAAATTTAAGAGAGAGGAGTGTATAAAGTAAAAGTTTCCTGTGAACTAAGATGAAACAATAATATAGTACCCATGGAACAAATCTCCATTGAAAAACGCTAACCAATTTATTATGTTAATAAGACTATACGACCATTTAGCATTAACATAATTATATAAGTGCAAAGTGAACCAGTGATAGTTTTGGGTATTATAAAAAATGAACCTTGTGTTTCATTCTTGGCAATCACAAACATTGGATGCAATGAAATATGCATTTTTCAATGACTTAAAATATGTACTGTGACAATATGTTGTTCATAAGACATGAATCTGTTTAAAATAACATTTTGTTTTACATGAAAAAAGAAAAACAGAGTTCATAATACCTTTTGAACAATTAATACTATTTATTTGTTAATGACAGGGTACAATTCCCCAAAGACAATGTAAAAGACGGTATAAAAACTGTAGAATCCTACTTATAATAATAGTTAGAAATAAGAATATAAATATAAGGTTTTAATGTATATAGTACAAGAATGTTTAAAAATGTATTAGATATAAGGCCATTTGTTTGGGTCTGAAACCACTAACATCAGAACTATAAAAATAGTTACCACTTGTAAATAGTAGAGAGTAATTAAGATGTTAGTTAGTAAAAAACCTTTTTTGTAAGCCATATTTCCATGTTTAGAAATAAGGATTGTGTTGCAAAATGTCTGACTTGAAGACAACCATTTATTTAAAAAAAAAAAATATTCGTTATTTGTTTTAACTATTGTTTGTATTGTAACCAATACTAATTGTTTTTGTGTAATTTAGAAACATGTTTAATTTATAATACTATTTGTAAAAGTCAGAGAGGGTATCACACATCATATATTGTTTGTAAATTATTTTGTAAGAAAAATTGTTAAAAAATCATAGGCCAAAAGAATGGAAACCAAACTTCATCAAAACAGAGAAATTGCTCAATTAAATGCAAATAAACAAAAGGGGTTTAGACAAAATAAACTTGAGATCATGCCATATAATTGCACATACCATTTAGAGAGATTTTAATAAATTATATTCAGAATTATGAATAAATGTGAAAATGACTAAACTCAGAAATTTAGACATGGGAGTCATATATTTCAGAATAATGTTTCAGAATACAACTAATTCAATTAATTACCAGAAAATAAGGGAATAGGAACCTTTTAATACAATATAGGATTATTAATATTAAATATAACTGATAAAATGGCTGAATTTATATAATGACAGGAAGTAAATTTTGATGTTTTGACTCTTCACAGTATACCAAACTGAAAGTGAAATTACTATTTTTTTTGGACAGAAAACACTATAAAATGGCATTATTTAATCTGAAAATAACCAGAATGAACTGAAAGATTAATTTAAATCAAATCTAGTGAATAAAATTGACAAATAACCAAAGTATAGGCATTCATATAGTGAAAATGTAAAAGTGCATACAGGATGTGAAAAATATTTGAACAATGTTAAGGATAATATTATATGGGCTAAGAGTTTAATTGAAACTGAAGGAAACAGTGAGTTAATTATTGGTAGTTGAACGGTTAACATGACATACCTTTGATAACGTGAATAACCTAACCTATAATCGTCATACAAAGCGAGTGTATAGTGAGTTATTGTGAAATCGCGAGTGACTTGTAAAATACTTCTGAAACTATCATATTATAACAGAAACGATCAAGTAACACTCCATAACACAGAACAATATAAATCTACTCCGAAAAACACCATAAAACACTAGAAAACTGTATAATACATTAAACCAAATTAGTGACGGAATCGGAGAAAGTGTTTGAACTAATAATTATACAGATACACTAAATACAACCCAGAATCACTACACCAGTCACTACACAACATATAACAAGAGATTTGCGGACACGAGAACAGAAATATTGCGTCAAAATACATTATTTGGAACGCAGCAGGGACGAGTCACATTTTGATCAACTTGACGGCGGCCATTTGCTTTGACAAACCCAGTGCCTCTTCTTGGTTCATCACAGCTGTTTGGTGAAAACAATTATTATATTTACAATTTATTATTCAATGTCTGTGTTTATTAATAACTATTAATTTGATTGTAACGTTATACTTTTTAAATATAAGCCCGATTTCTCTGACTTTGGTAATAACTGGCTGTTTAAAGAGCCCTATATAATTTTTATAACATATACTTGTAACTTTTTTCGATATCCTGAGAATCGATACTAATCGATAAGAGTCAATATTGCTGTTACTTAATAAAACATTAATACTTTTCAATACTTAATAGTTCTTTATTTCTTCAATAATACTAATTACCAATAATATAATTCTAATTGATAATCTACAAGGACTTTACCACCCGTAAGTGAAGATAACCTAAAAAAATAGAAAGGTAAACAAATATCGATTGGTTTACAGACAGTCTTATGAGTGGTGATAGATTATTTAAATTATACTAAAACTTTAATAAAAATTTTCAGAAGAGCATTACACTGTTTAAAACTTCACAGCCCTATATTAATTAATTGATCCTCATTAATTAATTAATAAAATTAAAATTTTTTTTTATTATTTTTTTTTATAAACATAATTTTTTTTTTAATTTTCTTCAAAACAATAATTTTTGTTTTGAAACTTTCGGTGAAGCTGAGCATATCTATTTCTTCATCAACTTTACGCTACTCGACCGGTCTTGCTACCATTGGGACTCGACCAGCTGGGAAACTTAAGGAAGTGTTTCAGGCCAGTAAGACGTCGAGAGCCACACCAATTACACACCAATTAAACACCTTACAACTTACAACTTATTTATTAATTTATTACAAATTGGCTAGCCCAAACAGTGCGGCTTGATTGCATCGGAGTCTCATACTCCATAATAAGTATATCATCAACACACATACACTTATTTAAAATTATTACAATATGAATTTTAATATTAAACTTTATTTTAAATTTAATATTTAAAAATTAAATTTATTAACATACCCAATTCGTTTAATAAACTGATAAATCGAATACTTAAAGAACACGATTGATAGAATTAGATAGTAACAAGTCATCTAAAAATTCTTACGGTTAATTGTCACCAAACATTTGCGAAAAATTCTATTTACTTAAACAAATTTAATTATTCTTATTATTCCTTTTAGAAAAATGTTGCGCTATTTTGTGAGCGACCGAGTGTGTGTATGAGCGCACGCGTTCTCATAAAGTGTAACACAACAGTTGTTTCACAAATGTGACTAAGAGAAAACACAAAAAGAGATGACAGGATAGGTTTCTTGAAAACTCAGTTAAGTTAAAAGTACGTAACTCAGTTGAAACATTATAAAATACACTGAATACGGAAACTTTCTCACTGCTGGATTTGAATAGACAGTCTGAATAAAGAGATGTTTGTTTCCTTAGAATTGAAAATACTAAGGTGAATGGGGTTGAACAGCTAGTGGCAGGTTTGTCCAGACCGCGGTTGAGAAAGAGGCTGCATCTCGTCTCCCAGGCTAAATCTGACCCCTGAGCACCCATAATACCCGTCTCTCTTTCTCTCTCTCTGTCTCTCTGAAGGGGACGTTCTGACAAGTGTTTCCTAAAAAAAAAAAGGACCGGAACCGGAACACCTTACAGACGCCAATAGAAATTGTTTATAACAGGAGGGTCGCTTTTTGTGTAATTGTCAGTTAATATATTCGACAACATTACCATATTACTGTTAACTATAAAATTTAACACAACGGACGGGAGAAAGCTGACCACTGTTCACGGCGGTGCCTTTGTTTCACTTGCAACAAGAATCAAACATTAAAGTTTTTATAACCGCTGCTGTTCCCAGTCGAGGTTTAATTGTTTTGTAAACACAAGGGTGTATTTGTTTGAGCAACCACCTTGCTGCTTCTACCGTTATGTTTACGGATTACTTTGTTAACTACTTCTAATGTTTAGTTTCTGTATTTTCGTCTAAAAAAATGTAATTCTAATATTTCAAAAAACAAGAACAAAAATATTTAGTATCCGTGTAGCGCTAGTGTCTCAGCCAAAAATTCCCATTGCATAGGTTATGTTCAAAAATAAATAATTCTGTACCACAATATGGTCTATGGTCTGTCGCTCTGTGACTTACTAATAAGATTCAGTGGGTAATCTGATATCTTCATTTGAAAAAAATATTTTCTCACACGCTATTTTTATATATATATATATATCATTTTCTATATAAGTAACTCGATGTTTCTTGCAGTAATTATATAATTTGTGATGTTTTCAATTTGTTTCTTCTGCAAGTAGATAATATTGTATATTCTTTTTAAAAGAAACACTTGCAGAAGAAACAAATTGAAAACATCACAAATTATATATATATATATATATATATATATGTGTGTGTTAGTTTGAAATCCTACATACGTTGTCAATTAAGCAAACACGTATGTTATTATACATTGTTTATAGAATCCTCGTGGAATTATAAACACATTTTCCAACGAAAATGCTTACATTTTGTGAGAAATTCACAGAAAAAATCATAAATTGGCAGTTTTAGGTGGATTGCTATAATTTTGGAGTACACCTGTTGTATGTCTGTGGGTAGAAACTATGATGAACACCTTCACTTTGAATCAGAAGATATGCGTGACATAGAAAACTACAAATATATAGGAGTTACATTCAGTAAAAATAGAGACAGTAGGGAAGAACGTCGTTAGGCGACTATTACATTCGTTCCTGTAAGGGAAGGGCATCAGTAAAGCAATGAAACAAAGGATATACGAACTCTCTCCTTCGTCGAAAGCATAGGCCTAATACTGTACGGTTCTAAGGTTTGGGAATACGGTAAGTGTTTTGTTAAAGTAAATCGGAATTAGTTACTGAGAGACCAGAAAGTAGAAGCAATGTTGGGGTGAGTAGGAAAACACGTAATTGAGGAATTAGAAAGGCGGCAGCTATTATGATTTGTCGTGTCAAGCGAATGACTAGCTTCAAGTGCCAAAACGAATTTTAAGTGTACTCTCTGCAAAACAAAAACGTGGCAGACCTACATGTAGTTGCATGGATGAGCCTATGGTAGCCAGAAATCTGCTCCAGGATATCTGCGAAGACACAAGACAATGATGGCAATTGGGCACACAAACGTTAGTCGCATTATACCCGTTGCGTTGCGCGTATATACGTAGTGAGAGAGCGTTATTATATCCTAAATGGCTTAACTAGGAACTTTATATCTTGGGAAGATTTTGATGTATTTTCAAGTATAAGTTTAGTGGTGAGAAAACCAGTCGTTTCCGTATATCTTAATATACCGTGTATTGCGCCTTTCTGTGTCAGTTATTTAATTTTAACTTTGTCGTATTTTATTGCTTCTCTGCTTTGTACAATTTTCCCTCGAACGAGGCCTTCCGGTTTCGCAACCATTACCAAGTTCTTACTACTTCTTATCAAGTAATAAAATGACATTTTATCAAGTAGTAAGAACTTGATAATGGTTGCGAAACCGAAAGGCCTCGTTCGAGGGAAAATTGTACATAGCAGAGAAGCAACAAAATACGACAAAGTTGTTATGAAGACTGCTAACACAGATAAAATAGCTGATATTTAATTTTAGTTAGTGCATTGAGCCATAAATATACTATGAAAACCAATCAGCACAGACTAACTTAGTCGAAAGTGAATTTGGATCAACAGAAAGATATTCGCATTATTTTTTTTCCCGTACTCAGCTCTTTAGTAAATGACAAGAACTTTATATTACCTTTTTTTTTTCAAGCGGATGTAATTCATACATACTACAACGGATTTTAAAACCGTACATTATTGTTGAACCGTACACTGTTCTGGTGTTTAGAACATGTTTTATTTTCTGTGTATTGAAATACGACGAGCCACTGAGGATGGGGAAAATTTGTTTCTAAAAAAATAAATAAATAAATAAAACGCTAGTCAAGCCGAAAAAACAGTGACGTTGTTAAAAATTGAAAACTATGGAAGTTTACGTGTGAGATGTTAGTAGATTATGAAAATTAGCATTCATAAGCTTCAGTTGCCTAGATAAAATGACAAGTATTTCTCTTTCCTCTCAAATTTAACATATTGATGTTTGTTATCGACTTGAGAATGCTAAGAAGCAAAACATTAACTAGCCCGTCATAAATTCAAATTATAGAAGACTAATACAGTCCGGGGCCATACGATATGTGTACAAAGCATGGACAGTGTCAAAAAACGTTCAACGGATGATCAGAATGATTGAAAAACATTTGTAAGATCTGTGACAACGATCTACTGAAGAAATCACTATAATCGAAAACTGTACCCACTACTAAATGGAAAGGATGTAGAGTAAGATATGTAAAAGCTCAAAGGTAACAAAGGCCGAATATATAAGGCCGGTATATTGATGTGGACCGAAGAAATAGTACTTCTGTGGCTAAGAATATTATGAAAGGAGTTGTTTTTCATCTAGGAAGAGGAGAAGGCCGATATTATGATAGAACGAATGAGTACTGGAGGATTTTAAACAATGAAAATGTTTACCCATGGCTGTTTGTAATACTGACTACAGAGCAAACTAGTGTCTTTAGTTCGGTAAGACAGTGACTTTATGGGAGGCAACCCAGACAGTAAATCGGACTGGACATTTAAGCCAGAAGGTGGCACCCCTACCATTGTCTTACCCTGTGGGGGGGACAATATTAGTTACTAAATTGTCACAAGCAAGATGTAACCGGACGGATCAAACCTTGCCGACCACAGCTACCCTTATTGACATACTGAAGTAGGCCTAACTAATACTTTTTTTTTTACTAAATCAGACATTAACAGATTTTGCACAATATCGTCTACAGCAATATATCGTTAAGCAGTTAATTCGTTCCTAAATGTTAATTTGTAAATTATTTGACACGTTCATTTCTTTAATTGAATTTTAATTTTTCATCAAAGAGTTTTAAAAGCAACGCTTATTTAGTATGTTTTCTGCACAATATGAAACTGGATTCCATAGAAATTCCTAAACGTTTGTGTTTTCTCGTCTGGAAATTTTACTTCTTTTTTTCTTTTGTTCACCAATAAGATCATATGAGTTACAGACGAATAACAGGAGACATACATCGCCTACTCATACGAGTGAAAATGAGCCTTACACAGTGGCCTGTGAATGATTAAAAAAACTGACCCACAATGTAAGTGAATAATGTCGTTTTGTAGTGTTTTTTAAAACGTCGGTTCCGTGTATCGAACGAACCTATCAAATTGTATTCTACTGTACAGGTACGATGCATAAATTCCAAACACGGCATATCTCACAATTACATCGGTGTGATTTAAAGGTGTCCGTTAATTATGCACTTGATATTAAATTAAAATTTACGACACCGCAAGGAGTGCACACAAATCATATCTGATAGCCTGTACAGTGTTATTTACGTACTGGTGTCGAACTCAGTTTGAAGAGATCAGACTGCATTACACAATTCACGCGAGTAATCCGTACAAACCAACGTGGGGGAATTTACGTTTAAACCTTGTTATTGTGATTTAAATCTTAAGCTTCTTTTACCATAATTCACAATGTTAATACTACAATACTGAATATTTCAGTAACGAAATCGCCTTCAGATTTTCTGTAAAGACCGAGCCTAATAATATGTTGGCTTAAAGATTTCTTGTATTTAAATCAAGATTTAATCGTAATTCTATTTAAATCGGACGTTTCATGAAAGTACATAATTTTTAAATACAAACGTTCGACGTTTTATGTTGCGAAATTAAAATATTGATTTACGTCGTTACAGGTTGGGTCTTGCAATCGGTGGCCGAAGTGGATTTGTACTTACAAATAATACGTGAAAGAGAGAAAACAGGTTGTAAAGTGAGATGAAGAGGTGGAGGGGAGTGACGTGTGACGATCGAAAGTGGTAGTGGAATCGTTAGTTACCCTTGTCCCGTGAGAGCCGCCCTGTGTGGGAATAAAAACACAAATGCACCCTTCACAGTGATTTCTCACAATATTTGCTACCTAACCACTTTTACGGCCGTTCCGCAGCTCCAGATTAAACGATTCCAGAAACGTATTAAAATGTGCCGCAAGCTGACCTTTTCAACATTTCTCCCTCCATTCCGATGTGTTTACATGTTTTCACACATTTGTATTAGCTGGAGGGTTATTCGAACAAACTGCAGAAACCCATTATTATTTCCGTGTGCAGATACTATTTTATTTTCCTTGTAGGAAGTCAACTAGATTTTGATTTGAGGGGTAAGCGAGCATTTCCGGAGAAACCCAAAAAGTAGTCGTTTCGTAATTAGATGAATAACATACGTAATAGGCCAGTCTGTTTAGATGTGAAATATGAAGCAATTTAAAGTCATAAGTCAAAAATGGTTTGGTATGTGCTACAGTCCGAATGACAGCATTTTAGTACGATTAAAAATCTCAACAACTGCATAAAATGTTAAATTATAATATTAATGTAATCCTGACCTAAGAAAAATATAAATAATATTCATGAATTGTTAAAAATCTTTGTTGTTTACTTAACAGACAAAACTTTACAATCTACTTTTACAATTAAAAACATAATAAAATAACCTCGCTCTAATTGCAGTTAGAATTGGAATTACGAAAATCACTGAGAAATATTAAGATCGGGCATTAACAAAAGCACTAAAAAGCATCATTCATTTTGGGCACCTTAAGCACAAATTAAGCACCTTAGATTCTTACAGCGTTTGCTAACTGTCGTCCAGTAGATATTTCCAATTCCATACCGACGAACGTTTACTTTTGAATAACAAGTTGGCATCTCTGATTAAATGAGTTGAAATTTCAGCCACGGCTGTCCACAAGTAAACTAAGGTACTCGCAATTGCTTGGCCGTTGAATTCTGTTTAACATTTAACTTTAATCTGTGTTTCTAAGAAGTTAATTTTGATTTTAAGACTAATTTTGTTCAAAATCAAAATATAATTTGGCTTTATAAGAACTAAAACTCTGTTCAAATTATGATTACAAAACCTTACATATTTGCTCATACTAAATACGCTGACATGGTTTATATCTATGAATTTTGAAATGGAAATATTTTTCCAAAACAAATGACACAGGATTTCCAATCTTGAATACAATTGAAATTAATATTTTAAAACAATTGAGTTCATTTAACTCTCATTAAATTCATTTGTGGGTTTTAGTTAACAAAAATAAACAAATCCAAATAGCCAAGCGACTGCGAGCTTATAATATTAATAATGGGCAACAATGGACATTATTGATAGATTTCAATTCGTTTCGTCAGTGACGACAAATTTATTCAAAGTAAACAAATTTTTAATAACACCTTTAATAATACTAAGTTCTTATAAGTTACACATCTGCCATTTTTTGTTTGATTTAGAATCGTTTTATCTCCTACCATGTTTCCAAATTTCTCTAGTGTGCGTTTGTTTTTAACTGACGTTATTTACATCTCTTTATTCAACTAAATTCTTCACAAAATTTTGGAGAGTTTCATCTGGAATATAATTCAGACGACACAATTTTTATACTTGCAAAGAAAATAGTCACGTTTCTGATAAACGTATGTAGCCCGTGTGTGTGTGTCGACAACAGAGTACTAACACATATTTGAGACACAATAACGTGTTGTGAGTGAAGTGAGCGTGCCGACAAGCAATTACAGGCTAATGTAACTGACAACCGACACTCTCTTCTCTTTTTGTTTTAATTCCCGTTACTGCTGTAAAACTTTCACAGTCGAAAACTTCACTCTTTTAGTGCCCCCTCGTAAGTCCTGTTCTCATTTTGTCACTCATTTTCTTTCTTATTATACCTTAAGGTTTCTTATGTAAGGGCCAAACACTCAGACGTATTAAACGAAATGTGTTAACAACTAACTATTAAATTAATGGTAAAAATTACGATCGTATATATGACTAAAACGTATGAACAGGGATTAGAAATTAACACTACCGGTATTGTTTGTGTTTGACAAGGTTTCAAGGTTTTTTTAAATAATTTTAGACTTTTAATTACCTCTATAAAAGAGTATATTAATAATCTCTTCTTATTATAATTTTCATTTCTTAAACAGACGTATCCACGAAGTATATATAATCATTACAGTACTCTTTCCGTTTTTCCCAAGCATTTATATGAAATTGTGTTTAACTCAGTTTATAAGATTTCCTCGATACCTGACTTATTCAGAAGTGATTAATATAAATTTATTGTACGCACATAAATTTACTTCATATTTACTAAAAAAGTTATAATATTTGTATTACTTATTATTATTACCTATTCATTTGTGTACACGTGTAAAAATTAAATATCCTAATATCTTACATGTGATGTATCTGATGTATCTCATGATGTGTGTTAACAGTTTATCTACTAATACTAAATGGACTCAAAGAACGCTCTAATAAATTTTGTTGAATAACATTTAACGATTAAAAGAAATTCTTGATTCATTTGTCCATAAGGTATAATAAAAACTTCATGAGAAAAAAAATTGTATCGTTAGATAGACTTTATAAATAAGAGATTTTTACATAGCTTGTACAAAACGTATACCTACTTATTTGACAGTTCAAATCAACAGAAAACGGGAAACTTGGCAGTTCAAATAAAATGAAAGAGAATAGGGTTGGAAGAGAACCTGTTACTTCCGAAAACCTTTATCAGGAACGTTAGAGGCAAATAGATGATTAGCCTGGGCCAACAGATTAATTAAAATAAATTTATTAATTATAAAATAATTATTTATCGTCTGAGATTTGCAGACTACAAAACAGTAAAAGTGCTGTGCACATGAAAAAGACCAACCCACCCCAACTGGACGATGGACGATGGTTACCAGTTGACGATGTGAAAACTGATAATAATAAGCTGACAGTTTTTAATTATATGATATATATGGCAAAAACGACAACAAACCTTAAAGGCAAAAAGTAGAAATTATCAACTAAATGTGACCAGCTTCTGGAAAGGTAAGCAGCATCAGGAAAGATAACAAACTTCTCTCACATTTAAAATCAGAGTTTTTAATAAGTCCGCGCTTTCACCAGTGATCTACAGATTAGAAACATGAACAAGTAACTCGAGAATGATACAGAAAGTCATTACTGAAGCAAGAAGCCATGCAGGGAAAGTTAGGAATAAAAAAATTATAATTAAATGGCTATACAACCAAACTAGAATAGATTAGATCGACTAGATATCATATGCGCACTGTGGCGCATGAACTGGACTAGATTTGCTCATCAGAGAAATCGCTCTGGAATAATTGGGCCTATATTCGCTCAGAGAGGGCACACCACATATAATACATACACATGTTAAGCAAATGATTTCCTAAATGCAGAACAATTTTGTATTAATTTTAAAAAATTCAGGTATGTGTGCATCCGTCATTATGATAAATAATGACATTTATTACAAACTAAACCTTTTTAACCTCAAACTATTTTAAACCTTTTAAAAATTATATAGCGAATTTAATTTACGAAAATTATAGTCCATGAAGTGGCTACATTTGCATGAAGTTATTAAACTGGCATATGGAAATAATGAATCGATGTTAACGTGTAATGTGTATTAAATATTTTATATTACCGTTAAAACTTTCTAGTATATCATTCTGCAGTTGCATAATATTATGTATTAACTAATATGTTTATATATTAATAAATGCTATGCAATTATTATTAACTAAATCAATACTTATGGTTACACACGGTCACCCCCTTGGTTTACAGAATACAAGGGGGTTAATTCCCACAACTCAGTATCAAATAAATGAAGATTTTGTGTACACCGCTGAGAAGAGACTTATTATTGTATTATCCATCACAGGAGTATCAGTCTAGCGAGTCATTGTGTGAGAGAAAGAGATAGAGAGAGAGAGAGAGAGAGAGAGAGAGAGAGAGAGAGAGAGAGAGAGAGAGAGAGAGAGAGAGAGAGAGAGAGAGAGAGATATCAGCGACAGCTCCGATAATTATACATAATAGATAATTAAGTCACAGGTTGGTGGTACGGAGCGAGAAAGGATGTTCCCACAAGACAGGACGAGACAGGTAAAGTGGGGCGCTGCACCTTACCAGCTTCTGTTTGTCCTCGACACCTGGCCACCTGGTTATTGCTAACTCTACCGATGATGGGAAAATAAGTCATTGAGTTGAGTTTGTGAGAAACTTGCTGCTGTGATCGTCTTTTCTGTCCAAACTTCTTGTCAAGTTACAGACTGTGTTTATTTGTCGTACAAAGACGTACACTACGGAAAGCAGAGACCATGTTTAATATTGCACAAGATACAAAGTATTTCCCCAGTTCCATAAAACATAGAATTACGAAACTAAAATCTTAATGTGTATACTGATTTGGTAATTCGGTTACTTACATGCGTACTATATCATTGTTATGTACAATTCACATATGCTGTATATTTATTATTGAGCAACAATTGTATCACAGTTTAAAAATTTATAAATAAAAATTTAAAAACAAATAGTAATAATAGGAGTAAAAAAGGAAAAAATAAATTCGTTAAACGATTCTTCACGCTGAGTTTCAAGGAGCAGTTTGATAATTCTGTATAAACATAAGAGTACTTAGGAACTTAATTTTGTAGTTCCGTATAAATCTTGAGTACATGTTAGATTTCGCTGTGTTGCTTGAATCAATTCATGGAGACATTACAACAGATTTAACTTTATGTATGTTTGTACATAATATGATACAAACTGTTGGTAATTTACTTTTCGATGGTTTTAAAATATTATTTTCTTTTCTTGTATTCGTAAGTGCAATAAGAAAGTAGGAACAATAATCGTAGTACACGTTTCTAATTTGTTAACGTGTTTGTGCAATTAATTTGATATGAAAATGTTTGCAAGCGAAAGGTTTAAACGGTTTGCTAGACGATGGATATAGTTAAATTGCCTGGGCAGTTATCTTACCGATATCGTATTGGACATTATAAGTAATCGAATGGCATGACCTTTCTTGGACTGTTAGTATAAAGAAATGGGAAATGCGCTTATCAACTGGACGAAATAGCTGGCTTTACGCACAAGCGCTTTCAGTAACGCTTTCGCGTACGGGAAAGATCGTAAACGTTTGGGTTTGGTAAAACCAATCGAGTATTCACTGTAAAAAATGCATTCACGCTTTTTCGAGCAAGAAACTGCGCTAACATGTAAGTACACGCGAAAGAATGTGTGTGTAAACGACAATCCCACACGCTTTACTTGGCGAAAGCTAATCCCGTGGAACGTCTGCAAGTTTCACAGTTTCCTTTGTACTACAAAGTTTTAGAATGGACTTCCGTCCGAAATATCTTAATGGACACACATAGCTTTGTCTAGTGTGACTGTTTTTCTTTTTGCGATTTAATTATGGCTGGCGCCGCCTCTTGCATCCTAGTTTCCACCACTGGTGCCGGTCTAAACAGTACTGTTCTGTAAGTCCTCTTGCATTCATTGCATCTTCGGCGTCCATTTTCCATGAATGTTTAGGTCTTCCTTTTTTCTTCAAGAGGGTGGAGTCCATTCCCATCTCTCATCCGACATTCTTTTCAGGTGTCCGAACCAATTCAGTCTTCTTGCTTCTATTGTTTCTATAATGACAAGGTCGATTCCCATCGCTTGTGTTATCTCTAGATTTCTCACTCTATCTAGTCTTGTTAGTCTACAGCACCTCCGCCAGTAATCCATCTCCATAGCTCTTATTATGGATTTATTTCTTTTATTAATTTCCCACATTTCTGCTCCATATAGGCCTATACTTTCGTCTATAGTTTTATATATTCTTATTTTATTGTTTTTTTGTTATGTGGGTGGACTCCAAAGCAGACTGTTTAATTGTTTTGTTGCTGTCTTAGCTTGTCCTATTTTTACTTTTATTTCTTGGTTGGTGTCACCATCCGATGTCATTGTTACACCCAAATACTTGAGACGAAAACTATAATGTCTAAAGATTATAGCCACCGTTATAGTCACCTACCCTTGTTAGAGACTTACCGTGAAAATCATCGAATAACAAAACTATTACACAAAGGGAACGAGCGACAACAAACTTATAACATTCATAATTATAAAAGCGAACGACCGACTACAACACACTGTGTACTAGGTAAAGCGTTTGGTAAAGTGCACTGTCAAAACTCTACCTCATCAGGACGTGTGCGAGAGAATGTGCATACGTGTTTACCAACATGCTTCCATTTTCCCTTTGTGTCCTTTCCTTCACACATACAATCTTTCCTGCACGAAACCTTCTACTGCACCCAATCACGTAATAAAGCGTTTCTGTGTAAAGCCAGCAAATGTGACACATACAATCCCGTTGTCGATACCGTTACTACAAATAAGAAAATAAGGAATTAAATGTTGCGGTAGGCCTAATTTTCAATGTTATAATAGTATAACATTGTATATATAACAAATTCAAGTGAGAACAGAATTTGGTAATCAATATTGAATAGGCTACTTACTGTTTCTGCTTTATCAATTACTGTTTCTGTTAATGTTTTCAATTAACTGTAATGTTTTATTAGGTAAAAATAATATAATTACACAACTGATGTAGTCTTTTGTAGGCGTTACGACATAATGTTTCCTCTGAGAACAAACTCAAGATTCTTAGGAATTACGGAAAAAAATAAAAGCAAAAACAGTTTATACGATAAAGAATGTCTGTATAATTTGCTAAACCAAACAAGAAAGATGATTTAGACTGCTGGTGCCCTATTCGTCGTTCAGGTATGTGTAGGCCTATCCAGTGAAAACGCATGACGTTACGCATTACGATAAGAAAAGTAATACAAACTTTCTGAGGTCGGAACAGATCGTTAAGAACTGTTATAAGTTAGTCAGCTGAAGTTAAATATGTGTTTCCATGAAGATTAAAATTAGTTTAGCAGAAAATTGGGCAAAAATAAACATCGTATTAGATAAGATTAATACACATCTATATGTACACTCACGCATCTATATGTACACATCTATTAAGAATGACACAAGTTACTCTACATATAAAAGTCGTGTTTATGTTACATAACAGTTTTCAAAATATAACTTTCATTGTATACATATTTAACATTTTATTAATTTTGTGTAGTCTGGTATTTGTGACACTGTTACAGATTTCAGTAATTAACCTCAAAGGTTAGTGGAATACGAGCCATTGTATGTATTTGGGAAATGATATTGGCTATGATAGGAGTTATGATATTTGGGGGGGGGGTGTTAATTTAGATAAGTTATAGACCTGTGGGACAATCAACTGTATTTTTACAAACAAGCTACGTCGAGGTACAAAATTTACTGAGTTTTACTGAGTTACGGCAGGCCCTGTACTGTCCTACGGGTATGAGTTATCGACAACAACCAAGAAACAAGACAATAAAATAAAATACAGACCTCGGAAACAGCTTTCTTAAGAGGAGTTAAAAGGTGCTCTGAACTTAACCGTATAAAGAATGAGGTTATAAGAGAAGAGTTACCAGCTTTTAACTTGAATGAAAAATTAAAAGATTACAAACAACGGTGGAAAAAACAGTTAGAAAGAACGTCGATTTCAGACTGGCCAAACAAGTCTGGAAATACAAACCTATGGGACACAGGTATGTGGGTAGACCCAGGAAGATACGCCTGGAGGATCTTTGAAGGCGGGCGGAACAATCAGCACCTTCCCTATGACGTGTTTTGAAGATGATGATGACGGGTTTGAAGGTATTATGTTTTGCTTCACTGACAAATGATAAAGTATGACCACTATGGAAGAAGAAATGCCAGTAACTTAAAGAACATAGCTGGTAAAGAACAAGACGACATCTAAACTAGAAAAAAAAAAAAACCACTGCGATAATATTTTTGGTATCTGTAAGAGTTTGACATATATATATTCAAACACTTTTTGCTACAGTCTATTTCTTGATGTATATAATATATTTAAAATTTATATTTACTTTACCTCAAGATGTTATTTTTCCCTTATTTGGAACATGTTTCGGGATCATTAGTGATCCCCTCATCAGCCTTTCTAATTCTGAGTCTTGTGGAGTACCTGTGTGCTGGTTGGCTGTTGTTATGGTTTCCCATTGGTTATTGGTTTTTTAAATTGTTATTATTGTGTGTGATTGTGGTGTATGTAATTAGTATTTTGTGTATTTTCGATGTTGAGTGCTTTGAAAATTGTATCATGTTTTGTATCGATTTGTATTTGTTCAGGTATTAGTTTGTTTTGTGTTTTGTATATTTGTAAATTTTCGCAAATGTTCATTATGGTGCCTTTGTGTGGTATGTATTTTATTAATGTCATGTTGGTTATGTCTGGGAATTCATGTCCAGTATTTATTGCATGTGTAGCCAAATTGGATTTACATATTTATGGTTTTCTGTATGCGTTTAGATGTTGAAAATAACGTTTTTTCAGTTGTTTTTTTGTTTGTCCTATGTAACATTTATTGCAATCTTGGCATTCAGTTTTGTATATACCATTAGTTGTATTATCTTTCTTGTGTGTATTATTTAGTTTTTGTAAATTATTTTTATCAGTTTTGTATGCTATTTTATTGTCTGTGTTTTTGAGTAGTTCTGTTAGTTTTGTCATTTTATTATTTATGTATGTGAATGCGGCCATTTTTATTGTCGTTATTATTTATGTGTTGTTCATTTTGATTGATTCTTAATTGCTCAGTTTTTATTTTATATTTAATTTTATTTTCTATTTTGTTTACAGTGTTTTTGTTGTATCCATTTTCACATGCAATTTGGTAGACTATATTATATTTCTTTTTTGCCTGTTTCCTGTTTGTTTAGGGGCATTTTATACATGCTGTTAAATGGCAGCATTCTATTCGCTATTTAAATAGTATCGACTGAAAGTAAGTCGATCTTGGGGGGGGGGGGCCCACCTTGATTTCACGGCGACTGCTCGGGTTTCGAACCCGGAACCTCAAAATTAGAATCCAGCCGCCAGACTCATTTGTCTACGCCAAGCCCCTGGTTTGTGTTGATGATATAGAAAAAGTTGCATCACTTTAAATTCTTTTATATTTTAACACTTCTAGCAGCTACCTGAACAGTCTAGGTCTTAGTACTAATCAGTGTTCAGCAGACTAGATTATTCGGAATAAAGTATATAAGAAGACGTACGGGATCAAAAAGTTACTGAAATGTTCGAGCTTACTGGTCCATAACTGAGCTCCACGGTTCTTATTTAAGGACATTAATATGTACTCTCTGTTCAATTAATTGTGACTATTTAACTCAAACATACTACGAGTCATTAAAATTATGAGCTTCACAATGAACTCAGAGCGTATCTTAGAGACGTCTATGGTAGCTCCTTTTCTAGAGGAAAAAAGCCAAATACGGCAGTACCGGTATTGAAGGGGTCCGTTACCTGTCACCGTTTAAAACCTAACAGCGTCTAAATGCATATGATTATATGTTTATCTGAACACATTGTACTATGTAGTCTCGACTGCGAACACAACCGTCAGAGGGCGGAGCCAGCCGAGATATTTTGCACTGAAATTGGCCGTTTAAGTGACGTGATTGTATGTTATTTGCAGTTATACTAAATAGCTTATCACACACATGATCTGGTCTTCAACAACAGCCGTCCGCGTCGCTAACTTATAATCACAGACAGGAACTGTATTATAAGATCAACAAGCCATTTCCTCTCAGCCATACATGTAGTATATTGTAATAACTGAAATTACATCTTGTAGAAATCAAACCGAGTATAAAGAGGGCTGAATTTGTGATTTTAATGTCAGGTTCAACTCGGTTAAGAACAATTGAATTGCTCAGACGTACTTGTTTTTAACTTCCGCTTTATAAGATTCCTTTTATATAAAGGGGAAATGACAATGCGCTCACCCTAGTCTGACTTGGAAAACCTTTTTATCGAACACCTTTATTCTCCCGGCTTGCCCTAATTTCAATGAGAAACATAGGTACGCACACAATACCTGTACGTTTATCGGTAGGCTACCCTTGCATTCAAGTGCTCCCAATCGACAGTTAAAGACCAAAAAAAAATCTAATAACTGTTTTGCGGTAGGTTCTATAGGCACGATTTCGAACGCTGTTCTGTGTGTTTCACAACGTTAGTTTGCGTGCTCGTCCATGCGTCTGCGTTAACACATAATTTCAGAAATACAGTGATCGAAAGTTTACAACTGTAAATCGGACTAAAACAAGTACTATTGGAAATATGTATGAAAATGTACTATAGTCAAAAGAATATCTAGCCGATCAATGCAGATATTTTATATTTAAAATCAATAATCACATTTTGTGACTATATAGTTTTGTAAACAAAGGAATATTACAATTTTTATAATCGTCACTATTACAGCATTTCAACGAATTGCATACCAATCAGCTCACCAGTAGAGGCTATGGAGCGATTGTAAGCAGCACCAGAGTTCCGAAAGCCGCATTTGGTTTTACATATACGTATGTATAAAATTACGGATTTAATTGTTGATTTGTTTCCGAAATGGTAACAGAGCACTAAATAAAAAAATGCGGAAAAATTACTTTCAAAACTATGAAAACGATAGGCATATCTGCATAAGATTCGAAGAACAAGCACAAAACTGCTTAATATAGACGTTTTTTGTTGTTGTAGAGTAAATTACAGAACTAAAAATCGAGTTGAGTACACTGCGGGCTTAATACAATATTCGAAGGCTAAGTCTTTCCTAAGATGACATAACCTCAAAATGTAGAATAAAAATTTGACACATCCCTCAATCACCAGGCAGCTAACAATATTTACACGAAGCGATTTCGTACACAAGACGATTGTAGCAATTAAAAATGCTCGTACCTTGAATACTTCTTCTTCTCCAGGCCTTGGACCTTACAGTCCGTTGCGCTGTCTCCCCTGGGAAGATAAAACACAAGTTGCTTCTGTAGTCTGTACTGATGCATCCTTTTCAGTCCCACCATATCTGTACTCCTTGATCCTGTCATACGGGTTGTAAATTCTGAAGGTGTTCCTTATGTCATCATTCCTTAGCCTGTCTGTCTCTCCGGGATCCCCCGAGTACAGATCTTAAAATCCTCATCTCACTAACCTGTATTCGGCTGCGGGCCATTGCATGCACTCTTCGTGTCTGACTACCATAAAAGTCGCGTGGCACTGCCATCACTTTATTAAATGTTAACTGTGAATCGCGTCTGATCTTCGCCTTCAATGTTCTTCTGACAGTTCCACACATAACAGTAAGCTTCTCTACTTTTGTTATTGACATCTACCTCTTCCACGTAACACAAGTCACGTCTAAGGAATCTAAATAAATATACCTGCTAAATGACTCGATCATTTACAACCAGCTTACACCTAACAGGAAAGCAACCTCGAAAAGCCATGGATTTGAACTTGATACCAGACTTGCAACCATACGTTTGAATTACCTGTTGTAATTCACAGAGAAACATCTGCAGGCTGTCTTCATTATGTGCTATGATTACCTGACCATCCGCAAACTGATGGTTTTAACAAAATTATTATAATTGAAACTGCTGCTAAAATTTAGCATTTCTAGCCTCTGCGCTCCCACTCTCTTACAGTATCCTCTAAATATGAATTACGTATTCTAAAAACGTACGTGATTAGGTACACTCTTACCTAACTCCTCTATTTATAACATCTACTCAGAATACTAATTAGTCTAATTATTTACTTCAACTTACTTGCCTACATTTTTACCACCATATTCTTTTAAGGTTTGATATTCCTTTATTTTCTGAGGGGAGGGGCGGTATAACCGAAATATTGTTACCGAAATATGCAGCTGTACACAAATATTATTCGGATATGTTTGACCACAGTATTCATGTCCTTTTTGTTGAACTCCCCTAAAAGGAATTCAGGCTGTTTACAGTAAACAATCGGTTAGTGAGAAATCGATAGAAGTTTTATATCTTTGCTGTCTATGAAACAATGGCAGTCTTGGAAAAGGCCAAATGATGGTGGAGAGAGGTTGTTACAAGCAAGCAAGGTCATAGAAAACCGTTTTCTTGTTTACCAATAGTTTTCCCGTTCGCACTCTTAGTATGTCTGTTCTTAATAAATCTTTAATTATTACTTCTGTCCTCATATTCTATATTATAGTATTTTTTTTTTATTTTTGCTAATATTGTACATTATAGTAATTGCTGAAGAAACTCGGTATTTTGAAAACAGATAAAATTTACGAAATATAATTCCAAACAGAATGTTTAAACCGGGTTTATTTTACATTCTATACCTAATCGTAAGGAGATCACAGTTTGTTTCATGTACATCGGAGTTTACGAAATAACGAACCTTTTCCCACCGAAAAAATAAGTTTAGATATACAGTTCTACATTTAGAATTTAGTCCTATAATTCGTTAAGAATAACTTATAAATTTTCTTCCGATGCCAAAATAAATAAACGTCAAATGTCTGATCGTTTTTGCTTCCGGGATTTGAAGGAAAGAAAGAAAATTAATTTTGTTTAATTGAGTATTATTTGGCCTATGAACTGACTAACAAGTATGGGTATGTAACGGCTCTCGTCGTGTGTGAAATTATAATATTATCATTTAACAAGTTATTCGTGAAACTTATAAATGTTTCTCTGTTTTCTTGAAATATTCAACGTTTCATTTAACATATCTCGCATTGTTATTTATATTCTAGGCAAATAACTATGTTTTAACCTTTTCTCAGTCCGTTATGAATAGAAATTGTAAATATTATGAAATGAACACTGGAATGCGAGAAATATAAAATACAATTTAAGGTATATTATAAAAATTTATGCACATATATTTATTCTTGTGGGTGTTTCTATTGTATCTGACTCAGTCTGTAGGTTATGTATTTGTGTATGTGTATAGTGTATTACCTGTGTGTGTGTTTTAGAAGAAGTAAGATATTGTGTGAGAGAGGGCGAGAAAGAGTAATTTGTAAAGAAGGTAGGAGACAGAATATCTTGTTATTTAAATACGCAAATTGTTCTATCACCTCATTCCTTTGAACTTACTGTACGTGCTTCACAGCCTTTCTATTACTCCTAATTTTTTCATAATTCTTCTTTGTTTCATGCAATCCTCGCTTTATAATATTTTCAGTTTAATAATATTTACATTACATATTGTATCTCATTAATTAGCATCTCCATGTTCTTTCTGCAACCATGTTCTGCTCCCGTTTAGAATCGACTTATTTTCACCAGTGTCGGCATGCTTGACAGCTATTTTTGACTTCCATCCACGTTCAGAAATGTTCTAAAATTTTATATCGAGTATGGATCTACCGTAAAGGACAGTATGTGGAACTCTGTTCATCACTGGTGGGAAAGGGCCGAATATTGTAATCTTGAAATATTTTTTTTGGCCAGATTCTGCGAAATCCTTTCCATCTTGCACGGGTACAATGCTTACTTAAAGTTATCCTCTTTCATGAAATATTGAACAATTTATGAAATTGGTTTTTCTGGGATTATAAAGTGACATGTTTTATTATAGGCTTAATGTAAATATTTTGCATACTCATCTTAATGTTTTACATTAAGATTGTACAAGTTGTGCGTATAAAAGAATCCGGAATACCTCAAATTTTTAGGGGGGGGGAGCAACATTAAGATTTATATTTTTAAAAATTGTTCTAACTTAACCACTTGTAATGAGAACAATGAGTAGGCTTATTAATGTGAATTTTAAAGCGGGGTGTCTACTACTCCCATTTGTGTGATGATTATTGCAGTGACACTTCATTAACCCTTCTGGTAAAGTATTCCCTGTTTAGTTTTTAATACTTTCACCGTAGACAGAAAATATCGATAAAGTTAGTGCTACCAAACATAGAATATAAGTACCTTCAGTGCAAACTTTCTAGTCTGGACACTGTTCCTTTTGCACATCAATAAATGTCTAAATTTCTTTCAGGGAGTTTCAAAATACCTGCGCGGACCGGACGAGCTCCACGAGCCGCCAATTGAGCTGCAATGGATATAGGATATATAGAAAAAAACTACACAAGTGTACTGTACTTCGGAGCCCCTCAACTGGCTCAGAATACATTTGCTAGAACAGTTCACAACGCCCGCTCCCGTCTGTCTGTCAGTCTCTCTCTCTCTCTCTCTCTCTCTCTCTCTCTCTCTCTCTCTCTCTCTCTCTATATATATATATATATATATATATATATAGTAAAAATATAAAACTCGCTTCTTCCTTTTTGTTCTTTTTCTTTTAACAATTATTTATATTTCTTTTAAGCCCCATGTTTGTGTGCCAATATGTAAAATTTCAAAAAACATTTTACTGTTTTATTCTTTACTTTTGAAGATGAATAATTTTCAAATAAAAATTATTTAGTTAAGCACCACGTTTGTGTGCCAATTTGTAAAAATAATTTCAATCTCCAATGAAGTTATCTCCCTAACTATTGGATTTTTTTTTATTGTAATCTTACCCTTTCTCTATAATTTCTTATGTTAAAATAAATACTCCAACTTTTGCTCTCGGTTTGTCTCTGACTCAACTGATTTTTATTTACTCTCTTTTTCATTTTTGACATTGATTTAATTGTAACAACATCCAATGTTCCTATTTAACATTGGTATCTCATTTCTGTTGTAGAACATGAAAAAATCTCAATCTCAGGGTTAACGTAAAAGTAATGTCAAATATTGTACAAGTCATAAATATAACATAAAATATAATATTTGTGAATGAGATGTGGTAACTATGTGTTGTGAATGTCTGTTGAATAATGGTGGTTTCTTTGGATCATACAAAATAACAATTAAAAAGAGAATTCTTAATATTGATAACTATTGTATACAAGTGTACAAATAAAAATTCACTATTATAGCGTTTATATTGTTTTTGTCATATTGTTTAGTTGTAACTAGATCGTTAATGTAGTAATGTAGATTCAGATATCTGGCTTAGCCTTGGAGCAATCTCACCAATCTGGTAGTTCTCTTATGCATTTATTACTTAATTCTTCACTCCTGGACTTCAAGTTTTTGTACTTTCGATTAAAACATTATTCATCTAGTTGTTTCAATAGGTTTTCTTGATCATCCCGTCTTTTATCTGCCATTAATTTGTATAAAGGTTCAGCAGTAAAACTTAATATGTTCTGCCTTGTTTTTAGATTTTTTCCAACAATATTCCTTCTTTTTACCAAAACACTAATTCCTTCAATTAAGGCTTTGGCTATGATATGTTATGGGTCACAGGTTCGGTTTCACAATTTCTAATTAACATGATTCTGTTGACCTTTATGGGTCACTATATTATTATAAATTTTTAACGTAAGATTTTCTATTTTTTAATTATTTACTTTGTTTGATTTCACTATATGGGTTATATAACTGGTTCATATAGATTATATATTCCCTTCAATGCTCATTATAATTATGTTTAATCACTTTCATTATACACAATTTTTCCTTTTTACCGTATTTCACTGTTATTCTCACTTTCTAGCACTGCCACCCAATACAACTTTTATAATTATAGTTTGATCTTATTATATTTGTAAAACTTTATATCATTTACATTCTGTAGTTCAATGATATAAAATAACTGTCTGAGGTGTGCAGACCTCCTCATAGTTTAATAGGTTTATTCACAATGTCTTATTTCTTACATACTAGTTTTACACATTTATATATTATATTTTTTTTATAAATTACTATGTACATTTTTTTGTCATTTGATCTTCACTTCTGGGTATTTTGGTCATCGTCAGTCTTTGTTTGTCACTGTCATTAAATTATTTACTCCATGAGTTTTCATTCTCTATTTCCTAATTATTTATTTATTATAATATTTCTCTTTTTGTTTTGATTACTTAAAAGGATTGCGTTTATGCATATTTCACCGTGAATTTTGGTGGTACATTTGTTTTTCCTTTGAGGTGTATTTTTGTTATGTTATTATATATATATTATAACAACACACAAATTCAATGTAATTTAATTTGTGGATCCCCACGCTTTTGGAGCACCAAATTATATAACATAACAACAGAAATTTGATTTCATGGGTGTAATCGTAATAAGAAGATGATGTGTTATATAAGTTTTAAAATTTTTCCATTTTTTTTATTTTTTTATTAAACAAAATTCTTTCATTTCGCATATTGAAATAATACTCATTAGTAATCGTTTGTATGAACCATTCGCACAAGACTTATGGCTAACAAATTATATATAACATGGTATGCATAAACCTTATCATCTAATCTTAATTAATTAAATATTTTGCTCTCGGCTTACTCATTGTGTGGTTATCTTTGCAATCTCATATTATTTTCTGTAATTCTGAATTTACTGTTATTTTTGATTTATTTAATCTTATTTGACTTTCATTATTTACTATTGCATATGCATTTTACTTTATCAAACAAAGACTTTATCAATTACTCTCATTTATTTTTATTCAAAATAATATCAAACAAACCTTTCTCAATACTTTAATTGATTTTAATTTAAACTCAAATATTTCTCTCTTAGCATTTATGTTTAACTCAACTGCTAATTCCTATACATGAATTATTATTCTATGTTACAATCTGCTTTTACATTTATGTACATTTCTTTATGATTGATTAACTGTTCGAATGTTTTTCATTCTATGTTAATCAGAGTCTTTCAATTGTCTGTAATTAACAAAAATGGTTTTTCACCACCTAATTTGATGCGATACTATCAGTGTGTCCTCCTCAGGTCCTCTCGGTCGGCGTCCTTCTCGTTCTTCTGGTCCTCTGGTCCTCTTCCAGGATTCCACTGCTAGTGCTGTTTACTAGTTGTCTCGTATCCTCTCGTGGATCGTACGTGAGTCTATCGAACCACTTCGTAGGTGCTCTGGTGTTCTGGTTAGACTTCCAGTTCGTCCCGTGACTCTCACTGTAGATTTAGAATAGCGTCGTCGACTGACATAGCCTCCTACGGCAACGGTTGAAAATAGAAGAAGGAACTTTATTAGCGCGACCTGGTATTTATAGCCAGGTCGTACAAAAGCTCAGGTCTGAACAATTTTCATCTTGTCAGAGTTTGTCGAAGCGTCTTTACCCCCACTCTGGTTCAATTCAAGTATTTCGCTTATCTTCGCGAATTACGAAGTCTGTTTCACACTACTCGATGCTCAATCGATCGCTAATTTTTATGTTTACTATACGTAAATTACACTTCTTTATTGTATTTACAAAAAGAGCTATTCACTTTTTACTTATAGTAATTGCACTTTCCGTCACTTTGGCACGGTCTTTTAACCCTTTGTTCACCTTTATTTTCTACACCCTCTGGTGTCTTTCGTTTTACCATATCGTACATATTTTTCTTATAATTAAAATAAAACATAAAATCTATCAATACTTGAAAAGGGTTGGTTACAGTTCAGGAAACCCCTCTTTAAATACGATCCAGCTTGCAATCTGAATCATGTTTATTAATCAATATTTATTTATTTTTATTATTTATTTAAATTATTTTTGCAATGCACAGTACCGTAAATGGTTGTACTGTTGCAATATATCACACACACACACACGCGCGCGCGCGCGCGCGTCGTTCTTTAATTTTTTACACAGTCTTAAGCCACTGAACTGCGTGTAGGTCTCCCCATTCTTTTCTGCTATGATAAAAATCAAAGTTCTGAGTACCTTTCATACATAAAGCATTTTTTCCTTAAAAAAAGCAAACAGATAAATAAATAAATCCGTTTATAATTACTTACAGTTTTATATTATAAATCAAATATACCTGTTTTATAAATTCTGAAGAAAACAGTGTAAAGAAAACAAAAGTGACCAAACACCGTATTAACATACAAATTATATAATTTTATGATATTATTAAATATGCATAGTTTCTTCTGCAAGTTGTGTATTACGTTTTTGTCGTTGCACGTTTCACTGAAACACACAGCATAAAGTGAAACACATGATGCTGTGAGTTACGTATACAGAAAATGATACAATACAAATGAATAATCTGATATAAATATACTTTTTATTATTAATATTCATAATGAGCGAGTATAAATTGAGTAATTGTGAATATATATTATAATAAATAAACTAATCTAATATAATAATAATAAATAAATAAATTTAATTTAACCAATTGTTTATTTATAAGTAAATTCACACACACACACACACACACACACACTCTCTCTCTCTCTCTCCCCCCCTCTCTCTCTCTCTCTCTCTCTCTCTCTCTCTATCTCTCTCTCTCTCTCTCTCTCTCTCTCTCTCTCTCAGAGATAATTGTTGGTTATTTTTTTATGGTGGCGAACGACTAATGAGCGATCTTAATGTAATGTAAACTTAATATTTCATTTGCGTCTTAGTGTTTAAGTGACTACTTCACTCACAAAGTTACCTTAGTTTCATGTGTACATATTAAATGCACCTTTTCTTGTACTCTACACAGCATTGCTCCGCTTCAACGTTTCCAATTTAACACTTCACACAGCGTTGCCTAGAAGTTAATCGGCTCCTACGTTTTTTCGTTTTCCGTTGCAAATCTTTAATGCTTTTGGAAACTCAATTTTCGGGTTTCTTTCAACATCGTGATCCTTATGGGTCAACTGACATCAACGGTATTCCTTAATACTTTATTCTGACTATATTATATAATAATAATATTACTATTTAGTACAACTTCAAGTTGAAGCTCATGCGACCATATGGATCTTACAGATTATTTATATAATAGAATTTACTAATAAAAAATAAATAATTAGTTTAACAAGAGTTATTTAAATGGAGATTTAATTATTAAAACAATAATTAAATTTGAAAAGTGTTTCAAATTAGAATATGTTATAATAATTAATTATTACTAAAATCAGATTACACAGAGCGAATCTAAAGCTAAATCTGTATGCAACGAAAATTTATTGTGCTAATTTGTTCATTATTCTGTGACATAAATATAACTTTAAATGCTGGAGTAATTTGCGTCATTCCTTAACGTTTTAATAAAATATAAAAGATAAACGATTGAAAGATATTCCATTATTTGCATAAAAATAATTTAATTAAACGTAATATTTTAAAATTATTAAATTATTGGTTTTTATTAATATCAAAATTAAATATGAAGAACGGGTCTCCATAAAAAGTGGTGTTTTATCATCTACGATGATACAGATGCGTATTCACCTGTTACTGAACGAGCGAAGAGAATTCTAAAGTTCAACTCGCCCGTTTGGAATTTGTCTGTCTATCTATCTATCTATCTACCTACATATCCGTCTATTTGGGGTAAGTCTCAAGATAACTTTTGTACGCATCAACCGATTTTCGTAAAACTTGGCAAGCGTGTTCATATTTTTACCCCACAGATCCTTTTTGTTTTGAGATTGAACTCCAAAAATTGTGGGTAAAATGTGGGGGGGATAAAAAAGATTGCAGTAGTACATGCAAAAGGGGGGTATAAAATTAAAGGAAATTTTAACCATCATCTGAATATAGTGTTCATTTTTGAAAATTTTAAAATATTTGGACTCAGGGCCTAAAATATGGGTAAACGTTTTTATACTCCTAAAAATTCATGTGGTGTATCAAATTATTAGAAATTTTAACTAGAACCTGAATTTAGTCTTAATTTATAGAAATTTTGAAATTTTGGGACGCCGCGGAGCAAAAAATGGCGCAAAGGTTTTATAAAATTGCAGAGTCCAAGTGGGATATAATATTAAAAAGAATTTTAACTAAAATCTGAATGTAGGACTAATGTATATTCAAAATTTTTTTTAACCCGTATGTCAGACTAAAGGAAATTTTAACACACATCCAATTTTGAAATTTTTAACGTGAATTGTTTGATTACTCTTCAATTGTTACTTTACTAAAGAGAATTATTTACTTGTCAATGGACTTCGTTCACATTGGTAAGCAAGTTCTGCAGCTCAGACATATCAGGATCGATAAATGGATTAGTAAATTACTCATGCTTAAGCAAGGAATGATCGGTGCTTGCGCATCAAGGAGTTTACATAAAATCTGAAACAACGGTTTTAGGAAATCAAATTAGTGGCTTACACTCTATTCACTAATGAAAACAAATTACAAAAAACAAAATTGAAAATCAAGCCAGACACATACACACACACAAAAGTTTAAATTGTAAAATGGGTTATTTATGTTGCAGGTTGTGAATTGTTAATAAGAAGTTATTTGTAAAACAAATTTATGACTCAATGTGAAAAGAAAAGTGTTTTCTTACATTCTGTGGCGTTTCTACTAACCACTCCCCTACAACTGATGCTTACGTAGACACAGAAGAAATAAAAAACAAAATCTTTCTGCATCAGCTGGGGCTGGATTCAACGCCTGACATGTAGCAGCGAAAAATGGTTATTCGTCTCGCCAAATTCTCTCCCTGATATTTACTTTCAATTATTTGTAAATTTACTTTCATTGATCTTTAAAGCAATAAAAAACTCTTCCCAATGGAACATCACATGACGGGACTTTGCAAAAAGTATAGAATTAAAAACAAATAAATAATCAAGCTCGTCTAATAACTCTTATTTTTGTGTATAATTTTTTATGTTGCTGACAACGAATTCAGGTTCAGTTCGACCACGTGTAGGGAATCAGTCTGCGATCGTTCTCTGCGTACGCCACGTCTGTTGCCGTATTCTGATTACATTCATAACATACAGTTGAAAGATATTATTAAGTACAGTTGTTGAGGTCTTTAAACAATGAAGCGTTAAAAAATTGCAACTCTAAATGGAAGCAGTCCGGCCCGGATATGTAAAATGCGAAGATCGCTGTCAAGATACAATTGTGTTCGCACACTGGCCACTTTGTATTCGTCCAACAGTAGCTTGTGATTAAATCGGGAACCGTAAAAATGTCGAATGAGACTTGAGGCTAAATTGATCAGTACTCTCGTACCGGCACACTTTGAGCCGGCTATTGTGTTAGTACGCAGTTCCAAACTCAGCAGGTGTCGTTTGTTGGCTTTACCTACCACAATATCTGTTACTCACCTGAATCTGTAAGGTCGTTATGAATATTCAATAAATTCCTGCTGTTTAGAAGCATATTTTTTATTTACGTCAGTGGTTGTGAATGTTTTTACTTCCGCGTCCTCTTTTTGCGTCTCTAAATAGGCACTCCCTCCCCATAACCGCTATGTTTATTGAATGTGGATACAATCCTAACTCGACTTATTGTATATGGACGTTAACGTTTGCTTTTAAAACATGATAACAATAATAAAAATAAATGATTTAATTGTCCGAATTTTTTACCCTATTTTATAAAGGCTACTATATTTTAAAATACCTCAATAAAGTTTTTATTCACAGTTTTAACTGCTAAATACAATGGATAAATTTTCAATAGTGGGAAGCAAATAAAAGCAAGAAATTTCGTCTGATGAACTCTAAAGTAAGTGACATTGAACTGTAAGTCACTTTGAGGAGAAACTTTTTCAAATGAAAAAAAATGGAAAAACTTGAAAAGGCAGTAATGAGTTTTTTCTCAGTACAGCCTGTACTGTTTACTCCTTACCGGTGTACTGATGACAAGTCTGAAAATCCACTAGCCCGATAATAGATCTACCAATTATTACAGTCGAGTGCTGGAATGACGTGAGTAGCATTGAGCAATTTTATAACTTTCTAACTACTATTCTTGCACATTCCCGTATTCTTGCACATGTTGTCCCCGTCGAACAATACTACAGACTACTTGAAGTTCACACAGTTCACTTTTGCGGAATAGTTCAGACACACGCATGAACGCGCGCGCGCACGCACACACAAGGTTTCCATTGCCCAAGCTGCATGTCGCTTCCTTTGCTTCATGTTATCTTGTGATGCCAACCCTCTATTCGCAATCGCTTGTTGAATGTCAACGTTCCATGATTTTATTTGATACATCCCCTATTCCTATTTCCACCTTGTATCCTCACCCAGACTCTTTTGGCGTGTTCTATTATCCACCTTCTGGACGTAGCCATACCAAGTTTTAGGCGATGGTACACTCAGACCTAAAGCAGTCAACGTCATAGAATAGAGTAGACAACGGGATACCGTTCCATCAAAGATCCAAACAGCCAATCCCCACTGCTGAAAATCGTAAGCGCTCTCTAGTTAAATATTCGGGAGTAATAGACCCCCGTCAGATCTCCGCGTGTGGTGAACTCAAGATTATAAGTGGAAACAAAGACGTATGTGTAGGGTAGCAAAGTGAAACGTACGATCTGTGAAGAACATTGGAAAACTGGAAAATCTGAAGCTGGAAATGGATAGATCGGCTGTAAACATTTTAGGAATAAGCGAGTTCATGTGGGCGAACAGTGAGGATATTTTGGAGCGGCGATTTTAGGATTCTGTATTCAGGGAAAGATGAAGGAATTGGGTGACTTGGCTTTATACTAAAAAGAAATTTAGCTCATAGTGTAATTAGCATTTGCGTTATGGAGAGCAAAAGTTAAAGCAATGTCATGGGCATGGTGTTAGTTTAGGTTTATATCCCAAGTACAAATTACTCAGGTGAACCACTAGAGAATGTATACGAGGAGAGTAACTGTATCCTAATTGTAGTTGAAGACAGGGCTAATATTATATTCTGGGTGACTGGAATGCAGTCCTTGGAGAAGACAAAGAAGGAGATAATGTATGGGAACATGAACTTGGAATGTGCGATAATCTAAGCTTATAGACTTTCGTGTTCAGAACCTCACCATTGCTAATATGCTCTTCCAACAACTCAAAAAAATAAGATATACTTTAACCATGCCGGACGATGGTGAACGTTATCAGTTAAACTATATATTGGTGAAAAAGAAGCTTAGGAACCAGATAATAGTGGCCAAGAGCTCTACCCAGATCAACAGACATAGACTCAGATCATAAACTTGTGCTGATGCAGAGTGAGTTATACCTGAAGAGAAAACAGTTTTGTATGACAAAGACAAGATGGAATTCAGTAAAAATTAAAAACGACAGCGAAGACCAAGAGTCGTTCAAGAATATTACATATTACATAAGAAGTTAAGAATAAATACACAAATAAAAGTAACATTCAATTAAAATAGAAGGTGTTTAAAGAGGAAGTAACAAAAGCATCAGGAGCTTGTTTTTGAAAGAGGATAGGATAATATACAATGGAGGAGGTATAGGATATCAGTTGATCGAATCGACTATAGGCAATTGAGAAACATGATAAACAGAAAAGCTAAAACAGCAAGAGAAACTGATTTGAAAGAAAGTGTAAGGAAAAAGAGAAATGGTCAGACGTCACTGAATGTGCATACACGGAAATAAAGAGTCAGTTCAGCAGAGAAACTAAGATGCTAATTAGCACGCAGGATGAACCTAGAAAAATGATAAATGGTGAGGATGAAATTCTAAAACAATGGCAAAAATGTATAGAAGAATTATGCATGGGACAAGAGTTAGATGAAAACATTATAGAAATTGTAAAAAAGTGTTGACGAGGACGAGATCAGGCCTCCTATGTTGAGAGAAGAGTTTGATAGGTCACTTAAAAAACTGAATGATCACAACATTCCAGAACCCAATAATATCTCTGAGGAAATTTTAAAGTCGCTGTGATTAAGAGCCAGATATACGTTGTTCGGCATGATAAAAGAGATGTAAACTTACACAAAAAAAGAGATACCCCAAGACTTTTAACTAACGCACATGATATGCATTCCACACGAACATGTGAGGAATATGGAACTCTAAGCCTTGTATCACTTGCAGCAGATATTAACTAGAATAATTTATCATCGAACGCAATAAATAATTGAGGAGAACTTACATGAAGATCAATTTGGTTTTCGGAGAAATCGGGGACCCCCAGAAGCCATATTGTCACTGCGAATAATAATGGAGAAAATCTGATACTAAACAAAGAAATCATTATAGCCTTTGTTGCATCAAAAAGGTATTTGAAAACGTCAATACGAATATAATGTTCAAAGTCCCCAGATATGTAGACTGTAGGGATATATTGCAACAAACACAGGATGATGAGCTATATTAAGTATATCAGAGCATGGATGACGGACGTTAACAGGTTTTAGATGGATTTATACAATTTTTTGTCAATTAGCTATAAGTTTTGTATTTAGTGATGGATTAGGACTTATGTTATATCAAATTTTTTGTACAATTTTGTTCTTTTATGTCATGTAATTTGTGTGTGAATGTGTGCGCGCGTGCGCGTGTGATAAACCTTATTCGCTATATCTTCCGTGTTAATTAACCCATCGGTTTGAAACTTGGACAGTGAATTACTTATAGAAATAGCTACATTTTCTATATACTCTGCGGTTCTCAGCTGTTTTATAAATGTGGTTTTTTAAAAGTTAAAACCTCAACTTTTTACTCTTATCTATGGTAGATTAATAAAATTTCGAGATTAAATCTATGCAGGCTCTCGCCAACTTATACAAAGATTTGCCTGCAACCCGTCTATCTTTTGTTCTATCAACCACGTGGACAGCTGATTGACCAATCAGAAACCCCTAATTTCAGTAAGATCCGTACGTTGTATGGCATACATCGGGGCAGTTCATCGAAAGCCTTTGCCTAGTGAACGTGTGTTCCTCTACAAGAGTTTTTCTTGTATGAACTAGTATAAATCTAAAGTTACGCTAAAAATTGGAACTCTTTTCGAGTTATTCATCAAGAACCAAGCTGGTGAACAACCATATTATTATTATATAAAGTGCTATTCGCGTGAGTGGAAGATATCCGCATAGGAAGATTTACTGACCGCGGTAAATCTGTAGTTTCGCGGAACACTTCAAGATTTGCCGGAAGGTGTAAGCCCAATACACCGCTTTGAAATATTACTCATTATCACCCTGAGATTAAATAATCAATAACGTTTTAAAATAATAATAACTTATTTCTAGCGAGATCGCTAATAATTCCGAGAGTGACAATTGGTGTATGTGAAACTGCTTTAGTGTTATCAGTTTCGACGAACTCATCATCAGAGAGCGGAAAGGAAAGAGTGGTGGCGAGACGCGCAGAGGAATTGCAGCGGAGCGAGGTCGTCACGCCAAGTATTAAGGATTTCGACTAACAAGTAAAACCGATCTAATCGAACTTTATAAACTCTATTACAACAAATATAAAATATGCACGACATTTATGTAATTAAAAATATATCGTATAAACTATCATTTCTTGTGTGCTAATAAATAATTATACATTACCTCCAATATAGACTTGTTTGTAATTTATTTACACACACAATATCCTATGTGAAAATATTGATTTGTATCGTTGCAATATATAGGCCTAATTATCCTGTTACACTACAAGAACCAAACAATTCTCATAAGCCGGGACGGGTTCCAAGTAAAGATATCAAAAATTGTTAGACAAGCTCGTGATTGTCGCATTGCATCAGACAGAAGATGCACCAGCTATGTAACAAGTAGAAATTTTCAAGAAAAGATCTAGTCTGCTGTTCAGAAACGTTTCCCTTGAAACCACGAAGAAATTTATAACGAATTTCATTTGTAGCATATGCACATGTGCCTCAGAAATCTGGACTTTGAGGGAAGTGGAGAGGACCTGCCTTGAAGCTTTTGAGATGTGGTGCTGGGCCTAAAGAATATTGTGGACGGAAAGAGTACGATGATGAGGTGAGAGAAGTGACCGATGAGTGGATCCATTGTGGAAAGAGGACGCACTGTGGTTGGTCACCTGCTACGCCATTCAAAATTGTTGACCACCCCGGTCAAGAGGCGTAGTGGAAGTGGAACGTTCAGGCAGGAGTATACGGAAGTGGTAAAAGAAGGAAGAAGGTATGTGTGATTAAGAGGCTGTTTATGGAAAGGAAAAAACTGCAAGTCCACCTCTGGGTTGAGGAGAAGAAGAAGAGTCCAGTATACGCTTACGTTCCTGCCTGATACCTCTGACTTTCTAGTTTATACGGTGTTTAGAATCGGTATAGATTCACCAATACGTCATTAAATTTCATTTTCAGTAAATAAGTAAGTAGAATATAAAGTATATATAATATAAATACAATATTAAAAAGGTAATTTTGATTACTTTATACGAATATTTCTATATGTAAATCTTTATCTTCCTATATTATTACCTTATTTGTGTGTGTGTGTGTGTGTGTGTACGACCGCGCGCGTGTAAGTTGCTTTATATTTTTTCATTTGTGAGGTATAGTTTTCGAAAAATTCGCCGCCTGTACATTTAACGGCATCTTCCATACAGTCTCTTTTTGGGTAGACAGTAGGACAGAGATAGGAATAGTAAAACATAAAATGGGTAAATGTTTACTGGTGACTACAAAGTAGTAAAACTGCTAGCCTAAAGGTTAACAAAACACATATACAGTGTAATTTAATGTAGTACGTACTTGTTGAAGGGAGTTGCCTCCGCCGCGGCGTAAAATTGTGACGTACTAAATTAACATTATGGGAAGTTACACTACGGTTATGTAGTGAATTATGGTTATTAGAAGGTGGCAGCTTGATATTTAGTGTAGTGAGAACACTGAACACACCAAGACAAACTCCCTATAATCGTCACTTTCCCCTCTCTGTGATACACTTACACTGCACACACAATCGGTATAAAAACTGACATATAACCCGTCTAATTATACGTTAGCTCTAGTGTTCGCACCTCTGGCTCTGTGTATAAAGCGAAATATAGGTCAGGTAACGTATGAAAAAAATTAATTTAAATTTATAAACTCTCGGCCGAGTTAATTGAAACGTATTTAAATATAATTAGGTGAAGATTACAATTTCAAATGAGTAGATGTGAATATGGTTTCCTTCGAAAGGTTAAAGAACAGTAAATGTTGCGTGGAAAGATTTTCCGCAAACGTCAGTGGTTGGGGGCGAGATTCTCACAAAGCTCTCGGGTTCTCTCGGCCGGTAGGCACGGTTCGCTTTGAGCGCGATAGCGGTCCTATGTGTCGTAATTCATACATTGCGCAGACACGAGAACGCATAAAGCATTTTAAAATTAAACGTTAATTTTGAAACATCTTAATGACGTTACGGGATAATTGTATTTATAAGGTTCGTTAATGACAAAACGGGGATTATCGGAATCGTGCGTATCTGCCCGGCGTAAACGGTTGGGCCACAAATTAGTTCTAGTTTGCACAGCAGGTTGCAACAGCCGTTCGAAATACTATCTCTATAATTACGACCACCATTAGGCCATTATCTTGTACGGTCCTAACCGCACCACGCATTAGTTAATATCGTTAGTCGTCGCGTGTACGTATAGCCGTAATGTCGCAGAGTTCACACACTTGACTCTGGACGTCTTTGCAATCGTTTCAAATTTCGCGTGACTGCTGGACGTCAATTGCGTAGAGAATAAAATCATGTAAAATGTAATTTAAACTAATTTAATATAACTCACCTTCCGGTCTGAGGTAGTCCTACGTGTAACACAAAAACTAGTATTGGGTTTTAAAATCGACACCGAATGACGGTCAACACTAATTTCCGAGTTATAAATAATGGTTTGAAATGTAATCATTTTTAAATAAACACACACATAAGATATATATTGTAGTAAAATAAATTATCTTGATGAATGTTTTTATTTGGGGTTCTGGGGTGCTAACTGCCCGTTTATTTTTGTTTAAAATTTGCAATAACTTTTGTTTAATAGTTTATTATTATTGACTTATCCGGTTCAATTTAACCTAGCGTTGAATCCAACTTGAATAAGTCCGGTTGATGCATTGAAATTCTTTATCGAAGTAATTTTCTACTTCGGTTAGTTTATTTATACGGATGTTCTTCCGTCGACTCGTTGAAATAGTGAAAACACTTCCGCACTGAAAACACAAATATTTTGCATTAACAATCACTTACTTGGTGAGTCTTGTCGAACTTGCAGGGTCGATATCACAATCCAATTTGTATACGGACTTACCGTGTTTGTATTCGCCGCTGCTTGTCGAGCTGACCAATGAAATTCGTTCACCTGTTTTCAACTTAGTCTATTAAAATAAACAAACTGACTGACTTCGTTTTCTTGTATCAAATAATCTTTTATTCAATTAATGTGCTCTCTTTGAATGATCTGAAGTATCATTTATAATAAAATTCAGAATAAGTAACATGAGATCTTTAGTTTTATAAAATTTGCCTCAGGGTGGCAGAACTGTTTACAAAGTTAATTTATCTAAATGTTCTTTTTGGTTAAAATTAATTTAATACCTTCGTGGATTCTTTGAGCTGACAGAATACCAAATCATTGAATAGAACTAATATTCAATCGTTATTAAGCAGTTTGATATTGACTACAATTCAGTCATCACTTATAATTAACATACAAAATAATAAACATGTGTCTGCTCTGAACATTTCAGGTTAGCAGAATTATTAAGTTCGATTGATAATAAATGGTTGAAAGAAAGTTAATTAATGTTAAAATAACTCGTGATAAAATAATTAAAAATTGAACAATAATATTATATATTGAAGCAGTGTTATTTAGTAAAACATCTGATTCATTGCTTGGTTCTACATAAAGATAGCTGCATGGCTGTAAGTAATCATATAGCTTAATAACCTTGGTTATTATTCATAGTAAGTAAAAACATTGAAGTGGTTATAATAGTAAATTCTTTTCCTAAATCATAAAACATACATAACATTGAAATATTTTATTAACTTTCGTTAATTAATCTACCAGTTGACAAATCTCGGTCATTGGTGAATACTGGTTAATTCGATTTATATGTAATAATTGACAACTGTCATTACGTTTGGTTAAGTCACACGGAGTATTCGTACATAAAAATTAATTGAAAGTTTAATAAATTCGTAAAATTAGCATATTCAAATATCTGAGGATTGTCAGTACTGTTGATTAGATAATATCATGTATACATCTTAACCTAGGATCATTGTTAGAAAATGTTTCGACTATATCGTTTTTCATTTCTTAACTAAGAATGTAATAATCACTTGTACTCCCTTTTATTTATAATTTAAATCCCGGAATTGCTCTGGATTATACACTGAGCAATCCTTGTTACGCACTGTTACACTTCACACCTCTGATAATAAAGTATTTACGCTATCACAATTTGAGGTTAGGTTACACTGTTTGCATCGGTGACGCGCACAAATCATATGATCAGCTGACTTTTTGCTCTGTTTTTTAGCCGTCTGTTCCGTGACGAGAACGCAGGCCTCGCTCTGCCGTTCCGTTTTGCGATCGTCCAAAATGTTGTTAATTTCTTGGATTTGATTGGTTGACGATCTTTAATTTGATGCACATACTCCCCCGGCGAATTATTTCAATTGTTGAAGTTGGCGTGGGGTATTTGGTGTCAAGAGTATAAATGTTTGCTCAATTTGACATGAATTCCTTAGAATTGAAATAACTTTGTTAATATTGCTTAGATTTTAAATCTGTGCGTATCACTGGATTGGTAAAACTCGGCTCTTTATTTTGAGTCCACTCATGGTGTGCTTTGTTCCATTATCAAGGAAGTTAATGTTTGTGATTATCACCATTCACTATACACTATTATTTATATTTAATTTTTGATTAACACTATTTAATGGCACTCATACCCACTTGGGGGCATGCCTTCCAAGTTCCTCTACACTTCTTAGTTGCTAGTTACTTAAAACTACTGACAAAATACATTTCTTAAACTACCATTGTCTTAGCCTACGTTCCTATATTTGTATTTACATATTTTACATAACAGAAAGTATTTATGTACTTTCAGTACGGCTCCAGTTGATAATGATAAATGGTTTTAACTACTGATAAACTTTGCTAATTGGAATATTATGTATTCCTTGTTATTTCTTGTTAATAAAGTGGCCTCTATTTTACATTCTGAGATGCATACTTAATGTCACTCTTATTTGGTATTTTTTAGCTCTTTTGTCATTATTATTTAGTTGTAATAGTTGAACAATAATAGTATCTCTGTAATGGGCTTGGTGTTTTTAGTACACTAGCCTGTTCCATATTGTACATGATTAAATAACATTACTTACACTTGGTGTCACATGACAGGTGTTCTTAATTACTATTTTAATACCTTATATTCTTTCTTATAATCTTCTTATGCTATTACAGTAGTGATATTACACTCTACTTGTGGTCTAGTCATTAACCTTTTGTTTCTATTTGGTTTTATAGTATGGTTTTATTCAGGTTTTATATAGTGAATTCCATTTTGGTTGGTTTTGGTTCATTTTATTTGCTTATATTCTTACTTAAAACTTATCTTGGGTATCTTATATTGGTACCTGTAGAAATATTATTATTTCTACTTGGTTTAACACATAAAACATTTTGGTTTGGGTAGGTTTTTCCTACTACTAGTTGTGAATTTAGGTGAACAGTACCTACATCTTAGGTTATGTGATTTTGTCATTTGTGCCAACAATGTGTATGTTAGGTTGATACATATTTGTATTCTGTTAACCTTATTTTCTTAAGTTTGGTTTTATTTATGATAACTAATAACCTTTAGTTATTCCTTTTCTTGTCTTACATGATTGTTAGACTATCTGACTAAAATTTGCTATTATTCTGAGACAAATTTGATACTTCTTTATGTTACATTGGTGCTGTGCATAACATGTTACTATGCTTTTATTTACAGCTTCTATTCAATAAACAGTATTGTTATTTTCACTCTTTTTATAATATATCTTGTCCTATTCATTTATAACATCATTTGTTGTATATTGGTCATCTCAGTTAGTCATTTCTTGTCCATCTCTTCAATCTGTAGGTTTTTTAGTTATTGCATATACGGGTAAGGTGTTGATCTATAGTTGACTGGCTCTTGGAATCTATACTTTATGCCATGGTTGTTAGGTGTCCTTCTCGTAGTAGGTTTCTTCCTTGTCTTCACTGATTCTTCACTGATTCTTCACTGATCCTTCATTGATTCTTCACTGATTCTTCACTGACTCTTCATTGATTCTTCATTGGTTCTTCACGGATTCTTCATTGATTCTTCACTGATTCTTCACTGACTCTTCATTGGTTCTTCACTGATTCTTCATTGATTCTTCACTGATTCTTCATTGATTCTTCACTGGTTATTTCAATTGATCCTTCACTGATTCTTTACTGATTATTTCAATTGATTCTCCATTGATTCTTCACTGACCGAAAACTATTGGGTTGTTGGTTCCTGTGGTACAATCATTGTGTGGTGCATCTTCTTTTCATTATAATGTCATTTCACTTGCTAGTTACCACCAGTTTATGAACTCTTATTGTTGTGAGTTTATCTTTGGTGATAGGTAGCTCATGTAGTTTTGATGCTTGGCATGTTAGATAAATTACTTGGTTTGTCTTTTTGACTCAATTATTGACATGTGTAAGTATTTTAGGTTACTGAATCTTTGGGCTCATATGTCATGTTACAATATATATATATATATACATATATATATACATGTATATATATATATTATTTGCGACGATAAAAATAAATATTTTCGCATAGGATAATTATGTGTGTTGTAATTATGCACATATAACTACATTGGAGGTGTAAAAAAATTATTTATTTATAACACAAGTAAAAAAATGTTTATATGATATATTTAAATTAAACAAAATGTCATGAATAGTATTTTCTTTGTTAATATAGTTCAGTTTTAGTAGGTTTTACTTGAACGTAGAATTCCTTTACACTCGGCGTGACGTCACTCGTTGCGTCGCTGTTACGCTCCTGTCTGGAAAGATCGCCGGACGCCTCTCTCACTCTCTCTCTCTCTCTCTCTCTCTCTCTCTCTCTCTCCGCTGGGGTTCGCCGAACAACTGATAACACTGATGCAGATTTTACACACGAATTTGTCACTTTCCGAATCGTTTGTTTACTCGCTCGCAATTGGTTATTATTAATTATTGATACTCAGGGTAATAATGAGTGATATTATTTAAAAGCGGTGTATAATGCTTACACCTTCCGGCTATTCTTGAAGTGTTCCGCGTTAATAAGGATTTATCACGGTAGGTAAATCTCCCTAAGCGGAAAATCTTCCACTAACACGTAATAGCACTTGAATATTTTAAAACTGATAGTTCACCTGCTTGGTTCTAATCGACGAACTCGAAAAGAGTCCCAAGACTCAGAGATACTCTAGACTAAACCAGTTCAAACAAGAAAATCTCTTGACGAAGAGCACACGTTCATTAAGCAACGGCTTCCGATGAACTGCCTCGAAATACACCGACCACCGACGGATCTGACTGAATTTAGGGGCTTCTGATTGGTCAATCAACTGCCTACGTGGTAGATTGGACAAAAGGTAGACGCGTTGCAGGGGAATCTTTGTATTAATCTGCGAGTGCCTGCTCAGATTTTATCTAGAAATTTTATTACTCTTCAATTGATAAGCGTGAAAAGTTGAGTTTTCAATTATTAAAAAACCACAATTAAAAAATAGCTGAGAAGAACAGAGTATATAGAAAATGTAGCTATTTTCATAAATAATTCAGTGTCCGAGTCTCATGCCGATCGGATAACAAACGCGGAAGATATAACAACGAAGGTTCACCACACGCGAACGCGCGCACATATTCACAAACAAAGTACATGTCATTTTAGAGCAAAGTTTACAAAGAATTTGGTATAACACATGTCCTTATCCATCCCTAAATACAAAACTTATAGCTAATCGACAAAAATTTCATAAATCAATTTAAAACATGCTAATGTCCGTCATCCATGCTCTGATATACTTATTCTAGATCATCATCCAGTGTGTTTTGTTGCAATATATATAGGTCTACAGTACACACACACACACACACACACACACACACACACACACACACACACACACACACAGCTTAATTTGACAGAATTTTTATTTACTTCAGGAAATAAATTACTGGCGATATAGTTAAAAGTATAAAAATATAGCCTATTCGCAACTCTTTTTATAACCTACGAAACATAAGATGGATGGATATATATTACAGAGACCATGTGAGTCAAGCAACTAAATTGGTTTAGCCACCTCTACAAAATTCCAGGCGTAAGATGGCCTTAGAAAATTTTGAGATCAGCGCAAACAAAATATAGAAAGAGAACAGATCTCAAATTACATGAGAAACGGTGTAGAAAATGTAAAGATCAGTAGAGGCCTCCAAGAAATAAACTGTGAGGTAGAAGACCATTGAACTTCGGAGCGCGAGAGCGCGCGTGCATGTGTATATAGATATTTTGGACGTTATTGCGTACGTCTTTTTTCTACCACTACCACTGTGCCTCTGGCTGGAAGTAGGGGATGCTGGCGGGAAGTAGGCGTTATTGTAAATTGGTTTCGTAGAAATCTGCGTATCCTGTGTTATTCCAGAGGCCACTATTTTAATAATTGCGCCACATTTGAATTGACTTGAATTTGTCCGTTTATTGAATGGAGACGTATGTTTGTATAATACGTATTTATGTTGCATTTCTTTGTATTTACATGCAACTTAAAGACTATTACAATCGGAATAACTTCAAATTAAATTTAGCTAACAGCATACTTCAGGTTTCGTTCTGCTTAAAAGTAGTTCCATTATCTATTAAATGGTGCACACATCTTCAAAACTAGTTTTCCATTTTCCACACTAAGGACAAAGTAATGCCTCTTCCAAGCACCAGATAAGAGGAGTTAAATTGTCTTACAGCTGGTATGACTCGATTTTTAATGTCATGTGGTAACACTGACTGCACTTACAGTACCACACTGGAAATTTTCTCAACACTGACTTGTTACTATAAACATAACTTAATCATCCGTTATATTGAATGATTCATAATTAACCGCCAAAGAAGAATCGTTTGTGGCACCGGTAGGCATAGTGGTAACATTGGAGACTCACAGTCTCGACAGCTGTGCTGGGATAGCGGAATCGCGTCAAGGTCACGGATGGCCCGTCGTGGTCTGCCTGTCCCTGGGGACAATAATTCAGCGGTCTTGTCTGGTATGCCTAGGCTAGATAAGTAAGTAACACTGACACTACACACCCACAACACCCCCCCCAAACTCCGTTTACACAATACGGCTCAAAATGGTAGGCGATTACATGGCTGATTTCTCTCTGGCGGTGGTGGAGTGTGAGTTATCAGCCATAGGCCAGGGGGTGAAACAGGCTGCAGACTTAATGCTTGAGGGGAGGAGAAGAAAAAGAAAAAAAGTAAAAGAAAAAGGAAAAAAAAAGGAAAAGGAAAAGGAAAAGGAAAAGGAAAAGGAAAAGGAAAAGGAAAAGAAAAAGAAAAAGAAAAAGAAAAAGAAAAAGAAAAAGAAAAAGAAAAAGAAAAAGAAAAAGAAAAAGAAAAAGAAAAAGAAAAAGAAAAAGAAAAAGAAAAAGAGAAAGAAAAATAATTGTTTTTTGTGTAGTTCATTTATGATATGCCTTGTGATAGTCATCGGCCTTAAATGTTTTGGCCGTCAATCTTAGGTATTTGCAACTAATACCGAAAGTTTCAACAGAATTATTCGGAGCTGACTGCTAAATTTCAGCATTTACTATCATCAAAGAATAAGTGGAAATGGGGCAAGCCAGAAGATGATAATTTTAATTTAGTCAAAAGTAAATTTCTAAACAGTGTTGTATTACACCACCCCGATTTTAATAAGAGGTTTTACTTAAATTGTGATGCCAGCAACGTCAGCCTAGATGCCTAATTGTATCAGGAAGACGAGGAGGGCAATCATTTAGTGGTCAGTTTCGCCAGCAGAGTGTTAAGCAGTTGCGAACGGAATTATACAGTCACGGAGAAGGAACTACTTAGTGTAGTCATCGCATGCTTGACGTTTCGCACTTATATTTTAGGATATCCATTAACCATAAGATCGGACCATAAATCTATCTCTTTTCTTAAAAAATGAAAAGTGATCGAAAATAATTACTATACATCTGGATCGGTCTCTTCCTCCGCTCCTGGAGAATGCCGATTGACCCGATTGATACTAATTCTGCAAGAGTACAATATACAATGGGAATACGTACCAGGAAACAGAACATAGTCGCTGAGGGACTATCCAGGGTGAACATTGAGAAGGGAACCTACGAAACTGAACAGGAAGACATCGGAAAAGTATTTCACACTCTTCAATCAAGAGAAGATCTGGAAGGGATTTTGAACCAGGTGAAGGAACAGGAAACCACAGATCCTAAACTAACATCGATCAAGGAACGATTAGAACAAAATGACCCCACTATAATCCCTTATTATTGTATTCATAACGATTTTATATACACTCGTCCCACATCAAAGGACAATTGTTGGAAATTTTATATCCGAAAGGCAACAGAGTCACCAGTAATTCTAGACTACCATATCAGATACGGACACATGGGACCTCTCAAGGTGGTAAGAGCATTACAAGAACACATGTATATAAAGGGTAAAACAAGAAGGTACGACAGACGGTGAGGAGTTGCAGGATCTGTCAGATGGTCAAGGTGAACAATGAACGAAAAGAAGGCTCCATGATTACCATCACTTCTAACTGGAACCTTGCGAAACTCTTTATAGACATATGTGGGGCATTCTCCAGGAGCGGAGGAAGAGACCGATCCAGATGTATAGTAATTATTTTCGATCACTTTTCAAAATTCACTAAATTATATCCAATAAATAAGGCCACAACCCGAAAAATTCTCCATATAATAATAAATAAATACATACCAGAGGTGGAAAAACCCGAAACCATTGTAACGGATCATGGTACACAGTTTAAAGGCAAGAGGTGGAAAACAGAATTACTGACTGAGGAAATTAAGACATATAAAACATCAGTCTATCACCCCAGCAGTAACCCAGCGGAAAGGGTCCTCAGAGAAGTAGGGAGGATCCTGATAACTTATTGCCATGAGGAACACCGTAACTGGACTAAGTACGTGGAAGCCGCAGAAACGTTCTTAAACCTGGCTTATCACGACACCATAGGAGCCAGTCCTTACCAGGTGATGTTTAACCGACCATCACCAAGAGAAATAACATCTATGGTACAATTTCCACCAATGGAGCAAGAAGAATTTGCTATCACCGCACTGTATAATAGAGCCCTTCATAAGGCGGAACTACGAAGAAGGAGAGAAGAAAAGAATAGGATGAAGATAATCAAATACAATATAGGAGAGAAGGTGTTGATAAAAAATAGGCAACTACCTAGTTCAGTAGAAGGCATAGCCAAGAAATTATTATTATTATATAACGGACCATTTATTTTTACACAGGACAAGGGAAATAATACCTATGAACTAACTACACCAGGAACAAATAAGGTAAAAGGGGTTTTTAACCAAACAGAGATGAAAAGGTTTTATGAGAATTGAAGAAAAATTGTTTTGAGCCGTTTATTTCAGTAACTATAAAAAAGAATATTACTGAAATAACCAGACTTAAGGGGGGAGGTCATTAATGTAACGTGACGTTTCCCTCAACATAAAGATTGTCATATAAATATACTGAAGTACAAAAAACATAATAGAGTAATAAACTTATGTCATGAGAGATATTTATTAACAAGTAAATTTAAGACCATTGTAAGGTAGAATTAGAAAATTAAAAGATCAAACATGCCTATATTGAACTTATTAACAACAATTCCAGTAAATTGCATAAGAAATAATGTACAAAATAGGTAAAAACCTATAATGCAGAGCCTACCTGGATAACCAGTAACTGGAAACATGATAACATAACCTAAATAAAATGTAAGACAAAAAACTATAAAACTAGATTAAATAGTTATATCTGATTGTGACTGATAGGCACATTGACAAATCAGATAGAGATTATTATGATATAAATGGGTGATAAAAGTTTTATTTTTGTATAAAAATGTAATAATGTGTGGTAGGAAAGAAGGACTACTATTGTATGTTAAAAGAATGCTAGAGATGTAAAAAAGAATGTGATGTAAATAATTTAGTAATAGAAAGTGTAACAGATAAGCTGGCTAGTAGATTATGAAAAAATAAATAACTATTGTGTGTTATGGACAAGATAATACTTTAGTTAGTAAGAGATTAATGTTACACAAAACCTGCATCTACTTGGTAGGTAAAAGGAGACAATTTTATATATAAAGATTGTGATAGACAATGTCACATATAATAAGAAATAGTGTATGTTATTAGATTAAGGTATAAGTAATAATAAATGTTTGTAATGGACAAGTAATAATAATAATTAACAAGATGTTAACTTGGGCAAGAAAACCTACATCTACTGTAGAAGGTAGACAAGGACATTACAATGTATAAATGTTATATTAGATCATGATAGGTCCAGTAATATATCATGTAGTTTATAATGAATAAAGAATAAATATTAACTTGTATTAGAATTAAGCAATTTTATTGTAAGAAACAAATAATAGTCCAATGTACACAAGACATTTTTATGCGTATTGAACAAGCCAATGTTTTTATAAAAAGTTAATGTTCATAATTGTGATTTATTAAAATACATGTTATTAACATAAAATCATATGTACTGCCAAGAAAACTAGTTATGTAACAAAAAAAATAACTTTTAAACATTTATTGTTAGAATAGGCCAAACCTTAAAATTGTTATTTTTGGAATTACTGTATAGAAACATATATTGTGAGATCTTAAAATGTTCAGGAGAAAAAAAGCAGTTCATTGGTATTAATATCTTTACAATTGTACATAGTATAAGGAAAAGATGTTAAATTAAAGTATTAAATTTAAAATTTAAGTATTAGTATTAAAATTTAAATTTTGATCTCAGAAAAGAGACGCCATCAACAACAATGATTAAGATTTCAACCAATAGGAATTTTTCACATTTTGTGTGTAGCAACCCAAAAAGTGACGCCAAACGAGTTAGTCTATTGTTGGAATTCGTACAGTAAAGAACGCTCCTCTGCGACACCTATAGCCACGAAGTTACCATCAGAATCGTACCTCTGCTAGGTTAGGTGAAGCGAGAATAACATAACATAACCAAAAAGTGAGAAAAGTGTTGTGAATTGTTTATACAATCAGAAAGGAGTTATAGTGATTTAATAATATTAACAGTGAATAAGAAAGTGTGTACAAAGTAAAGGAAAGTATAGCGAATACTTACAATTTTAAACGACTTATAACTAATTATAATAATACAACTGTAACTCTAGTGTACACTTGTGAAATATTTATTCCACTACCACTGAACAAAAACACTAACACTATTGTAATTTTTCACGTTTAAACTATTATTTCTTTGTCTTTAATGTTTAAAGCAGTATAACCTATTAAGATTAGGTTAACCTCAAAATAGACACTGTTCGGCACATACGAACTATTCGTTATTTTTGAGACAAGATATTATTTTGTTACATTATAGTCAACTTTGTATTGTGATGTTTTGTACTTCGCAAAAGACATTTCCGTAATTAATTATTGTAGTCACAAGAACCCGAGTTTATATTTACATAACGTAACATAGACTAGGCCTGAATAAGAAGATAATATTACCAACCGCTGAGCTATAAATTTAACAAGCCTGGACAATTAAAATTAACGAAAAGGTTGTTCATTTTAACTTAAGAAGAAGGAAACCGAATTTAAAAAAGAAATAAAAGAATATTGAAGAGAATTAATTGTGTATGAATAATTATTTTTAATACTTAACATTTTTTATCAGTTTCGGAATATTAGCGTTTTCATAAACATTAGAAGAATAAGATGGTAGTACCTATTGATTGTGTACCACGTGCGATTTGAATTATTTAAATAGGTAAGTGACTTCAAACGGAATAAAGGAAGAAATTAAGGAATTTTAATTAATCAAGAAGTTAATTATTTTAATTAATGAAAAAATAACCAAAACCAGAAAACACAACCAGTTTATCTTTGTAAATTTACATACATGGCGCAAACAACGTGAGGCCTAACTAAGAAAATTTTATTTGAAAACATATCAACCCAATAAAAATTTGCATTTCATAATTTTGGCGCACCAACTCTGGGGCATAAAAGAATTAACAAGTTGTTAGATTAATAATTGTTTATCAGAAAAATTGCATTACAATATATACAGGAGAAAGCTCGATGTTCTTTCCTCCTTTTTAATGAAAAAATGTCATGCTTTCAACAACAAATTAATTTTGTCTTTGAAATAATAATACAGTTTACATTAAAACATATGGATTTGCGAATAGTTGTGATTGCGTGCGTGTTGGGTTGGCAGAGTTAAGCTTGTGTCTAAAAGGCGACGGGACAAATGAGAATGAAACGTTGTTTAGAAATGCATTGTAGTTTTTCATCCCGCACACTGTTCAAAAATATCACTTGTATTTGCTACATGTCATGCGCATATACTTTTACACTTGTCACTGGTAAACACGATAATGTAACACACATACATAGACAGTTATCACATACCTGTAATGTCAGCTACTATAACATATGCAGTTGTTTCCACAATACGGGTTTACGAGTATTAATCAAAGCAATTTAATATAACATTACGTGCTGAGGCATTAAATTAGTTTACATAAACAGGCACACTCAAGAAAACACACTCACTGCCGGGTGGCTATATAGGTATTAGTTATTACATAAAAGTAAGCTGGACAATTTAGAGTAGTATTTTATTTTGAAGCAAGACACGCAAACACGTCTGCAAAACTGTTTGTGCTCGAAGTAGAGAGAGAGAGAGAGAGAGAGAGAGAGAGAGAGAGAGAGAACAGCGGCGGATCCAGTAAACAATTTGGGGGAGGGGGAGGTTATGGAAAGTTGGACCTTTTTAAAAGGCCTAAAGCTTAAAAACAGGAATGAGTGAAGATACGAATAGAGTTTGTTATTATCAATATAGTAAGTTTATTGACGTACAGGTATAAATGACATCTGTGTTTGTCATTTCATTGTTCTTTTAATAATATTCACTTTCAAATTAAAATTCACACTAGCCTACTGTGGTACACACACTAGTGTTTCTATGGTATGTATCAAACAAAAATTAACCTGCTGGTAAAGTACAGTTACAAGTTACAGTAACACCATGGACCTACGTAACGTGATATGATTCTTTTTTGTGATAACCACAAATCCAAAACTACTCTACAATCCAAAACGACGACAAAATGTCTTCTGAAGTGACCATTTAGGAGGGGAAATTTTCCACTTTTACGCCTCCGTGGATCCGAGCCTGGGAGAGACGGGAAAGGGGGTTAGAGAGAAAGTAAGAGAGAGAGAGAGAGAGAGAGAGAGTTATTGAGGGGAGAGTGGAATGGAAAGAGTGGTGGAGGGGGAGAGGGATCTCACTTAGGTTACCAGATACAAGGTGAGTCAAAAAAGTATAAGCAATTTCTTAAAAACCATTATCGTTATTTGCACTTTCGTAACTGAAACGTGTGATATTTTTCCACACAATCTTTTCCTACTTCTAGATGGACTTAGTATCAAAAAACTTCAGAATATCTTTCTGGAAGAAATTTTCCATTTCGTGTGCACTCAGTTTCACAGACCTTAAAATGGAAGAAAAGGATGAAAATCGTTTAGAACCTGGACAGCAATGTATGGGGCGGGTGGACGACAGCTCAAAACTAAGTTCTAAATAAATAAAAAGTATTGTCTTTTTGGCCGTACGAGGTCATGCGTTGTCATCAATTGTAATTCGTTGACTGGATTTAAGACTAAATCTTTATTCTACAATATAGAATAGTATACAAAAATATGAAAAGTAAACACAACATAAAAAAACAAAATCCAGTCGGTTACGTAATACATAATACTTTCTTTATAAAAATAAATAAACTTCGGTTTATAGTGTAACTACTTAATAAATTAAAAATTCATATGTATAGCCTACTACAAACAAACAACTACCTTCCTAGTAAGCTGTGTGGAGGTTATCTTCTTACAGTGTTAAACAGATGTGATGGGCACTTAAATACAAAATATTAAATATACTGCAAGGTAACAGGTTATAGCCCAGACCAGACTTGTAGAAAGGAATGCTCAATTATTGAAAATACATACATTTATTGTCCTTTTCTTTTACACACAATTATATCAAAACGTTCTTTCGTTATTTTAAACAATTATTGAATTTTCAATGTTCAAAATCTTTGAAAATATACTTTAAATAAATGTTCTCTTTATTTAAATAGTGCTGTAAATTTTAAGTGTTCAAAGTCTTCTTTAAACAAAATTATATTTAAAATAAATGTTCTTTTTACTTTACACAATGAAATAAATTTTTTATAAGTTAAAAAGTTCTTTCTTTTTCGATTTAAAGCTTCATACTTTGACACCAAAATTTATTTAAATTTGGCTTCCCTATTCTGTTGTCTTCGTTGTCCTCCCGGTCGACGATCTCGATCCGGCCTCCAGCGATCCGTCGTCTTGGTTCCACGTTCCAGCAACTGCCTCCAGGAACTGCCTTGCTCTAGGTGTCCGTTTCCAGCTGCCACGATCAGCAAAACGAAGCTCAGGAACGGTAGCCGACTATCTCGTAGTACGTATTTGTTCCCTGTCGACACTCGCTGCTATCTCGACTCCACGGGCCCCAAGGACTGCCTGAATTGATGTTGACTGGACGATGCCCACCGCGAATGCTTTCGCTAAGTGCTGTATGCAAACTCTAAGAGAGGTAGATGAAGACTGGCTACTGCTTTTATAATCTTGCACAATGCATGCAGCAGCGCTGTAGAATGACGTCATTCTATGATATTCTGGACTGCCCACGTGTTCACTGACTTCCTTATTCTTGAATTTTCTAGAACAATGCTTTATTACATATGAATAAACTTCCATAAACTTCTATTTGCTACCCACACTACACAACACTTCACTCACATATTAAACTATATCTTCATAGTCTTTGCATTGTCTTATTACTAATTTATCCTATTAATTTTAGTTTTTAATAATATTATTTTACTTCCAAACATTCTTCTATCGTCCTGGACACCCATAACAGCTGATAATAACTATGCTCCACATTTACATATAGTGTGACAGCCTGTCACATTGCAATACATTGTTAAATTTTAAATATGAAACACAAACACACTAAAATATCACATAATCTTTAACTAAAATCTTGAAATCTAATAAAAATTGCTTTTAATAGTACTCCACTTTAATAGGCTATATACGACCTAATGTAAACTAATGTTTACCACCACAATAACATTTCTTATTTTTTCATTTAATTAATTAGATAGATTTACATTTATTCTTAACCAAATGTTCTACTATGATAAAGCAATTTATCAGTTCGGTTTCTCTACTGACTATACGGCAGAAGACAGTATTCAGTTAACACTGCTAGATTTTCTATGTACTAATTAAGTATTGTGTGTCTCACTACAACTCGTAAGTTACACAGACAAATTAACTTATTAAGGTATTAAGTAAATTAATTACATCAGTTTCGGAACGATATCTTATTCATTTCTAACATAGCATTTTCTGCAATAATAAATAACTGGTACTATTATTTGCAGTAATAAGTTTGTTATTGCAGAAACATACAGAAACCTATAAGACAGTTTAATTTTAAAAAACATGGGATTAAATACACATTCAAGTTATGACATTAATATAATACGATTTGGGGGATACTTTCTTATTTAAGCTGATGAGAAAGATACGAGAAATGATTAAAATCTGAGAATGGAAATACATTTTATGAAATGACCTGATGAAAACAGAGTTTGTGATTTAAGTACACATTCCTTTTGATCGACCAATTCACTCGATTAATATACGAAGTTATGTTCAATAAGAACGTGTGTCCCTACGTCGTATTATGATTCATTATTGTGAAAAACATAAACATTGTATCATGTAATTAAGAATTGAAAATTAGCTACTGCATTTTAAAATATTGTTTATCTGAATAACATTTGATATTAGTTACGTACGGAAGTTTTCATTAAAGGATGCATAGCCGGAATGCCGCAATAAGAGAGTTTATGCTCAGAAAAGCAATCAAACGATTAAAAGATTTTTATTTTTTATTTTTTTTAATTGAGTGTGTATATGTGTGTGCGTGCGTGCGTGTGTGTTTTATTGATTTAAATACTAATATAAAATTAACCACTCAACGTTGTTGTTGTTGTTGTTGTTGTTGATGATGATGATGATTATTATTATTATTATTATTATTATTATTATTATTATTATTATAAACAGTACTTTTAATTGCTGACAACAGCAAACTAAGTTAGAAAAAATAACGTTAACGAAAGAGAACAAAGAAAAAGAAGAAGATTATAGACATAAAAAAAGTTCTATAAAACGTCAACATTTGAAAATGTGAAAGTACTGATGTTCACGGAAGGATTCATTAAAACTAAACGGCAATTTAAAATTATTGCAAATATAAAATAGCTTAGTAATTGCTTAGTAACACTTCCTTGGGAACAGTTTTTGCGTTGTTAAACAGGTTGTCTATGACAGGCAATGAAAACGATGCTAATTGCCTTAACAAAGTGCATTTTAACTGGTTTAAAATTAAATTTTCAAAGCTAATTATCGGAATGCACCGTGTGTTATGTTTTCCCACCGCGAGAGCGGCAGGGGGTCTACCTCGGCACACTGCTTTCTTGTCAATTTATTGCCATTTATGACAGCACGACCTGAAGCTTGATTTATAACATTTTCAACAATAATATAGGTTATGCTCAATTCACGACTAAACGTAGATAAAACAGAGATTCTTTTTCTCCCGTTTAAGGTTTGCTCGTTCACAAATAGAAATTTTAATTTCGATCCTATCTAACGCCACGGTGACTGTTTTGATTTAAGATATCTGACATAGTATATTATGGCAATACCTGACGTATATTTAGCAAATGGCGTCTAATGAGATTTCAGTATACAGACTGAAGGATAAGATCTTTATTTCTCTAACTTTATTGTCCAATCGACTGACGCGTAATATCGCAATGTCAATTGCGATAACTGACAATTATTATTTTTATCGCAATAGTTTACAAATATAGAATCGAATGGTAAGTTAAAAGGTTATAGATAGCACCTCTATATTTTGGTCAGTAAGGAAGTCTGGAACAAAATCATATAAACGTGTATGTACATACAATGTTTGGAAGCGAATTCTTCATTTTGACATCCTCTTTCCTCATACATTCCGCAGTATAAACGTATGTTTTTTCTGTTTCTACTCAACAGTCCGCAACATTTCTTTCTCGAATTTGATTAGTCTAATTTGATGTTTTAACATTTTCCTACTTTTGTGTATAGCAACGTGCTATGAAACAGTTACGTCAAAACAATTTAGCAATCTCTAAGCAGTCACTTAACAATATTTTTGTAGCTGTTCGCTTTCTTATGTTCTTTCCAGCATTCTTTTCCGGTTTCCATTTCCATCGACGGTACAGAAGGTATTTTTAGCAATGAAAACATGTCAATACATCGACCGGCCTGAGTTCTGTGTAACTCACTGAGTCCAACACTTCGACACGACAACCAGAGTTACTTCTATAAAATAGTCTGCATCAGACATTTCACATGAGACGGCGTCCTCAATGGCTGAGACAATTTGAATATTTTATAAATCTCTTTCTATGGGTCCTGAATCATAGTATTCCGTATGGATGTAATGAACTTTAGAAAATAAATGACTTTTCGTTAAATTTACAAGTCACATCCTTTTTAAAGCAATGCTAAAATTTCTGTAACAGTTTGTAACTTATTTTAACATTTAGCCCATGTGTATCACACAGCTACACTGAATGCTGTAAGCTGACATTTTTCAGTATTTTCAGTCCGAAATATAACAGTAGTCGCATTTATTATCAAGTCTAATATGTCAAGAGATATTCACGATTTAGGATGAAAGTGTATACTTGCACTTTGATGTCTTACTTAGCATAAATATTTTGATAAGAAATTAACTCCACATCAGAACTGAGAAATCGCGACATACTAAAAACTAGAAATTAGAAAAGTATAAACATAAAATTAAAAACATAGTGAATAAAGGAGTTATTTTTTTATGATCTTCCCTCTTTCGTTTTCAAACTTTATGCCGCAGATATTCTTGAAACTTTAAAATAATAAAATATTTGTATTAAAATTAGAATGCCAGAATTACTGTTTCGGATAATCAGCGTTTTGGCTACCCTAAAAATCGATATTCGTTTCTAAGAAAACATAAACAGCTACGTCTCTCTTACTTACACGTGTATCATGTAATTGTCGGTTATCTGTCGACTCTCTCTACTGCTAGGGCAATAGAATAAAGTTTACTATTTTATTTTACTAAAATGTGATGATTTAGTTAATCCAAACTGTCATGTCATAATCATAATCATATCTCAATCTATCCAAAATATCAAAAACACTTCAGCGCGTGAAGAATTTTCCGTGAGTATTCAATCGTTAGACATACACCTCCTGTTTTGATTTGATTTGTTCAAAACACAAACAGGAATACGTCTACTAGAATGTCCAGACTTGAATAAACTAATTGTAGGTTAAAATAAAAAAACCTTTTTAGTATTTATGAGTATTTTATATTCATGATTCTCATGAAGACAACAAGACCATTCTCGTATAGTGCATTTTGCATTCTCTTGCCTTGTAGCTTCTTATTTGCTTGAGTTTTTTATAATCTCATCCAGTCTACAAGGCACTTTTTACTCTATTTCACTTTCTCACTCTACAAGATTAATAAGATTATCTTTTAATGTCTTCTACATTTTATTTATCTCCTCCTATATATTGTAAACTTCAGTTTTAATGAACTATTAAAATTTCATAGCCTGTCCATTCTAGAACGTTTTAACGTTTCAAGAACATCCTTTTTAAAATTTACACATCCTCGTCTGAATACTATTTACATCTTCGAGTGTAACTATTCGCTTTCAAAGTTTACATATATATTTTTACTACATTCTAAGAAGAGTTTAAGGGATAACTTGCTTTTTGAAGTTTTTACTGATTTAATGTAAAATAATCTACAATATTTTGTAGGATATACCAACAACGATTATCAAATTATGATAAAATTGCGATACATTTTCGGTGCAATTTTACACTTTGACTATTTAAATAAAACAACCATATAATAATGCAGATTCCGTGGTCTCGTTTCTACGCTTCTTGTCGACTAATTATATTAGTAAACATTGGAAACAAAACTAATATTAGTTTACTTAGTGTAAACATTCATTTCACTCGTCACAGTCAAATGCTCAACTCAGAAAAGTCTGTCTGCTTCCACCTTTATTTGTTTGGACCAACGGTTCTCATTTAATCATGTAAGCTGATCTACACATTGGACGCTAATATACCTCCGTAAAAAAACGCACATTGTATGTGCACCGTAAGTACTAAAAGTTAATTGCGAGAAATGGTTCAAGCGACCTAGAGTTCTCATCATTTTTATATTTACTGAACCAATCGTCTGAGTTTGTATTTATTCATCCGTTTATTCCTACCTCCCCACAATTCTCTTTCTTTTGTCTCTTTTCCTTTCACCAATATTTATAGCTGAGCACTATTTCAATTATTTTCACTCATCGCAAGCACAGTTATACCATCACACAAGGACTCGCTTTCTGTCCCGTTTCTCTCTAGCGCGCTGGCAAATAAGTAACATTTTAATAAACTCTTACTTGCTACAAGTGCAACGGCGTTAGTTCATGAAATATTCATAACATTCAGCAGAAATGAAAGTTTTGTATTATTTAAATATGCACGGCTGTGAAACCGAGTGTTAATGACTGAATTAATAATCTGTGCATTAACGTGTGTGGCCCGAACACATTTCGGACGAATGCAGGCGCTGTGCATTCACACCTGATTGACAGGCAGGAAGTGAAACAGATTTATAAATAATTCAGAGAATACGAGTATCCCAGTCGTTTCCTTATACTCTTTGCTAGTAGAAATGTTTCTCCTCGCGTCCTGTATAATTTATTCGTACTAATCAATGGAAAATGTATATTCTTTGGAATAATAATTTTTTCGAATTTCATATTTTTTAATGTCTCATAATTTTGTAGCTAGAAAAATGTTGAGAATCTTCTCAGAACCGTTTGTCGACAGAATCGTGGAACACGAGAGAAGGATCAACCTCTTTCAGTGAGCCAGGCGCTCGTGCGTGTAAATATGTTAACAGGATCACATAATTACATACAATAATAAAATAATAATAACAATAATGATATCTTTATTCCCGTTATTACACTCACAACACTGAGAATTACCTGCCTACCACGAACTGTGAGCAGTGACAAGTTCAGGTTTATTAAGGTCCTTGTTATATTTTTAATTAAACATATAGCAATCTGTAATAAGCGCGATCAGCTCTTATCGCTAGCAATTTTTGTCACATGTTCATTGTGAAGTTATTGAAAAGACTACACCAGATACTTAAGTATATTAAAAAATAGATCCTTAACTTTTCAAAATTAATCCAAACAGAAATAATAATTTTTTGACTTAATACCCTTCAGTGATTACAATTAAGATATATTATTAATTATATAAAATAATTAACCTAATATTTTGCAGTTATGACAATTTGCAGTAATAAATAAATCATGAACATTTTCACATCATAACTAAATCAAGATATACTTTTTAAACATAAATGAAAAAACAAATTTCATTTCTTCTGTTAATGATGGAATCTCGTGTGGTTAAATTTTTATGAACGGTCTGCAGGATGATAAAGGTACTCAAATGACTTTTTGTTTATTAGCCAAGATTTCAAATGTCTACGAAACATTATTTGGTTTTTTGATTTTTTACGTCAGTAGGCAAACGATTATAGAATCTATGATACAAAACATATGTAAACTTGTTACATGTTTTGTTAGCTAAGGATAGCAAAATACTTTCATTTTTACACCTTAATTGTCGAACGTTCACTTACCCCCCCCCCCCCCCCACTTCTATTGAAGTATATTTTAAGTACTTTACATCACTTCAATAGTTAGGCAAAAGTTTCGGTAGCTGTCTTTGCCTTAGAAGTCCGAAAATTTACCCTTCCCGTTGGTGTATAATGCTGGACTGTAAGTCGCTTTGGATTCTTTCTGTTTACATTACGTATTCCTTCATTCTCTTCTATATTTCTTTATTATGAAAGCTGCATAGTTATAGCTTTGCTCTTATGACTGCATTTCGAATCCTGTCTCTTCCAGTATATCGTTAAGGGTTCTAACAGTGTTTATGTCTAATGCCTGTACGTGATTTTCCTATCGAATAATGAACACCCGTGATTCCCTGCTACAAAGCAACGTTCTCTCTCTTCTCTTCTGGTTCGCAGCCCGCAGGCTGGTTGTAGCAGCTCTTCACGCCTCCCTGTTGTTCGCCTTCATTTTTAATTCCTGGTATGAATCACAGTTCACGTCCTGCATAACCTGAGTCATATATTCCAATCGTGATCTTCCTTTACAATTCTTCTCCAAACGAAGATCCGAACGGAGAACTAATTCGGAATATTTAAATTGAGAAGTAACCATCATGAGCTACTAATCTAGGTGATATCCATTCGGATCTTTAATGGAGTGGTTTCTTGTTGATTATATGCCATTGACCTTCCAGTTTATTCGCCTTTAGTAATGGTTTCTTATTCCAAGGACAAGAGAGTTCCATGTACCTCTACCCGCTCATCCGCCCTCCTAAAAGGCTTTTGGCACTTGGTAGAAGACTCCTTATCCCGGATGTCGTTCGGTTGACATATCCTAGTCAGTGATAACGGGATGCACAATGTACAACGTAGTAACTTTAGGGTTGCAATTCTCTGGACATCTTAACTACATTGTATGCTTAAAGGACCGATTATACCGCAAACCGATCAAACTTAATTTTCTTTTGAAAACTATATCAGATCTGTATCAAATTATAAAGGACGTTGAATCTCTGAATTTGTTGGATGCCTCTATGTTTCAGAACAATTTTTGTCCTCAGCGGCTCACTTCTTAGTAGTGACTTCACTTTTATTTCTGATCTGAAATCGTAAGTTGTAATCTTTGCAGTTGTCCGTTAGTGAATGGGGACCGATGTGAGGATCGCTTTCCGTTCGCCACTACTAGGGTTACGTCATCAGCTATATCCGAAGTAGACTCTATCATTATGTAGACTAATCTTATGCCTCTTTTGAAATTAATTTTACATTGCTTGAAAGCAACGTCGACAAAAATATGAAATCAACGTTAAAAAGTGATGGTGACAGATAACACCATTGTCTGACTTCTTTGAGAGTATAAATGTTACGTGGTTTCTTCTTATTGATATCTAGCAAAGTTTTGTATAAACTGCCTACTGTTCTAAACAGATGTACTGGGTAACTTCTATCCTACAAATGTACTTCGTATTTTTTATTTACTAACGCTGCCAAAGACTTTAACAAAATGAAGGACCGTGTATTGACAGTATTATAATTGATATTTTACGAAAATATGCTACTTTCCCCCACCTGAAAACTGGGGAATCGAGAATTTTACCATGGTTTGCTTCCCTTAGCCTTTGGTGATCTAACACCAAATTGCAAGATAGCAACTTGCCATACCCTCGCAGGGACTTTATACTAACGCGTCTTTGTGTGTGTGTGCGCTCTCTCTCTATAGGCCTACTATATAGGCAGCGTCCAGAATGTTCTTCGTCGTGAAAAGTCGATCTTCTTTGAATATGACACAATTTTCTCACATTTCCTTTATAAGTAAATTATTAGACTTACCATACGCTTCCTTTACTTTTGTACGCATTTTGTCAGCTATCCTTGTACTTGAAAAAAATTTTGTCATTTACTTCTAACGTGCCTTAAATACATAACAAGCTACTTATTGTTACGTCACACAGTGAGCTAGGACGACAAAGAGGTGGGAAATAGACTTATGACTGGGCGAGGATTGCCTGAAGGGGAGTTGTGCGCAATAATTGTTTAATTTTAAGTATGACCTTAGTAAAATTTATGTAAGAAGTACTGAAACTTTCGGAATACACAACTATAGTGTTTTTTAATACCTTCATATTCACAGTGCTACAAATACGTTGTTAGCAGTAGATATGTCTAACGTGATACTGACGGGCGAAAACATAACATCCAAAACTACAGTTTTTGCGTTTCTTTTTATACCTTTTGCCTTTTCTTCATTTCATTCTGCTACGCCAAGTTTAGGCATGCTGACTGTTACGACTTTATGGGTGTTTCCATCATTTCCGTGACCTCCTTGTATGCCATTTTCCTCTGCTATTACAGTCCCAAGCCTTGTGTCACATCCCTCAAGTAATGAGCAAGGAAAAGTAAGCGTAACAACCGCGTTGAAAACCCACGGTTTATGTAGTCCGGATCAGAGCACCCCATAAGGTCTCGTACCTAGGATACAGGCGAACGCCAGTGAATGGCAGGCGGAACAGAAGAAGTTCAGTATTCAGTATCCAACGGTCGAAAAGCCAGAAGATCTGATTTTAGAAGACGAAGTTATTCTCGCGAGGATAGAAAGGCAACCAGGTCAGGGAATAAATCCCAATAAACAGTCCGGCATCCCATTAGACTATAACTTACCCAGAGAGAGAAAAGTTGTCTGTATCTGGGGATACGCTCAGTTGCTCACATATTTCAAAGAAATTATACTTCGGATATTCGTCATTACAGTTGACACAAGTAAGCTGATTCGTGTTTTTCTAAGTTGGTGGAAGTAATCATAAGATGTGAATATATAACACCAACATTAGACAAAGAGTTGAAAGGGTACGAGGCAATCAATGATAATTAAGCTGAAGTAGGAGCAGCAGTGTAGTAAGATTAATGGACAACAGTCCATTAGATAGTAAAGCGAAAACTGAGTGAGAACTAAGCAGGACGAACAGGCACATTGTCAAAAAGATTTCCGTTGTTATAAAAGGATTTGGAAAAATTGGACCATTCTACTATAGGCAGGAATAGGTTGACAATGGAGGCCTGTACCTAACAAAGGATGATTTAAGACGAGAATGATTATTTTTACATACAGATGTGTAGAATTAGTAAAAGCTGTGTTGAATGCGTGTACACAATGCTGTGTTGAAGTATATTCTATAAGGACAGCCCTCAACGTGTGACATTTCAAACACACAACACACACACACACACACACAAAGCACACCACACTAGGCAAGGTATTTGTGGACTACAAGATCACATCTCTTTCTTAATGGGTATACCTTAGATTAATATCTCATTAGACAGGTCTAGTAAAATAGTTGTTACTTTGCAAAGGAATATTATATTGTTTGCTATATGGGAATCTTTGATATAAATCTACAAAACTGTGATGACGTCTTTAGGAGATCTAACTTTACTCTTCATAAGAGTCACAATCGCCTCAAAAGCCAGCCATTCAATACGTACACCATAAGCAAATCAGGAAATAGAGTTATTCAATAATATCGTCCATGTTTAAGTACATAGGTGTGTCGATACCCAATAACGTACCATTTCACGGTAACATCTTGTCATCATCAAAAACGAAAATATTCCGGAAGTGATTTATTTTAACACACTTATGAAGTGACAGCAACACATTTTATTGTCTAATTAAAAATAAGAGGCATTATTTACAACTGGAACAACGTTATTTTGTACACAGCATCTACTATTACTAGTTGGAGAAGTAATTAAATCTACCATACTGTTGTGCTTCGCGATTTTAGTCATTAATGACGCACATTTGTGTGTGTGTGAGTGTGCTCGCGCATGTGTCTGATAAAATCGTCTTCACTTGACACGTCCAAGGTATTTTTAGTCTACAGAGCACGAGAAGCGGGCCCCATAAATCCCACCTGCTGTACAGGGACTCGGGTAGGCGTCCAGCACGTGTAATCGTTTCACATAATTGAAAACGCCATTGTGCGCCCAACTGGAATCGAAGTGATATTTAACGGCCGATAAATTAGACGGGTGGCCTACGGGTTTCGCGTCCTACGCTGCCCGTTCCATCAAACCGTAACGGCTGGTGTTACGTTATCACACCTTCTGCCGACGACATTGAAAGTCGGAAACTATGTTTACAACACTCTACGATTAGGCTGACTTACGTAAACAAGCGAATAAAAGCACAAGGTAATTCCTTAATTATAATCTTTGAAGTATAGAAGTAAGTTAAGTTTTATTGATTTGTTTTCATCTAAGGGCAAAAACATTATAAGAATATTTCTGTCTCTCTGTCTCTGTCTCCCCCTCTCTTTCTCTGGCTCTCTGTTACATAAGTTTGCATTAATCTCAATAATCATTACCTAGTTATCTACATTTATCAATCTACTTTACATGTTCCATTTATTAGCAATCACAGTTGTGTGTCCGTCTCACAGTTGTGTGGTGTATTCATTTAATCAGTACACCAGTATCATTACCATTATCACTTTCGTCAACAGTAACATATTAGCAGCTTAACATCGTAAATATTATTTTTAATTTTACAACTTTATCGGTGTATTCAAACCTAAACTTCTAAAAAAATTTCCTCTTAAGACCGACCCTAAGACTGGGCCCTATCGCCAAATTGGGCACAATTTGGGGGTGGCAAAATTTAAGAAAAATTAACTGAGGAAAAAAGAGCTTGCTGAAGATATTAAAATTCGACCTAGTTTTGTGCAAAAGACCTTGAAAACAGAATGAAAATGTTTTATATTAAGAAACTGGAGATGAACGTTTTGCACGCCCTAAAGGCAAGGTTAAGTAGCCTTTTACTTCGCCGTTTTGACGCTGCTATCAACCCCGTTCAAGAAAGGTTCAGTCAATCAGTAGTGGAAATTAATGCAGATGTACGGAAAGAACTGAATACTATGAGTATACTCGATAGGACTGCCCAATATCAGCTAAAATGTTTGGAACATCTTAACCGAATGGATGACTGCCACATTCCCAAACAACTACTGAATTTTAAGCCGAAAGGACGGAGAGGTGTGGGAGATCCGAAGTACCACTGGAGTCACCAGATCCAGTCTGTCTTCTTGCTACCGGAACAAACCATTTTTGTTTCAATCCTTGTCGAAGATGATGATGACGAATAGAATGTATCTTATACGTCATAACATTTATTGGCAAAATATCTTTGAAAAAAGTCGAAAACATTAAGACTGAAACCACGAATCTTTCGAGAAATTTGTGCTGTTGTGCTAATACAAAGAAAATTAGGATTCATTCAAATTATTAATTATAGCAATAGGGGTAAGCAGGCGTATGAGATTAGAACCTGACATATCATCAATAGTGTCTGTCACTATCATCTTTGGTGTTTCACGAAATGTGAAACACCAAAGAGTAACGCGATAAGTAATAATTAAGAAGATTAAATATTCATATAAATATTATATGATTCATATTAAGATAATTAGTTAATGAAAGTTTTGTTGCGCGTTTTAAAATGAGAATGACGGAAATTTTTGATTAACATCAGAATAAAAGATACACGGGAGAGCTCTAGAAGTGCTAACGATTTCTTGTAGGAATCGATCTGAAGTAGTAACATGCACATGTCGATGTCTGCGTGAATACTAGCGAGTTATAAAATACGAGGGTTTGGCTCACGTAAAAATGTGTGCAGGTTGTGTCGTAAACGTGATAACGTAAGAGATTACAAAGGGGCTTAATGTAGTGTACAAAGGGGCTGGCGCTGAATGGACCGATAGTTGGTCTGTGTGAACGGCAGAGAGGACGCGAAGACAGGTGACAGGTGATGTCGCGGAGAGTCAATATTTGACAGGAAACGCATCCTTAAGCAAACACTGCATCCGTTCAGATTAGAAGTTGGCCTTACTCAACACTGCTCTGCAACAGGTAACCTGTTTGCTCGTTCAATGTACCTTTAACTATCAACGGAAGCAAAAAAAATTAATACAGATTCTATCGGAGCAAAACATTTCGCGCACCCTTCGACTCCAACTAATCTGTAATTTGAGCACAAAGTAATACGATAAAAAAATTACACCATTAAAACTAATCTCCTAGCTGGCGTGACACAATTAAAATATTAAGTAATATTAAAATGTAAATATAAATATTAAAGCAGTGATAGAAATTATAGTTATCTTGCATGACGATTAAAGAAAAAACATAATAATTGTTAACAAGAATAAAATAATTGGCATCTATTTTACTAACTGTAGGTACTTTATATGGCATTTCTTGAAACAGTATTATCACGAATAAAATAATTAATATTTGTTTCCCAAATACATACTTTATTTTATGTAGTAAAACTGTAACAATTAATTCAGTTGGAAACAGTATTCTTTTATAAAACCCAAGAGATGGCAATTAAATGAGAAGTTAAACAGGCGGCTTGAGGCTACAGAGATGGATTCGTACTTGCTCACCAAGGATATCAGACTAGGAAGAGATACGTAACAATTCAAGAAATTATGAGAGTTGGCAAAGGACTCGCAATATTGGAAGTAATAGAGAAAAACAACTACAATGGTGCGGATATGTTAAGCGAATGGATAAAGACAGATTGTCAAAGATGGCTCTAGGAAGGAAACAGGTTGGAAGAAGGAGATTGGGTCATACTAGAAGAAATCGACGAGAAGGGATAATTATGCTACTACGGGGATAAGACGGCACCGTTCGTTATAAACCGGAAAATACTGTAACACTTATTTTGAGATCTTTACCTCATGGTAGGAGAGCTTACAGGTTAAATAAAAACATATTTCTTTCGGTCAATGATGCTCAAATATCAAATCTTAAAAGTAATTTATCTTCTTTAATACACAACCCTTTCTTATAAGATCTGATACTCTCTGAAGATTACCTGACCTTTTGAAAGGAACTCGTTTTTTTACATAAAATAAAAAGTTTCCTTCATTTATATTTAAAAATAATAAGTGTTTCATTCTTATTAAAAGTAATATCAATTTAAAGGCAAAGATGAATATTTTTCAAGTAAAAAAACAGCCAACATTCTTTGTAAATAACACATAACTAACATAATTATACCAAAACATAAAAATTCCTGTGAAAGATTTATATATTTTATGACTGTGCATAATAACCCACTATTGCTGATGCAGCGTATTCAGTGGAGCAGCTTTATCAATAAAATTTTTGAGTTCTGTCAATCGTAACGCTTGACAAGCAAGCAAGATACTTTGATATATGCCACAGACTTTATAATTTGCAGTGTGTGGTTGCCGTCACATAAGACAATTGTTACCGAGATGTATCTAGACTTGGTGTTAATTACTACACTTAACAAAAGGTAAGGTTTAGTTCAGTAAGTTTTGGAATGGCCATGTGATTGGCAACTTGTGCACTGGAGAGTGCGTTTCTTCTTAACGGGATCTCGATATTTATATGTGTATGGTGAAAGACTTTACCATTGTATATTGAAATTACCATTGAAAGACTAACAGTTGTATCGACAACACTGTTGATTTCATATGATTCTAGTCAACAAAAAACACTAGCTTGGGTTCTTTGGAGTGCCAGTCCCCACAGGTACACGTAAGTACAGACAAAAACACTTTTCCTGTTGTAGTAATTATTTATCATTACTGAAAAATTATTTAGAACATGCAGTGTTCTAATAATAACGACATAATCCTTCATTCCTTAGTCCATAATCCTTCAAGTCTTTAATTTTACAGTAAGGATTCTTCTTTTATTTGAGCATTGGATACTCAATACGGCTTTTTATAGTGTAGATTGTACACGAAAACTAACAATATGTAGATTAACGTATACGTAGATTAACAATTGAAAAAAAGAGGGAAGTTTAAAATTAATTTATAATAAGTAATTGGATACTAATAAACAAACGTATTTATATTTAAACAATTGTAATATTTACATAATTTAAATTGTACGTTGAAAAAAAATAAGTTTCTTAAAATTTAGGACACAAATACCAAGTAAGCAACCCAACGAATACCTATATTTATCAAACTATGTGATACGTTATTTTTAATTTTATATAGCCTAAAACGATTTCCTCTTCATGGGGCTGAAATAGTACAAATCGGCTCTATACCATAATAGACGCAAACGAAAATCTTGCTATTCAGTTAAATAATAACAACAGTTACGTATTGTAGTCAACACGCTTTATTTCTTCAAAGGAATTAATTTCCAACAGAACGAATCTGTTTCGCCCCTTACAATAGGCTTATCCGAGTGTTAAGACCACACGCGGCGTACGAGCTGGGGTCAATGGCGAACTCATGGTTTTCCTCACTTTTAGCGGAACAGAGAAGAAACCACGGTATTTCACACACACACACACACACACACACACACACACACACACACACACACACACACACACACACACACACACACACACACACACACACACACACACACACACACACACAAAACCTAAAACGTAAGGCTCAGAATCACGCTTGTCCTTGGCTTACAATTATTTCCCGATAGTTAAATGTCAGTCGTTTTTTAAATATTTATCGAAAACTAATCTACCGCGTTTTTTGTTAAACAAAGCTCAATTTGAGATTTATCGTAAATTATCTGTAAGTACGTTTTCGTCCAACATTTGTTCGCACACACTGACAATTGATTATTTCTTTGTTTTAAACGGCAGAGTTTTAATAAGAAAGTAAACGTTTACGATACAGAAGGTCACACGATTTTTGAAGTAAAGTTTCCATAGATATGATGAAGGTTAATTTTCACACGAAAGATATACCGACGCAAACGCTACAGTGGTGGTTTTGCCTTATATGGGATTTTCGCCATTTGCATTTCGTGCTTAGGCTATCCGGTCTCGCGGTACTCTTATCTTTCGTCTGTCTACGATTCCTTTCTCCTCCTGCCTTTCTTTCACTTCCTCTTTAGTTTTCTCTATACCATTCTGCTTATCTATTTACCTTAGGACAATCTCATTCCTACCTCCACCTTTCTATATTTAACTTTTACCTAATTAGCTCTCGCAATCATCCATAAACATATATTCTTTATATTCTACCGTGTTCGTCTGCACTGTTGCGCACAGTATTGAGTAGCCTATGAATCTTTCCGTTAGATAATCATTCATAGACTTGTTTGGTCGAAACTTTTAATAATAATACTTTTCGGTTGATAACCAACCAAATAGTCGGAACGTTTGGTATTAAAAAAGTTGTCATTGACAGAAACAAAACATGCTTGTCAACCGGGAAAACGTCTCCCTTAGAGTGTTGTACCTCTCTTTCTCTTAAATCTCCATTGCTGTACATCAGGATCTTCATATTTTCACAGTCGATTTCCTTCTTCTCTTCTTCCCCATCTATGGTATTTATTAAGGAACTCAGCTACTTTATCACAATTCTTCAGTCCGTGATACGTGTGCATAGATCTACTTCAAATACCCTAGTCTCCATCATACATCAGTAACCCTATTGTCTATATAAGCAAATCGTTTCTCTTAAAGCTATCTGCAAAATGATTAATATTGATTAATGACTTCAAAACTAGGCATTCTTGTTGCGTAAGGGCTCAAGCGTAAGAACACACTGGCCAAATCATTTGAAGCGTTTGAGTATTTTCATCCTTTTTAAAACAATCGCAAACTTGGCAAAAGTTGGCCAAAATACAAATCTTAATTTTCAACCTTTTTATTTTTGTTTTCCTCAAAAATATTATGATTCTTGTAAATATATTCAGTGGTTAAAATGTTTGCTCACTATACAATTGTTAAATTAATGTAATCAATTTTATAGTTATTACTCCTTTTTTATCAGTTGTGTTGAAGCAAATAGCAACAAACCATATATTTACAAGCACGAAGGATCATATTCCCGTAGGGCTTCAAGTATGAGGTTCTGAATTAATAACAAAAAAGGACACCGATAACAAAACTTAGGACACTGATATTATCTATGTAATATGTTATGGTGTGACCAGCGTGACAACCACTAAATAAAATAATAATAAATAAGTCATCAACTCAAACAAAATAAGTCAACATGTATCTAAAAATCAGGACGTGTATGAGAGTATCCTGGACCAGGGATCCACCAACTGATCCGAACAATAACTAGTAGTCGTATGAATTGGCCTGTCTTTTTACAGATGGACAGTAAATTTCAAGAAACTCTTAGGAACGAACGTTAGGTAAAGCAACATCCAAGAATCTTGAAGATGTATAAAAATACTCATAAAAATAACATGAGAACGATTAGCGTGCTCGTGGATGGTGAGGACAACGGTAAATACTCACCCAAGAGTTTCTAATTAACAAGATAACATTATGAATTTAAACTAACGCGTCAAACCTAACGAGTCAAACCTAACGCTGGGTTAGGCTGAGACTTAACCACAGTACGGTGGTACTAACGTACGACACCCCCGCGTTAGGTTTGACTCGTTTCATCCACTGAAGATGGCAGCCAGTGGTACTGGTGAATCGTTTGGTTTAACTGAAAAACTTGGACCACGGCCAAACAGCCCGGCAGGTAGTTTAAATTCAAGTGACACCGGTCGTGAAAGCCTTCCTTCGAACAATAATAAGATAACATTATGTTTTTAAAGTCTTCTTCCGGTACGGACAGCGTCAAAAATGTCTTGTATGACAACGTTTCACTCATATTACAATGAGTATCCTCAGGTCTAAGTGACTTAGGCCTAAGGATACTCATTGTAATATCAGTGAAACGTTGTTTTTGAGGCTGTCCATACCGGAAGAAGACTTCAAAAACATAATGGACACCGGCCACGGAATCCTAAGTGAGGATATAACAAGATAACAGTTGTACAACTACGTTATAGAAGGATTACGAACATTAGAGCAGTCAGCTGCAGATAAAATCCACTAAAGACGACGTCTCCGTGAAGTCCGATCAATTGTCGTCACGAGTACATGACGTTAAAGGCAATTCTTTAAAACGGAACGATTTATGATTTAATAATTATATTTAGCTAGGTAGAAAATAACACAAGAAATCTACGCCACATCACCTTTCTGTGTGACTAGTTAGCTTTATGACTTTGAATCATATACATTATCTTTCAAAAAATGGAAGCCGAATGAAGCGGCGTCAATCTTATCACTTGCACCCTACCAGTCGGTTGTACTTGGCATTCGGTTTCTCGAATTGATTTGCAGTCAGTTGCGGTAGCCACTGCGCTACAAAACTTCGTCTCGATCGCGTCTGGATAGAGCAACTTGCAAACATTTGTTTCAGGTATGTAATTTGAATCATCTGACCAACTACGTCAGGCGGGCGGCTACAAGATACAGAGATTCGGATGGACGATCTCTACCTCCTCCATCTGACGTAACACGTCTACCCAAGTGCAACTTCGAACCATAGTTTCAGGCAAGTGCACCGTTCGCTTCGACAGCAGTACCACGCAATACGGTGTTTGTGAAATTATCATGTCTACTGAACGTCTTCGTGAAGAAAAAGCGCCGTGTGTCTTCGTTTTACAGTACATCAATACAGTAATAAAAAACAGGAATGCTTTGTTTTTAGGAAGCAAATGAAAATAAAAGCACAAATCCAGTTTTTTTTTTATTTTAATAACTGGCTTCGACCTCATAAGCCTGTGAGTTTGTAATGAAAACGTGACCGTTAAAGTAGGTTAACCAGAAAAAATACGTCCAGCAAAAAATGTAATGTACACAAAAGGGAACCCTTCATAAAAGACGATCGACACTAACAGAGGATGTTTCGTTACATTTATACCAGTTAAAAAAAATGAAAGTCATATCCTAAAAAAATTAAACGCTTATATTTGAATATAATCAGCATAAATTTAAAAAAATGATCTTATGAACAATATTATTAACAAATGTTTTAAATTACTAAGAAAATCTGCGTGTCAAATACTGTACAGAGTGTGTGTGTGTGTGTGTGTGTGTGTGTGTGTGTGTGTGTGTGTGTGTGTGTGTGTGTGTGTGTGTGTGTGTGTGTGTGTGTGTGTGTGTGTGTGTGTGTGTGTGTGTGTGTGTGCATACGCGCATGCGTGGGAGCACGATTGTACGTTGATAGATTATCTGCACCTAATAACTGTAGGTCAAGCTTCGCCTCGTGATGAGATTAAACGGGATTAAAGATTCCACCTTAGGTCGATACTTATTTGTATTTATTTCAATAGGTTTAGATAAGCGATGCGGATTAAAAAACCTGTTGCGAATTACATTAGCGAATTCCAACTGAGATTTAAAACCAGCGATTTCTTTGCCACGACCATCTGCTCAAAACAAATCATGCTCGTGAGCTTACGTTAATGCGCGCTCGTGCGTACACAAACATCTATTTCCATTTGTTTTAGTCTCTTACTATACTGTAATGTTTATGACAACGATTTTAAATTATTTACTCTTCGAACAAAACTTGCTTTCATAATTAAAATTTTTCCTAAGACACTTTTTACAGATTTACGTGTTTTACTCGATATTAAACCCTTGCCGAACGACTAAATTTCTTGCTAATTTGTCTCCCAATTACTGCAATAAATACAATCACTCATGTTTCATATTTAATTGTTTATAAAATAGCTCTTCGTCCTCTAACCAGACGTTGTTCTATCAAATAGGGTGAATGGCACTTAATTTCATCCTTCTGGTATTGCTTTCGTTTTGAATTCGAATTCTCCTCAATATTACATCTCCTCAGTTCAGTAGAATCTCTTTTATCCGCCCGTCATTCATCCGAATTTCCAGTTTATCAGGATCGATAATACATTACACAATTGGACAAATTTTACTGGTAACAATTCAATCTTTGAAATTTTTCTTATTATACAACCATATTTATTATTGTCATACAATTTAATTATTGTCAAACCTACAGCTTTATAAACTTGCCTGTTCATCTTTGAATATTATTACAGACTGCATTTTCTCTGTCGTATTATATAACGTTATAACTGTGATGCCTTTTAAAGTGAAACTGATGTTTCTTGTGCCCACACACGCTGTTTTTTACACGTACAGTAATAGAGCACGATCCTGTACAAAGAACAATCCTTTAAATGTTGCACTACTACGATGATAAAGTATGTGGGGGCGCTGGTATAATTACGGGATAGGGGATCAATCCCCTCCAGCGTTATTAATAATTTCAGTAAAATGTCATAATCACTTAACCCAGGTAACACAGAATTCCTAAAGAATGGTCAAAAGCGGTTGTAATTTCATTATTCAAAAGAGGAAATCAGACAAAGACAGATAATTATAGAGGAATTTCTATTTTATATATTACGTATAAGGTCTACGCTGGAATAGTAAATGAGAGACTGAAGCCAATAGCTGACGCTTTAATGTCAGAAGAACAAAATTGCTTCAGGAAGGGGAGATCATGCATAGATGCTATCTTTACACTTTAGTTAATAATTGAAAGAAGAAGGGAATTTAACTTAGAGACGCATCTAGCATCCATAGATGTGTCGAAAGTTTTTGATAATGTGAAATGTACGTTACGCTGGAGTATAATGGAACGAAGGGGTTTCCTTTCGCAATTAATTAAAGTTCTTAGGAGCATATATTACAGGATAGCGGTTGTCGTGGATTTGAATGGTAAATTATCAGAAGATATTCCTACAAATAAAGGTGTGAGACAAGGGTGCCGTTCACCGATACTTTTTAATGGACGACATGGACATGTCGACATATTTCGGCGATGGACAGCTAAGGTTGACTTGAGAATATCACTTCAGCGAAATATTTTTGTGAATTCATTGCTTTATGCAGATGACAATTTAATGATACAGAAAACAGAAGACCAGTTACGAAGGACGATATTTAAGTTCAATAGCATCATACAAGACAATGGGATACAGATCTCTGCTACAAAATCGAAAACGATGGCATTTAAGGGAAAGTATCCTATAAGACATAAGATAGTTATGAATAATCAGATTTTGGATCAGTTTAGTCATTTTAGGTACCTCCTGTGGAAGCGATATTGATTAGGATTGTAAGCTAACGAAATTTAGATGCAGAACGATTCATAGCTAGCTGAAAAATAAAACACGGAAGGATATCCAAATGAAATTTTACAAAACTGTGGCTGTCCTCACATTCCTGTATGCTAGTGACACATGGACTCTTGGTAAAAGGAACGTACAGAGGATTCAGGCAGCTGGAATGAAATTTCTAAGAGTGGCACAAGGTTGTTCTCTCCTGGATCGGAAAAGGAACGAGGATATTAAACGTGAATTAAACATTGTATTTATATTGCCTATTGACGTAAATAGCAGATGATACTATATTCCTGGAATTTGTAATCTTTTGTAATTGAAATCATCATTGACATCATATAGCATTAAAGAAAAAGAAAATTTGCCAATTAAGAAGCCATATTAGAATTACTGTATCATAAATTAGATTGTTTACAATTTCAAACTGTTAATACAGGATCTGAAGACGTGATAATAAGTTGTGTTTTAATAATCAGTAGAAAGATTGTTTCTTATCTTGATTAATTCTTGGAACAATAATGAACGATGATTAATCGTCAACAATACATGTCATTTTGTATCTTGATTTACTATAGTTATTTAAAATTAACAATTATAATTTTTTTAACTAATTGAATAATTATAAATAATTGACTATATTCTTAATGACAATTGGTATATACTTAACTTGTTTTGCTGTGAAAAACCTTGTCCTCATAATATGGCTATACGTTTCAACGTTGTATTGTTTGTAGGCCTACATGTAAGCTTATAACATGTAGACAGCCATGTAGGCTTATTATCGAGACAGCCCCAACGTTGCCAAACTTCGCTGTAAGGCCAACTTTACATAGAACAAAGGTAAAGTTTAAAAACAAAAATTTATTTATCCCACCTTTTTTGCGGAACATTTGTAATGTATTAACATTAATATAAAAGTACCAAGTCATAGTATGTGAACACAAGGTTACAAACATGTATCCAGTATAATAAATAAAATCTCATTTTTTTCTGCTACAGTGGAAACAAGCGCACAAGATGCAACAAAATCATTATAATTAATCACATAAAATAATACTTGTACTAAAGTCGATTAATAAACAAACAAATTTTACATTACAAATTGTACAGTAGCGCGGTAATTTTTGCATTCATAGGTTGGCTAATCTGCGCTTTTAATTTGCTCAATTCATGTCTGTACATCTGGACAGTGCGTTACATACGTTCGCTAGCGGCGGTCGCCCTTGCGCTCGCTGCTATCCTGTCACATTCATTTCTTCTTTGTCGCGACAATTAATGTAGGCCTTTGGCCCAAGACTTTATATATGGCCTTCTAGGCTTTCTCACTAAATTAATTCTTCAATGTAACATTTTACGACTTGTATTTACGATGCGCTCATTAGCCAATCTTATATTCAAAATTGACAACTAACCATTTCAATGCTGTAATAATCTGAATAATTTTCAATAAATGTATTGTTCAACTTTATGACGCCATGCTAGATTTACGTCTAAACATGTATAATTTGTGACAATTTATTTGTTCATTGTATGCAATACTCTGTACAGGTCTACTGGCCTCAACTATTTCACGTTAACCATCTATGACTTGCATAGGGTTACAATTTATCGGGCCATCATGGGATGAGTTTCCGATCATTCATTATTAAACATTGTCAAATTATGTACTTTCATGTTTTATATCGTTCAATATTGTATAAATACAATATACTTGGGCAATACATTGAATTTCATTTCTGCCCCACGGTGTTCCTAAAATTTTAAATATATATTTTTTCAAAGTAAATTGTATGTACGGCTTTGGGTTCAAATTTTCTCAGACTTAAGTTACATTCTCTTTCATGAATTTGATACCCGCCTCTTTATACAACTTTTACAAACATTTAATCCAATTTTTTGACCTTGGTAGCAAAATTTTGAAATTCCCAAAACCGAACGCTACTTTAAGATTTCGGTTACAATTCTGTTTAATATGATACCCGAAATATATTTTTGTGTTGTTTTTGTGTTAGTTTTGTTTTTTTATCGCTCATATTTTTCGTCCCGCTCCTTTGTGTATGAGGAGAAACATTATAAAAAACAATAGGAACTGTATGGACACGCATGATAAGATTCACGGAAATCGATTTGTATTCAAAAATTATGGTGAGATACCCCTACACACACACACACACACACACACACACCACACGCACGCACACGCGCGCGTTTATTTTCTTTGAAACGGTATTCCCTTGTTTGACAGTATCATATAAGTACTGAGAAGAATAATGGAAAATCGTTCCTATTTAGAATCGATACTAGCAGTTGCTTGTAGTCCGTTGTTTACGACAACTTTGAAAGAAACGGTGTGTTTTCGAATACTTAAGCTTATACAGATTAAATGATATTTATATATAACTTTATGAGATAGATACACTGTAATGTAGTGTGCGAGTACCCTTTAACGTACACTACTAAATTCCAGTTTTTAATAAACTGAAACTCCAAACTAGATGCATGATAGATTAAGTTTTTTCTGTTACTGTTGGCCCAGTGTCAGCGCGCACATTGTGGCTCAAGGCTCTTCGTCTATCACTTTCGAGTCTGTCTGTCTATCTCTCTATCTGTTTGGGGCATGTCTCACGATAAATTTTGAATGCACCAAACGATTTTCGTAAAATATGGCGCGCAAGTCTATACTTTTATCCTACAGAACCCAATTGTTTTTGGGCTTGATCCCCCTCAAAATAGGAGGCGAGAGGCAAAAATGTGAGTGGTCAAAACTGTGAAAAAATTTGGGAAACCTCGATGTGGGGTTTTAAATTAATTTAGCAATTTAATAGTTATTTTTAGCAAGTTAACTATCTACAACTATTATTTATGATATTCCTTATTTGGGTGAAATTTAATTTCCGATGAATAAGTGATACTATTTTATTATATACAAAAGCGTATTCTTTTATGTTATTATATACAAACGCGTATTCTTTTATGTTATTATACTTTTTTGTTGTAAATTATATTCATTATCATTTGTATCATCATCTTCTTCGTCCATCAGAGAATAGGCAAATCTCCTGTGCCGGTGCCAAAATAGGCCTATAGGCCTGCATCCCCTTCACCAACGCTTTCTATGTCTTCTTTTACTTCTTTGTCCAATGGGCTTGTATTGCCAAATTTCCTTAGGCAACTTGCCATTTGGCACTCTTATTCAGATGAGCAAGTCATTTCTCTTTGTTTTCTACGATCTTGGGTATTAAAAGTATTCAACTCTTTATGAATATTTTCATTGTAGTGTCTATCGCTTCGCGAACAGCCTTTAACAGATCGCAAGAATCTCATCTCCGATGCCAGTATTCTACTCAAATATTTCTTGGCCTACTTATACTCATCATTACTCAAATTTATTCTTGTTTATAATTATACAAATGAAATTTATCAATAAAAATGTATTTCTGTAAAAATAAAATATCACTTATCAATAATATTAAATGTAAACTGTATTTCATAAAATTATTTTTAGTTAGTTATTTTTAATTTTATTGGGGTTTTTAACGCAATAAACTCAGTTTGAAAATTATTTTTATTTTTTCAACAAAATAGTGATAATGTGTCAGAAATATATAAACTTTATTTATTTAGTGTAGTCGTTTATGTCATTGATTGGTGTTGTCCTAATTTGTAAACCTGATTTTCATAGGAGTTCATTTCATAAATTGGTAACTCTAGTCAAACCTGTGTCCTTGTTACCGACCAGTATGTCAGTAAGTTTAGTGCGCTAATTTTTAAATCTCACATTTTAAATCACCGACAGTAAACATTTGCGCAAATGAAGTTATTAGCACGAGTGAATAGAAAAACTGTAATGCATGTAACTGCTAAACTGTAACTGCTTACAGAGTAATACAGTTGTCATCGACGCCAGCGATAATAACTTAAGAAATTTTGTGACACCTATTGTAAACGCGGTCGTTAGAAGCGTACAACACGGCCCCACGACATATGCTTCACGACAGTGGCAGCTGGTACATTAGCGTACAACTGGGCCTGTAGCGTCCATTAATACGTCAACCAGAAATCTAGATTATCCTGGTGTGTCTTCTTCTCCCTCAACAACTATGACACCAGAGAGCGGTGAACTGACTATCGCTTAGTTTATCAGAAAAACAGAATTGGCGGTCTGTGTGCAGCACTGTAAGTACACAAACAGGTGAAATTAATTTGTAACCGTAGCTGGGGAACTGACCGTAAATGAGAACTATTTCGCGTACTGTGCTTTTACAAGAAATCGTAAAATCGAGTCGTTGCCTCGCGATCCTGTTGAGGGGGGGCAGCAGTGACAACCTCTCATGCAACTACAAGCGCTCACACACACACACACACACACACACACACACACACACACACACACACACACACACACACACACACATTAAAAAAGTGTTTAACTATCTCTCAATGTAAAGAATTACTCCCGAAAAGAATAATTTAATATTATTTTAATTTACGATCGATCAATAGTCTTGGTTTTTATCTAACTGTATGCTTATACCATTTAACGTGACTAGATAACATTAAACTTTGTCCTAGTGACTCCTGTCGTTTGTAACGTACAGAAAAAAAATTAATCATCATTTAATAATATTTTTAAATTATTTAAATTTTATATTTAAAATTTTTAATATTTATATATAAATATAAATTTATAAATAAATATATAAAAAATTATAAATAAATATTTATTTATAAATATAAATTATATTTATATGTATTTATAATTTTATAAATATAAATATATAAATATATTATTTTGACTTTTGCATGTAACGGCCTTCTTCCTCTTCAATCTTCTCTCTACGTACGGATTCATCTGCTCTGGTGTCTTACTGAGTAGCAGGTTTCCCAAAAGTTCGCCCAAAGTTGTTTTTGTCTAACATGATTCGTCCAAAAATGCGCTGTGAGTACAAGTGCTGGGGCGTTTTACCAAACTGCCTACGTGAAGTTCGTGTTACTGAAATTTAATAACAATCTGGTAATAGAATATTAACAAACAATATTTCATATTGTAGCATGACAGATAATCCACACAAATACATTACTCAATGATCATTAATAAAGCTCTAATATATGGAATATCCAGATGAGAATTAATTAAAATGCACTGTTTAATAATATATTCACAAGAAAGGTTGAATAAAGAAAATTTCTGCAAATAATATAATATAATACAAATTTAAAAACCCAGAAGACTAAAAATAATAATAACAAAATTACCCAGGTAAGATAGAAGCAGGCAATTAATATACCCCGTCAAAGAAACCAGACCAGAAAAAACAAAACTAATCAAAACTCAAAGAAGAAAGAAGAATAATCCCAAACTAAATCTACTGAAGAAAGAAGAAGGAAGAATAATTAAAACTACTATTACTGAAGAAAGAAGAACAATCAAAGCTACTGAAGACAGAAGAAACAAGACTAATTAAAACTAGAGAAGAAAGAAGAACCAATTAAAACTACTACTACTGAAGAAAGAAGAAAGAAGAACAATCAAAGCTACTGAAGAAAGAAGAAGGAAGACTAATTAAAACTATTACTACAGAAGAAAGAAGACTAATTAAAACTACTATTACTGAAGAAGGAAGAAAGAAGAACAATCAAAGCTACTGAAGAAAGAAGAACAATCAAAGATACAGAAGAAAGAAGAAGGAAGAATAATTAAAACTAGAGAAGAAAAAAGAATAACCAAAACTACCACTACTGAAGAAAGAAGAAAGAAGAATAATTAAAACTACTATTACTGAAGAAAGAAGAAAGAAGAACAATCAAAGCTACTGAAGAAAGAAGAAAGAAGAATAATTAAAACTAAAGAAGAAAGAAGACTAATTAAAACTACAGAAGAAAGAAGAAAGAAGACTAATTAAAACTAAAGAAGAAAGAAGACTAATTAAAACTACTATTACTGAAGAAAGAAGAAAGAAGAATAATTAAAACTAAAGAAGAAAGAAGACTAATTAAAACTACAGAAGAAAGAAGAAAGAAGACTAATTAAAACTAAAGAAGAAAGGAGACTAATTAAAACTACTATTACTGAAGACAGAAGAAAGAAGAACAATCAAAGCTAAAGAAGAAAGAAGAACAAACTAAATCTAAGAAGAAAGAAGAACTAATTAAAACTACCACTACTGAAGAAAGAAGAAAGAAGAATAATTAAAACTAGAGAAGAAAGAAGAACTAATTAAAACTACTACTACTGAAGAAGGAAGAAAGAAGAACAATCAAAGCTACTGAAGAAAGAAGAACAATCAAAGATACAGAAGAAAGAAGAAGGAAGAATAATTAAATATAGATAAGAAAGAAGAACTAATTAAAACTACTACTACTGAAGAAAGAAGAAAGAAGAACAATCAAAGCTACTGAAGAAAGAAGAAGGAAGACTAATTAAAACTATTAGTACAGAAGAAAGAAGACTAATTAAGACTACCAATACTGAAGACAGAAGAAAGAAGAACAATCAAAGCTACTGAAGAAGGAAGAAAGAAGAATAATTAAGACGATCCATATAAAACAAAAACCCCATAGGGAAAGAACCCCCAAAAAACCCCAAAATCAATGAATGCCCAAAGAGAAAGTATAACACCCTAAAAAACCATATCACTGTAAAACTGACAAAAACTAAAAGTGTTAGTAGTATTAAATATTAGTGCATTCAAAAAGTTATTATTTAGTTTGTATAGACAAGTCTTCACAGTTCCCCCATGGTTGAATATTTCATATTAAAAGCTAGAAAAAGACTAGTAAATATATTGATAATTCACCATAGACAAGTGCAAGTGATCAAATTATAAATAATAAACTTTAAAAGGGTGCATGAGTTGCAGTACATAGTAACAACCTTTAAGTTTTGTGAACAGTGCCTACTTTGATAATGAAGTAGTAATATTACTAAATAAAAGCTACTAAAGCGATATGAACATTCCATAGAATGGAATATAACTCAGGTAGCTAGGGGTATACTTTAAGAGGGGGTATAAATTTTATAAATGGGGAATTACAGAACAAACTGTTTATGATGAAGTTTATAGAAGGTGTTAACAATTATATATGGAACCAGGATGTTAGGTTCCTATTACATATAACATTTAGATAAATAAGGGTTAGTCATAAGAAATATTAGTATTATAACTGTTATTTTATTGTTCAGTTTAATTTAGGAATGCACTGTCTAAAAATAGATATCATTCCAATGTTGTAGAAATACTCTTTATTATGTTATTAGGTAATATACTAAGCAATGTTATTCAGAACACTAGTTGTGATATAGAGAGATGTTATATGTTAATTATATAATCAATAATTTATGTTATACCAGTCAGAGAAGGATATAAAATAGCTACATTAATAAAACATTTGGAAATTAGCCACACATCAGATCTAGGCCAAAGAATAAATTTAAACTGCAGAATAATTAACAAACCTAGTCTTATAAACCATATAAAATGACAATATTCAGGCAAAATAAACTCAACATATCAAATACTATGTAAATAAGGCGTTCTAAAGATATGGTCATTATATGAGTAAAATTATTTAATTGTCTAATAAAATACCATTAAAACTGAAATAGATTAACTGACACTATCCTATGGGAAGTCATATACAATTGAATTATATTAAAAAACCATCATTAGTATACTAAATTGCAATAAAATAAGTGAGAATTGATAATTATACAAATTTCAGATTTCATAGAATAATAATTATATTAGGGAAAATGGCTATTATTTACATAGAAGACAGGAAGTATAATTTTAGGCCTACCTCCCAAAAAATTATAAGAAATATAATTTTCAGATAAAACTTTGTAATACTAACTTAATTACTATCAAAATAAGTAGAATAGAATAGTGAAAACGAATATGTATTTTATATTTCAAACAGTTAACTAATAACGAATTTATTTTATGAACATAAAATACATTTTTAAAGTGTATCGGAAGTTATGGCAAATTTAAACAATGTATGAGATATATTATATAGGCTAAGACTTTCATGAGAAGAAGGAAATACAGACGGTTCATTATTATGCGTTGACGAGTGCACTTAAAGTAACCTTTCGCCAGAAATAACCTTTAATGGCGTTTATGTTATAAACCGTATCTCAGTGAAAATTTTGAAAATAATTATTTTAAACTATTTTATAGATTGTGAAGTGGTGAAAGTGACCTATGAACACAGTAACACTAATAAATTGAACCACACATAACTAGATAAGCAGAATAACACTGATATTACACCAAATACAGACCGAAATTTCGAGGTTAAAAACGACACACATAAACACAACGAGATATATCCAGTGACAACATTTTACACCAAGTGAACTATTCCATCATACACCAGTGACATTTAAATATATCCAGGACGATCGTATACAATTGCTGAGAGCATTTACTCGAAGAAAGGACATCTTTATTACAACAAAAACTTCATCAACGCTGGAGGCTTCCTTGCGCATGCGTCAGTCAACCATTTTGGTCCGGTCCGCTACAGTATAGAAACGACATGGCTACTATTGGTTCGAAATCAAATCATATATAAACTTTTAATATATTTAATTATTATGGTATTGTTAAATTTTAAGACATTTAATAATTGTAAATGTTATACTTTCCTTCCCATAACCTTCTCTGGCTATATATTTTAATAACCGTTTAAAGAACCCTATTTTATAATACCAATATAAATTGTTTATATCGACCGGCCCTGAGCGAGTCGATACTGCCTTGTAATATCAATTTTAATCAAACAATTTCATTATTTTTTGTTAATAAACATTCTGTATCGATAAATTGGAGTTGATTTTTTATTATAAAAAAGACTTAACAAGTAATTAATGAAGAAACCCAACTAACTGAAGGGCGGTATATACGAAACGACAACGTTTCAAAAAGAAGAAGAAGAGAGCCGTCTTTCGTTCAAACTTGGAGTTAACAAGATTATCTTTTCAACAAAATTACTGAAAGTGACACTATTCCTAAATTAACCACGACACCATTTCATTTATAATTACAACCGATTAACTCGATTTGTTCCTAAATTTTAAGAACAAGTTACCCAAAAAACATTTTCCAGAAAATTAAAATTTTTTTTTTATTTTTATAAAATTTTAAATTTTATTTTTATTTTTTTTAAATTGCTACAACAGCAATATACACAGATTTTATTTGTAACTACGAAGACTAGGAACATTACCAAATTGACGTTTCCGGAGCGGAACGTCAGAAAACTACACACATACATACATAAAATATTTTGTTACAGGACTTCATTGCATTATTACAAAATTGGCGTCCAACTAAAGGGCTGTAATTAGGGGTTGAAATTACTGTAATTACTTACCCAATTCCTAATTCAGCTTGGCAGCGGTTAGCCAGCCAGGGAATCAGGGAAAATGCAGCGTCGTGCCACATCAAAGAAGAGAGCGGCGGAGGTCGAGAAGGAACTCGATATGGAGGATAAGGAGGCGACCCCAGTGGAGGACGTGGAAAGAATATTAGAACGGGTGGAACATAAACAACCAACACCACCAGAGAAACAACCAGAAGTACCCACTCAAACAGGGGACGTACATGTCCAAGACAAGGAAGTGGACAAGTCTAGAACTACAGAAGAAGGTACAAAATGAACAAAATGATGGAAATGATCCTCCGGGAATTCAAATCAACCAGTGAGAAGTTGAGTCAAGATTTAAATAAGAAACTGGATTCCACAATGGAAGAAAACAGCAAGAGAATGGAAGAAAACAGCAAGAGAATGGAAGAAAACAGCAAGAGAATGGAAGCAAGTTTGCATAAGAAAATGGATTCTACTACAGAAGAAAATAATAAAAGGTTCGAGGATTTGAAGAAGGACAACCAAGCAACTAAGGAAGAATTGGGCCGTAAAATCGAAAGGACCAATAAGAGAATTGAAGGAAACAGCAAGAAGCTGGAAGAAACCAGCAAGAAAATAGAAGAGGACAACCAGCAATTAAGGGAAGAATTACGAGAAAATAATAAGAAAATGGAAGAGAAGATGGGGGAGAGGTTGGAAGAGTTAAGAGAGGACAACCAACTACTACGAGAAGAATTACGGGAAGTGAACCAGGAGAATCTAGACAAGTTAGACGAACGAATGGAGCTATTAAGAAAGGAAATGAACAAGGAACTCAAGGAAAATAAGAAATCTATGACCAAAAAGGTGGAAGACGAAACCATAACTATAAATCAACAGATAAGAGAAGTTGATGGAAGATGTCGGCTGACGGAAGTGGAGGTACAAGAGTTCAAGGAAGTGGTGAACACAAAGGTCACAAATCTTGAAGAATCTACTCGCAAGAAGGCAGAAGAAAACCGAAGGGAAAGCCAGGAAGAACTCAGCAAGGTACGAACTCGAATTACAGAAAGATGCGACGGAATGGAGGAAGCAATGACTAACATCACTGGTCAAGTGAGACAGAACCAGGAGGACATGGAAGCAATTCGGAGCCGACCAACCAGCTTTACTAATATCCCAATAAACGAGAACAGAGAATGGCTTAACTTTCGCCAATATAAAAGGAAGCCAATGGTGTTCTTGGCCCGTATCGAGGAATATATGGCCAAACATAAAAGTAATCGATGGTCCAATAATCGTGAACTATTAGACGAGTCATTCCGTGATATGACGGATAATTGGTGGATGGCGAACAGGAGCGAAATAACCGATTATCCGCAGTTCAAAAGTTTGTTCAAATCTAAATATTGGTCAGAGACCACTCAGAATTTAATAAGGGACAACATCTGCAATGGCCGATATAGAACTCAGTTTGGCAGTACCATGACTGCGTACTTTCTTGGGAAGGTGTGCCTGGCCAAGCACCTGGAACCAGCCATACCAGAGGAATGCCTGGTGAACAAGCTCTCTTATCATTACGACGAGGAGGTCATAAGAGCTCGAAGAGGTAGTCAGATAAAGACCATACAGGCGATGACGGAGCTATTGGAGAACTATGAGAATGAAGAATATTACAGGCAGAGCAGAAGAAGAAATGAGCGGCCAGAAGCTCGAAATAATCCGTCATCAAATAATAATAGTCAACCGGTCAACAGTGGGTACCAAGGAAATAGATATAATCCGAATTACCATAATCAACACCCCACAAATGGTAATAACAACAATAATAACCACGGGAATATAAACCCAAATAATAACAGAAATAATAACGGGTTCTCCGGTAATCGAGGTAATTATTACCCGAATAATTACGTAAACAGACAAGGAAACACCAATCCTACCAATAACACCGAACGGTTTAACAATAACAATAGGGGTTACCCTAATCCTAATAACAACAACAACCGGTTCTCCCGACCACGGGTAAATTTTATACGGGCGGAAGGAAGCAACCATCGCAGATATAACCAGCAACGGCGGAGCAGCGTACATGAGTATGAAGATCGAAACAGAAGCCGAGAACGGAACAACTCTAATTATAATCTGCCAAGGCGAAGTACTAGCCTAGATGACCCGGAGCGGCGTACAAATAGGGAACCAACCTACGAACCGAGAACTGAAAGACTGGAACCTACTCAAGGTTTCCCCACTGATGCCTCTGTTGGTCCTATTAATAACCAAGATGAGGAGAATTTAAACGGGAGGAGGCAGTGATAAACCATAAGGACCTTTTGCTGCTTCTATCGCCTGGGTATGTAAAGGAATTGCCGATAGTAAATAATCCCAATAAAATTACCATCATTCGATGCAATTATTTGAAAAATATTCGAAATGAATTACTGGAGGAGGACAACACCCGCCTCCCTATAATAAATAATGAAATAATATACATCAATGCAGAAGTTGAAGGAACATTCGCACAACTAATGATCGATACCGGTGCGAATGTATCCATAATTAACACTACAGAATTGGAGAGAATCCAAGGAAAATGTGGTAAGCTATTGCCAACCTTACCTATAAATAACATTATATTAATCGGTGCCACGGGTCGCCAAAACAAGACAATCAGAAAACAAGTATCATTGAATGTCGTTAGTAAGGGTATAGCTATCAACATGGTCTTCTTAATTGCAGCGGGATTACCCTTCAACATATTAGTGGGATGTGATGTGCTGAGAAGGAACTCGGCTATTATTGATTTACGAATGGAGAAGGTATCACTCTTTACCGGAGATCTAACCTGGACGGCCGATTTAGTCGGTAGTGAGATAACACTTCCCAGCAGTATCCACCAGCAAATACGCAGCATAAATTATACCAATACTAACACCATTCCTAACACTATAGTATATGAACTTACAGACGAGGATTTATGGTCCCAGAAAATACAGGAGATAAGGGATTTCCGAAGCGGAATTAACAGAGAAAAATTACCCAATACTCAAGCGAATCAGCTAATACAAATTTATGAAAGATACCGCTCAGTATTTTCCGATGAGCCAGGCAAGGTAAGAAATTATCAATGTACCCTTCAATTCCGAGATACAGTAGAGTTTAATAAGAAATCTTACCCTATCGCACATTCTCGAAAAGAGGCAGTAAGAGCGGAAATTAATCGAATGATTAATAACGATATTATAGAACCTAGTCAATCCCCATACACCAGCCCTATTGTCGCAATTCCCAAGAAAAACGGCGAAGTCCGGCTTTGTTTGGATGCTCGGGAAATAAACAAGAAAATCATTAATGATAGAACATCGCCCGGTGAGATTGAGGAAATCCTGAAACGCTTCCATGGTACCCAATACTTCAGCACTTGGGATACGGTGTGCGGATACTGGCAGGTAGAGTTGCACCCACGGAGTCGCCAATATCTGGCTTTCATATTCGAGGGGCGTAATTACCAATTCAAAAGATTGCCCTTCGGATTGGTAAACTCAGTTGCCATCTTTGTGACCTGCATGGACCAGATATTGGGACAAGAAGCACTTCAGTTTACAACGGTGTACGTCGACGACCTACTGATAACATCTGAGACGTGGGAGGAACACTGTTACCGTGTGGAACATGTGCTAGAAAAATTATCTGCCAATAACGTCACGCTGAAGTTGGAAAAATCCAAGTTTATTGCCAGAGAAGTGCAATTTTTAGGATTTAACTTCGACGATCAAGGAATCTCACCGTCGGCAGAAAAGGTAGAAGCCATCCAGAAATTCCCGGCACCCAAAAACAGGAAGCAATTGCAGTCATTCCTGGGACTCTGCAATTATTATAGAAAGTTCCAGGAACAATATTCAGAGTTAACTGCGAGGTTTCAACCTCAATTATCATCTGAAAACAAGTGGGTATGGTGTAAGGAACAAGAGGGGATTTTTCAACAAATTAAGGACAAATTTCTGGCTACTATAATACTTCGCCACCCAAACTTTAAGTTACCGTTCTTCATGAATTGCGATGCCAGCGACATCAGTCTGGGAACGACACTGTATCAAGAGGACGAGAAGGGTCAACCTCAAGTAATTAGCTTCGCCAGAAGGTCTTTGAACCAATGCGAAAGGAATTACACGGTGACGGAAAAAGAATTACTGAGCGTGGTATTCGCTTGCGGTAAGTTCCGCACTTACATTTTGGGATACCCCGTTACTATCCGAACTGACCATAAATCAATTTCATTCTTAAAAAGCTGCAAACTGAACCATGGCAGACTAACGAGGTGGATACTTGCCCTTCAAGAATACCATCTACAATGGGAGTACATCCCTGGTAAAAAGAATATAGTAGCGGATGTGTTATCCCGGATCAATGTAGAAGAACAAACTTTCGAAGGGGAAAAGGAAAGCGTACTGAAAATATATCGTCTTCTTAGCACCAGAGCCGATTTAACAACCATATTGACTAACATGAGCACCCACCAACAAGCGGACCCAAAATTGCGAAACCTCAAACTTCGGCTAGAAGAGGGAGATGAAACCGTTGCTAAATATTACCAGATGAATAAACAAATACTGTTCGTTAAAACCTCCTTGAAGGAAGAGATCTGGAAGGTAATTATTCCGACACAGATCGAAAAGGAATTGATAGTGAATTACCACATACGTTACGGGCATATGGGCGCCCTCAAGGTAATAAAAGCTCTGGAGGAGAGCTGCTATATAAAAAACATCAATAGAAAGGTCCAAATGTATATAAAGAGTTGTAAAATCTGCCAGCTGGTTTAAACTAATAATGAGAAGAAGGAAGGTGTGATGATCCCAATCACTTCCCAAGCAAAATTGGAGAAGGTGTTCCTAGACATTTGCGGACCATTTCCCCGTAGTGGAGGTCGACACCAATATCGATACCTAACCATCATAATGGACCACTTCACCAAGTATGTTAAGCTATACCCTACTAATCGAGCGACTACCCGGAAAATTCTGGGGATACTAACTGAACAATATATCCCACACCTGGGGAAACCATCTTCGATCATTACTGATCATGGAACCCAGTTTAAGGGTGGAAAATGGCGGGATACATTATTGTCAATGGGCATCCGTACATACAAGACCTCGGTCTACCATCCGAGCAGTAACCCGGCAGAGCGAGTGTTGCGAGAAGTGGGAAGGATCCTCAGGACTTATTGTCACCATCAACAAAAAAGGTGGCAAGATTATCTAGAAGCCACGGAGGAATTCCTCAACTTAGCATACCATCCCGCTATTGGGATAACCCCATACTCTGCGATGTACGAGAAACCACCCCCACGAGACATCACAGATATCCTCGAGTTCCCCAGTAACCATGTGTACAGATTTGATAAAGCTAAATTTTATAACAAGGTGGCAGAAGACCAATTGAAACGACAAAATAAGTATCAAAAGGCCAGTGGTAAATTAATAATATATGAAAAGGGAGAAAAAATTTTGTTAAGAAATCGTGAATTACCCAGCACACTGGAAGGAATAACGAAGAAGTTATTGCTATTATACATCGGACCATATATAATATCCAATGTGAAAAATAATAATACCTATGAAATCAAAGAAATCGATTCAGAAAGGATAAAGGGAGTATATAACCAGGCTTCCATGAAAAAGTATTATGAGTAATTGAATGTATGGAAGAAAGAATTAAATATCTAAATTCAAAAATGAAGTAATGACTACTTACTACCTATTATTTAGAAAACAATTTATGGAAAAAAGCAAATGAATTTTGAATTAAACCACCAAAATTCAAAAACCCAAGTAAAAACAACTTACTACCTTATTTTAAAAACAACTTTTAGAAATGAACAAGAAGAAAAAGAATTTGGATAACACCTTACAAATAATTGTATATGGGACCAATTCTGAAAAACTTTCCAGAATAAAGAAATGGCAATACAAACCACTGATACAATTTAAATGAATAAACTTATTGTGAAGTAAAATTAATGAGAATTTTATGTCAAATAAACAGAGATATTAAACATATGGAATTAATAAGTAAAAAGTGCATTTGGATAGAAAGCAAGAGCAAAATAAAATTTTGATTAAGAAAGAAAAAACCATATATAAATAAATCCATAAGAAAAAGATGATCATATAATCAATGTCAATTATTAAAAGGACAATTAAAAGAGTAATTGAAAAAACATAATACTAGTGGAACGATTCACAAGAATTAAGAAAGGAACAAAAAAATAATACAAAATATATGCTACCAATGACCAGAAGGAGATTGTGATAACAGTCAAAAAATGACAGAGAATTAAAAACTTTACACTGAATAATAAGTGATGATTATATTATACCAGCTTCCAACCACAAGGAGAAATAAAATGCCAACAGAGCTAACCATTGAGAAAAATAACTGAGATAGAGATTCACTAAGATAGAAATATAAATAGATCTGTTCGTATACGAAAGAAATATCCAAAGATATTTAATTTTTTTTTTATAGTCATAAGGTGGACTATTCTTATATAATTTTTATTAATGACTGTCTGAGATAAGTCCAGCAGTATTATTATGTATTGGTCAGAGATGATTTACCTCTGTAATCAATAAATGACGTAGCATGGCCAGCAGAGTGTGAAGCCTACAGAGCCCCTCTGGACACTGCCCCAGCTAACGTGTTAGGGAATTTTAGGGAATAAATATCCCAAGGATAAAGAAATGAGTTAAGAAGAAAATGGAAAAATAAAAAATAACGAACCTCAGATGACTATTACTATCAGAATCCAGATGACTATTATTAGAATACAGTTAATAATGAGATATAGATAAGCTCAAAAATATAGGAGAAAAAATTTTAGAAATGTGAAGGAAGTAAAGAAATATAATTTATAATATAATGTCATAAGCAATTACTTCAGACAAACTAAGTATGATCTGAACTAATCACTTCTGGAAGAGAGCAATCTGTAGCATGACAGATAATCCACACAAATACATTACTCAATGATCATTAATAAAGCTCTAATATATGGAATATCCAGATGAGAATTAATTAAAATGCACTGTTTAATAATATATTCACAAGAAAGGTTGAATAAAGAAAATTTCTGCAAATAATATAATATAATACAAATTTAAAACCCAGAAGACTAAAAATAATAATAACAAAATTACCCAGGTAAGATAGAAGCAGGCAATTAATATACCCCGTCAAAGAAACCAGACCAGAAAAAACAAAACTAATCAAAACTCAAAGAAGAAAGAAGAATAATCCCAAACTAAATCTACTGAAGAAAGAAGAAGGAAGAATAATTAAAACTACTATTACTGAAGAAAGAAGAACAATCAAAGCTACTGAAGACAGAAGAAACAAGACTAATTAAAACTAGAGAAGAAAGAAGAACCAATTAAAACTACTACTACTGAAGAAAGAAGAAAGAAGAACAATCAAAGCTACTGAAGAAAGAAGAAGGAAGACTAATTAAAACTATTACTACAGAAGAAAGAAGACTAATTAAAACTACTATTACTGAAGAAGGAAGAAAGAAGAACAATCAAAGCTACTGAAGAAAGAAGAACAATCAAAGATACAGAAGAAAGAAGAAGGAAGAATAATTAAAACTAGAGAAGAAAAAAGAATAACCAAAACTACCACTACTGAAGAAAGAAGAAAGAAGAATAATTAAAACTACTATTACTGAAGAAAGAAGAAAGAAGAACAATCAAAGCTACTGAAGAAAGAAGAAAGAAGAATAATTAAAACTAAAGAAGAAAGAAGACTAATTAAAACTACAGAAGAAAGAAGAAAGAAGACTAATTAAAACTAAAGAAGAAAGAAGACTAATTAAAACTACTATTACTGAAGAAAGAAGAAAGAAGAATAATTAAAACTACTATTACTGAAGAAAGAAGAAAGAAGAATAATTAAAACTACAGAAGAAAGAAGAAAGAAGACTAATTAAAACTAAAGAAGAAAGGAGACTAATTAAAACTACTATTACTGAAGACAGAAGAAAGAAGAACAATCAAAGCTAAAGAAGAAAGAAGAACAAACTAAATCTAAGAAGAAAGAAGAACTAATTAAAACTACCACTACTGAAGAAAGAAGAAAGAAGAATAATTAAAACTAGAGAAGAAAGAAGAACTAATTAAAACTACTACTACTGAAGAAGGAAGAAAGAAGAACAATCAAAGCTACTGAAGAAAGAAGAACAATCAAAGATACAGAAGAAAGAAGAAGGAAGAATAATTAAATATAGATAAGAAAGAAGAACTAATTAAAACTACTACTACTGAAGAAAGAAGAAAGAAGAACAATCAAAGCTACTGAAGAAAGAAGAAGGAAGACTAATTAAAACTATTAGTACAGAAGAAAGAAGACTAATTAAGACTACCAATACTGAAGACAGAAGAAAGAAGAACAATCAAAGCTACTGAAGAAGGAAGAAAGAAGAATAATTAAGACGATCCATATAAAACAAAAACCCCATAGGGAAAGAACCCCCAAAAAACCCCAAAATCAATGAATGCCCAAAGAGAAAGTATAACACCCTAAAAAACCATATCACTGTAAAACTGACAAAAACTAAAAGTGTTAGTAGTATTAAATATTAGTGCATTCAAAAAGTTATTATTTAGTTTGTATAGACAAGTCTTCACAGTTCCCCCATGGTTGAATATTTCATATTAAAAGCTAGAAAAAGACTAGTAAATATATTGATAATTCACCATAGACAAGTGCAAGTGATCAAATTATAAATAATAAACTTTAAAAGGGTGCATGAGTTGCAGTACATAGTAACAACCTTTAAGTTTTGTGAACAGTGCCTACTTTGATAATGAAGTAGTAATATTACTAAATAAAAGCTACTAAAGCGATATGAACATTCCATAGAATGGAATATAACTCAGGTAGCTAGGGGTATACTTTAAGAGGGGGTATAAATTTTATAAATGGGGAATTACAGAACAAACTGTTTATGATGAAGTTTATAGAAGGTGTTAACAATTATATATGGAACCAGGATGTTAGGTTCCTATTACATATAACATTTAGATAAATAAGGGTTAGTCATAAGAAATATTAGTATTATAACTGTTATTTTATTGTTCAGTTTAATTTAGGAATGCACTGTCTAAAAATAGATATCATTCCAATGTTGTAGAAATACTCTTTATTATGTTATTAGGTAATATACTAAGCAATGTTATTCAGAACACTAGTTGTGATATAGAGAGATGTTATATGTTAATTATATAATCAATAATTTATGTTATACCAGTCAGAGAAGGATATAAAATAGCTACATTAATAAAACATTTGGAAATTAGCCACACATCAGATCTAGGCCAAAGAATAAATTTAAACTGCAGAATAATTAACAAACCTAGTCTTATAAACCATATAAAATGACAATATTCAGGCAAAATAAACTCAACATATCAAATACTATGTAAATAAGGCGTTCTAAAGATATGGTCATTATATGAGTAAAATTATTTAATTGTCTAATAAAATACCATTAAAACTGAAATAGATTAACTGACACTATCCTATGGGAAGTCATATACAATTGAATTATATTAAAAAACCATCATTAGTATACTAAATTGCAATAAAATAAGTGACAATTGATAATTATACAAATTTCAGATTTCATAGAATAATAATTATATTAGGGAAAATGGCTATTATTTACATAGAAGACAGGAAGTATAATTTTAGGCCTACCTCCCAAAAAATTATAAGAAATATAATTTTCAGATAAAACTTTGTAATACTAACTTAATTACTATCAAAATAAGTAGAATAGAATAGTGAAAACGAATATGTATTTTATATTTCAAACAGTTAACTAATAACGAATTTATTTTATGAACATAAAATACATTTTTAAAGTGTATCGGAAGTTATGGCAAATTTAAACAATGTATGAGATATATTATATAGGCTAAGACTTTCATGAGAAGAAGGAAATACAGACAGTTCATTATTATGCGTTGACGAGTGCACTTAAAGTAACCTTTCGCCAGAAATAACCTTTAATGGCGTTTATGTTATAAACCGTATCTCAGTGAAAATTTTGAAAATAATTATTTTAAACTATTTTATAGATTGTGAAGTGGTGAAAGTGACCTATGAACACAGTAACACTAATAAATTGAACCACACATAACTAGATAAGCAGAATAACACTGATATTACACCAAATACAGACCGAAATTTCGAGGTTAAAAACGACACACATAAACACAACGAGATATATCCAGTGACAACATTTTACACCAAGTGAACTATTCCATCATACACCAGTGACATTTAAATATATCCAGGACGATCGTATACAATTGCTGAGAGCATTTACTCGAAGAAAGGACATCTTTATTACAACAAAAACTTCATCAACGCTGGAGGCTTCCTTGCGCATGCGTCAGTCAACCATTTTGGTCCGGTCCGCTACAGTATAGAAACGACATGGCTACTATTGGTTCGAAATCAAATCATATATAAACTTTTAATATATTTAATTATTATGGTATTGTTAAAATTTTAAGACATTTAATAATTGTAAATGTTATACTTTCCTTCCCATAACCTTCTCTGGCTATATATTTTAATAACCGTTTAAAGAACCCTATTTTATAATACCAATATAAATTGTTTATATCGACCGGCCCTGAGCGAGTCGATACTGCCTTGTAATATCAATTTTAATCAAACAATTTCATTATTTTTTGTTAATAAACATTCTGTATCGGTAAATTGGAGTTGATTTTTTATTATAAAAAAGACTTAACAAGTAATTAATGAAGAAACCCAACTAACTGAAGGGCGGTATATACGAAACGACAACGTTTCAAAAAGAAGAAGAAGAGAGCCGTCTTTCGTTCAAACTTGGAGTTAACAAGATTATCTTTTCAACAAAATTACTGAAAGTGACACTATTCCTAAATTAACCACGACACCATTTCATTTATAATTACAACCGATTAACTCGATTTGTTCCTAAATTTTAAGAACAAGTTACCCAAAAAACATTTTCCAGAAAATTAAAATTTTTTTTTTATTTTTATAAAATTTTAAATTTTATTTTTATTTTTTTAAATTGCTACAACAGCAATATACACAGATTTTATTTGTAACTACGAAGACTAGGAACATTACCAAATTGACGTTTCCGGAGCGGAACGTCAGAAAACTACACACATACATACATAAAATATTTTGTTACAGGACTTCATTGCATTATTACAATATTAAATATTACCTTTTCTGGTAATTGTCCGCGAGAAACGATTTGCAGTTTAAGGCAGCCTAATGAATTATAGAGAATGAGCCAAATTAAAATTTAAGTTCTGTCTTCATCAGATTCCAAATAATCCAATTTCAGCTGCCGCGCTTCATACAGTACATGGCATTCGCTCAGCGTCCAGTACGTAATAGTGTACACAGGTCACTGACGATGGGTTAGCACTGTTTTAATATGCTTTTTTCTTAAAGGGGCCACGCGTTATTTATACCAGACAGATGAAACAATATATATATATTTGTATTCAATACTTATGGGTACGTTCGTCGAAAAGTGCCCGGCGGAGAGAGATCGATTTGTAGATGTCATTTTACGTTGACTCCAACTACTTGTAACACTGATCAGTCCATGCAGGGATTATAACATTCATATACCCTGTATATTTCCATGTCTCGCCCGATTTCTCATACGCCTCTTCAACAGACAGAATAGTTTATATTTTTTCATAGTTTTGATAAACGAGAAATAGACAGACAAATTTTTCAAATCCAGGGTGAACGATTTTAATGTAAACTCGCGCATATGAAATAGGGCAATGTGCTTAATTGTACGTTTGAATTAGTTTATTATTACAAGATATATATCCGCAATCTGATGTAAAGGGATCAGACGGGAGATCTAAAGAGATTCAACGGGAATAATGTTTTTACTGAAGACTCGTCTTAGCACACTAGTTACATACTTACCTGTCATGTCAAACCAACTGTTCCAGGATGGCAAACGATTCTTACAGAGAATTGTTAGTAATCTATCGAGGAGAGTAGTAGTTTAGAGGGAGAACCACTTAGAGAGGCAGGGAACTGACGTCATTACGTTGAGAAGGGCTGTACAAACATCCCCCTACACGGACACTACCGTAACACAGCACACTGGAGGTGTTGCCTGGTTATGTAACACAGTAACTTCATGTAGGTCACACTCAGCCGTTAGGCATAGATCTGGCGAATACAGTAATTAACGTTATATGAGCGCTAAAACATGTACGTTGTAGACAATACCCCCTCTGTGTAAAGAATTCATTTCTGAAAACTCGACGGTTTTTGAAACAACAGATATGGATACTAAGAGCAACTTGGATACATAGCAATCACAGTGGAAGCAAGCGATTTTTGTTTTCTTCGTGGCATGGGTTTAACCTCGTATCTGTTTCGTTTGCTGGGGGGAGGGGGGCGTGGTCGATGTTTCGACAGATAGGAATCGACCACGGCCTAACACACAGAAGACGAACTAAAAGAAAAGAACGATCTACAGCAGAAAAAAAGTAGGCCTACCTCAAACCCATAGGGCGGCGATAGGACAGTGTTAGTGGATCAAGGAGAAGATCGTGAACCTGTTATGCAAAAGAAGTCCAAAAAATACACTGAACTTTATCCGTGCTCAGAATTCTGTGAACTTTAGGACAAATTGTGTTACTGTCAGTTCCGTAGATGATGAAATCAAATTAACACTAGAAGAGGCGGCTAAAACCACATTATCGCTTTTTGTTATTAAATTCAGCTCATGTTCAGGGCAATACGAATTGTCTGTTCGGATCTCTGAAGCCTGTGAGCAGTGCTTCCGTGACTCGAATAATGACATAGGTTTAGAATGACTCTTATAGTAGGGCCTACAACATTAGACACGGTAATTCCCCCATAGCATGTGCAAACAACGTGTTAGGCAAGTACAGTAGTTAAAATTTAAGCCACAATGGTGAAGAAAACAGGAAAACCGGAAACGAGTGACGGAAACGAGAGAGCGGGACACACGTTGAGAGCAGGAATGCAAGAGTTCGAGTGAGTGACGTTTTGTTTGCGGGGAAAGCGCCATGGGTACTAATTACTGACGACTGCACCAAGACTGTACCGTTCTTGACCTTTCGTTAAACTCACCGTGTTATATCAATTCGTTCGACTCTAGAAATTATTCTCATTGTTACAGATAATTGTGTTTTAGCGCTCAAACACGTGCTCTGTTAACGGTACTTTTTTGTTTATTGCAGGCTTTTAAAATTGTGTTCACGATTGTGTTAAACGGAGAAACACACTTAAAGCGCGCGCGCGCGTGTGTTTCTGTAAGATGTATCGTCTTTGTAGCGGTTCTTTATCACGTAACACGACAAATCAGCTGCACAGGCTACACACGTATTCTGCCTCGTTTTCGTTATCGTGTGAACTTTATCAATAAAATTAATTTTATCTCTCTACACTGGAACTCTTCTGCTCTTTTATCGACGCAATTAGCGATATTGACTGCCGTCGGCAAACGCCGGTTCAGGCGAGTTATTGTGACCTGTTTGAAGAATTAATTAAAAATTAACAACCTGACTCCCGCGCCACGTGAATTAGTACTTACTTTACTCCACAAAGCAATAAACTGTTTTTCATATAATGGAAATTTGTTGTAATTTCATACGACGACAGTGTAAAATTATTTTCCAGTAATACAATTATTTCTAAATTATATTACGCAATAAATCATGTACATTGTAATTACAGAACGTTTTTAATTATTTATATTTACCAATATTTACAATCATTATAATTGTTTAACATAAAATTTGAAATTTGATATTATTTTAGTTTACGTAATTTTTGCTAAATTTTTTGTATATAGTGTTATTAAATAATAGCGCACGTACAAATCTATGATATTTCTCCTTCATTGAAATTATCTGTTGATGGGCAAATAATATTAGACGCCATGTCTCTCAGTTTTCTGTCTTGTTCTCCGTATCCGCGCGACCGTCATTCAGATCATCCTAAATTCCCATCCTCTTCCTTTCTCTGTTTCTCTTCCTTCAGTCTTTCTCTTCTTATCATTCTCTGAATAATTATGTCTGAATATATAAGTTATCCACTTTATCTTCCTCTTTATCATCGTCAGACCTATTGCGGCTTTCACCAACTATCCTCAACACTTCTTCATTAGACCCTCCAGCAGGTTTTTAGCATTATTCTCCAAACACACACACGTATATTTCAAAAATTTCAAATACTTTTTCCTCAATGAACAATTTTTGTACCACACAATTTTATACTGCAGGCAAATGGAATTGCAAAACTGGTTCTCAGATTGTGATATCTTTTTTAAATTGGTAAAGTTTCAATTTTTGTTGAAGTTTGCTTTTCCATTTGCAATTCTACTGTTGACTTCTTCTGTGCAACCTCTATTAAACCTCAGTACGCTGCCTGAATTTAAGAAATGGTGATCTATTCCAGTTGATTCTCCTCCAACGATCATCGTATGCTACTCAAACACAATAATATGAAAACTATAACTACTTCTAAGTTAAAAGTATAGCAAATACTGTTTTAATACTTTATCATAATAATCTTCGTCATCACCTATTAGGCACCATGCCTGTTGCAGTTCCCATCTATAACTCGATCTTCCCAGCCTTCATTCCGCGTTAATCTTATTGCCTTTAGTATCGCCCCTAGTTTCTCGCACCTTCTCTAAACATTCACTCCATTTCATAGGAGAACTATTCAATTTAATCCATTTAATCTTCCAAAAATATGTGATCTCTTACTACTTCGTTTCTTATTATGACTCTTCAATGCGTTCTTTAACTCTTCTTACGGTGTACATCTTTTCTCTCTGGATCAAGTTTCGTTGTCATACGTCAGTGTCAGTTTGGCAGTACCTTAGGTATTTTAACGCTGTGTCTTTCTTGTTTTACCTTTTAAACATCAATAGCTGATAATGCGTACGCTAATAAAGACTCAATTTTTTAATCTAATTCTTTTAATAATACTCGATATATAATAGCATCCCTTCTTCTTCTCCTTCTTCTTCTTCTTCTTCTTCTTCTTCTTCTTCTTCTTCTTCTTCTTCTTCTTCTTCTTCTTCTTCTTCTTCTTCTTCTTCTTTCTCTCAACATCGGGTGATAATTGCAACCGAATATAAGCAACAAGCTAATTTAATATTAGCGACAGAAAATAATTTACATGTGTAGTATTATGTTTGTGTGTATTCTTGTAGGCTTCTGCATTTTCTGCATCCCTTTACATCGATATCCTTTAAACTACAGTACATAAAGGATATTGAGTGACACGAAGAATCATCACTCCTGAGGCAGACATCAGAAAAATATAGAAACGCTGAGTAAATGACAAAAGCGACGCATTGAAACAAGAAAAAAATAAACACTATCGTTCTTTTTAACGTAGGCCTACACCTAATTACACTATTTTCGCTTACGCCATTTTGGATTTTAATTTTACATTCTTAACCTACTTACGGCTTGTAACCTGTGGTATCCTTTGCCCACGGCAAGGACAGGACGGTGTACAATACGCCAGTACCTTTTTTTTTATCCGTACACAAAATGTGTCATTGGTCTTAACGGCGGACAAAGGAACTTACTCACCTCTGAAAGTAATATATATTGGATTCTCCTCGAAAAATCAGATAGTAGACTATATTGCGAAGATTATAAGTATTGAAACTGTACTCATTAACCGAAACTGACACATTGAACAGTCAGTGATGATGTATGCAATATGAATAGCCTACCTCTTTGTGTGTACTTTTGTACTCATTAACCGAAACTGACACATTGAACAGTCAGTGATGATGTATGCAATTTGAATAGCCTACCTCTTTGTGTGTACTTTTGTACTCATTAACCGAAACTGACACATTGAACAGTCAGTGATGATGTATGCAATATGAATAGCCTACCTCTTTGTGTGTACTTTTGTACTCATTAACCGAAACTGACACATTGAACAGTCAGTGATGATGTATGCAATTTGAATAGCCTACCTCTTTGTGTGTACTTTTGTACTCATTAACCGAAACTGACACATTGAACAGTCAGTGATGATGTATGCAATATGAATAGCCTACCTCTTTGTGTGTACTTTTGTACTCATTAACCGAAACTGACACATTGAACAGTCAGTGATGATGTATGCAATTTGAATAGCCTACCTCTTTGTGTGTACTTTTGTACTCATTAACCGAAACTGACACATTGAACAGTCAGTGATGATGTATGCAATATGAATAGCCTACCTCTTTGTGTGTACTTTTGTACTCATTAACCGAAACTGACACATTGAACAGTCAGTGATGATGTATGCAATATGAATAGCCTACCTCTTTGTGTGTACTTTTGTACTCATTAACCGAAACTGACACATTGAACAGTCAGTGATGATGTATGCAATTTGAATAGCCTACCTCTTTGTGTGTACTTTTGTACTCATTAACCGAAACTGACACATTGAACAGTCAGTGATGATGTATGCAATATGAATAGCCTACCTCTTTGTGTGTACTTTTGTACTCATTAACCGAAACTGACACATTGAACAGTCAGTGATGATGTATGCAATATGAATAGCCTACCTCTTTGTGTGTACTTTTGTACTCATTAACCGAAACTGACACATTGAACAGTCAGTGATGATGTATGCAATATGAATAGCCTACCTCTTTGTGTGTACTTTTGTACTCATTAACCGAAACTGACACATTGAACAGTCAGTGATGATGTATGCAATATGAATAGCCTACCTCTTTGTGTGTACTTTTGTACTCATTAACCGAAACTGACACATTGAACAGTCAGTGATGATGTATGCAATATGAATAGCCTACCTCTTTGTGTGTACTTTTGTACTCATTAACCGAAACTGACACATTGAACAGTCAGTGATGATGTATGCAATATGAATAGCCTACCTCTTTGTGTGTACTTTTGTACTCATTAACCGAAACTGACACATTGAACAGTCAGTGATGATGTATGCAATATGAATAGCCTACCTCTTTGTGTGTACTTTTGTACTCATTAACCGAAACTGACACATTGAACAGTCAGTGATGATGTATGCAATATGAATAGCCTACCTCTTTGTGTGTACTTTTGTACTCATTAACCGAAACTGACACATTGAACAGTCAGTGATGATGTATGCAATATGAATAGCCTACCTCTTTGTGTGTACTTTTGTACTCATTAACCGAAACTGACACATTGAACAGTCAGTGATGATGTATGCAATTTGAATAGCCTACCTCTTTGTGTGTACTTTTGTACTCATTAACCGAAACTGACACATTGAACAGTCAGTGATGATGTATGCAATATGAATAGCCTACCTCTTTGTGTGTACTTTTGTACTCATTAACCGAAACTGACACATTGAACAGTCAGTGATGATGTATGCAATATGAATAGCCTACCTCTTTGTGTGTACTTTTGTACTCATTAACCGAAACTGACACATTGAACAGTCAGTGATGATGTATGCAATATGAATAGCCTACCTCTTTGTGTGTACTTTTGTACTCATTAACCGTAACTGACACATTGAACAGTCAGTGATGATGTATGCAATATGAATAGCCTACCTCTTTGTGTGTACTTTTGTACTCATTAACCGAAACTGACACATTGAACAGTCAGTGATGATGTATGCAATATGAATAGCCTACCTCTTTGTGTGTACTTTTGTACTCATTAACCGAAACTGACACATTGAACAGTCAGTGATGATGTATGCAATATGAATAGCCTACCTCTTTGTGTGTACTTTTGTACTCATTAACCGAAACTGACACATTGAACAGTCAGTGATGATGTATGCAATATGAATAGCCTACCTCTTTGTGTGTACTTTTGTACTCATTAACCGAAACTGACACATTGAACAGTCAGTGATGATGTATGCAATATGAATAGCCTACCTCTTTGTGTGTACTTTTTAACGATTTTCTTATCCCCCTTGTTATTATTTTCTGGCGTCTATAATTATCTAGATTTCTTGTCTTCATTTCTAAAAATTTTTCCTCGTGAATAATAACAACTATAAACACACCAGAATCGATATTTAAATGAATTGTGTGAAACTGACTAGACACAAAAAGACATGGTATATCCATTTTATACATTTATCGACTTGGATTATACATTCAAGTCGATTATAGGCCTATTTAAGAAAAATGGAAGCTTCTGAAGGTAAGAACAAGCTCCAGAGAAACATACATAAGGTCAAAATAATGTAGGCCTAATATTTTCAAAATAAAATAATTATTTTCTTACTTGTTATATCACGTCTGCCAAAAACATGCAAGATACAATCCAACAACACACGCGCGCTAGTATAAAAAAATTATGAAATATGGAGACAAACTCATTCACAGCAAAATTCGATTTAATAAACTAAGCTTTTAATTAATTTTACAGAAATAAATTTTTGCAATTATTACTTCATTCGCACGATGGGACTGAAATTTATTCTGACCGATGCGAATCTTGTTTCCGCCGGCGCTGAGAGACGCCGCCACCACTTGGCCTTTCCGTAAAAGGAGACCGTAAACGCCAGTTCAGCCATAAACCTCTGTTCATAATTGTTTAATGAATGGCCCGTTCACTCGGCCTTCAAACCTGTGAAATACGGTACGCTGCGTTTTGCGCTATGCGCATTTGTCTTCGGTGTCACTGCTTCGATGAACTCTGGCGTGCGTACTTAACGCGAGTACCGACCCAGGATTTAAATCAGTCAACAACAAATATATTGTTCACCGTGATAGTATATAGCTACTGTCATTTGTCTCGTGATTAGTCCATATTTCAGTGGCGTTATATTCGTACGAGTTTAGCTTCAACGAACGTAGATAACCAGTTTTGTTGTATACTTTATCACGTGTTGGAAAAAGAGGAAGTTGAGATCGGAAATGCTCATGACAGCGTCTCGTTTATAGAACGGCACAACATTTGACATTTCAAAGACCATATCGATAAGGGTTGGGTATATTTTCAAAGCTCAAAATGATTAGGTAACCTTTTTTATCCAGTCGTCTGTTCCTGAACGATTTACAATAACATAGTTTCAGTCACCGTTATCTAGTTTACTGACGAAATGTTCCAAATGAAGAATTGTTTGCTAAATCAGAAATATAAAAAAAAGAACAAACCATGATGTCCATGCAAACTCCATTAAATATTTTTGTTGATAGAGACGAAGCATAAGATCAAACCATTAAACATGTAGGCCTATATTATCTTAAATTACATCCTACCGTTTACTACGTAGGTCTACACACTCTTAATATTGACGACGTGTAGTGTTACAGGAGTTAGTGCGTGAAGATTAGTAATCTTTCCTGAAGAAATTTGTATAGATTAAATAACACAATAACATAAATTTACGTAAAAATTCCATAATTTTCTCCTTTTTCATACAGAGTGTCGTCTCTCCCTGTAAAATACGAACACATTCTACGGATTTTCATCACACAATTCAATTAAAAGTACGTGACGTATTAGAATTAGTAAGTGACGTTTTGAAGTATACATTTTTTCAAGCAATTTACTACCTCACGGAGTAACTGTTTTTGTCTCAAAAAGACGTTCACAGCATGGAAAAACATAGGACACATAGTGCATAAGGTCTCACGGAACGTCGTTTTGTACAGTGCAAAACAGAATAACTGACGCTAATGAAGTCACTAATTACAGACTATATTAGACACAACGGTTAGAAATCAAGAAAGGCACTCTAACCCAATAATTTAACTTAAATCTGTCCATAACACAACAATAAATGGCACCTTCTTATATTTTTGCACTAATTAACACAATAATGACTTCCCACTAAACACCAATAGTCGCTTTGATCCGCACTTGTAAAATCACCAGATGTATCTCAGGTGGCCCATTTCGAAAGTACGTATTTATACTCCGGCCACCGTGCATTGTATGTCAGTACATAGCGGGGCTCGATGCCATTAGAATAATCGAGTAACATATGGAAGGGGCCTAGAGCAGTGGTTCCCAAACTTTTCAGTCCGCGGAACCCCCCCCCCCAAATAATTAAAAATTTCACGGACCCCGTCTGAGTTCTGAAATAAAACAAACAGTAAATGTGGTACACTCTTATATTTTAATTAAAATTTATTAAAATTAAAATTCTCTTAACTTTGCAAAATTATAATTTAATGTGAAGAATGAAGCTGCTTTTGAACAATTAGCTCTGCAATATTAGGTTTAATGTCTGATAATTTCAATATTAAGTCACTCTCGACATCAAGTTTATTTCTTAACTTTGCCAACCTCGGCTCTATCTTTCCAACCACACGTGTCGAAATCCAGTTACTTAGGCGTAAAAACAGTTTCCCGGAAAAACGTTTTGCTTAGATACAGTGCTTATACGTGAACTAAAACAACGCGATCAGTCCTGCGTTGATGGGGGTGCTCTAGTCAGTTCGACTGACAAACAGATCTTCTACACGACATAATTTAAAGACATTATTAAATCCATTAGTTTGGAATTACTTTTACAATTACAATTAGTTAGAACAAAAACGAAGTAGGAATCTTCTGAAATCTTCTACTAATTGTTTTAAGATTCTAAAATTTACATTTTACATAAAAAATCTGAGAAAATTACGGTATATTCTATGTTTTCTTAAAACTGTCCACAGATCCCCTGAAACATTGTCGCGAACCCCCGGCGGTCCACGGACCCCACTTTGGGAACCACTGACCTAGAGCTTTACATAATTCTGCCTCGTTTGGGACAGGTTCTTGCGCTGCCGAGTGCCAAAAGTCAGTAGGGACTTTTGTTATTTTAAGCTCAACGTAGCATATCTTTAAAACCCAATAAGCCGTAAGACCTATTTGTTACCGAATCAATAGCAGTTTGAAAACAAAAAGACAGAAATTCAATAATTTAAAAAATGTACTATATAATTCAAATTGTATGATTAAATTACAAGCTCTATTTTTCCATCGTATTTAATTAGGTTAGTAAGAAAAATGCAAGTCCAGATAACGAAAATATAACTGTCTGGAGCTCTGAGACTGTTTTGAAATTACTAGAATTTGAATACTTTTATTATATTATCATTTTTACAGAAGTTTAATAATCTGATTAACTGAGACCTCAAGCTATGGAACTGACTACAATCATCATCACATTTAGCTGTTATTATCTGCTACTAATATTACGTTTAAGTATTATTCGGTCAAGTAGATATCTTCTGATAATTTTATGTAGGCTACTGTGTAGTTTTCATTAGGCAATATTTTTTTTAAATGTCACCGAGAGCTTTGTACTTTTCTTCAAAGTACATTGAATTTATTTTTAACCGTTATTTTACGAAGAAGAATCGTACGTTACTCGTATCCACGACAACTCATCAGTACTTCTGTAATTATCGTTTAAGAGTACCTTAAAAACAATAAGCAGGGGGAGACGGTCATGAACCTTTAGCCACTTCCATTGATACTTCAAAAAATTTTATAAATTACTGTGGTGTCTTTTATGAAGGCAATTTTTCGGTAGGCTGTTTTTGTGTATTTATGTGAACGTTGTCAAGTATCTGCTAAAAAGAAACGTTTGTGAATTATACACGTTATATGTCTAAAAATATAAAATTGTGTGTTTTATAAGTATATAACGCACTAGAAGCGTGAAAGCGCGCGCGCGCGTGTGTGCGTGCGCTTACCAACTCTATATGTAGGCCTACATTATACGCTGTCCAGGCAGTGAAGGCGGCTAGAGGATTAGGAGTCCCTCACTCATACACACACACACTGACAGGCCTCCTAACAATAGACAGGGACAGGCCTTTGACCTGCGCTGCTGTCTTTTTAGTTACAGTCTACTACAATAAATTAAATTTTATTGTTGTGCTTAAACTTTAAATTTGATTGTTCCATTGAATTCAGACTGTAATTTGATTTAAAATAAGTCCAAACACGAAGTTTTTATGGCGATATTCAAATGTTTTACATTTATTTGTTTATTTTGAACTATTGTTATTGTTAAACTTTAGAACACCATCTAAGCGACTATTATTAAAAATGATGATTATTAAAAACTAAGTTACTGATCATCTTATTTATTTTTCAACTATTTTTCTGTGACACTCCTTTTAATATGTAATATTTTTACAAATTGATTTTTGATTTTACAACTTGACCTCGAAATTACGAGAATCTTAAAATTCCTGGCGTCGGCCTTGGCCATTTCTTTTTTTTTTTTAACTGTTCCGATTCACCGATTATGAGTCGATAAAGAGCAGATTGACGACCCACCTCTTTATTGTTATAATACTGAAAAAATTAATCAACATATTTAACAGATTTTAATATATAGATATAAAGATTATTTTCAAACCTCATATTTTTATTTCAAATAAACAATATAAGAAATAATAGTTGTTATACGTAATCGAAATAATTGTTTGTCTTTTTACTAGCACGAACTTTTAAAAATGTTATTTATTATAAAAATATTATATATTATTGTTTTGCAGACACATAAAATGAAATGTGATATGTATCTATGTAACTATATTAAAAATTTACTGTCCATGTTATTAAACTTTAACTATAACTTGAGAGGACGAGGTAGCGCGTCAGGAATTAAATGTATATTATTGTATCACGTAATTTGGAAAATAATTACCGGTATTACAGATTTCAGTAACATGCAAGAGAGACGTCCCTTCCTCACTTGGTTTACACTTGGTCGCTATAGTCATTTTTCCATATAGAGAGGGTGATTCACCCTCAAACCAACAAACAGTAGAGGTCATTGCTCGTGTACCGGGTACCCCGAGTCAGTCACTGATTACCCGCTGATTAGTCGTTAAATAGCTTGCACGGGGTAGTGAGGCCAGTCAGTCTTGTCAGAGAGCAGATCTGTCGCGTATATTGTGAGTGAATCAGTTCATTTGTGGTTAGTGTATAGCTGATTTGTGATTATGAGTTATTGTAAAAAACGCCAAGTTTTACATACTCAATGCAGAACAATGATTGCTTCTGTTCTGTTCTATTTTGAGAAAGAGAAGAATAACGGAGGTCCTTTACTTGATACTAAGAAAGTAATGCAGAGAACAGCAGATGCTTGTGGCATTTCGTTGAGAACAATACAACGTATCAACGCTGAGATTAAAAAAAGTTTGGAAAATCAAGAAGATCCCTGTGTAGTTGAAGATATTGATTTAATCACAGCTGAGGACGATCAACAAGATGACACCTTAAACAGCACCAAGAGGGTAAATATTATTATTCGTACTCCTCGGAAGAAAAGTTTGAAGAGAAAGCGGCCAGTAACAGACATGGATGACGTCGACAAAGGAGCTATTCGACGTCACATATTGAGCTACTATACTCGAAAAGAAGCGCCTACCCTCAGACAACTTTGTGTGTCACTTCAAGAAGCTGGACTGTATATGAGAGGAAAATCTTCACTGAGCTCGCTATTATCAGACATGGGATTTCAGTACAAGAAATTTAGCAGCAGAAAAATCCTCATGGAAAAGCCGTCAGTGGCCCTGTTAAGGTGTCGCTTCTTAAGAAAGATGCGTGAAGTAAATATTAAAAACACTATATTTTTGGACGAGAAGGACACTGGTTGGACTGATGGCACTATCCAAGGATCTCTGGGCGGCCCTCTGGGTAAAGGCAAACGATTGATCATCTGTCATGCTGGTCGCTACGATGAATATACAAAAAGCCAGTGAGATCGGCCGCTGGCAGTTCCAACAATGAACCATAGGGCCATTTAACCGGCTTCTGGCATCCAAAGGGGGTGTCTCAGAAAAATAGTTGAAACGTAAATTAAATGATCAGAATCTTAGTTTTTAATAATAACATTTTTGTAATAAGAGTCGCGTAAATAATTCTCAGAAGTTTAGCAATCACAATATTTTAAAATAAACAAATAAGAGTAAAACATTTGAAAATCGTCGTATAAACTTCATGTTTGGACTTATTTTAAATGAAATCACAGTCTGAATTAAATGGAACGACCAAAACTATAAGATTAAGCAGAATAACAAAATTTATAGGCCTATCGTTTTAAATAGGGTCTAAGTGTAACCATTACACTGTATTTGATTTCTGTAATATAATAGACTTGTAACATCTTTAACACCTGTAACTGACAGTGGTACTAAATACTTTTAAGCTAATTCCCAATATAAATATAAACTTTCATGATTTACAAACAGAATTTAATTTATTTCAAAAAGTACTCAAATTCGTCTTGTATGAGCGCGCGTGCGTGTGAAAAAGTGTAACTTACGGAGTTGCACGAGTTACGTGAACAATATCTATTTGAACCAAACGATGGTGGTCCCAATATTTTTCATGTACAGAACTGAGATGGAATAGACAAACCATAAGGACGCGATTGCTTTAGGTAACAGTATTGTTTGTAACCGTGAGGTGTGTGTGTGTGTGTGTGTGTGTGAATTCGTGTGCATACTCATTTCATTTACTAAACACGAATCGTGAATCACATCAAATAGATCGATGAACTGCATACACAATATTAGGATACACCGTCAAATAATTTACATATTTTTCTGAAGCAACAGTAGAAAAGCTTGTAGTTTTGAGACCACATCTGTCGCTCTGAAGGGATCCTAGCAACACCTGATCTTGCATATAATACAGACTGTATTAATTTTTATTGAGATCCGTTAAGGAACGTCATAACACAAAATTATAGACACTTGGAAGTACTTTGGTCAGTGTGCTTCGTAGTTACAGTAAAATTTAAATTTATTTTATTTTATTGTGTAGGCCTATAACCGAAGCTGAGATTATTTAGTTTTTGCAGGCATCGTGCAGCCATGAGATGAAGGAAAACAGTGTTGGGACCGAACCAAAGGCAAGGAGACGACAGATTGGTGGTGATGTCGCCCTGTAGTGATCTCGAATTCAGTTAATGAAAAATATAGTTTTGCAATAAGCTTAATGAATAAATAACAATTCACCTTGTGTTCTACAACGCGATATTCTACAACTAAAAACGCGTGACCCTATTATTCAGAAACTTAAGAGTTTAGCCGTTAATAATGCTCGTACTTATGAGACATTATGTGCAGCGTTCAAACCAATAAATCAAGGCACGCGCTCAAGGTGTTAAGAGTTGAACAGCAGAAATAAAATAAATAAATAGTTTCTCACTTTTATCATGACTTCGCGGTTGACAGCTGACGAAGTACTTGATCACGCCATATTTCCAAGCAGCGCGCATTAAATATCATGGTTTCCAGGCAGAATATAAATAAAATAAATAAACACAAATAAAAATATAATCTCGCGCTATGTAGAGCCATTTGTCTTTTGGAACGTGCAAAGAAATATAACGCATTAGTGTGACTATAGATAACACGTTAAGTTCTTCTCGCCTTTGATAGAAGCTGGAGGTGTGCGCTCTTGCGCCGACTGCTTTCATACTCTGTGCTACACTATTTCTGTCAGGTGTTCATTTAACACTTTCTGGTACGAATTGTACGTCGGACCGGAAGAGATAAAACAGCAAATCTGAAAATGTTTATTAACATCGATTCCATACTAATATAAGTGATATGTTTGGCCCCTTTAACCATGTGTTCTGCATAATAAACTATAACCTCACTGATAATATAATAGCTGTCTCAGTTGTATAATGCATTACACATATTAATATTATGCACCAAAATGTTAATGTTCGTTATATAGCCTCAATAATTATATTAATACTATTAACATTGATACGCTCACGGATATTGTTGAAAAGTTTACCAATTTCTAACTTGTACAGTTTTACCACTCAAATGAACAGTTCTTCGGATACGGTAAAGAATTTTGGCAGGTGACCGCAAAATCTGTTTCCACTTATAAAATGTTTTTTTTTCTGTTGCGTCCTGACGACTAAATTTTAAAATAGTAACAAGAGGTATTTGGATTATTTATGAATTTCACGGCACCGTTTTAGTGTCTTGAATAAGTAAAAATACAAGAAGTAAAATAATTTTATTCATCCTAAACATTTCACTTTTTAAATTGTCACATAAGCCAATCACATTCTTATTATTCGTATTAAGGTATTTAATTTTACTACATAAAATCTAAAAATTAAATTACTCTCTATAACTTCCAGTAGGCGTCAGTAACGATAGGAAGATTAAAAGACTTCGTTTTACGATGATATTTGTTTGGATCAAAACGGCTGCAATCTAAGATTAATTTGGAAGAAGAAGAAGAAGAAGAAGAAGAAGAAGAAGAAGAAGAAGAAGAAGAACAACAACAACAACAACAACAACAACAACAACAACAACAACAACAACAACAACAACAACAACAACAACAACAACAACAACAACAACAACAACAAAAATAAATTGATTGAATTATTTGCGTAAAAACTAATGACGAATCCGTTCAATGAATAATAATACTAGTAACACTTTTCATTCTCACCGTAAATTGTCTTATTGCACTATTTATACGCGGTTCTCGGCTTAGGTGAGAGAAAATTTTACAAGTCACAGTCCTTTTAGAAGTAGTTGTGAAATGTTTGGATGATTTCTACCTTTATTTTGCCTTCATGTTTTTTTTTGTAGAAGCTTTGGAACCCACGAATCTACAGTCTGTGGTATCTATTAGACTTATACTATTTCATGTCACATTTATGGGTAACTAATATTGCACATTAGCCGTTAGTGATAAAAAATGTGTGTCACAACACTCGTGACGTACGTACAACGACCGAGCCGAAACAACGTCAAAACCACTCAAAATATGAGGAATCCACACGGAAGCTACGCGTATCGCATTGTGTTACAGGTGAGGTGACCGAATTATTTACATAATATTGGCGCGCTCGTGTTCGTTCCCACTGAGGTTCCATCTCTAATTTCGACAGCGGTAGGCCGGTCACGTATTTCCACTGGCCACGATATGGTAATCCGGTTCACGTTTGCGCGGCCATTGAATCCACCGTGACGGTAAACTGGAACGTGAGTACAAACCGAACTATAGCGTAATTTCATTATTCCGTATTGTTGATCAAAACCACAAAAGAAACGAATTCATTTTAAGTTGTGTACGTACGTTCACCGGGCGAGGTGCGCGGGCGTGTGTATTTGTGTGTGCGTGTCTTGTGGACGACGAGGAAGTTGTACGAAGTATAAAGTTACAGCTGACCAAGCCCAAAGAAACAACTTAACATATCCTGCACTAATATATCTCGGCTAGGAGAAGGCTTTATCAGGCGGATTATCTTGCACGCGCTTTTAGCCCTGGTGTTTGTACAAATCACCCGAACAAATCGTTCGGTCACATATTTCAAGACGTGTATGTTAATTCCGTCTCGGCACCAACTTGCACTAGTTGCTTACGCGGATGAAGATCTCTTCTGCAGATAGGCCGCAGAACGCTTTTATTCACTTGCGCGCTTCTCAGAGTATCTCCGTTACGAAGAATATTGACGATCACGAACTTTTTGTTATCTCTCCGTGTGTCAAATTTGTAACACGAAACATTTCTTCAACTGAAAAAGAGAGATTGTTTTTCAGAAACAATTAATAGCAACAAAATTAATTGTTCGTATTAAGAATTAAAGGAACAAATTAATAGGTAAAGAATTAATAGGAACAAATCATCTATTTTGTATGATTCGTGTATATTTTATTTATTCACTTCATTTTGTTATCTTTTTTTTAATGTTGCTTTTATAGAGTGACGAAACTGATTTTTTTTAAATAAGGTCGATTAAGTTTTCATGTTGATTTGCGGTTATTTAAGAATGATGAATCGCATAATTTCTTGGTCTCAAATTATATTCTACCTTGAAAAGCAGAAGGCATGTTATCACAATAAAAAATGTACGACTTAAAAATATATATATATGTTACGTCAATCGCCGGTGCCTTTCAAGAGTGGAATAAATAAATGAATATGTTTGATCATCAGATAATTCATTAATCATAATTTAAGAAAACAATTTGATTAAACAAAAACAAGCATATACTCGTACAGCAATCGCAAGTTTACAGTTGCCCAACACACACTATCGCTACAAATAATAAATGTCATCAACTGTAATTTTTTGCCCAGAGTAAATAACAATCACACTCCACAGTAAATACCATTGTCAAATGACACGGACCGAACCGCAGCTTCCAACGAACAGGTCTTATCGCGTCAATTATTAACACACAACTGACCAAATACGATTTGAATTGCCTTACTTTCAACCGGTAGGAACAGTTGCAAAGTAGTAACATTCGCGACGGGTCTCGTGTTCTTTTTAAAATAATCGCTGAAAGGTGCATAAAGACCTAGCACATGCGACAGCGTTCCGTGAGCCTGCTGCTCACACAACGCGTCTCATAAACCATACATGTCGCCTGCCTTCTTTATGTGTCATATATTAAGTAATACAACGTCTTAGCTAAATAAGCCGAAACGGACAGCGGAACCGTGTAAGTTAATTGTTCAAGATTTGAAAAATTACCTTTAATTGCCTTGCCCCACTACGTAATTGGTAACTGAAGATGACGAACGCTGAACCTTCATCCACGAAGTAAATATGTAATTTTAATTGTTTCTTGTAGATGTTACTGCAGACGGGAATTTAGGAGAAATGTTAGTGACAAGTGTGACACAGCGTATAGGACATAGAAGTACTCAAACATTACACTGTTCTGCTTCCGCACAATCCAAATGTTCTCTATTTTGTACTGTATTGGTTAACCAATACATCATCTACGTTGTGTTTAAACGTCTCAAGAAATTGGCAACTTCGGATACGATGACAGAATATAGTAGTAGCTATAATTTGACTGAAATATTTCCGTCTCCCCGTCATGCTTATTTAATTTCCATGCTGTTTTGTCTTATCGACATAAAGTTCATTTGACTGTTATTTCTAGTTTTTCACACTTTAACGAGGATGATTGTGTGGCAAAACAGACGGTAATTGGTATTTGATTCGTCTGCAAATAATCGTTGCAAAATGTATCTGAAATTTTGAAATGTGTCCACTACATTTGAGATGGTTGTTTACAACCTTGACTGACACTCAGACGTACGTAAACACTCTACAGGTCATGATAAACGCTAACTAGATGCCATTGGAGTCAACATAATAAATTTCGTTGAGTTCTAGCGTCACTAAAATAAGTAGCAAAGATTTGAAGTACGCAGTATATAACACAATATACAGTAGCTTATCATCACAGTAGTGTAGCTAAAGCGTACATTTATAAAATATTTATTTATGTCACTCATTCGTGCAAAGATTTTTAAAATTTGTATACCAGAATAACATTTGAAGAAATCTTAGGTTAACGATGTTTTCAAGTTCCTACACCGCAAGCAAAAAGAACCGTAACGCTTTTCATAATAAACAAACTACATTCTCTGCAAAAGGAACACCGATAAATAACCTATTTGTACGTCCAGTCAACCTTCCATTTGTGGAGTTTTCTCATCAATATACTTTCACAGGTACTTTCTTTCTTCGGTATGTGTTATTTCAATGCCACCGTAAACGTATTCCCGCCTACAACGTCGAATACTAATAAACGATTAAGAACTTCCTTATTTATACTAAAGCAGTTTCTCATTTACTTTTGTGTTGTAAATAATTTTAGTCTTCAATAAAGGTTGGTAATCTTCTGAAAATTGTTTGTTATATTCAAAAGCTGTCGTGAGACATACCCCAAACAGAGGTGTAGGTAGGCAGATAGATAGACATATGCCAAACAGTCAAAGTAAAAACTGAGAACTCGCTTCACTCGTTCCATTACTACTACTACTACTACTACTACTATCTTACTACTACTACTACTACTACTACTACTACTACTACTACTACTATTACTACTACTATCATTACTATTATTACTAGGTCTGTCCGAAAAATATCCGACCGGTTTAAATACTACAGGAACCGGTTATCGATCTGCAATTAACTCAGTAGCCAATCAGACGGGACATTTGACACATGCGTGAACATTCACTAACGTATTGGACTCCTCAGTCAGCTGTGAGACTGTGTTGCATAAACAAGTGTTTTCTGTGACTGTCGTATTCATAATATATGAACGAATGGATTTTGTATTAACTTTAGCATAAAACTTGAACTTCATATTATTTAAATTAGCAGCCATTCTTACTATTTCTTTTATAAAGTTGCTAAACTGCTACAATTTTTGTTTAGACAAAGCTTTTCGTCATCTCTGACATCATCAGGTCTTGAACAACCACCTGACAACAACTTGACAACAAACAGGTTGTTCAAGACCTGATGATGTCAGAGATGACGAAAAGCTTTGTCTAAACAAAAATTGTAGCAGTTTAGCAACTTAATAAAAGAAATAGTAAAACTTGAACATTCGTCCGCGGAAACTACCAGAAAGATTAAGAAGGCTTTCGGAGAGGCCTTATTGAGTGATACACTGAACAAATTATGGTACAAACGGTTTATAGATGGCCGAGAATCTATCGAAAGTTATCCACGTTCTGGAAGACCTTTAACAAGCAGAATACCTGAATATGTTGGACGTGAGTGGACTGGAATAAAGGAAAATCGACGGCTGATAGTGCGAGAATTAGAAATAAATCTGGTTATTCCGTGGCCTTTCTTTCGGAGATTCTGACTTAACGAAACGAGTGGTAGAAAAATTCATACTAAGGTTACTGTCGGAACAACACAAAGAATTCAGTGCTGAAGTTGCTCAAGGTTTGCTCAGTACTGCTAACAGTGATCGCTTCAGACATCTACTCAGTAAGGTCACAGCTGGATATGATTCATGAAATCATGAGTTTATGACTATGTGAAAGAAAGTTATGAATACGATACCCCATGTGTTTACACAACACTCTCGCAGCTGAATAGTCGTATATATTTAGTAGTAGTAGTAGTAGTAGTAGTAGTAGTAGTAGTAGTAGTAGTAGTAGTAGTAGTAGTAGTAGTATCGCCTGTTCTGTCTTCGTTGTTGCCGGAGCAATACCGATCGACCTTCTCGCCAAGGAGCATAAAATCGTCTTCTTGAGGAAGAAGTAGGTAGCCAGTGAAGCTTCCCGCCTAGAGGCTCGAAGCCGGATTATGAAGAGCTGGCAGAGAGCTTGGGAGCAAGAAGAGAGAGGTCGCTGGACGAAAAGGCTCATCAAGCAGGTGCAGCCGTGGGCGGAGAGGAACAATGGAGAGATCGAATATTACCTTACGTAGTTTCTGACTGAACACGGATATTTTCGATCATATCTGAACTATGTTGGAAAAGCCGAGTCACAAGAGTGCCTGTACTGCCCGGAGCCGCGGACGATGTCAACATTGTTTCTTCGTCTGCAAGAGATGGGAGCAAGACAGGAGATCATTACAAGAAGAGGAGATTAAACAAGAGATCTCCCCAGGTAACATCTTCGATGCGTTGCTTCGAGGGGAAGACGCCTGGAACTGTGTGGAACGCTTAGCAGAATAGATTCTTCGGGCGAAGAAGATAGACTTGGACAACATAGTATAGAAGAAGAATAAGAAGCCAGACATGAGCTCTAGGACTGAAGAACAATAGACCTAGCCCGTAGTAATATTTCAATCAGTTACATAGAAGAGAAAGTTACATAGTTTCCTAGAAGAGGAAAGGGATGTGGTTTTTTAGTGGGTCGGCTATAATACCTAAACCCACAGATCCCGGAAATGGGCACCTTCCGGACATTTATTCAGAAGACTTTTTCCTACCCTTGTTAAAAAAAATGTTATTATTTTACTATTACAGTTTTCCTTTTTAGAGATGCGAGTAACACTATTCCAAATATGACTTAGGCCTACACGTTTTCGAATGTGCATAGTACAGACGTGCATAGATATATTAAACGACTACTGGTTTGGTTTTGGCACTGAGAAATACTTTTTTTTTGCAAAATATTTGTTTATAAAATTATATTTTTTTTACCACATAACGCGTAGTCATTTAATTAATAAAGTACAGTGAGAGAGACAAGTGTCTCTTTGCTTTTGTTAATATCGTGTTGTACAACACGGAAACATGTACTAATATGTGCGCGTACATGATTGCCCTGTACGTACGTAGCACCAACACAGACCACCTTGTTCTGTGACGTTATTATGAGCGCTAAATAAGTATAGTTATGAATTCAGTATCTGTGATACTGTACGACCATTAAGGTGGCGGTGTCTACGTGAACAAAGCGCATTCACCACAAACACACTGCACTATCTCAAGAGCCACGCCTCATTCTATAATCAGATCCCGTATCTGCCATCTATAAACAATAGCGTAAAGAACACAGCAACAATAAAGCGAAAAGAAACGATTTCTTCGTTAAAAAAGCAACAACAACAATAATAATAAAACAATGGCTGTACAATTTTGTCACGCGAATTGAAGGTTAAAATGTTTATGTCCTCGCACGTTACATTGTACACCGTATAATTTATTTTAATATCACCTGCGCTTTTCCACCATACGAGATGTAGGCCAATAGGCGCCGATAATAGAATCGTATTATGTAGTAATGTATTTGCCAATATAAAGTTTCTTAGATCGCCTTTAAGATAACACAGATTGTAGGTTAATATGAAACGTATAAATATAAATGTATGCTCCTAGTAACTGTACATAAATAATTTTTCTATTCATATATCAGATGCTTAGAACACTACAGTATTAACACACGATACTATTTTAATATTTAAGATATTTCAGATGTTTTTTTACACATTATATCTAACAAAAAAAATTAATTTTTTAAAAATCATAATCATCTGCCCTTGCTTGTAACTCAAATACAGCAACTGATTTTTCAAAAATCTGTTTTTAAGCTTCATCAGATTTGCAAACAATAGCCTACAATATGAAAATCTCCACTATAAAAACAAAGGTAATGCCATTTTGAGGCAAGGAACCAATAAGAACAAAGATAATGATTAATGATCAAATACTAGAACAGGACAGCCAATTTAATTATTTGGGAAATGATATTTCCTATGATAGGAATTATGATATTGGTGTTAAGTTAGGTAAGGTCCAGACGATCTGTGGGACACTCAACAGTGTTTTTAGAAACAAGGTACGTCGAGATACAAAATTAAAGTTTTACAAAGTTATGGGAATCCCTGTACTGTCCTATGGGTGTGAATTATGGACAATAACCAAGAAACAAGACAGTGAAATAGAGGCATCGGAAATGGCGCTCTTAAGAGGAGTTAAGAGGTGTTCTAAACTTGACCGTTTAAAGAACGAGGCCTTAAAAAAGAGTTACAAGTTTTTCACTTGAACTAAAAATTAAAAGGTTACAAACAACGGTAAGAAGAACACTTAGAAAGAGTTTCAGATTCCAGACTGGCCAAAAAAGTCGGGAAAACAAAACAAACCTATATAGAACACAGGTGTGTGGGTAGGCCCAGGAAGAGATGGCTAGAGGATCTTTGAATGCGGAACAGCAACATCTTGCCTACGCCGTGTTGTGAAGAAGATGATGATGATGTTGATGATGATGATTATCATCTGTCTTAAACTCCTTCGGTATACCTTAAGACAAATGTATTGGTTGCTCGGAAGGAAGTCACAAATATCCCTGGAGCTTAAACTCCTTTATTAGACAATTCAAAAATTAGGGGCAGTAACTCGTATTTTGAATAAAATTCCTCATAACTTGACTTCCCCAATGACTTTTACGATTTTCTTAAAATTTTGGCTTCCATACTGGTCGCTCTGAATGTGGGTTGTGTATCTTGAGTTACCTTTCAACAGTATCGATTTCCTTCATGTAGCAGTCATGGTGCTCCTAGAGTTTAAAAAATTTCATAGTAAACACTACATTCGGATTCAGATTTTATGATCAGACAAAAATTACCTTCAGTATGTCATGCGCCTAGATTTTTATATTTTCGAAATTTTGCTACCTGGTGTCTTAAAATTTTCAAACTTCTAAACTGTACGTTATATACAGATTCTGGTTAAATTACTCTTCAATTTGATAACCCACATGAATTGTTTTAATTTTTTGTCCGTTTTGGCCATTCACGTTTTTCGTCCCGTACCTTTTTTTTTGTTTATATAAAATATAAGAGGTTTCTCTAAGGTAAAACTGTAAGGACACGCCCACCAATTTTTACAAAAGTCGGTTGATGAATTACAAAATTATCCTAAGACATACTGTCAGATAGACAAAAATGTCAAACGGTTAGCATAGTTTGAAACAACAGCGTTTTAAGTATTGTTTCAATATAGGCCTACTGCACAAAAGACGTAACTTATATTTTATACAGTCATTGGCTTTTAGGATGCAGTAAACAACTACTGACCTTTCATTATCTGCATCTTTTTATCGAAAATATGGCCTGATTTATGTTTTTTTCCAAAGTGCCAGGAATAAAAATTCCCATTTCGGTATATCAATTTAATGGAAATTACAAAAATGATCGGTGTTAAATAAATTTCGTCATTTATGTAATATTTCGTTAAATTTTAAGCGTTGATTAGGAAACAGTTATTGTATCAGCAAACAGATTGGATACAAAAAGTTAGAATATTAACAGTGAACAGGTAGATTGTGCGTATTTATGAAGCCATAACGCGGCATCCGTGAACTCGATGCGCGTGTCGGGAACATTGGCGGACCTCTGACCGCGAACATCATCCTAAAACGCAGGATATGACCCACCAGGTTAGAATTAATACGTACCTTTATGGATTCACTGTGCAAACGCTGTGAGGTATCACGTTCGCGAGTCCATTTAATACATGCAGCACTGTAATTGTATTTAACATAACATGCCAGCCGCCGGACGCATTCCGACATTTCGTTAAAAGTTAATTTCCAGCGTAAACGTTGTACTTGAACTTCACGTGTTTCTCAAACAGACTAAGGCGAAACACAATAACCAAAACCTACTTTGGCCGGCACAGATTTCCGCGATCCGTTAAAGAACATACACAACTGACCTAACTGTGTGTGAACTGGTAATTGTTGCTGCGTCTTTTGACCCGATGCCAAAGCAACCGTGAAGTTCGTGTACAATTCCAATACTGAAATACGTTCCATATCGTCATAACTACGACCGTCATAAATACGTCGTCACTACTACGATTTTGACCATCAGTATAATGTTTCACAAAACATATATTTGTCAACTGTGTTTATAACTGTATTTATCAACAGAGTACACAGAGTGTGTAACTCTTAAATGGATCATCATCATCACTTTATGGATATGATTTATCCTGTTCCAGCCTCATGATTCCCGTTATCTTGTGACTGGCCTGCCTACATATCTTCTTCACACCGGCGCATACTCATAAGCCAACTTCGGAAAGCGGGTATTGTCCATTCTTTCTATATCTTGTTTCCAGCAATTTCTATAATTCTGAATGAGTTCATTTAGGGAAACTATATCCAGTTCTCGTCTTGTATACTCGTTTCTTATATGATCGAATCGCGTAGGCGATTCTTTTACTGATTCAAATAGCTCATTTCTGCAGCCTGTAATTGGCATCAGTCCTTCTTCCTTATAGTCCAGGTCTCGCATCCATACAGCAGTGCTGGTACTGCCAGTGTCTAATATAATTAGATACACGTCTCTTGCCTAGCTTTTCTTTTCTAGCTGTTTTTTTCCGTACTCCACATATACTTTGTAACCTGCCTAGTTTATTGCTGAAAACATTACTACCTCTATAAGGAAGACTACAACCAAGGTAACTGAATGTAGGGACCTGTTCTATGAGCTGGTCATTTAACATGATTTAAGATCAAATGAAGTATTTTCCACAAAAAGCCATAATCTTCGTTTTTGCAGTTGAAATTTAAAAATTATATTCCCTATTTATCTGTTGGAGGCCATATAAACTTTTCTGCAGTGCATTCTCTTTAGCCTGGGTTACAACCCATATCATACTGCAGCATATTTAATGCAGTACAGTTTACTTAACTTGATGCCAGAAGGGATCCCATCATTCAGTCTTCTAAGCAGATCGTAAAGATATACGTTAAACAATAGCGGGGACAATGTGCACACTTATCTAAGCCCCCTATTTATTAAAAGTCCTCGTGAGGCACGCCCGTCTCCGAATACGACCTTTAGGCCCTATCTCTGTTCCATTATATAAATTCTTCAATACGTGAATCAAATGTTTTGGTTATCCCGTTTTATTCAGTAGTTCTCAGAGTTTATCTCATTTTACCCTTTCAAAAGCCTTCTCCAAATCAATGAAGGCTATTTGAGTCTCCAAATTAAACTCTTTCCTCTTTCTATTACCTGATTTAGGGTGAAAGTGCAGACAGTACAAGAGCGACCTTTCCTAAAATCGTTCTGATTCTCCAATAAAGAGAGCTTCCGTTATGACAGTCAGTCGAGAATTTAATATTTTTCCATACAATTTATAGCCAGTATTTAAAAAGCTAATACCCCTATAGTTCGAGCACTCACTTCGTTTCCCTTTTTTAAATGTTGGAACAACCCATGCTTTATATCAGGTTTGAGATATTCTAGCACTCATCCAGCATTTACTGAAAAACTCCAATAACCTACGCTTTCCCCACCATGCATCAACAGCTCTGCATTAATGCCATCAGGTCCAAGCGATTTTCTAGGTTTAATTTTTCCAAAAGCCTGTCGTAATTTCTCCTCTGTAATCAGATCATTAGACAATAATTTAAGTTTGTATCAAAAAGCAGTTACTAATATTTCTGGACGCGGATAGTTTTCCAAGAATTTCACACAATTCCATAACCTGGTAGATGAAAGTTTTAGAAGTATTCCTAGGTATTTCGATTGTTAATCTACTTGTACTTTACGTGGACAATACGAAGTTAATAACCCGAACAATTTCTGACGAGAAGATTTATTTAAAGACGCATACGCACCAGAAATTATTCTTGTTGTTTATTTTGAAGCATGGGCGCAACTTGGGGCCTAACTTTAGGGGAGTAGAGAGAAGGACCCTAAACCTGGAAAACCCATCTTCATAATAAAATGTAATATGTACAAAATTAGAGAGTTTGGTTATCATTTTCATAAGAAAACTAGTGAAAATTTCATTATCGATGCCGAACATACCTTTCTTTATAAGATGTACTTCCAGTTATGTTACCTAGAATAAATATATTGTATAAGCATAAACTACTTCAGTTTTTGTTTAATTGATGTGCGTACCATATTATGTAGTATGATAATGACTGACTGGCAGATTTTGTTGCTAATGAAGTAGAAGTCTCCTTCCTCTATGAGTTGCCTGGGAGTCAAATTCATCTACTATTTTTTAAATGCCAATGGTATATGTTCTTTCAATGCACAGAACAGAGAGGTCATGAAGGCTTCCTTTTCCAGTAGTGTTACATACGTTTTTATTATCCTTTACCCTCCAAAGACAAGAAAAAAACGCCTGCATCCTGAACTTAGAGGGACTGTCAAAAATGTTAAAAAATTCCAAAAATCTTTCATTAACAGTTAAACTCTTGTTAAAGTACCATAGTACGATAGAAACCTGTTCATGTATTTTTAAATAAGAATAATGTCATGTAAATAGAAACTTGTTCATGCTCATAATAATAACAATGCAAATAACAATGCAGTTTTCATACAATTGATGATCTGATATAACATATTTTTTTGGGTTAACTCATTAAAACACGTTCACTCCAGAAAGTGATTTTGATACGTGGACTGAGGTATCTAAATGTCACATTCTTCTAAAGAAAATAACGAGTAACTACACTGTTATCTTGTTAGCTTAGTAAAAACAGTTCTAACAAGTTTTCTTTGTTTTCAGACGTTCATCCTCCCTGTGACCTCGAAAAGCAATACACTGATTGATACATTACAAAATTCCTGAGATAACCTCCTCAAAATACTGATTTGACTATCCAGTATGCATCGGGATCACCACTTAAATTTTGTGACTATCTAATTTTCTCCCAACAGAACCATATTTCTGTGAATTACGAACTCAGTGGCTTTAAAAGAACACAGCTTGTGGGCATTCCTGCTCTACTGGCTTTTGAACTTTGACTCCACTGCTTTCTTCCAATTGTTATATCCAGTTTTCGTAAACGCGTCCTCTCCTTTAGACACATTGTCGCAAAATGCTCGGCAGTAGGAACAGTAAACCAAATTATTCACAACTCCTATACTCTAACCAGTTATAGTCTTTATACCATTCAGGTTTAATTTGATTATGCAATAATTTTGTGAGGCAAACGACCACGTGTGATCACTAATCAGACAAATTTGTTTATTTATATTAAAAACTGAAGAAATATTACTAGTTCTACTTTTACCATAGTTCAGCTGATGATAACAAGTTGGGAAAAAAATAAACGTATTATTTAACAAATGCTACACTTATAATTTCGCAATGAGAAAGTCTATTACTATGTTGTGATGCATACTGAGAATTGTGCTTATATAAGACAGACATAGTCGATATTGAATAAATGGAGACGTTCTCGTTCTTGATCGCTTTGAATACCTTGTATCTTGAATTACCTTTCAACTGTATCAATTTCCTTCACGTAGAGCAGTTATTCTCAATCCTTTACCCCTACATCATTCTATTTGATTGTGTAACTTTTTTACAGATGATGTCAATATTTAATTGTTTGTGCTGTAAATGGAGACAAGAGAAAATAAGAAATTATTTTATTAATTCCAAAATTCTATCATCTGTTAGATATAACCTATATCAACATCTAAGCTGAATCTTAAATTCTATTGAAGGTTTCAACAACTACTTGTTCTGAATTTTACTGAACAGCTTTCGCTGAACATCATTTTACTGTTATAATGATATATTACCTGAAATCGGGTTGTATATAAAAATTTAGGTAATTTAAATACTACGTTGTAAGAGTGATATAAGGGTTCGTTGTAAGAGCGAGACTGGGGGAGGGGAGACTTTTATGAGGAAAACTACAATAATTAAATGAAAAATAATCTCTATGTTGATGTTTATTTTGTTGTAATCAAGGAAATAAAAACGTCTACATTAATAGACGCCTAAAATTTAACAAAATAAAGAAACAATAAAGACGGCATCTTACAATGTAAATAAAATAGACGATACCAGAAAATAGGTACAAATTTTCTCCACCTTCTGCAGACTCTAAGACTGTTAAATGTTTTACAACAATTTTTTAAAACTTTGCCTAAGTGAATACGTCGTCTGTAAATGTTTGCAGCACATCGAATTCGTTTTGTTACGAAAATGGATCAGATTTTCATAAAATGAGCACTATACGTCCTCAGAAGTCTCCAGACTCCATTTCAAAAATCTACATTTCAAAATCGCGCTACAGACTGCACAAACATATGATCAGTCACAAATTTCCTTGAAATAGTAATACATTTGTATGCTAATACAAATCATTTTACTGGTAGATGCCATGGGACACTTGTGAATGCTGGGCGTTCAGTCTTAGGTTTACGTAGGCTGTACGGAATAGAGGAAACGTTTTCAGATTTTAATTTTTGATTTTTTCGAAATTTTAATAAAACACTAAATTAAAAAATATAAAAATATTATCACATACGGATCGAAAAACTTTGTACAATAAGCACTTCTGCGTAAGATTCGAGTAGCAAACAAGGAACTGTTTAACATAGGACAGAATTTAATTTTCGAGCGGTACGGCACAGTGGTAACGTTAGAGACTCACAATCTCAACTGCTGTGCTGACATCGTGGGATCGGGTCAAGGTCACCACTTGGTCGGCCTGCTCACTCTATCGCTGGGGGTAAATAACACAGCCGTCTTGTCTAGTATGCCTGGGCTAGATAATTAACAGAAGTATATTTATACTACTCACGTACAAACACAACTTCCTTTCCATCGTGCGGCTCCACCGAACGTGCTTACTAGATGGCTGATATCTCTCTGGCGGTGGAAGAACGTAAGTTGTATCATAGAGAGAAGGTGCATCAGGCCGCAGAAGAAGATTTAGAAATGTTTTAAGTTGCTGTGGAATAAACTACTGCACTGTAAATACAGTAAACCGAGCTTGATACACTGCGAGCTGAACATGACCAGCGCCTAAGCTTCAGACTCCACGTCTCTCAGTGTATCCAGATAGACCGCGGCGTCAAGCCCAGATTATTTCCTTTTCTGTCCAATCGAGGGCCAATGCCAGTGCGCACTAGACTCTCAGTTTATCTAAGAGCTCTTTCTTAGAGCTACGCTAACATACGCAGCGCCTGCATTCTGGTAGCTGCTTCGGCCGTCCGTTGTTGCCCGAATGGAAGAATTCCAATTCCAAACACTCCGCTACATCTCCAGCTTTTCCCGGTTTGTCAAAAATGATGCTACCAGGCGAAGACTGACGGTTCCTTCCCTCGATAACTTTGTACGCTCCCTTGCTCGCAAACTGTTTTTTCGTGCCTATACTTTTCTTTAGTCACATCTTCACCGCGTTAGCACAGACGAAGGCCAACCACCAAGAAGACACAAACTCCCACTAATAATGCTCGATAACTCCTCTTAAGTCACCTTCTGTCCATTCTGCTGACCTTGCGAAGCTTTGCCTCCCATCCTTCCTGCCAACACTGTGTCCGTGCCGGACATGGCATGGCGACCGAGGGATCGGGGGTTGTGCTTGCCTAAGGCGTACCTAGTACCGTCTTTTGTGGGCGCTTCCTCCTCTTCTGCTCTCTCCCCGGTTTGCTTGCCCGTTGTGGGGACCGGTTCCTGCCTCCCAACCGAAAGGTCTCTAAAGAATTAGCCATTGCTCACCATACATGATCCAAAGTTCAAAAAATTCAGCTTTCTATCCCTCCAACAAGAAGCGCGAGATCACTACTCACGGTTATATGCAGGTGACAAGCAGTCATCCGATTCGCCCGGAAAATGCAACCACTGGGACACGTTAAGCTGCTACCCCTGCACACCTTAGACCTTGGTGGGTTGAATAAACATTCGAAGGCTACCTCTTTACAATCGTTAAGAGGACATTTCCTCAAAAATTAAGATAAAATTTTCAATCATCCGTAAGTCACCAGACAAATAGCAATGTTTATACGAAGCCATTTCGTACTTGCAAGTTGGCAATAGTGTATCTCAGGTCAAAATGTTCGCACTCACATAGTTAATTAGCCTGACTTTTTAAATCAACTTATCGGGCTACACCTTTTACAGGTATTTTTTTTATTTTTTACATTCCATTTTATGTAACCCTGCGATGGGTTTTTCTGTATTATTGTCGGACATAAGAAAATAGTAGGCATATACACGAGTCCGTCAGGCACAAATACAAACTGATTCTTTACGTGGAACTTTCACTGCAGTGGTTCACTATTCCCATTCTACGCGATGGGAAAATAACCTCTATACGGTAGCTACATTCTGTGAAGATGATTCGTATTTTTTTACTGAGAAAATTTATTTCACGTACCTGCAGCCAACGTTATTTGTATGGCGTCTTGTGCTGACTCGAGGGTTAAATGGTTATTAGACCGTGTATTGAAATGTTGAACTGTAATTTCGCAAAGTTCGGTTGCAAAGTAAAGACTGTAATTACGCAAAAACGCATTCATCACGTATTGGGCACGTTCTCATAACCTAACGGTTAGCGTTGTACGCACGAAGTACACTCTCGGCTGCTAATACTACAAGTAAACCTACACTTCTTTCAATGCACTGAGTGCTTTCTAATCGCACCAGATATTGGGATAGGGCTTATCGAGCAATACACAAATGTATAAATTGATTGTGTTTATTGCTTGAGGCGTACATTAAAATAGTTAAGAACCGATTGAGCAAATGAACATTTATAAAATTCTATTACTGTACAACTACGTACTACGACAATAGACTCAAGAATAACGAACTGTTAGTCAACACATGAAATATCCTATGCTTACAGTGAAAGTATTTGTTATCCTTATTTAAAATTATCCTTCTCCACGGAACGGTTAATGGGGGAAATTCCCCCCCCCCCCCCGAAGTGCTCACTTCAGACGAATTTCGTCGTCGCTTTGTGAGTGCAGAATGCAGTTGTGAGTAGTTAAGGCAGAACAGGTCGACTATCCGTTTATCCTGGGTGAATGAAAATAAAGTATCCTATCTATTACCTCTTGTAAGGAAGACACAACACTATCTAAGGTTTACTCCGTTGCTTACGATGTTCCATCAATTAAAAAGGAGAAATAATTTGAGGCTTTAACTGATCCACACGTCAGGCTTGGTCAGGGCTGAGGGAAATCCATGTAAACAAGGATACCATGTACCAAGGATTCCATAAAGGGCGTGAAGGTGGTATCGGATGACCGGACTGTTAGTTAGGAATGTACACGCAGTCACGCAGCGCATCAACAGTTTTGAGCTCGGCAGTAAAAACAAGAGTGGTCTGGCCGAGCGCCTGGTTAGCACCTCGCTTCACCTACGCTGGTAATTAAAAGCGGGGGTCAGTCGGCGGTGTCTTTGTACCGGCCGGGACAAGTGCGTTACATGCCCGCTTCTCCGCTGCCAATTGTTTTCGCCGCAATAAAAATTTTACATTAGTTTTTAAGCGTGCCTACATAATAGCTTCCTGTTCACGTAGTACAGAAAACGGTCCTAATGTACCGTTTGTGCGGTGTGAAGGCTGCATGGGAACCGCAAACGAAAGCGTTTATTTTACTGATCTTAGTGAGACGTTAAAACGAAACAGATCTCTGAACCAGTTCTTCTGTCACCCCACACATTACAGTTAATGAAATATGGAAACGAACAGGTTCAACGGCTTGTTCACCACCACGACTGGGATAATTTATGGTTTTAACGATCTAATAAAATAAGTAAGAAAGGCCGCCACAAGGCTTTTAAATGTCAGATTAAACATTGTGTCCCCGTCAGATTTAGCATAAGGTTATCAAAATAATAATGAACTATATTTCTATCTTTTCTTTTTAAATTATAACTCGTACTTTTGTTTTAAAAGTAATATAATAATTGTAAAAATAATTACTAACTACAGAAATATTAAAAAATTGGAATCTTTCGAAATGTGGCTTTACCGTAGAACAGGGGTCTCCAAACTTTTTCACTTGAGGGCCGAATTGAAAAATCTTGGAAGTGAGGCGGGCCAACAACAATAACAACAACAACAACACACACACAAACAAATATATATATATATTGTAAACTTTTTTAAGTTTACGGAATAATCAAGTCAATAAAATAAGTATTTAAATAAAAATTAAGCAGGCTGACCCAAAGAAAACACATTCTTTTGTTCAGAATAATTTAAATAAAAGTAAGGAAAAATAACATTCAAAAATATGTCTTATGTATTGTTTTTTGGCTTTCTTATGTACGTATGGAATGTGTCGAGTTGCTTCTGACATATAATGTCTGTCCATCTTAGGTCAAATTTTGCGTCCACTTGACTAGAATGGATTTCAAGTGTTCGTCTGACATGTTATCCCTGTACTTTGATTTTACAAAGTTAATTTCTGAAACGTTTGTTCGTAGATATAGGTCGATCAAAACATTTAAAGCATTGCTCTTGCAAAGTTTTTTATTTCCTTGAAGTCGTAACTCAATGAGATGCGAGTGAAAAGCATGATTCATTCAAGGCAGCCAGACAAACGACCACATTAACCACGTAAATGTTTTAAACTTGCACAAAATATTATAACATTTTACTGAACTTATTTTTTGTTCAGTTATTTAGTAAAATGTTATAATATTTGAAGTATTTTGACGATCTATTGAAAAACTGCACGCAGCACCGGCCGGGTTGCCGCGGGCCGGATGCGGCCCGCGGGCTGTAGTTTGGATACCCTTGCCGTAGAATACAGAGAATGGACAGCAAATATAACTAATGTTGAAGTTCTTAGAAAGATGAAGAAAGAAAGGGAAGTTATTAACACAGTGAAGATAAGAAAGCTTCAGTATCTGGAACATCTCATGAGAAATGAACAGAGATTTTACTTATTGCAGTCCATACTACAGGGAAAAGTACTTGGAAAGAGAGGAGTTGGGCGACCGAGAATCTCGTGGCTGAGAAATGTAAGGACCTGGTTTGGCATGAATACAACTGACTTATTCCGTGCAGCAGTACAGAAAGTTAAAATAGTCTGTATGATATCCAACATCCAATACGAATAGGAACTATCAGAAGAAGACAGACATATAATTGGCTGTTATTAGCTTCTCCTGTATCTTCAGGTGCTAATTTTTATCGCCAGAAAACATGCATTAAATTGTATTTTTCGACAACTGAAATGTAATACATGTCGTATAAAAGAATTACTCTTTTGTCTTCACAACAGAACTAGCTTACTTCTCTAAGCCACTCCATCAACTGTGGCCGTACAATCCTTCAGGGGTCTTAGAATCGACCTGTTCCAAGAGTTGATTCTCTCCTTCGCTATTCGTCTCGTTCCAGCCTTCCAGTTTCTAACGTTAGGCTTTCTCAAGTCTTTCTCCATCGAATTATTCAACCTCCATCTGGGAAAATTATCTGTGAGCTTCTGGTAAAATACATTGTCAATTAGGTTTCCTCCATTCTTTCTATGTAACCAAACTCCCAATCTACCTAAATATAATTATTTTAAAAAACTTACAATTATTTATCAGGGTACTACTGCGGTGTCTTCAGAGATCTTACATTTCCACATTATGATGCCTGAAGCAAATTCCACTCTCAACCATCGTCCTTATATGTGTCTTAACATTCTTCTCTCTAATTCCCCGAATATTTGTCCATTTGAATCAATGCTTCTGAGCCGTATGTTAACACTGCCTAATAAGTTTCTTGTATAGTTGTCTACGCCAGTTAAATACTTTACATTTAATGTTGTTAAGATTTTTGCTGTAAGGCCGTGGTCCAAGGTTGTTCAAAGCGAACGTTTCGGCCGTACCTTCGAGGGCCATCTTCAGTGCAGAAGGCTGAAAAAAACACTGAAAAAGTTTTTTACCGACAATTTTACGTTTCATTTTTATAACACTTCATTTAATAACGCTTGTGATATAAACCCCTTGGAGGTTAAATTAGTTTCAAAACTTTATATCTTTTCTATTTCCTTTTGACGCCTGATGTATACAGATTTAAATTTTTTGAAGCACTAACAGGAAATTCATGTTCAAGGTAAAAGTCTCTTTAATTTGATATTTACATAGCTGTTTTAGTCTCCAAGTGGCTTTATCATACTTGTAGGTAACATTACAAAAAGATTCTTTAGCAACACTCAAGAATCACCGTCATCATCTTCACCAAAGATTAAACCAAAAATAGTTTGTTCCGGTCCCGAGCAGATAGACTAGAGCTGGTCACTCCAACGCTTCTTCGGACGCCCCACGGACACCTCTCCTTCCTTTCGGTTTATAATTCAGTGGTTGTTTGGGGATGCGGCAGTCATCCATTTGGCTAAGACGTTCCAACAATTTTAACCGATAGTGTGAGCAATCCTATCAAGTTTATTCATAGTATTCAGTTTCTGCCGTACATCGACATTTCTTTTGCGATCTTGAAGAGAATACCCTCCCACGTACCTTAGAAATCTCATTTCGTCCACTTGAGTACGATTTTGTTAAAGTCCAGTTTTCAGATACATAGAGAATTATGGAGAGGGCAATCACCTTGTAGAACTTCAGGCGTGTTTCCTTAATCGTTGATTTTAGAATTCTCCTGATGATTCTACACGTATGGTTAAACTTATGTAGCTTCTTCACTACATCACTGTTTGTAATATAAGACATATTATAGCACAGATAGTCTATGTTACTGACCCGCTCCAGAACAATACCATCTACAACAGTTTTTGGCCGTACGAGGATCACATAAAGAATAACTCCCCTAAAAAATCCAACTTCCTAGGTCAAGGGGTTCTTGAAACACAGTGTCGAATGACCACTCATTCATCAATATATACAACATGTAGCAGCATGTAGCACTGTAGTAGCGGGGCGTCTTTGCACCCGGTGCATGACTGCAGCATCTCGGTCGACCCCAATGGCTGCCTGAGGATAGACTTAGTGCTGGTTCATTCGACAGGTGCCTAAAATCTGGAATGGACAACCGCCAACCAGTTAACTGAGAAGGCGGGGAGAAAGGTTTCATTTTTTATTTATTTTTAAAAATTTTGAGCAATCATTGGGCACTGCCGCTTGAACGGGTTCAGGTGACAGATGTCACTCGTTCTCAGTCCCGTGTGCAGACGCCGTGAGGCGTCGGTCGCTCCCCACGAGGCGGAGAGCCTCCGTGCCAGTGATAGCGCGTAGCAGCGGCATTCAGCGCGGTCGGCATTCTAGGAAGGGAGGAAGAAAACAGTTTTTCAGGTAAATTCTGGGGCATGGTCAGATGGTAAATGTGCAGTTTGTTTGTTTTAAGTAATTTACTTAAAGTTATGGCGGGTCATCGAGAATCGCCCGAGGGCGTTTGACCCGGACAGGGGGAGGTGGTTGCGTGGTGCTGATGGTCCTGAGGTAAGAGAAGGAAGAGGTCTCAGCTGCATCAATATATACATGTACGTATACATATATACATAGATTGGTTACGAATGTTGGTCCTGTCACTACTTTTACAACCAGAATGGCTGAAACCGATAACTTTCACGGTGGCGAAACGCTTTCTGAAAAAAGAAAACTACAAATTGTACAGCAAGAAAATAAAAAATTAAATAATAACACGAAGTAAGAATGTTAAGCGACATAGTAGTATGGTGAATTCAAAAATGTTATTGGTCTTGGTAACACTTTAAATTATTTCGTGATAGTTACTTCTTGTAATTGAATTTTAATCTATGCGCTTTCTTTAAGTTAATTACAGGAGACATTTGTTTAGCTCTATTGCCACTATGAACATTGCTATAAAGTATGTAGCACGGACGGTCCCATTAAGACAGACTAAAGAAACCGTTATAACACAAGAACACACACGAGCACGGTAGCATAATTCATTCAAAGATAGTTGTATTCAATTAAAAATGGTGGTATTTTCCAAAGAATTAATGCGAAATAAAGTTAAATAAAATATTAGAAACGCCGCTACTTTGTATAAAAATGATATATTTTACATCGATTTCCTTGTGAATATATTAACACGGCAATAAAACGAGTCGCCATATATTTATACTAGCGCTTATTGAATACACCAAGTTGTAGGTGGCATGTTTATGCGCAAAAGCGGCCACTGAACTTGCCGAAGTAAGTCACAGAAGCCACGGCAATACATCACCGATTCGGCTGGCAATTACGCTGCACGGCCCCGCCGATTGTTGCTATCGATAGGTGTACAAAAAAAGTACTTTTTCTTACGTTTCGTTTGTTATTGATTTATTGTAAAGCACCTTCAAGGTCCAATTTAGCACCGGGGCGGTGGACGACGGAACGGAACGTATTCAGCAGTCTGCACACGTATCATGCCTCTACACCTGCCACCGTTGGGCGTCCACTTAATAAAGACGTGCGCACTGTCATCCTCTCCTTTCTGCGCGAACTTCGTCGTCTCTCCTCTCACTTATTCCGTATTCTACGTGAGTACGTGTTCCCGCATTCTCATTGCAAGGTTCACAACCGATATCATAAGTTTTACTTTACAACCGGCATACGTGAAGGCAAAGGGTAAAATAAACGCTAACGTTTGGGAGTCGGCAGTGTACATATTTTTGTGATTTCCTTAAAAATAATATTCCCGTTTATAATCTTCGTACGTGTGTCACATACACCAACATTAAACTATTGTGAATTTTTCTTGCTTTACTTCATTTATCATTTTCAAATAATAATTCATTCGTTTCCAAGTTAACAATGTGTATACACTTTGTCATATGTGTTTGTGTGTGTTTATGTGCATATGTATATTCTACAACATTTATAAAGGAAGTGAAGTGAGACGCTGAATATGACCAGCACTGTGGCCCTTAATCTCCAAATAAACAAATGCTTGTAACATTTATGAAATAAATGTAATAAGTGTAACATAAACAAATGCTTGTGCTTGTGCTTGTGTAACGTCATAAGGTAAAGAGGATAATACGGCGTTGCAGCTGTAATACATGACAATATAGAACAACAACCTACGAAATTAAATTATAAATAGCGGGGGGAGACAGACGGAAGACTAAGAGTTACATAGTGAAATAGAGTAGAAAGAGAACTGGAGGTTGTGTGTACATGCGGCCGGAAGGAAAGGTTTCAGATTAGGATAAACGTGCATGGAGAGCGTTCGTGAACGCTCAATACTCTAGACAGGATCTAAAGTAACGAAAAAAAAACATTTATATTCGGGTTTGAAAGGAATCTAAAAACGACTTTTATGATATTAAATGGTCTTTACGTCAAGCAATGATAAAAGAACAAAAATAACAGTTGACCAGAACAAAGTATAACAAATAAATGGCTACAGGTAACAGGGAAAAGGTGTTAAATTCAGTTGTTAAAACAAGTTGTATTAGGATAAGGCTGTTTTATAAGATTTCTATTTCTTCGACAAATATCTATAGGGAACAGTAAAAATATTGATAAATAATAAATTCTAATTTGCTATAAAAGACAAAGTGTATTTAATTTAGTCGAGATATGTTTTAGGCGTTGTGTGATAGTCATTTGTGCTATATTAATTTACTGGCTTTTTTGGTTCCGTTTTAGGTATATAATATTTACTAAACAAAAATTAATAATAAATAATATTTTATATTTTCAACAAGAACTTATTTTGTATTATTTATTACAATGTTTCGACAGTTTATTATATTACTGCCTCTTCAGAAATATAATGTTAAATTAAAATTGTATCCTGTTTTGTATTTACTTGAACTTTTCAGAGATTACGTTGTTTTCTATTTGGATATTAGTAGCGCTTTGTACGCAGGGCTGCCGCTACTACACGTATGACACGTGCGTCCAACAGGGGCAGGTGTAGAAGCGCCAAACTCATTGAAACAGAAGCTGTAAAACAAAACTAATAACATTTAATACCGATTATTGTAGGTATAAGACAATAAAGGTTGCTGCTAACGTGTGTTTATTAAGTTGCTGTTAATACGTATTTTGAGTGGTAATGTCTAATATGTAGGCATAAACTTTTTTTTTATTTTCAAGAAAGCGTATAGTATTGCTACGCGACGTCATATTTATATGTCAGTTATAGCTGCGGTCTTCTTACACTTTATAAACTATTAAATGCCTATCCGGCAAGTAAGTATTAATAACAGTTTTTTGTTTTTGACGTAGAATACGTCTTACCTTTCAGGCCAGGCACCCCCAACCAGAAAATCGAGCGTTACCTTTTCACGTCACGTTTGAAATTGAAATATTATCTAAACGACAAAAGATTCACGGTTATATGAGGTACCATTCGACAGATAAAGGAACAAAGATAATAAATAGCACAATATAAGCGGGCTATTGCATCATCCAGCGCGGGGTGAGCGGTGGGAGAAATAGAAATGTTTTGCGCCGCTCGGCGCACACTAACATTAGTATTTCTCCGGTTTCCTATGCGATAGAACGTTGAGTGAGGTGTCATTAAAATTGTCTCATCGAGTACTATCTACATAGTGTACCGTAATAGCGGTGGTATTATTAAGAGGTATGAATAATCGTAATTCAAGATGTAAAAACTAAATATGTGTTTGTTCATTTTATTCATAACACCTTAGCAACCCTGAAGCTCACAGACGTATTCTACGCTCTGAAGATTTGCGGCCGTGGCTCCGACACAGCCCCCTCCAACTTTTTTTTGACGAAGGAGCGCCTTTAAGTCAGTCAACTTCTGTTTCAAACAGCAACAGTTTTAACTAGAAAATGAAATTTCTAAGTTATCCGTAAACATTTTTCAAGAGCTGTCTGCTTTTTTGGTTAAATTCTGAAAGCGTAGTTCTGGAATATGTCGTATTTTTATAAGGTTTATGTCATTGAAATATGTGACACAAAAACGAAAGTTCGCTTTAAGTAGATCATTAGGTAAATCAACTAACAGAAGTGTAAGAGAAACCAAATGTCAAAAACTGGAGAAAATAAGTTGTAAACTTGAATAAAAACAATTTGAACTTGTTCGATTTTATAGCATAATCCGTAAAATAAAATATTGTCATCACATTGAGGAAAAACGATTTCCTCGAGATTATTCCCGGGATTCGAATAGCATATTGTTTCAGCCTTTTGCATATAGGCGTACATTGAATTTAGTTACTAAGATAATTAGTCCTGAAAATAACTTACCCCCATTACCGTTTTGTTACACAACTCATAAAAGTAACTAAACACATGTCCGGAAAACATACAGTAGGACCTTACTTATCGGAGGTCTTTGAGACTATTGGTGGATACAGAAATACTCGGTTACTCGAGACAAAAACAAAACTATCAAAGACCTTACTGCTAACGCAGACTCTTTCAGTATATCTTAAGTTAAAAGTATTTCAATTAAAAACATATTAACAGTTCAAAGACTATAATGTAGCTACAATCTGGTACATTACCAAAACCATCTATGTTATTGAAATTATCCGTCTTAAGTGTGTGTGTTTACATCTATATTTTACAATATCTATAATGGTATGGATGTGAAACTGAATTATGCCCAGCTCTGTAACTCATAATCACAAAATTAACATAAATAAATGCTTGCTTAACATCACAATATAAAACGGATGCAATAGCGTAGGATCGATCATAAATCACTGTAATACAGAAGAACAAGGTACGGAATGGAACCCTGAGAGGGCCAAGAATAAAGAAGAATAGGAAGGCCAGGAATAACGTAGCGAAATACAGGAAAAATACACCCAAAATAGAGGCTTTGAATAGCACGCGGCCGTAAACAAAGCTTTGACTGTCTCAACGGCTATGAAGCAAAGACTTACACCTTTGAACTGACTAAGGAAGTTCTCGAAAACACGAAAGACAGTGACTGTGTGTCGGTAGTACGGACTGGAGTATGCAGATGGGCTGGCAGCAAGTGGCAAGTGCCAAAAGTGTAATATAGTAAGGGGGGTGACAATGTTTTCCACAAATCCGAAGTAACGAGGATATCAGAAAATATCAATCAAATCAAGAGGGCAAGTGAAGATAATCGTTGGAGAAAACCAATTGCAACAGAACTTTAGGCGTAATAGAACTGAATAGAAGGTAAAATTAGTAAAATACCTAGGCACTTTACTGAGGCGTAACGGAAACCGCTTAGAAGAAATCAGAAACAGAATTGCAACTGAAAAGCGGCATTCAACAAATCAAAAAAAAATCTGTTTAAAAAAGAGTAAGTACCACTTATTCTGAAAAAGAGGTTTGCTGAATGTTTTGTCTGGGGTGAAATATTATACGGTACAGAAAAATTGATACCTAAGAAAAGTGACGTATAGTATTTGTAAAAATTTGAAGTGTAGGTGAGTGAAAGAAAGCTAAAAATCATCAGCAGGGGCAGGGGTTCTATGCAGGGGCATAGTAAATAATGGTGTGTTGAGAAGAGTTGTTTGAGTGATGCGGATCTTAAGTTCATTCTAACAATTAGGAGAAGGAAGAAGTTAAAATGGATAGGATACGTATTGAAATGTAACTGTGTTTAAGAACGATGGCTGTGGAAATACTGAAACGACGAGAGGCAATGGAAGGAAGAGAATGAATAATCACAGAGATACAGTGGGGATACACAAAGTTGAAGGCAAGTTGAGAGTACCGGGAGATGTGACTTCTGCTATTCTTTGTTACAGTGTCATTAGACAACTCCACTGAGAAGAAGACAGCTTGAAGCATTGTAGATGATCCCAGCACTGGGCGCCCAAAAAATACAACTCTAAGTATCACTAAAAATATTTTATACACGGTGTTGGACAGCCCGGTTATTGAGAATGGATGACATTGGTGAAACATAGCCACCTAACAGGATTGTGTGAATCGTATTCTAACTCAATAACCAGGCATAAAAACTTTGTGCAAAGTCAGTGCCGTATTTTGAGTTGTTACAATTTTTGAGTGTCCATTGCGGGGATCAACTTCACTGCTCGTACGACCACGTTAAACTCGAGTGCCCTCTTAAAAACCATAGTTTTTGAAGGCGCGGCACTTTCCAGCACATTTACCATTTCGTTGTGAATTTCAGTTGGACATCTTGTATCACTCGCATGAATACAGAAAGCAGTGTTACTGGTAAGAAGACACGCGTCTTTAACAACAGTTGTTTTTCTTTTATCGCGCGAACTAGAAACTCAAGGAAGCGTGTCGCGCCCCGATATCACCGTTGAAAGTAGCTAAAAATAAAGTAAAAATGTAGCCGGTGAATGATGAACTACCATGTTGTTTGTGCGTGGGCGCTAGTGGAATGTTGTAGTTGTAGTGTTAGGCCTATCTCACACTTTCTATAGTGACACAATTGTTTTCCTTCTAATTGTGTGAACAGTTCGTGCGCCTGAATGACTGGTGACGGACGAGACCGGTCACGCGCCGGTAGGTGGCTCCACCGTCTAGCGCATGCGCGTCATGTTTCACGATTTTCCATTCCTATCACTAAACGTCTTTCGCTAATGAGTCGAAGTGGATGTTTTTTCCAGATTCGATTTAAAATTACTTCATTTGTCAAACTGTTACTGCGCACTCCAAGTGATCTCGAAGCAACCTGCTTATGTAACAATACAAATGATTTTGACAATCTTATCAGATAGATGTTTCAAGTAGACAACAAAGTTACTCCTTTCAAACAACATAACGGTCTGAAACGTTTTTCACTTTCTTTTTTTATAATCTATCTCAGGTAGATAATGAATGAATAAGTTTCAGCAATCGTTCTCTTATTGATATCTACTAAGAATATTTAATTACTAATTCTCTAGCACCCATTGTCTAAACACGGTATATGAGTGTAATTATAACATACACTAAACTGAATATAAAAACAGTTTTCTATACGGATGACACCACTACAACTTTGGTAGCTGCTTAGACTCATACATACAAGGGACTCGTGAAAAAATAAGGTTTTAATGTTGAACATGTATTATAAAGTATGTTTATAATAATTTAGCTACCTGACCTGTTCCGCCCCTAGACAAACGAGGAGGGAGTGTAATGTATCTACCACGAGCAAACAATGATTGTATTATTGTTCTGAGCTAGCGATAACACATATTTATCAAATACTTATACATATGTATAAATAATAACAAGATTTTTTTTACAAGAATATATATTTTATTATTTTGTAAATTTACACGTTTCGATACTATTCAACTAGTAGCTAACTAAAATCATCAGATATAAATTAATAAATTCAAAAATTTTTTAAGTCAATTGTTCAAAACAGCTGATTTGTATGTAGATTAAATTTAATGTTTTTATATGTGTATATAACATGTGTTATATAATTAATTGTAAAATATAATATAAATATTTATTATTTTATTAAATCAGTAATTTTGAAAATATTATCATTTTTTGTATTAATCTGAATTTGTTTTGGTATTAATTTATTACTTGTATGTTTAAATATATGTACTACTAAATTTTCCCATAAGGTCATTTTTGGACCTTTCGAAATATGTTTTAATAATGTGTTGTTATTTATATTTGTAAATATGTGTTTGTTTTTGATTGAGTGTGTAGCTAAATTTGATTTGTGTATATCTGGTTTTAAATATGAATTATGGTGTTGTATAAATCTTACTTTTAACGTTTTTAGTTTGGCCTACATAACATTTGTTACATTCAGTGCATTCAATTTTATATACTCCATTTAAGTCATGAATTAATTTGCGTGCTGTAAGTTTGATTCTGCTAAAATCTGTCTTATAACTGTTATAGGTAATTTTTATATTTTGGTTTTTAAATAATTTTGTAATTTTATGATTAATATTGCCTATATGTAAAATAATATATTTAATATTTTGATTTTTCTGTGTATTTTATTGAAAGAATTATTTAGCATAATTTTATTAATTTTTATTTTTATTATGTTATCAATAAGTTTGGATTAATATCCATTTTTATAGCAATATCGTACATAATTTTCTTTTCTTTTTGTATTTAAAATTGATTTAAAGGAATATTATTCATTCTGTGTATCATAAAATTAAATGCAGGATATTTGTGCTGAGGAGGATGAATTGAATTTTTAGGGATTGTTAAGGAAGTTTGAGTTGGTTTTCTGAATATATTGTATTCAAATTTATTATTGTTAATTATAACAGTAATATCTAAAAATGTTAATTTATTATTAGTTTCATTTTCTATAGTAAATTTAATATTTTTATGGAGATTATCAATTCAATAAAAAATTTGATTAACGTTATTACCATTATTTTGAGATATGAAGATCGTATCCTAAATATCTGCAATAATGACCTATAGGGAATAGATTTTTAATATCTTATATTTTTATATCTAAATGTTGTAAAAATATTTCTGATATGATTGCGGAAGTAGGAGCTTCCATTGCTAGTCCATTTATTTGCTTATAAATAGTATTATTATACATAAAATAATTTTGCTTTAGAATAGTATTTCAAATGTTGGTTATTTGTTTAATATAATGAGAATTATTATTATTGTTTTTGAGATCATTGTTAATAATTTCAATTGTTTCTTTATTTGGAATATTTGTATACATGTTGGATATATCGAAAGAAAATAATTTTGTATTTTATTTTTTTATTTTAATTTTATCAAGAATTTGAGTAAGATGTCTGTTTTTTAAATTATATGTATATTGTTGTAAAATATAGTATATTATAATACATATTATTGTAAAAAAAACCTTTTTAATATTATTAAAAATATAGAATACATGAAAAATATGAGCACATATGAATGTGTGTGTGTGTGTGTGTTCGTGTGTTACCCATATAAATAAGTATAGGTATGGCTATACGACTATGTGAGATAAGGTCGATTTTTATGGTTTATATCTCGGTTTAGTCCAAAATCGTAATTTTTCTTATGTAGAACGTAGGTAAAGGACTGGGAATTTCCTCTAGGTCTACTCGATAAACGAAAACTAGATATCGACATAAGTACACATTCCGTAAGTCAGCAGACATAAAATACAAAGTTATTTCAAGTTGGAATCGACCTAGCCGTTGAAACGTATATCACAATTAGCGTTTTCCAATTGTTCACAGACTCCGTGTCTGTCTACTGTCTACCTGTCTGTTGTCTGTCTATCTATCTGTCTGACTGTCTGTCTCTCTTTCTCTCTTTCTTCTTTCTCTCTCTAGCTTTCTCATTCTATCTGTCAGTCACACGAAAACGCTCGCGCGCACGTACACAACGCAAACTCAAATCAGTACCTCTTTCCATATTTTGAGATCAAAGAATCACAAAATACAGTTTAGTACATCATCATGGATGTGTTCTACTGCGCCATCAAACTTTTTTTTTTTAAGTGGTTGTAAAAGTATGTTGTACTTTGTTCAACAAAGTACAAAAGGTTCAGTGCATTGAAAGGCGAATGTCTGTTTGTTTCGTAAAAACTTAAAACAAATTGGTCTTCTATAAAGTTACAGCCTTTAATTGTTTTTTTTTCATCTTTGCTCTCTCTCTCTCTCTCTCTCTCTCTCTCTCTCTCTCTCTCTCTCTCTCTCTCTCTCTCTCTCTCTCTCTCTCTCTCTCTCTCTCTCTCTCTCTCTCTCTCTGTCACTGTCTCTCTCTCTCTCTCTCTCTGTTCCTCTCCGCAGCAGAATCTAATCTACAGTCTTAAAGGTAAATTCACTAGGTCTCAAATCTTGGACCCGCTTTGTTCGTGACAGCTGCCAAAAGAGTTTCATGATTGCAAGAAACAAGGAAGCCTGTTTTGTTTTTGTTTATATTAATAAAATGCCTCACTATTTTTGTTAAGTTTGTAAAGATTAATTTTGCCGTTTACCTAAACAATTGAATAAACTATTAATACCCTGGGATCTGAAGAAAATGTATTGCTTTGTATCTATTTGCCAGTGGCGTATCTAGAATTTGGCCTGGAGGAGGTCTGGCGTCCGGTCGAGTCGGCTTCATACAAAACAACCACAAGTAATCAACATTACTATCTTTAAAGTGGCTGATTGATTTTCCAATATTTCATATTTGAAACCTATAAGCAAATTCTGTCTTATAAACCTGTTTGTGTATTCAAAAGAAGAGTTACTACCTGAAAACATAGCTGAAAAAATAAAAACAACCAAAAATTTAAGATATTAACAAAATTCGTCTACTTTTTTGTCCCTCTGGGGGGGGGGGTCCGGTCCGGTTCGTCCATCCCTCCGTAAATACGCCGCTACTACTTGTTGGAAACCAGATTAATCAGATTGCACAGTATGTACGTTTTGTACACGTATGTAAAAGAACTGATATCTTCGTTACCAATTTACCTATTAACCATTTAATAAAATATCGAGGTGTCTTTTCACCATATCAAGAAATCATGGGATGCGCTTGTTATATATTTAAGCTAAACAAGTATCTATAAAAGTATTTTATATTTACAAGATATTTCGTCTGTAGAGAATAAAATTTTGTACTGGTTGAAAATGAAACGTTCAGTTAATAAATTCAAGACAACTATATGACCAGAGGCGCCGCCGAATGAACGTGTATATTACTGTCCTGCTTACACTTGCAAACTAATTTTGTCATATTGTCTGTGTTTTATATTGTGTATATATAATTACTCAGGACTTGGAAGTTTTAAAATACCATTGAATTCTGAGGCGGATGTTCTGGAGTTGCTTTTGGGCGTCAAAATTATTATTTTATTAGTATGCAGCTGTAATCAGTACACTATATAAATTAATGAGAAGGTTTTGTAATGTTCAATGACGAATTATCTATTTAACGTCCAAGACAGTGCATGGCAAAAAGCTATGGGAAAAATTAATATTTAACGAGATATAATTGCCTGGTATAATACATAATATTATAATATAATACATAGAATATAATATACAATATAATATAATCTCGTATCATATAATTCCCTTTTGTAGGAGAGGTCAAAAACAAACGTTGAACATTGCACCTCGGTAATTGTGTTATACCCAGTATTTCCTGCATTCCTCTTTCTTTGTAGCAACTTACACTTTCATTCTCTTCCAGAAAGCGTTGCCGTAATCGCATTGCTTTAAACATTCTCTGCCTTCATTGTCTGTGATAATTAGTTTTCTCCTTTTTCATGCGTGAGTTATAAAGTTTTTGTTATTGGTTCTGTTTTCAGAAACCTGACATTACTTCGTATCTGATGATATGATTGTAAAATAACGAGTATAGTGAAACTCATAAGAATCACCAACCAGATACATCACTCAAAAAAAATAATAATAATAATAATTTACTTGGCCTTATGTGTAAAATGTTATCATTATTAATGATTTCAAGAAGTGGATAAATCCATAACGCACTGTTGAGCAAGAACATGAGAATCAAATAAACAAGCAATGATCAACTTACAACAGATATAAGAGGGAGGAAAATGGAAAGGAATGGATTAGAAGAAATTAAGAAACGTGATTAACTATTACAAGGAATCTCTGTCCGGAGTAGAGCGAGTAAATGACTAGAACTTTTAGTGAAAAAGTGAATGACCGATGAAGTTTTACAAACCTTCCAAACTAATGTCTGTATAAACACTTTTCTACACTAAGATGTGTAAAATAAACACTAAATTAAACATCTGTTGATACTTAAACAAAACGAATAGTATACTTTCTGAAATCTGTATAATGGAACGTATACTTTTTCGGTTAATCGAAATTTAATTAGTTTCAAATAGGATCGATATAAATACTCATAAAGGGCTCTTTAAATATAATCAATTAATCACATATTACCTCAATGTGAGCCGTTACTGGCCAGACTAAAATACTGAAATATATTTAATTAACTAGATGACCCGGTGAACTTCGTACCACCTAAAATTGATTTGATTGTAACTCTTCATAAGCTCATAAAGTTCAACATTTATAGGAAACCGACTACCACTGACACCACAATACACGCAGACTCTCATCATCCTCTTTCACATAAAATGGCAGCGTACAATAGTTTCATTCATAGATTATTAACGATTCCTTTGGATGATAATGACTTCCGTGATGAGCTAAATGTCATAAAATATATCGCGGTTGCCAATGGTTACAGTAGTTTAACCATTGACAAATTGTTGAGAAAACATGAAAAAAGAATGCTTAAACCCCGAATAAACAGCAACACGCAAAAAATTTTTATATCTACTAATTACACTAGCTTTATGCCTAAGGTTTTGTGTTCTATATTGAATAATAATAGTTTCACTATTTCATTCAGGACTAATAATAAGTTACTGGATATTCTCAAACCGAAAAAACACACGCCTCCAGAAGAAAAAACTGGCATATATAAGTTAACATGTAATGATTGCGAGTGCTTCTACATTGGACAGACTGGGAGAGGTTTCCTTAAACGATTTCGAGAACATTTACCCAAGAAAATAAGAAATATTGACAACATCAAATCAAATTACGCCCGACACCTGACTTCACACAATCATAATTACACAGATTTTAATTCCAATTTAATACCGTTACATGTGTGTAATAAGGGCCGTTTCATGAATGCCTTGGAGGAATTTGAAATTTACAGTGCATATGCAAACCCAATGAGTCGCGATATCGTGCTAAATGACCACCTGAACTTTGTATCCAACCGATTGTACGATACTGCCTTGAGTCTGCTTGCTGGGGCTACGATAAGGTAGCAACCGCTCAGTAGCAGAATGAACTTGAACGGGTGCGCACCCAAATCCGCGTACGGTTCATATGCATATCTTGACATTTTAACTTTTTAACGATCTCGTATGAGTGACTGTTTTAACTTTTAATATCTGATGATGGAGTATATGCTCCGAAACGCGTCATAGACGAAGCATAGGAAATCACACGGCGGATAATTAAGGTAATTAATTTATCTTCATAAGCGATTATCAATCCTAATCAACCTTCCAACTCCAATTCATTGAGATCGATAATATTAGCCGCATCGTGTACGGTTTGAGTTTTGTTTGGTTATTAAATGAAACTCGTTTGTAATTTAAATGAATTCAATGTCTTTTATTTACATGAAAGATAAATGCAGTTAACATTCGATGCAAAGCTTTCTGGTAAACTACGTTTTTCGTTTTGTTTTCCGGCGCGTAAATAAACAAAGATGATGGCTTTCCGACACGCGAACACGCGACATACAGTTGTCCATGCGCGAAACACGGAAACTCCAAGTTAATTCCGCAAACTTCCAACGACTGGCCTTGTGATTTGTTGATGGTCATCGCGAAGGCCAGACGCACGGGGAATTGCAGCCGTTTAAAATCGAATGGCAAGTCCGTTGGAATCATCGGGATGCGCGGAATCAAAACATCCTCTCCTTTGTACTTTCCCTTGATAATCGTCGCCTCGATGACGTTGTTCATAAGCTTTTTCACAGCCAGTCTCGTTCCATTGCATAGTCGAGGTTGATTGATGTTACGCAACATGATCATGACTGAGCCTACAGTACTTTCAATTGCAAATTGTGAGGTGGTAATCCAGGCAATTCCAGCGAATTCAAAAATTCTGTGGGATAGTTGACTACCTCATCCTGGTTGATAACTGTGTCAACCGATTTGAAGGAAAACAACTGTCCCGGAATGAAATTTTGAATGCACACATTGAGATAATCGACATCTTTGTTTTTCGCTGCCAATATGGCTCGTTCGCTCAGCCAATTATGGTTTTTGAAGTTCTGCGCTACGTTCGGAAAAACACACCCAATGAGCTCCTCCTTCGATTCGGTCAACTGACAGAAATCAGTGGGCAATGTGATGAATCCGGTCGAGATGTCAACTGCGATTTTCCCATTACCAATGTCCAACAATTGCTTCGAAAACACATCTGCATTTCGATCTTGTTGCTAAAACACTCGCATGTTAGTCGTCAATCGGAGTGTCTTCACATGCCGCCACAAATTTGATGATTTTAAGCACGCGTTTAATTCGTCAGCTACAGTTGATCGTGGAATAACTGGAAGAGTCTGACGAAAATCACCGGACAACAGAATAATGGCTCCACCAAAAATGTTTTTATTGTCACGAAGATCTTTCAACGTTCTGTCCAGCGCCTCCAGTGACCTCTTGTGGGCCATCGTGCATTCGTCCCAAACGATCAATTTGCATATCTGTAGGTTCGCCATTGCGCTGTTTTTGGCGATGTTGCAAGCTGGTGTCTCGTTGATTTGCATGTTCAGTGGCAATTTCAAGGCAGAATGCAAAAAACAAAGTCGCTGCTAACAAAGTCGCTGCTATTCCAGATGAAGCTAATGCTAGGGCAACTTCATTCTGCGATCGAATCCTCGCCAAAAGCAATGAAATTAGGAACGTTTTTCCAGTCCCTCCGGGAGCATCCAGGAAGTAAATTCCACCAGTTCCATTGTTCACAGCTTCTATCAAAGAGTCGTACGCAGTCTTTTGTTGTTGATTCAATTGCGAAACATTTGTACGAACTGCTTCGGCTAATGCTTCGGTGTCGTATTGTTGTTCTCTTTGTAACTCGTGGTTAAATGCATCGTGCATTGGACGATTGGGTGATATCATGCCCAAATAGGACAACACTTTATTCCCCATCAATAAACACATGTCTTCTATCATGATCAATGTCTCATTGTGAATTTCTGCAGTCATTTGCAATGTCGGATTTAAAGTTTGGCGACGCACACGATGCAAAACATCTTCAGACATGTCGTCCTTATATTTTACCCACAAATCGTTCGGATTCGAAGGGAAACATGTGGATATGATAATCGCAAACAATGTGCGAATTTGATGCGGTGATGAAGATATGACGGAATCTTTGAGCGTATTGTCCCAATGCGAATCGTTCTCGAGCAAGTGTAAGAGTTGACACGCCTCACGGTAAGTCGCACACAGATGGCCATTAACGGTTCTCAATTGTTGAAACGACGTCGGACCTCGAACATTCACCAACAACAATCGAAGATAGTAACATTCGTCGTTATTTGGATGCACAGTGTAGATGCGACCCAGAGCGTCTGAGGCAAATACATTTGGATGTCCTTCAACTGGTGTTCCTTGTTTCCGACGCTGAAACGATTTCGATGATGCGTTCCATGTGTAGTAGCGTGGCATTTCAGCATACAGCAAAATGCGAGCAAAAGCATCTGCTTGATAAACCGAGACGAAGCTTGTCAATGTTGTCGACGGTGGCCGTGCCGCTCTGTCCGCTGCGTTCTCTGGATTGAAATACACTCGTCGTCCGTTTTCCAGATGTACTGCCAAATGTACAACTGTAGGGTGTCTTTCGTGGATAGCAAAGGAAAAGATGCGCCAAATCGCTTCGTTGCTGCTGACATAGCGACCGAAAAGAGCCATATCGCTGCCTTCGTTCACATATTTGCATATGTACTTGATCGACTTGACGGAGTTACAGTATTCCACATTGATGTGAGCCTCAAAAGCCTTGGACAATATCGGCGAATATGGCACAATCCAACGATTGTCCACATTAACATCTTGTCCTTTGACCTTCAGAACTGCAGATCGCCCATTGTCCGCAACTGATCGCCGACGATACAATGGGTATCCGTCATTGCCTGTGATGGTGTCAGCAATCAGGTCTCTCGGGTATCGCTTGGAACACTTACCATCGATCATACAGGGCGAGTCGTTGTTGAAAACTCCGCAAGGTCCATGGATCATATTCTTAGTCACCACTGCATGCAATTTCGGATCAACAGCTTCATCCGGGATTTCGGCTGAGATGATTGAATCGATTTCATCCGGCCTGATTTTGTCAACTAACCAAACCAAAATGTGCGCATGAGGCAGACCACACTTTTGCCATTCAACGGAGTACATCCAACAACGAACTTGGCCATACACACGGTGCTTTATGATGAAATCCATCAGAGATTTTAATTTTTGTTTAAAAACTCTGGCAGTGATGTCATGTCTGTCAACTGGTGTTTGGCTGGGTAGCAGTTCCTTCTTAATTTCGATCCATTGAGGGTTGCAGGTGAATGTTATGAATAGGTCTGGGCGGCCATATTGTCTAACATACGACATCGCATCTTGCGCGTACTCGTGCATGTGGCGCGGGCTTCCAATGTAAGTGGCCGGCAAAATTGTCATTCTTCCCACGTTGTTTCCATCGCCGTCGGCATTAATCGCATCGCGGAGATGAATGTATTCTTCAGATCGGAGCTGCTTTTGGTTCAAACGAATATATGTCAATCGCTCAGTCTCAATTTTGACATACATGTCAACCGCGAACTGATGGAAAAGACGGCGACACTTCAAAATGTGATTTATTTCACCTTCACGGATCATAAGTCTGTATGAATAAAAATTCATAGCACTTACTTTTTTATTTGTTCAGCGCCTGTTAGTTGATTAACCATTTTGATGTTGAAATGGTATCCGTCCTCGCCCTGCCAAAAGATCAATGGATATTGTAGCGCATCGTAAGTCCTGTTTGCAACGTTTGCAATTCTCTGACAATGGCTCGCTTCGTTATCGGATTGTGAGCACAACGCTGATTAACTTCCGCATCCGAATTGCCCATGAAATAAATTTGTAAGAATTGATGGTCCGCATCCGGTGGCGGTAACAGCGCTCCTACTAAATGATATATTTGCCCTTGAATTTTGAAAGGTGACGGAGCCTTTTTTTTTACATTCGACTGCTTGCTCTCGAAGTGGAAACAACATCATCATCAGAACAACGCAGAAGAGGAGTCGCCTCGTCCTCTACGCTACTGCTATGAAGAGGCTCTCACAGCAATCCACGGAGGCGGTTAAGAAGAAGCCGCCGGGGAAACACTCGCCACATCGCCAGCGACAACACCAAGCTGCGATGGAAGTGGGCCAGCCGTCTTGCCTGCAAGATGAAGTCAACCCACGCACAACTGGGACCTGCCGCACAGTGCCGGTAAGTCTTGTAGGTAGCGCTGTCCAGCGAAACCCGGGGAGTCCGAGAGTAGGACTCACAAATAGAGATGCGGGTTGCGCCGCCACTGTGACGGTGTCACAGTTCGGCCCCCGGGTACCCGCTGGACAAAGAGCCGAGCTAGTCGGCATTAGACCAGCTGATAGTGCCCCTGAAGCACTGTGCGGCAGCAACGAGCCCCCCGGCCGGCCACTTGGGCCAGTCGGGAACCCTACGACTTGCGCGGGAAGCCCTGCTGAACCCGCGCAAGCTCGTCAGAAAAACCGGTCCTTATTAGGGCCGACCAAGCCCGCTAAGGCCGGACCTTCCGGCTGCACGGCCGCCAGTAGGCCAAGCAGCCCTGTACCTCTGCCGGAGTCTGACTCCCCAGACATGGAGACCCTCGGCTTCCACCGACTGGGTGGTAGTAGGGCACGGTGGCAAGCCGAGAAAGTCTCCCTCCCTGACCTCCTTGAGTTCGGCCACGGACTCGGCGGCATTCCAAGCCTCCGCTGAGGTTGCGCCTAGTCGCACCTCCGAAGGAAGGATCCCGCCGGTGTTCGTTACGAACGTCAGGGATGTAATCGGCTTTGTTCGCCGGCTCCGCAAGGTCGTTGCGCTGGCAGATAACGCATCGGTCAAGCTCCTTGCGAGCGAGACTGTGCGCGTTACCTGCCGCAGTGCATCCGAGCACTTCGGAGTTGTCCAGTGGCTGGAACGTGAATCGTTCCAGTTCCATACCTACACTCTCAACAGAGTCAAGCCTGTAGCCCTCGTCCTTCGGGGCCTGGACATACAGGCGGATCCGCAGGTCGTCCTAGACGAACTGCGCGACGCGGGCTATAAGGTTGTGGGAGCCTCACGGCTGTACACTACTTATGGCTCGCGTCGACCACTCCCGCTAATCAGACTCCTGGTAGAGAAGGGCGACTCCTCCCAGGCCTTGTTAGATTTAAAACGGCTATGCGTGAGCGTAGAGCCCTGCCGCCAGACCGGGCGACTTTCCCAGTGCCACAGGTGCCAGCGGTTCGGCCACAGCAGCTTCGGTTGTCGGAACGCGCCGACCTGCGTCCGCTGTGGAAATGACCACTTGACGCAGGCCTGCGCTGTCCCGGCCAACCACCGATATTGCATCAACTGTGGCGGCGCCCATGCTGCTAATAACAGGCGCTGCCCAGTCTATAGCGAGCAGCTGGACAAACTCAAGAAACACGTCCAGCCTAAGCCTCGACATATTAGCCAACCAGTCAAACCGGCCAAAGCCGCTGAACCTGTGGTCCGGAAACCAGCCCCTAGGTCTGCTCCGGTTCCGAAACCCAGCAGTGCAGTGAGCCCGAGGGAAGCTCCACAGGCCAAACCAACCACCGCGCCCCCGGAACCGGAACGCGAAGTTCCACACTACACCCAAGTCCCGCTGCCGGACGATGAGGAAATTGATCCCCCATTGCCGCCGCCACCCAAGCCTAGATTCCCCAGATCGGGCAAGAAAGGTAGGACTCAGGCCAAGAACACGGGCCAGCCTAAACCACCTGCCACTGGACCCAAGCCCGCCCACCAAAAGCCATAGCGGCCACCCGCTCCAGTACCTGCCCCCAAGGCTTCCACCGTCTCGCCCCGCCGCAGCTATGCAGCTGCCGCCAAGCGTTCTCCCCCGGCCTCATCTTCCGATGATCTCGCCGTCGTATCAGACTTTCTGGCAAGCTACGACTTGCAGAAAGTAGCCCAGACTTTCCTTAAAATCAAGGAACGCTTGGCAACAGCCTCGCCCCAAGATAAGTTCCTCCTCTTGGTGGAAGCCTGCCGTGTTACAGGTCTGTTATGAACGGACAACCACGGCAATCCCTCAAGCGAGACCTCGAGCTCGTGGCGTGGAACGCCAACGGCCTCGCTTCCCGTCATTCTGAGCTCTTAGAGTTCGTTGCCCGTCACAAGCCCGACGTGCTTCTTCTTGGCGAGACGCACCTGACCCCGCATCGTCGTTTCCGACTACCAAACTACGTGTGCCACCGGGACGACCGGCCGGGTCGCGCAGGAGGGGGCACAGCCATCGCGGTGAAGGCGAGTCTTCGCCATCACCGCGTTGTCCTGCCTCAGCGGCGGAACCTCGAGTGCACCGCGGTCGAGCTCCATGGTGCTCTCGTCGGTCTACTCGTGGTTTCCGCTTACAAGCCTCCACAAACAGAGCTCCAGTCGAACGATCTGGAGGCCGTCTTTGGAGCACACAGGAGGGTAGTCCTGGCGGGCGACCTGAACTGTAAGCACCCCGATTGGGGGAGCCGCTTGGCGAACCCAAACGGGACCCGCTTACGCAGGTATGCTGATGCGGCTCGGGTCACAGTCATGGGTCCTACCGGGCCTACATACTATCCCTCGAGGGCTAACTCCCGCCCTGACGTACTGGACATTGCCGCGGTCAGGGGCGTTTATTGCCCGGTCCACGTCTCCGTCATTTCGGAACTGTCCTCGGACCATTGCCCTATCAGTGTGCATATAGCTACCCAGCACGCCACCGTCCGCGACGAGCGGCGGGTAATCGAGTGGGACCGCTTTGGCCCGGCGTTCAGTCGCCGCCTACCAGAGCATATCCCGCTCGACACTACCCAGCATGTCGAAGAGGCAGTTGCCTTATTCGACACAGCCGTAGTCTCGGCGGTAGACGTGTCCTCCCGGATGAAGCCGGGGCTCACGCCCGACTATCAGCGGATCCCCGAAGAGGTGTCTCAGCTCGCTTGCGAGAGGAATCGCCTCCGGAGACGCTGGCAGAGGACTCGTGACCCGCCTGACAAGGCTGCGTTCAACAGAGCGTCCGGCAAGTTGCGTCGCGACATGCTGGCGTTCCGTAGACGCAACTGGGAGCTAGCTGTTACACAGATGGATGGCCCTGCCGAGGACCGTAATGTCTGGCGGATTCCCAGTGCCCTAACGGGAAAGCGCAAACGCGCGCCTATCCCCGCACTGGCCGGACCCGGCGGTCAACCCCTTGGCCGCCCCCTCGAAAAGGCAGAGTTCTTGGCTGACAGTTTAGAGCGTCAGTTCGCTCCCAACCCATCCAAGAACCCGGCCTTCACTGAGCAAATCTGCCGCGAGGTAGAGCGCTTTCTATCGGCCGATATCACAGTCCAGCCGGAGCCCATCTCCCCGGAGGAGGTCTCTGAGAGGATTGTTCAGCTCAAGCCCCGGAAGGCGCCTGGCCCGGACGGAGTCATGAATTCCGCCCTCCATCGCCTTCCGGAGCGGGGAACCCAGTTCCTCACTGACCTGTTCAATTCATGCCTCAGACTGGCCTATTTTCCGGTGAAATGGAAAACGGCTACCGTCATTGTGATACCTAAGCCGGGAAAGAATTCTTCTCGAGTGGAGAACCTCAGGCCCATCAGCCTCTTGTCCGCGACGTCCAAGGTTTTTGAACGTCTGATCCAGCGTAGGATCCGCGACCATCTAGAAAGACTAGACGTGCTGATCCCCGAATAGTTCGGCTTTCGTGAGCTGCACTCCTCGACTCATCAGCTGATGAGACTCGTGGAATGCATAACCGAGGCTGGCTGCCAGGGCAAACAGACGGCTGCGATCTTCCTAGACGTAGAGAAAGCCTTTGACCGCGTGTGGCACGAGGGTGTCCTCTACAAACTCACGGAAGTCCTTCTCCCAGACTGCTACGTTCATTTGATCGGCAGCTTTCTGCGAGACCGTAGCTTCCGAGTGAGAGTAGACCACGCTCTCTCTTCGGAGAGGCGTATTACCGCTGGCGTCCCTCAGGGAAGTGTCCTTGGGCCTCTCCTGTTCTCGTTGTTTGTCAACGACACGCCCCGAGTTCCTGGAGTAAAATTGTCGCTGTTCGCGGACGACACTGCGGCTTTTGCCTCAGAGCCGAACGCGAGTTATGCGGCAGTTAAGCTCCAGCGCCAACTCGACGCGTATGTCGGGTGGACCGATGACTGGAGAGTTGCCGTTAACGCTTCCAAGAGCGCCGCGGTAATATTCTCGCGAAAACGTAAGCGGCCTCGGCCGCTTAAAGTAGGCCCCGTCGAGGTGCCCTGGACCAATAGCGTCAAGTACCTCGGGCTCCACGTGGATTCCCGACTCACCTGGCGAACCCATGCACAGTACATCCGACAACGCGCTTCGGCGCAACTCAGTAGACTCTGGCCCGTGCTTTCTAATCCGGCAATGACCCCCCGGCTAGGTAAGCTCATAGTCAACACGTACGTGTTGCCGGTGATTACCTACGCCTGTCCTGTTTGGGGATACCTGGCTCGTGGTCATAGAATTACGCTCCAGCGCGTACTCGACCGGGGACTGAAGCTCGCGTGCAAAGTCCCCCGGAGGTACTCTTCTCGTCTTTTGAGGAGAGGACTTGGTGTCCGCTCTCTTGATGACACCGTGAGACGCCTGGCGCGACGATTCTATGTTCGTTCCGACAGAGTAACCCACAATTCCCGCATTGCCGGACTTGGTAAATACACCCCGCGACCAGGTGAGTCCTGGAAGCGACCTCGTTTGCTAGTCCCGGTGGTATAATCCACCAATCGCAGGTCGTTTCAGACCCCCCCCATAATTAGATAAAAGTATAAAACTAACTCAAACAGACCCAGTGGCAGGCGCCCCTCACCGGTTCATCTGCCAAGGCCCCGGCAGCAACTCCGGTTGCTTCCGGTGCCGCTGTCTCGCCTGCAGTCGTCGCTTCGGCGCCGCCTGCAGCGGCCTCAATCCCGGCGCCTACCGGAACGCCCGCACCTTCCTACACGGCCATGGCCGCTAAATCAGCCCCGCCTCCAGCCCGATCGGGCAAATCCAAGCGCTCTCGTCGTCGCCGGAACTCCGCCGGCCGACCTACATCGTCACAGGTTCCACCTGTACCCTCTCCGCGGGCTCGAACCGCCCCCAGTCATCGTCCTCAACCTCCCAGCGAGCAGTCTACAGCTCAGTCCACCAGCCCAGCGCCATCTGCTACCCCTGTCGAGGCCAGTCAGGCTTGTCCTCCTGAATCCCGGGAATCTTCTCGGGCTTCGGCGGATCCCCTGACTGCCTGGGCAGATAATCTTGTTGCGTCTATCAGGACTGCTCGCGACACTACCACTGTGCTTGCCCTGGTGTTCCAATCGTTAGCTACCCTCTTTCCTCTACTTCCCCTAAATGGCTAATAGCCTGAGGATCGTTGCGTGGAATGCCTTCGGGCTACTCCCCAGACGATCTGAACTGATGACTTTCGTGACGGAGTATGATGTTGATATCATACTTCTTTCCGAGACTCATCTGGCTCATTACCACTCGTTTTCCCTTCCTGCCTATGCCTGTTATCGTCAGGATCGTCCCCTACGGCCTCGCTGTCCCCCCTCGGGGGGCACAGCTGTTTTAGTCCACAGGCGAACTAAAACACAGACAGGCAGGCAGACAGGCTTTTGCCTCCTCTAGATACATCTATTCTTGAAGGCTGCGCGGTGGCGGTGGACACCGGCGGATCGGAGCTGCGCGTTGTTTCTGCGTACCTCCGGCCTGGCCGGCGAACTCCGCCACCGCCCGAGGAGTGGGACGCCCTCCTCGACCACCCCCTCTCAACCATTGTAGCCGGCGACTTAAACGCCAAACACCCTTCAAGGAACAGCAGCGTTGTCAACGCCTATGGAAATTCTCTGTTCCGGTTCGTCTCTGGCGACCCGGCACTTAATGTCATCGGCCCTGAAGACCCCACCTACTTCCCCTTTCACGGCCATCGGCCGGACGTTCTTGACATAGTGGTTGTCAAGAACGTTGCCCGCAACATCGAGGTCTCGTCTGTGTCGGACCTTTCGTCCGATCACAATCCCCTTGTTATAACTGTTCGAGAGCTGTCGGCGTCACCCCGACTTCCCGCTCAGATTGTTAGGAGAGTCAACTGGCGATCCTATCATGATGAGCTCCCTCGAAGGTTACCATCTCTCCCGGCGGACCCAATCGTCACTCGTGACGATCTGGATCTCCGCGCCACAAATCTTCAGGAATTGGTCCAAGGTGTCATGGATCGACACACCTACGCACTCGAGGTGAATCATCGTAAATCGGCCTTACCTGCGGAAGTACTCCACGTCATCTGGCTACGGCGCCAGCTCCGCCGCAGATGGCAAAGAACCCGTGACCCAGTCGTTAAGCGACGATTTCAACAACAGTCCCTTTACGTTCAGCAGCTACTGCGGGACGTAAACTCTGATCGATGGGACTCATACCTTGAGTCTCTTGAAGTCGACCACGCCTCCGTCTGGAGAGCGGTGAGTAGACTGACTCGCGAGAAGAGAACTCGCAACCCGCTGGAAACCCCGAACGGGGTTGTGTCTTCATCAGAAGGCAAGGCTGAGGTCTTCGCCGACTGCATGGAGTCCCAATTTACCGTTCATCGAGGCGTTTCGGACCCTGCCCACTCGGCAGAAGTCCGGGACTTCCTATCTGGTTATTTTTCTCGCCCTCCCGCTGGCCCAGACCTCCCGTTCGACAGAGACGAACTCGTTTCGTCTGTCTGTCGACTAAACCGCCGTCGCGCCCCCGGTCCTGACCGGATCGGGGCCGCTGCATTACAATATCTCCCGGCCTCAGGCGTTGACCTCGTTCTCGAGCTGTTCAACTCTTGTCTCCGGCTACAGTACTTTCCCCGCCTGTGGAAAAATGCCAACATCGTTATGGTTCCTAAACCCCGCAAGCCGCGCATGCTTCCTGAAAGCTATCGGCCAATATCTCTCTTGCCAGTTATCTCGAAGGTGTTCGAGCGGCTCCTGCTGGCCCGCATCTCGCCGTTGTTGGATAATTTTATCCGCAACGAACAGTTCGGGTTTCGCAGAGAGCACTCGACCACTCTTCAACTAGTCCGCGTGGTAACGCAACTCTCTGACGCCACCAACAGGCGAGCGGCTACGGCCGCCGCACTGCTGGACGTGAGCAAGGCCTTCGACAAAGTCTGGCACGAAGGTCTTCTCTTCAAACTAGCTAACTCCCCCTTACCATCGTCCATAGTGTTTTTCCTCAGGTCGTATCTCAGCGACCGAACCTTCAGGGTGAGCGTCGACGGAACCTGCTCTGCAGTTCGTCCTGTCGCCGCCGGCGTACCCCAGGCGTATCTGTCCTCGGCCCCGTTCTGTACCTCGTGTACACGAACGACCTGCCTGTTTTGCCCGGAGTCACGTTGTCTTTGTTCGCTGACGATGCAATGTATCATTACAGCTCTGTGTCCCCGCGTTTTGCGAGTACACAGTTGCAGCGTCAGTTGGACCAGCTTCCGGACTGGCTACGGAAATGGCGGGTGACGATCAATACGGAGAAATCCGAGGCGATCTGTTTCACTCGTAAGTCCATCTCCCGATGCCAGCCCCTCTCCCTGGAAGGGAGGCCTATCGCCTATAAAGAGTCGGTGAAGTATCTAGGCGTTCGGCTAGATCGTCGCCTTTGCTTCAACGCCCACGTGACGGAAACCCTTGCCAAGGCTCGCGGCGTTCGAGCCAAACTTTACCCATACCTCGCGTGCCGCAGCCCCCTGGCGCTGCGCACGAAAGTTACCCTCTATCTGTTGTTTCTCCGGTCTGTATTGACCTATGCGGCACCTGTTTGGTGGTCACTTGCCTCCGCCACCAACAGGCGTAGGCTGGAAAGTTTCCAATCCAGAACCCTCCGTTCTTGTCGGGATCTCCTTGGTTTGTTAGATATAGTGTAATTCGAGGAGGTCTACGAGTTCCTGCTCTCTCAGCCTTTGTCTGGTCATTAGCTGCGACTCTCTTTGCCGCAGCTGAGACCTCTTCCTTCCCTTACCTCAGGACCATCAGCACCACGCAACCACCTCCCCCTGTCCGGGTCAAACGCCCTCGGGCGATTCTCGATGACCCGCCATAAGTTTAAGTAAACTTAAACCTCAACTACTTTGCATACTCATTATCTGCCCATGCCCCAGAATTTACCTGCTAAGCTGTTTCCTTCCTCCCTTCCTAGTATGCCGACCGCGCTGAATGCTGCTGCTACGCGCTATCACTGGCACGGAGGCTCTCTGCCTCGCGGGGAGCGACCGACGCCTCACGGCGTCTGCACGCGGGACTGGGAACGGGCGACATCTGTCACCTGAACCCGTCCTTGCGGCAGTGCCCACTGATTGCTGAAATTTTTAAAACAAATAAAAATTGAAAACCTTTCTCCCCTGCCTTCTCAGTTAACTGGTTGGCGGTTGTCCATTCCTGTTTTTAGGCACCAGTCGAATGAACCAGGACTAAGTGTATCCACAGGCAGCCATTGGGCTCGACCCAGATGCTGCAGTCATGCACCGGGTGCAAAGACGCCCCGCTACTATGATGCTACATGCTACCCAGTGGCAGGAGTCCTTTCTGAGACTCGGGACACTGCACTACTCGCGACCCGCGCTTCGCGCGGGCCGCGCAACCCCCAGTTGTGTGTGAATTTTGAAAGTGGGCATGAAATTGTCCCGTACAATATGCGTTGCGCCAAACGACGTCATTTGGAAACAACTGTTGTATTTTTGGATGTTGGCCAGGAAATGGGTAGAATCACTTCCCGTTCCAGAAACTAAAGAGCGTAATGGCTCTGGTGGCGGGACCAATTGTGGCAATTTCACTTTTCCACCCGCACAACACAACCCAGGAGATTCACCGCTGAATTTCAACGCCTTACAATGCGGACAAACGACTGACATTTCTCCAATCGTTACTGATCTGTCCGCACCGTAATCGATTTCCGGATCGTAATGGAATGCCGCTCGTTCCAGGTTCACAGGAGCACCGCGTCGGCGCAATCGGTCATGTTCATTGTGTCGTGCTCGCTGGCGTTGTGTTTGATGTGCACGAACTCGTTGCATTCTGGATCTATTCGCTTGTCGTTCATTTTCAGTCGCTCTCGAGCGTAATTCGGACATGCCAATACGACTATTTTCATTATCCGTCGCTCGCTGGTCATCAGTGCGGTTTGCACGTGAAGTAGCTCGCCGCGCATTTGACTGACTTCGACGACCTATGTCACCTCGTCCTCTCCTTGGCATTGTAATGAACACTGTAAAACGACACGGAATTGTTTTCACAGTCACTCAAATCTGTTGAACTTACCTTGAGAACTTTACAATATTGAAATCCTCAAACTAATTCCTCGAGTCTCGCTAAAACACATTTGAATGAATTTGTGGTTATGTCTAAGCCTGCAAAGTCAATTTACCTTAATAGAATGGCTGATCAAAATGAATGTTCGCAAAATGTAATTAAATTCGCTTTAACCAAATCTATTCTCAAAATCCACTACCTTTTTTTACGAAAAAACGATTTGAAATGTAACAGATTTCACACAACCGCACGGAATGAATAACAGTTATGCATAGATTATGCATGGCGCAGCTGTAAAACAATAGGTCCGCCACGAACGCCATCTATTGAAAGTAATCTGAAGTGGCAATTACCAATTTCGATTTTTTCTATTTTTCGGCTGTTCCTTTGGGTTTTTCCTAATGTTTTTTTTTTCCTAAACCACCCCAGTATTGAGGCGAACAAAACAAAACAAAAAAATTATTCAAATCGGTCGAGCCATTTTTGAGTTTTTGCGAGACTAACGCACGGCAATTGATTTTTATTATATATATAGAAGAAGATATGAAATACAAATGAAGTGTCCAGAAATATTTAATTCTTTAATAATAATTTGTAGTCAATTAATTAAGATCAACTTGGTAAACTCTTATTTTGAAATGTCATAAGATTTAGGAGATTATTTTGTGTATTTTATATTCCCCCTCTCTTTGGCTGTTTATTTTATCAAATATGAAGAAGTTTTTGCTGCATAACGATTTAAAGTGTTTCTTTGAGTAATTAAATCACGTTAAACCGACGAACTTTAGAATTTATTGTATACTATTAAACATTTATAACAAAATTATCAAATTTATTTTTCACTTTCTTAACTGCTACTTGGCATGTCGCTGCGCACGTGTGAGTGAATATACAAAGTCGGAGACGCTGAGACAAGAAGGTGGTGTTTTCACATACAGGACAATAATTATACTGTGATTTCATAAGCGGTAAATGCGTGGGTTTACTATATAAATAATTTAGCGTTCATAATATCAGTGGGACGCAAACGTGTTGAAATTCACAAGAGACAGGCAGGTGTCCGTATTTTGTTACTTTAATCATGACAATACTTTATGTTCAAGAATTAAAGAAACCTGTAGCCGTGTTTTCGCCGCGACATATTAATACACTCGCGTCTTTAATTTAATTGTCACTGCTGGCGACTGCGTAAAATAAAAACAAGTTTACATTTTTCAACACAAAAAAACGCGAGAAAGAGCGTTGTAATTAATATAAACCGAAGCGGGGCGTCTTGAAAACTTGTAAATTACGCGAGTACCTACCAGCGTAGTGGCCGGCTAGTGCTGCGACAGCTTTATTAAATGCAAAATAAATTTTCCACATTTTCTTCATACATCAGAGACACGGACGAGACACGACACGTACGCAGGCTTGTGACGACGCGAAGGGGCGCGCGTAGGCAGCGGTTAGCACTTGGTAATGCCACGCCGGGTTGTCATAACGCGGCAGAATATTAACTAGCGTCTCTCTGTTAGTATAATGAACGCCGTGGCATTAGCGTTGTTTATTAACCGTTTGCGGAGAAAATATCACGCGGACAGGCGAAAATGTCAGAGAAAAGTGTGCGCGCATTATTCCCTTTTGTACAACTCTTTTGTTATTGTAATACAAAACGAAATATATTAATGCATAGTATTAATTTCAAATATTTCTTCCAGTCGATATCTGCTGAACAACAAGGCTGCGACAGCAAAATAGCATGTTTCTTCGCGAATTGCTATATAAGAGAAGCGAAGCTGGGAGAAGTTAGAAATATATATACATTATATACATATACATTATATATTATATACATTATATATATATTAGAGAGAGAAAGAGAGAGAGAGAGAGAGAGAGAGAGAGAGGGAGAGTGAAAAAACATAAAAAATTAAACTCCACGTAAGTTACTACTACGGTATTAACTTTTCCCGTTTGCTTTTTTTATGTCGTTTGGTTTTACCCGTTTTGTCGATAATGTATTTTTAAGCTATACGTTGCTTCAGTCTTTCTCCACCTCCAAAACAACTAACAATAAATGGATAATCGAAAAAAAATCGTTTCTACTCTTCTTTCAGTTTTATCGTTATAGAATCCTGCTGAATACTGGCGTAAGCAATGGATGCACGCAAACTAACACAAACACACACACAGTGTCAGTCTCACGGACTATGGTACACGTCAGCACAAACCAAATTTCACTTGCACTCTCTTTTCAGGTGTCTCGTAGACAAAAGAAAATAAAGAGTTACTGAACGCACTGTTCGATTACTCAAACGTATTAGGCTTTTTTTTCTCTTGTTGTTTTCACTTCATAGCCTTCTGTACCAAAAGCTGTTTCGCGAAGGCGTTCTTGAGGTTCTGTTTGTAAACTGAGGAATTGATTTTAAAAATAGGTGTGTCGTGGCACACACGTCAAAAGTGAGAACTTCAGTGTTGAGTGTGAAGTGAATTGGTTCAACGTGTAAAAGGTTGTTCGTATGTTTTTGGCTTAAGAGAGTTTTTGCTGTAAAGAATTACGATTCAAATAAGAGCGAATGTTTAATTAAATGAACCGAGGGATAGTCGTGATCATATTTAGTTTATTATAAGAAACCAATATTTACAATGAACATAAATAGAATCAATCACACGTCTTATTAATTTTAGCATACCTAAATACGCAAATAATATGTAACGAATAATTTTTTTTATTGTAATAATACGATTTACTCAATATTTAGTTAAAAATATAAAATTGGATTGTATCACCAAATCTTGTTTGGTGCTGTTCTTTAATGGTGGAGTTAACGCCAAACATTTTGTCGTCAGATGTAATCAAACGCCAAACAGATTAATTAAAGAATAAGATTATTTTAAATATTTACGTTATCCTTGTAACAGTATTTAAGCAATCAAAATATTAAGAGTATTCTTTAAAATATTACGCGTTCCTTAAAGCACACGTATTGACCTTAAAAAGCTTTAATTGACCTGACAACACTGCTTTTTCGTTTCAGCTATTTCATGACGAGTTGAATCATACCCTAGGAGCGCGAGGTGTACGGGACTGAGCCGGGCAACATAGTGCCGTATGTGAAGTTCTCACTTCAATAAAAAAGAAACTTCTTTAAAAAATAAGAAAGAAGGAAAATGGCTGGAAACAAAGTTTACAGAATCACTTACGTCTATTTTAGTAGAGAAGTAAATATGGAGATTAAAAAAGAAAAGACTGTAACATAACAACGAAGTTGACTCTAGATAGATTCATAAATGGTGGGGGAGCACAATAAAATAGAGCTTGGAGACTTTTGAAGACAGAGCAAATACTAAAGGAAAACAAATTAACGGTGTCTCCCTAATATTGTTCTTCTCTGCTACCTTCAGAGTTCAAGTTGTGTGTGCTGAATAGCAAGTCAGTTTGCAATTGGTGGAGTAATTATTACAAACGGTGTCATTAACAAGACGCCATCCATTCCATAATATTTCTGCCTATAGCGTATTGTTTGCAGTTTTGAAGTAGCGTTATATGTAGAGTTCAGTGGTTTGTTGCTTAACGCACCCTTGTTGGGGAAACTGAGTTCTTCATCCTCGACTCTGTTGTGTTATGTACTCCTTAAACCGTTAGAATCAGTCATTCATGTATAAGCTACTGAAAAATCCGAAAGTTACCGTGCCACTGCACTTGCTAATTTCTAAGCTAAAGAGTTCACTATAATGTACGAATTATAGCATCTCATCGATAGTTCAGTGGAAGATATTCCGGGAAAAACTCTTAAGAGGTATATTTTATTAACGTATAAGTTCTTCACTTCGTAAGTGATTATCATCCTATCGTTGTCGTTTGATTCAGGAATCTTGCCGTCATGCTTTCTCTACCGACTATCCTCGATCGCTCTTTTCCTGTCGCCTCAGTGGCTCCCGCTCGAATACTTTCTCAGACCGCCACTTACCGTCTATCCCCTACGAACGACCGAATAATATTAGTTGATGGACACACACACACACACACACACACACACGCACACACGCACACACACACACACACACACAGAGCCCACGCATTTATATTAAAAAATATTTACTAAAATTGTAATCAGTGATATTCACTGAAGTACGTATTTAGCTTGGACAATTGAAGTAACGGTATTTTAAGAGACCTAACACACACGTTATTCACCTGAGCACTAACGCACAAGCATACAACTTTACAACTTAGGTATATTTTCGTAAATAAATTTTCACTTTTCTCTTCTTTCACCATCTTTCATGAAGTATACAATCGTACTGCAGTACCATTCTGTAAGATTTTTGTGCAAGTAGTGTTACTGAAACTGTAGATTTGTTTCTCTAGCGACCAGTGGCGTGGCGTGGGATTAACAGCTGTTTCCAGTTGCTGTTAGGCCTCAAACTTACCCTAAAAATTAATTATTTGTAACTTATCTTAGAGTTGGACTTGTACTACAATTTGATTCGGCGATCCTTCTCTGAAAAAAAAGTTTATAATGGAGTCATAAAATGTAGGCATTTTTTTCAGGCGTAGAACAGATTTTTGAATCGACATAGTCAGACAGTCTGTTCTGACCCTGAGTATTCCGCGGGAAAGTATGTATGCGGCATCGGGTTGAAAATGACCGTTCTGCAAACGCACTTGTAACAGGAAATCTAAGTATCAAGGCACATAGTTTTGTAATTTCCTAATGCTTGAATCAGTCCACTGGCATGTAAGTATAGATAGATGTACCTCATATACCGACTTATCTCTAAATTGATCGGAACCGTACATATAGTCTACATATACTTACAAAAGTTAATTCTTCAAACAGGTCGTATCAAAGAATCTGCCATAGTTTTTTAATAATTATTAAATTATAAAAATTTCAATCTTTTGTCTGGGAATTTATTTTTTTTAAAGTCGGTGTAGTTTCGTTACGTAGTAAAGCATGACGTTCTAGCTTATCAACACCTTTCAGAACGTCAATTATTTCATGTAAATGCCGTCTGTAGAAAACTTTTGATCAGTATAATAACAAATTTATTTACTCGACTTTTTTTTTAACATGATGCTTCTTCTGGTAACATAAAAGTTTTTATTTTTGCCAGACTTCATGTAAACTATCATGCATTCTGAAAATAACCAGTTGTATGCGCTTGTGTTTCAGCATCCCACTCCTAACACTGTCTTCTCCCACTAACTTGTAAAGTCTGGAGAGTTCGGTTTAACAATTAAAAGTCACGTCAATCGTCTTGGTTTTGTAGTTCCAATTAGTAAGTATTACACACTGTCGGATGACGCTTTTTAACTTCGCGATCAAGAGTGTTAGTTCTACCGGAAATTTTGCAAAATAAAACGAAGAGAACCCTGACAGTGTTTGAAAAAATATTTTACATAATTTTATACATTCAACAAATTTTCTTAAAACAAAATTACGTCTGTGAGAAAAGCAACGGACAAACAATATTTTGGAACCCGAACATTTATTTTTACGAGAGTTTGAAAACCATTAATTAAACCAGACATCACTGATGCGCCATCTTATGTCCGTGCGATTAGTTTATCTCTTCACTGGAACTGGTCTACGTATTCACATACAACCGAACATACCGTGCGTTGCGTTGGCTACTGACTTCCGAAAATCCTAAGAGCCCCCGCACACTGAGACGAAACAGTTCAGCAACTGTTTCTTCTGTCTTAAAATCTCGTGTATATATATAGGGGATGCGCACACTACAGCAACGTCTCCAAAACAGCCCGAGTCCGACCATACTGGTTGGTCTCAAAAAAAAAAAAAAAAAAAAAAAAAAAAAAAAAAAAAAAAAACTACAGCAACAGGACAGACAAATCGAGCAGACACAGCAGACAGACGACTTCTGGACCAGCTCTTCAACAGGACAGACCTCTCTCCGGACTGCTCTCTCCTGCCTGGACTGGAAGCTGCTTTGCTGCATTCGCCCACCTCGCCGTTGGACGAGGAATACTATTGCCTTTCTCTGCGTGGGAAACGGACCAAGGAGCCAGCTGCTGCCGGTGAATTAAGTAGCCGGTACAAGTGGTAGCTGGCCGATGTCGCCCTTTTTAGGACCACCTGCGCCGGAAAACATCTTGGCCGGACAGGATAGAAGAGGACTGCTCTGGGCTCACCTGGTGAGTGCCGTATCAGTGTGTAAATCCTAACCTGCTCGCGACTGTTAGGTAGCGCTGCCCCGGACGATCCTTGCAAGCCCCCACCAGTGGTAAGCGAGCTAGGATATCGCCGGGGTAAAGGGGCCAGTGGACACCAGTCTTGGTAAGGACTGGTATTCAACGAAGCTGGTCGTTAGCCCAGCTCCTCCCGCATCGTCGTGAGCAGGGAAGACGCGCGGGTAACCTGGCTTCGGCCGGACCCGAGATCCCTGGCGTCTGGCGGTGACTGCCTAGCAGTCTCTGCCCGTCAGCCGCACCTGGCCAGCATGCCCACTACGGGCAACGGTTCAAGTGCCGAGTCGCTCGGCTCTGCCTTGCCCCATCTGGGCGACTCGCCTGAATCGCCTCGGGCGATGGAGACGGACGATCCTCTCCCTAACCCGCTTCCCCCTCTCCCGGCAGACGAGTTGGTCGGCGTAATCGTCCGGCTAAGAAGCCTAAGAGGACCCATACAAACAGATCCGCTTCCTCTGGCACCTCGGCCATGGACATCGGACCTTCTCAGGGCCAAGAGCCTGCGGTTCCGACTGCTTCGGTAGCAGCTCCGGCTGCTGCCGCTGTTGGTCGTGCGCCGCCCCTGTTCGTTCACGGAGTGTCGAATGTCGCCGCCTTATACAGGCGGCTTATCGCGGTCCACGGCCTGTCGGCTGACAAGCTTGACCTGAAGCTGCTTGGCGGTGATACGGTCAAGATTGTCGTCCGCCAGCTCGAGGACCATCGCTTGGTCGAGGCCTTCCTGCAGGCGCACAGCCTTCAATATCACACCTTCTCTCCTAAGCGAGTCAAGCCCATGTCAGTAATTCTGCGTGGGCTTGACGCGCATACTGATCCTCAGGAGATCCTTTTGGAACTCCGAGAACTCGGGTACCCGGTGCAGGCAATTTTCCGCCTGTTTACCAACTCCGAAACCCGGGTACCTCTCCCGCTCGTCCGTCTCCAGCTCGAGAAGGGCGAGGCTGCAGATAAAATATTCCACCTGACGCGGCTGTTTGGTTTCCGCGTCAGTGTGGAATCCAGTCGTCCCCCGGGCAAGTTTGCGCAGTGCCACCGGTGCCAGAGGTTCGGCCATCACACCGACGTCTGTCGCTGTGCCCCGGCCTGTTTACGTTGTTCTCTGGGACATTCAACTCAGGCCTGCACTGTGGGCAGACAAGACCAAGTTTCGCTGCATTAATTGTGGCCAAGGCCATGCAGCAAATAACATAACTGCCCGGTCTACAAGGGGGAGCTCCTGCGGAAGCAAAAGCCGCAGGGGCCCCTCCCGAAGCCACGGCAGCCAGTTTTGCAGCCCCAACCTCAGAGGCAGCCTAAAACACAGGCTAGGCCGCAACCGAAGGCACAACCGGCACGGCGCGCGCCCTCTCCGGCTCCACCTCCAGCCCCTACAAAGGTACCAAAACGAACCGCGTCTCCTTCTGAAGCAGAGACAAGCCCTGTAGCCGCCATTTCGGTTATGGAGCCGGAGAATCAACCCTCCACCTCCGCGGAACCTCCAACTCCCGCCTCTGAACCAGAGGTAGCCTCGCCACCACTGCCACCTCCGCGATTTCCGCGAGCAGGCATCATTAAATCCAAAAAACAAGGGATAACCACACCGGATGCTCGGCCCCGAGCTCCTGCCTGCCCACAGCCCAAGAAAAGTCCTGCTTCCCGGTACAATAAGTCCGACGAAGCGCAACAGCGTACTTTTCCTGCCGCTGATTCAAAACCGTCTGCCCCTGGTCCTGTGGCTTCCACCACGACCCGATCTGCCGTAAAACCTGGTCGCTCTTACGCGGCCTCAGTTTCCAGGTAAACCGCCCAGTCCGTCATATCCGATGACGCACAGTTCGTCCGCGACTTTCTGTCTGGCTACGACCTCAAGAAAGTCGCATCCACCTTCAGGTCCATCCGAGACCGCCTGGAAACTGCTGACCCAACTGAGAGATTCATGCTCTTGGTGGAAGCCTGCGAAGTAATAGGTCTTCTATGAACCGAGCCCTTAGACGAGATCTCTCGCTCGTAGCCTGGAATGCTAACAACATCGGTTCCAAGCATTCCGACCTTCTTGAATTCCTGGCTCGGTTCAAACCCGACGTACTTCTCCTCTCTGAAACCCACCTGACCCCGGCGAACCGGTTTCGATTACCAAATTACGTGGTCTATCGGGATGACCGAGTTGGCCGAAACAAAACTTTTTCCTACGGTGGAAACAGCACGGAGACAGAATAGTTGCGAAAACGTGCAAGTCCGCACGCTGCAACTAAACAGTCTCGAAACTGTATTCGTGGTGGGGGTAGGTGCCGCTCTATCACCACGGTACTCAACACAGTCATTCTGCCAGCGTTTTGAGTGTGTTTGTTAATAGTTGGTTCAACACGATTATTCTTAAATTTTTTATACAAATAAATTACAATGAACGACGGGAAAGTTGAACAGTAAATTTTAAATATTTTTTAATATACAGGTAATTAGAAAGTAAAAGGTAATGGGCGTATAGAGAACATTAGATAGTGGGCGGAAGATAGTAGATATCACACATGGAATGTTTTTGAAATAAGGACAACTAATTGAAAAGGGTGAAAAAAGTTCCCATAGGAAGGGACGAAAATTGTGTTTACCTCTATTGTTGTTTGCAATATGTAGAATTATTGGAAAACAAGGGAAGGTTTTGACAACATCTTGCATCCCAAAAATATGCCGAAAAGGAATTTGCAGTAATGAATGAGAGAGGTTTTAAAACGTTAGGTAATCAAAAGAATGTAAACACACAAACAAGCACACACAGAGAATGTAAAAATACCGACATAGATGACTGAACTCGCTAATAGCCACAAAGTGCGTTTAACTTACGTAAAGTGCCCCATACACCTTCATGCATTGCATGGCACGAGGTGAGCCCACACACTGGAAAAGTAGTTAGTCTCGTAGCGTCCCAGATACGATCCCAATGTGTACGGTTTGAGGTGTATATGTGTGTACGGTTTCTTGTTAATAGTGTGTAATTGAATTTATACAGGAATGTTGCGAACAGTGCGGACTGTGGTATAGTCTGATATATGAGAAGGCCGTGAAGTCACGAATATTTGACATGCGATGAGTGCGGACACCAGGACACAAAACGTATATATTTTATTGGCGTAACGAAAAAAAACAAGTTAATCGTGAGGGATTACACACACACACACACACACACACACACACACACACACACACACACGCGCGCGCGCACTTGAAACGTTTTACCTAGCTCCAAATTACATACAATGCCTGTAGTTACATATACATAGAAGACTAAATATTCAGTACACATAGTTTTATAAGACGAAATAAGCATTAAACACAACAGGAAGGGAACAATATGAACATTTCACAGAGTTATAAAATGTTGAGTAGGCCTATGTTATTATTTTGTAAACGGTAAGTACATGTTACAAAACGGTTAGTAATGTTGTGTGTACAACAAGGAAGTGGGTACCTGTTGGCGCTTTGTAAAAGTAATATGTTTCCACTTAGCTGAATTCAAATATCAACAAACTTGTGTGTTTTGGAGTACGCAATGCTTCGTGTATATGTTACGATTCGTCGAAAACATAGTAATACATAGTTATCAGTATTCAGTCAATGAGTTCTTTTGATTACGAAAAAATTAAAACAAGATGTTATTAAAGTACACCGCCTTACATTAATGGTACTTAAATACTATAAAGGTTTACATAAAATTCAATTCTTTGTGTTTAAAAGTGTGTGTCAATTTTATAGGCTTCGTACATAGGTTAAGCTATAGTTACATGCAGTTTGAATAAATATTATCGATCATTCCTTGAAAGAATTTTGTTTACCAAGTTCGGAGTGAGAGTTATTGTGTTGTGAAAAAAGTTAATTAGTTTAGTTCGCAATTACTGGTAATTCAAATATACTTAACAAAACCTTGTCGTTTCTTGTGATGAGTCACATGTATTTCTTCCAGGTTGGGTTGATACATTCATTAATTTTCCATCATTTGGTTTTCCTGCTTCTTATAGCTTCTATTTCAATTATTCAGAATTTTTATTGATTTTTAATTATTAAAATTTGGTTTATATTCTCTCCTTGGTTTAATGGATCTATGTTTAACTTCTTGAATTCATATCATTTTAATTTTGATTGTATTTCTTCCTTTTTTAACTATTAATTGAGTCGAATGCAGTATGGCATCAACTCGACTATTAACGATCTCTCTTGATCGTTAATAATGGACCTCCGTTTTGTAACGGTTTTAAATATAATAACGTTTCGTTATTATGGTAACTATCTTCAATCTTATTGGTTGTATACATTTGTATCTATTGTTACAAATCCTGGGTTTTGGTTCAAAATGAATAAATATTTTATAATTGCTATTACTCCTTGGTCTTATTACCAATGCATGAAATATTAACATAAATATCTTTCTCTATCTTTCAAAGATTAATTTGATATCCCACAAAGCTGGGCTTGGTTATGTATTAATGTTTTGACAAAATTGCTAATGTTATGTTATTACATATTTCACTTATTTTATCTGTTTATTCTATTTCTGATATACTATTATGGTTAGTTTATTGTAATTCATAAGTTACTTGGTCTTAATTTTCTAATACAATAGTTAATTGCTTATAAATTGTTTATTTTGAATTTTGACAATTTAGGCATTTTATAGGCCTAAGCTGTAACTGTTTATAACTTCTTATTTTACACAATTTAAAGATTATTTATTATTTCCATATGTTCTGCTTGTTGTCATTTATTACTTATTTACTTTTTGAATTACTTTGGGCTGTTTTACAATAAATGAATGTTATTACAATTTTACAAAATCATTCCTTGTCTGATATTCTTTTTTTTTCTGTCTTTACTCTGATGATTAATATTATGATTGTTAAATTTATACCATTGTTTGCTTATACCTACTACTATTTCTTACACACTTTTTTAGCACTTAATACTACTATAAAACATAACATAAAAATAGGTTTATGGTCTGTTCATTATTCAGCCATATTCCTTCTTATAAACACAACTCTTTTAACTAAACAAATAATAACTTTGGTGAATAGTGTCTTGACACCATCTATTCTATTGTGATAATCATCCTTGTGATTATTTTAGTCATATAGGATGTTTTATTATCATTGCACTCACAACTATTCTGTTTCTTACTAGCTAACACCATGAAATTAGTTGTCTATCAACCTTTTGTTTATTGTTCTGGTTTATTACCTTTGTTTATTTCTTATCTTAAGATTATAAATTGTTTATCTTGATTTCTTCTTATCACCTCTATCACTTTCACTGTTTATCATTACCACTCCCTACCTATCTCTCACTCTTGGTTTTTATTGATTTTTAAAACATACACTTATAGTTAGTCTTTCAGCATTTTATGTTTTACTTTTTTATATCACTATAAGTCTATTAATAACACACATAATCTATTAACAATTGTTTCACTTATTTATTATGGTTAGTGTACTTCTTTTTGTATAACTTTATTTAATGCTCGTTACTAAATTTGTTTTTCTATTTGTGTTTTTTATCATTAGTTTACCTTTGATTATTTTATTGTCTTTATTTGGCCAATCTCTGGGGTTGGGTCATAGACATTTGTTTGTCAGTCTAGTCTATCACTTATTCTTGTTTACAAGTTTTCTTCTTATTTTCTCAATACCATTTTATATTTTTGATCATTATTCTTTAAATTAGTTTACATTTTATCATCTATATAATATTTGTGGATCCCCTATAGGGTCTGAGTTCTGCAACGTTATAGTTAATATTAACTTTGTTTGCATAACTCACATTTATCTATTTAAAATTATATTTCAGTATCCATCAGTAATTAAAAGGCTACAATAAGTGCAATCTTCTGCTTTGGTGTCCGGTGATCTTTTTTTCTGGACTCTTTGCTCTTTTCTGCTGCAAACATAGGAATTTTTCAGTTCTTGCCTTCTAGAATGTTCCTGATAAAATCCTTATATGTTAATGATATATTCTATAATTTCGATCTTCCTAAATTACATTTTTATTACAACTTTCATTTATCTTTTGCATGCCTCAGTAATTCTCAGTTTGGTTTTCTTCACTGTTATCCATTTATACTTTTAGCTCTTATCGTACACATATAACATATTGTTACGACAGTGATATTTTACATTCTTAATGTAAAATATTGTTACATTGTTAATATTGTTTAAAGATCGTGATCTCGCCACAGTGGAGTAACAGCTGAATACCAGATAAATCAATATTAACCAATTTTAATAACACTTTGATGAAAACAAAACTAATTTTAGAATAGCTCTGACAGACACTATCAATTTATCGATAAACATCACCAGAATAACAGTAGTCCTCAACATAATAATCAACAATAACACACAGTTATTAATACAATCTCATAATTACACGTCTTAATGCTTGCGGTGGTCGACGTGAACTGACTACTTCAGGGCTATGGCGTTCGCGTACACAGCAGACAGAAGCAACGTTTTCACCGAAGAACAGTTTTTGCCGTCTCGAAGGCGCAGAACCTGCTACGCAATCGCAATACAAGAGCGATGCGCATCCCGTTGCTTACAGGTGTCTTGTGTGCCAGACATGTTGCATATCGACTTAGCGAAACAGTGTTTGTAACGAACACAGTCATTACTTTATGCAACCCGCAGTAAAACCTCATTGTGTTGAAGCTTGTACCTTCCATTTTCAAAGTTGGACCCAATTCTTAATAGCAATATTACTACGAATACAGCTTTCAAAAATATCTTATGATAGGTTTACGAAATATGAAAACGATTATATTAAGACAAATTAGAAAAAAGGAAAACAACGTATCCGAAAGGCAAAACAGGAACGCTTCCTTCAATCATGACAGCAAAAGAAGGAAAGATGAAACGAGACGCAATCTGATGACGTTTTAACGCTAATCCCAATCGCTGACCTCGCATCAGCCTATGGCGCGAGGCCTTTCTTACGTTTGTTTACGTAAGGGCTTTCCTAAATAATACAGGAATTTTTCCTAAAGCATAGTGATGATCAAAAGAGTAACAATACGAGCCTCTTTGATCAGATTTTTTATAAAAATTAATGACGATTGTCACAGAACACGACCGTTACAACAGACGCCTGAAATACATGTAACAAATGTAATACAAAAGCAAGAATATAGTCTACCAAACAACACATGTCGCAGATTCAAAAAGCAAGGGTTTTAAAGTAGCAAGGCAGTAAATAAATTATTCTACTTGTGTGTGTGTGTGTGTTCTGTGGTCATTGTCAGCGTATGACCACCGAGCCGGCGAGTCCGGGGGAAAGTCTGCCCGGCGAAGTGTCCGCGTGTCTCGTGATAGTTGGTGAAGCCTTCGCGCAACCTGCCTGTTTACAAAAGTGAAATTTCAACACGCGTATTATTGTTCAAACATAATTATCTCTGGTTGGCCACTATTCAATTATAAGCGAAGGTTAACTGCCCAGCGTTTATTATCTTTTTAATAAATAATTTATAGCTGACATTTTACACACTTTCATTTCAGCAAATAAACCGCTCTGAGCTACGACTTGCATGCGGACGTTTGTATCATGACGTATAAATTAACTGAAATTGTTTATGAAATTTATGTAGACGCACGCGTATATGTGTGTATTACACACACGCACACGGACATGGACACGCGAGCACACGGACTGCACTCAGAATTGTCAGTTGGCTCTTCGCTTAGCCTTTATTTGGTTTCTGCATGTTGTAGAAAATCTTGACTCAAAAAAAAAAAAATACTTTACCACTGTTGTAACCAAATATTACATCAACAAATCTGAAATAATTTTCAATGAAAATAATATTCGATTTTGTTATTACTAACATGATTGTTACCAAACATTTATGTAAAATGGTACAATAAGGGAAATGGCACCCCGTCTTAGGAATTAGAATTACGAGAAAATGTAACACGTTACTGTAAGGCATGCGGTAATTTAAATAGTTTTGAAATGAAATAGAAAAAACTCAAAGATATATATAAATAAAAATTCGATGAGTTGGCTATAAATAAACTGTAATCCAGTACTTGCATCTGCAGAGAACTATCTATTAAAGTAATTTACGCCAAAACTAGAACAAATGCCAGGACAGCAGTTAATTAATTACAAAAACTAATTTTAATTTCGCTATAGTAATAACAGCGGCTTCATTTCTGTCTCATACTAAGCAAAGTAGATCCTGTTCGTTTTGTTTGTTTTTTTGTCCTCTATACTTTCCCTTTATTGAAAACGACAGTAACAACCGGCGACATGAAAATCCTGTTTTGCATAAACATAATATTACAAATAGTGGTACTGCATTGTCAGAACCGATCACAAAGCGTATAGCCTACACACTAATACGTAATACGAAATATACAAATCTCGCCCACGCGTCCTCGACATTTTTCTTGAAGATTTCACAAGAAAAGTCCGGTCGTCTTTTGTCAGCCGTGTTCAGTGAAAGCGAGCCGACTGCTGTCACCGTTTGTGTTTATGTAATTAAAACTGAATAGTTAATTGCTTCGATAGTTCTTAATAAAACGCTAATTGACAACAATACAGTAATAACGAGATCAACTTTATATTGGAGCCGTTATAGAGTAGTGGCCAAGTCACCGAGTTTCAAACATGTGCGACCATGGGTCGAATCCATCTCAACGAGGATTGATCGATTTTCATAATAACTGTTTCCATCCATTGGAGTAATGGATACCTTCCAACACCTACACAAACCAAAGGCTGTATATGCATGGCTACGTCTGTCCACTTTTTACTAAAGTTTTAGTACTGATGTATATAACAGTTAGGCCTACTATAAGACTTACTTACTTTAATTTATATATAGTACCTGTACTATCAAATTATAATTACTTCTGTAAGTAGAATGTTCTTATTTTCATCGTGTTATTTTAACCTGGCACACGTTTTACATACGGTTACTAAATAAATTTAACTTTATATGTCTCATAAAAATTAAAGTAATTTTCTACTGTCTAAACACTCCAAATAAGTCGTTAATTTGAAGTGTTTGTTCTAAAATGTTGCATATTTCTTTCATAAAACATATCTACTTTATTTAAATATATGAAATTAACCTGCCTTTTAACGTAAACTTGTTTTCTGCAACGAAATTATGGGAATATTCACAGTTTTGCGTTAAGATATGTGGTGACGCACAAAGTAGACCTATTCATTTAGTGAACAATATTTCTGTTAAAAAAGTGATCTTCAAAACAATCCGTTACGTTTCGGATTCGTATTTAATATATTTTATAATCAAAATTGCAGCTTCAGGTAAATATCACAACACTGGCGAAGTTAGAAAAAAATCATAGAAAAGTAATTAACAAGTAAATAGGATTAAAAATTTTTAAAAAAATTGACTGTGTGGAAAGTAATGCCAGGACTTTTGGCCTCCCTTATTGTTTTATCCCTTACCATTACTGGCCTCTTAACACTCATACGCCGTGAATATTGCCGCTTCCATATACTTTCTACCAACTCCAAACATGACTCTTGGAGGTTATCATGAAATTATAGCCAAGTATCCAGTGGCGATTCCTGGCCCGATGGTTAGGGCAAACATTGAGTCTAAGCACAACATAGGCACATGTACATAAAATTCCAATGCTAGAAAATCATTTTTACATATTCAAATATGCACTTGTTTGTGTCTCTGTGAGAAAAATATTCATTAAGTGTAATTAGTATGAGGATTAAAAAAATGACGTTTAGCAAGCTGCGATTCTACTTCCTAGTTAAAAAAAAAAAATGATTTCAACTGCCAGTACCCAGGACACACTACGGGAAGGAACGCTACGTGTGTCCTTGCCGGTCCACCCCAACCATGTGGACCAAGAGACAAAATATTCTGAGACATTTTTGGTCGGTAGAACAGTTATTTCACTGTGACTAGATATTGTAGCATGACAGATTATCCACTTAATAATGAATGAAATATGATCATAAATAAATATCCATTAAAATAACTATCAAAGAAAAATCCAAATGAAAACAAATAAGTATCACAATAAAATACAATCATAACTTGAAGAAGTAAAAATACAGAAAAAGCAACTATGCAATAAATATGTGTAATGAAAAATAAATTAAAAAACTAAAATAAAGTGAGGAAATACCCAGGTAGGATAGGAGTAAGTAAGGAAGATACCCAGAACGAACCAACATACATGATAAAACAATATTGTAGTGAAGAAACCAAGAATGAGAATCATGAAGTAAGACAAAACCCAGAACAAACCGAAATACCAAATAAACAGGAATGATTTTGAAGATACAAGATAGTAGGAAGAAGGCTACCAGAATTACCCAAAAGGGACCCAGTAAGGAGAAAACAAAAGCCGCAAAAGAATTTAAATGTCACAAATGAAAGTATAACACCCAAAACAGAAACTAATGTAAAATACATGTAAACAAAAGAGTTTAGAGGTATAAGTAAAAGTGCACCCATAAAAGTTATTTTGTAATGAATAAAAACAAATCTTAAGGGTCCTCCATAAATAAATTTCTTGATAATATAAAACTATAAAACTGATTAGTGATAGTATCAAGAAATAACAGGGGACAAGTGCAAGTTTTTATATTATAGTAAATAAACTTCAAGAAAGTGCATTAAATGCTTAAACCTTTGAACAACTTTAAAGTTTTAATTTAACTTCATGAATACTATTTGATAGAATAGTATTATGAAAAGCAAAGACTAATGTTTCTAATAAATTGCCACTCTTTATCTAATAACATTCACTGAAATGAGTAAGATAAATAGAGAGCAGGTAGTTAATAAGTAAAGTGACAAGGGATACATCCCTAAAATAAAATAAAAACAGATAAGACTGCGCACAAGTAATTTTAAGAAAGATTTAAAAATGAAGGAACAGATGTGTTATGTTCCTATTAAAATAAATGAACCCTGTACCTAAATGTGGGAAATAGAGAGTAATGTTCTAACATTCTAAAATGTTTATTATGTTTAATAGTTTTAATCAAGAATGCAATGTCTGAGTGTGGATGCCATTCTTTTATTATAAAATGTTTATTATGAGTTACTAGAAATAATCAAGACTAGAATGTCTGAGCTTAAATACCATGTTGTTCATGTCAAATAATTGTTATGAATTAATAGTTTAAATCCAATACTAACTGTTCTTGTAGTAAAGTAAGGAATTGTTAATTAACACTGTATTAGAATAGAAGGTCAGAAAGGGTATAAACAAACTGTATTATTACAAAACTTTGTATGTAAAACCAGATAAAATCTAGGCCAAATGGTAAATCTAAACTACATTATAATTGATGAATCAAGTCCAGTGAACTAGTTAAACTGATGAAATTTATGTAAGGTAAATCAGTCACAGAATAATATAATGTAAATTATACTTTAAAAAGATATTGTAAAAAGATAGGAAGAATTATGAGAAAAAATGCAAATGTAATAACTGAAAATTCAGAGTGGGGAGTCATAAATTATTGAATAATATTTAAAAGGATAACCAATTAATAAAATTACAAGAAATTAAGGGAAGATAAACATTTAATGTCAATCTGAGATTTAGTACAATAATAAATATAACATATAAAATGGCAAACATTTGGGGAAGGACAGGAAATAATTTTTAAAGCCTACTTTTTCAAAATGAAAGAAATATAGCATTTTAGATAAAAAACTTTGTAAAACTATCTTATTTGGTATCAAATCAAGCAGAATGAACTAAAGAAAGAGATTATGTATTTAGTATTTCATAAAATTAAATAATAGCAAAAATATATTCAGTAATATAATGTAAATTTTCTGCATGTAGCGGAAGCCAAACAGATTTAAAACAATGTATTGCTAATATTAAATTGGCTAAGACGTTTTCAGGAGACGAAGGAAATGAGAACAGTTAATTATTGGACCTTGTCGAGCACACTTGAACGAGATTCTTGCTTATATTAACCTATAAAGCAGACAAATATGGCGATCGGTCTGTAAGCCTAGTCTACAGTGAAAAATCATAATTTTCTAAAAATTGAACTTAAACCTTAAACTCAGTGAGAACAATTAATACCAAAATTAAACTAAAGTAATACGGAACAGTAAAGGAGTGAAATAATAAATTAAACCGATAAAACAAATAATTCTTAATAACGAGACGAGTAACGAGTAGTGCGAGTTTCGAACTAATTGACCGAAGTGAATTTAAACATTAGCACACACATTTTATCGAAGTGAACCACAAAACACTTAACCAAGACCACTCCACTAACACCAGAAGGAATAATATCAACTGCGGAGACGAGGAAACTTTGAAGGGACAACATTTATTGAAAGAAATTTTCGTCGAGCCGACTTCATTAAAACAGGAGCAGTACGGAAGCCGCCATCTTGACTCCCACAATTCAAAGCGAGCTTTGCCTATACGATCGTCAAGACTTCAATGGTTCGAAATTTAATCTTTAATAAACATTATATATTAAATAATAACGTTGTAATTTTTAATTATTAAGCTTTTTACATGTAAGTGTTATACTTTCCTGACCTTACCCTTCTCTGACTATATAAAATAACCGTTCAAAGAACCTAATAATTATTACAAAATACAGAAGTAAAAATTAATCGACGGCCCTGAGAAACGAGTCGATACTACTGTTGAATAATCGATTAATACTCGATACATTATACAAATTGTTAATAAATCTAAAATTTCTGCAAATTGGTTTCTATTTATTTATAAATTTAATAAATAGAATTAAAAATAAAATAAATTTGAGATCACGGACTATCCGAAAGGCGGCTTTTACCAAAGTGGAAGGAGAATACCTAGTTAAGAAGAAGAACCGTCTATCGATTAGTGCTGGCGATAACACAATTAACTCAGAAATTAATTCTAAAACTCAAAGTGATACAGTACACTGGAAAATAAATAAAAGAGTAAAATTTTTACACGAAACAATTACGAAATTTGTTTACTAAATACCGAACAACAAAATACAGAACCGCAAAACTCGATCTACGTCTGCTTGTCTCCTAATGGTGGTGGGCTGCTTAACAAGAGCAGTAGTTTCTTGTAAGAGGTCGTCGAAAAAAGAAGCACTCAAGTCATTTAAATATTGATTGGTGGAAGTTACATACTTCTTAGATACAATAAGAAATATCAAGTGATTTTGTCTGCAGAATTTTAAACAGATGACCAGTTTTTGAATAAATGTTTTCGAATAACTGTAAAAGAAATACAGTTTCAAAAGAGTGAAGGAAACGGATGAAACCCTTAGCTTTAAAAATAGCATAATTTTCCCATTCGCTTTTATTGTCTACTATTTCCCCAAAACAATTTATGATGTCAACACCATAATAACACACAGTTTCAACCAGTTTATCAATGAAATTCCAACGAATGGGTGCCACGGACGGAAGCCTTTTATGGACAATTGGATGAAGTAAGTGAGTTCTGGAGGAAGAAGGAGAAAAAATAAAACAAGACCACCCAAAATGCAGAAAACAATTCGACATTCCAAGATAAAACTTACTGGCTGCTTTACGATGAGATTTAATGCACGTACAAAACAATGCACAAAACTCGCAGACGAAAAGTGAGCTCTGATTCGCTGTTGAGTACCAGACAACGCTCCAGACATAACTGACGCCCCGTCGTACATTTGACAAACGATTTTTGAATTGCATCCTAACATTTCTAAAACTTCAATGACATGCTCCGAAAGTGCCCCAGCGGAATAATCTTAGAAACCTAAAAATCTTTCCTGCACTATACCACTCTCATCTACGTACCTAAATATCGTGGATAACTGAGACTTTTTTGAGCAGTCAGACGTTTCTTCTATCATTATCGCAATGAAATCAGTTGGATTTGTATTATTTTTTCTTTTATTATATACCACGCCTTTCACGGCACCAATTAAGTCGTTTTGTATTGAACTCGAAAGACCATTGAAAACGGTAGCCTCGTCTAAGTTTTGAGATAATAATGGGTCGAACGTAGAAAGCAAAGAAACAAGTTCTCTGTAGTTGCCTCAATTGTTAGATAATTAAGATTCATCATGACCCCGAAAACTTAATTCCTGTTTGGCTAAGGAAACAGGTAATATCAATGAAACGTTTAAGGATGAGTCGGCTCTTTGACACTTTTTCGTTATGCCTAGTAATTTCTATTTTTACTTGGGTATTAAGCTGGGTGTGTGTTCGAGTTTTACCGAATTCTTTAAAAGTAAAAAAAGCTCTGACCTTCTGATTTTTGATAACGGTTGCTGGCATTAATCAAATTGTTGAGGTCAGTGTAACCTTCGTTGAACCAAACAATTGTAATGTGATTCGGATTGGCGAAACAAATACAAGTCCATCAAAATAAAGGAGAACTATATGCACATCCACATAGCCAAGTACATTTCTTATAGTAAGAGGTATTACAATATCTTGTTACCTAGGTTTTTTCAACTTTTGGTTAAGGTACATAACTCAAACTGTGGCCGTGGACACGCTGCGATTTCTTTTTTCTCTTCATATGAACGCATTCTAAATGTTTTTCGTAGAAAGAAATAAATAACAGCGATGTAGAAGCTGATGAATTTCAGACACTCCTAATTCGCGGACTGACACTTCACGGAACGATATAAACACACGCACACCCGGCACTTGCCTTGGGTTGACACGTGCAAACAAAAGCTAACCTCAAACAGCGACAACCAAAACGATAACAAGAGAAAAAATGGCCGCAGTTTTACAGATTTTCACCGAGCAGAAACAATGCTAGCCCTCCTACTGGCTTAAAGCACTACTAAAGAGTGCTTGCTTATGCATCTCACAGAGACGGGTGCCGTGCTATGCGGTCTAGCATTATACGTAGATACCAGCAAACCATCGTAATCGTAGGTTAGATTGTTATAAGTTTGAGTATTTTTAACTGCAGCCTAATGTAAAAAGGAAGACTAGATAATGAAAGCGTAGTTAAAAATCCTAAATAAATGCTAAAATTTCTGAAATTATGGCTAACTCATAATTCGAGCACGGAAGCATTTTTTTTGAAATGATTGCCTTGGGGACGGAACTGTCAGTCAGCTGTTAAAATAGCGCACCGAAGTGTAAGCGAAATGATATTAATAACTTTGATGAAATCAAGTCATTAATATCATTTTGACTTGAAGATAGGTGAAATATGCGCAGCCGATTTTTAAAAGATGAGAGATAAGGAGGCATGTGAAACAGTTTCTGGTGACAACAATAATGTTGGTTACGTAATCATTTATTTAGTTTTGTCTGGTTACCTTTGGGCAAGCACTGCTTGAGTTGCTTGGTCAGAGGATTCGCCTCTGTAGGTATCATGACTTTCGCTTAATATTCAGTGATTAATGTTAATTGCGATCTAGTCTGGACTGTTCAGTAGTACTAGGTGACTGATATTATCTTTCCGTACCAGTGTTCTGGTCAATAATATCAGCCGAACATGTACCCATTAAACTGGCCATAATGACTATTTTTAACGAAAATCTCAGTAACAACGTTCCTGTATGCACCGACTCATTCTCTGAACTCAATTCTCTTCCGTTGGTTACGTGAAACCAACTCCAAAGAGTATTCCAATTTCCCTCTCTGCCATTAACTCAAACGTTTGTTTAGCGTGAGTGCATGATTATTCAAGCATCCCGGGCAACACTTCAGCTGCCGGAGTAATGAAAGCAGCTGTCTATTCGCTGTTCTTCTGACATTCGTTGCCTAGTCACAACTGCTGTTAAAACAAATGTAAGGAGTAGTAGCAATATTGACAATCAACCACAGAATAATAAACTGCGGAACGTCAAACCTAGCACAGGTTTTTGGGCTTCGTCGATCCGGAATAACAGAAATAAAGAAGTCATGCTTTGCCTACGTAGGCTATACGCTATTTTCAGTTTATATATTTTAAAATAGTTATTTTCAGTTGATGATTTTCATTTATTAGGTGCGCTTTTAGTTAAATAATATTTTTAAACAATGGTTTCATGTACCGGTAATAGAATTTTCATTTTTTTAATGACCTGTGTTGTGATAAATATCTCAGACGGTGGAATAGGCCAAATAATATCCCTCAAACATTTTACTTTTACGCTAAAATAAGTTGTAAAATCCATTTTACCCGAATTTTTCTTCTTTTCACTTCGAAAATAAATAAAACAGAGGCCACAATTTTCAGTCAAATGTTTCTCGGATGAAACAACCCGATGTTTGTAGGTTAAGTGTTGTCTGTTGGCATAGTGAAGCTATGTGGAACGGTAGCTTGAACCTCTTGAGATGGCGCTGTAAAGCGGAGTAAAATATCACCTTGTAGTTACATTCTTGCCCCGGGGGCTTACATTGTCCACTCAATAAATAGTGACGTAGCGAGCTGCTACCTGTTTACTGGGTGGGTGTACGCATAAATCTGTTGGAACATTAATAGTATCCAATACATTTCTTCCCGAGAAGAATTAAATACAAAACGTTTATTTACAATCTGAAATACCACTGCGAATACGCGCGTCGAGGATTCAGACAGTACAACTTCGAACGAATAACTGGAAACTCTGAATTCATCCGGCTCGATTTTGCATCAAGATTATAAATTACAAAAAAAAAAAAAAAAAAACAAGCGAAAAAGTATACAAGAGGCAGAAAATACTCGCTGTTCAGAAGTAAAGGTCAACACACCCGTGTTACTTTAGTTGTCTGATCTATTCTTTCTGTTCCCTGTTTGTAGGAACTACGCGAAACCCGAGTTGACCGAACCAGTGAGCCGTTGAATTAGTAATGGCGATTCTGAATACAATTTGATGATAATAAGTTCCCTAAAGTATTTTTATTGTTACTTACTAACATTTCTTGAAATGGTAAGTTATTTCTTGTTTATCCAGTTATTTATGCCAAAAAGTCTCCTTGAGAGTCTTCTGCTACCTAAGTACGTTCCAAACTCAAATGTTGATTAAGACAGCAATCATTAAGCGTTTTTGATAATTATCATAATTATAAATAATACATATACATATAGGCCTATTTCTTTTTGAATTGCGTATAAATAATTATAATTATAAAATCTTCGGCTTACAAAATCTCATTACATCACTCGCCTAAGGGAGGAGTACTATCTACTCTATACCCCCCTTTGTTGATATTTTTGTATGCCTTCCTTATTAGAGGTATAAACGATCTGTCAAAGAATAAAATAAAACATGCCAGTTTTTTATTTCCAGCTTTTGTTAGTCTCAATTTTGTTACCTCAATGCAATCCGTCTTCCGAATCTGTAGTTCCCTTGGCCAGCTATTGGCCTTGTTAAGGAAACTATGAAGTCGCAAGACAAATTATATTGAGATAACTAATAAACTGATTGCGACCTTGAGACCGTATACAATGTACTGTATCTCAATTTTTGTCCAATAATTCAGGTATATCATTGCGTCTCTAAAAAAAACGAGTTTATGTTTCATGTTTCCTATGAAACAACTTAAAACCTCTTCTTCCCGAGCCTACGGAGTTGTAAGCTACATGACCTAAACGAGTAATTTCAGCTGTCATAACCTTAAGCTACACACCGAATTTTCCTTATCGTTCGTTACCCAGCTTTCCTTGACTTTATCAAAATGATTCCATAATAATTTAGTTGCCATTAATTCATTATTATAACATCTTTTGCCAGCTATCTTTGGTAATACGTGCCTAAATTTTTTCTAAACGTATACGTCAATAATGTTTCCAAAATCTCAGTTTTTTCCCATAAGCCTTCACAGTCACCACGATCAGTTTCGTGTCTTCTCATAACGCTACGTACTAACTCCACCATCGATAGGCCTACTGGTTAATATTTACGATTTCCTTGCGCACGCCTGAAGAACGTATTCTGTTTTACGAAGTTTCCCAGACCGATGCTAATATGTTGCAACCCTGTTGCTAAATAAGTAGACAGGGAAAACAGCAAAAGATACAATTAATTTACGTCATTCAGTGTGAACTACATCTATTACAGTGCAGTTGCTCTTTGTAACATGCTAGCGTTTAGTCTGATGACACGACAATCATGTCAACACAGTTACGTCATTCTGTTAGGTCTGTACATCGCAAATGGTGGAATTTCAAATTGTGAAAAAGCAAAACAAAGATTATCCTTTGTCGCCTTATGAATGTATCAGCATCCGTATAGGAACAGAAGTAGAGTTAGCTGACAGAAAAATCATTATATTTGTCATTGTCTTTGTTTATTACCTAGCTGACTTTTATCTTTATCTGGATTAGGATGTGATTTACAAAGAGCTACAGTCAGTTAACCGTTATTAACTACTGCGTATTAGGGTTCTATAACATCAGTCAATAAAAAAAGAAACCAAACAAAATGTTTTTGAGAAGAAAACAGTGAAGCAGACGATGTATAACGAAACAGTCAAACGATGATGAATAATGAGCTTTTCAGTTTCTAAAAATAAGAGATTTGAGCAATTTTTGTAATAGTAAGCGACATTTACAAGATGATGTTAAGAAAAAAAGAGAACAAATTATTTGAACGTTGAAGGATTGGGTGAGAGAAAAGTTTTCAGTAACGGATTCAGAAGTCGAAAAAAGATTATGGTATGATCAGATATCTAATGAGGCAAAATATCTTATGTGGACCTACTGTTCGACCGCAAGTACCAAAAAATGATCTATCCTGACGTAGAATAATTGGACTGCTACGCCAGCCGGATTCAAAATGAAGGTCAAAGATGCCAAATAAAACAAAATATTAAAATGAATTACAACGAGACGATAATGTAGGACGGTAAGACTTGGAAAATCTCAGTAATTCATAGATTACGAGGAAGGAGATGTTAGTACTTTCATAAAAGAAAACTTGCTTCTGAATCATAAAGATCCAAAATATCCTCCCCTACTCTTCCTCCTCCTCCTCTTCTTCTTCTTCTTCTTCTTCTTCTTCTTCTTCTTCTTCTTCTTCTTCTTCTTCTTCTTCTTCTTCTTCTTCTTCTCCTTCTTCTTCTCTACCAACTTTTGTCGTCAAGTGTCAGAATCATTCAAACACTTCCTAAACTCTTTTCTGTCACTGGCGAGACGTTCAGCTACAAAAATGTCCCCCCACTTCTATTTGCCAGCTTCTCAACATAATCAATCCATTCAAATTTTGGAATCCCGATTCCTCTGCTACCGTCTAGGCACGCTTCCACGATCAATTTATGGCTTACTTTAGTCTATCCTCATTACACGACCGTATCAGAGCTTTTCTCTACTAACTACACAACTGGTTCTTGATTTCTGATGTTCATATTCCTAATTCGGTGTCTCTTTAACAGTTTTATTGGTATGAAAATCAATTTCTGTGTATGGTTTGGGGTAAAGAGGAAAATATTGGTGGAGAAGAAACTACTTAGGTATGTGCGACAAGTGACGCAAGCTGGAAGATATGACGAATTCAAAATAATGGGAAGAGAAAGTCAGTCAGTCGCTGTAGTGACAGAATCTGTCCTTTAGAGAAACGAGATGTATTTGACGGCAATAAACTAAATGGTTGAAGTTATTTGTAAAAAGTGAAAAGGTATTTGTCGAGCAAAATCATAGTTCCTCTAAAGAAAGACGTACACATAAGGGTTCTGTCCCTCCTTTCTCCTCGTTGCAATCATCTTTCCTCCGTGTCATCACATACGTCCCCTTCCACGATCTCCAGTTTCCACCTCATTTTCGTCCTCTAGTTGGGACATAGTTTAACAACTATTTGGACCAACTATCGATACGTTCAACGTAAATGCTTTATCGGTTTTTGTTATGGGTTGTGGATCAAAAATTAACTTATCCTATTTTTAGTTATTGACTTTTAGAGAAATTAACTGTAATTTCAAAATTTTAGATAGAAATTTAACAATTACGATAACTTTTTTTTCAACTTTGTTGTGCCCACTTGCTGAACTGCCACCTGTCATGCTCCGGTTAGACCTTTCAGTGTTTCCATCATTATCAAGTCCTAAACCACGACCTAAGCGTTGTAACGACAAAGTTGAAATTACAGAGACTGCTAATTCAAATAACAAGGTGAATTCCGATAGTCTTTCACACGGATCTATGTAATAAATTGTTTTCGCATCGCTTTGTTCATTTGCAATGTTTAAAATTAGATGTTTAGAATGTTTTCCAAGCCGTCTTGCCAGCCTACGTTACATCATTTTATTTTTGAACTTATTAAAATACTTATGTATTGAAATAAAGTAAATAAAAATCTAGTTTCTTAGTAAAATATTAATATAAGTTAGGTAAAAAAGATTCAAAATTAAATTCCATAATTTTATTACAAAATCAAAATTAATAATAACTTCAATAAATAATTAATTGATAGAACGTATGTTTAAACAATTAAATTCATTTCGATTTTAAATTATGTCTATATAATTTTTAAAGTGCACTATCCAGTTGTAAACATTTAATGAATAAAGTATAACAGATAATGATTGGTTTAATGCTTAAATTCATTAACATTAATGCCCTGATTAATTCACAGTGTATTGCCAAAGGAGTGACAGTACTGCGGATAACGTCTGGCTGTTGTGAAAGAGTGCACTTTGCATTTGCATAGACACAACCTATTTAACTAACGTAATTATTCTTTATTTTTCGCTCGTAGTCGATTTGAAGTAATTAGGCAATAAAGCGTGACATCATGAACTTGTCTGTCTACTTGCGCTGTGCTTTTACTTTTACTGATTCACACACACACGCGCGCGCGCGGCATTACAGTTTATGTACAGGACCAGAAGAACCGACCTGAGACACACGCGATAAATCTGTGTAAAACATAATACACGTGACTGGAGGACTTTTCTTTTCTTAGTAGAACACGCTAGCATATTTGCAGTATTCTGGTGAATATCAACTGAAGGTCGATTCAATCGTCTAATAACCGGCCTACCGATTATTCGGACGCTGTCGACAAAAGATTATTTTCCTTGAAAAGAAATAAACATGTTAAAAATGTAAAACTGTTTACACTAGTTTGCAACAATTATCTAATGTCAAATTCTTTAATTTGCAGTAGAACATTGTTGTAGTAATCTTTGTTATGCATAGAACTAGAACATACTGGTTATGTAAATACCATACTTACTGAAGCCGTTGTTAAAATTATGAGAGATATGTTTTGGACTTTGGCGAAGATGATATCGGTTTTTGGGGGGGATCATTCGTTACTGAATTACGTTACAATGAAAAGACTCCAATTCTACGAATAAGGAGGCATTTTACTATTCGTAAAAGTAACGAAATGACCGAACTAGCAAAAATAATGTAATGCAGACACTCTTTGTTTATACAGCTCTGAGATTGGGGTTCCGGAAACACAGTTGCAGCGCTCAAGAAAAAGAAAATTCAAAAAAAGAAAAAAAAAATGCTCAAGCAAAAGAAAGTTTTTGTAAAAAGTCTTCAAAGAAAGTTATTTTTTTTTAATTTAATTGTCGTTAATAAACCTAAAAGGTAAAATGAAAAAAATATTTAAAATATATTCAGAAATTAAATTATGAAAAATTATTTTCGGTCGTTGTTATCCCCGTATGCCGTGTACTATCGTATCTATAAAGCAGTTAAACCCATTATGGGTTTCCATGAGGTTTATTATATCACGGTAGTGGCCCATTTCTTTCCACGACGCAGTACCACAGGTGGTTAAACCTGTAAGCGATTGCCAATAGTCCAAAATTAAGACGCTCAAGGATCATTTATTATAAGCGAATCGTACCATGGTACTAGTGAACACTACAGCCCACTGTTCTGCGCCAACAGAGTCGTCTGTATGACTCTTCGCCACGCAGTACCAAATTTCCCTGTCGCCTATGGAAAATTAGGTATATTTTTTCTAACGTGCAGACTGGACTAATCCGTTAAGCAGGCAAATCGAAAACCCTCGCTCGAGCGCTCGTACTGTATTTACAATTATTGTGATCATCATCCCCCCCCCCCGAAGGTGACACTGGAGGTTAACTCCCATTGGGTGCGAGAGGAAGAACCCTATACCGTCATCCACGGTGGTATCTCCACCTTACACTCCTGTGCCAGTTGTCTTAGCCAATATCATGTACTGTGTACCCTAGCAGCATTGCTAGTCTCCATGTGGCGTTGCTAGCCTCTGATGTGAAAGGCCGCTCAATTTGAGTCGCAACGTGGTTGGCTGAACCCCGCCTGGGACTACGGCTCTGGGAAGTTGCGGGTAGAAGCTACGTTACTGAATACCAGTAACTCCTTCTTCTTCCGAAACACCCGCCCTGACAAACGCTGCCTTCCGGGGCACGGGCTTACCCGATTCTTGGCAGTATCAAGGCTGATAATCGGAACAACGCGTGCGTCCAGCGCTTGGCAGTGACACGATTTTCGGGTCTCTGTAACAGGCGCTGCATGAACCTTTATCTGATTCGAGTTTGTGGGCTGCTCCTCCCCTGGATTCTTGTCTGGGTACAGAAACGCAGCCTCCACGAGGCCCCCGCTGAGCAACGTTATGTTTTGTATCAACACATTATGTTTTACATGTTGTGCGGCGAAATGCGTTAGCCTCCTTGCGAGGAGAGGTTTCAGGACCCTCTCGTTAACATATCCAGTGAATGGAGAGCGGGGACCTTTCCTGATCTTCCCCGGGAAGCGTACGTGGTTTTGTATGGCTATGTAGACTAGGTGTATTTATCTGAACAAATACAAATCAACACAAAACACGACACAATTTTCAAAATACTTAACATTGGAAACACTAAAAAACAAAACAAAAAAATATATACCACACTTTAACTACCAAACGCCAACAGGAAGCCACAGCAACAACCAACCTGGACACAAATAATCGACAAATCGAAAACTAAGATGGCTGAGAATGGAAAAAATATCTGAATCCCAAAATATATTTCAAGTAATGAAATAATACATCGTGACTGAAAAATAGTAGTAAATGTTAAGTAATTTACAAAGCAAGAAATTGACTGTAGCAAGAAGCGTTTGTATGTATCAAGTCTCTTTATAATCTCTGTTGATAAGTTACCACACAGCCTACTTGTAAGTAAAATTGGTTTTAGTTCTAACATGCGTTTGATTTTTCTTAGAATCAGTCGAGAAAATCGATGGTGAGAATCAATCGAGCCACCGAAGATAACTCACTATACAGCGGAAGAAATGTTGGTGCCAAAATACATAAGATCTGTAATCATGAAAGTTAATGAGCAAGGTTTCTTGTACTGTCTTTCTGTACGAAACATATTTTTATTTTTTCTTCTTTCAACACTCTAGATTTTTAAGATTTTGTGTATCCACTTTGCACGGACTAAGTAATGCAGGTGCTGTTCCGAATCTGTAACGTCCGTAAACTGTAGGCATGCCCTTTAATTAACTGTCAGAAAATAAATAAAGGTCTTGTTACTACAGCGGTCCAAGAATATTGAGGATATATTTTCCCGCAAACGCGTATTTGTTTTTTTTTTCGTAGAATTAAAAGTGGCAAATTCTCTCAGAGTTTGTCTTTTGAGTGGATGTACTCTTCGCCGCGCCCTCCTACGAACAGTCCCGACTCTTGTATTTAAATATCCAGACAACAGAGGACAACCAGTCATGTGATACCGATCTTTTGTTATGGAGTTTTCATAAATTAGCCTGTATCCAGATCTTTGCCTATAGATCACCCACAAATGCTACTGTCTCTTTTACATGTTGCTTCTATTATAATTTGGTGTATGGAAACAAAACAGTCTAATTTATCTCTCTATATTTTATTGGGCGGAGCCTGATGAGCGTAGCGGAATCAGGCATAGTCCTCTATCCATGACTCCGTGCACAACTTAGACCGCGAACTCCTCCGAAACTACTCAACCGAATGTTATAAAATTTTGCATACATATCCGGACTGTATTGTAGAGTGCACACGTGAAATTTGTATTTCTGTAAATTATTTGGTTCAAAAGACATTACGATTTTTAAAAATCTTAGCTTAAACGTGTGAGAGAAAGAGAAATAGAGATATCGTGGCCTAGCTACGGCGCTCTATCTCACTCCCACTTACGGGGCGCCGGCCGATTTCGGCGCTCGCGTGCCAGTGCGTGTGCGTGTGCGGCTTTCCGCCCCCGCGCTGACTGTCGCTCAATAAGATAAGATTTTGCTGTATACACTTTGTATTCGTGTCTCACACGTGTTTAGTTCAAACAGTATTAGACCGTTGTTCTATGGTGTAGACAGATGTACGGATTGGACTTAAGTGTTGAATAAGTGTCAATTTTTAGACGAGAATCTATATAGTCGCTGATGCAACTGCAACTTTCCATTACATATTGCAACGAATCACCCTTCAGGTAAATTTTTATCCAAATTCTATTTAAATTTTTATTCTTATACTTCTTTATTCAATTTTCCAAATTCTATTAAAATTATTATTCTTATACTTCTTATTCAGTTTTGCACTTTTTATTTAATTACTTTTTTCTGTTATACGTATTTTCTATACATTCTTATTCATCAACGTATATATACGCATTATTTATAGTATGCCTTGACGTAGAAGAGGTCCAAACTACAAATCAAAGACGGATGAGACAGCGACAAAATGTTGCTGCAGCAATTGTTGAAGGCCCTGCAGCACATAACATGAATCATGTGTTAAATGATCAAAACAACACAAGATATAACAATTCAGAATGAATTTGAAGATAATTTACGATATCTAGAATTCTATGAATGTGTCAATTGTTCTCGAGACTTGATGCAGCAAACATTTTTTGATATGTGTCCGCAGTGTAAGCGAAACCCAAATAAGTTTACCGCAGTTAATCGTATGCATCCTAAAGATGTACCTATAGAACTGATGGATCTCACTTATGTAGAACAACTCTTGGTAGCAATAGTACAACCAGTGATGCGTGTGTATAGGGTGAAATCAAGATGCTTTCCCGGTCAATATGCTTATAAGGGAAATATTATAAATATTGGTCAAAATATAACGGAGATTGTTAATTCCTTGTCCCCTTTGGCTGCGATGCAACTCTTTTAATAGCTTCTACTGGTGTGGCAGCTAACAATGTTGCTGGACAAACTATTCATTCAGCTCTAAGAATGAATACTTCAAAGAGAAGGGGAGGAACTTTCAAAGATTTAGAAGGTGAATCCAAAATTGCTTTTGAAGAAGAATTAAAAGATGTGAGGTTCGTTATTATTGATGAAGCCAGTATTGTTGGGTTTGAATTTGTTTTTCAAAGTGGTAATGCGACTCAAACAAGCAAAGCAGCGTTCTTCAGCTGTTCCTTTTGGTGGCCTTTGCGTGTATTTAGTCGGTGATTGGTCCCAACTTCCACCGGTTTGTAACAGGAGTCTTTACAATATTGGTAATAATGTTCACACCATTCAATCGAATCTTTTATATAAATAGTTCAAAAAATGTTTCTTTTTAACGGAGGTTATGAGACAGCAAGGTGATGATCAAAAAAATTTCAGAGAGACTTTAAATAGAGTCGCAAATGGAACAATCACTGAACAAGATTATCAGCTCTTATCTAAAACATTTTATGTAAACAATATCGGGGACAATTTCAAAGATACTGTCTATGTAATGTCGAAAAATGCTGAAATCGAACGCTTTAATTATGAAAAACTGGAAAGCAATAAACCAACCCGTGGCTCTAATCAATGCAACCCATAATTGCCCAGACGCCTCTCTAGCAAAATCTGACGATGCTCAGGGATTATTTGCCCAATTACGTTTATGTAAAGGTGCTCGAGTTATCCTTAGAAGAAATCTTTGGGTCAAAAAAGGACTAGACAACGGTTCAGTTGGGACAGTAACTGATATTATTTATGACCCGGCAGTTGAATGCGAAAATTATAACAATCACATGCCAATATGTATACTTGTATGTTTCGAAAAGTATACAGGACCAGTTCTGTACGAGAATTCAGTACCCATTGTACCAGTAGTGGCATCATTCAAGAAAAATGAAATTTCTTGTACTCGCAAACAGTTTCCGTACTCCGCTAACAGCATATGTTAGCATATGCTGTTAGTATACATAGATCGCAAGGGATAACATTAGATAAGGCAATTGTTAATTTAAGAGACAATGAATTTCAGGTTGGATTAACGTATGTTACTCTGTCAAGAGTGAAAACATTAGAAGGATTATTATTAAAACCGTCGTTTAATTTAGATAGACTGCTAAAAATTAATAGAAGTCCATCACTGGTTGATTGTAGAGATGAGTTGCAAAGGTTGTGGATTATGTCTAATGACAATTAATGTACATTGTACTATAATGTAGTATATTTATTAAAAGTGTGTATCATAAAAGTGTATATATTTTGTTGATTGTAAGAATATTGATAAATAAATTATTACGAATCTATTTATCTAACGGATCAAAGACGGTTGATTGTAAACATATTTATAAATAAATTATTACGAATATCAAATGCTCCGCCCATTTGTGTCAGTGACACTCCTAGTAATACACATAGGTACGTATATTGTATTGCCTCAGTACGTTGCTCAGTGTTGATTGCAATGTGTTTCAATGCATGATATTGGGTAAAATTTTGAAGTACGTTTTCGTTTCGTCTATGTTTCAATTATGATAGCAACTAACATTGCTTTTTTATTAATTTATAGTAATTCCTTTCTTTTACACGGATTTATTCATTTCCTTGTAAAATTAACGAACAAAGAAATCTTCGTTTGAATGACTCACCAGACCTTAGAGAGCAGTAATTTGCATTGAGAGGACTCCTCTGAGTGATCCAGTTACTTTCTTCCTGATCTGCCTCGTGGCTTATTCTGAGTATCCTTCTCCTAACCTTCAGAGTACGACAATAATCGTAAATGCCGATACGAAATAGTAGTTAATTAATGGGAACAATTAACGGCCATTTCAGGAACTCCCAAATCGCCGTTCTATGATCTCAGATCCTCATGCTCATTATGTTTTTAATTTCCTATTATATAATATCTTATATTCTCTTGATATATACTGAAACGTTCTTAGAGCGAATGCATAAAAATCGGTGCAGTATCCAATGAAACATAGCTTAAAGGCGATCGTGGCAGTGTGAGCGTGTTCTGCGCGGGTGTTTCTTTTTATAAGGTCGGCCACCTACAGAGATAGTATTTGGTAATGAGCTCCATTCAAAGGACGGTTCTCTTAAAGTCTGTAGTCGGCCCAACTGATAAGTTACTACATTTACAGACTTCTTCGAAGGCAAATTTTTTACACTGTTTATGAAGAAACTCCTATTATCATAAAGGCTAACACTATTTTTTTATAAGACCCTGAGGTTTTTTACCACAAATATCTGGATTTTTAATCTTAAGTGCCATTTTTTTAATGAAAATTTGCTTCTCATACGATAGCAGACTAGCTTGTTCTAACTAATTCATCAGAACAACGGTGACCACTAGCAAAAAAAAATTAAAGAGTTTATTTGAAAATAAAACGTAAAATGTGTTCGAGTTAGGCCGACAAACAAGTGGTGGAGAAAATAGGCGGAGACTTATACGTGTGTGATGTCATAATTGTGTGTGTGTGTGTGTGTGTGTGTGTGTGTGTGTGTGTGTGTGTGTGTGTGTGTGTGTGTGTGTGTGTGTGTGTGTGTGTGTGTGTGTGTGTGTGTGTGTGTGAGACTCATCAGTAGCTGTGTCTTTTTATTTAAAGGAAAAAGGGGAAAAGAAGACGGAAAGTTTGAAAATTAATACAGACATTTTATTGTAATCAGCCAGATGTAATGCTCTTTTCATTCATAATATAATAATCAGAAAGCTTTAATTATCTGATTGAGTCATAACAGAACAGAGTAATCGTTTGTGACACTGAAGAATGAAACTGCTCTGAAAGGAAAAGTAGGTGATAGAAATAAAACCAGGAAATAAAAGAGAACATAGTTGAATTGCCAGTGAGCAGAACAAGGGGAGGAAAGTCCTTGGGATAGAGTACGACGGAGAGAAAAGTTAATTGTGGCAACAGTTTCAGAGAAAACAAAAAGAGAGCACAGTAAGGGAGATAGAGAAAGTGAAAAAGAGTATAGCAATCGCTCGATAAAAGGAAATCGCAAGAGCAATCGCTCTTGTACAGAAAAGGAGAGAAATAAACAGAAGCGCTACTAAAAAGGAAACTAGAGGAAAGTAAAGTCAATTAGGTCAAAACATTGAGACTACTAAAAGAGAAGGGTACAGCATTCTCTTTACTTTAGTGTTATTTCTAAACGTAACACGTTCAGATGTTATCGTCTATTTTACATTTTATATATCCCCACAGAGACAATGACATCAACGTGTAAATCTGACATAAACACCACTAAAAACACCAGCATTTAGTTAACCTTTTACTTCTTCAATACACTTCATTACAGCGAATAGCTGCTCTCTTCCTCCTACCAGTGTTAGCCTATTACATAAATTACAAACATACAACAAGTTAACGCACCAATAAAACTGCCTACTGGCAATCTCATTAACAGTGAGAAGAAACTACTTCGCCCTTTCTAACAAGCACTACTCAAAAGATATAAATTGGCTTATTTTGTAAATATCCTGTAATAAAACAAACGATGGAAGAGCCGAATCTATTTACAGGTGTTTTACTGCGAATTTAGTACGTGGATGAAATTCATTCATTTAGTGTTCAGATACATAAAGGTGCAATTCTACGTTACATTGTTTTCGTAAAATTTTACGTGTGTAGGTTAGTATAATGCTTGTGGGTACTTATTGAATTTATGTGTTTCAATTGAAGTACTGTGTTTCAATGTTTTTATTTTTATCACTCGAAGCTGCAATATTATTTATTCGAAGCACAGTACAAGTAGAAATGGCAGAGTCTTGAGTCCTCTAACTGCAGATTACCTTGTGTTGGCTCAACGGTAGGTAGACGGATTGCAAAAGGAGCTCCCAAACACTAAGATATCCCGCTGTCAGTTACACGTAATCAATGAAAATTTTCTTCAATTTATTGATCAGAAATCAGAATAAAGGATATCCTATGAGCTAATACTCTGGCTAATACTTTGAGTTGCCATTGTTTATTGTGTCGTCACGAGTTCCTTTCCAGATTTATTAAAATCTGACGAGGCTACTTTGCCTTCTGTCAGCTCTGCTGCCCTGTACCTCTTCAGCCCTCTTACACTGTGCTGTTCAGTGTTGGGTGTAATACGATAATGGTGAGTTTTTCCAGTACTTTATTATGTATTGTGATTCTGGTCTTGATGAAGTCCTTGACAAAAGACACCCGTAGGTCTTCATATGTATGTTTCGTTTGTCACATACCATGGAGCGTTGATCAATAAACGGACTGGTTTCTTTGTTTGATGGACACGCTTTGTTCGACGCATTTGCTGGCTGGTTGATGATGCCTGTTTAAAGAATGGAGAGGACAAATAAAAGAATGGTCGATTTAAAATAAATAAATAAAAATAATAGTAATGACGACGACAACGACGACCACGACAATTTATGCATTTACTTAACGCTACGGCAAAGCTTTGTCGCAGCAGCCACGTATTCCTGTACCATGTAGCTCTCGTCATATCGTCAATAAGAACCACATCTCATCTCACTGATCACACTCTCCCAGTACAGGCCCCTCCTGCAGTCTCTCTCCAACAACCCCCAGGCTGTCGCCATCCAACATATTGCCCTCAAGAATGTTTTACGAAACGATGTCATGCCGCAGTGCATACCCCAAAAATCTTCTTGCACTCCTGACGCCTATAAAGATTAGCAAAAACCTTTTACTCCTTAATTTCACAAAATTTTCTCCTTACAATTTTACTCTCCACGCAACTTTTTTCATGCGTCCTCTCCAAAATCATTTCCCTAGCTTCAAAATTTCTTTTTTCTCCTGCTCCCAAAAGCCCAAGACTCACACCCACACATCAAGACATTTAGAACAAAGGATTTAATAAAAGACTTCTTACAGTCTCAACACTAATATTATTATTGGCAACATGGCCACTTTACTCAAAAGAACGACTTGCCAAAACTGAAATAAAAATAATTTATTGATTTCTAATGTTAATGAACTAGGAATTAATTAGAACTATTCACAATTACTATAACTAACGGAACAAGCTGGCTGGCTGATGCTCGAAATCTGACGGGAATAACATGAGAAAAGCACATCTTGTTCAGTGTGTACACACGAACGTACTACAGTATTGCTACGCAATTACGGAACGCTCTGGAACAGTCGAGAGTGTCGTTCTATACGTTTCTCGGCTAGCCGAGCAGCTGCGTGTCTCTGTCAAGACCGTGTACCAAAGTACCCTCTAGATCTTTCGAGTGCTTGTTAAAACGCAAAATATGGAACATTATTCTGGAACATCTGGAGGCTATATACACTGTATACTGCGACAAAACAAATGTCAGGCATAGTAATAAATGGAACACATAAACAGTTATTTGGAGCAAGGTTGTATATTTTAAGACTAAAATTTTTATAAGCTTTGTAGTTCACAAATATTTATTTTTAATTCAAAATCGTCTCTGAATCAGGTTGATCTGATCTTAAAAGAAATGTCAATTTGTTACTTGAAATGTTGATTCCGTGGGTTGATACGTCATCAGCCAGTCCTGTGAATCGCCGCAATTCTGCATCTCGGATCGTCACCTCCTTTCTGCAACTTCCGCTTCGCTGGGGCTCCTCTCGTACGCGCGCACGCCGTCACACCCGTAATCAGTCTAATCTAAATCTCAGGGCACAATTGGGTTACAATATAATTTCATTTAATTTTTGGTGCGTTGAGCATGCACCTTCCCGCGTCTTGAGGTGTCCTCGCGATCAAAAAAGGAATATTCCGAGTGGATACACCTTCCCTACGCGGAAATCTTGATCCACGCGATACTAGCACTGATTAAACACTATTGAATAGTTTAATATTATTTATAATGAGTTCGTCCCCTTTCAAGGTAACAGCAACGGGTAACTCGTCGCAAATTTAACCCTTATTACTCGTTCAAAAACACGTTTCTGCACGAGTAACTCGCGCAGAGAGCACGTTTGAAAACTTCGAGCTGCAGGATAGAACTAACTTGATATTCGCCGGCGGAGACCCAATCTTAGTGGAAAATTGGGGCCGCTGATTGGTCGAAACAGCTTATCATGCGGTTGATGGCTACAACTGATAGATGCTTACTTGCAACGAATTGCTGATTTTTGCAGCAGCCGGAATAAATTTTATCTATGAGCTATTCATCAAAATACGATTTACACGCGCACTCGCGCACCCGCACCATTTTCACGCACATGACATAATCATAAATACAAATAAGGGCGTTTTAATACAAATAGTCTTTTGCCCAATCCTTATATTAATCCTTACATCTAATTTACATAATTGGACAGAAATCAAATATTATCATGTCTATAACGTCGCAATCTGTTACAACAGCATGTAGTCCTAGCTACATCTCCCCTTACTGCAATGTTCTATTGCAATACACTATATACTATATTATACAGGAACAGCTGCCGCTTAGTTGGTTAGTTACGTTGGGCGATTTACCAAATGTGGATCAAGTGGTTGATGTGGAATAATAAATCGAAGTTACGATTATTGAGTTATTATTTGTTATATTTATTGAGTAATAACTGAGTTGCAATTGAGTTGACGTTATTATTGCATCTGGACAAATTTAGCTTGAATTACTGGATGACAGCATCTTGTTGATTTCAAATTGTTATTTGTAACTCTTAAACTGGTAATTAGTGATTTCATTGATGTCCGTATTTTTGTTTCTACGGAACCATACGGCGATCAGTGACACCGTCGTAACAGTATGGATGGAATGCAAGATGGAGAGCGACAGAATGGCGTCAAATAAGACAACTGACGCGCAAGACATTAAGGAACTAAAAAAGTTTTAAATTCAACGGAATTTTACGGAAATTTTTATTCAGCAGTAATTTTTGTGCTTAAAAATAAATAGAGAACTGTTTACTTTAAGGCGTTTAACTTTTATATCTGCTTTTGAGCAGTATTGCTCAGTGATACCAAATACAATGTACGCCAAAAAGTAAGATGACAATAGAATCTACAGGTGCTACGTACTCTACTCGTAACAAAAATATTGTACACAATAAAATCTTAAAAAGTTTGACTTGTAACCATCGCTTGAGGCAATTATTCGATTGCGGTTCTCGGTATGTTGCCACGTAAATCATTAAGTGCAATTATTTTGTTAAACTACTGACGTATATATTTTGTATCAATGGAAATAATTCTACAACACGACGGTGTAATATAATTTATTCTGTTAATACAACAAGTGGAAAGGGCAAAGCCCTCGGCATTACAAAAAGGTCATGTCCTCAACATTTGCAATTATGTACTCTTATCTTTACAAATGTTGTCAACACTCAGACATAAATCAATATAACTAACGTCGCTTTTTGTCTTTCCCAGTGAATACTTTCCAGACGGAATCAACTCCAGCACGACATCATAACATAATAAATTACAAATTTACTTGTTTCCTTTAGAGAAATATTTTTACTTTTCATTAGACATTCCGCAGCGTCTCAGATTCACTCAGTAAACATTTAGTACGTCATTAAGTAAATAAAGAATACATTATAAAATAATTACATACTTGTCGTTTGCGCATGTTAAAATTCCTCTTGATATTTAATATTTTTTAACTGAAATAAACCGATGGCACCAGACAGGATACTTTAATTGAAAATGTCGTATTTAAAGCTGGCGAGGATTTCTTATTTTCTTATAACTTTTTTTTAGGCTTCCGTAACGCGTTCATAACTAAGGTTAAAATTCAATTACACTGAGCAAGTGCCTCATTATCTGTTAATGTATCCGCTCACTCAAGTACCTAGACCAATAATTACAAGATTTTTTTAATGATTTATCGTGAATTTTTTCCATTCAGTACACATTAATCAGCGGAAAACTAACGCGTATGGTATGCGTCTTGGAAGTTTGACGATTTTTAATGAGTGGTACTCAGAATTATATAACGGGGTAAGTTCACTTGTATCAAGAAATCCACGTTTAATATTATCGTGCCCACAGTCTTCTTGTGAATAGCAATCACTTCTGATAATAAAAAAACACTAAGCTGCGCTCAACTAAGGACATTAATTAATTAAGGACATTATTATTAAATTTCTACTTAATTTAATAGTAAAAGTAGATCTATAAATGTTACAGATGGAAGGTTTAACGAGGGTCGATCAATAAGTAGTCTACAACAAAAATAACGCAAATTTTGTAAACTTACTTACTGACTTACTTATTGACTGAACCTCTCTGTTTTCCATCGTTAAAAAATTAAATTTATAGAAATTCAGGGGCATCAATTAGGCGTTTAAAAACAGCAAACCGAATTCAGTGGCGTATCTAGAATTTGGTCTTGGGGGGGGGGGAGTCCGGGGTCGGGTCGGTTTCATACAAAAAAAATAAAGACTAATCAACATTACTATCTTTAATGTGGGTGAAATAATTCCCATTAACGTAAACAATAACAACACAATAATAATACGCGTTATTCTAACATTGCTCACAAGATAATTATTGACTGAATTGATTTTCCTATATTTCATATTTCAAACGTATAACCTAATGCTGTGAAATAAACCTATTTATAGGCCTATAGCCTAATTAAGAAAATAGTTAATACTGTACTAGCGTACACAGTTGAAAAAATAATAAAACAACATACAAATTTAAGATGTTGACAAAATTCATTAACTTTTTCAACCCTCTGGGAGGGGTCAGGTCCCCCCCCGTAAATACTCCGCTGACCCAATGGGGAGGACATTATTTGTGTATACGACAAATAATGGAATACTTGGATACAAAAATAGGTAGAATTAACAGAGAGCATATGAAAACATACCTATATCTAGCGCACCAACTTTTGAACCTACTTCCTCTGTCGTACTGCCCCCTTCCCTTCCTAATAACGCTGTTTATTTCACATACGTTGTTCGGTGAGTGAACGAACCCTTCCACAAAGTCGCCTTCCGTCACGTGACTTTCTCCTATAAAGTTCCAAGTATGTCAAAAGTATTTGCGTTTCCACCGTTGTATACGTATGAGATGAAGTATTGGAGTGTTCTATCTGTACTGTAAGTGTAAAGTAGTGTTTTTCCTTTTAACGTTAAGAATGTTAATTCACAGTTGGGTTATACTTTGTGAAAACACTTTTATAAATTATGTTTTTGTAACGCGATTAGTACGAACCTGGTATTTAGTAACCACACGTGCGTCAGATAGAGATTATTTTACAAAACAAAGTTTGGTATCATTAAGACACCACACAACCATTTTGTGTTAATGCAAGTCTCACAGCTACAAAAAACGGTTTGATGTTGAGGAGCATGTTCAAACGAGTGGTATCGTTTGATACGCCGGAACATGACTTAGTTAAATTGACGATGTATGTGCCGGAACATCGGGTCCTTATTGGGTTCAATGACTAACTCACATACGAACTGGAATCCGAGAAAACCAATAGACAAACACAGTTGTGTGTGTGTGTGTGTGTGTGTGTGTGTGTGTGTGTGTGTGTGTGCGCGCGCGCGAGAGAGAGAGAGAGAGAGAGAGAGAGAGAGAGAGAGAGAGAGAGAGAGAGAGAGAGAGAGAGAGAGAGAGAGAGAGAGGGAGAGAGAGAGAGACAGACAGACAAACAGAATGAGGAATATTAACATAATGAGGGCGCGTTTGTCTACTAACGAACAAGAAGTGCATCTAGTATCCGAAAGAAAACAACTTAACAGTGATTTTTGAATACTTACGGAGAGGGGTAACTTTCTGTTCACCACGTAGACGAAATCGGCAGCACATAAGAGATAGTGATAAAACCGCGACCAACAACGAAACCCAAATATAATAATGTAAGAAATGAATTTCAACCGGAAATAATTAAATACTCGCAGATCACCAGTGCAGATACGCAGTCCGGTCGGGAAGAATCTCAACAACATCCTTTCTCAAGGGACTTTCTTCTAAAATTAACAGCAGATGTTGGCGTTCAGTAAGATTTTCATTATGCACACGAAATCGACACGCATATTTGCGCGCACGTTCGCACACCGCTACTTGTTGCACAAATTTAGTACAGACTTCCTTACGAGATATCTGATAGACCTATCAACGGTAATTTCTAATGCGTGACCAAACCACTGACCACACCTGACATGAAACCTATACTGACTTCTCTTCTGTTTTGTTCGAATCAGACTATCACTTGAAATTCACTTATATCTGCTGTCGTATACATATCCATGAGACTTTTGCAACTCACCTTGCAGTCGAATGTTACTTTACTTTCTTAACCGTTATATATTAAAATAACTTTAAGCTCTCGCTTCGTTTAAAACATAAATGTGGTATTTGATTAGTTTTCAAATCAAGTTACCCTATAGGCCTAACTTATGTTTATAGGGTTTACTTGGAAGGGAAAGTTAAAAGACGTCCTTACGCTCAAAACCCTTTTTAATTCAAGCATTTTAGTTCATATGTTTAATGAATATGAGTCATCATCGCACACGCCTTTCAAGCATTAATCTGACAAGTGCCGGAGTTATACATCTCGAAGGCACTCTGTAAGTCCTCGGATGATAATGAGTAGGTACGCAAAATAAATGGACCTTGTACATCGCTGAAACACCGCTGGAAAATTTAAAGTCAGAAATGTCCACTGTTTGCTTCAATGCAGTATTCAATACGTTCATGTAAGATAGAATGTTCTTAAAACGCAGACGTCTGCCACTAACGTAAATTTCTGAACACAACTTTCATTGGGCGGAATATGCTCATGCCAGTTCCCTTTTATACTGATTGACTTTCTTATTTATTACGGTTTATCTTTTCCTTTCCTGTTACATATACACGCAAAGTATGTCAACTATCTTCAGATCAAGAAATGTAGTTACTATTAGATTTCTGTATGGTCTTATATTGGAATACACGCACATCAAAATTTCTAAAAAGGGAATTTGTTAGGATAAGCAATTCTGTTATTAACATATTTGGGTATCGCAGACAGGCTGTACCTGAATTTCATATCGTTGCCCTCAACCGGTTTTCAATTTTCTTTTTAAGTGGCTATTTTTGTCGTTCTTTCTCCAATATTCTTTACATATCACAGCTTCTAGATATTGGACTAGAAGAAAAAAAATAATATTTCCCCCAGATTTGTTTCTACTCATTATTAAGACTTACATACTTATACACAATCCCAAATAAACGTAAAAATTGAGTTTTAGTGAAAGTTTTAGTAACTTCTTTTAGAAAATGCACTTTCATCGAGCCTTACCTATAGGCAAAAATATTTCCCTATACGATGAATATAACACAAATAACTATCGATTTTCAAAAGAATTCATGTTTTTTGCTGTCATACTTTTCTTTGTATTAGGATTATGATTCTTATAAATTTTCGTAAAAATCCATAAAGCAATTCTGTGTTAATACAGATTTTTAAAATTCTTGTGTAATCGTTGGTTTTAAGTTTGTTAGTTTATGTACGCAGACTCAAATATTCTACATGTACAGATCGGTATAAAAAAATCATAATCAAAAATTGCTTTTTTATTTTGATCCGGTATGTTGAAGCCGAGATATTAAAAAACGCTTTATGTAAAACAATAAAAACAAACACTTTAAAGAATATGGGTTTCAGTTATGGTTACGGTAGAAAATGTGTGTGGGGGCCAGACTCTCTGCGATGTCCAGAATGCGTTAACACTAGCATAACTTGCTCACTATTTTCAACAAAATGCAATTTGTGATTAGATAAAATCAAATAAATAAATTTTAATTTTTTAAAACTGCGAGTAAAACCATAAGAAACGTAAAGTAGAATAACTTATATAAGCTACATCGTATCTCATATATTAAGTTTTTGTTTTTTAAATTTTTTATCTTTATATGTTTTTATATACATTTACAAATCAATGGGTTACTATAACTAGCTTAATGTCAAAGTTATTTATTATTCTATTTACAAAACAAACACCTTACAGCGTTGTGTTGGACTGTGGTCGTCTTATAAATGCCTTACATCGACTGTTACAAGTTTTCAAAATTATGATTTCCATTTTTGAACCGTGGTGGCCCTAAAGTAGAAAAATTTGTAAGTATATACTACATTTAGGTTTTGGTTAAAATTCTCTTTCGTCTGATATCCGGCATAGATTTTTGGGATTTTTTCGAAATTTTGAACCCTCACATTTTTGCCTCCCGTACCTTAATTTTTGGGACGTCAATCACAAGAACAATAGAGGTCTATGTGGTAAAAATATGATCACGTTTGATAAGTTTTACGAAAATCGGTTGATGCGTTGTAAACCTATGGTGATCCATACCCGAAACAAATAGACTGACAGTAGACAAGCAAAAAACGATTGACTTAAAACCGAGAACTCGCAGCCCTCATTCAATAAAGAATTGCTCGTGCCAGAGGTTTCCTCTTTTTTCTAAATTTTCAGATAGGTATACACCAACTATTTGCCAGCCGGCTGGAAATGAACGTTAATTGTTAATGAACGATGAATTAAATCGTTTTTATACCTAATAAGAAAAAAAAAACAAGTTTTCCGCGTAATACAAATAAAACAGAATCAGGGGCGTATTTACGGAAGGGACGAAAGGACCGAATCCCCCCCCAGAGCGTTGAAGAAGTTGACGAATCTCTTAATTTATGTAGGCCATTTATTATTTTTCAGCCGTGTATGCTAATATAGTAACTCTTTTTTAAGTATACAAACAGGTTTATTACACAGCATTTGGGAATACGTTTGAAAGATGAAATGTAGGAAAATCAATTCAGTCAATAAGTATCTTCTGCACAGTATTTCAATAAAGCTTATTTTTATTGTTTCATTACCGTTTACTTTAATGGGATTGATTACAGGATGTTATCTCACGTTTTTCAACCACTTACAGTATAGTAATATTGACTACTATCTTGTTTTTCCGTTTGTATGAAGCCGTCTTGATCGGACCCCCGCCAAATTCTAGAGACGCCACTGAACAGAATCCAAAACTTGCTGCTTTAAACATGTCAGCCAGCATAAAACATTGTCTGTCCCATAGTTTTCAATGAAAAATTTAATTTCTTATTGTTCTTGGTGAAATTCAGTTACACAAGTTCTTTCCAATCACGTCGAATTGCTTTCTGGACTTCCAAAACTTATAACGTTTTTACTTATTTTCATAATTTTTGTATTATCCCACATAATTTTAGTAGCTCAAATTATTAATCTTAATAATCAAAACTGGTGAAAAAACGAATACTAGAAACACGAAGTAAAATAATGTTACAAATTATATACATAGGCCCTACATACAAAACCACTTTTTATTGCAGCTATTATACAGTATTTTATTATGATATCATAAGTACGGTGTACAGCAGTATCGATGCGTTAACTCCGTAGGACATATAATATCAAGGATCAACGATTAACCACAGGTTACTTTAAAGAAATAATGTAATAATCAAATTCAGCATACAAGTTTCCAGAAGACTTCCAGAACTTATAACGTTTTTACTTATTTTCATAATTGTATTATCCCACAGAATTTTAGTAGTTCAAATTATTAATCTTAATAATTAAAACTGATGAAAAAACGAATACTAGAAACACGAAGTAAAATAATGTGACAAATTATATACATAGGCCCTACATATAAAACCACTTTTTATTGCAGCTATTATACAGTATTTTATTATGATATCATAAGTACGGTGTACAGCAGTATCGATGCGTTAACTCCGTAGGACATATAATATCAAGGATCAACGATTAACCACAGGTTACTTTAAAGAAATAATGTAATAATCAAATTCAGTATACAAGTTTCCAGAAGACTTCCAAAACTTATAACGTTTTTACTTATTTTCATAATTGTATTATCCCACAGAATTTTAGTAGCTCAAATTATTAATCTTAATAATCAAAACTGATGAAAAAACGAATACTAGAAACACGAAGTAAAATAATGTTGCAAATTATATACATAGGCCCTACATATAAAACCACTTTTTATTGCAGCTATTATACAGTATTTTATTATGATGTCATAAGTACGGTGTACAGCAGTATCGATGCGTTTACTCCGTAGGACATATAATATCAAGGATCAACGATTAACCACAGGTTACTTTAAAGAAATAATGTAATAATCAAATTCAGTATACAAAACACGCTACCACCTACGGTTTGCGGAACATAACAAAAGTTTAAGGTTATTTTTGTGAAACATGGAGCTTCGATGTTGTCAGCGTAATGTGTAAAAACGAATTTTTGTTGGAAAACCATAAAGAAGTAATTTTTAACATCCTGTTGTATCAAATTCCAGATACCCTACTTGTCCGTACCCACTTGTGCGCGAGGATATGTATATTAACAAACAAGTGAGAACCTGTGTGTGTGTGTGTGTGTGTGTGTGTGTGTGTGTGTGTGTGTGTGTGTGTGTGTGTGTGTGTGTGTGTGTGTGTGTGTGTGTGTGTGTGTGTGTGAATACTCGTATTCCGAAAGCGATATTACAGGCGAGCACTTAACATAAAGTTTTAAATTCACAGTTCCGTGGAGGTATAAAAACCGCAATGTTACACTTTTATTTTACAAAGCTCTATAAAATTTTATGACATCCGTTAATTTTATATTTTACTTATGTGCAGTAAGCGTGTTCACTTCTTACCGATGACACTATCGAACCTGTATAAAAGACTCGATACGTGAGACTCTTAAAAACGGATAACGTCTCTTTTCACGCGACATCAAGTGTTAAAGGAACACAAAAGTAGAAACAGAGATGTTTGAGAAGCTACGTAATTGTCACCTGAAAAACTATAGGAAGCTGATGTACACGTTTTATTTTTTGAAATACTGGAAATGCTCATGTTGTCAGTAGATACATGCAATTTTTGTATTTTAATGTCAAATAAAACTTTGTTTTAAAAGAATATCAGTGTTGTTTGTTTTGCGCTTAGGTCTACTGTATTTTCCACATAAACTTTAAATGCATATAAAGCACTTAAAGCAAACGTTTATAAACAAGAAACAATGAAATCCTTCCCGAACACTTTAAATGCTGTTTACTTCCCAAATTACGGAAATGTTATTAAATTGATTAAAGGAAAGGACGAGCATTAAAATGTTCTACTTCTTACGCTATTCTACGCGATGGAAAGTTTTCATTAAATCAAAGAAAGCTTATACGTCCATTAAGATAATCCGTGATCTGTGTAAACAACCCACTTTCAAACCTTTAAATCTTTAAAGATCTTTAAAATCGAAAGGGGAATATTATATCGAATGTTTTAAAATTATTTACTTTTAATTTTGTCAGCTGGACAGTCCTGACACGTTAATTTTATCTCCCGAAATTAATGCAGTTAAAGAGTTACGTATTGGTTAATCTCCCAGTACTCTCCATTTCTGTATGCCTTGATACGTAGGTTCCAAGCGTGTGCTGTAGTTGCTCGTGATTAATAGGTGTTTGACTCCGTTACGATCGAAATAATTAGATCAGTAACCAATTCGGAACAAAGTAAAAAATATTTCAAAATGTAATAAAAAAGTTACAATATAGCATGCCCACTAGTTACAACATTAAAACTAATATAACTAATGGATATACGGATAAATATGTATTAATAGTTTGACTAGCACATTTAGAATAAAACATTAAAACATACTAGGTTATGGACATAAAGCTTTATTTATCTTAAACTAAAAATATTTTAATGTTTCAATAAATTCATAAGTAAATAAACTGTGTAAATTACTGTTATGTCTTTCACTTTGAGTAGTTTATAACATGTACATTTCGTCTAGGTCTGCGGGTGTCTTCAATAATACTATTAATATTCTGATATCTTTTGTAATATGCTACATTCACTGTACATGTAAGAAATATATATACTAGACATGTAGTTCTTATTTATGATATATGAGGATTCAGTTTATTTATGAGCATTCAGTTATTCTATACAAAACAACGCCACTGTTAATACCATACACCTTACATATTATAATAAACTCTCATTACAATTATATTACTTTATATTTTATGTTGCAGGCATGAATATGACATAAAATAAATCTCGAAAAGTCGCATAAAACCTGCATTTTTATTAGACGGAAACTCGATATCAACTTGAAGCCATAATTAACAAGGTTGATAAATACTCGTAATATTCTTATATAAAATATATATATAATAATTTGACCTCAAGATGTTTTATCCTTATTTGGAACATGTTTCCTTGGAGGATAGGAACACTAAGTGTCCCAAAACATGTTCCAAATAAGGAAAAAACTCTTGAGGTAAAATTATTATGAATCTATAATATATTTGCCAAAGCCCACTCACTGACTCATCACTGTATCTCAACAACGACAAGGCCTAGAAAGATGAAACTTTACATAGATATTCACTAGATACTGTAGATGTGCAATAAGACGGGGTTTGACAAAATTCAAAATTTAAGGGGGGTTTTGGAGGGGTCAAAGTGACCGAATATTCTCATACTCACTCACTCACTCATCACTGTATCTCAACAATGACAAGGCCTAGAAAGATGAAACTGTACATAGATATTCACTAAATACTGTAGATGTGCAATAAGACGGGGTTTGACAAAATTCAAAATTTAAGGGGAGTTTTGGAGGGGTCAAAGTGACCGATTATTCTCATACTCACTCACTCACTCATCACTGTATCTCAACAATGACAAGGCCTAGAAAGATGAAACTTTACATAAATATTCACTAGATACTGTAGATGTGCAATGAGACGGGGTTTGACAAAATTCAAAATTTTAGGGGGGTTTTGGAGGGGTCAAAATGACCGAATATTCTCATAAGAAATACATGACAGTTAAAACGTGACAAATGATAGGCAGCTTCTAGATGAGATAGAAACATGAAATTTGTTCTACAAGTTAACTTAACCCTCTTTTAAAGAACACAAAGGTCAATCTTAAATAATTTTAATTAAAACTACCCTAAAGAAATCTATAATATATTTGCCCACTTACTCACTTAGTCATCACTGTATCTCAAGAACAACAGGGCCTACAAAGAAAATATTTCCGAATAAATTGATTCAAAGTTGTAAAAGGAGCGTAATAAATATATAGAAAACATTTGTCGGTAGAAAACAATATTATACGATATATTAACTATTGTCTTAAATAAATATTAATTAATTATGAACACATGAATTTTATACATTCCTGCGATAAGAACGTGTTCCCAGAAGTACTATCACACAATTTACGTAACATATTTGTTTACGTTGCAATGTAGTCCATAAAGAGTTGTTATGTTTAGTCTGGTCTGGACATAACTCAGACACACTTGCGTCATGGGGTTTAGTCTAAAGGCCACTGATAACAGGCCAGATTGCTGCTTTGTTCAGTTCAGTCCAGTCGCTACACTGCCACTGCACACTCCTGCTACTTTGTTTAAGACGATTATTTGTTAGTTTTAGTTTGAGCATTGGATATTCTTGATTTTTTATTAGTTTGTAACTTATTTTTTAGTTTATTTGTCAAGTTTGCAAGTTTGATTATTTTTCTTATTTTTGCAGTGTAGATTCCACTTTATTAAATAGGTTTTTGTTCTACCGCCGTTGTTGCTCTTACAGTTTTTGTTAAGAAGAGAATAATTGTGTTTTAGTTTGTTTTAAATAGGCTTTCTTTTCTACTTTTTACATTTGTTTTATTAGTTTGTATCTTATTTTTTAGTTTATTTTTCAAGTTTGAATATTTTTCTTATTTTTGCAGTGTAGGTTCCACTTTATTCAATAGGTTTTTGTTCTACCGCCGTTGTTGCTCTTACAGTTTTTGTTAAGAAGAGAATAATTTTGTTTTAGTTTGTTTTAAATAGGCTTTCTTTTCTGCTTTTTATATAAATCCTATATCCCTAATACATGATGGAACAAATTGAAGTTGTGGGATCATGGTACCTCACCGTATTGTGCCTGTGGGTGCAGATGGGTCGTGCTTTTTTTACTCCCTGTCTTACCTCATGTACGGTACTGTCTCCCATGCGTCTCAAGTGCGAACAAGCGTTGTACAGTACATTTGTAACAACTGGCAACGGTTTGAGGAGCATACAATGATGGCGTGTGGTAACATTTATAGAAGTTTGGCTGAATACCGTGCTCACATGTCTCTGTACACCACATATGCCACCCACTGTGAAATTCAGGCTGCTGCCGAAATATACCCTTACTATCTGGTGGTGTATCGTGATGGTGAGGTGATTGTACAGCCTGATGAGTATGAGGAGGGAAAGCCCATATTACGATTCAAGTGTTCTGGACCCATGATGAATGCCCACTTTGAACCTCTTAGTCCTCAATACATTCCTCCTCATACATCAACTGTTGTTAACCGTCCCATCTGCACCTCGCTTGGTACTGAGAGCCTAGAAAAGTTCGTTGTCGAGCAAACTGCCCAAGACCAATCCGAGGATGATATACCACTTATTTATTTGCTAAACTCTGCTAAACGTGATATCCAGAACCGTTGTGTGACGCACCCTACTGACCTAATTTCGTCTTCCTCAGAGATCAGTGCTACAGTTGATTCGAGTGTTGGGAAGAAAAGAAGAAAAAATCGACGTTCAAGAGTTAATGACAGAATCAAAAGACACAAAAATAGGGAGTCCGTAAGAAAATACAATAGCAAAAACCCTGAAGTACATAGAGAGGCTGTTAAAAGATACAACAAGGCAAACCCTGACGTTAACAGGGGTTCAGTTTCTAGATACTCAAAGAAACATCCGGAAGTTAATCAGGAAGCTGTTCGAAGGTACACTGAGAAGAGGCAACTGATCCCATGGAAAACAAAGTCTTTATCAGGATTTAAATATGACCGTAGTACAGACTACAATAATGACAAGGTTGTTTCTCTTGGTCACCACATTGAATGCAAGTGGTGCCATGCGAAAAAGTGGAAAGAAGAGAGCCCTGGCTTATGCTGCAGCAATGGCAAGGTTCGTCTTCCTTCTACTCAACAGCTTCCTGAGCCGCTCCATAGTCTTCTTACTTACAATCACCGTCAGTCTCAGCATTTTTTATCAAATACCAGAAAGTATAACGGATGTTTTCAAATGACTTCATTTGGAGCTAAAGAGGTGCACGAAGGAAATTTCATGCCAACTTTTAAGGTCCAAGGGCAGGTTTACAATAGAATAGGAAGTTTGTTACCTTCTCCCCAGCAAGACCCCTCTTTTCTACAAATTTATTTTGTTGTAAACGATGAAAAAGAAACAGAAATCAGATCCAACCTCTTTACTGTGGTTAAGCCTTGGTTAGTTGGCCAACTTCAAAAATGTCTGCATGATAACAATCCCTACATACGAGATTTTAAAACCGCAATGGAAAATGTTCCGGAGGGGCAGGAGTTCAAAGTTGTTATTCATGCAGACAGGAAGCCTGCAGTTGAACATAGGGGTCGTTACAACGCGCCAGCAACAAGCGAGGTAGCTTTGGTTATTGTGGGACAGGAGTTTGAAAAGAGATACATAATTCTTCACAGCAGAGACACAAAGTTGGAACGGATCAGCGAAACTCATCGTGCATACGACGCTCTGCGGTACCCTCTTATGTTCTGCCGTGGAGAAGACGGCTACTCTATCAATATTCCACAATATGATCCAATATCTAAAGCATCTCTCAAGAAAACAGTTTCCGCTTCAGACTTCTACGCTTACAGAATAATGGAAAGACAAGGTGAAGAAAGTTACCTGTTGCTGTATCGTAGTCTTTTCAACCAGTTTTTGGTTGATATGTATGCCAAGATAGAGACAGAAAGGCTTAACTTTATAAGATTCAACCAGAGTAAGCTGCGAGCGGAAAACTATGTTCATCTTAAAGACGCCATGTGTAAGGGGGATGCTAACGTTTCAGATATGGGAAAGAGGGTCGTGTTACCATCCAATTTTACTGGTGGGCACCGCTATATGCACGAGAGAACTCAGGACGCCATGACATATGTTCGTCACTATGGTCGTCCTGATTTGTTTATCACATTTACATGTAACCCGAAATGGTCTCAAATTGGAGCTGCCTTAAGAGACAGACAAAAGCCTCAAGACAGACATGACATCATAGCTCGAGTGTTTCATTTGAAAGTTAAAAAACGTATTCATGTTTTAACTAAAGGTTCCGGTTCGGTCAAAGTAGGTGTTACATGTATACTGTGGAGTGGCAGAAGCGTGGCTTGCCTCACGCACACATCTTGCTATGACTGCAGGACAGGATCATGGCCGACCAAACTGACAGTGTCATAAGCGCAGAGGTACCTGACCCTGAAACGGACCCTGAACTTCATGAAATTATTGAGTCGACAATGATTCATGGCCCTTGCGGAAGCTTAAACAGGAACTCGCCCTGCATGCTCCAAAAGATATCCACGTCCCTTATCTAAAGAAACCCAAACTGCTGACGATGGCTACCCCCAGTACCGTCGAAGGTCTGCTGATGGTGGTTTTACAGTCAACATCAATGGAGTAGACCTAGACAGTCGGTGGGTGGTACCGTACAATCCTGTTCTGTCACGTACCTTTTTGGCACATATCAATGTCGAGTTGTGTAACTCTGTCAAATCGATAAAGTATATTTGCAAATACGTGAACAAGGGCAGTGATCAAGCAGCTTTTGTGTTGGAAAATGAGTGGGACGAAGTGTCCAAATATGAAGCAGGCCGTTACATAAGTAGTTCCGAAGCGGCATGGCGTATATTTTGCTTCCCAATCCATGAAAGATATCCTCCCGTAATGCATTTGGCTGTACACCTTGAAAATGGCCAGAGAATTTATTTTAATTCCGGAAACGTTCAAGACAAAGTTCAAAATCCACCCAAAATCACTCTACTGGCATTCTTTGAACTATGCAAATCAGACAATTTTGCCAGAACCATAATCTACAGTGAAGTCCCTGCTTACTACACCTGGAAAAACAATAAGTTTAGTCGGCGGAAACAAGGCAAAGCCGTTCCCGGACATCTAGGAGTGAAAAAAGATCAAGTGCTCGGTCGGGTTTATACTGTACACCCTAGCAATGCAGAATGTTACTACCTACGTCTTCTCCTTCATGAAGTTAAAGGGCCTACGAGTTTTAATGATCTTAAGAGGGTATCTGGCATAGTTCACTCCACTTATCAGTCTGCCTGCAGAGCGTTGGGTTTACTTCAAGATGACAATCATTTGGACATCACCTTGGAGGAAGCTGCTCTGTCGGAGTCACCACAGAAAATCAGACAACTGTTCGCTGTCATTTTGGTGTTTTGTCAAGCAGCGGATCCCTTAGTGCTGTGGGAGAAACACAGAGACAGTATGTCAGAGGACTTCAAGAGACAGATGGAGTATGAATGTCCGGGCTTAGAGCTTGAACTACGGAACAACATCATTTACAACAAATGCCTACATTCATTAGAAAACTTAGTCTCTTCAATGTCCAATCAATCCCTCCAACAACTCGGTCTTCCTTCTCCAAGTCAAGAGCCCAACAGTTCTGCAGTCAACCGCGAGTACCTGAAAGAACTCTCTTACAACACGGTCCATCTATCTGAATTGGTTGCTGAAAACGTGCCTAACCTGAACGACGAGCAGAAAAATGTCTACAATGAAGTAATTGCGAGCATTGAATCAGAGGCTGGACGACTAGTTTTCCTTGACGCACCAGGTGGTACAGGGAAAACCTTTTTGATTAATTTAATATTAGCCACGGTAAGACAAGATAGGAAAATTACTATATCTGTGGCTTCGTCAGGTATAACAGCAACGTTGTTGGATGGAGGGAGGACAGCTCATTCTGCCTTCAAACTGCCTCTCAACTTAAACCACTCTGAGACCCCATTTTGCAACATATCAAAACAAAGCGACACAGCGAAGGTACTTAAGGATTGTAAGTTGATAATTTGGGACGAGTGCACCATGGCTCACAAGGGAGGAATTGAAGCTTTGGATAGAACTCTGCAGGACATTAGAAGCAATAAAAACCTGATGGGTGGAGTCACACTTCTAATGGCCGGAGACTTCAGACAGACTTTACCTGTTGTACCTAGGGGAACTCGAGCAGATGAAGTTAAAGCCTGTCTAAAGAGTTCTGTCCTGTGGCCTAAAGTCCAAGTTCGTTCCTTGAGAGTCAACATGCGGGTGCATCTTAAAGGCAGTTTAAAGGCAGACGAGTTTTCAAGTTTACTTTTACAGATCGGTAATGGAAATCTACCTGAAGAAAATGTCAGGTAAGTCAATATTACAAAAGACTTATGTGAAGTTGTATGCGACTTGACAACGTTGGCTGAAAAATTTACCCAGATTTAACTAATTTTTACTTGAAAGATGTATCTTGGCTGAAAGAAAGAGCTATCCTTACTCCAAAGAATGACACTGCTGCAAATATCAATAACACATTATTGGAAAAACTGCCAACTGAGATTGTCCAGTACCAATCCGTGGACTCTGTGGTGGAAGTAGAAGATGCGGTCCATTACCCAGTAGAGTTCTTGCACACGCTTAATCCTCCAGGCATTCCACCGCACAATCTTTGCCTTAAAGTTGGAGCTCCAATAATGCTGCTACGAAACCTGGTACCGCCTAAGCTTTGTAACGGTACTACGCTGCAGATTAAATCGTTGCACAACAACGTCATAGAAGCAACAATATTCACTGGATGTGGTCAGGGGGAAGCAGTCTTCATTCCACGCATTCCCTTAATTCCATCGGATTACCATTTTCAGCTTAAAAGACTCCAGTTCCCTGTCAAGCTCTGCTTTGCTATGACAATAAATAAATCAAAAGGGCAGTCTTTGAAAATGGCCGGTGTTGATCTGAGGGAAGACTGCTTCTCCCATGGCCAGTTGTATGTTGCTTGCTCACGAGTTAGCTCTTCTGAGAGTTTAACTATCCTTCCGCCACAGGGTCAAACAAAGAACGTTGTCTACAAGGAAGTTTTATAAGTGCTGTATTTCGTTTCACAAAACGATTTCAGTAGACTTAGTATTAGCACCCATTTATGCTTTTAAAAATTTGTAAATATTACAATTATACAATGTGCTTGGTTACCCAAGGTTAAAAAAAAAAACCACCGAACCAATGTGTTTATTCAGTAAAAACCGTAGCGAAGCACGGGTATACAGCTAGTATTAAATACATTATATACATCAAGATATAGACTGTAGCAAAAAGTGTTTGAATTTTATATGTGCAGTATGTTCATCGTTACCGATTTTGATTCGCGTGACTCATGTTAACAAAAACATAGTACGTACATTTATATAATACTAGCTATTACCTGCGGGTTCGCACGCGGATATTTGACTTTTAATAAGTAGGCCTATTTTAATATAATTTTTATTATCTATGTCTATATAGCGTTCTGTCAGATCGTATAACAATTTTGTTCTCATTAGTCAAATTCTCTCTAAAGCTGTTTTTAACATTTGTACTATTTTAACTTGTAGTAAATTTTACATTTGGAGATTTAAAAGTACCCGTTTATAAAGCCTTTGGCGATGTTTAAATAAAAAAAGCTAAATTCTTTATTTTAAGTGTTACTGTGTTAGAAGCATTGTATAACACATTAAAAGTTACGTTTTCCTCAACCAAGGCTCTTATTTATTTCAGCAGTAAACTAAAAATCAAAAACCGTTGTCACTTAACCTCATAAATAAAAACAACAGGTATTTTCGCTTTGCATTAAGTAATAGGACAATTTACAAAGTACACTTCTTCTTTTCCACATCGTAATATATCAACACAATCGCATATTATATAAAACATCGAAAATGTACTGCAGGAATGGATAAATGTACAGTTCCGATGCCGCTAAATAACTTTTGTTTATTTACTTGTTACTATGGTAATTAATTCTGGTCTCCATTGGGTTTTTGACATCTTTATACACGTCAAAGGAAAGGCATAATTGAAAGGGCCTAAATCGTGCGAACGGGGCAAAATATCAAATTCCAAATTAGACAGTGTTTTTCGCATTGTGTCAAAGGTTACCTGTGCAAAATTTGGTGGCAATGGGTGTAAAAGTGTGGATTTGTATTTAGTACACATAAATCCTCAGACTTTGAGTTTTATATATAGATTAAATTCTTAATACATCAAGAGAAAGTTTATTACTTGGGTAATAAACCATACCCAAGTTTAAATATGTATTAGACAGGTATTATAAATGACGGCTGTTACAAACAATTCGCACAGTTATCAAAAAAAGAGATGGAGGATAGAGACAGCGAGGGAGAGAATGAGAGAGACAGAGGTTATGGTGAGAAAGGGGAGAGGAGAGATATTTCGTCTATATTTTGAGACTCGAACAGTATTAAGACATTCGGCAACAGATGTGTAGCTCTCACAAACAAGTAGTTAAATGCCTCCAGCACGTGACGGAAGTTTTGGCGGAGGATTCAGTTCCTCATCACCTGTGTGTCTGTCTATCTATCTGTCTGACGCTGCGTTTCCGCTACATATCTCAACACGTGTTCATCCTTCCCCCTCCTCGTATTTACTCATTCATTCATTCATTGAATGCCCCACCGGAGTACAGGTGAACACATGTGGCCGGATTGGTGCCCTCCCGTTTCCAGTAGAACAGCGTCTGTCTTCAAATCTGTATTATTTATTAAAAAAAAAATCGTATGCAAATAAATTACCGTGCTACAGTAAATTATATATTACATAAGCCTACATATTCCTCAAGACAAAAATACGTATAAATAACCTATATTCAAGTAATTAAGTATTATTTTGAGAATTATTTTCCTTCACCGTTAGTATTTTTATATGACACACAACTGTGTTTTATGTGAGTTATTATCACAGAGGATAAGTTGATCTGTGTTTCTTAATACATTATAAATACAAAATGTAGACTCTTGCTAGATGGACGACATTTGCAAACTATTCCTGTTAAATATTACTGATTAATAGTATGGTTGAAAATAGTCAACTATGTCTAGTCAACTATGTAGTCAATATATGTCAAATGCTTACTTCGTCTTTTAAAACTGTGTACTGTATTTAGTCCTGTATGTAACTACAGGTATTGTATGAAATTTAGACTGTGTATAGGTAGGTAAAACGTTTTACGTCTTATATATTTTTTAAAATAAAAAATCACCCACGATTAACTTGTTTTTATGCTATGCAATTAAAGCGTGCAGTTTTGGTGTTCACCGCACTCTTCGCATGTCAAATGTTTGTGACTTCACGGTCCGCGCTCCTCACTCCTCAGATGTCATACTGTGCCACTGTCCGCACTCTTCAGAACATTCCTGTTGTCCGCACTCTTCGTGCCACCGTGGGAACTACTCCTGTCGTATACATGAGGGGTATCTGACTGTTCAAGAGCCAACAAAATGACCTAATTGATTAATCCATTCAAAGGAAAGTGAATTTCATCAGAAAATCCTACATTTGACAGAAACGCTGGACCATTGCTAATTCTGAAGCACAGTACACAATTCCTGGTACTTTGTCTATATGTCTTTAGCATTGCGGAAAACACTGTCCAATCTGTAGTTTGGTAGCAAAACTACTAATTTTAATAAGCATTCTTCTTGCAGATGTTTTACTATGATTCAGTTTTCAAGAAGGCCATCGAAGACCTTTCTTTGGCGACTATAATACCTGATTGAATAGTCGTTTTGATTCACATTAGTTACAACAGTAACTTGACAACAAGTGTGACCTTTGCGCTGCGTAAGATTGCTTCCTATGAACTTGTACGTCTTGTAATGTAATCATGTTCTGGGTGGTGGTTTTTTGACTCGCTTCTGCATTATTAGAAATATTTTAACCTCTACCAAGTTATAACTAGAATAAACAAATGTTGCCCATCTATGAAAATGATCGCTCAAGTTGTTATGTGGTATACATGTGTGTAATAGTTTTGTTTTTCGGTACTTTGTTTTGGAGCATAGTGTAATAACTATCATTAACAGTGGCAGAAGATTACAATTTGTTGATAAAACTGATGGTTATTGATTTAGTAAAACTCTAATAACAAATGTAGTTAATAAAATCACAACAGTAAATCACAATGGCTACAGTAAAGGATAAATAATTTACACACCTGTGTCTAAAGTAGGCCTAACAATAACTGTCTAAAGTACCACACGAAATAAGCCCATACCTAAAATCGACGTGGTTGCAATGACAACACTACCTTAGATAACCGACTTATAACGTCTCTCTTTTCTGAAGGCAAGCTTTCATGTTTTTTAGTGAACAAATATGATTAAAATTCAGAGTTCGTCGCTGGGTTATAAAAGTTAGATATATTATATAACAGGTTTTCTTCTTCACTGAGGATCAAACTGTACAAAATGTAAACATTTTATGAATATTTTCCTGAATAATACTCCAGGCCTGAAACAGTTTGTACGTTTAGTTTTACTATTTATTTTATTATCGTTTATTATTTATTATTTTTAATTTTTATTATACCCTTATATTAATGTAATATCTTCAAATAAATATACTGCAAGTAGGTTTATTTTCACCTGACGCACGTTTCACAGAAATTATTCTGTACCTTCGGAGGTTTGTTTGCATTGTAACTGAATGTTTCGCTTACAGTATAGTTAACATTTATTATATTTTATGTTTCTTTTATTCTAATAACTGTATGATTTCAAATAAATCGTCTTGTTTTGTTTTTATTTGAATTTGTTCTTGAATTAGTAGATTATTATTATAGTGTTTGTAAATATTAAGATTTTCCCAGAGATTCCCTTTGTTACCTTTTTGTACGTTTTTAATTAATTTGACAGTTTGAATGTCTGGATATTTATGTTTATTGTTTGAACAGTGTGTGGCTAAATTATATTTGTAAATATTAGGTTTTAAAAACGCATTCCGTTGTTGAATGTATCTTTCGGACAGTTTTTTCTTCGTCTGGCCTACGTAAAATTTATTGCAATCTGGACATTTCATTTTGTAAACTCCATTTTTATTATGAATGTTGAATTTAGTTATAGGTTTTATTTTATTAAAAACAATATTATCCGTGTTATAAGATATTTTTAAGTTTGTATGTTTAAATAGTTTGCTTAGTTTACGAGTTACGTTTCCGTGATAAGTAAAGTCGATGTATTTTATATTATCATAAGTGGAAGGATTTTTACATGTCGGTTTGTATGGTGTTTGTTTAATGAGTTTATGTTTTATTTTATTTTCTAATTTATTGATAGTTTTTATTTTGTATCCATTGTCTATTGCTATTTGTTTGATAATATTTCTTTCTTTGTTTCTTTGAAAGAAATGAATTGAATGCTGGCATTTTATTAATTATGCCTTATATTAATAAACAAATTTAACTAGTATGGTCCCTGAGCTATATAACTCTCTCGCTATTTTGAACAAACTACACTTATTATTATATAAATTTCGATATTAGATATTTTTTTCAATTATGGAGAAAGTAACAAAAATCCCGACTACTCTACTAGGCCTATTTATTTAGTAGTATGACAATAATTGTAAAGTATACAATCATACAAAAATACTGAAAATCGCAAACATTCAGATTAGGCTTACAATTTCTTTGAGTCTGACACCCCGCTCGATTTTCAAACTTTTCAAATTTTTGGCTTTTTTAGTGCCCTTGGGCCGCAAAATTTCGAAATTTAAAAAAATGAACACTATATTAGATTGTGATTATAATTCCCTTTAATTTGATACCACATGGAATTTTTCGATTTTTTTCACAATTTTGACCCCTCACATTTTTGCCTCCCGCCACCATTATGTTTTAGGAGATCAAAAGCAGTAGATTTCTGAAGAGCCTATGGATACGCATGCAAAGTTTTACAAAAATCGGTTGATGCGTTCAAACGTTGAGACATATGCCAAAGTAGATAGACAGGTAGATATATGTAGACAGAGAGATGGATAGATAGACAGATAGACAAAGGCCAAACTGTCGAGCTGAAACTGAGAACTCACTTCGTTCGTTTCCAGCACTATCATTTTAATAATTACCTAATAAGTTAATCATTTAAGTTAATTCTATGCATTCACATGAAGTTTTAATGTCTCTGAAGTAACTACAAACTATAGTCCACTAGTACTGCAGTCTTAGAACGATCAGTCCCGTATTGTAACAACCAAGAATTAAAATTTTTTAATAGTATGACCGAAAAGACGTTACATACAGCAAGAACCCCTACACGAGCCACGAGCAATAAATAAAGAACAGTTTTACGATGTGTCAACTGAACGTTTGCTTCGGACAATACCAATACGCTTCACATAACTTTACAATGGGAAATAAGGTTGGCCGTGACAGACTCAACTCAACCGAGATTTACAGCCGGCAACATGCAAGATAAAAGAAACTATGTCAAGTACCAATTTACAGAGAAACTGTGACGGACACACTCCAAGGTTAATTTGAAGTGTACCAGTAGTAAGAAAAGGGCGTAAGTACACAATGGTATTTACCCTGTATGAGAACTGACATCGATATCTAAAGAATAGAATCGAACTTGTGCACAGCGGGGGAACGTCTTACTGGCGACAACTGATATTTACGATAGGGAGAAGGAGTGCCGTTTTGGAAACGATGACACGCTGCGTCAGGATAGCTATCGGAAAAGGGTCAAGGATAGTGAAACAATAACGAAATACGACACATTGTTCGCGTGAGAACTGCAGCAGGGTCCGGAGTACGCTTGGACAAAGACCTGATCGACAGCCGAGAAATTGCTCCTGTTCCAGGAAAAGAGTACGGAGGCTTTCGACGCGAACTTGTGGGGAGACAGGATACCCAATCACAACCCAGCATCTACCCAGAGAACAGGTGGAGAGGACCGTCGTCATCATGGCAACGGGAACGTCGAATGAGAAGTGAAGAACGATAGTCTTGCATAAGGGTAGGAGTTTTTCTGTCCTATCATGTTCGACCTGAGGCGTGCCTTCCAGAAGATTGCATTGTGGTAAACGATGCTTGATAAAAACTGTTTGCAGAGCACGCGGGAGGACAGTCTACTTATAATTTTCAACAGTCTTTTTATAACTTTCGACAGTCATCATATATTTTTCAATCACGTACTTTTTTAACAGTCTTAATACAAAGTTCGAGAGTCTTCTTATAAATTTCTCAATCGTAGACTTTAACAGCCTTCACGGAACTAAATCTTCTAAGTCTTAATACAGTTCGATTAACATGCGGACAGCAGTGGGACTTTGAAACTCTGCTATGCGGTATATAATTAAGTGACTTAACATTTCGATATTGGCGAGTATCCGGTAATAGTGTACCTACAGCGACTAAATCGTGCGACATACGCCAGTGCTTAATAACTCTAGAGTTCTTTATTAAACTCAGTTACCGCTAAATTCAGAACTGAACTAACCAATCGCAGTTTCATCAATAACCGACGCGCAGAACTATTGTTAATGTTTTTACCGGACAACGAAAGCGTAACGTTGTACAGTGCGGCGAAGCGATACAATATAATTTGGAACAATTACACCACGCCGTGACTTTATCAAAGGGGACTCCCACAACAAACACAGAGCGCAGTATGTTAATTTAGTTTTGCTATTTTACACAGCTCGTCCGAACCACCTGTGGCTGTCAGAATTCCTCTTGCGGGTTAAATCACTCTGCGGGCAGACATAAAAGACGTTACTTTTTAATAAAAAATCATGGCGTACAATAAAATTTAGTTGTAAAATGAGAAGGATATTACTTTTTTTGACAAGCAGATTACTATCTGTGTTGAAAAATTTATTATCGCGGCTGTCCCAAAACGATGATGCAACGGCGCGCGATCTCTTGTTCACGAAATAATAATTATAATAAAGTCGTCCGGTATAAGTTATGCAGCGGCAATTAAGAGTAGTTATATTTAATATGATTGGATTAGTGTCGGTTGGTGTCGTCAGCGAGATATTGTTTTCTATAACAATGCAATATATAGTTAAGTGGCTAACAAGTATGCTTTGTGGAAGCCGCGCGGCTTTAGACTTCCTGCACTTCAAGACAATAGTATATATACTCTTAAGTGGACCTGTCATCGGGTTCTTTAACAACCGGTGCGTGGTGCCTGGTGCCGGTGCCGCCAACACGGACGGCCACTTGTGCAACATCATGCGATGACACACGGCCTTCTTCCACCGACCGCTTTAATTTCGACCACTTGTATAAAAGTGCGTTTCGGTCCGTCAGTTTTTTATGGTTATTAAAAATATTAATGTTTGGTTTTTTAGTTAATAAACTCAACATTCCTCGACCGGGTAAATATGAAACAAGCGAGCCATACATATAACATATTATAGAAACATAATAAAAAAAAAATATATTTAATGCTTACTACATACACGTATGGACACAATACGCGCTTCTACGCGTGCAAAAACAGCATAGAAATTTGCACGCAAATTTGCAACAATGTTTGTATGGAAAGGCGTGCTTAAACATACACGTGTATAAAGTAGACCTATGATATTTATACCGGATTAGTGTTCTGCAAGAGAACCCTTCTCTATACAGTATCATATTTACTCAAAAGTTCATGAAATTTTTGTTTATTTAAAAAGGTATGGCTTTATTCACCCATATTTATTTTTTATCTTTCAAAGAAATATCCGTCGGAGTATGACACTGATTATATATATAAAACGCAATTATGACAAAATTTTATGTCTTTTTATAATATTTCCGGAAAGCGTTTTCTGGTATAACTTTGAGCTCGTTTAAGGTTTTTGTTTTATGTCTTCAAAAGGTACGAAACGTTGACCTTTTGTGTTTTCTCGTTCTTTGGAATACGGAAAATCGCATAAGGCTGATATTCGCCGGTTACTGTATTATTACGATGGTATTTCTGACCAAACTTCCTTAACACGCAATGACGTGATAGCTGTCCTATTATCGTGGCATACTCCACAAATCTTGCACACACCCGTCCATTTTCTACGAATAGCTCCATGCAAACAGCGTACGGTGAGCAAACGGTACACTTATTAATCGCAAATAAAAATTCACGAAAGAAAGTACCACAACCTTCGTCTTACTATCACGGTCTTTAAATGATTCACGACCATGTTGAAAGCATATTTACAATTTGTAAAACTCTCGTTCATGCAAATTAGATTCCACAAAAGCTTTCTGTAACTTTTTCACCGTCCTAGAGCACTTTGCCTCCTTATTTACATAACAGTTATTGTAAGACAATAAAAAGTCGCTCAATACACACAACAGAACTTATTTAATTAGCTGTGAACTTATTTGACCCTAAACTATGCGTGTTACAACGTACACCTAACCTAAAAGTGTCGACATCTGTCACAAACATGTGTAAAATCTAGTCTGAATACAGTTTTCCAACAGGCAACTTCCAGCGCGAGAATTCATAAATTACACGAACGGTTTGCTCAGGCCTCTTACACGAACAAATCTAATTAACCAATAATAATAAATTAAAAAGATATATGTACAAACTGGCTACTAAAAGAATACAATATTGAGTATTTACTTAACAAAATTGAAAATAAGTGCATTTGTTTTAACTCAACAAATGTCAACATTCTTTATAGTTTTTGACGAACCCGCAACTAAGGTTTACACATCGTACTATTGACACTAAACGTTTCGCGCATTCTATGACGTACATTTTTAGTGGTGCCATAATTCGGTGTTAATAACACTGTAATATCAATGAAACGTGAAGATCGTTATATTTGAAGACAGGATGAAGGCTAGTCTACGAGTGAAGAAAAAATTATATTCATTTCGTAAATAAGATTAGTCCATTAATTCTATAGTTACCAATATAATGGGCAGTGTATTTCACGAATCGTTTCGTTTATATTCTATAATTATGTTACGTAGTTTATCTTAGTTTTTCTACAACTACTAACAATACTTATACTGTATAACTATCATTAAAAAAATTTAAAAGTCGACATGAAGACGATTTTTATTGTAACCAGTTCATCCTGTCGATAGACTATTTCTCGAAACTTACGTTTTAACGAATAGATTTTCTTTCTGAGAAGATTACTGAGCCTTGTATGAGAGTAGTTCTTATTCTGCAACAATTATTGTAAGTCGCTTGGAAATAATTTTTTCCTGAAACAATGTTTGTAATTATTGTGAGAAGAGTAAAACATACTCTTAATGGAGGAAAATTAACGGAAAATAGTCGAACAAATAGAGGGGTGTGACAGGGGCATTGCCTTTCCTCTACGTTTTCCAATAGAGACGTAGAAAAAATAACTATGGAATGGAAGGAAATGTATAAAACGGTTAAACGGTCACACGTTATTGAATTCGACCTACGAGGAAGATTTTGTATTGAACATGAAGTGAAGACGATCTACAGAGGGGGACCTACATAATACAACAAGGCTGTGAAAAACCAATGAACCAAGAAGTAAAAGACAATGGTGTTCTTCATGAGAAAAACCAGGAAGAACTAAAATTTTATTATATAACGAGACACTTGTGTAAGTAATGCAAGAGCGCTAGGTATATTGTTTAACCGGGATAACGATATAAAACTGAAGGTTAATCATTTGTAAGATTATGTGGAGCATGAAGTGAGACTTAAGAACAAAATAAGGAAAGACAGGCAACTGATATAATTTCGTAAAACTATTTCAATTTCAACCCTGATATACAGAAGCCAAATATGGACAATAACGAATAAGACGAACAAAGAATGCAGCAAACACAAAGAAAGAAATTCCTCAGAAGTATGCACGTCACTTGATAGATACAGTAACGGAGACTAAGTCATAAACAAAATATATTTAGCATCAATTAGACAATTATTCATATTTCCCATTACCACAGGCGTTAGACAAGGAGATGCACTGTCGTCTTTACTCTATGACTCAGTTTTAGAATCCGTAATCAACATGATGGATTTATGTGACATGTGAGAACAAAAACCACACAAATTCTTGCTTATGCTGATGATGTAACCATTATAGGAACATAAACTCTTTCAAAGAAACTGTTAATTAACATAGACAGCGAGGCAATGGAGAGAGGGCTGAAAATAAATGGTAATAAAACCAAATACATGAAAAAAGAAGAATGTCGTGTAACAGGCAACCTCTACACTGCGAAGAACATGAACTTGACACCCAATTACCTTGGGTCACAAATAAACCACACTAACCCCACAAGAAATGATTTCCAGGCGAAAATCTTTATTGGTAACCGATGTTACTACGTCTAAGGACTAAAATCGGCCTAAGGACTATAACGAAGTCGAAAGCACTGAACAAATCATTAAAATTCAAAATATACAGAAGCACAATCATACTAGTCGTAACATATGCGTGTAAAAACTGGGTACTAACGCAAAAAGAGAAACAGCATCTAAGAATATTCCAACTGATATAATAAGGTTTATAAAGAATAAAATGATAGCCTGGCTAGGACACACAATGAGGAAAGAACAACACAGAATTCCTGGAAAAATTTTATAATGGATACCAGTAGGTAACAGATCAAGGATGAAGGATGTTGAGGGGGATATTAGGAATATTGGGTTAAGAAGATGGAGAAGACTATGTAATCAGAAGACTGAATTGAGAAAAATCGTTGAAGAGGCTAACGTCTATACTGGGTTATAACGCCAGTAGAAGAAGAAGAAAACTCAATTAGAGAATTAAGGAAAACAGAAGAAAATGGAAGGAAAACAGAAGAAAATGGAAAGAACAGCTTGATAGAATGGACAGGAATCGACTACTTCTTAAAGCACTGAATTACAAATGTGACCGCAGAAGAACTGTGTGGAAACCGACAAGAATGTATATCTACCTATTACCTAAGTAGAATAAGAAGTAGTATAAGAAAAAGAAGAAAACCACGATGAAGAAGGAGGAGAATTTCCAGGTGGATGAGGTTAAGAAGAAGCAGGAAGAAGAAGAAGCAAAGAAAACATTAATGTTATTGTTAGTAATTACACTAGGTCTCAATGGGGGGAAAATTGTAGCAATTATGTAACAGATTTATATTAAGGAACAAGTATTAAAATGTGCTTTATGCCTTAGCAGACGTTTTCCAGAAGAATTAAAAACTTTTAAATCTCTAGTAAGAAGTTACATATTAAACAAATTATTTTATATCTGCAGTTTAGATGCTTATAATTCTAAAGTTCTTTTGAACAAATCGCATCCTCTGTGGGAGGATGACATATACAGAAATACGCGGTCTTTTATTAATACTGTGGCATCTGAGTTTATAGTTAGTACGGAATTATTTATCACTTAAGCACCGGGAATCACAAATTAAAATCACGTGTGAGACTCAGACTGGTAAAAGGCTGTTACCCTTTTTCTAGCGACCTGATTACAGATAGCTTGAGGGGGGTCATATGACACATTTGGCGAGGAGGGGTTTATCCATTTCCGGTTCCTGGAGCCGCGACTTCCTTTCTCCCCTCTTCGCCACCTGCGGCAGACAAGTGTCCCCCCCCCACTCTCCGACCACAACTATTTCTTCATTACGTCGCTCCAGCGGCGGAGTATTCAACATTCATTCACCCATTACTTAGAAATCTTAGCGAATTAGCATTTCACAAATGCTATTGAAATAAACAGCCTTTCCTTTTTTATTTATGGGAATGCCAATACAGAAATCCGATAGGGCAACATTGTATATATACAAAAGGAAAACTAACTGTATCTTGCATTCGTAATATAATGCTGACCCCAATCGGATGCAAGACACCCACCAGTGTACAGTAAAAAATCAACGCTTTCATATAAATTCTTATTAAGTCATTTTAACAATATTTTACAATAAATTCAAAAAGAATGCAATATCGTAATGCGTAACCTTTTTAAAACCTGTTTTTATGCATGTGCATTTTACCGCGATTAAATGCACGTACACGGCTTACTGAAGACACACAATCAATACTGGTTGCATATAGTCACCTTGCGTGGTGACGATAAATCAGGAGACTAAATGTGGCAAGCAGGTGGGAATATTTTCCGTTCTATTGTGGGTAACAGTTTAATCCAAAATTAATTTTTGAGTAAATGTTTCGTAACGAAAAAAAAAATAATATAGGCTTAAATAAAATTAAAAATTTCAAGTGTGCGGTGGCAATCAGGTTTTTAAATTATTTTTTTGAAAGTTGTTCACAAATTAAAGAATAACTTATGTACCAAGTTAAATAAAATTGGATCTTTTATTTCGTAATTTACGAAAACGTCTAAGGATATATAAAATTTTATAATTTAAAGTCACCGCTAATTGATTTCTTACCCGATGTGATAGGCTCTCAACTCTGTTAGAGTTATTGTCATTGTCGAGCTGTTAGGCCGTAGTGTAATGGTGTTGATTTGAACATACGTTTCAGCCTCACCGTTGGAGGACATCTTCAGTGTAATGATTGAAAAGGTTACTGGTATGTGTTCACCAGTTCCCCCACTACTGTGGTAAAGATTATTTAGTAAAGTTCCAAAGGGAGAAATGGTGAACAGTGCACCAGTAACCTTTTCAATCGTTACACTGTAGATGGCCTCCAATGATGGGGCCGAAACGTATGCTCAAATTAACAGCATTAGACCACGGCCAATAGGTCGGCAATGAGTCATGGATTTAACAGAATTATTTCTTGCGCTTATAATAGTTTCCAACGATATTACTTACTTTAAATTCATTTCGATATTACAACTACCAAGAAACTTAAACAAAAAATCAACGATCGTAATTTTTTGAGAATTAACGCTAAAAGACAAAATCGTATCTGAAAGACAAAGTCACATAAGACTTCGCTTAACAACTTTGAATCCTTAGCAGACAATGCAAATTACTTGAGTGTTACATCGTTCGAAAGTGATGAAAAATTTTATGTTAATCAGAACAAGAAGGAGTTGTTATTCTTATATGCAAGGAAAACGTGTTATATACTTGAATCATAATGCTAATGACAATGCGCCGACTCGATGCGATTGTGAACACGCTTTTTTGAGATACTTATCTTTATTTAATATTTTGAAATGGTCGTATATTAAATAATATAATAACAGAGTTTATTTATCAAGACATTCACCATCGCATCGTAATCTTGTACACAAAACTCTCAGACAAACCGTAACGCACACACGCCCGCGTGAATGCATTAGCCCAACACACACACATTCATGTAAAAATGAAAAAATACAATACACTTTACATTATTTTCTGTAATTAAAATGAATTAATTTCTTTCACATATTATAGCCTATTCTTAAAACTTTAAACGAGAGATATGAGAGTGGGTATATTCTGAGATAGTTAGGTCACTGTATTAGGCTAAACGTCCTCTATTTGACATCGATGAAACACTTTCCCGAGAATCTTTTTTCGAATTCTCTTAGCGTCCATCGGATCAATATTTTCCTCCATATCTTAGTTATGCAATTAACGTGGCAAATTAAGTGCTGTAGCTGCATGATATTTCTTTCTGACGATGCTACTCCGAAACCTTTTTTTCACGAATTTTTCACAAATCCGCCGCAGTCTAACTCTGTATCATATTTCCTTACCTGTCTTTCAGTTATGTATGAACAAGAGCCATTCGGAGACTTTCTTGTTTTACTGTTCGCCAAAGAAAAGATTATATTAGCTTTACCTTGCTTTAAGTCCAGTAACTCTCAACTTTAACAGTTTTTTCTATTTTATAAACGCAACGCTCCTTTTGTATTTACTATCCTAGATTTAATGTCTTTCGTGGATCTTCCATCTACTGAGATTATAGTACGTAGAGGTTCGATCATGGGATCTGGTATGATCATAGGTCACAGGCTCGGATTGGAAGACGCTAGACCGATTACCGAAGTTTATAACGTACGTTTGTAGTTCACTGAATGCAATGTGGGCTGTATCCGGTATGCCCGAACGAATTTCTGTGATCTTACTAAAGTTTTAGTTACTGAGTTTTAATTAATAACGACGGTTTCTATAATGTTACTAAATCATTAGCAAATGGTATTGCGTTGATTGATCTGCACCCATTTTTTGTTCGAAGTGATAACTCACAAGTACTAACATTTCGAAATGGTAAATAGTACTTCTTAAAAGGATACAAGGTTATTAGGACACCGTGAATCTCTTAATTTCCTATAATATTATTACAGGTGCAGTCATAAAATTGTTTAGCAAATAAAAATTAAATTCTTCAGCTTTCAACTTGCTTCTCTGAGTCCTTGGAAGTACAGAAAGAACAAAACTATCAATGCCATCGTAAATATAATGAGATGGATAACATTATCTACTAAAAATATATGAGATATAACGAAAATAAAAATTGTAATAAATGAATTAACATAATAAATAAATGACACTGATGATATTATAAGCGAAAAAGAAAAAGGTCGTAATTTGAAAGGGTGTAGCCAGCATTTTCTTCTGGGAGGTGTAGCCAGCGGGTTCTAGGCTACATTATTAACTACATATTAATAGTTAATATTTTAAAATTAAACAAAAAATTAAACAAAAAAAGAACGCGTTATTTACGATTTACTTGGTTAAGGTAAGTGCGGAAACACAGGGTGCATTAATAAATAGCACAAATTTAACAAAGTCGTGTACAATAAAGATGACATCTTACATTACAATATAAATCAAATTAAATCAAATTCACAAATTTTTCCCGTCTCCTGAAGATCCTGATATTGTTAAATGTTTTGTAGTAGTTTTTTTATAAAACTTCACGCGACTGAGTAGATACTTCTCTGTAAATATTTGCTGCAAACATAATTAAATCGACTACTCGTTTTGTCGTTTTGCTACAGAAATAAACAAATCATTTTTTAAAACGGGCAGTGCATGCAACGAAACGGAACAGATTCGCAATACATTTTTTTGCCGCACATTTTGTTGAAATTAGTTTAATTATTTAATTCAAATTATATGACTAATTTGAATTAAATGAAATATGGGTAATGTGCGCAAATGACAAAGATGACTTAGAATACATGGCACGCAAACTGAAGGAAGAATACGGAAAATGGGGACTGCAGCTGAATCCAAAAATACAATTCACAGAAGAAAAAAAATCACAACAAAATCAACTATTTAGACATAACCATCACAAGATACAATAACCACCTACAAGATGGAGTATACAGAAAACCAACTTCCACTAACATCATTATACCTAACCATTCTGACCACCCACCACAACATAAAATAGCAGCATTCTATTCACTATTTAACAGAATGTACAAAATACCCCTAAACAAACAAGAAACAGACAAAGAAAGAAATATAATATACCAAATTGCTTGTGAAAACGGATATAATAAAAACACTGTAAACAAAATAGAAAATAAAATCAAATATAAAATAAAAACTGAACAATTAAGAATTAATCAAAATGAACAAAACAAAAATAATAACAACAATAAAATATCGATATGGAGAACCATACATGACTTCCATATTCTAAGATTTATATTTCAAATCATTTTCGAAATGAAATATTACCATAGAAACTACTTCTTTCTACTTACTGCTTCAGCCTTAACCACAGTACTGTGGTCACTAACATATACCACCTCACGTTATCGCACTCGATTTTCACTGATGGTGGAAGTCGATGGCATTGCCGAAACGTCTGGTTTTGTAGAAAACATTGGACTACGGCCAAATATCCCGGGAAGGAATTTTAACAAAAACTTCTTCTTTGTTGCCGATAACGTTGTACACATATATATATAAAAAATATGCATAAAATTAATGGCTTGTATAAGTTAATGATTGATCTCCATTAAGTAGTGCTCAAGTTTCCAAAGTTTTAATATTATGATGTCCGTAATTAAAATATCAGAGCAGGTTTAGTGTGTATGAGCGTACACCGTGGACAAAAATTTTCAACATTTCCCATTGAGCGTTGCTTAGAATAAAGCTGCGAATCTAAGTGTACGTTTCACAAAACAAACACGCGGAAAAGAAGGAGCGCTCCGAAGTCACTCATGGACCCTCAGCATCTTGCAGAGGGTTCACTCCCTAAAGACGAAAAGTCTGTCTATGAATCGTTCCTCTGTAAACACGTGCAGTTACACTGCCCAGCGATCCACAGGAAGCAAATCGCTATCCACGCTGGACACTTTTTCGGCTTGCATGCGTTATGTTGGTATGGGTTCGGCACTTTCCATTTAAAAACCGTGCAAATGTAAGAAAATAAACATGAATGAGGCCAGAAATAACGCGAATAGTGTGTGTGTGTGTGTGTGTGTGTGTGTGTGTGTGTGTGTGTGTGTGTGTCTTCCCTACCTTTTTATTACGGTAGTCATAATAATAAAATGGAAACGTAAACAGTACATAACTGAGATATGCTTGCCTGCCACGCACGATATATTTTCTCTTATACATGATTTACATTAAAATGAAAAAATTATAATTTTATTGCCTGGCAACAAAATTAATTTATTTTTAACAATTACCATTGTTTGAAAAAGTTTAAATGAATTTTCAAGTACTTTACTCTTGTTAAAACGTAAAAGGTTGCAGGTAAACTACCCCTTCCCCTTAACCGATCTTCACCAAAATCAAAAGGCCTTGAGTCCTCTACAATTCAGTGACGTATGCAAAAAATTATTTGATTCTGTTTGAATATGCGGCAGTTATCGTTTGTCATAGAAAATTACACTTGATAAAAAACGTTGCCGGTAAACTACCCCTTCCCCTTAACCGATCTTCACCAAAAACAATAGATCTTGAGTACTCTACAAATCACGGCTGTATGCAAAACATTATTTTATTCTGTTTGAATTTGCGGCTGTTATCGTTTGCCATATAAAATACCCTTGATAAAAAAACGCTGCAGGTAAACTACCCCTTTCCCTTAACCGATCTTCACCAAAAACAATAAGTCTTGAGAACTCTGCAATTTAGGGCTGTATGCAAAAAATCTTTTGATTCTGTTTGAATTTGCGGCTGTTATCGTTTGCCATAGAAAATACCCTTGTTAAAACATAAAACGTTGCAGGTAAACTACCCCTTTCCCTTAACCGATCTTCACCAAAAACAATAGGTCTTGAGAACTCTGCAATTCAGGGCTGTATGCGAAACATTATTTGATTCTGTTTGAATTTGCGGGTGTTATCGTTTGCCAAAAAAAAATTACCCTTGATAAAAAAACATCGTTGCTCGTAAACTACCCCTTTCCCTCAACCGATCTTCACCAAAAAAAAAAAGGTCGTGAGTACTCTACAAATCAGGGCTGTATGCAAAAAATTATTTGATTCTGTTTGAATTTGTGGCTGTTATCGTTTGCCATAGAAAAATATCGGTATGGAGAACCATACATGACTTCCATATTCTAAGATTTATATTTAAAATCATTTTCAGCCAAACAGCCAGGGAAGGAATTTTAACAAAAAAATACTTCTTTGTTGCCAATAACGTAGTACACATTAAAAAAAAATTATCCCCTCCCCCTTCAACTATAATTTTGATTTATAGAAAATTACCCCCAGCCCGTTCAACTAGCCTCTACATTTATAGATATTTCATCTATGTTTCTACAGTGGATTATTAAGATCTTATCAGGATACTTTATCAAAATTAAGTACTTTACTCATGTTACAACAAAAAATGTTTCAGGTAAACTGCCCTTTCCCCGTAACCGATCTTCACCAAAATCAACAGACATTGAGTTCTCTATAGCTCAGGCACATATGTAAAAAATTATTTGATTCTGTTTGAATTTACGGCAGTTATGGTTCGTCATATAAAAAATTACCCATGTTAAAACATACAACATGAGATTTATAAAACATATCTAAGATTTATATTTAAAATCATTTTTGAAATAAAATATTTTCATAGAACCTACTAACGCTGGGGAAATCTGAGGAGCCAATCAGAGTTGGGCCTACCTGTCACTCTGCTGAATTTGGTGGAAAGCCCTGTAACTGTCGTCAAAGTATCAGCCTTGACAGGGTACTCTTTTTCTGCAAAATGGGAGAGGCTTGAGATGGAGTGAGTGACATGGTCCCCACCTCAATGAAGAACCCATTGTTCTATAAAAATATATTTAAATTTTGAAAACTGAAAATTCTTTTCTTGTTGTAAATATTTATATTTTATAATCAAAATGACTTTATTTTTGTTACCTGGCAACAAAATTATTTTATTTTCAACAATTACCATTGTTTCAAAAAGTTTAAATAATTTTTCAAGTACTTTACTCTTGTTAAAACGTAAAAGATTGCAGGTAAACTACCCCTTCCCCTTAACCGATCTTCACCAAAATCTAAAGGCCTTGAGTCCTCTACAATTCACTGACGTATGCAAAAAATTATTTGATTCTGTTTGAATTTGCGGCTGTTATCGTTTGCCATAGAAAATACGCTTGATAAAAAACGTTGCTGGTAAACTACCCCTTCCCCTCAACCGATCTTCACCAAAAACAATAGGTCTTGAGTACTCTACAAATCAGGGCTGTATGCAGAAAATTATTTGATTCTGTTTGAATTTGCGGCTGTTATCGTTTGCCATAGAAAAAACCCTTGTTAAAAAAACGTTGTTGGTAAACTACCCCTTTCCCTTAACCGATCTTCACAAAAAACAATAGATCTTGAGAACTCTACAATTTAGGACTGTATGCAAATAATCTTTTGATTCTGTTTGAATTTGCGGCTGTTATCGTTTGCCATAGGAAATACCCTTGTTAAAACATAAAACGTTACAGGTAAACTACCCCTTTCCCTTAACCGATCTTCACCAAAAACAACAGGTCTTGAGAACTCTACAATTCAGGGCTGTATACGAAACATTATTTGATTCTGTTTGAATTTGCGGCTGTTATCGTTTGCCAAAAAAAAAAATTTCTTTTGATAAAAAAAACCGTTGCCGGTAAACTACCCCTTTCCCTCAACCGATCTTCACCAAAAACAATAGGTCGCGAGTACTCTACAAATCAGGGCTGTATGCAAAAATTATGTGATTCTGTTTGAATTTGCGGCAGTTATCGTTTGCCATAGAAAAAAAAATCTACAGATAGACACACAGACAGACACACAGACAGACACACACACAGACACTTTTCGGAAAACGACTTTTTTTCATGTTTTGAGTGTAGTACAATCAGAATCTGCAATAATCTCGAACACGATTTTTTTTTCATCACCATACTTCCATTTCCTTAAGGAATATGGAAGTAAGAATGGGCCACATTCACATACATAAATAATAAAATGACAAAGCTAACAAAACTTTTTAAGAACACAGACATTAAAATAGCATACGAAACTAACAAAAATAATCTACAAAAACTAAACAACCCACACAACAAAGATAATACAACAACCAATGTTATATACAAAATTGAGTGCCAAGATTGGAATAAATGTTACATAGGACAAACAAAAAAACAACTGAAAAAACGTTATGTTGAACACCTAAACGTATACAAAGAACCAGAAATATACCAATCTAATTTGGCCACACATGCAAGAAACACTAGACATGAATTCACAAACATAACCAACATGACACTAATAAAACACATACCACACAAAGGCACCATAATAAAAATTTGGGAAAATTTACAAATATACAAACATAAAACACAAAACAAACTAATACCTGAACAAATACAAATCAATACAAAACATGACACAATTTTCAAAGCACTCAACATCGAAAATACACAAAATACTAATACATACACCACAATCACACACAATAAAACCAATTTAAAATACCAGAAGCCAACAGGAAGCCACAATAACAACCAACCAAAACACATGTACTTCACCAGAATCAAAATCCGGAATTCTGAGGATGGGTACAAAATGTTACCCGAAACGTGTTCCTAGTAAGTAAAGAAATACTTGAGGTAAATTCATTATAAAAATTATATATAATATATATATATATATATAGTGTAACCGTACATTTAAAAACAACCATAAGGAATAAAACACCCATTAACTAACACAAGAACACATAAGTGAGGAATGATAAATGAATAACTGTGTACTAAATGTTATATCCGGTCCACGAACTAATTAAAACAATTAAAATAATTAAATCAGCAAACGAAGAATAATAAATAGTGATGAAGAAGAAAAATAGAAGACAACATAGTAATGTGTTTAACCAAATAACCCAATAGACATGGTAAGTGAGAGGACAAAACGAAATTACAATGACAACAAACCCTAACAAGAGACTGAAGATAATATGAATAACCACAAGTAAAGTGATAAGCGAAGAAGAGTTAACAAATCTATTATACAATGTGCCAATAAGGGTACCAAGAGAGAATGAAACCAATAAAACAAGGAGTCTACAGAATTAAGAAACAGTAAAGAGACACAGACAGGGACAAACTATTACTAAAAACTTGACCATGACAAAAACTCTTTATTCTAAGATGAAAATATAATTAATCAACAAATAAAGCCAATGAAATAAGATATTGGAAGATAAGAATGAGTTGGTTATCACAGCAATAACAGAATACCATGCATGCTTTTAATACAAGCAAATCCAATTAAAATAAATAAAAGAAAACCTGGTAATCACCAGTAGACATGTAAACATAACGTGAAAAAATAATAAATAATGGTTAACAAGAGCAAAAGTGTAAAATAATAACCTTTAAAACATTGAGAGTAGGGAGAAAAACATAGACCATTGTTGTCAGACAAGGGGGTCCCAAGTAACCTCAATTAAGGTACAAATTAACTTGTAATTAGAATAAATTAACAATAAAACAATGTAAAACTAGTTTAGGTTATACAATAATAAAAATAGACATTATAAAAACAAACCTAGTGCTACGATTTATTAATTAAAAGTGATATGTGTGGTGTTTAATGTAATTACACAGACTGAAATTGGACAGAAAGATGTACCCATTAAACACACTCAGAATTCGCATAATATTGTAAACCAAAAAAGAACAGTGACATAAATGTGTAATGCAATATGTAATACTACTATTATAGTATAAAACAATGATAATGAAATATTAAGTAAAACATAATTATGAAAAATTAAGGTAACTGACTGACTACACTAGATGCAAGAAGTATTAGTGAATTATTCTCAATCTCACATATAATAATAGGAGGCTAACCATTATAAAACACTCTTTAGACTATAAAGACCATTTGTACACAAAAGAACCACTTAAAATTAAGAATATCATTAATCATGAACCAAATCATAATGACACATGGCATACTAAGAATAATATGACTAATATATGAATAATAAATAAGACTAAAAAAAACAAACTAATTATATTTGAAGAAAAGTTGAGATATCCAGAAGTTGTAATGGACATCTCAGAATGACTAGATCACAGTAAAAAATGGACAGAGCAAAATTATTTAAGTAAATAGAGTGAATCAAATTAACCATGCTCTAGGCCAAAGAAAACATAGACCAAATATTGTAATTTTATTAATTTTAGGCAATTATTGAAGTAGAAATTATCATAAAAAACTTGAGAGGAACCATATGATTGCAATGTAATCAACATTTGTTCAATTTCCATAATTAATCATGTAAAATCATAAGAAATATGTCATAGTCGTAAGTAAAAAACATTAACTTTTTAATTATAACACTCACATATGTCTTGTGAGGACTTATTTTAAAGAACAAATCAATTGTAATAACATGGTGTAGCTATATCAAGTATTACTAGTAACGCAAGGACGTTAAACCAATTTTAAAGATATTCTGTTTATTTTGGGCAAAACGAGAGCGTCATAATGATACTCTCCACTCCAAAGTCATTAAAAATTTTCTGCAAATTAATTACTCCACCAAGGGTGTGACTTCGCTATAAGGAACAGCAGCAATCTCTAAACCAATGGAATCGATCAAAATCGACCGGGGGGTATGTAATCCCAAAATTGGAACAGCGAAGAGGAATAAATTTATTGACACTTCATCTCAGACTAGCGAAGCGATACGACGGCCATTTTCTGTGCGTGCAAAAGTCGTATTCAAAATAAATCAGCTGTGCGAGAATAAATGTAAACAATTTGGTCAACCTAACCAAAAAAATTTTAAGTGGCGAGTGCATCGAGAAAACGCTTATACCATAGCGAATCATAATTGCAGAGTGTATAATAAGGTGCAATAAAGTGAATGACAGGAAGTATGGTGTTTATTTATAATTATTGAATTTTAACTGAAAACAGAAATTTTACGATTTTTACATTGAGGCATGGAAGTAACAATGATATCTCGTAGAGGTTAAAAGTGAATAACTAAATTAATTGACGTTCATTCACGAACATTACTGAACATTATATGAATTTGTTATAGGAAAAATAAATATATTTCGACCTATATTATGAAGGTTAACCAACTTCGAGAAATAGACAATGAGTAAAATGAGCTCGAGTATAGGTTATCTAACCTTCTGATTTCGATTGTTCCAATACATAAACAATCAATGAATGTTTTGACGGAAGCGATTTAAGCAACAGATCATAAGTGTTTACCTGACCAGAGTTCAGCATTCAATGGACACGATAACTTATAACGAACTTATAATTATAATCGTTTATGTATTTTATTATGTATAGGTTAAGGAGTTACAGGATATTTTGAATAGATAATACTTTGTATCAACTCAGCATGCCTGAAGTTGCTTTAATGTTGACAATAGTCGAATTCATAATCATATGTTAATAATTTTAAAAACGTTTAATGTCATTTGGTTTCTAAATACCAATTCAGTATGCCTGAAGTAAATGTAATGTTGGCGATAGTCGAAGATATAATTCCATGTTAATGATTTGAAAAAACTTTTAATATAATTGTTGTTTATAATAATTAATTCCAGCTACTCATGTTAAACCGTAGTGCAGACATTTTCTGTTATGTATCTTGCAGTCTCAAAGCAACCACTAAAAATTTGAAAACCTAATGAACCCATATTCAAGGTTATATTTTAAATTTATTTTAAATCAAAATATTTTAATTACCCTGAAATTAAGGGCGAATAAGTAATAACGACAATGACTAACGAGGCAAATAGCCAGTACTAAATATCAAACAATAATTTCCAATTTTATTAAAAAACAAAAATGTTAATAAATTCAATTTGTGTAACAGAAAAAGAGTTGACGATTTTCATTTAATAGACAATACTGTTACGAGTTAGATTACCATTAGTACTTCCACAGGTGGCACCATTTGACTCGGATATATTAGCATCGAGTTACCTAGTCGCTGGTTAACGTGTTTGTTAACTAACTACAGCTTCGAATTCAGTAATTACATGGTGAGTACATAACTTGTGTTTATTTCAGCAACATTAGAATGGGCGGCGAATTCCATCTATCCACGTGCGCCTGCGAGGGAATCAACCCGAATATTCGTCATCAGACTCTTTTATTACTCATTATTAAAACAATTTTTACAAACTTTAACCTAATTAAAATAAACTAAATACGAACGAGCATCACAACAACGCCGTCAAGAAACCTGAACATTTTCTTTAATTTTCGTCATGTCATGTTTAGAATTTTGACATTTTCTTCTTTCCTCATCAACCCCTCTCCAAGAAAGAGGCCTCGCCGCGCCACTGTAGATGCGCTGTAGTGATAATATTAAAAGAACAGGCTGCTTCCACTGGATTTGAACGGCCAAGCTTCGACAGGCGTATAAGCATTTGAAGGAGGCATGTGTTCAGCATTGGACTTTGTGTGGGCTTCAGAGAACACATAAATAATTTATCTAACACAAATATTGATTTCCTTGGTTGGTAAAAGCTGCCAGATCGAGGAAGTGGTTGCCTTGGTCTCCATTCCTGAAGACCCACGGCTGCCATGTTACAATGAACAATACACATCAAGTACAGTACATTACTATGCTGTCTTGAATCTAGGTTACACTTGAGTTACACGCATTCCTACATGTACTTAATGTACCTTCTTCTACACGTTGCACCGGCCGGAGTCGTAAACTAAATACAATCAAGTCGATAAAATTCACACACGTCGTTTTGTGTGCCCATGGAATGTGGTAATTGGCAGAATGTTCTTTTAGATTTCAATTCATGAGGAAAATGTGATGCTAATTATTTTGTTACGTTTTTATTGAACTCGCTAAATTTGATTTATATAATGTCAAATATCTTCCACATAGAATACAATAAGAGTTACTTACCTTTCTCGTACACTTGTGGCATGTGATAGGAACTTTTAAAATAACTGATTGTCATCTGCATCTTTCCTTTTCAAGACTCTTACACCATGGGTGAGCTCCATCTGGTAAAACCTCCTGCCTCATCGTTTAACGTTTTGGCACTAAAAATCTGTGGGCGCCCTAACGTCTTTCAACAAGGTCTTTCAACCACCACTCCAGAGTTAATGCCAAAACTTTAAGGAAAAATTACAACTTTTGAGTTAGTCCGGCTTGAGGATATACTAGTTCCCTCTTTCCGTTAATAATTTCTCTCTGATGGACATGGAATTTTGTACTTTGAGGCATTTTTGGTGCAGAGATTTCACGTAATTGTAAACCTATACTTATCATCATCAACGGTCATATTTGCTCGTTACTGAGCGAATATCTCCTCGGATGTCTTACCTGACTTCTCCAGACCAAATTTTGTCCAAGTCAGGAGACTACAATATTTCATCAAATTATTCATCCATTTTGGCCATCTCATGGTCTCTCTATACGACTTGACCTCCAGTCTTGTAGCATTCCTGGCCACTTACCATTTGCTTCACTACCACATCGTGTTATTCACCTCTACTTTAGTTACTCGATATTATAATTAAAAATGTATTTCAGCTTTGTTACCTGTCAATTTAATTTTCTCCCTTTCTACTAGAAACCTTACCTCAATTCTTAGGGTTTTAAAATAAAGTTTTGTATTATTACTGTTTTTTATTCCGATTTCCGGTCAGTACTGTATGAAGCCCATTGGCCAGAAACCGTGCTTTCCGTACAACAACGGAACTGTCCGTAGTTAAATACAACGGCAGTTTATTATTCTGTTTTATTATGCTGCTTAACTTTACAGATTCTGTTTCTCAGTAATATTATGATGTATTAGCGGTACATGAAATTGTTGGAATGACAGTTTTTAAACGTCTGGAACGCTTATTTCTAGATGTCTTGCTTTGTAGTCTTAACTGAGGAAGCCCTTAATAGAAAGAAAAGTTTATAGTGCCGGCCACTAGTCGTAAAGCTGATAGAGAGGATGGTGAAGTGTATTGTTTTGAAAATTTTGCCTATACAGTACAGAAACTTGGACATTCAGGAAAGAAAAGGAAAGTAGGTTACAGGCCTTCGAGATGTGGATATGAAGAAGGCAGAAAGGTTAGAGTGACCAATGAGGAAATGCTTGGAAGAGTAGGAGAGAAAAGGAGTTCTGGATCATCAAGAGAGATTGGTGACATCAGTAAGAGTGTTGGGACACTGTATGCGTCAAACCCAATGTTATGTGATGTTAGAAACACTAGCAGGGCTGCAGATGGAAAGCTAAATGGAGGATGGAAGATAGACCAGATGGTAATACGATATAGCCTACTGACGCGATATCATTATATGAGAAGACTAGCCTAGGACCGGAAAACATGGAGGGAGCATGCCCCGTAAGATCTGCCTTAGGGCTGAAAACACTGATGAGATAATAAATTACAGTAATGAATAATTTACAGAGGATTTTGTTAATCATTAATTTACTAAGATTTTGAAACATCAATTAGAAATAAAATTTCAATCAAATTTTATTATAATAATGTTTATTATCTTTGAATCCCGTGTCAAAAGTATAAAAAACGGATGAATTCATTTACAATCTATTTTGTGAAAGAAAAAGTTTCAAAAAGTTTGTACTTTACAAAATTTCTATAAATATATTGGATTCATTTAAGCCTATGATGACCAACCTTGTTCCAATCACTATGCGCCCAAGACCCGAATAAAAAAAGTCTTTTACTATTAAACAGAGTTACTTTAAAAATTTGTATTCATTCGGATAGACTTCAAACATAAAGTTACAGCACACACTGATACGTGTCCAACGTGTAAGACACGTTTAAGACACATTTCAGTTACTGCACATTCAGTTTTGTAAATGCTAAAGCGGTAACGATGTTTTGGACAATTTCATATCACTTACAGCTCGCTGGCCTTTGCAAGTTGTGGAAGAATGTAAATAGGTGATGAGGTGATGTGTATGTAAAAATACTGTTAGTATTACATATGTCTCTCATATTTAAAACGAATTATGCACACCCAGTCTTCTAAGTTATAGATATTGTAGCGTGACAGATAATCCACACAAATGCATTACTCAATGATCATTAATAAAGCTCTAATATATGGAATATCCAGATGAGAATCAATTAAAATGCACTATTTAATAATATATTCACAAGAAAGGTTAAATAAAGAAAAATTCTGCAAATAATATAATAATACAAATTTAAAAACCCAGAAGACTAAAAATAATAATAACAAAATTACCCAGGTAAGATAGAAGCAGGCAATTAATATACCCCGTCAAAGAAACCAGACCAAAAAAAACAAAGATACAGAAGACAGAAGAAGGAAGAATAATTAAAACTAGAGAAGAAAGAAGAACAACCAAATCTACTACTACTGAACAAGGAAGAAAGAAGAACAATCAAAGCTACTGAAGACAGAAGAAACAAAACTAATCAAAACTCAAAGAAGAAAGAAGAATAATTAAAACTACTATTACTGAAGAATTAAGAAAGAAGAACAATCAAAGATACAGAAGACAGAAGAAAGAAGAATAATTAAAACTACTATTACTGAAGAAAGAAGAACAATCAAAGATACAGAAGACAGAAGAAAGAAGAATAATTAAAACTACTATTACTGAAGAAAGAAGAAAGAAGAACAATCAAAGATACAGAAGACAGAAGAAAGAAGAATAATTAAAACTACTACTACAGAAGAAGGAAGAAAGAAGAACAATCAAAGCTACTGAAGAAAGAATAACAAACTAAATCTACTGAAGAAAGAAGAAGGAAGAATAATTAAAACTACTAATACTGAAGAAGGAAGAAAGAAGAACAATCAAAGCTACTGAAGACAGAAGAAAGAAGAACAATCAAAGCTACTGAAGACAGAAGAAACAAAACTAATCAAAATTCAAAGAAGAAAGAAGAATAATTAAAACTACTATTACTGAAGAATGAAGAAAGAAGAACAATCAAAGATACAGAAGACAGAAGAAAGAAGAATAATTAAAACTACTATTACTGAAGAAAGAAGAAAGAAGAACAATCAAAGATAGAGAAGAAAGAAGAAGGAAGAATAATTAAAACTAGAGAAGAAAGAAGAACTAATTAAAACTACTACAGAAGAAAGAAGAAAGAAGAACAACCAAATCTACTACTACTGAACAATGAAGAAAGAAGAAAGAAGAACAAACTAAATCTAATAAAGAAAGAAGAACAATCAAAGCTACTGAAGACAGAAGAACAAAACTAATTAAAACTCAAAGAAGAAAGAAGAACTAACTATAACTACTACTACTGAAGACAGAAGAAAGAAGAACAATCAAAGCTACTGAAGAATGAAGAAAGAAGAACAATCAAAGATACAGAAGACAGAAGAAGGAAGAATAATTAAAACTAGAGAAGAAAGAAGAACTAATTAAAAATACTACTACTGAAGAAAGAAGAATAATTAAAACTACTATTACTGAAGAAAGAAGAAAGAAGAACAATCAAAGCTACTGAAGACAGAAGAAAGAAGAACAATCAAAGCTAAAGAAGAAAGAAGAACTAATTAAAACTACTACTACTGAAGAATGAAGAAAGAAGAACAATCAAAGCTACTGAAGACAGAAGAAAGAAGAACAAACTAAATCTAATGAAGAAAGAAGAACAATCAAAGATACAGAAGAAAGAAGAAGGAAGAATAATTAAAACTACTATTACTGAAGAAAGAAGAACAAACTAAATCTAATAAAGAAAGAAGAACAATCCAAGCTACTGAAGAAGGAAGAAAGAAGAATAATTAAGACGATCCATATAAAACAAAAACCCCATAGGGAAAGAACCCCCAAAAAACCCCAAAATCAATGAATGCCCAAAGAGAAAGTATAACACCCTAAAAAACCATATCACTGTAAAACTGACAAAAACTAAAAGTGTTAGTAGTATTAAATATTAGTGCATTCAAAAAGTTATTATTTAGTTTGTATAGACAAGTCTTCACAGTTCCCCCATGGTTGAATATTTCATATTAAAAACTAGAAAAAGACTAGTAAATATAGTAATAATTCACCATGGAAAAGTGTAAGTGATCAAATTATAACTAATAAACTTTAAGAAAGGTGCATGAGTAGCAGTACAAAGTAACAAACTTTAAGTTTTGTGAACGGTGTCTACTTTGATAATGAAGTAGTAATTTTACTAATAAAAAGCTACTAAAACTGTATGAACATTCCATAGAATGGAATATAACATAGATAGCCAGGGTTATACTTTAAGAGGGGGCATAAATCTTATAAAATGGGGAATTACAGAACTAACTGTTTATGATGAAGTTGTAGAAGGTATTAACAATTATATATGGATCCAAATGTTGGGTTCCAATTAAATATAGCATTTAGATAAGTAAGGGTTAGTCATAAGAAATATTAGTATTATAATTGTTATTTTATTGTTCATGTTAATTTAGGAATGCATTATCTAAAATTAGATATCATTCCAATGTTGTAGAAACACTTTTTATTATGTTATTAGGTGATATACCAAAACAATGTTATTAAGAACACCAGTTTTATATATCTGGGTGTTATATTTTAATTGTATAATCTATAATTACTGTTATGCCAGATCAGAGAACTAATTTTTAATCAAATATATCAGAGTCAGAAGTCAGAGAAGGAAATAAAATAATTACATTAGTAAAACATTCTGCAAATAGCCACAATTCAAATCTAGGCAATATAATAAAGTTAAAATGCAGAATAATTAATAAACCTAATCTTATAAACCAGTCAAACTGACAATATTTAGGCAAGATACACCCAACATATTAAATACTATGTAAATAAGGCTTTCCAAAGATATGGTCATTCTATGAGTAAAATTATTTATTTGTATAATGAAATACCATTGGAAACTGAAATGGATTCACTAACATGATCATAAGGGGAGTCATATACAACTGAATTGTATGAAAAAACCATCATTAATATACTAAATTGCCATAAAATAAGTGAGAATTGACAATTATAACAATTTCAGATTTTATAGAATAATAATTATATTAGGTAAAATGGCTATTATTTACATAGAAGACAGGAAGTATAAATTTAGGCCGACCTTCCCAAAAAATATAAGAAATATGATTTTCTGATAAAACTTTGTAATACTAACTTAATTACTATCAAAATAAGTAGAATAGAATAGTGAAAACGAATATGTATTTTATATTTCAAACAGTTAACTAATAACGAATTTATTTTATGAACATAATGTACATTTTTAAAGTATTGGAAGTTATGGCAATTTTAAACAATGTCTGAAATATATTATATAGGCTAAGATTTTCATGAGATGAAGGAAATACAGACAGTTCATTATTATACCTCGAAGAGAGCACTTCTTGTGAATATTTGATTGAACCAACCTTTAATGGACGTTATGCTACAACGGAGTTCTGAATCATTTTATGTAAACTAAATTTTTAACTATTTTAATGAAAGTGAAGTGGTGAAGTTGACCCACGAACTACATAACACCTATAAACGAAATCACATATAACCAATTACATGAAATAACACTGAAATCGCATCAAACACCAAGTAAAAATTCGAGGTTAACTGACACACATAAACACCAGTTGATATACTTATTTAACAACATTTTTACACCAAGTGAACGTTTCCATCTAACACCAGTGACAATAAACTATACCCCAGAAGATCATATACCGTAGCGAAGAACATTTAACCGAAGAAGGGACATATTATCTCAACAAGTACGTTGTTTACATTAGAAGCTTTCAACGCGCATGCGTCAGGCGGCCATTCTGATCCAGTTCCGTCACCTCAATTAGAGACGACTAACTGCTTTCTGGTTTGAACAAAATTATATATAAACTTTTATTATTAATAATTACCAGTATATTGTTTAAATTTAAGACCTTTTTTGAATTGTAAGTGTTATACTTTCATGTCCCTGACCTTCTCTGGCTTTTTATATAAATAACCGTTCAAAGAACCTGTTTAAATAATACAACTGTAAAACTTCTAATATCGACCGACCCTGAGCGAGTCGATATGGCTTGTAACCTCGATTAATTAATCGACCAACCTTATTATTGTATTTAATAAACGTATTTGTTTGTTTTTTGGGTAAATTGGAGTTGATTTCTCTTATAAAAGGACATAATCATTAATTAACCAAGAAAAATAGATAATCTTTAAAGGCAGTATATGCGAAACTACGACATTTCAAGAGTAAGAAGAAGAGAGCCGTTTTCGCCTAACTTGAAGTTAATTGGATTATCTTTTTAACAAATTTACCGAACAGAAATTTATTACCAAATTAAACACCTTACTATTATAATTATAATTACGATCCACAACCTCAATTTATTCCTAAATATTAAGCACATAAATACCTCGAAAATATTTTTTCCGAAATTATTTTTTTTATAAATATAAATTTTAAATTTATATTTTATTTCAATTTGCTACACAGCAAAATACACTTTATTTAATTGATGGTAATAACATCCCAATTACCAATAACAAAGACCAGGAACTTTACCAAATCGACGATTCCCAGAGCGGAACGTCACTACTACACATACACACCATAAAAATTATCCTGGATAATATTATACCAGAACACTCTACAATTACAATTATAGTATGGTTTTATTACCAAAGCGAAGATCAACAGTAAGAGCTTAGAAGACAAGAAGATATTAGCTACGTTACTACACACAATAGTGAGAGTACAATTCTCTTACATCAACTATTTATTTATTTTTATATTTAATATTTATCGTATTATTACAAAATTGGCGAGTCCAACTTGTGGGGCTCGATTACCGCAGAATACCAGAACAAGCAACACTTTATAAATTTAATTATAATTTGTAATAAAATAAGTATATATTGCAAATTTGGCGTCCAACTAAAGGGCTGTAATTAGGGGTTGAAAGGCGGTAATTACTTACCCAATTCCTAATTCAGCTTGGCACCGGTTACCCAGCCAGGGAATCAGGGAAAATAGTGCGTCGTGCCACATCAAAGAAGAGAGCGGCGGAGGCCGAGAAAGAACTCGATATGGAGGATAAGGAGGCGACCCCAGTGGAGGACGTGGAAAAAATACTAGAACGGGTAGAACATCAACAACCAGCACCACTAGAGAAACAACCCGAAATATCCACTCAAACAGGGGACGTCCATGTCCAAGACCAGGAGAAATCCAAAACAACAGAAGATCCGATTTTAGAGAAAATGATGGAAATGTTCATGCAAATGAAAAAGGACATGGAAGAAAACAGCAAGAAGATGGAAGAAAGTTTGCATAAAAAAATGGATGACACCAACCATTCAACCAAGGAAGAATTGAAAAAGGACATAGGAGAGACCAGTAAGAAAATGGATTCCACCAAGGAAGATTTGAGTGATATAAATAAAAACATAGAAGAATTGAAGAAGGACTACCAACGGTTAAGAGAAGAAATAAGGGAGGATAACCAACAATGGATTAAGGAAAGGAGAGAAGACAGATTAAAAAGAGAAGAAGAGGAGATTACCAAAGAAATAAAATATGATAGCAAACCAGAACCAGAAGAAGTACCAAATGATATAAGGCAGGAACAAGTAATGGTAGTACCCGAAATTGAAACTAACCGAAACAAGGAAAATATTAAACAAAGGAAAAGGAGAATGTATCTAAGAAATGTAATGAAAACAAAGGAAGAAATGGAGATGATGAACCATGGTTTATTTGATGATGATAATATCCCTATTACCAACCGTGAAGAAATCTTGAGTTCCAGGAATAATGGAAGTAGATTAAGGGTAATCTCAGAGATGGTTTACCAGCAGACAGTAGTTTGCCACTGGAAAAGGACCAGAGGTAAACTGAATAAAACATGGAGACTAGATCAGTTTCAGCGAAGGACTGGACAGTGTATTCCAGAAAGATGGAAGTATGACATTTTACCAGACTGTGATGACGGCACAGATGAATCACCAGAATGTGTTCCATTAGAGTACCATCCAGGACAGTTCCAGTGTACAGGTACACTAAAATGTATTCCTTCAGGGTGGATGTGTGATGATGAACCAGATTATGGGGCTTCAGATAAGCAAATGATTAATCATTCAGATGAAGATCCTCACAGATATTTTTCATGCAATACAACATATGGACCAGAGACGTACCGGTGTATAAAACACTATGATAGAGGGAGCCGAATAAGCTTAGCAGCCAACAAAGGAATAGCAGCTAGGAAAATGAAATACAAGACAAAGGCCAGAGATGTCACTAGTACCGGAACGATGATGAAGACTATGGTCATCCGGACAATGAGAGCAAATGAAGTGACAGACTACGGTTAAGTCTAATACCATACACCTCCACAAAAAGGGACTGATGTTATGATAACCGGCAACGGCAAAAAACTACGTCAAAGAAAAAGAAATTATGAGCAACTGTCCAACCTAATAAAAATCTTCAACCTGGGTATATAAAAGAAAAACAATTATAAGAAGTACATTTGAAATAAAGAAAAGAAGAGAGCTAATACCATATTTAGGATAATAATATATGTTAACCATATTTATGAAAAAATATTATGAGTAAGGGAAGGTATAGAAGAAGTAAGAAAATCTCAAAATTCAAAAAACAAGTAAGAACACCTTACTACCTATTATTTAGGAGATAATTTATGATGAAAAATCACAAAATTCTAAAAAGAAGTAATGACTACTTACTACCTATTATTTAGAAAACCATTTATGAATCAAAAAGAAAATGAATTTTGAATAAAAGTCAAAATTCAAAAATGAAGTAATGACTACTTACTACCTATTATTTAGAAAACCATTTATGAATCAAAAAGAAAATGAATTTTGAATAAAAGTCAAAATTCAAAAATGAAGTAATGACTACTTACTACCTATTATTTAGAAAACCATTTATGAATCAAAAAGAAAATGAATTTTGAATAAAAGTCAAAATTCAAAAATGAAGTAATGACTACTTACTACCTATTATTTAGAAAACCATTTATGAATCAAAAAGAAAATGAATTTTGAATAAAAGTCAAAATTCAAAAATGAAGTAATGACTACTTACTACTTATTATTTAGAAAACAATTTATGAAACAGAAGAAAATAAATTTTGAATTAAATCTCACCATTCAAAAAACAAGTAAGAACACCTTACTACCTATTATTTAGGAGATAATTTATGATGAAAAAAGTAAAAATTCAAAAATGAAGTAATGACTACTTACTACCTATTATTTAGAAAACAATTTATGAAACAGAAGAAAATGAATTTTGAATTAAATCTCAAAATTCAAAAAACAAGTAAGAACACCTTACTACCTATTATTTAGGAGATAATTTATGATGAAAAAAGTAAAAATTCAAAAATGAAGTAATGACTACTTACTACCTATTATTTAGAAAACAATTTATGAATCAAGAAGAAAATTAATTTTGAATTAAATCTCAAAATTTAAAAAAGAAGTAAGAACAACTTACTACCTTATTTTAAAAACAACTTTTAGAAATGAACAAGAAGAAAAAGAATTTGGATAACACATTACAAACAATTATATATGGGACCAATTCTGAAAAACTTTCAAGAATAAAGAAATGGCAGTACAAACCACTGATACAATTTAAATGAATAAACTTATTGTGAAGTAAAATTAATGAGAATTTTATGTCAAATAAACAGAGATATTAAACATATGGCATTAATAATTAAAGAGTGCATTTGGATAAAAAGCAAGAGCAAAATAAAATTTTGAAAAAAGAAAGGAAAAACTATATATAAATAAATCCATATGAAAAAGATGATCATACAATAAATGTCAGTTATTAGAAAGACAATTAAAAGAGTAATTGAGAAAACATAATACTAGTGGAACGATTCACAAGAATTAAGAAAGGAACAAAAATATAATACAAAATATATGCTACCAATGACCAGAAGGAGATTGTGATAACAGTCAAAAAATGACAGAGAATTAAAAACTTTACACTGAATAAGGAGTGATAATTATATTATACCAGCTTCCAATCACAAGGAGAAATAAAATGCCCGCAGAGCTAACCATTGAGAAAATAACTGAGATAGAGATTCACTAAGATAGAAATATTAATAGATCTGTTCGTATACGAAGTGAAATATCCAAAGATATTTAATTTTTTTTTATAGTCATAAGGTGGACTATTCTTATATAATTTTTATAAATGACTGTCTGAGATAAGTCCAGCAGTATTATTATGTATTGGTCAGAGATGATTTACCTCTGTAATCAATAAATGACGTAGCATGGCCAGCAGAGTGTGAAGCCTACAGAGCCCCTCTGGACACTGCCCCAGCTAACGTATTAGGGAATTTTAGGGAATAAATATCCCAAGGATAAAGAAACGAGTTAAGAAGAAAATGGAAAAATAAAAAATAACGAACCTCAGATGACTATTACTATCAGTAAGAATCCAGTTAATAATGAAACATAGATAAGCTCAAAAATATGGGAGAAAAAATTTTTAGAAATGTGAAGGAAGTAAAGAAATATAATTTATAATATAATGTCATAAGCAATTACTTCAGACAAACTAAGTATGACCTGAACTAATCACTTCTGGAAGAGAGCAATCTGTAGCGTGACAGATAATCCACACAAATGCATTACTCAATGATCATTAATAAAGCTCTAATATATGGAATATCCAGATGAGAATCAATTAAAATGCACTATTTAATAATATATTCACAAGAAAGGTTAAATAAAGAAAAATTCTGCAAATAATATAATAATACAAATTTAAAAACTCAGAAGACTAAAAATAATAATAACAAAATTACCCAGGTAAGATAGAAGCAGGCAATTAATATACCCCGTCAAAGAAACCAGACCAAAAAAAACAAAGATACAGAAGACAGAAGAAGGAAGAATAATTAAAACTAGAGAAGAAAGAAGAACAACCAAATCTACTACTACTGAACAAGGAAGAAAGAAGAACAATCAAAGCTACTGAAGACAGAAGAAACAAAACTAATCAAAACTCAAAGAAGAAAGAAGAATAATTAAAACTACTATTACTGAAGAATTAAGAAAGAAGAACAATCAAAGATACAGAAGACAGAAGAAAGAAGAATAATTAAAACTACTATTACTGAAGAAAGAAGAACAATCAAAGATACAGAAGACAGAAGAAAGAAGAATAATTAAAACTACTATTACTGAAGAAAGAAGAAAGAAGAACAATCAAAGATACAGAAGACAGAAGAAAGAAGAATAATTAAAACTACTACTACAGAAGAAGGAAGAAAGAAGAACAATCAAAGCTACTGAAGAAAGAAGAACAAACTAAATCTACTGAAGAAAGAAGAAGGAAGAATAATTAAAACTACTAATACTGAAGAAGGAAGAAAGAAGAACAATCAAAGCTACTGAAGACAGAAGAAAGAAGAACAATCAAAGCTACTGAAGACAGAAGAAACAAAACTAATCAAAACTCAAAGAAGAAAGAAGAATAATTAAAACTACTATTACTGAAGAATGAAGAAAGAAGAACAATCAAAGATACAGAAGACAGAAGAAAGAAGAATAATTAAAACTACTATTACTGAAGAAAGAAGAAAGAAGAACAATCAAAGATAGAGAAGAAAGAAGAAGGAAGAATAATAAAAACTAGAGAAGAAAGAAGAACTAATTAAAACTACTACAGAAGAAAGAAGAAAGAAGAACAACCAAATCTACTACTACTGAACAATGAAGAAAGAAGAAAGAAGAACAAACTAAATCTAATAAAGAAAGAAGAACAATCAAAGCTACTGAAGACAGAAGAAAGAAGAACAATCAAAGCTACTGAAGACAGAAGAACAAAACTAATTAAAACTCAAAGAAGAAAGAAGAACTAACTATAACTACTACTACTGAAGACAGAAGAAAGAAGAACAATCAAAGCTACTGAAGAATGAAGAAAGAAGAACAATCAAAGATACAGAAGACAGAAGAAGGAAGAATAATTAAAACTAGAGAAGAAAGAAGAACTAATTAAAAATACTACTACTGAAGAAAGAAGAATAATTAAAACTACTATTACTGAAGAAAGAAGAAAGAAGAACAATCAAAGCTACTGAAGACAGAAGAAAGAAGAACAATCAAAGCTAAAGAAGAAAGAAGAACTAATTAAAACTACTACTACTGAAGAATGAAGAAAGAAGAACAATCAAAGCTACTGAAGACAGAAGAAAGAAGAACAAACTAAATCTAATGAAGAAAGAAGAACAATCAAAGATACAGAAGAAAGAAGAAGGAAGAATAATTAAAACTACTATTACTGAAGAAAGAAGAAAGAAGAACAAACTAAATCTAATAATGAAAGAAGAACAATCCAAGCTACTGAAGAAGGAAGAAAGAAGAATAATTAAGACGATCCATATAAAACAAAAACCCCATAGGGAAAGAACCCCCAAAAAACCCCAAAATCAATGAATGCCCAAAGAGAAAGTATAACACCCTAAAAAACCATATCACTGTAAAACTGACAAAAACTAAAAGTGTTAGTAGTATTAAATATTAGTGCATTCAAAAAGTTATTATTTAGTTTGTATAGACAAGTCTTCACAGTTCCCCCATGGTTGAATATTTCATATTAAAAACTAGAAAAAGACTAGTAAATATAGTAATAATTCACCATGGAAAAGTGTAAGTGATCAAATTATAACTAATAAACTTTAAGAAAGGTGCATGAGTAGCAGTACAAAGTAACAAACTTTAAGTTTTGTGAACGGTGTCTACTTTGATAATGAAGTAGTAATTTTACTAATAAAAAGCTACTAAAACTGTATGAACATTCCATAGAATGGAATATAACTTAGATAGCCAGGGTTATACTTTAAGAGGGGGCATAAATCTTATAAAATGGGGAATTACAGAACTAACTGTTTATGATGAAGTTGTAGAAGGTATTAACAATTATATATGGATCCAAATGTTGGGTTCCAATTAAATATAGCATTTAGATAAGTAAGGGTTAGTCATAAGAAATATTAGTATTATAATTGTTATTTTATTGTTCATGTTAATTTAGGAATGCATTATCTAAAATTAGATATCATTCCAATGTTGTAGAAATACTTTTTATTATGTTATTAGGTGATATACCAAAACAATGTTATTAAGAACACCAGTTTTATATATCTGGGTGTTATATTTTAATTGTATAATCTATAATTACTGTTATGCCAGATCAGAGAACTAATTTTTAATCAAATATATCAGAGTCAGAAGTCAGAGAAGGAAATAAAATAATTACATTAGTAAAACATTCTGCAAATAGCCACAATTCAAATCTAGGCAATATAATAAAGTTAAAATGCAGAATAATTAATAAACCTAATCTTATAAACCAGTCAAACTGACAATATTTAGGCAAGATACACCCAACATATTAAATACTATGTAAATAAGGCTTTCCAAAGATATGGTCATTCTATGAGTAAAATTATTTATTTGTATAATGAAATACCATTGGAAACTGAAATAGATTCACTAACATGATCATAAGGGGAGTCATATACAACTGAATTGTATGAAAAAACCATCATTAATATACTAAATTGCCATAAAATAAGTGAGAATTGACAATTATAACAATTTCAGATTTTATAGAATAATAATTATATTAGGTAAAATGGCTATTATTTACATAGAAGACAGGAAGTATAAATTTAGGCCGACCTTCCCAAAAAATATAAGAAATATGATTTTCTGATAAAACTTTGTAATACTAACTTAATTACTATCAAAATAAGTAGAATAGAATAGTGAAAACGAATATGTATTTTATATTTCAAACAGTTAACTAATAACGAATTTATTTTATGAACATAATGTACATTTTTAAAGTATCGGAAGTTATGGCAATTTTAAACAATGTCTGAAATATATTATATAGGCTAAGATTTTCATGAGATGAAGGAAATACAGACAGTTCATTATTATACCTCGAAGAGAGCACTTCTTGTGAATATTTGATTGAACCAACCTTTAATGGACGTTATGCTACAACGGAGTTCTGAATCATTTTATGTAAACTAAATTTTTAACTATTTTAATGAAAGTGAAGTGGTGAAGTTGACCCACGAACTACATAACACCTATAAACGAAATCACATATAACCAATTACATGAAATAACACTGAAATCGCATCAAACACCAAGTAAAAATTCGAGGTTAACTGACACACATAAACACCAGTTGATATACTTATTTAACAACATTTTTACACCAAGTGAACGTTTCCATCTAACACCAGTGACAATAAACTATACCCCAGAAGATCATATACCGTAGCGAAGAACATTTAACCGAAGAAGGGACATATTATCTCAACAAGTACGTTGTTTACATTAGAAGCTTTCAACGCGCATGCGTCAGGCGGCCATTCTGATCCAGTTCCGTCACCTCAATTAGAGACGACTAACTGCTTTCTGGTTTGAACAAAATTATATATAAACTTTTATTAATAATAATTACCAGTATATTGTTTAAATTTAAGACCTTTTTTGAATTGTAAGTGTTATACTTTCATGTCCCTGACCTTCTCTGGCTTTTTATATAAATAACCGTTCAAAGAACCTGTTTAAATAATACAACTGTAAAACTTCTAATATCGACCGACCCTGAGCGAGTCGATATGGCTTGTAACCTCGATTAATTAATCGACCAACCTTATTATTGTATTTAATAAACGTATTTGTTTGTTTTTTGGGTAAATTGGAGTTGATTTCTCTTATAAAAGGACATAATCATTAATTAACCAAGAAAAATAGATAATCTTTAAAGGCAGTATATGCGAAACTACGACATTTCAAGAGTAAGAAGAAGAGAGCCGTTTTCGCCTAACTTGAAGTTAATTGGATTATCTTTTTAACAAATTTACCGAACAGAAATTTATTACCAAATTAAACACCTTACTATTATAATTATAATTACGATCCACAACCTCAATTTATTCCTAAATATTAAGCACATAAATACCTCGAAAATATTTTTTCCGAAATTATTTTTTTTATAAATATAAATTTTAAATTTATATTTTATTTCAATTTGCTACACAGCAAAATACACTTTATTTAATTGATGGTAATAACATCCCAATTACCAATAACAAAGACCAGGAACTTTACCAAATCGACGATTCCCAGAGCGGAACGTCACTACTACACATACACACCATAAAAATTATCCTGGATAATATTATACCAGAACACTCTACAATTACAATTATAGTATGGTTTTATTACCAAAGCGAAGATCAACAGTAAGAGCTTAGAAGACAAGAAGATATTAGCTACGTTACTACACACAATAGTGAGAGTACAATTCTCTTACATCAACTATTTATTTATTTTTATATTTAATATTTATCGTATTATTACAAAATTGGCGAGTCCAACTTGTGGGGCTCGATTACCGCAGAATACCAGAACAAGCAACACTTTATAAATTTAATTATAATTTGTAATAAAATAAGTATATATTACAAATTTGGCGTCCAACTAAAGGGCTGTAATTAGGGGTTGAAAGGCGGTAATTACTTACCCAATTCCTAATTCAGCTTGGCACCGGTTACCCAGCCAGGGAATCAGGGAAAATAGTGCGTCGTGCCACATCAAAGAAGAGAGCGGCGGAGGCCGAGAAAGAACTCGATATGGAGGATAAGGAGGCGACCCCAGTGGAGGACGTGGAAAAAATACTAGAACGGGTAGAACATCAACAACCAGCACCACTAGAGAAACAACCCGAAATATCCACTCAAACAGGGGACGTCCATGTCCAAGACCAGGAGAAATCCAAAACAACAGAAGATCCGATTTTAGAGAAAATGATGGAAATGTTCATGCAAATGAAAAAGGACATGGAAGAAAACAGCAAGAAGATGGAAGAAAGTTTGCATAAAAAAATGGATGACACCAACCATTCAACCAAGGAAGAATTGAAAAAGGACATAGGAGAGACCAGTAAGAAAATGGATTCCACCAAGGAAGATTTGAGTGATATAAATAAAAACATAGAAGAATTGAAGAAGGACTACCAACGGTTAAGAGAAGAAATAAGGGAGGATAACCAACAATGGATTAAGGAAAGGAGAGAAGACAGATTAAAAAGAGAAGAAGAGGAGAGGACCAAAGAAATAAAATATGATAGCAAACCAGAACCAGAAGAAGTACCAAATGATATAAGGCAGGAACAAGTAATGGTAGTACCCGAAATTGAAACTAACCGAAACAAGGAAAATATTAAACAAAGGAAAAGGAGAATGTATCTAAGAAATGTAATGAAAACAAAGGAAGAAATGGAGATGATGAACCATGGTTTATTTGATGATGATAATATCCCTATTACCAACCGTGAAGAAATCTTGAGTTCCAGGAATAATGGAAGTAGATTAAGGGTAATCTCAGAGATGGTTTACCAGCAGACAGTAGTTTGCCACTGGAAAAGGACCAGAGGTAAACTGAATAAAACATGGAGACTAGATCAGTTTCAGCGAAGGACTGGACAGTGTATTCCAGAAAGATGGAAGTATGACATTTTACCAGACTGTGATGACGGCACAGATGAATCACCAGAATGTGTTCCATTAGAGTACCATCCAGGACAGTTCCAGTGTACAGGTACACTAAAATGTATTCCTTCAGGGTGGATGTGTGATGATGAACCAGATTATGGGGCTTCAGATAAGCAAATGATTAATCATTCAGATGAAGATCCTCACAGATATTTTTCATGCAATACAACATATGGACCAGAGACGTACCGGTGTATAAAACACTATGATAGAGGGAGCCGAATAAGCTTAGCAGCCAACAAAGGAATAGCAGCTAGGAAAATGAAATACAAGACAAAGGCCAGAGATGTCACTAGTACCGGAACGATGATGAAGACTATGGTCATCCGGACAATGAGAGCAAATGAAGTGACAGACTACGGTTAAGTCTAATACCATACACCTCCACAAAAAGGGACTGATGTTATGATAACCGGCAACGGCAAAAAACTACGTCAAAGAAAAAGAAATTATGAGCAACTGTCCAACCTAATAAAAATCTTCAACCTGGGTATATAAAAGAAAAACAATTATAAGAAGTACATTTGAAATAAAGAAAAGAAGAGAGCTAATACCATATTTAGGGTAATAATATATGTTAACCATATTTATGAAAAAATATTATGAGTAAGGGAAGGTATAGAAGAAGTAAGAAAATCTCAAAATTCAAAAAACAAGTAAGAACACCTTACTACCTATTATTTAGGAGATAATTTATGATGAAAAATCACAAAATTCTAAAAAGAAGTAATGACTACTTACTACCTATTATTTAGAAAAACATTTATGAATCAAAAAGAAAATGAATTTTGAATAAAAGTCAAAATTCAAAAATGAAGTAATGACTACTTACTACCTATTATTTAGAAAACCATTTATGAATCAAAAAGAAAATGAATTTTGAATAAAAGTCAAAATTCAAAAATGAAGTAATGACTACTTACTACCTATTATTTAGAAAACCATTTATGAATCAAAAAGAAAATGAATTTTGAATAAAAGTCAAAATTCAAAAATGAAGTAATGACTACTTACTACCTATTATTTAGAAAACAATTTATGAAACAGAAGAAAATGAATTTTGAATTAAATCTCAAAATTCAAAAAACAAGTAAGAACACCTTACTACCTATTATTTAGGAGATAATTTATGATGAAAAAAGTAAAAATTCAAAAATGAAGTAATGACTACTTACTACCTATTATTTAGAAAACAATTTATGAATCAAGAAGAAAATGAATTTTGAATTAAATCTCAAAATTTAAAAAAGAAGTAAGAACAACTTACTACCTTATTTTAAAAACAACTTTTAGAAATGAACAAGAAGAAAAAGAATTTGGATAACACATTACAAACAATTATATATGGGACCAATTCTGAAAAACTTTCAAGAATAAAGAAATGGCAGTACAAACCACTGATACAATTTAAATGAATAAACTTATTGTGAAGTAAAATTAATGAGAATTTTATGTCAAATAAACAGAGATATTAAACATATGGCATTAATAATTAAAGAGTGCATTTGGATAAAAAGCAAGAGCAAAATAAAATTTTGAAAAAAGAAAGGAAAAACTATATATAAATAAATCCATATGAAAAAGATGATCATACAATAAATGTCAGTTATTAGAAAGACAATTAAAAGAGTAATTGAAAAAACATAATACTAGTGGAACGATTCACAAGAATTAAGAAAGGAACAAAAATATAATACAAAATATATGCTACCAATGACCAGAAGGAGATTGTGATAACAGTCAAAAAATGACAGAGAATTAAAAACTTTACACTGAATAAGGAGTGATAATTATATTATACCAGCTTCCAATCACAAGGAGAAATAAAATGCCCGCAGAGCTAACCATTGAGAAAATAACTGAGATAGAGATTCACTAAGATAGAAATATTAATAGATCTGTTCGTATACGAAGTGAAATATCCAAAGATATTTAATTTTTTTTTATAGTCATAAGGTGGACTATTCTTATATAATTTTTATAAATGACTGTCTGAGATAAGTCCAGCAGTATTATTATGTATTGGTCAGAGATGATTTACCTCTGTAATCAATAAATGACGTAGCATGGCCAGCAGAGTGTGAAGCCTACAGAGCCCCTCTGGACACTGCCCCAGCTAACGTATTAGGGAATTTTAGGGAATAAATATCCCAAGGATAAAGAAACGAGTTAAGAAGAAAATGGAAAAATAAAAAATAACGAACCTCAGATGACTATTACTATCAGTAAGAATCCAGTTAATAATGAAACATAGATAAGCTCAAAAATATGGGAGAAAAAATTTTTAGAAATGTGAAGGAAGTAAAGAAATATAATTTATAATATAATGTCATAAGCAATTACTTCAGACAAACTAAGTATGACCTGAACTAATCACTTCTGGAAGAGAGCAATCTGTAGCGTGACAGATAATCCACACAAATGCATTACTCAATGATCATTAATAAAGCTCTAATATATGGAATATCCAGATGAGAATCAATTAAAATGCACTATTTAATAATATATTCACAAGAAAGGTTAAATAAAGAAAAATTCTGCAAATAATATAATAATACAAATTTAAAAACCCAGAAGACTAAAAATAATAATAACAAAATTACCCAGGTAAGATAGAAGCAGGCAATTAATATACCCCGTCAAAGAAACCAGACCAAAAAAAACAAAGATACAGAAGACAGAAGAAGGAAGAATAATTAAAACTAGAGAAGAAAGAAGAACAACCAAATCTACTACTACTGAACAAGGAAGAAAGAAGAACAATCAAAGCTACTGAAGACAGAAGAAACAAAACTAATCAAAACTCAAAGAAGAAAGAAGAATAATTAAAACTACTATTACTGAAGAATTAAGAAAGAAGAACAATCAAAGATACAGAAGACAGAAGAAAGAAGAATAATTAAAACTACTATTACTGAAGAAAGAAGAACAATCAAAGATACAGAAGACAGAAGAAAGAAGAATAATTAAAACTACTATTACTGAAGAAAGAAGAAAGAAGAACAATCAAAGATACAGAAGACAGAAGAAAGAAGAATAATTAAAACTACTACTACAGAAGAAGGAAGAAAGAAGAACAATCAAAGCTACTGAAGAAAGAAGAACAAACTAAATCTACTGAAGAAAGAAGAAGGAAGAATAATTAAAACTACTAATACTGAAGAAGGAAGAAAGAAGAACAATCAAAGCTACTGAAGACAGAAGAAAGAAGAACAATCAAAGCTACTGAAGACAGAAGAAACAAAACTAATCAAAACTCAAAGAAGAAAGAAGAATAATTAAAACTACTATTACTGAAGAATGAAGAAAGAAGAACAATCAAAGATACAGAAGACAGAAGAAAGAAGAATAATTAAAACTACTATTACTGAAGAAAGAAGAAAGAAGAACAATCAAAGATAGAGAAGAAAGAAGAAGGAAGAATAATAAAAACTAGAGAAGAAAGAAGAACTAATTAAAACTACTACAGAAGAAAGAAGAAAGAAGAACAACCAAATCTACTACTACTGAACAATGAAGAAAGAAGAAAGAAGAACAAACTAAATCTAATAAAGAAAGAAGAACAATCAAAGCTACTGAAGACAGAAGAAAGAAGAACAATCAAAGCTACTGAAGACAGAAGAACAAAACTAATTAAAACTCAAAGAAGAAAGAAGAACTAACTATAACTACTACTACTGAAGACAGAAGAAAGAAGAACAATCAAAGCTACTGAAGAATGAAGAAAGAAGAACAATCAAAGATACAGAAGACAGAAGAAGGAAGAATAATTAAAACTAGAGAAGAAAGAAGAACTAATTAAAAATACTACTACTGAAGAAAGAAGAATAATTAAAACTACTATTACTGAAGAAAGAAGAAAGAAGAACAATCAAAGCTACTGAAGACAGAAGAAAGAAGAACAATCAAAGCTAAAGAAGAAAGAAGAACTAATTAAAACTACTACTACTGAAGAATGAAGAAAGAAGAACAATCAAAGCTACTGAAGACAGAAGAAAGAAGAACAAACTAAATCTAATGAAGAAAGAAGAACAATCAAAGATACAGAAGAAAGAAGAAGGAAGAATAATTAAAACTACTATTACTGAAGAAAGAAGAAAGAAGAACAAACTAAATCTAATAATGAAAGAAGAACAATCCAAGCTACTGAAGAAGGAAGAAAGAAGAATAATTAAGACGATCCATATAAAACAAAAACCCCATAGGGAAAGAACCCCCAAAAAACCCCAAAATCAATGAATGCCCAAAGAGAAAGTATAACACCCTAAAAAACCATATCACTGTAAAACTGACAAAAACTAAAAGTGTTAGTAGTATTAAATATTAGTGCATTCAAAAAGTTATTATTTAGTTTGTATAGACAAGTCTTCACAGTTCCCCCATGGTTGAATATTTCATATTAAAAACTAGAAAAAGACTAGTAAATATAGTAATAATTCACCATGGAAAAGTGTAAGTGATCAAATTATAACTAATAAACTTTAAGAAAGGTGCATGAGTAGCAGTACAAAGTAACAAACTTTAAGTTTTGTGAACGGTGTCTACTTTGATAATGAAGTAGTAATTTTACTAATAAAAAGCTACTAAAACTGTATGAACATTCCATAGAATGGAATATAACTTAGATAGCCAGGGTTATACTTTAAGAGGGGGCATAAATCTTATAAAATGGGGAATTACAGAACTAACTGTTTATGATGAAGTTGTAGAAGGTATTAACAATTATATATGGATCCAAATGTTGGGTTCCAATTAAATATAGCATTTAGATAAGTAAGGGTTAGTCATAAGAAATATTAGTATTATAATTGTTATTTTATTGTTCATGTTAATTTAGGAATGCATTATCTAAAATTAGATATCATTCCAATGTTGTAGAAATACTTTTTATTATGTTATTAGGTGATATACCAAAACAATGTTATTAAGAACACCAGTTTTATATATCTGGGTGTTATATTTTAATTGTATAATCTATAATTACTGTTATGCCAGATCAGAGAACTAATTTTTAATCAAATATATCAGAGTCAGAAGTCAGAGAAGGAAATAAAATAATTACATTAGTAAAACATTCTGCAAATAGCCACAATTCAAATCTAGGCAATATAATAAAGTTAAAATGCAGAATAATTAATAAACCTAATCTTATAAACCAGTCAAACTGACAATATTTAGGCAAGATACACCCAACATATTAAATACTATGTAAATAAGGCTTTCCAAAGATATGGTCATTCTATGAGTAAAATTATTTATTTGTATAATGAAATACCATTGGAAACTGAAATAGATTCACTAACATGATCATAAGGGGAGTCATATACAACTGAATTGTATGAAAAAACCATCATTAATATACTAAATTGCCATAAAATAAGTGAGAATTGACAATTATAACAATTTCAGATTTTATAGAATAATAATTATATTAGGTAAAATGGCTATTATTTACATAGAAGACAGGAAGTATAAATTTAGGCCGACCTTCCCAAAAAATATAAGAAATATGATTTTCTGATAAAACTTTGTAATACTAACTTAATTACTATCAAAATAAGTAGAATAGAATAGTGAAAACGAATATGTATTTTATATTTCAAACAGTTAACTAATAACGAATTTATTTTATGAACATAATGTACATTTTTAAAGTATCGGAAGTTATGGCAATTTTAAACAATGTCTGAAATATATTATATAGGCTAAGATTTTCATGAGATGAAGGAAATACAGACAGTTCATTATTATACCTCGAAGAGAGCACTTCTTGTGAATATTTGATTGAACCAACCTTTAATGGACGTTATGCTACAACGGAGTTCTGAATCATTTTATGTAAACTAAATTTTTAACTATTTTAATGAAAGTGAAGTGGTGAAGTTGACCCACGAACTACATAACACCTATAAACGAAATCACATATAACCAATTACATGAAATAACACTGAAATCGCATCAAACACCAAGTAAAAATTCGAGGTTAACTGACACACATAAACACCAGTTGATATACTTATTTAACAACATTTTTACACCAAGTGAACGTTTCCATCTAACACCAGTGACAATAAACTATACCCCAGAAGATCATATACCGTAGCGAAGAACATTTAACCGAAGAAGGGACATATTATCTCAACAAGTACGTTGTTTACATTAGAAGCTTTCAACGCGCATGCGTCAGGCGGCCATTCTGATCCAGTTCCGTCACCTCAATTAGAGACGACTAACTGCTTTCTGGTTTGAACAAAATTATATATAAACTTTTATTATTAATAATTACCAGTATATTGTTTAAATTTAAGACCTTTTTTGAATTGTAAGTGTTATACTTTCATGTCCCTGACCTTCTCTGGCTTTTTATATAAATAACCGTTCAAAGAACCTGTTTAAATAATACAACTGTAAAACTTCTAATATCGACCGACCCTGAGCGAGTCGATATGGCTTGTAACCTCGATTAATTAATCGACCAACCTTATTATTGTATTTAATAAACGTATTTGTTTGTTTTTTGGGTAAATTGGAGTTGATTTCTCTTATAAAAGGACATAATCATTAATTAACCAAGAAAAATAGATAATCTTTAAAGGCAGTATATGCGAAACTACGACATTTCAAGAGTAAGAAGAAGAGAGCCGTTTTCGCCTAACTTGAAGTTAATTGGATTATCTTTTTAACAAATTTACCGAACAGAAATTTATTACCAAATTAAACACCTTACTATTATAATTATAATTACGATCCACAACCTCAATTTATTCCTAAATATTAAGCACATAAATACCTCGAAAATATTTTTTCCGAAATTATTTTTTTTATAAATATAAATTTTAAATTTATATTTTATTTCAATTTGCTACACAGCAAAATACACTTTATTTAATTGATGGTAATAACATCCCAATTACCAATAACAAAGACCAGGAACTTTACCAAATCGACGATTCCCAGAGCGGAACGTCACTACTACACATACACACCATAAAAATTATCCTGGATAATATTATACCAGAACACTCTACAATTACAATTATAGTATGGTTTTATTACCAAAGCGAAGATCAACAGTAAGAGCTTAGAAGGCAAGAAGATATTAGCTACGTTACTACACACAATAGTGAGAGTACAATTCTCTTACATCAACTATTTATTTATTTTTATATTTAATATTTATCGTATTATTACAAAATTGGCGAGTCCAACTTGTGGGGCTCGATTACCGCAGAATACCAGAACAAGCAACACTTTATAAATTTAATTATAATTTGTAATAAAATAAGTATATATTACAAATTTGGCGTCCAACTAAAGGGCTGTAATTAGGGGTTGAAAGGCGGTAATTACTTACCCAATTCCTAATTCAGCTTGGCACCGGTTACCCAGCCAGGGAATCAGGGAAAATAGTGCGTCGTGCCACATCAAAGAAGAGAGCGGCGGAGGCCGAGAAAGAACTCGATATGGAGGATAAGGAGGCGACCCCAGTGGAGAACGTGGAAAAAATACTAGAACGGGTAGAACATCAACAACCAGCACCACTAGAGAAACAACCCGAAATATCCACTCAAACAGGGGACGTCCATGTCCAAGACCAGGAGAAATCCAAAACAACAGAAGATCCGATTTTAGAGAAAATGATGGAAATGTTCATGCAAATGAAAAAGGACATGGAAGAAAACAGCAAGAAGATGGAAGAAAGTTTGCATAAAAAAATGGATGACACCAACCATTCAACCAAGGAAGAATTGAAAAAGGACATAGGAGAGACCAGTAAGAAAATGGATTCCACCAAGGAAGATTTGAGTGATATAAATAAAAACATAGAAGAATTGAAGAAGGACTACCAACGGTTAAGAGAAGAAATAAGGGAGGATAACCAACAATGGATTAAGGAAAGGAGAGAAGACAGATTAAAAAGAGAAGAAGAGGAGAGGACCAAAGAAATAAAATATGATAGCAAACCAGAACCAGAAGAAGTACCAAATGATATAAGGCAGGAACAAGTAATGGTAGTACCCGAAATTGAAACTAACCGAAACAAGGAAAATATTAAACAAAGGAAAAGGAGAATGTATCTAAGAAATGTAATGAAAACAAAGGAAGAAATGGAGATGATGAACCATGGTTTATTTGATGATGATAATATCCCTATTACCAACCGTGAAGAAATCTTGAGTTCCAGGAATAATGGAAGTAGATTAAGGGTAATCTCAGAGATGGTTTACCAGCAGACAGTAGTTTGCCACTGGAAAAGGACCAGAGGTAAACTGAATAAAACATGGAGACTAGATCAGTTTCAGCGAAGGACTGGACAGTGTATTCCAGAAAGATGGAAGTATGACATTTTACCAGACTGTGATGACGGCACAGATGAATCACCAGAATGTGTTCCATTAGAGTACCATCCAGGACAGTTCCAGTGTACAGGTACACTAAAATGTATTCCTTCAGGGTGGATGTGTGATGATGAACCAGATTATGGGGCTTCAGATAAGCAAATGATTAATCATTCAGATGAAGATCCTCACAGATATTTTTCATGCAATACAACATATGGACCAGAGACGTACCGGTGTATAAAACACTATGATAGAGGGAGCCGAATAAGCTTAGCAGCCAACAAAGGAATAGCAGCTAGGAAAATGAAATACAAGACAAAGGCCAGAGATGTCACTAGTACCGGAACGATGATGAAGACTATGGTCATCCGGACAATGAGAGCAAATGAAGTGACAGACTACGGTTAAGTCTAATACCATACACCTCCACAAAAAGGGACTGATGTTATGATAACCGGCAACGGCAAAAAACTACGTCAAAGAAAAAGAAATTATGAGCAACTGTCCAACCTAATAAAAATCTTCAACCTGGGTATATAAAAGAAAAACAATTATAAGAAGTACATTTGAAATAAAGAAAAGAAGAGAGCTAATACCATATTTAGGATAATAATATATGTTAACCATATTTATGAAAAAATATTATGAGTAAGGGAAGGTATAGAAGAAGTAAGAAAATCTCAAAATTCAAAAAACAAGTAAGAACACCTTACTACCTATTATTTAGGAGATAATTTATGATGAAAAATCACAAAATTCTAAAAAGAAGTAATGACTACTTACTACCTATTATTTAGAAAAACATTTATGAATCAAAAAGAAAATGAATTTTGAATAAAAGTCAAAATTCAAAAATGAAGTAATGACTACTTACTACCTATTATTTAGAAAACCATTTATGAATCAAAAAGAAAATGAATTTTGAATAAAAGTCAAAATTCAAAAATGAAGTAATGACTACTTACTACCTATTATTTAGAAAACCATTTATGAATCAAAAAGAAAATGAATTTTGAATAAAAGTCAAAATTCAAAAATGAAGTAATGACTACTTACTACCTATTATTTAGAAAACAATTTATGAAACAGAAGAAAATGAATTTTGAATTAAATCTCAAAATTCCAAAAACAAGTAAGAACACCTTACTACCTATTATTTAGGAGATAATTTATGATGAAAAAAGTAAAAATTCAAAAATGAAGTAATGACTACTTACTACCTATTATTTAGAAAACAATTTTATGAATCAAGAAGAAAATTAATTTTGAATTAAATCTCAAATTTAAAAAAGAAGTAAGAACAACTTACTACCTTATTTTAAAAAACAACTTTTAGAAATGAACAAGAAGAAAAAGAATTTGGATAACACATTACAAACAATTATATATGGGACCAATTCTGAAAAACTTTCAAGAATAAAGAAATGGCAGTACAAACCACTGATACAATTTAAATGAATAAACTTATTGTGAAGTAAAATTAATGAGAATTTTATGTCAAATAAACAGAGATATTAAACATATGGCATTAATAATTAAAGAGTGCATTTGGATAAAAAGCAAGAGCAAAATAAAATTTTGAAAAAAGAAAGGAAAAACTATATATAAATAAATCCATATGAAAAAGATGATCATACAATAAATGTCAGTTATTAGAAAGACAATTAAAAGAGTAATTGAAAAAACATAATACTAGTGGAACGATTCACAAGAATTAAGAAAGGAACAAAAATATAATACAAAATATATGCTACCAATGACCAGAAGGAGATTGTGATAACAGTCAAAAAATGACAGAGAATTAAAAACTTTACACTGAATAAGGAGTGATAATTATATTATACCAGCTTCCAATCACAAGGAGAAATAAAATGCCCGCAGAGCTAACCATTGAGAAAATAACTGAGATAGAGATTCACTAAGATAGAAATATTAATAGATCTGTTCGTATACGAAGTGAAATATCCAAAGATATTTAATTTTTTTTTATAGTCATAAGGTGGACTATTCTTATATAATTTTTATAAATGACTGTCTGAGATAAGTCCAGCAGTATTATTATGTATTGGTCAGAGATGATTTACCTCTGTAATCAATAAATGACGTAGCATGGCCAGCAGAGTGTGAAGCCTACAGAGCCCCTCTGGACACTGCCCCAGCTAACGTATTAGGGAATTTTAGGGAATAAATATCCCAAGGATAAAGAAACGAGTTAAGAAGAAAATGGAAAAATAAAAAATAACGAACCTCAGATGACTATTACTATCAGTAAGAATCCAGTTAATAATGAAACATAGATAAGCTCAAAAATATGGGAGAAAAAATTTTTAGAAATGTGAAGGAAGTAAAGAAATATAATTTATAATATAATGTCATAAGCAATTACTTCAGACAAACTAAGTATGACCTGAACTAATCACTTCTGGAAGAGAGCAATCTGTAGCGTGACAGATAATCCACACAAATGCATTACTCAATGATCATTAATAAAGCTCTAATATATGGAATATCCAGATGAGAATCAATTAAAATGCACTATTTAATAATATATTCACAAGAAAGGTTAAATAAAGAAAAATTCTGCAAATAATATAATAATACAAATTTAAAAACCCAGAAGACTAAAAATAATAATAACAAAATTACCCAGGTAAGATAGAAGCAGGCAATTAATATACCCCGTCAAAGAAACCAGACCAAAAAAAACAAAGATACAGAAGACAGAAGAAGGAAGAATAATTAAAACTAGAGAAGAAAGAAGAACAACCAAATCTACTACTACTGAACAAGGAAGAAAGAAGAACAATCAAAGCTACTGAAGACAGAAGAAACAAAACTAATCAAAACTCAAAGAAGAAAGAAGAATAATTAAAACTACTATTACTGAAGAATTAAGAAAGAAGAACAATCAAAGATACAGAAGACAGAAGAAAGAAGAATAATTAAAACTACTATTACTGAAGAAAGAAGAACAATCAAAGATACAGAAGACAGAAGAAAGAAGAATAATTAAAACTACTATTACTGAAGAAAGAAGAAAGAAGAACAATCAAAGATACAGAAGACAGAAGAAAGAAGAATAATTAAAACTACTACTACAGAAGAAGGAAGAAAGAAGAACAATCAAAGCTACTGAAGAAAGAAGAACAAACTAAATCTACTGAAGAAAGAAGAAGGAAGAATAATTAAAACTACTAATACTGAAGAAGGAAGAAAGAAGAACAATCAAAGCTACTGAAGACAGAAGAAAGAAGAACAATCAAAGCTACTGAAGACAGAAGAAACAAAACTAATCAAAACTCAAAGAAGAAAGAAGAATAATTAAAACTACTATTACTGAAGAATGAAGAAAGAAGAACAATCAAAGATACAGAAGACAGAAGAAAGAAGAATAATTAAAACTACTATTACTGAAGAAAGAAGAAAGAAGAACAATCAAAGATAGAGAAGAAAGAAGAAGGAAGAATAATAAAAACTAGAGAAGAAAGAAGAACTAATTAAAACTACTACAGAAGAAAGAAGAAAGAAGAACAACCAAATCTACTACTACTGAACAATGAAGAAAGAAGAAAGAAGAACAAACTAAATCTAATAAAGAAAGAAGAACAATCAAAGCTACTGAAGACAGAAGAAAGAAGAACAATCAAAGCTACTGAAGACAGAAGAACAAAACTAATTAAAACTCAAAGAAGAAAGAAGAACTAACTATAACTACTACTACTGAAGACAGAAGAAAGAAGAACAATCAAAGCTACTGAAGAATGAAGAAAGAAGAACAATCAAAGATACAGAAGACAGAAGAAGGAAGAATAATTAAAACTAGAGAAGAAAGAAGAACTAATTAAAAATACTACTACTGAAGAAAGAAGAATAATTAAAACTACTATTACTGAAGAAAGAAGAAAGAAGAACAATCAAAGCTACTGAAGACAGAAGAAAGAAGAACAATCAAAGCTAAAGAAGAAAGAAGAACTAATTAAAACTACTACTACTGAAGAATGAAGAAAGAAGAACAATCAAAGCTACTGAAGACAGAAGAAAGAAGAACAAACTAAATCTAATGAAGAAAGAAGAACAATCAAAGATACAGAAGAAAGAAGAAGGAAGAATAATTAAAACTACTATTACTGAAGAAAGAAGAATGAAGAACAAACTAAATCTAATAAAGAAAGAAGAACAATCCAAGCTACTGAAGAAGGAAGAAAGAAGAATAATTAAGACGATCCATATAAAACAAAAACCCCATAGGGAAAGAACCCCCAAAAAACCCCAAAATCAATGAATGCCCAAAGAGAAAGTATAACACCCTAAAAAACCATATCACTGTAAAACTGACAAAAACTAAAAGTGTTAGTAGTATTAAATATTAGTGCATTCAAAAAGTTATTATTTAGTTTGTATAGACAAGTCTTCACAGTTCCCCCATGGTTGAATATTTCATATTAAAAACTAGAAAAAGACTAGTAAATATAGTAATAATTCACCATGGAAAAGTGTAAGTGATCAAATTATAACTAATAAACTTTAAGAAAGGTGCATGAGTAGCAGTACAAAGTAACAAACTTTAAGTTTTGTGAACGGTGTCTACTTTGATAATGAAGTAGTAATTTTACTAATAAAAAGCTACTAAAACTGTATGAACATTCCATAGAATGGAATATAACTTAGATAGCCAGGGTTATACTTTAAGAGGGGGCATAAATCTTATAAAATGGGGAATTACAGAACTAACTGTTTATGATGAAGTTGTAGAAGGTATTAACAATTATATATGGATCCAAATGTTGGGTTCCAATTAAATATAGCATTTAGATAAGTAAGGGTTAGTCATAAGAAATATTAGTATTATAATTGTTATTTTATTGTTCATGTTAATTTAGGAATGCATTATCTAAAATTAGATATCATTCCAATGTTGTAGAAATACTTTTTATTATGTTATTAGGTGATATACCAAAACAATGTTATTAAGAACACCAGTTTTATATATCTGGGTGTTATATTTTAATTGTATAATCTATAATTACTGTTATGCCAGATCAGAGAACTAATTTTTAATCAAATATATCAGAGTCAGAAGTCAGAGAAGGAAATAAAATAATTACATTAGTAAAACATTCTGCAAATAGCCACAATTCAAATCTAGGCAATATAATAAAGTTAAAATGCAGAATAATTAATAAACCTAATCTTATAAACCAGTCAAACTGACAATATTTAGGCAAGATACACCCAACATATTAAATACTATGTAAATAAGGCTTTCCAAAGATATGGTCATTCTATGAGTAAAATTATTTATTTGTATAATGAAATACCATTGGAAACTGAAATAGATTCACTAACATGATCATAAGGGGAGTCATATACAACTGAATTGTATGAAAAAACCATCATTAATATACTAAATTGCCATAAAATAAGTGAGAATTGACAATTATAACAATTTCAGATTTTATAGAATAATAATTATATTAGGTAAAATGGCTATTATTTACATAGAAGACAGGAAGTATAAATTTAGGCCGACCTTCCCAAAAAATATAAGAAATATGATTTTCTGATAAAACTTTGTAATACTAACTTAATTACTATCAAAATAAGTAGAATAGAATAGTGAAAACGAATATGTATTTTATATTTCAAACAGTTAACTAATAACGAATTTATTTTATGAACATAATGTACATTTTTAAAGTATCGGAAGTTATGGCAATTTTAAACAATGTCTGAAATATATTATATAGGCTAAGATTTTCATGAGATGAAGGAAATACAGACAGTTCATTATTATACCTCGAAGAGAGCACTTCTTGTGAATATTTGATTGAACCAACCTTTAATGGACGTTATGCTACAACGGAGTTCTGAATCATTTTATGTAAACTAAATTTTTAACTATTTTAATGAAAGTGAAGTGGTGAAGTTGACCCACGAACTACATAACACCTATAAACGAAATCACATATAACCAATTACATGAAATAACACTGAAATCGCATCAAACACCAAGTAAAAATTCGAGGTTAACTGACACACATAAACACCAGTTGATATACTTATTTAACAACATTTTTACACCAAGTGAACGTTTCCATCTAACACCAGTGACAATAAACTATACCCCAGAAGATCATATACCGTAGCGAAGAACATTTAACCGAAGAAGGGACATATTATCTCAACAAGTACGTTGTTTACATTAGAAGCTTTCAACGCGCATGCGTCAGGCGGCCATTCTGATCCAGTTCCGTCACCTCAATTAGAGACGACTAACTGCTTTCTGGTTTGAACAAAATTATATATAAACTTTTATTATTAATAATTACCAGTATATTGTTTAAATTTAAGACCTTTTTTGAATTGTAAGTGTTATACTTTCATGTCCCTGACCTTCTCTGGCTTTTTATATAAATAACCGTTCAAAGAACCTGTTTAAATAATACAACTGTAAAACTTCTAATATCGACCGACCCTGAGCGAGTCGATATGGCTTGTAACCTCGATTAATTAATCGACCAACCTTATTATTGTATTTAATAAACGTATTTGTTTGTTTTTTGGGTAAATTGGAGTTGATTTCTCTTATAAAAGGACATAATCATTAATTAACCAAGAAAAATAGATAATCTTTAAAGGCAGTATATGCGAAACTACGACATTTCAAGAGTAAGAAGAAGAGAGCCGTTTTCGCCTAACTTGAAGTTAATTGGATTATCTTTTTAACAAATTTACCGAACAGAAATTTATTACCAAATTAAACACCTTACTATTATAATTATAATTACGATCCACAACCTCAATTTATTCCTAAATATTAAGCACATAAATACCTCGAAAATATTTTTTCCGAAATTATTTTTTTTATAAATATAAATTTTAAATTTATATTTTATTTCAATTTGCTACACAGCAAAATACACTTTATTTAATTGATGGTAATAACATCCCAATTACCAATAACAAAGACCAGGAACTTTACCAAATCGACGATTCCCAGAGCGGAACGTCACTACTACACTTACACACCATAAAAATTATCCTGGATAATATTATACCAGAACACTCTACAATTACAATTATAGTATGGTTTTATTACCAAAGCGAAGATCAACAGTAAGAGCTTAGAAGACAAGAAGATATTAGCTACGTTACTACACACAATAGTGAGAGTACAATTCTCTTACATCAACTATTTATTTATTTTTATATTTAATATTTATCGTATTATTACAAAATTGGCGAGTCCAACTTGTGGGGCTCGATTACCGCAGAATACCAGAACAAGCAACACTTTATAAATTTAATTATAATTTGTAAAAAAATAAGTATATATTACAAATTTGGCGTCCAACTAAAGGGCTGTAATTAGGGGTTGAAAGGCGGTAATTACTTACCCAATTCCTAATTCAGCTTGGCACCGGTTACCCAGCCAGGGAATCAGGGAAAATAGTGCGTCGTGCCACATCAAAGAAGAGAGCGGCGGAGGCCGAGAAAAAACTCGATATGGAGGATAAGGAGGCGACCCCAGTGGAGGACGTGGAAAAAAAACTAGAACGGGTAGAACATCAACAACCAGCACCACTAGAGAAACAACCCGAAATATCCACTCAAACAGGGGACGTCCATGTCCAAGACCAGGAGAAATCCAAAACAACAGAAGATCCGATTTTAGAGAAAATGATGGAAATGTTCATGCAAATGAAAAAGGACATGGAAGAAAACAGCAAGAAGATGAAGAAAGTTTGCATAAAAAAATGGATGACACCAACCATTCAACCAAGGAAGAATTGAAAAAGGACATAGGAGAGACCAGTAAGAAAATGGATTCCACCAAGGAAGATTTGAGTGATATAAATAAAAACATAGAAGAATTGAAGAAGGACTACCAACGGTTAAGAGAAGAAATAAGGGAGGATAACCAACAATGGATTAAGGAAAGGAGAGAAGACAGATTAAAAAGAGAAGAAGAGGAGAGGACCAAAGAAATAAAATATGATAGCAAACCAGAACCAGAAGAAGTACCAAATGATATAAGGCAGGAACAAGTAATGGTAGTACCCGAAATTGAAACTAACCGAAACAAGGAAAATATTAAACAAAGGAAAAGGAGAATGTATCTAAGAAATGTAATGAAAACAAAGGAAGAAATGGAGATGATGAACCATGGTTTATTTGATGATGATAATATCCCTATTACCAACCGTGAAGAAATCTTGAGTTCCAGGAATAATGGAAGTAGATTAAGGGTAATCTCAGAGATGGTTTACCAGCAGACAGTAGTTTACCACTGGAAAAGGACCAGAGGTAAACTGAATAAAACATGGAGACTAGATCAGTTTCAGCGAAGGACTGGACAGTGTATTCCAGAAAGATGGAAGTATGACATTTTACCAGACTGTGATGACGGCACAGATGAATCACCAGAATGTGTTCCATTAGAGTACCATCCAGGACAGTTCCAGTGTACAGGTACACTAAAATGTATTCCTTCAGGGTGGATGTGTGATGATGAACCAGATTATGGGGCTTCAGATAAGCAAATGATTAATCATTCAGATGAAGATCCTCACAGATATTTTTCATGCAATACAACATATGGACCAGAGACGTACCGGTGTATAAAACACTATGATAGAGGGAGCCGAATAAGCTTAGCAGCCAACAAAGGAATAGCAGCTAGGAAAATGAAATACAAGACAAAGGCCAGAGATGTCACTAGTACCGGAACGATGATGAAGACTATGGTCATCCGGACAATGAGAGCAAATGAAGTGACAGACTACGGTTAAGTCTAATACCATACACCTCCACAAAAAGGGACTGATGTTATGATAACCGGCAACGGCAAAAAACTACGTCAAAGAAAAAGAAATTATGAGCAACTGTCCAACCTAATAAAAATCTTCAACCTGGGTATATAAAAGAAAAACAATTATAAGAAGTACATTTGAAATAAAGAAAAGAAGAGAGCTAAGACCATATTTAGGGTAATAATATATGTTAACCATATTTATGAAAAAATATTATGAGTAAGGGAAGGTATAGAAGAAGTAAGAAAATCTCAAAATTCAAAAAACAAGTAAGAACACCTTACTACCTATTATTTAGGAGATAATTTATGATGAAAAATCACAAAATTCTAAAAAGAAGAAATGACTACTTACTACCTATTATTTAGAAAACCATTTATGAATCAAAAAGAAAATGAATTTTGAATAAAAGTCAAAATTCAAAAATGAAGTAATGACTACTTACTACCTATTATTTAGAAAACCATTTATGAATCAAAAAGAAAATGAATTTTGAATAAAAGTCAAAATTCAAAAATGAAGTAATGACTACTTACTACCTATTATTTAGAAAACCATTTATGAATCAAAAAGAAAATGAATTTTGAATAAAAGTCAAAATTCAAAAATGAAGTAATGACTACTTACTACCTATTATTTAGAAAACCATTTATGAATCAAAAGAAAATGAATTTTGAATAAAAGTCAAAATTCAAAAATGAAGTAATGACTACTTACTACCTATTATTTAGAAAACAATTTATGAAACAGAAGAAAATGAATTTTGAATTAAATCTCAAAATTCCAAAAAACAAGTAAGAACACCTTACTACCTATTATTTAGGAGATAATTTATGATGAAAAAAGTAAAAATTCAAAAATGAAGTAATGACTACTTACTACCTATTATTTAGAAAACAATTTATGAATCAAGAAGAAAATGAATTTTGAATTAAATCTCAAAATTTAAAAAAGAAGTAAGAACAACTTACTACCTTATTTTAAAAACAACTTTTAGAAATGAACAAGAAGAAAAAGAATTTGGATAACACATTACAAACAATTATATATGGGACCAATTCTGAAAAACTTTCAAGAATAAAGAAATGGCAGTACAAACCACTGATACAATTTAAATGAATAAACTTATTGTGAAGTAAAATTAATGAGAATTTTATGTCAAATAAACAGAGATATTAAACATATGGCATTAATAATTAAAGAGTGCATTTGGATAAAAAGCAAGAGCAAAATAAAATTTTGAAAAAAGAAAGGAAAAACTATATATAAATAAATCCATATGAAAAAGATGATCATACAATAAATGTCAGTTATTAGAAAGACAATTAAAAGAGTAATTGAAAAAACATAATACTAGTGGAACGATTCACAAGAATTAAGAAAGGAACAAAAATATAATACAAAATATATGCTACCAATGACCAGAAGGAGATTGTGATAACAGTCAAAAAATGACAGAGAATTAAAAACTTTACACTGAATAAGGAGTGATAATTATATTATACCAGCTTCCAATCACAAGGAGAAATAAAATGCCCGCAGAGCTAACCATTGAGAAAAATAACTGAGATAGAGATTCACTAAGATAGAAATATTAATAGATCTGTTCGTATACGAAGTGAAATATCCAAAGATATTTAATTTTTTTTTATAGTCATAAGGTGGACTATTCTTATATAATTTTTATAAATGACTGTCTGAGATAAGTCCAGCAGTATTATTATGTATTGGTCAGAGATGATTTACCTCTGTAATCAATAAATGACGTAGCATGGCCAGCAGAGTGTGAAGCCTACAGAGCCCCTCTGGACACTGCCCCAGCTAACGTATTAGGGAATTTTAGGGAATAAATATCCCAAGGATAAAGAAACGAGTTAAGAAGAAAATGGAAAAATAAAAAATAACGAACCTCAGATGACTATTACTATCAGTAAGAATCCAGTTAATAATGAAACATAGATAAGCTCAAAAATATGGGAGAAAAAATTTTTAGAAATGTGAAGGAAGTAAAGAAATATAATTTATAATATAATGTCATAAGCAATTACTTCAGACAAACTAAGTATGACCTGAACTAATCACTTCTGGAAGAGAGCAATCTGTAGGGTGACAGATAATCCACACAAATGCATTACTCAATGATCATTAATAAAGCTCTAATATATGGAATATCCAGATGAGAATCAATTAAAATGCACTATTTAATAATATATTCACAAAAAAGGTTAAATAAAGAAAAATTCTGCAAATAATATAATAATACAAATTTAAAAACCCAGAAGACTAAAAATAATAATAACAAAATTACCCAGGTAAGATAGAAGCAGGCAATTAATATACCCCGTCAAAGAAACCAGACCAAAAAAAACAAAGATACAGAAGACAGAAGAAGGAAGAATAATTAAAACTAGAGAAGAAAGAAGAACAACCAAATCTACTACTACTGAACAAGGAAGAAAGAAGAACAATCAAAGCTACTGAAGACAGAAGAAACAAAACTAATCAAAACTCAAAGAAGAAAGAAGAATAATTAAAACTACTATTACTGAAGAATTAAGAAAGAAGAACAATCAAAGATACAGAAGACAGAAGAAAGAAGAATAATTAAAACTACTATTACTGAAGAAAGAAGAACAATCAAAGATACAGAAGACAGAAGAAAGAAGAATAATTAAAACTACTATTACTGAAGAAAGAAGAAAGAAGAACAATCAAAGATACAGAAGACAGAAGAAAGAAGAATAATTAAAACTACTACTACAGAAGAAGGAAGAAAGAAGAACAATCAAAGCTACTGAAGAAAGAAGAACAAACTAAATCTACTGAAGAAAGAAGAAGGAAGAATAATTAAAACTACTAATACTGAAGAAGGAAGAAAGAAGAACAATCAAAGCTACTGAAGACAGAAGAAAGAAGAACAATCAAAGCTACTGAAGACAGAAGAAACAAAACTAATCAAAACTCAAAGAAGAAAGAAGAAGAATTAAAACTACTATTACTGAAGAATGAAGAAAGAAGAACAATCAAAGATACAGAAGACAGAAGAAAGAAGAATAATTAAAACTACTATTACTGAAGAAAGAAGAAAGAAGAACAATCAAAGATAGAGAAGAAAGAAGAAGGAAGAATAATTAAAACTAGAGAAGAAAGAAGAACTAATTAAAACTACTACAGAAGAAAGAAGAAAGAAGAACAACCAAATCTACTACTACTGAACAATGAAGAAAGAAGAAAGAAGAACAAACTAAATCTAATAAAGAAAGAAGAACAATCAAAGCTACTGAAGACAGAAGAAAGAAGAACAATCAAAGCTACTGAAGACAGAAGAACAAAACTAATTAAAACTCAAAGAAGAAAGAAGAACTAACTATAACTACTACTACTGAAGACAGAAGAAAGAAGAACAATCAAAGCTACTGAAGAATGAAGAAAGAAGAACAATCAAAGATACAGAAGACAGAAGAAGGAAGAATAATTAAAACTAGACAAGAAAGAAGAACTAATTAAAAATACTACTACTGAAGAAAGAAGAATAATTAAAACTACTATTACTGAAGAAAGAAGAAAGAAGAACAATCAAAGCTAAAGAAGAAAGAAGAACTAATTAAAAACTACTACTACTGAAGAATGAAGAAAGAAGAACAATCAAAGCTACTGAAGCAGAAGAAAGAAGAACAAACTAAATCTAATGAAGAAAGAAGAACAATCAAAGATACAGAAGAAAGAAGAAGGAAGAATAATTAAAACTACTATTACTGAAGAAAGAAGAAAGAAGAACAAACTAAATCTAATAAAGAAAGAAGAACAATCCAAGCTACTGAAGAAGGAAGAAAGAAGAATAATTAAGACGATCCATATAAAACAAAAACCCCATAGGGAAAGAACCCCCAAAAAACCCCAAAATCAATGAATGCCCAAAGAGAAAGTATAACACCCTAAAAAACCATATCACTGTAAAACTGACAAAAACTAAAAGTGTTAGTAGTATTAAATATTAGTGCATTCAAAAAGTTATTATTTAGTTTGTATAGACAAGTCTTCACAGTTCCCCCATGGTTGAATATTTCATATTAAAAACTAGAAAAAGACTAGTAAATATAGTAATAATTCACCATGGAAAAGTGTAAGTGATCAAATTATAACTAATAAACTTTAAGAAAGGTGCATGAGTAGCAGTACAAAGTAACAAACTTTAAGTTTTGTGAACGGTGTCTACTTTGATAATGAAGTAGTAATTTTACTAATAAAAAGCTACTAAAACTGTATGAACATTCCATAGAATGGAATATAACTTAGATAGCCAGGGTTATACTTTAAGAGGGGGCATAAATCTTATAAAATGGGGAATTACAGAACTAACTGTTTATGATGAAGTTGTAGAAGGTATTAACAATTATATATGGATCCAAATGTTGGGTTCCAATTAAATATAGCATTTAGATAAGTAAGGGTTAGTCATAAGAAATATTAGTATTATAATTGTTATTTTATTGTTCATGTTAATTTAGGAATGCATTATCTAAAATTAGATATCATTCCAATGTTGTAGAAATACTTTTTATTATGTTATTAGGTGATATACCAAAACAATGTTATTAAGAACACCAGTTTTATATATCTGGGTGTTATATTTTAATTGTATAATCTATAATTACTGTTATGCCAGATCAGAGAACTAATTTTTAATCAAATATATCAGAGTCAGAAGTCAGAGAAGGAAATAAAATAATTACATTAGTAAAACATTCTGCAAATAGCCACAATTCAAATCTAGGCAATATAATAAAGTTAAAATGCAGAATAATTAATAAACCTAATCTTATAAACCAGTCAAACTGACAATATTTAGGCAAGATACACCCAACATATTAAATACTATGTAAATAAGGCTTTCCAAAGATATGGTCATTCTATGAGTAAAATTATTTATTTGTATAATGAAATACCATTGGAAACTGAAATAGATTCACTAACATGATCATAAGGGGAGTCATATACAACTGAATTGTATGAAAAAACCATCATTAATATACTAAATTGCCATAAAATAAGTGAGAATTGACAATTATAACAATTTCAGATTTTATAGAATAATAATTATATTAGGTAAAATGGCTATTATTTACATAGAAGACAGGAAGTATATATTTAGGCCGACCTTCCCAAAAAATATAAGAAATATGATTTTCTGATAAAACTTTGTAATACTAACTTAATTACTATCAAAATAAGTAGAATAGAATAGTGAAAACGAATATGTATTTTATATTTCAAACAGTTAACTAATAACGAATTTATTTTATGAACATAATGTACATTTTTAAAGTATCGGAAGTTATGGCAATTTTAAACAATGTCTGAAATATATTATATAGGCTAAGATTTTCATGAGATGAAGGAAATACAGACAGTTCATTATTATACCTCGAAGAGAGCACTTCTTGTGAATATTTGATTGAACCAACCTTTAATGGACGTTATGCTACAACGGAGTTCTGAATCATTTTATGTAAACTAAATTTTTAACTATTTTAATGAAAGTGAAGTGGTGAAGTTGACCCACGAACTACATAACACCTATAAACGAAATCACATATAACCAATTACATGAAATAACACTGAAATCGCATCAAACACCAAGTAAAAATTCGAGGTTAACTGACACACATAAACACCAGTTGATATACTTATTTAACAACATTTTTACACCAAGTGAACGTTTCCATCTAACACCAGTGACAATAAACTATACCCCAGAAGATCATATACCGTAGCGAAGAACATTTAACCGAAGAAGGGACATATTATCTCAACAAGTACGTTGTTTACATTAGAAGCTTTCAACGCGCATGCGTCAGGCGGCCATTCTGATCCAGTTCCGTCACCTCAATTAGAGACGACTAACTGCTTTCTGGTTTGAACAAAATTATATATAAACTTTTATTATTAATAATTACCAGTATATTGTTTAAATTTAAGACCTTTTTTGAATTGTAAGTGTTATACTTTCATGTCCCTGACCTTCTCTGGCTTTTTATATAAATAACCGTTCAAAGAACCTGTTTAAATAATACAACTGTAAAACTTCTAATATCGACCGACCCTGAGCGAGTCGATATGGCTTGTAACCTCGATTAATTAATCGACCAACCTTATTATTGTATTTAATAAACGTATTTGTTTGTTTTTTGGGTAAATTGGAGTTGATTTCTCTTATAAAAGGACATAATCATTAATTAACCAAGAAAAATAGATAATCTTTAAAGGCAGTATATGCGAAACTACGACATTTCAAGAGTAAGAAGAAGAGAGCCGTTTTCGCCTAACTTGAAGTTAATTGGATTATCTTTTTAACAAATTTACCGAACAGAAATTTATTACCAAATTAAACACCTTACTATTATAATTATAATTACGATCCACAACCTCAATTTATTCCTAAATATTAAGCACATAAATACCTCGAAAATATTTTTTCCGAAATTATTTTTTTTATAAATATAAATTTTAAATTTATATTTTATTTCAATTTGCTACACAGCAAAATACACTTTATTTAATTGATGGTAATAACATCCCAATTACCAATAACAAAGACCAGGAACTTTACCAAATCGACGATTCCCAGAGCGGAACGTCACTACTACACATACACACCATAAAAATTATCCTGGATAATATTATACCAGAACACTCTACAATTACAATTATAGTATGGTTTTATTACCAAAGCGAAGATCAACAGTAAGAGCTTAGAAGACAAGAAGATATTAGCTACGTTACTACACACAATAGTGAGAGTACAATTCTCTTACATCAACTATTTATTTATTTTTATATTTAATATTTATCGTATTATTACAAAATTGGCGAGTCCAACTTGTGGGGCTCGATTACCGCAGAATACCAGAACAAGCAACACTTTATAAATTTAATTATAATTTGTAATAAAATAAGTATATATTACAAATTTGGCGTCCAACTAAAGGGCTGTAATTAGGGGTTGAAAGGCGGTAATTACTTACCCAATTCCTAATTCAGCTTGGCACCGGTTACCCAGCCAGGGAATCAGGGAAAATAGTGCGTCGTGCCACATCAAAGAAGAGAGCGGCGGAGGCCGAGAAAAAACTCGATATGGAGGATAAGGAGGCGACCCCAGTGGAGGACGTGGAAAAAAACTAGAACGGGTAGAACATCAACAACCAGCACCACTAGAGAAACAACCCGAAATATCCACTCAAACAGGGGACGTCCATGTCCAAGACCAGGAGAAATCCAAAACAACAGAAGATCCGATTTTAGAGAAAATGATGGAAATGTTCATGCAAATGAAAAAGGACATGGAAGAAAACAGCAAGAAGATGGAAGAAAGTTTGCATAAAAAAATGGATGACACCAACCATTCAACCAAGGAAGAATTGAAAAAGGACATAGGAGAGACCAGTAAGAAAATGGATTCCACCAAGGAAGATTTGAGTGATATAAATAAAAACATAGAAGAATTGAAGAAGGACTACCAACGGTTAAGAGAAGAAATAAGGGAGGATAACCAACAATGGATTAAGGAAAGGAGAGAAGACAGATTAAAAAGAGAAGAAGAGGAGAGGACCAAAGAAATAAAATATGATAGCAAACCAGAACCAGAAGAAGTACCAAATGATATAAGGCAGGAACAAGTAATGGTAGTACCCGAAATTGAAACTAACCGAAACAAGGAAAATATTAAACAAAGGAAAAGGAGAATGTATCTAAGAAATGTAATGAAAACAAAGGAAGAAATGGAGATGATGAACCATGGTTTATTTGATGATGATAATATCCCTATTACCAACCGTGAAGAAATCTTGAGTTCCAGGAATAATGGAAGTAGATTAAGGGTAATCTCAGAGATGGTTTACCAGCAGACAGTAGTTTACCACTGGAAAAGGACCAGAGGTAAACTGAATAAAACATGGAGACTAGATCAGTTTCAGCGAAGGACTGGACAGTGTATTCCAGAAAGATGGAAGTATGACATTTTACCAGACTGTGATGACGGCACAGATGAATCACCAGAATGTGTTCCATTAGAGTACCATCCAGGACAGTTCCAGTGTACAGGTACACTAAAATGTATTCCTTCAGGGTGGATGTGTGATGATGAACCAGATTATGGGGCTTCAGATAAGCAAATGATTAATCATTCAGATGAAGATCCTCACAGATATTTTTCATGCAATACAACATATGGACCAGAGACGTACCGGTGTATAAAACACTATGATAGAGGGAGCCGAATAAGCTTAGCAGCCAACAAAGGAATAGCAGCTAGGAAAATGAAATACAAGACAAAGGCCAGAGATGTCACTAGTACCGGAACGATGATGAAGACTATGGTCATCCGGACAATGAGAGCAAATGAAGTGACAGACTACGGTTAAGTCTAATACCATACACCTCCACAAAAAGGGACTGATGTTATGATAACCGGCAACGGCAAAAAACTACGTCAAAGAAAAAGAAATTATGAGCAACTGTCCAACCTAATAAAAATCTTCAACCTGGGTATATAAAAGAAAAACAATTATAAGAAGTACATTTGAAATAAAGAAAAGAAGAGAGCTAAGACCATATTTAGGGTAATAATATATGTTAACCATATTTATGAAAAAATATTATGAGTAAGGGAAGGTATAGAAGAAGTAAGAAAATCTCAAAATTCAAAAAACAAGTAAGAACACCTTACTACCTATTATTTAGGAGATAATTTATGATGAAAAATCACAAAATTCTAAAAAGAAGAAATGACTACTTACTACCTATTATTTAGAAAACCATTTATGAATCAAAAAGAAAATGAATTTTGAATAAAAGTCAAAATTCAAAAATGAAGTAATGACTACTTACTACCTATTATTTAGAAAACCATTTATGAATCAAAAAGAAAATGAATTTTGAATAAAAGTCAAAATTCAAAAATGAAGTAATGACTACTTACTACCTATTATTTAGAAAACCATTTATGAATCAAAAAGAAAATGAATTTTGAATAAAAGTCAAAATTCAAAAATGAAGTAATGACTACTTACTACCTATTATTTAGAAAACCATTTATGAATCAAAAAGAAAATGAATTTTGAATAAAAGTCAAAATTCAAAAATGAAGTAATGACTACTTACTACCTATTATTTAGAAAACAATTTATGAAACAGAAGAAAATGAATTTTGAATTAAATCTCAAAATTCAAAAAACAAGTAAGAACACCTTACTACCTATTATTTAGGAGATAATTTATGATGAAAAAAGTAAAAATTCAAAAATGAAGTAATGACTACTTACTACCTATTATTTAGAAAACAATTTATGAATCAAGAAGAAAATGAATTTTGAATTAAATCTCAAAATTTAAAAAAGAAGTAAGAACAACTTACTACCTTATTTTAAAAACAACTTTTAGAAATGAACAAGAAGAAAAAGAATTTGGATAACACATTACAAACAATTATATATGGGACCAATTCTGAAAAACTTTCAAGAATAAAGAAATGGCAGTACAAACCACTGATACAATTTAAATGAATAAACTTATTGTGAAGTAAAATTAATGAGAATTTTATGTCAAATAAACAGAGATATTAAACATATGGCATTAATAATTAAAGAGTGCATTTGGATAAAAAGCAAGAGCAAAATAAAATTTTGAAAAAAGAAAGGAAAAACTATATATAAATAAATCCATATGAAAAAGATGATCATACAATAAATGTCAGTTATTAGAAAGACAATTAAAAGAGTAATTGAAAAAACATAATACTAGTGGAACGATTCACAAGAATTAAGAAAGGAACAAAAATATAATACAAAATATATGCTACCAATGACCAGAAGGAGATTGTGATAACAGTCAAAAAATGACAGAGAATTAAAAACTTTACACTGAATAAGGAGTGATAATTATATTATACCAGCTTCCAATCACAAGGAGAAATAAAATGCCCGCAGAGCTAACCATTGAGAAAAATAACTGAGATAGAGATTCACTAAGATAGAAATATTAATAGATCTGTTCGTATACGAAGTGAAATATCCAAAGATATTTAATTTTTTTTTATAGTCATAAGGTGGACTATTCTTATATAATTTTTATAAATGACTGTCTGAGATAAGTCCAGCAGTATTATTATGTATTGGTCAGAGATGATTTACCTCTGTAATCAATAAATGACGTAGCATGGCCAGCAGAGTGTGAAGCCTACAGAGCCCCTCTGGACACTGCCCCAGCTAACGTATTAGGGAATTTTAGGGAATAAATATCCCAAGGATAAAGAAACGAGTTAAGAAGAAAATGGAAAAAAAAAATAACGAACCTCAGATGACTATTACTATCAGTAAGAATCCAGTTAATAATGAAACATAGATAAGCTCAAAAATATGGGAGAAAAAATTTTTAGAAATGTGAAGGAAGTAAAGAAATATAATTTATAATATAATGTCATAAGCAATTACTTCAGACAAACTAAGTATGACCTGAACTAATCACTTCTGGAAGAGAGCAATCTGTAGCGTGACAGATAATCCACACAAATGCATTACTCAATGATCATTAATAAAGCTCTAATATATGGAATATCCAGATGAGAATCAATTAAAATGCACTATTTAATAATATATTCACAAGAAAGGTTAAATAAAGAAAAATTCTGCAAATAATATAATAATACAAATTTAAAAACCCAGAAGACTAAAAACAATAATAACAAAATTACCCAGGTAAGATAGAAGCAGGCAATTAATATACCCCGTCAAAGAAACCAGACCAAAAAAAACAAAGATACAGAAGACAGAAGAAGGAAGAATAATTAAAACTAGAGAAGAAAGAAGAACAACCAAATCTACTACTACTGAACAAGGAAGAAAGAAGAACAATCAAAGCTACTGAAGACAGAAGAAACAAAACTAATCAAAACTCAAAGAAGAAAGAAGAATAATTAAAACTACTATTACTGAAGAATTAAGAAAGAAGAACAATCAAAGATACAGAAGACAGAAGAAAGATGAATAATTAAAACTACTATTACTGAAGAAAGAAGAACAATCAAAGATACAGAAGACAGAAGAAAGAAGAATAATTAAAACTACTATTACTGAAGAAAGAAGAAAGAAGAACAATCAAAGATACAGAAGACAGAAGAAAGAAGAATAATTAAAACTACTACTACAGAAGAAGGAAGAAAGAAGAACAATCAAAGCTACTGAAGAAAGAAGAACAAACTAAATCTACTGAAGAAAGAAGAAGGAAGAATAATTAAAACTACTAATACTGAAGAAGGAAGAAAGAAGAACAATCAAAGCTACTGAAGACAGAAGAAAGAAGAACAATCAAAGCTACTGAAGACAGAAGAAACAAAACTAATCAAAACTCAAAGAAGAAAGAAGAATAATTAAAACTACTATTACTGAAGAATGAAGAAAGAAGAACAATCAAAGATACAGAAGACAGAAGAAAGAAGAATAATTAAAACTACTATTACTGAAGAAAGAAGAAAGAAGAACAATCAAAGATAGAGAAGAAAGAAGAAGGAAGAATAATTAAAACTAGAGAAGAAAGAAGAACTAATTAAAACTACTACAGAAGAAAGAAGAAAGAAGAACAACCAAATCTACTACTACTGAACAATGAAGAAAGAAGAAAGAAGAACAAACTAAATCTAATAAAGAAAGAAGAACAATCAAAGCTACTGAAGACAGAAGAAAGAAGAACAATCAAAGCTACTGAAGACAGAAGAACAAAACTAATTAAAACTCAAAGAAGAAAGAAGAACTAACAATAACTACTACTACTGAAGACAGAAGAAAGAAGAACAATCAAAGCTACTGAAGAATGAAGAAAGAAGAACAATTAAAGATACAGAAGACAGAAGAAGGAAGAATAATTAAAACTAGACAAGAAAGAAGAACTAATTAGAAATACTACTACTGAAGAAAGAAGAATAATTAAAACTACTATTACTGAAGAAAGAAGAAAGAAGAACAATCAAAGCTACTGAAGACAGAAGAAAGAAGAACAATCAAAGCTAAAGAAGAAAGAAGAACTAATTAAAACTACTACTACTGAAGAATGAAGAAAGAAGAACAATCAAAGCTACTGAAGACAGAAGAAAGAAGAACAAACTAAATCTAATGAAGAAAGAAGAACAATCAAAGATACAGAAGAAAGAAGAAGGAAGAATAATTAAAACTACTATTACTGAAGAAAGAAGAAAGAAGAACAAACTAAATCTAATAAAGAAAGAAGAACAATCCAAGCTACTGAAGAAGGAAGAAAGAAGAATAATTAAGACGATCCATATAAAACAAAAACCCCATAGGGAAAGAACCCCCAAAAAACCCCAAAATCAATGAATGCCCAAAGAGAAAGTATAACACCCTAAAAAACCATATCACTGTAAAACTGACAAAAACTAAAAGTGTTAGTAGTATTAAATATTAGTGCATTCAAAAAGTTATTATTTAGTTTGTATAGACAAGTCTTCACAGTTCCCCCATGGTTGAATATTTCATATTAAAAACTAGAAAAAGACTAGTAAATATAGTAATAATTCACCATGGAAAAGTGTAAGTGATCAAATTATAACTAATAAACTTTAAGAAAGGTGCATGAGTAGCAGTACAAAGTAACAAACTTTAAGTTTTGTGAACGGTGTCTACTTTGATAATGAAGTAGTAATTTTACTAATAAAAAGCTACTAAAACTGTATGAACATTCCATAGAATGGAATATAACTTAGATAGCCAGGGTTATACTTTAAGAGGGGGCATAAATCTTATAAAATGGGGAATTACAGAACTAACTGTTTATGATGAAGTTGTAGAAGGTATTAACAATTATATATGGATCCAAATGTTGGGTTCCAATTAAATATAGCATTTAGATAAGTAAGGGTTAGTCATAAGAAATATTAGTATTATAATTGTTATTTTATTGTTCATGTTAATTTAGGAATGCATTATCTAAAATTAGATATCATTCCAATGTTGTAGAAATACTTTTTATTATGTTATTAGGTGATATACCAAAACAATGTTATTAAGAACACCAGTTTTATATATCTGGGTGTTATATTTTAATTGTATAATCTATAATTACTGTTATGCCAGATCAGAGAACTAATTTTTAATCAAATATATCAGAGTCAGAAGTCAGAGAAGGAAATAAAATAATTACATTAGTAAAACATTCTGCAAATAGCCACAATTCAAATCTAGGCAATATAATAAAGTTAAAATGCAGAATAATTAATAAACCTAATCTTATAAACCAGTCAAACTGACAATATTTAGGCAAGATACACCCAACATATTAAATACTATGTAAATAAGGCTTTCCAAAGATATGGTCATTCTATGAGTAAAATTATTTATTTGTATAATGAAATACCATTGGAAACTGAAATAGATTCACTAACATGATCATAAGGGGAGTCATATACAACTGAATTGTATGAAAAAACCATCATTAATATACTAAATTGCCATAAAATAAGTGAGAATTGACAATTATAACAATTTCAGATTTTATAGAATAATAATTATATTAGGTAAAATGGCTATTATTTACATAGAAGACAGGAAGTATAAATTTAGGCCGACCTTCCCAAAAAATATAAGAAATATGATTTTCTGATAAAACTTTGTAATACTAACTTAATTACTATCAAAATAAGTAGAATAGAATAGTGAAAACGAATATGTATTTTATATTTCAAACAGTTAACTAATAACGAATTTATTTTATGAACATAATGTACATTTTTAAAGTATCGGAAGTTATGGCAATTTTAAACAATGTCTGAAATATATTATATAGGCTAAGATTTTCATGAGATGAAGGAAATACAGACAGTTCATTATTATACCTCGAAGAGAGCACTTCTTGTGAATATTTGATTGAACCAACCTTTAATGGACGTTATGCTACAACGGAGTTCTGAATCATTTTATGTAAACTAAATTTTTAACTATTTTAATGAAAGTGAAGTGGTGAAGTTGACCCACGAACTACATAACACCTATAAACGAAATCACATATAACCAATTACATGAAATAACACTGAAATCGCATCAAACACCAAGTGAAAATTCGAGGTTAACTGACACACATAAACACCAGTTGATATACTTATTTAACAACATTTTTACACCAAGTGAACGTTTCCATCTAACACCAGTGACAATAAACTATACCCCAGAAGATCATATACCGTAGCGAAGAACATTTAACCGAAGAAGGGACATATTATCTCAACAAGTACGTTGTTTACATTAGAAGCTTTCAACGCGCATGCGTCAGGCGGCCATTCTGATCCAGTTCCGTCACCTCAATTAGAGACGACTAACTGCTTTCTGGTTTGAACAAAATTATATATAAACTTTTATTATTAATAATTACCAGTATATTGTTTAAATTTAAGACCTTTTTTGAATTGTAAGTGTTATACTTTCATGTCCCTGACCTTCTCTGGCTTTTTATATAAATAACCGTTCAAAGAACCTGTTTAAATAATACAACTGTAAAACTTCTAATATCGACCGACCCTGAGCGAGTCGATATGGCTTGTAACCTCGATTAATTAATCGACCAACCTTATTATTGTATTTAATAAACGTATTTGTTTGTTTTTTGGGTAAATTGGAGTTGATTTCTCTTATAAAAGGACATAATCATTAATTAACCAAGAAAAATAGATAATCTTTAAAGGCAGTATATGCGAAACTACGACATTTCAAGAGTAAGAAGAAGAGAGCCGTTTTCGCCTAACTTGAAGTTAATTGGATTATCTTTTTAACAAATTTACCGAACAGAAATTTATTACCAAATTAAACACCATACTATTATAATTATAATTACGATCCACAACCTCAATTTATTCCTAAATATTAAGCACATAAATACCTCGAAAATATTTTTTCCGAAATTATTTTTTTTATAAATATAAATTTTAAATTTATATTTTATTTCAATTTGCTACACAGCAAAATACACTTTATTTAATTGATGGTAATAACATCCCAATTACCAATAACAAAGACCAGGAACTTTACCAAATCGACGATTCCCAGAGCGGAACGTCACTACTACACATACACACCATAAAAATTATCCTGGATAATATTATACCAGAACACTCTACAATTACAATTATAGTATGGTTTTATTACCAAAGCGAAGATCAACAGTAAGAGCTTAGAAGACAATAAGATATTAGCTACGTTACTACACACAATAGTGCGAGTACAATTCTCTTACATCAACTATTTATTTATTTTTATATTTAATATTTATCGTATTATTACAAAATTGGCGAGTCCAACTTGTGGGGCTCGATTACCGCAGAATACCAGAACAAGCAACACTTTATAAATTTAATTATAATTTGTAATAAAATAAGTATATATTACAATATATAAGATAGTTATAGATTCAACAGTATGCCTGCCAATTTCGTCAGACAACATCGTAGAAAACAGAGAAAAACTTAAAACAGAAAGGCTGGCAGGTTTCTCGTGAATTCTGAATGCTTAGGGACTGTTAGATTATTTCATCTTAAATTCTTAATTATTAGAGTAAACATTTTTTCATACGATGTGATCAAGAGTAGTCAAGTCTTAATAAAAATGTCATTGTAACGGAAACAGTTTTATTGGGCTCCTTAGCATTGATAAAGAGTAAACTATACTATAGAAAAGTATATAATATGATTGTATTCCCCGTAAACATAGGAATAGTATACTTTAATCAGTTCTGTCAACCATCGCAAGTCGTAATTGTTTGTTCATCTTGTTCTCTTTCATCTATTTGTTTTTATTCATATGATTCTTTCGATTCGAATATTACCATGCAATACGAAACAGATACTAACTGACAGATATAAATAGTTTCTTGTTAGAGAACTACTCCATGGACAACTATCACATTTTCATTTTATTATAGTAATTATTCTAAGCGTAGCGAACCATGAAGTCTGTAAGCGGATTAACGGTAAAAAAATACTACAATACTTGTAGTGTGAAAAGAACATAAGAACATAATAACATACCGTATAACATTAGGGTCATTATAAATGTAAATAATAACCCCGAGCATTTGAACTTTTGCCTACACTTGTCCGGAATGTCATCTCTGGCGTGTCAATAACAATGATTAGGGGCGCACCGGTCGGAATAATTATAGTACGCCACGGCCCAGAGAAGCGTACGTAGGCGATTCGCATTAAACGCCGATTTATCGCGATTTATTGGCGAAACCGTATTTAATGATAATGGCTGGACACCGCCAACAATCGAAAGCGTGAAAAAAGTACCGTGCAAATAAATAACGAGAGACATACGTCGTTGTTGAAGCAAGAATTCAGCGACTTCTCGGTTAACGCGAAGGGGAAATTTAAATTTCTAACAACGCAACACAGAATTTCTCCCATTTAAATTTAGTATCGTATTTCTTGACACATAACGTTTTATCGGGTGCGTCTGTCATTACGTGTTACACGATGCGTCTAGTGTGGAACTCTGTTGGATCCAAATGAAAGCCTTCGCAATTGCGAGCGAAGAGAAATTAAAATGAGTAATAATTTTTTGAAATATCTCATTTTTTACTATGAATCTCATTTATGATCACACTGCATCGTCAATTGAACGAAACTGAATGATGTTCAAAGGCGTGAAGATGGTAGTGGTGAAGGCGTCCCTTGGTCTTCTGTAGTTATCAGTTTACAGGGGTTCAGGTTTTCAGGTTATTAAAACTTTAACCCCTTTGTTGTTTTTATAAAGTTAGGCTACCAGAATAATTATAACAGAATGTCAATGGTGTGGCTACTTTCTCATATAATTTTCATATTTTTATACACCCGGAATTTCTAAATTCCAATTACAATCATTTTTGTCCCCACAGCCTATTCGTGAAATCTTCTACTGCTCATTACGCTTTCTAAATTTTTTTTCTCTATGAAATTTTTGGTCTGCCTCTCTTCTTCCCACGTTGCACTGGGCCGACATCGTTCTTTATCTAACTCTTCAGCCTCGGGTTGTATGCAGTCTGTATCCATCTTATCCATCCTGGGTCGATGTCCATGTCCATATTTTCTTAGTCCTCTTGTTTCCGGCAATTATATGTAACCGGGCTGGTTAGTTGCTTGTTTCGGTATTTAGCTCAACAGTTTACTTATTTCCTCGATTCTGACTCTAGCACCTCAAAACGAAACTTCTCTTATAGTTTCCAAAAAACAATATTTTTCCTTGTTTGCCTGTACTCCAAATCTACAATCCTTACACAACTGTTGGTTTACCATAATCTTTTACATTAGTTTTAATTGTTTTAAAGGTTATGTGGTCTCAGTTCTGGATGTAGGAGCCTTATCGCCGCTGTCTTTCCTTCTCCCATCGTGCTGTTGTTTCTGCTTCAGGAATACTTCTGCTTAGATGTTTGTATTCTTCTGTGGTTCTTACTACTTCACCATCTCCTGGGAATCATCATCGTCCTCCAACCATTACTTTTCATTTTCATGTAGTCAATGTTTTACGTGAGCGAGACGTGGAGACAGGTGATGAGAGATTGCAAGAACACATGGCGCACACGAAAAAGGGAGGTACTGAGAAATCAGCAATAGCGGAGCACAGCGGTGAAAATAAACATCTTATTTTATCTGAGAAACGGCAATTATTACGAATATTCAGAAGTATTTTCCACGGGTAATAAGAGAACCTATAGAAATTTACAAAAATAAGAACAACTTAACAGATACAGTAGTTATAAGTTGCCGGGAGTTTGGAAACCGTTTTGAATAAGGTGACGGGATAATTGTAGTAAATAACGTGGAATATTTGTGTTTTATAAATGTAAAAACGTTATTGTGATTAAATATTTCTATTTTATATTATGTTTTCATTTCTAAAATAATAATAATTTATTGTAACTTTTTAGGGTTATTGGAAAGGGATACTTTGTTGTAATTATGGGCTGGTTGGCACGGCTTGCTCTGTAATTAGGAGGGGGTTAAGACTTTGTGTTCTGTCTGAACCGAGCTACTGAGAATGCCCCACCGTAGTGTGGGCAAAACATTTGGTGATAAAAGTAGTAACACGACGTGTGTTGAACCGAAAAACAATATAGTCGTTACTAACAAAAAATACGAAAGTTTACGAGCAACATGTAGTCAATATATTAAAAAAAAACTGGAAACAAAGTGGTTGTATGAGTTTATTTTGTTAGTCAGAGAAAAAGCCTTTCTTGTCTTTTCTGATTTCATTATTTCGTCAAGTTCCACTTAGTTGCTGTACATCTTTTCCTCCTTGACTTAGTATGCCATACGATAATAGAAGGGGATAGTTCTGTACAACTGTGAAACGTGAGAAATTAAAAATCACATAAATAGATTACAATTTCTAGAATATGCATATGATTAGAACAAGTGGCGTAATATCGAAACACAACACATTGCTAACGATATCGTAAAGGAAATACATTCCAAGATAGACTCTAATACATTACAAAAAAAGAAGAAAAGATGTTGATCTTGTAATGCCACGTTAAAAGAATAACGTGCATTTCAAGGACAATTAAGATAGCCATTGAAAGTATAGAGTGGAGCCCACTGAAAGATGGAAAAGAGATCGGCCATGGAATGAGGGAGTTACAAAGGTCACGTTGAGCCCCCCGAAGTTGGCAGATGAAGCTATACAGAACATAATAAAGTGCTGCACCGTGTCGTCAATAAAAAGAAACTGAATGCTGTTCAGGAGCCGTGATAAAAGTTTAATAGGCAATGTATGGAATGAGAAAAAGCGAGAGTATTGCAATTCAACCGAAGGAATAATACTGTGAGATGCATAGACCCGTTATCAACACGCAAGACAAGACAAGGACAAGACGTAATTTTTTTTTTAATTTCAAATTATAGTAAATTAAATTATTTTAAAATTATCGTAAATTTACCCAAAATATAAATTTAGTATTCATTCTGTAAAATTTCAAAATTTTGGAAAGCCAGGGGCCAATGAAACGGTGAAAATTTTCATAAAATCGTTAAAATGCATGTATCGTATCAGATTAAAAGGAATTTTAACTAAATTTTGGGAATTCCAAAATCTTGGAATGAAGGGGCCAATAAGTAGGGCAAAAGTTTGATAAAACTGCAAATTCCATGTGAAATATCAAGTTACTTAAAAGTTTTACGGAAACTTCGAATATAGTGAAAAGATTCTGAAATTTCAAAATGTTTTCGTTCCCAGGGCCCAAAAAATGGGACAAATAATTGAAAAATCGTAAAATACAACCGAATGTCAGACTAACAGGAATTTTAACAAAACTGCGATTGTTTGGAGTTTTTATCGCTTATTGTGTGATTGCTCTCCAATTGTTACTTTACTAAACAAAAATTAGTAGAATAATCGGAATTGACCTCATTTTTCTGACAATTATAAAATTGTGTAATATCGAAATTTATACAACGATAAATGTATTTCATTCAAAACAGTAAGCGAGTTGTGCAGCTCTGGAAGCTTACTAGTAACTACTGTTTTAAATGACAGAGCAATTTCGAAAAATGAATCTGAAACCAGTGAGTTCCTAGTGAAACGAGTAAACCGTTCCTAGTAGCAAGAAAATTTCATACTGACAACAGACTTTATGTAGGCTTATACAGATAAGTCTTAACACAAAGGCAAGCTTAATATAATGGGCAAAGAACACTGTGAGAAACCACAGACCTTCAAAAATGCAAACAAACTTGCCACCATAACGTATCTACCACTTTATTGTCCTGTCAAATTAAGAACCATATCGGATATTCAAAATATTAATAAACTAATATAAACATCGTCTCCTATACACGACACACGACAGCATAAACACTAGAAAAACTGAAGTGAAAAGCTAATATAACTAATTTATATGTAAAATATGAACAGGCACAAAACTTACACGCCCTTGTCGCGGATACAGTGAACACACACACACGCACAGTGGTTGAACACAAAAGAGAACTACAGATTCGTAATAAGATACACAGAAACGCTATTAGGAAACAATCACAGATGCTATTCACGCACGACACATAATGAGAGAAAAACAGAAAACTGGTAGTAAAATATCATTTAAGGAAAACCTGAACATATGAAAGCATAAAGTATACAATAAGTACAGATTTCCAGATACGTGACTACATTTAAAGACTTCATAAATATGTAAAAGTTGCCGAAATGATAAGAATATTTTGTTGACAGAAACATGCATTCACTGTTTGTGCTCGTTTTAGTATTAAAAATGAAAAAACGTTGGACATCACAGTTTTAGCTTATATTAAATATATAAATAATATATTATGTTGATTATTCACGGAATCTAATTTTTACATTATCATGTTGTAATTAATGTTTCATTCGAAAATATAATTAACTTGCGTAATTTATGGTTTTACATACACTAAAGTGTTGAAAAAAGGATTTTCAGTTATGGTCTGAATAAAAAAAAACCTTTGTTCTTTATGTATTGACTTCTCAGTAAACGTAAGTGTATTTTAAGACTGTCGTTTTTACATATATGCTAAAAACTGTGTTCGTTTACTGAAATTTGCATAAACTAGTTGTTATTTTCTGCTAACTATTTAGAGGTTTAATGTATTTTTTTAATTCAACGTAAAAGTACGGAACAGCTCGTAATACAAAATAAATAATATTTAATTAAATTTACACGTATATACACTTCCCTGTGTAACCCACGATACCTTAGTGGTTCGCAATGGGGATGTACGGAGGGAGCATAAGATGTCCCCATTGGATGAAAAAGTTGATGAGTATATGAACCATGTTCTTCCCATGTAAATGGACTATGTACAAAAAAGCCGCGTGTTTGCATAATTTTATGCTTCACAGGGTAGTCGTAATGTAGGAAGACCCGGAAAACGATGGTCTCATTTTTAATTCACTCACAATATTTGCCTTAAATTTAAAATATTTGTAAATTAATAATTCAAATTCACGATGTACATAAGCCCTATGAAACCGGAACACCTATTCCAGGATGGACGAAGAAGCATGCTATCAGAAGACATCTGGTTATCTGAATTAGCAGTCTCCGTAATTCCAAATTCGTTGTGCTTACTTGTTACACTGCTTCTTGTCATTCTCCGGAAGAAGCCTTTCAGTGTCTCCACCATTAGGTTGTGGTTTAGGACTTGGTAATGGTAGAGACACTGAAAGGCCTCGTCCGGAGCATGTAATCACGGCGAAGTAGGAATCTCAAAAGACAAGAAGCGTGCTTAGAACGGATTATATTAAGTGTAGAAATGTATTATAAACCATAAGAATTTATGGTTGTCAGTAGTAAAACGTTTACCCTTTTATGCCATTTACAATAGTCCCCGATATTTTGTTATATACTAGAAAAAAGTAAGAATTTAAATATTTCGTCCGACCGTACAGAGTTGTCTGTTTCCGTCTTATACATTAACTAAGCTCAGAAACCCCGAAGATTCCGTTTAGTCTTCACGGACTCCGTTTAGTAATCTTTACCCACAAGTAGATCCTTCAGTTATAATATATTAGCTGTGCGAATTCCTTTTTCAAGTTCGCTCACTCTTACCAGAAGGCGCAGTCGAATACAATTAAAACTTGCTCCTGTTAATGACTATGTATGTTTAATATGGCGTTGCTTGTTTTTATAAGCCCGCACCGAAACAGGCACATGAACCCAGCAAAGTATTAAAGATACGAGTGCACACGACAGTGTTCTTATGAAACTTTATAATAAACCAAACAAATTTATTATTTTGAATTACTTAAATATTTTCTTGTAGATGCCAATGTGTAGATTCTGTAATTTCTTACGACTATGTGAAGAAATATTGATCAGAAGTGCTAATGTTTAGACGTTATAGTACCTGGATTTAAAGTCTTGACGACCTGTAAAATTCACCATACTGACACACACTTACCTAGATATATATTATGATGTGCGTCTATCTCCTCTGCCCCCTATACACTTTCATGTACACGGTATGATAATTATAAGATTTTCGATGGTATAATATGATATGTTCTGTTTTCAGATTGACTCTCGCTTTGAGTTTCGTTGTTTTTCCTCGAAGGGTTTACCACAACTTCCCTGGAGTATATCTCCACTATCTTCATGGTGAGTCCTCCTCGGCATCCTTGGACGGAAACAGTATTTGTAATAATAGTTAGATACAGTAGCTTTAGGATAATTTTTTTGTAATGTGATTACACATATCGGGATATATTCAAGATTAATTTTTTTCAAGCGAGACACGTTTCGTAGTACTGAGTATGTTATCACTGGTCCGAATCACCTTCTGTTCGTAGTCAGAAGGCCGTGTTGTTCCAGACACCAGGTGAGCAGGCTATTTACCGTCCTCTCCAATAACTTTCCTAGACAACACGTCAACGACTGTGGGCGATCTGCTTACAGCGGATCCTTTCTGGCCTTCAGAAGCGGGATGACTATCGTCTCCTTCCTTAGTTTTGGATATTCCACGTGCGTCCATGTGATGTTAGAGAGTGCCAGTTGATATACAGTTGATTCGTTTAAATCAACTTTAGGAGCACATCTTTGCGGTCTCTTTTTCTTTAAGACCCTATTGATCAGCTTATATCATTAAAGGATCATTTGAGAACAACAGAACCACAAAAATAAAGTTCTAAGGAGAAGTGTCGGGAAGAAAGTAAACAAACAGACTGGGACCTGCGACCCAACAAATTTGGAACAAAAAAATAATACTTGGAAAGATGACACAGTGCGAAAAGAAACCAGTAACACATAATCTAAACATACCAAGTTAAGGATAAAGAACCGTGTAGTCGCGCACAGATACGTTGGGGCAAGCAGAATCAAAGTGAAGATGCAACGGACAAAGTGAAATCTTAAGCTCTAAAGAAGTGTCTTATTTTCCTGTACTCCATGTATTACATCGCAAATGACATCGAGGAAAGCCTGAAATATGGTTCCAAAACTTGGACTATTCACGAGTGCCGGTCATGTGGCCTTAATTTATAAAAAAAGAGAATGAAGCTGCAGCATCTGATGAAGACACGCGGACACAGCGAAACACATTCTTCCCCTATATACCTGGCAGATGAGCTCTACTTTAAAAAGGACTGTTCTTCTTCTGCGATCGTCTGGTCTGGATTCCTAGATTTATTAACGTTTGTGGGTCCAGAACTTGAACCTATATATAACGGTATTTACCATATTCAATAATCATGTTTCTGCCATCATATATAATAGAAAAAGTATCATCTAAAGTAAAATTAAGATCATCCAATTTTTCGATTATCTTGTTATGATAATTTTAGTTTTAGTGGGTTATATCGTGAAAAAGCTGATGATTACTTCAGTTGGTATTCTTTGCATACAATGGATTCTCTTTCAGAGATCGTCTCTTGAAAGAACTCAAACAGCAAAAGTACTTCAGTACCTATACGTTCAAGAACATGTTCAGAATTATTATCCTATAATTTCTTGCCTATAATCATCTAACTGAGGATTTCATTTTTGTAATGTGTTCACACACACACACACACACACACACACACACACACACACACACACACACACACACACACACAATACTACATAACTTGTTGGGGAGGTACAGTAACTCTGTCTAATTTAATTGGTATGGAACAACCATTAATCTCCAAGTTCCGGTTGTACAGCCATATTCATAGACGCTTAGGAGCTCCTATTACATTAAACGGTAATAATACTTCACATAATAAAGAGTATTAATGAAAGTAATAAAAAAGATAAAAAGCCTTCTATAAAGGTTTTTTTAGAGTTAACAAAGCTTTTATAATAATTGTCAAAAAATCCCCGATTTGAATTTTAAATAACTTTTCCAACTTAACACAGCAATTTGTTGGAAAGAAAAAGAAAAAGTTGTAAATATAATATTGTAAACTTAATACAAGGTAGTAATTTGATATAGCTTGTAGTCAAATATTATGTAGTTCATTTTGTTTACCGATTGTTGATATAAAATACGTGTATAATTAGATATAAATTTTTACATACAATAATTTTACAATAATACAAGATTGTATTACAGATCATCATGAGGGCGTGGGATAGATTCTCTGGATGTACCGATAAAGTTCTGTTAACAGATAATTAAAGATATTGCACAACAACAGGCCACCACCTCTTGTGAAACTCAAAGTATAAAATATTCAGTCGCAACAAAACTAAAACGAAAAACGAACAACAGAAACATAATGAAATAAAACGAACCGGTGTATACCGTTAATTATACGTGATAATTATAGACGGCTAGTGTCTGCCAAGACAACACCTAATATTGTAACACCTGATTCGCGTAAAGATTGTGTAACGCACCGACCGAAGAACAATGGGAAAAGAAACAATCGAGAAAAAACATGACATTTGTATGAAAACACAGGTTACCGTGCAATATTGGGCCATGTCGTGGGGTCAACACGGAAGGAACACGGTGACCATCGCTTTCTCTCTGTCTTTGAGACGTCTCTTGTGTCGCCATCCAGTCCAGTGCCTATCTAACTATACACTGTCCGCTGAGAGAACGTCTGTCTCTTGCTAGATTATGTGTTTATTCCGATTACTCGAATAACGAAGTATTTACGAGCTAGTTTTCTAGACGTTTAGCCTAGTAGCGTTTCATTTAGTCTAGAAGACTTGGTCAATTATTTCTTGATACAACCGTACGCAGTCAACGTTGTTGTGTACATCCCCTTGCAACCATAATTCACCTGCACACATTTGTTTAAAACACGGCTGGCTCCCCTTTTTATTCTCCGATAAATAATACGTACAGCCGAAATGCGTCCGATACCTATTTCGTAATTGTTATCTCTGCATTCTCAGACACGTGCTTTGATATCTCCCAAAACGTTCGTCAAAAAGGAAGTTACTGGAGGTCAGAGGTGGTGATTGTATGGGTGTGTGGGTGAAGTTATGAATTTTCTGTCTCAACATCAAAGTAGTTGGTTTTTTCTTTTTTTTAAATAACTGTCCATGACTCCTACCGCACATAACTATCCATGACTCCTACCGCACAATAACTATCCATGACTCCTACCGCACAATAACTATCCATGACTCCTACCGCACAATAACTATCCATGACTCCTACCGCACAAAATACATAGTGACGTTTAACGGTTAACGCAAAACGGATCTGCTTACTGAACAATTTGCCTGAAGACGAAATTATCTTGTATTCGCGAGATGCTTGTACAGCAGAAAATTAGGTGCAGAATTTATCCTAGTTTCAAAGAATAATCAATTTGTGTGATGTTCTTACATTCTCTGTGAATCTCTCTTACATTCTATCAAAGCAGAAGTAACGTGATATTTCAGACATCAAACTGCTGCTTGGCAGAGATGGATATGATACATGAGTAATATTTGCCATACTTTTAACTATGTTAATTTATTTATAATGAGGATATTTTCAGGCGAAAAACTCACAAACCATAATGTACAATGATTCTGTCCACATCCAGTCTCAGCTGAAATCTTCTCTTCGGGTCGTCCGTTGTCACTAACTATTTAAGGCGTCTGTAATTTCTCTTTACCATAAAATCCGGCATCATACCGTTTCTTCTTCTCTCTCTTCCCATCTTGCCTCCAATGTTTTATTCTGTTATTATTTCTGTAAACTGTAATTTCTCAAGATGTGATCAAACCAGTTTGCTTTCCTCTTTCTAATAGGTCACACCAATTTCCTCTTGCCATTCATTATTTCCAATAATTTTCATTAGCTAAATTCTCTCTCGATAAATTTCTTTATATTCAGCTTCACAACCACACTTCAAAATTTTCCAAATATTTCCTTTCTTTTCTCTTGATTACTCATGTTTCTGATACATACTTTATGATACTCTGTGGAAAACACTTAGAAGATCTCTTTCTTAACCCATTTTTAGTGCCTCTGCTAGCCAGTAGACTTCTTACTACATCGAATGATAATGTTTAAAGTACTCTTTTACTTTTATATTCTGTGTAAACCATCCACTCTATGTAATTTTATTTTCAAGGTATTTAAAATATTCTATTGCCTGCAGTTTTAACCTCTCTCTGTCACATTTACTGCTGTTTATCATTAATGATTCCCATTGCTTTAGTTTTCTTAACATTTATTCTCTTTCCAAACCCATCACCTTTCACAACTATTCTATTTACCATTTTCTGTAATCCATTTTCTCTTTTCACTTTAACTGCCTGATTATCTGCATCTTTTATGAAATTAATTCTTTAGGATCCAATCATTATTCTACTCATTCGTTCGAACGCTTCCTTCCTTTGAAATTATAAATGTTAAAAAGTATTGCACAGATACAATAACGCCTCTGTCTGACCCCTCTCTAATGCATGTTCCTTCTGTTTTCTCATCTTGTACTCATTTCATTTACAATAATATTACATTAACACTCGAAATACTTTAGAAAAGTATCGGCGAAAAAGACGCCGAAATTTCGAGCAGAAACGAATTCAGCCGAATCCGCAAGAATCAAGTACTTCTGAAACCTATAAAACACATACTGTACACCCGCGAGCGCGCACACACAATGTGAATGTCATGTGCGCGCGCGTGTGCGTGTGTGTGAAATGTGTACAGTATATAATGTGTATTGGTTTCAAGCGAAACATCTTCAGGCTCATTCCTTCTATTGAGACAGCAGTCTGAAGATGGCAGAAGTGGATCTCGGATTTGTCTCAATACCTGCTATAACTCGTCAGTATGAAGTAAATAACTAATTAACTTGAATAGTCTTATAATAACAATGAAATTAGTGTCGATTTAAATAGGAATTATGAAATCATAACGGTTTAAAAAATAAGTAAATGATTATTCGTTTGTTTAGTTATGTAATAAAAAACAATTATAACAGAGCTATTTAAAAATCCAGTTCATAAGATATAACTTACATTTTAGTTCAGTTAGCGCTGGCTCACTGTTGTATCGATAATCCGTTACCTTGAGCGCCGCTCGTTAGTCTCAGGTCGTATTTCGTAACGCCTTATTACGACGAAGATGATGCAGCGAAGATTTATTCTTATTGTTTTTGCTGAAAGAGAACATTAAATACTAGCAGGATGACACCTATCATTGTGCCCGAACCGTCAATACTTCTCTCATCGAAAACCCGTCTCACATCTGTCTGACAATCCGTACTGGCACTTGATTGTTCCTATCATAGATGTAACAAGTATACCGTGAAAGTTAATGTAAACTCACGACGATTAACTTTTCTTTCTTTATATATATATATATATATATATATATATATATATATATATATAAATTTTGTTAGGGGAGTGGTACGGTTAGGGTCATTGTCTAGTTCAAATGAATGTGCCAACTTGAGGTCATAGGGTATTAATCTAATAATCGATGCGTTGCAATCGTGCACTGTCTAATGACGAGTGGAATAAATCAATTTGAAAAGACATCGAAAAGCAATATAAATAATGTACGCTTAGTCATGACGAGTGAACAATAGTACGGAGCGGGGTTATGTGGGCGGCTTAAGTCTAAGTCAATCTCGGGCGCGACACATAGCCGATACCTATCTGAGCGTGAGTGAGTGTGTGTGTGTGTGTGTGTGTGTGCGGCACTGCAAGTCAATTACAACAGAGAGACACTGGACACTATTGTGGCTACGGTCAATTCCTGTGCTCTTATTTTAAATGTGTTTATACGCTGTTACAGCTCCGGTAGTAGTAACCGGTCAACAGCAGGTAACACTGGCCAGTCGTTTCTCTAATTAACAAGATAAAATATGTACTACGACACTATTAAAGATAATAACTGACTCGCTGTTATCGGAATCCTTTGTACAGGCCTGCTACTACTACAGTGAACCAATCACAACTATTGTTTAAAGCTTTATAGGGATTTGGAACAGGTTTCTCTGTCGATCGGAACGTCGCAACGCGTTCACTTCAATTGTGCTAAGTTAACGGCGCAAATTGGAAGCCATAAATATGAATAATAAAATGTCACCGGCAGAGCGGCTTTCTCGGTGGTAAGTTTAGTTGGTGTAAACAAGTGTATGTACACGTTTCCTCGCACTTTCTGACTGTAACTTATCAGCATCGTTTTTGCGTTTCAAATTAAAATTAAAAAAGAAATTAGTCAGCTAATTCAATAACGGAGCACAAATAAAGTTATTAATATTTAAAATTTTACTCGCGTAGCCTATTAGCTCTTGCAAATTATGATTTCTTTTCATAATCACGTGTCGTACTTGCCTTGGACGCAACCACGCATCACGTACATATTTATGAACGCGTTAAAAATTGTAATTGATACAAAGGTTATTCCGGTTGGAGTCAATATTAGAAGAATTTAAAACTAGCGGGCTATTGGGCCATGGTCGCTTGCTTGAAGATTGAATATTTTTCTGCATATTTTTCTCTAAACGTTATGCCGACCCACCGGAGGCCTTCTTCATTAGAGAACAGCGTTCGACACGGGGCGATAGGCCGAACGTACTCCAAGCTGAGGTAAAAGCAACAACGTTTTACCAAGTTTCACCACGGCTTGGGGTATATTCGGCCTACTATGGCGTGTCGAATACTTTTTACTACTGAAAAAGGCCTCCTGTCGGTGCCCGAAACGTTTAGAGAATATGTCACAATCTTCAAGCAATTGCTTAGAGCACAGCCCAATAGCCCGATAGCTTTCTACTTCTTCTAATATTCTAATTGTTACCTTATTCTATATCTTCTTCCTCGTCACTTTCGTCGCTGTCGTCGTCATCAAGAGCTATTCAAGTCGTTTATCGTTTCATTTTATATTCTGTTTTCCATTAAAACTTCTCATATTTTTCTTAGCAGAGAGAGAAATTTCTACTTGCTCTGATGCATTTCGCAACTCTATATTCACATGCTCTCCATTTGGCTAAGAACTGTTCGCATTTTGATATATGACAGTCTTCAACGTGACGATATTTCTCTGGAATACGGACAAAGATGATCGTCCACATCCGTTTCAGACTAACAAGACGCCATGACTATATCCATAAATAACCAGGTAGTAGGTTAACCTCTTATATTTACAATGGAAGAGGAGAAGCAATCTATTATGACACAGCGATCCCGAGAAGGAACCGCTTCTTTATAAAACTTCAACTCCTGAATAACAGAAAAAAATTTGAAGCTGGCAAACTGAAGAATGCCTTCTTGTTGCCGAAGAGAGAGTTGGAAAAAAAACTGAAGCAACAACATAAAAAAGGAAATTATATCAATTTCTTTATAGGATGGACCGTTCAAAATACATCCGTTTTTAACATTGATCAAATGTCGGTAAGATTCAATTTCTAAATGGATCAGCTTATATAGCTGATATTTTATTATATTTTCTTACATGGAAATGCCATTGCAAAATGTCCCAATTCAAAAATGTTATTGACTGTGTAATACATTAAAAGGGAAAGTCAAATTCAATGTTTGAAGAACCATTTTTATGTGAAAAGTTACACATTTATTCTAAACACTAAATTGAGTTTATCTTCTTTTCTTCTTCATCATCATCTTATTTTTTCTTCGTCATCTTTTACCTTCCGTGGGGCCACAGCCCGAACAGACTGACCTCTTTTAACTTTTTTTCTAACAGTCGCGATCTCTTGCGCTCCAAAGTCTCTTACGAAACCAAAACAAAACCTCGGACAGGATGGAAACTAAATTGAATATATGTCAATAAAATTTTATACTTATTGTTATTAATTTAAATTTTACTTTTAAACGTCTTTAACGAGACCTGACGTTCAGAATGTATTTCCAGCCTTAAAATTGTCAAAATGTTATTCAGTACGTTTTTAAGTCATAATCACAATGGATTCTATGTCTTTCTGATCTGGGTTTATTAAGTCTCCAAATCGCGCGCGCGCACGCACACACACACACACAGTGAGCAAGTGGGAACAATGAAAGAGAAGGAATTTGAATATATTATTCATACGTGTGTGTGTGTGTGTGTGTGTGTGTGTGTGTGTGTGTGTGTGTGTGTGTGTGTGTGTGTGTGTGTGTGTGTGTGTGTGTGTGTGTGTGTGTGTGTGTGTGTGTGTGTGAGGGGGGAGAGTGAGAGGGGGAGAGATCAAAATGTGTACAAACTTAAGAACGTTAAACTATCGAATTTCAGACAGATATTTTCATAGGATATAACACAGTTTTTCTTAAAATGTGTTTCCCTTAGGTACCAAATTATTTCAAAATAATCTAAAAGCCCCCCTTTCTGAATTTTATTTTTTTACTCGCTCGCATGGCAATTAGTATAAGTTTCGGCGTGAAACGTTAATGGAACTCTACCATCTTCAGCTCTTTTCAAATCAAGAATTCATGCGTTAGTAGTGAATGTTTTTTTCGGATATTGTTTCATTTGATATTCTGATGCACAAAAATTATTGCACATTGGAATTAATTATTCACGGTTAATAAGTTTTGATAGAAGTGAGTACTCTTGACTGTGTAGGAATTTTAGCACTATAACCACTGTTTGATTACCCTGAGTTATTATCAATAGACTCTGAAGCAATACATGAACTGTGTATGTACAGTTTTGTTACACACAGTATCACAATACATCACATCTACGATGTATTGGATCTTTCTATACATTTCGCGTTATTTACTCTAACTTGCCCTTCGCACATTAGATTTCTGCGAGCACTTTCCAACCGACCACTCATTTCGCCAGATCTTCTACTTACAGGCGTGATGGAAATATATAATAGTTTTAGAAAATCGGATTAACTAGTGTACATTTTGTTTAAACACAGATTTACTGAGACTTGAAAATTGTTGGCACTGACTTGAAAAGTATTAGTCGTACCTTGAAATAAATAACCAAGAAGTTCTTGGCATCTATTCTATAATAATTGCAACTATTCTAAAAGCGAAGTGTGTGTGTGTGTGTGTGTGTGTGTGTGTGTGTTATTAATTGTTGTTTTTCCTTACAGCGACATTTTCACCGCACCACCTACTCTCAAACTCCTTCCCATCTTACCTTTAGCTAGCCATGACATTTAATTTAACCATTTGAATCAATATACGTTGTGTTCGCGCAAGTTGAATCCGCATTCAATTACATTATACTACAAACACAACAGCGTTCAATTATGCATTTAACACGGACACAACTCTCGCTCTGCTATTAACAACAGCTTCTGATACCAATTAATATTAACCGAAGATAACAATCTTCAGCCGCTGGTGAAGTCGATGACGTTAATTTAGTGTAGCTTTCAAGTAAACGTTTAATGTTCACACTTCACACCGACACGAGTGTGGGCGCGCTCTCTCATTAACGTTACAATCGTTTTCACGTCGTTCTTGAGGTTAATTCCTTGCAAGTCGCAATAAATTACAATGTGTTTACTATAATTTAATTACTTCGAAGAATCGCTAACCTCTTTGACAGGACGCGTGTCTACATAATGCTGTGACATCATCGATGTTGGGTCATCGTGCTGTGACAAAAATGTTCGTTTTGGGTTTTTATTTCCGTTTTTATTATAGTATTTCCGTTTTTAGTATAGTATTATACATTACTGCTATTTTGGACAAGTTTCTTGCTGTTTTGGGGACTCCGGTGAAGAGAGTTTGTGGAGGTGACGAGAGCTAGTTCATGCCGACCGTTGAAGAGTGAAGAGATGAAGGCACCAAGAAAGAGAGTGGTAATAATGTGTATGTGGAAGTAAAGTTGAAGAGAGCGTCAACATGGCGACAAGGGAACGGCGGAAGACTAAGATAGTGGGGCGAGTAGAAATCAGGAGATAGGAATGGAGCTGTGAAGAAGTTGGGGATTAGTGATAGATTAGTGTTATGTTGATTATCTCACAATCAGGCGACTTATGGGAAACGTAGGTCTTTGTGTGTTTCCGGTTGGTCTGTTGATGAGCCTGCAGTGGACTGGATGCGGGCACGGAGTCTAGCGTTCCTGGTGAATCGGCGGTTGAGTTTATGTAGGAACGAGTCGAGGTCAGGGAAAAGGGTATTGAGGGAGTAAAGGGGTACTTTGCTGATTCCAGTTCGGCGGGGAAAACGATATATTAGGCGAAGTGCTGTTACACCGTTCAGCCGTTCTATGATTCTAGAAGGTTTGAGGCGGTCGGGGTCAGTTGTCGGCAAGGTCGGTGTATGCGTATGTCAAGATAGGACAGTATGGATGATGTGTAGATCCTGGAAAGTATCAGACTGGAGCAGTAATCATTGCTATCAAGGATTAAGAGAGCTCGGAGTCTTCTGCTTGCCTGGCCAGTGGTTCTTTTGATATGCTGTTGAAGGTTAATTTGGAGTCAAGCGTGACGCCTTGCATTCACACTTGGGGGAACAACTGAAGGGCGGACGTGGACTGGGGTTTGATAGAAGTGGGTCAGCTTTCGTCCTGTTGAACTAAAGACGTGAAGTTGTGTTTTATCCGCGTTCACTGAGATCCTCCAATGTTACAGCAGACAAGGAAAGGCTGTAATACTTTCTGGAGTTTTGTGTAGATCCGCTGGTGATTTTCAGCGGACTCAACTTCATCTTCTCATGGCGCTACAACCTCGCCAGTGGTGCCTCGCACCACAAACTCCTGCCATTCTTCCCTGATTCAATTTCCTCAGCCCAATTATCTCACATTCCATCTCCTGTCTCGTCCTTTTAGTTATGTACTCTCTGGATCTCTGACTTTCTTCATATTCACTGAAGTTTCAAGTATCGGCCCTCGATTTCTAATTATTGTTAATTATTATTTATGTTTATTTTCAGATTGTCAATTACCGAATAGAGCCTCACAATTTTCAGGTTTTTGACGCTTCCTCAGACTGTGTAGGCACTTTACTGCCACGTGGTGTATGTTCTAATGTTCTAGAGTCTGATTATAAATATATTCCTCACTGAACAAATGACCCAACCATTCTCGTCTGCTCGCTTCAATTGTTTATTTGAATTATATATACCAATAATGTAGTTACATATAACTATATGTCGTTATTAAACTACAAAATATCGCCGTTTCGACTTGCTCAATTTCTACATCCTTCCTTTTAGATCTTTTAGAAAAAAAGTGTATGTATCCGTTCCTGATAAAACTGGAGATCTTAGTTTTAGGACTAAATAAAAAATAAGATTCCCCGACGCACCATAAAATCAAGGAGCCTTTTTCAGCCTGCAGATCGACTCAGCCCGTGGAAATGAGTACCTGGGATAACATCCTGGGATATGTGATAGTAATGGGCAACTAAAGCGTAGTAAACTAACCTAACCTACACTACCCTCCTCTTATGCCGAACGACTCACATAGGCAGCATAGCCTGCTTCGCTGCTACACTGCTTAGCTGATTAAAGGATTGATTATTATTATTATTGAGGGGATACATGCTATACTGATGGCATTTGAGGCTATACTGATAAAGAAGGCAGTTAAATGCCTAGGGGTGATGCTAGATTCGAAGCTCTCCTATTGGAGGCAAATCAAGTATGCAGTTAATAAGGCGGCTCACATCACGACACAGCTCAGAAGACTTTTGACCACTGTAGGAGGTCCCACTGCAAGCTAGAGCTGTTTGTTGATGGCGGCCATGGAATCCGTCCTGCTGTATGGTTGTGAAATCTGAGCCGATGAACTAAAGATGGAGAAATACAGGAAACATATGGCACTGGTGCAGAGAAGAGGAGCCCTCAGAGTAGCATCATTTTATCGGAAAGTATTAGAACCAGTAGTCCTGGTGACAGCGGGAGTGGTTCCCATAGAGCTTTCGGCTCAAGAGAAGAAGAGATCAAATCGGAAGAGATGCGGTAAAAAATGAAACCAGGGAACTCACTTTTCAGCACTGGTAAAATTGTTGGAATAGAAAAGTCACAGAAAGATGGACCACAAAGTTCTACCGAACTTGAGGGAATGGATCGACTCCCAACACGGTGAGGGTGACTACCATCTGACAAAGTTTCTCAGTGGTCACGGCAATCTTAACGATTACCTCTGCAGAATGGGAATGGTGCAAAGCCCAATATGCCAGTACGGTTTAACTCCGCCTATGAGCATGTCTTGCACGCCATTTACAAGTGCAGGAGTTTTACAAGAGAGAGGATGGCGCTACAGACAGAAGTCGTAGAGTTCACGCCCGAGTCCGTAGTTGAGATTATACTTCATGGCAAGAATGAATGGAACCGCGTTTCTGCATTTATTCAGTCGGTCCTACAGGCTGGGTGAAAGTTCCACACTCCAGGGGACAGACCCCTGCTCCCCTGTGGAATGCTCCTGTGGAAGCATTTCTCCTCTCTAAAAAAAATTATTAAAAATCTTTACTTGGTTTATTGTCTTAGGTTTTTCTAAAATTCTTCCTCATGACACGACATATTTATAAAACTATTTTAAATGCTCAAATTATGTTTATCCAAAAATCACAAATGACGAAACCTTTCTCACTAGAAGAGAGCTAATATGAGCGCGAGTCGCGTGCGATGTGTGTATGTGTGTGTGTGTTTTAGAGAGAGAGAATGTGTGTGTGTGAGTGAGAGAAAGAGGGAGTGAGAGGGAGAGAGAAAGCATTGTTTGTATAGTTTAGCTGCTGGTGATGCTACCGACAGTCACACGTGAGTTCAGTTCTGTTCATCGACTAACTGAGAAAGAAGAATAGAATTTTAAGTTTCCAAATTAATGTCAATTAATTACACCTAATGTCATTTTACGTTACACCTAATGTCAATTTCACATTAGCATCTTTTTTTTTGTAATCCGACGAATACAATAGGAACATTTGTTATAGGAACTCTTAGATTTATAGGTCTATGCAAATGTCGTTAGACAACAGCAGTTTATCATTGCTTGTCTATCATTATAGAAATTTGTGAAATTTCAGCTTCTAAACGTAATGCAAGATTGTCATCATTTCAAAATATAAACAGTATTTGTCAAATGATAATGTATTGAACATTATTGTATCCATAAACTTACATGTTTATAACCGTAACACTGCGATGTTAAAGCCTCATCTTTCGGTTGTTTAATTTTCCAAATACGTTTTGTAAAAATTAGTTGTTTTTGGAATTATATGATTGACGACACTCGTAGACAAGCAAAATTATAATGAAATTTTTTATTTAAAAAATTGCCGATCACAACCATCTGTGACCTCCTCAGGCAATTATGAAATTATTATCAGAAATATTAAAAACATCTTAATAATTTTTCAGTTTCAAATTGAATTTAAATTCTTCCAAAAGTCCGTCTTCCTAATGTCAAAAAAGACCATGATAAAAGCTCACGAAACAATGTTAGTTGTCTGAATGTCAAATTAACAATAACAAAATTCTAAACATGAACAAACACTAACATTACAAAAACAAGATAATAACAAACTTCTTTATCAAAATATGAATTCATGATGTTTACTTTACAAAATACAAAATATGTGGCATCATCCCCTGCCATTAACGCCTAACAGTTGACTGAAGACATGATTTCACTCAGCAATTTGCCTACGGATGAGATGATGTTGGATTGGACATATAAGTGTATAGTAATGAATTGCTAAATACTTGGAAATTTATTGTAAAATTTGTTATAATTTCAAATACTTGAATTAAAAGCGTTTGTGTGTGTGTTGTATTGTTGTATTATAATGTTTTCTAATATTCTATCGGAGCAGAAATAACGCAATGTTTCAGACGTCAAAATGCTGCTTGGCACAAACGGACATCACACGTGAGTAATATTTTTCATACTTTGGACTGTATCTATTTTATTCTTAATCCGGATATTTTATGACAAAAAAATACAAAATATCGTATATAAAATTTGTCCGAACACAGGTCTCAGTCGAACTGTTCTCTCCGTATCGTCCGTTCTCGCGCTAAGTTTTGGCTCAAGAGAAGAAGACATCAAATTGGAAGAGATGCGGTAAAGAATGCAGCCAGGAAACTCACTTTTCTGCACTGGCAAGATCGTTGGAATAGGAAAGTCAGAGAAAGATGGATCAAAGGCTCATACCGAACTTGAGGAAATGGATTCACTGCCAACTTGGTGGAGTTACTACCATCTGACAGAGTTTCTCCACTCCGCAAATCCGTCAGCATACAGTTTCTTCTTCTTTCTCTCCCTGCAATCTTGTATTCTGCTATTAATATCTGTGAACAGTCCTTTCTCAAGATTCAAGATGTGATTAAAGAATTTTGCTGTTCTTTTTCTAACAGCTCCAACCAATTTCCTCTTGTCATTTATTCTCCCCAATATCTTTTCATTTGATGAAAGAATTTATATCCGGGCTGTGTGACCGTGGTCGATTGCTTTGTTCAGACATTTTCTAAATGTTTCGTTCACCCACCGGAGGTTTTCTTCAGTAGACAAAGTTGAAAAGTGTTCGACAAAGAGTGGAGAGTTGAACGTACCTTTAACCGAGGCAAAAACAATGACCTCGGTTAGGGGACCTTATATCGAGCACTTTTAACTTATTTTACTGAAGAAGGCCTCCGGTGGTTGAACGAAAGGTTTAGAAAATTACTGAACAAAGCAATCAACCACGGCCAAACAACCAGCATATTAATTCTTTTATCATTAACTCCGGCCGTGATAGCTTACGTAATAATCTTTCCATTTGATAAGCTCTCTCTCCACAAAATCCTTTTGAATCGTCTTCACGACCACACTTCGAAACTTTCCAAATATGTCCTTTCTTTTCTCATGACTTGCCATGTTTCTAATGCATATGTTACCGATAATTTGATAAATCCTCGTAAAGTATATAAACACAGAGAATGTCGCATAGCGACCTATATTTCTGGTGAATATGACAAATTATTCCGTTTCTCTTACAATTATTCACATTCACCTATTGTTATAAATAACATCCAGCACCTTCTGGTTAATGTGATAAATCGCATGTTTTTGCGAGTTTGAACCTGTCTCAGTCGTATCTGGTTACATGCACGCGGGTAAGTTTGAGTCCAGCGCCCATTGATTGCTAGAGAATTCGGTCGTTTTAACACAATGGAAGCTCGTTTGAATGAGGAGTTAATGAATACTTTCAAGAATGAGGAGAATTGTGGGATCATGAGTAAAGAAGACTAATAGCTCTTGATTGAGGAAGTACAAGACTCAAAAGCCAAAACCACAGAACAAATCTGTGACATTTTATGTCACATTTTAAAGTTGGGTACGGTATGTTACAAATATGACATTTTAAAGTCGGGTGGCAGTGAAAAGTTAATGTAACCGGTGACTGACGCGTCATCATTAATTCGATATTACATACACACAGAGCAGATCTTCACCACAATTCACGAGTCACAATTGGCGATTGGTTGTGGGAGAAGAATAAGCATTTTGAAATACCTGGAGAGCAGGTACAAAAACAGCACTTCAGAAGAAGTAACGATGTATCTGACGTTATTCAAAACCTGTATAAAATTGAAAGCGTCAAGAAAGGGACCTGCAGTGAGTGCAATGATTTTTAAAGAGATGAACTCAAGATGCCAGGTCGATTTAAGTGACATGCAGAGTCAACCCGACCACGACTATAAATTCGTTCTTATGTACCAGGATCATGTTACTAAAACTGAACACTTGTGGCCTTTGAAACATAAAAGAGTAGAGGAAGCGGCGCATACCCTGCTTGACGCTTTCACCGTTTTGGGTGCTTCCAGCTAACTGTGAAGCGAAAGTGCCCATGTGTTCTGCAACGACATTATGCCATAATTTTATACAGTGGGGGACGAATTGTACACTGATCATGAGAATTCGAGAAATAGCCGCCAGTCGCAAGGATCTGGGGAACCTGCAAATCAGGACACTGAAAACATGCTAGCGACTATAACAGAAACAAACCAAATTCCGCACTGGTCAGAGGAGCTTAGCTTTATTCAACTCATATTTAAGGGGTTCATCACGAGGGCATATTAAATGTCAGCCCATATGAAGCCATGTTTGGGACTCCAGCAAACTTTGGCTAAAAAACTTACTCACTTTCATCACTAATGCCATTGAAAACCCGCAATCTGAGGAAGATCTTGAAGCCTTAATCGACTCCTCGTCGGGTTTATCGAGATAGACAAATGAGGAAGATAGACAAATAGAGAACGGCTACGAGGAAGACTGACAAGCAGAGGTCGGAGACAGAGTTACTTGTAGGGCATTTCAAGGGAGAATGTTGTTACTGGTAAAATCAACAACGCTAAGAAAAAGTGAGAAGATACCAGAAGTGCATTGCAGTCTCAGGCAAAGAACTGAAACTGCCTGACAAATGAGACAAATGTCTGTAAGAGGGTTTCCAAGGGATAAAGGTTGGGGACAACGTAGAAGTACAAGTTCCTGATATCGACAGGTTAATGGATGAATCCAGGAACACTCTAGAGTGCATCCTGCAGGTGAATGCTGACGACAAGATGTCCAAGATTGGCGCCAAAGAAGAACGATCGATTCAAAATAATTCCAAGAAACCTCTCTGTCATTTGTTAAGAGACAAGATAAATTCTCAATATTACTGAGTCTCTTCGCCAGTGTGTCAGATAATCGTCAATAATAGGCGTTAAAGGGTTCAAGAGACGCAAAAAGGAAAACGCCTTTTGACAAAACTTGGCTGCAAAAGGCATGGAATACTCTGCAATCTGAAACGTTATGACAGTTTGTCCTGTTGTGAGAACCAGGAGGTTGTTCGTTTAGAACTGCTAATAATAAAACATTGTTAAAATGTTTATAATTGCTTATTAATTGTTAATAATAATAATTGCTTATTAAAAATTATTCCTTGACTTTTATAGTTTATACTTTCAGCCAAAAAGCTACAGTTCTTACTTACAGTAAACGTTAAAATAATTAATCGCATGTAGGTCTATTTTATTACATTAACAACTAATAGTAATTATTTAATTATTCTGTAAAATGAGCCGGAGACTATGCATACTAACCTTAACAGTAATAAATACTGACATTAACAGTAATGAATACTTACTGCTCTCAATTTAAAACACTTGGGAAATCTATTTCTTAGCTCAATGTTAACGCCTTTGATTAAACAGAGGCAAACAGCCTTTTATGTAACGTTTGGTTCCTGTATATAACCCTACACAATCCTACTACTCACACATAATCTTTGTACAATCCCTACATAATATTCGTTGATAAACAACAAGTTGAACTCAGCGGTACAAACAAACAAAATGTTGAAACAAGGCAGGTCTAAGAGTGCAGTTCAATTAGGAATCATGACATGAGGAGAATAGTAGGTATGAATGTACGCATCAAAAATAGAAACAACTAAAATTGAAGTCTGTTAGAACACTGAATTTAGATTACCTATATACAAATTACTATTGTCTAATTGATGCCTTAGATAACTATAAGATAGTGTGCATTACCAAGTAGCAAAAAAAAAGGCAGACAGGCAAGGGGTGTGGACACTGATCTAATTGAAAAGATTATTAGAATGAACGAAAGGACATTTATTTAGTTTGATTAGGTGAAGAGAAAAATCTCTGGAAAACGATAATCCTTCGGGAACACTTCAGCAGCCATACTGATGATGAAATATATTTTATTATTATTCTGTACATATTTTAATAGGTTGCTCTCTCTCTCTCTCTCTCTCTCTCTCTCTATATATATATATATATATATATATATAATATAGATAATATGACTATTTATTTTGGAATAAATATTGAAACTCAATACCAAGGAATCACGTAGTGCTCAAGTAATTAGTAAAGGTTGATTTCGTGGTCGAATCGTTTCTTTATAAGCAATTTATATTAGACTTATAAAAACTACTTCACAAAATTATTACACTATCTTGCATAATGCGAACATTGGCGAGAAAACTTGTGGTTAGACTTGCGACCAGACACAATTGGCGACCGTGTTTTAGACACGTGCGTGAGCGTATGTCCCTTACAGCTGTTGTTTGTCGTCAGATGTGTCAACACACCCTTCACCACTACTTTGCTAAAAATACACCCCCGTTTGATGCACTTTACTTCCATCCATCCGCTGTTGGAAATGGATATCCCGTTGAAACAAAACTCTCGTACGCCTTGCATTAGCCCTATGCAGACTTTCATTGCCACGCTATTTATAACAAAGGGTCGAAAGTCTGCGTACGCGCTGAACGACAAAGTCTAGCATAATGAGAAAACGGAAACACAACAATTTCCTACCCAGTAACGCCTATTTACCTAAGAGACTTTATGCTCATGTATTGCTGTTCTGAAGGTAACGCCCATACTTGTGTGTAAAAACCCGCGAACATGAAAACTAGCATGTAGCCTATGTGTTTGTATACCTATTGTTAATAATGCGTAGTATATAGTATTAAATAGTAATGTGTAGTATATAATTATCGAATCAGAACGTCCTTCGGCGCCTTATGATTACTAGTCTAATATTTAGCCACTTTTATCTACCTATTGTCTTTCTTCGAATCCTCGTTTTTCTATTTCTGTATTAACACATTCACTGCCTAACATTTTATATTTTATGAACCCTAGGTGCTCATGCACCGTTTTTTCTTATACAACAATTTTGTAATGCTAACAAAAAAGCAAACTCTCACCGATGAGCGCTCACTTTGTATTAACACGTACAACCGAGGCGAGTGACATGAACAACACAGAGAGTTTGCAGAACTCCCTCGTTTCTCTTTCCTCTCGGTGTTCATTGTAGGATTTGTTTCCGTGATCGTTTCTCTACAAGACTATGCACATATTCAGAACCAGACGTTTTAGTTTTTACGTGTTTTGTTAGTGTTATTTTATTATCTCTCTGACTCTCTATTCGTGGCCCCGTCGCTTTCTCAATATTCCCGCGGCTCATTTCTATAGTATTCAAGAGCTTTAGCGCCTTAATTTTAGGTCACATAGCTCAGAGCTGTAAGTTATTATGCTCTCATTACTTCTCCGCGGCCGGGGACCTGGGGCTTTTTCCCCAGGGGCGTGAGGTTGGGGGGCCTATACCGCTTTACCCGGTGGCTCCCTCCGGTTGCCGTCCTTGTCCAGCACACGATCCCTCATCGAGTCGTGGGAGTGAAACTGACCCTTCAACTGGAATGGAGCTGATGTATGCCAGGCCAAATGTGTGTGCATGGCGAACAGAAGCCAGGGCTGTCCTGTCCCTGGTAAGTAGCTACATGAAGTGCAGTGAACCCTAGTAGCGGGCGTGAATGGAGCCAGGGCTTTCAGCGTCCCTGGTCGATTAGCTGCACCTCCTTAATTTAATGTTAACTGCATTGATATGTGCACGAGATGCAGTGAATATGAAGAATGGCCGCCTGTTCTGGGAACCAGAGTCCTCTCAAGTAGTCTCAAGGTGATCCGATCTTTGGAAAGCCGGTAGACGAACCCAAAACACGCATCCGTGAATGACGAGCGGGCGAAGCTCGCGTGACTGAGTAGCGACCCCTGCGGGTGGCCGGGGAGATCCCCCTGTACCAACGGTTGGTTATTGCCGCCGATTGCAGGTGGCCTCCCATGGTTCCAAGAACCCACTCAGATAGGCCCTACTCACTGTTTTCTAGCGCAAAGGCATCGGCGCTGATGTTTGGGATATGTGGGTATCGCTAGCGCGAACGGTAAAGGGCGTAAACCTGACTCCTCGTAGCACCTTGGAAACGGAACCCAGGGTGCGCAGTCCATGGCCAGTAGCTGTGTCGGACCACTCACGCCAATCCGTGAAGCCCATTAAGTACAAAGTTGAACCGTAGTAGCTTCGGGCTCGCCCGCTAGTTCTCTTCGGCGGATTGTTGTCCGAGGAGTCGGTGGAGTCCTAAGTTGTTGCGAGCGAGAGGGGGAGGACCCGGCACCCTGCCTTACTACTGGCCTGGCGGGGTCGTATTCCCCTGCCGCCACCAAAAGCCGTAGAACTATGAGGGAGATCCTATGGATCGAATCCGGAGGTCATACCCGCGACTACTCAGGACTTCGTGTTGATCAGCGACGTTCTCAAAAATGGTACCACGAGATCGTGAACCAACCCGGCCGGGGTCCTGTCCCCCCGCCCCGGAGTTAACGAATTGAGGCAAGGTTTTATGGTTTTTGTGGCTATGGTTGTTGTGCTAGAACAGATTTTCCGTAACACATCTTTCTGGGAGTTCGGGTATGGCGTTTAGATCCTCGGACTTTGGTGTGTCACTCTTCTTTCTTCTTCGGAAGTTCTCTTACTCCAGGTTCCGTGTCTTCTTTGTCGCTCGGATGCTATACACTGTTCTCACTACTTATGTTCTAAATTCGGTTTTTGCTTATCCCATAGGACACCGTTCAGTCTGCCTTTTGATTTTTATTCCTTGCGTGTTTCTTCATTAACTGCTGCTTTGTAACTTAAGTTTTATCAGATTTTGAACTTAAAATCTCTAAGTAATTATAGTTTACGTAACTTTTACATTCACTACTGTCTAAACGCAAAACCTATTGTCGTCCACCAACAACATTATTCCAGAAGTTTAATGAAGAAAGTCGTGTTAGTGGTTATAATACAAACAGAATTATCACTGTTGCACACCACTATAGCTTAAAAGCGCTAATCGGAATAATTTTTCTATAGTGGTGTGCAACAGTGATAATTCTGTTTTTAACAATATTCCAATCAACCAACATTTACTTCTAATCTTTATTTTGTACATTTCTTCACAATCAATTTTATCATCTGCTCAATAATATGATAGCCTTTTTCTATTACTACTACTTGGGCGTGCGGAAAATAAATCGCGTTATAACTTAAAGAAAAAATAGCATCTATGTTTTGTATGGACTTCTTGTCATTGCGTATGAAATAATATCCTTTAATAAAGTTGTTACACAATTCAATATTTCTTGTTAATTTTCAGGAAATTGTTATAACATTTTTATTCCATTGCGCTTCAGCGTATAAACATGCCCGTCGTGTATACGCTGTTTGTTGGTATTATGTTAACGTCGTTATAAAATAATATGAATTTCTCTCCAGCGGATTCGTTTTCAGATCCTTCCGATTTGTTTTTTAATATAAAGAGGTAAAAAGTATTTTTACAAATGTTTAGATTCCCACGTTGCTAAAACATCTTGGTATTTTTCTGTTGAAGTGACAGTTATTCCTTAGTTGTGAAACATTGTGAAAACATGCCTATTTTGATGTCACGCAGTTCAAGTAAAATAGTCTACGATATTCTTCTTCTTCTTCTTCTTCTTCTTCTTCTTCTTCTTCTTCTTCTTCTTCTTCTTCTTCTTCTTCTTCTTCTTCTTCTTCTCCGTCGTCGTCTTCTTCTTCTTTGTTTTCACTACAAGGACTATGTTATGAAACATTTTATTTCATCATGAGTTCTACCCTGTCCCGGCCCCAATCTCATCTTCATCAGACAACCCACGTCTCTTCTACCAATCGCTTCATATTTCAGCGCCGTTTTGGCAATCGATCGTCCGACGTCCTTTGCAAATTATCACATCATTGTCTCCTATACGTTGGAATTATTGTACTTATATCAGCCGCATATAGCAGGAAACTCATACAAATTTATTTGATTTGTTTGTTCTCGAAGTCACTCTATGTTCTCACATACCGACAATGTATATTAAACAAAGTTGGGGAAACACAATAACTCTGCCTAATTCACTAGTTTGTTGGGATGTCACGTGATCGCATACCATTCAGATCTAGCATTGTAGATGAACTTTGTAAAGCATCTTAAATGAATTCATTAAATGTTGTAGACATCCTCTTTTGTCCGTAATATTCCATAATTTTTGACTGGCAACAATATCGAATGCTTTTTTCGAATCAACAAAAGCAATATGCATTTCTTGGTTATATTCACGCCTTTTCTCCATTATCTGTTCTAATACAAAATACATTCACAATTGACCTTTCTGAAGCCCATCTGCTCTTCGATAAGTAATGCGTCCGTAATAACCCTTAACCATGTTCGTTATTGTGTTAACTTATTGTCACATTCGATTTTTAAATACGTAAAACACAACTTGTGATCGACGACGATACTAAAAAATATCTGTCATAAATGTTATATAAATTACCACGAAATTAATGTAAACATAATACAAACTCTGTACGGCGATACAGAAACATATTCCTTTTATGTTATTAAAGGGATTTAAATACCCAAAGTATCTGAGTTAATTTAGAAAATGTATGAAAAAACGCTTTGAAATCGAATGTTGGAATAAGGAAGGATACATTGTTTTCATCAAATGTTTGGACCATTTGATGACAAGCAACGCTAGTGATTAAACTTAGGAAATAGGCCAATTTTCAGTGAAATGACTTAGCATGTGCCTATAACTAAATCGTGTGGTAGACCATTTCACCTGAAGACAGAGGTCCAGACTTGGACTTCAGAAAACAAGTCACGAAATCCAAATGTAAATAGTTTTTTTTGTCAGATCACTTTCAGACGGCTCAATAATTCAGGCTTATAGTCTGTTTGAATCCTGTGTACAGACAGTTTATGCAACCACATTTCACACACCAGCACGAGTCGTCGTGAAACAGACCTATATGAGAACATAAAGGAACGAGTTGGTGGTTACAAAAAAAAAAATTATTCTTTTACCTTTTTTTAGACTTGTAATTTGATATGTGTACCGCTGGAAAAAAAGAATAGTAAAAATAGCTGGCCGAATGAACCCGGAAGATATTCTTCAACTTTTTGGCGGTTTTTGTATAAAAACGAGAAAGGAGTTGAGGAAATTAGTTGATTACAGTTGAGAAAAAGTCAAAGCTTCAAAAAACTGGACAAGACTCACGATGCGTTACAACTAGCACAATAGTACGGCAGCTCTGTTACAGCGGGCTAATGTTGTATTACGTCGGTGGCTGAGCTGTTTCTGTTTATTGGCCGTTTCACAAAACTACGTCGTTTTCGTGTAGAATAGCCTACACACGCGCCAAAGAATTTCAGCAACGAAGGATACATTTATGAAAATAGTAGTTCCGTTGTCTATATGTATAATTATGAGCTAAATAATTAGCAGCCGGAAATTCCCTTTTCCGTTATTCATATTTAGTAAAATATTAGTATACGCATGTAATGTTGTCTGTACATCTAAATTTTCTCATATTATGATGACTGTAATAATATATTTTGGTAGCAATATTTTTTCACTTCTACATCCATCGGTTTTCTTTATCGTACCTCATTTGTACTCCAAGTTTGATGTCTTACGTCTCTTTCTGCTGTTCACTATTCTACTTGGATCTTTGATTTATTTAATATAAATTAGTTGTTTTCTGTATTAAGAGATTTTACTATGTACTAAGCACATGATAAGCACACAAAACTTTTCATGGCTTACTTAAAACTGATTCCCGACCATATCCAAATCTGAATCTCATGAAAAAACGTAGTTGCATATGCATCTCCCATTTTCTTGTTTTCTCATCTCTTCGTTCTTCCTTTTTCTTCTACTTTTTGTTATAGTTATATATTTTATAATTTCTTCCTTTTTTTCTTGTAGTTATATATATTTAGGTACAGAATTTTGATAGTGTATACTCTATATAGAGATATCCTTTCCTATGTATAAAATAAAGTAGAGCCTATTTAGCTGAAATCTGTTGTATGTTGTACCATAATCATATAACAGTAATAATCGATAAATCTAATGTATAATCTATGCGTATAATCTATCGACATAACTACTTCTTTAATGCATACCAGTTCACAGGCATAAATTTAAATATTGCGTTACCAACAGCACTATAAGCAGCGGTTAACAGTAGAAACCAGTACAATTGGTTTTGGCAAGTTAAACAAACGTCATATTCCTTTCATTACTTCTTCGTTTTAACATTAGTTATTCAGATTTTCTTTATTTTCATCCACTAGTCACATTATTTCTTAATCGCTTTGTTTTGATGTTAACATTTATGGATGTATGGCAGCTGTTAATGGCTCTTTATTTCTCATGAATTCGTATATCGGTTGTTTTTTCGAATCGTGGTCTCTAAAACGTTTCATTGTCTTCTTGCAGTTATAAAGGATGAGACACAAGCTGACTACCTTACTTATCGTTGCCAATTTAATCTGAGAGTTGGTAAAAGGAACTCATCACACCTTCCTTTGTTTAAAATCCTTCTTTCCTCAAATCCCATTTCTACGGTCACCATTTGATACAAGAATCTCTTCCTTAGATTCGGTTTAGTACTTCGTCATCAATCTTTTTCTCTAACACCCGGTCATAAAGCTACTGTCATCCTCAATGAATGACACATTAAATGCAAACAGCAATCGGTATATCCGTCTAAAAAGCTTCTCCATAATATTTTTTCATGTGTTCTAAAATTTTATATTGTAGTGTATTTATTTTCCATAGCCTAAAGGTACCTTACATACGATTTTCAATAAAATTTTTATTACTCACATTCTTAAAAACGATCGATTTCGGTCATAGACCATCGTCAGGTAATATACAGCACACTTGCGGTCACAATATCGTAAAACAGCCACTATTAATTCGGCAAAAACGAATTCGTAGACATTGATTAATGAACATGGTACGTACGTCGTTGTCCAAAGTTTCCCGAGAACTGATTTTGTTACAGTGTTTATGTTTACATTCCGTTCTATATATTATATCAGCTGATTACTGTATGTTGATTTTCATTTTGCCGCAAATATTTCAGATGTGATACGATTTTTGAAGTCCGTCATGATGTTCAATAGATTCTCTTCTTTTGCGAATATACAAACATGTAAAAAATGGGGATCCCAAAATTCAAGCTAATCTTATTCACCCCTCTTCCCCCGGAAGCAACTCTCAGTTACGCCACTGGAGCACAGATTATGATTCTAATGATTAAAACTATTAATAATTTAATAATACGAATATTATCAATATTCCTACCTCCGGGCTGCAGTAACCAACATGAGTGTTACCCAGGCGAGATCTTACCTTACGAGTGACGTTCGGCTTACTAACATACGAAAACGCTAGGACACACTACGTGCTGTGGCGCTGACGAAAGATGCTGAAGGAAACTTGTCACAGTCCTATATCTACGGAGACTAGACTAAGTTGCAAAAAAACGTGTTGATGGTAGGTTCTTTACAAGAACCTGCACTTAATGCTCCTGCTTGTGTAACCAACGGTGGTCGTGTTCTCTGTTAAAGCTGTTATTCATTGCCGGGCTATTAATCCGTGGTCTGATGCTGTTACTCATTGCCGGGCTATTAAGCCGTGGTCTGATGCTGTTACTCATTGCCGGGCTCTTAAGCCGTGGTCTAATGCTGTTACTCATTGCCTGGCTATTAAGCCGAGGTCTGATGCTGTTACTCATTGCCGGGCTATTAAGCCGTGGTCTGATGCTGTTACTCATTGCCGGGCTCTTAAGCCGTGGTCTAATGCTGTTACTCATTGCCGGGCTATTAAGCCGTGGTCTCATGCTGTAACTCATTACCGGGCTATTAAGCCGAGGTCTAATGCTGTTACTCATTGCCGGGCTCTTAAGCCGTGGTCTAATGCTGTTACTCATTGCCTGGCTATTAAGCCGTGGTCTCATGCTGTTACTCATTACCGGGCTATTAAGCCGAGGTCTAATGCTGTTACTCATTGCCGGGCTCTTAAGCCGTGGTCTAATGCTGTTACTCATTGCCGGGCTATTAAGCCGTGGTCTAATGCTGTTAATTTGAACAGATGTTTCGGCCCCACCCTTGGAGTACTATATAATCAAAACACAAAGCCTAACACAGATGTTACATTACGATACAACTATCACAATCATCATCGTCCTGATTTTTTGCTTCCATGTTCCATAAGGAAATGGAAGTACGGTTATGACGAAATAAATCGTGTTCGAAATAAGGGCTGATTCTGATTGTACTATCATTAAAACATGAAGGAAAGTCATTTTCCGAAAAGTGTCTATGTGTCTATCACAATTGTAGAATTTTTACTCTGGCAAACGATAACTGCCTCAAATTCAAACAAAATCATATAATTTTTTGCATATGTGCTGAATTGTAGAGACTCAAGGCCTATCGATTTTAGTAAAGATAGGTTAAGGAGGAAGAGGTAGTCTACCTGCAACGTTTTATATTTTAACAAGAGTAAAGTACTTAATTTTGATAAATAAAGTATCCTGAAAAGAAGGTCATAATAATCTACTGTAGAAAGGTAGATGAAATATCTGTACATGAAAAGGATAGTTGAAGGGGCGGGGGTAATTTTCTATAAATGAAAATGATAGTTGAAGGGGAGGGATAATTTTTTATATGTGTACTACGTTATCGGTAACAAAGAAGGAGTTTGTTGTTAAAATTCATTCCCGGGCTGTTTGGCCGTGGTCCTATGTTTTCTGCAAAACCAGACGTTTCGGCAGTGCCATCGACTGCCATCATCAGTGAAAATCGAGTGCGCTAACGTGAGGTGGTATAGGCCTACGTTAGTGACCACAGTACTGTGGTTAAGGCTGAAGAAAAATTAGATTCTATGGAAATATTTCATTTCAGAAATGATTTTAAATATAAATCTTAGAACATAGAAGTCATGTATAGTTCTCCATACCGATATTTCTTTTTCTTCTTCAGTATCGTCGTCATCGTCGTATGACGACGGCGACGTCAGGATGATCACTTTTTAATAAAAACGAACCCGAAAAGGATACCGGCCACGCTCATGTTCGATTCACTCTGACAACATCTTTTCTGTCGATCCCGTGTGTATTTCCGTGTAGACTTGATGACGTGACGTTGCCGACGATAACGACGACAACTGTGATACGTCCGTCATCACTCCAACAACTGACTGTCAACTGTCTCAAATAAAAACAAGAATTATTAATGAACGTAAGAAACCTGTAGCACCCTGACACCGAAAACTAACGACGTAATGGTAAAGGTCAGTTAAAGAAACACATGAATAACCGCAGTTCTCAGAACGATCTTAAAGGAGTTGTTTTTGTTTGTGTTTCCGACAGCTACTTGCAACAGCTGACGCTGACGCGAAGTGACAATTAAACCCCCCTTTGCACGCGCGCGCACGTAACTGCTACGGGGGTTGTGGTAACTGGCTGCTCGAACTGGTGTCCTTCAAACACGAATATTGGGAAGACGAAACGCTATTTATGTCTATACACTATAAGGAAATCTAAAGTAGTAAAATATTAAAGTAATAAAACTTCAAAAAACTTTATATAGTTCTTTAAATACACTATGTTTAAAACAATTACGTGATCCATTATAGTTTTTGTAAAACCTTATGTACTGTACAGAATTTTATTGATTATCTTCTTTCTGTTAGTTGGCTATATTGCAGGTCGATTTCTTAAATATTTATAGGCCTATTATCTTTCAGTGTCGTTTGAAAGTCAGTAATGAATCCTAATTTTGTCAGAGTTGACGACTTGAAATTTTGTACTATCTGTTTGCATTACTAGTACTAGTAACATACCTTTATTACTTACTACTAATACTATACCGCGTGTATTGTATGAGCTACTTAGTATATGTATTTGGTTTTTGTTTATTTTATTTTCTATTTTGATATCTGCAATTTTAAAGAGTTTAGTAAATTTTAGTGAGTTTCGTCATTGGAAATACAGAACACATTTATACACCATGTTAAATCGCCGTAACTCCAAAAAAAACTACCTAATCAACAAAAACCATCCAAAAGCCAACAGTAGTCAACAGCAACGCTCAACTACAGCACAGAAAACCAACAAGGCTACGAGCAAAGTACTTAATGCTTGAAACATGAATCAAGTAATAACCGCGTCCCATTGTAAGAATAATAATAACAATACAAAAAATGGGCTGTATCCGCTTACATATGCAACATCATGACGGCATGCGTATCCATACCTTATTAGCCTACAGAACCTTATTGTTTTTGAGGTTGATCCCTTTAAAATTAGGTGTGGGTAGAAGCCAATTATGTGGGGATTAACATTGTGAGCAAAATCGTAAAAGCCATTGTGCGGGTTTAAATTAAAGGGAATTTAAACAACAATCTGAATACAGTGTTCGCGTTTGAAAATTCCAATACTATTGGACGCCTTGCCCCAAAAAGTGGGTGAAAATTTAGATAAATCGAAAAAATTCAAGTGATGTATGAAATTAAAATGTATTTAAACATCTGAACAGTTCGAATGTTCGGTGTTTATTGTATGATTGTCTGCCCTACAGTTGCTATATTACTACAGAAATAATAGATACATCGGTATTTTTATAGTTATTCCGAAAACAAAAAACTTTTTTTAATATCGAAATGTGTGTAATAATAAAGTTTGCTTCAAAATAGTGAGCGAGTTCTACAGCTGAAGGGTGGATAGGCCTACTAGTATTATAGAATGTTTTACAGACGCACTCCTTTGATTTACAGATGGTATTCGGCTGCGGTATTGTCAGTTGCTTTTACCTAGAAAGTTTAAATTTCAATTTTTTTTCAAACGTTACCAGTGACGAAAAAAGAGAAAGTAAGTTTTTATAAAAGTAGTATATAGGCTTATTTCCATATGTTTTTCTTTGTTCTTCGTTTTGCTAAAGCCTATTCACATGTTCGTGTTGTTAGTAACAGTCTGTAGAGTGTGTACGTGTGTGTGTTGTGCGAAGGCGTACGTCCAATGAACTATAAAAGCTCCGAGTGTCGCACACCAGAACAGACAATCTGAGCAGATTAAATTAATGGTGATCCCGCAAGAGGCGAACGCAAATAAACATCTAGATAAGCGTTTATGCAGTGCTGTGAACAACTCTATGGAAATAAATCTTAGTTGTGACTTACAGTACCGACTTGGTAAAACAACAGATTTTGTATCTGAAAAGGTTTAACGTTCTCACGCGACTCGAATCAATCTTATCTGACTCTTTCAGTCGATCTCGATAATAGAGCACACGGAATGTGGGAATACTAATGAATTGCTTGTACGTTCATATGTTTTGCCAATTTCATATTTCTACATGTACGCGTCTGTCAAACTACTTCAGTTCACCAGCAGGTGTGTTCAATGTACAATTAAAAATCCTTATTTAATAAAATCGGACGACAATCTATAGGTTATGACCAGGCCTACGTAACATCACGCTCCGACAGTATGTAATGTACAGTAATTATTATATTTACATTACAAATCGTAAATGCTGCAAACATTTTTATTTACAGTGGAAAACGATTAACACAAGACGGGTAACACAAAATTCGATTATCACGAAATATGTCTCGGATCCCGATCGTTGCTTCTATTTTACATTTACAGTTTGTACGGTTAACTTGAAAGTTTTACCTACAAAATATCGGTTCTCTCTAAAAATTTTGTTGCTGGCTTTCAATAGATGGATAATAAATAAATATATACCCCAAAACAATGCAAGTAAAAAACTGTGAAAGTGATGACAGTGCCAACTAACTTGACACGGAGTTCTTACCGCTACCGATATGCTTTCGTTGCTGAGCCGTTTTCGTCGATATTTAGAAGCCTCTTCGGAAGGTAAAACGTTTGACCACATTGATCAATTAGAACACCTTGTTAAAGTATTGCAGAATTGTATGCAAAATAAAATAACGGACTATTTAAAAAAGAATTTTACACTGTCATCATAGGAACTTTAACGATACACCACATTACTGCACAAGAAAACCTAAATCGTAAGACTAAGTGAAGAACAGTTCCAGTGCGTGCATACTCAATTTTAAGAAAAAATAACCACAATTTTCCCCAAAATTAACCAGAAATTATTCAGGAGAATAAATAAAACGAAAGTATCTTATGTATACGTAAGTACCTTGTGTAGTGGCTATTCTTTTTGCTTTATTTTACTACACAGTACAGTAAGTAAATTATACAGTATTTGTTCACTTATCTCACTTTGTTTCACTTTTCTGTCCGTTCAGCACGAAAATAATTTTAACACGAAATTCAGTTAACACGAATAAAAACATATGGTCCCCGACATTTCGCGTTAAACGTTTTCCGTTTTATTTTGGAAGTATTGGATGATCTGGACGATAGGATTGCTATTAATTTGGCTAACGACGATATAGCCTATATTAAAGTATCAACATATGTTTTCCAGTGTTCAAAACATACAGAAAACTGGGATTAACGTCTAACAAATAACACGATATATTGAATACAACACGGTAGGGGCCACAAACTGTACGCGCTGTGGCAAGACGTCATGATGACGTCACCTGGACTCCAGAGCTACTACCGGCTATGCACTCCATAGAGGTATTACAGATAGAGTAGGGGAGTCGGCCTCAAAAGCGTACACGAATAGAAAGAGAAAAAGGATAGGGGAACCTTGTCTGTTTCTTTCTAATGACGCATGCGCAGTAAGAGAGAACGCAGTTTAAACCATTTACACGCCAACCGTCAAGACAACCGTCAACGCCAACTTGAATAATGTATGAAAATGTTTCTTTTATCAAATATATTAATAAATGTTAATAAAAAACAAAACAATTTGCATAAAATTATTTCTTTTTTTAATGATCTTGATATTCTATAGCATGAAAATTGAAGTACATACTCTACCCTCCGTATTCTATAGGATTCAAAGCGAGCAACTGCGCATGCGTCATCAAAGAGAGATAGAGAAGAGTCAGGAGCAACTGCGCATGCGTCATCAAAGAGAGATTGTGAAGGCTCAGGTACTTTTTTCTCTTTCTATCTGTATAACACTTCACTTACGCGTGCTCCCATGTCTCCGCTACTCTATCTGTAATACCTCTATGATGCACTCATTGTATGTTCGGCTGGTTGATTGTTAATGATTTATTTGTCGTAAGTGGTTTGTCTGTTGCTTGCGTTTGATTCGTACTATGCCGTGCACCTTCAATAACACAAAGACAGTATTATATTATTATATGTAATAGCGTAATTACGGGTAATCAGCTGTTTTAAGTTTGACTTAATACAGCTCTTATTTTAGAAGATTAAAATCGCTTCAGGAAGAGAAAATCTTGTACAGAAATGCTTTTATTATTACACAGGTCACGGAGAAGCATCGTGAGTTCAATAAAAAAAGGCACGCAGCTTTCATCGACTTTGATAAAATAGATAGAAATGTGCTGTGGAAAATATTAGAAGAACGGGGATTCCCACAACTTATAAGGTCTATACAAGGCCTATATACAGAACAAGAATAGCTTTTAAAAATAATTGGAGGATATCTCAACAAATATCTGTCGATCAACTGCATTTCTAGAAACAAGGTACATCGAGATATACAATGAAATTTTTACAAAGTTATGGCAGTCCCTGTACTGTCCTACGGGTGTGAATTATGGGCGACAATTAATACTAATGTGTATATTTTAATGTTTCCCTTTTTTTAGTCTTTTAAGAATACAGTAAGTTATAGAAATAGAAATCCCACATAGCTGTGCTGTCGGGACTTGACAGAACGACGGCAGTAAAAACACGGTTGGAATAATGTTTCATAGATTTCCTAAAGTCGATAACTTAAGGAAAAATGGGTACAAAGGTGCCGAAGAGACGACAGTGTTTCTCCGGTAGTATGTTCTGTACATGTTACTGGCATCGACTACGAGCAAGACTTAAAAGCAAAGCTTATAAACTTAAAACCTAAAGAAGAGTTAAAATGAATACAGTTCCACACCTCGTGTTATCTATCCCAGATTTTTGGTCAATGAAACAGCTAGAAATAAAAGACTTATGAAATAATGAACTTCCTGATATGGGAACCCGCTAATAAATTAATCCCTTGTCTCGACTGTGCTTGTATTAAGCAGGCAAACGAAGAAATAAGAAAGCAGTTATTTGCTGCAAAACATGAATATTTCGGTTAAATTATGTTATACAGAAATGTGAATTAATATTTTCTGATTGTTAGAAACAAGTGTTAGTAAAAGGCATTTGTCCTACCTGGGAAGCAGACGATATATTAAAAATACGTAGATACGTTACGACGTTTATAACAGAAAGAATTTAGTCATGTACAAGATATTCTACTTTATCTTTTACCCAGTGAATGTTCAATTAAACGTAGATTAAGTCAGTTGCAAGTACATCACGGAATTATAGATTTAAGTGTTAATGTACTCAAGTAGAAGTCACAAAAATAAAGAAAAATATTTGTTTAATGTTTGATGAAATGAAGGTGAAAAGTGAATTTGAACTACAAAGCCGAGAGGATTTGAAGAACAAAGACGAGGAATCTAGTGAGCTTTCTTTAACCTATGACAGTTTAGAGTCTGAAGATGTTAATGTGGGAAACCAACTTAATTTTGTTGGAATTTGGATAATAGAAACCAGAGGAACAGAAGAAAGAGAAAAATGTTGGAATTTTTTGGTTGGAAAAATTTTGGAAATGCTCTATAGAATTAATAAGAAAGAAAGACAGTAATGTTGCACAAAAGTACGGGTGTTCGAAAGTCAGTTTCCGAAAAATAAAACAAGTTGGCTGTCAAGAATTTCTCGTGGAGCCCTCATGAAAAGTACAAGCAAACGGATACAAACAATGATAAAAAATTACTTTTAATAATTTTAAAAATCATAAGAATGAAGGTATTCTTCTTATGACGCGCTTCGAAAGAAAAACTAAGAAAAATCAAGATAAAAGATAAATAAATAAAATGACAAATAAATTAAATAAAATTAAAATTTACGTTTTGACAGTAGGTATATAACATACAGTACTTTAATTTTATTATATTTATTGTTGTTATGTTATTATTATTATTAATAATAAAAATGTTACGCGTGGTAATCAGTAATTACAATGGGCAGAAATACAAATATTGTCGGTAAAAAACTTACGTACGAATGTGTTACGTAAGGTGTGACAAAAGTTGACAAAGATTTACCAGCAGAGCGACAAATGCGTTCGTGTCACTGCCGTCTGACACTTCATACGTTCAGGTAAATAAATGTCCACTGTTTAAATACATTCAGCTTTTAACAATTCCAAATTACAAAGCTGTTTAATAATAATGTGAAAGGTGACTAACTTTTTTGCACTCAAAAACATAAACCTATTTATTAATTTTATATTGGTGTCTTCCAAAAATTTCATAAGTAAATAATGTTAAATAAAAGAAGTGTAAGAGTATCCGAAGTGTTCGTGTTGAAGTTTAAAAGTTTCGTTAACTAATTACTGTTAATGGGAGTTCTGTAATAAAAATATTACTACTTGGTATTTCCTGTTTTAACGAAAAAAGTAAAATACTGAATGCCTGCATATACGAACCGAACGCAATTATAATGATATGAATACAGCCAAGGGTAGCAATTGACACCAATATACGTCACTAGAGCAGTAGTGGTGTAGGGAGATCGGCACGTGGTACCTGCCATGAATTCAATATATCGCGATAAAAAGATCACCCATCTTATTAGTTAGGAACCGAACAAATTTATCTAATAACGGTACATAAACGTGTTAATCCATTACAATCATCGTCACAATGTATTAATACCTAATTCATCGTCGCATTAATAACTGAATAAAACTTAAATTATGGTTACTTAAAAGAGATACTGGAATTTTTACTGGTCTAATAGTAAATAATACCTTAATAAGGTTATTTCTACTTCTAATAATGCATTTCTACTTTATATTTTTTAATTAAAATTTTTTTTTAATTTTTATTTCCAATTTTTCCTTCATATACAAAAGAGTGTTTTTGTATTTTACTGATCAATCATTTTTTACAGGGCTAAACGGGTGTTTGAATCACAATAATTAAATCCTTGTATGTATTGAGTTCTTTCGTCCTCTTCAAGTTTCATTTTTTTTTTTTTTTAATTTTGTCTAGTGTCTATTGAAAAACTAATTCATTTTAAAACCTCATTACGTATGTCATTATGTATCAGTTGCTAAAGTCTTTCTCTGTTCTCTGATATCCCAGTGTCTGAAATGTTAAACTTCTAGACTATATAAAGTTTGATTACAAATTTTGTATTGTTCAGTTTCTTCATACAGTATTAAAAATGATACCTAGACTATAGCCTATGCTGAATGTTCGTAAACAGGAAATCTCTCGTTAGATTTTTTGAAAAGTATGACAGTCGCCTTCTCTTAGTCTTCATATTACAACCCAATTTTAAGTTGATTACGAATTGCCACGATTGTTTGCAGTCGTTACGGCCGGCCTGCGTAATAACGCTAACAATCATGAACCGGCGGGACCGGTAGAACGATCAACAAAATAAACGAAGCCTTACGGCAGCTAAAACGATTGCGTTATCATGGAAAGTACAGCAGTGTACTAGAAAAATCAAAGAATTGCCTGCCTGCCTGCCACTTGCGAAATTACCGATACCTTACTTCAGCGAAATGGATTTGTACATTTTAGAATGGGCCAATATCATTTATTGCCGCTCGTATTACTTATAAATAATTGTACCCAGTAGGAACAGTTTGGTAATTTTTACAATCCCAAAACTCACATCGTCAATACATTGGTTTAGTACAATAAAAGAAGTGTAAAGCCTCAGTTATGTGAACGTACATTTCAGTTCATTCTTGCATGGGCCAATGAATTAAGGAAATCAAAGGTGGATATGAAAAAACTCACCTATGTAATATGTCTGCAGACAACATTATGTCGTCGAATAATACTGTATTCAGAAACCGTGATTCTGCTTATATAATCTTTTCACAATACACTAAAATTTCATAAAGTTTATGCAAGTCCGATGTAAACACGACGTCGGACCAGATACTTAAAGAAACAGTGCATGAATAGATTATTTTTTTAAGAGCATAAAAAAATTTATCCGCACATCCATGAAACAAGTAAGCGTACAATGAAAAACGACTGAATTACTGGCAGTACTTTACATTCTGTACTTTTACTGAAATGCAATATAAAGTTCGAGACTACAGTTCAGATAATTACTGTCTCAATCTGTATGTTTTATTCTAGTACTTTACTTATTTGCAAAAATGAAAATCAAGTTTAATTTTTCTAATAATTTTTTTAAACGAAATATTTTTATGACATAAAATGTGTAGGTTGCGGTTGTAATCTTTATGACGAAAAAGTGGATTATAGGAAAACAAATTAAACTATGATATTTAAGAGAACAAAGTTTCTTCTAAATTCAAGAATTATTAAAGCTGTGGCTTTATACTTCCGTTTGTAGTACGAAGGCTTACACGGCCGGAGTCATGTTGGTTAAAATTACTTCCCTGGCTGTTTGGCCGTGGCCCAAAGTTTATGACAAAACCAGACGTTTCGGCAGTGCTACCACAGTGCTGTAGTCCTAACGTATGTCATCTCGCGTTAGTGTTACTCGTTTGCACTGAAGATGGCAGTCGATGGCATTGCCGAAACGTCTGGTTTTGTCATAAACTTTGGACTACGACCAAACAGCCCGAGAAGTAATTTTAACCAACATATATTTCGGTTTGTTTACTGTAATATTTTATATTTCGTTCCAGACATCTTTAATTGTTTCGCAAATCGTATTACACAAATTACATTTCAACATTTGTAACCTGGAATTAATAAAACCATAGTTTTAATTTTACTTAAACCAACATCTTATTTAAAAAAATAAATAAACCCAAGTACATGAAAATGGTTTATTAATTACTAAAAGTATCAGTTCCTAATTGGTTTAGTACGGGTTTTGCGGGTCATGAGATATCAACTTTTAGAAGCCCTTAAAATTAACACGTCTTGCAGCAGCCGAACCTGAAACCACGTAACACTTTGCTGTCTTATAATAATATAAATATATTAGTTGATACAGAATCCGAACGCAAAGCATTTAGTATTTCCTGGCATGTGATTGTGTTTAGTAATGTTCCTAAATTTTTATTTAGGACAAATTTCTTATTTAGTAAGTCTAAAATAGGCATTTCTAATATTTAAAACGAAAACAAAGTATGCAACTAGTGATTACCCATTACTCTCAAGTTTAAACGGACTAACAAGAGTTATCAGGAAATGAAAAGTATCGACTTTTCAGAATGCAGAAATTAAATTTTCACTAGAAATTTTAAGTTCTTGTAGGTTTAACAAGAACATAAATCCAAAGATGGCAAGGCAATTGCATATTTAATAAAAACTTATTAAAAAACTGAAATAATAGGAAAACAGAATACACAAACAATAAAATTTAATTCCTTTTCGTTTATTAACAGAAAGGACTCACGTACAATCGACTAATGCAGACACAGGAACGGATCCAAGTGAAACACATCTCATTGCCTGTGCTGTAATGAAAAATTAAGATTTACTCCTAAATTGTTTATAGCTTTCCTTAATCCAGAAAGCCTCTTGAAGACAGTTAGTTATATTTTTATCTTTTTTTATTCAAATGACAAGTGAGTAGTATCTGAATATTTACCAAAAAGTGAGTATTGAACATCGCGCGTTCATTATATTCTCTTTACGCTAGGAGAAGTGAAAACACGCATCGACACGTCCAATCTTTAAATTGTTTATCTAACGTTAAACGTTTTCGAAATAAATTACCTGTTTGAATAAGTTTTACAAAGACTGTGTAACATGATATTAGCCTGTAATCCCCTTCACGTAATATATGCTGCATGCAGTCTCCGTGCAATGCTAATGAAATATTCATTGGGACGTCTTCGTATTAGATGTGCCAGATGTACTGTCTGCGCAGGCAATAATGCGTGGAGCGACTATATTCACACACTACCACAAACACATCTCGTGATGTCTATATTGTACGCTCAAATTCCACTCCGCAATGGAAATTTAATACTTAATGAATTGGAGAATTACGACCTGCTGCAACCAAATACGATACACGTACACGGACTTTATTCGAAAGGACCCAATAACTTTCTGTTGATGAAATCGTTCTTTCAAGCTGTGATACCATTTTATGCTCTTGTATTTGTAACGGATTCAAAAACACCATAACACCGAAGATATTATTTACAAAAAGAAAGACTGTTGTAACACTTAAAACAATATAGGAGTAACATTAGAAATAACAGTAGTATATATTCCGATTTAAAATGTAGGCTACAAAAATAGTTTATAAGGAATTAAAAACAGTGAGGACGTCTCAGTGAGTACAATAACAATTTTAAACTGCTATCCAAAGCTGCTAAACAATCTATGTTCTAATTCTTTTGTATTGTATACAATCGTGGAAATATAATGATCGGAATCGATTGTAGGCGTCTGAGAACAGAGACTGCCTCAGTTAACCGTGTCTTAAGTGGGCAAAAATGAATTCACCATTTTCAAAACTGTGTTACTCGAAGAAGTACTACACCTGGGTTTTACTAATGATCAAGTATAACGTTAGTAAAACATGGCATTTACTAAAAAAACAGAAAAAAGAAAGACGTCTCGTCGGTAGCATGTCTAATCTACAGGGAATGGCAAAATAAACAGGTGTTCTTACAATTGGTCCTAATGACATAGAAAATTAAATTGTCACCAAGAGTATTGTTTGTTTGCTTGAAATACAAACGTATTACTACTAATATGTTCTGTCAAGTTTTCTAAAAAAAACAACTGCTTTTTCTAAAAGAGGAATTATCATTCAACAAACCGCTTTAAAAAAGATTTCTTACTTAAGAACAAATCCGTTTGTCTGAAGGAACTTGGGTAGACCGCCTTTCAGTTAACAATCGTAAGTAAATAACAGAATAGGAAATGTAGATCACACGGCTTATATTGTACACACACGTCTGGGCAGGAAAGAGTATCTGAAAGCTCTACGAACAACGAATTTCTGCTGAATAAGTTTACAACAGCGTTAGTATAATGAGTAACATCACTTGACGTCTGGTATTGAGTTTCTAGAAATAGGATTAAAGTGACCGTCAGTGATCAATCGATTTCATAAAGCCAGTTGCCACTTAATCTACACTACTATAAAGTAAAATTAATATAGTGTCAGGTCAGACATAAAACGCCTTCTTAAAACTGTAAAAATTATACTTTTCCACTCTGTTACTTGGGTCTTACTGGGTGACTAGTGGTCACAAGACCGTTCGCTTCATTGTGTACCTGTTACTAAATTTGATTTTCTCGAATCATAACTAGTACAGAGAGCGAGAACAAGAGAGAGAGAGAGAGAGAGAGAGAGAGAGAGAGAGAGTGAGAGTGAGAGTGAGAGAGAGAGAGAGTATTAATAGTAAACCAGTAATGCTGCGCCTCCAGTAAAAGGGTGTATCGTCGTTCTTTCAAGAATACGTTCACCGAATTATATAAATGTATGGAAACAGGTGCCATCACGAACCGCTATGGGCGCAGTCTTCCTGCACCGAGCGCAGTGAAGAAATAATGTACTCAGGGCACGGATTTACTGAGTATTTCAAGTAATATATATAATTTTAAAATGTTAAAGCTTGAAACACGATGTGACAAAATTACAGCGATTATGGGTTATGCGGTGTTTACAGCTGTTCGGCCAGTAAAATCAAGTACAAAATTAAATGAATGGTTAGTAACGTCCCAGTTTTTTACCAAATTCTAAAATAGTTCATAGTCTTAATAATTACACAGAATTCTATTTCTTCTCTGTTAACTCTGCACCTCCTCTCGTCCTCTCTTTTTCTTAGACTTTCTCTTATCACTGCATCTCATTCTCTTTCCGCTATGTTTTCACATCACATTTCTCACTTTCTCTCCTGTGCTATCCTGCACGACATAGTTGACTAGTCAGATGTTAATGTGACTACAGAAAGTCTATTTGTAACCAATAATGTTTACCTTTCGGAATGCAGAATATAGACGCAGACCTGTCTTCTTATCAGCTTTACTTAATTATGTTATGGACATTGTTAAAGAACTGTGCATTAAACACGATGGTCTAGTGAATGTAATTCAACTTATCTCCACAGATATTTCAAATGAAATATGTGAGTTTTCGGTAGCGTGTAGATACGTAGGTGACAGATCATTCAGAACTATGATTCAGTCATTTCATTACTATATATACTGAATGGAATTCAGTCTGCATAATTAGATAATACCAATAATATTTATGCAACACAGAACCTGCATAATATCTCACATTAAAATAAGCTTACTGTGATCTGAATAGGCTACATACTTTTGATTGACGTTATGGGCTCAGTTCGTCTTATTTTCTTAGCGTCATCTATAAATGGGCAAGTCTTTGAATATTTCAAAAATATAAAACGATTTTATTAACTTTTAGCACCTATATAACCACTTTTTCAGCTTTCGTAAATACGTCTTTTATTGGTTTATTATTACTTATTTTTTATGAGGTTCACTTATTATTTCATTAATGATAAAAATGAATCTTTGATGAAAGATACGGATATTTGAAATCGCCATATTTTCACAGACATCTATTAAGAACTTGAAGCTACGATAGGTAGAATGCGAAAAAAATTCTTGCTCTCGATCAAGCTCAGTCCTTAGGTAATTAAAAATATTATGACAAAATTAATATAATAATATCAAAAAATTACCAAGTATACCATCATATAACGGTCTAAATGATTATAATGTCTTTCTAAGGAAACTACAGTTCACCGAATAGCTTAGCTTAACAGTACACAAGCTCAGTGGCTGCTGGGTTTTTTGGAAAAAATTAAGATTAAAAATAATATATATAACAATAGTAATCAGTCACTAGTAAAAATGGGGAATTTTACAGTTTGTGTAGTTTTTATTTTTTAACTGTAGGCCCTATGTGTTTTTTGTTTTTTTGTTCAGTAATACCCAAATAGGATTCTAGTAGCCTCAGGTATTCTAGTTCTAGTTTGGTTTTTAGTGATTAAGCGAGTTTGATATGATTAAACGTCCGATATTATTTATTGGATCCTGCAACACCATCTACCCAAGCTTAACAGAACAAATGCCTACGAATTATTGTGTATTACAGTTCCTTTGTTTTTATATAAGTAAATTAAAAAATGAACACAAACAGAACTAAATAAAATACAACAGGAAATATAAGCACATAAAGTGTATAACCGTATTAGAAATTATTTAGAACTATGCAATAGATCTGACTCTGACAAAGGAAGAATTGCCAGAACAAAGCTAGGGGTAGTGTCTGCAGCGTGTGGAGCAGACGGACTAGTAGCCCTTCTAAGATGGTCGCTACCATTTAAAAATGTACATTAGACCTTTACTCACACCTTTGTATCATGAAGCGGGGATATTTCGAAGACCGTTCGGCGTTATGACTATACCGAACACATCGCGTGATCAGTTGCCTTAAAAATATCAATACACATAGGGCAACTTTGCTTATATCAATTACGTCAATACAATCCGTCTTGGGACTTAGTAGTTTTCTTAACACAACATGTTTCGGGAACAAGTTCCTATCATCAGGTGCTAAAAATCCTTATCCTGACTCAAGAGTTGAGTTGACGTTGTTACGCAGAGCAGTGCGCACTGTTTTATAGTGTCGTGTATGTTATGTGAAATGTGTATTCATTCAACAATTTAAGTTTTGCCGACGCGCCCTTATCACAATAAGGACTTTTAGCACCTGATGATGGGAACTCATTTCCGAAATATGTTGCGTTAAGGAAGCTACTAAGTCGCAATATGGAATATATTGAGGTAATTAATTAACGTATTGCAAACTGGAGACCGTATATAATGTATTTGATCATAAATTGTAATACGTTGTAATACTGCAAACTAATAATTGTGAGGATCTGTCAGTAAGCATAGGAGAACGTTTACACTATTTGGCTCAACGTTTCGTCAATATTTACTTGCATGTCAAGACAATTTTTGATGAGTTGGTCGGACCCCAAGCAAACAACTGTGTCATAACAACTGAACAATTGTTCTGTAGATGGTAAAATTGTGTCTATACTTGTAGACTGATCCTCGCAAAACATTTAGTCATTTATTGATTTACGGTCACTACTATTTAAGGATTTGTTATAAACGGTTTTAATACAATGTAATGGTAGGTCTGCGCCATTTTCCCTCCATATATATGTCGCCATTGCACAAGTTGTTCTTATTATTTACATCCGACGTCAGTACATTCGACAGTCGAAAATCGTACTAGGCCAACTTCCAGTCTCCTATATTATGATTCAAGCGCTGTGATATTTTTGACTGAGATTATAAGCGCAGTTCGTCTTCGTTTTTCAGAGTGACCTATAAATGGTATGTTTATTTTCTGTCAACGATCCATGGTTGATCAATGTCTGTGGTATTCAGCAGTAGACAACATATATTACAATCTGATTACACGTAATGTTAGAACGCTCTTTCGCTTTCTACCCGAAGAAAATGATTGCGAAGTTCTTTGTCATGGGTAAAATCTCTGTAAATTGACTGACATTTATTTACATACTTTTCCTTCGTAAATGTACTAAACAGTTCATCCGTTACTGCTTAAAAGCTGCATCTATTCTGCAGTGTGTCAGTACATCACATAGATATAACGTCTCCATTCATATCGAGCCCCTCCCACTGTATAAAATCTTCTTCTTCTTCTTCTTCTTCTTCTTCTTCTTCTTCTTCTTCTTCTTCTTCTTCTTCTTCTTCTTCTTCTTCTTCTTCTTCTTCTTCTTCTTCTTCTTCTTCTTCTTCTTCTTCTTCGTGAATGTACAGCCTGCATGGAGCTTTGATTCCTCTGGCACTTGCCTCCACTCACTTTTTTCTCCAGGCGTCTCCAATTCCTGTTTCTCTTCCTTCCCAAACTCGCTTCTACCTCTTGCCTTTTTCGGTGTTCGTACCCGCGTTACTCTTCCCATTTCACCATATAGCATTCTGTTTGTTACCTTTCTCGATCCATTCTCCCTATACGCCCTGACGAGCCAATCCTTCTCGGCCTTAATATTATTACTAGATTTCCCCCTTCGAGTACAGACGTGACGACATATTTTGAACAGTCACATGGAGATGCGCGGTGAACAAACACTTCGTTGTGAGGCTAACAAAGTTTTCACTGATGTCGCACATGCACACGCTATTCCTGTACGGAACATGGGCTCCAACAAGGCTGGCTGGCAAGAACATTGGAAGCATCGTGGTGTCGTTATGAAGCGACAGTATGTGTCAGAGAAACAGATTGTGCAAGTGAGATAGCGAACTATTATTGCGTTGTGTCCTTTCTCTTCTCTCAAGCCAACTTAACTATACTTTCGGTCATTCATTGGCTAGATCGGCGCAGCTCACCGTTCAAGAAGGGCTGTAAGGATTCTATAACATCTGTCTCGCAATCATGTCTCATTCTCCATACTTCTCTGTCGTGTACAGGGACGTAACTTTTCCTTATTACTTTTTCTTCAACAACTTTTGAAATTTAGAAATCTGCTGCTGTAAGGGTAGGGATCCATGCCTCTGGTCCGTATGCTACCACTGGGATGATCGGAATTCTATAGATCTTCATTGTTATAGGCCTGGAGAACATATTAGATTTTAAGATTCCTATTTACATAGTATGCTCGGTTTCTAGCACTAACCTTTTTGTCGATCTCTTCTGATGACTGTTCTGTATTACTCAGATCTGATTGTATATATCCAGGTGCATCAAGTTTCTATTGTTCCACTGCTTTCTCAAAAACCTTTGTTGGTAATCTAGTCACAATGGACTAGACTATTTACCGCTATTTATACAGGCTAAATTATACTTGCCTAAATACGTATGAACTTAAATATATGGGCCTAATTAAATTAGTTCTGAATGTGCTAGATTTGTCTCAAAACTCGCACGTGAGAAATAATCACTCACATAATCTAAAATCATCTCCAATTGTGTAAGTCAATCTGCAACACATGATATTTCTGATTGTAGAGCGTAAAGATCTATCAGCAGTGTATCTTTCTTCTATAGAATAGCCATAGTGAAGTGAAAGTCCAGTAAGGAAAAAAAAAATTTGTGTAGCAAGTGAACTTGTATCCGAGGAAGAGACTGGTGTTATATAGAGTGTTTTGCTGCAAGGGTCAGAGACTTAATGGTCATAGAAAAAGGGATAGAGATTTAAATTTAAGCACTGAAAATATGGATTTGATGTCGATGGAAGGAACAAAGTGAATGGAAAAAATTTGTTCGTTCAATGTTGTCCAGCAAAATCATTAAATGATGTTGTTTATAGCTTATTACAGCTCACTTGTAATATATTTTCTTGTTTCAGATCAAATCTATAGAAACTAAAATATACCATCGCGTTTCAATTTGAGCAGTATCTTTTCCAGAAAGGATCTAATTTAACCCGTGAAAAGAAATTCACCCATGATGTGACAACACCCTGCTGTATATGAAGTTACGCCTAGATAAAAGATAAACAGGGCGTAGATAAACTCCTCCATCTGTGTTACTGCCCTACAACCACTCACCTGACCTTACATTGTTATTCATTTCATAATAAACATATTCTGAAATTGTGTGCTAAACGTATGCGCAAAACGTATTCTTGAAAAAAAAACATAATTGATAGTTCAAAACAGCTCAAAGGCAGAGCTTGCGTATGCGTCAGCGATAGCATATGCACGTCGCTCGCAGATACGTTGGCACACAAGTTGTTAGTGATGAAATACGCGTGAGCTCATGCACGCCCGCATACACATATGGAGACGTCGCGTCGTCTATGTATGTTACATAGAGAACATTACGTATTACGTATCGTACCATGTATCAGAATCCCCTTTCCAGTAATTATCGTTACAGAAGCATATTTGTCTCGTGCTTAGATTTGTTTCGACTGAGTATATCGAGGATATAGACAGATGATGTGTATGAAAACTGTTATACATAGTACAACATTTACTGGCACAGTATTTAACTGTACTCTACCCGCCTTTATCCTTTAGGTATATAGTGTAATAATAATATTATTAATAATATTACTAACTAAAAAATTGTTGAGCTGGAGGATTTTTCCGAAGAAATAGAAGGCAAGGAGAACGAATAACCAACATGAACGAGCCAGAGAATGAAGGAATCCTGGCGAAAGAGAAAAGAACTTCAGAAAGCAAAAGTTTGTACAATCGCAGCACATAAGTGGCTGAAACGAAGAGAGGAGTAAATAATACTGATAATATAATTATAATAATACTATACGTACCTTGTGGTATAATCATTCAATTTCTTAAGGTCCTTAGACCTGTTTCTTCTGACAGGCCACTCTGTATACTTTTTCTTTAATCATCTACAGGTTTTATATGTATCCTTACATATTCAACTACTCATTTCCAACGGTACCTGTTCTGTTCCAACGTACGATTTATAACCAACAGAGATTGTGTATGTTGTTTTGTGGTGTGATGTCGGGTGTTACACTCCGCGCACTTTTAATACTTACTAATGGCTGGTTTCTCTGCGAAGATGTTGTCATGCAAACACAACTTGTGCTAATATGTGTATGTGGGCGCCACTTGGATATTTGTTCCAAGAAATTATTATTATAAAAAATTGATATTTTTTTTTAGTTGTTAAATTAATTATATAAAAAAATGTGAACAAGACAGTTTGAATTGTAAATAACGTATGTTTAATGATCTTTCTTTTCATAAAAATCGTCTGAAGGACTAACACTCAAATTAAACAAAATTGCAGAGTTACAAAAAAGTTATTGACAAGTTTTTAAGTAAGTATCGGCTGATAAAAATTTTATTGCTCAGTTGAATAGCATGAATTTAATGTATGAAAAAACTTTATACTCAGGACGTGACTCCTTTGAACTATCAAGACAAATCAGTGGGATGCTTTACAAAAATTGTGTGATTTGAAGGTGTTTGACATGTGTAGTACAACTGTGTGACAATGATACCAGGTATAAATGATTTTAATTTTTGAACTACTCACGTTCCGGTGGGTAAGTATTTCCTTCACTGGACACTGTTCTTGGGGACGATTCCAATCTTACGCCTCTTCGTGTTTACGTTCCTCACGCACTGGTAATTATTTATAAGTCAAATTACGGTTTTAAAACTCCGCACGATTGAAATAAATTCGTACTGTTTCTATGCTTTGAATTCTGGCGGCGGCGAACAGCTGTCTGCGTGGTTTCTCTATTCTGCCGTCTCAGGGCTAGTTCCAAACTCAATGTAGAAGGCTCGTGTCAGTAAATTGTTTTGGGAATTTTGTCAAAGTCGGTTTATCTTAGCAAATACCAGCAAAATTGATTTTCTCTATTAAAATCGGTCCTCTTCAGGGCCGCTGGATATCTGGCTGTGTGCGTTTCTATTAAATATGGCGTGTTGCTGCTCTATTCAACAACACGTTAGCGATTAGCGATATACTCCTTATATAGGTTAAGTCAGTCTTTTGTCATGTACGGGAAAAAGCCTTTCTGTGTTCTCGGGTTGAATTCTTGTTCTTCGACTTCGCCTTGAACGAGATGATCGGATTCGTAGGTGATGTGTCTCTTGTGGATTCAAAGCATAAAGTGTTTTTCTGTCAAATTTCGTCTTCCTTTTATACTCTGTAAGGCTCATTGTTTTAATTTTTAAACATGGACTTCCGGTATTTTTGAGTAAAATTTTCTTCTGGAACGTTCGAGAATATGCAAATAGAACATCATAGAACAAATATGACTTCCGTAGAAGCTTTAGAACAAAAACTTCTTATTCTTCATACTAAAGGATATTACTGAAATTATTCTGGTATTTGTCAAACAATTTTACAGAACTACTTACAATCTGCATGCCATTACTATTTTTGGATTCTCTGCTTTCAACTGAATAAAATGATACCATTTACGATTGGTTTTGAACAAATTAAATCTAATAAATTAACATAAAATACAATTCTTACCTTGTAGCGTTTGCACAAAATTCTAATTTTCTAATTATTAAAATGTTATGAAGTTGCTTGGTTCTTGCTATAACATTAATACATAACATAATTATCTTTACATAACAAAATAAGCAAATATTAAAACATATAACATATAAATAAGTTCGTTTATGTGTAGGCATTACATATGGCCTAGGTTTTTTGTCACTGGTTCTTTTCAATAATTTGTCTTTTTCGGTATTATATATGGGATTTTTTTGGGTATTCACTTAGAGTTTGTTATATTGTTTATCTTTGGGAATACCTGGTTTATCCTAATACATTTTATTTTTACTGTAATATTACTTAGCATCTTACTGTTTTGCACAGATGAGTTATTTTCTTTGTGTGACAATTTTCACTTTTATATTTAAACATTTTCTATGAATTAAGCTTGTCTTCAATTGAGCAAGTATGTTTCCATTGTACATTATAGGATTGTACCTTTTTCCTTTATTTTTTCTAATATTCTACAATTAGTCTGTCAAATATGACTTTTTTTGTGATTGTTTTTTGGCCTCAGCCTGGTATGGTATAGGTAAATAGTTTCATAACTTGACTGTTAAAGTGTTTTAGGTGGTCATATATATAAGTATAGTTACTTTATATTGTGGTTCAACTTTAGAATACAATTTTGTTGCATTTTGACAACATTAAATTCATAAATATTACAATTGTATATGTTCATCACATGTTTTCAGTTTAACACTGTTTTTGATTATTTTAATTGACTTCTAATCAATTTACAGCTTTCTCTATTTAAAATAATTTGTTCGTCTTTGTCTAGTTGACATTTACATATAGTTTTTATATTAATTCTATAATAATTAATTTTCACATAAAATCTGAGTGATTGGTCTCAACTCCAAAACCTTGGTTTTTTGTCATAACATTTATATATTTTTTATTTTAACTTACATCCTTTTTAATGATGTGTTCAAATCATTTAATACATTTATTTTATTTATATTATAAAGTATAATCATAGATCTTGTCCATTAATTCACAATAAATAGTTTTTTATACCCTATTCAGAGTTACATTTCTTAATATGTAATGACCTCATTTTGGTCATTTCTGAGATTATCTGTTTCTCTTATAGTACATTATCAGTTTTACACTGTTCTTCACTTAAACAATATATGGGGTTTGAGTCTTGGTCATAGTCTTTGTCGTTTTTTCATGTTAATGATATTAATTATCGGACAATATTACAAAATTTTTTGGATTACTTGGGTTTGATACTGTTCATCTCACTTTCCTCTTATGATAATTTACTTTGCAATTAAATTCCTTTATGGAACGTTCTGTGACGTTACACATTATTATTTAAAATAGAATTATACATCGAATAATTAAGGGTAAGTTTAGGAAATAAGAAATACAGAATATTTATTCTAACCGTAAGTGTATTCTAACAAATACACTTACAGATACAGAAATAATAAATAATTTCCATACTTTTCACAACCTCCATTATTAAAACCCTCTCTTCCTTTCAATCCACTTAGCTTCCAGTTAATGATCATCGTTAAAGCTTTTCTGCCTCTCTTCTGCACACATGTCCAGACAGGCGTTTTCTTTGGGCCGTCGTTACCTTCTCCTAATTCCTTTGGTCAATGAAATAATCTTTCTTTTCCTTACAACCTTCCTTTGGATATTCACTTCCTTCTTCTCCCATCTTTTTCAACCACATTATATCAGCTGCATGTGCCACCACCAATCATATTGTTGCTTTGTAAAGTTTCATTTTCATTTGTAAACTGTCTTTACTAATTCTTTTACTTTTCATACGTATTTTGTATCAAAAGAATGCTGTACAATCTTTCTGTATTCCCTAAAATATGTCTTGTCTCCTCCCCTCTTTTTCATACTGTTTCTAGATATTTAAAATTAAACATTCCCTGAAAGTTTAATGTCCCATTTTTCCTTTATTATGTCTTCTTTATTTTCTATCTATCTTCATATATTTACTCTTGTCCTGTTTATTTCCAATCCTTCTTCCTTACTTCGGTTTCTAATTTCTGCATAGCTTTTCTAGGCTTGTCTCTGTTATTCTGGCTAAATCATCATCTTCATCTTCGATATTACTGCCTACAAGTCCACCTTCAGTTTCAATGTCAAATACTAAGAGATGCCGATAAGCCATTTCCCTGCAGGTTTATAGTTCAGGCTTATCTAAAGTTTGAAATTAATACTCCTGATGTGTCGTTTTACAGGTGTTCTTATTTAATTCGGTGAATAAATTCATTGCAGTTTGTTAGCGTTTAAGAGACTGGTATTTATTGTGAATTTGTAGACTGGACAGAGCAGTCATAATTTCTTAATTCAGTCACATTTTGAGCTTTCTTATTTAATAAACTCACGGTCTTACAGTTTTCCTGATTTTTTTTTTAATCATTATCATCGTTTCTTTTACATTATTCTTCGACGTTTTCAATGTCAATCTCTCTCAGTCAATCCGTAAATCATTCTCCAAGGGCGCTCTCCCTCATACTCTTTTCTTCACCTTCGTTCCACTATTCATTGGTCTCCTTATGCCTCTGGCTTATCAATTCAACACCTGTTTCGGATACTGTGTTCGGCCATTTGCCAGACGACTCCATACAAACCAAACGATTATTTCCCGTATCATCTACAGTTTATGTATTCTTTTTTAGTTACTCATTGAATTTACACATTTACTTGTTTATTGTTATTAATTTATTTAATTATTTTTTACTAATTGTTTTTACAACATAAAGTATTTATTGTTTTTAGCACTTAGCTGAAACGTGTGCAGTATCACATTGCCAGTTACATTTAGTAATTTAATTTTAATAACTAAGACAATAAACTACAGTTTTATTTTATCACAGTAACATAAACATAGTGTAATCCTGACACTTATAGTAAAGAATATCAATAATGATACTCACCCCTCACTCGCTCACGCTCTTTCTCTCTCTCCCTTTCACTTTATCAATCTATCTATCTTTGCCTCATTCATAAATAAATCTAATTATATAGGTCAAGGAATTCGCCTACAGTAAGATATGAGCACAGTACGAGATACAAAAGATGTACAGCAGGTCTACTAGACGTAAGATTTATAATCAACAAACTTGTCCTTGATATGGATACATTTGATAACACACACACATACACACAAATTATTATTGCTACAAGTACATAGCAATTTATAATCACTAATGTTTCTTTTCGGTAGACACTTAACAGCGGAGAAGTTCCTTCATAGGAGGCCTATTAAAAGACACCGTTCAGTATTCACATAATTTTTAGAAGCATCTTTGGAAGAGCCCGAAGGTTTAGCACGTCTACTCTAGGGCTCGTATTATTCACCTTGCTGTAACACGCGCGTCCCAGTCTGAATATTATGCAGTTTATTTATTCCAGTTATTTTCCAATTATGTTTCAATAACCGATTATTCCCAAAACTGGGTTAGACGTAATTTAATTTATGCGTTTCAACACTGTAAGATATTCCGTAACGTGGCGGTGTGAAAGGGAATTGACTGCAGGCGTTGTAGTACGACTGAACGTACTCCGATTGCCGCCAATTGAAACGTTATTAAATTTAGGCCCGCGAGATAACAAGAAACGCGGCACAGACAACGAAGAGCTACGCTTAGTCCTCAGTCTGTTAAGTATAACTAAAGGTAAAACTGTGGATCGGTAAGCGATACAGCCCACTACGCTTACAAAAAGGAGAGTGAATTTGTTGTAACCACTGGACTAGAACAATAGAATAGAAAACAACATTCTTACCGGCTTTATGAAATCTGCAGCGAATCTAAGAATACGATCGGAAAGAGAGAGAGAAAAAATCAATAAAAAGTTTAGTTCGTGATCGACCTACGGCGAGTACACGAGTAACTATTCTTGGCTACCGAACACTCGGTGTTTCTGACGTGTTGATAGTATTTGCAACGCGATATATTCAAGTTTAGAACCACAGGTGGTATCGCCGTACGCAATTTGTCAAAGCATATCATTCAACCGTATAACGAGCGCTGCCTTCTTTATTTCACGCCACCGATAATCGATTACCTGCCTTCCTTACTATCGACTGCGTAATTATATTCCTCCCACTGGTCAAGTAAAAAATTGCGAAAAAGTGGCAGTCTCGTGTTTTCTTGCACAGTAGACCGACGGGATTACGTTTAAAACGACTCGCCTCCCTTCGGCTATTACAGTGTGCTGTTTCTGTGATGTTTTAATTATTTACACCAAAACATCATAAAAAGCTGAACAAATAAGCACATCTGAATTAATTTGTTTCTAGGCATTCTCTTATAGATGATACGGTTTGTTCCTTGTTCAGTATTCATAAGATCGTCTGTGTGTGTGTGTGTGTGTGTGTGTGTGTGTGTGTGTGTGTGTGTGTGTGTGTGTGTGTGTGTGTGTAGAACAAGGTATGGTCTAATTGTACAGTAAACAGACGGTATCTAAGTCCACAGAAAATTTAAGGGTTCAGTTTTACACTATCTTAATAATATTTTGTTTTTTAGATCATAAGGAGATAGGCATTCTATTACAGGAAATAGTTTCTGTGTTGTGTTGTTTTATGTGACGAATTACTACTTACACTACAACACAGAGGAACAGCTATGTAATTCGCAGTTGTATTAATAAATTGCTCTTCATAATAAGCGAAGTAGAGTAGTTCTTAATAGATAACACTCAGAAGTGTGTAAACAGATACAAGTAATTTCTACACACGTGGTTTGGAAAACAGTAATTACTACACATACCTTTTACTTATGAAACACATACAATTTTCGGATGTATGTAACGATTTATATTAAATATTTAAGGAAAGCCGAATGCATCGTCAAAAAGTATGCAATGTATTAAATGATAATAACAAAATTTATATGGTTACGACTGACAGCGTCGCATCAGATTAGGGACATATCGCATCAGATATGTATTCTCATACAGATGTCGCTCGCTTGTATGAGAGTTACACTCTGAAGCGTTTAAACCGAAAATCAGTGTTCGTGTTAAGGGAAATAGTGTTCTACATTTGTCTGCAAAACACTTTTTTTATTTGTTAATGTCATTAATGATAATGACATACCAGCTAATTGAGAAATTAACTGTACACCCACAGCGAAATTTCACCACCACCACCACCACCACCACATCATCATCATCATCACGAGTTGAATCGATGCGATCGGAAGTTTCACTAACACAATTTAAATGGCTTGTGAGATGGGAGCCGTATATGGTGAGGGAGTTTTCAGTTTAACATATATGTACGTGCGTTTACAAAAACGACATATCATTAGTTACTCATTCGCTTGACAAATACCTAATCCAAAATCCTAAAAACATTAATAACTCAAAAATCTTGTTGCTATATCTCAATTTATAATCAAATAACAATGGATTTAATTTACATACTAACTGTCATGGACACTCACGTTAACGGGTAGGTATAAACTATTCTTCTTCTTCGTTTGATAATTAAATACCCTAGTCTAATGTGGTTCTCATCTCCTGCTCTACCTATAGGTTTTTACTTCTTCCCTTTCTTTTCCTTCATATTCCTCTTCTTCTTCCTCTTCCTTTCATTCTTCTTCGTATAATTTTTCTTCTTCCTCTTCTTCTTCTTGTACTTTTTCTTCTTCTCCTTCTGTTTCTGTTCTTGTTTTTCTCCTTCTCCTTCTTCCTCAGATGTGGAACGGGTAAGGATGTGAAGCCACGTGAAAAAAATGCAATTTTTTTTTTAATAAATCGAGTCTACGTCAAATCACGAAACTCAGAAGACAGCAAAGAGTCGACGTCAAATAAGTACTACTATATGGCTATCAAACACGGAAGGTTGCGAGAACAGTAGAACGTAAACTTTAAATCATTACGAACAACTAGCAGACGTATTCTTAACAGACGCACATAGATAGCTTTTCCAAAAACTGTTACCAAGAAGAACTAACTGAAAGGAATAGGCAAAGACCGATTGTTGAGTTTATCGAGGTGAGAAATAACGGTTGGCTTGGACACAGATTCTCAGATCAGGGAGCAACATCAGTCAGCATACTTGTGAGGAGAATTACAAGGGAGTAGGAAACCCGATGGGTCTAGAAGCACATTGATGAGAAGAGTTGAGAGGAAAATAGGGGAAAAAGACAAAATTAGTTGAGAACTGATGATTGTTGGTTTGAATTATGTGAGATGAAATCCCTCTGTTACAGCCCTACGTCTCCGAAAATATTAAAGGAAACAAGCCAGTCAAAACACTCTTCGAAGGCTTACATAAACATTATGTAGTCAAAAGGTTCTCAGGTTTAAAAAGGTATTGCATGGTGCAACGGAGTATCGATATTTGACGGGTATGAGAGGAAGAGACTATTACATTGCGTGGTTCAGGATGCGGTTCGTACCCACTGAAATGTAGACTCTCCAACTCGACGTATATTACTGGCTAGTCGCAAATTTACTAGAAATTGACACGTTTATAGTTACCAAAAGATGATGGATATAAAATTAAGAGCCTTACACGTGCGCGAGTATATACATTTTTAAAACACAGGGTCGTTAAAGTGGAAAGATAATCCAATTTTTAGCATAATGAATGAGCAAATACCAATTGAACACAAAATTCAAAACTCGATGTTCATTCATCGATCCTTCTCTACAGATGATTAACTAATACTGACGTCATGGCAAAGCACTTTGTTTTACTTCGAACATTAATCGTCAGAGTCAATGTATACACACAGAGCTCAGTAACTGATGGACAAACAGAGTTAAAACTAAAATTAAAGTTGTTTGCAGAAGAGGGAGAGAGGGTGGAAGTAGTGTAATGGTGTTTTGGTCGAGTGGCCAGAGTACAAGCGACAGGTGGACGTGTGCGGGTGCCGGCCACGTGCCCGCCCTCCTTTGTGTCGCACAATTTTCCTGGGGAAGTTAATTAGGGGTAGTTCGTAATTAAAACTATGACTTGTGCGCTTCCTGTCGAGCGGACGACCCGCATCGGGAACTATGGTTGTTCACCAATTACAAGGCCATATGCCGCCCCAGTCGATATAACATGTGCCGACAAATAGCTTAGCCAAACACCTAGGCCACAGGCATTGCTGTCCCTCTGCGTTTCCTGCTATTGACATGTCGGCGAACCCTTATTTAAAGTCTGTCGCATTTCCTTGTGGGACCCTATGACGACGTAAATTAATGAAAAGAGACCGATCAAAGCCAGTCAGAAATCATTATTTTAGATGCCGTAAATAATTCCAGAACTCCTCTACAGTTAAATTAAAGAGAACAGTGTTTGTTCATAAATACGTCTAGTTTCACGACTTCCTGGTCCATCGACGTTGATCGTCAATCTGTTAGGTCCTGAATGTTCCATGACATCGTCACAAACTACAATGCTATGATTCGTAACAGTAAATGTGTGTCTAGGTCCACTGATGTTGACAGGTACTAAATCTCATTGCATTAGAATCCTACAGACGACAAAAAATATATTGTTATTGTTGTTGTTGTTACTATGGCTCACTGGCAGGAAAGATGGACCAGTAACACGAAGGGAAGATGGACCGCTAGGCTTATAAACTAGTTAGCTGTTTATGTCTTAGTTAGTTAGTCAGTTAATGTCTAGTTAGCTAGTTACTTATCGTAAAATACGAGAGATTAAATTATTTTATAATACAACTGCTAACTGGTTACGGTCTGCTCCGGGCTTAACCTATATAGGATGGAGAAAGTAGACAGACCAAACTGCGTTTTCTGTAAACAGGAACTAGTCGATGTGCAACACGCGTTTTTCACCAACGGTAGACGGAAAGAGGAGAGGCAACCCCTGAAGAATGTAGTGGGACAGATTTCGCCCAAAAATATAATCGGATTAATGTGCAGAGCGAACACTGCTGGGATCAGGTATCAGCCTACAGAGAGAAGGTTCTAAGGCAAAAGAAGAAAGCAGAAAATGGTCTTGTTAGGGCCGCTGACAGAATAGCAGAAAGCAAAGAACGTGGAGTCGCTGAAGGTTGAAAACAGATGAACGTCCACATGTACGAAGAACAAATAGCATCACGCTGAAGTATTGCGAAAGCTGACTGCATGCCATAGAAAAAGGGTTTGTGGTTTTGGTGGGTGCGAGTTGCGAGTCCCATACACAGAAGGAATGCGGACTTTCCTGTTACTATGTATGTGTTACTATTATTAATCTTTAGGTATGGGTTTTCCTTTCGATACATTCCCATTATCTGTACTCCTACTTCTTTTTTCATATACGATCTGATGTACTGAAAACATTTCTCGCATTTCTAATCTGTTTCTCTTTCATCGTGTTTAATTTTCTCTAATTCCTCCTGAACCAAACCTTCCGTTTTGTTTCGCAGGGTATTACTACAATAATTTAACTTTTAAATTTCACCATTTTCCAGTTAGGCCTTGCCATTTAAATTACAGTATCACAGACTTGTTATATAAAATTAAGAGCTTAGTAATGGCACCAAAAGTAGCCAAAAGTAGTGTCAGCCCTGATGACACTAAAAATGTCTAAGCCGTATATAATAACTTGAAAGACATGTTTGAATAGGTATCCAAGTCACTTATTGACAAAATCTGTATAATATTTACCTTATTTCTTCCGTCGTGTGACTTCGTTTTGCGTTTTGATTTGCTTTACGCGTTTCGAGACATACCTATGTCTCGTCATCAGAAATTAATAAAATAAAAATTCACTCTTAACGAGGTCGTTACATATTAAAATACAAATATTTGAAAACGATTATAGGTCTACACATACCCGCTTTACTTGAGTGCGCACTCGAGTCGGACCGATCGGGTCAATATGTACGATTGACCAATACGATTGTATATGTACGATTGTACAATATATAGCTATTGATAATCAGTGTCCGATCGGTCCGACTCGAGTGCGCACTCAAGTAAAGCGAGTATGTGTATAATCGTTTTCAAAAATTTGTATTTTGATATGTAACGACCTCGCTAAGAGTGAATTTTTATTTTATTTATTTCTGATGACGAGACATATGTCTCGAAACGCGTAAAGCAAATCGAAACGCAAAAAGAAGTCACACGACGGAAGAAATAAGGTAAAATATTATACGAATATAATAGTTTTTCTCAAACAAACAAACAAAATTGCTGCCAGAGCTGTTGGGATGCTCGTCGTGAGACGTCCCAATGGTTTCCTAGTACCGAGCCTCCGGTAGGGGCTCTTGCCTAGTGGTCATGTTGAAACCCCCCTTTTATTTTTCTAAGTTTTGTAATTTTTTTTGAATTTTATTTAATTTTATATTTATTAAGTTTTTTTTTTTGTAAAAGGGGAGAGACATCATATTTAGAACTAGGTAAAAAAACCTAGAGGAAGCAAAAGTGTGCAAGGCCCAAATACAATTACAGACATGTCCCCCCAGGTGAATGACAGGACTTGCAAATGAAAAACTCTTTTAACCAACAAGCGTGTGCTTTATTCAACCTGCAAGATTTTACATACATGACAAGTTCGTGATTGTGTGAGCACACCATTAAAGGCAGAATTATATATATATATGTATATCCATTAATTCATAATGTCACAAAGTAAGTGAGTTGATATTAAACTAATTGCAAAAATTTCTGCCTGATTATGTATGAGTCAAAGTTAGTAATAATCTCATTCATAAAGCAATACTAATCCATCAGTGTTGTATAATATCAAATAGGCTAGCCTGTTGTCTCAGTAAGCACATTTATGGTTATTCTCTTTTTTAAATCCGTTACATATTCCCCCAAAAAAATATATATATAGTAAAATTACACACACAAACACATATACGACATGAATAACAAAACATCCCTCGTTTCAACACTAACCTCCTCATAAACCCATTCCAACTACAGTAAATGAAGGAACCCGAATATGTATAGATAGGTACAAATATAAATGACAACGTAAATGGAATATCTCAGCTCCTAAGCATAGATTTGCCAGCATATTCACAAGCATAGTTCACACCAGAGAATGTAAGTGACCGCCCCGAAACTCAACCAGCCAAACGACCCCTTACCTTAATCATTAAGCGTTAAGTATGTGTGTGAAAGAAAATCGTTTCTCATCTACAGCATCAGACAACCCCCGCTACATTATTAAAACTCAGCCATGACCAGATGACATGATAGCACGAGATAATTAACTCCCTAATGGTCTTAATTAGATGAAAGTTAGATCTTACAGCAAACTGCGGATGTGTGTGTATGTGTGTAACTTCTTACACATTATACAGTTATAAGATACTTCATTAGGTGTACTGTGGTAATGTTCACACATGCAATAACATAATTGAACACGAGAGTTTGTGCTAGAGTATAATGTTCAGAACTTCACGAGTGAGCTTCTGGCGGCTTCTGTGCATTCACATGTTGTAGAGAGAGAGAGAAATAGATAATCAGAATTTTCCCACCTGGATTGTCCGGTGTACTTAGTTCGTATAGGCGCGGATCAGTGATGTCACAGTCGTGTCACAAGTCCCTGGTGCAGCTTAGCATTGGAAAAGTCCTCGACTGACGGCATTGTGGCTATAAGATCGTCTCTGCCATTAGGGTGGACAGATGTTCGTCCACCCCTGACACCCATCTCGCCCTTGGTCGAGCACCTGGACATACAATAGGTTGTAGAGGGTGTCATAAAGAAAATCACGCCACTTAGGCCGTCCACATTAAATACCAACACTAACTTTAAGCAGCAACAGCGCACACACACATCGCCACTAATTCAGATTAAACAGTATAAAGCTCGTCTAGCAATTACTTTCTTAATGTTTCATTGAAATATTCAAATTGATTTGCTGTGTCTTTCGTAGTTATTAATTACATCAAAACAGCTGAGTGCAAGATACATTAGCATATTCTCTATTGAAATCAACTTGACCCACGACTCTCACATTCATAATTTAATTAAATTTAATTTAATTTGATTTTGTAATAGCATTAATGCCCAAACTAAAAACTGCTCTATACGCACACACACACACAAGCATAACTCATAATGAAAGCTGAAACACAAAATATATTTGGGGTTAGAATATTTTCAGAACCCGCAGACTTGCACGTACCTGGAACAACACTTTATCTAGCCTATCATAGTGATAGGTTCGGAAGTCCTGGATAGAAGTTTGCCGCCAGCCGAGACCAGATGAACAGGTTGGAGGATCAAGCAGAAATGAGGCCGATACAACATTTCGGTCCAGCCAAGTAACCTCCGAATGCAGGAATGTACAGACACAGCTGGCTGGCAGCGCCAGCTGTATTGCGTAGCTGCACAACCGTTTGTGTGTATAACCGACCGGCAACAAACTATCGTAACAGTGTGGCAGTGCGTGACGTCAGCGGCGCTCGTTTTTAAAATACTAATAATATGTTGCCGAAGCCAGTTCGGCACACCCTCACCCCAAAAGGGCAACATGGTTGACCCAAAACAAACAAGTCCTCAAGCACGACGGCTGCGGGAAACCTGGAAAATCTCAGATTCTAAAACGCTCTTGGTGAGTTCAGTCACAGGAAAACGAAAAGGCAGAAGGAAGAGGTGTGAGTTAGTTAGTGTGTGTCTGAAAGAGAAGATGTAAGTGTGAGTCCTGCATGCTCGCCGGGCCCTGGTCCGCATGCAGATATAAGAGACAGAAAAGAACAGGAGAAAGAGAAGAATCGCAGGATCCCGCTTTGAGTACTGACCACCAAGGCCTCCCAATTCCAATAACTGAGATCCAGGAACCCCAAATAGTATTCCCCCCTTTTTTTATGGGCCTAACTGTCATCCCTAACTCATGCCCTATGGCAAAACTTTAGCTTCGAAATATGAGTGGTTACTCTTTCAACATCCCCTCCGGGATCACCCAATTTCACTGTGACGGGCGACACAAACCGAAGAATGCGGTATGGTCCCGACCAACGATAACATAGTTTAGCGGCCCTCCTATTTATGGCTGAGCTGATCGGATGGCTCTGACAGTAGACCAAGTCGCCAATCTTAAATGGGTTCGGAATTCGCCCCTGATTGTAGCGACTACGGACGCGTTCGTGCGCACGAAGCAAATTCCTCCGGACCTCCCGCCATCTGTCCACAGTCGTGACCTCAGGATCGTTCGGCAGAAGATCATCAATGTGCCACAAATTGTCCAACGGCAAACTCGGCGAGAACCCAAACATGACTTCAAAGGGTACGGCCTTGTGACTCTAGTGTAGGGCCGTGTTAAATGCCAATTGCAACCACTTTAAATTTTGGTCCCAACAATCCTGTTGTTCAGCATGATAGGCGATAAGCGCTGAACGGAGATTCTGGTTAAATCTCTCCGCGTGGGACGGTTGAGGGTAGTACGGGGAAGTGGTCACATGTTTGATGCCGTTAGCGAAACACATTCGCCGGAAATCTTTTGAAATGAACTATGGTCCATTGTCAGAGACAATGGTGGACGGAAAACCGAAATGCTGAAAGACATGGGTCTGTAGCATAAGGATAGTTGAGCTAGTGTTTGCCTGTCGTAAGGGCAGTAGCCAGACAAACTTGGAAAAAGCATCCACGCAAACAAGTAGGTAAGCATTACCTGACTTGCTACGAGGGAAAGGTCCCACGTAGTCTATGAATAACTTCTCAGATGACAATAGACCCAATTTAGTGTTTTGAGCAGGCTTACTCAAGCCACAGAGATGACATGCTTTCACACGAGCCGCGATGTCCCTGTCCATGCCCTTCCAGATGAAATGCCTCCTAATACTGGAAATGGTCTTCGAAATTCCCTTATGGCCACTTATTGGGGAATCATGATAGTAGCTGAAGACCATTGGCACGAGCTTGCTAGGCAGCACAACCTTCGGGGCACGTCCTTTTCGTTCTCGGCAGCACAGGACGCCCTTGGACAGAAAATATGGTACCTGCACGTTACCCTCTTTTAGGTGTTGGATGATAGGACCCAACTCTTCATCATTTAACTGATGGGGTAACACATCAGTAAAAGCCAAAGGAAAATCCAGCAGAACGGAACAGGGTTGCTCAGAATTGGCCTCGCTGGGTTGGGAGAACATACGTGACAAGGCGTCTGCAACAACATTTTGTGTTCCCCTGATGTGTTGCACTTTGAATTTAAAGGATGAGATCTTGACCACCCAACGCCCTATTTTACCCAGCTGCCGGGGATGAGCGAGAAGCCAGGAGAGAGCCTGATTATCGGTCTCCAACAGGAACTCAGCGTGTTCCAAGAAACGCCTGAACTTATCTAGAGCGTACACAACAGCAAGACACTCTAGTTCATACACTGAAGACTTCCTCTCTTGTTGGGTCAAGGTCCGGGATATAAATGCCACCGGCTGCCTAGCACCATCGACTTCCTGGGACAGAACCGCCCCGAGCGCAACAGAACTCGCGTCCGTTTGCAAAATGAATTTTTTTGAAAAATCAGGCATCCTCAACACAGGGGGAGAGACGATCGCCTCCTTGAGGGTATCAAAGGCCCGCTGTTGCCTCTCTCCCCATACAAATTTGGTACCCTTTTTCCTGAGTTCGTTTAAAGGTACAGCAATCTCCGCGGCATTAGGGATAAATCTACGGTAAAAATTGACCATGCCAACAAATCTGGCAACACCTTTCGCATCCCTAGGGGGAGGAAAATCCCGGATGCCTTGTGTCCTCTCCGGGTCGACCGTCACACCCCCATATGAGACGAGATGCCCTAAAAACGAAATACTCCTTTGTGCAAACTTTACCTTGTCTGGATTGATAGTGAGGCCAGCACTCCTCAATCGGCACATCACCTCTCTCAGGTGACCCAGATGCTCCTCGAACGTTTTACTGTAGACCAAGAGGTCATCAAGATAATTAAAGATGAATTTAAATTTTACGTCATGGAATACAGTGTCAAGTAGTCGCGTGAGGGTTTGAGCCCCCACTGCCAGACCCATGGGTACCCTAGTATATTGATAAAGATTCCATGGCACACAGAATGCCGTATAAGGGCGGCTTTCCTTAGACAGAGGAATCTGATGATAAGCGGCATTGAGGTCAAAGATGGTGAAGTACCTGGCCCCACTAAACCAATCGAACACGGAATGTAAATCGGGAAGAGGAACTGAATCCACCTCAATATTAGCATTGAGTTTGCGATAGTCAATGACCATACGCTGTTTACCTCCAGGCTTGGGCACCAGAAATGCTGGACTTGCATAACTAGAGTTGGAAGGTTCAATGACCCCTTGTTTAAGCAACTCTTGAACCTTCTCTCTTAGGACATCCATCTTTGGAGGGGCGAATTTGTATGGGTGTGAGCGGACTACGGCGGAGTCCGTTAAACGGATCTTATATTCCAAAAGATGTGTGAGCCCCAGGTTGGGAGTTAATACAGTGGGGAACTGCTCACACAAATGATCTAAAGCATGCCTCTGGGACGGGGTGAGATGGTCTCTTTCTGAATCGGGACACACAACCTCTTGGACACCTCCCTTAGCTCCCTGGTACCCAAGGAAAGGAATGACAACCTCCCGATTGAATTTAAAATAACAGTGGTGCGCTTGAAGATCTAAAACGAGACCACTCTTGGAGATGAAATCGGCACCCACAATGCAGTCGACTCCCAGAGCCGGAGAAACCAAAAATCGCCACACCCATGAAAAACACTCGATTTTAATACTCAGGGAAACCACCCGGGAGATGGGCAGAATTTCCCGCGATGCAGTCCAGCATACCACGGAAGACCGATCCGACCCTAATAGTAAGCCCTGTTGTTCAAGGTCCTCACATACTCTAGATGAAATTATGGATCGGGCTGATCCAGAGTCAACCAAGGCTCTGAGCTGACCCTTTTTCAACTCGACCAACAGGAAGGGGCATACTGAACTGTAGTTGGGGACAGTTCGCAGGACCTTGGAGCCGGATGACCCGGGATTAGCTATCCGCCTGGGGTTAAGTGAAACCGGAAGAGAACGGCCTAACGGGGAAGACCACTCCCGACTTATC